>CM062571.1:59004419-61504419 GCA_031468815.1 Morus bassanus
TTTTTCTTGTGAAGGTCAGAGAGATTTATCTTATGAGTTGCAGAAATCTACTCCATGCTGCATTTGTCATAATTTTATATTTTAATGACCTTTTAGTACACTAGGTACTCAGATTTGGATTTGTTCAACAATGTGACATGAAGAATTACAATTTAAAGGGAAATAAGCACAGCAGGCAGATGCGGGTCACATTGTGTTACAGCTTTTGACACTTACAGTCCATTCCTTTTTACTCATTGCTATTGTAATGGCAAAGAACATTTCATATCTTACCTTGGGCTACTTAAGGTCTGTAAGAACTGGTGAAATAATGACACAGTTTTGCTAGTACACTGTTTGGCTGAAAATATCTGTAATTTCTTCTTTCCCAATTTGCCTGAGAAAAAAGCAGATTGACGTTGAAGTTGGTGTGCTGGCTGTTTGAAATTAGAAGGAAGCTTATGTTTTTACAACGTGCTATACTTACTGCCCTCCAGCATACATGGTTGAATGTGACTATCACACGCACATGCTGAACCTATAGTACAGATGTAAATGCGTATGTTAACCCTTATAGGTATGTTTTCCAGGGCTGTGCTACTCTAACACATTCCTTTTCAAGTTCTGAAGACCACCCATAGCTGGCTCCCTATTTGTCTTGAAAGTTTCCTCTAGAGCATGATGAACAAAATGTCTTGCACATGTTGGGATGTTACTCTAAGTCGCTCTCTGTTTCCAGAGAATGCTCTGCTGGTTGTGTGGGCTGAATGTCAGGGAACAGAAAAGACAAACATCTCTGAAAATCTCTACCACTTTGCTTTGAAAGTGTGTTCTTGAACTGTGTGGGTTTACCCACTGCTTATTCAGATAGCTGAACTGTTATCTTGCATGATTTTATTGGGTACCCAGTAACATCTAAGACAGATGTCATGGTTGAAACTTTACACTCTTTTATTTTACAGCCACATGCCCACCCACAGTAGCTAGTTTGGAAACAAGTTTTCATTAAAGCTCTGGTTTAAATCTTCATGTGTGAATCTGGAAAAATACTTTAAAATATAGTCCAAATTATTCATATTTTTAATTAATTGGTCACATATGTATTCTAATTCTATAAATAGTCCAGCAAGCACATTTATTAAAAAGAATCTATTGTACAGTTAAACAGTGACCTAAAGAAAACACTACAACAAGTCTTATGAAATCAAAATCAATTAATAAGTTTTAAGGAAAAGAAGACCCTGCTGGAGATAATATTCTTTAGATAATACCTAGTGTTTCTGGATTTTGAGCCATAGCATCTGCCACACCGCAGAATCTCTTCTAACTGGGTAGTGGCAGGTTTAATTCTTGCTTCCTTCAGAGAAACAATCAGTATTGTGTTGAGCCTGCTGTGAGAATTTGGTTATGATTGTTTTTGCATGAGCAAAATCCCCTTCCAAAGTCTGATAATTTCTCCATTCAGAGTATGCATAGCACTAAGTGCCTCAGAAAAAAAAAAAAAAAAAAAAAAAAAAAAAAAAAAAAAAGCTGGTACCTTTTATGAGCCAGTGGGGGAAGCAGAGGGAGAGATCTGAAGAAAAGTGCAGCTTTGCCACTGCATCTCTGATCTCAAAATTTATCTCATTTTGGAAAGTTCCAGACAAATGCGGAAAAAGCATGGGGCTGGAAATTGGCAATTTGGTCTGTAAATGTGCCTTTAACTACATCCAAGATGCCCTGGGCACATAGTCAGGCTGTCTTTTTTAAATTGCAAAAATGCAGATTTCATTCATAGCCTGGAAAACCTGACGGAGCTCATAGTACTTCTCTCTCAGATATCACACTTTACAGGAGTTTTAAAAGCTGCTGGAGAGCTAGTCCTGCAGCCTCATTTTCACATGAACAGATATCAACATTTTCTAGTATAAAATTAAATGTTAATATCTGTAGCATGAAAAATAGAAGGCTTATTTCTGAATCTCCAACATTAAAGGCATTCGAGGGAGATATCATATCGAGCAGCCGGCTGTCTTGAGGTTCAGCCAGGCACGCTTACCTCCTGCATGACAAAATATTTGCAAATATATATAGTAAGGAGAAGAGTTGGTGCTGAAACATCAAAACTGAAATAGGTATCAACAAAAAAAGCCCATACAAGCCCTGTGTGTATGTTTGCCTGGCATGGTATTGTGCCAGAAATACCTTTGGTACTAGCCAAATATAAAACCATTACACTCATCTTAAGTAATTTAGCTCTGCTTCTCAGCCAGTTCTGAGAAGAACTAATTAGCTGGTTACACTAATTAATTCAGCCAGAGCCAACTAAGGTGTCTGCACAGCTGTGGGTTTTGCCCAGGTAGATGTAGTACCTCTGCTGTTGGGAGGAAGCAGTAAGACAGTATTGCTCACGTGATAGGTACTGTTTCGGCAGACTAGCTCTCTAACCATGGCCAATGTATAAAAAAAATGAGATTTTAAATTTTTAAGATGGGTCTTGAAGGACATTATTTCATGGATACTCACAAAAGCATTGCTTCACATCCCCTAGCCATTTAAGGCTAGCTGAGAAAAAGAAAACAAGCAAGAAATGCAGCTGATTATATGAGAATTTAATGAGTGAGTGAGGCTGGCATCTTAATAAATGAAATATAACAGGTATGATGAAAAAAGCTGTCTTCACTTTCAAGGCCCTCAGCCTGCCACTTATGTTTGGTGTAAAAGATGCATCTCCAAGAGGAGCTATAATGAAGTGAGCAAATAGGAAGAAAGAGAAAAGGTTTTTTTATGGCTTCATTCTGAACAAAAAGGATAGGATATCGTTTGCTGGGAGTGGGCAGTATGAAAGATGCAAGATACAGACAGCTTGATGTGGCCACATCTCAGAGATGCTATGTAGAAAAAAAAAAAAAAAGAGAAACATCATGTTTTAGTCCTAACCAAGATCTAGAGGAAGATCCAGTTGAACATCTTGCATAGGTTACAGGCCCAGGTACCTATATTTGAAAATTGGGAGTGAAATTACTGAAAAGCTGAGAAATTGTTACTAGAACTTTAGAACTCTATCTTGTCAGAGCCAGAAAGCTGGACTTCATGGCCAATGAAAATAACTGCCTCTAATGCAAAATTCATCATGACTTAATGCAGACATTTAAAACAAATCTGATGAACTTCACCCTCTAAAGGCATATGTCTGGGGTTTTTTCTATTGATTTTTTGAATGGAATATACTTGCTTCAGTCAGAATAAGCAGGTAAGGAAGGGGGCAGGAGAGGAGTGTCATGGAAGAAGGCACGGGGAAAGGAGACACTGGCTGAGGCAGGTGTGGGAGGCAGAGCAGGGAACTATGGCTGCGAAGTAATAGTATCTTCAGAAGGCACAGATGAGATTATACACAGAGGGGGCTAGATTTGTGCTGTGGAAGAGAAAGGGAGATGGAAATAGAAACAGAAAGAAAAGAAGACAAAGCTAGTGGGAACTTTTGAAATGTAAATATGTGAAAAAGGAGAAATGAAGCTGGATGATAGAATGAGAAGGGGTGATTTTGACTTTTATGCAGAAATAGAGTGTGGTGAGAGCTCTGGATAGAAAAGATTACATTATGCATAATAAGGTTTGATTTTTTTTTAAGTAAATTTATTCTTAAAAAGGATATTTATTTTATAGAATACAGTAGGGGGATGAGAACTCTTTTCCTCCTCACAAAAGAACAAAGAACTTTGCTAGTATGAAACCTCTGTTAATAGAAAGCTATCGACAGATGGTATGGTATCAGCAACCAGTTTCCTTGGAATGATACCACATTCACACTGCACCCTACAAAAGCAGGACATTTTTTTCCCCCTTTTCAATGTAAAATGTAAAAGGCACTGAGGAAACAGCTATTTTTACTGTGCAGATAGCTGGAGATATTTTGGTGATAAAGGGCAAGGCTATTGTGGTAGCAATCAGGAAAGAGGGGCAGGGTGGAGACTCTGCAGGAAGGGAGCTTCGAGAAAGATGCAGCAGCAGCAAATGGGAAATGGAGGCAGAATCTCATTCATGCACTTCATTGGAGCCCTTTCCTCAAAAGTAGCTGTTTTGATAAGATGGTAGTTCTCAAGACAAGGCTGTTGGTACTGTAAGCTACATGCAATCATAAAGCAGAAGCATTTTGATAACAGCTCTGTACTTCCAGCTCAAAGTGCTGGTGATGACTATGCAAATAACTCCAGGTTTGGATTTATGAAGTTGTCAGAAACCAGCCATCAAAATAGTGCCAATAATCTAGTTGCTTGTTCTATATTTATTCAGCAGACAAATGTAAGCAGAATTACATTCCAAATCTAGCAGCACATAAAGACGACACATTTAAATATCCTCTAGAAAGTGAAACAGGAAATTAACTTCTCTGTTACTTCTTGATACAGGAGCTATGTGCACTCCCAATATAGTGGTAGTATGAACAACTTAATATTTCTATGAACTTTTATGCAAACTTTGAAAAGAATTTGAAAGTCACATTTGGAATTAATAAAGGTCTGCACAGTCCTGTAAATGAACGACTTAGGGCATTAGAACCACATGCTAAGTTTTTATTATCGCTCTTCTTATTAATGCTGTTTGATATTAGTGCAGTAGTTTCTAGGAATCCCACTCATGGATTTTTTGTAATGTTGTTGTGCTAGGTGGTATTTAGCAGCAAAGGTAACTGACACTTCATTTGCTGGCTAAATGGGAATTTAGGCAGTTGTCTGCCTGTGCCAGTGCTATTTATATAAGGTTGATTCTCTTTCACGGTATTTCTGTTGCATTCCCCTTTCATGCAAAGGCCTTTTGGTTTGCATAGTGGCTCATATATCTCTTTTGCAGGAGACCAGTACCTGCAGAAAGCGGTGGGGTTAAAGTAAGCTGCAGTCAAGTTATTTGAAGCTATTGGACAAGACTGTGACAGCCCTGGCTAGCTTGGTGTAAAAGAGTGGCTGCCTGTGAACCCAGGGACTAATGCTACCAGAACTGGGTAGCTGAAAAGATGATTCACAGTTTTTGACTCCTTTTCTGAGAGAAGTTTAGGCAGACATGAGTTGGGCCATTATGTTAGGAAGAAGAATTTTGTTTCTGCAGTTGAAGTGATGGTCAATGAAATTCTATGGCAACAGTTCAAACTGTGTATTTGCTTCCTTGCCAGGCAGAGACAATGCACCAATATTTATGGAATTATGCAGTCCTCTTGGAATCTGAAAAAACGCCAAGGAACTGTTTTTCTCTCCTCAATTTGAAATATCTTTGCTATTTTCTTCTTGGCCAAAAAACCGACAGTAATTATATATCATAAGATTCAGTTACTGACCAAATTTTGGACTTTTGGAACAACCCAGAAATTCTGTACAATAGAGAAAAGCTTCAGAGACTAATACAATCAATTATATTTTTATAGATTCATAACCTAGAATTGGATAAACTGGTTTCAAGGAAAATGTCAAAACATTTGCTCTTTAACAGAGAACTTCACAGCTATGTGCAACTTGAAGACAGACAGAACTGAGAATTGCAACTCGGATAATAGATGTCTATTTTCAGTCGGACAAGGATGGTTATGTAATTCTTGAGCTTTCATATTATGTAAACTGGGCTGTTTGTCTCATTTGTTAAGACCTCAGAGGAATATGCATTTGATTTGATATTTTTTTAAAAATCCATAATAAATTTTATGGAGCTCAGTTTGGGTTTTTTTTTTTTTGTGTGTTTTCCATGTTATTCTATAAGCTGAAAACAAAATTACAAAATTAACTTTTATGCATTTTTATTCACTTTATAGACCATTGTGGTTTGTTTAGACCAGTTGTTAAGGTTGTGGATCATCTCTGTAACAGCCTATTGCACTAAAATGAGGTCAGTGACTCAGCTAAGTGCAATGGTTTGCAAGCTGTAAAAGCAGGTATATCATGTCAAAACTGACATAGGCCTCATCGTAAATCATATGGGAAATCTCAGCTTTGCTGTAAAGCCTCATTAATTTCTGTGGAGACAGCCACACTGTTCTCTAGATAGGACATGGACCACAGATGTTCTTTGCCAACTCCTTTCACATAACGTGTATTGAATCTGTATTAAACTGACCAGCTAACAAATAGCCTGAGAGTTCAAACTGGGGAAGAGCTAAAAAATGGTTGGGGCATGAAAACATTTGACATTTAACAATTATTCTCAAATATTCAAGATGTTATGGATCCTTTTTTTTTTTGGTCTAAGCCTGCTGCACATTAAAGTTATAGGAATGCCAAAAAAATCAGAACCATAAAACGTCAGAATATGTGAACAGCTTATTTTCATCTATTGCACTCTGCTTCTTTTATACCAACTCTCTGCCCAGACTGCATTTTTATGATTGAGAAACATTTTATAAAAACCAGCAGACTCTTTGAGTGTATAAACATGACTGCTATTGCTATAATATTGGAAATTCTGAAATACATCCAGTAGTAACTAGATCAGCATGGCCAGTGATGTAAGACATTTTATATAGAGCTTTGGAAAAAATTATAGAATCACTGCTATAAGCGTGCAGTTGGCCAGAATTTTTTTTTTAATTCTGTGTAGCCAACGGGTAGTTTAAAACAAAACAAAAAAAACACCCTACAAAGCACTGGCTTGGCAAGAAAACAGAGAGGACATGTTGCACCTTGTAACCTGGACTGCAAATAGCTCTGAAAGGAAAGGGCAGAGGAAATAAATTTGGCAACACTACGTATGGATCTCAAGCAAGCACCGTAAAAGGTGTCGAGCTACTTCATATTATTTAATAGTACCAGATTAGACATCAGGTCAAGCTGTTAAATTTAGGACCCTGAATCGTCCTGGTGTTCCAAAGATCCCGTCATGGCTTTTTGGGAAGCTAGTGGATAGAAGTGCCTCGTGCCTAGTGCCTGGGCGGCGGGAGGGGAGGCTGGGGGCGCAGGCGAGCGTGTCCCCAGCCAGGCCTGCTCAGTCCCTCCCAGCCCTGCGCCAGGAGGCTTTGGACACCGGCAGCCTGAAGGATTTTTTACGTGTGTCTGGACTGTGTGTCCCAAGGAAAGCCCTCTGGAGCAGCTGGTGGTGTGCTCCGTGAGCGAGGGCCATCGCAAGCCCTCTGACCGCCCGTGAAACGTGCCCGGTGGGAGCCGGCTGCTGCGCGGCCCCGTGGGGCCGCTCGGGGCCGTTTGCCTTTGTGTTTTGTGGAAGTGACCTAAGTTATCACCATTGCTTGGACTTCCTTTATTTTTTTTTTTTTCCTATGCTACTATCAATGTTCTTTTGAATATTTGGTGTTGCCAAACTAGAGCGTTGTAAACATTTCTGCTAATCCCCAGGGAACTGGGGAAGATGCCGTCTGCATGAGCGCTCAGGTGGAGGCGGGAGGGAGAGCTCCCTTCCCCTGCAAGGCCCTGCCGCGGGCAGGCTGGCGCGGACCCAGGCCTCCAGCCCCAGGGACCGTGGGGTCCCCAGGGCCCCTGGGACTCCTCGAGGCCAGTCGTTTCCTGTTCCCCAGTGCCTCGCTGGCCAGGCGGAGGGAGCGGTGGGGCCACAGCTCGGCCCCGAGGCCTCGAGACCCAAGGCTGCCAAGACCCGTTGCACCCAGCGTGGGCTGCGAGGCGGCGGCCAGGCTGGGGTGAGCCCTGCGAGAGCTGCCCTTGGAGTATTGCCCACAGGGGAAAATAAAGTTGTTGCTAGGTGCTTGAGATAGAAGCTTTTAAAGTTTGTTTGAAACAAAATGCTTAAGGAGTGACACTGCAAGAAGCTTTGCTTTTGCAAAGAAAGGTGTTTTTTGTTAGCATGAAAAAAGTGCAATAACCGTTAGTGAGGAGGGGTGCACATATAGTGCCACCAAGTCCAAGGCGGGAACCTTGCACCAGGCAGCAAGCACCCTCAGCTGCACTGGGAGCCGTAATCACCAGCTAAAACCAGACAAGGATGTGTCCTGGGCTGCAGCCCCTCTGTGCTCCTTGTGTGTCCTTAGCTCACCCCACAACACTGGCCACTGCAGCACACATGGGATGGAAAATTGGATTTGCTTGCAAAATAAAGTGAGAGGTGTCTCTCTCCTGATTTTGTTTCCGCAATGCAAGTGAAATGGAAAGTGGGAAATGTCTGGCTGGTCTGCCTGGAGGAGGAGGGAGAGGGAGCCGCAGCACAGGAGGGGAGCCAGGGCAAGGGCTGGATTTAGGAACAGGGAGGGAGGGAGGGAAATGAAGAGGAAGGGCTGCCAGCGGCTGCTGGTGCTGCAGGAGAGCAGGAAAGAGAGAAGGTAAGAGGGGAGGAGGGAGGGGCAAAGAGAGAAGGGGAAAGAATGGCAGGTGCTGTGGTGGGGAAGGGTGATCTGAGATGCTCTAACGCTGTGCTTGCCACCTGATTAATGTGTTTTAAAAACGCTGGCATGCCTGGGAGGACATTTGACAGGTTACCTAATGCAGTTCCTATGACTTTACCCTGTGCTATTTGTGCTTCTTCTGGCCGGCATGTGATCAACTTTTACTTGAATATCCCAGTGTCTAAAGTAGATTTGGGGGGCACATTTAGCAAATATATGTGGAAGACTCCGACAGTGTTGTATCGAGATATTTTTCAGGGCCCCCTCATCGATGATGAGATATTTTTCAGGGTCCCCTCATCCCCCTTTCCACAGGGGATGTCTGCTCTGGAGCAAAAGCAGATGTGGTGTTAGAGGCTCAGGGCTCTCAAATAGTTCATGCTCCTCACTGCCACAGAGAAGCTTACGCTTCAGCCAAGTATAACGTAAAACTGCATCCTGTAATTGGGGAACAGACTGCTGAGAAGAGTGACTTTATCACTAGATCCCAGGCCTATAAACAACTGGACACATCTTGAATGACATTTGCTTATATCAAAGCATCTGTCTCTTTTTCATTGCGGTCTACTGTGCAACAAATGGTGGTTCCTTGTTTGTGCAGCACTTCCTATGTCCAGTGATAAGCTTACTAAAATTAGAAGTTATGGAATAACTTAGTTTTTAAAGGACATACTGCTGACTACTGCTAGGTTGAAATTCATGAACTTGACAAGAACTAAGTTCGTGTCCTGAATTCAATTCCTTAAATGCTGGTATGTTTCGATCCTAAAGACAAATACTTTTCACCAAAAGAACTCTTGTCTGTTAATGGTATTTTTATTGCAAAAGAACAGCTAGACTGTTCCAGATATTAGTGACCTGTTTCCCACATGGAGCATCCTATTTTTATGCCTTATGTAAGACATGAGATATCCCCCTTTCCCAAAGACCTAATGACAGTGGCCCTGTAATTCACTCTTTTCAGAACTTAATGTCCAGCTCACACTATCTCTGTGTATTTGGGGTGGCTCTTCTCCATTTTTCCTTGCAAGAAGATCATATCCCAGGCTATTATACAGAAGAAGGATTTTGTCTGGATGCCATTGTCCCTAGGCACTATGTGGGAAAACAGTGAATGGTAGATAACCCAAGAGTTCCTTGGGATTCATTGGAGCCATCATACACCTTTCCACTTGTTCCTATATACAAGTGTCTCTGCCAGTCCTCCTGGGTTAGATTCTGTTGGACTAATAAGGCAATAAGGTACTGACAAGCTTACACTTACTTTTCTAGGGGCACAGCCATCTACAGTTTTAGGATTCCTCTTCATGCTTTTACCTCAGTACTCTTCTTATGTTTCTTAATCACACTGCACGGCAGAACTCAGACCCCTGCACTTACCATCTGTGTAGGATCCACGTTCCTTAGAACAGTTAACATGGGACCCACCAAGTCCTCTCTACTAGGTGACCCACAGGTCAGCCTGAGGCCATGGTCAAAGTCACCTGGCAAGTGCTGTTACCAGCTCACCAGACAGATTTAAGCCAAAGGTGAAGGGAAGACCATGGTTTAAAGATCCTCCATTGCTACCCTGAGCTTTCAAATGCTTGCAATATCAGTCCAAAATGAAGGTAAAAAACCCCAGAGAAGCAGGCAAAATGGAATTTGTGGTCAGAAATCCCTAATATAAAGAGAATTCTTAATTATACCAGAAATATTTCCCAGATATTTCCCAGTAAGTTACCAGTTCCTTTTTGTGAAAAATAATAACTATATATTACACTGCTGAGGAGTGTCCTATCTCACAACCATTGTGTTTGCGTTGTGTTTGCTCTAGATCAATGACTCCATTCTCCAGTACTTTAGAAGCCGTACGAGAAGAGCAGTTCTGTATGCACCTCCTGCTCATCATGAAACTGACCGTCAGCTCTGTCAGCGCATCCTGGTAAAACATGGATATACAGTCACAGTCCTTGAAAACAGGAAACTGATGGAAGATCCCAGGCTTGAGGGCCCTTATCACAGTAAGAATAATTGGACTTAGTTAATTCATTAATTACTAAATGTTAGCTATTGATCCAGCATTCTTCCACAGAGGTAAAGCTTATAAACTCTAGATGCAAGTAAAGATACAAGCCAAATTCTAGCCCTTCTCAGTTAGGCAGCTAATTTTCCACAATTAGATGATTCTTGCATTAGATACTTCCCTCTGTAAAAAAATGTGACAGAGTGATTCATCATAATCTTGACAACCAAATTGGATCAATTCAGTTCCTGATGACTTCTTATACCAACTTCATCAGCATAATAACAGAGTGATTTTCAGTGGAGCATTTCATAACAAAACAACTACCTGCTACAATTGGTTTTTTCTCATTTTTCTCTCTTAAGGAAAAGCTGTATGCATGAAGGTACACTTTTTCCTCTGGTAATGTTTTGATTGTTCTGTAATGTACGCACTAAGCTAGTTAAAGAACCCAATAAAGAACTACATTTTGCACTTGCTGCAGATGCTGGGGTAAATTACTGTTAGTTCTTAGTTCCTATTAAAACTTGATCCACAGTTAAAGCAGACTACTGAAGAAGCTTGATCTCTTGCACATGGGGCTGTAGCTTTGTGGTGTAGGGTTATACTGTGCCTGATAGAGGAGCTTTGGGCACCAGTTATATATATGTTGACCATGTTTAAGTGCTCTTGGACACCTTAAAGTTATGAACTTAAACTGTGACCTCAGTTTGGTCTTCTGTTGGAAGTCAGTTTCAGAACTGGAGGGCTTTGAAAAAAATACACAGGCCACCATTCTGTCAGTAGAAAAATGGTGTGGTTTGTTATTTCTTATGCTAAGGGGAGTGCCGCTTGCATCATTCAGGCTTGCAATACATTCCTGGGGTTACCAGAGAGCTCAGTTTTGCTTTGTGCTTTAACCAATCAGAGTAGCTTCATAGATGAAAAACACAATTATTTCACATGGACGAGGCTGCTCAAAATTCAACCACTAATTTCAAGTTTCTTTAAGAAACTTTCTTGAAAATGAGATACATGCAGTTTTCTTGGAAGGCCGTGCCGAGAACTGGTAAATTGTCTTCACCTCGCTTTTTTATTTTAATCTGGTTTCATACGCACCTTTCGGCCACTCCTTGCCTTGAGTACTTTCCATCCCAGAGTGACAAGACACAGCATGTCCACAGGTTTTGCTAATGTGAGATGAGCTGCAGAGAAACATATAGTATCTCTGGGGACCATGTGCACCATCTCTGTGAAAGATTTTTGTTTCAAATGGCCAAGGAAATGGGTATGCAAAATTCAGTTATGACTTAGAAAAAATCACTGTACTAGATTTTGCAACAGTGATCAACTCAGGTTCAGGTTCCCCAGTACAGGTTTTTACCCTCCAAACACTGCCTCTGCAGAAATCAACTTAATTGTGGGTATTTATATTTTACAGGCTAGCACCAGTACTTACTGCAGTATTTTTCCAGCAATGAAAAAAAAAATAATAAAAAAGCTTTAGGTATTTTCCAAGAACATCCTACAGCTTCCAGCAGATGTTGGAGTATGTAAAAAAGTGAAATGCTTGCCAATTTAAGGTAGAGAGACTCTACTAATTCCATTTCATGGCAACATAAGTTGCCTTTAACTATTCCCTGTGTTATGTAAGTGCCTAGCTTTAAAGTTATGTTTTAAAAAGAAGTAGTAAAAAGAGCATGTCCACATACCAAACCAATGATCTTTTCTTAGAACTAAACAAGTTACGCTCAAAGTTATTTTTCTTTGCCAGTAGATGATGGGGTTTACTGTTCTGGATGGGATAGTACTCCTTATTTTGGAGAAGGGTATTTTGAGCTATGCTTTGTCATAATATTTTCCTAAGAAGAGTGTTATAAATTATTAAAAAATATGTTCCTTGAAGCCTCTATTAAAAAGATATAGATAATGGACTGAGAAACATAGATCATGAATGTCATGAAAAATCTATAAAAAGAATCATTCCTTCTTACTTGGTAGTATTTAGCAGCTCTATCCAATGCTTTTATTTTTGTGCAGTCTGTCTTGCTCGTGTAACTTTCAAAGTTCACTCTAATTTTGAAAGGATATTTTGTTTAGAATGGCTGAGAGCCAGGAGTCTAGCTGAAGTCTTATATGGAAAAAAGTTCACCGCAAAACATTCCTAACTTTTTTGCACTGGCCCGCTATTAATTTTGGGACCAGTTCTGCTCCCGTTTGAGACCCAAATGTGACAGCTCTGCACACTGATCTTCCAGAGAGATCCTCCACACCTGGGCTGCAGCACTGTGTTGAATTCACTGCTGTCAGAGAAAAACATCAGGAGAATAGTTTTCGTCAGTAGAAATTTTTCACATCTTACAGACCAACCAAAATATTTTGAGTTTCAGTAACTGGAAAATAGTTGACTAAAAAGGAAAAGGATACTTTTTTTTTTTTTTCCAGGCAAAGAGACTGTGGTTTATCGGTTTCCTATGAAAAATCTGTACAGATGCTTTCTGCAGTAAAATATAAATTATTCAGACCCCTAATTTTTCACTGAAAAATAGCTCTGTCAGTAAATTCTCAAGCAGCTTTGGTTGAACAAAAAGTAGCTGTGCTTTCACCATTCCTTAGCAATTAAACCCACATGGAGGGAAGAGCCCATGGACTGATGATATCTGTGCCTGCTCTGAGCTCTTTGAGTCTTCCTTTTGCAGCAGCCCTAAATGAGCTGGTTTTTCTGTAAGGTTTGACACATCTCTTAGCCTGCTGCTAGGATGGAGATAGGCGGTACTGTGTTAGCAGCAGATGACAGGATAGTCAAGTGTTTGTGGAGAGCTGGTATTGCCACCTCGGGCATAGAGCTGCTGCTGTGGTAGATCCATTTAGGCATGGTCAGTGTCTTCAGTATCTGTGGTAAGTCCATCATGAAGCAAGCAGTTCAAATGAAGTTGCATAACAGCTGATGAGAAAGATATCAGGTTGTATTGGCCAGCAGGTCTATAAATGGTACATTTGTTTTGTTTGCCAGCTAGGCAGAAAAAGGTGTGCTTGGTGTGTTGTTCCTTCCTTTCTCCTCCTTTTTTTAAAATGTGAGAATCTGCTCATAAAGACATAGCCTCTGGGACATGTTCTGCCTTTGCTGCAGCTGGGAGAAGGTTTGAAAATGGTGTCACACAGTTTCACAGAAAATAATAAAAGGATCAGAAGGTGTGAGAAAGCCCCACACATCTGGGCTTTTTCCTGGGACGTTTTCTGTGCTGAGCTGCGCAAGCCACATGCCTTCCTTCCCTCAGCCCGGCACAGAGCTGTGCTGCTCTATCAGAGGTGAGTGGGATGAGCCGCCTGGCTGCAGAGAACCCTTAGGTACTCCCAGAGTGGCAAACACTGGAGAAGAACTTGCCAAATATTTTCCAGAGCCTTCTGCCTTCTTCCCTGTCCTTCCAGTCCCAGAAGCTCTCATCTCTGGGATCTGTGGGTCCCTATGGCTCTGTGATTCCCTGCCAACATTTTCAAACTTTAAGAGGGAAATGTTATCTCAGAAATTTGTTTCATTAAAATGCATTTCTGCCCTCCAAAAATAACGTTCCCTAGTTACTATCTGCTGCCTGAACCTTTCCCCACATGATATCTTCTAAGATAAATGAACTACTTATACCTTTCTTTCTGGAGCCATCAGTCTTTCTGTCCTTTGCTCAATGTGCCTGCTTCATTAGTCAACAGCGACCCTCCCTTAATAAGCATTTCCTTAATTTCTCAATTCTTCACCTTTACTAATAGTTAGGCAAATCTCAGAAAACTGCAGGCTCCCAAAAACATGTGCAGTTGTATGCTACAAAGCTGACCAGCCAGTTTTAATTCATTCTTCAATAACACGCAAAATTCTGTTGTTACCGCTAGCTTTTGGAATGGAAAAGATTCTGCATAACCTTAATGATAGCCAGTCAGTTTGGCCATGTTAAAAAGCACGTCTATTCAGGCTGCTGGCAAACTGAGTGCAGTGTAACATTATATGCTCCCTGCTGCCTTAGAATGTTAATTTTAATAGTTTGGTGGAAGTTTGTGCAATTGCAATGAGTGACTTTAAAAAAAGAATCATAAACCATTTTCATAGTATTGATTTTACATAATCGTTTCTTATTTTTGGAACACTACAATTAAGCATTTAAACTTTACTATGGCTTCTGTTTGCAGTTTGAGTGACATCCACTGAAGCCATACCATTAGAAAGATCGTTACAGTACCTATATTGATTTGGGGTTTTTTTGTGATTTATTGTTCCATAAGATACATATTGAACCCATCTCAGCTTTGGTCGATATTTACCTCTTGGGTCAATAATTCTTGGTATTTATTTCCACTGAAATCAATCTCAGCTTCCTGCCCTATTCATTCACCTGAGATTAAGTGGAGATCATATACTATATACATCCCTAAATTTACACATATTGCAAAGAATATTAGATCTGAAGTTATTTCCTCTTTGCTGATTTTATTAATACGTACTGAATTCTGTTCTGTTTTCTGCCATTTTAAGACCATGCTGTGTTTAAGTGCTTGGCTGTATAAATTAAACCCTGCTTCCAGCAACTAACTATGAGGATGATCTGGTTTTTTGCAGATGTGGGAGTGGTGCTTGGGTGGAACTGCTCCAAGAACAGGAAGGGATGACTGAGACAACAGACCCATGGGAGCAAATCTGGGTGAATCTTGGCCCTTATCTTTATGTGCTGGGATCAAGAGATCTGTCTGGCATTTAAGGTGGCATCTCATGGTGCTTCTTAGGGATTACATCAAGGAATGAATAACCCCTCATTGTTAAAGCAACCTGAATATATTCAGACATAACTCATTTTGCTGTAAAATGCTGATTTGAGAATTGTTTTTATGGCAGATATGAGCTCTGCTGCCTCCCATTAACTCTCTACAGAGTGTTCTGTTGCTTCCTTGTACCCAGTGGTCGCTCCCTGTAAAAGCTGCTGCTTGGGGAATGTCAGGAAGCATGAGCCTGCATGAGCAAGCACAGGTGTTCAGCGGACATGGAGTGATGATAGCTGCAAGTTTCTGTCTCTCTCTGGATCCTGCATGACTGAAGAAGCAGTTGGTGACAGATGAAAGAAAATTCTGCTTTGATTCTACCAAAAAGCAATTTTCCTAGTCAGTCTTTGTCAGTTTTTCATTTTGGTTTGTTGGCTATCCTTTGGAAAAATTGCTCTTTAAAGAAAATCTGTATTTTCCATGGGAAGAAAACATCTGTGTCTGTTCACTTTTATTTGCAGTAGGACTAGGAGGCAGAGAAAAGTTGCCACACCAGAGTTAGAGATGGAGAAACTAGAATAAAAACCATATGAGTCACTGTCAGAACTAGGATGAAATGCATGCTCCTTGCTGTATATCTTTATGTGTTCCTTTAGCGTGCTGTATCACTTCCAGTACTCCACACAATTCGTGCTTTTAACCAGAGGCTAAATCAGCAAAAGAATCAGCTTAATTGCTGACATCTGGCCAGCAGCAAGGTAGGAACTTGCAGAAGTGCTACTTCATAAGTGCAGCCAATAATGGTTTCCTCAGGGCTACTAATTAGTCCAGAGAATAAACCACAGCCATGGGTTTTGGAGGCCCCCAGGGCCATGTCTGGTGACTGTCAGACATTTACTTTTCATTTTTCAAGACATACTATACCAGCAAAAGTAGTGAGAATGAGAGGAGGTGTTAGAGACAGGAGGACACACTGATTGTCTTCAGTGAGTGTGAAGACTGGTATGACTGGGGGAAGAGAGGTACTTGTTGATGTAAAATATTAAAAAAGTCTGCTGCCAAGGAAAAAAGAACAATCTGTTCTTCATGCCTACAGTAAATAGGACATGAAGTGCTACAACAACAACAAAAATGTTATGTTAGATGTTAGGAAAGCTGTTTTGGGGATAAGGCTAGTAAAGTAATCAGAGGGATACCCTGGAGCTGTGGAATATTTGATCTTAGAGGTCTTGAAATATTAGATAAAGAGATTGTATTGGGTGTAGTGTGTCCCCTTGTGGGGTAACAAGATGGACTCACAGACTTCTTGAAGTCTAGCCTTGAGAGAATGAGGCAGATAAGAAACTGAAGAGGGAAAACATAGTGATTTCTAAAGCAGATGGAGAGATTTCAGGTATGAATCAGCTGTGGTGATTCAGGGCTCTAACTGCGGAACAAGCAAGATGTTGTTCACAGCATCTTCTTAAAATGCAAAATATTCTCAAAAAAAACCCAATATATTCCTGGTGGGAGTGAGGAAGAGGGAAGGGAACACAAAATCAGTGATGCTTAGAGTACAGCCAGCTGAAGTTTGAGAAGGTAGAAAGCAAATAAAATACTCTGAAATAGAGATGGTTTTCATGGAACGGCATGTAAAAATCAGTACTAAGAGAACCAAATCTCGTCCTTTAGTGAGTGGTTTCCTACAGAGTTTGAAATGCATCAACAGGCATAGGTAGCATTAGTTCTAACTTTACTTTTATTTCATTCTTTTATTTTTAATTGTTCAGAGTACAGTTAGGAGGAGACCCTACTTGCTGTTTGTTACAGCCTCAGACAAGTTTCCATGAAATCCAACTAACTTTAGCAAACAAGTATAAAGAGTAAAGGCCTCAAGGAAAATTGCTGGTGTGTTCTGTAAACATCTGGTTGCCATTTTCAATTACAAGGACCAACCCACTGAAGGAAGCAGTTTAGTTTTTTTGGAACAGAAATGGGACACTGGGGTTTTTGTTCTTTTTCATAGTAGAGAGTAAAGGAAATGTCAGGAATAGAGAGGTCACTAGATGCTCAGCTTTTATAAATACAAAAGTCTCTGAGAAAATTAAAGTAAATTGAAATCAGGTTCTGAAAGTGTAAACAACCCTGTGGAGGTAAGGTTAAATAAGCAGGACTGGAGATCCTAGCATGCCAGCAAACGCACAAGTCAGTCACTTAAAATATTGTACAAAATAATAATGGTGAGGCTAGCCACAAAAGTATTTTGTGGGTTACCATACAAATACATGTATATCTTCAAATCTAGCAGATGTAACTTCTCTTCCAATTCTTCCAAAAATCATTTTGGTTAACTGTTGGTACAAATATATAGCTGCCAGTATACAAAACTGGTAAGTTTCCTAATGCAAAACATATGTCACGTGAGTCCTGGGCAAAGTTTTGACAAGTAAAGCATACATTTCAGAAGCATTCTTTTCGTAAGTTGTTATGCAAAGGAGCTTCCTCAACAAGCTAAATAGGTAGAAAAGTGATCCTTAGAGCATACTGTGTTACAAGCATACTTATTGTTTGTTAAATTTGTTCTTCTTCCTTAAAATGTAAGTTTATATAGTTTTAGGAAGAAATATATACCAGAAACATAAACTATCTTGTTCACTTTTTAATTTTGTTTTTAGCAATTAAGCCTGGCTGTTTGCCAACTAGTTGAAAGTGGATGCCTAATCTCATGCCACAAACATCACTGGTTTCAGTACAAGATAGATCAGTTTCTGACAGGCCCAAATAAATGCTGCTTTCTAATGTGATGCTGTGGTTTCTTGGAGAAAATCTAAATGCATTGTATATTTTTCTGAACAATATGTATTCTCCTTCCTAATTGTTAGCAGAACATATTCATGTTTTCTAGCAGAAGACCACACAAACTATTTCTTTGTATCACTAAAATAAACCCTCTGTAGAATTGTACTAAAAACGGTATTTCAAATGCACTCTTTTCTGTGAGAAAAGGAAATTCTTTATTTGTTCATAAAAAAAGTATAGGGACATTGAACTTTGTCAAGTTAAAACCAAAATATAGCATTTAGTCATAGAGTTACAAAACATACCTTTCTTTGAATGTTCTTTTTAGTCATATAAACAGAACATAGAGTCCAGTGGAGAGTGGTACTTATTGGGCTGACTTAGAACTTACAATAATTAAAATATTACACACTGATTACATAGGAAGCTAAAATTAAAACTTGCTGGAATAAATTATGTCATATTAATGGAATCTGAAAAACACCAGTGTCCAGGAAGATACACACATCGGCCAAAGAAAAGCAACAATGTGTGAGTCCACTGAAATTAAATAAATACAAAGGATTAAGGTGTAAGTATACAAACTTTATAACATGCTAGTAACATGCAAATCCTGTAAAAGGGTTTAAGGCAATGTTTTGTAACTGTAGCCTATGGGGTAAGAAGGTAACAGCAGATAATTGTTTATTCAGGTATTTTTAAAATGCTTCCCTTTAAGAAATGAATCCTGGCTCTGATAGGGTTCAAGCAGAGACTCTGGGTTATAAATATATATGTCTGTTCCTAAAGGCCAGAGGATTGTCTACTAATATAGGTGCTGGGAGAATGACAGTAAGTCCAGCCAGAAGCCTGTAGCAGTCCTGCCAGAGCACTCTCTCTAAGGGATTGTTGCATTTGCATTGCCCAGTGTTTTGGCTGCTGGAAGCTCTGCACCCTTTCTGTTGCACTCACTGGCTCTGAGCCCTGGTCAGCTGTGAGACATGTGGTGTCTTTCATCATTGTGCTCCCATTTTAGGCAGAGGCATTATATACCACTGAAACCAAAACAATTTTTTTTTTTTTTTTAACTTTGACTTTTTTTAACCATGACTTTTATTGGTTCAGATAGCAAAAAGCTTATCCATTGTGTGGGCTTTTGTTGTAATTTGCAGCCAGCCCACTCCATTCCTAGGTTCAGATTCCAACTTTCTCCAGCTGCATCCACTTTCAGCTAACAGCTCTTTTGAATGCTGCATCCCAAAAATGCCCCAGACATCAAAAGTGCAGTAGCCACCCACGGGTTAGAACATGTTTCTGAAAATTTCATATGCCGTATTTTTGTTACACTGGTTCATTTTTCATCAAATGGGAACCTTTCCTTCATGAGGGGAATGATTATTCTACCCTTCTGATGTTCATTATACTCCCCCAAAGTTGATTTTTCAATGTAATATTGAATATTCTTTTATTCAGCCCCTGAGGTTGTCCATTTGGAGGTAATCCTAGTTTGCACAGATGTTGAAGAGAAAGGAACCTTCTCTGGCATCCTCAGAAATCAAAACTAACTATCCCTCAGTTTCAAGTTGGTCATGGGAGCTTTCAGATTTCTGAAAAAAAATGATTTCATACAGAAAACTATTACTAACAGTGACACCTACTCTTTGATTAGAAAGGAAAAAACCTGCATATATTTAATATCTATCATTTTTGGCCGGCGTGTTTCCTTACAAAACAATGTCCATTTTTCACAACAGAAGGGCAAAATATAGAAGGGATTTGGATTAAAAAGTAACAAAGGAATAGGATTTGAGCAACCTTAACTGGTAGCGAGATTTAAAAAATATGGTCTTAACGTATTTCCTCAATGCTCCCTCACATAAGAAAATATATTTAAACTTTGATAAAGGCAAGGACAGAAGAGCTGAGCGGTATGCATTTTGGAAAGTTTGAAACAAATGATTCAAGCCATAAATTGTTTCTATAACAAGCTTATTGTTGTAATGACTTTGTTTCTGACATTTGTGGTAATGCTTTCTAAAATAAATATTTAGCTCTAAAAAGGAGTTTCATTTTTAATTTATAGCAACTACTAGAAGTGTATATGTACATAGAATACACTAAGTTTTCTTCTGCATTGTGTAAATGCAAGATGAATCTGGCAGAACCACAGTTATTTTAGATCTGACAGAATACAGCTCAGTTGATCAGTTTTTTGAAAAAGGACTTTTAGTGTAAAATGGTAAAATAAGACAAAACCATTTTTTCTTTATTTGGAAGAAAAACACTGTTTGCTACAATTAATTGTTTATTTTTTTACAGGAAATAAAATAGAAAACCTATCAGCATACCGAAGTACTTTGTTAAACAGGGTGATAAACAAAATAAGAACAAGACCTAGCTATTTTGGACCAAATCAAGAAGTCTGTCTAAATGGGAATTAGGCATTTAAATATTTTTTTTCCATCTGGCTTCAGCAGCTCTCTCAAAAAACCCAAAATCCCTTACTCCAATTTTCACAGCCACAGTGAGGCTAAGTATCACTGGAGCTTGTCTAGAAGTCAGTCTTCAACAAAAAATAATTGAGGTAATTTTCTGTAAAGAGGAGGCTGAAGACAAGGACTTTAAATACATAGAGTCTGACAGATGTTAACCCCATTTTCACTTGGAATGAAGTGCTACAGCTTTAGAAAAAAGGCTAGAGGACCTTTGGAGAAAGCTCTAAGAATAGAAAGAAGTATTCAAGAAAGTACTAGCACAGAAGGTAACTGTAGACTAGTTAGGTTGCCCTCTTTATGACAGGATGATATGTGAGGTAGGAGAAAGCAGCAGGTTTTTTTCTTCTCTACCCAGCTCCATGACACATCTGATTTACATCCCCGATGTTACAGTACACATTTTTTGCAAATTTAACAATGTGGGGGTGTCTGTGTTTGTTGACCTTCAAAAGTGAGAAGTCTGACCCTATGTTTCTTTAAAATGTTTGGAAAGGTCATTGTAATGGCTACGTTAGGGTCCATGTTCCATGGATGCTCTACATGGTAGTCATGATGATGTCTGTATCACTGACTTTCATTACCCCATGGCATGCCAGGTGAGTAGAGTTGAAAGGCAGCATAGGGTGCTGCATAGAAAACAGTATCTGTGGGGTATGGTTGGAAATCTCCCTTACATTAGCCATGACTTAATTATTGCATCACTGTCTTCTGTGGTTTTGTCTAACTCAAAAATAAAATGGGTCAATTCCCTAGTCCTGAGGACAAGTGATGCAGTATGGCTCATGTCCATGTATCTAAACTCTTTTCCCCTGACTGAGGGTGGCCTGCTCTTCGCTGAGTTTTAGGAACTGTCACTGGCTTGCACTGTCTCCTGGGACATTGCATGGCCACCCAGGGAGAAGAAAACAAACACAACGAATGATTGCAGGCCAATGGTTGAGCCTGTGTCCTGACACTGTTTAGTTTAGCCACTGCCTTTATTCCCAAGCTTCTCTTTTTTGGTATTCTGATTGTTTCCTGCCTCTTGGGTATTAAGGAATCTGACACGTTAATTACAGTTGGCATAGGATGCCCAGCTGCTGTAAATGCAGTGATCAAGGGCTGCCATTCGGACTTTAAAATATGCGTCTTTGTTTCTTGCATAGGTGATCAAACACCATACTTTTAACATTGTAATAGATATCCTAATTCATTGTAATTAGAATGAGACAGGACATTAAGACAAATAAACCCATCTACTCCTTAGCTGCTTACCCTGAGGCTCCTCTATATCCACAGAACAGAAGAGGCTGTTTTCTTGGCTCTAACACAGCTTCTGCCCTTTAAAGTCAATGACGAATTCCCATTAGTGCCATCAATCAGAAGGCTTCTCAGATCAGGTTCCTCATGTCCCGTTGCAAAGAGTGGGAGTAGTAGAAAGGTTGGGGTGAAGGGCAGGATGGAAAGTTTATGCAAACTGGCAGTTTGATTTCCTTGGGCAGAACTCCTCCTCCCCAGGTGCTACTTTCCCATTGAACCACTCATTGAATCTTTCTTGCCTCCAGCTCTTTCCATTTGTTGCATGAGCCTCTATAAACACCTAGACTCTTCCTTGTAAGAATAGCAGGACCAGCCGGCTTGGTAGTAGTCTAGTGCGGAAGATGCCTCAGTACCTTTTGGTTTTGTTGTAGCTCCTATGAATGCATTCATCCAAGTTAGAGATTGCCAAATCCGGCAACCTGACAGAGGTGAAGCTGATGCAGATCCATGCCCCATGTCCAACCAGCAGCGAGGCTAAGAATGTGCTCCCAGCTGGCACACACACACCCCTATATGCCACATACACCTATACACACATATGGCTGGCCACACAGGTCAACGCACTCAGCACTCACACAAACACAAACAGCACCCATGGCCTCATCCATTCACCAGCACTCACACATACACTCACAGACCTGCTCCAGTTGCTGCCATCACGGACACACAGGCCTCCGAGCTCTGGTCCCCCTCCAGGGGCTCCAATTAGAGCCCTGGAGACACACACACACACGCACATGCACACGCAAGAGAGCCCCACAGACAGGACAAGAGTTGGCAATAGAGTTTAATGAGAAGACAGGACAGACTGCCCTGACCAGGTACAGGATGTGGCCAGCCAAGAGCAGCAACCAGCCCACTGCTTAGAGACGACAAGCCCTTTTTATCCCTTTATTCCTCTTTTTCCCATGCTTATTGCTCTTCAAGCCACCTTGATACCTCTTTTTCTCCACCTTTGGTTCCTCCACTAAACAGCCCATAATAAGCCATTGGGAAATGCTCTTAACTGTGCAGCTTGTAATGGGTCCCAAACCCTTAGGCAATGTGCTTCCCCCCACCTCCCCAGCTCCACAAGGTGCTTTGGGGTTCCCATTCACTCACTGTGGTGGGCACTGGGGCTGAGTGTCCCCTGGGACAGCTGAGAGGGACCAGGGCAGGAGCTTGTGTCTCTCTGACAGGGTTACTGGGGTTCCCCCACTCAGCGTCGTGCCTCTGTGCTTCTTCGTGTGTGTGTGTGTGTACATGTGTGCATGTGCACACGCATAAGAGAAAAGAGTGTTTTGTGGGCAGATCCCTCTCCTGCGATGTCCCTGGGAGCAGCTGGAACAGGGTGCTATTTGGGTTCCCCAACCTGCTGTGGTTCCTCTGGGCTCTGTTGGGCACGCCTGTAGCTGAGCTTTTTATCACAGAAGCAGCAATCACAGCACTCCTATTCTGCTTATTCAGCAATAAAAAGACATGGGTCTGAAAACTGTAACCCGTGTTCCTCTGAGTTTCTCAGTAAAATAGCAGAGCTTCAGGCCTAAATTTCCTTTTTTTTCCCCTGAAAAAATAATTGGAGTTTTAGTAAAAGTTTCTGTAATAGAATTTTTGAATCCTTGTGATTTTGCATCCGTTGACTCTGTTGGTTTTCCATCTTATATCTCTGTATCCAGCCAAGAAGAGTTTTTCCTGTCCCAAGGTGTTCTTCATTGCTACATGTGTTTGTTTCCCTTCTTTTCCCACTCTGCTCTGTGAATGACAGGAGTATCTACCTCACATATTTAAACTGCTACTTTTCTTTATGTTATCTGAAGTTTAAATAAAATATAATAAACAGTGGGAGATCTTGAAGAACCTTGTGAATATCAGACCAGAGAGGGCATATATGCACACAAGCAGTGCACAGTTAGGTGCTCAAAAGCTGTGCCATGCACTCTTTTCAACTTTGATTTGCCTCACTCACTCATGATACATCCTTCCCCTTCATGACTTCATGTTGCTTTTTCACATGACTTTGCCTCAGGATGCAGAGAACAGTTCTTTCCTGGATATAGACCCAAGATTTATCAATTAGAATAACTCAGATCATGTAGCAGTGGGGGTTGTCCAAAGGGAATTGTGTCAGGCAGAGTTTTCTTCCCTGGCACAGAGCAGGGTGGAGCTATTCTTCCCTCTCCACTGAGGCTAGGAGAGCCGAGTACCCTCTTCTTCATTGCATGAAGCAGTGTGGTTTTCCTCCCTCAGCACATGTGAAAATCTCATAATATTTTGATTTATTTTCTTTGATCCATGCATGGCGCACTGCCACCTCTCATGCTCAGCCCCAAACCCTGCTACCAGGGCAGGGACATCATTGCAAATTTTCCAAAACCTATGACAGATGGAGCATATAGACAATAACTTCCTTAACTACAGAGTTGCCCTCCCCATGAGCTTCTTCACCTCAGTCTGATCCCTACATGTCTCAACTGCATGACCCTCCTCCTCTCCACATGCATATCCTCTCTTCCCAGTTTTCAGCTGGTTCTTCATCCCAGCCCACTGTCAGTAGCCTGTCTCTAATATCTCTCAGTCTGGCTTTTCTGTCAGACAGTTTCCTTCTCCATCTTCACAGCAGGTAAGGAAGCACCCACACAGATGGATTAGCTGAGCTTTGGCAGATCTGTGATAATTATGTGCTTTAACTAGGTACCAAGTACATCCAACCCAGAGAAGGTTAGGTCTCAGTCCCATAATGCTTTCTTGTGCAAGTGAGAAACATATCTAGCAGCTTCAACTGTGGTAGCATACCTGGTGTGTTAAATATGTATAAAGTAAGAATTCCAACATTTGGGAGCAACTAGGGATGTAAACCTTCTTAGCTTGCATACAAGTAGAGCATACCATATTAGATTACTAGATGCTTTTGGTTTCACTGAGGCTTGCTATGCAGAAAGTACTCATGTGTGGAGAGCATACCAGAGTAATCTGAATATTCATCCAAAGCACAGTGTGTAAGCACAGAAGTGGAATAACAGGCTTGAGTGTTTGAATTGCCCTGATGTGTTTGCCATTGGATCGGGACTACATATTTCCCTTTGGTTTGCTATTGAACTCTACTGTAGCTCAGAAAGTATTGTGACAGCATATTTTCATAGCTTGAGTTGACAGATTATGCCATTATAAAAACTATATGTTGTTAGAGTTACAATCTGTAATACAACTCAGTGGAGAATTATTCTTATAGAGGCCTGACATGGCCTCTCCCCAATAAACTAAGAACCATCCAATGCACCTCTCTTACATACTGCAGTACTCTTCTCCCCATGTCAGACTAATATAATTTTTGAATGTACTTTAGTTACTTTTATTTCCAGTATTCTGCTCATTCTTTGCTTGCACAGAAAAATATATGGATATAGTTTAATAATACTGCAGGTTTTTTGTGCACTACATTTTGTTGTCTTACAGACAAGCAGTTATCTGCAAATTCAAAAATATCACTTTAAATCATTTGCTGCAGGTCTGCAAATTCATGGTTGTCTCTCATAGTAGGGTAATTTGCTGACTGAAGAAAGGTTTGTTAATCTATTGTATGACTGAATGCGATATGAATGAAGAAGGGATTGTCATGTCTCTTCACTATTCTTATATTTATGCCTGCAGTGGATTTCTTTTGCTTCTTTTAGAGAAATTCATCTGCCTTGTATTACTCCAGTAAGGAAGATGGTAACCGGTTGACTTGGTAGGCAGGTCCAAGGCAGTTTTAGAGTCTGAGACCAGGGAGAAAAAGGAAAACATCTTGGCAAATTTGAGAAAAGTTCTGGGAGAAACTGGTAGTTCCTGACCTGTTACACTCATTTATTTTTGTACTTTTAAAATTCTGCTTTGGATTGACAAGAAAAGCAGGCTTGCAGCCTGGCCCTTCCTGATATAAGGAACCAGTAATAAAATAACTCTTTTGTTTCAGACAAGAGTGGAAGCATTATGCCTCCCCATTTATAGTTAGACCTAACATCTCTCCGCAGTATTTGCAGAAGAGATAAAGAATAGTCAAGAATTACCCTGTTTTTATGGGTGAGGCACTGCAATAGGACTTCAAATGGCTATTTCACTCCCCAAATGCTGAACTCATATGTGACTGTGCATTAATACTTGAGCACAGGGCAATGTTTTGTGCTAAGCTGTTCAGGGACAGATGAGCTGTCCTGGGAATTAGGCTGGTTCCACTTGGTGCACGCCAGCCTCTCCTCCACAAAGAATGCTTCCCTTGGCGCTTCAGATCCTCTTAGTTATGGGGTAACTGAGCCAAAATAAAACCCTGATCATCCTCAAGGCGGGTGAATAGTGACTGTCCTCAGGATTCCTGCAGCCTTTCCCTGGCAGCCATACAGCAACTGTGCTGTATTTTGTGAATGGATTGACTGCGTCCAACAATATCAGCCTCATATATGGGGGGGTGTGTGTGTGTGTGTGTTTCTACAGTTATAATACTACACTGTAATTAATGTGCCAAAAGATTTCAGCCTAATTTGTCTAGTTAAGCAGGTGGTTACTGGACTGGACTGTACATTATGGCAGAGTACAGTCAGTCTCAACAAGTAGCATGGAGCATGCTGTGTGAAACAAGAAGAGGTTTGCACATGAACAAGTGAACAACTGCTTTCCAGAATAGTTCAGAAAATATCAGAAACCTTGCCACCTTTTCCTACACTATCTTCACTTACCAGAGTGATCATTTCTTCAGTGTTGTTGTAGTGAGTTCAAATTGGTGATAGCTCATGACTATCAAGAGCCATGCCAAAAGAACTAAAATAACTCCAATAACTACTTCTTTAAGGGGAAAATTCCTGCACACCTAGATATGACACATTCCTTTAGGGAAAGCCCTACAAATGAAACAGTGATATCAAAAACTTATAAAAGGCCATATCATTAACAAAGAGAAAGCATTTAGTCCAAGAAGTGGCATTCTGATCTTTGCACAAGTGAGACAGCCAAGTTGCTGTAACCAGAAATAGTCTTCAAAGGATATTTTTCCCTGGGGCGCTATCAGTGAAGCTCAGATCTTCAGAGGTGTAGAATTCCCACATCCCCAAACCCCGTCACACAGCCTGCCTGATGCTGCTGCCCTCTGGGATGCTGAGGGGCATAAAATCCAGCCCAGAGTCCAGAGCCAGGCAGTGAGGCAGAAGCTCTGTCTTTCAGACACCTGGTAGTTCTTCCACTCTAAAATCTTGACTAGCAAATTATTGGCTCCTGACTACATTGCAGAGATGAAGCCTGCTTTGTAAAACATATTCCTCTGTCTTGTTTAAAGTTGGATTTGTGCACAAGCAGCTACTTCCAGAAATATGTACCTCCTCACCAAACTCAGTTCAGTCTCTGCTCACTCCTTTAACCTGCAGGAGCAGAGGAGTTTGACTTTTTTTTTTTTTTTTCCCCTGTAGACTGTGAGGACTCATGATACACAAAGGTAAAACTTACATTCATCATTTTATTTTTTTACAGATCAGGATTACAACATGTCAAAAGTATATTTGAATACAGTTCAATGCATCAGTACCTAAATAATAACTTTTCCTGAAAGTCTTCTCTTTATATCCATGCAGCTCAGAGGTGCATGGAAATATGTTTCAAGTAGAGCTAAGAAGAATTTCGTTTAAAAAAACATCATGTACAAATCTCAGGATCTCCTTTGGCGGGGGTTCTGTAACCTCCTAAAGTAACGTATTCCACTACTTCATGCTTGTGGTTCAAAATTTTCTTTATATAATCTTTGCTGCAAATTAAACTGTTTACTTTGTGGCCTCCAGTGATTAAAGAGGACAACTGATTTTGGATGGGTAAAAATTTATTCTATGGTGTAGTGGTTTAACCCCAGCCAGCAACTAAGCCCCACACAGCCGCTCGCTGGCTCCCCCTGGAATGGGGTGGGGGAGAGAATCAGAAGGGTAAAAGTGAGAAAACTCGTGGGTTGAGATAAAGGCAGTTTAATAGTTAAAGCAAAAGCCACGCGCACAAGCAAAACAAATCAAGGAATTCATTCACTCCTTCCCACCGGCAGGCAGGTGTTCAGCCGTCTCCAGGAAAGCAGGGCTCCATCACGTGTAATGGTTACTTGGGAAGACAAAACACCATCAGTCTGAACATCCCCACTTCCTTCTTCCCCCCAGTTTTTTTCTGAGCATGACATCATATGGTGTGGAATATCCCTTTGGTGAGTTGGGATCCGTTGTCCTGGCTGTGCCCCCTCCCAGCCTCTTGCCCACCCCAGCCTACTTGCTGGGGATCAGTGAGACACAGATTAGGTGCTCACACTGTGCAAGCACTGCTCAGCAATAGCTAAAGCATTGGTGCGTTATCAACACTGGTTTAGTCACAAATCTAAAAGGCAGCACTGTGTGGGCTGCTGGGAAGAGGATGAACTCCATCCCTGTCAGACCCAGTACAAGGTCTTCTAAAACCCACCTCCTTCTTGTAACCCTCTACTGAAACCATGTTTTCCAAAACTGGGAAACAGTGTTACAGATGTGGTATGACCAACACCAACCGCAGCAGAAAGATTACCTTCTGTTCCTTGTATGTAACACTCATAAACAGGTTTGGCTGCAATTCTTAATGTCTGTGGGGTTATGATTATAATGAAATTGTTCCTATTATTTAGAATTCTGTGTGACTTGGAATAAATTCAAACTGCAATTTTAAAGGAGGGGAAGTCAGCTCTTTCAGTCCCAATAAATCTTTGCCAACAACTCAGAAGTTATTTGGGGATTTTTCCTAACAACAGTATTATATTGTTAATTCATATGCAGTTTATGAATCTGTTCCTTTTCTGCAGTAGTGCTCTCTGGCCGATTGTGTCTATCTGATTTCTTCTTCCGAATTATGGCACTTTGAACTTGTTTTGAATTTCCTCAGGTTGAATTTGGATCATATGTCAAAATAATTTTGAATTCTGATCATGTCTTCCAAAGTGCTTTTACTTCCCCTCAACTTGGTGTCATTTGCTATTTATAAATGCAGTTGTTATTCCATCATTCAATTTGTTAATGAGAAATTTGAACAGAACTGAATGTACAGTGGGGCATGCTTTGAGGTTCTGCTCCAAAAAAAAATCCACTTTGGTAGTGTAGCGTTCATTCTTTCAAATAGCTGTGCACTCACCTGACAGATATGTTATGTGGAAATAGTGTCTAAAGACTTACTAAAGTCAAACTTTCATCGCTACTATTTCCTTTGTTCACCAAATCAGTTACTCTGTCAGAAGAAATTAGACTAGTTTTATATGATGTGTTCTTGACAAACAAATGTTGGCTGTTTCTTGTCATCTTCTTATCCTCTAGTGCTTGTAAATTGATTATTTTTAGGGTGTTGGTGCGAGCAAGTGCAAAATTACAAATTGACTAGAAGTTAAAATAAAAATAAAGCTGACCAGCCTTTTCATTTCCCAGAATGAATGAAGTACAGAAAGATGAGCCTAAAAGATGAAAATTGTATTTGACTTTCAAAGTTCTTTCATTTCAAAATTCAGAAAGAGGACCTTAACACTGAAAAATGGAATGTTGAGATATGTTATTGAGATGAAACTTACTCATTTCATTAAATCAAATACTTTTCTGTGCATGCATAAGAGATTAAAAACTCCATGAAGCTGCATGCCTCTAACAGTTTTCCTGCAAAATCCAGACTCCAATGCCATAGCTTATGGGTAGAATGTGATAATTTCAAAAGTAGGAATAAGATTATTCCATTTTAGAAATAACCTCTAGAAATTCTTGAAGTTCATCTATAAAATGTATATGATGTAAGCTTAACCCCCTCCCCAAATCCTACAGTTCTCAATTTGTTTCTGTTCACTTTGATCTATAATATCAGAATACAAAGACTCTCTGCATAATATTGTTATAGCAAAAGTTAAATGTTTTTATTGGTCTCTGCATTGCTATTTCCACTGCTGCTAAAAACATGTTTATTTTTCTCTGTAGATTTTTATCTTTTAGATTATTTTTCCACATTAACCATTTAAATTATTCCAAGTGACAAATCAGAGTCAAAGCCAATGAAAACAGTGGTAACTTGTTGAAAATTATAATTTGTACATTATATCAATTTTCAGTTGAAACCTATTGCTCTCTGAATTGAATAGTATGTACTTCGACTCATTCAGAATGAAAGTAGTTGAAGGTGGTCACAGTGGATTGGTATCAAAGTGTGCTGTACTACTGAGTCTTGGATTAGCAACTCGGGCTGATATTCTCAGGTAAACATGAGGTACACATCTCAGGTGCACAAACACTTTTTAAGATGGGACTGCAAGACAGGGCTACAAAGACTGGAGGAGAGGAGGGGGAAAAAGCTGGCAAAAAAGACAGATGAATAAAAGCGTCATGCTGCCAGCATAAGCCATATCCACATTAAACTCAGTTTGCCTGCATAATAAGATCTAATTCTGCAGATTAACATTCCTTGTGTAGGCAAGGCCTTAATTAACAGGCTGAACTAAAAAATCTTGGTTTGAAAAGATGCTCAGAGAGGGGATAAACTTACAGTTGCATATTCTTATCTTAAGCTACCACTCTTCTGCTTGTCCAAATGCAAAGTAATACAAAGCAGTATAGACTATCTCCATGAGGTGGGATTTCATACTGTTTAACTGGTTTACTGCTCCCACATGCTGCGCTCCACCGCTTTGCTGAATAAAGCAAACACGATTTCTGTAACTGTAGACAAAGCCCTTTACATGGAAAAAGCTTCATGCAAATTGCTAGTAGTTAAATTGTTCAGATATGAAGTATCCATTTTAATCTTCCACTTCAAATATTCTATCAAAGCTTGCTTCTGGTGTAAAGTCTGCAGGAAACCAGCGAAACAGTGTGTACATTGAAGATGGAATAATACGGACATTATTAATGCTTCTTCATTAAACATCTCTAAAACCATTTTGTAACACAAGTTCTTCCATGCAGATGACTTGTGTTATTACTGTTACTTTTGCTCTTCCTTCCTCTTTTATTATAGACTGTTTTATCTCACACATTGCGTCTTGCTTTACTTTAGAAATAATGTCTGTGGAAGGGATTTTCTTCTGTGTTAAAATACAGTGCCTGGCAGCTTGGGATCCTTTGCCTGGGCCATTTGGTGTTACTGGAATATTAGTAACAGTAGCACTTTTTTGCTGAGATATAGGTTTATAATTACTACATTGCGGAAGGGAGACAGACTTACGGTCTCATGATCATAGATGTTCATTTTTCACAAAAAGTAAGCTGTGAGAGGAATGACACAGGCAATTTCTAGGCCATATCTATTCACAGAAGAGTCTGCTCCAAAACTAAATAACTTTGTAACACATCTCTTCCATTTTTATTTTACAAATTCTTTTACATTTTTTCAAGTGTAGTTGATTAGGAACGTACTGATACATTTAAATAGAAGTCAGACTGCTCTGTCAGCCTGAATCTGAGAGACAGCACTAGGTGTACATTGCTTTTCTAATAGGAAGTCTCCTGTTTTCTATAAATAGACATGTTTCAGTTCTGATTGTTCTGTACTGAAATAACTGGCTAGATGTCTAATTACTCTAAATAGAAAACACAAATAATGGCAGGCATTCAACCCCTCCTGAAAAATTGTTCCTAGCAGTTAACTGTTCTCCTTCCTGGGCCCTGGCTCAGAAACACAGTAGGTCTGAGGGCCCTTTTTCCTTTCCTGCTCTTTGGTACATTTATATTGATCACTCTGCTGTGTCCTAAAGGCAAATGGTACACAGTGCAGTGTATCCTTTGGAGTCAGGGATCAAATTCACCCCTGGCCAGGATGTGTAACAATAAACAAGGGAAGGAAATGAACTGCTTCTGAGAAATTGAGTTCCCTCCAGCTCCCTTTCAATTTGCACACAGCTAAGCACTGTGGTTTATATGTAATTATAATGATTTATTCAAAGGTGTTTACTAGTCAAAGGCAGAACATCTTGCTTATCTGATAATTACATAGCTGGTGAGGTCACTGAGTAGGTTGTTAACACTGTCAATCTTTTGCACTAAAATGAAGTATTTGCCTCTATGTTTCTTTAATGTTTCATTTATTTGCTATCTGTGCCATTTTTATCTACCTGCAGTTTTTTGTTTGTTTCTTTCACGAAGGAGCATGTAGTGAATCTGTCTTGCCTAAATTTCACATGCCTTAATTATTTGTATACCATAATACTGGTTCTCATTATGTGAAACTGAAGAATTCTTTACAGTAGTGGGTGCAGCGTAAGTGAAAATTCATCTCTTCGGCTTTGTCACACTGCTTATAAACATAAAAAAGGTTATAGTTACTTTCATAGTCCCGGACCCATTCTGCACAATCAGTTCATTACTGTACTTAACTTAAATTGAGTGTTAAATCTCCTTAAGTGAAATCTTCACCCTGCTTGGCATTTGTGATTGTGATTGGAATAGGAAAAATTACATTTTGCAGAGGGGAATGAGCCAAAATAAATACCTCTGCGGGCCATCAGTGGGACCAAATGTAGGGGGTAATCTAATAAAATTAGGAAGGTATCACAGATGGATAGCACAAAATGGAATAAAATGCATGTAATCTTCCCAACCTTGGGAAAAAGAACCAACCAACCAGTCACTGAAATAGCTGTCCTGCAGAGAGATTTGGCCTAATGCTATACCCTGCCTTGGATGCTGTACAGCTTCTCTGGCTGCCCTTTCTCTTTGGAAGTTCTTTATTTCTAATTGTCATCCTGTCACTGAAATTATTTACTCTTTATTGAACGTATTCATGGTGTCCTCAACAGATGTAGTGATTCTGCTAATCTTCTGAGAGACGCCACTGTCTCTAACTAGTCCAGAATATGAAGGCTGTATACAGAAAAAAACAACCAACCACTTGAGGGAGCTGACCAAGCTCGTTTGAAGCTACACTGGCATTTCTATACCACATCACATGCTGCAATATGGGCCAACTCCGAGACATATTTGTATCATCTAATCCATAACAGTGTTTTAATTGGTGCAATTTAGTTTTGTCTCTTCTTCAAGCAGCCATCTCTGACTCCAGTGTTGCTTGTTTCCTGATAATAGAACCCCATGGTCTCACAGGTCAACTTCGTCCAAGAAAGGAAGCATCAGAACTAGCTCAGAAGCTAGCTGCTTGCTCAGTGCAACTTAACTCCCACTTACACATGAGTTCTAGAGGTTGGCAAGCCGGTGTCTAATATTCAGGAAGCTGCTACACCAAAACTCAGGCTAGAAATTTCTGCTTTTTGCAATAGCATGACCAGTATTGCTTCCTGTAAAATTTAATTCCAATAATGAAAGACCTCAGAAGATCACACTGCATATAGTGGATATGTGTTATAAGTGTACATGTTGAGGAGTTCAGAAAAAAGAAAGCACCATGTTATTGAACTTTTTAATTTCTGAATGCTAAACAGGTCAGACACCAGGGGACCGGACATCAGTAGGCAGGTATAACAGGAGGTGCCAACTGTGAAATAATTAAATATAGTTCCAAAGCTTGAACTGTGGTGCTGAATATGTCTTTTTCCCTTCTGCCACCTGTAGCTGTTGATGTACTTCGCACTCTAATAGTTTGCTATTCCTCAGGATTTGGCTCTAAGTATTTTTTTGTTCAAATAGGAATTGCATAATATTTTCTTTCTCAATATGCTTCTTTTCTTTCCTGATAGGTCGTGTAAGCCCTTGGGATCTTTTGATCTGCTTATCTTCCAGAAAAAATGATGGTACTGGCTGCATTCAAATAGAAAATTTGCATCATCTAGAGTTATTCCAGAAGGTATGAGATTATTGTGTTATCCTTTGTGGGAATGAGAGGACAGGGCTAGCCCAGATTTTCAGCACTCACTCAGAAAAGGAAAATTATCTGATGCTTACTTTATACTGCAGCAGCATGGTTAAACAGCAATAAAAAAGTTTTTTCAAGTTTCCTATCTGCTGAGACATACTTGTCAGATACCAAGATTTCATTCTTCTTTATATCACACCCAGTAATCAAAAGCAATTTCTCATTTAGACATAGTGTGTTATTTTGGACGTAAATATTTCAGTGTAAATACTGAAAATTGTTACAAGTGAGTGTCAAGTTTTCCTTTTCTCTTCTTTAGCTTGAACTTTTGTGTTCTTGGCCACCCTCAACCAGCATGTCAGGCAGTAAAAGCGTCTACAGAAGTCAAGGGAAATTTAAACAATTTACCCCACTGGAAAAAGAGAATATAGAAATGGGGATAATCAACTAGCCAATGCATGCAATATTTCAGAATAATAGCATAAGCAGAAGATAAATCTGGACTAATTTAGGCTTCACATATCAATACTGAGTTTCATCTAATGTAATTGCTTCTTTGTAAACATAATTTAGGCACCTCTCCAAACTGTGACAATGCTCCTACAATTGACAACGTGTGAGCTGGACTGGCGTCCTCCTCCAGGGCCTTCATGGGAGTTCCTTGCTCTGGCACTGCAATCTGCTTACTCACAGTCCAAAGCATCTGTGGTGCCAATATTTCTCGGTATTTTCAGGACTGTTTTTTTTTCACTTGAGTACGTTATGGGCACAGTTTAGATTACTTAGATATGCAAATGTCTAAATAAGCACCTGAGCTGTTGGTGAAAATATGTACGTAATTTAAACTGAGAGCTTTGTTTGAAAAAATGTGACCAAACTGTGGATAAAACTTGGCTTATATTTCAACTACAATGCTGCAGATAATAATGGCAAGACCCAAAAGTACAGACTCTGAACTGAAGGACTGGGAGAAATAGAGCTGCTTTTAAAATGTATTTAGCTCAGTTATGAAGTTCATGAGGATGCAAAAAAACACTGCACGTCCACAGAAGTCAGAGCTAGGAGCATGTACACTGGGGTTACCTGGGACAGGATGCCTTATCTAAGTGTACCCAAAGGAAATTTTTATAGCAGTTCCAGTTTGCTAGAAATACACATGCTTTGGATTCAGCTCTCAGATCATAAAACATCCCAGGCTTCTGCAAACTGCTTTTTGCCCTTTCTACCCATATTGTCATATCTGAGCCTCTAATACTGTGCAATATAATAATCATTACAGCACTCTGCAATGTCCAGAAGTTTCACACATGAATAGCTGAGACATAAGGTGATCAAAGGAATTGTCCAAGTTCCCTCAGGAAGTCTGCAGCACAGCAGGGCCTTAAAACAGATGGCCCATATCTCCAGATAACTTTAAATATTGGACTAACATTACTTGCTGCTGGCATGCCCTTACCACGGTGCAACACAGTTCTTTGTTGCAGAGCCTGGATGTGGTTTAGCTATGTTAGCTTACCACTGTTCCCAAGCACAGCAATTCAAGAGGCCTAGGCTATTTCCATGCAGTGAGAGACAGTGATTGATAACTGGCAGAGAACAGAGAAGCTGCAGAAACTGAAAAGGGGGCAGGGAAGGGGTGAAAACGCAGCAGAAGGAGGAGAGCCATAAGTCTAAAATCTTGTTTTGTGATGGCCATGGAGGAAGAGTCCATACTTTAACTTCATTATCACACATTGGAGGAATGGCAAAATTTGTAATTTGCCATTGACACTGACAGGAGTTTTGCACATGAGGTGTCTCTGATAAATTAAACATAAACCCATTGAAGGCTCCAGGAAAAAGAGCACTTTTCTGAATGAAATCATTAAAGCTTCTCTTTTTTATGTACAGGTAAACCTACTTCCAGAAATCCAGCATTTCCTTTGCAGAAAAGAGGGATTATGCCAGATAACAAAAGCTTTTTCAGGTAACCTAATGTCTTCCAATCTGCATATGTGATGATGGTCTTTTAATAGTTATCACAGGAAGTCTCTGAAATGACAGTCAGGCTTACAATTCCTTTTTATTTTTAGTCATGAATGCATAAGGGGAAAAAAATGAAATAAGAATGATAATCCATTTCAGACACCACTTAAATACAAATTACAGTTATGCAGTATCTTTTCAGGTAAAGATATTGCATTGTCTAGTCATTGCATACTACAGAAATAATTTGGCTATAAGTGTCTTATTTTTGGACTGTTTCGTGTTAATATAGCGTATTGGTATTTACACTTCAAAGCCTTGGGTTCGGTGTAATATGTTTGTTCAGCTTTACAAAAATGTTGTGGCATGGAGAAGGAGTAGGAGTTGGAGTTTGGTTCCCATCCAGACACAGTTTACTGATAAAAAGTCTTTGTGTATTAAGATCATCAACCAGAAAAGTTTAAAGGTTATGGGCCACTTGCCAGAGAATTCTAATTTACTGTGGGTGAAATTCAGCTTTGAATAGAAACTGGAAAAAACGGTTCTGCACCGTATTATGTCTATTTAAACTACAGAGGGACACATTCTGATCTCAGTTACACCACTAAACGTCCAGCATCAATGCTATTTTGGATTTATAATCTATCCTATATAAACTTTGCTTATAAGAAATCTTGTCCTTTTTTTTTTGTAATCCACTAACAACCAACCCCACATTTATTCCATTAGTGTTTAGCCTTGTTTGCAGACAAATATACAAGATTGATCAGTCTGATTTCCTTTTTTTTTCCCTTTCCCCTTCGTTTCGCCTTTTTTACATATATGCTATATTTAGCACATAAGGAAAGGATTCATTACGTCTCATTTAACCATTTAGAAGTTAGGTATCTTCTGCACCAGTATTCTAGTCTTCTCCTTAAGCCAGTGTAGAGAGAGGGGCACTTTCAAACACTACTTCATTTTATCCTAAACTCTGTCTTTAAAATAGGTGTGTTGAATTACCCTCTGCAGGTACTTACTACCCAATTACCTCTCACCAGTGACTGTAAATGGAGCCTAAACAAGTAGCTTAGATTAAATACCTGACTTGGATGCTTGAGTGAAGTTGAGGTTAGGTGGTTCCTAACCTAAGCATACCATATTTTCCCTTTTATTTTTTTACTGTTTCATGTAAAGATTGATCAATACTTAAAACTTATGTGAAATGTTTCCCTTAAAAAAACAGTTTAAATTGTACACTTCCATATTCCTGGTGCAGTAAATTGCCAAAACTGATCATAAGGAACATGCAGTATAAGAAACATCTATCCAGGTCCCATGAAAGTGCTTTATCATGAAGTCATATTACACCAGGTAAGTGATATATTCTGTTTTGGCTGAGTTTTAAGTCAGTGTCTTCAGTGATGCCTACTGCCTTGGTTCCTTGCACTGGAAAGTGAATTAGGAATTATTCTGATATAGTACCAGTTTCTGACAAACCTGAGGAGATTTCTAGAAATTTCAAAGACTTCAGGAATTGGTAGTTCCTACTCATGTTGTAACAGTCTGCCTTTAAAAAACATTGGTTTGCCCTGCTACTTGGAGAAAGGCCAATTGCAGTGGTTTTATTATTTTGCTACCACAAAACCACAAACACAAGAGGTACTCACCACACACAGAGCTTTCCCCTTAAAATATGCATATATTCACTGGTGTCCATAAAATGTGGTACAAGCCACTTTGTGTATGTGGTCTGTTAAGCTGTTTGGTATTTTCTCCTCTTTAGGGAAGAACTGTTTGTAAACATCTTATTCCATACTTACATTACTAATGCTTTCTTGGCAAAGCAAAAAGCCCTCCTGACTGATGCCAAAATCCCATTGAAATCAAGGTAGTATGTGTGCTTGGCAGCAGTGGTCTGAGTCCTACCCACCCAGCAGTCTGCTGAAGGACTGTCAGGGAGAAAAAGACACCCCCCCCCTCACCTTTTAGTTATCAGTAAAAAAGACTTTGAACCTGAATTAGCTGCAGTGTTTTAAAGTTTAAAAAAAAAAAATTCATCTCTTAAATCTAGGTGTCTCCACATCAGCATGTGGCCTAGGGGCTGAGGTAGCTGTTTCAACAAAAGGGTCTCATGGCACTTAAGACACCATGGAGAGTCCAGGACACCCAGTAGGACGGGCAGATTTGGCACCGAGCCTTTGTTTTCTGTCTGTCAAACAGTCTTTTTGGTCCAGCAGCTGGAGGCTCAGAGGAATATCCTGTGGTGTCCTAGATGGCAATAGATGTGGAGACCTGAATTTAACACTTGGTATCTAAGCTCCCAAAATTAACAGAAGTGCAGTTTAGAGTAAGTGAGTCAAAAAGAGCATTTACTTTCAGCATGAATTAGGGTTAGCTGAATTGCTCCACACTGAATGTATAGACTCCACTGACGTCCACTGACAGGAATGGGAACTTAGACTGTGGCACACAGGTGGTCATTTTGTATAGACCAGACCTCAAAGTGTGTCAATCTAGAAATGAATCCCATTCAGTATCACTGGATATGTGACATCTAATTTACTATGAATGAAATTCACCCATAGAAGGTGAAATTAGAATCAGAATGGTAGGTCATTTGTTTTCAGGTTAAGAGGACAAAAAGACATAAGTTAAAGCAAACTTCTAGAGCCAAGATTTCAGATATTCTCCTCCCCTTCCATTCATCTGATAAAGCCAGCTCTTCCCGCTTCTTTCTTTTGCTTGCATCCTCCGACAGACCTTTCTTTCCAACAACAGCAAAGTTGCCAATTACTAGGATTTGTTTGATCCTCAATTTTAAAATTATTCAGGAAAAGAACAGTTTTCGTCAGTATTTCCTCCACAGAAGAGCTTGTTTCCTTTCAAATCAGTCACGTACTTTCACTCTTGTGTGAGTCAACAGGGCTTCTGCAATTTTTGTTGAAGAGGATCAGTTGGTTTGTTATTACTGTGTTTGTCATTTAGTCAGCCCCCCAAGGAGCCAAGCAATTTCCTGTAAAAGTGAAAACACAAAGTTGCTGCTCTAAGAATTATGTGATCTAATTAAAGACACAGTAAGTCAGGGAAAGAAATATCAGGCAGCGAGGCTGAGAGGATGGGATCACTGGATTTACTGTGGGTATGACAGGGTTGACATTGATACGCAGTGGGTACAAGGGTAAAGGAATTTTTTTAAAAAATGTTATTCTATTTGTTGTTGTACAACTCTTAAGCTGCTAAGTTTTGTATTTAAGATAGCATGCCCCTTCTCATACCCCTGTTGTATCAATGTAGGAAAGAAAAGGAGTTGTAGAAAATATCAGGTCAGCGCTTGTTTCCTTGCTTTGTGTCTTTAATGGAAAATCTTTTTGTCAGTCTGAAAATTCAGATTGGTTCTATCTGTATGGGGGGAAAAATAATGCACGTACCAGTGATAAATGCTTTTTAGGAGACAGGAGAGAAGCTGGGAAGAGAAAAAATGGTTAGGAAAATCAGACTGGAAGAGTTTAGAGGAACAAAAAGGTAAAAAATATGTGATATGTGTGGATAAATTGGATTAAGTAAGAGAAGGAGTTGCTGGAGGATGAGCATATGCGGCAGTAGGTTTGTGATGAGGCATAAGAATGGTAATGGATCTTAAAATTCAACATGGAAGACAATGATTAGTGCTTGCTGCTCAGTCTGAGAAGATTGGTTTCACTCCTGCTTCTGCAGGGCATTTGGCCTAGTTTTTAAGCAGGTGCCTGATGTCTGCTCACTATATGGGACTTGGACTATGAGGTGGTTCTGGTATGGCTATTGAATGACTAAGGAAGGCTCCTGGCAGTTATTGCTCATGTCAGCAAAAGCTGCAGCTGTTGCAGTGATCTGTGAATGAAATCTTCCTGCAAACAACCCAAACCTAGAAGCTCTCTGAGGTTGGAGAATGACTGACAAAGAGATTTCAGGTGTTCATACTTAGTATCCCACCACAAGTGGGCTGAGAACAGGGTTTGGCTGCCTTCTGGAACTACTGTCAGCTGAGAGATGGAGAGGACTAAAGTGCACAATATGAGCAGAATTGCCCAGCCTCAGTTTAGGGCACAGGAAAGACATCCTGCTGTATGCACAACAAATACTCTCCTTGACAGGTTTTGCCTGAGAAAGTAGTGGAAATGCTTATAGCATTGCCTCCTTGATTTTCCTGTTCCCTAAGCAATCCAGGCTAGTCTGTCTTTCCACATAAGCATTTGTCTTGCTTCATCACTTCCAAGGCCTATCCTGTGCCACGCATAGCTGTTTTCTCTACCCATTCAGATCACAGATTCTTTTTAAAGTAATACTTTTGCTGTATGCCTTCCTTCTGTGTTTCTTTTTATTAGTGTCACTAGTGCAGAGATTTTAGGAGTGTCTCCCAGCCTTGTGTGCTCATTTAGTCAGCTACAGGGCTGGCCAACAGCATTAATCACACAGAAGGTCTTGGGATAGGCACGACCCTAATGAAACTGGGTGGGAGGGAGAGCCAAGATAGTCCAGCTGTGTGACTGTGCTCTCACTATGTGATATGTTTACTGTCTGGTGCTAACCCCGCACCAGCTTTTCTCTCCCCCTGCCTAGCAAATCTGTCCTGCCTGTCCCCAGAGTCCCTGGGTTACTCTGGAGACAGTGGGAAGGGTGATGAGGTGAGGGGAGGAAGAAAAGCCTCATCGGGCCACTTATGTAAGACAGAAATTATAGATTAAAATTATTTTCTGTTGTAATAATTCAACTCCTCTGTGACAGGAACATGCTTCTTTATAGGGGGATGCATTTCTTTTGAGCCTCAAGAATGGCCAATAAAACCAGCATCAGATTCTTTTGAGTTAATTTGATTATAATCTATGTGCGGCAGGATTTTCTTTGTTTTACAACAGGGTCAGATCTCAGCTAGGACAAAAACGTACTTCTGTAATAACAACAAATATGAGGAGACTGAAAAGAAGTAAAGCAGCTAAATGAATTTAATTACTTGGCCTACACTGTTCTATATTCTACTCTGTTACTAGTACAGAACTGTAGCTGTGGCTCTAATCATGTAACAGTCAACCAGCATTTTCACTGAGTTGCTTTTTCCAGAGTTTTATAGCTTATCTTTAAATTTAAGTTCTAGTGTGAAGGGTGCACACAGTAGCAGCCCTTCTGGAAAATACTGAAAGAAAGAACCCTATCTTTTAACTGTGGAGATTCTTTAGGAATGAAGAAGCAAATACTGTATTTAATAAATACTGTTTTCCACACACCTGCCAAAACAGAGAAGCAAAAACATGGTAAATGATTAATCTAATCTGAAGCTGTATTTGCTGACATTTTTAAAGGGGAAAATAAACAACACATACATTTCAAAATGATGCACTATCATAATTTTGCCTTTATAACTCTGAAACTTCACAGGCGTTTTTAGCATGAATTTCAGTGCATTCCAACTCACAGTTTAAATTCCTTTCCCTCTAGACCTGCTTTCCTATAAACTTTTTTTTTTATACTAAACATATTTTAGATAGTTTAAACTTCTAGAAATGACTAATAGTTTGAAATTTCTCCATCCTAAATATTCAGGGTGGGTTGCTTTGAGATTAACCATATTAGAGAGTGTTGTGGTTTAGCCCCAGTCAGCAACTAAGCACCACACAGCCGCTCGCTCACTCCCCACACCCTCGTGGAATGGGGGAGAGAATCAGAAGGGCCAAAGTAAGAAAACTTGTGGGTTGAGATAAGAACAGTTTAATAATTAAAATAAAACAGCAATAATAATAATATAATGAAAAGGAAAACAATGAGAGAGAGAGGTGAAACCCAGGGAAAAAAACCCAAGTGCTGCAACCGCTCACCACCCGCTGACCAACGCTGCCAGTCCCCAAGCCACGATCGCTGCTTCCCACGGCCAACTCCCCACAGTTCATATACTGGGCATGACGTCATATAATATGGAATATCCCTTTGGTCAGTTTGGTCAGCTGTCTTGGCTGTGTCCCCTCCCCTCCTGGCTTCTTGTGCAGCCAGCAGAGCATGGGAAGCTGGAAAAGTCCTTGACTAGTGTAAGCACTACTTAGCAACAACTAAAACATCAGTGTGCTATCAACATTATTCTCATACTAAATCCAAAACACAGCACTACACCAGCTACAGTGAAGAAAATTAACTCTATCCCAGTGGAAGGACCACTGCATTTTTTGAATATGAAACCTTTTAAGGACAGCTAGATCAATAGTCAGTAGTGGGTGAGATATTGAACCTGCAGCAATGTGCACATCGCAAATGAAGCTTATAACACATGTCAAAACTATCACAGGAGTGCTAAGTATCAAGCAAGAAATCATTTTCCTATGAAATCAATGGAAATTTTGCCAGGACTTCACTGGGGGCCAGGATTGCCCCTAGTCTTCCTAGCTTCCTTCAGATGCTCAGCATCTGCTTTGAATTTCACAGCAACCCTTTTCTAAATGCATAGGTTATAAAACCAAGTGTTAAAGGTTCTCTCTCTTTCTTTAGCAACCTCAAAGCATAATGTGTAAGCCATAGGAGAGCACTAATCATTGTTTCAGAGTCTTTTCATCTGATAGGTCAAATGGATAACAGGAGGCAATTAAACAGAATAGGTCTGCTTTCTGTGACAAGCCTGCAATGACCTCAAGGCATGTAGTAGCAGTAGTTGAAATCATCCAAGTAACTGAAATCATCCATCCTTCAAAATCAACACTGAAAAATGAAAAAAATGCGCTTTTTTTAATGTTCATTATTTTCATGGTTATGCAGCTTAGAGCAGGTTGCCATACATGACTGAGCAAAAGGTACTGGATAGAAGGCTCTATTTTGATCAAAATCCCCTAGTCCTGGAGGTGCTCAGAAGTCTGCCTAAGACTTTGTGAAAGCTTTTTAAGCATCTCCTGATGTGAAGCAATCTTTGCAGCTGTTTAACACACCTTTCCAACCTACAAAGGCTGGAAAATTGCCCAGCTGTAAATACTAGAAGAGGACCAGGTTGTAGCAATGCAGCTTGCTCAGTCTGTATCAGAAATAAGCTCTTTGTGCTCCAGGAGCCTGCACCAGTCAGGCAGATGGATGATCACAGCACAGGATGCAATATGAAGTTCTTCCAACTCACTGAGATGCCCTGTCAGAAAGTAAACCTGCAAGGCTGACAGAGGACTTGTTATCAGTCCTTCCTGAATACTGTGCTGCAGAAACTGCTGAGAAATGACATGAGGTGACTATCATTCTCCTTTTTTCCTGTGTGAGAGAATTCAGGCTCCTGCTAGAGACAGACTACCACAATGAAAATCTAGAAAGAAGTTCAGAAGTCTTCTATGCAGATGGAAAGTCTCCTGTATACTTTCAGGATTAATGTACTTCCATGTTCTAAAGTGATGTTTTTCCTGCTAAAAAGAAAAGCAATTGGATGGAGACTCTGCAAGTACAAATGTGCTGAGCTTACAATGTCCTTTATGAAAGAAATGAACAGTGTGCTGGGCTCAGAACAAAGCACAGCACCTGTTGTGTTGTGAAACACCAAACAAAGAGTAGTTGTGTTTCATCCCATCTCTAGCTTTGTGCTTCATTATACAACCAGGGGTTCCCAAGGTAACTCAATTGCTCTTGAAACTGCTTTCTAACTGATCCGACAGTTGATGGACACTTTAGAAATAAAATTACCTCTTTCTCACAGGAAATAATCTTAATCATTCCTTGCTCCATGTTTGAAGTGTGTAAAATATAGCCTATTTGATCTTGAACAAAGTAAAAAATTTAACAAACAAAACTATATTGTAACCCTCCTTGTAACATCAAAGTATAATATAAAAGGAAGGATAAAGAAGAGGACACATTCTCATTCATCTTCTGTTTCCTTTTCTTTCAATTGAGTGTTATGCACTTAGTTCAACCAGTAGGGTCTTCTGCTGAATTCCTTACCTTTACAGATCACCAGATGTTCATGTTAACCTAGGTGTTCAATTTACCACCAGTCCACATGTCCGCAGCCATGTCAACACTGACCTGGTTCTGCTCCAGGAAGTCTTAATTAGTCCAAATGTACTTCTAGCTATTCGTAAACCTTTTGCTCAGCCACACGTTGTAACTCTTAAATCAGCTATTCTTTATTGGGTATGCACTGAATCTCATGTTACATTTCAGAACTCTGAGCCAAAGACAAGTAAATAACTTGAGAGCTGGAGATGGGGGGAGAGGGAGCAAGGAGTCATAGCTGTGTAAAGTACTTGAAAGGCCTCATTACATGTCAGCGTAGCTGCTGCATTAGCTATCAGTTGTCACTGTCAACTGATCTGTTTGTGGTACTTTGAGAGACTGCAGTTGACAGAACTGTATCTACCACTAGTTCATGTGACAAAGAGGTGCTTAATTTTTTTGATCTAGAGGTGTTGACTTGCTTTGGTGGATCTTGTATCTTCCTTTCACATGTGCCCCCCAGCTGTTCACATGTCTCAGATCTATGTTTTACCTGTTGCTGTGGTTAGAGAGCTAATGTGTGGATTTAACTGAGAACTTGTAGTGGCTTCCTTGCCCATCAAAATGGCATCGTGGACAACACCCTAGGCAGAAGTGGTGCTGTTTGTCAGTGTTTTCAATGGTAGCATTTCAGAGATGACAGCATAAGAAGCCTTCTTCAAGCCAGAATTTCAAGGAAGTGAAGCATTTTTTTTTTTAAGTGAAAGCAGGTATCCGGCCTTAGGTCCTTTGCTGTACTGAATCATCACAAATGGCAGCAACAAAAGATACTTGCAAAACCTGCAGCTGCTCCCCAGGAGAACCAGCAGTTTGTGTAGCCTTCAATTACTGCATAGCCACTTTAAAAGCAAAAATGTTCTTTTCTAGTTTATGTCTTTTTTTTTCTTTTCATCTTTAGAGTCTACTACAGAAATTACTGATATTAAGATCTGGATTTTTGAAAGAAGGGATCTAATCTGGACATGACACTAGTATGCTGGGACTCCTTCTAACTTGGTTTCCCAAGCTGCCTGACGCATATCAACTGCTGAGCCTGCCTCACCTCTTCTATTATAAAATGTTGATGTTATTTATGTACTTCAAAAGGACTGGTTAATTAACAACAGCTTGTAGAGTGATTTCAAGATGGAAAACCATGGCAATTACTGCAAACAGTAAAGGCACTGCAGGCTAATTTTCATTGATCATAATGTTGATTAACAAATTTACAGCTCTAATAAACACTGTTACTGCTTTTGAGTGCAAGAGCAGGTGAAGAGTTGCCATGAGAACTGATGGAGCTGAGTGTGCTGCAGTTCAGCACTACTGACATCTCTTTATTATTATGATAATTGTATTCATCGATTACTAGGAGTACATTTAACAAAGTGAGAGACTGTCACTCCCTCATTAACTCTGTCTGATGGTGTACATGCTGTGTGTCATCTCAAAGGAGCAAGCGCCTTGTGACAGTCTCACTCCCCTTTCTCCTTCTTCCAGCCACCTTGTGATGAGCTCTCTCCCAGGTGGATGCTAACACAAACCAAGAGGTGTGTTAGGCACCATACAAACAGGGTGCTCTATAAGATGAGGAATAATTTACAAGCATTGCCCCTTTTTCTGTTATCAATACTAATTGCCAACACCCTGAAATTGTTTAACCCTCACTTCTTAAAGAGATGGCAGCTTTCCATTTTTTTTTTTATGTTGAAGCATTTTGCAATGACTTAGAGCAATACTAAGGAGCTTCTACCTAGTAGTCTGAGAATTTCAGGACACTGCTTTTTCATCTGTCTCTACCCATTTTTTTTGTTATATCCAGCTCTCATAAATGGTCCACTGGGTAGTGAGAAATGAATTAATGTCAAAGTAGTCTTTTCTATTTCCCTAAACCAGCTAAAACTCTCATTTAAGAAGGGTAGATATAGGTACAAACCTCATCTCATTCTTTTCAAACTCTGCCTTGTGAGTTAATACCATATTGGTTACTTGTTGCCTTAGCAACACAATTAAAACCATATTTTAAAAAGGAAAAGATACTCTCTACTTTTTCTGGAGTAACAAGCTGCACAGCCCTTCTCTGCTGCCCTGTTCTAATTTTCAGTGAAATATTGGCTTTATTTTAAATAAGAAAATGGTGGTTTGTGCATTTCCCTTTTCTCAACATTATAGTCATTTTAACTAAAGCAATTGCTAAAAAATGCGTGCCTTTGACATAATTTGGCTTTCAGGTGATCAGCTGAGAAGGTAAGAGCTGTCGTTGTTCTTTGCATGGTTCTGTCAATGTTGTCATGTAGCTATGGCCTAATGTAGAAGGTGTATATATTATAGGGAGCTTGGTCTGGAAGCACAGTTCTGCCTCCTTTCAGTTGTGTGCTGTAGCCATCAAGGTAGGACAACCTGTCTCTCTCTCTTGTCTGCCTCCCTAGGCAGCGTTGGCAAGGGGGTAGCTTGGATTGCTGTCAGGGGCTTCATTAGGTTTTCTGTGACTTTGATCCCACTCATGGTCAACAGATCAGTATCTTGCTGTTTGAAGATCTAGGCTATGAGATTTGAACTCTAGAGTCTCACGGTGCTGGGCTGTTCCTGATGGATGTGCTACAGTACCAAGATACAGGGGTACAGGACTTGGCCTCATAACTCCATAGATAGTTGCAACAGCAGAGGGTTGTGTCTTGCCTTTTTACCAATGTGAGGATGTCAGAAAAAGATCTGTGAAGTTATCTGTGCACTGTGGAGGGCCTTCTTGTGTTTTAATAATTCTGGTTTTGCCTGAACACCAAAGCTGTGTGATCAAACTTTACACTCTGGGATTGCAGCTGCAAGTAAGTAGCTTAGTTTTCTTGCATAGCCAGTGAAAATACAAACCCTTTCAGAGAGCAGTTCAGAACCTGTATTTCTCTTAGTGCTCCAAGGACTGGTCTCTCTCTCTTTCCGTTGCCTAAAGACAGAGCCTAAGAATACTATTTTGCTGATACAAGCACTTCAGTTAGATAAATGAAATGATGCAGAGGAGTAGTTGCAGTGGGACCATTGCAAATTGCCATGGTGAAATGCCATTGCCTCTTTTACAGGGCGGAAATTGCCATAGTGAAATGCCATTGTGTCTTTACAGGGCGGATATGGACTACATATCACTTGATTTATTCTCCCTGTGCATATTCAGAAGCAAGTGTGCTACATAAAGGACTTAATTGGAGTTTACTGGCTTATTGCTGTTATCACTGCACATCCAAGTAGGCGGAGAGTAGTCTGTTTTGTCTCTGTATCATCAGCAAACAGGTAGTCACTTACAAAGCCCAAATCACTTGTAATGCGTAACACAACACAAAGATGCCAATGACAGTATAATCTGAACATGAGGTGCTATATTAATAAGGGCCTGGTTTTGATTAGCAAAGCCTTTAGTCCTGCTAAATGGTGTATATGAGGCAAAGGACCAGATTAATTTCAGATCCCAGTTGAGTTGAAGGCTAAACTGAGCTGATCTGATGAACAGCCGATAAACATAGACAATCACGATGTCATTTTAACAGGATCTGTATGAAAATGAACAGTTCTTTTCCTTGAATGGCTGCTCACAGCTCATCACCAGAAATACAACTTCAGATTTATTTTTCATTTCATGCACCAAAGTGGAGAATACATGCGTTAAAAGAGAAGCTATACAAATAAATTCATAACATTAGCACGATGCAGTATGTAATTAAAAAGATAAGTAATAAGGTTTGGGAATAATGTGAACAGCTTGACTTTTCCCTGATGGTTACTTAAGAACTTGAAATGTGAGGTGTGTTAGAGTTAATGAAAACGACCCTACATGAAATAATGACATAATGTAAGGGCTCTGTGCCTTTTTATTAGCACAGTAAAAGCAAAAAATACATACCACCCGTTGACTGATCTCACATCACAATATTTTGATTACTATTAATAGTCACATGCCTCAGTAATCTTGAGGACTCTGGTACATCAGTCCTGCTCACACTGCATTCGGTGGCAGAACTAAGCCTCCCATAGATTTCAGTAAGTACAAAATGTAGCCTTAAATGGTGAACCTAGAAACAAGGATACGTGGTTATTTACTGAGCTGTCTGTGTGGTTACAGTGGCAAAGCGGCTTAGTCCTTAGTCAAATAAATTTTTATCCCCATTAATTGTAATTAGGGTTATGTGAGAAACAAAGTTTTGGTATTCTGTATTTAGAAATAAAGGATTTCTGTTTAGAAAAAGGGGGGAAGGAGATGCTTTTTGTATGCAGCACTCATGCACTCGCCTATAAAGTGGGAGCTGCAGCTAAGCCTCTGAGTTTGGTACAGCTGGAAGGGGCTACTTAGTGAGTGTAAAGCTCTCTGCTAGCAGATCCAAGAAGGATTATAGTCTCAGCATTTGTTATTTTACATTTTCAGCTGATGCTGGTAGCTCCTCTCTACCTATTGTGTTTTACACATTTTATCCTTAACAGCAGGAGTCCACCGCTGCTTTCAATGCTCTGCTGACTTTCTTTCTCATCCCCTTGGCACTTTTTCAGACCTGCAGCTTCCAGTCATCACCCCAGAGTGCTCCGGCCGGCCTGGGCTGTCAAGGGCCAGCACTGTAAGCAACATGTCCCAGGGCGGCGAAAGCACTGACAAGACACGTACATCCCATCTGCAGTACTGGTGGAAGCAGAGCACAAGTGAACAGCTGTAAGCTAATGATACCCCACCCTCAGAAACTGCAAGTGGTTCATTGTGCTTTTAGTTGGGAGTCAGGAACACAGAATGTAGCAAGAGAGGAGACCACAGCAGGTGTAGCACTTGGATGTATTGCATCTCTTATACTTGCATAATATTTGTTTCTGTGCTAGCCAAGCTTGAACATTTTGTGTGTGAACTGCTAAGTCTTTATGTTGAGGGCATTGAAACACCTAGACAAAGATATACAGACACAGAGACACCCCTGAATGTTTAGGTCTTATAGCAGCTGAGCTATTTCTGGCTCCCATCCCTGCCTTGTCCCTACTACAGACACATGTATGTAGTCCGTTGCACAGAGACCCTCCCTTAAGTAAAGAGCTAAGAAATATTTGAGAACTGGCTGTCCAAGTGCAGTTTCCTATATTACAGTATCTCACAAACTTTATGCTCTGAGGCCCTACCATTCTGCAGAGGGGATAAAAAGGTGTCTTTAAGATAGATATTACTAGACTCCCTTAACAGATAGTAAAATTGACGTCTGGAAAGGCCACATATTGCGAAAGATTACACAGAAATGGGAGGAGAGCCCTGTGTCTTTTACCAGTAATCAATCTTAGAGACCCATAATTTGTCTAGGCATTTTCTCATTGCATTTGCTATGAGGTAGGCTGATACTCAGAGATTTTAACAGGCAGAATAATAACCACGTTTGTGAATATGTCCAAGGATAGCTCATATTTCCCCAAGTAATAAGCTTTTAAATAGCAGATTTCTTTTCTTGGGTTTGGTTTTTTTCTGTCCTGTTTCTGTGGCTGATTCTTTTTGTGTGGACTATGGGAGCTATAGGCCCGTATCTAGAGAGCCATGTCCTTCCCAGTCCATGTTAGCTTGCATAATTATTTTATGTGTAGCTGATTTATTATGAGTTATTTCTAGGTGTTGTAGTCACTCATAGTATTCGGAATCATAGTTCATGGTTTTCATTTTCATGCACTACCACATGTTTGTGTGCCTACATTACATTGAAGAAAGTGCTAGCAATAGTGCAGTCTTTCCATAGTTTGGGATATTTTTTCTGAATTCACTACATATCAGTGTTAAATTTGGGTACCTCAACTATGCACGTCTGTTATTTAAGCTGCTTGCATTTCTTTAATGTTGTTACCTTCACTCTGAATATCCTGGGTTACAACAATTACAACATGCCCACAATGCATTTATCCATATGTACTCTCAAACGTAACTCCCTCCTAACATGGTTATTTTCTATGTTTCAAAATTCAGATTTTAAAATACTGAAAGCCATAAAAAGACTTTATATCAAGCTTTGTTCCAGCCTGCTTGGTTTAATCTACTGTGTTGTTTAACTTGGGGAGGGGGGAAAGGCTAATTTCCTATTTCCACTAATTTCACTATTTCACTATTTAAATATTTTCTTATAGCTCATTTTCCTCATTTGCAAAAACACTTCATTAATTATATGTATTCTTATTGCTTTCCAGGAATCAAGTATCAGCCTCACCAGACCACAAGGACATCCTTAAAGCTCAAGACGTTTCTGTCATCATCAAAGCATATGTGCTTGTGACATCCTTAACACCTCTGCGGGCATTCATTCATTCAACTGCCACTGTCTGGCATCCACCCAAGAAGAAGCACTTTTCTGTAAAGGTAAAACATTTCACTTCCTAATTTTTCTCTCTTGCAGGCAAAGTACAGAGACAGAAAAACAGATAATATATTTCTTCTCTTTTACCCCTTCTTTATTTGCAGTCTCCAGCTGACACATGAATATTCTCCTAATGTACAGATTTCATTTCTCAGAATGAGTGCAGTTTGATTAATGAAGGAGGGAAGAGTTGCCCTGTGCAGTGGGTGTTATGAAGGGCCCTGGGATTTGCTTGCTTCAGAGCCTGTTTTTATAGGTGATATTTGACAGCAGTTGCAAGGTTTTCTCTAAAGCGCAGCAGTGGGGGTGCTGTCACGCAGTAACCTCTTTTGCCCGGATATTGACAGTGTTGTAAAAAAGTAAAGTAAATATTTAAAATGGATTTCTTTTTTAGGTGCAGTAAAACAGAATGGAGGAGGCTCAGGGCAATTCTAAATAAGGGGAAGGAAGTATACCATGAAGAGGGTGGGCCTCCCGTGGTGTCTAGGTTTTATGAAGAAGGATGTTTCACCTGTGCCTTCATTGGATTAACTCTGAACATCTCCAAGTGTCTGGAGAGACCCCTCTCTCTCCATGCCTCATTTGCTCAGCAGTCCTATGGATTTCCAAACATGTCTTCCAAACATCCTTTGTCCTTTCAGCAAGGAGCTGTGCTTGCAATGTGGCAGCTCTTCGTGAAGGAACTACAGTTCTGCGGCTGCTCCTTTCCTTTTGAAGGAATAAGGTCACAAAGTAGCTGATTTCCTGAGGTCTCATAGATCAGATCCTGCAGCAGCCCCCTGAGGATGGGTGCACTTTGCCCATGTAGCCCTCTTGGAGTAGGAGCAAGTCTTGGCTGTGGATCAGTCTGAGTGTTGTGGTGTCACTGTCAGGGCTCTTGATGATGCCAGCCATTTGGTGTGTTCTACAGTTTTAGCTCTCTCAAAGTTAAGTGCCTAGTCTAAACTCATTATCTAATTCTAGTTATTGGAGAAACAGACACCTCTAGAGAACAAATCATCCCACTTAATTTAGACACTAATTTTGTAATGAGATGAGTTTCCTGCTAAAAGTGTCTGCTTCCTTCCATGGGCTATGACATTCTTAGAGTACATGCCAAATTCTAGACTGCCAAAATTAGGTGAGATGAACATACTTCTCTTTCATTCCCCCCTCAAAAGCTATGGGAACCCACGGATATATATTATTTTGCCATCTGTTTTCCTCTATTTACATTTAGGAAGAATAATGGTCACTCACTTTCAAGTCTTGGGGTTCAGTTTTGGTTTATGTTTGTTAAAATAGCACAATGTCCAGCAGCATCACTATTGCAGCTGAAGTAGGGACTACTTTAAAAGCTAGTAGTCATTAGTAATTGTGATATGCCTCTGTAAAATAATTCCCACTGAGGGAAGTCTGCTGGAGTGCCAGCCACCATTTACAGAGTACTTTGGCTGCTGAAGAGCAATAAAAATGATAGATAGAAGCAGCAGCACATCTACAGTAGTTCCAATCCAGTTACTGCTGCTGTGGTGGTGTATCATCCACAGCTTTAGGCAGACTTGTCAAAATGGGAAGAAATAAACAAAAAATAGGCACCACAGAAAGCACATTTGTAGTGATGTATAGATTGAAACACAAATTAACAAAATGATGGAAAGTGGGGTGTATAAGACTGTCTCTCAGCATAAACAGTGTGCTCTATAAAGAACCTGGAAGGTGTCAGGGAGTCTTCAGGAGAAATGAGACACTGGGAATTCATGGAGAGGCCAGAGACCACTACTGAGAGAATCATAGAGAGGCTTCTGTGCTTGGTGCAGAAGCACCAGGCAGGAGATCATCAGTCAGAAAACAGTACTTGGGAGAAGCTTTGAATTCAGTTATTGATATCCTTTGGGATGAGATTACATCAAGTCTCTCATAAATGTCATGGAGCCGTCACTTGTTGCCAGTGGGACATACAATGCCAGCAGAGTGATCTCCTCTCCTAATGTAGCCAGCGGAGTTACACATATTTTTACCAGCCAGGAACCTGCTCCTAAGCTTTCAGTTTCTGCCTACTCTGTTGTGTAGGAAGGAAAATTGTTTGTTACATTGTGAAGCTCCAACCTGTCAATAGCCAATAATGGCAGAAAGAATCTCTAAGACCTGTTCTTCTGCTGATTGACAGAATACCCATTGGTGTCACTGGGGACTGAACATGCCTATAGAGGAGTCTTTGGTCTGGAAAAATTTGCTAGTGTTTGATTTGATTTTCCCCAAGAGCAGCTGACTCAATTATTGGTTATTTTTAAGTGAACAGATGAGAATAGTTTTAATCTGCTGCATTGCCATCATAGATGTGCTGCTTTCAGTAATGTTGCACAATGATTTAGAGACCTCCCCAGTGTATGTAGCCTCTGGTCAGCAAATTTTCTCATACCAGTATAATTAAACTATTATTGATGAGAAATTGATCCACAATTCTTGTTAACTTGTTTACAACATTACTATCACAAACTCACTATGTTAAGGTTAAAATTTGACATCCTACATACAACAACCCTCTGTGATTGCTAGAAGTAACCAGAATGTGGTATATACAGAAGAGATTTTTAAGAAGATTGTAGATGGGGTACCAGATGATATCAAATGGTTAAGAGAAACTTTGTAAAGAAAAAACAGAAGTTTAATGAATTAAGTAATACTGCATACCCCACTGCTTCTTTGTTAGTAAACTATTATAAATTATTTTTACAACTCAGATTTACTTATCCTAATCATAGTGGCAAGGCTTCAGAATGACTCCTTGGATAAGCATTGGCCAAATGGCAGTTCAGGAAGAGTTCAAGTGTGTTTTGCTCACCAGCTGCCAGGTTTTCTCTGAATTATACATATTTCAGTATCTCAGTTCAGAAAGCAAAGGAAGCTAAATGCTGCGATGGCATGAGGATTTTGTCTGTAGTCAAGGAGTGGCAAAAGCGCGACTCTACATTTGAGCCCTGGTTGGGAAAATGCAGGAAGTGCAGGAGAGAGAATGGCTTTCTGCCACACAAATGTTTTAATGTGAGGCTTGCATAATAGCCTTATTTCCCTGAGGAAATTTGGAAACCCCTTATTTAGACCATCTGTGCTTTCAAAAATTAATAATAAAATAGAAGCTTTCTATTTTGCATATGGTACCAATTAAGGGATGGGTCTCTGTCAATGTATGCAATAATTCCCTTTGTGTTAATCGACATTATGCATGTGTATTGAGCAGAAGGCTGGCCCCTGAATAATTTTCTGTTTTATAGAAGCTGGTGTGTGAAACAGTCATTTATGGTTAATTATCTCAAGGTTTAACACACTGTGAAGTGCTTTCTTTGCCCTGTCATTAACATTTCCCATCCTGGTCCCAGTTCTTAATGAAGGAATGCACTTTCGTAGACTTTAGGGATGCCACATCCTGCATCAGCTAGGAAGGCTCTGCTGTGCTCTTGGCAGTTTTGCATGGCCCCTGCTTTGGTGCACCTTCCCATTGCTCATCCAAAATAGACAGTCAGGTGTCTCCTGGATTTGAATTCCTTGACTGGTGTACTTGCATAACCCTCGATACCTTCAGCTGAAACTATGCTTTTCAGTGATTTCCCAGCTGTGCAGTAAAATAAACATAATTTATTAAAGCAGTTTGCTGTTAACCTTGCTGTGGTATAAGTCACTATAACTATCGCTGACATTCTCTCTCTGTGTATTAAGCATTTGGAAACTTGAGTAAAGACAAATATTTTTTAAACTTAACATATATGCAAATTAAACTGGACCCTTACCTACCCAGGAAATACAGCTTTTAATATGACGTTGAAGTCTCGCTTAGAGCTGAACACTGAAAATTAGGTTGCAGTATTGCCCTCAAGTGGCCAGTTTTGATACTGCTTCAAGTAATAGCCACAGATCTCTAATGTGAAATAGAACGCAAACATACAGGCAGATAAAGAGCAAAATGGTTAGAAACAGCAGAAAGGCTCAGGATTTTTTCCCTTTGTTTTATTTCTGAATTCTGTATTCTTGACCTGTCACTTAGCAGGAGCAAATACAAAAGAAAATTAGCATCAAGTCTTAATCAGTTAGACTGCAGGGTTATTTGGGAGTAAAAGTAAATTTGTTCATTAGGTTTTGTAAGAACTTAGCATATGCCTTTCACGGTTCTTGCAAGTAGCCTGTGTAGAGAATCAAATGCTCCCCTTCCTGGGAGACTGAGCATGACAAAAATGCCATCTCTCTTTTCTGTCCTCATAGCATCCAGAGCCCTATCATTTCTCTTTTCACTGATATAAGAAAGAAAGTCTGCCTAGACAGGGGGAGATCAAAGACAGGCTTAGTCTCACATTCTGTTTCTGGCAACAACCAGACAGGAAAGCATCATGAAACTGTAAGAAGACAAGCACAAAGTGGTACTCATCCTTAGGCAGACTGTAGCTATTTCTGGTAACCTGCAAGGTAAGACACACAAAACTGGAAGCGGATTATATTTATGATTAATAAGCTCCAGTAGACTTTTATGCCATGCAATTCTCTACTAGATTTTTCAGTCCATTAATGCTTTTGGTCTTCCCAACATCTTACGGCAATGAGACTCTACAGATAATTTATGTATTGCCTGAGAACAAATATTTGTTTGCTTTAAAACTTCTACCTGATTACTTAATTTCATATCCCTAATTCTTGTCTTAAGAGAAAGAATGACTAATCCTTCCTTCTTTACCTTCTCCACATCTGTGCCAATCTGTCATGCAGTGCACAAATAAAGTTAAAATTTTTCCTGGAGTTCTTTTCTGGTCTTCTCTTTATGAACATCCCAGTTTAGCTAGTAAGAGCTCTAGATTAATTATTCTTTATAACATGTAGATATGTTGTAAGTAAGTCTTTACACTGTTATCCAGGCCCTTAGCTCTCTGCTTTTCTCCTGGACCACAGATCCTCTCACTCTGGCTGTTCAATCCAGGCAGCTCTGTAAGCATGCCTCTCTGTGGCGCTCAACTTTCCCAGACCTACCTCTCGTTATCCTGATTCTTCTTCTGATCTTTCCCTTTTTGTTTTCCAGCTTCCTTTAGTCAAGCTGATCCACTTTTTCTGCTCACAGAGAGCTGGGAAATGCTGTTAGTAAATGACCTCCACTTTTCCACTAAGTTGATGCTGGGTTGGGAAACCATTCTTAGTTCAGTCTCAGTCAAAGGACCTAATTTAGTGGTTGCTTTAGACCTTTAGAGGAAACCTTTCTCAGATGGCCTTTTCTCCTCCATGTAAATAGTTATAAAAGTGTTACAGGACAAGAGTTCTTTTTGTTCTGAGCTATTAAATAACATCTCTTTAAAAAAATTTATGTAAAGAAAAAAATATACATATGTAGGAAATTTACTGTATAAAACAGCTGAATAAAACCGTGGCTTCCCCCTTCATCAAGTGCCACGTTAGAGCTGCAGAGAAATGGCACATCGTAACAATAAATCAGGGGTGAAATAAACAGACCTACCTAAAGCTAAGACTATAAACTTATGATAAATTACTGCATTGTTTTCTCTGTGATATTCTGGAACCGTTGTTTTGATTATGGGTACATTTTTCTCCCATTATATGTCTTATGACTTTTTCTATATATTGTGATCAGTGGAGAGGTCTGCCTGTGCTAGCAGACAATATGGGAAATAACTTCATTGCAAAATATGTTTCTTCTGGTCTTCTGTGTGGAATCAGTCTGTATCTTGCAGACACCTTAGATAGTTAGATACCTCCATATATATAGTCAAAGAGATTCTTGTTTGTGTGTAAGAGTATTTTTGTATCTATGAACGACTACTTACACCCAAAAGTATTTGGTCTTGGTGAAGAAATTTCACCAAATATAGATCCAATAAGAAGAATGAAAGTACAAAAATGAATTGAGAGTACAGGGTCAATATTGAAAGTTATCAGAGATTGATTGAATTGATTCAAGTGAAAACATCTGCAGCTATTTTCAAGGAGAGGCAATTACCTTAAGTATTTTGAGACCCTGCAGATCCAATTGATCAGAAAGACTGCAACAGTTCTGATGCATAGCAGAACAATCTGGAGAGGGCACACTTTGTTACTTCAAAAATGGGTCATTTCTTGAAAGGTCATGCTTTGGTCCTCAAACATAAACCTTGCTTTCAGATATGATCCTGATAACTTTGTCTGCTATCTAGTTTTGGAGGCTACAACTAGGAATCAGCAAGGTCCTTTCAAAATGTATTCATACAAAGCCTGTAAAGTATGATGCACCAAATCCAAAATGTAAACCTCAAAATTACTCTGAATTACTCATTAGCCCAAATGACCTCTTATCTTCTGTCTCCTTGCCTCCTGAATACGTTCAGAGCTCAGCAACACCTCTAAAGTTGAGATACTGTTTGTTGTGGTTTAGCCCCGGTCAGCAACTAAGCACCACACAGCCGCTCGCTCACTCCCCCCAGCTCAGTGGGAAGGGGGAGAATCAGAAGAGTAAAAGTGAGGAAACTCCTGGGTTGAGATAAAGACAGTTTAATAGGCAAAGCAAAAGCCACGCGCGCAAGCAAAGCAAAAGAAGGAATTCATTCACTACTTCCTATGGGCAGGCAGGTGTTCAGCCATCCCCAGGAAAGCAGGGCTCCATCATGCGTAACAGTTACTTGGGAAGACAAACGCCATAACTCCAAACGTCCCCCCCTTCCTTCTTCTTCCCCCAGCTTTATATACTGAGCATGATGTCATAGGGTATGGAATATCCCTTTGGTCAGTTGGGGTCAGCTGTCCCGGCTGTGTCCCCTCCCAGCTTCTTGTGCACCCAGCAGAGCATGGGAAGCAGAAAAAGTCCTTGACTACTGTAAGCACTACTTAGCAACAACTAAAACATCTCCACATTATCAGCACTGTTTTCAGCATAAACCCAAAACATAGCCCCACACTAGCTACTATGAAAAAAAAATTAACTCTATCCCAGCTGAAACCAGGACACTGTTGCAGGAAAAAATTGATGAGTTCACATTATTTAACCAAAACCAGGATAGAAGTGGCTAATTGATGATATGTAATTAACTGGAAACCACTAATAATAATACACTCACTATCAATTTCAGTAACAGAACAGGTAAACCATGATACCAGACACTTCAAAAATGTTAATAAACATTGCACATTTGTAAACATCTTTCTATAAATACCCTCTGAAGGTGTAGTCGCACCCACCCACTCATCCATGTTTACCCACACCCTATCTCATAGGCAGCACAGGTTACAAACACAGCCCCACTCTCCTGGGATGCAGCTTCACTTCTTGCATGCGCCTCTGCTTGGAGAAGTGGGGGCTCCAGCTCTGACTGTACCCATGTAGGACCCGTACCCATCCTTACACCCTAGTATTCCCTGCAGTCTAGACAGAAGCTGTGATGACAGTGGGCTGACTTCTGGCACTGCCTGACCAGGTTTTGACTGCTGCTGTTTCCACCCCAAAGTCTCTCCCCACACTGCAAATTTTCATACTGCTTTTATATTATTTCCCAAGATGACTCCTTCCTTGTTTCAAAAGTCAGTTTGTAATTTTCTGGTTACTGTTTAATGTCACTGGTGGTCACCTTCCTCTTTCTTGTGGTAAGTTTGGGACAAACATCCTCCCAGACAGTTCTGTATATTCCAGGCACACAGATTTTGTTGTCCATGGGTGGGCTGTGTGAGCACTCCAATGGTGTATCTCCTACCTGTCTTCAGTGTCTCATTTAGATTCCCTGTACAGTCACTGAAAGAACAGAACAGTTTTAGATTGCAATTAATGTCACCGTTTTGAGATGTCTACCTTAGGATGGCATAAATCATGCTGTTGAAGTGTCTGTGTTCTGCAGTGAGGTATAAAAGGAACGTAGACACTTAGCTCGTATATAGACATAAGCCATGTAGTGTTGTAGGGTGGGATTCCTCTACACATTTTGACACCTGAGGGAATTGTCTTCACATGAGCTGTGCCTCTGAACACCTATTAGAATCAACAGAGAGCTAATAAGTGCAGTGAAAGTAGGCATTTTAAGTTTGCCTTTGTTGCCACTTCTAAGGTTAGTCAAGGAAAATCTTTCTTGTCTCTTCAGGAGGGAAGACTGTGCTAGGACTGAGCTAGAAGGCAATCCCAGAAGGGTGGCTACATTTTTTTTTTAATTACAGTAAAATTAATTTATATCTTCTGTGGAGTGTCGGTATACAAGGCCCAGTGCACATAGTGTCTGGCTGTGTCTGCTGCTTAACACACTCTGAACAGGACCCTTAAAACAAAGGATGGAGGTAGAAGAGGCTGGGAGATGGCTGTCTAAATCAATTTATACCCTTTCGCAGGGAAATCCTCAGCTGACCATTCAGCTAGCTGCCCCAGGCTGCCCCGGCATCTCTCCTAAGAAATTCTCTTGCAGAAAAATTGCCAGAGGAAAATCCTCTCAAGGGAATTACTTCAGTCACCATAGCATCCAGCCCTGCAGATGGCACACACTCTTCCACTTCCTTTGAGTGGCCATGAATCTGTGCATAAAGCTTGCAAATTGGAATTCCTTTGTCAATTAAATTGCATTTTTTCAGGGTGTCAGGCCTTTAACTCATGGTTCAGTGTATTTTTGAGGAGCCAAAGGGATCCATGTTACCAAGATCATAAACCTTATTTTAATGACTGCAGATTTTAAAGAGTGGATGTCAAAGCGGGTAGAGAAAAAGCATTGTAAAATTAATATCGAGTTAGCCAAACCTTTTTTTTCCAATGGCTTATCCTAAAGCAAAAGTAGTTATCAGTGAGCAAAAGGTCAATGAGTTAAAATTAATCTTAAGAATATTTTTAGTTCATTCTGCATTTAGAGAAAATGTGTGCTTGATCCATGTAATTTGATTGCATTTACATGCTTTCTGAAAGGCATTACATAAATATGTGGAACATGCCTCCAGCTGTATGCATCCAGCATGTGGATGAATGTCTTCAAGCTCCTGAGAAGTCTTGTGATTCTGTATACAATGGTGTCATTGTACAAAATATTTGTGCATGTCTGCCTTAAGTTTTACAGCCTACTAAAATTTAATCCCTATTCCTCTGCTTAAAAATTTGCCATCCAGAGGTCAGTTTTCTCCCAGACTAAATTCCTGTGATTACCACCAGTTTTTCCCATTCTGTCCTCTTTTTTACTATTCAATGCTGCTTTTAATCATGCTCAACCAATAATGAGACTGAATCTTGCTGGACAGGTAGTCTGTTTCATCTGAAGGTGAGAGAACAAGCATCAGTGGTGATCATCTGAAGTAACCTTCAACTCAGTGACTTTGATATTTTTGCAGCTGAACACAGGTATTTATAGATCTTTGTTGGCGCACTCAGAAGAACCTGAGGTTGCAGCAGGTTTTCACACTTTATGACCCCTAATCCATATGCTCTACATTTTCCCTACCAGTTGCTGAGAGTCCTGTAGAATCCATAGGAGTCAAACCTAACCTGAAGTGGTTTAAATAGGATTTTTTTCATGAATTGGAATTTAACCTGAAGTATTTGTCTCTTGTCTCTATTGGTCCTGAAACAGACTGACTAAATATTTATTTTCAGTCATTGACTTAGAATAAACATTGTCCTAAAACCTGATATCCCCTAATGAGGACCTGTTGAGCTCTGTTTCTTTTCTAGTCCGGCTAAGGAGGGCTGTAACTTAAATGCAGTTCCTTGGAGAAGCCAGTTTTATTTTAATGCCTCTTGAGTTGGAAACAGTTTGCTGTTTCTAACAGTATGTTGTGAGTGCAAATAGGGCAAATCAGCCTGTCTTTCACCAGTTCTGACTAGAAATATACGCATTGGTTATCCTTTGTGTTGAGGTGCTTAGGGATTGATTTATGGTGAGGAGCAAATGAGCTAATGGGGATTTTTCTGTCCTGCTTTCCCTTCCTTCCAATAATTCCCACCTCTCCCTGGAAAATTCTGCAACTCCTTATATTCCTTGTGCAGCAAAACAACACAGCTTCTCATTAGCCCCTCAATACCTACTGCAGATTTAGGAAACTAGAGAAAAGGTGCAAGCCAGTGTAGCAGCAACATGAGTGATGTACAGGATCTGGCAGAGATGCTGGAAATAGTTGTCAAAGTCAGCAGAAGAACCACCATGTAGTCCCACTTTGGTGAGATGAGTCTTCATTTTAAGTTTTTTATTTCACATGAACAGTTTAATTAACTGGTTTTGGCCTGAACAAGGAACTGAAATGGGACAATTTCACTCAGAGATGAATCTAAATCAGAACTGATTTGAAATATGTGCAGCTTCTTGTTCTTAATCTTTGTACTCCTCTGTGGGAGAAACACAGCTTTGGTGATCTTAGACTTTGGAAAGCACAGACCCCCTCTCAGCCTGTTGTGGCAATGAAATGGAGTGTCATCTGGGGACTTGCATAATCTCTTTCTAAATATCAGTTCCAGGGCTCTTTTGCCCTTGAGACTCATGGAATTGCAGTACACATGGAAAACTTTCTACAGCATAAAAATTCATTGTGATGTAATCCAACATGATGCAAATATCCAAAGGGCAGAGTTGAGGCTATATGTGCAACCTTTACTTTGCAATTTTCTGGCAGTCAGAGGTTTAATTTTATGACTTTAGTCGTATATACTGTTGTCATTTTTCTTCCTACTGGCATTTCAAATACTTTTATCAGAAACAGGAGAAAGAGTCCCAGCCATTGCAAACCTTCAGCTCAGATCTGTGCATGTGACATGTTTCTTTTAGTCAGTAAAGCTTGGGAAGAGAACCACTTGTTAGAATAAAACCAGAGGTGATAAGAACAGGAAGACAGGCAAACCAACTTCCTACCCACCAGTTATTTACCAGCACAACAGAATGGAGTTACTGGAATTGAAGAGAGCAAAAATCAAAGGAGGATCAGCATTAGCTGCATACTTGAGTATTTCCCACAGCTGGCTGTAGGTAATGATACAGTATGTTTTTTTAAAGGAAAGCAGAAAGTGCTTATTACATGTAACTGCAATATGCTGCCTGAAGAAACTGAAAGCCATTCATCCATGTCAATACGGACCAGCGTGCTTTGCAGTATTCATGCTCACAAGGGGAGGTTCCAACAGTGTCTATAAAATTTTGTGGACTAGAGTGCCCAGAAGTATGTTGTAAGGAGATCTGGTGTCAGCACAATGAATCCATCATAACGCACCACCAATAACTAGCGGTGTACCCCAGGGGTCCCAACTGGGTCCATTCCTGTTGAACATCTTCATTAAATGTCTCGGTGATGGGACAGAGTGTACCCTCTAATGACACAAAACCAGGACGAGTGGATGATACACCAGAGGGTTGTGCTGCCATCCAGAGGGACCTCAACAGACTGGAGAAATGGGCTGACAGGAACCTTATGCAGTTCAGCAAGGGGAAGTGCAAAGTCCTGCACCTAGGGAGGAACAACCGCAGGCACCAGTGCATGCTGGGGCCTGACCAGTTGGAAAGCAGCTTTGCAGAAAAGGACCTGGGGATCCTGATGGACACCAGGTTGAGCATGACCCAGCAATGTGCCCTTGTGGCAAAGAAGGCAAATGGTATCTGGACTGCAGTAGGAGGAGTGTTGCCAGCAGGTTGAGGGAGGTGACCCTCCCCTCTATTCAGCAATCGCAAGGCCACACCTGGAGTGCTGTATCCAGTCGTGGACTCCCCAGTACAAGAGGGATGTGGAGCTACTGGATAGAGTCCAGTGAAGGGCCACTAAAATGATTAAGGGAGTGGAACATATCACATATGAGGAAAGGCTGAGAGAGCTGGGACTGATTAGCCTGGAGAAGAGAAGGCTGGAGGGGATCTCATCAATATGTACGAATATCTGAATGGAGGCTGTAAAGAAGACAGAGTCTGTCTCTTTTCAGTGGTGCCCAGTGTCAGGACAAGAGGCAATGGGCATAAACTGAAAGACAGGAGGTTCCACCTGAAAATCAGGAAACACTTTTTTGCTGTGAGGGTGACTGAGCGCTGGCACAGGTTGCCCAGGACGGTTGTGGAGTCTCCATCCTTGGAGACATTCAAAAGCTGTCTGGGCATAGTCCTGTGTAACTGGCTCTAGGTAGCCCTGTTTGAACAGCGGTCTGGCCAAGATGACCTCCAGAGGTCCCTGCCAAGCTCAACTATTCTGTGGTTTTGTGGTTCTGTGATCATGCTTTAGACCCAAAATACCACATTAAGCCTTGTTACAGACTTCTGCTAAAGGCAAATCTTTGTTAACCCATTTGCAATGAATACTTGATCATGACTGTAGTCAAAGACAGTTGAGAGATGCCAGCCACATCAGTCCCCAGTGGGGTTGTCCACAGAAACCTGCGTGCTTCAGTCACATTACCCTAGTGGGTCATGTAGAAGAGGTGATAATAGAAAATATATAATTGCATTTCTAAGTCAATTTAGTAGTGAAATTCCTAGAAATAACCAGAATTGTTTTCTTTTCTGAATATCAATACAAAACATGTTTTATGTATACTTTATGTGCTTTATCTCTGAAGACAGTATTTTTATACTATATAAATGTTTCTGGTAGTATAGTACTACTAAATTATCTAACAGGTTTACACAGTTCAGACATTAATTGGGTTCTGTGCAATGTGATAATGTGGTTCAAAGGCAGCCCTTTTCTTAGCATAGAGAACTCTGATGCAGCAAAACCTGCCTATGTCCCACTTTTCATTGGGGCTCTGTGTTGCTCTGGTTCTGTTTTGCTGAATCACTGTCTGGGTGAATTCTCATGAGTGATGAAAGAAACGGAGAAGACGGCATTATGCAGGTCAGAGAATATGCAACTGGGAGGATTCATGAGTCTAAAATCCTCAGAATGTGCAAGAGTTCAGTTAAAACACAGGCTGTGGTGGCTGATAATTTTTTCAACATCTCCCTTCTACATTCTATTTAAAGCTTGTTAACCTGGGGTAAGGATTCGTAGTCAAGGTCAAGTGGGATAACCCTTGGCACAGTATATTAACAAGAGAAAAAGTTTTTACTTTGACTGTGATATTACCTACTGCTAAAGAAATAAGTGTTTGTTGTTTCTGTTGCTTAGAACCAGCTGGCAGCAAAAGGTTTTATCAAAGTAAGCTCAGACTGTGGGCAATATTTTTTAAAACCATTAATACAGAGTTTGTTTCTGATATACTTATTTGTGAAATAGAGTCCTTCTCTACTAGTAAGCTGCATGGAGCTTTTCATGCCTCTTTTCTTTACTGTGCAAATGAATAAGAACTGAAGTTTACATTCTAAGGCAATTTTTACTTCTACCAGCTTTTTAGTTTATGATCTTAAGCACTGATTTACAGTAAATGCTAAAAAATATGTGTAATCTCTTTCACAGCTGAAAAAGTTTTTTGAGATATTCTTCAGAAGCAGTTCTCCCCAACAAGCCTTCAACAACATGAAGGAAGCTATAAGCAAACTTCTACTTATAACTGAGGTCTTCAGTGAATCATCTGCCTCAGGACCAAATTCTTTCAATCAGTAAGTGACTTGCAGTGGTCATTGCTATGCTATTGTCAAGGCAGCTCCTTAGAACAGAACAAAAACTGTAGAGGATACATGACTCCTAAAATAACAAAATCCCCTCTGTTTCATACTTCTTTATAGAGTAAAGTGAGGATGTGCTGCATTTAGGGAGTAAAACTCTTCAATATCCACAGTGTTTCTGATTTGCGAAAAGGTTATGAAGAATACCTCGGACCAGATGCTGTGTTCTGATGAAATGTTTCAGGCAGTACAAATGAACAGAAATCACTCACAATTGGGCTAGTCCTAACATGTATAAAACTCTATTTTCCTTCAGTAAGCCCTCTGTCATATGTCAAATATTTAGAATAGCCCAGTCGGTTCAGAGCTGGCTGCAGCAGGCAATCTCAACAAGAGACACTGTAGAATGCTTTGTGAAATGTACCTGATGAAATATACCTGGGCAGCAATAGTCACTTTTCTGTGGGTGTTAAATCATTGTAATAAATTCTATTTGAGTGTTACAGTTCTTACATATAAATCAGCATTTATTATGTAATATTTTTATTAATTAAAATTAATATTTGTTCTATATGTTATGTCACATCCCTGACATTTTTATGGTAAATAGTAAATAAGTTACTATTTATTACATTTATATGTTTTATAAAGCTATTTGAGAACCCAGGTGTTTTAGTAGCAGTAATATAAAGCTTATTATTTGACTTATGCAAGTTGGGAATAAAGCTTACATTGTGAGTGGAGATGGTAGTGAGGAGGGGAGGATTGTAACAGGGATGGAGCCATTTTGGCAGTGGTCCAAACTCTAACATTTTTTTACCAATGGGATGGATAGCTCTTGTTTATGTAACCCAAGCCTTGCTTCAAGCTTCTGGTCCATGCCTTTGAACATCCTCATAGCTGCAGCACAACTCTCTGGCTTCAATAAGCCCAGAGAGTTTCACCATCTATTGCCTTCCAAATGTCTTCAAAGCTTTTGCAGGGCCTCATTCTCATGAAAAGGCATTTCCTCCTCCAGTGTATTTCACCCCCCTCACTGGTTTAAAAGTCAACCATATAAATACACTTTAATATAGCACTGTTTTCATCAGCTCACAATCTGACCCTATCTATGTTTAATGCTGCTGGCTCTTCTTAGAAATTTTATTTAGTCTGTATCGCATGCTTTCTCTTCACCTATGCGTGTATGTTCTCTGGACCTCTAGGTGTATGTCATTGTAGCATATATTTCACAACAGTACCTAACCTCACTGAATCTGATTCCTGTTATATCGTATTTCAGATGCAGACAATGTTTTCAAATGCTAACCTTTGACATTGGATTCGGCACCTCCATATACCCAGTAGTTCTTGAGGTGAGAAAATTACACAAATTATCGCTTGACCCAAAAAACTTACACCAAAAAGAACACAGGAGGGAATCCTCTCTGACAGTTGCCCTCAAACCTCTGAGAAATGTCCAAGTACATTAATACTAATTTTGCCCAACAATGGAGAGTTGCTGCAGGAGAAACCAGTTTTTAAGGGACAGAGTTCCTGTGATGAAGTTCACCACATCATTTAAGAGTGCAAACCTTTCAGTTTTAGTGTTATGGCATTATCATCCCAACTGAATATCAGCTAAACAAAATCCATAGGAAGCTTTGCATGCAAGTAGTGTTGGGTATTAACTGTGCCAGAATAAAAAGGAAAGGAGGAAGTTAAAATACCACAACTGACTTTTAATACAAGTTAAAGCTCTCCATGAATTGCATTGTACTTCTTCAATTCATCACATTCTTTGTCCTGCACTCTGCTGCCTTCTTCCTGGATGGTCCTCAAGGCCCTCAGAACCAGAGAAGTGTGATCTGTGGCATAAACTCCCTGTGCCAGTTTTGTACCACTCCTGCCTCAGAACAGCCTGGCCAGAAACAAAAATTGTACTGCTTTCCAGCAATTCTCATTACCCCTGTGCATACATACGAATATGTATATAACGAGGTATATAAAATCTTTGTCCATATTTGTGATTCACAAAAGGCAAAAAAAATGATAGTAAATATATCCTGGGAAATTACAGGAGAATACTTTTAAAACTAACCCTCAGTTAAAATCTCTTCAAGTGTCTAGTAACAACAGCCCAGTCAATCTCTCCATCCTTCACAAAACAAAGATCCTTTAAACACAAAGGAAAAATGGACATATGAAAGAAAGTTTGCACAATTTAAAAGATCCTTGAAGACAATATCCTTAATTAGTCTGAGAAGACTTGTTTAGCTAGTATAAGAAATTTGACATGTCATAACAATTTAATAATTGTACACCAGGCTGTAAAAAAATTCTCCCAGGAGTTGCTTAAAAAACTAAACATAAAGCATAATGCCTACCTGCCTGTATAGTAGTCTCAACCATCAGCCATAATCCATAAATGTACAGTAAACCAGTAGTGTTTAATAGTTTCTGATGAAAATACAAATTACTCTAAAAAATAATGGTTTATAATTACTACGACATTTGACTTTGAATAATATCCCTTGGAAACTGTAGTATACACACACCCCATGCAGCTTGAAGTTATATTTGTCTTTATGCTAAAATACTAATTTATTCATATTTTATAAACATGAGTTTATTCCCTGTGTTTATATATCGTAAAATTTATACCTTCATACGAAGTAACTTCTAAATACCCGAGACATTTGTGTTAACATATAAGCTGACATTTTATTTCTTTTATCAAATTTCCAGTCAAACATGAAAAAAAAGCTCTCACATGAGAATGCAATGTTGTGCTCTATCCACTGGAGGTCAGCAAACATTGTGGTGTGTAGTTCTGACAGAAAATGTGGTACAGTATTTGCTATATTTTGATCCTGTCTGCCTTATTAGTGTTATTATGACTTTTTTTATAGATAGTCTCAGTTTGATATATGTGGTTATGGGAAGGCTGGACTTGATATTCAAACTGCAAAATCTTATATTGTTTTCCAACAGGTGCATGAAAACTTTGACTTTCAAGATGAGGATGAATCAAATATTCAGGACCAAACTTTCAAAGAATTTCTTTTTGAAGATACTTTTAAATTTCTCTTATCTAATGAATCTGCAACATCCAGTTTTATAGAAGCTTTACAAAAAATATATGTATCAACTGTGAGCAAGGTAGTTCATTCCACCTTTTTCTTATTATTAACTATTTGAAAATATTTCCTTCTAAATTTTATGCCTTTCTGAAATTGTTGGTGCCATCTTATAGAATGAAGGAAGGATTTATTTAATCAAAACTCTCTGTTACTGAATTCTGGGGAAGTCATGACTAGAACTGTAATTATATTGAAAAATCAAATTTTCTTTAATAAAAATTCCACTCTCAAATTATGCCGTTCCCCAAAGTACAGTACTTTAAAGATATATTTAAAACTTTAACAAACTAATTTCCCCACCATTTTTTTAAATGGTCTTTTTTAATATACAGTTTTGTGGGTTTTCATAAACCTAGAACTGATTAACTCAAACAAGTAGATTCATGAGCATCAGAATTAAATTTTGTTTCCTACAACTTTGTGTCTCATTCTGAATGCAAGATCCAATTACAATTTTTTGCATTTATAAGGTCTGTATAAAGTTTACATCACTTGTGAAATCTATTTCTGACAAGCTGGGAACTCCTTTAACAGTAGTTCTCTCAGTCTGGGCACTTGTAAAGGGGCATTTCTGAGGAGCCCCCTGCTTGCAGACTTACAGGGACTACATTATCCTTGCAACTTCTGCCTGTCAGGCAGGTGTGACTAAAACAGGGTCATGGGTTCTAAATTTATGACAGGATAAAATAGGAAGCTGCAAACATATGCACATATACAATACGATTACCTAAGTCTGCTTTCTGTAGGAGACCAGACCACATTTCAAACTGTTCACTTCATTGTCTATACTTTATGCAGTCTCTTCCCAAGGTAGTTTCTGTGGTTTTTTTTCTACACAAAGCTAATGCACAGTCTACTGTATTCTAGACCGAGAAATGGGAAGAGTTATCAAGCAACTGGCTTGACATGGTTTTGGATGAGGTTAGAGCACGTTGAGAGCTGCTGTAACTTGTCCCTTTGATTACTAAAGGGATTGGGGTCTAATGAAAGCACATTGCTTTCCGTGTGATTTAACCAGAATATGCTGCCCTTTTCTTGGTAGGATGGAACTTACCCCAAAGAAGATGAGCAATGTTTGTCTTTAGAAGAGATAAATTCAATGATTACTTTTATAAAGGAGCTGAAGAGTCTTGGACAATTTGAGCTGGTAAAATAAACAGGGATTTGTTTTATTGGATACATATTTTATGTAAAACTCTTAACATTTCTCTTTCATTATCATTCTTTGCTGTCTCTGGCACATGCATTAGGCTGGATGGACAGGGAAGCAGGGAGATAGAGGTTATCCCGATTATATTTTAGAGGATTTTTTGAATTTAAATTAAAGGACATAAAGAAATAAAACAGAGAATTTGAGTTCAGGATTCATTGAAAAGGACAGCTAAAGCAGAAACAGAGACCAGAAAATAGAATGAAAGGAAAAAGAGGAAAATTATCTAAATGACTAATGGGTTGGTAAGAAAGTAGAATTATAATGAAGCAAAGCAGGTATGAATGGAAGAATTGGATATAACACAACACTGAGATCATGACCAGAGAATAGATATAGATGAAAAAGTGGCAAAAAAAGCAGATGGAATATGTAACAAGTCTTCTTCACATTTCAAGTGAAATCATTTTTGGAGAAGAATAGAGATGGAGGAATAACAGTCAGTGTCTGTGAATAGGCATGGCAGTTAATAAGGGAAATGATGAGTATTTGGGGAAATAAAAGATCTGCAACTGGATCTGGTGTTCAAAAAGTCTGCATGATATCAGAATTTTTTCTAGACCTCCTGGATGAGTATCAGTGTTGGAGACTGATGAGGCTTTCTGAAGAGGGATTGAGTTGAATATATCTGGAAGTCAAATCAGAGGCAATGGAGTTAGACTTCTATGTCAGTACTAGTAATCCTGATTTGCAAGGCTAGGCAAGACAGTCATTTTCTACACATGTGGGAAAAAGCATTAATATAAATCCATCTATATGCTACATACATGTCTGATCATTTCTCACTTCTTTGCATTTTACAAATATTATGACTTAGTATCTAATCAGTGTCTCTCTTCTCAGCTCTTCCCTTCTGCTGCACCCAAGATTCAAACTTTACTGCATGACCTTTATCACATGGTAGACCCAATGAGGCGGCTGGGTTCAGTCCTGACTGTGCATTGGTTGCTTTCCAGTTTACTTGAACAATTCCAGTTCATGACTAAAGAGGCACATACAAATCCTTCAGAATGGTAAGATAGCTATTACATGATATGTTCAGGAATAGTTTCTCAAATTATACTAATTGCAGTAGCTCCAGTGAGCACCATAAAACTTAATCCTTCAGTAGATGTAGGTGGATTTACAGTAGTTGTGATGAAGATCCATCATCCTATCATGGCACAGTCAGCCATTCTGCCATTAGAGTTGCAGCTAGGTTTCTGCATAGGACAGTTTTGCCCATTTCTAATACAGAGGTCTCTGGGTTAAAACCTTAATTGAAGCTACAGTAAAATTTTTTCTAAGAAATATGAAGTGAATTAGGTAGGTTGTTTCTGAACAACTGTAAACTCAAAATTAGGAGTGTTTACCAGGGTTAAGATCATCTTTTAATTTATTCACCAATTAAAAGCAAAACTCTAAAGAAAATATAAAATTTCAGGTGAAGACTTTTCCAAAAGGGACTAATAATTTTGAGTGGCTCTAAATTTTTTGTCCAACAAGAGACAGGTCAAAGAGCACCATACTCTGAGATCCTCATTTTAACTGTTTTTGAAAGGCAAAATATTGTAATGACAAGGTTGGATCCATTGAGCTTCTGGCAAGAGATTTTAACTTTTATAAGGAGGGAGGGAGGGAGAAAGGAAGGCAGAGAGGGAGGAATGAAAAGAGGGAGTAAGGAATGAATGGAGGGAAGGAGAAAAGATGTGGTATACTATATGTTTAGTATAAAATTTGTAAAAAATGTGTTTTCTGTGCTCATTCTGTCCTGGTTAACGAAGTTTCATACACATGTATGATATACTTCTTTACTGACTACAAGCATACGTTATTTTGCAAACAAGGGCTTGGGAACAGAGGCATATTAGAAAATGTGTGTGCTCCATTCCACTGAGTCTCAAGTAAAATGTGCAAATGACATTATTTTGTACATTTTGCTTGGACAATGCCATAGTGACTATATAAGGCATCTGTAAGGTTTCTTCAGTTTTAATTTTGTTCCTCATTGAGTTGGGCGTGGCTTTCAGCAAGTCAATAGTCCTCTGTATCTTTGTTTTCTTAGCTATATAGTGAAGCTTATACTTTACCACTGTGCTAGGTAACTGTTCATTAGTGTTTTGAAAATACACAGTTCCATGAATGTGCTAAGTATTATTGTTGTTACTGCAGGCCACTCCATGAAAAGTAACTCAAAGATGCAGCTGCTTGCATTCATGTGTAAGCCCTTGCCCTTTTGCCAAAATATTTAGGTTTGCATATCAAAGCATACCAACCTTTAGCAGCTTTCTGTTCTAATCTAAGCTGTGCCACTCACTCACTTTGAGCAAGATCCTTGGCCTCTTTTTTTTCTTCAAGCTGAACATTATTTTATGTGTATAAATATGTAGAAGTACCATGACCTTCCTCCAGGGCATAGGCTGATCTGCTTCTTTGCACTGTATTTTTCTAAAATGGCTAAGCTAATAATGCCATTCTGTTCACTCACTGTATAAAAACCCATGTATTTTGAAATTGCTAAATCAGAATCTTCCACTCTTATAGCTACATGCATGTGATGGTGATGCATGTGGCAGATATGCATGTAATTATACTTAATTGCAAGGAAGAAAGGGCTTAGTAGAACTTACTCTCCAAATAACTTGGGTATGCATTTTCTTTGAGCTTTGATTAATCTTTTTTTAAGATTCCGAGCTTTGATGAATTTGTGTATCAGAACACTTTTCCTGAATTTCTTCAGTTAAGGCCAGGTTGTTCAGTTGATTTAATTAACAGTTGTTATTTCTCTGACTATGCAAAATTGGTATTTTCATTTACAAAATCCAGTGATTTGCATAGCTGACTGTCCAACCAGACAAGCATGGATACTTATGGGAAAAATAATGACTTCTGATTTAGATCTTGTACAGTTTTGCTGTTCACTGATCATGAAACCATCCAGAGGATGGAGACAGGATTTAAAGAAGTTTCCCGGTGTACTTTTCTTAATTCATTTCATCTATATGACTTATATTGAAACCTTAAATGGTATTAGTGAACTCTCTGAATTCCTTCCACAGGAGACACAAGAAGAACTCTAGAAAGTCATCTCAAACTATAATGAAATGGTTACAGCCTAGGTGAGAATGACCATCTCAGATGTATTGGTATAACATATGACAACGTTCTTTGAAAGTGATGGAGTGGTACTACCTAACACATGCACTGAAATCAATTTTCTGCATTGTTTGTGCACTGTTTTTCAACTTTATGCAGTTTCAACTTGTGATATGACTAAGACATTCATCATTATTGTCTTTTAGAATAGGGGCTATGAAGTACCGTGGTAAGTACGTTTGGTCATGTCAGACAGCAGAATAGCATGACAGAATCAGATTACTGAGAAAAGCTAACCCTTCTGTATTTACATAAGACAAAAGCCTAAGCAGGTCAATAAAGTTGCAAATGCTTTTATTAAATCAACTGATATATTTGGAAAAGTGTTACTAGCTTCCCATATGCAAGCTCTTTGTTAGGTCAAAATAGAAGCAGCAGCCCTCAAACTGAATTTGGGTTGAAAATAATTTCTTGGAGCTTAACTTAGTTATGCTCGTCACCTGTGCAGTTTGAGAAACGAACATGGTTCGGACTATGAAGCAGAAGACGACAACAGCAAGGAAGTCTGGGATAAGATCACTGATCTGCAATGGGAAGAATGAGAGACAGTTGGGATTAAGTGTCAGGAAACCAATCCCACTCTTAAATGTGCAATTTTGTATTTCTCTTTTGAAGTTCAGCACATGATACTTCATTTGGTGAACCAAATGCTCTCATGGAAACTCTGTGGCTGAAGCCAAGCAAACACTCTTCAAAACAAAGTGCTCACACTGCCAGTTAATCTAATAGAAAAAAATTGCTAGTGATCATGTTTCACAAAATTACCTCTAGTAGCTCCTCATTTTCAAGAGAGACCTACAGAACATCATCTAAACAAATAATTCATGACTCTACTGAATACTGAAATATGGTCTCAACATTGACTTTATGACTCATTAAAAATTGCACCATCCACAACTAACACAACCATCAGAGACCCCAAAAGTGACCAGATTTTTTCCTTTTTATGTTTTAGTCTTATGAAAGATATTATCTATTTCTACACATCCTTCATTCCTTATGTCTCTGATTGCTTAGACCATCAGAGCTACCTTACTACTGCTGCTGTTAATCCTTTTGCTTTTTTGTTTGCTGAATCAGAGAGATTCCTAAAGGACAGGTTCACTGTCAACAGTTTGTGATGTACACAGCAGGGATCTCTCAAAAGGTACATTCACGATCATGCACTCACCTAGGGTACCTGACATATAGTCATTAGCTTCATTAAAGCTAATTGCAAAGTGTATAGGCAATGCATGCATCTGCGCTTGATAGCTCCTCCAAGATACTAAGTAAATAGGGGGCTGCTCATACAGATGAAGGTCCCATCCTTGAGTAACTGTGTGAAGGAAAGTACTCTGCAGAGTCCAGGATCTCAGCCGCTCCTTGCCTGAGGAAGAACTTTGTAACTGCATTGTTCCTTGGTCCTGCTGGCTGCAAGGAGCTTAGACAAAGGAAAACTTAATGGTGCTGATGATTAAGAAGTCCACTCTTCAGCAGAGATAAATACAGAAATCTGAGTATCTTTCTGTAATATCATTTCTAAATATTACATTTGGATACACTGCTCTAATTAGATAGACTTATTATATGTGTCTTAATGTTGTCTGATGATCATCGCAGTCTCTTTACAGAACTGACGTGTAGGTCATGCAGTTCCTTTGGGAGCCGGGGCCTTGCACTGGTGGTGGCTGCCACACTCCTGAGGTGTCCTCTAGCTAAACAAAAATCTGGCACTTTATAGAGTTAAGACATCTTGTTTTCACTTTACAATAGGGTTTCAGACTCTGCAATGCAAAAAGGAACAACGGAGAGAAAAAATGTATTTGACAGGTGTTAGCCATTACTTCTTTGGCAAGCAGAAGGAGGGGTGCAAAATAACTTATAACTTGGAAAACAAACTCTAATAGTTTGTTAAATGCTTCCTTTGAAGGAGGTCATGAATGTGCATGAAATTAGGGTGGCGTCTAGACACTGCAAGCTGAAAACTACATGTTCATGCACACACAAACACACACAGATCTGCCAGCTGCTTCTTTCCTTCTATGGAAAACACTGGGAGAAAAACATGTGAAAGCTTCAAGAAATGCTAATGGACCTCTGAAAAGGTCTTATCAGCCAGAGGTCCAGTACATGGATTGGGGAGAAGCCTATTGCCTTTCTTCTACTCTGCTCCCAAAATGCTATATGAAAGAAAAAGATCTACAGAGTGAGCAATATGGGCACCACTACCATGTTAATGAATTGTTGCCACTGACTTGTATTTTTTCACTGAACATTTATATATGTATATTCTGGATGTTGATAATGTGATTTGTTTTGAATTAGCAAAGAAATCAAAGCATAGAGATGTTCCATTATATGAATTCATGCTAACGCCTGTACAGATATTCACCTTGTTACAGGCCTTTATTTACATTTAATATTTTTGAACGAAGTCTAACTTTAACCTCAAGTATATACAAAAAAGCATCATACAAGCAGTTAAGAGATATGGTTTGGGTTATTTTATTCTTGGCTATATCCACTCTTCCTTCTCCCAGCAATTCAACTATGTTTTGAAATTTATTTCTTGTTTTCTTTTTTCATGTTATATGCTACCATTTCTTATGGAATGTGTGTTTTCTGTCACATTCATTCAGGTAATACTGCTAGTGCTGGGAACATGAATCCAGAGGGTTCATTTTTCCATGGAGAATATTGAAATACTGTGTGCCCTGGGTTGCCATATCAAAATTTTTGAAAAAATGTTCTATGGTTTCTGTTCCTTCCATTCATGTAGAAATATGTCTGCTATTGAATTGACAGGAATTCTTCTCAAGAAAATGCAAGTCCTAAGCAGAATGTTCCTTCTGACTTCAGGAAGAACCATGAAGGTAAGGGGTCAGAGTAAGGTCTTCTATATATGGTATGATTTTCCTGTTTGTACTACTTCTGATAACACATATGATTTCGATTGCATTGTTTTGCATTCCAGCTGGAAGGTCTTGGCTTACTGTGTATAAAAAAAACAATGTCTTCCTTATCTGTGTAGTACTGTTCTGCTGAGCCCACAAGCAGTGTTCATGAGCCTAAAGCAAAAATCTCATACTTCAAAGAATAAAAGTACACTGTATTTTTTATAATTAACACAATAAAAATTCCTTCTCCTATAGGATTGTGAATCAGGCTTAGAGCAGAAAATTATTAATCATTTCTGTTTATCTTTCAGCATTGCATTATTCCAGTAAGACTAAAGAAAGACAGTGCAGTTACGGTAAGTCAAGGTCTTTCTAGACCACTAAGGGGAAAGGAGAGAGATTACTTGAACAAATTTCTTGGGTTTTTCTGCATAACCTTTCAGTGAATGGAGTGCCTGCAGGCTGTTATGTAAAAAAAAAAGGATTTTTAAGTAGCAAGAATGTTTATGAATCACTCCATAATTGGGCTATTATATTAAATAAGCCTCAAGAACAAAGTTAAACACTGCTATGCGTGCATATTAATGTGAGTATTCCAGTACTCATTGATCCCTTGCTGCACTTCAATAGACTTTTGCCCCTTATTTCCAAGAACTTTAGCATACATTTGTTCTTGTGGAATAACCTTTAAACCTGTACGGAGTTTAATCAGCCTTGTACAAGGTCAGTCTTCAGCTCAATGGTGGAGTTTTGAAGAGCTGCTTAAGAGATGAAGTTTCTCTAAAATATCTGCTTGTAGGAATATTTAAAGTATATTTAAAGATATGTAAATATTTAAAGTATATTTGTCTTTGGGAGCAATGGTGGGGACAATGGTGGGAGCAATGCTTTCTGCTGTGTTCCTCACTGACACATTACCTGCAGGGTCACTTTATAAACATGAAACAATTGCTCTGCGGTGGAAAAGCTTTTCTACCCATTGAGCTTCATTTCCTGTTTGTTACTGATTTCATGGTGCCTCCAGGAATTCGTCTGTGTCAGTCAGAGGCCAGAAATGCTCCTGGGTTGGCTGACTGGCATCACCATTCCAATTACATGATATTTTATTTTGAAAATACCTCAATTAATTTTATTTTGAAAATTCCTCCTCATTTTTAAGCTAATAGTGAGATAACCTTTCTAGGTAAGGCATAGAGTATCTGGAGAACTGTTTATACTGACCTGCAGGATCTTTTTAAATACATTCTGTGTGTCAATTTATAAGCCTCTATTCCCCTACAAATGTAGCCCAAATTCTGCTTTTCCAATGGAATAACTTCCCTTACATTTTAATCCATGCAAGAGAGTGCTGAAATTGCCCTGTTTTCTTTCTCTAGGCAGATATTTTGAGGTAGAAAAGGGCCACATAGAACTGCTTGCATCCTTTATGATCCTTTTAAGCCATGTTTCAAGCCACAAAATTTTTTCAGATATTCTAGTAAAAGAGTTTCCTGGCTGGAATATTTTCTGAAGTACCCAGTTTTAAACACATACTAGAAAATATATGTGTAAAGCAAGTTTTAATGTGTAATTATACTGTAAATCTGAATCCAATAGGTTGGATTAAAATATTTGTCATAAGTGGGTTGACAGCAAATAATTATTCTCATGAGTCATTTGGCAAACACTACAAAATAAAGGATACATTTGAGCAAATAGGATTTGATTCTGGAGATCTCATACACAGGGAAGGAGCTGGAATTTGTGGATTTAGGAATTTTAATAAAACATTCTTCCAGCTGTACTGCAAATGACCCCATGGGTCTAGATATCTCCATGTGACTTGTTCTTATGAACAGTAAGAGTATGTCTAACTTATTTTGATTTTTATTGGCAATTACACATGTACATAAACCCTGTACACAGGCTGGTACCTAAGTAGGTTATGAATTTTGGCCTAACTCTTCTTTAAGTTTCAGTTAGCTGGCTGGGGACAGGATCTCCCAGACCTAATCCTTGAATTTTCAAAGGCTTACTCAGACTTTGAGTTTTGTGACTCTGACTAGAGTCACTGGGCACTGAATCATTAAAATCCCTCCAGGGCCTAAAAATTTCTCTGAAGTGCCAATACAAACTCCATTAAAACCTTGCAGCAGGATTATCAGTTTCAGAGTGACCAAGCATTAAAAATCTTGCCACTGTACATGTTATCGATCTGCCAGAAGTTGCATATTACTTAAAAATGTTCATACATTTCACGGTTTTTTCTTTGATGCCTTCTTGGAACAGATAAAGATACCCTATCTCATATCAGGCAGATCTTCACCAGTCCACAGCTGGACTTGAATCCTCAGTTTAACCCAAAGATCAAAGAATACTATGCAGAAGTCCCATTCGACATGGTGACAGTGAAGATAGGAGCAGAACCCTCTAATTGTCAATGCCAAGTACACCTTGACGAGAAGAAAGGGCCAAGGTATGACTGACAAAATATGAGTGTAAAACTAAAAGTGTCCTTAACTTTGGAAATATGTCAGAATATTATAGAATTGTTTTGTGTTTCCAAAAGCACAGAATGCCTATAGATTAATCACAGGAAAGTCAGAGGGAGTTCAACACTCAGAAATATGTATTTATTTGTCAATGTTCTGAAGGCAACGGTAATATGTTTTCAAGCCATAATTAACCCTAGCTTTACGGAGTGCACAGTTGCTAGCATCTCCCCCACCTTCTCCAGTCACTGACAGCATCAAAACTGCATGGGAACAGACCACCATTACACTGCACACGGTAGACAGCAAAGAATTTGAGCTTTCATATGCAGGCCTTGATTTTGCACTGTGGCCTAAACTACTGCCCCCCTGGGCTCGGTCCCTCAGCCAGCAGTCTGCTTATGTGGGTCAGAGTAGGGCAGCTCGGTTCATTAGAACAAATAAGTTCAAGTTTACTCATTCAGAATGATTGATTTTTGTTGGAATTATAAGGGATTGTCATAGAATCACAGAATTGTAGAATCATTTAGGTTGGAAAAGACCTTTAAGATCATCGAATCCAACTGTTAACATAAACTGCCAAGTCCACCACTAAACCATGTCCCTAAGCACCACATCTACATGTCTTTTAAATACCTCCAGGGAAGGTGACTCCATCACTTCCCTGGACAGCCTGTTCCAATACTTGACAACCCTTTTGGTGAAGAAATTTTTCCTAATATCCAATCGAAACCTCCCCTGGCACAACTTGAGGCCATTTCCCCCCATCCTGTTGCTAGATACTTGGGAGAAAAGACCAACACCCACCTCATTACAACCTCCTTTCAGGTAGTTCTGGAGAGTGATAAGGTCTCCCTTCAGCCTCCTCTTCTCCAGACTAAACAACCCCAGTTCCCTCAGCTGCTCCTCATAAGTCTTGTTCTCCAAACCCTTCACCCGCTTTGTTACCCTTCTCTGGACACACTCCAGCACCTCAATGTCCTTCCTGTACCGAGAGGCCCAAAACTGAACACAATATTCAAGGTGCGGCCTCACCAGTGCTGAGTATAGGGGGACAACCACTTCCATATTCCTGCTGGCCACACTATTCCTGATACAAGCCAGGATGCTGTTGGCCTTCTTGGCCACCTGGGCACACTGCTGGCTCATGTTCAGCTGGCTGTCAACCAGCACCCCAGGTTCTTTTCCATCGGGCAGCTTTCCAGCCACTCTTCCCCAAGCCTGTAGCATTGCATGGGGTTGTTGTGACCCAAGTGGAGGACCTGGCACTTGGCCTTGTTGAACCTCATACAATTGACCTCAGCCGATCGATCCAGCCTGTCCAGATCCTTCTGCAGAGCCTTCCTACCCTGGAGCAGATCAGCACTCCTGCCCAACTTTGTGTTGTCTGCAAACTTACTGAGGGTGCACTCAATCCTCTCATCCAGATCATTGATAAAGATATGAAACAGAACTGGCCCCAACACTGAGCCCTGGGGGATGCCACTTGTGACTGGCCACCAACTGGATTTAGCACCGTTCACCACCACTCTCTGGGCTCAGCCATCCAGCCAGTTTTTCTACCCAGCAAAATATATGCCCATCCAAGCCATAAGCAGCCCGTTTCTCCAGGAGAATGCTGTGGGAAATGGTGTCAAAGGCTTTACTAAAGTCCAGGTAGACAACATCCACAGCCTCTCCCTCATCCACTAAGTGGATCATCTTGTCATCAGTAAGAGTCACAGCTTATCTGATCTTTTAGAAAAGTATAAAGCTGAAGGATAGGGGAGAGAGCAAAGTCATCCCTAAACATCAATTTTGAGCACTGACCCACAATCATCCATGATGTTTAATTGCTACTGTGATCCCTGGCACAGTTTTGGCTTTCCCAACCAGCTCTCTCACAGACAGCAGCATGTGCCAGGGACAATCCCAATAGTCACTTTGGGCATGACCTGGTTTTGGATGTTGGGAGGGACAGAAAGTGTTTACTTATCTGGGTCAGGTACCTCAGAACCACAGAACTTGCCTTTTTACATACTAGCCATTAGTGAGGGGATAAAAGGGAGAGCAGGGACAATGATTCACTTGGGAGGAAGAATCCTTAATAGTTACAGAGCTAGCTTTGCGTCATGGCATGAAGTGTCTATGCAACACACCATTTTTTGACTATGAAGCAGATGCTTTGACCTAGAATGTCTGCTAATAATCAGTCTGTACAGTTGTTACTGATCTAATGCCTAATATGCTTCCTGTATTTTCAGTAAAAAATTAGTCTTGATTTATCATTTCAAAAGAAGCTCCCATAAAATTCTTCCACCCAACATTTCAGTGTTTTAATGTTAACCGCCTTGGCAGTCAACACAGATACATGTGAAGAACTTAAGAGATTTCTTCCTTGTAAAAGGAAAACAGAACAGCAATGTCCTTTACACTGAAAAGTAAAAGCCCTGGATGTGCAGGATCTGTGTCTTTCAGCATTTCTTATTTTACTGCCAAGGGAAGAAGAGTACCGTCCAGCTTTGCTCTTGTCTGTCACTCTGAGCAGTTTGTCTGGGACTCCATCACATTTGGCTAGTGGACAATTTCAACAGCTAGCTGACACCCTGATCTTGTTTGTCTCCCTGCTGATTTCACCACGAACTTGGACCTGTCAGAAATTATTGTCCCTGGAGACTTCATTCACAGATTTCATGTCAGAATTGTTGCCACCGTCACTGCTGTTTTCACTAAATTTCACTGTCATGATTTTTTCTTCCTGACAGAATTGTAAATTGTTACAAATCTTATTTTACACTGTTTTTTTTTATTTAGAATAATATGTATTTTGTAAAATTTTAGAAATAGAAGCCTCAAGGAGCAAGTAAAGTTTAGCTGCCACAGATAAAGAAGTGTAAATCTTTGTTTCTTTAGTGCTTATTCCACTTCTTTCCTGTTTTGCCTTGCAGCATTGCTAACTTCCCCCTCGGCCTTGGATTGAACAAAGTCACCATTCTCGTAACAGATGATTCGCAGCCCAGCCCTCAGGTTGTGAGCAGCTACAAAGTCACAATTTATCGAGAGGACCGCCCTAGTCTGCCTTTGTTTGATGACTATATGATGTGTGGGTTTGTGCAGGTATTGTCTCTATATTCTTTTGCTCTACAAATTAATAGTGAATTTAGCTGGTTTCTGTTCATCCAGTGGTATAAATTAGGATACATGGGCCAAAGCTGGAGTAGAGTCAGTTTTGGTGAATTAGAATCTGAGTTCTAAATGCTATAATTGTATGAAATACAGCATTTACACAATGTTTTGGATGTAAACAGTATGTCCAACATAAGTACCTGGTACAGTTACCATGTATTTAAGAGCTCCAGGTTAATTAATACTTACTTGGGTCGGCGAAAACCTTACCCATCAGAGAGCTGTTGTTCACTTGTGAGAAAACAGTCCCTCTGTACTGTGCAGTGGGCAGACTGCAGTTTTCATAACTATTTATCTATGACATTGGAGCCATGGAAATCCTTTTACCAGGAAAGATATTTATGATAACAGTGTGTTTATCACTGTTCAAGACAAATGTTGCTAGATAATTTATGAATGAAAAGTGTTTATTCTAGAAAACCAGCAAACATAGTGGAAAAAACCCACTGAAGATTCCAAAGGAAGGGATGATTGCCGCTTACATCACATTTGTCTGAATATAGGTTTGGAAATGCAAATAAATTACTCCTAACAAATTACAATCCTTAGGAAGCAGTGGGTCTCTTGAATGAAAAAAAGGGTGAGAATCTCTCTGATAGGGCTATAAAGGGGCTGGGGAAGGGCAGCTCAGGCTGAATTAGACACAAAATTGGAAGAAAGATAACGACAGAAAGGAACAGTGAAGTTTTCAGTTAGTGAAACTGTGGTGATAGTCTTCATGAGACAGAAAACCTGGGACACAGGCTGGAGTAGAGCTGTTTGGATTCCAAATCTGAGGACTAAACGTTGGTACTTGATACGGTGGGCAAAGATAAGTCAGTCGATTCAAAGAGGGAAGTGACATGGTAAATCAAAATCAAGGGCAGTGCTTTTATCTGTGGGATTTTAGGCAGATTAAAAGGTTTGGTGGGTTCATTCTCAATATTAGAACATCTAGGAGGAATATATTTTGTCACAATTAATTCTGCCACCAGGAAGCAGGATTTTCAAAACCATAGTGTTGAAACTGTCATCCATGTTCATGTCAGATGTCTAAACCTATCTTTATCTTCTTTACGAAGATCTTTATGTGTCAGTATATCCTTTCTAATAAAACTTATTTCGCTTCTCCAGTTTCTTTCTATATACTGCAGAAGAGGTTGGGAGACCAGCGTGGGAGAAGGCAGAGCATTTTATGTGATTGGACAGGCCAAGAGGGATTTTTTTTCTTGTGGAGAAATAAGCACTGGGACTTAAAACAGGAGCCAAAGAGATTATAAATGTTGATAACAAGTTATATGTTGACAATAATTATCTCAATCTGTGAATCAGAACTGTCAGAGAAAATGTGTGTAGTAGTCATAGCCTACTGACTGTTGATCTGAATACCTGATTATGGAGCTGTCTGGCCCTCTACCTCTTCTTTGTCTCTTCTCTCACACTTATCTTACAAACTCAAAAGGTCAAGAACCATCTTCTTGCTCTTTGTACTGGCTCAGAATTAAATCTAGTAGTTGCTACAGTAAAACACATAAAAATAAAAACATATAATACCTAAGATTTCAGTTCAGGTGCGCAGAAATTTGCCTGACACCTTAGGTGTGAATTGGTATGAAAAGGAGAGCAGCAAATAGGTTGAGCTGGAGTTATATTACTAGGAGAACGCACTGGCTGGAAAGACATGAGGAAAGCTCCCCTTGCTGCCCAATTTGGGGCATGTATCTGGGTGTAGGAACAGGAATTCAACGTCATACACATCCTCCCACACTAGAGTTTACACTGTTGTTAATGTTTTATGATAGCATTTATGAGGCTGAGTATGAATCTTTGAAGCACTGTGAAGGCAAAGAGATCTAGAATGATAAAAATGAAAAGTGTTTTAGAAGTTTCTTTTGACTGAGCTCGGTTTTCTGCTCATCTGTGAATAACTGCTCTCTAATTAATATAATTGTTCAGAGCTAGGGAGGACTTCAGGAGTTTAGAGAAAAAAATGAGATGAAAAGCATTCTTGTGGTATCTAATGAGGGCTATGAAGATACAGTATGAGATTCTAAAACTTTTTTTTAGATAAGTTAAAGGCAAACTTATCAGACAGTGCATTTAAAAAACAAATGAAGGCTGGAGCTGGAGATAGAAATGGCATTCTAAAACACTTAAAAGCCTGCATTTTTTTCCCTATTTACTAGAACAGAATTTACTGCCTTTTTCTTAGAGTGATGTTTTTTATCAATACCAAACTCAGGTCTTAAATAGCGTCTTTACTTTCTGTTTCTCATATCAGAGAATATTACGCGTTCTTACAGGGCAGGTTAATTCACCCTGATCAGTGGTCTAAATGCTTGTTCTTTTGGTAACCAGACACCTGTTTTAGGAGCAAAAGGATAAATACAGCGTGAACTGCTGATGTCTTCTTTGGACACTTGACTAGGCACAACTGCCTCACACATGGGGAGAGAAAGGTCACTGACAGTGGTGTGGTCTTTCGCACAGAAGGCTTCAGTTAAAATTCTAATCCAGTGACTTTTTTTTCCTGACTTTCTTTTATGTTTAATCCCATTAGGATATTCAGGTTTCACTGCAAGATGATACTATAAGGAAGGTTACAATAAAAAGACAGAGTGTGGGATGTTGTTTCCAGTCTTCTAACAATTCTCATGCAGTTGAATAATCCTGGATTAATTTCAAGGCTATTGAGTTAAGAAGTGTGTGGTTCCTAACCTTGCAGCCCCTAAAAGGGGAAAAAATATTGTCCTCTCTGCTTTTTGATAGCAGCTATAATATCCTTATTAAAACCACATCAGTAGGGGATAAACTGTGGCATCAACATAGCACCTTCAGCAGCTTTGGTTGCCTTTCATTGTGTGTTCTGCATTCTGACACTACTGCTTGGACTGCAAATGCAGAGGTTACTGGTTTGTGCTTTAGCTTAATTTTGTGCAATTGTTGACAATATTCAGATTAAGTGTCCTTGAGAGAAGTGGTGCCATTTCATTATCACCTGTGAAGCTGTGATACCAAGACAAACAGAATACAAAGCAAGCAGCAAAAAACAGCGAGCTCTTAAGACAGGGGTATCAAGATTACCCTCAAGTGAAAGATCCCAGATTATGTACATGCTGTCATAAAGGACAAAATATTTTATTCATTCTTGCACTGCCCATTATCTTTAAAATGCAGACAGATTTATCTATGCCTCACTTGAAATGTGTGGTGCTACCTCTTTGATTGTTAATCTTTGCCTACTTGCAATCATGGAAAGTAACTAGTGATGTGCTTAGGGAATCTTGTTTGACACTCTGAACTTTCGTACCTATAGTGTCCTGCTGCCACATGTTTTGGTTTTTTGGGTTTGTGTTTATTTATTTGGTTCTGCATTTGCATTGTGAGTAATGGATAGCTACTGTTATATGTTATAGCCATAGTGTGTATCATTCTCTTTGTGCATTTGCACAAAACATGAAAAAGTACCCCCTGGAATCAGTGCAGTGGGCTGATGCTCTGGCTGTCCTACAGCTTTCTCAGGTCTGAGAGAACAGACTTACAGAACAGCTTTAAAAACTTTCCTGATTTTTCTAGAACACGTTAATCTTAAGTACTTTTATCTCTTATATTTTTATAAACCCTTTTGTCATATTCATTTCCTAGAGTCCAGATAGCATAAGAAGTCCAACAGAGCTGATAATGAGACACTGGTGTTGCTGATTGTGTAACACTAAATGGCTGCAATGCAACTGGCAACAAGATGCCAGCAACAAGATGTTGATTTCTCTTTCTGTCTACTAAACTTCAATTGATGAAAAAGCAATTGAGACCTAGGCCTAATATAATAACTGTATTTAACTTTACTGTAGTCTTTGAGGGGTAAAGATAAGAAAAACTTTTAGAAAGGAAGAAGCCTTTTGAAAAAAAAAAACCCAAAGTAATTCCATTTTTTTTTGTTATGTAAGATGCAAGAATACTTACATTTTTTTCAGTTCAAGTTATAAATTTCCCAAGGAAAATAAAATGTTTTTACTTCATACTAAACTGTATGCTCTTACAGTTACAATGCCTTTCATACCAGATAATACAAGTAAAAATGTCAGTTATAGAAACATGAATTAACTCTTTGCCTAGTGCTTTCATGCAAAGATTTCAAAGAACCATGCAAATATTAAAAAATGTCCATAAAATAAAAATTAAAAAAAAAAAAAGCTTAGGAGGGAAACAAAGACCTTGTCCTGTAGTAGGACAGGCTTGAAGCACATTAGTCTCTTCTGTATTTCCCGTTAGCTGCATTAGATTCAGTGTGACTCCCATTGCAAACCACCCATCTCTTCTGTCCTTAGGACATTGCAGATGCCACATGCAGACTCTTAGATTTTGCAGTCCTTGTTATAGCAGCAGCTAACCTTCTTGGCAGTTCTGGGTTTGAATGTCTTGCTTGAAAACACACAGAAAGTCCATCTCTGGAACTGAATATACAGCCTAATTATATCAGCAACCAGACTGTATCGTATTTGCAAAGTTAGCTGACTTCCCTTTCAGAGAATGAAAGAATGTCCATTATAGGAGCAGTTATGCATTGCATTCTTTAGTCTTCTCAGATCAGAGCTGGTGAGAGTTTTTTTCAGTGGTTTTGAATTTTTCAGAAAACTACAAAAAATGGCCCAACTTAAAGAAAAAAATCGTTTGAGTTCATTTTTCTTTTTCTATTTTTTTTAAAGCTTTCTGGTTATGGAAAAAACATAAAGAAAAGCATATGCTTTCTTCAAAAGAAGATGTTTTGATTCAAAGAGGTTTATTTGATTAAAAGAGATTAAAATTTGAAATTTATATTGGCATAACTGTTAAGTTACAGATTTTAGCTATTGTTCAGTCCAGAATGCTAACACTCTTTTCAGGGAGGGAGTGGCTGGGACAAGCAAAAAGCCCACTCATTATTAGATCTGAAATACTCAAGCCTATATTCTAAATTTTCTTCAGAAACACTGGTGAGAGCATAGTATGACAGTCATTTTTTCCAGGAGGAATGCCAACTTAAGCATCCTTTTCCCTGCCTGCAGCTACTCATGAACCAGATGGAAGAACTTTTTTTCTTTTTAAATGGACTAGTTTCTAGGATAAGGTTCCCAGTCTCTCTATGTGAACACACAGGGGTACGTGCAGGGGCAGGAATGTGCAGCTCGGCACAGAAGAGTGGTAGTGGGTGCTGCTTAAGGCAGCTTTTCTTTCTTCGTGAAAGAAATTCACATCAAGATGGGGTTTATAGCTCTTGCAAGTGAATAGTTATAGCTGTGCAGAAAGAAACAGAGACCTGGTTTTAAATGAGCAGGAGCTCATGTTCAGAAATTGTAGAAGTGATTTAAGGATGAAAACACACAAAACACTAGAAGTACATTTGCATTGCTATTAATCTATTAAATAAATCATAAATTAATTTATTTTGGGTTTTGTGTGCCTGCAACCCACTCACCAGGAAAGACAAAGCAGTGTTCACATAACCTTGAGAAGCAAATATGTAGCAAACTGAATACATTGTTAAATTGGAGGCATTTCAGATGAAAGCCACAAAATTATTAGAGAGCTAGGACAGAGAAACTGCCGTAAAAGAAAGGTGAGGGCTTATATCTTCAACTGATGTATGTCAACACGGTTCAATTAATTTCAGGGGAGCAATTCCAAATTACACTGATGGAGTACCTGTCCTGACAGAAACATATGGCTAAATTCTCTTCCATTATATATGCCAGGCAGTGTTAGTGAGTGAATTCACTTGCATAAAACTGCTGAAATTGTCAGTCATTTTCCTAAATATTCATGGTCAAACAACAGCTCAGGAAAATCTAAAAACTATTTGAAGGGGTTTTAAAGTATTTAAAGATCAAGGGACATATAATCACCGTTCCCTGTAAGTGTAAAGTGAACAAGCACCTAAATCTAATAACACAGCTTGGTGCTTTGAAAAAGTATATTTATGAAGATATTGAAGGTAGAGGTGTAAATAATAAATACACTGAGTTAATTTACAAGTAGAGGGTTAATGTCTGTGTGTATCTCAGCACAAAATGTTTTGCTGAGTCAGCATATTCTGGCTTTGTCAACATCTATACCATTGGGGGAGAGAAGGCTTGTCACATTTTCTTAATTATAACAAAGACTTTTGTGATGATTTTAAGCATTGCTTTGTAGATGAGTCAGAGGAACAAATAATCATTGTGATGGATTGTTTTTACATTTACTCTGTTCTGTGCTGAACTTTTGTATCTCAGCATCAGAGATGTAGCTGTTAGGTCAGTGGTCAGTATCTGCTGCTTTAAGGAAAGGTCTCAAAAGCTCAACAAAGCATAGATCTGTCCTTTGGGGGAATTAGCATAATGCTCTGGGTTTTTTCTAGAAATCAAACACTTACTTCTTTCACCTACACAGTTGACTTGATACATAGTCTGCACTATCATCTGGTAATCACAGGTTGCCATAATCGCTGTTCACTGTCAGACATCTGCCGGGCTGTGAACAGGCCATAGAGAGAAAATGGGCACAACTAGGGCACAAGGTGGCAAGAACCAGCAAAAGAATGAATTTGGCTCTGCTTCTACTTAGGCATCTTTTCCTCTAAGTATGGAATGAAGATTTGATTTACAGTTTCATCCTGTATCTCCAGTAGGCTGTGCCTGACCAGGACCATCATACTTCCCAGCATTTTGGGGATGCCACATTACAGAGCCCAAACTTTGAGGCTCAAGTCCATGTTGGGTCCAGCTCCCTAGAGAAAAGCATATAGTCTTCCAGTTTATTGCATTTTGCTTGCACTCCTAATTTTATATTAGTTGTGCTTAGTCTTCTCTATATAGCTAATTTTCCTGTTTAACATGTGATGCAAGATTAATACCAGATACCCTCCAGGAAACGTCTCCAGTAGTATCAGGCAGAGACTGAAGAGAGCGGATGTTTCCATGCAGCAGCTACATTTGTCATTATTACGATGCATTGTACACTGGAAATGGTGTGTTACACAGATCACTGATGGGTAACTTGCCGCCAGTGCTTTGAGACAATCCATGTGAATGCTGATTCAGTGATTCAACAATTTTAAGCCAATAATGACCAAGATGACACCAATGAACTCATTTTGTTTACAATCATTAGCCTGAGGAAGTCCCACCATCCTAACACTCAGTTGAGTGACTCCTGACTTGAACAGTTATTTTGCTATTATGCTGCCTTGGAAAAATGTCATTGGTATATCATTATGTGAGGAACAAAACCATAGAAGATAAACTTCAATGATCTGACAGAGCAATTCCATTCTCTTATGTGTTCAGGCTGTTCTCCCCCTTCATACAGTTACTGATGTCATCCCATGGACGTGCATGACACATTAAAGATACAGAAGATGAAGATCTGTCCAGCAACCAGCGAAGCAGATACTGATACTTGCATGACTACAAATGTTAGGGAGTCAAATTATGACCTGTATGATTGTAGCTGGTGAATAAGATCCCACTGGCGCTGCTGGGGTGATGTTTCAGCTTTACAGATGCCTTACAATACCTGCTCCCTAAGGTGCTGCAGGATTGGGAGATGCTGAGACAGATACAGTGCTGTGGATCCAGATTCTGTAGATACAGTGCTATCTCTGAGCCCATCAAGGACTGTTAGTACAGACTGGACTAGACCCAGGTTTTTCTGATTCTTTGCCTTTAACCACAGGATTGAAATGTCTTTTTAAATAATAGCAGTGAACCATTGTGGGTGGCTGAGAAAGGAGAGAGACAGCAGTAAACGCTGGGTAGGCAATTCAGCTCCTAGGAGAACACTGTTCTCTGGAAAAGCTTATCAGAAAAGCTGTTTTTATATAATTCTTGTTAGCTATGGGGTTTTTCTTTGCACTAAGTTGTCAGGCAATCATCCAACATATTTAGAATAGATTTTCGCTTACGCTCCTTTTTTGCTCTTATTTTGGATTATTTCAATATAATACAGGCACAGTAACACCACTGGAATCAATTACATTTTGCTGGAGAACTGATGGCAGTAACTTCTGCAGAAGACTCCACGTGGCACATACTTTTTTGTGGTTATACTTGTTTCCTCTCCCTGCCCTCCACAGTGATTCCTCCATGCATTTCTGCATTGTGGTCCAGCTTGGGCAGGAGAGGTACAGCTTGATGGACTGAGTTTAGAGCCCTTTAGGAAAAGAGGAAGCCACATGCTCGAATCGCCTCAGCCTGAGGCCAGCCTAGAGGCTAAGTGCTTGGGGGGATTCTGACCCAGCCTGACTAACTGCAGAAAGGTTGCTTCTTTTTGGCTGGCCCTGCCTACAGGAGGGCACCACTGGAGTCAGACCCTGGGCAGGCAAAGGCAGCTTCTAGCATGCAGCCCTGAGCTGGGTGCTCTTGAGACATACCCTGTGTACTGTACTAATGATATCACCTCGTGAAGGCACCTCAGATCTCTGAAGAGGAACAGATGATGTACTTTGGGACTCTTAGTCACCCTCTAACAACTGTTGGTTTTCCTTGATTCCACAGGGAAGCAAGCTTAGGCCATCTCAATCACCCTGGTGGGCCAAGCTCTTGCTTTTCAAGCTTTGCCTACATTAACTGTGTTAAATTTGGGAGTCAGAGTGTAGCTCACAATTTTTCTATGCTTCCATTTCTAACTGTGCCGTATTAGGATATAAGAATTAACTCCCCAGTAAAGTGTGAAGTCTTACAAGTCTTTGGATGAGCCATGTAAGTATGAGAACTGCAAAGTATGAGTTAACCAGTTCTCCTTTACAAGCTCCAGGAAGTGCAATGACACATTTAAAAGTACAACAATAGAAGGGGGTGGGGAGGAAGAAAAGGTCATTCAAAGTTTCTGAAACCTTGCTGAATTATTTAGCTTGTGTTTTGGGTAAATAGCTGTGTCAGTGTTTGCATTCTGTCAATGTACCTGATTCATGGAGAGAAAGTTCATTAATTAGAAATAACTCTATGACAGCACACAAAGTGTTACAACCATGATCAGACTGCCCGATTATAAGCCACAGACAAATCAGTACAAGCATATGGGCAAAGTATTTGCAAAATATGTGTTGCGCATGCATCTGGGTTTTTTTATAAATGGTCATTATAGTTTGTACTGGAGCAGAAGTTATTGTTATAAGGTTAATATTCAGTAGCTTTGTGTGACACACCAAGGCTCTGTGGTGCCTTAGTTACATTTTTCTGTGAATGGTGGCATTCATTAAACTGCTGACGTGACAGTAGAGTGCTTGCTGTGAGCAAGCTGGTGCAAGTACAGGGAACAAACAAGGAACAAACAAGGTGCCACTGCTGCATGGCACCCAGGCCAGGCCAGTCCACTTCCATGTTAATATGGTGTCATGATTTCTGGTACCTGAACTTATTGTGTCTGCAAGACTTTCTGTCATGCTCATAGGCATATCATGAGGGGTGCATGGTAAACCTGTCCAGTGCCAAGTTTAGGGCACACAAAAGTTGCATGTTGCTTAGTGCACAGTTCTGCAAGTATACCTCAGCTCTTCTAGTTCTGAGACTCTCCAAGCAGACTGTAATTTGGATTTAGTAACAGCTTCTGTACCCATTTTTCTGATGTGTATAATAGTAAAAGAGGATAAAAATATCCTTAATCCAAGCCCTTTGAACTGGGAAAAGACTCCCATTGACTTCAGTGTACTTTGGATCTGTCCTAACTAGACTTATTTTGTTAGCATGTGGGGTCAAAGAATGACTTCGCAGAAAAGAAAGTATGCCTACTATCACATTTCCAGAAATAATAGCTGTGCTTTGATCATCTCAGCTTTTGATGCTAGTGGAAATTATTGTGACATTTTGCCATTAGAAAGCTGTAATGTGAAGTGGAGGGTATAGGTTGTTAATGAAGATGATAAGGGGAAGACCAATGAGTCACAGTAATGACTCCATAACTCTTTGTAGTAATTTGTCTGGTCTTTTAATGATAATCTTATAGTTCTGATTTGGTAAAATAAAAGAAAAAAGGGTAGTTCTGCCAGTCAGCCATATGGTACAATAGAACAATGGAGGATGAAGTGATTTATTGCTGCCCTGCATAAAGGCTATCACCTCTTCTGGCTGTACACTCACAATGCATATTTGAAATTCAGATGATTTTCCCTGTGCATTATGTTGGTAAAGAGGATGTGACATGACTGAAATCCTGCTGTGGGTTTCATGATCTGGCATAGAGGTTTGACCATTTTTGTTCTCATTGAAAGAGCCAAGGATGCTGTGGCACCAAGAGTGGGTAACATATTCATGCCACCACGCAAAAACTGGGAAATGGGATAATCCCATGTCTCAGTGAATACTTGAAACAAAACTGAGACCTGAAGGTTTTTACACAATATGGGGCAGTCCTTGCATTCTGGACCTGTCCCAGATAATGTGGAAAACTTGGTCACCCTTGTTTAGAAGGTTAAGAAATGGTGTGCTTCGTGGACTGGAAAATTATAGAAGTATTTAGCCTAATTCATGTCTCTCTCTAATATCAGTCAGAAGTAGTTGTACCTAGGTCACAGAGCCATAGATGTTTCATAGTTTCATCTGTGAAAACTTGTGGAAAGTCAGAATCCAACTTCCTTTCAACCTTCAAGAGGCAAATAAGGAAGTCAGTGTTCTTGGTTATTTTACTTTGTTCCTCAGTAGTTTCTTCTTGTAGAATGTCCTTAACTGAGATCCAAAATAGAAAGTTGTTTAGCTTCTTAGCTGGTTAGTCAGATTCTTTTCTGTACAGAGTTATAGATATATGAAACAGTCTTTACTGTTTCAAGAGTGCTGGTATTGGCCCATGTTGCGCCTAAGTAAGACGGTGAAAGCTTATTGCATGGCTAATCATAGCTTAATTGCTATGGTTTTGTGTTTATTTAACAACTTGATAAAGAGCAGTAAAATGAATCATTGAGAAGTATTTCCTATGCAAGATGAGCCTAACACCAGAAGGACAAGGTCCTGCCAAAGTCAGGAAGCCAGTCCTCCACTGCTCTTGGTCCTTTTGGAATCAAGGTAGGTAGAAAACACAGCCACCAATATAAGAAAAAAGGAGACTTTTATTTGATACACTTTACTTTTTAAGTATCTTCACTGAGAAAATCAGGTTCACAGTACATATCCATTGCTATTTCCGTAGCTGTAAAATTGTCTTTATCCTACAGAGAACTGTTATTCTCTTTACCTCGACAGTTTGGGTTTCAAAGCTGAAATCCAGGGCATTCACTACTGACAGTTCAATTACTGTATGCTTTTCAGTTCACCTCATACACTGCTCTCAAATTTATCAGAAAATGTGAAATAGCCAGTTGAATTTTCCCCCTGATGATACCACAATAGATGTGAAAGAAGAGCCTTCAGCGTGAGGCTTCCTAAGTGTTAACATATCATGAAAATTGGCAACAACTGCTGTGCCGAGTATCATAAGCTGCAAGAGGAGGGCCAGCAATTCCACAGTGATGAGAAGAGAGTGCTTGGTGTTTGAGCCGTGGTCACATTTGCCTTTCAAGTCATTTGGGCCTCCATAACATGCTTTGTGGGAGAAGAAAGCTAATGCAGCTGCCTTTGCTAATCAGTCAGTATGACCCAGCCCCTCGGGGAGGCAGGCAAAGGCAGATACATACTGAGACATACAATCCTTGCTGATTAACAGTGAAAGCTGGTAAAGTTACTCTCTAAGCCTGTCTGGCCCATCAGCTCCAGAAATGTAATTTAGATGATTATCTACATGCCCATTAAACTTTGTGACCCATTGCTAGTCCGTTTGAAGTTTGCCTGCTTAAACTTGCTAATAGGAAGAATAGAGGGATTAACTCAGAGGTCATGAAATAAGAGGAGCACAGAAGATGACAAAAGAGCAGAGGAAAACTTCCTACTGCATGTATTTGGTAAGGAGAAAGAGCTACAGTACCATGATCATCTCAGCAGATACTGTTACCTTATGGAGCAAGCAAGCCATCTGGAATTCGGGCCGTTTAATATTTTTTGTGCGTGTTTTCAACATATTTTGTTTAGCTGCACAAATAAAATGTGCTATCTGTGTGATAAATGTTATCAAGTTAGGTGTTTACAGAACATAATGCAACATATCGTAAAACAGCATGGAACGTCTGATGTATGATAAGTGTTTCTGATTTTGCTCAGGGTTACAGTCTGTAGATATAAACAAGGAAACACTTAATTTAAATCAGGCACATCAGAGTAGTCACAGTCAGGTCAGGATCAAGTCCAGCCTTGTTCCCTTTAGGGTAAGAACCTCCAGCCATTACAGGTGCTTGCAAACTTAAAGACTATCAATGAAAACCTTACCCAGTGAATCTGTTTTTTAATTAGTCAAACCAAAATAAATATAAGCATTTATAATGATCTGCATAAATTAGTCACAGGATGTTGCAATGAAAATGGTGACTGGTTAAAACTAAATTTGTAGCAAAAAGGTGGGATTCATCGCAGAAAACAGAATGGAATACATGAGTACCTCAGTAAGGGTGTCCCGGGGGTCTGACTAGTTACTGGAAGAAAATGAGCTTGAACTTTAAATGGAGTCTGAAGGTCATTTACTTACTTTTGCATAGACTACCGTCCCTGGAATGAATCCTTGCCCTTTTGCTAAAGACACAGTCAACCTACTTGCTGAAAAACATTGGTTGGGGGCATATTTCACTGTATGTCAAAGAAGACAAAACCATTTCACTAGTGCTACGTCTGGATCCCTAGGTTTTGCAGTATGAGATCTCTTTATAAAGAATTATTGTGGTCTAGTTTGCAATACTTTTGGTACTTTTTTTTATGTGATTTTTTTGTTGATATAGTTATGATTAAATATAGTTCTGTTTCTTATTTTATGGTGTTGAATCAAGCATATTTTCCAGCTGGAGTCTCTGTACATCTCAGACTCCTTTCATTTGCATGCACAACTCTGTATGAGAGAGCAATAGCAATATGCTAGTGGGGAAAAAATAGAACAGCATTCAGTGCTGGAGCAATTCATTTTAGAACCTGTGAATTTTATTTTTTTCAGTGTTCTTAGTAATTATTTTTGTGGCTGATACTGGAAAATCAGATACTTGCTGCTCTGAAGCTGATGCCTGTACTTTGTAACGAAATTCATCAATTTTAAAATTCCACTGTAAGCATCCCACTGAAGCTGCCTTGCACCTTAATCTGGTTAAAAGTATTCAACATTAGTGTCAACCACAGTTGGGGATCTTCAGTCTGAAATTGTTAGCCTTCATGTTTTGACCACACTGGCAGTGGTTCTCACCTTGAAAAATATATTTTCCCAAAAGTTTTAGGAAGGAAACAAACTTCTATAGCTGATCCTGAGTCTTCCATTGAGTGGCATGTGCTCAGCTGCTTGCAGCCAGACTGCTTCAGAGGACAGAAGTTATTCATAAATCTCATTCCATCGGTGTTGTCTGAAAAATAAAGTAGATGCCAATATCTGCTGGGAAGCCTTGTAGAAAACAGATCAAAGGCTTCTGGAGTTTATTTAAGAAAGACCAGTTGTGAGTGGCTTAATGTCTGAGTATGGCATGAAAAGTGAAACAGCCATGACAATGAGCCACCGTACACAGAAGTCCTCTGGGCTTCAGTAAAGAATTTGAGTAATATGTGGTACAGGTGGGCTGATGTCTCACCCTGTCATTCTGTTATTCTTTTGCCTCTAAATAAGCATTGCCCCCTCTGTCTAACCCTCTGAAAAGGGGGAAAATTTCTTCTCAAAGAGATTGCAGAATAGAGCCTTCTTCACTTACACACAGTGAAGTGCCTGCTGAAGATATGCTGTCTTCTCTAGGTCCTTTGGTTTAAAGGGTTTGTGAATCTCTAATTCACTTAACCTGTGGCCAGTGTTCTGGCTAGCTTTTTTACTTTGAGAGTTTCTCAAAATGAATCACACCTTTTGGTGTATCCCTTTTCCAGGTGTGAGAACCGCCTTATTTTTCACTAAAATCTGTTTTATTTATGCCTACCCCTCCTATGTCCTGCAGGATGCCTTGATGTATAAAATGCTTGGAGACAGCTGCAACATCCCTCAGTTCTTACCAGTGATAGGTTGGAATATAAATAGTGCCTGTACTTTCCTATGGAACCACTGCTCTTACGTTGTAGGAATTTTTTTCTATTCATTTTTGTCCGATTATTTTCTTCTTCCTTCAGACATTCCCCATGTGACTATGTTTTCAACATGGCCAGCAAGTACAACAGCAGAAAAGAAGAAAAATCTTAGATGAAGCCCAAAATGCATTAACATTTTAAAGAAGTGGTTATCCTGGTATCACAATGTGGGCCCTACTCCTTTGTCAGCTCTCCATTCATTGACCTCAATAACATACAAAGGCACAAGCCCTTTCCTGGCTATACCATGCTCTGCTGGGAGAAGGGTTTAGGACTGCTTCCAATCACTCAGACCTCAGCCTGAGTTCCTCCAAGGAAAGGAAATGCTTCAGCAGGGAGGGTCCCAACTATTGCTTCTTTAGCAATGAAATCACTTTAGGAAAATATCAAGGGACCTACTAGGAATTGCCACGTGAAAAGGTTCTGAAGAGAAAGGGAACATGGATCAATTGCCTTGATATACACTTCTAGTCACATTGGAAATTCAGTATCACATCTCACCCCAAGCTGCAGATCCCAAAGAGACTGGGACTGTGCATACTTGCCACTTCTGTGTAAGTGCTTAGTATGCTGAGTATCGTTTTTATGCCTTAATGCACCCAAGTGGCACTAGATACCTGTGTTTCAGTACCTGTACCAAACCCTGAAAGTTTCTGGCTGGTAATCTGATAGGTTAAGATAATTCCTATGACCTGTTGTTGCTATATGAATTTATTCTATGAAGTATGTTGTCACAACTCAAAAACCCTGTTGATACTCCTTCTGATATCTGTCTCCATTGTGCTATACCGTTCCTGGCCCAACAGCCTAGTGTTTTTCATGGTATTAAGCTGCAGATGAAAATGAAAAAAAAGGATTGGAAAAAAAATTGCTTGAGGATTTATCTTCTTTTAATTAAAATAAAAACATTCCTAAGTAAAATTATTACGTAATTTGCCATAATAGCACTAGGAGATGCAATGCTTGACAGAAAGGTTGCACAGTTTTTGTTTAGTGGTTGCTGCTGCCTTTTTTTTTTTTTTTTGAGACAGATGTTTGACACTTCAGAATTTTATTGTGAGAGAGGGTGGATATGATGGAAATTGGTTATGATGTTACCAAAAATCTCTAAGAGCTGCCAAGTAAATTCTAGGCGAAAGGGAACGCTAATAGAATGCAGGAACTGAACAACAATATGGTGACAGCAAAAAGACACAGAAAATACTTGAGGAGAGCTCTAATCCTCATGGCTTGATGAGGTTTCAGAGGGAAAAAATGAAGATTTAGTGCATGTTTCTGCAGAGAGGTATGCATGCTTAACTTCACACACTGTGGACATTTCCACTGAAGTCAGTGGGATAACTTGTTCTGAATAATACCATATGTCTCCATCTTTGCAGGCCCAAAGTATTAAGCAGAATTTATTAAGTCTGGGGTGTGTATAATTGTATCCATGTTCACATTTGTCCGGTGCTAAAACAGGACAGTCAGTACTTATTTATTCCTAAAACAGAAACATATTTGTAGTGCCTATCAATGCTCATGGCTTTTGTCTTCTAATTCTTTTTGCTCTTTTTCATGATGACATGCTTTGATATTTATGAAAAATGACCCTGTTCTTTAGATAGGAAAAAATAAATGCTCTATTTCAATTTTATGTGAATTATTACATTAGTAATTCAGAGAAGCAGATTCATTGATTACACAGAGCCTTTGATAAATAGCAAGGACTAGCTTATACATACATGGGACCTGAATCCTCTCTCCTGAACTGGTTTTACACTGGGATTTCCTGAAGTCTTTACAAACTGACAGAACGTAATAATCTGCTAGAATAAACAGAACTAAGAAAGAAAGAATATATTCTCTTTTTCTTTCTTTCTTCTGTCTTTTTGTCTTTCTTTCTGTCTATATGTCCATCAGTAACATTTGGTCACTTTGTTTGGGCAAATATTTGTGGAAAATGTCTGTTAGGTCCACCATTGATGTCCCTTTCACAATGAAAAAAATGCTTAATTGGCTGGTAAAGTAATAAAGTTTGAGCAAATGTTTTGGGGGAAAACAAGTCAAAGATGTAATTCCAGAAAGTACCTCTAGTGGATTTACAGTGTGTGTGTCCTCAATTCCCACCAGGCCAGAGTCTTGGTAAGTAGGACAAGTAATCAAAGGACAGAAAGGAAATTGAATTTGTATGTTTTGTGCTGGAGTGACTGAGCTTTTATCTTGAAAGCATCGTACTTGGGTAACTATTCAGACCTCAGGTTGTGAATATCTTTTCCACTCATTTAATAGAATCATAGAATCATAGAATGGTTGGGTTGGAAGGGACCTTAAAGATCATCTAGTTCCAACCTCCCTGCCATGATCAGGGACATCTTCCACTACACCAGGTTGCTCAAAGCCCCATTCAACCTGGCCTTGAACATTTCCAGGGATTGGACATCCACAACTTCTCTGGGCAACCTGTGCCAGTGCCTCACCACCCTCACAGTGAACAATTGCTTCCTTATATCTAATCAAAATCTACCCTCTTTCGGTTTAAAACTATACACCTTTTGGCCTATCACTACATGCCCTTGTAAAAAGTCCCTCTCTAGCTTTCTTATAAGCCCCCTATAACTATTGAAAGGTTGCAATAAGGTCTCCCCGCAGCCTTCTCTTCTCCAGGCTGAACAACCCCAACTCTCTCATGACTGTCTTCATAGGAGAGATGCTCCAGCCCTCTGATCATCTTTGTGGCCCTCCTCTGGACTTGTTCCAATAGGTCCATGTCCTTCTTATTTTGGGGGCCCCAGAGCTGAACAGAGTAAGAAAGTACTCAACTAGCTATAGTTACCTTGCATGTACCTTTAAAATTTCTCCCAAAAAATATTTTACCAGCAGTATTAAATGAAATATTTTCAAGTATTCTGTAGCTGTTTTACTCAAGACAAGAACAGTATATTAAATGAAAGCTTTACCTGATCAAGTGATAATTGAAGCATTTTTTTTATTTTTAGTAGTAAAATGCCTTAAAATATTACATGGTATGCATTATGTATTTTAGCAAATATGATTTTATGTTCTTCCTTTCCTAAGTTCATTGGTCAACACAAAGCTTTCATTTGTCAGAAATGTGCATGATATTAATTTTTGTTCTCAAATCAACCGTTCCTCCTACTGTTCCTTTTTGTTTACAATTAAATACTTCGAGGATTCCCTCTTCCTAATCTTTGTATTCTTTGCACTGCATGAGTTGACAAGCCTAACCTCAGAGTAAACACAATACCTGGAATCCTCTAGCTGATTGTGCAATGACAACAGAGGCTAAACTGAGGTCTTCATAAGGATCTGGAAATCCCACAACAGAATTTGAGAAAAAATATGCAGCAAGAATTCTGTATTTGCACTGATCTTAGGAAAACAACAACAAAATGCAGATACACAATGCAGGACTGTCCTTTAATCTTTGCATTAAAATCTTAGGACATGGCTTTTCTGATCTTTAAAGGATGTGGAACGATCTGGGCGGGGGGGGGTTAAGCTAAAATTCAAATCCTGTGGTTGAGAAATTGAAATCTAAATGAAAGCTATAGGCAGGGCCAGTCATGAGCAGAGTCCCTGCCTATGGATGTACAAGATAGATCTCTGCAGTATGCATACTGTGTACCACTAAAGAAATGGCAGGAACATATGACTGAAGAATACATTTGTGTTTCAGTAACCTTGAGATCAAAATACTCTAGATGGGTTACAGTGACCAAAGGAAAGTACTACAGTTGTCTCTCCAAGCAGCAAATTCACTGAACAGAATAGCCATGTGAGAACAACATCTACAGCAGTAGATCTCAGTCCCTGGCAGGTGCACTTACACTGGTATTTCAGTGTTTTATTTCTGGTATTCAAAGCTTCCTGTCTGTGATAACCTCTGCCACTGCTGCTCCCTATTTATTTGTGCATTCACTCTTCCACTGCAATATTTTGACTGCTACAAAGGGTTGGAGAAACTAAAGCTCATGTTTAGAGCAAAACTAACAAAATCAAATTACTAACAGTACAAGACTATTGTACTTTGTTTCTCCTGCCTGAAGTTTTATAGGACTTATATTTTCTTCTCTCTTTCTCCCTCCTTTTTCCTTTCAACTTTCTCACTTTTCTTGTTTCTTTGAGAATTCTGCTGTGTCTTGTTAGGAGAATGTAAATTGGTTGAGGGAATGAGGTTGCAATTTGCTCTGAATGAGCTGATGCTCTCAGTCTTCCACCTCCCCTTAGGGAGCAAGTACAATATTTGTCAGCTCAGTCACTGGGAAAGTTCACACACAGCTTTCACTCTCATGAGCCTCTCCGTTCCCAAGTTGTAAGGGGAAAGTAGGTGTCAGGAAAACTTTCAAACTTGCAAATAAATTGGGTATGTCCCAAGCAAAACTGGAAGATGAGTACAAAAGACTGTAAGGTCATCTAGGTCAGGTGTTGAAACCCAGAATAGAGTGTACACCTGCACTGATATCCTTTTTCCCTGGTTGCAAACAGCATTACTGCACTCTTAAATATTGCACCAAACCACTGAGCACTTTGGGGGCTGTTGGTGAACTGAGTAGCAAGGACTTTGAGGACCAGGATGTAAGGACATGGTCTGTGAATCCTTGGCTGGGCAGATACATTAGTTGTGCAGTTCACTGCATGGTGCAGAAAGTACGTGGACAGAGGGAGCTGTTCTGCTTCCTTGCACCTGAGCCCAGGGAGAGCTTCTCCGTGGTTTGTTTGTCAGAGTGCTAAGACTTGGCATTTTGTCTCAGGCCCTCTCTCCTGATAAAGATGGAGAAAATGCACCATAAGCTTTTAGAAACAGGCGGTTCCCAGTACTGCTTACTCTCACGTACAGACAGAGAGCAGCTGGCGTTATAAGGCAATGCTACACCCAAAAAACCTTTAAGAGGAAAATGTAAAAGACATCCATATTGAAGGCAGTAGCTAAACAACAAGCAAAGCATTGCAGATAACAGGGTGAGAACTTACATTATGTATTGTTATTAGCAGTTCTTAACTTGCAGTAGGCAGGGTAAAATGCCCCTTTTTCTTTTTCTTTGGAAAGAGTTTGTGCTGGGGGATGAGAGAGTGCTTGGCTAACAGAACCCCAACTCTCTTCAGTCCCTTTGAAAAATACAGTTTTGCATGTACTGATTTCAGTTCTGCACTTGGCTTTGGCCACACATTTCAAGGAGATTTGGGCACATGACTAGGACACATTTTCAAAACCATCAATAAACATCCAGAAGTCTTTTGGAAATATGTGTGATGACTACCAAATATTCCAAATGACATGAAAGCAATTTCAGACTGTGAGATATGGGGCCTTGAAACTTCCAGCAGAGAAGTTGACAGTGAACTGCATGAAATATTTGCATGTCAAAGAAGGGAAAGTGTTAGGAGGTTGGCAACACAGGAGGGGCTTGGCACAGTTTATTGTCTTTATTTTACTTTTTTCTTTTCAGATGCATTTCTTTTCAGATAGATTGCATGCTTTATGTTGACATTATGAAGCAGTTTACTGTAATCTGTAATAAACTTGCACCTTTTTTCTTAAGCTGTTTTATATTTTTTATATTTTATTGTTGTAAATGAGGACTGAGCTTGCATTCAGCTGTTGCTGTGCCAGTCTGGCATAACCCCACCGAAGTAACTGAAGCTTTTGTAACTGAGTACAGACTGTAGGCTTGTGCGTTTTGCAAAGCATCTGGAAACTTTGGTGGATCAGAGCCAAAACCGTAACTCATTGTTATGGCTCTGATTATGTGATGATTTTATGACATATAATATCCCATTTTCTTAACAGCAGTCTTTTAAATACAGACCTCTGGGAACTGATATATTTCTGTCCCTAACTTTTGTTTGTTGCTAGCTTGGATAAGGGTATTATAAGACTAGGTAAAATGTATTTGGTAGACTTTGAATCCAGTGCTTGAGTATGACGAACTTTTAACACATTACATAAGCAGTGCAGGCATTCAAGTGAGCTTCCAAAACAGGACTGACGGCATCATAACACACCTGGCCTTAAATCAGAAAAAATCATGAAGGACTGAACCATTCATTCACTGTCTGAAAGAATGAGATACTCCCCTTACTGATATAATTTGCCTGGGAACCTCAGAATTCACATTTGAAATGAGCACACCAGAACAATGGAATGAAACAAGTATAAACAAACTTTACAGATATTTGCTGCTTTGAATGTTTGCAGTGCTAACCCTAGATCTGAGACAGGATCATTTATTTTTATTTGATAGGTATTTTTTGGTAGTTGGATTTTCAGAAATTCTCCACCAAATTTCATATTTGAATTATTGTATGTAACTAAATATTCTATTAAAGCAAACATGGACTAACATAAAACAGGGGTTCAATGGAAGGCATAAAAACCCCTCTATCATCACGTTGGCATCTTCTACAATAAAAAGTGAATAATTCCTTTCTAAATTAATTGATGTATGTGATAATTAAATTCAGAAATACTGATTCATTTTCTGTACAGGCTTTCATTTTGTCTACGCCTGCTTTGGCTATTGGACATCCAAAGAAACTTTTCTGAAGGCTGGTTCAGCAGATTGGAAGTTGAGCAGGTTGCTTTGGGATTTTTTTAATAAAATTAAACTTCAACCCAAAACTTCCTTCTGCTTCCTCCAGTCTTACCCCAAAATAAAAAGAATAGCAGCTCCCAGCTTCTTTGTCTTCTGCCTCTGACCCAGTAGTTTCCTATCTGTCTTCCTTATTCTGAATTACATTCTCCTGTTGTTCCCAATCTGTTCCAGGTTCTTCTCTATACATATCAAAACAGATTTTTCCTCATAAAGATTTTTTCTCTGATAGCAGAGAAGACTTGGCTTTCTGGCCTATAATTTACCTAATGCTTCATTGGTGAGGTGAGGTTCAGATGGCCTGAATGCATGATGAGTACCACTATGTCCTCCTCCTGACGGCTGTTGCCCTTCGTGAGAAGTGTGACACAACCTTAAGTAATTCTAGTAACTCCTGCTGATGGCCTTAATGGTTCCTTCTGAATCATATTCTGGTGATCACCCTGGATCAGAATATGTAAGTAACTAGTCAGTTATCAGAGAAGCTTTCTATTACTGGTTTATGGAATTAAGTTCTCCACAGTCCCAAATCAGTAGAGTTGTCCTAAGGCAACGGTGTCTCTAATTTGATCTCTTATATAGCTGGATGATGGATTGATGTACAAAAAGATAGTTCTCTGTTACCTTAAATATGTGAACCTAACTTCCCAGTCAAGGAAAATTCCACTCATTTGGGATTTTATACAAGACACAATATTTACAGTATCAAGCAGATGTTAAAATTTGTAATTATCTTTTGGACTAAACAGTCAGTAAAGGACATTGATCGCAGATGAAGGCTCCAAGAAGGAACTTCAGACAAAACTGGATTACTGAGCAGGTTCTGTAGGTTGTTCATCCCAGAAGGGGTTCAAACACTTCACAGGGACACCTTTGACTAGAGGTGTGTTAACCGAACAGTGGAATGCACCAGCTCTCTGCTATATCAGTTTCAGTTGCTGCCAGTCCGCTGTTTGGTACTGGCTCCTCAGTAGAGGTGCAGTCACTTCTTATATAAATGCTCCTAGACTATTGCAAAATAAAGTTAACCAGGTTTGCTAGGCTGTGGTATCTGAAATTTAAATTATTTAGGAGCCCTCAAAAAGTGAGTTATCACATCTCTGCCTGCTTCAAGCCTCCTAAAGTCTGTTCTGACCTAAATTACTCTGTGAATCCATGGGTCTAAAGTCCATGAAATTTAGTTGAGTGCAAAGGCTGTTGAGAATACTTCGGCTACATGGATCACTCCACAGGTCAGTGAAGGATGTTGGACACCTTTCAAGCCAGAATCCATTCTGTAATACATTAGTTTTTCTGTTGTATTTTTCCCCTGCAAAACACGGAGTTCTCTACAGGCAGTGTGCTAATGCTTGTCCTTTTTTTTAAACATTACTTAGGCAGGGGCAGGGCATATGGTCAGACACTGCTTCTTTCCTTCTGTTATTCCTGTGAATACAGCTTTTCTCACCTCCTTTGGGTGTGTGCCCCATGGAGTAGAGCAGAGAGTACTTTCACTGCATCTAGCAGAATTTCTCCTGTCCTCAAAGGTCTGAGCTGACTGTAGCACTTCCACTTTGCTAAATACCACAAAGAGTACTTTGTGCCTACCAGCTGGAAATCACATGTACAAGTGGATATAACCAATCAGAAAGGATCCTAGTTCTAGTTGGGGATTGGACTTGCAGTGTATGTGTCCTACACATGACTGCAGCTAGGTTTCAACCTCTGGACCTTTGGCACTGTACAGCAGAAGCATTATCCGCTGAGCCAGACTGCAACTACCCACTCATCAAGCTAGAAGCTGTTCCAAGTTTGTCTTAATGTGAAGCTAAGTATGAAACAAGATATATCCTAGTACTTTCATACAGGTTAGTTCAACAGAGAAGAGGAAATACATTCACTAATATTGTTTTTCTATTCTTATACATTTTAATTCTTTAAAATTCTTATTTATAGTTTTGTAAACCACTGTTTATTTCCATCACATTCAAATTAAAAAGCTCATCTTGCTTCTCTACCATTACTCTGACTTCTTGAAGGAGAGCGTTCATTAAGGTCCGAAGGATACCATATACTCCTTCATATCACAATCAAAAACTCCACTCAGAAGAATTTGACTCTCAGTCATATTCATGTGAAAGTAACTGGGATTAGTAATTAGAAATTTATTTGAATTAATATTTTTTAACATTTTAATTGAAATGAGCATAAACAGTCTGGAGACTTCTGTTATCAAGTCTTTTGGTTAAATACCTTTTTTGGTTTAAAATTCTGGATTTGCTTTTCTGAATCCTTCTTATGCTTGAAGGAAAACTCATTCATGCCAGTGTTTCTTCTCTATTGCCCTGGTTTCAATTAACTTTATAGTTGCAGATCTGTAGAGAATTGCTTTTTGCCCTGTGAATTAATTCCTTTGTAATGATGCTTAGTTATAGATCCATCTATGAAACAAAGGAAGGTCCTATAAAGAAGAAATAATAAATGGAAAACAGGTATTTGGCAAAGAACGTTATTGCTCATTCCTTTCACCCATCGCTGCTTCTTAGCATTTCATGAGTAATAGATTATGTGGCGTCTCCCAGACTTTTTTAGCTACATTGCAGAATGCCCTTCACTGGAAAACTTTAAGTGAGATTAGTAAAACTGCTGGTAAACTTGATCTGGCCTCACTATGGGAGGATGAACTAGATGACCTCATGGGTTTCTTTGCTTGTGGGTTTCTTTCCTGCTTTGTGTGTCTGTGATTCTCACAACTCGGACTCTTTTTGTAAAAAGCTGAATCGTGCTGTATTTAGTTTAACCTAAACTGGAAATAAAATAGAACTGCTAATGATTTGCTCTATATTTCACATATCTGAGCGTAAGAACTTCTCCTTCCATTCAGTTTTAAAGCAGTGAAACAAGAGAGAAGTATAATTTAGAGACTACTTATTGCCAGAAATCTTGCTCACAAATGCTTTGCTCTGTGAAGATAAATGTCAAGAGAGTTTTAAACCAGGATGTTCCTTGCCAACTGAGAAATTTAGGAAGCAATAATTTGTAGCTAATATGGTGTGGGATGGATGCCATCATTAGAACAATGAGACTTTTCCCTTGTTTTTGATCCAGTAAACATTCTGTTACGGAGCCATGTAACCATACATATGGACATTAGGGAAATGAGAGCAGAATTTGAAAAAGGAAGTCACTGAATTCAAGACAAATTCATGATACAGATTTTACCTCAAAATGAAGCTTGGCTCAAGAATGAAGGCTTCATTTATGATTGCTGAAGAATTATGAGGTTGGTGGAAGTCAACAGAACCGTGGTGTTATGAACTACATAAAAGTATAAAAACAAAGCAAGCAATTACTTTAATCCATTGATCAAAGCAAACTATTATGTATACCTAGCTTAAATTAATGAATTGTGATGTAGTAGAAAAAAAAGACATTTTCAGACAATATATTTTACTTGCTAGCAAAGTGATCTCAAACTATATATTGCTGCTCTAATGTTTTTCCACAAATTCATCTTAATCAATAATCAATAAATTTTCCAGAAATCTTTTTCTATATCAGGTTCATAACACCAAATTGACAGCATAAACAAAAGCATTTCCTTTGAAATGCCCTTTTCTATCTGAAGGTGATTGCTGTGTCCAAGTATGAGAAGCTATATATTGTTACACGAGGTAAAGTTCTAGTATAACTTCTTTTTTACAGCATAGTCATAGGAAGCAATTAATACTTTTTCTGCATTTCTGGTTAATTGTGCACAATGAAAGCAAATTATTATTAATATTTTTCCTGTTCAGATAAAATCTTTCCCCTGATATTGATGGTAATTCCAACTGAAAGGAAGATACTTTTGCTGAAGAAAACATGTTTTAGCCACACAGCTCCTGTTGTATCTCAGTTAGATTCCTATGGAATGGCCAGTGTCCAAGAACACAAAAAGAAGTAAAACATCTGTTCCAAAATAAATATGGAAAATTACTTTAGGGGACACTTATGTCTATTAACATCAGCTGTGTCACATATGTTAAACTTACACTAAGCTCTAGTGTGCTGAACAAAGCCAGAGTATGTAAAGCTCTGTTCTTTTGAAACAACAGAACAGAAATAGGACAGAAATGAAACAGTAAAAAAGCAGCTGCAAAAAGACCTGTGGTCACATGCAAATACTGAAATGATGACTTTTTTCAATTTTAATGATGTTACATTCCTCATCTCAGAAACATGTAGTAACACATAGGTACAAGAAGAGCTGAACATATCTTGTCAAGATGTTTGTTAATTTATTAGAAGTGGAATCTATCTGGTTGTTTCTGAAAATAAAATTTGGACTGTGGTTGCATACACACTTGTGCATCATTAAGCAGGAGTGTGTTAGGCTGCCTTTTTTCCTCTTGCAACACTGCATTACAGATTTTACCTACACACACTCCACTCTGCCTTACTGATGCTTTAATCCAGTGAAGGAAGGCTCAAGGCTTCCTTATTTGTAATAAGTAAAAGATCAAACAGTCTCAATTATTAGGACTATGTTTGGTCTAGCCAGCAAAAATGATGGGTTTAATGATAAAAATTATTGTGTATCATATCTTAAGCCTAGATAAGACTTTAAAAATAACCGTAGAAGTCTAAAAATATCAACTCGGTCCTTCTATGTGGGAAGATCCTGCTGGCCAAAGCTATGGAAGGCCAAAATAGCAGTAGGCTTTATTATGCAACTTTCATGTTTGGTCCAGATAGGTGAAACTGTGATGTCCTTAGCCAAGGGTCATTTTCAGAGACTCTTCCAGGCACAAACCCAGTAAAGCAGAGTCAATACATCTCCCTCACTTTCTTTAATAATTCTTTCCATCAGGTCTTAGGTTGGGAAAGAAACTCTGTTTTGTAGATTCGACAGTTTGAATGCTTGACAGGCCAAATTAAGGTGAGGCATTATAGACCAGGCTCTGTGTGAAGGGTTCATTAATAAAACATAGGCCTCTGCTAGAAAGAACAATGTTTCAGAAAAAGAAAATGGAGAATTGTAGTTGTTTTGTTCTAGTTCAATAACTCTGTGTTTTGTGGCTGTTTTCAGCAAAGAGCAGATGGAAAACTGAGTCATGGATTAAAGGTATACCACACTCAATAGGAATTTGATTATTTTCTGTTTTACAATAAATTAAATGAATAATCATCAGCTTTAGACAGAAGTCCAGAAAAATATGTAAATCCACCAAAAAAGAAATGTGAGAGAGCATCATCTCTTCAGAATGCATTTTGTTGTTTTCTATGAAAGCAAGATATTGAAAATAGTATAGTTTTCAGTTTAGCCTCAAAGCTCTGTTTTTCATTATTGTGGCTTATTGCCCACTATTAACTCTTTCCAAATCATCATTTGAAGCTTATATGTTCTTTGACTGCTTCTGCTACAGATTGTGAAAGAAATTGCTGTATATTGTGGCCTGTTAAGTTTTATATTTGGTTTGCTGTTGAAAAAATATTAACAGTATCTTCTGCTGCCTACTCTTCTGACAGCAGGAAAGATGAGGACAATAGTGTGGATTCCCTCTGTCCTTTGTAGCAGGCTTAAAAGAAATTCATTTGGTGATGAGCTGCCACAGAGATGACATGGTACCTGAAAAGTTACTGGGTGCATTTCCAAAGGGTGCTCTGTACCCTCTGTACCAAATATTTTGCTCAGTTTCCACTCTGTAAAAATGAAAATATGGTGGTTGGATGGAAGGGAAAGCCTTCTGTGACCTGAGCAGTTTTCTCAGTCTTTACACTGTGGGTGGGATCCATCTTACCTGACTTCTCGTTTCAACAATGTCGAGCTCTACAGCTGAGCATGTTCCTTTGGATGCCTTTATAATCAACGGGGAGAAATCAGCAGTTTTAAGGCACAGTTCAGTTGATCTGTTTTGAATATCTATTTTAGTTGTCTGAATGGCTCAGCTATAAAGATGTAATGTCTGTGTTTCAGCTGTCAATATTTGATCAGATGAAGCCTACACTGTGTAACTTGCATCCTGAGCTATCCTGATAAAATATGTGTGACAACCCATGCATGCAAAGCTACATGAGTTTTGTATTCACAGGAGGTAGCGAATGTGGTGCAAACTCCTTTAGCAGGATGTTGGTTGTACCCACTAGCACATGAGATACTTGTATTTCAAACCTGCTGTCAGAACTGTGGTGCCATTTTGTGACTACTGAGTACCTGGAGATAAATGTAATGTTGAGAAGTTAAAGACTTGTGGGTTGTTGGATGTTCTCTATACATATACTTTAGCAGAATTAAAGCATATGTTCCTAAATGATTTGACCTGTGTCAGATCTGACTCTTTAACCACTGAAAATTCCTAAAACTCTTACCAATACAGGGTCAAGTTATTATAGAGGTAATGTGATTTTTGCGTAAAGGTTTGTTTTGGAAAAGGAAGTGAAAGAAGAGAAAAGGGGGGAAATAAACAAAGACTGGTGATGAAGGAAATTGAACAGCAAAACCACTTTTCCCATAATAATTTTATTTGAAAGTATAAATTTGTGGGGTATTTTACTTTTTCTTTATATGCCTTGAGGTTTTACCCTTCATCCAGGGTTTTATCACCTGTTAGGAATGCAATTTATAATTTAAATAAACAATAGAGAAATAAACCCACTAGTGATAAGACTGAAGGCTCTGTCTTTAGTCTCTATGAAATAAAAATTCAAAGTGTTCACGCCTCACCTTATGAAGTTATAAAGCTTTGCTCGTCACATACTTTTGTGACTGTTCCCTACCTACATTTAGTTGTGAAACACATCATAACTTGTTCAAAAACAGTTGAAATATAAAAACTGATCTGTAAATATTATGATTTGCTTTTATTATTTTGTAATAGAATGATATGTTCAGCACAGCAAATTAACATACAATATAGAGGTTCAAAAATACACTTTTTTTTTTCATTCTCTTGGGTTCTCAAGTCCCAGCCTGCTAGTCTGGGCTCTTTCAAAAGTGTTCCTTAACCTATAAATTCCAAGCTTGAAAGGAGGTAGGGACCATCTGGAAAAGTCTTCTTCCTGGAGAAAAGAAATGGATGGTGTCTGTGTCTTAGGGGCAGATGTCCATCAAGATGGAAAGAACACATCACACTTAATTTTGGATGTGATTTTGACCCTCTCACCTGCTGAGCAAGTGTTGGACTTGGAAACTTAATTTGTAGTGATAAGAATCTGGATTAATTCCATTCCTCTTGATAGGAGCATTGACTTTGCATTAACTCTTCATAGGAGCATCTGTGTTAGGGGGATATTTACAGTAAGTTCCCTCTGTGACAAATGAACACTATTCTGGTTCCTCCAGAAGGCTATTAATTTTGGCATATCCAAATCAACTTCTGGAGCTGCTGCTCTCCATTCTTTGTCTAAAGATGGCTTTAGCTGCTGTCTCATCACTTACAGGACACCTTTAAACAGGAACCTGGGACAAAGCATCAATTTACATGCCAAGTTATGAATGATACAATACTCTTGTGTCAATAGTTAGTCTCTGTCATAAAATGTTATAGTTAAAAAATTTAAGACAACTTTGGATTTCATAGTCATCCTAAATACATCCATATTTGTCTCAATTCCCTATGTCTGTAGTGTGTTTGAAGATACCCTGAACAAAATGAGATGTTCATCGCTGTCGAAATCTGAGCATCTTTCTCAGATGCCTAAGCTAGAGCATTAGTCCCTCAGAGTCCTCAGTAAAGTGAGTGGAGAAAGGCAATCCTCCAGGGACTGAGTTGGAGAACCTAACCCATGCCATCCAGACATTAAAGAAAACAGCTCTTCTTGAAGTCAGTGGCAACCCTATTCTTCCCCTTCTCAAAGATCAGAGATCATGATCACTTTTAAAACCACAAGTATAGTTTAGGTGATGATGAGAAAAAAGGCATTCGTTGAGCTTGTATTCTACCTGCCCACAATTTTTGCAAACTGTCTTGCAGATTCAGAAAAGACCTGCAAGTTTCCTGGCTATTATCTGTGAAAGGGGGGTGGGTCTTACAAGAAAGATACTCCAGAAAGAAGGCTCTGTGCCTGTAACACCAGCAATTGCAGGAATGGAAGTGGTTGTTCCTTTGCAATGCTGAGTATTTTGTTCTCAACCCAGCAAAGTGCTGATATAAGTGCTCAACCTTAAACATGTGAACATAAAGCAGGAAGATATGAATGGAAAGCATGCATGTGCTTAGTGAGAATAGGCTGTTACCCTGCCTGCTTGCTCCAGCTTCTGCCACAGACCTGGGAATTTTTGTCACATCTCATCTCTCTGTCCTGCTAAGCAAATCACATCTATTGAACCACAGAAATACTGTTTGTTAGTTACTCCGTATAAGAAAGAGATGATTGTCTGGAGCAAGCAGTTCTGGGGAATAAAAAGACAAAGAGCCTACCCCTCTGTTACCTGCACAACTGCCACATGTAGCTTTCCATGCACAGGCTGTGGATTAATTTACTGGACTACATTTTAAGATGGAGAGAGACATTTTTGTTCGATACCCTTATTGTTTAGGACACTTTGATTGTAGTGACTGATTGCTAAGCCCTTTGCTGTAACTGCAGATATGTTTGCAATAGATTTTTCTTAATTTGTGTTTTTGTAATGGTTTGTGTTATTGCTAGTCTCTAATAAATCGCATTTGGTGTCATACTGCACAACTCAGAAAACTACTGTGAAATATTTGTAAAGGTTGTTCTGCAAATGGATCTACCATGTCCATTCCCCTACTGAAGCAGACAGAAGCTGATATAAATGAATACATATTTTGAGTTCTGTATTGCTAAAAATATCTTGTCTTTATAGACCAGAACTGTGACTGATAACCAGACTTAACTGTAAACTCCAAGTAAGGGCTAAATTACAGCTCCTTGTTTAGTTGAAGCTACAAATTATCTAAGTATGAGTTAAAATACTAGTAATGTCAAATAGAGGACTTGTCAAATGTGCAATCGTTCAAATAAAACTTCATTACAACAAGTAGTGTGCAGCTGGTTAAATTAGGAATTCTGCTTACAGGTCATAGTAAAAAGCTTTTCATTGTTTTTTTTTTAAACTATGGAACGGTTGCCTAAAGTGGAGCAAAATCTTCATGCCAGATGGACCCCTACTTTAGAGTTAGTCTCTGCTTATCCCACTGGAGATTTTTTACCTAAACCACTAACCCAACTGAACTCCCATCAATCAGTACATAAAGGATTTGAACTCGCATCTCCTACATCTCAGCACTACTCATTAGGCTGTAAGAGATTACAGACATCTCTTAGCTGTGTTTTCTGCTGGGCTTAGTCTGGCATATAAATTCCCAGAATATTTACTAATCAGCCTCTTCTGACAAAATTAGAGGAATACCTACTTCTGACTTGAATCTCAGCACAGTCAGGTCTCAGGTAGTTTTGTACGTGCCAAGCTACAGCATAAAAAGCCCTTAGGGCACATTTGGCCTGCAGCACTTTCCTTCTGAGGAGAGGTGCAGAGAGAGGGTCTTTTTTAACCCAGAGTGCAGAAGGTTTCAGGGAGAGTTAATAGCAGCCTTCCAACACCTAAGAGGAGGTTGCCAAGAAGAGGGAGCCAGGATCTTGATGAAAGAGGCGCACAGCAGAACAAAAACCAAGGGCCATGAATTTAAACAGGGCAGTTTCTGGCTGGGAACATGTAAGGGAACATTTCTCACTTTGAAGGCAGTCAAGTGATGCAGACTGCAGCGCAGGGCTGTGCAAGCTCCATCATTGGAGGTTTTCAAGACCAGAATAGATAAAGTAACCTGAGCAACCTGGTCTGATCTCATAGCTGAGTCTCTGTGAAGCAAGAGGTTAGATCAGAAACCTCATGAGGTCCTTTCCAACTCGAATGATTTTGTGACTCTGTGATTCTGTGAACTGTATGGAAGAAGATGCATATTTTCAAGAGGTATAAAACAAATCAGATGTGCTCTTTAACTGTGGCAAATCATTATGATGTGAAAGATTCAAAGTTGTATACATTAGTTTATATATATTAATGATTAGAAGTGCCTTTTCATTTTGAAATTCTATCATTTGACATCTGAAGTAACTAATATAATTTACAAAATATGAAGAGTGTTACAACTGTAACATATAAAACACAGATGAACAAACCACAGCCTCAAGGTAACCCATTTCTTGCTTTATAAGCCAGAAATACTTGTGGGAGTATCATAATGTTCCAGCGCACTACACTGTGCAAACAGATCTCTGCTCTTAGTTGACAGATGTGGAGCAAAAACATGTGTCAGACAATCCCTTAAACACTGCACATGTGGATGTTTCAAGTGGCAAGTTATTCCAGAAAAAATCATTATGAAGTTATGATAAGCATGCTTTCACTCTATTTGTTATTTTTCTGACAGTATGTCATGATTTGATATTGTATTTTTTTGATACTGTTACTGTCTGTGTGAGGAAATCTTCAGATAAGGAGCCTGTACTTCAGAAAAGAAGGACAAGCAGATCTGAAGAGTTGCTCTGTTGGAAAAAACCTTATGTATGTGAGCTGTATCTGGTAGGGTACAAAAACGAGTATTTGGGGAACTTACACCTTACATTAGGTCATGGCATTTAAGGCATCCACTATTAAGCATTGTGAAAGGATAGAGATTGTTTTTGGAACTCGCTGTATTTGCTGTGGAGAGGTACTCGTTAGCCTTGTGGACCTTTGAGATAATTATACTCAACAGTTACCACTGAGGTCAATCAGAAGACAGGAAAAAAAATCTTGGGAAATGCCCAACTTCTTGTAAGAACTGGTTATGAACAGCACGCTGCCAGTGGACCACCAGCACTCCTAAATAATGATAGCACCTTTTTTGTTTGGTTTCAACTCAGAACTAACTTGACCACTTCAGTCAGTTATTGGAGGGTGAGAAAGGCACAAGAGGAATGAGACAGATTTTTTCTTTACAAGAAATGCCTTACAGCACATCCAAGTCTCATTTACATGAAGCTTTGCTTTTGCGCTCTGATACAGTGAAGACGTTTATACTGTTTCACCAGGAGAAAGCGGGGTCATCCCCAAGCCATTGAACTTGGCAATGTGAAGGTCATTTGGAGCCTCTGTGTGTCTGGATTTTCATAGCTGCATTAAGGTCATTTGTTGAGCCCATATACCTTCTCATTCCCCAGTATGCTAGATGCTGAAGTTCATCAGCCTAGAAGAAGATGGTTATTTAATCACCATAATCTCTGTGTGGTGGTCTATTAAGATCAGTCTTTGTATGGACATTTTGCAGTGCAAAATTGTAAGAGAGAGTTTATCTGCTACATGTTTTCTTTTTAGTGCAGTCTATATGAAAATAGTAATACAGTGCTTTCAGACTAGCAGTCAATCCTGAGTTGTTTCCTCCTATATAATGCTTTCAACACAGTAGAAGGCAAGCTTAATACTGCAAAATAGAGGCATTTTAAAGTATTTCTTAATATTTTTAGCAATTGTAAACAATTATTTAAGCAATTATATTCAGTTGTCATAACATGGCAAATCTAGACAGGCATGTACCCTAAGAAACTCATTTACCATTTATTTAACCCATATCATTCTCTTTTCCCTTTCCTCCTTCTGATCTTTCCTCAAGCTTTCTCACTCTCTTCCTCATGCTAGTAATATGAAAACAACTGAAAAGAAATAAGAAGTTATCAAACATAAATATTGTCCTAGAAGTATCCTCCTCTGATTCAGTCATGCAGAACTGCCATTTTTATGAGAGAAAGGGGTATTAGCAGCTGCAGGGTAAAGATCAGTATGGTAGAATCAGCACAGCAAGATTACTCCACATCTGTGTATTTCTATAAAAAAAGACTGTAAAGTTTATACAGTCTCTACTGTCATTAAATGACAAAAAGGCTGTAGAAAGGATGTGGAAGGAGGGAATTAAAGAGAAGTAAAAGCAAGATGACAACATCCTTGTACTAATACCTAATTTAACCTTTGTTAAATTACTATAATGTATCTAATATAGATTACAGTATTCTATATATACTGGTATCTAATGTATGCTGTATCATAATATACTGTAACCTAGTATTTGCTGGAATAGGTCCCTTCCATTATCTCAGTCCTTTTGTCTGCAGTACATCCTCCAAGTCTGATTCGAACTGGAAATGTTTGTTTTCCACAATGGCCAAGTCTGCGGCAAGGCCAGGGTCTCAGTGTCCATGGTATGTTCTGGCTGCCCTTTGCCACGTGGAAGAGAGTTCACACTGGAGGGAATCTGAGCTGTGTGTTTGATTCAGGATTTGTAGGGATTTTGCTGAGTTACTACTGGGCAAACACTCTGAGCAAAATTCCTGTTGCAAAATAACCAGTATCTTACCGAAGAAGAGCAGGAAGATGAAAAATAGCTGGTTAACAACCAGGATTATGGGCAGACCAAGAGCAATACATCAGCTAGACTGTTCATTTGTCCAGGCAAAAATATTTAAACAATAAGATAATATTCAGTCCATGGTTTCAGAGCTGCTCAGGGGGCATTGCCTGTAATCAAATAATCCTATCAGTCAGGAAAACAATGTGAGTTATAATGTGGGAGGGTTTGCTATGGGATGTGAATGTATCCATGTCTACTTTGCTGAAGGAAGAACTTGTTCCACATCTCCAGAAACCTGAATTTACAGCAATTCATTTTATTAGTGGACACAAGAAAGTTAAACACAAAATGCCGCATAGGCTGACTCCAAATACATATGAAAGGTGGAGGAGTCCTTAGCTCTATACAGAGTTATTTCTTTGAAGTACTGAATCTTGGCAAGTGTAGGTTGAGTCACTGCCTGGGCCTGGAACATTGCCCAGATCCAAGTGTAACCTCTGTCCTTGCAAGAAAAACAGTAGTTAACATGTTTCTGACATTTTGGGGGGAACAACCTGAGTCATTTTGATTCAGTTATGTTTGTAGTGCTGCACTGGCTGCATTATCTTCCTCCTCATTACTCCCCAGACCTGAAGCGAATCACAGAAATATTCCAGATGTCTGTCTATTAGGGAGAGTAAATTGCTGTATAAAACTATTTGTGGACATCAGGGGAACTTAGGTGATTAATTAGCTGTAATTAACTGCTTAATACATTGTTGAGGGGCCCTAAATTTCAATTTTTAAGGGTTTTTTTGTATTTCCACTATTCTCCGTCTCTGTGTTAATGTGATCTCAGTATTGACCAAAACAAGGCCTCAGCTCAGCATCACTTATCATGTCTTGTGCAGTAGAATAAACATCGTCACTAAGCACATTTTTCAGTTTTCAGAAGTAATCAGTGTTTTTTTGTGAGGGGGGCCTTGTTCAACTAGTGGCTGCTTGATTACTTTAGCTGAATGAAAAGGACGTGCAATAGTAAATTACTGCAAGCAGGCTGTTGGAGAAAGCAGGGTGAATTCTAACTTCAGTCTGCTCATTTGGCACTAACTGCATGCAATCTGTTTCTGTCCATGTGTGAAAGCTACCTGCATGCAGTCTGCTGTTCAGTAAGCCATCAAGCTGTAAGGAGACTGCATTTTCAGTCTGCTGGGCACCAGAAGGCAAACCTTTAATCAGTATCCTTTGAAAAAGATTATGATTAATAAAAAATCCGTGAAATTCACCTCTGTGATTATAGCAGCAAGTGTGCTGCAAATTCATTACAGTCAATTTTGACCCCGTTATAGTTTAGAAAATAAATTACTACATGGCCAGATTTGTAGGTGTTCTAGGAAAACAGATTTGCCTGTCTTACTCCTGTCTCCCAGCTGTGTATATTAAACGAGTATCTGGGGATATGTAAAATTTAGTGCTGGACATAGCTATTAGACAGCAAGAAAAATATTCTAACTTAAAGGTTCTTTTGAATGAAATACGTATTGATTTTCAAAGGCAAATCAGTCCTTCATTACTTCATGCTTTTCATGGTAAGCCACAGTGTGGTAAAAGGGAAGTATAAATGATAACCAGATACGGTCTATAAATACATTTATCTTTTCTGTTTTGATACAATCTTCACTGTGTGCATTGTCTGAGAAACTTTAATCTCGAATGATGTTGACTGATTTAATTTTAAGTATTGTGTTTTTACTGCAGCTTTTAACTGAAGAGGAAGAAAAGAGAAAAAAAAACCCACCCCTTCTTAAATCTTCACATTCTCTCACTCTTTTTCATATGTATATATGTAAAGTAAAAGCCATAGTCTTTCCTTCTACACTACCATAGGCTTATACAGCACCTTCTGAATATAAGTAGCTTCAATCTGAGATATGGATAGTGTTAAATGGAGACCTATCCATGCACTGTCCATCTGTCCTGGACATTTGCACAGAGACTTTCTCTGGTGTCATTTATACATTCTTAATTTTAGCCCTCCCATTTTTTTGTGTATGCAACAAGGCTCTAACCTTTACATCAGTAATAGATTTTTCATAAAATATTTGCTGGTTACAGTTGGAAAGATTTGTGTAAATGCTCTCTTTCTAAAAATGTACCCTCTCAAGATCTTTGAACCTGTCTCTTGATTCACTTAAACAAGCAGCCTAATGTTTTAATAAGAGAAGGGTCTGATATTTGGCCAGAAAAGCCTCAGAGATGGACCCTTTGTCAGAGATGGGCCCTTCATTGAAGGCCATTGTGGGGCTGCCAGCTGCTATGACCTGCCTCCCACTGAGCTGGTGGGAAAGCACAAGGTGTTAGGGATCATGCCTGCCCAGAGTGGGGGCACTGCCACCAGCACACCTCTGTTTCACATGCCTCTTTTCTTCTTGGCACCTTTTAGGTGAAGAGCAGTGGTCACTGAGGTGGCCTTCCACAAAATGGACATCCCCAGGCTTAGGTCTGGCCCCATGGCACACCCATGTGTCCCTCTGACAATCTATATCTGGGTGATATTTTTCACTGCAGACTGGCTATTGAACAGACAAACCATTTGTACCACTCTCACTTTAGAGCAAGCATAGGTCCTTCGGCTCTTGGGAGTTGACTAGAATGACTTGGGTGTTCAACACAACTGCTCTCAGGATCTGGCCCTGTGTGTTCCCTGAGACACCATTAAAGATAGCCAACATCAAAGCACGTGGCTGCATGAAGCTGGCTGTGTGCTTGGGCTCTTCAAACGTGCACCAGTGCAGAGTGTAAACATGAAAAGGGAAATACCTCCTGTTGCCCACCAGATACAAGCGTGCTTTCCATTACAGTGAAGCCTCCGCGCATAGACTGTGTTTACATGAAAGGCAGGAACTTGCTGGGGTTTTTGGCATTGTCTGGGAAAACAGTTTCAGAAGTTTTCCACTGGGTGTTTCTAAGCCTCCTCAACATTCCCCAGACCATGCATACCTCTGATGAGTATTCCAAAACCTAGTATGCCACGGAGAACAATTTCTGTATAAAACAATGTGTGCACTAATTTCTTAAACAAAAACCATTTTAATTCACCCTGCAGCCAGTATAACTTAAATAAAGTAATAAACTTTTCTGGCTTTTTAAATGAATATATTTAGTCCTTTTATTCATTATTTCCTTAGCTTTGTATTTGTCTATTTTCCCAAGGTAACAAAGCTCTTGAAATCTTGCTGTCAGTCCATCCATGGCTCACTAATATCTTTTCTATCCTTCAGGCAAATCTAAGCTCAATTTAAACTGAGAAAGGAAATCCTGATGTTACAATTTTCTTTAAATGAGAAGAAGAAAAAAGAAGAAAAATCAGTCCTCCTATTGAACTGGACTTGCAGAACTTAGTTCTTCTGCATCCTGCTTGGCAGTCACCAGCTCGCTATTCATTATGAATATTTTGCTGAAAAAAAAACCCCAGTATTACATTCCATTTCTCATGTTCAGGGGATGTGCAGGAGAATCCAGGGCAATCAGCTGGGAAGAGAGAAATTTAAGCGTTCTGAGGCCTAGGGAAACACCATGTCCAAACAGCATAACTAGGCTCCTTATGCATTGTGTAGGGAGTACTGGTGAGGTAAAGCTTGCAGAGAAAGGTTAAATATTTTCTTAGTAGAACATCTGATTCAGCTTGGGGAAGAAAGCAAACACAAAAAAGTGTCTGGGTGCAACCCTTTTTTAAATTTGAAATAGAAGAGTTCAGCTTGTAAAAATAAGATTCTACACAAGCCAGCAGTGATTAGGGAGTTAGATGTATTGCCCTGCAGAAAATGATACGGAAAGGAATGTACCTTAAGTGTACCTTTCTCTGGGAGTTACACATCCAATCTTAGGTTACAGGAGCACCTGTCATCCACTTTGAATTGCCACGTGCTCTCTCAGGGAGTTAAGTACCTACTTCAGTCGCTCCTTTCTCACCTAACAGTTAACAGGGAGCCTGGTGGTGCTCCCTCCATCCAGTTTCACCCTACATTCTTTCCACACATCTAGTCTGCGGGTGGAGCAGGTTCAAGGCTCTTTACAAGTCAGTATTTAATTGTATGTACAAAGCAAATGCAAACAGCTTCCTTGGGAGAGACTGAGACAGAACTGCCCAGAATAGCCTATAGCACACTGACTTGAGGGAAGACACTGGGAGCTTGAACTGAAACCTCTGCTGCAAATCAGTGAAAAGAGGGACTTCAAACTGTGTGCGCGCTATATCACAGGGAAATATTCTACCAGGGAAATACCAGTTAATTCTTTGTGCACTGCAAACTCCCAGTGGCATGTCCTGAGAATACCTATCAGATCAAGCACTGTTGGCAAAGGGATTTTTTAACTCTGTTAGGGCTAAAGAGGCTGACTAACATAGCTCTGCTGAGTTATGGGTGGTTTTGCCTATGCCCACTAGAAGAAACTTAGGTACTTAGGAGGATGATGGCAACTGAGTGAGGGTTTTGAGATGATACATTACAGGTGTGAGTAGTGTTGGGTGGAGCTCAAATTCATCTGCCCAAGCTGGTAGAGAAAATAAGAGGCGGAGTTGTGAATTGGACCCAAACATCCTAAATAACTCCTTGGAATCTTAAATTCAGTATGCTCCAGGGCCTAAATGAAGTTAATAGATGTTCTAGCAAGTTCTACAGGATTTTGTGCTAAAAGTGAGAAAGAAGTACTTTCAGTATGGTACATCCTGAAACACTTGAGTTCAAATCTCCAAGCCTTGCTTACTGTGACAAGCAGCTTTAACAGTAGCTTTAGCAGATGTATAGCTCATGGGACCAAGTCCTTGGCTAACATAAGCTTTTTCAATGCATTGAATTCATTGTCAGAGTATTTCAATTTCAGAATTCATGAATGAACAGTAATGCTTTTCAATTCATTCTTTCTCTCATACCTTTTCATACTTTCTGAATGCAGTGATAGCTGTTCAGTCTGAGAAGTTCTGTTGTGTTTGTCATGGCTGTGATATAAAGGTCTTAGTCTAAAATCAAAGGCACGAGGCTAGAGCTCAAACGCCTCTTGCACGTAGGAAAATGTAGAGTATTCATCTCTCTGCAATGTGAACTGTGAATGCCATATACACTGAGCATGGGAGGGTGGAAAAGAATGCTCCTTAAAAATAGCCACAAAGCTGTGGGATTTCCCAGCTAATATAGGACATTTTTACCTAGTTACCAGGGAAAACAGTCAGGGCCACATCGGTACTTTATTGAGAGAACACTATAAATACTTAATAATCCCTTTGGTTATCACATAAAATATTTACTTCTGCAAAGCACATGGTTTTCTCAAGTTATTCCCCATTTTCAGATAGTGGACCTGGCAAAATTCAAGTCATTTCATATTCAGAGCTTGCACTGGGAAAAGACAGGGGGAAAGAGGAGGACTAAGTGGGAATCCAAAACCGATGCAGCACTTAAAATCTCCAGGTCAACGTTACCGTCTCACTTTCTAAACTAAAAAACCACCAGAACCTAAAATAGCAAAATGCCTCTCTTTATCTGCTATTCCTTGTTCCTGTTTTATCTTCATTTTGAGGGAGGAAGAAACACTAAATTCTTTTCATTCCTTTTTTTCTTGCTTTGTGTTTTTAGTTTATAAAGCATACAAGCTGGAAATCGTCACTGTTCTTACTTGGAAAAGATATCATTAGTTGCATTAGGAAAACATGTTTGCTAAGAAAGCAGTTGAAAAATCCATGCAGATGTTAGCTTCAAATACTGGAAAAAAAAGGCTGTAATTATCTTTAGGTACAGTTTGAAATATTTTCCAAAACTTGTGTTTACAATATTGTATTCTTAGTGGAGTTAGATTTCACATTCAGCCGTCTTACTACAACTAATTCTGCTGCATCTCTGAGCTGTTCAGAATCAGAGTGCACAAGTCTCTGCTAGATTGAGTCATGCTTTTTATCCTTCATCAATATTTTTGTTCTATGGTTCACAAATGCAGAACTTCGAACTATTGACTATTTAGGAGCAGGAAGGCAGACAGAGTCTAAATGACATTGTGTGCAGTATTAAACATGTTGAAAAATGGAATTGAATCAAAATCATTCATAGATTGAAAATCATAGATTGAAAAGATTCTTTCATATTCTCCACACACATAAAAGATATTAAAATAGTGGTATGAAACTTGCAATATTTTCTCTTTATAAGTAATGCTTATTTCTCAGAATGGTTTCTTAGCTTTCTGTGAGGTTAGCATTCTCAGTGCAGAGGAAGCCACTTTGCATCTGCTCTAGTGTCAAGATGAAATTTATTTGTCCATATAATGTGTATGTGCTTTGAGGCAGTTGTCATTGTAGAAAGGCCCCTACTGGGATTTTCAAAAGCTCTGTAGCAGATAATAAAGATATTGTATAGATATGACATTCTTCTGTGACTGGTTAAAACATGTGACATTATTCACCCAAAATATTTCTATGCAGAATTTTGATTGAGAGAGAAAAATCCTGCAATTCATGGTATGCTTGATTTCTTAAGAGAAAATAATAAGAATTATAGCAACAACATGAATAGTGCTAGTAAGAACTTGAATGCAATTTAGACTCATGGCTGCACTTTGTCCACATTTCAAACTGTTCTCTGATGTCTCCACCATGCTTTGACAATATGGCCAGTATTTCAGCTTTTCATATCATTCCCAGTCTCCTACTGATGTTTGTGCACTGCATGTTCCAACCCTCTGAGTGCCCAGACTCCTTTTCTAAAATGTTATTATGGCCCCTACCAGATCCTTGTGGAACTGAGCATCTCATAGTCTTTTAATGTGTTTTTTGTGACAGTGCCTTTGGGGTCATTGGGGAAATATTATCCTGTTTTTGCAGATGGAACACATTAGGTTCCTTACAAAACACAGTGGTGGCAGTTTCTTTCCTTTAAAACATAGCTGCAATACACAGACACATTACTCCATCAGTTCAACCCATTAATCCTATATTCTCTGTTTAATGGATTTGTGTGTCTTTTGATGTAGGCAATGTCTTCATTTATGTCTTAGGCAGTGCCTGAAGAATAATAATAGTCATTGTTTTCCAGCCAAAAGCAGTAGTGAACTGAAATTTCTTGGGACACTGCCTCTCTCCTTGTGAGAGCTTTCTAGACCTATTTTGTACACCCAGGAGTTTCAGTTCAATCTAGTTAATTTGGGTATTGAACTGAACCAGCCTGAGCCTCTGAGTCTTTGGAGGTTCATCTATCACCAAATAATGCAGCCAGACAGAGGGAGACAGTTGAATAGAAGTCAATATGCCAACTGTTCCTTCATTTATTACTGCCATATTAATAAAGTTGATAGAGTGGAACTAATCCATCTGCTCACAATTTATTCCCTAGCAATAAGATACAATTTCACTATTTCATGAGCTCACTCTTTGACTAATTTTATTAGAATTCCTTCCACAGCATCATTTTTAATCACTTTTCATCCAGTTTTAGTTATGTGTAAAATAGTAGAAAAAGATGGACTAAAGAGACATGAAAGGATTTTATGAGAAACTCGGGCCAGCTTAAATAGAACCAGATCAAATAAACTTAAGTCAGCGAGCCTACAAAGACCAACAGAAAAGCATTCAAAATTACCTCTTTCACAGGAAGCTTTGTTCTGTCATGTCTAAAATGTAAACAGCTAAAAGAATTAAGGCAGCCCCAGCAGCACCATAAGATGAGGCAGGGCTGCTGTGCCTTAGGGAAGGTGGCTGGGTGACCTGTCGGGCTGATGAGCAACGCTGGCCGAAGGACTGCAGGGTCAGAACTCAATGGATGGAGAGGTCTCCTCCCTTCTTTGCCAAGAACTAGTGAATGAAGTTTATCTCATCCACTAGTTCCCAGACACATGTGGGCTCTGGATCTCAAAAAGATGTAGGATTTTGGCTACATGTTGGTTGTATGCAATGCTAAAATGAATTCCTGTGAGCTTAGTTATATTCTCTTGTTGTTTAGTTTAAAACATTCTGATATGCTGATCCTTTCTTAGTCTCGTAGGGGTAGTCTTCAATGATTTGGGCTGGGTGCAATTTCAGACACGAATACCTAAGCAGAAATTACCTGTTTTTTGAAGTGTTGAGCCCACCATTCCCATTGATTGCTAGGGGTTTTAATACAAATGCAAGAAGGACCTTTACTGAGAAAGCTGAGTGTAGAATCTAGATACAGGCATCCTGGGTGGGAGTTTCCAAAGCATTCAATTCATTAACATAAGCCTACTCCCACTGAAAATGATAGTTTTAGCAACAGCTTTGAACAGACCTAGTTAGGTTATTCCAGAAAAATTCTGAAAAGCTTACCTTCCTATTTTAAAATGCCTTTTTGAGCTGAAACGTAGTGGCAGCTATAGATGCTAAAAGTAACTTTATTTTTGTTATCTAGTGCTCTGTCACTGCTGGGGCACTGACCATTCGAATGAACACAGATGGATAGTTTGTCCCTATTCAATATGAGTTTTCCCAGGAAAGTCATAGGCTTCTTACCTTCTCTCCTTTTAACTGTTTCCAGTTTGGTGGAAGTTTATAGGGTTAATCTGTAGGCAATTACTACAATTTCAGAGTAATAATTCTTTCATTAGGGCGGAGTTAGTAAAAAGGTACCACAGCAAGTAAAAATCCATTAATAGTTAATTTACATCTCTTAATCTAAAGCATAATTGCAACTACAATGGTATTATCTATATGACATTCATTCCATGATATTAGCTGCATGACTGGATCATCTTTACAATGCTTTGGTTATCCCACACACCCCCTCTCAACCACACACCTCTATAAGATTTAAAAACTGGTAAGGTTTTTTTAATATTTATGTAAACCTGAGTGAAACTGTGTATGTATATGCATATGCATAGGTAATTGGAACAAAATGCAGTATGGTTATTGAAAGCTGAGCTAAACAACATTCTTGTTAAATCAGGCACCTAGACTATAAATAAATTAAATAATATATGCATGAATAGCTCCAAATTAATAATTTGAGAAAACTGTAGTGTAGCAGGCTCAAAAATCTGTGTGATTTCTTCATAAAGGCTAAAACTTTTTCCCTTCATGAAGAATCAAGTTCACTGTAGTGTGCTCTGAACAGAACAATTCTTTTTTCATGCAGCAGATGGACTCCAGAAATGTTCACTCTCTAAGTATCTATCAACTGATGTTGACTGAAAGCTATCTAGATGTACATAGGAAAGCTTTATTCCTCTTTTATTTGCTAGCGTCCAGAAAATCTTCTGTAAAGATAAAAGAAAGTTTACTAGTAAAATGCCAAACCTGTCTTATAAAGAGTCGGTTCTAACGGTGCACTGAAGTACGTAATGCAGGGGAATTTTTCTTTTGATTCTAGTCCAGACATTTCAAGGGCCTTTTTATGTCTGCCTTCTAAAAATGAAGGTTTGCAGGGAGAACAGACACAGAGAAAGAGCTATCATTTAAGTTTACATGTCTGGCTCTCATCTTTGCCATGAGAGATCTTTTGTAAACATACTTAAGATCACAAGATGTTTCATCTTTGGGCAAGGCAAGAAGGATGTCGTATCACTGCAGCACCTGAAGAAAACTTAAAAAAATCTGCAGGCAGCTAGAAAAGCCCTTAATGTGCCATATATTGGTGGAGTTGTGGTGAATCTGTGGCTGCCGCAGATTCATTTTGCACTTGATATTAAATATGTCAATGATGATAAAGGGTTGGTCTCCCACAAAAGTAAAGATGAAACAAAAAAGGCTTATTCAGTGATTCACAATATTTCATGGGTCTATAATTTTAGATGTGAATTACATATTAAACAGAAGCTGTGTCCCTTAAAATTAATTGTGTGCATACTTTAAAAATACAATGAAGTAAAAAGGAATCAGCAACGTAGTTTGACCTGCAGATTAATTGTGATTAGTAATAAAACAGCCACATGAAACTGTTGTTAATGATATTGTCCAAGGAATGCAATTAAAATCAATTTTTGTTTGTTTAAACACACTCCCTGGGCAGAGGTATGAACAAGAAAATCCCTGTTAAGTTATTTTATGGCACTATGTTGAGAGCAATGGCAGCACATTCAGGAATTTCAGGCTCTCTTGTGAAGTCCTGTGCAAATTGTTTTACTGCAAGGTAGGAGCTTTCTGATGTTAATGTTAGTTGAAGGAGTACTGTCAAATAGCTGTCCAGACCCAGAGGCTCCAAGACTACATCACAGTTTAACACTAGAAGATACCGTGCCATTCATTTTGTCGTAACAGCTTTCCCTCATTATAGAGCATTAAGCAGAGAACAGGACAACTGTGCAAAAGAACCCACACATACCTACCATTTCTCTGTCTTTTTGTGCACAAAAATGGCCTTAAGCCTTTGAAGTCAGTGGGAAGATTTTTGGTTTTTTTTTTTTCCCCACCATGGAATTTAATGAGATCAGAATAATTTCACTTTGGGATTTGATTGCATAATCAAGACCCACCAGTATGTACTAAATTCCAGGATGGATTCACATCTCCACCTATATCAGTGGCACAAATCCTACTAACTGTCAAGTATCACCTTGACAATATTAGGACATAATTTTCATTTGCTCATTGGTCCAATTTAGGCATAGCATCCTAGATGTAGCATAATTTCATGGAAACAGTGAATGATATTACATGACAGTTGCCAAATTAATTTTAATATCATTTTATAAAATAAAAATAGAAATCAGCATACTTCAGTGAAGAAAAGACCCATGAAATATTTTTTTTCTTTTTGGAGAAATTACATTTTATTATTCTTTTTGGTTTCAGAAATACTCCTTCTTGAAATGAACATACTCCAGTAAAAGTGTGTTTCCGTTTGTGTAGTTTGTTTGTAACTAATTAGTAGTACTAAGCATGTGTAATTCTTTAAAAAGGCAAATTTTGAATTGTTGAATGTTACCATGACTAATAATCAGGTTATCCAGAAAGGGCCACCACTGCACTTTTCATACAGTATTTAAAAATAAATCACATTAAGTGATGACTGACATGGTTAAATTTTCATAATATTTTCTCCATTGTCATAAAAGGAGCTTTTTCTCTATTTTAAGTCCCAGTTCTACAGCTTTTCAGTTTTGGTGAAAAAAACCCTCATTGTGTTCTGGTGAGCTTTTCACAATACAGAAATTATGGTGAGACAATGAAATATGAGACAGTAAACACTACTTCTTAAGCTAACACAGACCCCAGAATGCTCCTATCTTCTGATGAAACAACTGGCAGTAGCACCAGTTTGGGCAATGCATTATGCAGGGAGGATGAGTATTTTTACAAAGTAATTTGAAGAGAGATTCATCTGAGCTAATGTAGATATAGGCCTCTGAATTGTTCTAAACTCTTTTTACACTTGAGGGAGAAAGGTATTTTTAGGTTGTGATTCATTTTATCCTGAAGTGCACATCTAAAACAGATTAAAAATGTGTCCTAGGAATGCTATTTCTCTGCAGAAATGATGAAGGAAAACTAAAATAAGCAACTCATGCAGCCATATATACTGTAGATGTCTAAAACTACCAAAAGACTTGTCCAATGACACAAATGCTGTGATGTCATTTATATCATGTCAGTGGATGCTTAACATTATAAATGTAAGTTGATACATAAACGAAGTTGATATAGCCCATTACTTAAAATATAAGAACCCACATGTGCTAAAACTTATGGTAGGGAACCACTATTTATCTGGATATTTTGTCTGCAATTTTTGTGAGCTGCTGGCACCTCTGGCCTTCCATAAAGAATAATGTTCAAGTTTTCTAAAAGCCAATAACACTTTTCACTTGCAAATTTTAGGAAAGTGAATTTCAAATTAATTGATTGGTATTCCAGGTTGTTACTGCTAATTTTTTAGACATCTGGCATTAATAAATTCTCATATATGTTTCTGCTAATGCCTGCAAAACTTATCAGAAGTTATCAAAATGTGAGAAACTCAGCACCTTATGAAGTGTGTTAACAGTGTATGCCATTGCATCAGCAGTCTCTAGTTCTTTACTACATTCTGTTGATTTAATAACTAGGCCATATTTCTATATCCAAGCATAAACATAGATAAAATATTTCCATGTTAATCGTGGGTCTTAGTGAACTCTTCTTTAAGTAGAACATGAAAAAATATCAGATTCCTTTCTATGAAGAAAAGTAATTAAAAGGTGAATGTTTTTAAACATAAATATTTATGTTACCCTTGTGGTAGTGTCCAAGGCTTACTATAGAATACATCTCACATGAAGACCCAGTCAGAAGCTTATATTTATATTAAATCCTTTCCTTCAGTGCCCCAATAAATTTTTGTAACCCCTCTACTAGCTCAAACATTTTCCCCTTGAAATTTTTGTTTTGTCTTTCTCTTTTCCTGATATTTTTCTTTCTTTGTGCACCTGTATCTCCTGAAGCTAATTTGGGGCATTTCATCACAGAAATGTATTCCATATGACTGCAGATATGCATACAAAATTGCTAAGGGCAAATAGGTAGAGATGGTACAATAAGTAGAGACAACATGACATTACACGAATGTCGTATAAGTTTGCCTTAATAAATATTCTTACATCTTTAGCAAATGTAGTATCTTGTACACTTACTGTGGTTTGGCGTAATTTATTACAAAGCCATTGTCTGAATGGAAAAAGAGTTTTAACTTTCATATTAAAAATATATATTGAAGAGCAATGGATAAATGAATTGCAGAACCAACCCCAAATAACTTCTTCCCTCTTTAAATGTCCTTGAAGAGGATTTCAAAATCATATGGATGGGTGCAGTTCTGTCATTTTCACAGATTTCATTTTAATTCAGGACTGCGGTTCTCGAATTCGTCCAGAGGAGTCCTGTGGCTTGCAGCCTCTGTCTCATGAATACCTCTCAGCAATTTCACAGACAGTGTTTAAGACCTGTGAAGCTGGAGACACAAAAGGTTTGTACTTATTACTTTTTCTTCTGAAAATTAACTCATGTACCTCATCAAAACAAAACTAGAAAAAATTGTTTCCTCTATTTTATAGACATGCAATAACTTATGCACAATAAATTTAACTAATCACTTTTAATAGTTACAGATTTTTAAAATCAGTAATTAATTAGTTAATTACTTAGTTTATGACAATTTTTTGTTTAATAAGTTTCTAATCAGTGATCCACCACTGCTTCTGTTATTGCCATGTAGCCTTTAAAATGCATTAAAATATTTCCATCAAAACCATTTAAAATAAAAATGCTTTATTGTAAATGGAAGGGATTATCTACTCAAAATAAAAAATTAGCTTTAGAAAAAGAACACAATGTTTTGATCCATTAAATTTTATATTTCCAATTCTATATTGGAAACACAAAAACAATTTACCATTTCAAACATTAAAGTATGTACTTTTACATATATTAACACCTTAAAAAGCAAGATGGACAAAGCAAACACTATACAGTAACCAATACAATCAAGGTATCTCTTTGGTTTAGTGAGAACCCAGATTACAACAGATTGTCAGACAGATATTCATGTTTAGGTCATGGCTGCATGAAGGTTTATGCAAGCATACTTTAACAAATCTGAGTAATCCACAGGACTACTCAGGTATGCAGTTTTATTCTTTTATTTAGTTTAAGTTGTTGCTGGATTAGGCAATAAGTAATTTTGTTCAATTCTTTATTAGAGAAATGAAAAATTAACCCAACACTCCTGTATGGTCCACTAACACAACACTATTTTTTATCTTGCCATAGATAGGAGCAGCTTCTCACAGCAGTAAATTTGCACAAACTCATGGAAAAATCAATACAAAGTAAAAGGAATGTGGGAACTGTCTGAATGCATCGCTTCCTGTGAAACAGAGGCATATATTAATTTTTTGTTATATGAAGGGAACGCACAAAGGAGACTCTGTTGTACCTAGCAGCATATTTTAATCACACAGCAAGTTGTGAATCATAAGGAAGCACAACCCGTCCTATGCTACTATATCAGGACATAAAGTTCCTGACTAGAAAGTCCAAACCAAATCCACAGAAGAGTCCTTCTGGGGTAGACAATCTGTTTCTCCTGATATATAACACACTTCTTTTGCATACTGCACCTAGCTAAGTGAAGCTGAATATAAAATATCTTTTACCTTATTTAGCCTTATTGCAAATAATATACACAGTTAAAATGGAAACAAGCTTCAGAAAATGTTGTCTGAAAGGACAAGCATATTAAACAGGAAGAATAATTTCTGCTTATAAAGCAAAGATTGCCAACAGGTGTCTAATGAGGCTAGAACTGGGGTTTGCAGTATCTGGCAACAAGTGGCTGTATAGTTTATTGTACATCACAACTTCTAACTGGAACTGGAAAGCATGGCTTTTTGTCGAAAATCATTCCAGATTTGTAACAACCGAATCATATGGGCAACTGAGCTGGTGAACCTCTGAAGCTGGTGGGCAACGAAGCTGGTGAAGGGTCTGGAGAACAAGACTTATGAGGAGCAGCTGAGGGAACTGGGATTGTTTAGTCTGGAGAAGAGGAGGCTGAGGGGAGACCTTATCGCTCTCTATAACTACCTGAAAGGAGGTTGTAGAGAGATGGGTGTTGGTCTCTTCTCCCAAGTTACTAGTGATAGGACGAGAGGAAATGGCCTCACGTTGTGTCAGGGGAGTTTTAGATTGGATATCAGGAAAAATTTCTTCACTGAAAGAGTAGTCAGGCACTGGAACAGGCTGCCCAGAGAGGTGGCGGAGTCACCATCCCTGGAGGTGTTCAAAAAACGTGTAGAAGTGGCACTTTGGGATGTGGTTTAGGAGGCATGGTGGTGTTGGGTTGAGGGTTGGACTTGATGATCCTAGAGGTCTTTTCCAACCTTAATGATTCTATGATTCTATATCCCAGTCCTGGCAGTGAACATTTTCCTAACATGTATGGGAGCAATTGCAAATTCCCAGCTAAAGCAGCAACATCTCTTTTACTTAAACAAGTTAAATTTTCAAAGAAGCCAACCAATGTCCTGTTTCCTCTCAGAAGAGAACTCATAAATTCTGCAGAAGTAAGTCAGCATCATACATTGTTCTTATGCCAGGGAACAGCTTAGTTGTGTAGAGATACTGAGGTACTATCTCAGCAAAATGCATCTATGCTGGCAAAGGCTTGTGTTTGTGCAGACATAGGCAGAGGCTGAGTTAGAGATAGCGATGAAACCTTAGTTCCTCTGAAGTTAATGGTAAAACTTCGAAGTCTGCTTTGCAGTTCAGTACAACCAGGATTTCATGCCTCATTTTTAGTCTGATGCAGTGTAGAGACAGTAATTCAGGGTCTAACCAAAGGCAGAACTGACCTCCTCCTGTCCTAGTCACCATGGCACTATTCTTTGGAGGAATCTCAGCTTCTTACCAAATATGCATTTAATTTACACCACTTCCTTCTCTCTCTTTTTTTTTTTTTTAATAAATCAATAAATAAAAATTGGAATATTTAACAGGGGAAGTTTCTCTCTCTTTGTCTTGTTTGGATCATGGAATAAAATTACGATTTTTATAGCAACAAAAATCCATTTTCCTTTAGAAAAACCCCTTTGATTCAATGAGGTCTGAACCAGACTGTCATAGGAAAATTACCTCTCTGTTCAGTATTGCTGTATTATCAGTAATACAGAAGTCAGCAAGCACTAACCATGTGTTTGGCTCCTCAGAGAGAGAGAGACAATTGATAAAGACCATGAGAACCCCAAGCTGTGCTGATTTCTGCAGGTGAATCGGGCTACTGCAGTCTGTGGAAATCTGGTGTGCAGACAATTACAAAGTCTGGTGGGTAAGAGATCACAGCTTCACTTCTAACGTTCTGCCTCGCTGCTATGACATACGTGTTTCAGTTGTATCCAGCTTTCCACATTTTCCACAACAGTATCCAGTTTAACATAATTCTCATAAGACCTCTCTCATTGCAATCAACAGCTATCTGGATTTAGGTCCAGCAGAGACATAAACTGATGTTCAATCAAATGAGTGTCTCCTTTGATTATAAAGAGTAAATTTCAGTTTGGACATAAGTTTGTGGGCCTAAAGCCATTTATTGTGTCCTTTTAAAAATAATTTTACTTCTGTTGTTCATAAGTGCAACTAAAAGCAAAAAAAAATTTCTATACCCAATCCATGGAGAAAACACTTTTTAAAAGTCTTAGGATGCCAAATAGAAACCAAATGTAAAAGTAAACTAGTCATAAATCAACAAACTATCTTTAGCATCAGTTTAGGTTCAACATTTAAATTTGGAGTTGTCAGTTTAGCACATTTTTTATTTTTATATGGATGATTGTTTGGCACTATAGAAAAAGTTTGATTTTGATCTTGAAAGGAAAATATGTGTATTTGTGGCTGTGACAATGGGAAAGGTTGAATAAAAATAAAAGAGGTTGAAAGCCCTATCCAGAAGAAACCAAACTATCAAATTAAGTGTACAGCCTTTATTGGTTAAAACTCTTTAACTTCAGGCTAATATTTTTTAAATACAAGGTAAACATTAGGTAATCCTAATGAATTTTTTTAAAAGTATATTTCTTTTCATACTGTTTTAGGAGAACACTGGCAATATTTAATCTCGTATCTTAAGCAGAAGATTTATGTATGCAACTGATAAACTGCTTTAATGAGCCAAAAATCCAGTTTATTTTCATTTTTCCTGTGAAACTTCTTACTTACAGGCTTTCATAAAACTTTGTTTTTACCAGTTTTTAATTTGGGGATAAACTTTAATAACAGCTCTCTCTTTTCTCAGTGAATTGTAGGTAAACTTTCCTTCTCCTGGTAGAGCTGATGCTAACATTTTTAGCTGAAGCACCACAAAACACAGGCTGATTGAAATGGTGCTGAGAGCTGCACTGCATACTGCTACTTTATATAAATGGGGGAAAAAGCAACTTATAATTGCAGTAAAAAATAAGCTTAATTTCCAAACTAATATTGTTTGCAATTTTTCATTGTTAATTTTCTCCCTCTTTTATATATGAGTTTCATTTTATCTTTTAACACAATCTTATTTTTACACTAATTTTTTTGAAGTTACGATAGGAAAAGTTAATAATTTGATTAAAAATGCATAAATTTACATGCATCATTTAAAATATATATAAATATAAAACCTGCAACTATTCTATTAGCATTAATTGTCCGTGCTTCCTATAAACATGAGTTTATCTCCATATATCCTTTTTCTCTCATTTTTTTACATTTGCCACTAACCTTTAGCATATGCCAAAAATGGATGTATTTTTTCCTTAATATACCTACAGAGCTATTGAATATAAATCAAACACAATATTTGAAAGAAGCTTTTCAAAAGGTACTTACCACTTTCATTTGCCAAAGTTTAAACTTTTATTGTTCAGACATTTCAGCTCCTCAATATTCATTTTATATAGTTCTACTTTTCTAGTTTATTACCTAAAACCAGATCGGCTCATAAATGTATGGGATGTTAAGAAGAAAATACCATAAAATAAAGGATCTCAGATGTTGTAGACATTGCCAGAACGTTCACGTATTTGGTTTGAAAGAAAAGTTACAATGTCAGGAAAAAACTGCCCAGATTTCATATATTTTTAAAATATAAACCACTGCCCAAAACAAATTTCAGATCATTTATGAAGAGCTCTACAACAGTGGTAGTCTCTGAGTCCAGACCTCAAATCAGCCAGCCATTCTGTCCCTGCTCTGCTGCTCAAAAGGCACAAAGCAGTAAGAGGTGTTCGCATGGCACCTCTTGCTGTGTTATCTGAGACCTTGCACTTTTCAGTATCTTCATATGACTGCTATGAAGCTGGGAATGACCCTTTAGCCACGGATTGTAAATGGAGTGCGGAGGGAGCATGGCAGGAGCTAAGGGCAAGATCCACAAGTGGCGATAGAAATCTTGGAGTGTCGAAGCATGCCTGGCCCCAGCGGCAGCGAGGAGGCCGCAGCCTGGAGCGAGGGACCTCACAGAAAAGAAGGGACAGCGTGAGGAAGGGATTCACGATGGCCAGCGCTGGAGGCTGCAAGAAAGAGGAATCATCTAAATTAAGCCCTTGGTTTCCCAGCTGGGAGCTGGAAGAGCATTTCCTTCTCCAGAACCTGGTTATCCACTTTGTACCTTTAGATGAAGATTCACTTTAACTTCTAGATAAAAAGTCTACATAGAATGTCACCCAGGGACCAAAGTTTGGATCTCTTTTCTTCCAAATAAATTACCAGGTTACAATCATGCCAGTTTCCAGCCTTAATGAATTTTGAACTTTAAAGCAGTCCTCGGCTGATGAGAAGAGTGGGGAATGTTATCCTTAAGGACAAACAGCTAGGTGATTAGGACAGAGATGACGCAAGTTTGGAACTCCTCTGGGCAAGGAGCGCTGGGCATCTCCATCTCCCCACTTGCACCCTAGCACCACAGGCCTGAGCATCCCTCCTTCCTCTCCTTAAGCAGTGCTGAACTGGGCTGCTTGCCTAGTGTCAGCCTTCAGGAGGCACCCTGAACCAGGGGAGCTGACCTGTGCTCACTGATCCATAGCACGGTAAAGTCAGTGTCCAGGTTTTTGCTTAGTTCCAGTCTGCCATTGTTTGCTCCACATCATTGCAGGTGTAACTGAGGGTGGGGTGAGCATGTTCTGCACAGGACAGAAGTAGCAGCAGCTGTGCAGGCTACAGAGCAGCAGGAGCTGTATGGCTGTAGTACTGCGGGATATATTCCATCCTTAGATGTACTACTGTGGGCTCCCGTACAAACAATTCTTGTTGGTTTTATTTAGAAGGACTCTTTCCTCTGCTAAGACAACTCACCCTGCTACTCAGCAAAACATATTTGCATGGGACATTTGCTCAGTGCAAGTGCAGGCTGCTTTCCTGAGAATTCCCTTGCTCCTGAGGTAGCTGTTGTCTCTCCCAAGGCTGCTGGGATCCTGCAGCGTTGCTTCACTCAGCCTCCCACTCAATCCCTGGCCTGATAAATGTTGATAGCAGCCTTGGGTTTTTGCTGTGGCTTCTTGTGTCACAGCAATCTATCACACACAGCAAAGCACACCCAGCTGGCTTCTGAGCTGCTGTCTGGTAGTGGCTATGGTCACAAACTCTAAGGCCAGGTCTACTCTGCAAACACTTGTTTTTGGAGCCATTTGCTGGGCTGCAGTGAGAAACCCGGCCATGCTAGCAAGGTCTGATGGCATTGACACAAGGACCTGGTGGCCTCTGCGCTTTTCCTTGTGTAACACCTTTAATCAGAGGCAAAAGCAGATTTTGCTGGCAGAGCTACATAGACACTGGGGTATATTGTCAGAACGGTGCACTTGTATGGGTGAAAAAACTGTTTCTTGTGTTGATCTGAATATAAAGGCAACTAGAAAGTTTTCTGTCTTCCTTCAGAAACTAAATACTCTGACTTCCAGTAGGATTTTGGAAATTATTAGCTTTAAAGAACCAAAATAACAAAACCATTCAACCTTAGATAAGAGATACCTAAAACCCACTGAATTTTTGTAATTCCACTTTATGCTCCTAATCTGTAAAACCATTTTTGAAAATAGGGACTGGGCTGTAATAAATTACATAGGTATTCATCTCACCTTACTTTCATCTTCTGAAATGTATCTGTGTAGTCTGGGATGGTTCTCTGAACTCTCACAAATTAAAGAAATTAGTATATCCAAGGCAAAGTCATCCTCTCTCATTATCTGTACATTATCTGTATAATCTTAGATTCATTTTTCTGTCAAGGGTCTCTCAAAATCTAGCTTCAATCAACCATCCAACTTTTAGATTTTTAGTGGTAGATGAGAATGAATCTTGTCTTTAGACACTTCTGAATGTGAATATTTTGTCTTCCCATTCAGCTTCCTCACCTCCTTTCCCTTTCTCATATACCTTCTATGGAGAAAGGGCAAGCTGCTACAAGAAAGGCAATGTGAATGAAAAATGAACTTACACACAACTGTCAAACTTGAGCATTCGCAGCTCTTTCATGGAAAGGAAAAACTCCCATGAAAAGGGCATAACACAGAGAAAGGAAATAGTCTCTTCAAAGGGTTGGAGGGTATTTAATTTAGGGAAAACTCCCATGACAAAATACTAAGAAATATCTTGCTTGCTGTATAATAAGACTACTCATAAAAATACAGAGGAGATGCTGACATGCTGTTACTGTTTTCCAGGGCAGTGGATTGTCCCTTGCCTCAGCTGCTCTGACAACAGGACTTGCGACTGGAGAGAAATAACATGGCAGCCCCATGGCTGCCGATACTCTGTGCTAGCCAAGCCTGAGCTCCAGCGCTGTGTGGAGGGCAGAAGGGTATGTAACAGATTTTACATTTTAATTCATTTTTATTTACCTGAATATTTAGCATTCTGAAGCTTTAAAAACAATTTTACGATTGATGTGTAAGAGAAATCCCTTTTTGTTATAACTGGAAAAAGATTCAGATGGAAAATCCACAGGGACAAAAACCAACAATTGTCCATAATTTAGCTTCATATGCAGACACAGTGGTCTGCTGCCATTTCGCATAGGAGCTTAGGTCACACCAGTGGAGTTTCAAGACCTACGATGTACGTGGTTACCAGTTACACCTGCAGTGAGTATATAAGGACTGTAAATGGAGGATGGATTTGCATTGTTGTCACAGTTTGTCTCACACTTGACATGCAAGTTGGGATTCTTCTGCTGCATACCTAATGCATGGCATTGCTTGTGCACACTAATCTTACCAAGTCTTCTTGCACATTCTTTTCTTGTAGTGAAGCTTCTAAGGTGATTGCTTGGAAATACAAGGTCTCCTTAATAAGCATGCTATGACTGTAAAACTCTTGAAAGAGAGCTCTGATCTGAGGCTCAGGTACCTTACTGAGGATACAAGTATCCAGAAAGTAAGTAATTAATTGTTATAAAGATTTTTATAGTGTACTGTCTAGGTAAGAAAGTAGTAACTAAAAGTGCCATTTTGGTAAAATCTGAGAGCATTTCTATATAGACAAATACAAAAATAATAGTCTTTCTGTTAACATTTCCTCCTTTTCTGGTCATTTCTTGTCCTGCACAAAGTCCTTCTTTGCCATCTGGCTTTATTTCTGCCTGTAGTTTTCTCCATTGCCATAGAGCTGTGGGTTTCTCCTAACATATTTTTCTAAAAAAACATAGGTTTATATGACCGAGGAGAAGCTTGTTTTGCTCCTCATGTACAAAACAAGCACTGCTGGATTGACCACAGCAAAAAATATAGAAGAATTTGATAGCTTTGTTTTGGTCTTTAATTTCCATAGACATCAGGCTGCTTCAGTAAGCAAACACCCTTTGGTCAGACAATTGAAGGATAGCAGAGGAACAATATGCCACTATGGAAGTGGATTGCCAGGGTATTGCTGGGAGGATTATGCTGACATTCTCATGTCCTGAATATGACCACTCACAGTCTCCAGTGTGAAAAACAGGACAACGTTTGTTAGGGGTCCATTAAAACCAAGTAAATGAAATGAATGTTTGTGACCTTGATTCAGTTTCCACTATGTTCTGACTCTCTGAGGTCACTGATCTATTCTAGTGTCAGATGAGAGCCAGATCCTATGCAATCTACATTAACACCATGTGAGAAAAATTTCTGTAAAACTAATTGCACTTGTTTCCCATTCTGCATCTTTTGCAAAAGTCTTCTGTCCTTGATAACTTTCACTGCTCTGTAAAAATCTGCTGAATCACCCTAACTCATGGTCCGTTTTTGGTATATCTCTCCTATATCTTTCCCTCGATGTTATTTTTGTCATCATTTTCCAGTGATTTTAACTTTGTATGGCATTTTGCAATAACACTTTTTCTTCTTTGACCAAATAAATAAATGTAGAGCCTGAACCAACTCGCTCATGTCAGTAGAACTTAAGAACTAAGAGAGACTTTCTTCATACCGAAGTCAGATGAGTAAACATTGTCCTCTGCTTGGGTGATAAGGTCCTGATTCTGCCTGTGATGAAGACTAATTTTATAATTACTTTACACAGTCTAAGCAATGAAGTAAAAAAAGAATTTTTTTTTTTCAGGTGGTCACTGAAAGAGACTTTTGCCTGTGACTTGTATTGTATGCTATTATATATGTTTAAGCAACCTGGATCTTTTATAAGGGAGCTATTGAGTAGCCAGCAAGATATAATTCTTGTGAACAAATATATTTTTATTACACAAGAGATTTTGGTAACCATCTATAAATATTTATATTTCCTAATTTGTGACATTGGTTTCAAACCATTATATACCTTGTATTTAAGTGCTACAGAGATCACTGACTTCTCAAACTAATGACATCATAGTTTCCATAATAAAATAAGCAGAAGGTTTCAACACTGGAAATGTAAGCAGATTGCAAAAAAAGCAGGAGTACAAAACATAAGGGCAAAAATAATCAGCCCAAGTGAGGACACTGAGATGATCTAGAATGCTGTTTGATTTATATTATCATTTGCTGAACTTAGCTAAGAACAACAGAACTCACTCATGTGTCCACTTCTCAAAATGGGCTCAACTAATCTGTATGCATCTATGTTCCGGGGCTTTTTTAGTATGCCACCACACTTCGAATATTCAGCTTGTGTAACTTTGGTCTCTGGAGTTCAAAATCCTTTAAAAAGGAGTCATGTATCATGATCTACATCTGAATTCTTGCTCAAAGTTCATTCTGAACTAAGGCAATAAAACCTCTATACACCCCACATAATTACTAATCCTTCCTTAGGAGAGCAAAGACACGTGTCTGTAGTGTCTTTGGGTCAAATGACATCATACCTTCCGTCAAAATAGTAACAGCATTTTATGACTGAATTTCACTTCTGAATACCTTCATAAAAAATTCAGAGTCATGCAAGATTTCACCAGGAATCACAGGTAATGCAAGTAGTGACATTTGTGATTAAACAGGCTGAAGTCTCTGATTTTTGTCCTAGAAAAAATATAATTTGGTTTCAGGATTCTGATCAGCTGGCTTTACTTCTTACAGTTAAAAATGTCATGATAAGACATTATAAATAACATAAGTGTCTGTGATTATGTCTTTTAAATAAGAGGTGTTAATCTCTATGGCGCTGTCAAATTCCAACTATGATAACTGCAGGCGGTTTTCTTATGCTCCCCTATTAGTTTTCTATACAGAAAAAAAAAAAAAAAGGAAAAAAGCCTCCTTGTCTTTCTACTTTTAATGAATGTGAAGGGAAACATGCAATGAGTTAACAACTGCTGTGCAGTGTCCCTGAACTGAGTGCGCTTCAGCAACTGATGCAATAAGATGTAAAGTGAACGCTCTTTTTGGCTGAAATGCAGCACATGTAAGATCAACTGTATCTTTAAATGTAACCATTCTGTTTTTCTCATGTTTCATAGAACAAGATTGAATACAGCATTCAGATATGTCTCTTGCTTATTAATTTCTTTTATGCATTTGTCAATGTTTCTGAAATATGTTTATGGTTGCCCAAACAGAGTACTTTTTTCCTGTCTGCATCATAAATAAGCCTTCAGAAATGCTTTCTAATTTGTTTTCTAACTCCAAGCTGCTTTCATGTCTTATATTAAAATTGATTTGTTTTTCAGAGCTCATCTCTAAAATTATCTCCTTTCTCTATAACAGAAATTCATTTTCCCTGGCTATGATTTCCAATTAATTTCACATCATCGTTAGCTGTTATATTAATTTCTGTGCATATAAAACTATGTTTGAGCTAAGTTGTTTCTGTTTCATAAAAATGTAAGACCACCTGTAGTGAAACAATAACGCTTAGATTGGTGGAGACATGAGAAAGGATATACATCCACAAAAACGGTTTATGAGGCCTTATTTTGCTTTATGATGTGTTAGCAAGAGTAGTCAGTCATATGTTTGCATTTCAGACACAGTAAACAGGATAATTTTGAAGTGTTGAGGCTAAGGTGATTCTGGCTGAGTAGATTTTCATTCAGTCCACTTTTAATACCTGCAGGCCTTTTTCTCCTCAATTTTAAACTCTAACTAAGGGTAACGAGATGCAGGCTGTGTTGTTCTTAGGGAACTCCACATGTATGTCCTAACTGAGTCAAAGAAATAGGTAATCATAATAAAAATATTATATCTGTATTATATTGGCTCAACAAAATCCTCTGTAACCATGGTTAATGAGTTTTTGCTGTAAGATTTACACAATTCTATTAAGACATGACGCTTTGATTTTTGCACAGAACTTTAAAAAACGGGTGAAGAAAAAGGGGTTCTAACAGGTAATTATTTATCCAATTAGCAGTATACAGAAAGCTGGCCTCAATAGCAGGGGGGATATGTATTTTGTTTATCATGAGAAATACTACTCAGAGTTTAGTCTTATAATAAAATACCATTGAGTCATGTGTAATTAAGAACAGGAAATATGAAAAGGCAATATTTGTTGAAGTACTTAAAATTCAGCTGTTAAAACAGGAATTTTAACTTATAATTTCTTAACAATATTTTAAAGTTAAGTAGTGTTTTGGACTTACAGGTGTTTAAATTTCCTAAGTGTGGTTAATTTATAATGATAGGTCTGGTTAAGAAGTGAATTCCACTATGCTTACACAATCTTTTAAAGCCTGTAAGCTATAATGGAATTTTTCACACCAAACATTTGCAACAGAAGACACTGAAAACATCTGTCTGCATGAAAGTGTTGTTCTTTGTCTGGTAAAATTATAGACCTATGTATGCCTGATCCTTTAGTCATCCTGCAGACAAATGCCCCATTGACCTGAACAGTACATGACTAAGCCTTGTGCCAGACTGTAAATAAATTTTCATATTCTACACACCTGAGCCATCATTTTGCTCATTATTGTCATAGAGCTAAATACAGAATCATCCCCAGAGCCTCTGGTTCAATCCTATTTAATACTACATGGCACATACAACTATAGTAGGTTCATGCAACCGCATAGAAATAAATGTGGCCATAGCTACCACATATTCAACTACATTGAATGATTATTCTAATTCATCAAAGCTTTGGGTTAGTTGAAGGGCATAGGTTTTCTTCCTGGGGCTAAACAGCACTTATTTTAGCCTTTAAGTCTTCCAAGCATTTGCTAAAAATGAAGCTGACTGGCAAAAGGTGGATATTTTGAAAGATGCTTTCTGATGGCCGGCATACCACAAGAAAATCTGCTTGGTCAGCTCTGCCCAAAGGCAGTTTGAAAAGCAGTAGGATTACCTACAAATGTCCTCTTCTTCCACTTGGATTTTTTTTAGGGGGAAGAAAAAGAAGAATTTGTTTATTTTTCCAGGATTTACACGTCTCACAGTATGGTTGGACCAATAGTTAGAAGCAGATTGTTGGATGCAGACAAGGTCTTAATGAATGCGTTCTCTGTTTGTGTGGATTTGCTGTCCTATGCATCCACCAGCCTGGGATGCATTGGGTTACAAGGAATGCACACCCACCTTTCTATCTGAGATCTTCTCTCTCCTCATGGGACAGCATTCCCTTCAAAAACCCAGCACACGCAGTCTCCATAGTGTGACTGCTGATACCCTCTTGTGATGACTGCAAACAGACTTAAGAGCTCTCCATCAGCGCTAAAGGGCAGGCACCGTAGGTTTCACATACTGCAATCTTAGTTTTAATGACATATCTTTCAACAATGCTGCGATTTCACTGTGAAAGAAGTAGCTGGAGTTAAACAGGTTTGCATGATTCCAGTGATACAGTCCTGGTATGGCTCAGACCTACCTGAACAGTCAAAGACCTCTTGGCTGAAAACTAATACAGTTGTTATAATTGACTGACATCTTTGAAGATAACCTACACTTTTGATCTGGTTTTCAGTACAACCACAAGTCCACTTTGGCTCATTTCTCTCTTCCCCACTTACATCAAGTCTTAACTATTCTCTTAGCAGACTTGTTTCTGAGTGTTCAGGTTAATTTCCCTAGCGAAATGACATGTATTCCTCACCAATGTGATGTTGCCATCTGTCTCATTCCTGACTCATCCTGCTCAGCCACACCTTTCCCTAGGAATAAGTATACATTCCCAGATGGGCACCCAGACACTCAATAGCATTAGCTGTCTGATCTAATTTCCTGACCTTCAGCTTTACCTCTTCATAACAAGCTCACTTAAGAGTGAAAATGGAGATGTTCTGAGACTCAGAACTTACTCCTTCAGAGATGGGCTGTGTGCAGTCAGTCTTGTGATAATATTTGAAGTATGCTTGGGCCCTAACAGTTATTTATTTTGTCTGGTTATACTCACTACTCTAAATGAATCTGCTCTGACTCCTGTCACCCCCTTCAAGTCCTTCAGACAACAACAACAATAACCAAGGCCCACCTGATATTTTCTTATGGCGACCAGCATAATGGCACTTAAGGGCTAGAACTATCACTTTAAGAAGTGATCCTACCGAGCTTTTTGATCCTGGTACTGGTATTCTAAAGGAGTGTGCCATCCCTTCTGCAAACCTGGCCAGCTAGGTACCTCGGGGCAGACTTGAAAACTCACTCATAGATCCACTGCTTGTGTGTGTGTGTGCATGTAGAAATTGTAAAGCCCCACAATGCTGAAGTATTTAATAGTATAAATTGAGTGTGTGTGTGCTTGAGGTGGGGGTGGGGGCATGTTTTGCTCTGTTTTTGACATAATGAAAAAATGGGAAAGAGGCTGATGAGTCAATCTCAGTCTTAGATGCTCTGCAATGTTTGAGACATTGGAAATATTTAGAATGACACTTCACACAGATTGCTAGAGAATAGACAGTGTTGGCAAAACTAGACATCTGTGCATCATGTTCATTTGCTTTGGCCACAGTTCTTTCCTTTTTTCCCATGAAGGGTGTTGTTCTGCTAATTGAATTCAGTGGTAGATGTGAGTAGACCACATACAGTTAGAAGGAGAAAATATCTGTCAGTATCTCAGTCACAGTAGAATGAAGGGTGAGAAAAAAATGCCACATCTGCCAAATCAGTGTAATTAATAGCTGAATATGCTCCTTTGCAATGAGAAATCTCATGTGCACTGATAACCAAATAGTTTCACATGTTATTCGAAGTAGAAGAGAAACAATCTAGCATGTTCTACCAACTGCTCTACGTGTGTAACCTGGTAGAGCCTGTTTGTTATTCTGCTAATGATGCTCTGTGTTTTTACAGAAATGTTCTCACCCACATTGCAAGTTAATGATATCCTTGCCTGCTAATATCTGAGAACTGCTTTTTAAATAGATGTACATCTAGATACTGCAGTGATGGACTTATGAAATGGAGATTAAAGAGACATGGATATAGACAGACTGGAGACATTAAGAGATTTTGCAAGTTAAAAGAACAATTTAAAACCTCAGGTTAACCTACTTTAGAATTAGGACATACTGTAAGTGTAGACTTTCTTCCTAATTGTAAATAACTGTGTGCATGTTTGTGTCTGTCGGAGAGGGAAAGAGAGACTATCCAACCAGTCCTTCCAAGGATCCAAGGATCCTTGACTTCTGTGAGTCATGTTATGCTTGGTTTAAAGAGGTTTCTTCCGACAGAGTGTGAAGAGTTAGAAATCCCGTTGCATGTGAGGGAAGTGCTTGTGTAGTACAAGCATGAACAGCAGCTGTTTAAGAATTTACTCTGTGAAGCAGCTTTGAGAAGTCCAGGACAGGAGGTAAAAGACCCTCTATATGCTCAGTGCTTCTTTTATTTTGTTTGCTACTATACCTAATCTATCAAGGGCTTCTCTGCAGCTCACAATGGGCAAGGCATGGGTTGTTCAATTGTCATGCCTATTCTTGGCCCTTGCAACAGATCAGGGAATGTTCATCTGAAACTGCTTCTGTTCTGTGGAAACCATCATTGGTATACTGTTATGGCTTATTTTTACTCACAATTGGTTCATAGTGGGAACTGGAATCACTCCCTAAAACTGTGACATTCCTGAAGGAAATAGATAAATAGAGATGTATTAGATGAGAGAAGTCCAAGACACTTTCACCACATAAAATCTCTAAGAAAAGCCTTGGAAATGTGTTCTTCAACATGTAATCTTGTGTAGTCTGAATTTTATTTACATAACCAAATATTCAAGGTGGAAGTGGTAAAGCATCAAACCCCAAATAAAATTAAAAAAAAGCAAACAACAAAAACCCAACTTACAAGGTGCCAACTACCCTGAGTGCCAGACAACAGAGCTGTTACCATGTTATGGCTCTATGGGGTTTCTGACTCCCAGTTTTACATTTATGCTCCTCTATGTGGATTTCTGACTGGGGTGACTGTGGTAATAACTGATTACGCACACAGTTTCATTGCAAACCACAGTGAACCTGGGTTCTCTTCTCCTTTGGACTCTTGTCACTGTTTACATGTTCACTTCAGAGGGGGAAATGCTAGTCCTATCCACTAAAAATAGGGCAATTACATTAAAAAAAACCCACACGTCAAGTTCTGTGGTCTCCTCATACAGCGATGTTTGATTTGGGAGCAAGCCCAAATTTGACTTCTTCATTCATTTGCAAGTTCAGAGTAGCCCAGCGAAGACTGCTGATGCTTGAAGTACTCCTGCCATCCTGACAGCAGTTCTGAGTCCCTTCAGGCCACGATGCTTCCTGGTGGTCACATCACATATCCCACGATTCTATTCAGATTATCTGCCATCAAAATAACCCCCTTTCTTCCCCCTCTGAAACTGCAGAAAGACCATCTCTCTACAAATAAGGCAGCAGCTGCAACCGTTGATGTGTGTGTGTGTGTGTGTGTTACTTTGGTGTAAATTCTAAAGAATCACATTTATGGAAGACAGACATTAATGAAGACAAGCTGTGTAGGAGCAAACCACATGAAAAACCGGAGAAACGAAAGCAGGAAGCTGCAAGCAGTCACAAGAGGCTCTGTACTAGAAATTGGAAGTAAATATAAACTTAAGCAAAAGAAATTATCAACAAGGATGAAAAATGCAGGACTAACTGTGCAGCTATGGCCATCTATAACTTGTACTTTTTGTCTTTGAAATACATAATATAGCTTTTTGTTAATCAGATCACACAGATTTTGCTAAAGGAGAACTTCAGCATTGAGATGTCAGGGCTGGAGAACTGGCAGCCCACAGGTATATTTCTAGACATTATGAGAAAGGTTTAAAAATCTAGCTGTATTCTTTTCTTAGTTTTTGGGCTTTGGAGTGTACAACTTCCAAGTAAGTCATATCTTTTTTTCCATCCAAAGATTCTTTTTATAGGTGACTCAACTAACAGAGGGATGATGTACTATCTAATAGAAAGAGTGAATAAGACTCTTCAGGAATGGCAAAAGACCCATGATGTTAAATGTTATCATAATATCAATGAGGGGAAAACCTTTATCAGTTACTCCTACTACCCCCGGTTTTGGATGAACGCAAACCAGAGACCAACTTTTGAAAAAGCACTAGAACAACTGCTGCAGAGGTACCGTAAAAACTCTATTGCTGGCTTGTTTGTATTCTCTTTCTATTCACAAATGTGTTTAACACATTTAACAATTAAAGTCAGTAAACAATTAAACATAATGCATGCAGACCGTACTGTGTGTTTGAAAAATAGTAGAAAATGACATCAGGCCTCTGATCAGGATGCCAGATACAGTTCACTGAAATGCAATGCAATGCAGTTAAAATGTTTGCCATCTGTTTTAAGGTAACATGTGTTGTTTTTCCTTTCTGGGTTTCAGATCACGTCCCCTGGAGAATACAGACCAGACCGTATTAATTGTAGGTGGCGTTCAGTGGCTTAATTCCAATCACCTGCAAATTATCCAAAAGGTGTTGAACAGGTAACGTTATGTGCTTGGTGTTATTCCAAGTCTTGATATGATAAGTCATGAGAAACAACCAAAAATTTTAAACACAAACATTGCATTTGTTTTCTTATGGGTGTACACATAACTGACTTTGAAGAAATAAAAATGAAGTGTCTTTTGATGTGTCTGTTAAGTAAAATGTGTATCCTTTTTTTTTTTTTTTTATTTGCCAAACAGGGAAAATCTATCAAATATCCTGGTAATTATCAAATCCATAGGGATGGGCTTTCACCTCCCAGTGGATGGAATACATTCTCTATCACAGGTAAGCTGCAGTATATTTAGAGTATATTTTCACAGAACATTTATCATTGTCATTTCAGCAATAAATCTGCTGTCTGGTCAAAATATGTTACAACCTCTGCTGACCGAGCTTTAAGTGGATCAAAGAAATAATGTTTGTATTTGCTCATACGGCTTGCTGATGCAGATTCAAACTGATTTGCCTTATTTCATGGATTCCACTGTAATCAGAGCACTATTCAAGATGCCTTGCTCAGTCAGATGTCCCAGGAACCAGAAGCAGCTCTGATATAAGCCTGCTGCCAAAGTTGAGAAATCAAGCTGGGGATAGGCAGATTGCTCCTTGTACCATGTCAAGCACCGGCCCTCCCGAGGCTTCCTCCATGGTTACTGCTGGATCAGATTCACTGGTCTGGCTGCATTGCACAGCTCTCCATAAATCTGTCTTAACCAACCTATGAAGCCAGAACGTTACAGAGCAGCTGGAATGTACCAGTGAATCTAGCCTGTTATTTGTATGTTAATCGGATGTTATAGTCAGTTTAAATCATGTCCAAGACTTTCAGAGTAACAGACGGGCCCATTTCAATGTGCTGTGTAACTCATTCAATTCAATATTTTTATTTACAATTTGGACGGTGGTTCTCTATTGAACACATATAAAATGCCTGGATGAGACAGGGCTGAGAAGCGCCGGAGGGCAGAGCGGAGTAAATGGTGCCTACCAGCACCGTGTGTAACGCTCCAGCTATTCACAGGTGTTGAAAAGAGAAAATTATTAGCTTTCACAGTTTACGTGCAGCACTCCTATCTCACTGGGGACTGGCGCCCACGTCTTTTTGCAACCATAACACACTGGTGTGCTCAGTGTGTGACTTACTGTTACTCTCACCCTTCTTTTTGCTACAGAGACTGCCCTGTCAGATTTTGCCCATTCTTTCATTCTAAGTTAGTACTATCTGCCTTGTGTTTACTGGATGTCTTCTTATAGATTCCAACCATTTCCTTAATTTATCCAGATGACCATATCAGGATACAATAGGGAAATGGTTGGACACAACATGACGAAACGTTGTAGCTCCCACCATAGCTTTCAGGGGACTTCCCAGGACTGCCTTTTTCTGTTTCTCAGCCAGTAGTTTATAAACCTCCAGAAATCAACTACAGTGCATAACCAACATTCTTTGCCCTTTCAGTATTGTAATCATATGCCAAATTACCCATGTGGTTTGGGTGCTCTGGATTTCTGGATTACCCCAGCTACTCCCAAAGTCCTTCTGTCTTCAGTGTCAAATCTAGCACCCTGACAAATATATGGCTGACCTTTTTTCTATTCCTGGCCTTCCTGCAGTATCTTGAGAAATAATAATCTGTTCTTCAGTGTAACCATTTCTAAGATACCCATGACCCTATACTCCTTTTTAAGCAACAGTGTCAATGACTTTGATTTGAAGCTGAATTTTTCTTTTACAGGAAAAATTTCATCATTTGTTATAGACAACTTTATAATAGGAATTTTTTTCTGAATTATACCTCAGGTTAACTAAGTATATATTAAAAACAGTTACCCAGTAATTACATTTTAAACAACATTGAATTATTTCTGTGAAGGAAGCTGCACAACTATTAAAAGGAAAAGTAGTTACTGCTAACTTGATTTGAATTTAGATCTTACTGAAATCTATCTCATTTGTTACGTAATTAAGGGAAAAACTTTCAGATTTTCTTGTAACTATTTTTGTGCTGCATAACCCATTCTAAGAAATTTCTGCAAAAATCTGCAACAGTCCTGGAGTAATAGCTACTTTCAAGAGTGAATTTATAGTAATTCATGTCTGGAGTATAACATAATTGCTATATTCAAAAAAGCAGTTTTGCTATTCATTTCAGTGGCAGAATAATATAACCTTTAAACAGTCCTTCTGACAAAACATTGCAATATTTTATCTGGAATACAGGCAGAAGTGCAAAACTTATGGAATGAAAACTTGGTTATTCTGGATACAGCAAAAAATTTCGGCTATGAAGTTGTTGACACCTTTGTCATCACCATGGGACGTTACAAAGAATTCCTGCAAGGGAAGTGTGGCTGCCATTTCCATGAGGTAATAGTTTATGCTTGTATCATTCCCAGGTATTTAAGAGAGATTTTAACTGTCAGGTGCTTAGAAACAAAAAGGTGTGCAATGAGGTTCACATCTGTGACTCAGAGGTAGGCTGAATAAAAACCATGGAGGTAGCAGTTTGTATGGCACCCTCACCACTCAGAGTGCAACGCTGGCTGAGGATGGCCTGAAGAGCTGTAGTGGCAATTCCCTGAAATAAAAACAAGCATGCTTTTCTGCAAAGATAACCTGTATGAAAGGATGTTGCACAGTTTCCAGGTTCTTATATTATTTGCTATGCGTTATATATCCCAACTGCTCCTGCATGGACTCACTTCATCTTTTTGCCATACCTCAGTCTCACAGGTTTTTTTCTTAAGGCTTCCTAACTGAGCAGGTCAGCAGACTCCCATCAAACCACAGGTACATTTAAAATGGAGCTTAAAACTGAAAGACCGATCTTACTGCTGTGTATCTGTTTTCATATGTCTCACAAGAGTTATCTGGGATAGGTAGAGTGACTAACTATACAAACAGAAATCTGCCCATAGTTCTGTTCTTTTTCTTGTCTGAAATCCATAGAAATTCTGTCTTCTGTTTTATAACTACTGGACTGGTGAAACAGGGACATGGTAAAATATATGACTTGGGCAATTGAGAACATATTCTTCTGCTCACTCAAAGTTCTGGCAAGGAATCTTCGCTATATATTACAAATTACAAGAGTCCATGGATTAAATCAAAAATTAATAAGCAAACACATTACTATCTAGGCACAAAATCAGCCCAGAGGCTGCCAAACCAATGAAAGTAAAGAGTTTGAAAAACAAGATATTTAAAGTTTTTCTGGTTTCCTTTAAGATGTATTTTGAGTATGTGGTATGTCTTTTTATAGTGAGTGCTCTTCCCCATCAGCAAAGGAGGGATCTGTTTCAGTTTTGGATTTCTTGCACCTTATGTATGGCAAATGAAGAAGTGCACCCCTGACTTAGTGCAGGCAAACCTGAATGAAAAAGCAGAAAGTATAATTTTTGAGTAGTCAAGTAAGCAGGTACCCTCTGCCATAAGGCTGATGACAGTAATTTTGCATATGATACTTAAAGAAGTGTCACTGAGGCCACCAGACTATTCCTGTAGCTTCCAACTAAGTCCTTCCTCACACCCATGACACCAACTTGTTAATATAAAAGGCCAGTTCCCAGGTTCCTGTTATGAGTGATCAGTCTGCCAAGAATCTGAACATATCATTCATTGCCCTAATGAAGGCCCATGAATATTGCATTACTCCCTTTGGAAACCAGGAAAAGCTTTGGGGAATAGAGGAGACTCATATCTTTCCAGATGCTTAGCTCCTGATTCCCAGTAAAAAATATTTCTTCAGTGAAAACTGGAGTCATGCACTCAGAGATCATCAGTAACCCCGTGCCTTATTTTGTTGCTAGATTTAAGGACACAGAAGCCTTCTGGTACCTCTATAGAAAAAGTCACATTTAGTGCACTAAGACATTGTCTGTGATATTACAAGGATCTTCATTCTTATGAACTGAATCTGGGTTGCCTGTTTAACAAAAGACTAGGAAACTACCACAATTTATTCCATTAAAATCTGTTTAGGACCATAAAACTTGAACTGTCGTATCTTTCTGGAAGATTGTGTTTCCTCTGCGTTATCAAAAGAGAGATGACAGGTGCAAATTCTTTCACAGAATGAAATACAGAATGAGAAGAAATTGTTATCGAAAAGTTAAAACTGGAGGGAAAAAAAGGACACAATGAAAGATGTCTCTTTGAAACCAAGAGTTAATGAATTTATGGTGTTTAACAGTAAGCCGGGGGCTTTGAGCCAGTAAGAAGCTACTAGTTGGAAGCAACCTCAGGAGTTTGGTTACTGACTAGAATAATGACACAAGCAATTTGATGTGTCATTTAGAAGACGGAACTCCACAAGTTAGTTCTTGTGGAGAAAATCCTAGAACTTTTTTTTATTAGAGTTATCAAAAGTGCATAAATATTAAAAAAAACTATCACCCACACAAGTGAAACGTTAACATTTTTCCAGCATGAATTTGGGAATTTGTTTTCTGTCAAAACAAATTACTTCAAATAAGAGAGACCAACAAATGTTTTCTGAATCTCTCAAGAGAAGGAAAAAACCCCTTTGCTTGTTTTGCCAGGTCGTGCCTATTTTTCTGTAAGCCTCACTCTTGGCCAAGCCTGTTCCCAGGACCTGGATGTGTGCAGGGTTAGCACAGAAGCTCCATAGAGCTTCACAGGCACAAAGGTGAGCCATGACACCAGGAATGAAGTGGAAGCACTAATTTTTGCTGTGAAGAAATGTCAGGACAGTTGTGATATATTTTCCTTAAAGATCAAAAAAAAGAAAAGATCTAAAAATAAGGTTTCCTTCATCAGACACCCACAGTATACACTGGAAAACAAAATATACTGTGGCTAGTTAAACCTAGGACTAGTTTAAACAACAAACTGAAATACAGTGGTGATGAGAGTAAAATTTAAGCATAGGCTCCGAGTGTCCTTATGGTGTCTGCTGGCCAAGGACTAGCATAGCAAGCCTAACTATATCCTTGTAGCCAGTGGATTATATTTCATTCTCAGCCACAGCAGTCACCTTTACGTAAAGCAGAATAAAAAAATTAATAACTATAAGGCTTCGATTTTTCTCCTTAAATATCACAGAAAGAGATATAATATCAGAGACAGTCTACCGGACAACAAATGCATTCCCAAAGGAGAGTGGGAGGAAAATCAGCTGCCACTGGTTGGGACTCTCTTCCAGTATGAGGCTCACTGGGACTGAGCACAGGTTTGGGAGCGTTATCAGACCCGTCTGACCTCACGTGCTGTGTGTCAACCTCACAGCTGGTTTCCACCTCAGGCTCCTCAGCAGCTCACATGTTTTCAGCCCATTGCTGTGGCCTCTGTCCTGCTTTGGGACCAAACACAGCAGGTGTGGTTAGTTAACCAATCCTTTAATCTGCTCTGCTCAGTACATCAGAGAGGCACGAACACAGCTCAGTCCAAATGGAGCTGGAAAAGAGGGAGTAAGTCACAGAGCAGATATTTATGCGATGGATAAATAGTCCCATAGAGTAAATGCCTCCCTCCATTTCACCCAGACAGCTACGTTGACCCTTTCTTGTCTAGAACCCAGATGTTGGTGTCTTCGTGGGTCATTGCTGATGCTCACCATTTCCACAGTGAAGCAGAGAGCTTCAAAGTGAAATATTTCAGATGCTTTGTATGGAACTGGGTGGAAAACAGCAGGGCGTGATCAGTCATCAGCATTTTTCATGCACTCCTCCATCATTTTGTATGAGGTCATGTGCAGATTTGGCCTTGCTTCTCTGCCGGAGGAATCTCAACAGAGAGTATGTGTTTCTGGGGAGGATCAAGGGAAAATTTGGCTCACGGAGCTGTTGTTAATGAGGCCTGAGAGGCCATTGTGCCTGAAAGAGGCATAGATGTGCTCAGGAGAATCCATCAGCCCCCAAAAACCAGACTTGCTCCTTGAGGAAAGCAAAAAGAAATTCTTGAATGCTTTTGAAACCTCGTTAGTTTTAACAGTTTTGTCATCAGTTTATTTCTGCATCCTGGCCAGTGGAGTTTCATCAGGTGCTGAAGCAGTTTGCACTAGGAAAATGGCATTTTGCCTCCAAGGACGGAGCCAAGAACACTGTGTAAAACCCCAGCACTTTTCATGTTTTATGAAACCAGATGAGATGGATTAAATCTACTGCTTTGTACTTTCACTTTCTTTCTGTTAAAAAATTACCTCCTAAACTCCCAGAAGACAGCACCCCTCTGTAAATGACATCTGAGCTAAAGCATGGCTGTGCAGGAATGGAGGGCTGGCCGTTCTGTGCCGTCAGAAAACAAGAACTGAAATGCATTCAGCAGTTCTCATTTAGTTCTTACTAGCTGGTCAAACAGAAAGTTATTTTCCCTGATTGTCCTGATAAATTATTTGAGTTGACACCAACCGATTTCAGAGGGCCTTGGGTCACCCTGATAACATAGAAGTCCACAGCTCTGTGGAGTCTACAGTCTTCGCTCAGATTGCCAAGGGATCTGGACTCACAAAGGGATTATATTGATCTGGGACAAAAAATCTTGCATAACTCTGTCACTTGCTGTCCAGACATACTTCTAGGTCTATGCACACATGCAAACCTGATTTTTTAATTACCTCATTCTTCACAAATGCTTATGGAGAGATAGATTGGCCAGCAGTTATAAAGACCTTTATGGAACCTATTTTTTAATTCAGATTTATTTCCTAATTTAATGGCAATGAAATCATGGTCACAATGTAAACTAGGAACCTTGGGATTTTGGTATCTTAATCAGTCGCTGGCTGCTGGATGAACATTAGATTGCATTCCTGGGAGATTATGCCTAACAGGAATGCAGTTTGGGTGATTGCTTCAAGGTGGCATCATTCTGAAATAGTTGTAAGATCTAAGGCACTAATTTAGAAAAATGAACCTGCAGTAACTGCATGAAAACAAATAACAGCCCTTGGCTTAGCTGTATCATATTGATCAGAGGATATATTAATTTTCTACATGGATAATTCCTGGTCTTTTTTTAGTTCAGCCAGCTCCCTCATAGCCTCTCTGCCCAGTCTTTCAAGCCTTTGCACGTGTTATTCCTTCACTCACATTTAATTTTGTATGAGTTGTTTCATTTATTTTGAGCTCCGCTACATAAGAACATTGTTTCTGATTGTTCAGTGACGGTAAATATACATTATGTTTTTAAAAAGCTATTATGCTTCCACATAAATACATGCATTAATAAATGAACTCCCCTTTTTCAAGTGTCTGCTGTGATTGATGGAGCAGGAAAATTGATGGGCATCAGAGATAACAAGTCAGCATATATTTGCTTTTTTAAAAATAAGTTAACCACTTGGCCCTTTTTCTGCTTTCTCTGGATTTGCCAATGCCTGGGCCGGGCTCCTCTGTCCTGCGTCTGTGTAAGGTTCTGAAGTTTTGTCTCTCTTGAAGTTGCTTCATTGTTCACCAGTGACTGTGTGTTCAACGGGATGAGACCTTCAGCATCTCACAGGACACAACCCCCACAGTCATTAGGCTCATAACAACCATACCCTTCACTTTCTTTCTTGTTAGGCCATGGACGTTTGTTTATTCCATACAAATTGAACATGAGATTCCCAGAGCTTTATACATATTTGGCGGGCCAAGGAGGAGCATTCTTCTACACTAAGTTACTGAACCACATTGTGGTTATGTCAGTGTGATGCCCTGGGGAGAGGGGTGTTAATTGCACTGTAGCTCCCTTCTTGGAGAAACATGACATATGGGTGTTTTCATCTCAACATGGAGCTGGGCCAGGTTTGCATCAAGACCTGAGAGTGAGAGATTCTCGCAGGACTCAGCTGAGACACAGCATATGTTCCTCAAGTGCTTGGGATCAGAGCAGGTTTTAAACCTTCCTGCAAGTCAGGACTGTGCCGAGTTTATTTTTTCTACAGACAAGCTGTTAAGTATGAATTTTGTTGTTCAGATAAATTTTCCCTAATGAAGAATATGAAGTCTAATATACAAAGGCATTACAGAATCAACCAGCTGAGTATAATGGGACTATACATTTAGATTTCAAGGCTTAAGTGAATAAGTTCTTGCACTTTAATTAGTACGTAACATAACAAGTTGGCCCACTAAAATACTATTTGTGAGCAACTTGCAGCTCAAGGTAAGAGTATCAGGACCTGTTTTGTGGAGAACTGTCTCGGCATTTCTGTACACACAGCTGTGTGTCTTTCTAGGTGCAGGCAGAAAGCACTCACATATGTCACTTCTTTTGCAGGTGGTGAAATCCAATCCCTCTGAAGGAAGTCCGCACATAACAATGACGTTATCAAGGCACTATACACTGGGGAAATATTTCAGCAGTCAAAGCAAGCCATCACAACTGCAGGAGTATGCAACAAATTCTCAGTCCCCATATCATGTCCGAGGTCCAATAAATCAAGTTTATTCTGAAATCCTTCTCAGCAGGCTCTGTGCAAGTAAGAGGGAGCTTGTCAGCACATAGCCTCTCTTGGATATAGCACTGGGGCTAGAGATGTGCCACTACCTGAGTGACAATTGAAGGACCATGGTGAATTTATGACATGCTTCCTTGATTGGCTGCAGACACACCAACAGAGTTTGGGACATTTGACATTTTTCCCAAAACTTTGTGAAATCAAGATATGCCCTGGCAACTCTGTGGTGTCAAAATGGAAGATGGAAAGTTACTTGAACTGTTGCCAAAGGCTAGAACAGCTGTAGCACAAGCAACTGTGTATTAATGCTGATAAAGGAAGAGAAATACATACACTTGAATGATTTGGAAATGACTGCTTTAGCTCTTCAGCACTATCTAGTTTTCTATTTACAGAGACACTGTAATATTTGAATGTATTTAGAAACAGGATACATTCCATTTTAAAGAGTTTTATTTTATGTGGCTGGGTTCCCCTTCAATATCAACCTTTTCTGTTTAGACACTTGGTTTATACAATTGGAAAATGTCTATTAGCATTTTACTGATGATGCCAAGTTTTGAACTCTAGTGTTTTTAGTGAAAACGTACCCCTTCTTTGTATCTTAGATGGAACAGCTGTCTACTCTATTTTTTGCATGTTCTAAAGCTAATATAGAGATAGAGTACTTAAACTTGAGATTGATTATAACTGTCTCGATGTAACATGTAAATATAGCGAATATGTTAACATAACCTTATTTACGGTCCCAGTTTAGGAGAATGGCCATATGCAGGAAGACTGCTTAGGTATGTACTTCAGTGTATACCTTGGCCTGTAAGCCAAGCAAGTATTCTCCCTGCATGAAAGTGCCATTTCTTTTATGATTTTTTTATAAAATACTTGCCAATGTGTGAAGCCAGTACCACAAACAGAAGAAAAATACCCTTTGCAAGCACACATAAGAACTTTGGGATCTGTTTTTTAATCTGTCATGAAGAGTGTGTGATGTGATGCGATCGGAATATACTGCCTGTATCTCATGCTTGGCAGGGACAAGACCTTCTCTGAACATCAGTTTCATGCTGTAGCCCAGCTACACCACCGATGTTTGCAGACCTACTCTAGGTGAAACCCCAGGGAGAGGCTTTACCACAGCAGGGGGTAACTGTCTGTTGATCTCCTGCCACAGTATTGGCAGCACACTCATTCACAGTTGTGGTGCCCTGATGGGAAACCAAGCATGGTCCAGGCTTAGCAGCTGGGTGATGGGTTAATGGCACCCCATAAGACTGTTGTCCTTACAAACTATCCAGTTACGGATTTTTATGAATCTGTCATGGAGCAGGCAATCAAGGCATCACTCTCTCCCACCACGCACTAGAGAAGGGTGTCAGACCAGGTAAATACAAGTCTAACAAAAGATCCGCTGAGCTCTGTGGTGTGCTCCCCTCTTCACAATTTTACATATAATCCTCAACTAGCTTCTACTGCCTTTGGGAAAGGAAACCACAAGCAATGTTAGGGAATAAAAAAATATATCACAGAACTAATCACCATCTTATTGGCCTTGGTAGCATACAGAGGGGCTGCCCTATATAGAAGTAGGGCTAGAAATTCATTACACCACATTTAGGATTTGCCAAAGATCCTTAAACTCAGCACAGTCTGTATGCTAAAGTACTGTGAATTCTTGCTCCTTCATATAAGATATGTAGAGATATGATGGGAAATTGTCATGCAATATGGAGTTTGGCTTCCCTAGATGATAGGAGTATCCTCAAAAAGAGGATATGGCATATCTAATTTAGGAGACCTTCCACTATATTAAAAAAGCTCCTAATTTAGACAATGACATTACATTTACTGAGACAGTGTGATTATCTCTGTTTCTGTATAATATGCTGCTGCTGTGCTTACAGTAAATGTCCCTGAATTTCTATGTAAGGTTTTCCCTGGCATGGAGCTTTACATGAAAGACAGGTCAGGAGCTGTACATAAATACTGAAAATGTCAACATTTGGTTCTCAACAATGTGATTAGATAAGGAATATAATTGTATGCAAATGATATAATATATAATCTTGGGTCTGGAACTCCAGGGCTGCACAACCTTAAAGCTGAAGGATTTAATATCATATCATTAATATTAGTAGATGCAAAATGCAGCCAGGTGTCCTTGGTATTAAGATGATCAATGATAGGTGTATTACAATTCTGCTTCTGTTAAGATTTTTTTTTGTAGCTCATTTAAATCCACATGCTGTTATTGTTATTGTTGTGTACACAAATGTTTTTAAGACATGAACTGGGTTTTTATGTTGGGTTTTTTTGATCAAAGCCTATTACTGAAGCATCAGCTATAATGATGTAAAGGAAAGAGCTGACCTTCTTATACTGTAGCTGATATCAGCGAATGTGCAATTCATCACTTCTGGTTTCACCACAAAATGGTTTACATGTGCTGTACACCCAGATGTCTTAATGTTTTCCAAATCTTAATATTTTTCAAATGTATCAAGTGGAAATTTTCCTGTGTGTTTTCTTTTTTCTACATGTCTATGTACATATATATGTCTGTACAAGGTCATTGGTACAATTTGCAAATTGATCTTTATTTAAACAAGTTCTTTGAATAAGTTTTTTTCCAACACTATGTATGAGCCATGTAATCTTAGCAATAAACAAAGGGAATGCAGACTAAAACAGGTACCAAGGTACATTTTTCATTATTTAACTTTAAAATATATCTAACATCTCTTGGTATGTGAAAGAAGAGAGTTGAGATTGACATGGAAGCATCACTTGTTCATACACATTAAAATTTATGGATTAAGACAACAAATTAATTAACATGTTTGAATTCCAGTGAGAACGCATGTGTTTCCATCAATGGTTTACTCCAGAATTATCACATCTGCTGTGACTTTTTGACTGAATAAGCATTAAACTGTTCCTAATATATTAAGACTAATTCGTAATGTAGGATTTCCGCCCCCCATATATTTACCTTAGTCCCATTACTTACCATTAAAATAGCAAAGGACCTAATTGTCTAGGTGAGTTTCACCTCCTAATATGGACATGAATGGCCATGGAATTGGTGGTAGGATTGAAATAATCAGGCTAGGGAGCAAGTACACTGAGAAGTGGTGTCTCCTGCTCCACATCTACCCAGCAGCACATGGAGTTTAGGGTGGAACCAGGGTATACTTTAAGCTACAGGCAGAGAGACTGGAACTGTGCTGCAAAAAAATAAATACTCTGGCATACAAAGCAGTAATCTCAGCTGTTATTGCATCCCTTTAAACTTTAGCTGAAGCTGTAGTATGATGTACCAGTGTCCAATGAGTTATAGCTCCTCATCTCCCATATAACTCCATAGATGTTGAACAGTGATTTGTTTTTGAGCCTTGCAGGGTAGATGGCCACCGTGATCAAGTCCATCTCGGTGAGTATCTTTGGAATAACTGGCTATAATAAAATAGATTTCGCTATTTGTAGGGAAATGTCTTGACAAGTCAGCTTTGTCATCAGAGATGCTGTATTTCAAATAGAGCAAGGAGCTGAAAGAATGGACTATGAATACTATTTTTATGCTTCGTATTCATTTGAAAATGTTAATCTTTAGAACAATCTCTGTCACACTGTTAAATATAAGGCCTTTATTTTTCTCTTCTGTGACATATTAAAGGGACATCAAAGTCAATTTATTTGCTTAGTGGGTGGGGTAGTGGGGCATCCAATTACCTCAAGGTTGAAATAACCACTAATAATTATGCTTCTGTTGCTATGCTGAGCCAAAGAGAATGCTTTGAAGATGCAGATATGTGTGATATTAAGTTGACTGCAGTCCAGGGATCTTTCAGATTACTTTTTTAGAGTAAAGCAATTTTTTAGAGGTGCAGTGAGCTATTTGGCATAGAGTCAAACTGCTAAACAAGCCTCTGTAGGCTCACATGAAAAATATAGTCACCTTTTTGCTTGCCTGTTAGCCTTGCATCTGGCTTGTTTTACCTCACTGTTATGACTATCTGTACCTGCTCTACTCCACAGCGACCTTTCTTTCAGATGACGTGAGAAGTTTCTGTTTCATCATAGAAGCAACTTTTGGAAATCTGAGAGATGACTGTTGCAAATTCAGGCTGAATCTTCAAAATATCAATGTTATTATCTTAATGTTTTTGTCAATTCCAACAGCAAAAGATCTACTGAGTGCAGCAGAGGTAGAGCAAGCCTCTTCTCTAGGGCAGTGACATTCCCTGATGAATTTAAAACAGCTGTGTTGTGGTAAGTACTTAGTGTGCACTAACTCTTAGCTCTTCATGGAGCTTGCCTTTACTGAGCCAAACTCCATCTTTCAAACTCCACTGCCATCTTTACCTGTGTAAATCTTCAGAACACCAGAACGGTCAGTGTATAATGCAGACATACCTATGTATTGGTGCTGGTACATCTCATGCAGTATTTACTGGTACCTTCACACTATTCATTGAATGTAAAAGTCCTGACTACACAGTAAAAAGATGCTATGCATTTTAACCTTACTCGCCTGTGGTTTGGTGGTACTAAAACAGTGTTACGTGTGTCAGTCTAGGCCAATATCTAGAGCCAAGTAGTTAGAAAACTACTCAAGTCATTAACTTGAACGGGCAAGATGGGCCCATAGCCTCACAACAGGGGCTTCTGCAGCACCAGTTTCTATTGCTGTGGACCTTTTCTAGGTTCATTCATCTGGCTGTTTGGCCAGCTCCTCAGCAGCTGTGGGCAGCCCTTCCTGCAATCCCTCAAATGTGTTCAACAGCCTTGGCAAGGTACAACATGTTAAGTAGCCCTTAAGTGAAGATAAAGTGTATGTTTAAACAAAATCTGAACTGAGGTCTCTGTGAAACACAGCACCTACTCAGCATCTCCTTGATTTCCTCTGGAATTGAACTGCTTTATTTAGGAGCAGAATTCAGTCCCTTTCAGCTGAATCTCAGATAATGGGGTCTTTTCTCAAATTTCAACAAACTTTTTTCCCACTGCTTGCTTGCATGAAATAAAGGGAGGGATCTTCTCTGCATGCTCCTGCCTAACAGAGCGAGATGAGCTACATTCACACACAGTCACTGTGGTAGGCATTTCCCTCATATACCTCATTACGGGGACAAAATTCCCACGGCAGATGGTGTTTTCAATACTGTGATTTTTTTATCTGTCTTGAGCAGTGACAAGCAACGTGGTTAAAACAGCCAGTGTCTGGCTTGGTGTCTGCCAGCACTGCCTGCCCTGGTGCTGCTCTCAGGATGCTAGGCAGATCCTGGTTGAAGGCAAGACTGCAGAACTAAAATCCTTGAGTGAGGAATCAAAATGTCTCAGACACCTTTTGGTGAAGTCAGGGCAGTTATGAAGAGCTCACTACAGATCAAGTGGGTGAAATTAAAGTTGTCAGGAGCCCTTTAAAGTCAGTAAATTCTGAGGGATATTGCCCGGGGTTGAAGGCCAGATCTGTATTTGGCAGAGTTTTTCACTTGCCCTCTTCTAAAAACATCTTTTATATTTTCTTTTGTACTTGTCATTATCAACTTCCATATTTCTGTTATGATTCTCTGGGATTAAGGAGCTTAAAGTAATATTTCTGTTCTGCCTGATAATGGCTGTACAGCCTCCCCAGATGGTAATCAGATTGTCTTATAGATCAGAGAAGTTTTATTATTTCTGCAGGGTTTTTTTCCTTTACTTCCACATGCCAGCTCCAAAGATTCTGTATATTTACAGTTAATCATCAATGGCTTTAGTTATAATAACTTTAGTGCCTCCAATGTATTCAAAGAAACCTGCTGATCTCTTTTTATCCTAATAGGACAGAAAACACTTTAAACCTTCAAAACCTGACCTTGCAAGTCATTAGACAATGCAACACCCAGCATGATCCAGCCCACAACTGGCTTCTGTTAAAATAAAGAATCACAGTCACATCTTCATATGTAATAATGTGATGTTGTCTCCTACTAAAGTTTTTACTGGAGTGATTACAATTTTAAACATGATTTGTGTGGACTGATAGGTTTTTTTCATCTTGGGGCCTTTGTTGTGCTCTCTTTACAGCAAATGGTATCTATTAGCTACTGTAAAATCCTGTTTTAACATCCTTTGTGAACTCTGTCCTGCCCAGTTTTTATAAAATACATACATACAAGGGGATTTACTGCTGAAGGTAAAAGGTTAAATAGAATCATTAAGGTTGGAAAAGACCTCTAAGATCATGAAGTCCAACCGTCAAATCAAACAGGTCTTACTGCTCCACCCATTACTGGTCATTAAATTCCACATTGCTTCATTTCTGTGCAGTAACAAGGAGTCGGGGTCTAGTAACCCTGTAATGCTGGCTGTCTGCTTGGCTCCTCAGTCTCTAGAACAGTTCAGTGCTGAAGCCCTGATGGAGCTATCAAAATAGCACACTTTCAGCTATGAAATGCATACAACAGAGCCTGCAGACGTACTCAAAACACACCTGTTGGGTCAAGTTCACCCTGGAAGTCAAGGATGACAACTTCTAGAGACCATCTATTTTCACGCACCAGAACCTGGATTCCTCCTTAACTCTAGATATTTAACTGAGGCATTTCAATTATGACTGTGGTCACACTATGCTTCTTTGTACTCATTATAGAAAGACCAAGATCTGAATTATTCTCTAGAGGTGTCTTTTACTTCTACAATATTCCTTACTGTACAGAGAACCTAAAGTAACTCTCAGAATTGTCTGGTAGGTGCCTAAAGTTTTGAGAGATTAATGTCAGCTAAACAGAGGAGTGGTTGTGGGATTCATTGTGCAAGTAGAAGACATTTTCACATCCCCACTCTGCTCATTTAGACCAGGAATCTGATCACAAGCCCACCACCACCAGGACAAGCTCCCCAGCATGGCCTATGGTGATGCATTCTCAACATTTGCTCCTGGAGCTGCTTGATTGTTTAACAGTGTGCTGGATCAGAGGGAAGTCAGCCCTGCTGGTAACCTGGTAAGCAGAACATTTGATGGTACTATGCAGTAAAAGCATCTAATAGGTGTTGAAAACCTGAGCCAAACACTTTGGTCACATACCCCATTTTGGCTCTATCAAGAATTTACTGCTCTGAGCATCTCTCCATGCCTTACACGCACAAACACACCCCCGACATTACTGCCCTGTTATTTTGTAGTTTGTGGCTGTTCATGTAATTGCTCTCTAACCCAGTTCACTCAAAACAATATAGGCTAGAAGAGACCTCTGTGAATTAAAGTGTGTAAACTAACCTGGGCAATTTCAGATGATTTGGGCTGGACAGCTGTTAGATAGCAGCTATGCCAGTAGATGAATGGTAGCATCCCTGAAGACATAGAAGGATGTCTAGAAGGCAGGATGGAGATGACAAGCTCTCCACAAGTTAGCTGCAGACAGAAACAGCATCTTTCCCCACTGAAGTCCTGTTGATGGACTTGTCCAGCAGCTCCTAGGGTTTGAATGCCTGGCTTCAAAGCAATACCCTTAAATTAATATGAATAAATACCTTCTACAAATACAAGTCTGTAAATGAGACAAAAAGACTCAGAATCAGGAACATCTAAACGTTCAGTAGCTATATCTAACTGTGCTTAGGGTGTCCCTAGGGACTATGATGAGTCTATAAAACAAGTTAACACCTGCTCCTCACACTTTCCTTAATTAAAATTCAGTAGAGACGCAAGTCATTTTAATGAGTGATCTGTGGCTCCACAGGAGCCAGTCTGGAGTGGAGGCTGTCTCAACAGCACCGCACATTTTGTGCAAGACAATTACCACACTTTGCATTGGGCACACCATCTTCAGTGTTGCTCCAACCCTGGCAATTGGTTTTTTTCCTAGGGTCTGAGGGACAGAATATCAACCATTTAGTCATTATTTGTCTCCCAAGTTCACAGTTGTTTCTAGTTTGGACTGATACCCTCCAGAAAAATCTGTGTTTTGACTGTGAGAAGGTCAATTCAGGTGTGCTGACCTGCCTGTAAGGTATCATTGCTCGAATAACAGAACGACTATCACAACACTACGGAGTACCATCCTGCAGCTACTGGGAGAGAGTCAGTACAGTTAGCACACCCCAAGCAAAGTGACTGAGGACTGTACATCAGCCAAGGGCAGTACTTGTACACCTAGCAAGACTTTTCTTGCAGGGAGAACCTCTTCAGGTCAAGAAAAGTTGTTTCCATCGTCCTGGCCCCACATTTTCTGGGATGTTTGCAAGTGAAAACACCACACTGACTGTTCCCTCGTTCAAGGTTGTCACTGCCTCTGCTGGGCAAGGCTTCTACACAGAGCGTAGAAGATCTGGGTAAGGAAAACTGACGGGGACAAAAGTGATTTGGCACATTTAAGTAATTTGACAGTAATTCAGCCACAGACAATTTACTGAAGTGAAAGTTCAGTTGCTAATGCCCAAGTGGCAGTTCACTTCAATATAAAATGAAAGAAAAATCCAGGTTTGATTTACAAGAGCTCTGGCAAAAATGCTATGACACAACACTGGTAGATTTTTCCCTATTTGTTCTTAAAACCTTTCATCAAGTAATATTGAGGAACCTAGCCTTATATTTTTTTTAGTTTCACATGGAATATTTGGAGGTTTTTTCTTCACCAAACAACAATATTAATCGCAGTGCAATCTATACTCAATAGACAGAAATCTGAGGTCAAATCCTGGCTTGTTCAGGCATTATATCTTATTACTTTTGAAGAAGTGCTCAGTATCTTTCCAGGTTATTGTTGACAGATTTAGAGACAACTACTACGAAAGCGTCTAAGCAAATGCCCTGTCATGGCTACATATTCAACTGCTATTAATGGGCCTGTTTCCTGGATCCGTAAACATTTTATAGCTATCTAGTCAAGAATGTAGATAATGCTGTTTGGTATTAGTGTCTTGCACAGAGTTCCAACATGTGGACCAGCTACCCGGGTCCTTTTCCTCATATCTAGACTCCTCCATCCAACTGTTCACACTTTTATTTGAAAGGATCCCCAAAAAGGGGTTCCAAACAGCCAGAAAATGACAAACCTCTGAAGCCCAAAGTTCTTCAGATTTGCTCATGTTTACTTGGATGCATACACTGCTCTGTATGACCATGACTGCATGCAATTCATGGGCTCTCCTGGCTTGCCTTGATGAGTCCTGCAAACAAATAATTCCTGTTCTATTACAAACACATTCCCAGCCTTTTACTTTTCCTGCCTTTCACTGAATATTCCTTTGTAAAATCTTTCAGCCTTTCTTTGCCACTTCCATCATTTTGCCTTACTTCTCGTGGGGTTCCATGCTTTCCATCTCCCCCTCCCTCTGTCTGTGAACAGACAAATGATCAAGCTCATTTTTCTGGTCTCCACACACCACCTTAGCCTGCTGACTAGCGTTCAGTTCTCAGCTGGTGAAGCTGTGGTCTCCATCAGCTCTATTTTGGAGGAAAAGTGGTGAAGGTTTTGTGAGCTGATGTGCCTCCGTGCAGCAGCCACTTTCATAAGGATTACAGACTATCTTGCCAGGGAACAGAAACGGCAAGTTGCACAGTTCGTTCCTTAGAAGGTCAGAGAAAGTTGTACAGCTGACTTACAACAACCCCCACATCTTAGCAAGCCTCTGGACTCAGCACGCCTCTCCTGAGTTAAGACTCCTTCTGTTTACAACTGGGGTCCACTGCGTGACTAAAATCTGTTAGAAGCAAAAGTTGTGAGAAAATGAAAATTAAAGTAAGGTGGGAATGCATTTCAGTTTTCCATAATCTCTTACAAGAGACATCTCTTCCTTCGTCTCCCTTGGTTTTTTTGCCAGCACAAGAATTTCATCAAATCTCTATTTTCATAGAAATGTGTCGTACCCACCCTTTTATCTTCCATCCCCCATGCCTGTATAGGTGAAATGACATGGTGTATTTACACAGCCACGTCCTCCTTTTCAGTTCGTCCTAATACAGTGACAGCGTACTAGAGGAAGGAAAGTTTTGTGTTCGTGAGGTGGAGCCCCCTGATTTAAATAGGTGGAGTTGTATTCCTGTAACATAGCAGATTTGGGATTTTGGTTAGTAAATTGCACCAACTCTCACACTCACACATGTGTAAGTGGTCTCAGGAGTCTTACTGTAAAGCAGTCTTACCTTGTAACACATCACCTCAGCATACAGCTTTAAGTGTCTTAAAGCTTAGTTCTATAAAAAAGTCATTTCCATAGCTCCTGGACACTTTCTGAAACTCACAGATTCTGCAGCTAGGGATTACTTTTACATCTGATTATTTTTTTTAAAACCAGTTTGCTTATTTTTGTAAGGCAGGTAAATTTAAAGTTAATACACAGACCCTCTATAGCCACAAATAATACAATGAAACTTTGTCCTCCAGTATTGCTGCAGGGGTCTGATCCAGTAGACGCTTACTGTTAAGTTTATATGACATAAATATGGTCTGATGTAGTTTGATTCAGCAGACATTTATTTTTCTGTTTTATTTATACTGTACAGATAGTGCCATTTATTCCTTGAATGTAGTGACAGATATAAAATAGAGACCATATGGAATATTTGCAAGCTCTGGGGTTTTTTATAGCCAGATCTGAGAATATGTTCCTCTCCATTTTGAATACATATGATTCACTTAACATTTTGTATTTAGGCTTCCCTCCTAACCATGCTGCATTAGTTTTTGCCATTGTCAGTTTCTATAATCGTACACATCATATTTACTGGTAAAGATAAGTGAAAATTATTTACTCTCTGTCCTTCAAATTCAGTTTATATTTTTGTTTTGGCCTTGTCAGTATATTTTTACCTCTCAATTTCTACATTTACCAGAAGGAGAACGTTAATGGAGACATTATTGTTGGCACTGCTAACAATAGCTTTTTCATTCTCAAATATAAAAATAAAAATAATACATCAGTGCTTCAAAACCATGATAATATAAAATTTCTGACAGCTACAATAAGCCAAAATATATTGAGTTCTCTTTCATATATTTTTGCACCTGAATCACACACTCAAGCTTTCTCTACAATCATGAAAGATTTTAATCACATGTCCGTTAAGTTGTACTTCAAAACACAAGCCAAATATCACCAAGTCAGTCTGCAAATCTTTCCTATTGAATCACCTATATTATTGGCCAGCATACTATGGTATCCTGGATAGCCTGAGGTTTAGATAGACAAGAAGTGCACAGAGATGCATGCTAACCAAGTCAACTTTCTGGTAATAAAAATAGAAAGCCCCTATCACTTTCTTCCCCTTTGCTCCAAAAGATATTAAAGAAGTGTAACAAGCTTTGGAAAACACAAGATGAGGTGAAGATAGCGATAGTAATTTCCAGAAAACAGGCTCATTTGCCCTTCTTTTTTTGGTGTTGGACCAGGCCTGTTGTATATCACCATGATGTTTGTCCATGAATGAATGGACTCTCTTGGGACCCTTGCAGATAACATACCCCGGGGTGCGGCTGAAGAGGGTGTGTGTTCCATTAAAACACAGATAATGGGATGTCTGACACTGGAAGGCAGTTCTGAGTAATCGTATACAGCTTACACTCAAATTTCATTATCCAAACATATTTCCTAATCACTTCTGTAGACATAGCCATAGATATAAAAAAATTCAGCAACAGTAATGAAGCACCTGTTAGGCTCTCACACACAAAAGTGCCGAGCACAGCTGGGGCAGAGTGATGAGATGGAGTAAATTCTACCGCAACTGCTGAGGATACTTAGGAAATAAAATAGATTAATATTTACACAAATGAGAAATTAAAAGACTTGATGGTCCTGCCTGTTGTCCTTCACTACCTAAAGGGCAGGAAAATTCTGAATCACAAGATAATTGAATTTTCTGAGCAATAATGAGGGTTGAAAGCATTTGCAATAAGCATATTGAAACTATATAAATATGCTTAATTTCTAGACAGAATAAGTCATTAACTTGGTGTTGAGGCTGTAAATAAATTGTTCATTCAAGAGAGAAACTTAATACTGTGTGTGCTATTAAAAACAGATATTTATGGCACCACAGCACTTAATTTTACAGCTGTGTTTGTGAGCTCCTTTACGCTTCATCTGGGGAATCTTTCACATACCGCAGGAACTGCAACTGGCAAGAGATCCCAGCCCTCCGGGCAGCAGCCGTGCCTCTGCAGGATGGGTGAGAAAAGGCAGAGGGAGTGACAAATTGCCTGACTCCACTGTCGGGGTCAGGATTAGCCACCGCACTTTGAAGGGCCTGAGACTCTTCCTTCAGAGCTGCTGGTGTTTATGGAGTCCTGGCATCACCCGGACCCTCCAGGGCAATATCAGTCCACGTACCTCCCGCTTGCCTCTCCTAGCAAACACTGTCTGTACTAGCTCCTGAACAGGGTTGGGGTGGAGGGTGCCCTGCCCTACTCTCACGGATGAATCCCAAGGCACGGTTACTACTGCCCATGCCGTGTTAAGGGATACTCCCATCTGCTCACATGAGTAGGGGAAATTGTAGATGCTCAAGCTCCACACTAACCCCATTTTCACTGGTGGTCACTGGAGATTTTTGCAGCTGCTCAACCACTCAAACATCTCAAAAGACAAGAGTCAAATAAATAATTATCAGCACAATAAGAAACTGTGTGTGGGAAGGGCATAAAAAGACAAAAAACATCCCCAAACAACCTAAACTATTCCCTTTTATCCCCATCGGCTTTAAATTTCACATGATTTAGGTCTATGCTATTACAAGGTTGCTGAGATGTCAAACCCCAGCTACTTTGATAACTCACCAGTTTAGCAGAGAGTTCAATTAGTTGGGGACAGCCTAAACCCTGTAGACTTTGGCATCTTGCCTGCGGCTACACACATTTAAAACCACAACCACCCTGCCTCGTGCAACAGTGTATAAATATCACAGCTGCAGGGATATAACAAGGGTAAGATTTCCAAAGCCGAAAGACTCTCTGTGACAATGGTGCTAAAAGGTTTAAGTGGGTTCAAATACTCCAGTGCTAGGCCCAGCCAAAAAAAACATGTTAGAAAGAGGGAAGGAGGGATCACTAAGGAGAGGAAGTAAGAAGGTGGCTCAGGAAACAGGTAACGTCTAACACTGGTTTGGTAAGATTTAGTGAGATGCAAGGAAGGATTTAATGTTTATCAGTTAACCCAATCAAAAATTTTGTAAGTGTTATAAAACCTGCTATTTCAAGGCAACCTGTAACCATTTGATGTTAAAACGAACCTTTATGAAGGGACAGATTACCTTCTTACTAGGGAGTTTCTTGCATCTTCATTTTTAACATCTGCTGTGCTTGTTATCAATGAAGAGATATAATTTTACATGGGCCTTGGATTACTCAGGATGTAACTGTATGATTTTTCTTTTTTTTTTGTTTTTATCAGTCTAAAAAGTGCTAAGTGGGAATGGGGCAAGACATGAAGCAAGGATTATTGAGGGTCTAAAGGAAAAATGCTGAGGCAGAAAAGATGAAATTAATGCACTGAAACAGGTAAGATAATTGAAATTGGGAGAAAGGGTGGGTAATGAATGATTTGAATCCCGTGCGTGGGATTTTTTTAAATGTTGTCATATAACTTGAAAGACTGTGAACTGGAAAAATTAGGCCTTTCATTCTTTCCTATCACCACCACATCACAGGTAGCAGGTAGCTACAAGCATCCTGTGGCTGTCAACACAATACCATTCCCTCCCATTTCTTCCTGAGCTTCCTCCTTTTGAAACTGGCCTTGTAGGTAAATTCACACATATGAAGCAAGTAGTCTGATGGCTGGACCAAATACTTTATGGATTAAGCACAGATCTGTACCTTGATGAATGAGAATATAATAAATGGAGCGCTGGCTTTATGTTATGGCAGTTACAGAGTAGATTCTTCTGTTTCTATCATTATTCTCACTCAAAGGGTAAGTAATTTGTTAGGAAATGAATTAGCAATGAAAAACTCCTAATCGTGGTTTTGATGACGATGTGCCACCTGACTCCAGCAAATTAAGTATCTTCCTGAACCTTAGTTCTCTCATCACAGGACGGCAATAATTCTGTACGTGTGAATCATGTCGCTATTATGAGATATAGCAAAATTGGTGCTCTAAAAGAGTTGCGTGGAAAGTGTTAACACAACTTAGCAGCTGGGGCAGGAATATGTACTGAGTTGCGGTGCTTTTAGGGGAGCAGCTCCCCCTCCTTCCTCTACCTGTTGTATACCTAAAATACAACCACCTGCTTGGGAGCACGCTGCTTCTGTGCACACAATGCATGTGCACGCATACACACACACACACACACACACGTGCGCACACAGATGGAATATCTTATCCTGCTTATCTCAGGAACCTCTGTGTAAAGCTTCCACATGCAGCAACAAAGCAGTGGTGTTACACCCTCAGGGGAGTCTGATTTAAAAGCTAAACAAGAAAGACTTCCAGATTTCCCCTCTCCACTGAAGTCACTTGGGTTCTTCTACACAATTGAGCTACTTTTTTCACCAAACTCCATAATTACCTCGTAGAAGTCCTGCGACATCAGCCAGTCCACCAATCCTCCTCTAAACTCATACACTTTATGTACAAAACAAAAAATAAAAAGTTTAAATAATGCTGCTTTAAGTATGATGAAAAACATTAAGCAAACTTCATGTCAGTGAAAGATTTCGGTTTTCATACTCATATGTCTCCTAGAGCATTTCCTGTCTTCCTCAGAACAACCAGGGAAATTCATTGATGGCATAAAGGTGCACTGTTATCAAATACAATTTTACTAGTAATTTTCATTTTTAGTAGTAAGTAGGTGGTGGGTGAAATTGGAATTTAAAAGAGGATTTTTTTCCTCATCTTTCACACCCCTCTTAGTTACACTTTGAAGCCTTATGAGCATTCCCTTGACACATTTTGCTTAATATTGGTATGCCAAAAACATCTCTCTGGAGTAACTCTGGAAAATACCTGCATTTAGACTGTCCATGTCAGGGAACAGAATTTGCCAGCAATGCTTCAGAAGAAACCCGTATCCACTTCCAGGATCCTCCAAAATACGAGCAGATCTCAAGTGCTCATGTAAATATCTGTAAGTCCAGGACACTGTCTCCAGATTTGCGACCATGGGAAACAGCAGACCCCAGAGTCAGTCTGAGTCCTTTCTTCCTCAGCCCTGACTTTCTGGCAGTGCAACACCAACAGATGTAGATTGCCAGGAGATCTGCTCAGTAATTGCTTTAGCAACTGTCACTGGAGTTATGGGCTCCAGAAAACTTACTTGGAGGCTACACTAGCTTTCTTCTGGATTTTTTGGTAAGGAACAGAAGGGATTTTGAGAGGTCTGCTCTTTCCTTGCCTTCCAAGTCCTACTTCTCCATTTTTTACATATCTATGAACATAGAGAATGTGGTTCTATATACTGAGTTGTGCAGCTATTATAAAGATAATATTAAGGGGTAGCTTTGGAATCATTACACATTTGTAAGGCCTGTTTGTGAGGTCTCCATCTGCCACCATGTCATTACTGCATGCATTTTAATTGCTGTCCCAGTCATTTGTGAACTCAGCGTGCCAGGTTTAAATTAACAACGGACGTCTGTACTTCCAGGCTGTACATACTAAGATGAAAAATAGCACTCGGCACAGCAATAATACTAAACCTCTGGACAAGAGGCAGATGGAGATCTCGGGGGATGGGAAAAGGGTCATCTCTCTTTTCCCCTCTAACTTCCCTCCCACTACTAGCCTGCGCTTATCGGGGGCCTGAGACTTGTCTGCTGAGTCGCCAACTCATAGAGACATCCTGCAGTGTAAGGGGGCACTGTACCAAGAGTGTAAGGACCCCTGCCCTGAAGTCTGGGGTCTCAGTGCACATCTCTCCTCACGTCCTTTCTCGCTGAGGGTATGGTACTTTCACAGCCCCCACAGTGTGAGAGCTCTGTTCAGGCAACACTACTTTGCCGGGTAGCGGGATGCAAGTGCAGCTTGCCTCCAGCCCTTCCCCACTGCCCGAGCAAGGTGGCTCACACAAGCAGCACTGTGAAGCCAAGCAGGAAGAGAATGGAGGCAGAGAAAAGAGGCACAGGATGGCTGGGCTGAGACAGGTCTCCCAAGGCACAACCCTGGTTTGCAGATGCTGCAGTATCATGCTATCAATTTCCAGCAACCCCGGCAGCGTGCAGAGCTGTGCATGGACAACTGCGGTACCGCTGTGCTATCAGTGTATTGCCCCGCACTGACTGTGTGACTGATAAGTGAGCACATAGCAATTCACAGCTGCTCACAGTGACCTTTACACTTACTTCAAGGCTCTGCTGGCACATGATCTCTGAAAACAGCCTGGGTGCTTTCCTCAGAAGAGTTTGTGACAAACAACACATACAAACCTTGATGACCACACCTAATACTGACATGGTTCCAGTTTCTTCAATGCAGACCCAGCTCCCAGGGTTGACGGGCATCACTGTGCAGCCAAGCACTGAGATGGCTTGCAAGCACATTTGTTGCATTAGAAGTATAGAATTTGTGCTTGATCACCAGACCTGACAAATTCCATAGCTGAAGGGATAACCTGATTTAGAGAATATGGGAGATTTTTCTGTTTGGAAGGCAGGTTTATTTCTGCTCGGTTTTTCAAGATAAGTGGATAATGCCCCCATTGGTCAGTAGGGCCCATATGTATAGGTGGGATAATGCAGACTGCTGTGGTGTATTGATTTTTTCATATCTCTGCTGGGCATCAGAACTTCCAGGAGAGGGAAAATAATTTGAACCAAGCTTTCAGAAGTGGTGACTTTTTTAGGAAAAGTTAAGAGTGTTTAACTTTGTATGTAAACAGTAAATAAGATGGCAGACCTTGACTATAGTGAGAACACTAGCCACTAACTTTTTAAAGAGATAATTGGTCTGTCTCTGAAGCATATTATCTGAGTGATCTGCTTATTCACTCAGATTCTGCACAACAGTATTTTTCTTTATCTAACAGTGAATCAAAAAAAAATTCCATATCTGTAACTGACTCTGTCAAGATCACATTAATCACCATTAAACAGTAAATTAGTAAATGTCCAGTCAGGAAATACCACGCAGCTTAGACACATTTCCTTCTTTTTTTTTTTTTTTTTAATAACAATTTATTGTCTTCTCTGTAAAATAGAAGAAAAATGGAGATTTTAGTATGAATAGCCACAGACAGCCCCACCTTGGCCAGTGAAAGTAAGATAAGCAGTAAGTCTAATTTATCTTCCCTGATTCATACGAAATTTTGATCACTGAGGCTTGGCACTTGACCTTGGTTTGGATTCTGGTTGTCTCTGCATCACACTCACATAGCTGTCTGTCATGGGGTGTACGGTCTGCAGGCATAGAGGGCTCTGAAGCACCAGTTAATTAGTATCACAGACTTTAGAAATGTTTGGCAAATTTCAATACATTTTGGCAGATCAGCGAGGTATTTCCAAATATCATGTCCCTTTGCAGGTTTGCAAAGTAATTTGGTTGCCCTTCCCTTCCTAGTAGCCAACCGACTTGTATGCACACATATGGCTCTAGTCTATAGAGACACTCCTATATAGAAATACTCCTGTATGTGCTGCTTTTGCTCAGAGAGGAGAATATTGCTGGAGGGAATAAAGAAGAGAGATGGTGTAAATGGCAGACGGGAAGCTGAGAGGCAGGAGAAGGGAAGAGGCTGGGGGACCTGGGGGTGAACCAGGCTGCAACAGCCAGAGAGGAGGTGCAGGGGCTGCAGACGATGGGGGAGTGGTTGCAAGGGAAACAGATGGGAAGAGAGACAGATGGGGGATTAGGACACAAATACATAGTAATCCAAACTTCTTTAAATCAGATGGTCATGGAAAAATGCAGTTTGCTTCCAGTCGCTGCTAGAGATTGAAGTCCCTAACAATTTATATTTTTTTTTTTTAGGTCAGCCCTCCAAGTTGCAACTGTTTCACTTTACACAAGTGCATATGATCAAAGGGTTTTCCTAACTACTTAATGGTTATTGTAGAAAAAAAACATGGACAAAATCAGATCCCAGCATATGGGAACCCAGCAAAGACGTAATTTATTTATGGTATCATATATAAAATATGCTACAAATAGGACTGGAATTTTTGAAATCAATATTTTTCTAATTTTACATCTTACATTGTTATCAGCATGTAAGACTGCAGCTTCTAGAGAAAAATTCACATATAAGAATTGAGGACGAAAAGCTGCATAATAATAATAATAAAAAAAAAAAAAACTCAAAAATGTAAACCAAACAAACCACAGAGAAGAACCCTGTTAAAAGAACTGGCAGGAAAAAGTACTTTCAGAGTGGATGATAAATGCATATAGCAGATCAAGAAGCAGATCAAGGCTGCTAGACCAGGGCTTTGAATCAACTGTAGTAGGTGGAACCAGGAAGCAGCAATGAGGATAAAACGAACCATGTGTCCTGGAATAATTAGATAATTCTCTGACACAGCCCACACAGTTTTGGCTCGTTCAGGCCTGTTTCATGGCCAGTTCCTTGTGTCCCGATGTGGTCCTCCATCCATTTCCCTCACTCTGGACTAAGTTCCTCTGCAACCACAAGCAGATGTTCTCCAGACTACAATTCAGAACAGAGAAAACAAGCTGTATCGGAAGGTTTAAATAGCTCATGGGGTCATACGGCATCTGCCCAGAATGGGTGGTGCTTTGGAGACCCTTTAAGAACAGGCAAATGAGCACGAAGTAGGAAGGAGCCATAATTTTATAGATCTAAATGTACCACAGCCTGTGCTCTTAAAATATCTCAGCATATCCATGGGGGAAAAGACAGGGGGAACACCACATTTACGTGATTATTTCTTTACATGTTGTACTCTCAAAAATGCACATCTATCATTTGAGATGATTTATTGTGCTCTTCACTTAGAGCCATTGTCAGTCACCAAGAGCTATTTTGCTAATTTACAACGGTGTCAAATCAAAGCCTTTACAGAGCTGCCATTTTACCCAGATTATTTTTAGTGCAGGTGTTTCACTTACACAGAAGGAAGCAGCAATATATCGTGATCAAAGAGGACTTGAAAGTCCAGAGTGCCAACACCAGCTCTTTATCAGGTGCTACCTGACTCATTGGCTTTTAATGTGTAAAATGAGTAACAAACAATTATTAAGGTAGTAGTTGATGAGAGTCTGTCACTGAACTTAACAGGAGCGGACAAATGCTGTCCTAATGACTGCCGATGCCGACTCTGGAGCCAGTTAGCGCTACGAAAGCGTTAGGAAATGTGAATAAAACGCGCGGGGAATGTTACGGTTTATTAACATCAGTATTTTGTGCCTTCTCTTCTTTCTGGGGTTGAAATCACCGCAGCTCTCCAGGTTCCCCTGCCCGCCCCCCCCCCCCCCCCCCCAGCACCCCTCGCAGGCGTTTCAGATGCCAGAGGAAAGGGGCGGCAGGGCGGAGGGGCCGCTGGGCAGCTCCCCCGGTCCCGGCCGGGGCACCGCGGCGCGGAGAGAGGCGCGGAGAGGCGCGGAGCGGCGCGCAGCCCCCGCGCTCCCGGCCCGCCCCGGCCCGCCCCGGCCCGCGGGCGGCCAATGCGCGGCCGGGGGAGGCAGAGCCGGGGAAAACATCAAACCCAACTTTCTCACCTTGAAGGGAATCAAGCGCTCCCAATGCTTCCCCTCCTGCCGCCCTCCCCGCCGGCCCGTCCTCGCCGGGAGGGCCCTCCGACGGCCCGGGCTTCCCCCGCCGGCTGCCCCCTGCCCCCCGAGGAGCAGAGAGCCGAGTAGCGGGGCGCCACTGGCGACCGTTCCCCTGGGTCCCCGCTGCCCCCCGCGGGGGCGGGCGGCGGGCAGCGGCGGGGCGGCCGGGCTCGATGCGGCGGCCATGGGGCGCGGGGCCCCCCTCGGACCGTGCCTGCTGCGGGCAGCGCTGCTGCTCGCCCTCTGCCCCGCCGCCGCCGGCACCTGGATGTGAGTAGGGAGGGAGGGCGGGCGGGCTGCGCGTCCCCCCGTGTCCGCCGGGGCCCGGCGCTGACGGGGGGCTGCTTCTGCAGGTGGCTGGGCATCGCCGCCGCCGGCGGGCCGGAGAAGCCGGGCTGCGCCAGCCCGCCGCTGAGCCGCCGGCAGCAGGACCTGTGCAAGCTGAAGCCGGAGCTGGTGCCCGCCATCCGGGAGGGAGCGCGCCTCGGCCTCCAGGAGTGCCGCAGCCAGTTCCGATACGAGCGCTGGGACTGCCGCCCGCCGCCGCCCGCCCGCCGCGGACCCGCCGCCCCCGCCGGGGCCGCCGCCGCCTTCGGGCACCAGCTCAGCAGCGGTGAGTGCCCGCCCCGCCGGGGCCGCCGCCGCCTTCGGGCACCAGCTCAGCGGCGGTGAGTGCCCGCCCCGCCGGGGCCGGCCCGCAGGTGCGCCCGCCGCAGCCCCGCCGGGGCGGGGGGGGGGGGGGGGGGGGGGGGGGGCCGCTCGGTTCCCCGCTCCCCGGAGGGCTCCGGCGGGGCGGGCCGGGGCACCGGGCGTCCCGGCGGGCAGAGCCCGGCGGAGGACTGCCGCCCTGGAGGGCGGGTACCGCATCCGCCCCGGGAGGCTGACACAGGTACACGAAATGCACCGAGCAGACAAAACCTGCCATTGTCTTTCCAAAATTATTGTTGCTTATTGTAATTTTTTGCTTAACGCGTCCGTGGATGACGGCGCCTTCAACTAGATCCACTTAACTGTGTTGAAATGTTGTTATTCTTAGACCGATGTTGGGTTTATCCCCTTATGTCATAATTACTAAATGAGTGGGGTAATGACACGTAGTATTTCAAAAAGGTCACTTGATTGCAAGTAAAAATCTGCTCACAGCACCAAAAGCCACGTAAATTACTTTAAAGTGTATCATATGTGCTCAGGCGGTGTTGCTCAGCATGGCAAGACCAAAGCTGCTTTCGTTGCATGAACTAATAATGGAATTGCTGAAATTTACACTGAAATACGGACATCTTACTTGTATCAAATGGCAGAATCAAAGGTCTTGATCCTGCAAGTTTCTTTTGAGCGCTCAATGATTTCTGCATAGCCATTGATGTGAACTTAAATATTGTAGTACTTCATTCTGTGTTTGTGCAATCTTCACTTCATACTAGAATACAATAGTGAAAAAAACCTCAAATAATAACCATGAAAATGTAAAATGAGCAATAAGAAGTGATGCATATTCCAAAAAGGAAAAGAAAAAAAAAAAAAAAACCACAAAAAACTAGGGAGCAGTTTACCCTACTATGTGTAGCCATATGTATTGTATGTTAGTCCATCTGTCCAATGGGAAGGACTCTTCCTACAGACCTGTAAATGAGTGACACTGCTAACCCGTGAAGCTTCACTAGTATGTCCTGCGGAAACATTTTCTGATGGTACCAGCACCACAGACTGGTACGAACGGGAGAAACAAACAGGAACCTTCCTGTCCATGAGCAGGAGCTTGGGAGACTGGAAATAACAAGTTGTTTTTACAACAGTGAAAAGTAGTACAGTGAAATTTTAGCTGCAGTTAATGGCCAGGCATTGATTTTTGGTTTGCTTAGGGAGTATACCTTGCTTAACAGGGTTTAAAGATCCAGACACATGCCAGAAGTCTAGGAGAATGGGACTGGCTTAAGAGGCCCAGGCAGGTCCCTCTGTGATTCTTCTGAGGTATAATAGGAACAGTTAAAGGCTTTTTATACTGCTGTCTTTCCCATGGCCAACTTATTCTAGGAAAAGCACATGGCCTAAATATTCTCATGCCATCCCGATTTCTGCCTGGTTTAAGATTCTTGGGGCTGTTTGCAACCTTTGTGAGTTAGAACAACCTCAATGTTGGCTAAATTTAGCATGAGGTAAGTTCTGGCCCTATACCAAAGTAACCCAGGATCGTGACAGCTTCAAGCTCCTCCTCTGAGATCTGAACCAACCTTTTCTTCTTCAAATCGATATGAATAGTGAAAAGCAGAGTGAAGAGTAATGGGTTTGGGGTGTGGTTTGTTTGGGGTTTCATTCATTCATTCATTTATTTATTTATTAAAACTTAATTGGCTTGAAAGTTTCTAGGGCAAATAAAGTTCCAACCAGATTTAGAAAGGATTTACCAAAAATCGCATGGTACAAGCAGCCAGAAACAGTACCATTAATAGCATGGTCATGTGAAGAGGCCATGAAGTCTTTTTTGGATGTGAATATCCACTGCTTTAAACAAGTTAACTCTACAGACCAAGCTGTGATGACTTTAAACTTGTAACTGTTCGCTTTTAATAATAGTCTGGCTTGTAAAATCGCTTTCTACAGCTCCGCCAGGAAGGTGATCAGAGGGAGTGATGAAGTAACATATTCGTGCCTTGCTTTGTAGGCACAAAGGAGACAGCCTTCATATACGCGGTGACCTCAGCGGGCCTCGTGCATTCGGTGACGCGATCATGCAGCGCAGGAAACATGACTGAGTGCTCCTGCGACACGAACCTGCGGCATGGCGGCTCGGCCAGCGAGGGCTGGCACTGGGGCGGCTGCTCTGACGATATCCACTACGGAATGTCGTTCAGCAGAAAGTTCCTGGATGTGCCCATTAAGAATGTAACGGGCAAAAGCGGGAGCGGACTGGCAGCGATGAACCTGCACAACAATGAGGCTGGGAGGCAGGTATGTGTCACCATTCAGAAATGGCAGCAATTGCTTGTTCGGATTCATTGGCAAAATGGCACCAACGAAACGAGTCCTGTCCTTGGCTGCAGGTACAGATGGGGCCAATGGCAAGCACCGCACTAACGCTGCCAAAGCAAGTGGGTACAAACCCAGAATCAGAGCTGGTTTTAACTAATTAACTAACTAAACTTCACAGGTTAAAATAAAATCACAGATTAAGAATTAGATCTGGGGTGCTAATCAGAGTACTCTCAAATGGATATTTGATATTCTGTTGCAAACTTGAAATAGCCTTGTTATCAGCATAATACATTAGGAGTTTTTACACTGATTATTCCGTTACTATCATGACCTGTATTTTTAATTCTAATACTGAATGAGCAGGCAGACTGGACACCGTTACCCATCCACAGCCTGGGGTCTGCATCTGGGAGCAGAAGTCTAGAATCATTCAGAGAGGAAAAGATGGGATGGAAATAGCACCTCTGTTTTAAAGTAGCTCACTGGTTAGGGTGTTTGTCAGAGAAGTGAGAGGAGACTGGATAGCTCTTCTTCAGCCCAAAGGACTTCAAACCCATGGTGTCAGAGGAAATGTGTGTGTGTGAGGGGGGTGATATTGGGTCCCCCTGTCCTATTGTGCAGAAGAGGATAAACTGAGGCAGAAACAGCCAATACAGAGAGATGTGAGTCTGTAATCTAGTGCTTGTGGCTTACATCTGGAAGGGCAGAGACTTGGATTCTGGTTCCTGCTTTAAAATTAATTTCTCTGCTTTACCTTGGAGTTTTTAACTTCATAAGTGTTTAATGGCTCTCCCTGGCCCCATAATACTTTAAATCTGTTCTGTTCAGTGACACAGCTATAACTGAAGAAAAGAAATGGAGACCCTCTGGTTTTGACTACACATATCGATGGACTCAGTAATTTCCTGTAGCCAGAAGCAGCATCAGTGGGTTTTACTGAAAAAAACTTTCCTATCAGCCATAGACAGGGAATAGCCATAGTAAGCCATCGTAAAAGCCATGGTGGTATCATTGCAAACTATTTTAATTTAAACCAATTTTTACAGTTTACAAGGTAATATATTTAATTCAATTAAGTTATACAGTTGGAAAACCAGAAAATCTTTCAGGGACATTGGCCCTTTTCAGGACTGAAGTAGAAGAAGGAAACTTTAAAACTAAGTGGATGCTGACAAGAGTTGTTGTGAGTTTAATTAGATGCCAGTCAACTAAATCATCTCCAAGGAAAGGTGGTTGGTATTGTGTAGTAGGGGACGTTAATAAGAGGAACAGAAGATTAAGTGATTTTTTCCTTAGGGAAAGAGCAAAGGGTCATTTACCATGTTTGTAGACAGAGGTAGTTAAGAGAAGAGATAATAATCTCCATAAAATTATGTCTCTTAATTTTGTGATTTTTAATATACAGTACAGAGATTAATTTTTATTTTAATACTCATGTTTGTCATTAGACAGTGCCATTTTCTTGGATTAGGGTGAGAGTCAAAGTGTAGGGAAGAAGAGTGCAAGGCTCCAGAAGAACTTCAAAGAGAAACAGATGTGATTTCTGTGTTTAGGTGGCAGCAACACAGGTCTCTCTGATACCCTGTTCTCTTGTCTGCCTCTAGCTCTGTGTTAGCAGCAGCAGCAGCAGTTTGCTGTCCTTTTGTCTTCAGTGACAGTATTCACTTATGGTCTTCCAGCACCATCCTTGATGCTCATCACTCACTCCTGCAGGTGTGCCAGCACATCTGTCTGGGGTCTTGCTCTGTGAACTGTACCAAGGAACTGTTCAGCTTTAAAACCACACATACACACACACACATACACACAGAGAGAGAACCTAGAAAAGAAACTTTTATTTAAATATGGATCAGTTCCCTGATCTCACCTGCAGCGGTCGCACAGACAGTTGGGCCACCTACGTCACGGGGACAGGACTGACTGGCAAAGGGGAAGAGTGCGTTCAGCTGAAGATACCGTATTTTCAAACAGTGAGCTAAAGCTACACGGGGTTGGAGGATGTGGTTAAGCAAGTCTTCATTTTCCATGAACAGTATTTTTGTCAGGATCCAGGTTATCTTAGATGCTGGTTATATGCATGAAAATAGAACTGATTCTGAGTCCACATCTTTAATGTCATGCAACTGTAGTTATCTTCTGTTACTATGCTTGTTGAGTGGTACCTCTTACTATACATAACTTCATGAAAGCAGAGTTTTAGACTAGGCTGTCAGTCTCTGGGAATGTGGTAGAATCCAGCCCAAAAGAATCTGTCAGGTCCTGAGTACCTTTCAGGATTTCAGGCTTTCCACAATACTGAGCTCTACCAACAAGGCTTTCAAAGTACACTGTCACAGGCTCATTTGGTGCACACGATACATATGCTCATTCCTTTTCCAAGGCCCTTTACTGTGATTTTTTAAAAAACCATCGACTGCAAGCCTGAAAGGCCAGAAGATCCTTATTTCGCTGATTTTGTATCAATGGTGTATTTGCTGCTCATTATCTTGGACGAAAATATGCAGTCAGCTTCCATGCATAAATATTTTGTAACTTAATGGCAAACTGTAGGATAAGGCAAATATTTTGGCTACTGCCCAGAGTGAAGGAGAATGTTTATTGTTGGTACTTGGGATTTCTAGCAGCAATACTAGCTGAAGTGAAGTTTAGCGGAACTCTCAATTTTTGTAGCTTCAAAATCCTTAACTAGGAGATGTTGGAAAATGTTGACCTTCATGTTTTGGGGCTTACAAGAAGGATGTTTCGCAATATATTTTCGTGCCTTATGACCTTTTGTAATAAATACTACCGTGTTTCTGGTTGTGTGTCTTGCAAGAGCAGTCTTCCAGGGACAATACTTCTGTGTTTGTTTGGAGTTACGAATGGAAGTGATATGTGCAGAATTCTCTTGTTCCTTTCCCATTTCTGTACAAAATGCTATTTTACATTTCTACATCTCATAGTTAAATCCAAGATATATCATTTTTAAAACAGTAAGGATCCTTTGGCTGAGTTGTCCACTGTTTAGGCTATTAACCTGAACCTCAGTAGATCCAGATTTCATTCCTTATTCTGCCACAAGAAAAATGTTCATCATCTTTTAGCATTGTAATATTCAGTATACCTAGATGGGCATATGTGAGTTTGGTACCTCTGCTCCTTAAATTAAAGGATGAGGGGAGTCAGGCACTATGGGTTGAGTATTATTGTAGTAATATTCTTTCACTGATGGAGGAATCTTTGCTCAGTTTTGCACTTGTGGAAATTTATTTGATCTGCAGGACTTGTGTTCTCACATTGAAATAGGTTAGCTCCTCAGAGAGTTTATTTTTACAGGTACTTACGGGTTGGTAACAGACCCACCAACAGTCTGCAACTGTTCTTAATTGCTATACCTCCAGCAGCATGTGTGCTTGTCTTCAGAAACAGTCCTGCTTGCTTCGCCCAGTGACTTAAATTAGGCTGTTTGATTACAGCCATCGGTTCCCACTGCAAAACAAGTACTGGCAGCCCCTGTCTCACAGTTGAGAACAGTGCCTGCAAACAGACAGCTTAGCTTGGAGTTATTAAACATTCATTGGCATTAAGAGGTATACAAGCTGTGATTCCACTGACACTCTCCTTAGTTGCAGACCAGTCTCTGCTTTCTACCCATCCACCTGTTCTAGCCACACATTCCCACCCCATGCCGTTCCCCCTGTTAATTGCATTGGATCAGTGAAAGGAAGTCAGTTTAAAAATGGTCTTTTTTTTCAGGTTAATCTTTAACACAGATCAGTGTTCAGCACTATACCTAGTTCATCACTTAACCCTGTGCTCTTGCGCTAGTACCACCAGGCCTGAGGGCAGCGAGTGGCAATAGGGGCAAGAGGAACAGCTCAGGTGGGCGAAACACAACACTTGTGGATCCAGCTCAGTTCCACACTGATCACATCCCGCCAGAAGGCTGCCTCGGCTCTACAGGCACCCTTTTATTTTTGTTTGCAAAGAAACAGCAAGAGAAGATTCCTAGTCCCTAAGTTTTGCCCAATGTTCAGCTATGGAAGTTTGTTCATTAAAGTTCACATGGCAGCCTGAAATCCAGTGGCATGTTTTGTGATCAGCCAAAGCAAGATGTCAGCTCCCTGTGCTGGCAGTAGAGGCAACCCAAAATATGTTGGAGTCCCACCAGAAAACTTGCCCATCCAAGCAGCTGGGTGTCATGCACAATTGCAATGACACCATAAATCATTCTATAACAGATTGTATCAAAGCTTCATGTGAGGATCCTGAGCAACACAGTATAAAACCACAAATGTTTGTAACTGCTATGGATGTTCTTAGTGCTTCCACACTCAACCACATTTGTAGTTCTTGCGTTGATCTGATCTTCTATACACTGCTAATATATGCTGTGGTTTTATATTTTCCTATCAGCCTGAGACTCCAACATCATTTTCTGCTGTTTAGATACTCTGTCTCCCTTTAGTTTTCATTAATTTATCCTCAGAGAAAGACTCTGAGTGTCCTCTGCTGGGCTACTTGCTCATGTGGAAGTAACTTGCCCTTAGCACCTAGCAGACATGTCCAGTGCTTCCCCTGACAATTTCTGTATCCTTCTGCCTCATCCAGATTTTACTATGCCTGATTCTAGTAGACTTGGAAGTACACTTCATTCCTCAAGCCAAATTGTATAGTTTTCCCCTGTTGTTTCTTCCCTAATTAGTACCCTGGCACACTGCAGTGAGAGCAAGGATTACGTCTGTAACCTTATACATCTTATAGCACGATGTGGTTTCAAACTAATTTGAGATTCTAGTTACTTGCCATAATAGAAATGACTAATCATTAGAGATTGGAAAATACTATTAAATCCCTTCTGTCTGTAAATTGTGTGTAAAATTTGTCTTTAGATACTGTGTTTCTCTTTCCCTTGACATTCTATTAGGTTATCTGTATTCTGACAAAGACTTTCTGTCCTTGGATCTCAAATTCTCATCTGCCTCAATCCCTGTTACATCTTAATGATGCATATTCTGACTACCCAGTGATTTCCTTATTGATAGATTCTAGAGATACAAGCACAAGGTCACGTCTATTAAACAGAAACTAGCCTGTGAAGGAGAGAAGATAAGTATCTACAAGAATTACTGCTGGTTGATTTGCCACTGAAAGAGTCTGCGTGTGCTCTGGGATGAGGGTCTGCTTGTTGCGATATTCTTATTTCTTCCAGGATAGGGAAAAATCTCAAATCCCAAAAGCAATCCACAGCACCTGGAAATATCTCCTGTATTGGTGCATCACTTCACCAGGTTTAGTTTGCAAAGGCTAATGGCTGTTTTAGATCAGGGCATACACCTGCTTTTTCTTGCTCATGGTTCTTTGAATGCCTTGCTTGTTTGGCTTCTGTAGTAACCTCTACCAACAAATAGGTCCTGTTCATTAACCAAAGATGTGACTCCAAGCAAACACTTTGGTCATGTGTATTTTTAATAATGTTTGTAGAGTTATATGCAAATACCAACTCAGGCTTGTGTCAGTATCTTTGGGGCAGAACGTGCCAGGAGGCCTCAACTTCCACTGAAATTGATGGATTTAACCATGTTGGACTCAGTGACTGCATTTATCATGGTGAAAAGTCCCAGTTTAACCCATAGCGTAGAAACAGCTCATTTTATCTGCTCCGTGCCTTGACTAGCTCTGAAACTTTGAGGATAGCACTTGTGCTGCCTGAGCTACAAATAAGCAGGCTGGGACTTGATTTCTAGTCTTGCATAGGGTCAGTAAGGCTCGGCAGGATTTCAGGGCTCTGGTATCAATGCAGAATCAGGGCTTAAGAGCAGGCACAAATGAAACTACTTTCTGAGGGAAGACCAGATAAGGGTGTTAGATAGAATTGTTTTCTGTTTTTTCTTTTCTAAGACAATTTGAGAAAGGCATAGGTTGACAGTGGTTAATATTTGTGGGGGCTGTGGAGTAAGTGAAGGTTTAGGGTGAATTTTAATAAACAGCATGAAGTTGGATTTTTTTTTTGTCTCCCCCACTTTGTGGAAAATAGTGGTTCCTCCACAGAAGAATAATTTGAATCCATATTGACCTTGCTGCATGAGAAGTTTAAAGAGAAACTTACTATGAATTTGTTTAAAATTCACTTTTTCTGTTACTTTTCCCAATTGCCTTTATTGTGGAAATTAAAAATGAGGGAAAAGGTTAGTAAAATGGAAGACACTAGCGTGGGCTTTCCACACCATTAACCAATGGCTCATATGAGTCTACAGGATGGCTCCAGAGAGTACGTTAATGGAAAGGTAAAACAAAAAAACCCTAAAATGATGATACCTTGTTCTTTTGCTGTATCCGTGCATGCGATGATTTTTCTGTGCACTTTTCCAAACTATAATGTGAGATGTGTCACAAGTCTAATTGTATAATTTTATACTATAACTATTAGATATTCCAGAAGGAAGTATTATATTGATTGTCTGGTGACTATTTGAATTGCAGTCCCAGATAAAGTTACTGCTTGTTTACAGATTCCAGTTCTTTGAGGCTTGGTCTCGTATAAACGGAGCCAAAATTCTTGAGTGTTGCAAAAGCTTAATGCAGGCTGCAGATTCCCATTGTTGGTCAGACAGTTATTGTTCAGCCCAGTGTTTGCATCTGCATGGGCGTGGAAAAGTAGCCCACCTAAGGGTATTTTAGTGTTGGTAATAACTGTGGAAATTTTGCTAAAACATTGAAAGTTATAAAAGTAATGTGAGTGCAACTACCAAATTGTGTTAAATAGGGCCATTGTGCAACTTGAAACACTAGAAATCCATGATACTACTAGTATGCCTAAATTACAACAGGGCTTGATCCTGTAAGTAGGAAGCACCTGAGATTTACTCCAGAATACTTTAGCTGAACACAGCTCTGCTGAGCTATAGTGGCTCCTTTGATAGATTTTCCATGGAGGTCAGAGACGTGGGCATCCTCCTGGTCTTTCAACACAGGTCTGTCCCAAGGCACCTCCAGGCCATGCGCTGCACTGCTTCAGAGGTTGGGCCACGCTGGTCGCACAGACACTGTTGTGCAACCTCAAGCCATTCCCGTGGCCTTAGTTACAGACTGTGTTGTGAATGTTTAGTGATCTTGATGGTAGCCACAAGGCACCCTTAAAAGATGGCATAGACCTGCCCAGTAAATGCCTTCTCACATAGGAACAGTGCCATTACGTGCCCTGTCCCTGCTTCCCTTTGCTATTGCCCACAAGGGCCATTTGCATTCCAGTGGTAGGAGGAGTGACACAGGATGTGTCGTTTCAGGTATTTAGGATCTTCCAGAATGAAAAGCCAGCCAGAAATACAAGCTTTCATAATTGTGATTTGATATTGCTACATTATCACCATTGCAAAATGCAAACGTAGAGCACTTGTCAAGATCAGGCTTCCCACAGTGGGGGTCCGGAGTTGGAAACCCGATTCCTAACATGTATCCTCCCGTGCTCTGGCTTCCCCATCACTGAAATGGCAATGGCAGCTGTAATATTAAATACTTCAAGACCTCTGTGTTACTGATGTCAGGCATTATTCCTAATGAATGAAAGACTGCATCCAAATGTCATTCTCCATTTGCTTTCAGGCTGTAGCAAAGCTGATGTCAGTGGATTGCCGTTGTCACGGTGTTTCTGGATCCTGTGCTGTGAAAACTTGTTGGAAAACAATGTCCTCCTTTGAAAAGATTGGCCGCTTTTTAAAGGAAAAGTATGAAAACAGCATACAGATATCAGACAGACTGAAAAGAAAGCTACGCAGGAAAGAGAAAAGCCAGCGAAAAATACCAATTGGGAAAGAAGACCTGCTGTATGTGAACAAGTCACCCAATTACTGTGTTGAAGACCAAAAACTGGGGATCCCTGGGACTCAGGGAAGGGAATGTAACCGCACCTCAGAGGGACCTGATGGGTGCAACCTCCTCTGCTGTGGGCGTGGGTACAATACCCATGTCGTTAGGCATGTGGAAAGGTGTGAATGCAAGTTTGTCTGGTGCTGCTACGTGCGCTGCCGGAGGTGTGAGACCATGACCGATGTACACACCTGCAAATAAGATGAAGTGCAGAAAATATGGCCAAGCCATCCCGCACTGTTTGGTACACACAAAAAGGCAGTAATTACTCTCACCAAGTGGGATTGCAGGGGGATCAGCCTCAGGGGGAATGGGTATTGCCAAACAACAGGTAGTCCAAGCATTTGGCCTATGAAAGAGCAATGGAGTGAACAGCAGCCTGTACACAGGGACAGCTAAAACAACAAAAAAGGACTCCTGATGACACATTGGATCATGTAACTCCATGAGCAGGGACAGATACTAAACTTTCCAAGTCTTTAATAGCCACAACATCCTGAAGATCCCTGTGGTCAGTAGGTACTGTGGAGAAAACTCAAGATCTTGTTAGCCAGAGACTGAAGAGTTAAGAGGGCATGTAAGACATGTTAGATATAATCCTTATGTCTGTATTTTTAAAACTGGGACTAGATGGATCAACTGGATGGTTAATTTCTGCAGGCTTTAGAAAAAAAAAACAAATAGGGGAAACGTTCTGCTGTTGACCATGAAGCATTTGCTTTGCAACCGTTTGGAAAGCCGTCTTCCGCATAATACGCAGAAAAGCGCCTGGTACTGAGAAACACACGTGACCACAGAGAGCTGGGCACTGCCTGGGTGGAAGAGAAGGGCCCATCAGCACGGAGCAAGCTGTGTCCAGAGGAGAGGGGCTGGAGCACAGCTTGATGAATGTGAACGGTGTACCAAATAGCAACGTCGGGATTTATTATAGGTTGGCTTTCAAACGCACAAAGGACAGGTCTGAGGAGGGACAGAAATACAGTTTGGTATTTGAAGGAAACAAAATCCTTTGCAGGCATGTCCTCAGTATCTGAACACACAATTTGTGAGTCAGCCGGTCGTCACCCCACTGTTGGACTGTATTCAATAACCTGCCATGTTCAACCATCTCGCTGGTGGTTCACCATCATTTTCACAATTAACCATATGAGATTCAGCCCAAAGAAATCTGCCATAAAGCAAAAGATTTTTTTAAAACATTTCTTACTCTTATAGAAGCAGCAGCTAGAGCTTTTCATTAGGTTGCATCCTAAGTAAGTTCAATGCACAATGTAATTTATGGATCAGCCCACACCACTAAAATACTTAAACTGTTATTGATAACATTTTCTCCCCTTCCATATGTTGGCTCAATTTTATTTTACATCTGTGAAAGGTTGTTTATTTTTATGCAATGATTTAATGCCTGGCTTAAAAAGCATCATGTGAAAGGATTTCTGTTGTTTAAATGTGCAAAGACCTATTTTTGATAAGACAAGAAAGTTTATATTTTGTAAATATTTAAATTATGCAAGTTATCTAAAAGGTTTCCAAAACTAATGTGATAAGATTACAGCCTTTGACATTTGTTGTTTAGATATTTGTTACTATTGTAGTAGCCTTTAACTGATTTTTATTTGCATGTGCAGGGGGGAATTAGTCAGAGAATTACATAAATGTTCTCTTTTTATACCATCAGGGTGGTTATAATTATTGCAGTTAATACACACCGATGAGAAACACTTACTATGATTTTCTAAATGATCAGTTAATTAATATTCTGTATACTTTTTTTATTCTTTTAAATCTATTTTACAAACAGTGAAATCATGGCTCCAGCGGTAACTCCCACTGACATCAAGGGGACTTGCAAGGGTTTGCAATCCCTTAATTTTTTCCATGCTAACAGTCAGTTTTTAGAAAAAAATCATCTTAGTTTGGTTGAGGCTTTCAAAGTTACTTTGAGGAATTCATTTCCCAGCTGTCAATTATTTTCCCATGAAAGATGGTGATCAGATTCCCTGTCACTCTTTATTGGATGTGTAGGTCAGGAAGAAGCAAACAAAATTTTCTGTGTTGTGGTACTTCAGTGCCCCATGTGGAGTACCTTACGAACATCAGTTCAGCAACCAAGAAGTCCTTTATCTGCTGGTCCTTTTTGGACCTTCCTTCCACATTTGGCCGGTCTGTCTCCATTGACCTAGCCAGATAATTATCCTGAGGCCACAAAATCTGCTGGCTATAGGAAGGGTGCTCAATGTGCCAGTGACAGGAGGATTCAACACCCTCCCTGTGAAAACTTGGATGGGGAGGACACATCCTGGTGGAAGACCCTGAAGAGAGAGTTGCGAGCCCCAGCTTGTTCCCAACTTCCAGGACTGAAAGTAAACCCACAGGCTCCACAGGCCGTGCCACAGCACCTATTGGTAGCATGGATAGGACATGCTACTGGTCGCTGTTGATATGAAGGTGTTGCAAAGACCACCTCTCTCTCTTTCTGAATCTGCCCTACGTCAAGCTGCTGGCAGAGGTAAGTGCCTCGGTGCCCTACATGAGACTGCTCTGAGCAGTACTTCCACTGAGTTCAGCATTGAGATCACCACTGTTTTGTTGTATGGGGCTCCAGCAGGAACCAGCCACTGGGAGTTTAGTGTGGAGACAAAGATCTTCTCTTGAAGCAGCCCCAATCTGTGTCTCAAAACTACCTTAGCTTTTACCGGACCTAAAGGTTCTTCCATGCCTGATCTGTAAAGTAAGGAAAATCACCAATGTACTTCTCAGTACACCTCAACTTCTGGCAGGGTAGGAAATGGGGAGAAAATGGTCCTGGACTCCTGGGTCTAAGGTCAGCTTCAGGGATAAATCTCAGTAGGCTGTTTCTGTGGGTTTGAAGGGGAAGGGCACTTTCATCAGCATTGCACGGAGATGGGGGGCAGTCATGATGCAGCCAACGCAGTCAGGGTGTCTCTTGCCTGCTTGGCTAGCCAGTATTTGACACTGTGGTATTTTTGAGAGGTCATCTAGTTCCAAAAAAAAATATCTTTTTGTTCTCAAATGTTGTTAATAAAAGATTTTTTTCTGGTTTTGTGGAGGGGAAGAGTTTATTTTTTTTGAAGAATAACAAAAGCCAATGAAAAGAATTGGCAAAACACATGGTTTATGAAAGCTACAATGGCTGAGCAAACAAGGTAACAGAGGTTTGAAGCTTCACTGGTAGCAGGACACATCTTGCCTCTGAGAAACTGAAGAGAGCTATTTCATTGGAGGTGGCATTACCCTTTCTGCACCGAGGGCAGAGCACTGGTGAGAGCAAGTGCATGTGGTCTGAGGGGCTGCTGCTCACTGTCCTGCTGCACTAACATCTGGGGCTTGGAGCGGGAAGCAGAAGCAAAGCTGAGTGCATTGAGGAGACCGGAGCATGAGCCCCTCTCTTTACCTATCACAGTTGAAATTGCTGTTTAAGTTAAGCTCCATTGTAACTTATCTAAGTTACATCCATAAAACTGGTTCTGGATGGGCAGCATCTGTAAAAGCCATTCTGGATGGGATCAGGATATGAACATTGTTTTGTAGTAGCACCAGAACTAAAGAAATTAGCTGACGTCTATTGCAGTATTTATTCCACAAAACTGCCTTTACTCCTTCCACATTCTGGAAAAGCTCTCCTTGGGTGAGAGCAAGAGGGAGAACCATCTGTAAGAGAGCATGCCTCCGCTTTCAAAGAGGAGCCTACATATGATGTGGTTCAGCTGCTTTTGTGGGCGTACGGCATTGGGATGAATTTCATTCACTCAGTTTAATAGGGTGGAGGGTTTTTCCCAGTGCTGGGACTGGAGGATCAAGGTTGTTGACTTTGAAAACATAGCCTTATGATACTTTTGTATAGCTTTGCAATAATGCATCCTTTCTTTTTGAAAGTAGCTATGTGTGTGCTTATCTGAGCAAGCAAGAGTAGAAAAAAAATTGGAAAGAAATTCACAGTTTGAGTGGGGGGAAGGTCTTAGTCCTGTTCCCTCACACTGCCTTTTTATGCTTGGAGCAGCAGTTTGTGAAAAGTAGCAAACCTATGAAAAATGCCACAAGTTTGCTTTTTGAAGAAAGGATAATTGTAACCTCTTCTGAAAGTGAAAATGATATATGCTATTTTGAAAACAGAAATACATGTGCACTGGCTGCATATTTTAAGAGCAAAGTGGTGTTGTTGACTGAAGTGCTGACATACTCAGAGGAATTACTGCAAGAATACAGCTGGTCAGTCTGTCGACATGCCAGCCTGTGCGTGCATCAGCAACTGAAGAACACCATCTTGTCCTTGCCTGTTGGAGATGCCTTGTTAAAGATGTGTAGTAAATGGAGATTGTCTCCACTGCTATCAGAATGTCTCTGTGCTAGGCAGCACTTTTCAGTGAATGGCAAGTATGTGAAACGTACATGTAAAGTAAACAGCAACAATTAGCATTGGTCATTCAGAGGAAATGATGTTAAAAGGACATCCACGTTGGCTGAGGTTTCTGACAGAGCCAAGATGATTGATTTCATTGAAGGATGAGGTTTCACAAGATAGCAAACTTGACTTTAGGGCAGTTCCTCATAGATCAAAACTGTCATGGCTAGGTCATGTAAAGTGCTGAACCCATACCAACTCACTCTGCTGGCTAAAATTTATTAAAAACATGTAAAAGGGTCAACCCACTGTGGCAGACTTCATGCCAAATTGAGGTGCTGTTTGTCTGAGCCCTCTAACTTATGGTAGATATCACACAGGGTGGAATATCAGGAAGTATCAGAGTGGAATAAATGTTATTATTTGTTCTAGATAATCTGCCAAAAATGTTAATTGTGAATCCTCTCCTGACTGTATCCCGTCTGTCCTGCCAGGTGATCTGGAGTGCCCAGATCCAGTAGAAGTAGTAACGGTGAATGCACTATCATGACTTTATTTTTCATTTCATGCAATGATTTTCAATAGCAATTTTTAGAATTTTATGCACTTTCACAATTTGTACTGGTAGTGAATCGGCACAAGCAGACAATAGCTAACAGTACCTAACTGAGAAACTGGCTCCACACCCATACATCCAATGAGCATCACTAAGGATGGTGGTAGTAGTAGTAGTAGTAGTATTCTGACTATAAATGGGAAACTGTGGAGAAATAACTTGCTCAAAGTCACTTGCAAAAGGAGTGGCAGACCTAGGTTTAAAAAAAAAAAAAGAATAGGCAGGTCTCCTGGTCATCAACCTGATGACCTGGTCACTGCATTTATTTCTCAGCCCGCATAGTTTGAAAACTGTGGTTTGCCAGTGAGGACTGTACGGTAACCATCCAAGCCGTGACTATTGGGCAAGTCCTGCTGCAGAGCCCAGTACAATTTTTCAAGGGCAGGCAAAGACTAAAATAATCAGTTGGCTAAAATTACATTTCCTAAACATGGTCTCCTGTGGTTCGTATTTCTGGAAGTCAAATATACTTCCCTGCCCCAAATAACAAATTAATCCTGAAGGGAATGGTGCCTGTGAACTCCACATTAAAGCTACAGATAATTAGTGCTAAAATACCCATGCCTGTCCCACAGTCTGCTGTTACACTGAACTGACAACTGTGTAATTCCACAAGTAGTTCTGTTAAATAACTAATGGTTTACTCAACAGAGAATGAAATGGGAATTAATCCTCTCTGACCACTGTGTCAGCTCTGCAGGGCTGGAAATATGGTGGCAGATAGGAACATGAGACTGCAATTCATTTCACAGCTAGCAGTAATACTGACTGGTGATCCTTCTGGCCGAGGCTGGAATTTGAATGCCAGGGCTGACTGTAAATGGATGGTCTTCAGTGGAGGGGAGCTATCACTTTGTTTGCACAGCAAAGAGGTGTAACAAATAAAGCGTCTAAGAGAGTGAAGGTAGACACATACGTGGAGTTTAGATGCACTAACTGAACTGGAGAAAGATAGAGAGATTCATGACAGGGTAGTGCCACATACCTTCTGAAACCTTCTGCTGAACTTGAGCCTGCAAACACAAGTACAGCTTGTCCCAGGCTAAAAGATCAGAGCACATCTCAGGGTTTGGCCATTTCATTTTCCTCTCAGCCTTGCTATGTTTATGACTCTACAGTGTAAATTTAAATGAGCTGCACATTTTCCTTGTTAATACTTCAAGAATCGTCAGCTTACCAACCATTTTGAATATTTTTTTAATATCATTATGTGTGTACCAGAATGCCTTAATTAAAATGCTGAAACTTCTGATTGGGTAAGACTCCTATAATCATTTTCCCCAAAGCCCTGAAAATCTGTATTTGACTGTGGAGCAGAGTGAAATCCATTTCATAAACATTTCTGTTTTCTAGAGAAAAAACTTGACACTACACTAGGGGTTAAAAACAGACTGCAGTATTATTTATGTGGATGATGATTTACCCTCTGTGCTGAAAGGTACATTGTGCCTCATGTCAGTAGCACAAAAAACAGCTGACAACTGAAACAATGTCCTATTCTCTTGCATGGACCTATCTGCCCCATAATCTAAGAAATTAATTTGACACTCTTTTGTGTCAGTACATGCTAAATAATATTTTGACGTTAAACATACTGAGTTTTTAGAGGATCTATATATCATTAAGAGAATCAACGTGCAGAGGAACACAACATTAAGATACTATTCAATTCCAGTTTAAGATGTGCTATATGGGTTTTTAAAAAACAGTTCTGGATAGGCGGTGCTGATTATGCCAATGGGAGCAAAACCAGAAGTTACCAAAAACTTAGAGAACTAAGTTGTTAAGTTTTATACTTACCGACTTTGGAGCTTTAGGCTGTAGTCTCACGGCAGGCTGGGTTTGCCTGCCAGGCTGGCTGAGCGTGTGCTCAGGCTCCCAACCCGCTGCCCTGACCCCAGCCCATTGATCGGTTTAGCTATATGGTTCATAGAAACACTCCACAAACAATAGCTTTGGCTCAGTTTGGAGCAGCAAGCTGCACTGAGGACATGGCAGTAAGAACTCAGGGAGGTGACCAGGAGCAGTAACTCCTTGAGATGACTGTGCTGCCAACATCAGAATATTGTCCAACTATGGTTTCACACTTCATGTGCATTGAAAACTCCAGGTTTTTAACATAAAACAAACCAACAAAACCAAAACCCACACAGCATGAACAGAGACTATTTGACAGAAGTTCTACAAACAAAGCAGCTAGTGAAATAAATCCATTTTAGTGATTTCTATGCAAGAGATTGAGGTAGAACCAAACTTTTGGGATTATCCAATGCTACAACCATCTCCTGTAGAAGTTTTATGATCACTCACAATGTGCTAACATTGTGCCCTCTCAGGAAAACAAGCAAGCCGTGTACAGTAAGAAGGGTTGATGCTTCAGGGCAGGCACATTTTCCATTGATCAATGATTTTATGGCACCACAACTACAAGTAACCTCTTTAAGAAGTGCCCCCTTGCTTTGGGTCACTCAGGACTAAACAGCACTAAGGCAAGACAGAACTGTATTGTAGTGTCTGCTGAGACCATATTTGGGGTAACACAATTCTGCCCACTTAAATAACCTTGAAATATTAGTTGGGTTCAGTGGGGCTTTTTTTCCATTTGCTGATTATCCCATAATTGCAATGCAAAGAAACCACTCTAAACCTCTTGCACTGTAGTGCAAGATGAGCAAGAGGAACAGAACTAACCAGCTGCTTTGGGCTGCCTCCAGGGATCAGAAATTTCCCATAGAGGATGGAGTGATTTCTGTGCATTTTACACAATACACAATGTGGCTGGACTATTACAGTGGTCTATACTGATCCCTAACCCTCTCCATATATATTCTAAAGCCCTGAAAGAAAGTTTTCATTTCTACATACTTCAAAGGATAACAAACAGATTATCTTAATTTTATTTACTAATCCACCACAAAACTTAACACAAGGTGTAGTTATCTACATTGTGCATTAGGTGCTTTTGAGACATCTATGAGGGCTTAAATATAAAAGCCATAAATCAAGACATTATACACCAAGATTTCCAATGGAAAGGATGATTAGGCTGCCAACTTCTGGGAACATGTCGTGGTTTAACCCCAGTCAGCAACCAAGCCCCACACAGCCGCTCACTCACCCACCCACCCAGTGGGATGGGGGAGAGAATCAGAAGAGTAAAAGTGAGAAAACTCAGGGGTTGAGATAAAGACAGTTCAATAGCTAAAGCAAAAGCCATGTGCACAAGCAAAGCAAAACAAGGAATTTGTTCAGTCCTTCCTACCGGCAGGCAGGTGTTCAGCCATCTCCAGGAAAGCAAGGCTCCATCATGTGTAATAGTTACTTGGGAAGACAAATGCCATCACTCCAAATGTCCCTTCCTTCTTTCTTCTTCCCTCAGCTTTATATACTGAGCATGACGCCATATGGTATGGAATATCCCTTTGGTCAGTGGGGGTCAGCTGCCCTGGCTGTGTCCCCTCCCAGCTTCTTGTGCACCCCCAGCCTCCTCGCTGGTGGGGTGGGGTGAGAAGCAGAAAAGGCCTTGACTCTGTGTAAGCACTGCTCAGCAGTAACTAAAACATCCCTGTGTTATCAACACTGGTTTTAGCACAAATCCAAAACATAGCCCTATACTAGCTACTAGGAAGAAAATTAACCCTATCCCAGCCAAAAGCAGCACAGAACATGAAGCTGTACTGATAAAGACAATGTTGAAATATTCAAAGCTGAGGAAGAAAATTAGTCAGAAAAGATTTCTGCAGCATTTGGTAGGAAAAAACATTTGCAGACTACATTCCACAGAAGATAGTGCTCCCTTCCACCACCATCTATCAAGTTCAAAGAGGAGACATGATTCCTCAGATGGGAGTGCCTTTTTTCATGTCAATGAGGTTATAGCAGTATCCTGTATGGACAACACCCTAAGAAAGGAAAAGACCTTTTTGAAGGAGCGGGTGATTACAGATTTACAGATTATAGCAATTTTAAAAGGGTAAATGCAAGATTAAAGGAACTGGGTTGCATGTTCTAGAAAGGAAAAGATAGGGCCAGGAAGAATGTAAAAGACATTGAAGAGGAGAGTCATCAATTTTTAACTTGCAAAGAAGTAATCTTTCAGCAAAGATGGTTCATGAGGCAGCCTATCTAGATGGATAGTTAAGCATAGGACGAGACATCTGAGGAACCTGTTTTAACCTGAGTCTATGAAGGATGCATTAGATCTTGTTTGCAAGGCTGAAAGGGCTGACTACAGGAGCAGCAAGGAGGAGTAACTAAAAGTGGGTTTAAGCTAATATTAAGATAATCAGAAATGTAATGAAACATCTCAGCTAGAGCACATTCTCTCTTGCCATTCCTCATTGTTTTGCCTGCAGGGAGGCAGCTGAACCCAGGTCTTTGTGTCCTTTTGGTACGTTGCTCAGAAGATGGGCAGCAGTGTCCCTCATATCTCCGGTACAGCATCAGAAGCTACTGACACCTTACAGTATCACCAAACAGGCCAAGAGCTGTTCTTGCACCTTCCTGCTTTGGCCTCAAAGTTCCCATCCAGCCTTTCAGATTTCTTTTTTCAATTTTTCTTAGCCAGGTCCCTTGTATTAAGGCTAGCATATGGCCTTACAGACATAAAACTGAAGAGGATTTCATCAATAAAAAAGTCTCTTGGCTGGTATGCATGACCCAAGTCAGTTCAGGGAGGAACTATGGCCCTTCTCATCCTTACACAGGAAAGTCAGTCAAGACTTATGGTGGCAGTATTATTACTTAATTTCCTCCCTGAATTTATCCACCTGGCCTCTATTTTATTAATACACTGATCCTTGAAAAACACTCACACTGCAGAAAATCCAATTTAGGAGACATTACATATGCATCAAGCATTTAGCAGTCATGTTAATGTTTGAGGGAACTAAGTGCCATGGTAAGGCATCTGGAAAGCAAAACGTACTGAGCAAAGGGAAGCTTTTTCCAAACTAGCACTCAGGAAACTAAAGCTGTAAAAGGCTGTGCTGTTTCCAGAGGAAAATTTAAAAAAAAGTTTTATCATGAAAGACAGTAGGAAAGATGCAGAAGACATATAAAGGCAGAGATCCCCTTCAGCTTCTTTTTTAAGACTCCTATTATCCACATAAAGCAACATTAGCACAGCAATTGAGAGCTATGGTTTACAATGAAGTCTTCAGGTGGCCTGGATCGGAGCTGGGTGCTCCTTGGGGAAAATGAAGTTACAGCCTTCTTATGTCCTCCCCCTCTCTTCTCACAGCTGCACTTTTTGAGGTAGAATTCCCCAATTGTTCTCTTTCCTTCCCCCACTGCTCTGTTCTCAACAAGTCTGCAAGATGCTGCAAATGTTCCCATCATCTCGTGTAGGAAAATATGCATCCTAGATCTTTGTCACACTTGGGTGCTTTTGTGAGAAGCTACCTGTACAAAATGCTTTCATATTTGCAACTGACTACTTCCTACTACCAGCTGTGGGAGAGACCAGGGAGGCCAGAGAAGTAATCATTGTGCATGGTAACTCAAGGGAAATGCACATAGAATATCAGAAAGTCTCACTTCTTAAGAGTAAGCATCAGAAAGTTTACCTCAACAGGGGGATACTGTAACTAGCCCACTCAAGGCAGAAGATAAGAGGTAGCATGAATAGAACTTGTGGCAAGTTGTCCTGGTTTCAGCCGGGAGAGAAATAATTTTCTTCCTAGTAGCTAGTATAGGGCTATGTTTTGGATTTGTGCTAAAAACAGTGTTGATAACACAGGGATGTTTTAGTTGTTGTTAAGCAGTGTTTACACTAGTCAAGGACTTTTTCAGCTTCCCAGGCTCTGCTGGGTGCACAAGAAGCTGGGAGGGGACACAGCCAGGGCAGCTGACCCCCACTGACCAAAGGGATATTCCATTCCATATGGTGTCATGCTCAGCATATAAAGCTGGGGGAAAAAGGAAGGAAGGGACATTTGGAGTGATGGCGTTTGTCTTCCCAAGTAACCATTACACATGATGGAGCCTTGCTTTCCTGGAGATGGCTGAACACCTGCTTGCCGGTGGGAAAGAGTGAACAAATTCCTTGTTTTGCTTTGCTTGCATGTGTGGCTTTTGCTTTAGCTATTGAACTGTCTTTATCTCAACCCCTGAGTTTTCTCAGTTTTACGCTTCTGATTCTCTCCCCCATCACACCGAGGGGAAGTGAGCGAGCGGCTGTGTGGGCCCTGGTTGCTGGCTGGGGCTAAACCACAACACAAATCAACAGACTAGGGTGACAGACAAGAGTAAGGAGACCCCATTTGCCTGGCCTCTCCAGTACAAGTTTTATATTTAATAAGTCTATCGTCAAGTATATATGATACAGCTGTGAGGACACAGGTTAGAGAATAAGATTTCCATCAAAATCACAAGAATAAAATTATTTGAGAAGTTACAAAAATAATCCTACCATTTTATTGCTTTAAAATCCATTGTTTCAAAGCTTTGTGGCAGGTGCAACTTTAAGGGGTTAAAAGAGTCATATATTAAATTAATTCAGATTGCTGAAAAAAAGGCACAAATTTAAAAGATAAAATGGCTACAAGAGGTCTGCCTTTAGTCTTATTTCCTCTCCATTTAATTTTGTAGAGGAAATCTGAACTTCTTAGTTTGATGAAAGATGAAATATTCATTGGCATTCAAAACCAAAAAAATGAAGACAAGAATAGTCCAGGGAAACTATTAATGCAGACAAATGGGTTTTTTCCTCTTAAGACCCTGGCAAGTAGCTTCAAAATTATTTTGATCTTATTCTGGATAGCAACATAACCAATCCTGGCATATACACCAACAAAACTGTACTTCTGTGAAAATTCCAGGACTTAAGACAATTAGTTTTCCACAATAGCCTAATGTTATGAAATAGAAGTTATTTTCCAATTGGTAGAAACAGGGGCTTGGCTTTGATGAAAAAAATATACTATTTTGACATGTCCTCCTACACAAGAAAATCTGAAAGATTTAACAAAAGCAGTTTCACTGTATAAGGTGCATTTATTGCTGTTCTACATTAAACTTGAGGGAAAACCACATTATTTAACAAGCTAGTTAAACATACAGAACAACTCAGAATCCAGTCTTATTCTGGTATCACAGGTTATTTATTTGACTTACAAAGTAATTCCCAATACTTCTTGAAATTTTTAGTGCACAGAATTAAACTTGTCTCAGAATACATCAACAATAATAGTATTTTGAGTGCCACTGTGTGCAACTCGCACAGTGGGCTCCTGAAAAATCCTTTGTGGCTTTTGCCCATTGGTACTAGCTAGAAGTTTTTGAAGATTATATCAGAACTCATGACACAAAGCTCCGAGAGATTACACCCAATTCTGCATCAGCCCCTATTTTGTGAATACCAACACCATCAGTTATATCATACTAACTTCATTTCAGCAAAAGTTCAAGCTGGCCCTACTTAAAAGTTCCCAAAGAAAGCAATGTTTTCTCACAGCTCTGATACGAGCTAAATAAGGCCACTTCAACTTGGTCCATTTTTTATCCATTTAAAAAAAAAATTATGAAGGAAACCTTATCAGTTAAGTTTAAATGTCAGACATTGCAGAACCCAAAATAAAATGCTTTCCCTAACATGTCCCTGTAAGAACAAATTGCCTCAGCTCACATTAGATTAACATAGGTGGTAAAGGTGTGTAAACCTCAGAACAACTCTCACTAGAAGACTGCTTTCTAACAGGCTCTTGGTGATGGAAAATTTATTCCTGATGTTAGAACTAAAAGAGGAAGCTATTCCCTTACGCACATTTACCATGCGACCAGCCACTATAGCTGAACAGCCATAGGTAGAATCAATGGTTAAGCAGCAGTGCAAAAATTGCAATAAAAACTGAACAAGTTAGCCACAGTACTGCTGCATAACATGCCAAGTGTCTTCTACAAAGTAAACACTATTTTCACATTATGTACAAATCCTTCCAAGCTGCTTTTAAATATCATGCACACTCTTTATGTATTTTCTTTTGTTCTTCCCCTAACAAAAATAATTTATATTGTGCTTCTCATAGTATATCTGTATTACACTATCATGTATTCTTCCTTTACTGATTATTCAGTTTTGATGGGGGACTAACAAAATAGATTTCTGGAGTACTTGCTACTAGAATAACCAAATAACTTCAATAAAAAGTGATGCTGCCATTAAAAAGGCAGAGGATAAAAAAAATTAAAGCTCTTTATTAACTTATCACTAAAATCTACATATTCCACAAAGGTTACATACTCACAGCAACACTACGCTGTTCAGAGGACAGTACAACATTTGTCAGGATCTGTTTATTATCTGCATATGCAATTTATTAGCCAGTTGACGTACAAGGTATTATTTACCACAGGCAAACTAAATACTGTGCTTTTAAGAAATCTGCATAGAAATGATTTGATGTTTATTTTATTTTGGACATATTTACAAAAAGGATTTCTATGTGTGTTAGCAATAAATAAACCCAATATTCAAAATGTCAGTGCTCATGCACACACCGACAAGATGGTTGCATGCTTTAAAAATATTATTTACAGTACAGTCTCCTTCATAGCCCTCTCCCTAATAATAGCAGAAAGTGCATTTTCTTCCATATTCTTTCTCCTTTCCTTTTGTTTTCATTTAGTCTTGCTTCTGAGGGATACAGCCTTCCATCTCAACAACTTCTGGCCAGCCTTCATACTTGTTTGTGTCCTTGTTGTTCTTTATATGCTATAAATAGAAAACATCAACCTACTGTTAATGTAAAGTAATTTATCCTGGTGCTTTAACTCACACCTTTAAAAGACATTTTACTTACTTATTTTCAGGCCGTGGACAAAGAGAATATATCACTATTAGCCTCTTGTGCTTTGTATCAAATATAACGATCTCTCAGTATTCACCACTTAATGTAACTTGCTCAGACGAGTGTATGCTTAGAACAGTTAAGCCACACCGGGAAAACATTTTTAAAATTTATTGTGGATGTTTATTTAGGAAGAGACAAGGAAAAAAAAGACCAACTGCATTAAAACATGAACCACTAGGAAAAAATGAATAAGGATACTAAATTTACACGGCACTGAAAATGAATAGTCAGAATTTTAAGAACATTATTTAATGTTGAATGTTCAGTTTGTTTGTTTGTTTTAATTAGGGGTTTATTTTTCCACCAAGCAACCATCTGCAGTCAGGTAAGACATTACTGCCTCCAAGAGTTTGCCACTGCTCCTGCAGTAGTTCCCACTCCCTTGCAAAGCTGGCAAAAGAGAACACACCTTCCTTACTCTCCTAGTGCAAAACTACCTTTACTGGTAATTAAAGGCAACAACGACATGTTGAATTTTAACAGCTGAAGTATGGGAACATACTCTATTTCACAGGTTTTGCTATGGCAGCAATAATTTTTGCCAGAAGAGCAAAGTGAACAGCTGGGAACACAAACACCTTAACTACCACTTATCTGTCAGAGGTCTACCATTGTTAGTGCATCTAAAGTACAAGCGTTAGGTAGTAAGTTTTTAATTCTTCAGTTAAATTGCATTCGTTAAAAAGATAAATAATCTAATTACTGGGATATTAAGATCTACACCATGTAAGACACTTCTTATTCATGAATCACCAAAGAATCTTTTTCGTACATTTAAACGGAGGCGGCTAGTCTGGGAATAAATTTGAAAATAACACTGTTAGCCAGTACTGCAATAGATATCCATCCCAAACAAATGCATGGCATTTATAGAACATGCTATGCCTTAATTAACATAAGCTGTTAAATTCCAGTAAGTTACAGAATCACAGACCTGTTCAAATGGACTTTTAGTCTTAACTCCTTTTCCACCACAGAAGACCCAGTTGTCTCTAAAGCCAAGGTTAGTAATAGATGTGCTTCCTAATTCAGCGATCAGTTTCCGTGCTTCCTCATTAAGCCTTAAGCAAAACAGAAAAGTTCAGTATGTGAATAAAATACATGCCCTTAGAACTTTCATTGTTCAATAGACCATTCATTCAGCTTTAATCTGATTAAATATAGTTTAAGTCAGTCAATATTGGGCAAGATCTATCTTTCAGAATCAGATAAGGCTAGTTCTGAAATAACCTGATCTAAATGAGCTCTGCTTTTTAATATTATAGTCTCAAGGAACCAGCATACAAACCTATCAGTACACCAACAAAAGCCAAGAACCCTCTCCTGTGAGAATTTATACATACATCTCAAGTCATGTTAGCAATTCTCTAAGCAACTAAAAAAGTCAACCTTTAAAGTAAACATTGTTTGCAGGCTCAAGCTGAAGTCTAGATAAAGTAAAAGCTATTTTAGATTAGAAGACAGACCTAAATATATGAAAGAAGTTCTTGTCTGCTTGGGTCAATTATTTCACAAGTCAAAATGCTGCCCCACAGCACAGTTCAGTGCCTGTAGGTCCAGGTAGGATAATTTTAGTATGGAAGGGAAAACGATTCTGTAGGATAAGTTATCATTCCAAAACCTCCAAATAACAGCTCTTTATTTCTTCTTTTCAGTTACTATATTTGCGCAATTATTAAAGAACATACACAACTTTTGATTATTACTACTTACCGAGATATAGTTGCATGACTCACTTAAGCTGAAATTATGAAAATGATTAAGTTCTTTGGAGGTTATTTGCACAACCCAGACCAAGTTTCTAGAGCATTAGGGCACCTTATATTTAAAATAAAAATAAAAATATTTTATCTTTTAAACATGTTGGTTCTTCACAATTTTCATTGTCTTCAAGAACCGCATTTATGATTACCATCAACCACCAGTGGTAAGGTTTTGGCTAATTATGTAATATCACTAAGAAGCAGTAGTTCCTGGCTGTCAGCATGAATGGGACAAATTCACCTTCTTGTTTAGCTGATATTTTATCTACATAAAAGCTTTCAAAAACAGCAGCTGTGACATGATTATTGAAACAAACTGATGTACTTATTACCTAAAACATCAAAGAAGAAAGGAAAAAGACCAAAAAGAAAAGTAACAAAATGAGTAGAACAGACAGAAGATCCAGCCTTGACCTAAAGAAACAGTAAATTGCTTTGTTCTAAAAGCAGTGAACGTACAGACACTGAAGTATTTACTGCAAAAATTTACTGCAAAGTCAGGACTTTGTCGTAGGAAAGTTGCTCTGATATAAAAAAATACAGACAAGTTGTGGATAACAAATTGAACCAAAAAAGTAGAGAACACATTAGCAAAAAGTTAAATATTATTAAAACAACAGAGGAAAAGGGAAAAAAAAAACCTCTTAATTTTCACTATGAAAAGCAATCCTTTGGACAGGATGACTTAAGTAAGGAGTAGATGACAATACAAATTCTACGGTAATTTTCAGTATCTATTAAAGCTGACCAAAGTTGGGAAGGTTGGAAGATAATGTTTAGAGAGAACTAAAACCTCTTAGGCTACATTACATTAATAAATTGAACAGCTTTAGGGTGGAACAGTCCAAACATCGAGGCCAAAAAGTATGAGGCACACACAACTAACCTCTCAGACTTCAAAAGGAAGGATACAGGCAAGGCCTATTGGGAATGGGCTCTGCACCCCTGTAACCACTGAACTCTGTCTTGGGAGCTGATCTGAGAAAAGTGCTGGATGGAACAGACCAATTTCCACCAGAGTATGTTCTCACAGTCATGTTCCTATGTCTGGACATATTTGAATTTACTAGCATAAGACAGAATGTGCTATCAGCAATAGGAAAATCAGCACATCTCCAAAAAGTCAGATATCCTTGGCAGCATACATTTTTAAAAAAAGAGGTGGGGAGAAATTCTAGGAGAGCAGCTAGAAACTACAGGGTCTTCAGGAACCAGGGAGGATACGGGTATGGTTTTAAAAAAAAAAAAAGTACAATGCCTGACATGCAAATATATTATTCATAGCTATGAGTAAGCAAGTTTGTTGGACTGACCAAATGCCCTACCTTGTCTTCTTGTTGCATTAATATCTTTTCTCAGAGGAGCAAAAAACCAATTATGTGTACTGATACAGCAATTGTTAATTAGTCAACTATTAATCTCTAGCCTTTTCAGATTTTTAAACACCTGTGATATTTCTGCTTAAGGGTTTAATTTAATATCTAATTTATTGTTTCTCTGTTGTTGGGATCACAAAAGTATACACCTAACAGTCTTCTACGTAAATACATACATAACCTATTACACCTGGTTAGTTTTAATTTGATCCTTGTTGTCCCCAAATCACATCAGCATTATAAAAACTAATAAACTGAAAGCATAGGTACAAATCCATCATTCTTGGAAGAACAGAACTTTATCAAAAGTGACTGTGTGATAAAGAATGCATTTTTTCAGTATGAAACAGCATTTAAAAGTTTAAGCAATATTTACTATATAAATCAATGACATACTTGGTTGCACCATCATCATATGTTCCCATTAACACTATTGTGCCCTCCTGGATGGACTTCAGAAATTCAATAAATGGTGCCACATCTGAAAAGAAAGAGAACACAAAACCATAACAAGCAACCATTCCATATTTAAACACCTGCAATGCCTTCCTGCAAAGACATCCCTTTTAAGAACATTTGTAAATGTACTTATAAATTTATAAAAAGTTGCTAAGTGGGAGATAAAATGCATCAGAGAGAACTTTTTCATTTTATAGGAAGAGTTTCATCCATACTGTGTAAAGACATAACCACTAGTGGGAACTACTCAGGAGGAGAAGTGTGTTTGATTAACCATACCATTCCCTCCCACCTCAACTATTTGTGTTTCTTTAAAGTTGCATGCTCCTCGCAATCACAAAAGGTAGAGGTGAAGCACTCCCTTAACTATCGCCTTAAACCACCACAGCAAATGGAGCCCGGGGTGGGTGGGGAGCAGGGAGGGGGGAAAAAAAAAAAAAAGAAAAGAAAAAAGGGACATTTAAGTTTTCTTTCTAACCAGCTAAGGTAACTGCACCTACCTCCTCCCCACATGTCAAAGAATTTAGTGTCTAATGGTTCTCCTGTTCTGCCTTGAAGAAAAGAAAAGAAATATCCGGTGTCATCCAATATAGCCAAAATTATTTTACAGACAACATGCCCAACTCCTCTTAATGACTCTTTCAGAGAAAGTGCTGCAGAAGACACCATATAAATCAATTCCTATGGTAACTCTTATCTTTTATGAAGACTGCTCCTTAAACAGCAGAGTAGTTTGTGAAAAGGTAAGGGCGGGGGGAGGAGAGAAAATGGAAACTTCTGATTTTGCTTCAAGTGGAATACAAAATAAAACAAAAAGCCCACAGCCTCTAAAACCAACAAAGAGAATTCACTTCATATATTAGGCTTTTTTCTTTTGTAAATTGTTTTTGCAAAAATAGGTAGTACAGCTATAGGTTGCCTTTAGTGCCACTTGGAAAGTAAGAAAGATTAAAATTACACTGCATGTTTTGCTAGAGTGTGGAAATTCTTAAGTTGATTTAAACATCCACAACAAATAGAAGAAAGTGGACAATAGAGCAATCTCATTAGCTTTTTTTTTCCACTATGCTGTCTAAAAGGCAGTGTTTGATGGAAGGTCGAGTCTTCTTTTTAATACATACATTCATTTTAAAGTTTGGAAGACAGAAAGACTGGCAGCTATGTAATACAAAGGTAGGTATTTTGGTTTTGAACAGATTGAGACAATTTAGGAGAGCAAAATAGGATTAGGGGAGTATTGTTCAAGTCATGCCTTAGGTGACGTAAACCTGAGTACAATCCAAAAATAACATGAATTTATATTGCGGTGAAATGACAAAGTGCTATCTCAGTGCTTCAAGGAATTGCTTCCTACACATTAAGGACAAAATTGCCAGTACCAACGTTAAGTTCAGCTTTCAAAGTGACACACAGGTAAATTTGTTTGGTTTTAACAAAAGTTAAGAATCCTGAACCCAATTACACAGCATAATGTATTTAGGGACAAGATCTATAGATATGGACTAATCGAATATACTGATTTCAAGCTAGGAAATAATGAGCTAGTCTTTCCATGTAGTAACAGAATTATTAAGTAAGTTTCACTGAAAAAAGAGCAACAGAAGAATTTATTAGTCTATGAAGTTTTATTAGTAGTAGCAACACACAAAGTCAAAAGAAGAAGCACGCATCTCATGTCTTTTTCCATTTCATATGTGCATTAGGAATTTGATGTATCACTGAGATAGTCACCACAGCACTCCACATTACTATTTTTACTACACATTTTTAGAAACAAAAATGCACTGAGTTTTTCTACTTTTAACAAAAACGTCTAAGTGCCAAGATCTGACATTATCTCAGCATAAATATACTAAATACTTTCTTTTCTCCCCCTGCTTCCTTTCACCATCCCTTAGTATTTCACCTAACATTTCAGAAACAATTTGAAAATGAAGACAACCTGCTCACTTAAAATGTCACTTACCATTGACCAAGGCCACATTTATTCCTCTGCCAACATTATTTTTAACTCCACTCATTAAACTGAAACAAAATAAACAGTTTTATTTTTAATAGGACAATTTTCTGATGTGAAATATTTCTGGTTTTTAAATAGGATCAAACTGTAAGAGATACATAGTTGAAAGATCACATGCTCATGAGTATTTAAATGAAGCAAAATCTCCTTGAACTAATCTGTGCTCTTATTGGCACCACTGAATTGAGAACAATATAAGTATCCCCAGTTGTATCTGTTTCATTTGATCACTTAATCATCTCAGTTTCAAAGTATGTGTGTATACTAAAAGTGTCACAAAAAATAAAGTGCTATTAATGTATTTAAGAAAATTCCTTGCAGTTAAAGAGCCTGAAACAAATAATAATTTGAGGAGCTTAGCACAGTCACACAACCAACATTTTAAGCTTTTTTGTAAGCACATGATGAACAAAAAAATGTGTTGAGTTTAAAAGCTAACTGAACAGAGGCATTTAAAAGTAATATTGCAGCATTACACTAAGAAACAAGAAAGTCAAAGCAGTTCGCTACTTATACCTATAATAGGAAACCTAAATCCAAGAAAAATAGTTCATACACTGGTGAGAATTTAAACAAAAGTTTAATATAATCTCAGAGTACAGTTACACATCCCAACTAAACTGTCACGATCTATGACAGCAATTACTTGGCCAAACTCAGAGTGGTAAAGGAGCTGGAAAGAAGATACACCTTGTGAAATGGAAACCCTTCAGAGCTGTAACAAGAGCTAATGGAAACATCAAGATTGTTAGCTCGGATGCTGTGCTGCCTTGGGTCATGGTGGGTGTACCACTCCAGAGAGGGGAAGCTTCCACACCTCCTCATCCCTTTTCACTGGCACTGCATAAAGATCTCTGCTCTGCCTCCGGGCCCCAAATATCCCAGCATTAATATTCTGACACTAGGAGTAAAAGAGTTAACATATTCAAGGAAAAATAGGAGTAAGGGTTGAAACAAGTACATAAATTAAGGTAATGAAGAAGTCTTCAGCTGAGACGCAAGAAAGCCCCTAAGCATGAGCATATAGGTGCACATATCATTAATTACAAGCACACTCTAACAGATACTTTAACTCCACCCTGATCAGGATTTCTTTAACCTCCCTAGCTTACTCTGGGAAGGGGCTGCAGATGTGTACAATCCTGTTATGCTCAAAACTTTTTCACATTTCTTCTGCAATCACATGACTTCCAGGTCACATCTGAACATCCGTTCTCAGCAATGTTTCAGAAGGACCACATCCTTACACACACAACTGCAACATCAGCTTTCTCATGCTAAGAAATGGTCTGTCACAGAAGTATGACAAAAATCTTCCTCTCTGATGCTATCTTTTGCACCCAGGATGAAGACAAAAACCAAAATTTAGAGGAATGTCAAATTTAATAGACAATGGTCAGGAACAGACTCAGTATTAGTAGTTCAGAGAAGCCATGAAAGACTACCAGTTAATGGTAACTCTTGGAACAGTGACTTCGGTTTTAAAGAACTAGTAATCAGAGATGAAAGAGTCCATATTCTTCTGTTAGTCCTCTAAGTTATACCATCTGCCAAAAATTCTGATTAAAATTAAAACTCTAATTCAATAACTTCTGAAAAGGAAGACTTGAAATTTTCTGCTGAAATGCAGAATTTAGTTCTCATTAGTAGGGAACTCCAGAAGTATTTTACCCACTGGAGGATTATTTCTTCTGTGATCACATGATTTTCATGTCATGTCCGAGCATCTGTTCTAAACCATAAAAACATATGGCAAATAAAGACTGAAAACCTAAATAAAAAAGGCAGTGAAGTTCTGAACATATTCTGTGCTCATATAAAAATCAGTGGACATTCAATTTACCAAAAAGAATGATGACTTCCTTTTATTTTAACTACAAAATTCTCTGTAAATAAATAGCAGTCAAAACATATCAAACACTGGCGTGACTAGACACTGAAAATCCACACGCTCATCACAGAAGTTAGAATGGACTTCAGACAACAAAAAAATCCAGCAAATATGCATACAAGAATTACTAGTTATCAAAAGAAATGTTGTGCAACGTTCTGCTATAAGGTTACTGCAGCATAGTCATGTAATTAGGTTCGTAATAGAAGTAAAACTGCATGGAGCAGTTGCTGGTAAAGAAGTATAGCAGTATTACCCCTTCTTCCAAAAAGCCCATGAAGTAGCAACTACAATATTTTGATGACTATAGTATGTTTTTTCAAATTAGAAAAGTTTGTCCTTCCAATTAGGAGAACAAGGCCATAACTGAACTTCTATACAGAATTCCTATTTCACACCAAAGTGTCTATATAATTAAAAGAAAAATTAAGAAATTAAATGCCTTCTGAATTATATCAGCACCTTTAGTGCTCTCATAATCCAAGTGACATCCTTATGTTTAATACATAGCAAAAAACCTACATTGTAAATATCATTGACAAATTAATGAAAACTTGTCCCTGCTTCCGTGTCTTGGAAGCATGAAGAATACAAAGTAATCAGAAAGAAAGCATTTTGCATGAGTGAGTTCACAAAATATCGCTAAAAAAAGAGCTACTGAAGAGGAAATATTCTTTCAGAGCTCTGAGATACGACTTTACACACTCGAGATCACTTGTGCATTAAGTCACAAAACTACAGGCTGTAATGTGACAGTTTTCTCACAGGAGGGCAGCCGTTCATCAGTTTTAGAATTCTTCCAACAGTTTACACTCAACAAGTTATGGGAGCTTTTGAAAGAGAAATCAAATGCCTTATGAGCGAAGCAGGAGATAATATAAAATTAATCAAATTTTCTGGTGGACATTTAAATAGACATTACAAGTCCTCCTCAGAAGGAATTCGGAAAGCTTTTTGCCAAGGCAAACTGGACTTAAGACTCCAATAGCTATGCACTAAGGTGTGTGCTAGTATTAAAAGAATTGAGGATTTCTTGCCAGCAACTACTTTCTTTTCATCACTTCCTTCAGTGAAATATCCAGTAGAGGATTTTTTTTTTTTTTTGACAGGAACAACAATCTCTTCTTGGTTAACCAGTAAGCAAGATGTTTCAAACAAACAAAACCCCACCCTACAATCCTGAAGTTAAAATATTACTTGCACTCACACAACTTTTAATCAGTGAATCACCCTAAGTCTTCACAGATATTATGCTTCCTAGCAACCAGAATGTGAGGGCAGCAAGGTTTGTAACACCAACAAAAATACCATGCAGAGAGATTAGATAAGAGTGTCCAAGGTCACGAAGTGAATCAATGATAAGAATGGAAAGCAGAACCTAGCAGCTTTTAGTTAGTACACGCCAACGGTGAGCTCGTGCTCACTTTGCATGTGCTCCTCAACTACACTGTGATGCTCTGCTGCAAACGCACGCCTACACAAGCGAGCAAGCTTGAGCTAAGTCGGCCTCACAGAACAGCTCGAAATCTGAATGGTGCTCGTGTTTCTACGAATAACGCAAAGCAAAGCAGCTGCACATTTAGTTGTCGGGGAGAAAAGGTCCCATTTCAACTTCGCTACGTCTTAATTACTACAGTTAGTGCTAAAAATACAGTCTTCTCTTTAAGACCATACAAGACTAAACTTACAGAGTTACTTTGGAGAGTAAAGTGATGGAAAATGTAAACCGATACTTTTTATTCTCTTAGAGATTGATTACTCTATTTACTATATTACATAGGGTTAAGTGGTTCACAGTCAAGTTGCCATTTGCTCTAGAATTCGTTAGCGCTAACTGCTGTATGTGCTATCTGAACCACTCTGTACTCACATAGCCTGGGCTGAGAAACAGCTAAACTGGAGTAGTTTAAACGCAAATGGAAGGCAAAGGCTTGTAAGAGCGACTGATATTAAAAAACCTCCTTCCAACAACGCTAACGTCATGTCTTTTCTGACACATGACATGCACTACTGAGTGGATAGATTATGTTATACGAAGCTGCACACTCTGGGTGACAATGAGCAGGAACAACATAGGAGCAAAGAGACAATGACTCTAAAAATAAATATTAATATTCCCATTACGGGGATTACTGAAAGGTATTCAGTTAAATATTCTAGGCACAGTATTATTGATAATACTGTGTTAAAAATACAGTTGTTAGAAACAGGACAAGCTCAAAACCAAACTGTGTTTCAAGCTGTTCCTTTCCTCATTTCACAATTATTTTAAGTTTATTAACTTTAGCTACCATCAGCACAATTAAATAACTACTGATCATTAAAATCTATTTTCCCCTTTTCAAGTCATCCTTTAAAGAAAAGTGGAAAATATGTTCTGACATCAGTACTATAGAAAGAGATGGTTTAAAAGATGACTTGCAAAAGATAATTCCACAGCACAGTTTTAGCTGATGACATTGTTAGAAGTATCAAGAGTAATTATTTAAAAATACAATTGTTGACATAATTACTATTAGAGGCACAAGAACAAGTTATTTGGAGACAAGTCTGCATTTGACTTGACAAAGTCTAACTAATCCTTAAGTCTGTAAACCTGAAATAAAGTGTAAGCTATTTTGCATGTATTAAAATAGCGTACATTTCTGCATTTACTGCAGAGTATTAAGTGTGCTTCATCAGAGATTAAGTTACAATGCAATATAATATTTTCATGTGGTCAAACCACTGGCAAAACAACAACGATGAAGAATCCCTTAAACTACTGATTTTGTGTGCAAAGTGATTCAAGACAGCATTTGAAAGAGATACTTAAAGACAACAGGTAAAAATACTTACACGTTATCTTCTACACAAATTTTAGGTCCAACTACATTTGCTGCTCCGCTTGCCATTTTGAATGCAAAATGCTTTTCAGGACAGGCTTTAGAGATCCCACATTTGTATCTTGGAGGTTTTGTAGCTTTCAAAAGGAAATAAAACAGGATTTTAGAGACAACACCACAGGTAGGCTAACAGAGAAATATCAGTTAGTTTTCCAAAGGAATTCAAGGAAAAGAGCAAAGACAAACAGTATCTCATATGCAGGTTCATAGCAGCTTAAAATAATCTAGGTTCCTGCAGTACCTCATTATTCTACCTCTTGTTCTCACCCTGCTGCTTGCTCTGGCACTGTCATCAAAAGTCACAAGACAAAACTAAAAGTGAAATGCTGGCAAAAACCAGACTTTACCAGAATATTAGGAAAATCAGGAAAAGAGAAAAATTAGTTTCTGATTACATTTGAAGTGTAATTAAAACTTTCTTAACTATGAAAATTCAACAGTCTGTTATTAGCAAAAGCAAGTCACAGCAGTAACACATGCATATGAATACTCACAGCGTGCAGCTGCATCCAGTGCTGATCTAGCTAAAATGCAAAAGAAAGTTTTACAAGCTGTTACTATTAAAGTGTCATCTGCTATAAAATATCCCATAAATTTAAGACCTTTCTGTACCCCTATAAAAACAGGTTGGTGGACATGAAGTATCAAATACATCTGAACATTATGTTCCAATAAAACATCAACCTTCACACAGTAAAGAATGAAAGTGATCAGGAACCACATTTAGAAGCACTGCCTTAATTTATGACTCGCCAATTAACACAAAGGTCCATGGAGATACAAAACCACCAGGGATTTGTGGAGGTGTGGGCACTAAAGTGAAATGAAATCTCTTCTTACAGCTTCACCAGGATGGGGTTCCTTTCACCTAACACTGGAAGCCTGCAACTCAGGTGTATTTGAACCCAAGCAGTCATGACTCCCTTTCTTGGGATAGGAAGAGACTCAAGTGACCTCATCATGCACATATCTACAATACATCTGTAATCCTTAATGACACCTGTGTCTCTTCATGATTATTAAAGATGCCTCTAGTGACTGGTTCAGATGTCGGCTCACACTGTAGTAATCTGAAGTTAAATGACATGAACACTACCCATGCACCTAAAGTTGGGGTTTTTTGTAATGAAAAGCCCCTTTAAAGATAAAGCTGGTTCAAAACATAGACTCTGAATCTTAAGTCACTTTAGCTGCTAAGCCTTTTCCGTGTAGAACCTGGGCACATCTGAAATGTTTTGATTACTGCACATTCAATTGTACATGGTAGTGTACCTGTGCAAGCAAAAAAGCCCACCCAAAACAGATTTTGAATTGCTTAAGCAGGAGAAAGGCAGAGTGCAGATTTCCAGAAACACTGTTCAAGTCGACTGGTTTACAACTCCAGACTAAGACTGTAAGTACCAGTAAACAGAAAAAGCAGGTAAAATTATGCATAGTTGGCAGGCAAAAGAATCAAACTGATTCAGAGAGTAGGTTAAATATTTCATACAGAAAATAACTTAATACACACATTATGTATTATACATGCATTATATATATAAAATAAGAGGTACACATTAAAAATAAACACAGAATTCTTAAGTGTAAAAGCCTAAGTCAAGCTTTAAGCAAAATGAATATGATATTCTTGATTATGGCTCAAGTAAACATTAATATATGTCTGGAGAAAACAAAGTCATCACTTACCAAATATGTGTCCTAAGTTTGCATCCATCTTTATTTCAAACACTTGAGATATGACATAAAACGTCAATAAAAATATTGCTACGACTACTACCAACTTTGCAGCACCTATTCAAAAGCAGAGAAAAGTTTCAAAAAAATTATCTGCAAATGATAACATTGTTTACCAAAATTAACTACAGGAGAAATGCATATCAGATTACATTAAGGGGAACTCAGAAACAGGATGATCATTTGTGGACTCACTAAACAGAAGTAATCTGCAGGAAACGGACACTACAATGTAGGATGCAACTGAGCCAGTCCATCAGGTTACTAAACCAAATACATACCCTGCTCTCAGCTTTCTCCAGCATCATGCTTGTCTGACACCACAGTATACCAACTCAGCTCAGCAGCCAAGAGAAACCAGACTTTTCTGTAGAAATCCAGCTTAACAAAATGAACTAAGCTGATCTAACTGGCTGCTGTCCAAAGGGTAAATTCACACCTCCCCCCACTCCACTTCCCTGTTCTTAGCCCTGTGTACCTGTCTCCTCACTGTTAGCAAACACTCCTCTTCCAACCCCCAAAATTGAGCCACCTCTATTTTAATGTATGGCCAAGACTGAGTGATTAGGGATCTGATCATATACTGTAGCTTGGCTGCTCTGGTCAGTCAGGTCTAAGCATTACATTAAAAAAAAAACAAAAAAAAAATCAAAAAAAGCCTCCTTCACCTCTTTTTTAACAAATTTGAATTACTGACCTTCAAAAAACAAGTTTGAAGACTCAAAAGAGCTAATGTAAAAAGTACTAAAAAGCAGTACCTCTCTCCTCCCCCTTTTAAAATGCTGAAGCCTCAGGTAGCTTGAAGTTTTACAAGTCTAACTTTCTCCAGTGCTGAGCAGTCAAACTACCTCCTGGGAGGAGAGCTGGAAGCACGCAGTACTGCCATGAACCCTGCCATTTTTTAGTGTAATTTTCAATAGATATTTACATAATACTCTACTCTTAGCTTATTGTGAAATACTAACTGACTGAGAGCAGAAGTTAGGTCAGGTGGCATCTGATCAATATCCTGCCTTCCTGTCTCACTCCAGTATGTCAAACTGTTTGGAAGAAGCAACCTTACAGCATGCTTCTGTTTCTCAGATTGCCAGCCAAAGAAATCCTTCAGAAAAAAAACCCAAACATGTACTCCTGCAGATCTCAGACTGCTGCTGTGATGGACTGTTCAGAAAGCCTTAAAATAGACAGATTACTCAGCCTTCGGAAGGATGACAGATGTTAATCAATCCTTCCAAAAGGCTAAAAAAAGATAAGGGGATAGTAAAAAGAAAAGAAAGATGAAGAAAGAGATACAACTTTTTTGGTTGCTTGTGGTTCAGTCTTCCTCTCCCACTTTCCATTTTTGTGTGTGTGAGCACATACATACCATGTAAAAACACACAGATGCAAACTTAATTTAAAAGCACTAAGCTGGAACTCCAAAGATTATTGCACTTGAAGGAAAGCAAACCACATGTAAGCACTTGAGAAAACAGATGATCTGAACATACGTTAAGAAGTGGAGAAAAGGTTTTCAAAGCAATGCTGCTTAAAAAGACAAGATGGTACAAGATCTTGGAATGTGTCATCTAGCAAGTGGTACTTCGAGAGAATGTTGTTTCAGTAGACAGTAGGCGAGATGAACAAGAACTCAGTCTGAGCACTAACCATCCCCTCCACTGTATATCCTGAGCCTTTCAACTGATCTGCGAGCGCTCCCTCTAAGGGAGAGGTAAGAAATCCCGTAGAATATTCTTTTAGCGCTTGAACCAAAACCAGCCTGTTCACCACAGGTTAAGTATTCTATAGGAACTGCTGCATCTTTGTCTGTGGGTTTTAGCAACAAAAGTAGTTAGATGGAAGAAAAAAAATTTTGAAAAAGTCATTTTCCAGGTGTTTTAGGCACCTTCTAAAAATTGCAGCATTTTCCAGATCTTTATCAGATTTACTTTAGCAGCTTGCTCCCAGTTATACATATTGAGGTTAAAAAAACCACTTCAGAAGTAGTGACAAAAATCAGGATTAACTTCATGCATTAAGAAGGATAATGTGCAACTCTCTTGGAAAAGAAGGTGTCATTCTCTCCTAGAAGAGCTCGGTTGCTCCTTCTGCAACATAACACTACAGCTATTGATAAAAGCGCAATGCAGCAGAAACTCAGAACTGTTCAACTGCCACACAGACTATTACACTGCAAGGAAATGTCTAAAATAATATTTTCTTGTCGTGTTATATTGGCAAAGATCTTATTTTTACAACCACTACACCTCCTGTCAAGTAAAATCAGTTTCTCAAATGCTGTACTACAGTAACTTTCCTCTATGAAAAGGCTTTTATAGCTTTCAAACTCCCAGTAACCATTCAGGATGTTTCAGACACTATATTATAATAGTGCATAGCACTTTCGGTTGGGGTGTAAGGCAGGGAAAAAATAGCTTAAGACATCAATTGCCCTTTTCCTTCTTCCTTCATCATCTTACAGAATTAGCAGCCAATGCATGTCAAGTCATGGCACCTTACCCAATCATGCAGATCAGCTGAAGCGTTTTAACCAGCTGCTTGTTCTTAGACCATCCCAAATTCCAAAACAAGTTTCATTAACATCAATTAAACAGAACAGCAATGCCTGTTATGCCAGTTAAGTTTATTTTAAAACCTTATTGTCACAACCTGATAATCCTGTCTATAGTACTTGTTTCACAAGTGACAAAAGTCTGATTTTACTGAGCATACTTACCTGCTATTCTCATGTTTAGTCTTCAGCCAGTTAATGACACTACTGCATTAAAAATAAGCCACCTAGGGAAAAAGAAAAGCATATCATTGTAATTAAAGCCAAATAAGCACTTTTGTAATGAGTTAACAGTAAAAAAAAAACACATAGATTTTCTAGCAAACAACTTTAATGATGATTGTCCTGAATACCTAATTCTTAATGCTCACAGTAAAGGGAAGAAGATTTAGGATGGATTTCTGATGTATCACTCATTTGTTACTCCACGAAACAAGTGTTCTGAAAACCCATTAATTTAATTTCATCAAATCCACTACAAATTCCATTCAACTTTCAACCCTTCAATCTGCAACGCAGGTATTTATCAGTGCTGTATCTAGGCAGTTTTTGATTTCCTAAAGCTATGCGGTGAAAGTCAACAACTCCATCTGCATTGCTTACAAGTCCTAGCAACTTTGGGATGCAAGTTGTTATTTGGCAACATAACATAGCAAACTATGCTTTGGAGAGAAAATATTTAAGCATTTTGGCCTTTAGGATACTGTATAAATTGCATTCAATGGAACTGAAAGAAGGTTATTCTAATACGTCAGTCTATGCATTACAGGAATGTAGTAACACATTTGTCACTCATAGCAGCATCCAGATTCACGTGATGGTCAATGGTGACAGAAGCACCAACCCTAGAACTGAGACTGTTTCAGAATAAACTGAAAACCCTTGCCTGTGAGCACACACCATGTAAGCAACCAAAAGTTTCTCCTTGAGAAGAGCTTGCCACTACGTAAAAGTCAAAACCGGCCACAGCCTACACAGACTCTGCTCAAAGGCTGCCACCTCCTCCTCAAGCGACCCATGGTCCCTGGGCTGTACCAAATCTCTTGCCCTTTGCCTGCAGAGCCACAGCTGCTGCTGGCTCTGCACCATGGCTATGCTCAGCCATGGTGGGGCCCATGCTGCACTGAGCGCGGACATCTTCTGTCTCAGGTTTCCTCCTACTCCAGATTCAAGAAGCACAGAGCAAAGACTACCACATACAGCCACTTGGCACCCCCAGCACTGACATGTTACCTATACAAATTACATTTCACAAACATTGTGAACTTTACTAATATCTATTAGAAACACAGTAATTTGTTTTACAACACTTAAGTAGATTAAACATGTAAATAATTTCTTACAATGAACTGAAATTAGAATTTGTTTGAGAACAGTACACTACCTGAACTGTTCTGTCTCATTTCTTCTATTCTTATCATAATAATTAAGAAAGAGCTGTCAGTTACTTTCAAAAATACATGAGGCATCCAGACAAATAACAGCCTGTAATCAGTACTTCCCTTCTGGATTAAAAAAAACAAACAACCTATTTTTGATTTTGATGCATAACTACTTACATTTAATATGGCAAAAGAAAAACTACTGGCATTCAGGGATCTTACTGGATCATCTACACTAAGGCCAAATTTGAAAACATGTAATAAAGTATCATTCTAATCCACGTAGCCATCCCACATCCCCATCACAAAGCTACAGCATCCCTAACACTCTGCAGTCCTATGCCATGATTTCGAAAGCCATCAAAAATTTTGTCTTTAGAAATTATTTGAAAAACTACCGTCATTAGAAATCAGGAAACACAAACCATTTGGAAACAATCATCAAAACCCTGACATAGTTCTCATGGTCTATGCTAGGGAGGAAAAGCTGGTATTACACAACCTTTTGCCTTCACTTAACTCAGTATTTGCAAGTTCAGTGATTTATGTTCAGATCCTCTTTGTAAAGGCACAGCCTTTGTGCTCTATTGCTTAAAGTGTCCAAGAAAATGGACAGCAGAGAAATAAACAGGAAAAACCAAATACAGGTATAGAAATATTTATTTCTACTCCATAAGAATTTGAAAACAAGTATCAATAAAGTTTGAAAAGCAGACGAACATTTTTGAATGCTAAGGCTGTACTACAAGGGAAGTCTCACAGCATATTACTGACATAATATATCCATTATATTTATAGCCACATATATTATATCCGTATATAATATCTTCTCTCAGTGAAAGGCTAGCATTTATCAGTCTTATAAAAAGGCAAAACATTCTGCCAGGGCAGATAAACTCATTTTATTTCAAAGTGTGTGAACAGACTTGTTCCAAGCTCCCTTCTCTCCCCTCCCCACCCCCAGAAACATATCAACATTAGAATAAACACTGTCTGTAGTATGAACAACCACAAGCTTGGTTTAAGTCAGCATTGAAAAGGAAAAAATTTTCTTCTTTTTGTTTTACTACAAACAAAAACACATAATTCAAAGCAAGAAAGCAAGAATATGAACAAAACCAAAAAGCAGAAACTAAGTGAAACGACCACATGATTCAACCTTGACTGCAGAATGCCTTCATCCCAACACCCCCATCCACCCATCTCAGTGATCACTATTTGTTGCAATCAACAAATAAAAAAATGCATCTTATCTGTTGTGTGTGAAATGTTTTTCATTTAGAAAAAGTAAAAATGAGTATATTATGTCTCAACTTGAAAGGAATTTTAAAAGTGATGTAGAGGTTCCATATGAAAGAATTATGGGTTTTGATCTAGAGAATAAATACAGGAATGCTACAGTACAGATAAACATTGCACAGCACTTTCCAGCTGCAAGAGAATAATTTATGAATGCCAAGTCCTTTTCCTATACAGTACTATCTTAGAATATTTTTTTAATTCAATACAGAACAGGAATAAAATAGGACAGCCCTTATGAGCGCTTATAGACCATTACCCCACATCTTTAGTATTAGAGCTCATAATTGGAACTACAGAAGAGATATAAAAATGGATTTGGAATTTCTAATAGTGCATATTTTGGGACCATTTAAAAACAAAGAACAAACACAGGACCACAACTGAGCTTGCTCAGACTCGGATGCACAAAAACAGTAGCAACAACATTCCTTTGATTGCTTTATTAATGGGGTTAAAAAACCCAAACACTATTTCACTCCTCTTTGACATAAGATTCCATCAAGCAGGGGCAGCAGAATTACAACCCAAGTATCTTCTTGACTTATGAATGTCCAATAATATAAATAACCACTTTATTAAGCCATTAACATCATTCAGCTCTGTCAGGCAGTACAACAAGGCTCATATTTATCACTTATTAGTCAGAGACTGAGGAAGGAGGTGCAGCCTACAGGCAGTCCCGGTAAGTACAGCAGAACCCTATACAGACACAAAGCGCAAGGAGAGCACCACAAAACAGGCAACAGAAGCAATCAACATCTGCAAGTCACAAGCAAAATGGCTGGTTTTGTGAAGCATTACATTGTATGACTGTGAAACATGGATTTTCTTTTTCATAGAATCATAGAATCATTAAGGTTGGAAAAGACCTCTAGGATCATCAAGTCCAACTGCCAACCCAACACCACCATGTCCCCTAAACCATGCCCTGAAGTGCCACGTCTGCACATTTTTTTTAACTCCTCTAGGGATGGTGACTCCACCACCTCTATGGGCAGCCTGTTCCAGTGCCTGACTACTCTTTCAATAAAGATATTTTTCCTGATACCCAATCTAAACCTCCCCTGGCACAGCTTGAGGCCATTTCCTCTCGTCCTATCACTAGTAACTTGGGAGAAGAGACCAACACCCACCTTGATCCAACCTCCTTTCAGGTAGTTGCAGAGAGCGATAAGGTCTCCCCTCAGCCTCCTCTTCTGCAGGCTAAACAACCCCAGCTCCCTCAACCTCTCCTCATAAGACTTGTTCTCCAGACCCTTCACCAGATTTGTTGCCCTTCTCTGGACACACTCCAGCACCTCCATGTCCTTCTTGTAGTGAGGGGCCCAAAACTGAACATAGTATTCGAGGTGTGGCCTCACCAGTGCCGAGTACAGGGGCATTGTTGGCATTGTTTGTTTTGCTCTGTAATTACACACTTATCTATAAAAAAAATGAATGGGAGAAGAATTTTTTTTCCCCTCAAAGTAGCAGTTTTATGTTTTAAGAAGGATTAAGTAAAGCTAGTCAGAGATTTATCAAATGTTTCAAATTATAAAATGTCTTTTTCTTCAGATTGTTTTCTTAGTGCAGAACTTAACAGGTTTATCAGTCAAGGTCTAAAACTTGGGCAGTGGAAAGAAACCAAAAAATCCCTCACATGCAGCATCAAGTGCCTTGAAACAAGAAGCTATCCACTGACCAACCTAAAACCAGTGCCATCGGATGCTGGTTTTCCTCTATGTCAAGAGAAAGGAAGTTGTTATTCCCCAGGGTGGACTACTGGAAGGAGAGGTGGGGCAAACTGCAGGTTTACATCTATCACAAACAGCAATAAAGGTGTTTTAGGTAAGAACAAATTCTAGTTACAATCAGCATAGTCAAATATCTGCAGGTGGCACATTCATTTGTTCACAAGGTGAATGTCACTGATTTTCAGCTATTCTATTAAACTTCTGATACTCCTATTTGTCAAAGGAATCTCATGCAACTCTTCATGAGGCTGGAGGAGCATGCTCTCCTTTTCCTATTATCTCACTCAGTGCTAACGGTGCGGACACATCCTCTCTCAGCAGCAACCCCATCCATCAAAGAGCTTTCTGAACCCCGCTGCCCATCACCACCAATTCACAGCAGCCAGCATTCAGGAGAACAATCAGTGGGAAGACATTCAGACCAGTGACCTCTCAACCACAGTAGCCGTATCCACATCCTGAATAAAAAGCACAAAACTACAAAGAGGTTGTGTTCTACAGGCTGGTAGAGTCAGGCCTCTTGTCAGTAGCTGGTAGATATTTCTCTTACAAGGCTTCGATGATGCTAACCTTCAGCCGAGCTCAGCCAGCCAGCCACGCTGGTCCAGCAAGATGGTAAAATTCCAGTATGTAAAGCTGTGAAATATCAAATAGTAGAAAACAAAGAAGGGAATGCTTTGTTAAATTGATATAGGAAGTTCTCTCAGAACTGGCAGAACATGATGGACTCGAGGACAAAAGTAAGAGAAAACCAGCAGACAGGCAGGAAGCTGGTGCTGCCATACCAGCAAGTTCAGAAATTGCTCTTTCAGCACAGCCCAGCGTATGGGTTGCTCAATCCCTCAATAGGAAGGAAAAGGTAAACAGCTCACTGAACCAGAGAAGACAAGAAGTTACAGGTTATAAATCCTTTTTGAACACTGGCATGTCATGTCCAGTTGCCTGCATGGAGTTGCACGTCTATCCGTGCAGAAAAGAGTTATTTATTCTGGATGCAAACTACTAGGGAGTGGATATGTGGAAAGACAGTTGGGAGCTGAGGTTACTGGTTGCTTTTTTCTACTCCACCCATCCTTGTGCATTGTATTTTGTCCCAAGGCAGGGGCAATTTCCAGATGTTGCAATTTCCAATGCCAAAGTCATTCGAAGCAATCCCCAGGACAGCCCAAAATGCTATATGTAGGGCAACATAACAAAAGTAGAAGAAAAACAGAGAACAGCAACTCAGAATAAAGAAAAGGGAGAAAAGGGCTTTCCCCTGCTCTGTTCCACTTGTTGATTAACTTGTGTGGGAATGACAGACTCAACACAAATCTGACAAATCTAGTACACACGTCCACACACCTACTGCACATATTTTGATACATACTAAAACTAGCTTCAGTCACTAGAGCAGCAGATACCTGCTTTTAAAAGTGACCTGTGCCTCTCGAGGGAACCCTGGCAGATACTTCACACGGGGAGCTTATAAATCCATTTAGGAAAACTATAAGCCTATAACGCTGCCAAGCAAATCATTATCATGTTTTATTAGAAGATGTAAAGTTTCTAACACGCCAAGATTGAGTTCTTTCTGCATCATGTATTAGCTATTATGGTGATCAAGAAGGTTTTCTTTCTAGAATCAAAGTGCAAGAGGAAATTGTGTTGAGGCAAGTAAAGTAATAGATAAAATACACACAAACAGTCCTTATTAATAGTGCCACACTGACACGACGCTGAACGAAGTCCAGATTTCAGTCCCGAGCTGAATGCAATTTGATTCGGTCAATTCTTTATCAGCCTTGCTCAATGCTCTTGCCTAGAGACAGCGCCGTGGGGGACACCACGTAGGGCACATGTCACTCAGGCACAGCCTCTGCCCTATTTACTGCACCTGAAAGCTTTGGCCACTTGCAATGTACTTCTGTTTATAAACGTTTTTCAAATACGACTGTAATAAATGTTTTTGTGGATAATAATGAAACATGTAGATCAGTCTACTTCATTCCCAGGATAACAGTATTTCCATTAGCAATCTGATAGCATGCATAGATTGCACTTATGAAACGGGCACACAAAAACAAGCAAACATGAGAGGCAAGAATATAGAAGGTCAAGATAATTTTGAATTCTGACCTTAGTTGATAAGAAAAAGGTCCCAAAAGCAACAATGATTTTTAATAAAACACAAAGTAATACACTTCAAAACGGACATCAAGTGCAGCAAAACAGGCAGCAGTAATGAAGAAAAGGATCCAAGAGATTATAGCAGCTCTCTAATATTGGGGTCAACGATGTGGTACTGCTGCAAAAGTGTAACTGCTCATTGTGAACTGCACCAAGAGGATTGCTCTGTGTGAAACAAAAAGGAATTATTCTCCTCTGCCTAAACAAACAAAAACACTCTACTCTGTGTGCTATCTAGACTTCTAACTGAGATGTAGTTTTTTCTAAGTCTATCTTAAAGCATAATCCCCAAATGGAAGACTCTAGATAATAATTACATGACCTAAATAAAACAACTAAGGGCTAGAAGAACCAGGTTTGCTTTACAAGGAACTGTGAAAGCAAAGAGAGAAGTAAGGAACGGACACCGTTGACTCTTACCTCCAAGGTGTAATTTAAAAACCATTTTAAAAGGTACTGAGATGGACTGTTCTCAATATCCACTGGTTGCTGCTTATCTATTTGTAGCTATAACATTGAAGAAAAACAAATTTCCATCTACACAGATAAACAAGAAATACAAAAGAAGGCTGTAAATCATCATAAAAGTCTGGAAAAATAGAAGAGAGAGATTTTCTTAACCTGTGTAGTCTACAAGGCATGAGTTAGTGTCCCCTTCAATATTAGCTCCATATTTTTAACTACTACACGCAAATCTGTACCCAGATATGCGATACTAAATCTAGTATCACCCTGAGATGCTTTGAATTAAATTCAAAATGTTGTTTAATTTTGTTTAATCCAGCCTCTGTTAACAGACATTTCAGTCTGTTTTCAAGCAGTTCAGAGCAGTGGTGGTTTTCTACTCAAAATTACACAGTGAATTTGATATGTCAGGGACAGCATTAGCTATCCTTGTGCGAGCTCTGGTTTTAAACCAGTGGTTGTGCCAATGTGAATTACATGCCACAGACCAAACAGCCGAGATAGACTTGGAATGATTTTGACTACACTTGACTAGGAATCTAGGCTTCTAATACGATCATTTAATTCAAATACAAGATGCATTTCCTTACCCAGATGACTGCTTACCCTTCTGCTAGACTACACTTAGTTTTTCCACCATGTTTACAAAATTTATTTAATTTGAAACCGGTGAAAGGGACACACAGAAAAGAATTACATCTTTAAAAAAGTAACTACTGTAGTTCAATTTTATTGCATAACCATGCACCATTTGTGTCTTCCAATGACACAGGCTGTGGCCCAAGTAGTTGTTCCCTACAGGCACTCCTATATCCATAGGAATTCCTTGTGGTAGGGCAGAACTCCACACAGGCAAAAAGGTTTGTCCACACAGAACAACTTACAGACTCCCAAATATGTATTTTTTTTCCTTCTCCTTTGAGACCAATACTACCATGAAGTATATAATTACCTTCTTACAAAAATGATACCACCTGAATTGTATTCTTCCATACATGTGCAAGTTTCAGCTTGGTATTCTGACAACACTGAATTAGACCCAAAGTGTTTTGCTTGTTAAAATGAGATTTTATTTTACTTCTATCAACTGCAAATGAAACCGAGAAAAATTTAGGAAATGAAACCCAAACTTATTTCAAAATTAAAAATAGGTAATTCAGCTACCGTTGCATGTCCTATGGTGCAAATACTGCTATGTGGTTTCACTTCTAAGAAAGGAAATATACACGAGAAGCAGCATTATGCCAGAGTGTTTTGATACCTAATGTGCAAACAAATGTCTCCCAAACGACCTGTCAAATCACTGACCATGCAAGCTTTTGCTAGTGGCATCAATCCAGTACTTTCACCTTAGGCAACACAAACTAGTCAGTCTCAAACACAGAAAAATTCTCCCGAATCCTGGGAAGCCTGAGATAAAACTACTAAGGCATTCTCCCCACTGACAATGAAACTCAATACACATTCCTTTTGCAATTAGAACAAAAACAAAACAAAACCCAAAACCTCATAAGCACTCAATCCATACTTTGAAGGCTCTTCCCAAATACTCTAAATATATGGACCAGTACATTTTGTAAAAACACAATTTCATTTACTGTCCCTAAAATCCATACTATTTATATGTGATAAAGTAAACTCTACCATTGCTGCTGATATACCTACTAAAGAGACTCTTAGCCCTGTGTTTCATAGGGTTAGGTAAAAATCATACAGACATTCAGACAGATAAAATCCTCAAGACAAATTGCTGAACCTCCTTCACCCACATGCTTTCCAATTCCACCAGAGAATTACACAAATCTGACAACAGAGATTTAAGAGAGTGAGGTGTAACATTTTCTTCTGCCAAATGATGAACAAACTATTTTGTGACTGAAGCACTGCTGCAATTACCACTTGTTCAAAAGTTCAAAATCACCGATTTGTTTTCAGTTGTGTTTTGGGTTTGTTTGTTTGTTTGTTTTTAAAGAAACAAATTACCACCTCGATTTCATAAGACAAAGTCTGTTCAGTCTTTGTACAACAGGAAGGAGTAAATAAAGCTTTGCAAAGCATTTATCTGCAAGATCACCAGGTCTCGCTCGAAACAAGGTGTTGCCAGAATCCAGTAGACATTTCAAATGTACAACAGCTTCCTCATCTTTATCAATAAAAAATACCAAGCCTGTTATCAGAATAATGCATCACTACCATGCATCTTATTCTGCCCCATACAGCAATTCTCAATAGAACTACCATACAAAAAGGTTATGGGTCTGAAGAACAGTTAACATACACATAATCACTATGACTTGATATAACCACACAAGACCACTGCAGAAACTTGAGGCTATGGTTACAGCGCATCGCTTCACACCGGGGCCTATTTTAAATAAAGCTACCAAGGAAGCAAGCAGAACAGGAAAGGAGCATTACAAATACTTCCTCTATAGGTTCAAGTTTACTGCAGGAAGACCAATCTGCTCCTCTGCACTATTCTTTTCCCCAAGCACAAGCAGACTCCAGAGAGTAGCTTTAAGATGTCACAATGAGATCATGACGTTATGAGTGAGATTCATTTACTGCACAGACCACCGTATCGACCTCATCACAGAGCTGCACGCCGAGACCACAGACACAGTGAGGCACAGAGCTCCTATATACTTTGCAAGGCAGAGAGGATCAAGGGTACCAATAGTAGCAAGGGACATCACCACACGCTGCTGCTCAAAAAAAAAAAGAATATACTACGATACTACCAAGCATTTAAGCTTCCTTAAGAAAAGCCCAGCATGATCTGAGGCTGCATGTTGGAGAGTAGTTTTGACCTTTGCTCAGTAGCAAGCTGATCTCACCAGGAAGCTGGGACGTGCCTCTGGGAAAAGTACTCCCAGGTGACAACCACAGCTCAGAGCACTGCTGGTATCTCTCCCTCCTCCTGCTCCAAGGGATACAGAAACCCCTGCTCCACCACAGAGCGCCTTCTCATCCACTCATCTCCCATGTGAGGCAGCACTTGGCTTTGGCCTTCTGCAGGACAGAAAGAGAGTGCCACTGGCTGAGGTAAGCAGCAATGCAGAGAAACTACCGCGTTTCAGCCTGGGGGGAGAAGGGGCGGCAGCAGCACAGCAGGCCTAAGACGCAGAGGGGCCACGCTATGCCCACAGGACACTGCAGTGGGATCATATTGCAGATACGAGACTGCTGTCGGTGACTAATAACCTCCATGCTGCACGATGCACTCAGAATCGCACTGCTCCTGTGGTACAGGCAAGTCATCGCTACTCGTCCATCTTAGCACTGGACAGGCCATCATTTGTGAGTGTAAGTTGCATGATCCTTAACAGCTCTACAGCGACTCACTTCTTCCTACTGAAGACACAAGGAGACAGCAACAAAAATTGCAGTTTCCGGACTGGTTTCTGAGCATGAAGGGGTTAGAACAAAGAACCATAACCTACCTCCTGGCTAGGTGCAATCTTCCAGCAACCAGTACCAAACACATTAAGCCACATCAGAGAAGAATTAATTTCACAGCAAAAAAAAAGTTCTAGGGGCAATGTATTCTTTTTATATTTTTATGTATCTATATACTTTGTATACTTTAATATTTGGTTAACCATTGGTACACACCCCACTAACTAGTACAACACAGCCATCTTCTATCCTTTGAGATTTTAAAATCTAAGGACCATCATAGGTGGAAAAAAATTAAAGTTATGTGGGATAGCAAGTTACTTCATGTCACCTATGGAGAAATTTGCCACATTAAGTACACATAAACTAATGTGAGGAAGAGCATCCCTCAGTGACAGAAGGGTGCTTACTACAGAGAGCTCACCACTGAGGCTATACACAGCTGACATGGAAGACACTGATATGTAATCACTGTGTGCCGTAACAACTCCTGATGCCATGCCTCTCTGGACCATGTTCTTGTAAGAGAAATTCACTAATTGTTACAGAAATTCCTGTAATAAACTTCTGCCTGAATCGACTCAAATGCAGTTCCAAAACCATTCAGGTGACACCGATGTTCAGCTGACCAGGAAGCAAACAGCCAGCCACGGCTGTTGCCTCAGCCACCACACCCGATACTTGCAAGAATAATTGGGCTGCTCCAAAAGCAGAAATAAGCGTGTGGGAGCAGGTCAGCAGTCTTCTAGCAGTAGTACTAGCTTACACCAGCTTAAATGTTTGTGAAATGACGACTCAACTAACTGGTGATACCAAAACAGATCAAGAAAAAAAGTCTCTGCTACTAGGAGATGGTTACTTTCTCCTCAGAAAAAAAGAAAACTGGAGAGAGGGCGGGAGAAAGGAAGGACATCAGCCAGTAACAAGCAGAAAGCAAGCCTTATGAATAGAGAGGAGACTGTGTCATCTATTGTGATGTTAATTAAAGATTTTAACTGGACTCCCATAAGAGCTACCATGCTTTTGCACACACAAACATATTGTGCAACTTTCTGCCATTAAAACTGATTCAACAGCAGTGCACACTAAATGTGGGGCAAAGTTTACTCCAGCAGCTCCGGCTGTCCTGATAGTCTTCCAAAGCCTCTCCCCTCTCCCAGTCTCTTCTGTATCCTCTTGGCACTGAGCTCCGACAAGAGCTGGAAAAAGCTAGGTTGCAGCTCTGCCTGCAAATGAAGATATAAACTATTTTTGTATCATAAAAATATGGTACTGTGTATGGGGAGCAAAAATAGTTGAACATTTCCAAGAAATTAACTATTGATAACTCCCTGCAAAAACTGAAGTGCGACTGGATTTCAGGAAGCAGGGGTAAAATAATATTTAATATTGTCTTCAATGACTTGGACTACTGAATAGAGATAAGCTTTTTATATTTGTAGATAACAGCAATATGCAGGCAGATGCAAACAAATTAAAGGGCAGAATCAGAACTACGAATTATCCAGAAAAATATTTTTTTCTTTTAAGAAAAAAAAAATCCTGAAGTCCTTTCGGGACACACATACCATTAAAAAAAGCATGAGGAGGCTATGCTTGGATTCACGGTTAAACACAGCATTTTACACAATGAAGCAGAAAGCCAGGAGCACCTGTTTATAGGTTACAGATGCTTTAACATCCATCCCAGCTGAAAATTCTGCTGTTAAGAAATGAGGTTTCAAGCAGCAACACCAGTTTAAAGTTATTTCCTCATCAGCGGTCTTTTTTTTTTTTTGTCGCTGGGTCTCAGGCCTGGAGAGTACTGGGAAGCATGAAAGTTTATGAGATAGGTGAGCTCACCCGCCAGGTTGCCCTAGCCCCACTCACCATTTCTCCAGCCCAGGCCACATGATTTTGCTAAGGAAAGCTAACCTAGTAAAAGAGAATCAATATAATTTCTGCCAGATTAGCAGACAACTTTTAGGAGTGTCAGGAAGAAAAGCACAGCAGCATCAGGCTGTTAGATCTGCTCAGCCATCTCATGAAGTCTCACTGTAAGATTTCCGACACTACTGCAGAATACATTTTTCCTAAAGGAATCCTGAGAATTTATGGACAGTCTTAATTTCAGATCAACATGAGACTTCCCAGAGGGATCCTTTTAAACTGTGAAACAATTACAATAATTCCAGTGCTGTTGACAGCAAAACGATTGTCACAGGGTTGTGCAGCCAGCCACTGGCAGAGAAAATACGCATGTTTACGATAGTTGTGCCTTAAATTCTAAACTTTTTCAGTGGATTTTAGTGAAAAACTCAAAACTGAACAGATCTATCACTTATACTAGGGCTCATGGAGATACTTATCGCTGATGTAAGTGGTAAGACCTGCAGCCCTGACACTCACATGCCAACCCTCCGACTTCACTGGGACTGTAGGTTTAAAAACGAGAACCTAAATTCTATTTGAATGACAACTTCTCTTTGAACAATTCAAATCTTAAGGAACAAGTTCTCTGTTGCTGCTGTGGATTCATCTTATAGGCATGAAAGCTTTAGGCTATGAAATAATCTGTAAGCAAATTGATATTTTTTGCAATTTACATAGTACTGATCCATTTTGTGATCTTACACGAAAAACACCCTTTCCCATATATTAGGCTAATATATTTTCTAAACAAAACCAGAAACTAAACATTCGGTAGTAACAGTTCATGTTTTAAATATTAGCTTGCCAAAGTTACATTAAATACTCAAACTCTTTCTACAGTATCGCTCTTCTCTTAAAGCGCTGAGAAAATTCTCATTGAACATAAAGCACGTACTCCCTGAAGCGCTCGGGCTGCCCCGAGAGAGGCTGGACAGTAACTTGCGGGCACCATGAAGCGACTTTTGTAACTATTTACCCTGCACCCGTACTGGGTGAAATGGCCAGGACTGGTCCAAAGAGATGGAAGCAATGGCCTGCAACAAGCCAGGTGCCTCCTACATCCCAAAGTCATTACATGTTATTACACGACAATACCAGACTATTATTAGCTTGTGAAGAGCCTACCTGCAGGCTTAAAGCAAGTTCCGGAACTTGTTTTGCCGCACAGACAACTATACAAACCAACAGATGAAAAAGATTTCTTCATACTTAAAAGATTCCCCCCCGCCCCAGGGATTATGTGCTAATAAAGACATTCATACCTTAATTAGTTTCGCAGGCTTTAAAAAAAAAAAAAGACTTGTGCACAGTCATTAACCAGCCATTTCTGGGGTTTTTTTTCCTAAATAACAAAGTATTTATTTAATACTACCAGAATTAAAAGAAGAGGACCAGTCAGCTAGGTTCACCAGCAAAGACCAGTCAGCTAGGTCCACCGGCGAAGAACCACCGCAGGCTCTAAGCCTGCGCGGCATTACGGGGCGCACACAGCATGACAAAGAACACCTGGTATACGCAGAGAACTTTACTAAAGTTTGGAGTTCTTACGTCATCGCTTAACCTCTTTTAAACGTGAAAAAACCGGAAAGATCAAGAAATCAGGTGAGCTACGCAGCCCCTTGGCAGCTCAGGCAAAAACGTAACTGAAGATGCGGTAGCACTAAGCTACCAAAAAGAAAGAAATGAGTAGAATTACTGTATTTTTTCCTACTTCAGCAACTCAGAGGCTAGAAACCAGAGGACCGCAGACTGCTTCGACAGGTACCTCCCTGCAAACCTGGATGCACGGCACATTCTGCTCCCCCATCGGCGCACGGCTCTTCTCCGTAACGGTGTATTTAGTGCTTCAGTTAAACGGGAGCCGAACCTTTACAACCCGTCTGCCAGCAACGCCCGCGACCCGCTACTCGGCGGCCAAGGAGAAAACGCACACCGAGGAGCAGCACCGGCTCCTTCCCACCGCGCCAAGCCTTTGTTTCCGCAGCGAGAGGCTGCCCACCCCGCAAACTCGTACTTAACTGCGCCGGCAGCCCCCGCCGCGGGGAGCCCCCGCCGCCCTCCCACCGGCCCGGCAGCCCCGGAGGGGAGCGTCGGGACGGGACGGGACGGGGAGGGGACGGGAGGGAGAGACCCCCGTCCCGCCGGTCGCTCCGAGGGGCGCCGGGGGTCGCCGCCCGGCTCTGCCCTGCCGCGCACCCGGGACCCCGGCCCGCCTCGCCCCTCCCGGTGGCTGCGCCCGGGCGGCCCGCGGCAGCTGCACCGCGGGGAAGGCCGCCGGCGGCGGCCCCGGGCAGGGGGGAGCGGCGGGGCCCGCGGCGGGATCCCCGGCGGTGCGGGGCAGGGGCCGTCGCAGCGAGGGGAGCGCGGCCGCCTGCCCCCCTCCCCCCCGCCGCCGCCGCCGCCGCCGCCGCCCCGCACGACCCCACGGAGCCCGCGAGCCCCCACCTGGGCGGTGCAGTACGGCGCGGCCGCGGGCACGTCGCGCACCGTCCCCGCAGCGTCCCCTCAGCGGCCGGGCCCCGCCGCGCCGCGCCGCGCAGGCTGCCCCGGCCCGCCCGCCGAGCAGGAAGCCGAGCCGCGCCGCGCGAGCCGCCGCCGCAGAAGCAGAGGGAGGCGCGGAGGCGGGGCGCGCGCGCGCGCGCCCGCCCCCTACCGGTGGCGGACCGGGGCGGCGGCGGCGGCAGCGCCCCGGGGCCGCGCCCCCGCCCGCGCCCCCCCCGCCGCCCGCGCCCCCCCCCCCGCCGCCGCCGCCTCCCCGCGGGGAGGGGGCGCTGGGCGCGGGCGGGGCTGCCCTGGACTGCAGCCTCTGGGGTAACGCGGTGAGGGCCGGCGCTCAAAAAGCCCCTTCGGTGTGTGCCGGCAGAGCCGCGCGCCCCCGAGCGGGGGCCTGCGGGTGCCAGCGGTGCGCGAGGGTCAGCCTGGCGCCCGGGCCGGGGGCGCCGCGGAGGCTGCCTGAAGCGTGCGTGCTTCTTCCGTGCTTTAAGCACCTTCCCCCCGCCGCCACGCCAGAAGTTACCTTCTGTCACCGAGCAGAAAAGGCGTTTTCTGCTTTGAAAAAACCAACCTTTTTTTAAAAAAAACTTTTTGATCCGAGCTGACCTGTGTTATTGCGTAAGAAGGAAAGGTAATCCCTTCGTTATTCCTGGCTGTGCTTTGTGGCTGCACGTTCTTCCCCCCCCCACCCCCCCTTTTTTTTTTATGGCACTGGTCTTCCTCTAACCCCGCCATGAGTTGGTCATAAGCTGGCAGGACTCGGACCGTTTTACTGTGTGGAAGGAGATTTCTGTTGGCCTCGCTCCCTCGGCTGAGCTATTGCTGGAGTGGGTATAGAAAGTGCTGGGGCAGCGGACAGCCAGATTCAGCCAGTTCCGCTCCTGTCAAACCACACGGAGAGCATTTTTACACAATCGGCGTGGCACTCCTCGTAGCAGAAAACAAGGCCATAGCTAAAATACAGGGCATGTCACGCGTCATCAAAGTCAGGTAGACAAAACGAAGTTTCTGTGTCTTATTCTAACCACGTCTGGTCAACAGATCTTTCTTGTAATGGGTATAAAATAACGTACTTTGATAACAACTGCTCCTTGGTATGGGATGGTTATTTGAACAACAAGTAACTTCTTTAGTAAATTCTCACAACACACTGAAGTTTCAGGTATGCGGTAATCTCAAAATGAGCAAAGAAATACCCAGTGGGAGCATTACTCAAGAAAAGAAAGACTTCATAGCTTTCACTTCCAAATGATGATCTAGATATATCTTAGTTTGACAGTTATTTCAGTGCTTAATATATGAAATTTCACCACGTTCCCCGTATTACTTACTGGGTGACTACATAACAGAGTACTAAGGTCAGTATGCTAAATTTGATAAGCAAATATTTGCAGTAGAAACAAACATTTTAAAAAGATTACAGCAGTATCAAATTATTAGAAGGAGAAATAATCCTATCTGCACAATAACCAACACCTCAAAATACATCTGTATCAAAGTCAAAGTAATAAAACTTGCGAATGGCCATGGTTAAATCCCGTTGATGATTTACGTGGCTGAAAGGGTGCCGCAATGCACACAGGGTGGAGAGTCACAGCCTCCTGGAAACGTGGCAGCTGGCAGGAGCCCAAAGAAGAGGGAGTATGTCAGACCCCACCGTGTCTCAAGAAGTCTCCGAGTTCCTCTTTTCCCTTTTTTTTTTCTAATTTGCCTTACAATTTTTCCTTTTTTTCTAATTTCCTTTTTTGTAATTTGCCTTACAATGAAATGGCTGTGGTCATTAAGTGGAGGTCTTCCATAAGAATTACAAATAATATCTGTACTTAGAAGAGTTTCTATTCCTTTATTTATTATGGTTTGTGATTACTTTACCATTTTTGCTTCTTTAGATTGAGAAATCCAGTATGAAACAGAATGTGTTTCATAGCCACGTGTTCTAAATATTTCATCACGACATATGTTCTAAATTTACAATTTTTAAATCCAAAATGCTTATATTTATTTAAAACAATAAAACAGCTTGCTTTTATTGTTAAACTGTTAAACTCTAAGAAAAACATGCTGTAACTGTTTATTTTGCAAATATCAGAAACCAAGGTATCTTAAGAATTTGGGCACATTGGGCCTGAACAAAGATGACCTTGTTGGCCTTACTCGCATCTTTGACAAGTTTCTTTGTTAGTGTCCCTAGCATTTGGCCTGAACTTGCTTTCTTGTCTGTCTCATAACTACTCAGTTTTTACTAAGGGAAATTATAGCACAGCACTATGTTTATTTTTTTAAGAAAATGGAAATATTTCCTTCATGTAATTACAGGAAAGCTAAATGTGATATGTGCCTTATTTAGCATCCTAGGGCTAATGGGGATAAACCAAAACAAGGTAAAATGGCAGAAGCAAATCTTTTCAGGTGCTTTATCTTTAGGCTGTTGATTATTGCCTATGGCAATAGATGTTCTGCTAATCAGTCATCAGTCTTGAGTCACCGTCCTGGTATCAAAGCAATTTCTGGTGGCCTTTTAGCAGTACTTTTTTCTGTAAGTCTAAACTTCACGTTTGTACGCTATAAACTAATACTTCTGCCTTAGCTGATCTTTCCGTGGAGTTTTCAGTGAGCCAGCTTCAGACCGCTGGCAGAGACCCAGCTGTACGAAGCTTGGGATATCAGTGGCATAAAAGTTCCTTTTCTCAACAGAATCATAGGAAACACTTATCTTTGTATTTGATAGGGTCAGTATTACAGTGCTGTTTTAAATAAGGTGCGAAGCCTAAGCCATCTTTTAAATGTAATACAGAACAAAGCAAAACAAAAAAAAAAAAAAAAAAAAAAAAAAAAGAAATTACTTAGAGAATGCTCCAGGCAGTTTTTCTTGAAGCAATAGGAAAATGTGATTTTCACCAGGTTGTGAGTAACTTAACTATAAATAGAAACTAAAATGGATAAGCACAACATGAAGCCCACTCCTCTCTCCTCTCCTGCCTCTTCCAAACAGGCAAGAACAGGTATGGAAAAGTCTTCCTTAAAACAACATTTTGTTATCTTTCTGGCTGGTGTCATCAAGTTTTATATAAACAGTATGGACGTGTATCTGAAAGAGAATGTATTATTTAGTGTTCGCCTTATGATGTGGTAGGTATTTAGAATAGATACCATCTCATTTTTTTGATTTCTTGTCCTGTTGCTATCAGAAGTAAATTTGCAAGCAGCCAAAATATCAGGTCTCTGATATGAGAAATCTGGGTAATGGTGGATAGAAAGGATGGATATGGAAATAATCCAAAAATCCAAGGCTGGAGGATGGATTTGAACACCTCCAAAACTCTCTTGTCACCGATGCACTCATCGTGATCAATATTTCACAGATACCTGCTTTTTCTGTAATGTCAAAATAAACTCCAGGTCCAAGCATTCCCAAACTTTCAGATTTGGGTGTTTGGGTTTGTATTTTTTTTTTTTTCTTCTTTATTTAGGTCTATTTTTATTTCAAGTTAAGTTCATATGATTATAAAAGGAAATCTGTATGTAAGTGAGTAAAATTCCACTGGAGTCAGGACACTTGCAATTGCTAAAATAATGTCACATTTTGACCACAGCGTTTCTTATTTCATTTTCCTCCCTGTGAGTGCATCTAATATTAACTTTTATAGACTGACAATAGTAGAGACCAAAGTCTTCTGTGAATTATATATGCAGAATAGGTTAGAGGAAGCTTTCTTATCTTCTTTGTTAAAGTACCTTAAATGTTACAAGGGCTATTCCTTGTATATGATGTCCTATTAATTCCTTATGTAATATAATGGGTTTTGTGAAATCAGACAATTTGGTGCCAATGAGGACAGGCTATTCTGTCATTTAGACAGAAGAAGTGGAAGGTGGTAATTTTCTTTTGCCGTATGGGACTCATAATTTGTCTTAACATCTGGTACATAGGTATTAGTGCAGATGCAGTGAAATATATCTGGCCTGAGGTCTCATAAGCCATGTGTAATGAGCTGGAGACCCACATGAAGTCTGTGTGCAGTAATAAAGAGCAAAATAGCAATCTTTTGCAAAACCTCCAATCTGTGGATGTGGAGATCTGATGGTTCCCACATATGACATTATTGATCTAAGCAGTCTCCCAAAGAACTTTAAAAGTCCTAAAAATCAGTGCTCCCGTTTTAGATGAGGAGCATCTGAGGAACACTTTCAACTGAGATTGTACCCATTCAGATCAAGGACAAACATCACCAGCTGGAAACTGTAGATGCCCTGAGACAGACACACTACAGGTGGTATTGTTCATGAGTTGCACTGTGAAAGGTCACAAGCACCACTCTGAACATCTTGCAGTAGCATGAGCACTCTTGTTTTTCCACACGATGAAGCTCCTCCGACTACAACTCTTACTCATAGGAAGCATATAAAGCTTGCTTCCAAGTTTATTAATGCTTCATTACAGCAAGGTATTGTTCCTGACCCATAAGCTCTCAACCAGCTCATACCTTTCCCAAGGCAGAGCTCCACATGTCCCTGCTGCTCTCTCACAAAAAGGGCAGTTCTTCCCTCCCAGCCCATCTTTGCTAGACTGCCTGTATCCATCCGTTGCACCACCCCCATTGTGTGAGCTATCCCACAACGTCACTGTGATCCCAATGAGATACTGTAGCCCTGCAACTGCATTCAGACCTCTGATTCCTCCTGTAGGTTCTCTGTGTTGCGTGCATTAATGTACAGGCACTTCAGAAGGGCACCCAGTTGTGCAGATTTCCCAAAAAGGTATGAGAGCTTTTCCTATAATGTCATACTATCGACACTTCCTTATTGATATGCATTTGCTTAAGTTGACCTCTTTCACCCTGTTCTGTTGATTACACATCACCCTGCACCATTTCCTTGCCAAACTGGTCCACCACTTCCCTACTTGATTGTAGGTCATCATCTCCCTCCCTTGTCATTCCTAGTTTAAAGGTCTCCTCACCACATTGGCCAGCCATTTGGCAGAGTTGCTCTTGCCTCACTTTGTCAGGTGGATCCTGTTTCTTCCTAGCTGTTATTGATCCTCGGATAGGGTCCTATAACCATAAAAACCAAATCCCTGTTATTGATGACAGCTGCCTGAGCCAGCTGGTGATCTGCAGTATCTGTCCACTTCTCCTCAAGCCCTTCCTTTCTTTTCTCTGGCAGGATCAAGCAGAAAACCACCTAAGCCCGTATGTCCTTGACCCTCACCACTGCAGCCATATAGTTATGCCTGACATGTTCGTGGCTTCCCCTGGCAATATCATTGCTGCCCATGTGGAAGAGCAGCAGAGGATAATAGTCTAAGGCCCCACAAGTCTCAGCAGTCTTCAATATCTGAGATACAAGCCCCAGCAAGAAGGAAAAGCCCTTTGCCAGCAGGTGAGGTCAGCCAATGGGGACCTCCTTCCCCACAGCAGGGAGTCTGCCCCTGCTATCACTTGCCAGTTCTCCCTGGTGTCGTTGCAGGGTCAGGCTCAGCTGGTGCAACTGCTTTGCTGGACCAAGCTCCTGGCCCCTCAGCTGCTACCAGGACACTCAGTCTATTTTGTAGGTGCAGATTTGCAGATGGGGCAGGGGTCTTCCTCCTGTTGCTAGAAGCCACAAGCCTCCAGCCTTCATCATCATTTCTTTCCTTCCACCTGTGTAACTGCATGAGCAATGTGCTCTATTTTTCACAACTCTCATGATGAGAGAGGAACTGATGGACAGTCTCTCCATGTCCACCCATACCTTAGAGCTTCATCAAGATAACAACTCTCCCTGTCTCACCAACTTATAAACCATTGTCAGTAGTTGTCATATCTGTGCTTTTTCTAGTGGAAAGAATCCCATCTTGTGAAGAAAATCCCAGGGTGATGGGGCAAAAAGACAGGGCAGCTCAGGAAATACCTGGGGGCTAGAGCCTGCACGTGGTTGCGCACTTTGGTGCTACTATAATAAAACCCATTAAACCCTATGTATCGAGAAATAGAAAGCAGCCTGTATAATTATGGATTCTGCCAGCTCACACAGTTGTCACCAGCATGGAATGATCAGACCCCATCCTTCTAAGCCTCAAGTGATGAGTAAGATAAAAAGTGCAGAGACATTGGTGATCACCCCATCCCTACTGTTGTGCTTGGCTAGACCACAGAAAAGAAATTGCATCTTTAGCTGTAGATTGGTAGGCACAACCCTGAACAGGGGATTCTAGCTCTAACCACAGAGCGTTACAGAACTGGTAATGGGGCCATCTGACTGACTTTGAAAGTGAAAAAGAGAACTTGGACAGCAGACACACTTTGTGTGAAGTACATCCAAGTGCAGCTGGTTTTAGGCCAAAGGGATTTTTTCAGAGACCAGACTAGGCTGCATCATTGCCCAGCTAGTAGAAGCAGCTCAGCTTTAATGAAAGGATCCCTGGCAACTGTGGAAACTCCAGGAGCAGATATCTGGTGATGCAGCAGAGCTTATGACTCACCAACCATAAGATCACACTGTAAAAACGATCTCTTCTGAGACTAAAATGCTGAAGCTGTGGCAGTTTGGACACTAAGGTTAGATGGCATTACTTTGCAGCTGTGGGGAAAAGAATCAGACTGTGAGAACTTCTGGAATGACTTGGAAGGTGTCAGCCACTCAGTTAACCCCTATGCCCTCTGATACTCTTCACTTGTCATCTTGCCACCAGTATTATGCCTCTATGGATCTCAATGCTATTGCTGAGAGGCTCATAGTGGCACAGTAACGCTCATAGGGAATTGCGGTCAGACTCTGGCTTTGCCTGCAGCTAACCAACTCCTGTCTCAAAAGCTCTTCACAGTCCAGCTGGGGCAGAGTTTCAGTCTTGCTGGGCAGTAAAACAAATGCAGGGGGGTGGAGGGTGGGGTGGTGGTGGTGTCTGTTCATCTGGTCACAAGCATGGTGGTTTTCTGAGCTTGGCCATTTAGGAGAAAAAAATATTTCTCATTGATTACTTCCTCCTACCACAGAGTTGACCTGGCCATTGAAACTCAGATGTCTTTGCAGGAGGCTTACCTCAATAGTCAAAGTAGTATGGTGTGAGAAGCAGCCAATTTTAACAACAGCCTCATTAAGCAAGGTACCTCGTCAGAACTGACACATCCTGTTTGCAGCAGGACACTCACTTCTTATACATCAGCACTTTTAACTGTTTCTCATGCTGCTGGGCTCAATACCGTACAAGCCTAATACCATAGGTTTGTACCATACAAATGAACAATATGGCTTTCAGTTAATTTTAAAAACATATATTCCCTTATGATACAACTACAGATAGCTTAAATTTTAGTTCAAAGAACATCATCAGGAGAATGCTTGCTCTGTTTCATAGTAATGTGCTGTACAAACAGCGTAGGAAAGAAAGAGCTCATAAGGTACAGGAAGATGCAGCTTGTAAGTAATTCAAGGCAGGTGCCAGGGTGTTTCCTACTCTGCTTTTGCTGGGTCTCTTCACCCAGTTTGTTAGGCTTGTGTTCATGTCTCAACTTAAATACTACTTCGTGGATTGTCCAGACAGCAAAATCTCCTAGTTTCTTCCCCACAATAAAAATGCAGAGGGGCCCGCCTTCATGAGGAAAGCCAGCTTCTCCAAACAAGCATGAACTTCTTTCTCCATCAAGTCCATGCCCTGTCTTTCAAGCCTGTGTCTCTGTAGAAAATTTCACCAGTTACAAAGGATGTGTGATTGTACGTGTGCCTGCCTGTGTTAAGTGCACAAAATGGCTTGTACTTCTTAAAGTACTAACAGCCCTTTCTAGCAACACTCCCAAAACATAAGACAGCAATTTTGTTATTTACTATTTGTATTTGCCTGAAGGTGTTTTTTTCTTTTTCTTGGATTTTTCTTCCTTTTATTATTTTAACAATATAGCTTGTCAAAAGGAAAATCTATTTAGTACTTTTAAAAAAAATAATCTAGGCAAGACTTGAATTCTAGACTGTTATCTTGCAATCAGTCTTTTATCCTGCAAATGGAAACAGCATGAAATGAAAGGAAAGGAAAATACTGGAGGAGTGAGAGTCTGTTATGCTGTTGCACAGTTAGTTTCTAGACAGGACATATTGAAGCTAAAGTCACTTGATTTACACTAGACAGAAGTATTACTGTAACAGATTTGTGTTACAAAGCATCCTTTTGATGTACTTTTCTTCTTAAAGTACTGTATTTCTCGTAAAAATTCACTGAAGGTGTTTCTCCCAGTATGCTGGTTTAAATTATCCCTAAATCCTTTCCTTTTAGAATATGCCAAAACTGTTGCTGGTTGATCAGATAAACTCGCACATAGTTTTCATAGAATATTAGGAAGAAGCTGAAAGGGACCTTTAGTGCTAGTCACCTAATCCGTCTTCCCATCAGAATCACTAACACATAAACCTCTCCTTACAACTGTTGCTTCATATTTGTATTATCTCCACCTAGTGACAGAGAATCTAGTTTCCGTAGGTGATCCATACCATGCCTACCTATGCTTATGATCCTAATATCTAACCTAAACCTCCCTTGCTGTAATGCAAGCTCATTTGTTCCTCTGTGTACAGTGATGACAGAGAACCGTGTATTTCCTTTACCTTTGCTATTAGACTTTTATGTGTTTGAAGACCTTTCTTCAGTTTTCTCTCAGCCTTCCCTAAACAAAACAGTCACCCTTCCTCTAATCCTTGTTCACAGATCATGTTTTCAAGACTTTCAGTCTCCTTCTCTGGATTACAATTTCTTTGAAACATGGTGCCTAAACCTCAACACAACTCTCCTATTTAGGCATTAGCAACATAAAATTATCTATGGCACACAATACTCTTACATGAGGTTTTCTTCCATTTTTGCCGCACCAATCTTGTTGACTGGTGTTCTGCTGTGGCTGTGTATGACCTCTACATCCTCTTCTCTACAGCTGCTACCCTGCAGAGAGTTTCCAGTCCTGTATTTATACAGATGATTTTTCTAACTCTAAACTGTAGCCTGTCTTTTTTAAACCATTTCTGCTATGTGTCAAGATCTGCTTGAAGTTAATCCTGGTCTCTAAAGTCCTCACAGGCTTTTGCAGATTGGTTTTATCTGTTTATTTAACAATTAGATACTCCATCATCTGGAGTGTTAATGAGAGTATTTTTCTGCACTAGAACTGGGCCAGACCACTGTGGATAGCACAGCACAAAGGGGTTTTGGCATTATACAACCGAGTGCAGTTTTTTTTCCATCAGTGTTGCACCCATGTCATAGCAGTTTTCTCTAAATCTTGTATGCCAAGATTGCTCCTGAAAATCTCATGAAAGGCAGAGTCCACAACCCCACTAACATCAAGGTATATGACATCCACTGCTTTTCTCCTATCTATATGACCTGTTACCTTGGTTAGGTCACTTACCTGCATAATTTTATTCTTCTTTAGCATGACAGGGCCGCTGATGTTTGTCTGAGGAAAGACACTTGGTCTTCATGGTAATTGAAGTAACATTTGTCCTGCATTAATAGAATCTTCATTGCTTTCACAGCAATTAGGCAATACCTTCCCACCTAACCACAAAACACATTTATAGTCACAGAATGATTGTTATTTACATATTACCATTTTTAAATTGAAATAACCAGAAAATCCTACACTTTTTGGAACTGCTTTTGGGGGATTAGATTTTATTTCTTGTAGCGCTATTACAAGCTGTCTAAGTGAACATGAACTGCTTACAGAAACATATACCAGGATTTCCGTAGGAAATTTTCCTTTCCTCTTTAAGACTGATTGGGTATTAATATGTATCTTTAATCAGAGGCAGGCCTTTAGTTCAATTAAGTGTGCAAGGGCTGTTCTGAACTTAAGAGCACTTACGGGCATATAAGAAATGTAGCTGTAGAGAACAACTGATTATCTTTTGGTAACAGTGTGCTTCTCTTGATACAATTTCTCTAACTGAGGATCTAAATGATGGAGCTGGAACTTAGATTTCAGCCAGAAGGAGCGGTTCATGGAGTAAAACCTCAGAACCAAATGCCATTGCATGTTCAGAGTGATTTGCTCATTAATCTGATCCTACCAAACCGTGTGGGAATGCAAAAAAAAATAATCCATAAAATAGCTTTATCTACTTCCAGCAGTGAACAATCTGGCTAGAAAATTTCTGATGAAACATTTTCTCATCAGGATATGCCATTCACTGAAATCAAAATGTTCCACAAGAGAATTTCCATTTTTGACCAATTTCCAATGGAATCCAGGCAGGTTTCCAAGACAACTGAGCCTGCCAGTTTGCTTGTCTGTCTTCTCAACAGCCCTTCTGGCTGGTTCTAGGGATCTCGGGCTTACAGACTCCTTCGCTTTGGGGCTGACAGAGTGCAGAGATCTGGGTAGGAAGGACCCTCCAGCTTGTGACTTCTTGGCAGTCCCGATTCCCCAGACATGCAGGGAGCGAGGCTGACAGGCTGCCCCAGAGCTGAGGCATCATGCCATGAAAAGACTCAACACTCCTTGGTTTCATTCCAAATTTTTAAATATTAAAATCTTCTACTGGGAGAAAAATCTCTATTTCTGCATACTGCTCTAATGAATCAGTATTCCTGATCAGAGGCTAATACTGCAAGAGAGTGCCTATCTGTTTTCACAAGCTGTTGTATAAAATTTCAGATATATTAATGGGGGTCTGGCAGGCTGACTACACATAGGCGTATAAATGATAAAGGTCATACCTGAACATAAGACAAAGCAGTAGTGCCCATGGTGATGTGGTTAGGTTACATACCACTGCTATTACTAACGCTTTTCTTCACAGTACTTAACAACTGATTAGTAATTCCAATATATCCTTGAAGTACTAATAGGCAATATTCCATTTTAGAGGTAAAAAACTGACATGGAAATGTTACTGGTTTGCTCAGAACCACAAAATGTATCAATATCATCAGGTTTACTATTGCACAGTCCAGCATATTCTTTTAAAAGTCTTAGTTAACATAAAATATCTTCTTTTATGCCTTAGATGATCATCCAGTTCTGTCTTGAGCCAATGAAAATGACATCTTCCCTGCCTGTTCTTTTCACTTTTCACTTTTCACATGCTAGCCTTACAATCAAGGGACTTATTGCCCTTACAGCTCAACTCTCAGAGGGAGTATGTGACTTTCTTATCTACTTCTGTGTGATGGCATTGCCTCTGTCTCAAACTTAGCCTAACATGGCAACACAGCCTAAGTACTGATTCTGATGTTGGCTTGGGGATCTACAGGAAAGGGACAGTAGAAAACGGCTATGGAGGTGGTAGTGACAAAAGCCACACCAGATTTTTCCAAAAAGGCTACTTGCTATTCATGTTATTCATGGTGGTTTGGCATTCCCACACTAAAATGTTTTGGGAAAAGCTCCAATATCCCTTTCATGATGCACAATGTCAAATATAGAAAACTATGCAATTAGAATTACTAAATGTAATGCAAACTACTAACAGTCAGCTAAGTTGATGTAATGCGTGGCCTGCCAAATAGTAGAGCTTCAGTCCAGAAAGACCTTTGGAAACTGGATTGAACCAACAGAAACCTCATAAAGTTGTAAGAGGGGAGGTGCAAAGTTCTGCACCTGGAGCAGGATATCCCTGCACACTGAGAGTTAACTGGCTGAGTAGCAGCACCGATGACAAGGGCTGGTGGTGAGGGTCACAGTGAATGCTAGGCTGAATATGAGCCACTAACATGGTGAGGGGGTAGGAGCATGTGATGTACAAAGCCTGAGGGAGTTTGTTCAGCCTGAAGAGAAACCCAAGAGGGTAATTCAACTGCTGTTTTAAATGGTCTAACAAAGGAGGGACGGTTTAAAGATAAGACAGAGCTAGTCTTCTCAGAGTTGCACAGCGAGTGGACAAGAGTCCACATTCAAAACCTGCAGCAAGGAAGATTTCAACGAGATAGACAGACACAAAGCCCACAGCAGGAGAGATTAAGCATAGTGGGAGAGATTGCCAACAGAGACTGTGGAATCTCCATCCTTGGAAATACTCAAAGCCTGGTTGGAGAAGGCCCTGAGCATCTTAATCTAACTTTGAAGCCAGCCCTGCTTTGTGCATTAGGTTGGACCAGGTGATCTAGAGCAGACCTTTCCAATCTAAATTATTCCATACTTCTGTAACTGTGCTCTCATGGTGAATAATACAAACTGCATACTGCGCTCTATCAGGAGGACACTGATCAGTACATCAGTAGAAGCTCTTATCCCCCTTATTCAGCACTGGTGAGGCTGTCCCTGGGATGTGATGTGAACCTTAAGGATCACCAGTTGAAAAAGGATGTCAAGAACTGGGTAGTACCCACAACACAATCAAGGGCCTGAGACACTTGACTGATAGGCCATAGCTTATCAGCTAGCTGGTTAGGCTTAGCTTGTCCCATGAACCAGAGCTTCTGGGATTTAAGCTTGTTCACTCTGGAGAAGTGGAATTTCAGGAGTGATCTGATAGCAGCCTACAACTGCTTGAAGGACAGTTACAAAGACAACAGATCCCAACTCTTCTCAGTAGTGGCAGATAGCTTGACAAGGAGTGACAGCCACAAAATTGCAATTGGGAGGTTCCATTTGGACATTAGGAATAACTTTATCTCTAGGAAAATGGCTCAGCAGAGAAACTGGTCACCCAGAGAGACTTTGGAATCTCTGTCCTTGCAGGTTTGCCAGTCCTGACTAGACAAAATCTAGCTGACATGATTTAATGTTCTGCTTTCAGTGGGAGGATGGACCAGTCAACTTCCGTAAGTCCCTTCTAGCCAACATTTCTATGATTCCATTAAAATTATATTTTCTAAAATTCTATTTGATTAACATTAAACACAATTGTCTAGCTGAAACCAAGACCTCTGGAAGTCTCTTTATTGCAAATAGACAGGATATCAGGATAGGACATACTATGAAAAAAACCTGTTATGTTGTACTCATGATTTTTCCTAACCTTTTTTCCCCTAGTATATAGTACTAGCCACTGTCAAATACTGAGCTAAAGGGACCGTGAGATTGACTTATCTATTAAGGAGAATACCAGTTCCGGATTCCTAAAGAAAAGTATAATGGCTCTTTCTGCATTTGTAGAATGTAAACATTTGCTGAAGGTGATAAAACATCTGACCATCTTCCAGCCAGCAGTCACAGCTGGTAGACACAATATGTTCAGACACTGCCTCTGAGGGAGCATGAAATCCTGGCGCTATGCAACATCTATAGGAGTTTTCCTATTGATTTCAGTGGAGCAGGATTTCAAGCAGATAGTCTTAATCTGCCTACTTATGAGACCATGAGACAGTGGTAATTTACCACTCACTTGACTGAAATTGAGAAGTATGTGTGTTTTAGAAAGTAAGCTAAGCAAAAGGGTGTGCCTTGTGTAAAGATAAATATGTGTTGGCACAGATGAGGCATTGGATGGATTCACCTTTGACTACTTACCTAATACTCTTTGCACACAATAAATGAGTTTTAAAATACCCTTATTTTTGCTATCATGCCAAATATACTGCTATGTGATGAATATGGGGGAAATCCTGACTCCTTTGAAGTCATGGCAAACTTCCCATTGCCTATATTGGCCAACACCTGTTATGGACATGACTGTGTGAGGCACATGAAATGAAATTGTAACAAATGTGAGCAAGAGTTGCTGGCAGAGTTATATCTAAGACCAAATTATCTGTTATACAGTGATTAAACTTTATTTCCCACTTAGCCAAACATCCAGTTATGTTACAGGATAACAACTACTATGCCATAAATGGAAAACACAGAGCGACTGGGCAGCAGATGAAAGGCTGGTGTCTGAGCCTATCTCAAAGCTCATGCTCCTCTTTCTGTCTGTTATAGCATTCTTAGGCTAACCCACACTCAAGTTTCTTGCCTTAAGGATGATCTCATTTGTTGATTTTCTTTCCAAAATACTGGGGCCCCAATTTTACTCTCATTGACTTCAAGGTGAGCAGATTCACTCCCTCTGTGGATACACTTTCATCTACTGTATTGGAATATTTCACATTTAATGGGCTATTTTAAAGTGAAATCCCAAATTTTTATTTATACAAAAACTCTGGGTGGTTTTGACTCAATCTGAAATTTATGTATCTTTGGGCTCCTGCTACTATTTGTCTTGGCTTGCTTTGACAGTTCTCATTTCTCTTTATGTTGTAGTACTTGGGAACTCAGTTGGTAACTATTCTTGCTCTTGGACAGGATTTTTCAGTCTTATAACCTAACATTTCTCCAGGAGACAAAAAAGAAATATTGGGTGCAAGAGCAAGAGAAAGAGATAACTTTCTTGAGTCTTCTGCTTTGCTATATTGAGTACCCAGCCAGTCAGAAAAACACAGCTTGAAAAGGCATTTTATACAAGTAAAGTTAGGTACAGGTCAACTTGGCACAGAGTGGAGAACCCCACCCCACCCAGAGAAGTCAAAGATATCAGTATAATGTTAGTTACATCTATGCTCATCATTTGTGACATGGATTTCCAGTCCAATATATTCCTTCAGATTTTCTATTCACAGTTTATACACTGTCTAAATAGTTTCCAAGCTCTCTGAAATAATCTAAGGCCCTAAATCAGTTTGTTTGTAACGTAAATGGTCATCACTCCCCAGTTACACTGTGGTCTGGCATTATGACTGAACTGGCATCATGACCACATTGTAAAACTGGTCTGCAGTGCTGCTCTGCCAGGCGTGCATACTCATACATCACCTGTTTTAGCAGTAGGCTGCTGCTTTTATGAATCATCTTCTGAATTACTGCTTTTTTGTCACTTGTCAAGGATTCCTAAGTGTCTGAGTGTCTGCATGTCCACAAATCCAGGACATACAGCCACTTCTCAAGTGCATACATGTGCTATAGCATATAGGCAGAGCATGAGAGGTTTATAATGTGGGGGGCCCACTGTGCAACTGATTTGCACATGCACTGGAGGTGAGACACATTTTGGACACTGATTTTGCAGCACATGCATTGAAGGTTCAATCTGCATGTGCACAATAGCTCTAACGCATCCAGGATACATCAGACTCCGTGCAAATACATATGAACTGTGTTAGTCTGAAAAAAGATTACAGGGATAGAGTAGGCAGGGTTGAAAAGATGATGGTCTTTCTCTGACTTCATTGGACTCACTAGCAGAGTGAGATACTGTCCAACACATGCCAGTAGCATTGCTCGGTTCAAACAATACAGATGCTTTCCCCAAGGCTGCAAGATAGTTTGAAATGAGAGAGCCAGGATGCTCATAGCTAAGGAAGAAAACAGGAAGCTTTCTCATCTCAGCCTCATACCTTGGTAAAGCCTATGTAAAAGCTCACAGTTACAGATTCAGACTTCAAGGCTGTGCATTAATTGTTCCTTCTTTAAAGCCTGTGGTAGTACAGCATGACCTCCTGCTCAACCTGGCTGGCCAAGATGGACATCTGCCATAGGATCAGAAAGAAAAATGTATGGTCTATGAATAGACACCACTGCAGCTATCTGCCATACATACTTAATGACAAGTATGTAGGAAAATCTCTCAGAAGTAGAACTGCGCTTCCTATAAGGACTCAGTGCTATCTTTTTATCCCAGTGCTTTGGAAGCATTCTCATGCAGCACAAAGCAAGAAACAAAATGTAAACCTGTAAATCAGGTACCAGCTCAATAAACCAAAAAAATTAGGCTTTGTTGCTGAAAGAAGACGGACAGACAGCTAGTGCTGCAGTAGCTGCTAAAAATTAAAAGTAATTTTGTTTTCTTTGTATGCAAGAAAACCACCAAATCAACTCAGTTGGCGAGGGGCACAGTGGTGGTATCGCTAAGTTCCGCAGCTGAGCACGTGTTGACGAGGAAAGGGCGGGTTCCCGGAGCCAGGGAAACCCGCGGGCGTGCAGAGAGACCCCACGGGAGCGGCAGACCTCGTGAGCGGGGCTGATGCGGCAGGGGCATTGCCAGGAGCAGCCGCGGGAAATTTAAACAGTCCCCAGGGAGCACAAGTGACCCGGAGCGCGGAGAACACGATGGGCAGACAGGGCGTGGTGCGCGAGCCAGGGCGTGGCACGGCACTGGGTGTGGCACCTGGCACAGGCGGGGCATGCAGGGAGGGCCCTGCTGCCTCTAACAGAGGCTGCAACCCACTTGCAAGGAGCTGAGAACAGCAGGAGCCATGGTACCCAGCCAGCAAAAAGCTGTGCCCTCAGTGTCCCTCGCGGCCCCTCCAGCTGCAAGAACTGATGCAGCCACCCAAACAGAGCTTCCAAGGGAACATGCAGCCACCCAGGTCCCGGGCTGCAGGGCGTGCCTGAGTATCAGGTCAGTGTCTGGCGGCAGCAGTGAGCTCACCTGTGGGAGATGCTCTGGGACCCCCAGCGCCCTGGGTTAGAGAACTGTGACTGTGGGAATGATAAACTCCCAATCAACCCCAAACTTGTGCAAGACTTGCTGCTCCAACTGGATCCCTATAAGTTGATGGGGCCTGATAAAATTCATCTGAGGGTAATTAAAGACCTGGCTGATGTCATAGCGAGAGCTCTCTCAGTGATTTTTCAATGCTCTTGGGAATCTGGAGAGGTCCCAGTTCACTGGAAGCTGGCAAACGTTGTCCCAGTCTTCAAGAAGGGCAACAAGGATGACCCCAGTAACTACAGGCCTGTCAGTCTCACTTCTGTGCCTGGCAAAATTATGGAGAAGATTGTTCTTGGAGTTACTGAAAAACACCTGAAAGACAACACAGTCATTGGTCCTAGCCAGCACGGGTTCACGAGGGAAAGTCCTGCTTAACAAACGTAATTTCCTTCTGTGACAAGGTTACCCACCTTGGGAAGCCAGTTGATGTAATCTTTTTGGACTTCAGTAAAGCTTTTGATACTGTCTTTCACAGTATCCTCCTGGACAAAGTGTCCGTCATACAGCTGGATAAACGTGTAATGCAGTGGGTGAGCAATTGGCTGACGGGTTGCGCTCAAAGGATTATAGTAAATGGGGTTACATCAGGCTGGTGGCCAGTCACTAGCGGGGTTCTGCAGGGATCCATCTTAGGGACAGTACTCTTTAATGTCTTCCTAAATGACTTGGATGCAGGACTGGAGGGAATGCTAATTAAGTTTGCTGACGACACAGAATTGGGAGGAGCTGTTGATGCTCTCGAGGGCAGAGAGGCCCTACAGAGAGATCTAGACAAATTAGAGGGCTGGACAATCACCAACTCTATGAAGTTTAACAAGGGCAGGTGCTGGATTTTGCACTTGGGGCATGGCCACTGTGGATATACATACAGACTGGGGAATGAGAGACTGGAGAGCAGCTCTGCAGAGAGGGATCTGGGGGTTCTGGTGGACGGCAAGTTGAACATGAGCCAACAGTGTGCCCTGGCAGCCAAGAGGGCCAACCGTGTCCCAGGGTGCATCAAGCCCTGCATTGCAGCTGGTCGAGGGAGGGGATTGTCCTGCTCTACTCTGCGCTGGTGCAACCTCACCTCGAGTACTGTGTGCAGTTTTGGGCGCCACAGTACATCAAGGATATAAAGCTACTAGAGAGTGTCCAGAGGGCCACAAAGTTGGTGAAGGGTTTAGAGGGGAAACCATATGAGGAGTGGCTAAAGTCACTTGATTTGTTCAGCCTAGAGAAGAGGAGACTAACAGGAGACTAAGGGGAGACCTCATCGCGGTCTACAGCTTCCTCACAAGGGGAGGAGGAGCAGGCGCTGATCTCTTCTCTCTGGTGACCGATAAGACCCGAGGGAATGGCAGGAAGATGTGCCAGGGGAGGTTTAGGTTGGATATTAGGAGAAGGTTCTTCACCCAGAGGGTGGTGGAGCACTGGAACAGGCTCCCCAGGGAGGCAGTCATGGCGCCAAGCCTGGCGATATTCAATAAGCACTTGGACAACACCCTCAGACACACGCTGTGAATTTTGGGTTGTCTGGTGCAGGGAAATGAGTTGGACTTGACGATCCTTGTGGGTCCCTTCCAGCTCAGGAGATTCTACGATTCTGTGATTCTATGAAATGTGCCCACAGAGCTTCCTGAATCTGAGCAGGCTGTGCACACGTATGTATTGTACACTATATTTCCACTGTAGTCACTTCCATTGTGCAGAGGGGCTAGTCTTGAGTAAGTTGAGCAATAGTAGAGGATCTTATCACAAACTGATACACTTACTGTTTCATGCTTCTCCCTTTTTTGCTGCCACAGACATGAGGGTTCAGTAGGGGTACTCACAACCACACCTATGCTCGAAGATAACACTGTTGCAAGACATAGCTCTTGCAACATCGATAAATACAGTATTATTTTCCCTGTTAGCTTGTAAAACAAACTGTGAAGGTATATCAATTCAACCCTAAGTGCAGTGGCTTGAGGTATGAAAGTCTGTACAAGTACAGGTTTTTCCACATTGTTTTGCCAAAGTACTTCAGCCACGATGTAGAGCTTGCAAGCTGTTCTGATCCCGAGTCTGGGCTGAACTGAAACTGTTAGCTCTGATGATTTTTGTGATGTAAATGCAGACCTTGTGTGAGATAACGGCCTCAATTTTGACTTTAAACTACAGATTAAAAAATAAATTAATTCAAATGCTACTGTGGCTTTAAGATCTTCGAGCTAAGGCCTTGAGAAAAGAAAGATATCTGATTAATTTTCTTGACATTTTTTCTTGAAGAAAGGAATATTAATATGGTGGTAACAGGTTACAGCATTTAACACTGTAGCCTTGACGTTTCTTATTAAATATTTAACTGCTGGCAACTGTGTACTTCACAAGCACCTGTGAAAATGAAACGTGTTTTTGAGAACACAAGGTTGATACTCATAAAATAAAGATGAGGACATGGATAAAAAGAAATATTATAAAGTCGTCACATGACTTGTTAGCTCCAGGTCAAAATTAGGGATTTTTTTGATATTTACTTGAATGCATATCTTTCCTGTGGGGACAAAGCCTTGTAGAGTCACTGGAATAAGTGTATTTAATTCACAAACTGGTTTTTTTCAGGATTGTATGTAAAACACTCCTTGTATTTTTAAAGCAGACTATTTTTGAAACATGGTTGCCAAAATAAAGCAAACAGGTGAAAAGATGGAGAACTTCACAAAGATAGCAACACTGCACCTTTCTACCCAACCTTGGTATAATTTCTTTTGCAATGATATTTTTACAATAGCAAAAATTTGAATCATTTTCCTTTTAAGAGATAAAAGTTGGTGCTGATCTAAGTCTGTAGGAATTTTACCATGACAAGTAGATGAAATGTGGTGAATTAATAATTATTTCTCTAATTCCTGTGTTAAAGTTCTGGGTTTTTTTTCACAGGAATAATAAGAAATATGGTAAACCTAGTAAATTGCCTAAGCACCTACAGAGCTTTTTAATTATGTATTTATTATAGACTGCACTTCTCTATCTGTATTTTGCTGCATCATATGGGAGCATTTAAATTTTGATTGTAAGTAGGGCCTGGTAACACCTAGTTTGAACAAGGAACACTAAAAGTTGCTGATGAGTAACCTTGGCAAAGACTGCTTCTGAGAGACAGCCTGCACCAGTCCATCTCTAGTTATTTCTGAGGAGAGCAGTTTATTATTTTCTCTTCAGTATATTTGATCACTTGAATTAGTGATCACTTGAATTTTCCTAGTAAGGGCAGAAATACCAATTTAATGGCTGATTAAACTGGCTGTAGTCATCTCAAATGAAATCTCAAAAGACTAAAAAGTGGATGAACAAAACACTGATCACAAATAATGACAGTATTATGTACATGGTGTTATCATATTTAAGCAATAGAATAGTGTTCTTGCCTACATACCTAGAATATACAGAGCGATTTATATTCTGTCTTATTCTTTCTTAAAAAAGTAATACATGCCAAATATCAAACCTATAAAATGTATTACATCAACAGGCCTGGAAGTTGAAGACCTCTGCTCACCCCAGGTAGAAGTCAGCCATTCCTGAAACAAACCTCAAGAAACTGGCTTTATGCCTAGTGACTGCAGTGGGAGTGAGAATAACTTTTTTATATGTGCGGGTAAGTCATTTAGCATGTTCACCTCAGTTCTTTATCCATTTGAAAGAAAAAGGGAAGGAACATTTTGGTACTTCACAAAACATGAGACAAACACACACACACTGCTCAGGCAATTAAGTGATGAAAGCCGTATAAGAATAGATAAGTGGCCATAAGTTGGACTTATGGGGGAGCTGCAGGCTCTTAGGCAGTACATGCAGACGCTCACTGCTCTCTGCTCCTGCGAGTGTGTCTCATGCCTGTCCCAAATGACAATCCCTAAGGAGCAGTAAAGATTTCATTCTCTGTCCTCTGGCAGTGCTTTCAGCTCTTCTGTTGAAATTGCCAGCACAGATGCCAGTTAGTGGCAGAAGCAGTGATGATTTTGTGATGAAGACGTGTGTCTCTTGAGAGCTGGATGAAATCCACCTTACTTATTTTGCGGGACTTATTGCAGCAGACTATATTACAACCTCTTTCAGTCACCATGAGCCTTATTCAATTCAGATGAGCAACAGATTCAGAAAACTAAGCTGAATTTAACTGCACTTTTGAAATGACATTACCGTATCTGTTGCTGTTTCTATATGTAGTCATATTTTCTTAGAACTGTTTCTGAGCCATAGCGACTTTTGACAGCTTGTTGCCTAATTTGATTCCCGAAGAAGAGACATAAAACTGGATGGCAGATGAGATGCTTTTATTAGACACACTCACGTCCATCAATCTGCTGGGAAGGACCAGGCAATCAATTCCGCTTGCCCTTGCCCTTCCAGTCTGTTCACTGATAACCGCCACAGCCACAGAGCAGCCCTCTGTGAGTCACTGGTTAATTTGTCCATCTGCCCATCACTCTTGGGATGAGCCTGTGTGTTCTCTTTATGTTCTTCTGTATACAGACACCACAGTAAGTTTTAGCATGTGGTCTGCTCCTCTTGTTTCACACCGCAGTTGATGTGATGTTCTGTGTACATGCATTGACTTACTCTAACTACCGTGTTGCCTACCATTTCTTATTATTTGCTTAGTTACTACAGTGGTTAAGGCTTTAGTCTTGCCAAGAGAACCATGGCGAACAAGTAAATCTCCAAGTGTGCAGAAGGTTTCTGTGTCACACAGTCCACAGGAGGAAAATAATACAAACTTCAGAATAAAGAAGACCCTGTTTGCACAGAAATACCTCAGCACTTCCATTTCTCCCTTAAAATAGAGGGAGATAGTGTGGTATCCAGGATGATATTGAACAGCAACCACAGACAAAGAAAGACTTTTTAGTGGCAACTTTTATCCATGGTAAGTTATAAACATATCATGGGGTGCTATGACTGTATTATGGAAAATATTCAAGTTGTCATATATAATAGGGGTATAAGATAATACATGTTCATGCTCTGCTCTGCTGGTGGTCTCTTAACCTTTTGAAATTCCTTGGCTATATTTACTATTTTGCAGGCAAATAAATGGAATGCTTATGAAGCAAATGGAGTTGGACCTTCTTGTACCAGTGGTGCGTTTGGCCCTGTATGGATGGTCAGCACTTCAGGCAGAGCATTTCTAAAGGCTAATTCCATGTTGCTAGCAGTCAGTCACTTAGCATGCAGCATCATGGCCTAAAACATTCACTACCTGAAGTGTGATAATAATTACTCAGAAATAGATTTATTTGCCTGCAAGGAAGCCTTTACTCTTGAAGTTGTCTTGATAGGAATGTCAACAAAAGCCACAGGCTTCCAAGGATGGACTGTGTTTTTCTTTTTTTTTTCATATCAGCAAAAACAAGCTCTGCATAATTCAATTTCTAATTGAATCTCAGTCATAGCTGCTTGGCTAATTACTCCAGAAAATTAATTTTATTTACTTGGCTGGCTTTTAAAAATGATTAGTTCTGTGATACTGCAACTTAAGGGTAATTAGTTATTTGGGAGCTGAGGTGTCTTTGTGATCTAATGACTGAGAAAAGTGAAATCTCCACCCTGGCAAAGTTTATTTTTAGTGCTGTGATTTCTACATTTACTGTAAGATAAATGCAAGCTTGGCACATCAGGTTTTGAAACTTTTTAGATAGCTTATGCTAATTTATGTGATGTGCCAGATTCATCTTTGTCAACTCTCAGTCTAAACCAGGATGTCTGTCATCAGTTTTAGTTATTGGAATGCAAAAATTTGACTGCATAAAGCAGAAGGACTTCATCTGGGTGCTATTAATAGAAGACAGATTGGTGAAGCTGAGGTCATTCAAGAGAAGGAGGAGTGCGGTAGAACAGTGAAGTTGACAGAGGCCAAATATTGACCCTAGCTCTAGGGCATGGCCTCAGCTAGAGACAAATGAATGGGCTTTTAGGGGTGTGTGTAGACTGAAGGAAAACTCAAAATGAATGAATAATCTATTTTTCTTTCTTTCTTCTTCCTCAGTGCAAAGATATGGAGCTTGGTACATGTGTGAAAATAAAGAGAATATTAGGAAAGAAACACACTGCCAAACACTTTTGATTCTAAATACAGTAGTCAGCAACTCCACCATTTTCGCCTAGCTACTCAGGATGAAGGGAATAGCAGTATTATATAAAAATGCTGTTTTGTCAAGAATATTTTGAGTCCCATTATGTTAGAACAACATTATGGTTTCATGAGTTACCAGTCCCAAAGGAAGTCCAAAGCAAAGGTTGCTTGTGTAAAACTTCACTACCTGTCTCCTACAGAGTAAAGTCTTTCAGGTTTTAGTGCAACACAACAGGTGGGAAGATAGGTGCAAGCATATCAGCAGATCAATAAGTGTACAGGTGCAGAATTTTGGTAGGGATTCTCCGCTGCAGCATTTTGTGGGGACAGAAGCTGCTAGGACCCTTCATCCCCTACCACTATGGATACTAACAGGAAGAGCTCCTTAAGCCTCTCGTACAGCCCCTTGTGACTTCATGCATGGCTGTTAAGATTATGCAGCATTTTTAATGGCCATACTTGCTTTTCAGTATCTTATTTTTCAAATTTTAGGTGCTCAGAGCCCATTATGGTTGAATTTGTTGAGAAGCATGGCTAAATGAGAGAGGAATCTGACACAGAAGTTCATTAGATTTGGGAAAGCATCATTTTCTGTGCTTGCGAAAGCTTGACTGCATTTTAAATCTCCAAATATCCTCAGCTCCGGAGGTGAAGCATGACTTTTTCCGTAATGCAGCAAAACAGAATACTGCTGTGTGTAAATTCATTGAGGACCTTTAGAAGCTAGGAAGGAATTAGGGAGGCGGAAGATTAATAATCTGAACAGCAGAAGAGCAGCAGACAAAAGAAGTTGGAAGGAAAGAGATTATAATAACAACTAACATATATATCTTACTATCAGTAAACAGCTTCGAAACGTATTGTAATTTTTTGTGACTATTCTCTTTTTAGTATAGCATCTTATTATTACTATCTGCTTTTCCAGAGGTTCAAATAATTAAGTGGACACTGAAAATGAAAGTTAAATGTTAAAAATTATGTTCAAAATTGGTGCATTAAAATAGAGAGAAGATTTTAAATTCACATGTTGAGAACCTAGAGGATGACAGAGTTGGGGATCACTGTGCAATTTTAATTTGCTCCTTTGATGCACAGACGTTGCGATGCACATTGTGATTGTCTTTAATAATTTGAAACTGTACTGCCATTTTTCAGTAGTTTCCCACCTCATCCAGTAATTTGGATTAAAAAGAAATCTCATTTTCTTTACAGAGGTTTTGGGAGTGCTGTTAACAGAATAAGCTAAGTAATTCAAAACCATTGTAATAGTTATCCCCACTGTTACATTATGTGGTATCATTATTCTCATTCTACAGGCAGAGGCAAAGAAATGAAAGCCAAAATAATCAATACAAAATATATACCAATTTCTACTGTTAAAAAAAAATGAGGGCTCCAAATTTTCAAAGTAGGAGGATCACTTATTGGCCAAGACAACAGGTTAAATGTAAAAAAAATTGTCTAGAATCACAGAAGCAGTCTGTAGCTGAGGGAAGGTTAGGATTCAGTCCTGCAAGAAAGCACTCAACTATCTAGTCTTAAGGTCATCACTTGCCATCCTGCTTTTCCCTGGCTTACCTGCTGCATGTCTACTTATGTTGTTAAAGGAAGCAGCCTACATTCTCTACCCTTACAGGCTCCAGATTTGTCCCAGTGCATCACCCATTCCCTTTGTGAAGTTGGATTATCTTGTAATTAACTTACAATTAAATATGTTATCATAACAGTTACACATAAGGAAGAACAAACCAAGATAGCATGAAGAGCCCTAACTGGGACATCTTACAGGCTTATGAATGCTTGGCATTACTGTCTTATTTTTTTCAATGTTTGTATCAGGAGGGAGGAAGCTAATTTCAAACATGTTTCCAGAGAGGCCATGATCATCAGCATGCTGGAGTTGTAGTGATTTTCAGTTTTAGTAATGAAGCAATCAGCCATCCAAATAATCTTACAGTAACTATTGTGTACTCAGCTGCTCGAATGAGTAAAAAGAGAAGGAATAATTACAAATTTCAAAAGCATAGTTTATTTTTTTTAAAGACTGGTACAAGACAATTTACTTCAAATTCTTTCTATTGCACTGTGTCTTAATTACCTGTTGTCTTTGAAATGGCTGACTCTGATCCAGCTAATACTGAAATGTGTGAGAATCTTTCCATTGACTTCAGCAAGCACAGCAGCATCTCTGGGTGACTGTAATCTCTGTTGGCATTTGACCTGAACTAGGCAGATTCAGCACCTGCAATTTCATATTACTGTTGTTAGCTCTTTTCTCCTAAACACAGTGGTTTTACAGAGCTTAATTGTTCATTCATTCGTCTGTTTGGAATGATGCTTTGTGGTAGTTGTATTGTCATGTGTTTTTAAACATATGTCATATAAGAGCTGAACCTGAGAACAAACTGCAGAATCATGAAGAGAATGTCAGTACTTAACTGCAGCTTTTCAAGGAGTTCTTTAATGTTCTGATTACAGCTGTAAAACAGAAAGCTAGAAAGAGCGGGAAATGGCAAAGACTTACAACTAGCAAGCCCCTACCATACCCACGACTGCAATGAAAGTAAAACTACAACAACCATCCCTCCTGCTGGAAAAATGCCAAGTATGGCTTGGACTGAGTCCAAGATTTCTGCAAACTGTATAAAAATTAAGTTACCACTTGAATAAACAACTCTGTAAGGTCCAAAAAAATTCTGTTCTCAAATGTTCCTACTGTGTGCTATCAGGGCCACATGGGCTGTGTCTGGTACACTCTTCTCTGAACACAGGCAGAGGAAGGCTTGCATTAACATGCAGTGACATGGTTGTACTGCATCCCAGGGTTTCTGTCACTAACCAGGGCACCCAAGTCCCTATAAATCTGCCAGCCCATTCTTGGCTGTCGCCAGGGAACCGTGTCCAGCATTACCACAGCGTGGGTGCCCCAGCAGATGAGGCTGACTGCAGCTGTGAATGTAAGGAAGGGGAAGAGTGATGGTGTATGCAGGGCTGGTGGTTCCCATGTCCATGACTGGGGATGACATCTTACATCAGCTTCTCTTATAAATCAACTCTTACATTTTCTTGTTTATTATTTGGTACAGCCTGGCCAACTCTATAATTTCTTGTAATAATTTTCTGGGTTTTTCTGTGCTTTTTACACCATCACCACATTTTTGCCAGGATTTCCAGATGTCTCACAATGTGACTGGATGCTACTGCTCTGACTGAGGTTCCCAGACACTGCACAGCCCTGAGAAATAAGTACTTTGTACTTCTACTTTGCATGTGCAATGAGTCAGTTGCAGTTAAGATATTCCATGTGTTACAGATTATGGTGGTTGACCTTGGCTGGCTGCCAGATGCCCACTCATCTGCTCTCTTACTCCCCCACCTCAGCAGGACAGGAGGAGAAAATAAGGTGAAAAAGCTCATGGGTAGAGATAAAGACAGAGAGATCACTTGCCAGTCACCATCATGGGAAAAACAGACTCAACTTGGAGAAGATTAATTTAATTTATTGCCAATTAAAAAAAAAAAAAAAAGAAGAAGAGTAAGACAGTGAGAAACAAAGACAAATTGAAAATACCTTCCCCCCACCCCAGACCTTCTTCTCACGCTCAACTTCACTCTGTTATTCCCAGCTCTTCTATCTCCTCCTCCCCCAAGTGGCGCAGGGTGATGGGGAATGTGGGGTTGCAGTCAGTCCATAACAGCTCCTCTGTGCCACTTCTTCCTCCTCACAATTTCCTGTTCCTCCAGTGAGGGTCCTTCCCACAGGATACAGTCCTTCAGGAACAGACTGCTCCATTGTGGGTCACCCATGGGCCACAGCTCCTTCCAGGAAACCTGCTCCTGCATGGGCTCTCCATGAGCTGCAAGTTTCTTCAGGGTACATCCACCTACTGTGGCATGGGGCCCTCCATGGGCTGCAATGTGGATGTCTGCTTCACCATGATCTTCCATGGGCCGCAGGGGACAGCCGGCATCACCTTGGTTTTCTCCATGGGCAGCAGGGGAATCTCTGCTCTGGCACCTGGAGCACCTCCTCCCTCCCCTTCTTCTCTGATCTTGGTGTCTCCGGGGCTCTTTCTCTCACATTTCTCACTACTCTCTCTCACAGCTGCTGTGCAGTGTCTCTAACCCTTTCTTAAATATGTTTTCTCAGAGATGCCACCAGCTTGGCTGACAGGCTCAGCTGTGTCCTGTGGTAGGTCTGTTTTGGAGCTGGCTTGAACTATCTCTGTCCAACACAGGGACAGCCCCTGTTCTTCTCTCACAGAGACCACCCCTGCAGCCACCTGCTGCCAATATCAGGGCATGGACACCCCGTACAGTTGCTGTGCAAGTATGCACTAAGTCCAAGTTGTCCAGAATGTGCCAGGTTGCAGCACACATCCAGCTCAACTCTGCAACCCATCTGCAACTGCACCTGGCCCATCTGTGGTGAGTCAGCGTGCAGGTCAGGTACAGTCTGGCCATCCTCGTGGCTCATTGCTTCCCAGAAGACTGCTCCTACCCTTTCTTCCCATGCTTGCAACTGCATAACTCTCTTGCTCTAGCATGCCTCACACCACATGCTATGCTGATTCAGTTTGTTAATCCTATGAAAAACTGCTCCCATTTAATTTACAGAATTAGCTTTCTGACAGGTTTGTTTCCTGACAGATGGTGAGCATCTGACTAACTAAGTTAGTTCAGCTGTAAGGTTTAACTGGGTGTGAACAGCCATGATGGGCACTCTGCATAGTGTGCATGCACATTTTTATTCCCAGAAATCCCAGATGAAAATATGGGATGATTTTTGAATGTGGAGTGTGGACAGGTATACATGGTTAGAAAGAATTGCAAATCCCTGTGCCAGAGTCTGTTACCTGCTTGGAGTTCTGGGGAAGAAAACAAACAAGTTTGCAGGATGCCCTATTTTGCACATTATACACCAGATAAAAAATATCCCAAATTGCACAAAACAATTAAATCCAGGCAAAGGATTTGATAATAGGTAAGGAAACCAAAAATCCCTAGCTGAAGGTCCAGAGAAGGATCAGTATGATTACAGTATCATAGAATCATAGAATAATAGAATCATAGAATAATAGAATCATAGAACAGTTTGTGTTGGAAGGTCATCTAGTCCAACCTCCCTGCAATGAGCAGGGACATCTTCAACTAGATCAGGTTGCTCAGAGCCCTGTTCAGCTTGACCTTGAATGTTTCCAGGGATGGGGCATCTACCACCTCTCTGGGCAACATGTTCCAATGATCAAATGTATGGAACAGAAAGGAAAGGATTTGCTTGATAGACAAGGCTGTTCAAGCAGGAGCATTCTTCTGAGATACAATATGATAGATGCCTATAAAATCATAAGTGTCATAGTGAAGATGAATAGGGAATAATTGTTCACTGTATCTCTGAACCACAAATTGTTAACAGCTGGAGGAGTATGTCTTGTTGCTGTGCTTGTCTGTCAGTGTCAGGATGCTAGGCTAAATGGACATTTAACCTGAAGCAGTACAAACACATTCTTAATGATAGCCTATAGTTTAAGTTAAGCAAGAGATATAGATAAATAATATTATTTATTGAACATTTAAAAAATTATCATTAATTACTATGCTATGATCTTTTCCATTATGCATGTCCTCATCAAGCACTGCAGGTAAACTCGATTGTTAGCTTTGATGCCAGTCAAGGTGATAATACTGGTGTTTTCCACAACTTGAATGTTTACAAGGGAGAAGAGGAGAGAGCATGCTTCTTACTCCTGGAGGTCAAGCAGCCCTGTCCAGACAAGCAGGAAGCCTGGGTGGAAAATAGTGGGACTGCCTGAGGACTGAAAATAAGGGGCAACTGGGGACAAAAGAGGCACAGCAGAGAAACTCTGTAGGTTCTTTGCTTCAGTCTTGGGAAAGTTCCAAGAACATATACATCCTTTACAGCAGAGAGATCAGATGAGGAAGATTGGTTTGAAGTAGGCATACCAAAAGTATTTAGACCAAACAGAAGATATAAATGTTAATAAGTCACCAGCACCAGATGGCATTCACCCAAGACTTCAGAAGGAAATGAGACATAAAACTGCAGACCTGTTGGCCGTTTACAGCAAGTGGTGGTATGGGGAACCTGAGAGCTACTGAGTAGTGAGTCTGACTCATGGAAAAATGGTAGAAAAGGTCTATAATAATGAAAGAGATTGCTGAATACATGAATAAACAGTCTATTGAAAAAGTGTCAGCATGGCTGGGGTGAACGGGTGTCCTGCCTCCCTGGCCTGTTGGACTTCCATAGCATGGACAAAGGGGATAGTATTTTGAATTTACAAAAAACCTTTGACCAGATTACATGCCAAAGGTTACCAAAAAACCCCTTACACTGCCACATGATTGCAGGAAATTACCTTTTATTGACTGGAGGATAGAAAAAGGATGGGAAATAAAGACTAGTGCTTTCCGGGGTGCAGAAATATCAGCAGTGGAGTCCTTTAGGGACTGGTGTTGGGATCAGATTTATTCAGCATTTTCACCATCTGGAAAGGGAAATGCAGCAAAATCCTCAAGTTTGAAGATGACACCAAGCTCTTCTAGTAGACAGTGAGGAACTCCAGAAAGAGTTTACAAAACTGAGTGGATGAAAAGGCATCAAATTAGTTTCACTCTATCTAAATGAAAAGCAATGCATTTAGAAAAGAATAATCTTTGAATATTTTGAATAAAAATAAAGAATTGTGCCTACATGCACAATTCAGAATTGGCAGTTTCAGCTCAAGAAAGTGATCTTGGAAATGTCATGGTCAGTTTACCAAAATTACTGGGCTGGTATTCAGTGGCAGCCGAAAATAGCCAGCAAAATGTAGATCATCATCAGGAAAGGTATTGAGAATTAGACAGGGAACATCATTTTGCCACTATGTAAAACCCTCATCTTGTGAAATTAAAATTTCTGGGTCCTCAAGAAGAGCACAATGGAGTTGGACAAGGTACAGAGAAAGGCAACTAAAATGTTTGAGGGGATGTCATGGCGGCCTTATTAGGACAGACTCAAAAGGCTGAAGCTGTTCAATAGGGAAATGAGAAGGCTGGAAGGAAAAAGGAGTAAGATTTACAAAATTATGAAGGTGGTGGAAAAGGTTAATGCAATAGTGAAATTCACTAAATCTTGCAATGCTAGGACTAGAGAGCACTTGGTGAAACTTGTTTAAAATAGACAAAAGGGATATACTATCACAGGGTTGAAAGGGAGTAGACAAATTCCTTAAACAGAGTAGACAGCAATGTATGTTACCTTCTGACATCTTTTAACCAAGACTTGTGGATGCTGGGGAACTCTAAGAGGAATGGAGTCGAAAGAGTGGTCTTGTCTGCTTTCTCCAAATAGCATCTTGTATTGCCACTGTAAGAGACAGTATGGGCACTGATGGTTTGACTGACTGGTCCTACAGTAGGATGTTTCATGTATTCTTACCCACAGACTAAATGGGCTGGACTAAATGAGACATAAGGAGAAATTTCTAACCTCATAGAGAACACATACAAAAGCCACTTCTTTAATTTCTTCAAACCCCTTTCCAAAAAAAAGAAAGAAAGGAAAAAAATGAATTTCCTTTCACTAATTTCTTCCTCCCCCTCATAAAAACATCCTATTTCCATTCATTCCTTTAGAATCAGCTTATTAAACATTAACCACATTAAAAGTTGTTCAATACACTCCAACTGAATACTAACACAAAAATAAATACTGTAAGTACAATAAACACAAGGACATGACAACATTAATAAATACTACATTTCTTTCTGAAAGCCCCTTGGCCAATGAAATGGAAGATTTTAATTTTTGTCTGTGCCCCACACACTAATGATCAAATGAAGTGAAACTAGATTTCAAGTCTTCACAGCTCTCTTCATCTCAGAAACCTACAAAACCTACTGTCCTCCCACTCTGCTCAGCGTTCCTCCAACTGACTGCAGATAAAATCTGCTCTTCTCCCTCACCAGCTCCCTTCCCCCCACCAGAACCAATAAAGAAAAAACAAGAGTTGCTTTCCTGACTTTTCACTCTGTTGAGGAGCGTGCTTGAAACTTAACCTTCTCACTCCCCTCTCCCATTCACAACCATAGACAAAAGAAAGGAATACTGCATTATTTCCTTCTGGTACCTGTAAAACAAGTCAAAGATTTTCTTCCTTCCCACACTCTCCTCTCTCACTTACCCTGCTTTACTTGCTGTCCTCTTATTAACCCCAACAGGACAGCACAGTTATCTTTAGTTGTTTTGTTACCTTTAGGTGTCTTTACGATTTCTTATCCTCCTGTAATCACCTATTCAGGGCATATTCATCCTGTTACCTTAGTTGAATGTTTATGGCCTCCCACATGTATCCCCCACCTGCACCTAAAGTCCTGGTCTTTCTGCTCACTTTGAGTTGCCCTCGAAGCTGTGATACTGCCTAGTGTTGCCTGTTGCCCACACACCTACGCTGAGTGGGGATGCACCAATATAGTCCACAAGCATGTCCCAGGACTATCCCTCCCCTGCCTCTGGCCTCAGACAAGCATAGCACAAGTGAGACAGTAAGACCCTTTGTCCCCAGTGAATATTCAATGTTATTCACATTGAGCTGAACTGAGTAAGGGCAAGTGACTAGAAAATCAAAAATCAAAGTCCCACAGTCGCTGGGCTCAGAAGATTAGCGCACTCCTCTGGATGATATGTGTTCAGTTGCCCCGAAGCAAAATGGTGCTTTGAACTTGGGCCATCCCCAGCCCTGGGGAATGCCCTAACCAAAGGTGTCTGTCAAGGGGAAGTGAAGCTACAGCCATCCGTGATTTCCTTGGCCCCAAGGCTTGTGCAGCCATCCTTGATTCCCTTGGCATTCTGAGCAGGGCCTCAGAATGCAACTTCTCATATTAGGCATTTCATTTGCTTTGAAATTAATCATTCATCCATTTGAATGCAAAAAGATCCCCCAAAAAACAAAAAAACAAGACAGTATTCTAGGTTAGCTAAATTGCACTTTTTTGAAAGGTTTACATTCTGCCACTGAATCAGATGAGCAGTTAGTCATAGAGCTTTCACCTAACAGATCGCTTAAACAGCTAAAACAGTCACAGCAATAAATGTCTCATCTGGAGGGACCACATTGTTCTAGCAAGAAAGCATAATTATGTAATATTTTTGTAAATTAATGTTAAAATCAGCTTTTTATAACAATTAGAGATTTTTATTCCTATTTCTTATCATTTATTATCCTTTTTATTTATTAAAAAGTTTAAATGGTTGTGTGGTATGTGAGTAGATGTTACCTTTTTATTTTAAAGACAATAATACATTCCAAATATTGAGATAGAAAAGTAAGTCAGCTTAGAAGGGGATGATTTACAGAAAAAGACCTTTATTTTAAGGAGACCCACTAGGGCATTTCTCATTCTCTTTTTTTTTCATAAAGATTCAGAGCACATGTGGCTCTGAGAGAGACATAAATGACAAAACTTTCCAGGAGCGAGAACTTCACTGTGAATTTTCAACACTTCAGTGCAGGCACCTGCAGACATTCCTGTGTTTTGTATTGCACATTCAGCTCTGTATCTCCAGTCCATGTTCTGTGTATTTGCATCAGTTTACAATAGGCAAAAATTTTTGTAGCAGAACAACTACATAGAATCAGTTTTGATAACAGTCATAGCGTGACAACTGTGGGGAAAATGTTCTTTTGATTTATTGTTCCTGGTGAGCAAAATGTAACCCTCCCTTTACTGTTGAGCAATGTACTGTGCATTTTTAAAAGAATCAATGCTTGGTAACTCATGACAATATGGTCACACTCCTCAAACAAGTAATTTCTGTGTCGCTGAGGTAAAAGCCTGGACAACTTCTAACACATCAGAGGTAAAGCTGGTAAATCTGGAATCATTCTGTAACACTTAATTCTGTGTGATACCATACACAATTCAAACAGCCCACGGATCTTGTCCAGTGGAATCCAGAAAAGCAATCTACTCTGTATCTATGAAAAAAATCACTCATTGCAGCAAGTGAAATGTCTACAACAAATTTCAGCTAGTTGCTGGTAACACATTCTGATGCACAACACTGATATGAGCAGAAAAACGTATTAAAATTCAGTAATGGATTGTACTCTCTAGCTCCTAATTTTTGAGAGAAGGCTTCAAAAGTTGTTTAATTTCTCCTTTTTTGAATAGGAAATCCATAAATTCTGGTTTCTTCAAGTACCTGCAGTGATAAAAATAAGCAGAATGCTACTTCAGAAAACTGCACCACTAAAATAGCTGTGAAAATTAGGTCTTCTCTTGTAATAATGCAAGAACTAGCCCAGGTGTCCTAGATCCTATCTTGAGAACTTCAGTCTTGAGCGGTGTACCTAAAGAATATAATGGTTTATGTATGCATTTAGGAAACTGAATTCCTGTGAGAGCAGAAATGCAGATGATGTGTAGTGACGTGCTTAGGAAATTGAAACACTGCAGCAGAAGGCTCTTGGTCAGGGAGAGTGTATGATGGACTGAATTGGCAGTATTTTAAAGACAAGAGGCTTACAATAACACTACCAGAGTTAAAAACTTAGCTGAAGTTTTGATTGTCTGGACATACAACCTTTTGACAAGTATTTATCATGTATGTTGGACACAAAATGTCTTCTGTGCACTTCTCAGAAAGACAAGAAATTACATGAGATAGGGCAGTAACAACTAAAACACAAGGGACTGAGTCCCAGATGCTATCATTACAGTCATGAAATTGTATCTCAGATAATTCTTGCCTGTTCTTGGTTATCCAGTGGATCAGGGTGTGGAACAACAACTGCAAATACAGGAGTATAGAGAACTACTGGTCAAAAGAAAAATAAACCCTACTTCCAGTTTTAGACAAGTCATAAAAGAATTGAGCTAGACAAAGAATTTAGAGTGTGGGATTTTGGTCTAATACTTTGTTATATGGCCTGCAGTTACTATATACACGCGTATTATTATGTTACATTACATTAATACATTTATATATATTAATTTTAAATAAGATGTAGGAAGATGGTTACAAACTCAGCTGTCAGCCCTAGAAGTCTGACAACACTCACAGTTCTCTGTAAAGTCTGGATAGCCAAGATTGAAACACGAAGATTAGACAGATAAATATAAAAGGATTTCTCACTGTGAGACAGAATTTATAACGGATGTATCAAACTCTGTTAAGCAGCTGGAGAAACCTTGGTTTATAACAGGGGGCCCCAATTCTCACAGGAGCTTGGCACCTTGAAGTGGCGCTTACCACATCCAGATGTTAGGCAAGCTGTTCGACACCTTGAAGAATGAGGTTTTACTCAGAGTTGTACGTGAAGCTCCAATTTACGTGCATTAGATTCACAGGCACAATAAAGAAGCAGGTTAATTATCATCTGCCTGCTTAGATATTACTGATTTCTTATGGTGCTGAAGAGCTCCTAGCTTTTGAAAGAGAAAATTTGTTGGTTTAAGTAAAATAGATTGAGTGTATGTTTTATAATTCATAAAATCTAGAGGGAATACAGAATTTGCATATGAATTATGTTTTAAATAAATACTGGAGCAACAGTAAAAAGCAATTATTCATTTAATATGAATGATCTCCATAAAGGAAAAGATGTTTCTCCAAGAGTATAAGGTATTAAACAGATTATGGAGAGACACTGCTAAAGCTAAGGACAAAGTATAATCAGTTTACAAAATTTCTTTATCTGTTCCCCAAAGCAATGGTATTAAGATCCATTTTCATTCAAATTTGTCCCAGGCCTATTTTTTCAGACTACCTCTTTTTAGACCAATTTTTGCAGCAGTTTTACAAACCTGGGATATCCCTACACAGTCAAAAAAGGAGAGATGCATTGCCCATGCCTCTGAGAGTCCATTTTTTGGAACCATCTATAGTCATTTTTACTGTAAAAGAGGGTCATATTCAGAACTGTCGGTAACTGATGCAAGACCTAGGAGACAGGCAAGAATAAAGCCTGTTTGTTAGCACTACTCATTTTAAGAGAAACTGAGCCTTATCTCAGAAACCCATAAAGGACCTGTGACTCCTGAAATATAGACCAGGCTCGCTAAGGTTCTGGTAAATTTTGTATTGACAGCTTATGTCTAAATTAAGAGCCAAACTCTAATCTCTTCCTAAGATATACCCTGTGATATGCATATCTGGCTGAGAGAGAGAATGTGGAGTTTAAGTAGAGTCTATTTCATTTAACTTGTTAACAGAGGTGTTAGTGACATCTCAGGTGTTCTCTTTTGGGCTGGATTCACCACCACTGTGCACTATGCACTGGTTATTTTCTCATGTCTGAAATGAATGTAAATTGGCTTGCTAGCAGCTAACTGCATTGGTATAAATGATTGCCCAAGATGCAGAAAAAGGGTGAGTCAAATGTGCTGCATGCACCTGGGGCAGACATGACAGAGCTACCTTCCTCTTGGTCTTGTCAGAGGGATCTCTTTGGCAGTCCCTCATACTGCAATGCACAAAGCTGTTTCATCCATCCCAGCCCCAATGAGCGAGGTAGGCTCAGTGACCTCAGCAAAGAAGGCAAATGTGGTTTTCTGCCCCATAGCTGAAGAAGATTAAAAATATTATTTTGTCCTCATACTGGGTCATAAAAAAATCAATTCCATGGCAGCAGTAATGCTGCTCACTAAAGTGTCATCTTCCATGACCAGCTTGGAGCCCTGAGGTGGTGCAAATCTCTTCTCAGCAGGGGCAGTCATGGATCTGCTACCTCCATGCCTGGATCCAGTAAGTGCCAGCCCTTCTTTTCCTCCCCTCTCCTGTGCCCAGCCCTACTCAGGCGATACCATGCCACTGACCAGGGAAAAGGTGAGACAAGGCAGTGCTGCCCACCACTGGATTTCCTCTTTGCTCTCACCCTGGTGCTCGGGAAGCCTCCTGCTACTGTGGCTGCTCTCCCCACAAGCTGCAGAGGCAGGCATGGAGCAAGGGCAGGGGTGCAGACAGCAGCAGATAGCTGTGTACTACTGTGGAGCTTGCTTTGTCTCTATGCTCTGAACCAGTCAGGGCAAATGGGGCCATGTAAGAGCCACTTTGCCACTGCTGCTGAGCCAGCATAGACTTTTCCGCAATTTTCTACTTCGCCTCTTCCCAAAGGCAGACCTGCCTATGAAAGACCTGGTGTTTATTTAGGTCCTTGTTGTCAAAATGTGAGCTATGGGGACTGATCATCCTCCTGGGACATCAGTGGAATTTTTTCACCTGTCTTCAGCGAGAGTAGGTTCAGGTTCCAGATACGAGAGTGAAAAAGAAGCTGAGCTATGTGTGCACTGAAACCAAAAGTAGCATTTTTTTGTCAATAGTGAAAGTGCCTTGCTGAGAAATGTAAATATTTTTAAAGTTAGAATGAACTGTACTTAGATTCTGCATTATCTTTTTGTAATCCTATAGAAACTTACTCCATTAATATTGAGCAGAGAGACATTATTACCAGCAATGGACATCCCATTTCAGGTCAGCACTAACTCCACCGGGAGATGCAGATGTATCACATACCTACAAGAATAAGTGGCGGACAGGTTACAGTTTCTTGTATATCAGTGGTGTCAAGCCAACCCTTGAGAATTTAGGTCTAGTGTATTAATAAAAATAGAGGGCACTTTTGTGTAGTAACTGCTTTTCCTATGTCTAAAGTGCTCCATAAGTCAATTCTGCAAGATAATGGGACAGTAATGGATCAATAGCAATAGCATGAGAAAATGTCGCTCAAGCACACAGAGACCATCAGATAAGCTGATTAATGCTCCATCAGTCATCTGGTACAATAGAAATAGTCATTATGAAAGAACACCAGTACGTGATCTCTTTGGAAAATAAACACTTAAAACTGACATTTTTTTTCCACAAATGCTGGAATGTTCTCTAAAAACATTTATGAAGCAGCCAGATGAACTGACCACACATAATGCTAGAAAAAACAGCTCTCCAGCATACTTGTTCTTCAGCCATAATCCTGAGAAACACAGAAAGTGAGCCTTTCATGTTTCCCATGTCCCTTTGGTTTCAATAAGCCAAATGAAACACCCTTACAGGAACTACTTAGAGAGGGATGGGTTTGCTTATTGCTCGGGAGTGTATGAACGGGGCTATTCTGTCCCTTACTTTATGACCCACTGGCTAATCTGCTAAAATAAAACCAGGAGTATGGAGAAGAACACAAGGACTTGAGGATATGAGTAACTTTTCTTGCCAGCAAATGTCATTATCTCCTGTTATTCTGAAGCAGCCTTAGACTTTGAAACCCAAAAATGAGGGCAGAATTCAAAGCCTCAGTAAACCTATAAACCAAAACTGAGCCAAGCTTCACCCTGAAACCTGAGAAAGCGAAATGCCTCCCTAACCAGGTTTAATGGAAAGCAGATTATCACTGACAAGCACTGAATGCTTTGCTAAGGGGACAGGAAAACCTTCACTACCTGAGGAAAGCTTAGGAAGAATTGAACAGTTAGCATATGTGGATAGTGAATTACAGAGTCCTACCAGTGAGACCTTTCCTTTTTGTAGGCTTCCTTTGACCCCTGAGTTTTTCTTCCTTTTGCTCTCAGATGGTTGTCAGTGGTTAGTGAAGTTTCTGGGCCCAGGGCTGTTTTCAGGCAGACCCATTTCCAGCTGCCTTGGAGATGCTCCTGACTAGGTGCTGTCCCCTGTAGCTGCAGTATTGCTGGCAGCATCACGGTGTTTCTGCCTTATCATTTACCCACTGGTGTCATACCGCCTCTGTGTTTGGCCCACCCAGTACAAGGACTCTTATCGATCCAGTAGCTTCAGCTCTGGGGGTGGTGCTCTCCCTCTTTCTGTTGTCTATTTCTCCAGGCAATGCCTGGCTGAGGCAGGATGGTGCTCCACAGCCAGGGTGATTTCTGGTCAGTGGAGTCCAGACAAAGGAGGGAGCAAGGCCTCAGACCAAAGCATGGGTTTCAGCTCTGTGAGGACACCTGAGAAATGTCTGAGCACCAGGGATATCCTTCTGCTTGAGAAGAAATCTCAAACCTTGCCCTGGCCCGAGTGTCTGAACTGAGAGTTTGGATAAGGTGGTGACTTCACTCAGGGTGTTTTAAAGACACCATTTTTTGGCATCCTTCTCTTCCTTTTCCACGAGCCACTCACACCTCCTGGAAACTGTTGCTACCTCAACTTCTTGCCACAAGGAGCAGATTCGGCTGCACCTCGTGCCTGTCTCGGGGAGATCTGCTGTTGCTGTAGGCAGTGAGGGGGAAGTGGGAGAAGGCAGCAATGGCTGGAAGGTTTGTCTCCTGCCCCTGCCTGCCAGAGGCAGCAGCAGTGCTGCGGCAGCTCATTCATAGCCTCCAGAGGAGGCATTTCTCTCTTCAAGTGTCATTCATACTTGAATAGCTACCCAATCTCCTGCAGGGAAGAGACCAGATGGAAGTGTCTTATATGCCAGATTTGACTACAGGTTGCCAGTCAGACCACACTGGCTCAGGCAAGAGGGCTCACTAGCTTTACATCAGAAATTCAAAGGATTTCTGGCCAAATCCCATGCTGCTTGGCCCGGCCTGAAGTCATGCAGAAGCTGCCTGCCCATTTCATTCCCTCTTGTGTGTCTTCTGTAGATGGCATCAGAGAGCTCTTGCCATCTGTGAGCTTTAGCCTTCAGGGCTAATGATGCTTTTGTCATTTTCAGTCTTGGGTAATTCTCATGTGTGGCATTTTTACACAAACCTGCTCTTTTCTGCAGTGGAACCAGTTGATTCACACAGCAATAAACAGAGCATGTCACTGGTTGTCAGGGTACTCCTACAGAGTCTAGATGCTGCAATGGAGACCTATGGCATGAGGCACATTATCTCCTGTGGAACACCAGAGTTAATCACACAGTTAATGCCTACAAAAATATGAAGTGTAAGAAGATGCTGTGAACTAATTTAGGCTTAAGCATGATGCAAAATTATGCTCACAGAATAAAAAATTACCAGTCGATGTCAGTGTGCCTTTGGGTGTTCTCACTGCAGAAAAGCGTGAGGAATTAGTATCTTACTAACTCATTCTTGGTTTTATAAAAGTTATTTCCCGTTAAAAAAATCCCTCAAGGGCATGACCTACTAAACCACATTCTCTCATGCAGCCTGAAGTATTATCTGTAGAATAACAATCCTGTCATTGGAATGCAAGACACCACATTATTTTTAGCAGATTAGTATCCAAAATCATTTGACCACAAGCCAAGGATCCCTTCTGAGAAAAACCATGAGTTCAGTCGTCCATTTATTACCTGCTAAAATGTTCTCATTCGCCTTCCCTTTGCAAAATTTGGCTCTCAGTACTCAAAGGGATTTAGTTTCAGAAAAGATATTTTCACAGTAATAAATCTCTGCATTGCATCAAAGAGCATGAGTTGGAGGGGAATATGAGGCTGTATCCAGACAAAACTGTCTCTAGGACAGACAGACAGGCTTGATTACCTATTTGATCATGGGGGAGTTGTGGCAAAAGTCAGAGCAAAATGAACCCACTGTTGTTGTATGTTGCAAAATCATTTAACCAGCTAATGCTGACTGGATGCCTCAGTCAGTCCTTCCTGGGCAGAGAGCAAAGGGAGCTGTGTGGAATGCCCAGCTGGCAACACCTTCTGAAGGTCTGAGCAATTGCCTTCTCACTACATTTATGTAAGTGGGTGTACAAAGGCAAGGAGACATCTTTCTAAATATCTGTTTCTAAGATGGAAATAAATAGTAGTCTCTGCCAGCTACCGTGACACTAGTGGGGGCAAAACTGTGAGCTAATCTATCTGGCTTTTTATGGTGACACTTCCCAGACAAAGCATCTCTGTGTCTCCTAGGTAGAGACCTGAGAATGTGACTGCCTTGCAGGGAGGAAGAGCTGAGTGTGGCATCACCTTTTTTGGCTCTTCCCAGGGAAGAATTCTGGCTCATGCAGTTTTCAGAAGGAAGAGTGTGGCTGCTCCAAACATTGCTTAGGGCAAAGCCATGTCCTAATGCTGCGAATCAGGCCAGATTTGTTTTGGAAACCTGCTTTTCCAGAGTGGTCTGGCTGACATACTAATTATTCCCTGTTCTTGGCAATTGCTTGCTCTGACTGAATGTCCTTTTGAAAACTGTTGACAAGATCTATGCACCACCCAGAAGAGCCTGGTCTGCAGACAGCCTGATCTACACACACAAAGTATTCTTTGCTGAAGTTCACAGTGTGCAAGTGGGAGCTGGACAAAAAACTAGCTGTAAATATGGACAAGGAATAATTGTGGTCGCCACCAATGTGGTTACTAGGGTGAAATTCATATCGCAGATCATCCACAGAGAGGCAAACCCCGAAAAAATCCTTAGATATTTTATTTTCAAAGAATACCCTGACATCCTGTCATTTCAGGCAGTGCGATCTTATTGAAGACTCTTCATTCTTGTCAAGAGAAGTTAACGTCTGGATTTGTTTTAGTGGAATGCTGTAGCACACAATGTCTGGTCTTTCCCTTTCCTTAAGAAACATTTTTAGGCTGCCACTGTTATTACTGCCCCTAGTCTGAATTAAAAATAACTCCCTATTCAAGGAAAAGCAGGCACAGCTGTACTGCCGTTATATTCAGTGGCAATGCAGGAACCTCTGGGAGAAACAGAGGTTTTGAAATGGAAGGTGGTTGCCTTCACAGGACTGTTCTTTCCTTGTTTCTGTGGCTGGCTTTCTGCTTATTTCCACATATGAAACATTTCTTCCTTTTAGTGAATTGTCCATACAATATTAGCCATGAATTGAGATGATTTTAAAAGTGTCCCTTTAAATTTAGAGTGCATTTCAGTGTCTCATCTGCCTCTTCACACTTCTAGTTCAACGATGCTTCTGAAATCCATTACAGGATGTTCACCTACTTGCATTTTGCCTGTGAGTGCTAACGAGTTTATGAGCTATAGTATCTTCTCAGTACTATATTAGTCAAGAGGGATGAGGAAGAAGAATGGAGCAAGGTAGTGGCTAATCATGACATTTTTTGCCTCAAGAGAATAATGGAGTTCCAAAAACTGCTGGTTTTAGTCTGTTTCTGGGTTTTTAGATTACTTTGTTTATCAGTTAGAGCCCAAGCACTGAATGAAGCAGATTGCTGTCAGAAACCTTTGGATGAATTACTGAACTTTGCAGTAACACTCTACGTAAAAAGAATCACTACTACAGAGCAAAACATCACCTCCAGTAGTAGCAAATCCCACAAAAGGAGAAGAATTGTGGGCTGAACGAGGAGGTTTTGCAAAGTGCTTGTGATGGATTTCTTGGGCCCCTGCCTGCTGCTGGCTGTATAATCCCCTGAGGATCACCCTAGGATGCAGACTGCTTGCAATTCCCTCTCTAGTACCCAATTCTTCTAGCATGGGAAGCAAAGGGGTGGTGCTGTGCAGCACAAGACTACTTCAAGATTGGCTTTCAGTTGTAAGGCTGCAATTCCTCAACATGTTCTGCGTCCCCAAAGCTGCCTGATCCCCTCCTGCTTACAGAGGATAATTTCTGTAGATTTATACAGGAGAAAGAACATGAAATGGAGCCATTATTTCTCCTTCTCTGTAGTGTTTGTGTTTGCCTTCTGGTTTATTAGGTACTTATTTATAGCATGCTCCAAAATAAAGTTTCTTTCACTTTCTAGAAATCAAAGCTAAATGCAGCAGAGACTGAAGCCCTCTTTCATCCTGATCACTAGTTCAGTGTGGGAATGTTAGTGAACTGGGATAACACCGTCACAGCAGCTGAGAAGAAAGATCAGTCCATGAAGGATCATGCACATTCAGCTCAGGCTCCTCTGCAGTGCAAGCAAGCTCAATTTTGCTATCCGAGTGCATTGGCCCTTTCTTCTGTAAAAAAGGTGCAGAAGGTCAGAGGGCAGGATGGATTGCTGAGGGAAGAGCCCAGGGAAGCTGGGCTTGCAGCCCTTGCAACATCTGGGGGTTACAGAATGACACAGGGGAGATTACAGTGTGTGTTGGGGCCACTTGTCCTGCAATAACTCCCAGCTCACGATGCCCTGCCCTCCCACAACAGCAGCAAGAGCAGTAGGTGGCCTGGCTTCCTGTGGCTTTCGCCTGGGCAAGGTGGCTCATAGGCTGTGACACTCCTTTCTTCTCCCCTTCTTCCCCAGCAGTCCTGCACCCTCTCCAGCTGCCTGTTCACCTCTGCCTCGAAGCAGTCCCAAAATAGACTGGAACACGGGGGACCCACCTGCTGCCAACCCAGTGCCAGTGCTTATATTCTGAAGAAAAACACAATTTCAAAATAAACATGGTATAAGTTCTTGTAATACTTTATAGTAGGTACAGCTTAATGCAGAAAAAAAGACATTAAAAATGCCCACTAAAAATAGACCCTTTTAGTACATAACAAGCTTTTATTCGGCACTGACAGTATAATCTCTTATCCTGCAAGGAAAGCTTTGCACATGCTTCTCTGTTTCCAAGAGCTTCATCATTAATATTATTCCTTCATCTATAAAGTGAACTCATGACTCTGCATAATCACTCTCCCTCCTGTATGAAACAGAATTGAGCCAGCATTACACATACCATTACTCCTGAAGGGCAGCTTCCAGAGCTGCATTTTAATTAGGGTGATAGGTTTTGTCTCTAATGGTTCAGGCACACTAGTGGGTTTCTGAACCTTAATAAGTAACTGCATGTCAGCCAAGGGAGGTGACTGCCCAGGTGCTTGCTCCTGCCCTGGCATTTGCCAGGGAAAACAATTTTTCTTGTATTACCCTAGCCTGAAGCCTGAGCTGACACATTTTACATCACATTTGCAGTGAGAACTTCCAATCAATTACCAGTAGCTTATTAAACCGCAGGTGAAATAATCTTGTCTCTTAGTGCTTAGGCACAGCTGTGACACCATCCACTGTATCTTCCTTAGGAGACTGTGGTTAATGGGAAAGAGGAAAGTTCATCTTCTCTGCCTTCTATTTCTTAAAAATGCATGATAAATGAACCCCAGGTTAATTACATAGGTTTGCTGTCTGTAGGAGGAAAGGTAGTTTTGTATGTTAATGATGAATCCACAGACAGGTCATTTCATACATTTTGACTATAAAATAGCACTGGGATTTTCTGATATCAGCCCTTTCTTCCAGTTGTGCAGATACTGCAGTAAATTGCGATTGAAGTTTTCCTGCGTTACCTGGTGTCACTTAACCTCACTTGAGCTTGTTTATTTATACAGAAAGTGGGGAAAGTAATCCTTGCTTTTCTCACAAGGCTGTGAGGAAGCTTTTACTGAATAATGGCTGCAAAAGCCCTGGTAACCTTGACTAGAAGAAATAACACCTGTTAGTGTGCTCATGTTAGTTTGGTATTTTTTTTAAATATCAGTCTATTGGAGTACAACTTTTAGGATCATTTAGCCTTTCCAAGGAGGCACCCAGATATTTTTCTCTTGGTGACAAAAATATTGATTTGCTATCTGAAATAAAACTTATTTTCTTCACGTTTGTTAACCCCACAGACAAAAAAAGCACATCTGTAAATTAACCAGATAAGAAAAAACTATTCTTCTTATATTTTTTTCTAAGGAATTGATACAATTTAGAGTGGGCTATTGCATGAGGTTGCAAAGGTAAAGAGAAAAGGTGGGAGTATTATAGTTGGAAGTGTTGAATGTATTTGTCTTGTAGTAAAGTAAAACAAAAAATATTTCAAGTTTCTTATGTTGAAATTCTAGAAACACAGGTGATGTCCCTGTTCAGGTGGTGACTCACTGCATGACTCACTGTCTGAAGCTGTGGTTGTCTCTTGGAACGGGTGCCAGGTGCACATGCTTTTATCTGTGCACATTGGAGACGTATGGGGGGGTGTGTGTGTGAAAGCTCATAGGACTAGCAGCTTGGAGAAGGGCATTTCTGCATGTGCTTGGGAGCCTATATTTAGACTGCAAAGATAAGGTCCAATCAACCCATCAGGATTACAAAGCAGACCCACAGTAAATGTAGATGCCAGATAGGCTTTATACGTACAGAAGAGTAGGCTGTCTCAGTCACTTTGTTCCAAATTTCCATCTTAGGTAGACACCCAAAATCCAGCTCTTAAAAAACTGCCATCTAACCCTCAAGATGCTTTAAGTCCACAGGTATTCATGTTTCCAATGTAAAGTATTGCCCAGGTATTTGAAGTATTTTCCTTGTAAGTTTTGGCATCTACAAAAGCTCAGCAACTATTTCACATTAAGCCACATAATGATTTGTAAAGTGGTGTTTCTCAGATGGGACTCAGCCCAGTAGGCATTTATATTATAATGGCGAGATAGATCTTGTCCAAATACATGGCTGGGGAGTGTGCTGGCAGTGATAGTTTTCTTCTTTTTATGCAGATGTTCAAGTATTAGCATTCAAGAGGAAAGAATTTGGGTTCTGCCTCTTCTTCTGCTGATGGGGGTTGGAAGCTGCAAGCCTAAACTCTCAGAAGAGCATCCAGACTTACTGTGTATATGGCAGTGCATGTTGTGCTGGAAATTGTGGGTTCATCAAAGCAGTGGGCATGACAGATGGGGGTTGTGAGAATGAGTCAGTGATCTGATGATTCAGGCACCTGGAAGGAGGAGACCTGGCCTCTGGTTGTGCTCTAACCCTTACAAAAAGCATTAATGAGAGCATTATATTATATATAATGAGAGCAGAGACTGTCCTACTTACCTGTAAAGGTCTGATGGCACCACAGGATTTAAACCCAGGCTCTCCACTGTTAGGTGGATGTTTTATCTGGCATCACCATGCTGCCAGAAGACCCAGGTTTCTCTTGGGCAACAGCAAGACTCACCTGAGAGAAAGATCAGTGGCAGATACTCATTTTAGCCTAGTGAGTAATGATTCCTGTGCAAAGTGGGACTTTTAAGTTATGTGATTTAAGGCTAATCTCCATAAACACGAAGGAGTAGGGTACCAATGTAAGGCAGAGGAACCCAGTAACCTCATCAGTGCCAGCTTAGCATACCTACCCTCTGCGCTACCACAGGGGAGCAATCAGTCCCATGGCCTGGGAGGCTCTCCCTGGATGGTCTTACAGACTAAGCTGGGGAGTTCCTGCCTCCAAGGGTGTGTGACCCATTATGCTATGCTGGAAAGAGCATTTTGGGCATGTAAGAGACTTATTGTGGGATGTTTAGGGGAGGAACCAAAGGTGGGGCAAAGGGAGGGATCAAGGTCATTTGAGGAGGAACAAGTGTAGAAAAATAGAAGGGAAAGGGGAAAAAAATGTGTAAACAGTTTGTATCTGGCAACGCCCTGCACCTGATCCCCACAGGGGGTGTGTGTACTGGAGGTATGTGTGTCCACATATCTGTGTGTGTGTGTGGGCATGTGCGTGCAGGTCAGAGTACCAGCCACTGGATTGGCATGGCAGCCTGGGGGTGCCTATGCCCCAGTGCCAGCTGCAGGGGAAACTGGGATCCAGGGGCAGCTACGGGTTGTATGCATGTATGTATTTACATATTTTCCCCTAATGGGCTTTCATCCTGATCAGCCAGAGAGGGAAACAGGATCAGGCCTTTTGTGCTGTGCTTGCTTAAGTGCTGTGTATTCTGTCTGTGTGGCCAAGCGTGTACATGTGTAGATATATCTATGCATATTTGCCCATATGTGTATACATATTGTGTGCATGTCTGTGCCTGTTGGGTGTACGTGCTCAGCCTCACTACTGGCTGGGGCCATGAAGTTGTGGCACGCTTGCCTCTAATGGGCTACTGGATCTGGCAGCTTCTAACAGGTACAGACCAAACCATGAACTGTGAATCTGAGGACTCAGGAGGGAGTATGAATCCCTTCACAAAGAAGAATAATGAAGACACCAGCATTTCCTTTCCAGTCATGGCTCCAGAAGAAAGCTATGAAGCTAGGACAGGTTGAAGCTCTTTAGTGATGCTGTGATTAAGGCATCCACATTTCAGAAGAAAGGGAGGGGTTTTTTTTTAAGGATTAGCCTAGATGGCTACGTCTTCACTGTGCTTATTTCCCCAGACCATAAACTGCTCCCTTGCATTGAGGCAATTGATTCAGCCTGAAGGAAGCTCTTACTGCTTGGCTCACATAGTAATATGCAATGCTATGGTATTCTTTCTAAACACTTCTCTTTACTATAAAAAGTTCAGACTTGTTTAGTCATGTAAAAACAGGAGAGGAGGAAAGGGATGCGTATGCTGCTCCTTTTTTGAGTGGGAGAACTGGATGGTACAGAAGTAGAAACTACTGTTTCTCAGGACTGTGAATAACATTCCAACTGATACAAATGTCCAAATACAAAGATATGAGCAGATAAAAAAATTAGAATAAAACTCAGCATCAACAAAGAAAAGAAACAGATGCCTGTGTTTATTGGCTGCCGTCATCTGTGGAAGTCTGGTCCTGGGGAAAAAACCTAATATATACAAAACAGACAAACACGTGTGCTAATGTCCTGTCCCCAAAGAAATCACATGGAATTTTATCCCTTCAGTGAAACAACGAATTTGCCAAAAGTTTTTTTAAAATATGCAGAGAAACAAAATATACTGGATACTATCTTGGTCTGGCTGAAGGTAGTAGGAAAAGCTCCACCAAATTCTTTCAGAGAAGAATTTCTTAATGAACAGAACAAACCTTTTTCATAGAAGAGTACAAACAAAATACTATTGGGAGTAGCTGCTAGTCCTTACCATGGCACTAATGGTATTGTATTTGGTTCAGTAACAAAATTATGTACAGTTATAAATAGCACATGGGTCCTAGGGATTAGCTGAATCATATATGGAGACTGGGAGTAGGGATCCATGGAGGAGAAATTTCCTAAAGTTTCATTAACGGACGTCCGATTGGACTACTACAGTCCGCCAAAATACACTGGTCAGACTTTGCCTGCATGTGCAATATTTGTGGCTTGTAATAAAAACTGTAAGTTTTAAATAAGCATTTGCTAATCTTTTCCTGATAAAAGCAGGAGCCTCCATCTTTGAGGGAAGGAGTGGAATCTCAACTTTCTAGCAAAAGCTATGAGCAAGATTTAAGAATTACACAAGGAGGAGAGAAACAGAAACAGAAATCTTTTTGTTTCATGTCTGCTTTGTGTCTGTGGTACTTTTTGGTTATTAATATAAGCTCACTAATAGAAGTCACTTTGAATGTTTGCACAATAGTTTAATTATGGGAGAGAAAGGTTGACAGGGAAAAGCTTTCCCAAAGGAAACCTTAAGATTCAAGATTTTCCTATGACTGCACATATCATTTTCGTTTAATTCAAACAGTTTTTATGGCTTCAGTAATGTAATTTAACTAAAGGTTGGTGCTGCAAGTCTGGTTCAAGAATTGCAGAAGCACATTCCAAGCTGATTACATCCACTTGCATCTTTTCAAATTACACCCACTTTAGGTGATAAGATCTAGATACAATGGAAAGCAATATTTCCCTTCAGATTGCAATCACTGGTGATTTTGTCTATTCATACAAGGTGCCCTCCTGAAACACGCTGAACACTTCAGAATGCCAAATTGACTCAGCTCCTGCAGGAGCCAGCATTGTGGAGCTGGCAGGTGTTTGGCATGTTACAGGGCAAGTAGTGAAATTATATTTTAGGACTTTTCCTTGTCATTACTTTGCCTCGTGGGAACTCTAAATTTTCTTTTTTCTTTTTTTCTTTTGCAGATGTTACAGTCATGTGAGAGTCACGTGTAAACAGGTCATTCTCATTTTATGAATGCTTCATTTGTCACCAATAATGTGATACCTGCAATTATGTACATGGCTGTATATGTAGTATATATTGTAGCTCTACTTACCATGAACGGAATTTAAACTAAAGAACTTCTCTGCAATTGCCTATGCAGGAAAGATACAACAAAGAAAGAGCTGATTAATTCATCCTCTACAGCTAGAGGGAAGTCAGTGTCATTTATCCAAAGGGCTGAGAATTACCTCCGAAATGTACCCTTCATGATTTAGAGACTAAAAACTTCGTAGGCACTGTCACATTCACAGCTTAATGTGAGATTTGCTGTAGTAGGTCTATAATATTCAGCAGTGCCTTCCAGCACAAAGTCAATTTCTCACTTTGGTAATGCTAATTACTTTCATATGATAAACATAAATAATTTGATATAGTTTCTACAAGATACCTAGGAGGCTTGGATTAGGTTAACTTTTCCACCAAAATCTCTACTTTGGAATCAGTTTTTTTTCCATAGATAATAGTTTTCTTGGAGGGTACATGTTGAAATCCTTATTAAAATATCTCGTTCTTTCACTTCTGCTTACAAGCTCTTCTGTGCCCTCAGGAGCCTACGACTTAGGTTTCTGAGGCTGCTTGGCAGCTGTGACCCAATGGGGCTGATTCTGCCCGTGGGGAAGGAGGCTCTGAGCTCAGTTACACCACCGCATTGGAGCTCTAAGGTGATGTGCTCTTTCACATTTACACCCACTGGAAATAAAGCCAAGATTTATAAAATACTTAAAAAGATGCTGCTTTTTAAATGAAGTCACTTCTTTTTGAAGCAAGAAATCCTATGTTATGAATTTTGTATCCCTCCCCTCATCACAGTCAAGATGTTCTCGTGATCTTTGTGTCATATTTTAGTCATCCGAGTTTGGGGGATGTGGGGTTAGTGAGCTTTTAGCAAAAAAGAATTTTGTGTCATTTGTGAGGGAGAAATTATTAGTATTATTATTACTATCAACAACAGCTCCTAGTGTTGCAGTGTTATAATTTTATATTATTATCTATAGTGAGTGAAAATAGGAGCAGAGGCTTAAAACAATCTTTAAAGCTTGTACCTTGAAAGTGCAGGTAATTATTCAATGACAGCAATCATAAAGGTCCTCAGACAACTGCAGTAGATTCAGAAAGGCCAGAAACACCTGGCAAACACACCTGCAGTGTACTAGAAACTGCACAACCCTTCCTACAACAATCACATTTCAAATATATGTGTATAATAAGCCAGAGGCATAAAAAATACACAGGAACAGAGCAGGAGAGACTAAGGCCATGAAAGTATCAGGGAGTTTGTTAGGATCTTAGGAAATGTTTCATGTTTCCACCATGTAGAGAAAAAAACATTCCTCGCACGATCTGGTTTAAGCGGGGTTTTTTCCTGGTCTGAAGTCCCATGACTGTTTAAACTGCAAGAATATTTCCCAGACACACCAATTAGTTACTGACAAGTTTCTCCACACACTGGTTGATCTTTCAAAAAATAATTTAAAACTAAGTATTGACAAATGTCTGCCATCACCCTTTATTTACACTAGCCCCTAGCTTTTTTGTGACACTTTCATCAAAGAGTCAGTGTTTCTTACTATTTGATGGACAAAAAGTCAGCATGAATTTCATAGATCAAGTCAACAAAATTCTGGGGAGTAATTTGCTAGAGATGGGCAAAAAATGAGTGAAATTCTGGCTTGGGAAAATCAAAAGATGATAAAAAGGAGCCTGTATCTTAGTTTCAGCTTATCTGAACTCTGCAACTATGGAGAGATTCAGATAAAAGCTTCAAAGGTCACATCATCTCCTTTGGTGACTGCACGTGGATGGATCGGAGATAAAAAACCTGAACCTGGGTTCTGAGCAGAGGACACTGCTGGGTCCTCAGCAGCTGGTACACTGAGTACAGGAACAGATTTGAAAGATGCCGTTTAGATCTGTGCTCAGCATTTTCTTTGCTTCTGTTTAAGTTTGATCCTATCTCTGTTAAACTGTTCTATTAATCAATCTATCATGTTACTACTTACCACAATTTATATTGATATGAAACAAGCTTATGATCAAAGACTCCAAGGGATGCACTTGAAAACACAGCCAGCTTTCAGTAAGTGCAAGGATGATCCATATCCTTTCAATGTATGAATTATTTATTTACCATATTGATGTTTGAGAAACTTAGAAATCAGTATCCATCAGAAAAGCACGTGTGATATGGTATGATAAATGGGTGTTCAAAACTGCTTTGCTTTCAGTAAAAAAGTCTTATAAATCTTAATGAAACATTGACACGATGAAGCCTAAGGCATTTGGTGTAACAACAGTGGCCTGTGACCAAGAATTGCTGGGGCTCTTAGTGCCATCTAGTGATGTTTGGGAGGAATTGAAATGTAGGTATTTTCACAGTATTACATACACGTTATGAATATACCTATAATAAAAAACTCCTAGATTAGCAATAGCATCATTTTTTGTCATATAAGTAACTCTTAAAATCCTTTTGTGCATGGATAATATCAGAAATCACATATATATATGTCATATTTGTTTCTAGATTGCAGCATATTGAACTCTGAAATGCAGATACTTCTGACGGGAAAACAAGGCAGTAATTACAGCAGTCTTTCTAAAAGACAGAAAAAATGGTGAATCCAATTTAAAGTAAATGCAAAAACCTATTAAAGTTATGAACCTGCCAGATTTGAACTATCTAAAATGGAAGCTAGTGATATATATGCTTTGTGGCTTGATAAAGCAGAAGACAGCAGCTACCTGTTATATTTTGTCCCACAGTTCTGGCCCTGCATCTTTTCTGGGTTTCTGATTTTTCCCCCCACCTCCTTCTCTGCCCTGTAGCATATATGTATTGCTATGTATTCACAGACTCCTTGAAAAAGTTTGGTTTGTTAAAAAATGGACTGAAGAAAAAGTCTGCAGAGAAACTTTCAAGGTCCAAACCATAGGTAAGGAGTTTACCTTCCACATCTAACCCCAGAGTAACCCTGAGGTTACAGCCTTTATTGGTGACATTCACAGGTTGTCTTCAAGACTTATCTTTAAAACATATAATGGCTGGTTTTGCTGTACACTTCTCTCTCTTTCTCTAGAGTTTCTTGTGAATTGCTGAAAACCCTTGATTTTAATATGGGAAAAAAGAAATCTATTTCAACATTTTGTTTCAGAATATGAAAGCTCTTTATTGACCAGTTTTGACTGCAGTGTTATAGTGTCTGAATGTAAACCAGATCTTTTCTGAAATTTTAACAGTATTACAGTCTTATCTTCAGGCCTTAGTTAGATATAAATAATCCTTTACTGACTGATAATAAAGCACATATGAAGCATGAATTTCTGTCTCAACAGTGCACACAGTCCAAATCCAGAGTGCAGCTGCACTGAAGTGGGTGTACTAAGCAAATGGAAAAACTGTTTTTTTGGAAGACGGATAAAAAAATGCTAAAAGTGGGTCTGTCTGTATGGTGGGTGCTGGTAGACACAGGTTTGCTCTGCCCTTGCTCAGAACTGATGGAGTTCTTGCCCAGATGCCTGGGAGCTGAGCCAAACTACCCTGCCTCAGCACCATCCTACAGCAGTTTGAGTGTCTGTCCTCTGCAGGGCAGGAGAGGCATCTCAGGATGTCTGAACCCCTTTGTGTACACACACCCTCTATAAAAGCTGTGCAAACTATACAGTTTTGGGTCTTGGGAGGAAAAAAAAAGAAATATACAAGCAAGAGCTTACTTCCACTGTTGTATTTAAACTGTATTTCATCCCAATCTGCTTAAATGAAGAGGAACTCATTTCATAAATACTGCATGGGAGAGGGGACTGCTTAATACAGAAAACTTGCTGGAAAGACCACCAATTTCCCCCTGGATCACCCAGACCTCACTGATGGGCCAGGGTCACAGCACTGAAGAAGGCAAACTGTGAGAGCAGGAGGAATTTACCAGATGTTTATGCATCTTTCATCTGCCAGACGAAATCATGAGAGAAGCAGAGCTACAGCCTGAGTCAATGCTCAACATTAACACAAAGCAAGTTTTTCTTAAAGACAAGCAAAAAACTGAGGTGTTTGTTTTTTTTTTTAAAATTTGCACAACATGATCACTCCCAATTTGCCTCTGGAGTGACTGCCTTTGACAGGGATGTGTTTTATGATTTAGAATAATTATTTATGTTGTAGACCTAAATTTCATCCACAGCATCACATGCTGAAACTGGCTGAGTATTAGATAAATTGGGCCTCAGAGTCCCAAAGTATGTAGGAGAAGCAGTTCAGATCATTCAGCAAATCTCCCCTATGACAACAGGACAAAAAAATCCCCTGATGACTTTCTATTTCTAGCTTCCAAGATAACAACTGTGACTCAAGAGCCTCTTTCATCTCTGATGTGAGGGGATTGTATTCCTTTCTCTCAGATGTGGTCCTTCTCATTTCAACGTGTGCTAAATTATTGCAATTCCCAGCTGATCTTGAAGACCAAGTGGAAATTGAAACAAAATTTAGTGCCTGAATTGCACAGCCTTGAGGCAGTGCAGCCCAGCAACAACATGGACATCAGATGGCTCCAGTCCTATATCGGTGTCAAAGGGTCTCTCTTGACCTTTGAAGCTAGTAAAAATCTAGGTCAAGCTTTTAGAAGCGCTGATGCTTCTTTCATGACCTTTGAAGCAAGTACAATAACTCTGATTCGGGGGGGGAGGGGGGGAGGAGAATGTTTCAGCCTCTTTCCTAAAACGTGATGTGACAAACTGTACCTGCAGTTATGACAGGTGGTATCATCAGGCTCTGTCACAGCACATGATACCAAAGAGAATCATGCTTACTTCCAAATACAACAGAACTGCTAACATTTTTGGAGAAAGAAGCCAGTGGGATTCTGGGGGGCTGTGGTTAAGGAGACCTGCTAACCTCCCTGCTGCTGCAAGCTCCCTCTGGGGAACTCCATTTGCTGATGAAGAGAAAGATGTTGGGACTGCTTCTCCGCCAGCCTTCTGCAGTAAGGGAGACTCTCCTCCCTCCTCACCTCACTGCAACCTGAGGTGCTCTGCCCATAGTTCATTCATGACAACCCTGCACTTTGCTTTTGGACAGAGAAAGCTGCTGAAAAGAGCAGAATGGGCTGCACAAAACATAGCATGATGCTAGTTATGGGGACCATGATACCATGGTAGCTTCAGTGCCCAGGTTCCGTGGTGTTGTCTGGTGGTGGTTTAGCATTGTGATAGTGCAGCATCATCTCTGCATTGCCTTTCTGTGACTTCAGGGTGTGTCCTGTGCCATGTGACGTGGGTATCAGCTTTATACAAGTACATCACTCTAGTCAGGAATGCAAATGTGGCTCTTTCTCCTGTCACAGGTGGTGGTGTCTGAGGAGAAAGGGAAGAAGCACTGAGGGCAGCCCCGTTTAATCTGCAGTGCTCCTGAACACCCATGAGCACCTGAGACAAGTGCCTGAAGTGAGATTGTTAAATAGAGGCAGTTGCTGAGACTGTGCGTGCAGCAGAGGGGTGTAATTGTCCTTTCATCTGTGTGACTTGGTACTAGAGTGGGTTTACGCATCAATGTTTCATCAGGATTAACATCTGGTGAAACTCAGAAATTTATCAAATCCAGTTAAGCTTCCTAATTAACTTTCAACCTGTTATAGCCAATCACAGCTGCCAAGATAAGCCTCGTATCACTTGCATGATGTAGATTTTTTTCAATTGTTCATGAAGAAGTCAGCATTTCAGAAGTGATTTCAGAAGGCAACTCATTAAATTCAACCATATGGAGTTTGATTGCTTTCTGAAATGACCAGCATGTCAACTAAGCAAACCTTTTGTGAGTCTGTTGTTTGAGATTAATTAAATTTCATTAGTCTGCTTCTAGCTTGTTTTCTGAAATCCATGGCAAACATCCATGGTGTTCATATTCAGATGACGTCAGTGGCTCTGTTGGACCAGACTAAAGGTACCTATACATCCAGTATCCTGTCACCGATACTGGCCAAAAGTGGATGCTTAGGAAAGACTATAAGAGCAGGAGGAGCTATGCACTATGTTCCCCAAGCACTCTCTGATCTCTAACGAGGCTTAGATACCTTCTAAGTTTTATTCTCTATATTCTTTTTGACACAGATTATTTGTTCTCCAGAAATCTATCAAGCCTTCCCTTGAATCAATACAATCTTTTGTATTGTACAAATTATACATACAACACAATCAAAACATCCACATCCTTAAGCAAAGAGGTTTACAGCTTAACCACACCACCTGGGAAAAAAACATCTCCTTTTATTTGTTTTGAGCTTGCCTCTTCACAGTTTCCTTGATATCACCTAGCTGCTATACTGGAAGAGAGAGTGAACAATCAATCCCTAGTCCTCTTCTCACACCATTCATCACTGAACAGACCTCTTTCCAACTGTGATCAAAGCTCATATTCTCTCTGTTTCTATCACCTCTGAGTCTTGTCTGCATTCAGTCCCTGCTCTTCATAGCAGTCTTCCCACGTCTACTTGACATGGGTTTCATATCCTGGCTGCATGTCTCTTGGTCTCAGAAACCCTTCTGGTGCCTTTTTGCTCCCTTTTCTAACATGGATTTCTGACTGATGGACCTCCTTTGACTTCAAGGGACAGAAAGAGAGTCTTCTGCTGCTGTCACGTTGCATCTGTCAATCTACTGTTGCCCAGGTCATGGTTTCCCTCTTAAGTTTATCATATGTTATATACAATACATAGCGGCAGTACTGAATGACTAGTTTTCAGTATTCACAAGGCCCACTAGTAAAGCATGAGGCAGTTTCCAGCCTGCAGTGTCTAAAGTCAAGAGGAACAGATACAATATAAGGACAGAAATGGTTGTTCTGATTAGAGCAAATTGTTTCAATTATGTCAAGTTCTGGATAATGTAATGAAATTTTCCTGAGAAAGAAGAACACTCCATGCCATTTTTCTTTTGCAGCAGGGAATCTAGCAGGCAGAGCACCTAATGTGATCCTCATCTAAAATCCCTAGTAGTTAAATAATAAGAAACCCCATTATAGCCATGTATTGAGTCAGACATGGAATATTTAATTGATTCTTTTTGACAGCACTGAAGGTGGCTGCCATATATGTACATGAAATTTAATGCAGCACAGGACTCTTGCAGGTGGTCCCAAGCAAATAAAAAGGTCAGATGTCTTTGAAAAGCAGATGTGTTTAAAATCCTTACTGGGCAGCTGAGAGCATTTTGGGCTGTAAGTCACAGGAGCAGGTAAGGCATGTGTTCTGACAAATCTTGCCACTAATCAGAGCAGAAATGAAGCAACCACTAGTACTGTGTTTCAGCCAAACCTTTGTCTCCTGCATTTGATTTAATAACTTTGTGCCTGGCGAGGTGCCTGTTGTGCAGTGATTCACTTCATATTTTAATAAAGAATAACTCAAGATAGAAAATTGAATATTGGATGGTAATGCAATGTAGGGAGTTTTGATGGCCTGTTAATACAGTGAATTCAACTTAAGTGGTTTGTCAATGACAACAAACCCCTCATATTAAATTACAGTAGAGCATATGTTTTCAATCATGCACTCTTTACTATAATTTATAGAAAGAAAAGAAAATCCAAAACACAAATAGTACAGTAAGAAATGGATTCCTCTGCACAATGACAAACCAGGTAGTTTGGGATGGTAATAGCAGAGAAACCTACCTCTGGTTCATTAAGATGAAAATAAACATCTTAGGATATTGATCTGTTTTGCCTGGAGCTGCTCCAACTGATAGATATGCAATATGGGCTGCAGAGTTAAGCTGTGCCACAGCTGAAGGGAGGCTTCTTCATGCTGGACATGGCGTGGGTGGGGGAAGGAAGTTGTGTCCTAGCAGCAGCATCAGCATCTGTGTTTTGGTATCTGATGTAGAAATAGGATTACATTTGACAGAATGAAAGAAGGATTACAGTGCATCCGACAGTAGAGGGGGCTTGCAGGAAAATTGTTTGCCATGGATTATGGGGACATAATCTTTTATTGTCTCCAGAAAATGTTGATTTTGGAGGAAAGTTAGATAAAGTGCATATTAATCTTTAGGTGGATTGTGTATGTAAATTTTGTAACAACCTAATATGATTTTGATTTGCTTATTATTGAGAAGGACGGTTCCATTTCAGAATGTTTGTTATTGGTAGAGCATGGTACATGTATAAATATCACAGCTGTAAATAGCAGACATGGAAATAATCAAGAATACTACAGCTCTTTATCCAATACGTTATTGATGTAGATTTCTTACCAGGAAGCCATATTTTGAAATCATTCTGCAATGCCTGTCAAGAAAAAAAAAAAATCATGCTGAGCCTTTTTTTCCTTAGTTTTCAATTCAAGCCTTACAATCATCAGATAAGTAAAAACCTTGGTGAATATGTGAATAATCTGGTAGTGTTTCATATTTCCTAGTCTTTAAAGTATAATAAAGCAGAAGTGCATTTAAATAACCAGTATTGTTACTCTCATTCACTTCTGGGAACTCATTTATCCTCTAAAGCTTGTGTGAACAATTTTTTATTGTGGGGATACAAAGTATTAGATATCAAATCCAGTAGAAGAAGGTGCAAATCCCATAGAAGACCCTGCAATTTATCTCTTGCCTCTGCTTTCTCAAGTTTTCTTCCATAAGCATCAGCTGACAAGGAGCTTTGGCAGCCCTGATGTGCAGGTCTGAGTATGTACCAGATTGCTGAATGTCCCTTGGGCCTCACACCTGAAGAGCAAAACTTGGCTTACCTTCAGTTATTACTTGATGCTGGTGAAGATGGAAAGTTGTATACATATTGAGATGTTAAAAGCATATCTAAAGGCAGGCCAGAAGCTCAGGGCTCAGGCTGTTTTAACTTGTCTCTCTGACAATAAAGGCAATTGACCTAATTTTTGCAAATGAAATCTGTGGGACCAGGATTTTGCTGTGGAATTATCTATTAGTGTGTAATTATACACAAGAGGTTTGTAGGAAAAGTATTTGAGGCTTAACTATGAACTTTAGAACAAATAAATAAATAAATAAATAGAGAACAAAGCACTTGGTAAAATCATGGCATCTACTAGAGGAATTTAATTAATGCCTGCTAGGCACAATCTACTTATTCGTGTTTTGGTACTCAGAAAATGTGGGAATCACATCTGTTACCCGGTAGCCTGGCTCCAGTCTTTTTGCAGAAAAATCCTTCTCATGAGAATTGGAACAAATAATAATGAACAGATAGTGACAGAGAGTCATGATGTCCTGTGCAAGGTCCCGCTCAAGACTGTCCATGTCTGAGCTGCAGTACTTCCTACTGTTGAAACACAACACTTTTTACGGTGAGCAAAAAATGGCCCTTGTGGAATTGTGCAGGGCCATCAAAATCATTAGAGACCAGACTGGGTGAAGGGTTGGATAATTCCTGTGAGACAGATGCACCATATCGTTATACTCTATCCAGGGATTTCATTTGCTGACAAAAGTTGAGGACAAGTCTTCGAGCGTCAGACCTCACTTCTGTGGCCAAAGCTCCAAGCAAATTCTGCTCTCCTCAGGCTCTTTCTTGTTGCCACTGAGACCAATGGCAAACCTCACACTGACTTTTGGAAGAAGGGGGTTAGGATTGCCTCATTTGCAGACTATGAATGTATTTAATGATAGTTTTGAGTAGTGAATGTCATTAGGAAAAGCAGCTGAAATGCATATGTGGCTGATTGCCAGTGCTAGTATTTAAGTTTTCTTCTGAAATATTTTACTTGCCATCTTCCAACATATTTCTGCACCTTATTAATCTACAAAACATAAAAAATCTTCAAGTATATACATATTCTGCTCAAGTAATCTTCTGTGGTTATCCAAAATCTATAAGAAAAAATTATGCTGATTACACATGATTGAGGCAACATTTCACTTTCAGGGAATTTTTACTACAGCAGCTAGACCATGACTAAAAGTCACTGGCAGTGTTAAGTGCACTCCACTTAAACAATCACAACATAAATGACATTGATTGTCACAGTGTTTTATATGGCAGCATGAGAATGACTAAAATTAATATGTGAAACAGAGCATTGATTCATTTTTCCTCTGGCAAAAAATGTCTTTATGCTCTTGCATAAGAGATCAAGGTGGTCTGCATCTTGAGCAAATGTGATCTTCAGAACTAGAAAAATCCTTTTTAATATAACAAAATATGTAGACTCAGAAACACTGCATCTGTTTTCATGGGCTACATTGTATTTCTGGCATGTAAAGAACCTCCTGCATGCTCAATAGGAACTAACTGTTCCCATGTACCTGGAAAAATTATGGCCCTTGGTATAGAATGAATAGAAATAATTTTAAAGTAGAAACTGATCTGAAATGATAATTTATTAATGTAGCCTAAAATTCTAGTAGTACATCATTCTAGTATGGTGGTATCAAGCCACTAATACAGAAAAACCTTCAAAAAATTGTAATATCTAAATTATAATATAACTTTATAACTGAATCATGTATAACATGCTTTCTCCAGAAAATAAGTGAAGGTGTGAAGACTGTCTGGAATTAGCTCAAGTTTAGTGAGTAACCTTAGACAACAGATGCAATGGAGATTGTTCGCTGTATGTCAGCCAAAGCACATCCAATCACACGGGCGACTTCCATAACAACACACTGTTCAGTTAATTTAAAATTTGATAAAATAGGTATATTTCTTATATACTCTACTATATGCAGTACTACAATTACAACTGACAGTCCAAAGAGTGAGAATGTTTATTTCTAACAACTAAAAAATATTCTGCAGCTTGTTTTGTGAAGTGCATCATGTGGTAGGTAAAATACAGAACTCAAGTGTAGAAAAATACAAAAGCCATGTGTTTCTTTTAAGCACATGCATGGAATTCTTCTTGGCTCATGGAAGAGCTGAGCCATTCTGCTCTTAGGAACAAATTCTTCTGCTGTAGTTTAGTCTTCTAGAACTTAGGCATTTAAGGCTGAGCAAGGCAATAAAGGTTCCTTTCACAGCCAATGGAGAGAAACAGACATCTTTGCAAAGTAACTCTCTCTTCCATGCAATGGGCAGATGAATCTTATTCTATGTGCTAAAAACTTCCTGGGTCTTGGAAAAATGTAATGGATTGGGGATCATACCTGTTCTGGGCAGACATAAGGAGCTTACTGACGATACAGAGAATTCATGGGCTGAAATTTCTTCAATCCCAGTTTTGCCCAGTGAGTCACAGAATTACCACCAAATTAAAAAAAAAGTGTGTGTAAAAATAGCTCCTTTTCCATGTAATGCTGCTATTTTACAAATTAAATATAAAAATAAGCCAAAATGCAATTTCCTGCAAATGCTGTTGGGAGCCATGAGAATACTAGATTCATTTTCCACAGAAGATAAGAACTAGATCCAGGAATCACAGTATTACTAAAAGCAACTATCTATTTTCATTAGCACACCTTTAAAAATTAAATTGGGCCATGAATTAATTCTTATGGTGAACAAAAGACCTGACAAACTATTACTGAAGTAAAAGAAAGGGTTCAACAGGTAAGGCAAGATTACAGAATTTAGCATCTTTGGTACAAATACTCCCCCAAAAGGAAAAAGAGGGATAAAAGCCAAAATATCTTAAAAACGTATATGTAGATGTGGACTGGAAGATTGCCTATAGAAATTAATTTCTCCAGGTGTTAAATAACTGCAGTGTGTGGTTAGCAGACTAGATGAGGGGCTAAAGTGTCTGCCTGGTATGGGCACATCTCACAGCTTCAGATTAGTCTGCAATGAAGTTTTTAGTGAAATGTATTTTCTTGGAGAAAGTAGTACTTCTGGTAGTTCTGCTGAGCTAGGAAATGCACTTTTATATTTACTCTAGAAGCAACTGATTGCAAACCACACTATCTTGGTTTGTGAAGCTGTCAAGTTCACATCAAGACTGTACAAACACCTGCCACCAGCGAGGCCTTGCTGTTTCATCAAGGCATATTCACTTCACCTGAAATGCTGTCGTACAGATTTTCCTGAGCTTTGATTTAAAAAAATTGCAGTCAGTCCACCAGGTGATTTACCTGTAGCTTGGTGTTAAGGGATACATACCATGAGCAATTTCAATAGAGTGTGTGTGGGGTTTCCTTCTCTAATTGCCTTTGTGTATGAATTTTAGCCCACGATGTTGTATGATAAGATATTGTGCTGTTCTGAATAGGGCCTCAGAAATCTTTTGTATTTTTTCTGTTCCCAGAGATAACAGGCTAAGTAAGAGAAACCCTAGGAGTATGCATGGCCGTGAACACCATGATGCCGGTCAGGATCCTGAAGCAATGGGAAAAGTCAGATTTGCCTGCCTCAGCAGGGCAGGAGAAAGCCTGGCTGCCACAATGTCACCTTGCAATAGCGTCTTCGGCAGCATTTGGTTGCAAAAGTAACCGTGGTTTGGTTTGGCAGCAACACCCAAACACACGCTGCCTTTGTCAGCAACAGAAACGCAGAAGTGCAGGATTTGACCTCTGCAGGGAGGCCTTGTTTAGTGCATCGTTTCTGACATGCTGTAACACATCCCCTGGTCAGGGGACAAGGGGACAGCTCGGGCTCTTGACCACCCCAGTGTCACTGTGAGGGTGGGAGCAAGAAAAGTGGTCAGTAGGAGAGGGCACTGCCGGAGGTCTGTGGCAGCGGCAGGGTGGCGGTTTAATGCAACAGGCCCTCTTCTGAGAGAAGTTCAGCCGTGAGGCTATTTCCATGACTTTCACAGGTTTTTGACATCACACCATATTTACAGCTGAGCGCAGACTCCCAAGCAGCTGCCAAAATCAAAACGCTCACAGAAAATGACACCAAAAGATATGCCTAAAGCAGTGGGGTTTGAAACGAGAGGTACATTAAAACATAAAGGGTGTAAAGAGAAATACACCCAGGCATTTAAGGATAGAAAAATCATAGAGTAAGTGAAATGAACATGCTGGATTATACTTGTGTTTTGAGCTCTAGGCAAAAGCAAGATTAACTTTATTGAGGTCAATAAATAAACCTCCCCTTCAGAAATAAATTACTTAATTTATCTCTGTGGTGAGACAGAGCCATCTGCAATGCCCACCCATGGCCAGAGCAGTTCTATAAATAACTACCACCATTGCACTAAAACAGAAGAGGATTAAAGCTCTCATTTAGCTCCCTTGTAGAGACAAAATAGGAGGTTTTTACTGCATGTGAGCAGTGTAAGTGGTTGCTTAATGCTAGGTGAATGATGGCCATCACAAAAACCTTCCCAGGGCACAGTGTGACACACTCATCTTTCCATTTGGAGCTAATATTTCTAGATAAGGAATTAAAGAGAAAACCTTCCTAGAAAAAAATTTATAGGAGTTAAAGTGCAATTGAAAATAAATCATTGGATAGGTTGAAATCTGGGTTGCCAAAACAGTTTGGGACACATGAAATAACTGTTTTAAAGACTTTTTTCATGTCCCTTCATTTTTCTTCAATACATATTTTGATTATATATCTCCCCTATCAAATATCCGTGAAGAACACACTGCAAATAAGTTCTGTTTCAAATATACTAACCAATGCAGTGACAACCTTACTTTTTTCATCAGCTTAATGTTAGTAACTTCAATGCATGCAGTACCAGAATAGGTTCTGCTTTTCCTAATGAGTCTCTCAATCTTTAATTGAAATCTTACTATGAATGGCAAAGGGAAATAGCCAGAATGCAGTATTTTATACTGAGTTGAGATCCATGAAGATCAAAAACAGAGAGAGAAAGATAGAGGAAAGAATATACGTGACCAGATGAATCAGTCTGTTAGGCATACACTGGTATTTGTCACTGTCCACAGCTCTCTGATAGGGATTATGAGCTGCTGAAAAGAAGACATTTTCAATACCATTTGGGGGAAAATATTAAAGAAAATTTCAGAGCAATTCTTTTTTGGGAGAAAATTAGCCACCAACTTTGGTAGCTGTGAGTAAAAGTGATGGAAGTGGGGAGGCATCTTACTCATTTATTCTTGGGGGGGTGTCTCTAGCTATTCTTTTTACCCATACATGTCACCTTGTTTGCTGCCTGGAACGGTGCAAGTCATTGACAGTATCAGCTGAACCTACCCTGGAAGGGGTTTCCTAGAGATCTACAACAGCAAATCTTCAAAGTCCATGATCAAACATGATTTTAAAGGTGTTGCTGGCTGAAACACTAGAAGACGTCTCTCCATCAGCTACTCACAATTATCTACTAGCTGAAATATAGTGCTCTTTGGGGTAGTAGAGTAACAGCATTTTTAACTTAGCATTATAGTTTCCTACCTCCAAATAGACCTGCATTTTTTTCTGAACATGCCATTTTTATTGTGAATAAAATCCGTTAATCTCAAGGTACCTTGCACATACTCCAGTACAGAGATATGTCTGTAGGCTCACTGAAGGTTTAAGCTGAGATCACTGGTTTTACGCTGATGCAGATGAAGAACCAACACTTGTCTGCCTCCACTGGGTAGCTTGGCAAGAAAAGCAGCCTCCACAGGGAAGAGGGGTATGGGAACAAGCAGGTGTGTTTGAGGGATCAAGTGGTGATAATAGCTATTTCCTAAAGGAACCCCTGTTCATTTTAGACGTGACAAATTTAGACAAAGGCATGAGACCTCAGACACCTGGTGAGATATCAGTTTCCCAGCAACATGTATGTCCATCCTCTTTTCTCTTCTTTCCTGTGTGTTCAGAGGAAAATGCTTCTTAACTAAACTTGTAATGAAAGACAAAGAAGCTTTCTAAGGGAAGAAGGAAATGCAGGTGTCAACATCTGGTCAACACAGCATTAAGCAGATAGTGCCCATAGTAGAAGATGTGGAGTTCCTTCCACCTATGTCTCAATCAGCATCTAAAAGAGGCAGGGACTGCTGCCTCTCTCTAAGGAAGGCAAGCAGCGTGGCACAGAGCACTTCCAAGGACTAGACTTTTTCCTCAAAAACAGGGTGACCTTACCGCTCCTGCTTACCACCAGCACCCCAATGGCCTGTGCTGTCCTCCAGGGAAAGTAGCTAACCCAAAAGCGTTCCTGGGAGCATGCTAGTGACTGCATGGCATGGGCACTCATATGTCACTGCTAGTGGCCTTGCCCTTACCTTCTTTGCTTTACTAGTTGTTGTGGTTTAGCCCCAGTCAGCAACTAAGCACCACCCAACCACTCGCTCACTCCCCCCACCCCAGTGGGATGGGGGAGAATCAGAAGAGCAAAAGCAAGAAAACTCATGGGTTGAGATAAGAACAGTTTAATAATTAAAATAAAATAGTAATAGTAGTAATGGTAATGATAACAATAATGATTATGATAATAGTAATAATAATGATAATGATAATGATAATAATAATGATAATGATAATAAAATAAAAAAGAAAATAATGAGAGAGAGAAATGAAACCCGGGGAAAAGAGGGAAAAGGAAAAAAAACCACAAGTGCTGCAACCGCTCACCACCCACTGACTGACACCGCCAGTCCCCAAGCTGCGATCGCTGCCTCCCCCGGCTAACTCCCCCCAGTTAATATACTGGGCATGATGTCACATGATATGGAATGCCCTTTGGCCAGTTTGGATCAGCTCTCTTGGATGTGCCCCCTCCCTTCCCGGCTTCTTGTGCACCTCACAGAGCATGGGAAGCTGGAAAAGTCCTTGACTAGTGTAAGCACTACCTAGCAACAACTAAAACATTAGTGTGTTATCAACATTATTTTCATACTAAGTCCAAAACACAGCACTATACCAGCTACAGTGAAGAAAATTAACCTTATCCCAGCTAAAACCATGCCACTAGCACAGATGTAGTCTCAAAGGCCAAAAAGGGCCAGAGACATAGTGAACTTTTTAATCTACTAATTGGCTGGCACTTTCTGGTTAAGTGGGAAACATAGGATGGGAAGGAAAGAAATAGAGTTTCATTCTAAAAGACTTTATAACTTAAAGATGAGAGCTGTGTTACATAGTAACCTGACTGAAAGCTGTTCAGGAAAAGGAAGAAATCAAACCTAATTCTACTATTACCTGGACAAAGTCTACAACCCCTGAGCCACATGATAAAAATAGAATTATTCATCCTATAATATTTCATAAAAAAGGGCGTATTCACTCACTTATTGCCAGAACAAGTCTGAAGACTGTACATCATAATTCAAGATAAGCATATTTTTTTAATCAAGGTTCATGTGTTTAATCCTGGTGGCTTTAGTGCGCTTCTACCTCCACTGCTATTGATGTGCTTAGTTGCTAGCTTAGAGTCTTTCAGTTCAGCATGACAGGTTTTATGGAGTAAGGTTTTTATCTCACTCTCTTTGTCCACATGTAAGGCAGCTTCTTTAGTCATAGCTCTACTGTGGACTCCATTAGGTGCCAAAGTCCAGTTCCATGTCAGATACTTTTAGAACTAATTGTAATTCAGGGTGTTGGGGTAAAATAAGCAATGGAGAGAAAGGTCCAGACAGTGGTTCAACCCAGAAATCTTCTGGACCACCATTTGGAGATGCCTATTTTTCTCCATTGGCTGTTGAGGGAGCATATAATGAGGATGTTCCTGACCTAGCCATCTCAGGAAAATTTTTAAGCTTAGCTGGGTTGATTCAGAGTCCTACTGTTAAAAGTCTCCTGTGAATATGCAGCCCTAGTCTTAATGACTGGAATAGCTCATGGCAAGTGAAAAGGCCCTCAGGGAGGGTGCAGACCATTTGGGGATTTTGTGCTCCAAATTATTGTAGCTGAAATTAAACATTATAAATTGGATGATGTGGGACTTCTTTGATTTTGTGTATTTAGAATGGTCAGTGTTGAATAAAAAAGTACCTAGCTGATGGAAAATAAGCAAAACTTTGTGTCCTGAAGGCACTACAAATAAGGTGCACAGTAACATTCATAATGTTGTTGGGACTTTAGAAAAAATAGTAAGCTTGAGTTTGACACAAGTATTCAGCAACATTACAAGAATCCTCTGTGATAATTGATTTGGTGAATTCATACCAATGCGATGTGCTTGTCTCAAATGCACTTTGATCATCACCCACCTGGCAATAAAGAACACTGAAAATAATGCACTTTTTATTCAACAAATATATCTATTTAAAATGGTGTTAAAGTGAGAATTGTGTGCTGTAGAAAACAGAACATGGAAATGCACGAAGTCCATAATATCCAAATTGCAGTCCTAAGCAACTAGGAACCATTCTTTGGCCCCAAGATCAAGTGTTGTCATGCTGCTTGAATCCACACAACTGAAAGGTTGTCCCCTTTCCTTCCATAGCCAAGGTGGTCTCATCCACATTTCCCCTCCAGAACAATCCCTGGCCTGTATTAGTACTATGCACAGCATCTGAAATGGATCATGGTTATTCCCAGCAACACCAAGTAATTAAACCATGTGGATGCCCATGAACAGACCTGTTTGGTTTAATATGTATGGATTCCTCCATTTCTTTCAGAAATCCGTTCCTTGAGCCAACTGGGTCTGAGTCTTGACCAAATTTTTAATATTAATATTAAAAGTAATAAATTTAATATAAATCTTAAAAAGTACTTGCTAATATTTTATAGTGAGGGCAAGTGTCCCCTTAATTCAGGGAAACACCAGATAATATTTTTAAATCTTTTTCATGAATAGTTATTTTTGTCTTATTTAGGACTCTTAACTGGTAACCAGTTTCTGATCACTGTTTTTATGGTGATAATCAGTAAACCTTTTTTACTGCTGTTTTAAGTGGTTTCCATCCTTCTATCCCCCCTGCACCTTGTTCCTGTCCCATCAGCTAGAACAGGGCCATTTGATTTGGCACAGCCAAGACGGTAGAGATTTCTGAAAATGAAGCAGCGCAGAACAAGGGAGGGGAAATCCTATCAGTGACTGTCAAGTCCCGGAGATGTGCAGCTGAATGTCAAATCAACTGGCTGCCTGGCTGCCTTTTAATCTCCAGTGTGGGAGCGGTCAATAAGAAAAAGAAGGTTTTAATCTTTTCTTATTCCATATCACTTAGCAGCTGAGCTTTGCAGGCAAAATTAATAGTCACCTTTTGACTCACAGATGGACATGTTGCTGCAGCTTTGGCTTATATAGAGACCAGTTTTGATACCATGTTGGTAAAACTCTCTCTGGGAGAAAGATTGGGATTGGCGTCCTGCCTGGATCACACCATCATCAGCAAAAACGTTTCCATTCATACCAGCTGCACTAAAGCTCACCACAGAATCCTTAAAATTTCATGGTCTGAAAGTTATTATAGATCTCTTTTTTTTTAATAACTTATCTGTACTCAGATTTTACTCAGCCTTCAGGGCAGAAATGTACATAGGAGCTAAGTTGGACTTTAAGGCTTCAGGGCTATGATTTTGTATCACTAAAATACCAATAAAAATGTCCTTCTTGAGTAAAAACATCAAAGTAATCTTGCTTCTCAGGAAATTGGGACAGACAAGAGTGTTACATTAATTGAGGGTAAAGGTTAGAATTTCTTCACTGCACAATTTCGATACAGTGGATGCATCTCAGTTTCTGCTAATATTTGAATGTCAGCAACAGTATTGCGCTAAAGTAGTTCAGAGATTAATAATTTCACTTTCCACACGGCATCTGACCTCTAATACCTTTGCTCCATGTACGAACAGTACAATGTTTATGAGGGTCTTAAGGAGCAGTTAAAGTAAAATATGTAGTTCAGAGTGACAACATATTCCTGTTCTCATGCATGTGATGCTGTAAAGGTTTTTAAGTCATTCTTCTCTCAGTTTAGAGAAGTAAGTCCCAAGTTACTAGCGATAGGACGTGAGGAAATGGCCTCAAGCTGCATCAGGGGAGGTTTAGACCAGATATTAGGAAAAATTTCTTCACTGAAAGAGTGGTCAGGCACTGGAACAGGCTGCCCAGAGCGGTGATGGAGTCACCATCCCTGGAGGAGTTCAAAAAAACACTTAGACGTGACACTTCAGGGCATGGTTTAGGGGACATGGTAGTGTTGGGTTGGAGGTTGGACTTGATGATCGTAGAGGTCTTTTCCAACCTTAATGATTCTGTGATTCTATGATTCTATGATTCCCATTCAGTGCTCCTCAGAGCAACGTTCTTATTGTAACCATAAAAGGGACTATCCAGCACATCCCAGGACCACACAAATTACCATAGACAGCAAATGTGGAGTGTTAATTATGCCCATATTGTATGCCAGGACAGGTGCCCTCAGCCTATCCCCCAGGAGCTTGTGCTGTCCCTGGTGAGACCTTTCTAGCATTTGCACCACTTCTGACTTGTCTGCAACTTCTATACCACATTACTTTACTGTGCAGTTGCACTTAAGAGGTTGGAACCAGCACTGCAATTTAGTGCCTACCACAATCTCTCTGTGCCACTGTAACATGCTCTGACTTCTGATACTGAGGCCATTATGAGGAAAACTGCATTTTTATTTTGAGGGGAAAAGTATTTTATTTTGAGAAAAAATATCTTTAAGATAATTTTTTGTTATTAGTAGATGATGGGAGGGGACCAAAAATCAATTTCAACCTTTTCTATTAAACGATATCATGAAACAAGAAACTTTTCTGATCCATTGAATGTAAGACAGCCACTGTTTACACATAGCTATGTACACTTATTTCTAAAAATCCTCATGGACTCTAGAACTTCTGTAATAGAATTAAATGAAATGGCTGAAGGAGGGGAAAGAAAAGATCCCCAACCTATACAAAACAAATGAAGATGTGTGATGGTCTTTGCAGGATAATTAGATGAGAATGAGATTACAATGAGAAAATTATCCATTATTTTGAAAGGCACATCTGAAATAAAAAAGTCAGCCTTATTATGTTATGAATAAATCCTGGGAGGTGTAGAGAAGTAGCTGGCCATCACACATCAGGATTTGGTCAGGATAAAGCCCTCAGTAATGACATCAAGTTAAATGAACCTTCTTTAGCATGCTGTTTAAATAAACACTGGCAAATAAAAGTATTACACTGTCTGGAACAACTAAGAAAACACACCCTAGTGCAAGTGAAGGAAGGAAGTGAGTAGCTGATAAAATATATTTGGGTTAACTGCTGAATTTTGGTCAGTCTACAAGCATAAGGGGTTTGCACATAACGGGCAATAATTTATTCTTTTTTAGCTTTTTCTGAACCAGAATCTGGATTAATTTACCAGAGATACAGAAAGATTTTTTACAATGCAGATTCATTTTATTTTGCAGTGAAATTCAGTATCCGTTGAAATATCGTTAACTGGATGTTGGCACGAAGAAAGCTGAAATAAATTATTCATAACAATTAACATAGAAGTGCAAAATTTCACAGGAAGGATTAAACTGGAGTGACTGGTTCAATCTATCTTGCTGTTTACAGAGCTTTCAATAATCTAGAGAGGGTGGAAAAATTGCCGTGTGACTGAGGTCAGGTAAAGAGACGTTTTGAATAAGTTAATTGTAACAGCAGTGTTTGAGTAATGTGTTGTCTGAAATATTGTTGAAAGGTACTAACAGCTTCCATGAAGTGGGTCTGTTGCTTGATACGGAATAGCAGGCTAATTTACAGATGGTGGATACGTTAGGTCAATGGAACAAACAATCAAGTCTGTCCACGAAGAGTAACTCAAAACACTGCTCAAGGCAACAGAGTCATGAAAAGACCTGATCAGAAGCTAGGACACAATATTGCTGGATATCCACATGCATTCATGCATTCAAGGCAGAAGACAATGGTACAATCCATCAGAAAATAAAAGGGTTTCAAGAAGTAGCTAAAAATTAGAGCTTCTCTGGCCCATAACTGGAAGAAGGTTCAGATATGGCACTTGAAAGAAAAGAAATTGCTTGTTTCTCATATGCAAGAAAACACCTTTGCATACATCCCTTGTAAACAAGCAGAGTTGCAGCAAAAGAAACCAAACTCTCACCATTTGTCCCTCTGTCACAATTCATCCTGCAAGTGCCTAATCATGAACTAACAACTCAGATTAATGGGGCAAAAATATATTCAGAAACAAAAGACTTAGAAGATAAGAAAGAAGACATGTTTTATAGTTCGTAAGGGCCTTAACATGTGTCTGTATCTGCCCATGACAGTTTGAGGTCCTTTCTGAGACCATTTAATAACTTTTAGTGATATCACATAGTTTTTTAGCGAAATTTGAAAGGATGGCAAGATTTTGACTGGAAGATGGTTGTGAAAGAATGTTCTAGGACATAAGTCAAGCTGAAGAGCAAAGTTGGAGGAAAATTCATAAGATTAGAAGGCTATAACAAGATGAAACTGCTAGTAAGTATTTGTAATTTGTCATGCAGCTTGAAGAGAATTCTCCCTAGAGCTGTGAAATCGCTCATTGTTAAAGTGCAATCTAAGTAAGAGGTGACAAGAAAAATTCAATTTCTTCAGGACTTGACTCTTGGCTGTGATCAATGCTCTGTAAACATATGCCCATTTTTTTAATTAGTATAATTAGCTAGATGGATATTTTGTGCAAGAAATCTTTTTTGGTCCAATCCTTTTCAAGCTAGTAGGTAATTTAAAATTAGTTGAATGTCTTTTTTGCATTGTCAGCATTCATTCATTGTTTTGGATGATTTCTGCTGGATGCAATGATGTCAAACTACCAGTTTGCTAAATAGCAGCAGGGTAAGTGATTCACAAGACAGGGGCCAAATTCAGATATTCAGCACTGATCCTGAAAGCTCAGCAGTGTGCTGGGACTTTTTGCCAGGATGTTAATAGAAATGTCGTTTATGATATCAGACTATTCCAGTAACTCCTAAGTTTATTCTGTACTTCTGGTAACAAGGTAAATTACAAGGAGATTTGCTTATGTATTCACCAACTTCATTTCTGCTTCACCTGCAGTGGATCTAACTAAATGTTGCTGTTTTGTACCGAAGCATTTTAGCATCTTGTATGACCTTCTTCACAACTTTGTGCAAAAAATGAGGCTCATGTACAGATATAAATCCTATTTTTCAAAGAAGCTTGATTTCTTTGACATGGAAAAAAGATTATTCATTTTTAAAGTTTTTTACTTTAAACCTTATCTTTCTGTGAATTATTTCAATGGCTACTGTCTCTCATCTTGATGGTTCAAGTTCTGGCCCCATGAATCAATCTTTTGCTGTTACTTCATTAGTAAGACAGTACTGTTTTATGCATACACAATGCTAACATAACTGTGTTTGTATTTGTGTTTCCACATTATTTAAAAATAAAAAAGAAAAAAAAAATGCTTAAAATACAGTACAAGCACTTCAATCATATAAATAGAGAACAAGAAATGAAGTACAACTCTGTTGGGAGAATAGGATAGAAGTAAAGGACCATCCAGAGATATACTAGCCTCTGATTTCAGTAAGGACCATGATGTTAAAAATAGAATCATAGAATAATTACATCTAAAATGGACTTCCGGAGGTCACCTAGTCCACTGTCCATCCCCTGCCCCCTCAACTCAAAGCAGATCTAATCAGAGCAGATTGCTCAGGGCCATGTCCCATTGATTCTTGAGCATCTCCAAGGGTGGACATTCCACAGCATCTCTGGGCAACCAGCTTTGGACCAACCTCATGTTTAAAAAATAATAAAATTGTTGTAATGAACCACAATTTAGCATGTTCCAACATGCTTTCCTCTCTTCCTAATGACAAAGACCATCTAGTCACTAGAGATGAGGATACAAACACAGAAATAATCATAATCAGGACAAAAACCAAACTTAAAGAGGTTAATGACCCTAAGATTATTATTTAGTTAAGGTGGGTAGGAACTGATCTAATGGGTAGAACACTGTGTGTTGTGCTGAAGAAGGAACTGTTGAGTTGTAGAGAGGTTAGTTACAGAGGCTTTTAAAGATCATCATTGGCAGTGAGTTTTCAACATTTTGGGCACAAAAAATAACACTTTATTAATGCAATTTGCTGACAACATTATCTTGGAAGATAAGAACAATACAGAGAGAAATCAGAACTGTGTAGACACATAAATAGATAACCTTAACAAATGGACAAAAAATAAAAATGCCAGATTTAATAATATAAAATGCACAGTAGTAAATTCACATACCCCTGCATCCCCCAAATTCACACACCCCTGCATCCCCCAAATTCACACTTTTTTAACTGGACTCTGGCTTTGTGTCTTGGGCTAAGGCTCAGTCTACTCCCCTGGTTAGGATTAGGAGAGACACAAATATTAGAAAGCTCACAAACTATGGTGATCAAAATAAGGTCTAGGCCATAGATACCTGTTTGGGACTAAGGCTCAGACCAAGACTAGGACTTGTGCTAGGTTTAGGGTTGGGGTTAGAGATCAGAGAGACAAAGGTTAGACCTTCACTCACAATCTGCTTTTGATATGAAGTATCCCTAAGCTGCTGTTTTATTTGCAATTTCTAAGGTGAGGAGACAAACCTTAGCACCCAGACCAGTGAGTTCATCCATCCATGAAAGTACCAGTGCTAACATAATTAAAAACTGTCATGGTTTTAGCTGGGACAGTTAATTTTCTTCACTGTAGCTGGTATAGTGCTGTGTTTTGGGCTTAGTATGAAAATAATGTTGATAACACACTAATGTTTTAGTTGTTGCTAGGTAGTGCTTACACTAGTCAAGGACTTTTCCAGCTTCCCATGCTCTGTGAGGTGCACAAGAAGCCGGGAAGGGAGGGGGCACATCCAAGAGAGCTGATCCAAACTGGCCAAAGGGCATTCCATATCATGTGACGTCATGCCCAGTATATTAACTGGGGGGAGTTGGCCAGGGGAAGCAGCGATCGCGGCTCGGGGACCGGCAGCATCGGTCGGCGGGTGGTGAGCGGTTGCAGCACTTGTGCTTTTTTTTCTTTTCCCTCTTTTCCTTGAGTTTCATTTCTCTCTCTTGTTATTATATTATCATTATTATTATTATTATTACCATCATCATTATTGTTATCATTACCATTGCTACTTACTATTTTATTTTAATTATTAAACTGTTCTTATCTCAACCCATGAGTTTTCTTGCTTCTGCTCTTCTGATTCTCCCCCATCCCACTGGGGTGGGGGGAGTGAGTGAGCGGCTGTGTGGTGCTTAGTTGCTGACTGGGGATAAACCATGACAACTGTCCCAGCAAATATAATCTAACAGGCAACAATAGATCTTCTAATTTTCCCCATACACACTAGATACATTGGCCTTAACAATTGAAATGTGTTGAGGTTTTTTCAGCTCAGTTTTTTATGAGTTAAATAAATTTCACCAGAATATGGAATTTGTCCCACTGCTGAAGGAACCCTTAATCAGTTACAGCCAGGTTGTGCTACCTAAACCTGCTATCAGAGACTCTTACTCCCTCAGGAATTCCTGGCAGGAGTGGATATAGCCAAGAAAGAAAAGGTGCTACAGTGCCTTAGCACTGCTCAGGGTTACAGGATGAGAAGATGGCTGTATTGCTTACCTGCCTCCTCCTCTCAGTTAACACTTCAACTGTAGCCCTACCTATACTGTTATCATGCTGTGTAGACAATAAACCTGTCTGTGAACTTTTGTTAGCACGAAAAATTAACCTGCATTGATTATATATATATGTTGGGAAACTCAACACTTCTTGCCAGTTCTCAAGGTTATGTGTACCTGTAAGCAGATTTTCACTGGCACTTTATGGCACGTTCCCAAGAATGAGTGAACCTCCAATTTTAATTATTTGTCCCAAAGCATTGGGATGCAGGAGATTTTCAGGTAAAAATAACAGGTTACAATTTTTTGAACTCACTTTTGGAAATGACTGGACTCCTCAAACTGAAATTAAAAATAATTGCTTTAGATAGCCATCAGGACTGGACACATGCTTAAAGACTTCAGATTTGGCAACTGAAGAAAGGATCATATAATCAAAACCAGTAGTGTGAATTACAGGCATCATTAAGAGTGCTGCCTATAGTGAAATTGGACCTTTCATTAAACTGTAGTTCTTAGCCAGTTAGAGCTTTAAACATGGTGTATTATAAAAATTATAGCAATCACCATGATAATTAAATGAGTCATCTATGACTACACATGAACTTAATGTCATGCTTACGGCAAGAGGTGTACTTCATACTTTAAAATGTTAATTGGCCTTTAGGAAAAAAATAATTAGAAGGACTTAGTATGAAGGACTAGATGGTACCTTGGACTGTGTTCCCAAGTAGTAGAATATAGGAAAACAGCAATCCTCCCTATGTGTCTCCATGACCTCCTTGGACTTCTATAAAGAAATTTTAGCTGTAGGCCTAAAAAGTAATTGATTTTAAGACTTTTTGTATTAAGCAAGACAATTGTTCATTATTTTTCTGTTCAAATTTTCAAGAATTTAAACATTTTAATAACAATAGTTGTAACTTTGTTAGTGGACACTCCTATAAGCATCAACCATTATTGACTGTGATATTTAATGTTTTACGTTAACAGTAAAAAGAAGTGAATAAAGCACTGAGTTTTCAGGGAATGTCTGATATTAACTAGTAGTTGGGACTAACATAGCACTCCTGCATTGTACAGGATGTACAGGATCAGGCTGTGTATATTCACAAGGCCTGAACAGCCTGAAGGAGCCTGAAGCAGCCTGAAGAAGACTTGCAAAGCAGTTGTCAGATTAACATTGCATCCATCTGCCAATCAAAAGGTAACGGAGGTGGTTCCTTTCATTCCTCCTCCTTCTGTTGGCCCATGACTGCTGTGAAAGTGTCACCTCAGTGTTCTGTCCTCACCGCCTGTGACATTCCCATATGCTTCCTCCAGCTCCTTATTTCTCTGTGAATAAGCTTCCCTACCTCTGGAAAAGACTATCTAAATCTGTATCATCTGAGGGTCTGAATGAGGGCATTCATACTCAAATGACCCCAGGCCAGCTTGGAATCTAGAAGAAAACCCTCTGCCAAGGGAAGCTGAAGATTACTCTCACAGCCCCCTATTTTATTTGGGGAATTCTGATAGATAGGATGCCCATACAGTTGGCAACCCTGAATGTCTCACAAAGGATTCACCTTTTTAGCACGCTTTTCCCTCGTACACTTTAGTTGCTTTGTAGTTTAAGCAGCTCTTCAGAAAAGATTTTAGACTCACAGTCAGGTCACTCAAGGGGGTGTCTTTTAAGTTTACTCCCCAGTTCACTCTGAGCCAAATTCACTTTTTACTCCAGCATTGTCCTATGTTTGCCTCTGGACTCAAAAAACCTAGAAAGCTTAAGCAAAGAGGCAGAACGTTATTGAGAGAGATGGCTGACAAAAACACTTTGGCAGACACTCTGCTCTCATCCACAGAACTGTGCTGAATAATGAAGTGATAGACAGCAGCATTCACATTAGGTGCTTTCAGGATCAGGAGTGTTAAAGAAGTAGTAAACAACACAAGCATGGATAATTTAGCATGCACAGCATGAGGCAGAACCTCTGGGGAATAATAGAGTTAAACCTGAATTTGTTCTCTGTTTCTAATACGTGCTATGGGCTCTGGCCTCCATTCCTCTGAGGAATTTGAACATTACAAGTATGCATGTGCAGAATTATGACTATTTGTGCCTGCAGTCTTAAGACCCTCTAAGTCTTAGCTCTCTTAGGCTAAGTCTTAGGTCTCTTAGGATTCCCTGTCCTGTATAATCAATGGTGATCTGAACCTGACTATGTAGGAGCCAAGAAAACTGTATGACAGGTAGCAGTGAAAGGCACAAATTCCAAAGATCCTCTTCAGCATCCTGATACAAGATTTTATCAGGATACGAACACTAGCTATGACTGAGGCTGTTTGGAAGTTGCTCATGTTTTCTATTATTACTGCTTAACCTTTTCTTTGTTTTCATATTACAAAGTCTTGAGGGAATATAACAGTCCAACAGTCTTGAGGGAATATAATAGATCAGCTGCATCAGTTTCTGCCTGTTTCTTTCTTTTCTCTGATGGACTTCTGATCTCTCAAACCCAACATGCTGTGAGGTACAGGCTATGGACATGATGCAAACCCCACATCTGATTCTGCTGCCTTGACAGCCACAGAAACATTGTTGTCACAGCTCACAAGGCTGGACTAGTGCCAGCTAAATATAGCTTTAATGGGATCACTTTCTCTGGTGACTGAGTAGGCTTACCTGCCATATGGTCTCTTTAGGCTTCTTTTCCACCAGTGCTGTGGAAATGAATTGCCCTGCCACAAGATGTAGGAGGGGAGATTAGGAACCAATGTTAAGAAAGAGAAGATGAAAGTACAAGATGCCAGGCAGATTTATAGGTTAGTGGAGGAGTCATTCATCATGAAGACTAAGCCCTAGTGAAAGATGGCAGCAAATGAAGGGGCAGAAGACACAAAGTTCACTGTCCTGTAGCACTTTTCCCTTCTAATGTGTAATATATCAGCCGTGCTTCTTCAGTGTTTTCCAAACTCCTAAGGACTAAATGTTTAATATAATACAGGTGAACCTGTAGAAAGTATCCAGCAGTGTTCAGCGAGCAGACTTTGGCAATTCCCACAGGAATGCTGGGGAAAATAGTCCTAGCAAGGACCAGGGGTGTCCTGATGAAAGTAGCTATTGACTTTTCAGCACATCCTTGAACTGATAATTAAACCAAGTGAGATGAAGAACAAAGTAAGTGGTATTAAAATGTAATCAGAGAGTGATAAATGCAAATGTCAATAATTTAATTAGTGCTATTCTTCTTTGAGAGGCAGCAAGTAAAAAAAAACCCAGAAGATTACAGTCTAGGACCAAGTCTACACTTCAGGACTGCCTGCTGTATGGCAGAAACTCTTTTGCGAAACCAGTTATACTTTCATAGCTGTCCTTCCACCACCATAGCTATTTCTTCATGTGAGAAGTAGTTTTACTCTACAGATCCAGAGCATAAAAAGTACTAAGCCTGCTAGAGAAATTGGCTGGCAAATACCTTCATGACTTAATGCTGATGGTACAGACTTGCCCTAAGACTCTACTGGCACAACCTGAGCAATTAAGGCCCTTAGTTTTAGCTCATTGTTGTTCAGAGTCAATATCCATGCATCAGAGCTTTTTTTGACTGATCTCCCTGAAAGAAGCACAGGCAGTGCCTGGAGAAAGACGTTTTTCCTTGTTGAGACAGACATACCATCATACTTAGTGATGTTAACCTTGCCAATGAAAGCACTCCTCCATCAGCCTGTTTCCATCTACATAAGCGGTTTTGCTGGCATAAGCATGTGAAACAGAGGATATGATTTGTTCACACTCCCTATGATGGCAATATTTAGTACAGCTGAACCCTCTGTCAGTGTAACTTGAGGATCTTAAACCAACTGTATGCAAGCATTTGCCAAGATAGCAAGTGTTGGCTAAGACAGCATCCTTCCTCAGCAATTTGGTTACACCACCAAATGCCGCATGTAGACCTGTCAAATGAAGAGTGGGGATTTTTTTCACTTTGTTTAGCTCTTTGAGGAAAACTATGCAAGCTGCATGGCTAGAAAACCTGCTGCTGCTCCACATTGCATCTCCACGAGAGGGCTCTGCTGGCGTACCTACATGGGGCCAGCTGGAGCGGGAGCCGGAGCCACCTCCCACAGGTTCCTCTGAACTGCCTGATTCCTCTGGGACGGTCCCTTGTAAACCTTCAGACTACCTGAAAAAATTCAAATACACAGAAGTCAAATCTGAAAAAAAAATGCAAATACACCAAAATCAAATATCCACCATTTTTTCAGCAAGCAATGACAGTTACAAAGGTTTTGACCCAATAAGGAGATGTGTCACGGATCTCTTTACAGGATAAGGACCAAAGTTTGCAGTGAGAAATTGAACCCTGCCATAGGGCAAAAGACATAACCAACATGTCACAAACTTTGCTGTCACCTATTAATGGTTTCATACATCAGATTCCAGTTCCTTTGGTTTTTCATACACCTTTTATCATCATTAGGCTTGATCTTCTACTCTATGACTGCTGTTTTTCCCTCAACAATGTAAATCCAGGTAAACAGAGTTCATCTGCTTCTAATCTGGATGGTGCAGCATTTGCTCACTTCATATGAACACCAAAACGGTAAGATCACTTTATTTCTTGTTTGTCACTGTACAACTGACCTCATATTCCCTGGTAAGTGAAGAAGTTCAGTCTGTGTAACTGAGCATAGGTGAAAGGAAAACTGAGGCTAGGGCTTTCACCGGTGTGCTCAGCATAAAATCGTCCTGCACTGAATGACAAGATTTCTGAAGCAGAAGTTAACTCTGATGTACACGGCATCAGGAAAACAGAACTAGGTCACTCATGTCTAGAAATAAATTGTATGTTTCACCATAGCAAGTGGTTGGCTTTATGTATCAGAAGGTTGTGCAATATTATTAGTTTTCTAATAATATAACTAATTTCTAGTTTTCTATCTAATAATTACAGAGGTTTTACATGCCTAAGGTTGACTACACAGTAAGGCTTTTTCTGGTTTTGTATATATATGGAATATTGCTGCACTCTGCAAACTGTGTTTTCAAGACATTCTTGTAATAACAGCTTCAGTAGTGCAAAATAACTACAAGCCTAAAATCACCTTTTGCAAATGTGGCTTATAAATTTGAAACTTCTACAATTCTATTTATCTCGTGGACATCACCCAGGTGAAGGACCTTGTGAATAGGGCTAAAGATGTTTCTGCAGGGATCAGGAACAATAATGAATGTTAAAGATTCAACTCTGGTAGAACTAACTACTGTCATCTTAGTTCATGGCCTGAGCGCTCACGTGAGCGTAGAGCCCACACACCAGTTCATACTCTGACTCATGTCTGGAGTGAGACAACTGGCCTTCCAGGCAAGCAATCTCATGTCCAGACTGGATCTGCCTCACACAGTCGTTTTGCCCTTCTAGGCAGAACGGGTACATCCAGCTCGGGCTCTAGCCCAGCAGACAGAAGCAGTATGAAAGTAGCCACCGAGTGTCTCATGCTTTATATACACGTGGAAAAAAGGTGGCATATGTGTGTCAGTCTGTGTTTTCCTGACTCAATGACTGCATTGTGCTATGATCTGCATTTGAAGACTATTCACAAATTTCAGCTGGTTCAAAATGCAGAAGGCAGCTGCCTGCTCTTTCCTCAGCATATCTCCAAAACCATGCAGTGCACTGTATCACACAGAGCGCCCTGGCTCCCACATCTTTTGTAAGCAATGGTCAGCTGTAGCCCATGGAGCGACACATGCCTTTGTCTTTGGTGGTTTTAGAATTTGTTGCTACTTGCTCTGAGGTTAATGGTGAAGATCATTTTGGCATCAGCAGTAGAACATTAACTCTGACAGGACTGTTATATGAACCCAAATAATGGTACACAAGTCACATAAAATTGAATCAAAAGTCTAGAACTCCTTCCCCCCACCTTCCCACACACATATGCCTTTTTGGTCTCCATCACAACTACTGAGTTCATCTGAAAGGCCTAATTGAACCCTACATCAGTTGAAACTTCTGAGTCTCGGTGGCATGGTGGTCTCAAGGAAGGACATTTGATTAGCACTTGCCTTAACCCCTGATAAATGGCCTGGAGCATTTAATTTCCAGACCGTGCTGAAACACCTTCCACTTCATTTGGCTTCTGAGGAAGGAGGTTGATGATAAAGAGTAGCATTTTAGACAAAGATGTTAAAATCTGATGTTTGATTTTTTGAATTTTATGTTGTGTCACTCGGGATTTGATTGACTTTTAATATGCATTTTGTCCCAAATGCTGAGAGGCATAATTTAATGAACTGGAAAATAAAATTATTAATTGTCAGCATGACTGTTTAGAGATTGGATTGCTTAGTCACACCTGAGTCTGTGATGTTTTTAAAGGCTGCATGGGATTTTAGTTGCATGAGTTCTGCTAAAGTCCTATCAAACCTCTCCCCTCTCAGCAACTGATAGGAGGAGAGTAGCCATTAGAATTAAAAGACCACACATAAGTTTGAAAAGGTAGTGCACAAAGGTTTTTTAGAAAACCTAGAATGGATTAAAATCTTGGTAATCATTCTGCAACTGTGAAGTAGTGCTTCCTGAGAAACATTTTTCACTTTGCAGGCATCATTCCAGCACAAAGAGACTTGCGGCTAGCCAAGGTATCTGTTAGTTTAGGGGTACATACTGCTTACTTCTGGTGTAAGGGAAATATGTGGAATTGTGTAAACTCTGCCTTGGTATTCATATTAGTATTTTAAAAATAAAACAGACAAGCAGAAGGAAGAAGAAATGTGTCACCAGCCATGGCAGTCAGGCATGGCAGTCAGGCATACTATACTCTCTTCTGGGTAAGCAGTCTGTAGTGTTTTCAGGAGCAGACCCAATGCTGATCCAAATGGGAACTCTCTGCAGCTACAGAGGTGTCCTATGGCAAACATCAAGCTGTGTCTTATATACCCCATATTTCTTTCCTTGAAATACTAGGCAGGAATTGGGACTGTTGTCCCAAAACCACAATTTATACCTGTTCCATTTTTGTTTCAGGCTGCAGTCTGAAGACCATTTATTAAGTATTTCAAATTTCAAACAGCTTTCTACAACCAGGTAGAGAGACATTGGAAAGTCCCACTCGTTTGCTAGAGCAACGTGCTTAGCTTTGGAAATACCACCTCTGTAACACAGCATGTGGGGTTTTGCCTACTCTCTGAAATTCCTGGGATAATTCTGCTATGGGTGCTGCTACAAAATTCGGTGTTGAGAATTGTGTTCCATTGTCTTAATGACTTGCTTTTCACATTCTTCTGCACCTAATTAGATTCAGATCAAATGAAGTCATAAGTGCCTAGGGATAAAGAGAAACTCTTAAAGGGCAATTGGCTCAGACAATGCAAGCCTTTAAGGGGAGTTTGAAGCAGATGCAGTGATTAATTGGTTATTTGAACTTCGTGTGCTGAACTGTTCTGACAGGACAGGTATTTTCATGCCAACTGGCTGACTCCCTTGCAAAAGCAGTTTGGTTGTGTAAGAAAAGTGCAGCAACAAAATGAAAAGATGGCCATTTTATGTGCACATGGGGAGTGTATCATCAAAAACAGCATATGGCAGCTGTGCTTAATATTTAATAAAGATCTGTAATAATTATTGTGGGGAGACTAAGAGCATATTTCTATGGTCTAGAGTATGCTGGATATTTGCCCAAAAAGGGGTACTGTTAGGAATGGTTGTCTTGAAAATAATGACATCGGTAGTTTAGAAGTAATTGTTGGAAAATGTAAATTCTTCTCTATTATGATGAGGAAGTCTTAGGGAATATGCACTGAACCAGCAGAGCAATGGCACCTGGAGCAAACGCAAGGTCCATCAGGACCTATGTTGTTATTGAGAAGGTATGTCCCAGCACTGGCACCTGCTGCCTCCAGTTCTTTATGGGGTTGACAGTGTTAGGATGACTTTCTGAAATGTCAGTCTGGTTGTATTCTGCTCCAATTAGCCAGTGCTGAAAAGGGACTCCATACTCTGCATCTTCCATTCAGCTTAGCAATGTAAACTCTCAAGTTTTGTTTCATTTACTAACATGGGAGCAAAACACCTTCAGCAAGAGAAGGGATTTCACAACTTGGTCCCTTCCAGGCTGTAACTGTATGTCATTTCTGTGGTATGACTTTGACCTTCCATATATACTATACTGGTCATGTTGTTAGAGTACAGTTTGTTCTGAGTTTAGCTGCTAACAATCACCTCTGGGATCTCTTTGGGCTCCAGCATTGGCAGCACTTTGCATAACAGACTTTCTCGTAACTGACCTCTTCCTATCATTCTCTTACTGTCACATCTTTTGTACAGACTCACATCCTGGCATTGGTTCCTTAATCTTTCCTTGTTTTGTTCATTGCTGTCTCTTTCTTCTTATTTTGCTTTGCCTTTCCTTTTCCCTACTGCTGTACCCTGTGCAGACACATGCCTTCTTGCCCTAATGTTGTTTTTTCCTTCTATTTTTATCTCAATTATTTATATATATATATTCTTTTTTTTTAACAAAATACACAGGTATGCACAATGCCTGAACTAGTAAGACTCCTGAAAGAAAAGAAACATATTAACACATTATATTTTGGGCTTGCTTCCCTTTGTTCTCCCCGTTCTTTTGATTTTTTGGCTTCATCTGTCATGAATAATCAAACCATATAAATACTTTGGAGTAGGAACTGTATCTTTATCAGTACAACACCTAACACAATTTTGGATGCTATGTAAAAGCTACAATATGTGATTGAAAATATTTGCCTTAAGAACTCAATGATACAGGTACTTAGCATTCAGACTTGATTGTCTTTGTTATGTTAGGCAATTGGCTCTGAAGTAAGAACAGCAATAACAACATATGGAATTAGTCAGTTTGTGTCAGCTAAGGGACTGCTCTTGGTTCATTTATAGCTTGTTTACATGGAAAAAAAGTCAAGGCACTTTTACTGTTCATCTACAACTGCCTGGCAGTAGAATACTTCTGCACTCAAGATTATACATTTAATTTATAGGGGAAGAAGAAGAGCAGAACAAAAACTTGTAAGGTGCAAATACTGCTCAAATTACGTATTTATGTGTAAACATGGTTCAGTGCTTTGAACTTTCATGTTTTCACATAAGATTTTGCTACTGTGCATGCCCAGTGATAAGCTACAGGAGCACCCCAGTCACCGAAGTCCTTCCCCAAGAAAATCCACCACACTCACAGGGCTTGCACTCCCTTTTACCACATCCCATGCTCAGCGTGGGAGACACCAGCCTTGCCCACAACTTGGTGGTTAGCAGACTTGCCTGGGATGCTTGATCTGTGGGTCTGAGTCTCTTCAGGTGCCTGTGCCCTGAAAGACAAGTCTCTTCCGATGCTTGCAGGACTGCTGTGACCACAAGAATATTTGCAAGGCATGGAGAGCATTACAGCAGGTGTGAAGGAGGCACTTAACTGTGCTGAGAGGGACAACAGAGAGATCATAAGACAACTGCAGTCTCTAGTAGATACTGAAGAGAGGCAGAACTTCAAACATAAGTTTTCCTTTGGGTTTTCCTATGACATCCACCTACTTGGCATCAGGTAAATTTTGATTTCTATGCCACTAGTCCTCCATTCATTGCATATGAAATTCAGTCAGGAGTTAAACACTGCCCAAAGAACCAGATACCTAACTACTAGCATGGCAAAAATCAGAATCCTTCTCTGAAACTGGTCTATAGCTTTGTAACTAGAGCAATTAGGCAGTGCATTAGACAATGCACAGAGTGAGGTTTTTTGCCAGCTACTAATGGCTTATTACAATTATTATTTAATTAAAACCATTGAGGTGTTGGAAGAAAGCAACGAGACTGATTTTTTACTTTGCATCATACTTTTAAAGGGTAAGTTCAAGGAATGCTCAATGCAAAATTAACTGTAATGCATAACCTTTACAACATGATGAATAATGCTACATTATTAGAAGTGAATCAGTCTGAAAAATACAGTTTTACACTCTTGCTGCTGGCAAAGTTTTTGCATTTTATTCATCTGTTGTGACGAGCATAGACCTTCAGGTTACCATTTTGTTTCAATCTAGTCTTACATTTTACTTTGCAGACAGGATCAAGTTTTAGCAAGCACTGAAGGGAATGTGGTTAAACTCCCTTTTACTAACTTTTTTTTATACAACAGAAACATGTGAATGAAATTCCAGTTTTTTAATTTTTCCAGTACTAGACACCACAGCAAAGCTAGGAGAAGTAATCATCCCCTCCTCAGATATGAGGGCTTTGGATCCAAAATTACATCATGAAACTTTTCAGTTAGGCTCATGTTCCAAGAGCACTTCAGAAAAGCACAGGTCAGCCATGATACCAAATATAACCACCTGTCTTATACCACCCCTTGTCTTGTGTGGCTGTGGAGTGAGTACACAGAATCAGGGAATCAGTCTGGGAAGAGCTTCCTGGGAGGAGTCACAACTCAGAAAGTCACTGAGTCAGCTAAAACCAAACCTGGAAGCAAAGACTTGCCTGCAGGGACACCATGGGTAGGAGGACAATTGGGTATAACTCCCATTTTTTTTCTCCTGTTCTTCTCAACCTATTCCTTTTTGTATTTTCTCTGTGTAGTAAATTAGATCAACTTGTAAAATAAATACTGCCTTTTGTATTTAAAAGTCCTTTTGGTCTTCTTTGGGACACTCACTATGAAAGGAAAGTTCAAGCCATGGGACTCAAAAGCTGATTCATTTAAACTTTCCATAAAATTTTCAGGTAATGGTGTTCAAAATGTAAATTCTGAACTGGTGAAGGAAACCATCGCTGGTAGTGAAATAACAGATCAAAAACTGCTGGGCAGTTATCATAGCTTTGCTAGTAAAGCAGGCATCTCACTAGGCATAGCAACAAGACTGCAAATCAAGAAGCACTTTTGAAATAATAAGGTATTTTTAAAATCCATATAAGTGTAATAAAATATGAAAATCAGAAACTATACCACATGAAATATGAAGTTATATCTTCTCTGGAAATCATCCATGCGTCTGTCCAAGAAGATGGACCCTCTGCAGGTGCGTTGGCTTTACCTTCTGAGAATTACCTTCAACTGCCTACAAGTGAGTAGGCATATAAAGGTGTAATGAGAGCTTCTGAAAGAGATCTCACAAGGACTTTAAAAAAATAAACTTCCTCTTTAGTTCTTAGTCAGGCTGAACACCATTAGAGATGATAGACACTTCTGCTAAAACCTCTATAGTAGTTAAATATTTTACATGGAGAGGGCCAGTCCTTTCAGCAAAAGGCACTTAATTATCTGCAGACCATACAAACAGACCAAGGGTACAGCTTTTTTTTCTGTAACAGAAGTGTTTTAATGTTACAGGTACAGCTACAATGTTTCAAATTTCTCTGCAGAAGAGTTTCTGAGAAAATTCAGTCAAGAATGCTTGAACCTGCTTAATCAAACTTAGCAAAGATGTTTAAAATGATTCATTTCACAGTAGTTGACCTTCAAGCATTGCATGCACAGAAAGTCTCTGAAGTTATGTAGGGTGTTGAAAATCTCATGACAAAGTTAACAGAAAATACAAAGGTGAAGGAAATGCACATTCAAGATATTCTTCATGTATGTTTTTAATTTCAGTCATTGCTAAATTGTTACTCAGTCTCATTTATTGTCAGCCAAATGTCAGCTCACAGAACAATCGCTAAGATCAGCTTAGCATATCTGTTTGCTAAGCTCACCTAAATAACAGCTGCCTTCAGAAGCAGAGAAGCTAATCAAAATGAAAGACTGCTGACAGTGAGCATAGCCATGGTCCTGTGCCTAACACTAAAACATGACTTTGACTTACAACAGGAGAATCAGAGCTGAACCGGTCTAAGTTTTCTCATATAGAGAAACTAAAAGGAAGTAGAGAATTCAGAAGAGTACTATGAATAAATGTAAAACAAAGACCTTGTTTGAAACTTGTCTGAAATTTTCAATATACCATTTTTGTTTTCATGGAAAAAAAAATCCCCCAAACAAAGACTTTGCAAGCAATTTCAAGCCTTGTATTTCTTTGGGAAAAGAAATTTTGTCCAATACTTCATTAGAAGCAGGACAGTATTTCTTCCAGATTCTTTTTTTCTTTACTAGTGCAGTCTCCTAGATGCCTACACCCAGGCTTTTTTCCACATAATGTTGCATTATCCATAAAACTAAAATCCAAATATCAGGCAGTCAAGGTGGTCATCCTCAAAGTTTTTCCTCTTGTGTTTTGCTGTATCTACAGAAAGTTTTTGAACCTGGAAAGTCTTAATTTCCCAAGATGAAGAAAAAGCTCTAGTTTATTTAAAGACAAAAAGAAAAACTTGAAAGGATGAGCCTTAATGCTATGGAAGAACTTGCAAGCCTAAGCCTTGATACTCTGACAAGAAATTACAGAATTAAAATATGCTTTTAAGTCAATGGTCATCTTCTTACCTTGGAGCCCTTTCTTTTCATGTCTAGCAGGGGACTTAGTTCATGATTTCTAATGTTAGTTTGGCAGCACTTGTTACCCAGGGATTAAGTTAAACTTGGCATCAGAAGGACTACTTTTAAAATAAATCACATACTTAATGCATATGAGAAGCCAGACTAGGATTCTAGGAAAATAATAATGAACATTTGAGTACTACTTATCAGCCAAACAGATGACTCTTAAAGACCCCGATTCTTCAGACATGTTCAGCGTGCAGTACTTTACCTGGTTTGATTAGTCATGTTGAAAATAACAGGACCTTTTGTGTGCACGGGTGTTAGAAAGACTTGCTGCTAAATTGGCAGGAGTTACTATATATCTATTCTTAGTTAAATAGGCTGAAAATCCCCAAACCTTCTTTGAATCCTTGGCAGTTTTGAATTTTTTTCTCTTTACGGGTAGTGTTTTGGATGTCAGCTCAGTTCTCTGCTAACTCAATTGTTTTGGTTGGCGGTCTCTGCTAAACTAAAAGCAGCAATTTTCTTTAATCTGCAGCTTTTAAAATGTATTTCCCATAATTACCTGCTGTATGGTATTCCTCCCTGCAGTATCTGCTCTGTAATTTGCAATGGATTTCTAGCTGCTTTAGAGTGATCTGCAATACCAATTCGTTAAAATATTTTGGATTAGTCTTCATGAATATTTGTTTTGGTAGCAAGGCTGTAGATTTTTACAAGAAAATGTATCTAGCCTCAGTCAATTCCATAGTCATTCTATATGATATTATTTTAATTCTATCCCTTATGGATAACTAATAACTGCAGCAGCTGCATGACTTCCCTTAGCAACACTTTTTGTAAAACAGATACATTTAAGTATCTCAAAGAGGAAAATACATCAAAACATTCTGGGTTTCTAACTTATAAAAATTCATGTAGTTTGCAAAGACACTAAGATACACTGGTTCAACTCCCAGTTAGGAACAGAAGGGAGATCTGTTAGGGAATCAAACAAAACTCCTGAGAGAAAGGGGTTCAGCCTGGCTAAATCCAGTTACTTTCCACCATCCTTTACCTACCTCTGGAAGATTCTAACTTCATTGCATGCCTCATTATTTAGCATGAAAGCTCTTATACACTCTAATACCTGTTCCTGGAAGGGGAATGCTTGTTTCCCACCTGAGACTTTACTGCCTGGTAGTTCATTCAGATAGGGAGCATTTAAGTCCTGACAGCAGCCTGAAAAGTTAGTTGTGCTCAAAACTAACAGCTAACTTCTCCTGACTTACTGGTGCTTGTTTCCATTTCCCCACACATCCTTATTAGGATGTTTTAGGGGATCATGGAAAAGGGACTTGTCTGGGTGCTGGTCTCTTCATTTGAGAAATATAGCAAAAATCACAAGACCATGGGCAACAGGAAGCGATCTCCTTGCTGAGTAGGGAAAAGAGTCCCCTGCCTCCTGCCACAGGGGTTCTGCATTCCCCAAGAAGAGGGAACTTTACAGAGGACTGTTGCTGGGTGGAAACAAAACCAAGGTTGAAAGTAAGGTTGTTTCCCATAGATGAGTCTCATAATCATGAGGCCAGAGCCAGGCTTCTGCTCGAATGCATTTCTCTGGCTTTTACTCCCAGCAGCATGGGGCTCAGCTTTGACATAGGGACAGAGGATGCCCTAATTTTCAGACCATGGAATTCTCTGAATTCAGGTATTCTGAAGGGTTCAATCCTCTTTAGGCTGGGGGAGCTCAGACCCATCACCTAAGTCATCCTGCTTTCTGAGCAGTTTCGTTAATCATTATCATTAGGCTATTACATTAAAGATAAACATCAAGGCTATCACACAGCTCCATTAAAGTTACCAGCCTCAGAAGAGCAGGAGTAGACTGTAACATGAGTGACAGATAGCTAACATCAGCAATCTGAATCATCCCTTAAAGTTGCCTAAATTCCCTACAGAGTCAGAGGGAATTGCTTAAATTAAGCATACAGGCTGCAACCAGCATGGATTTTACGTAACTTTTTTAATGGCATGGATTCAGAAACTGGGAGAAGCAAGTTCCCATCTAGCTCTGGAACAGAATTGGCTAAGAAAGAACTGAAATGCCTATCTTGCAATACATATCATGATCAAACTATTTTGTGATTGCAAGAAGTCAAATCAGGTGTCTTCTCTTGGTGAAAAGATAGTCACATTTTGCTGGGGAGATAGTTTTTTAAATTGTTTTATGTGTAAGATGCTCCTGAAAAAAAAAAAAAAAAAAAAAAAAAAGACACAGTGAAGAATCCTTTCTAGATAGCCATCATTCTCTGGGCATCTCTTTATCTTCATTTTCCATATTATCCTATCTTCCTTTCCATTAACACAGGGAAGATGAAATTCTCACAGCTCTTGTGGTTTGGCTAAACTCTGTGGCTACTTGCAGTCTAGAAGCTCTCTGCTGTTTGTCATGCATATGGTGGGTATCACCTGATTAACATGCAGTTAATCTCATAGATATGTAGCTGAATAGAATGTGAAAAGCTCAGGCAACTGTTTGGACAACACGAGCTATAAATGGATTTCATTAGTACTGCACTAATAACTCAGTGCATTAGCAGAAAGAAAAGCATATAGGAAACAGAGGAGGGAAGCCTTTTTCAGGGTACTTGTTTGTTTTCACTCTGGGGTGATAGAGCACTGGGATGGATGCCTCAGTTACTGAAGCTGGGGTGCAAGAGTAATACAGGAAATAACTGATAAATCCAGAATATTTTTTTCTAATTGATTATGAAATTATATGAATTTATTTTTTAATTCTTCTGCACACCTATGTAACTTCCATTCACTCAGTTTAGAATCAGTGAACAAAATGGATCCTGATTCATGCATTACTTGCCAAATTCCACTTTTATATTGAAGTTAGAATGTCATAAAATGTGGGATTAGTCAAGACAAATAAAACAATTTCCTACAATATACATTTCTCTTAAAAGGCAGGCAGCAGGAAGGAAAGAAGGAAAGAAATTATTTTACAAGAAGGATTTTTCAAACAGCCACAGGGTTAACTGTTGCATGCTGTCACATTGAGTAGCCCCTTTAACAGAAAAATTATGGAAAAATGCACAGAGAAACTGACTTACTGGTGGATTCCTCTCATGATTTTTTTCCCTCTCTTTAAAGCTCTTCATTTATGCAAGGCTTATGGGGAAAAGCAGTGCAGCTGTGGCTCAATTGTCATTCGGTCAATGCTAATTCAATGAAAGGGAAAGATGTTCTTTACAGTGTGGTGACAGATGCAGAAGTTTACTTGGGCTCTAGGGTAGAGACAAGTGCTTGAAGAGAGGTCCGTTACAGACGAGCAAATCTACACAGGAGGCCTCCCAGACTGAAAATGGTCAGAGGCTAAGGGTGCTGGGAGAAGCATGTTGCAAATGCCTGCCCTGTTCTCACTCTTCCCTAGGTAGCTGCTCACAGCCCCACTGGAAATGGAATACTGGTTAGAAAAAGCAATTGGGCTTTTCTTAGTGGATTGAGATTTTAAAGAAAAAATATTTCTGCCTCATAATTAGGCAGAAGACTAGAAAAAATTCTGGGTCTCTCTAAGAAACATTTGAAATCAGTTCCTTTAGATAAAGACATCGGTTAAATTTTAACTCTGAAAAACTTACTAGCGAGGTCTTCCTCTTCTCTGACTTTACCATTATAACATAAGCCTACAGGTCTATAAGTCAGATCCCTCCTAAAATATTTCCCCCTAGAAAGTTTCATGTATTCCTTTTGTTTTCTTCACAGAGATTTTAGAAGCTCAGTTAAGATCTTACAGTGTGAAACAGTTAAGCAATGTGCAGTTATATGAGCACTAACAACTAAAACTACAGCATTCATTTTATATACAACCTTGTCTATAGTGTGTGAACAGTCCAAACTGTAATGCTGTGCAAATGAATATAAATAGTCAGCAGTGAGACTGGGTTGTTACATCACACCCAGGGAACTATTATTTAGCATGTACAGAATATTTTCATCCTCAAAGAGTTTCATGAGCAACCACTCATTCATCTCTGAAAGATGCCTCAAAGCCAATCAGGTAAATATTACCATATCTGTTTCTAAACATGAAAGACAGACAGAAAGGGTAGGGAAGTTAAGTGACTCACCCAAAGGCAATCAATAAAAGAAAGTCAGTATCACAGACAATTATAAGGCAAGCACACCTAATTCTATCTAGGTTGCATTTAGAGGAGGAGCCTGAGGCCATGCAAGTCTAAATACTTGTGTCAGCATTGCAGACATGAGGTTGTGGTGACCTTTGGAAAAAGCCAGGCAAAGAAATTTTGGGTCATATTATCCTTTAGTGCAGCATGCCTGATCCAAATACCTCTGCAACTCCTTTCAGCAATGTTTCCACCATTCCTTGCAGTATGATGAACATGCACAGAATTGTTCTGAGATCCCTAAACACCTCTGCCCTGTGACTGAGTGGGATTTGTTGACAAAATAAAAACTCCTACTGTCAGCAGCATGGATTCATGAGATCAGCAAGCTGGGATGGACCTGATAGTTTCCTATCCTGAAAGCATCAGGTGGGTGTGGGTGCCACCTCTAGCTCTCATGATTTGACCATAAGACTCCATTTTCCCATCCCTGCTCCTTTTATCCCTTTCACTTCCATCATGTGGAATCTCTCTCAAAAGTTCAGTCTTCCTTTGAAGCTGACTCTTCCCTGTCTGCCCCCCAGAAAAAAAATCCTTTGTTCATGCCCATATGAAATGTGGCTTTGACTGTTGCCTATTGACTATTCCATCATGATGAGGGAACTCATCTCATTCTCTTAACACCATTGTCATCACTTATCTCTACTCCTTATTAGCTTCATCGCACAAGCTCTTTGTAGGAGTCCTACGTTCTTCATAGCCCTTCTGCACAGCAACACAGTTCTACTTCATTTCTCATAAACTTTATTAATCAATTTTTCAAACTTTTTCTATGCCTTTTATCTCCAATCACATCTGTGCATTTCATGTTGCCCCTCTCTCCCTTCTACACCTGCTTTTCTACAGAGCAGCTAAAAAGAAATCTTGCTTTTTCCTCTCTATCTCTCACTCCTTCCACCTAAGCCCTCTGCACTCCAGCAAAACTCCCATCTCAGCACTCTTTCCCTGCTCACCAAGAGCTGAATACACCAAGGATATTAGCATAATTGAGCAACTCAGATGACTGCAACCAGGTGAAGGTTTGGGGTTTTGAAAAAAATTTACCCTGTTCTCTTTTGCCTTAACCTCAGCCCGTCCTCCACCCACACACAATCAGTTCCTTGATGATTTATATTCCTGGTTTTTACATCTATCAAACAACATAAATTGGATTGTAGATGCTATAGGGCAGAATGGTTGCCTTGCTTCAACTCATTTTTCTAGCACAGTGATTGACTACACAAATAAGAGTTGCACAGTTCTTTATAATTCTATTCCTTCTAATTTACCATTCAAAGGCAGTAAAGCCTAGAGCATTCAGGGAACTGAGTGGAGGGAGGATCTGCTTGCCATAGTGGACAATCATCCAGGGCTCAGACACCTCTTTTTCTACAGGCAAGAAAGGCAAGAATTGCCAAGCTGCTCCAGCTTACTCATTCACATAAAAAAATAAACTTTCAGGTGTTATTTCTTCTGTTTTTCTGCCCTTGTGGCTAACATTGCACAAATATACAGTCAACCTTTTTAACCATTAGCAAGCCCATTTTAATTGATTCAAACAGGGGACTTTGTGGAAAGAAATGATAAGGAAGAAGTAAGCTTAAAGGATTGAATTCCCTAGCCTTCAGAAGCATTCCTGGGTTTTGTTTGGTCTTTCTTTATTGTAATTCTTTTTCTTTCTTAGTTAATGGAGAATTGTGCAGCCTGGGAAGCTGAGCTTATCTCTGCTTGCAATGAAGAAACCTTGTCAGTAGAGTTTGTCGATGAGTGAAAAAAGTGAGCCCACAGAGACCCACTGGTGGGATCCTTTTCTGAGATGAATCTTTTCTGTTTGCAGATGTTTCCAAGAGTTAAAGCAATTCACTACTGAGAGCCAGTCTGAATGGTTGTAAAACACTTTGCAACTCTGCAGAAATACACAAGAGACAGTATCTTCAGTACTGTAAATGAATGTATCACTCCCAACTTCAAAGGAACTAAGATGTTTTGCACCAGATGAAGACCCAATCCTGTAGGAATTTCCTGTTGTGCTGGTGTTCGGTTGCTGTCACATGTCTGGCTTCAGCTGATCTGGATCAAAAAGGTTCCCAGTCCCAGCTGCTTCTCACTGTCTTCTCTGAAGGTTATCCCCCCTGTTCCCCATGCTCCCCCTCAGATATATGTACATAATTGTTCCCTAACCCAGTTCAATCAAAATGAAACAGGTCAGGAAAGAGTGTGAGCTAACCTGGATCATTTTGACTGAACTGGGTCAGGGAGTGATTATATGTGCAGTTATACTGGCTGAGTGAAAAGGAAGGGGGACAACCTATTTGCTTGGCTTAGTAACAGTCAAAACAAGCCATAGGATTTCGGCTTTATGTGACCAATATTCGTAGACTGGCTTTGGGTGGTAGAAACTGGCATGTGGCCTAAAGGATGTTTTATTGTGCACAGCCACCTTCCTTTTGATGCGGTTTCTGCATACCCAAAGTGCCCCAGCAAATCCTCCTGAACCTGTAATGGGTCGATAAGTGGGCATTTTAGATCTCCCAACACGCCAATGCCTTGGGAAGTTCTGCCACACGTGCTAAGTACCAGCAGTTCTAAACCGAAATGGTTTAGAAGAGTGCTGGGGGAGATTCAGGGCAAAAGCTAACAGGTATGTCTTTTGAAATCAGCCTGACGGTTTTATTCTGGCAGATAGAGGCAGCCTCCTTTTATCTACTCTAAAGAGGAAAAAGGATTTGCTATCACCATCAGCATGCAAATGTTACTGTGTCCTGTCTAACAGATTTAACTATTCATCAAGTGGGGACAGTTAATGTAGACATTTGGGTTTAACAGAAAGCAGTCTTTGTCAACAGCTCATTTTATGTAACAAGCTTGTACTCTGCCTGACCTTTTACCGAGCAGAAAGGAAAGCCATGGCAGGCCCTGTGTGGCCTTGGATGTGTACCTTTTGGACAGACAGAAAACTAGGCCTTTCCAGAGCTGGGGTTAATAATATTACTCTGAAGCTTATTTCCTTCTTGAAAGAAAAAAAGAAAAAGAAATGTCTAATGATTTTGTTTGTTTGGTCTGTTACATAGAAGCATTCTTTACGACAACTCTTCTTCCTCAGTTCTCTGTTATCCACTACTGACGAGTACAGGAAACATTGTCCCAAATAAATTGACATTCTGGGAACCATCTGGGTAATGACAAAATGGGAGTCCAGTGGATTAATAGTCCTGCTTTGCCTAACTCAACCCACTGTCTGCTTCTTATCAGAATCAGGGCAGGAAACCATCTTGTCTTGCAGACAACATCACCTGGATTCAGTGCTGCCATGCACTTTGAAAAAGGTCCCTGTGTCCCCAGTTCAGTGGCTTCCTGGCCATACAACATTAGTTTAGTCATTTAACTTATCTGTATCTCCTTTGTAAAACAGCCTGAAGAATATCATGGTCTCAGGTGAATCAGGAGGCTGAACTAGAGGCAACTCTAAGCATTTAATACAGATGCCCAGAAAATATTAATAAAGATGAAGGGCAGCTGCCAGTTACTGCTATTTGAAAATCCTGCCTGAGAGCTTTGTGTCACAATCCCTCTCAAATTCAGCACCTCTTCAGATGCAAGGGTTAACCCCAGCTGATGGCAGTTTACATGGGTATGCTTGGCGGGGAGCTGTGGAGGGTGAGGAGCATTCTGTACAGACTCTGCAGTGGGTTGTTAATCTTTCCCGCAGGAAAAGGGTGGACAGCTGGAGGCAGTAACCTCTTTTGCCATTGTAGTTAAATCCATCAGAGACTGTGAATCAGAGCCCTTATTATTTTCCACATGAGTGTTCCCCATTTATTGTCTGATGAAATAACGCATTCAACAGAAAACAAAATGAAGCGCTGAAAGCATTAAACTCTTTAATAACAGGAGACACTGCAAGTTTTTGTCATTAATCTGCCATAATTAGGAGCTGCTGTTAATGTCTTTCAAAATACAGAATACTGAAATGTTATTACTAGAAATGTTATCATGGAATGATATGGCAGGATGCAGAATCTCATCTACACCCTGTCTTGCGCTCCTGTCTGTGTAATGAATTAATGTAGGAATAAAACAAACATAGAATTTAGACAATACAGTTTGAAATTAAAATTTACCTTCCAGAATTCTGGTGGGGTATTTTCCTGAGAAAAAAACCCTGTTTAACTGAAACAAAATGTGTCTGGTTTCGACTCCAAATTGAGATGAAGTCAGACTTCAAAGTTAATTACAAACCGAAACTTTGGAGTTTCAACTTGTGCTTGAAACAATGGAAGAAAAGTGATAAGAAAATGTGACATATTTACATGGAAAGAGGAAATGGTTTTCAGGTTACCTGATTTTAGGCCACATAAGCTGGACAGACTTGACTATCTTTATCATTACATACAATTTTTGTTGAATGTATACTGGCTGAAGCAGCACTACTTGCATATGCATGTGTCTGTGTGTAATATGTATTTTGTGTATGTATTATATATTTACATAGGCATATGTATTCAGACAGGCAAGAACAGCAATACAATAAAGACAATAGGTATTAACTCTTAAATATACATATTTATATTACGCCTGCAAGAATCACAGCAAAAGATAAGATCTCTCCTTTTCAGAGCAAAGCCTGTTAGATTTGACAGGCAAATGCAAAGCCAGGCCTGTTTTGCACAGAGATAAAAAAAATAGACAAAGATTTTTTTAAATTCTAGTCTGAAAGAATGCCAACCTCCCTCCCCAATATTTTTCACGATTTCCAGAAAAAAAAAAAAAAAACAAACCACTTATAAGCAAAACTGAAATTTTCAGCTTCCACGTAAGGTATGGAACTGAAAAGCCCAGAAAGTTGATTTTCCCTTCTCTTTCCTCACCAGCATGAGTCATGCTTTTGGAGCCAGGGCATTCAAACTCCATGCCATACCCACAGCTTGGCTGAAACAGAAGGAATGGGGAGACAAGGGAGAGGTAGGATAGGCACTGAGGATTCCCTGCTTCCTGCTAAGTCTGCCTGGGGATTCCCAAGTGGAAGACTCTTTTCAGCTCACTTTTATTGCTGGGTAAAAGCAAAAGTGGTGAAAGCCTGCTGGGTTGAGAGCTGTGATTTTAGTTTTGTGAGATGGAAATATTGCTGACTGTGCAAAAGCATGAAAAATCTCTGTTGACCCCATGTACAACCTGCTTTTCAGATGTGTCACAAAAAATGAGATTAGTAAATATTTTGAGGAGAGGAAACAAAGTGAATACAATCTCATGGTTATTCTAAATTGTGCACATCTTGATGGATCACTTCAAGATGATTTTTTAATGGCAAATTCAATTTTCTTCTTGCAGACAGAGTAGAATTAGCATTAGACATGTTATCTTCTATTTTATTGCAAGTTCTGTTTCATTCTGCAAGAAAATAAGACTACTCACAACTAATTTTCACGTAAAATCACATTCAAGCACAGAATGTGGCAGCCACAGTGAAACTCTGGGAGATTGTTATTTATCATTTTTATTTATGGAAGCCTTTGGTATTCTTGGCACTGTACAAAACAGAAAAAGCCAGAAACAGTCTCTTCCCTATGGAGCCTACAATCTATGGCTTATACTGTGCAATTTAAGAGCGGCCTGAGTGTAGAGCAGTGGAGAACTGCATCATTCCTGGAGTGGGAGCATGCCAGCTGCTGCCCTCCTTGGGAAGCTAAAGCTTGCACATCTGGCATGCTAAGCCAGCTTTGCTCTTTCCTTTGTGTCAGTGACCATTCCTAGGGATCCAGTAAAAATGTAGGATACAACAGACCTTTGAGAGACCTTTGAGCAAAGCCATGTTGAGGCACAGGCTGTGCAGGCAGTTGTCTAGAGCAGGAGACTGCTAGGCTTGCAAAATGGCCAAGATTTTGTCTACTATGTGCAGGGCAGTCTAGATTTGCTGCAGCTGGTACTGTTGCTGAGGGAGGGGTCAAGGTGGATGAAGCAATATTACTGTAATGTGGGAGCAACTCCAGTGCAAACCCTTTTTCCAAATCTCCCTTTCCTGCAGCAGGGGTGGCCTGGCCTCCTGCCTTCTGAACAATAAAATTTAGATTTTCCTAAGCTGGCTGAAAAGGAGACTTCTCTGTATACCTGTACAGTTTATGCAGTGCTGTGTAAAGAGCCCCACGTTAGGGCTGCATAAATGAACATACTTAAATAGTGCAGTGCACTGTCTTGCAGAGATATTAGTTTGGCTCCCAGAAGCATCAATTAATAGTTTTCCACTGGGGCAAGTTTGGGTGATACATCATTCTGACATGGCTATAACCCTTGCAGTTTTTGAGCCAGTTCATTTACAAACGGTTTGGATATGCTATATACTGCTACACTGCCTGATGTGGATTTATCCTTTGTGATCTCCCTGCCCTCACAGCCTCTGTAGCTGAGTAATGACCCACCCCAGGCAGGTCCTAGATTTGCTAGAGCAGCTCAGACACTCATTGAATATACTGAGTAAGCAGATGGTGTTCCCAACTCAGAGTGGTTTAGATGTCATTTTATGATTAAAAACCGTGTAGTGAGCATAAGTCTTTCAACAGGCTACTCCTGGTAGGCATTTATAAAACTGTATCTAAAGGGAAGAGATAATGCATGTGGGTGGTCATTAGGCAGGGGTTCAACTATAGGTGGCCTTGGAGAATGTGGGAAGACAAGACTGGGAGACCATGTGGCACTTAGAAGTGGCATCAGACAGTGGAACGATTTGCAGACAAAGTGAGGAGTCTGCTGAGCCTTCAGAACAGGTTTGAATGTGAGTAGAAAGGCTCAGGTAAATTAGTGTGGGAATCTGGATCTTTTAAGGAGGGAGAGAGGAGGAGAGATCTGCACCTGATGGGGATGCTACTACAACTTCTCCACTCTATTCCACCATTCAGTGAGAGACACCCCAGGTTTGTTTGCTACGGAAGCAAACAGCAGAAAAGAAGCCAAATTAATTTTGTGAATATTACTTTTCTGTAAAAGGTAGAATGTTATGTCATTTTTAATAAATTTTTAGTAGTAATTTCATGGAGGGAGAAGAAATAGACTTGTTCTGCATATTCAGTACAGTTACCTTTGTTTCTGTTCTTCTGCTTGGAGTAAAGACAGAAAAAACAGGGTTCTTCCACACTCCTCCCATCCTTGCTGGCATAGCTCACATTCCCAGTCACACAATGGGAAGTGCAGCAGCCCCATGTGTGTGCTCACTGCCTCCTCTTCTGCTCAACTGTCTGGAGCAAGCCATCAGCCTCGCGCATGACTCCCCCTCTCCTGTGGCACAGGGGAAAATGTGAACAAAGAAGGACAAGTCACCAGTTAATCAGTTTGAAAGGAGGCCTCCAGGAGCTTGGCTTTTTCTGAAAGTTGGAGCTCGTGTAGTTGTCCCTAAAATTAACATAGCCTGAACATCTAAGTACTTTAAAAAATGTTCTTATTCTTTCTTTTCTTTGCTTTCAGAATGTTTTGCCTAAATGTCCTTTCATATAGGTGTCCTTCAGGATCCTCTACACAATAAGCACACTTAAAATACATAGTATTCAAATAAATGCATAGTTAGTATCACTAAAGATGCCTGGGGCTGCCCTATATAGAACAGCCCATTGGTTAGGCACTCATCCATAGATGTTCTATATTTCTCTTGCCTTGAGAGCATTCAAACCTACAGGCCCAAGCTCCCAAGAAAATAGTCATCAGATTATTACCACCTTCCATCCTTTTTCACTGAAGCTGGAGTCACAATGAAGAGAAAAATATAAATTTTGGGATGATAGAGGAAAGGGTGTCAGATTCTGTAGCAGTTTGCTTCACATAATGAAATTCAATAAATCAGAGATGTAAACAAGATTTCTAAGGAATTTTGATGTTGAAAATTCATTAGTATATGTAAAAATCATGCCACCATTAATTATGCAACTGTCTTAGAGACACTGTGTTAGAGCAGCAGAGATGCTGGTTACTTTCATGCATTTTTTTCTCTTTCATAATATACATACTACAGAAATTCACTACTGAAATTGTTATTAAACCATATGCTCATGAATGAGCACAAAACTATTAATGGCACATAATTTGCAGAGCACATGTCCACTAGAGTATCTAGCAATCCATGCAAATCTTATAGTATACCCTATGTGCTTTGATTTTCTCTGTTAGGTGATTGAAAAATATTCATTAAGAGATTTCTCTAATGAGCTGTCTTCAAGCATAAAATGGGCCACTCCTTTTATAATTTAAGTGTGGGTTTTGGAATATAAATATCCTCCAATTCCCTATAGGAACTGACTTCAAATAGGGATTTTTTCTTAACACAGATTTCAGGATCTTTGGAGGGTCTTTGAAGTTTATAATTGGGTCCAAGCTGAAACATGATGTCATTTACTCAAATACGGGAGTTTGCTTATGGCTGGTGGAAAAGATACACTTTATTTTTTGAAATATATCCCCAAAGTTCTTTGTATACACTTTTAGGCAGAAAGTTGGGAGAATATTCACATTACGAAATCAGTACAGCACCCCTTGAGCCTCTGGTCAGTTAATCCTGGATCCCATTCATACAATTACATCAGCCTTACTTTCTTTGTTTTCCATTAAGTTATTAAAGAGAGGGCTTTTTGTGCTTTTATTTATTCTGTTTTCATTTGCAAGACACTGAGAATGCTTAAGCAGAGCAATAGGCAGTTTTTAAGAATATACATAAAGGCCAAATATTATGAAAAACAAAATAGTCTTTTCTCATCTATGCAGGTGGAAAGCACAGAGTGAAACAGCCCTCTGTAATACCAAACTGTATTGCTATTATGCCTTTCTGAAGTCTGTTAAAAGTAGGAGCCTTTGCAACATGTCCTGAGAGTGAAACAGATCTGAACTTCCGGCCTCCTTGGGGAGGTAAGCCTAGCTGAGGACATTGCTTGTCAGAAGTGGCATTTCCAAGCTGGATGAGCTCACCGTGATTTGCTGTCCCTTTCAGGGTTGAACAGTGACAGACCAGGAGCATTCTGCTTCAGTGAAGTTAAATAGCTAGTTATGTGATGAAGTGAGGGGACTGAAGCTCCTTTCCTTTGCTATTTCCTCTTTAATCATGAATGAATCATAGCTGATGTTAAATTGAAAACTCTAGCTTCAAGCTCCACCACAGCTCTCCAGCTAGACTCCAAGCTGAGCTGCTGCACTTATCACTGCTTTGGCTTTCTCAAGTGGAGACAAAGAAACCTTCACATGTTGGCAGATCAAAAAAAACCCACAAAGATAGAGAATATACCGTGGCACAGAGGTTTGGCAGGTATGACACTGGGTGATGGTGCACTATAAGCAAAAAAACCCCCACATTTTAACCTGCTGTGTCTTCCAGTGGCTCCAAGGATGAACGCAAAATAAGGGTCCCATCAGAAACAGACTGTAACTTTGGAATGAGTGGAAGGTAGATCCATTGTCCACTGCAGCTACTGAGCCATCTAAGACAGCTAAAGAGAGCCTGGTCTCAGACTAATGACTGCTCTGGAGGGACAAGCATGTAAGGGCTCTGCTCCCACGGGAGTGCTCTAACCATTAGGTTATAATTACATTTCCTCATGCTGCATCTTCTTTTGGCTTTGTGATCACTGGCCTCCTGGAGCACATTCACATCCTCCTGAAATATGGGATGTATGAGTTCAAACCTCTCTTCAGTTCAGGAGTCAGTGAGATTTCTTCCTTCCTAGGCAAGTACCCATGATGGGCTTTATGGTAAAGGAGAAAAATTCTGCCACCAAATTCAAGTCAGCCATGATCTTAGCTAGCCATCCAAACAACATATGAGAAAGAAAAATACCCCACATTTTTGTAATATAGGCAAAGTATCAAGATGACTGAAGTCTAATATCAAGCTCGGCAACTTTCTTTCTTCTTTTTCTCTGCCAAAAGACTCTGGAGACACTCCTGAGGCTGAGTATGAGAGTACTGTCACATCATAATTTAATCACTTCTTCCTTTTCCTTTCCTGGAAAGTCATCTTGGATGGTGTCTTCTGTGCTGAATGGTACACAATCAAAATCCCATTAGTTATACTGTCAAAACCAAATTCATTAAAATTCCCAGCCGAATTTAAGCAATTGTTCTTCAATGTCATCAGTGCGGTCGGAATACTTTTTCAATTAATTTTCAGTGAGGAAAAATTCCAGGGTTGGGAGTGAGCAGCAATTTTTGCTCCTGTAAGTCATGCTTGCTTTTTCATTGCCCCAGTTTTACTGTAAAGGTTCAAAGACATAGTTTTTAACTCCTGTAAACTGGCAGTCTATGCACTGAGACACATGAACAAGTCAGGTAATTAGGTTAATCTTGACAGCCATAAATCACCTGTCCCTTCAAACCTAAAATCAGTATGAAAGCTTGTTTCTCAGACCAGAATTCAGAGATGAAACAGCCATTTTAAACACGATAGCCAGCTCATTTCCTTTTGAAGACACTTTTGATGACTGCCTTCTATTTTTCTCACATCACTGAAAACAAGCATGAATTCACTGCCCATACCTTAATAAAACCGACAGCTTTACAGTCTGAATAATCCACAGCCATTTCCAAGATAACCAGCAATTTTTAAGATGTAGTTTGCTGCAATAAATACCAGAGTGACTGAACTTCTGCTTGTTCTTTAATTCCCATCACTCAGCCAGAGCTTTCCAGTTGCTGCTCACAGTCCTGTGTGGGTTACCAACATCCACCAGGCATTGTGAGAAATTCACCATGCGTTCAGTACTTCTTTAGCCATAGTTCATTCTGGCACAGCTTTATGCTTTGAGAATACTCCATGAATAATATACTCAGACCCAAGCCTCCCTATGTGAGGGGCTGGAAAATGTTTGTGAAATGGGTACCTCTAATTGAACAGACCTAAATATTTTGTGAGATTTTCCAGTGCTTGAGAAACCATGCTGCAAATAATTTTCTACAAATACCTGTCTGATAAAGAAACAAGGGTACTTGACAGCATTATAACTTAAGCCATATATTTAAAGGGCTAGATAGAGTGAATAAACTCTGCAGTGTGGCTGGCCAAACATGCCACAAAAGACACAGTAGCCTCCCCTTTCTCCCTATGCTCCTCTCTGCAGAAAATCTGTGTTTGAGGGCCATTCTTAGTTGTTATACCTATTATCAAGAGAGATGTGAACTCAAGTCACTACTAATCAGCCAATGTCAGTTTATATGCTTAATTGAAAGAAGCACCTGCAATGACAAGGTTAGGATTTCGGTCTCAAGTTGTACAGATTTTAGGTATATGCCATTGAACCAATAGCTTGGGGCTAATACATGAAGAGCAGTGAAACACACTTCTCCCAGTTCTCTACTTTTGATACTGTACTGAATTACTAAGACGGCATCGTCTGAACATGGCTTATATTCTGTTTCTCCACAAAGCATGAGAATCTTAATCATCCTGTGAGGCTTTCAACTCTGTATAATCTCACTCTGGGCAACGCTTCAGTGTCTATGGCACTTTTACACATTTGTTCGTTCTCCTCACTACTCAAAGGCAATTTGCAAGAGAGGTGGTATGGGGTTGCACCTCCTAATGAGTTGGCAGAGTTTATTGCTTACTACAGGAAGTGTACTTAGTTGTGCCCAAAAGCTCTCCAAGTTCTTCTGCTCAAGCCTACCACTTGTCTGACCAGACCTTCACTGTGTTTCTACATGTTCTCTTTTGAAGATGACTACTTATCTGCAACTGAGGATCACAGTCACATTCACAAATGTAAGCCATCTCTTACACATCTAAATCAGGGGCAAGAGGAGGTTTCTAAAGGTATGTGAAAGCCAGTGTTGAACTAGGACATGGGAACTTCTCCCTGGTCTCATGTAGGCATGAAGATCTGTTAAAGATGGTCTGGTTGGCAAAGATCTTCCTGTGACAAATTCAGCAAGAGCAGGGCTTGGCAGAGAGAGTCTGAATGGGGGAGTGAGGATTTGAGGTAAGAGAAAGCATATTCTGACCCAGACACAGCATGGTTGTGAGGGTTTGCATCTGTGCAAGGCAGTCCTAGAGGCAGGAGTAGAGCCCTTGGGAAAATACACAAAATTTCATTTGGGTATCCGGCAACTTCAACTCCTGCAAGCACTTTGTCTCTCACCAGCTATGGAGCGCTTATTGCAGTGACAGGTAAACTGCATAAGGGCTGCAGAGAGGCTCCAGCTGCAGTCAGCCACACACTCAACACATGGAGACTGGACAGGATTCATTATGTCCTCTCTGCTGTTAGGTAACAAAGGCTTCTGTTGGGCTGGTAGTGTACAGGTAGTGTATGTACGGCAGCTATGTGTTGTGTGGATGCTCTATGATCTGAAATGACCTGGAAAATGCATTTTGCTTTTCAGATATGTTCTGGCATGCTCCAAAGCACACACAAACAATCTCTTGCAAACTTAAAGGCTTTTTGGCATACCACTTCAAACAAGCTTATCAAAGAAATACCTGTGGTAGATATGTCTCTGGGCAAAAAAACCCACAGCACAGAGGATTAAAGTAATGACCATCCTCTTCATTCCCATGTATTTTACCACCTTGGAACTCACAATGTTTTAGGAACTCTAAGTCGTAACACTCCAGCAAGCTAGAGAAGTATTATTCTCCACTTTGATAGATGAAGAAACTGAAGCTCAGACTGGCCAAATGACTCACCAGTGTAGCTAGGAGTATAAAACATCCCTGGAGTAGCTGAGATGAGAGTTACAAAGCAAGCCTAACAAAGAGCTTCAGATGTATATATAACACATATCTCCTGCCAGTCACTTTCACCTGAAGAACAATTCTCTTTTTCCCTTTTTATTGCTATCATTCATCCTGTACTTCCTTTAAATCCACATAAACTGTACTAATTGTTCAGTCCAGTCATTTGCCATTTTTGTCACGCATAATATTTTGTACCCGAGGAATCTCAAATTCACAACTGAATCTCATTGTAGGTGGTCTTGCAGAAGGCATCCACTGCCTTTCTTAAGTCATAGCTCATAAATTCTTCTACATTTCTATTGTGTAGAGCCAAGTACACTGGGAAAACCATTTTTAGTTAGCTTTCTGTTTCTTTCACATTCTTCGTAGGATTCTCCCTGAATAGTCCACCAGTCCAACTGTTTTCAAAGTAATGTTATGTAATAAATCTATTTCATTTGCAGCTTCCTGGAACACCTTTGTAGCAAAGCAGAATATGAAATCTGTACCTTGATTCATGAAAATTTCCCATGGCAGTTCAGCTCTGAAAAACCTTTCTTTAAAGGCTAGCACAATATGTTAAACATCCAAAGAGTTCAATGCTGTTGCCTTTGGATACCACATAACATGGTACCAAAATACAAGAAAGATATAGAACCAGAAATGCTGCACAGAAATGCACTAATTAGATCATTGCTTATTCAAGGGAAGAGATCTTTCATCTCCAGGAACTCAGGCAATTAGGTGAGGTCCCTCACAGTACACCACAGGGGCAGTCAGCGGATACTAATGAGTTTTGTGCTGTAGTTGAGTAAACAACCGGTCATCACGGTCTCATTAAGGCTTTTCCATTTCCATGTTTTCTTCCCAGATGCTGGGCTCTGTGGTCTGGTAACGTGTAAAGGCCTTGTCATTACTTTGTGCCTGCACATATCGCTTCTGCTTGTTCCTTCTACTCTGTGCCCACACTGTTTTGTCTGCAGTGTGGGACTGGTGCTGACCCTGCCCATTCAGCCCTCATCCCATCGGCATCATTCTTTTCACGTCCTAGCACAGCTTCCACTGAATGTGCAAACCTGCTTATAGACGTGCCTCTTTCTTGAGCTTATTTTACCAGCGATGAAACTTCCAGTTACAGAGAGTACCTCTTTCAGTTCTGATCAGCTGTGATGCTATTCAGGATAGCAGTCATCACAACAGGTTGAGTTCTAGGCTATTTTATAATGATCTTTTACAACAAAGTAGCAAATTTTGAAGTTACACTGACAGCACTTCTACTTCAAGCAATCCAAATACTTCAACATAGCTAATTTTCATTATACCTCTTAAGCCTGTTGATTTTTTCTATGTATCAATTAATATTATGTGGGGTTTTTTTCCAAAATAAACATATCTGCACACAAGAAATAACTAAAGACTGAGTGTAAATCAGCTTAGCCATTTGAATTCATAGAGACAGTAAAGACTGGCTTTAAAAGCAGATAAACAAAGTAATTTGTGGACTCTGGCCAGACTGTGTTCTCCAGTGTATATCTACTGTAACTGTATACTAGAGTAAATGACAACAGACGTGTGATGTGAGAAGCTATAAGAGGCCAGAACCTGAACAGCAGAGCTGGTCAGAGATATTTGGGTAGACCTAGAATCAGCCATTCTGCTGAAATCTAAGACCTCATCAAATGGGATCAATATCACATGTATTTTATTTCCAAAGAAAACTAGACTACATCAATACACTGCCTTAAGTACTTTAATTTCTTATTTAGGATATTTTAACATAGCTTCTTTTATGTAAACAGAAGTAAAAATACCTGCAATGAAACAAAAGTTGGAATTCAGTCACTTAAACAGAGGTACCTTTTGCCATTTGAGAGGCACTGGCTGGCAGCTGCTGCTCCAGAAAGGAGAATGTCTCCCATAGGTCCTGTGCACAATGAATATAACACAGGTAGATAGATACATATCTATAGTTACAAATATGTGTATTAGATGTTTGTATTTAGGCAACAAAATCTCAGCACCAGTGATTGTCAATAACTGGGTTTAATGCCTGGATACACTTCAACATTCAAGGTTAACAACTCTAGATTTCTCTTACAATTAAAGATAAATATGAATGTGCTTGTTTTACGGTCCTTGAACTTATGCCATAACATCTTCCTTAAAATGTGTTTGCTCCACCTTTTGTATATGCTGTTCACTCTGATGCTTCCTGAGCTATAGTGCATAATATTCCATTGTTTCTAATCAAGAACAAATTATTTTCATAAACAGGTATCTATAATGTCTGCCTATGTAGACTTTATTTGGGACTGCTTACCTTAAAAAAAAATTCCAAATTAAGACACTTATTCCAGAAGGAGAGTGTTTTGGAAGCAGATAATGCCAGGAAAATATGCTGTCATTCTGAGTAAGATTTCTGCTTAGAATTATACTGAATTCAGTAGTCCTGAATATATATACATATATATAGATGTATGTGCATCCCATCTTAATCCAGGATAATATTCAGATGCATGAAACACTTTGGTTATTTGCACTTAGTTATCTGAAACATGCTTTTTCTTGTCATATGCTTTTCTCTCCCAACCTTTTCTTTCTTGAAGTAACCTAACCCTTTTCAAACAGAAGTCTGCCAGACCACAGGCTTTTTTGTCACTGAGAGAACCCTGGGGTATCATTGAACAGGCACAAAGAACATAACAATGCCCAAGAAGTAAAGTATGCTTTATATAAGCATATTTAAGCAGCAGAACCTGTCTCATCTCTCAGCTTGAACATATTTCACAATAAGCACAGGACTTGAAAGGGTGGGAAAATACTGCCTGTTTTAATGCCCTCTGAAATGCTAATTTGCTACAAAATTAACATTAAGGTGAAGAGAACCACTCACAAAGTACATCCAAAACATAGTGAGCTGCTAAAGTTTTAAAAAAGGGGAGGTTTTGATTTATATGTATTGTTTTATGAAACAGGGGGCTCATGAGGTGGAACAAAATGCAGAACTTTGAGTGCAGATTCAGCTCTTGGTTTAATTTTCTGTTTTACCAGAAGTTTTTAAATAATTGGAGAAGTCACCCAGGGACTAGACCCATAAAGGGAGCCTTTAAATTGACCCTTAGGCTTCTATAACCCATGGGTATGTGCTGAATGTCGGCACTGCTCTCATCCTGGCTGCAGATGCGCAGAGGAGATTCCCGTCTGTTTTGCTCTCAAGAGACAGATTCTCAAGGATCAGTTAAAACATGCCTGCGCCTGACTGACACGTGAAGCCAAATATTAAGAGCTGAGCCAGCTGATCTCTGGGCATGGGAACTCCTAGCAGGCAGACAGCTGAATGTAGGGTCTTTCTCAGTCAAAAAACCTCTACACTTACAAAGGATGTGTAACTGTGTGTAGAGAAAGGGACCAAAGATTGAAAAACATGTCTACTTCACTTCCCTTGGCTCATTTATATAGGCAGCCCATCTCTACAGGAGAAAGAATTAGACTTAGTTTTACACTTGTGAAGTAGGAGTTGTCTACACTGGTGTTAATGGAGTATACACTGCAACGTCAAAGAGAGAGTCAAGCTCAGTCTTGTTTATGTGGCTAGTTTTTTCCCAGAGACTGAGACCGCCAATTAATTTTGCCCAGATAACTAAAAAGTTGTTGTGGTAAGGATTTGTTTTTTCCTACTGGGCTGGGCTACCACAAAAAGCATTGACCTGGAAGTGAGATAGCCACATAGCTTTATCCATCCTTGGATGAATTATCTCTTTTTAACATACCTTTTCCTAAAGAGTGACTAGGAGTTGATATTCAGGTTTTGAAATTTATTAAAGATCAAATTCCATTCTCATTTACACCAGTGTGAATAACATCACTGAAGAATCGGACCCACAAACTAATGGCGAATATTTTCTCTGACATAAACACAACTCAGTCCTCTGTTATGTAACTTGAACAGATTTTTGGCTTTGTTTTCCTTTGTGGTTATTTCTTCTTTCTTTTTTTTTTTCCTATGACTTTAACATGAGAACAGATGGGAGTTCTGGTCAATATAGATATTCATGAAAGAGAGAGAAATTTGATGTAGTTGGTTTAATTTAGCTAGTACATAAATTAATGACTGTCCTTCTGTTCTTTGTCTTTCGGTTATTTTTCTTTTTGTCTGTGGTTTACAAATGAACTCTTCTTTCTTCAGTAGACAAGATCATTGTGTTCCTGTAATTTTCATGTTACATTTATGAGGCACATTCTTTTTATTCTATCTAGTCACCCTTAACCCACACACTAAAAATTAAAAATACAGCACTGCTGCATACATACGTGGAACACAATGGGGAACAATCCTACAAGACATTGAGAATACTAGATAGTGTTACAAAGACAAGAAGCTTATCTATCAATTACAATAAATGTATTCCAGAAGGACATTTAGATTATTTGGTTAATAAAAAGGAAAATACAGATACTTATCCAATTACAGCTAAGATACTTTTACTACTACATGGCTTCCTTCCTTGTTCTTGCATGCAGTGGCTAAATAGACATTGTAACACTATATTGACTAGCACTCTATAATGCAATACAGAATAAAATAAAACCTCACTGAGTTTATCATAGAAAAAGACTTAGAAACAAAAAAGACTAACATTTTACAGTGACTATTACATCTATAAACATTTTTTAAAACGCCACTATTACTTTAGCTATAGTTAAGTTTCCAAAGTGATTTCCAGGTTAACCTTGCTCCTAATTGTTTATAATGTTCTGAAAGATTCTGCTTTTGGACTGAACGTCTCTGTGTTTTGCCTCAAATAAATAATATAAAGTTTGTCTTCTTTATGATCTGTTTTCCTTATAATACTTCTGTCTCCTTGTTCATTCCTTCTCTTTTCTGACCTCAGCTGAAGTGAGCATTAAGTACTGTGACCTAAAATTACATTCAACAGCAAATCTTTGTGCAGCAAAACTGTAAATATGTGCACTGACCTTTAAAGATTATGCACAGTGAATTCTAACCACACCTGTGATGTTCTGTAAGCCACAAATGAAGAGCAGCTTTTATGAATAATTGTGTGCAGTGATGGGTGTACTTCTTCTGCAAAGGCAAAACCTCTAACTCCAAATACTGTTACAATTCTCAAGCTGAAAAATAATGTTTTTATATATACAGAAGGGAGTACATTCTATATACCAGTGCTGATACTTTTACCTCCCATTCTGGTATCTGAGGCTGCATCTCACTGGTAAATAAAATGGAGCAGATCCCATTCTTAGGCCCTACAGGTCATATCTGTACAGCGAAATTATATTTCTGTCACTCACCTCTGAAAGGCAGTGGCCTTCTCTGTACTCCTTAATGGAAATAGCTGCCAGCCTGACCTATCCCATGTGCTGGGACGGTTTGCTTCTTAAATCAAACCCATGTCAATGTAAGTGTGCTAGCAACATGGAGTGCTCAACACTGTGCCTTGGCCTTGAGAGTACAGTATTATAGCAAGCTCACGTGATTTCTGGCACTTGTTCAATTGGCATTTGACATTCAGTTGGTCATTCAGCCTTTCAGCCTTGCAATTGTAGTTTGACTCTCACCGATATTACATCATGGGTAGCTCTTCCAAGATCTTTGGTACAATTCCTTAGCTCATAAGAGTTCCAGAGGAACATAATCCTGTGTCATTAGCTCATTTTCTATCTTTATTTTCTGATATGTATTTCCAGAAAGCAGATTTATCTAGATATATCTGCTTTCAGAATTATCTAGTGCTTCTGGAGAGAGTGTAGACCTTCAGAGGTGGATATAATGCTGCTTCGCCCAGTGTCTTAGATACAAGATACGAACATTGCATAATAGTTCACTGCAGTTCCACTCTCCTACTTGACTTAGCCTGCATATTGTCTGGAACAAGGACTAAGGGCCTGAATCCGCTTTTACTCCCCACTTTCAGACCTGAGTATCTCCTATGTTATACCCAAAGTATGGAATTGAAGGACATTGGAACCATTTTCCTTCCCTTTTTCATCTTTTTGTCAACTGTCTAATCCAATTATGAATTATGTTAAAGTTAACTAATCATCAGTATGCCATAAGTAACGCAGAGGCATTTAAATGTGATACTGAAGTGCCATGAAACAAATGTCTCTAGATTGTTAACATGATATAGTTATCTCCTCATGCAATGTGATTTGTATAACAGGTAATGAAAAGCACTTTCCATAAAGTATAACAATTGTTGCCACTAAAACTATCGGCCAGATCTACACAGAAATACCTCTGGGGGAAGGGGAGAACAAAACCTTTTTCTTCCCTATAGGGTCTAAAAGGAAGCCCGATTCTGAAGTTTTTACATCAACATCAATGACATTACACAACATATTTTTCACATTTTTATTCTTCACTGATTACCACTCTGTATAAGCGATATTGGTTTGGTGTTGATGCCATTAGACCAGAATTTATACCTTTCTGCCTAGAGTACTTGGGAGCCCTCAAATATCAAAAGTCTATCAATATATTTTCACAGTTCAGTGTGGTATGCTGCCATCACACAGAATTATAAACCTGGGAATGATCACTCTGATTAGGTAACACATTAGTGTTCAGCCTGTGCTCTTAATCTTTCATGGTATGAAAAGAATGCAGCATTTTATGTTTCCTTATCCAAGACTCCCACTCAGGGTTTATTCTTGAGCACATCACGAAAACTGAAAGTAAGCAGATACAAGACTTTACAGGGTTTTCAAAACATAATTATATTCTGTTTAGTATAAATATACACAGCTCTAGAAAAAACCAATAACACACCTGTCAGAATTTCCCCACCTCTGTTGCCTTCTCTTCAACATTCGTTGGATATGCTTCAGAGTTTTCTGAGAAATCCAGGATCTTCCACACTGAATGAGAAAGCTCTTGTCATGCTCATGGCCTCTCTCTCGCTCTCAAGCAAGCAATTTTATTTCTTTGGCTTCTCTCACCTGCTATGGCTAGCTACGTGAGACTGGAGCTTAGTGATGTGTTGTAAAATTTGGGCATAGAAAATCTGCTAATGGCAAACCCACCTGAAATATTTCTGGCTGCAATATTGGGGGTTTATAAGAGCATATTATGAATCACTTCAGTGGGAGCTGCGAAACCTGAAATAGAGAAAGAAATGACGTTCAGGTAGTTCAGGCTGCTTGAGGATGATTTTGAATACAACTGTAGACATACACAGATGTTGTATGAATTCATGTCCATTCCCTGCTGTCCAGCATTCCTCTGTCAGTGTTAGTTCTCCTCTTGTTCACTGCTTTTCAGCCATGGTAATTTTCAAGGGCAGCTGTTCTGCCCTTGGAAAAATCCAGCAGTCTCAGATGCTGGTTTGCTGCAGAACAACTGGAGAAAGCTGTTTTTCCTTTTGGATTCATCCATCTCAGGCCAAAGAGTTTTCTTTGACCTATATCACTGTTCTAGTATGTATGCAAAATAGAACCCCGTATTCAAGCCAAGGTTGCAATCTGGACACGGAAAACATGGGAAGTCCCAAATTCGCATCAGTGTTATAATCTGTATTTAGACATATTCCACAGATGATTATGTGTAGATTAGCAGTTAAGGCATATGTTTATAGTTTTTAAATCTCTTAACTCAGTAGTTTCTTCTGAATAATTAAATCAGAGGTGTTTGCATGACAATAAACATAGGCAGTGATTGCTTGCTTATTTATCACAGGTTTTACCACAAGATCTCTCAACAACCACATTTCATATATTGCTTTAAGGAAGGGTTAATAAGGGTAGCTGTGTTACATGCTTTTCCAAAAGTTTTCATAATAAACCAGGAACATCCACATTAATACCTTTGCTATCAACCACCATTATATGCTTTTTCATGCATATCAGCATTTTCTGCCCATTTCTGTTAAACACAGCCCAAATGAGGCTTTCTTTTAAGAAATTAATAAATAATGGGCAATCCTGCACTGTTTTTAGAATATCTGTTAGAACATTATTTGCTTTTGCAGATGATAGTGATCATTTATTTCTTTCACCTAGGACAGGTGAATACTTCCAATATTTCAAATGCTCATAATGGAGTTAAGGTACAATCTTTGTCCTGCTTAAGTCAATAAGCTAACTCTTTTTGACTTTTTCTTTAATATTTTCACAGAATGAGAGAATAGTTGAGGTTGGAAGGGGTATCTGGAGGTCATCTGGTCCAACCTCCCTGCTCCAGCAAGGTCACCTAAAGCAGGTTGCCCAGGATCACATCCAGATGGCTTTTGAATATCTCCAAGGAGGGAGACTCCACAACCTCTCTGGGCAACCTGTTCCAGTGCTCAGACATAGAGCACTGGAAGCCCAGGTCCTTTTCTGTAAAGTTGCTTTCCAGCCAGGCAGCCCCCAGGGTGTACTGGAGCCTGAGGTTGTTCCTCCCAGGTGCAGGACTTTGCATTTTCCCTTGCTGAACTTTATGAGGTTCCTATCAGCCCATTTCTCCAGCCTGTCAAGGACATTCTGAATAGAAGCATGACCCTCTGGTGTATCAGCCACTTCTTCTAGTTTTGTATCATCAGCAAAACTGTTGAGGGTACACTCTGTCCCATCATCCAGATCATTAATGAAGATGTTTAGGAGTATTGCACCCAATATTGACCCCTGGGGTACATCACTAGTTATTGGCCTCTAATTAGACTTCATACCACTAATCACCACCCTCTGAGTTCAGCCATTCAGTCAGTTTTTAATCATGTCACTGTCAGCTCATCCAGTCCATATTTCATCAGCTTTTCTATGAGGCTCTTATGGAAGACAGTGTTGAAAGCATACTGAAGTCAAGGTAGACAGTGTCCACTCCTTTCCACTTATCTACCAAGCCAGTCATTTCACCATAGATAGTTACGGGGTTGGTTTGGGTATTTTGATTGAGTCAGCAAAACAGGGAATTGCTCTGCCAGGCATAAGGGCTAATAGAGCAGTGTCTCATGCTGAAGCTATTTCAGGCCTTCTGAAGTCACTGAAGATTTAGAAAAGATCAGACACAGAGTCCTAGAGGTGGCCAAGCTTGAGTGCTTACAAAGGAGCATAAACTAGTTTCTGTCCAAATGCCGCTATAAACATGAATGCAGCGGTACAGGAAGGGACAAATCTATCATTCTTTTTTACTGGCCAAAATAAGGTCTGAGAAAGAAGACTGCAGTCTTCTTCCTCTTCAGTTATAACAATGGAGACAGTGAAAGAGGACATCTAATTCTGTTTTAGGTGACAATAGGGTTAATGCTAGATGGAAGCTATCCTGAATCAACACACTAAGTAATGGCATAGGGTTCTTGAACTGGCAGGAGATACCTGCCTGAACTAACACTACCCCTGCTAAAAAACCTAGTACACAAAAGAAAAAAAAAAGGTCAACTGGATCCTAGAAAATATCTATCTTCAAAGAGATCTGAGGCAAGTATGTAGAGGTGCCTGTGTGTTTCTAACTCCTTAGAGATTCATTTTCCAAATCTGGACATCTTTTTCTATACCTTTCTTTCAGTTTACCACAGTTTAAAAATTATTTGCTTCCAGAAGATGAATTCTAATGGTGACATTTGCAACCATTTTATATCAAACTCCTTACTGAATTATAATTACTTCATATATTAGACAGAAAATTTTTTGCAGGTGGTATAGCATTACATAAGTTGAATTCGTCAGGGAGTCTTCTGGGAGCCATGTGAAAAATCATAAGAATAACAGGGTTTAATGTATTTCAGCTGATATGTCAAAGATGGTGAGCTTCCCTTTCAAAAAATACATGTTGACTTCTTCTTATTGGCTTCTACTGATTTTTTTTTAAAAAAAAATCAAAAATCTGGTGAGAGATTTTGAAGTTCTTTTTATGTTTAATCTTCCACATCATTATATTCTACTTCAAAACTGGTTAAGAACAGAAGACATGACTGTACTAAGGGAATACAATATTTTTGGCATGAAGGACTTACTTTTATACTAAAAGGTAGTTATGGACAGGTTGAAAACTGTCATTTAACATCTTTTTTTTTTTTTTTCAGGCAATATGCCTATTCTGTATGATGAAAGACAGTCCAGCTATTAGAAACACAATACAAAAATAGGTCAGTGGTGGATTACTGTGATGCTGTGGAGAGCACGGGCTTGCAAGTGTCAGTGTTTTGGGGTCCTTTGAGAAGCTAGCTTAAGAGTCATTTTACTAAGCCAAACTGGATACACAGACTTTTTCAGTTCAATGTTTCATAGTAAACATACCCAAGAAACACAGCAGCAACTAATCAGAGTGACTAAAGTCCACGTGAATGTAAGGTAATGACAGCTCTTGTCTTTCACTGCTATTGGCTAAAGTCAGGTACAAGAAATGAACAAAGATGCACATACACTATCGTGCATATTCATTAAACATGGCGAATTGAAACTGCTTTGCCTAATTGTTGTTGTATTTATTTCCCATGGATACGGTTTCAAACAGGAATGATCAGGTAAACAATACATTTCTAATGAAGAATTGGCAAATAAATGTATGTTTTTCTCCTTGTGAAGAAAGCTATTTCCAAGTTTTAAGTCATCCAGCTTGGGGAAAAAAGGAACATCATGTGATCAGCATGTTCTAGCACAGTTCGGATTTTGCATATTCCTGCAAGCAGAGTCTACATATAAAAATTATTTACAAGAAATATCTGGTGAATAAATTTGAATTGCAAAAATGTTTTATTTTTAAATTGAAAAAAACATAAATAATTTTCAGGTGATTTGACTATGAGAAAAAGCTAAAGTAATCAAATTATTAATGGAGGATTAGCTACTTAGGTTTATCTGAGATATTTTTATAAGTAAATCTAAATAGGATTGCAGTTCACTTTTTGTAAATATCACAGATTATCACTGGAACAATTCAGTTGTTTCAGATAGTCAGGTGATGGCATTGATTGCTTTCCTAACAAAGTACACAAAACCGTACTTCGTTGTGCAGTTTGCATTTCTTGTGTAAACAAAAACTAGAGTCTTGTTGAGCTTTTTTAGTTGCTTATCACTTGATTATGAGGATGATCACTTTTAAAGAAGTTAATGTTTGTATTAAAAGGTAAATAATTACTTATCAGATTCTTTTCTGCATGACAATTGTTTTATATCTGTAAGCCCAGGCAGGCTATACTGATAAACAGCACACCCATAATCTGCCCAAACAACTTTCTTATTTTGTTTTTAAAGGGTGATCAACAGGTTTTTCTGGGTTGGGCTCTTTCTGTTTCTGCGTGTCCTGTATAAAGAGTTGAATTCTGTCTTATGTAACATGCTTGAATGAGTCTTTTTCTCCAACATGCAAATCTTCCAATATCACATGATAAACATATTATTTTCCAGCTGACCAAAATCGGTATTTCATAACATAACTTTCACAGCACAACATGTTACAAAAGTGGCATTTTTATCAATTATTTGAAACTTTTTAGTGGCCACTATGAGAGAAAATGTGTTTCTTCTTTGAAAACTTCACCTCCCTTACATACTAGAACTAGAACTCAGCTAGAACTCAATCTGGCCACTGTTGTAAGGGATAACAAAAAATGTTTTTACAAATACATTAACAACAAAAAGAGAACCAAAGAGAATCTCCATCTTCTACTGGATGCAAAGGGGAACATTGCCACTGAGGATGAGGAGAAGGCTGAGGTACTAAATGCTTTCTTTGCCTCAGTCTTTAATCATCAGACCAGTTATTCCCAGGGTATTCAGCCCCCTGAGCTGAAAGGCAGGGACAGATCACAGAATAAACCCCCCATAATCCAGGAGGAAGCAGTTTATGATCTGCTGAGCTGCCTGGACACTCACAAGTCTATGGGGCCAAATGGGATCCACCCGAGAGTTCTGAGGGAGCTGGCAGAGGAGCTTGCCAAGCCACTCTCCATCATTTATCAGCAGTCCTGGTTAACAGGGGAGGTCACAGATGACTGGAGGCTTGCCAATGTGACCCCCATCTACAAGAATGGCCGGAAGGAGGATCTGGGGATCTACCAGCCAGTCAGCCTGACCTCGGTACCGGGGAAGGTTATGGAGTGGTTCACCTTGAGTGAGCTCACCAGGCATGTGCAGGACAGCCAGGGTCTCAGGCCCAGCCAGCATGGCTTCATGAAAGGCAGGTCCTGCCTGACCAACCTGATCTCCTTCTATGACCAGCTGACCCACCCAGTGGATGAGGGAGAGGCTGTGGATGTTGTCTATCTGGACTTTAGCAAGGCCTCTGACACTGTTTCCCACAACATTCTCCTAGAGAAGCTGGCAGTTCATGGCTTAGACAGGTGTACTCTTTGCTGGGTAAAAAACTGGTTGGATGGCCGAGCCCAAAGAGTTGTGGTGAATGGAGCTAAAACCAGTTGGCAGCTGCCAGAGAAGGACCTGGGCGTGCTGGTTGACAGCCGGCTGAACATGAGCCAGCAGTGTGCCCAGGTGGCAAAGGCGGCCAACAGCATCCTGGCTTGTATCAGGAATAGTGTGGCCAGCAGGAGCAGGGAAGTGATCGTGCCCCTGTACTCGGCACTGGTGAGGCTGCACCTTGAATAGTGTGTTTGGTTTTGGGCCCCTCAGTACAAGAAGGACATGGAGGTGCTGGAGCGTGTCCAGAGAAGGGCAACAAATCTGGTGAAGGGTCTGGAGAACAAGTCTTATGAGGAGCCGCTGAGGGAGCTGGGGTTGTTTAGCCTGCAGAAGAGGAGGCTGAAGGGAGACCTTATTGTTCTCTACAACTACCTGAAAGGAGGTTGGATCGAGGTGGGTGTTCGTCTCTTCTCCCAAGTTACTAGTGATAGGACGAGAGGAAATGGCCTCAAGCTGCATCAGGGGAGGTTTAGATTGGGTATCAGGAAAAATATCTTTACTGAAAGAGTAGTCAGGCACTGGAACAGGCTGCCCATAGAGGTGGTGGAGTCACCATCCCTAGAGGAGTTAAAAAAAAAGTGCAGACGTGGCACTTCAGGGCATGGTTTAGGGGACATGGTGGTGTTGGGTTGGCAGTTGGACTTGATGATCCTAGAGGTCTTTTCCAACCTTAATGATTCTATGATTCTATACATGGAATATATAACTTATTATTCCAACCAGTGACAATTTATCCTTTCCTTTGTAGAAATGTCCCTCAAATCTTTCCAGAATCTGACCATATTTTAATGCAGTGACTGTCTTGTAGATTTCCCTCCTCTCACTCAGTAGCATAGTCTTGCTGTAAAATTCCAGCATATCTGATATTGAATACAGGTAATATTAAGAAAGCATTTAAGTAGTGCTAGCTGTCTTTCAAATTTTTCAGTGAATGAAGTAAAAAGTCACTGACTCACGTAAGCACTAACGCAGAAATGTAGATTCATTTTCAGTATTCAGAAAAATTTCCAGTAATAAACTTAACTGTACTTAACACCTGTACACTTAGGATCTTTTCCACAGTCAGGAAAGGAATGACACCAGTGTAACATGCCTGGCCCACACACTCAATACATATCTTAATAGGTATATATCCTTGAGGCTGCAGCGTAATGCTGACCACATTAGCTGAGGACTCGTTATTTTTTCATAGTGTCTTTCAGCATTCACGTAGGAGATATTGGCCTGGGTGATTTGAAAACATCCAAGAAGAAATTGAGAGTGAGATTCATCTCTCTTAACTTCAGATATTTAAATTTTACAAGTGAGATTCATTTAGCCTAGCCTATGATGCCTACATGTGTGCTGAATTGCTACATATAATCTGAATTGCTCTGTAGAGACCACTGAATGCATCTAAACAGGACTCTAGCTGTTGAATATTTGGGCAACTGAAGTCTTAGAACAGTTTGTAGTCAATACAGAAATGTTATCTGTCTTAATGGTGAATATTTCTCTCAATTCCTCTTTAAAATGTGGCAAATAATTGCTTCTGAAGATAAAGTTTTGTCTCCTTTAACTAGAAATACAGTCTAAATGAACCTCTGTTAGCTCTAATTGTCAAGACCTTAGAGATCAAATCATTTGCTCAGACTTCAGTGCCTAGGGACATTTGAGACTCTCTGGGGTATATGAGGGTATATGCATTTAGCTTGGCAGATGTGGCATAGGATCTATGGGAAACTTTCTGGAGTGGCAGCTAAGAGCTAGGCGGGGCATCTTTGGGCAGCTCAGATGGCATTGGATCCCCATGTGAAGGCAGCAGAATCAAGATCCTGACTTTGACACATGTATATATGTATGTGAGGTGAACCTCATCCTAGCTGTGATTGCTGATTTGAGTCCATCATTTAGATCTGCATTATTTCATGCCACCAAACTCTTGCACTGGGTAAAACTGTTGGCTTAGCAAACGAAGTTGACTGACTCTTAGGTTGTAGGGAATCTCTAGGGCCTTGGTGAAACCTGTAGCAGGCTGGACATCATCATGCTTTAATACTGTGAGCTGCTTGCACCCTTCTCAGAAAACAACGTCTTTGAAGATGTTGCTTTATTGGTCACCAACTCCTGGTGGAAGTGCCATTAAAACCATTAAAGCCATTAAAACTTATATCGGATACATTTAGTTTGTATAACCTACATTTCAAGACTGCTACCTCAAGCAAAATATTTAGACATTTGACCCTCTTTTTCTCTTTCCTCTTTTTCTTTTTTTTAAACAATCTTGGTTACCTTTTCAATTTTTAGATATCTCAAATTGGATTGTAAGGAGGAACAGAGAAATAGAAATTGATGTGGACCTCCTGGGCCTGCCACAACCAGCTTTTATTGCAGTCATGCAGTATACATATGTGACATGCAAGAACAAGAAGACCTGAAGGCATGTCTGGGAGTATTTTTGTGCATGTTTGCTTTGAATTGTAATGCACAAGAAAAGAGTTGCTGGATTGCCACAGAGAAAATGTTCAGCTGAAGATTGTACTGGTCCTCCTGCTTTTTCAGGAATAAAACCTGAATGGTTTGCACAGCCTCTGTGTAAAATCCACACTCACAGGTCCTCACAGTTACCACTCTACTTCACTTAGTTCTTGTTATCTTCTCCCTTCTCTCTTTTGCACACCTTCTCACCTCACAGCCTATGTTCTTACCTGTGAAAAATAACAAATATAAATATATAACCACATTAGCAGTGCCAGAAATTATTATCAAGTTAAATAAGGAAAAAAAGTATTTTCTCTGTGACAGTGCATGTGTAATTATTCTCATATGCAGAGAAGAGCAAGAAAAGGTAACATGTTGGTGACTTTCATTCGGAAAGTGCTTTGTCAGCTTTCAAGTAGGTCACACTTTGTGTGATTTAGTGGAATTACTTTCCCTTTTCATCCTGGGTAAGAGTAAAGATTTAAACACTATAAAGCATGTGTACTACAGAAAGCAGGTTAGAGGAATATTGTGATTATAGAAGTTCACCTAACTTTTTTCTCCAATTAATTTTCAAAGCTTTTCAACAACTGTTGCTGGCTTGTAAATTCTTGTTCTCTCATTATTTACTCTGCCCTGCATGTATAACCTGCAATATATGTAAACACTCTGACATACTAGGCTTACTTCCCATCTCAGCTGAATCAGTCTCATGCCAGTGATTTTAGTGGAGTCATCCTTGTTTCAGGCCAGTAATGAATAGAAATCAAGCTTTTGTATACAGAATATCTGAACAAAAATGTATAACTGAGAAAAGAGGGCAATGTATTAATAGCTGATTGCTTTCTAGTACTTTTGCCTTCCCACTGATTGCAGTGACAGCAAAGCTGATGAACATCTTTTTCAGTTATACTTGCTACAGGGGTGGAAAGCTCTGGGCTGGGTAGAAGTGGAGCTCTGATATAAGACCTGGCCCAGCTATCTCCTCCTGCAAACCTGAGCCAGAGTCCTCGGGCACAGAGATTAAAAACAAAATGTTTCTATTTTGGTGCTTTATCATAATTACTCAGATTTGAAAACATTAGCCTAATTTTCTTACCCATATGGACAGAGGATTTTCCTGACTCCTAGATCTTTTTCTAATTGCAAACCTTCTTCCCCACTCTGTCTCCCCACCCAGTTTTTTTTTTAATATAAAATAACATTTAAATATTCCTTTTGTGGAAAAGCATCTCTAAGATGTATACTATTTCTCTTTTTGTAGTCACATTACTAGTACTAAAATTTGTCAAAAATAATACAAATATTCATCTTTTTGGCATCTTTACACACAAAGCCATTTAGAGAGGCAAGGACCTTAATTTTCAAACAAAAGACAGATTTTCAGAATGTCATTGCTTTGCACTTCTGCTTACTGGCCTCTTACAAGAAGCCTCCATTTAACTTCAAGCCATGAAACACACTTTGGAAAATCATAGTCCCTTCAGTGAAATTTTTTCTATACAGAGCACCTGAAATAAGATACCTGAATGACTTTCTAAAGGTCTGTTTCCAAAGAACATGCTTTTTGTACCAGTACCTAAAAAAACATCTATTTTTAACACCAAAGCAATAAGGTTTTTTCAATCTATTACTTATGAAAGTCTGACTTCCATGCAAATTCACATTCTCCATATGGTTTCCTTCACTTTGGACCTGAAAAAGTACAAGAAATTGTGATAGTTTGCCAAGTGATGTTGGTGGTGTTGGCACTTTGGAAACACAGGGAAGTGTGATTCTTGTCTTAAGGCTCAGTTCAGCCACAGAAAATGGCTCAGACATGTCTAAAATTTATTTGAAAGCTTAATATAAGTTTGCTTGAAGGAATGGTTTGGTTGCAAGTTGGGAGGAATTCCATGCACAAAGTTGTTTCTGCTGCTCTAAGAAAGGATGGAAAAAGTTACCTGATACAAAGCTGAAGTCCCAGGCTCTTAAAAAAAACTCAGAATTGTTTCCAACAGACAGGTTTAGGATGCCAAATTTGGTGAAGGACAGTTTTTTCCCACCAAGACAGTTTCTCAACCCAGGCAAATTCTAATCTGGGGGGTAGCAGTTTTCCCTGAAATCACTCACCAAGATGATCAGTGAGCCACCAGGCTCATTTAATTCAATTTTGGTGCATATCCATGAGAGAACTTAATAGTTCTTCCAGCAGAGAAAGGGAAATACCACCAGCAGTTGCAGAAAGCCAGAGGCTATGTGGCTTTTGGAGTAGCAGAGAGAAGTTAAATAGACTGGGAGCTGGCTGCAGAAAGAGGGCTCAGTGGCTTGGATATTGGGATGAAAGGCTCAGAGCTGGCATGAGAAACAACATGTTTCTGGCAAAGGGGGCTATAATGGCCATGAAAGAGCCTTGTGGGTGGCCCATTAAAAATGGGGTTTACAGCTGGGTCTGAAGGAGGCTGGCAGAAGAGGGTTCCTGGCTGTTGAATTTGCCAGCCTGAGTATGCTTGTAGCAAGGCAATGACCTAGAGGGAGTTGGCTGGACAAACTCCATCTCTACATCCAGCAGGCGTTGGGCTGTCTTTAGGGCTGAATGAAGTATGGTGATTTTACATTGGTTGGTAACCATTGTATACACAGAATATGAAAAGAATATTCCTCAGAAACAAAGGCTGAGAAAGGGTACCTTCATTACAATAGGATCAAGTGAACACCAAGCATTCCTGAGAAAGGCTTATTTAAACACATCTGTAATCCTCTAGATACTAAGATTGCACAACCTCCTTAGACTATCTTTTCTAATTTTTTACTCACCTTAAAATTATAAAGTATTTCCAAATAAAAACAAAATTTGTAGCAAATTAAGCTATTTACTTGTTGCTCTACCCTCTGTGGACCTGGAATCCAAAAAAGAATTATTCTGCTAACAAAAATAAAAAAAGGAACTGTTACAGGATTGGAAGGCTTTTCATGTCTTTCCTCCCTTGTTTAGTTTGTTTATACGTAGGCTAGATATAACCATATCTTTCCAAACTTTTCAGTGGGTCTTGTTTTCCAAAGTTCTTTTTTTGCTGGCTTTCTCTAGATTTTCTTTGACTGCATCTTTCTCAAAATATGATGGCCCAACTAAATATAATACTCCAGCTAAGTCGTCACCAGTGCCAGATACAGCAGAACAGTGAACTTCCAGACAACACAAAGAGACATGATTTTTTGCAATGGCATGACATAGTTGATGCAGAGTTAGTCTGTGAAGCTTTCTAACTTGTAGGTTCTTTCGGTGTTATTGCTGCCAATCAGTTAATGCTTTCTTCTGTATTAAAACTCCACATGCAATATATTGAATTTCACCTTTATTGAAATTAATCTTTTTTATATCAAATGATTCTTCAGACTGTCAAGATCATCTTCAGTGAACCCTGCCTGCCATTTTCACTCACTCAGTTTTTAATGAAGGTTCTTTCATCCAAACTATTAAAAAATATTGAAGAATATAGAGCACAGGACAGAGCCCTAGAGAACCTGATGTAATAAGAAGTGGTTGACAAGTAGCTCTGGAGCAGATGTGTGCTTTTAGCTGTGAACCTGCCAAAACCATCATCTATGCAAGACTTGCTTGATAGAGTGCCATGTGCAAAGATCTCAAAGGCCAAAAGTCCAGGTACATCTTCCTGCTGCCTCTCTCTCTGTATGTGACATGATCTTCTCTGGAGAAGAAAGGAATTGCAGTGGGTGAATATGCTTAACTATTGACAAATCAGTCATCTTTTTTCTTATTACATAATTTTCCTTTGGATACTTAGAAACTGCTTTTAATAATTTGCTTTTGATTCTTCCTGGCCATCAAAATGGACCATTTTTATAATTCCATTCCACCATTTTCAAAATTGGAATTCAAAATTGGAAATATCTTTGCCATTGGATTCCCTTGGCTTCCATGATTTCTTGAAGAATATTGCTGCAGGGTTGGGAGTTGCTATAACACATGGGGACCTCCCAAATTTGAGAATATCTAAAATATTCAAAAGTTTTTGAGCCTGGGTTCTTACTTCTGGTTTTCATTCTTATTATTTTAACCATACAGGAGAACTAATTTTTTGTGATACTGAAATAAAAAAGACTGTGAACTTCTCAGCCTTTTTTCACCCATTACTTTCTCCTCTTTCCTGGTAAGTACACTAAGAGTATTCATTATTGGCACATTACATTCTTATATACGTTGTGTTTTCAGCCTTTTCTATTTAATCTATTGCTCAGGTACTTATATGAAGGAGGTCTAAGGAACAGGAGATTCTTGTGTCATAAGAAGGTGGTCTCATAGATTATGGTGATTAATCATCATAAAATCATAAGCACACTAAAAATGTAAATTGCAAAATGTGTACTGCTTTGCAACTCAATTCTTAATTGAAAAGAGAATTCCATCTACGTTGAACATCTCAGCACACACTGAAAAATTACTTTCACTGTAAGCTAAAGTAACTTCCTGCACAGTGAACTGGTCCTCTTTCTCTTCTGTTGAGACTCCCATTCCCATGAGGAAGGAGAGCTGAGTGTCTTTTGTATTTCCCTGTGCCGTGTGCTGAACAGAAAGCCTAAGGTCTTGCCTGGCATAAAGGAACTGAAATAAGTAGACAGTGTATGCAACAGTGGCTTCTGGGAATGGTTTCAGGACTTTGTATTTCCTAGTTATTTTCTTCTTTTTTGTCAAAGGGTAAACATTTCAAGCTAAATTATTCAGAAGGGATTTAGGAGGTGTTTTCTTTAAGTTCTGCTGAATACAAATGTGTGGAGAGAAAGAAAAATCAAGCATTCTGCTTTGGTTTTCTGTTTTTATTCCGTGGTTACACTGAAATCTTTGAGGAGGATTGTATAGATGTGTGGGGTAATCCAGTTCCCCCTCTTCCTGAGTAGGGTTTTCATAGGAAGCCACTCCAAACGCTACTTGAAGAGGGCTATCTCAAGTCTACTAAAGGAGAGAAAAGAAAAATCCTGGCAAATGAATAGCCATGATAAAACCTGAGGTGACTCTGCTACCAAGACCAGGATGCTAGACTCATTTCTTCAGCAAATCAAAGACAGTGAATACTTTCCAGGAGATGGTATTATGGAAAGGGTTGGCATATTTTAGCAGTGCAACCCTAGCACAAGGCCTCAGAGTGCAGAAGGAATTGACCTTCCTGAAAAAATATCTTCCTTACAAGTGGGAGGAGGGATGTAGCTCCTTAAAGTATAAGGTAGAAATTTAAGTAGGAGCCATGTGATTCTGGATTATCACACTGACAATACAATGTATGCATATACATAGATGCTTATAATTTTAAAAAAAAATAGCATTGGTAATTACTAGAACCATGACATGCCCCAGCACATGTATTCTGCATGAAGCCAGAAAAAAGCTGTTTGACCCCAATACTGTGAAGCCTCCTGCAAGGGCTGCTGGAAATGCCATCTTCCAGATTAGTGCTTCCTGCAGTACACGGGAGCAGATGGCCAGCCAGCGCCCTGAGATATGACTGACTGTAAAACAGGGCCTTGACTATGCTTCATTATTGTAAAGACTCAATATTTTAAATCTAAGTGTTTTGACAAACTCGTGAGCTGCTTATATGGGAGGTGAGTAAGAGGGGAACAGAAGTTGTTTCTTGACATCTCAGAAAGGAAACAAAATTACACGATACTGTGCTCTCTAGAGATATGGAGGACTTAAGGCTTCATTATACTAAGTAATCTGCTGAGCCTGCGCATTTTGGTTAGGTTGAATAACACCGAATGCTCCTAGTAGGGTCACTGTCTTCCTTCAATATGCCCACGGTGTAATCTGGGTAGTGGAAGAAATAGTAAGCCCCAGAAAGCTATGCTCCCCATGGCACACTGTCCCCAGGAGAACAGTGGACTGCCTCCTTTTGAGATTGGACCTTTTGGTACTCCGGCATTCATCCATGCTGAGCATTATTCCTCTCATCTGTTATTATGGGTTTGGCCTAATTCCATGTGATACAGAAGCACATGTTTACCTTTAAACGTGTGAACCATTATGCTGACTGCAGTACAATTGCTCTTTAGCAACTGACCCCAGGACAATTCTGTTCCAAAGCAACACATTGTTCCAGATATTTTTATAATTATATTCTTTCATAGTTCACAAAGTCGTAGGTGGCAAGGTACAGGCATGCACAAGAAGTTATGTACATATTGGCTTTCGACACATGAGGTCCAGGTTTACATCCCTGTCCTTTGTCTCAGCATGATCTGTGATGTTTTACAGCAGAGTTTTCAAGCTAAGACAGCTATTTCTGGGCAGGTTTCAGGTATGCAACTGTGAGAGACTTGTTTGGAACCTTCTTGACATTAACCCTATTAAAATAAATTTCAGTACTGCAAGGGAGCACTACTCTTCCTGTGCTTAAAATTAAGTACATGCTTAAGAACCTCACTTACCTGGAGCTTGTGAACAAGAGTCCCCGAAGCTAAAAAAAAAATGGGAGTGAACTACTTATGACAGAGCTCCAATACAAAATGTAGCATTGAAAGATAAGGATGAGCTTGGTGTATAAGAATACAAATACAATTAATTCTCTTTATGGTGTATTCTTTGCGGATTTTTATCATAGGCTTGAAATGTTGCAGCAACCTGGGAAGAATTTTTGGTATGTCCCCAAGGAAGCAATGAATTCCTAATTTGCATAGAAAGGGACAGAGGTAAGGAGAGAGGAGGACCCTGCTGCTACGCATGAGTTTGATTCTTGAAATTCCTCTCCAGAAGTCAATGGGGAGAGATGCAAGACGTGAAAGCTTTGTTGGAGGAGAGTTAGAATTACATTTTGCTGTTTTGTTTTTCTCTTTGACCCTTTGTTTCCAACCCAGATATTAAGAATTTAAGATTTTCCTTTGCTCAAATAAGCTTGCATTAATTTCCCCTATCATCTTTCCAGTGCTAGATTTGAGGCCAAGGGAAGCTGACAAATTCAGTTCATGTTCTGTCACTGGAGGTGAAGTCTGCAAGCATCAGTCTAATGCTCCCCCCATGAAGTGCATCCTGACTTGGGGCTGAATGCTCTCAGCCAGGCTGGAAGGGTCAGCCAGGGCCTGGGAGTGCCAAGTGCTGTATTGAGAAAGTTGTTCCTGGCAGGCACAGAGAAAACCCCTTCTTCCAGGAGCAGGTAACAAAGAGAGACCCCTCACAGCAAACCCCCCGGGAACCTTTTAAACCTTGGCTTCAAGGGAAAATGCAGCAGCTTTCAGCACAGGAGAGAAGGTTGAAACTAAATTAACCAATAGAAAATGTTGGACCATACTGATTTGTGAGATTGTATTTGAAAAAAACATTTACAAACCCTTTCTGCAAAGTTGTTACTACTGTAAAATATTCAGCAGAAGGTGTTTTCAACAGAATTAAAAAAGGATGCAGCTCCTTTAGTCTAATAATTTCCAGGGAATTAGTTCTCTAGTCAACCCTTTGACCTGAGATCCCTGCTGTAGAATACTAGTCTGTTTTACCTATTCTTAAAGGTATCTAGTAGTTTGCTCACTCCAGTAGGCATTGCAACCGTGCTGTTGTTTCTATCACTTCAGTCCATAAGGCTTCGCTCTGTGCTGTCAGACTCATGCCTCAGGCAAATCACCGGGGAAGCTGCTTGAAAGTTTGCTTATAAACCAGACCCAGGCTTCAGAGTAGGTCGTTAATGCTAAGGAGCAGGCTACTGGCATATAATGTTTTCACAGAGATTCTCCATAAAAGAACAGAATACAGACCACAAAAATATGTATTACAAATGCTAAATTAAGGTGTCTGTTACCTGACAGTTGTGCCTAGGCTCAGCTTACTTTCTCCAGACACATCCAAGCTAGACGATAGGCCCACCTGTACTCAGTTCATCAAATTGTGATTGGATTTGTCATTTGACTGTTGTATCTCTTTCCCCTGCCCCACATAATCCTCTCCCAGTTATGAGCCATTCAGCAGGGTTTTGTGTATTTTTCTAAGATACAAAATGTCCCATATAATTTCTTTGCCTAGCAAGCGTAGGACAGTGCGATCGTGAAATGCCTTGTCTTCTCTATTCCACAAGGAGAAAAATAAAAATCTCAAACCCAACCTGCAAGGCTGTTTGTGCAAGTAGATGCAGTAGGTAAGTATCATGACAGCTGAGAAATAAAAGTAAGAAAACCAAATAATGCTAAATGTAGAGAGCCATTTGTTTGAAATGTTTGGAACAACCAATTTGTACTCGTATTTCACTATGAAGTGCAAGCAGCTCTTGGAATAAATTATGAACGTGAAAGCCTGTGAAGAAGTATTTACTGCAGTCTAAAACTTGATATTCTTCTCAGATTTAAAAGGCAAACAAGATGTGGGGAAACTTGCTATCTTTTCCTGCAAAATAGGTGACAATTACACTGACATTTTTTTATAGCTATTGTTGGATTCTTTTTTAGGTTGATAACAAAACAATTGATGCAAAAGATAAGAATATATTGGAAGAGACAAATACAGGAGTGCATAGCTCCTTATGTTCCCAGGTCCTTTAAAATGTTTGTACTCCACTCTAATGAGAAACAAAATGTACAGGAGAGCGCATTGCATTACAAGGAACTCAAGGGGGCTGTCTGGGTATTCAGCCCCTTGTTAAGGCACTGTTAAAATAGAAACATGAACACTATATTTTCTAAATTGAATGATGTGAAATGTTTTCACTTGGAATGGTCTCAGACCAGATATCACCAATACTATACAAAAGGAGAATCTCCTGAAGAGCTTATGTGATATTTTGTGTTAGTACTCATCTGCTCTTCTCTTCTAATCCTTTTGCCCCATTTAAACAAAGCTTTTAAAATAGAAAGTGACATATGAAAAAGTGCACACTGTGCAGTAAAATAAACACTATCACCACTCTAAATCACGGGGACAAAGGTGGAAACCAGGCTGCAGAAAACTGCAGAGTGCATTGAAAGTACTTTTAAGTAAAGCCTTTCAGGGATATTAAGAACTGTCAAAACAAGCAAACCAACTTTATTTGGAAGAGATGGAAAGCAACTGTGCACAAAGAAACCTATGCTCTTCTGCAGAAAACATTCAAGTGCAAAACATAAAACCGTAGTGATGGTAATTCCAGCTTGAAATGGGAAGTATAACAAATGAAAAGGCTTAGCTTAAGATAATAGTGCTCAAGGTACAGGTCTTCCAAAAGGTCCTAATTAAGCAAAAAAGACTTCCCAAGAATATTATTATCAGGAAATGGCTCCAGTAACCTGAGTACCCTAACAATGTAATTGATAAAATATTAAACTCGTATTTTTGATCCAACAGCAGTCCAGGTTGTCATGAACTTGTGAGTTAAGCATGTGTTACTGAAATATCAGAACTTAAATTTTACTCACAAAATATGCACTCACAGAGAGCTTATCATACACAGAGCAAGCACACACCTACTGAAAGTAGGCAGCCATGCATGCAGAATTACCTCCTGTCTGTGCAGTGCAAAGGAGCTACTTAGATCCCTTCTGTGTTTAATAATGGGTCTCAGAGGAAAGACAGCTTGGATACTGTGTATTGCTAATAATTGAAAAAGGTGCACTGGAGCCTGCATAACTAACTGTAACAGAAAGGGTTATAGCAATGCCTGTGAGCAACTACAACAGCAACAAAAAAAAAAGAGAACACTGAGCTGTGAAAAATAGTTCATACTCCTCCTCTTTAAGGCTTCTTCTTACAACCCTAATTAGACATGTGCAAATGATTGATTTTTCAGTTTGGTGGCTGAACCTAAAAAATACTTTCTAATTTGTTTCAGGTAAACCCCAGACTGATTTCTTTTATTTTTGCCAACATAAAAAGCAGTAGAAACAATATTTGTCTTTCAAGCACTTTTTACATTTATGAAAATGATTTCTTGCTTTTTTTTTCTAAATTAAATAAGATTTGACTTCTGCAAAGAATAATCATTCAAAATGTTATTTAAAAAAATATTTGGAATTTGATCCTAAATTCCACAAATTGTTTTCTTAGACCTAAAACCTCTCCTGTCATGTGAGGTTTTTCTCCATTCTAATTTGAATGCAGGCACAATCTCCATTGTGAAAAGCCTTTATGTCCTTAGTGATAAGGAACCTGAGAAGGCATTTGTATTTCTTTCTTGAAAAATGGGTCAATTAAAAAAAAAATTAGCTGAACATCATTTCAGCAGCTTACTCCTGCATTTGTCTCTCCCGCCCCATTGGAGTCTGTGATAAGTATAGTAGCTTTTCTTCCAGATTGTCCAAAACCTTGTATGTCCTGTTGGGGTTCCTGACAACACAAACTGAGGGAGAAGTAACGGAGGGTGGTCTACAAGCTCCCAATCAACATTGCTGATTCCTGAACTGAGGAGCCCTCAGGGTGCTTCTCATCTCCAAGGTCTAGACACACGCTTTTGTCACAAGCTGGTTTTATCTTGGGGTGATCCCTGGTTGTGTACAGCTCTCCCCACACTGATTATTGTGTGGCGGAGATCCAGGCATATGGGCTAGATGAGACCCAAGGGAGACTTAGGTCAAGCTCTGAGCCCTTGTAACTGGGTGAATCAGGATCCCTGAGTTTTCCCCCAGTGCAAACCCTCAGCAGTTGAGGAGTTGTAGACAATTCCCATCCCACCACTGCCCCAGGAGTTAACCTCTTAGAAAAAAAACAGGAGATGCACAATAAGACAGAAATTGATTGTATCATCAAATGAGGAAAATTGTCTTTTTCAATATCAATAAACTGAAAAATTCAATAAACTGAAGAACAGGGGAAAAAAAAAGGAAAAAGACCATCAAATTTCTTTAGCAATCTTGGCTGCCACTTGTATCAACGGTTCCCAGGCTTTTTAAGAGGGATATTGCTTCAACAAGTTGCCTAACTTTAATTCTTTTAGTTTCTTTATACTTTTCCTTATTTCAGTTACGCATGAATTGTAGCTAAAGACAAGAGCAAAAACATTTCCTCCTATTTAGGGTGTGCTAGAGGAAGCCCAATTCAGGACATCAAAATCACAGCCAGATCCAGAGCCTTTTGTTAAAACCTGCTTTTGGAGAATCCTGACCCCTGCTGCTGCCTCTTTTCTGAGAGCTGTGCCACTGCACTTGGCAAACTGGGCCTCCTCTCCTCTTCAGAGGATCCTCATCGGATTCAGACTAGGAAATCCTTGTTCCGGAGTGGGGAATGCAGCAGTCCTTGCCATCTGCTCTGCCAGCTCTGTGGGTAGCTCCTATTTCTCCTTTCTGTCTGTTCAGTCTCAGGCCTCAGAATCCCTGCTCCCAAGCGGAGAGGGTCCCCGCAGCTGTCCTGTGCTTGGGTCCAGCTCAGGTTCCTGGTCCCAGAACCAGTTGCTATTCAAATGACAATATATGCCTTCCCATTCTCAGTCCTGGCTTTTGCCTCTTCCTTCCAACTGTTTACTAATTTCTCCCCCAGGCATTTAAAATTTGGGGATCCCACCGATGCACAAATGTTAAAATCCCAGCCAAAGGGTCAATCCGCCAGGTAGAGGATTCGCCATGTGTGTGCACACCTCTATGTGCAATCGTGAGGGAGCAGAACAAACAATGCTGTGGTGTCTGTGCATACCCAAATGTTCCCAAAGTTTGAATGAGATGCAATATTGTGGGAACTGGCCTGGTCGCAGGAAAGAGACTAATCCAGCTGAGTTATACTGGCATATTATGAAGCTACAGATTTCCATCCGTTCTGTCACATCACTTGACTTACACTGGAAGAAGTCTGGGTCTGTGCTCCATGACAAAAATCTTCACAGCACTGAGACAAAACACTGGACTTTGCTTCCCACAGTGCGAGGGTCTGCATGTATTTGCAGATGACATTTATTACATATCTGATATTGGCCTCCACATCTCCTGCCAAAATAGTTTTTTCAAAGTATGCACTTACAATATGGTTAAACAGCCTGGTTACAGCCTAACCTGGGCTGACCACTGTCTACACCAGCTGTTACAGTGGACCACTATGTGGGAAACTCACAGGAACAGAAAGTAAATAGCAGGTAGAGGTAGTCCGACTCTGGTGAAATCAAGGCATTTTTTAGGAGGGAGAGAGTCCTGGAAATTAGTCTCTAGTCCCAACATTGCTTGCACATTTTGTCCAAGAAATGTTAAGTACATGCAGTGCATGCAGTAGTAGCATGTGGCACAGCAACAAGGGCACAGGACCTGCCCTCCCTCTCCTTACAGAGCCTTTGTACCATAGAACCATGCAGTCAGGCCCCCTCTTGCTTAGTCTCTTTTTCACAGAGACTCCTCTGAGTGGTAAATGTCTACATGTACATGTCTACTTGTGAGCTAATGTCTGAGATCCCATTATACTCAACTCTACTCATTAGTCTAAAGATAGGCATCTACTGAGACATACTTGGGTCTCTGAGATGCCTGCACAGGGCTAGCAGATATGGATCAGGACTTATGGTAGTTTGGCACTGAGCACTCCACAACACCCAAAATAAATACCCAAAAGTGTTTAGACAACTGAATCCCATCCTAGAGATCTAGATGACACAGACAGTGGAAAATAGAAAGCATCTCAACTGACTAAAATATAGGTCAGCTTAAAATCACTCTAGTCTCTATGAGCTGTTGACTGAATCTAAACTGACTCTTCTGGGACCTTCAATACCTAGTTAAGGTTTATAAGTGGACACCTAGGCTTAAGTGTCCTAATCTGAGAGCTGTGACTTGATGCTATGAATCTATTGCCTTTTTTTCACAACAGCTTTACTCTGGCAGGTAGGACAGCCCAAGCACTTAAGCTCTATGACTGAAACTACACTGGCAATTGAATTTAGAGCCATACAGGCTTAGATCTGAACCACTAGCTAATCTAGGCAAGCTAGACTGTCAGAATCTAGCCATTATTTCTGAATGCTGCAAAATCTAAAATTGTTTATTAGATTTATAGTAAATAAGATCAGATGATTTTAGAGCAAATGGAAAGACCTCTCTGTGAGACTTCTGAGCAAAAGGCTGGATGCGAGCATTTAACTGAACTTTCTTGCAGAGGTAAAAAGACTTATATTTCTATCAAAGCCACTCATTCAAAATGATCACATTATAACCAGCTGCTGTTACTGTCTCGTGGCCATTTGGTAGTGCCCATAGATAATGATCCCAGTCTAGTTGCCACACAAGGAGGTTCTATCATTGCAAAGGGTCCATTCAGCTCCCTCACACATAGTTTTTGAAAGGAGGCCAAAGAGAGACCTGTCACTAATGCTTTTACTCACCATTGCAAGTAAGGCCTGAGCCACATTCACTGGACATTGTGTAAGGGCAAGAAATGTATCTTCCCAAGGTGTTTCATATATTTCTTCAACTTTTAGATTGTCAGTCTGATAGCCTTCACTGGAAAATCAATGCACATAAAATGAATACATAAATGAATGGCAGCAGCATTAAAAAAGCAGTGTCAAGAGACTCTGAGAGAAATAGTAGATTATTTCTGACAAAAATATCTGTGAGTTCTAAACAGACAGTTGAAAAGACATCAGAGGGGCAGGGAAAATGAGATCTTTTCTACCAGTTCTGACTACAACTGTAGTGAGAAAAGTTTCCCTGACACATAATAATTATGGCAAAAAATCAGCTTTACGTGTCTAAGCAGTTGTACCTTGAACTCTTTTAATATGATGGCAAGCATTTTTTTGCAGGTAAAGATGCAAGCTAGAAAAGTAAAAATTTTTAGCATGAAAATCTGTGGCTTGTTGCAAATAGACTAACATTGTTGTAGGAGAAAAGTATAATTAATTTGCAGGATTCTTTTCCAAAATAGAAAGACAAATGAAATCTTCATAAACTAAGTGGTTCATCTTGCTATCTGTAAATTCCACTCCCACTCCCACTGCCTCCTCGAAGGGCTTAAATCTGAAAAAATGTAGAACTGAAACTAACGCTCAAAAACTGTGGTAGGGAAAAGAGTGGCAAGTTTAAAAGGGCAGATGAAACCATGCAAATCATCAATGAAATATAGTGTCTTAAGCACAGATTACCCAGACAGCTATATGGGATTTGGGGAGTTCACTACAGGGCAGGCTCAGCTTCGTGCTGTCCCCGAGAGTGGGGAGGTAATTGATGATGTTCAAGGCCTGCTGAAAGCAGAGGCAGCACCTACAGGTAACCTTGGACCCCAGGCTTAGAGCCTGACAGGCACTTGTGATGGCCCAGGCTAATTGCCCTCAGGTCTGTGTCTCCTGCAAAGGATTCCCCTGGCAGGGGAGAGGCCCTCTTCTCTGAAGAAGCCAGAAGTTATGAGCTCCAGGGGAGCAAGGTAAGGGTGAAAATGGAAGGTAAAAACTTTAGTGAAAAAATATCTATGAGCCAGGCAAACTGGAGAGGAGAAAGAGTTGGGAGAAGAACTGGATAATGAAATATAAATAACAGACAGACAACTTAACAGCATAAGACTCAAAGAGAAGCATCACCTTTAGAGGAAAAAGATGATTTCAGGACAGGAGTGCTCCTGTAAGTCATGGGTCAGTGCTGGGTGTGACAGGAAAGAAGAGAGATTCTTGTTCTGAAACCTTTTTCTTGCCTCTGCCTAAGTCCTCTTCATGACATAACAGTAAGAAAGAGCTGTTAAGCATACAAAACAGCTGCTGCTGCGCTTTCTGCTGTCTCACACAGCCCTTTGATCTCCAAAAAATACAAGCAGAGGCCCAGGTTCATTGCTAAGCAACAGGCTGCTTAAAAAACATCTAGATTCAAGCGTGTGACAAAGTTCTGTTCATGTTAATAGGACATAAGCTTGTAACAGTTTAAATCCACGTGCGTGTTTTGCTGAAGAGTGATGAGGAATGGAGGTGGTGGTGTGAATTCTCTGCCAGCACCACCAATGTCAGCGAAAAGGTCACATGAAGCTAGAGAGCCATCAGACTTTAGCTGCTTTCTCAGTCTCAGTCATTGCCAGTTTGTGCCCATTCAGTCATTTTCTGCAGCAGTTCTTGAGTTTCCCCTTCTCATAACATGTGTATGAACTGGGGAGAGGTGGAGCATGAGTGAAACTTGAGAACATAAGACCTGAAGGGATCACTGGATCATCTAATCCCATTGCCACCATTATGGGACACCATGCACTAGTTTTTCAACATCAGGAAGGCTCTACAGAACATCTCCCATGCCAAAGTCCTGACTTACAGGACAGAATATAGAATATTCCCCTTGCCCAATCTAGGATATTCATTTCTTTGTCTCTGCCGCAATTCAGCTCAAGTCAGCAGTTGGTAAGCTGTTTTAGGCTGATGAACTTTCCTCAAGGAAAACTTGGGAACTTCTATTCACAGTCTGTTCTGAAATTACAGCCCGTAAAAAAGAAGGGAAACAGAGAATGTTGTTCCCTGTCTGACTGACCGATGGGAAGACTGACACAGAGAACAGTGTTAAAATGTCTCTCCTACTAATAAAAAGAAAGGATGGGGCAGAACCTACTTGGAGCCTTCTTGCAGTCATGCCACACAAGAATAAAAGCAGTGTGAAAATCCCAGTTTGACAGGTTGAGGATTCATTTAAGGGCAAGTACGTGATACTTTCTTTTTCATCCTCCTCTAAACATTGCCTTGGCTATCAGTTTCTTTCCAACATCAGTTTTGTTCACTAAATTATTTCTTGTCTGCATTTAGATTCTTTCTTCAGGTCCCCTTCACCTGCAAGAAGGGCAACTGACCCAATTTTTATATATATGTATATATGTGTGTGCATGTATATATATAAACAATATATACAATGTATACACAAATATATGCATTTACACAGCTACTTACTTTCAAACCAAACACCTGAGAAAAGGAAATACAGGGTCTTGCTGCTGTAGGACTTATTCTTCCTTGCCCAGTATTCTCCCCATTGTTTGTTACATTCACTTCTCACAGCACTGTGAAAATGAGTTTTATAAGCGTTTGGGACCTGAGAAGTGCAGGTCTGTTCAGTCTCTCAAATCAATAGTTTTATTTGCTGCTTAAAATCTGTAAATGAAACAGTTGCTATAACAGTCACTGAAATTGTATTAGAATCTGTGGGAAAATCTTACTCATGATATAAAGGCATCACACAGGTTCACAGTTATTCTATTCATTTTTACTAAGATCTGCTAGGGAAATGTATAAAGACTCTTAAGAGGCAGCAAGGTGATGGCACTGACAGCCAGCTGGGTTCTGGGCAAGAACCATCATGGCTGGGAATGGCACTAGGGCTTTGCCAGCTCTTCTTCAAGAGACAGGAGGAAGAGCAAGAAATGCAAAAATCTCCCACAGATGGGATTCCTCACACCTCACTTCAGATGTCTATAATGTAAATGCTTATGTTTGAGGTAGCTATCCCCAGGCAATTTTACCTGGAGGTAAAACATCTTTCCATTGCCAGATCCAGGGATCAGCCTGACTCATCAGATGCAAGCAATGTGTAATTATATAGGCTAATTGCGGTTGCAATTTTCTCCAGTTGTAACTTTGTTGTTTTAAAGTTTGGAGATCTGTTCAGTTTACTAGAACCACACCTGCTCAGAGAGCAATTCTAAAATTTTGTCTCATGATTTTTTTACTGACATAATGATTATAATTATCACCCCAGTTCAGTTAGCATTTTTTTTGATGTGGCTTCTGAGGGCTCGAAGTTGACTGTAGAGGGAAAAATATTCCTTCCAAAAAATGCTGATTTTGACTTATGTAAAATATTTCACACAAATGTGAATGTCATTCTGGATCCATCACTGTCTTCTTGCAAGTAGAATATACATCCAAGCAATCTCAATAAAAAGAACAGAGTAGCTCTTATTGAAGCTAAGCACAACGGAGCAGAAACAGTTGATTTTTCCCTCTATTTTCAACACAACTCCAATATGATCCAATACTCTCTTCAACAGGTCTGAAATATATTTTGTCTTGACCAAAGGCAAAAATGTTATTTGCATGTTATCATTTCAATTATTGTCTTATACTAAATGATAATGTGTATTTTATCATAAAGTTAAAAACAATTATTGTATTTTATTGAAAGCAGACATAGCGTTGGAAGTAAGCAGTTTAATCTTAGCCAAACAAATAATTTTGTATGTATGAAGATGAAACATCTCAAGAAGACTGATCGAAATTTTTCATTTTTCTTGAATTTTGAAATATTTGGCTTCTTATCCCATTTCATATCTCAGAGTTCCTTGAGAAATGGAAATTCAGTTGAAGCCTGGTGAAGTTTCATAGGGGAAAGTAATATTCAAGTACTCTGAAGTTTGCTCAAATTCAGCTACAACCATTTAGACGAATCATGAAGATTTATCCTTTCTAAAAACTGGATGATTTTTAAAATTCATGTCATCGTGTCATTCCATTAAAAAAATCCATATGATACAAACTGAACAGACTACTTGAAATATTATTACTGAGAAGACATAAAAAATACTGACTTTTTGCACAAAAATAAATGAACAGATAGTGCTTCACTCAGGTCTTCTCTCTGAGTCTCTCAATATGACTTGGAAAGCTAATAAATTTAAGTCCCAGAAAGATCAACCCATTATTGGTATTTTGAGTAGTTTTAGAAAATGGTAATGAAAAATCAATTAAATGGAAGCACTCAAAACGAAGTACTTAGATATTATCTCAGACTTCATTTATAAAGACCAAAGAGCAAAACCTTCCAGCAATCATTAGCATCACAGGAGATATTTTAACTAAGCTCATTTAAAACCTAGATGCGCACCTAAATCCCTTCTCATGAAAAAGATCTTCCTTCTGTCTAAAATTTCCCAGAAGTATAAATGTTGAGCAACTGGTGTGCAAATGGAGCAATTAGAACGAAGATTAAAAAAAATTTAAATAATACATTTCCTTCATATCTGCTCTTATAACTGCTCTGAAGTTCTTCTGAGTCTCATTTGACTTCCCCAATGAATTTTTAGTCTTATTCTAGTATCAACATAAGTCACAATCTCTCCCTGCAGAGTAACACATCTATTCTCAGGGAAGAGAAGGTCAGACAGTTACAGAGACTCTTCTAAATCAAGCCAGAAATCTTGTGAACTGGTTATGCATTTTGTTTTCCTTCTTGCATTCCCACAACCATAGGGAAAACAGAGCAGGTAAAGAGGTACTCACTGTGAAGAGAAAAATATGACAAAGATTAGAAACTCAGTTAAGCCATGTAATTGTCATGAAAGTCAGGTGTATTTAAATAAGCAGAAATCACATGTATTGGAAAAAAAATAGGGTTTGTTCTGGGTATTTTTTTCCAAAGGCAGTTCAGGACTTTGCCTTTTTTTTTTACTGAGTGTAACATAATAAACAATTGTTTTTAAGATTGGAGTGATCACAGGCAGTTTATAGAGAAAAGCAATTTTGCTGAAATTATCTTTATGAGGAAAAATAGCTATATTTGCCCAAAAGAATGTCTGTATTTATTTGAAAATGAAATGGCTTAAATCTTTGAAGGGTTACCCAAGCTCTCACCTTCCTAGATTACAAACTGTATGCAAGGAACCCAGAACTGACCCATCTTGAGTTTAAAAGCTCTTTATAGCTCTTGTAATTTGGACAACTCGGCTGCTGCTGCTGAAACAGTTGGATCAACATGATCTCTACAGTTGTCTCATGTACAAGTTGCAGTTAGCAGAAATAGAAAAGAGTCAGCACAGTTGGGATTTTATTGCCAAAACAATTTCCCAGCTTGATTAGCCAATAATAAAAGGTGGCAAAACACCTTCTACTGCCTTTGATGGCCAAAACCCTACATCTCACCCTCTAGGAAAGGACCCAGTCACAGCAACACGTTTGATTTCTCCTACTTGGGTCTGAATGCTGAGGCAAGGCGAAACCTTCACTTCACGTAGGGTGCAGCAGCTTGTCTCTGACGGGCATAAATTTTGAGAACACCTGAGGTTCAATGCTCAGCACCTGCAGTTGTCTCCTTTTCATTTCAAAGCCACACACATTGTGGGCTCTCAAATGTTTGATGTGTATTCAGCAGCCTTATTTAATTGCCTTCAACTGCTTCTATATTAACAACTGCATAGTCACTCTTCTTTTAGACAATTAAACCAATGGTGCCTAGGGAGTGCAGAGGAAAAGAGAGTTCTCCAGCTGTGAACCAACATAAGAGAATTAGAGAGAAATAGGGAGAGAAATACAGTGCAAAGCCAGGCCATGTTCAGAATAGACTGTAAAATGTCTGCAAAAGGCTTAACAACCTTTAAGAACCAAGGAAAATAATAGAAAGAATAAACTACAAAATAATCGACAAAAACCTATCAAAGAAGCAAAGATCAGTTCCATTATGGTGTCCTCTATTGACAATGCTGTGCAATCCATGGCTAGCATACTGAAAGTCTTAGTGCCTAGAAAGAAAGTCAATATGGAGTGAAATCACCATATCCCTTTGTCTCTTCTAGAATTTCTATAGTTCAACTTAAATAAGGCCCATAGCTATTTTAAAATGACTGGCAGCAAATCTTAAACCATCCAGAAGTTAGATGTGAAAAGACATACTAAGATATAAAATCCATCTGCTTATTTTTACAGGATCATTTCCTAATCTATTACTCTTCATCAAAAGGATTACAATCCATTGCCTCACGTGACCTTGAACTCAAAATCAGTCTGTGATTTTTGACTATTTAGGAACACGTTTTCAGTACAAAAGCAGCAAAATAAGGTTAATTACCTTACTTTCTAAATGTATGGTACCTTACAAGCCTTTAAAGAAAACTGGAAGAAGAGCCATTTATTCCAAATTGCTGGATGGAAAATTGACCTCAACACTATTTTAGTTCCAAGACTGGACTGAATCACATTTCATGCTCTCCGTACCTTCTAGATAGTTTATTTAAAACTTTCAAGGGTTTGTACATTGGTTCCATTTCCAAACTGCAACTGAATGAATGGTCTTGGAGTGCATCTTTGTACTGAGCTGTACTTCTGCTCCTTTGCCAGCTGTAGATGGAGCATGATGCAGTGTCTTCTCAGGTGCTTCTACCCACTCAGGATGGGAGAACAGAAATATAATGATAACCCAGTAGTGAGGAGTAGTAGTTTGTGAGGTGAAACATGACGTGATAAATGCCCTTCAACCCAATTTATTTGTGGGTTTGTTGACACGGCTTAGCATCAGACCTGACAGTTTTGGGCTTTGAGCAGTCTATTTGGATGACTGTATTCTTTCAACCTCTGAATGAAACACAGAAAGTAGGTGGTTTGATGTTCTGGACAATGGCTTCCAGTTATAGTAAATGGGAGCTGAAGGTGGTGTGGTTAACATTTACAGAGTTTATAATAAAAGCATGCTGTAAGAGTCATAATGAGATGTTAAAATAATCCGTCTGCTTTTCCCGTCAGCAGCATGGCTCTCAACCTTTCAACTTTAACTAGCGCCTCATCTTTTTTCTGACAGTCATTGACTTTGTTCTCGGTGTATACATGGGGCAGTCAGTTCCCCCACTTTTTCCCTGAAACAAAAATTCTCACTTCCTTTTCAGTGCAAAAACCCAGGTAAATTTGGAATTCAGGGTACACAATCAATGAATGAAACAATACATATCTTGTGAACATACTTGCAGTGTTCTGCAGGACAGCATCTTACCTTGCAATCAAATGAGCTTATGTTTTCTTTGAACTTTTTACTTCCTTGGGACAACAACTCTGACTCAGTTATGACTCTGTGATGCCAAGTATTCTGATCACATAGTTTGATTTGGAAAAAAACCCAGATCAGTCATCAGCAATCTGCTAAACTCTGAATGCACTCGCATACATGGCATCAGTATTACAACTGCTCTGCACATGCTGGGCCCCGATATGTTTTATAGAACTACTTCTGAATAAATTGTTCTGCTAACAATTACTTATTTATTCTGACCTTCATATCTCAAGCTCCATACTCTTCACCTGACAGTAAAATAACCATTAGAGCAACAAACTGACTGTGGTATAACGTAATAGAAACTACTATGCATATTTATATGCTGAGGCTAATTATATTTACAGTTACCAACCAGCCACTATAAGGTGTAAGTTTGTACCCCATCAAGAAGTTCTAGTCACATCAGAAGCCACAAGTCCAGAGCTTAAGTTATACAGCCACTGGAAGTCCTCTGCAGAATTATATTTCCAATAACTTAAAACAGCTTTACTTTTAATATTTTATACTAACACAGACCTGAGCTGGGATCCATGGCCTACCTTCAAATCTCCAAAGAGTTGCTCACAATGCTTCTCTTTAACCTGGAGCATATCTTCTATCCCTTCCTAACCCATTCTTAGGACTTTTCGGTTGCCTTCAGAGAGTATTTCTTCCTCCCTGTACTCCACTGCTGCATCTTCTCTCAAAGCTCCCGGTGTTCCCACTATACTTTCCAAGACACATACCACCACATCCAGATGCTCTACTTTCTCTCTGGCTTTTTACCTCCCCACTGGAATGGCAAGTCCTCTGCTCTAAAGGATATAATAATTCTTCAGCTTAAGCAACTTTATACTTTCTAACCAAACACAGAAGAAGTTCTATTGCCACAAGGTTTGCAACCAGCTGGGTGCTGAATTCCATTAATTATTAAAGTAAACTAACAATTCTTCAGTATTTTATTCGAGATTGCCTTGAGTCTTACCCTACTGCTAGAACCGTACAGATGTGCCCATGTGTCTGTGCTTCTGCTGATGTTATAAAGTATGTTGAATTTATGACTCATCTCCATTTTAAAGATAGTCAATATGCATACATATACACAAATATCAAAAGACTTGTCATCACTTAACCTTTTCAAATCCAGTTTATTTGTTATTTGATGTCAAACACAAAAGCCTTATCTGATCGTAAATGCTGAATGCTACTGACCATGACTCATTTTTGAAGTCTCATCACAGTAGGAAACTTGAGTCAGAAACTGTTTGCTCTTTTATTGAAGATCTTAATGTGTAACAGGTATTGCTTATAAAGTGATGTGAGGTATAAGAGAAGGAACAATATATTCTACTCGTTCATATATCAGATCCTGTGTCAGTGAGATAACTGCATCCTAACATAACAACCAGATTTCAGAGGTGCATGTCACTGTTAACTTTTGCTTAAGTTGATGGCACCTGCGTGTGCAAACTGTGTTTCAAAAATCAGATGCTGTGATGCATTACTAAATCCACTGAAGTCAATGAGAGGCCTCCATTTTTGGTGGAACAACTTCAAGTCCTATGGAAATGACTTTTCAAGTTGTACATTCCTGAATGTCAAATTATTCAAGATTAAAGAAATTCTGATACTTCATTAGTAATTTTTGCCATGTATTACAATTGAAAAATACCAAATATCAAAACTTCCCAGTAAGCACATTTGCTTCTGAAAAGTTCAATACATTATATTTTGCATTTGTGTGTTTTTATTTATTTGTTTGCTTACACTCTCATTCTAGAATAGGTTTTACATCCTAAAAATACCTACTTCACTTTATTGACATAACTGGAGCCATGAACATTTAGTTAAGACATAGACACAGCAATGTAGATGTCTAAAGTTAGATGGAATGAATCCCAGCTTTTGTAATTCAGAAGTCATGAGACCTAAGGAGACATATAAGACAGCATGACTTGTTGCCCAACACAGACTGCAGAGCATTATCCAGTGATCCTTTCCCCAGATCGAGAACTTCTAATAGATAACTGATATTCCACCTGTTGAATGAGGTAAGTGAGAAAGTTAGGCATAAGCAAAGCAATATATAATATATTGTGCTGGTTTTGGCTGGGATAGAGTTAATTTTCTTCATAGTAGCTAGTAGGGGCTACGTTTTGGATTTGTGCTAAAAACAGTGTTGGTAATATGGGGATGTTTTAGTGGCTGCTGAGCAGTGCTTACACAGAGTCAAGGCCTTTTCAGCTTCTCACCCCACCCCACCAGCAAGGAGGCTGGGGGTGCATAAGAAGCTGGGGGGCGTGGGGGGACACAGCTGGGACAGCTGACCCCAACTGACTAAAGGCATATTCCATGCCATATGATGTCATGCTCAGTATATAAAGCTAGGGGAAGAAGAAGGAAAGGGGAACATTCGGAGTGATGGCATTTCCCAAGTAACCATTAGGCACGATGGAGCTCTGCTTTCCTGGAGATGGCTGAACACCTGCCTGCTGATGGGAAGGAGTGAATGAATTCCTTGGTTTGCTTCACTTCCATGCATGGGTTTTGCTTCAGCTATTAAACTGTCTTTATCTCAACCCCTGAGTTTTCTCACTTTTACTCTTCTGATTCTCTCCCTCATCCTACCAGAGAGGAGTGAGCAAGTGGCTGTGTGGGGCTAGTTGCTGGCTGGGGTTAAACCATGAGATATATATAAAAAATACATAATATATAATATAATGGATGATCCATTATTTTAGAGGCAAGAGAGACAGTGGAGCATTGACACCACTATAATGAATAAATTTGTCTCAAACATACCAGCAAGGCTTGAAGTTTTGAGTCAGACATCATTTTCCTAGTAGTTTTGTTCCAACTAACCCAAATATTAAAAATATATACCCTCTACCTAATTATCTGTTTTAACTTCCAGGCACTGCCTTTGCCTGCTAGATTAAAGACTGTGACTGCATCTACTGATGTCTCCTTGTTGTGTACATGAATGTATATGTATATATCTGTATAAATACTTAAGATTTAAGTTGTGCCTTGATTTTCTTTTTGATCAACTAAATAAATTAAGGATAAGTCCCTCACTGTAACATATGAACACTTTGTAAACTCTGTTCCCTTTTTGATAAGTGGTGGAAAATGCGATCTGCTTTAATGTAATGTCTTCACTGTGAGAAAATAAAAATAGAAATATAATACCCTGTTCATTGCAATAATAGTTTTAGTATCTGTATCTGGCTTAGTGATAGTAATTAAAACTCTAGAAAACAGCCCTTAATAGGATCAAAAAGGTCTGTTATTTTTAATTCTCCAAACGCAAATCAAAGCCTCCTACTCCCTCCATGGTGCTGTCAAGCTGCTGTATAAATATGTGCTCTGTTGCCTGACAGTGAGGAAGAAGGAATTTTTGGCAAAACAGTTCAGCAGCAATATGACCATTGCAAAACACAGTACTGTGGGTAGGGGTAAGAGAAAGTTCTACTGTGAAGGCATCATGAAACTCAGTTGAGTGAAAAGCAGCTGAAGAATAACCATGCTGGTTTTAAAAAATCAGGTGTCCAAAGGCACTCATGGAATGTGAACATGAAAATTTACCCCATAACCAAGGCAGCCCAGAAAAGCCTTCCACAATGCCACTCAAAAGCAGAATTGGAACATATTTCTGCTCATAACAGTTGGAAAGAGTCAGTTCTGTCAAGCGACAAAGAACTTGCTGCTCTTCTAGTCTACTGAGCTCCTGTAAGAGCCTGTTTTTGAACCTAGCTACCTCCCCTGAAAGGCTGGACTTTCAGGCGAGTGCAGATCTGAGAGGAAGAATTTTTGCTGGTGCTTCTACTTGGGAAGGAAGTGTTAGCTCCATGCTGTTTGATCTTTAGATGTGGTCTCTTCATGACTTCAGACATACTGGCTTCCTTAAATCCATAAGATTTATGCAAATCCTGAGTGAGGAAAAAGATAGATGCTATTATTTTCTACAAGAACATTAAATACGAGCATGCAGTGCCCTGGTCAGCAGTTTGAATTGCATGGTTCTTGAAGGGCAATAGATAATTCTGTGCTCTACATACTTTTCCAAAGAGCACAGAATAGCTGGTGTTAAATAAGCAATGGCAAATTATACTGTACTATATTACACACCAGATGTGAACAGATAGTTTCACATATCAAAACAAAGGACAAAGAATTGTTTGTGTAAATTAAGATTTCATTCGGAGACATTACCTTCATTCCTTTTGCTCTCCAAGCATCACCATGATATATCAATCTCTATTACCTAAGGGATAACAGATTGTTAAAGAGGCTAAAATAACAGATTGTTTCAGACCTCAGCAGAAGCCTGATCACACAATCAGCCTGGAGGTGCCTCTCTCTTTATTGGTAAGTCAGACCTTGGCCTTCTATATTCTTGCAGTAGCCTTATGGAAGTTTTCTTATGACCAGTAATTTCAAAGTTTACATTTATTTGAACATAACTTATGATGTACATATGAATACCTAGATATCCAGATAGTATCTTTGTCTCTAGCAGGGTAAGAGGACGACTGGCTACAGATATCACTCTTCTGTTGCATATTGAAAGGCATCTGTGATCAGGTGGAAAAGAGCAAACTGGACTGAATTCTGGGCTCCAGCTAGAAACACTGATTAGAAATATCAAATGTCCTGAATTTTGTGCCTGTTTTTTCTGCCTAGTTATTCCCATGGAATTGAACATATTATGCAAAAATCCCCAAGAAAGGAAGCCTTCCTCCTATCTGAAGAATACTGGCTCCATTCCCAGGTGCTATATTGCAAAGAAGGACAGGGGTTATTATCATGAGGTCTTCACAGTGTATAGCTCCAATAGCATTATGTATCCTTCAGCACTGCAGAAATCAGCACAATGTAAAAGCCCAGGATAGATTAACTCCTGTAAAGCTGGAAGGCATTATCATTACTTAAGGTAAAACCTTCAAAAGTGCCTGAATTTCTTAAGCTGTTGAAGTACCATTTTCAAAAATTACATAAACACTTAGAAACATAAATCCCATTGAAGCCACAGCCTCATGATTACTATAGCATAAGTTACTTCACATCAGCTGAGCAGCAATAACTGCTAAGCTTAACCTGCTAAGCTCTGCAAACAAGGCTTAGGTGGTTCTTCCTTTGCAGGCTAAGTACAGTCTAATTCTTACTTCCCATGTAGCGCACATGCAGCCTGCTATGAAGGCCTACCTGACGTGGGAGATGATTAAGTTGTAGTAACTCCACCATTAGCAAATGAAATCAATGGGCTTTGGAACTTATGAATATGTAAATTCAGCTCATGAGAGGTTTTTGACTCATATCCTGGACAGAATTTCACCCAGAAGTTCCTCCAACAAGCCCACAGTGGCTTGTTGAATAGATACCTGAATGCATTTGCTAGCCAAATACACAGAGAAGCTTGCTTCATTATTCTTAGAAATAGCTACAGATTTTCAATACTCTGAAATATTATTCTGAACATTCTTACACACAGGCATGTATTCTCCATAGAGCACATTTTACTGAGAGCCTGTTGATACTTTCTATTCCTTTATTTCTTCTACCTATGTCAGGTTACCCAAGCTTTTGAGTAGGTATGTGCCTTCTGTGTATGTGTGCATGTGTGTGCACACACACACGTGTATGTGTTAGAACTACAAATTGTGAACAACACTCTAAGAAAAGACACACTAACAGATTAATCATCCATATAAAACTGCATGTGGGTGGTTAAATAATTCATTTGAAATGTAGCGCACTTCTCACCCACTCACAAAGGTGTTACTGAAGGCAAGAATTTTCTTTCGTATTTGGGAACAAAACAAGGCTTATTTTTTGGCTTTTATAAGAAATGCTAAAAGCAATGTGAGAAATCATCTTCTCAAATACAGAATTCTCACAAGCATTTATGCAACATCTGCTACTGTGGGCTGAGGCTAGTAAACAGTAATGTTAATACAAGCTAATAATATATTATTACTAATAATACAAAGTAATAATACATTTCTAATGCTTAGGGCATCTAAAGTGTGTGTCCTAAGGCAAATGCTGGATTCCATCTAGAGAGGCAGAAAGAAGACAGTCACCTGTTTACAGCAGTAAATGTCATCCTTTGTAGTATTTCAGCTTCCCCGCTGCAATATGATGTATTCGTTTGTTCTAAATGTATTGCTCTGTACCTAAGAATGGATGCTGTGATCCAAAAGGCATGTACAGAAGAATCACTGGTTTGATTGGAGGATCACACTAGTTAGGTCAGAATATGCTGGATGTAAAGATTTTGTTTTCATGAACATGATGAGTTTTCCTGTGGCATTAGCTGCAACTGAATACCCTGCTTTAATGAAAAGTACACAGTATTCTCTATTTACAGAATTCAATTGTTTCTAAAGTGTTGGTGTTGGATAACAAAAGCTTATGAATCTTTTATATTCCTGTGTATTAAAGTTCTTAGTCAAATAGGCTTGAAAGGGTGCATCTTATTTTGTTTTTACTCATCAGGTAAATATATCTCACATACCCTGTGAAACATGACTACTATCCTGTTTTCTTCCACCCTGTTTTATGCTCTTCAGGTAATTTTAGTTTAAAAAAAAACCATGATGTTCAGAAATTACAGGGAATTATGTTTTCATGTAAATGAAATCCTACCTAGCATATTCTGGGAAATTATGCTTTCAGAAAACAAATTCTGAATCTGCTGTTTTGAGATGTTAGAATCGCATTGATAAATTCAGGAGAATGCTTCTGACATGGGCAAGGTATGCTTAACCTCCAAAATTAGGGAAGTGATAATTTAACTACATAGTGCAACAACCCTGAGACTCTGTCCTTCAGTGAGGCATTGCCTTCCTGGCAGTCACTGCACAGTGGAAACAAGATCAAGGTGGGTTTTGTGCAAGTGTTGACATAATGCAATTTCCCACTATAACTTACTATGTGGTATCTTGCTCACCTGTTCATAAGGTGGACACTGTGCATAATGGGAATACTGTCTTGCAGGAAAGCATTTTCTGGCTGACTTTCTCTACTTGGACACGCACTTCTCCCCTATGTATGCTGGTACACAAGGAAACCCATTGAACTGAACTCTGCACCTAAATGCAGCCCAGCCCCTTCACTGGTATAAGTCAATCTGCACCACAGACCTAGTTCAAACCCAACTGGATTGAAATCAGGCCTTTCCACTGTGTTTGAGATCAGGTTATGCATCCTGACTAGTGTAGCCCAACAGACAAATAGGTGAGAGATGGATTTGCCCTATGTTACACTGTAGTACTCTACTGAATTAAATTAATAATGTGCTGATTATTTTTTTATATAAAAGCCCTTCTAATTCCATTCAAGTTCCTTCCTCAAAACATCTTCCTTTTTTATCAGGAGAAATTCTGAAATATTCTCGTTTTCCTCATGCTGTGAAATTACAGTACATGGTCTTTATGGGCAGTGTATGATGCAACTGGCAAGTGTTAAATAGCTGGCCACCCACTGTGGAATAATAGTGGATGGTTGCAAAAGCACAGTAAAAGTCCATCAAATAAAGGGCCAGAATTCCTTAGACAACAGTTAAAACCCCAGGGATAAAGCAGTCGAGCATCACTTCCTGCTTAAGATAGATGACATTAGTATCCAATGAAAACAGACCTAGACTCAGAGGAGAAAATGCAGATCCTGAGATCTAGATGTGAAGGCACCCCATTAGCTGCACTTGTTATCTGTCCACAAAACAATGCATAAATCTGTAGTGCCGCCTGTTTGGAAAAATAAAAGCACTATATAAACCAGTTTATAATTTTTTACAGTTCCTCATTGCAGCTGGCGATGGCTAAAATAGATGATCTCATAGTCTGCTGTGTGCCTGCCAGATAGCTTGCATGCAGATAGATGCCTTTGTGCTGCAGACCATAGAAACCTGCATAAAATTGGCCTTCTTTCCTTAATAGAGCTGCACGAACAAAGATGAGTTTGTTGCTGACCAAGAACTGAAAGCTTTGTTTTGTAAGACTCTGAATGTATTGCACTTTGCCAAAGGAGAAGGTTCTCCATAAAAACAGAAAGAAAGAGAGAGGGAGAAAGAAAGAGAAGGAAAGAGATAGAAAGTGAAAGAGAGAGAAAGAAAGCAAGAAAACAGAAAGGAAAAGAAACAGAAAAAAGTGGAAACCAGACAAAGTGCATACATTTCTGGTGGTGGATATTTGTCACTAAAGTGGGCTGAAACCTTTTTTTTTTTTTTTGAATACTGGTCACATTTCTTGAGCTGAATAAAAATGAAAGAAAAAGGAACTTTAATTAATGGGATGCCTTTTGATTTGTAGAGCAAAACTGCCAGAGCAGATGTACCAGCAAAGAGGATTAGATTGTCCCTTCTCTGACGCACTGAAAATTTCTTTTTCCCCTTGTAGTAACCCCCATTGAGGAGAGGCTGTCTTTAGTGTCTAAGATTCAGCACTGCTAAAGAAACTGTTGTATTTGGGTACAATGGGCAGCTCTCACAAGACTAGACAGAATATGTGAGGAGAGAGCTAATATTTCTTTAAATCCAAGGTTTATTTCACTTTAGCATTTAGAAAAGCCTAAATAAAAGAGAATTTGTAAGTCTGAGTTCTTTCAAATCTCATCAAATATGTATTAAAGTGAATCCTGAAACAGTCATGACTAAAGTTCATCCTTTTTAAAAGCTCAGATAAGTTAGGTAAAGAGTCTTGAACCTATTTTTATTTTATTTATATTAATCCATTAGTTCACCTATTTCTGAGATCTTTGTCTCAGGTTGCAATTCTCCTTTAACCAGGGTGGAATGATGAAGTGCACATTTAACTGATGAATTTTATACACACAAATTAGGCTTGATTAACAAATTCCTTAGGTATTCCATTTTAAATATTTAAAATTATGTTTTCAAAACTTTAGTTTGAAGAAAAACTGATCTCCACTTTACTTCTATTTATTTAACTTCCTTTACACTAGCTGTGAGGTAAAGTGTATATTAAGAAGTTAGACTGAAAAATTAGACAGAAATATATCCCAGTTTTACCCAGAAGAATGACTTTTATATTGTAAAATTATTTAAAACAGTTAAAACTCTCTCAGCAAAATTCAGAAGTTCTGATATAACTGAGACACAATAAAAAGATAAGAAAGCACATTTTTACTGTAAAGGTGAAAGAGAAATTTAAGAAAGGTAGTAAAAAAGAAACATTTTTGGCAATGTAATTTCAGAAGTCTCCTGAGTAACACCTTCTCAAAGATGAACAGGAGATATTCTACTGCAGAGGAAACCTTACCTTATTCTACCAATGTAAAATTCTGTTTTTTTTCTGGCAGTGCTCACAGGAAATATCTCTGCCAACCTTCTTTTCTATTCTCAGCAACAGCAGATATTTTATATCTAGACTTCCAAGCACCTACCTGAAATGAAAATACCAAATATTCACCACACTCTTTATATCCTATTGGGGAAGCGCAAGATATAATGAAGATACAAAGAAAGCTTTCAAAAATGTGATTGGAGCCTAGGTCTAATACTTTAGGCATTTTTGTAAACCAGTGGGAGCACTCACTGACTTGCGTTATCAGTCCCTTTGCTCTGGAACACAGCCTCCCAAGGGTGAGAGCAATGGTGACCAACTCCTTGTACTTCTGTTTCAGGGAAAGTAGCAGGAATAGCTTTCATTACCAGGGTAGCTAGATCAATCATCATCGAGGGCATAGCTGGGGTAAGGCTTGGGACAACACATCTGTCAAGACAGACATGAGGACGAAGGAGAATTGTAAACTAAAAAGGAGCTAGGTCAGAAAGACACAAAGACATCAACAGCTAGAACCAGAAGTATATAAAAGTGATCCTCCTCATTTCACAGGCTGGGACATGTGATGACCCCAATGCTGTCCTTTTGAAAGAATTATGAAAATAATAAACTGTTTGGCATGATCATTGGGCAAATTATCTTCTTGCATTGTTGTCTCCCTGGTTTTTTTTTAGAGCCAACATTAACAAAGGACAGGGATCCCCCAAATTTTTTTCCTAGAAGGCCACTTTGGCCAGTCAGGCAGGGGACTACATAGCAAATGACAGAAATCCTCCACCACCCCTGGCAACATGATGGCCATTAACAAACCACTACAGAAATTCACCTGTGGGTGGGAGTGTGCCCTGGGGTCTCTGAGGGCCAACGGGTGGGTCATTCGGTGAGGCTGCTGTGAAGTCTGGGAGACTCAAGCCTCAGTGATTGCTCTGTCCCCTGGGGAACAAGCAGAGTCTCACAGGTGGCCCCTCTGAGAGCTGTGTACAACAGACCTGCAGGCCACAGATGACTAGTTTGGCATTACCACAGCTGCTCTAAAAATTACCTTCAATATACCACTGTCATGTTTACTTCCCCGGAATGGTTTCTATTGCCAAATGTCAAACAAAAATCAAAGCCCCAGTGTTTTCTTCTGTCAAAAATGGCTTGTCCTGGTGCAGAATTTGGCCATTTATTGCTAATTTACTAGGTAAGTTTAGCCATTTATTGGTAAGTTACTAGGTAGTTTAGGCTATGATATTAAGAAGTTCAAGTCGTAATTAAACACTTTAAATTTGTTTCTTCTTCATGCAAATCAGATTATACATTATACTTGGCATAATACCCTTGTTGCTACTATAGTGTCAGAAGCTTCATACTGGCATCAAAAGTATGTACATCTTTTCCTCACAGAGACGTATCCGTGAACAGTACACACATCATTGCCAAGGAACCAGAGCTTTTATTTAGCCAAATGTAAATCCTGTATAACACAAATCAAAAGTCGATAAAGGCAATTGACAAGTCAAGTCATCAACAGCAACATTATGATGGTATTAAGTTAGTTCTACAACCTCTCCAACATCAAGGCTGTGGATGGATTTCTGTGATGGATGTAATGGTACGACCAGCATACCATTAGACAAGTTATCTCAGGGAAAGGGCTTATCAACACCAGCTGCTTCCCATATGTACACAGTTAGTCTGCAGTCCTTTCTTCCACAGTTACCTCACATACCATAGTGGGTAAAAATGAGCACGTGGCTTATTTACCAGGGAACTGTGATGCACTGCTCTCCCCTTCCCAGCAGAAGCTTGCTTGATTGTGTATATCCAATTGTTGACCCATACCCTCAGCTTTCAAACTTAGAAAAATAAAGAAGTGAAATGAGCTTAAAATTGTTACCTTTTGGCAAAAATTGTGTATTCTTACAAAATTTTGTCATCTGGACAACAGATCCCTAAACTGCCCATTTTAAAACTAAATTAGATCATTACAGCACAGACATTTTCCAGAGCTTTCGCCACCCTGTAACGAAAATCCAAGATTGGCAGAGACAGGGATTGCAGTTCATATAGTGCACAGAATCAAAGAGCAAACATGTAGACTTATTTTAAGAAGTTATTAACATTTTAATCAGTAACACGATTGTGGCCGTGAAGTGTAGGTGTAGTAATACTCCTGTGATAATGACAAGAAGCAGAGGAGTCAGGCAGGGAGCAAATTTTCTTTTCCCATAGATTTCCTGGGTGTCACTAAGATTTTCTTCAAGTTTATTCCTCTTTCATTTTCAGCATGAGTTTTCATGTACAATTTCACTGTGGATGCTTCAATTTTTTAATGCAGTATTTATCATTCATGGACATAAAGATTTGCTATAAAATTGTCCTCTTGCTTGTTTAATTTTAAGTATAGCATTTATTAGGAAGGAAAACAGCTTTTTAATATCCAGCTTTTGAAAGAGCTACAAAACATGTCTTCCTTTATACTGGTTTTGTTATATCTGTAGCAACAGAACTAAACCTAGTATTTTGGGCTTGTGCATGGAAATTGAATTAGCAACAGAATGTAATGTGAATAAGTTTATCACAGTCAAATTTCCATAACAGCATTACAACCACTTTACTTGCACTTGCTGTGTAATTAAATTCATGATTCAGCCTGTTTTGTTAAATTACATTCATGTCTACATATGCAAAGACCTGATTCTTTTTCTTTTCTTTTTTTTTTTTTTTTTTTAATTCTGGAGCAGAGTTAAGATGGAGCCAGTTAAATCAATGCTTGCTTACAAAGCGCCACACTAATTCTTTGTTCCTTGTATTTTTTATTTTTTATGTTTTTAACTCTAGCTTGCTTGGTTTGTAACAAATACACTGCTCTATTCCAATACCTTAGCTTCACTACAGTGATTTTGTTATTATTATTTAATATACCACATTATTTTCTATACTTAAATATTCAGATAAAGTAATGCAGTATCTACTGATAGAGTAATGCAGTCACTTTACGTTCCAATGTATGTTTCTCCAATTAATGCTGCTCACTTGTTGTAGTCTATCTACCTAGGTAGTATAAGATTTATTCCCCTTTAAATATCACTCAACAACTTGCCTTAGTTTCTCTGTATTCAAACTCATCCCAGTCTTACTGCAAACACATCTCTGACATCAAACTCTGGAGCTTTCGATTCACTTGTAACTCCAAATCACATGTAGTTATTCAGTCATTTCTCTCAAAATACAGAATATTCTAACTGATTCTGAAATTACCCACTCTGCAATTCATGTCATAGCTGCTAAAATAGACTTTTTTCATAAAATATCCTATTGTTTTTCTTTTGCTCCTGCCATCAAACACAGCTTTGTATGTTTTGCATTTCTAGCTTGAGAACTTAGAAGATAATTTGTGCATTACATTATTTGATTTAGACACTGTCCTTCATAAACTTATATGTCACGCCAGGAATCAGAAAATAGTTGACCACTAGACTTGTACCAGAGGTGTTCTTGCCTCCTTACTCTGCGTGACATGAGAATTATTAGCAAAATAAGACTTACCGATGACTACTCCACTCCAGCTGCATGGCCTCAGCATGACTACTGGTAAGTGAAGAGACACCAAACAGACATGGAAATATGCATCCATGGGAGAAGCTTCACAATGGCTCTGGCTATTATCGTCAAATCAACTTGCAAAGAACAGAGCTCGGTTATCAGGCAAGTGTTACTCCATGAACAGCGAGGTATCCAAGGCTACAAAAACAGCTCTTGAGGGCTGCAGTCCTCATTTCCTCTGGCAGAGTGGGACAAAAAAGAAGCGTTATATTAAGAAGGAGAGAATATATGGGCAGAAATTCTCAGGTGAAGGCAGAGGCAGAAGAAATAAGCAAGAAAATGAAGGTGTTTTACTACAGGAAAGAAAAATGAAGCAGGTGGGACAAAGATCAAAGATCCACGTGTTGCTGTGAGATAGCAGCTTACACAGAGGAACAACATGAAGCTCTTTCCCATTCATAGCTCCTCTCAAATACTGCAATATGAGGGATGAGGGAACATTTGGATACAGAGTGTATTCCCATCCCCTTTTTAATGTAGAGACTATGAACCCAATTTAGGCATGTAATGCAGGCATAGACGCGTGTCCTCTTTGGGTGCCTGCCACCAGTAGGAGGGAGTAGAAAAGGAATGCCTGAAAGAGGAATGGTGTCGTCCCTTTACAGAGAGGAGAACATTGGCTTCGCTTGCCTTCTGCAAACTGCACCACCCTTTGCATGGTGCAGCTTCAAGGGAGCCAAGTACACTGTTATCCAGGACACGACAGGGCTGGGGGGTTCGCCACCCTTCAATATGGCCTGAATGAAATCAAATCCTCCTCAGATAAAGAAGACCTGGATTCAGGGTTTCCTGTTCCCAAGAATGAGCATTAACTGGCAGCATATGATGCAAAGAAGACATGACTGCTGGCTGCAGTTCAGGGTGGGAAATAGTTGCCTGTCTCTTCAGCACGAGTGTACTACATGAGTGTCAAGAAGCTTTTTTCAAGCCTTCCTTCAATGATGTGCCAAGGAAAACCAGTGCCTAAGGGGTTAGGTAGGTAGCTAGGCTGGAAAGATGCTACCCTGTTTCATCTTTCACAAAAAGGTTTTATTTGTATTTATCACAAGATCCAATTCTGCCAACTTAACTGTCATTGAATAAGCACCTTGATCTGTGAGCAAATTCATCAAAATCAATTGGCTCTTCTCACATACTGAGGTTCAATTCAAAATAACTCTGAGTAACAGAGTCATGGCCTTCAAGAAAATATGATTAACTGTGTTACCGCCCCCCAAAAAAAAACACATCATAGGCTTTCTGTCATTGAATCTCCTCTTTTCAAGGTTCAATTGTTCTTTAAAATATGTCTTAAAAGAACTCTGTTGTTTTCAAAATTTGTAGTTGCCATCAGGGCACTTTATATCCCTGAATGAAAGGTCAGGACAGATTCTAAATTGGTATCAATTGGCAAAAATCCATGAGCTTCCATGGAGCTGAGTCTATTTACATCAAATGCCTTCCTGGCCTTTTGAGAACAAGATTTTATTGTTATTATTATTATCATTTTAAAGGCTACCAAGGCAGCAACATTTATGCAGTTTGTTTCCTGAAACTTGAGTTTGTAAAAAGAAAGCCAAACAAAAAAAACTACTTTCTTTTTATTCATTTTCTAATTAAATCCACATGGAGAAAATTGCCACTCTAAAAATAATTGGGTATATATTCTTGTTCTTGCAAGCATGAAAAATTTTTGAGCAAACATGATTGCATGAAATGTCCCTTATAATAGGCTCAGTGGCTCTCACATCTAATTGTGACATTATATCATAGGAAAAAGTCCATAATGCTCCTCCACCACTGAACTGAAGAAACAAGCATATTAATATATGCACAACAGTTATCCTCAGGCTGAACCCCTGCCTCTGCTCAGAGCCTGAAGCTGCTGCTATACCCCTGTTGAAGGGAAGAGCGTTCAGAGCAAAGCCATGACAGTCACGTTATGTCTAGAACTATTTTACAGGATCAGGAGCACGTATGCTGTCTCTTGGCTCCCACATACAGAGACTTTGGGATTTACCCCCACCCCGTAGCATCGTGGTGTGCAGTAAGATGCTATTTACCCTGTCCAGGTGACCCTGCATGTGGAGCAAGGAGGCCCTCACAGCTACGGCAGGGTTCCTCCTATCGACAAACAAGTGTCTCGTTCTTGGGCTGAGTTCCCATAGCTGCTCCTGCTCAAAAGCGGCACAAATTAACATGGGTCTGCAATAGCAGGTGCTCAGTTTTAGACAGTCTACCAGTTTCCAGGCAACACAGTGACCCTTTTTGTTCAGAGGTATCATTTTTTTAACTAATTGTATATACTATCTCCACTTTAATGACAGACACCTAGTAAATTATACAGGGAAGCATTTCAGAGGGGAACACAGGCACCCTGAGAAACTCCAGCTGTTACTCAGCAATATTTATTATTCATATGCCATCGTGGTTTTCTGTGTGAGGCACTTCACACTACAACAAAGCAGAAAGTAAAGATGCTATCAGTTGACATCCTGCAACTGTGGATATAAAAGTTTAACTGTTTGTTCTTATGGTCTTCAGGCAGGTTGTTCTTGGCTTAATAGGGTTTTGCTGCCTAGTGAGTAGTTTACAGTAGGTGACCAAATGAGCCCAATAAATATAGTATAGTACAGTAATGGGCTTAATTTTTTTGATGGATAACATTAAAGCTACATGGTATCTTCTCCTTTCCTCTAGAAAAGAGCATAAGGATGTGACAGGTTGAGAACTGTGTTGCTTGCCACAGCTGTTGGTATACCAGACATTTCAGGCTGGCAGGCAAAAGCCTGATCCAGCTGTGTTGTTAATTGAAGGTCTTTGCAGAAGAAATGGGAGGTCATCACAGCTCATAGCTATTCACGTACATGCAACAAACATAGAGAGGGAACATAACATAAAAAGTAGGAGAAAGAGGGAAAAAAAATAGTTAAATTCCCCTTCCTTTCATTTTTTGGCTGACTTCTGCTCCAGGTGCTGAAGTACTAGAGAAAAGCTCCAAAGCCCAGACAGAGACAGGTAAACCAACCCACCTACCCAGAGCACCCTGACATCACAGGCTTCAAACAGGAGCCATGCACTGACAGACTGCAAAAGATGAGCCCAGATGACCTACAGCATGGATGTTTGATTTCATGGGACACCATGTTAGGTGAACATTCCCAGCCCAGCTGAACAAATCAACTCCATTATTTTTCTAAGATATGGTTTGTTTAAAACTGTATTTTCTGGAGTTGGCACATTTGGCAACGTGTTTTTGCCCACTGATCAGAGCTTTACAGATCAGGTAAGGATGGGCAGAAAGAGGAAAATTTCCCATATACTGCAGAGAATGAGTGATGATTGAGAACAAAAGAACTGGCTTCACTTTAATTAAGCCTTCAGGCCTGTAGAATAAAAACACTAGATTCATGATCAATATCCAATACACATAACGTTCTCTTCAGAGAACAAAGTGATGTACTATTCAAAAACACCATGGATACTAGGAGAGTGGGCAGAGCTGTGGTGAATAAGGGAGAATTATGGTGCCATATGGCACAAGAGCCCACACAGAAAGAGCAGCTGCAAATCCACAGCAGCAGCAGCAGCAGCTGCTGGAAGGGACTGAGGGACAGGAAACCCCTAAAAAAGCCCTGGAATAGAAAAATATGATGGTGTGGGAAGTGCCCATGCAGCTATAATTCTTCCTAGAATTCTGAACATGGATTAGTCACTATTGCTCGACACGGCAGTGGAGCGGTGCAGGGTCATAAGGGTATTTTCCTGGCTATGACTTTTTTGACCCCCAAGAGCCTCTCAACTGACTCTGCCATGTCTCTTTCCCCAGTCCCTCCATGCTTCCCAAGATGACTCCTATGCTTTATGAAGGGAAAATAACCTTGAAGAACCAGTTCTGTACCTAATCTGGAAGTTCCCTATATATAGCTCTGCATTGAGAAGGTGTTTTAGATGTGGCACACAACCAAGAGTAGAGCAAAGGAGCCATGAGTCAGTTCTCTGCCTCCACTCTTCAATCCCTCCTGGCTGCACCTACTTGTGGTGAAGGAGAAAGGGAGATACATGCAGATCAGCATTAAAGAATAACCCTTTACCAGAGGCTGCTCCACCCAAATAAATGTTGCAATAGCTTCCGTTATGAGTATACAAAAACCTATAATATTTCTAACACCATACAAGGAAAAAACAGAAGGAAACGCTGTGTTAATTAAAATACAACCCCTTACAAAAGGAGGCTAGGAGTATTTTGGCTATGATTTCCTGTTCGAATGTGCACGTACCTTTTAGAAAAGCAGCCAGCCTTAAAGAAAATTCCCAGCAATGGCGAATCCATCAAAATCCTGAATAAGTTTTTCCTCTGCTTAATTGGCCTTACCATAATATGCTAATCAATGGTAAATAATTGCTTTTTAATGGCAACCACTCTGTGCAGCCTTTAATTATCTACAGGTTTCCTGTAAATCATCACCATCTCCAACCAAGCAGTAATATACCCACTAATAGCTCTGAAGCTTCATAAAAATCTTTGGTGATTTGACTGCCTCATCCAAGAAGTTCAGCCTTGTCCCTCCAAAGTCAGGTACTCAGAGCAGATTGCATATTTGGAGAAGATCAGACTATAAAAGTGGAAAAAGGCAAGTCTCACCCTTATTTACCAGGCAGAGTTTGGCTTTTACATAGCTGTTTCTCTCTTTTGCTTAATGCATTTCACTTGTGATGAAAAAATTTATGTCCTCATTTCATTTTATAAGGAGTACATATGGGAAAAGTCTTCCATGTGGCAGCAGTGATCTTAACAGATGCTCTCCTTTGGGCAAACGAGATTTTAATGGAAAAAGTGCTGAGCGAGGTGCCAGGTACCTTATCTTGATGGAGCAAATTCATATTGAAATGAAAGTTTAGTTTATCTCCAGTGTTCCTTTTTTATGATGTTAGCTGTTATGCTGCATCACAAGCAATGTTTAACTTAAAGATATTCACATCAGATATAAAAACAGGGAATTGGAACTTAAATCAGTTAATGAGCACAGTTTGTTAAATTGCCAACTAACCCATGAAAAGGAAGATTATAATTGCATCTTATTCTTCATCTGTCACTCATTTCTCTTAAGGGAAATGATTGTTGTTTTTTACATGGAGTCATCAGTCAGACTCTTGGGTGCCTGATGAACTGCGATAAAATGAACATAGGAAACATAAAGAGTCAAGTCATTCATTACTTTGTCTTGTACACCACTTGTAGACAAGGTGCCAGCTGCAGGAAAATCTCTCTCTGCCCCCCACTTGAGTTGCAATAGACCTATTATTCAGTGCCAGGCTATGGTTTCCTAACTTTTCCGGCATCAGCTTAATAGTAGCGTCAGCTGGGCATCATGCCACGTACATCAGCTATGCCTCATTTACCCTCCTGCTCCCAATTAGCTCGATCATGATGATAAAACCAGGAGAAAGACCTTTGGATAGAAGGCACATATTTATTTGGCCAACAGTCTAGTAAAAGGAAGGAAGGATGGGGAACTCATAAAGGGGAGGAAGGATGGATTGTGATCTTGGCTGTTCTGCAAATGCTCTGTGTGACTGCCACTTCTCTCAGTCTCCTCTTCTCCTCCCTCCCCCCCCCCCCGCCAACTGGGATAATTCTTTGCTTTGCTCATGGGAGTCTTTTGAGCCACTCAGATGCCACAGTGACAAGACATAGAAATGACTAAAAATAAAGGAGTCCAAGAACTTTAAATAGCAGGATTAAACACTCATGTTCACAGATCTACAGTTACTTGCTGATGTCTGTTCATCAGAAATCTTTGTTGAATTTCATGTCATCATATTTTGTTTGCTGTGGCTGTTAGGTTGTGAAGCAATCATCTCAGCTGTAATCCAAAAAGCTGAATGTGGTTATTTTGGGCAGAGGAGAGAAACCTTCTACTTTAAGACCTTTGTGCAAGAGTTACAAGTCACAGCAATCTAGCTGTGAGAGAGAAAGCTCTTTTATTTATCCAGCAAGTAGTGTTTCCAGTAGCACACAGGAGCATTACTCTTTACAGAGACCCCAAATTTGAGATACAAGCAGGGCTTACTATAAGCTGGACAGGAAAGGGCAATTTGAAACTCCCTGCTCTTAACTTTGTGACATTATCTGGCAGTGTAAGGATAGATCACTTAAACGTAAAGATTCTGTATCTCCCTGTGAAAAATGCTAGGACAAAAGTTGTTCTCAGTTCCGAGGCAGGCAAACTAAGGAAGAGATGCTAAATACCTCTCCAACAGCTACAAAGAAAATCTTCACCTGGAAAAACTCCAAAGTTTAGGATTTCCTTCATTTTGGCCTTTTGGCCCATTTTCTGTAATCTGTTGCCCATCCTCTGAAAAATCCTTTCACCTACATAATTGACAGTCTTCTGAAGAGAGATGTTCTTTTTGCAGGTAATGGAATCAAATTAATGTTGTGTGAAGTCCTCCAGGAAATCTGTACCCAGTCTGGTCATGATGGACATTCAAGGCTGGCACAGCCAGTCTGGGAGTGCCAGCACCCAACACAGGGCATATTGCAGCCTCAGAGCATGGAGATACAGCAAGAGTCAAGCTAAAGGTCCCATCTAGACCGAATGTCTGTCCATTCCAGGTCAGAAATGTGGTGGAAGTAGCTGCAGATGCCATCTGATCAGGCCTAGTCCTTGTCCCTTCCCACCGTCATTAAAATGGTCAAGTTCAGACCTGAAGTGAGTCTTGTTTCCTCACCTGGGCCCCAGGCATTTGTCATAGTTTGTCATTTTGGCTGTGGCCCTCCATTCATCAAAATGAGTGACAGTGGAAACGAAAAGGAAAAAGAGAGAGATCAACATGTGATGCCATTTTTATGCCATCTGGTAGTAAGTATGGGGATGCATATGGGCAAAACACCATTTAGAAGACTTCTTAAAATGTTTACCTACAAAGATCTGCTAGTTCACTAGTGCAATCTTTCCCAGCAAGAATAATTCTCAGAATGACTATATCCTTTAAAACTCATAATAGTATTTACACCTACATTATTTAAAAGTAATGTCCATGTTCCACTTAAACAGGCTTTCTGTGGGAGGCACTGAATAGAGTGTAAATCACTTAAAATACCTATGTATTTGTATGTTACTTTCTTTCTCCTGATTCAAAGACTTTTAATTTGTTTTGCATAGCAAGGAGAGATCCTACTATTTGACTTAACTGGAAAGTTTCATTCATTATTTAGAGACCAAATGCAAATCAATATCAAGTCTGTAGGAATTAATTTCATCTGCATTGTAATAAACATTTCTGCCTCTGTTCACTTTCATGTTTCTTTGCAAATTGGAAGACTACCACATTTGTTTCTTTCTAGCAATCATAATTCCAATCGTTCAAAATTAATGCCAAGTTTCTTTGAGAGCCTTAGGTTCTTATCCAGAAGACTGATTTTCATCCTTGGAGTGTGCTTAAAAACACTTACCAAATCTCATTCTAGGATTCAGGTGATCCCATCCCTCTTTAAAGTAACTGTCCAAAAGGTATATATTGTAATGCCTTGAACATGTTGCTAACTTTGCTCACACAAATGAATAGCATTCACTCTCATGTTTGTAGAATTGGGCACTGAGTTTCTACACAATCTCAGTAAGTATATAACCACCAGCAAACCATTAAAGTGAATAAATATACTTTGTTAAAGCAATAAAAGACTACTCCTCGTATTAACATCCCCAATCTTTCTTACCCTACTGTGTGTAAGATAGCATGTCAGTGGAAGAGACGCATCTGAGTTTCACCAGTATTTGCAATGCTGTCCATTTTTCCTTCAGTAGACTTTCTACCAGGGCATTGCAGCCCCAAGCACTCTGTCATAATTCCTCAAATAATTAACAAGGAGATCATTCAAGTTGAGCAAGTTTCTGAATACACCCATTGCTCTCTAACATAGGAACATCCACAGAATGTGATGGTTGAGCAATGGCATTTATACGCAATATCAAATAATCTGGAACACCATATGAAGAATATATGAAAAGTCACGGACAGGATGTCTCCTTTGCAGCCAAAAGAAAATGCTGGTTTTCAACTGAAATACGAAGTGGAAGAAATGATTGCTTTCTTAAAAAAGTACTTTGGTGCCAAACATTTTGGAGACATTGTTGAAGAACAGTCCTTCCTCACATAGAGGTTATCCCTGTGATGCTGCCAAGGTCAGTGCCTGAGTGGGTGATTTGCCAAGTAAGTGCCAGTTGTGTAATATATGCTGCAGCAGGCATGGAAGCAGATTTTACTTTCACACCCGCCTTCTGAATTGGCATTCTTTGCCTCTTTTGTGCCAATGTTGCTTCTCTTTCCCATTCTGTGCCCTCCCTTTTCACTGGAATGCCCTCACCCTTCGCATATAAGCTGAATGTCCCATTGTTTGCTAGAAAGCAAGACTTGCTGAATATGGATTTTATGGAAGTCACACAGGAAAGACAGACTGTATAACTTACTGCATACCTTATTCATATGGTGACCCTACCAGGAGCACATTATTAAAAAAATCCTCATATTTTGTCATATGTACTTGTCTACCTTATATAATGGGGATGAAAATAGCTCTTCATTCCTCAGGAGCTCTTCTTTCTCGTCAACCCATTCTGCCTTCATGATTATCTAAATTTTGCTTCAACTTTTTTCTCCCCCCAATTTTGATTGTCTTCGGATGTCTTCCTTTCATGGTTGCAAATTTCAATTGATCAGATAAATATTTTCCTACCTTTCAGTCCTTAACCAGATGTTTTCAGTCAAGACTCTAACAACTCTGCACAGAAATTAAGCATTTCTTTCCGAATGCTGACACTTCTATGTATCCTCTCAAGTAGGTAAACTGGCTTTACCAAAGACTTTTTAGAAGCGAGTGTTAGTAGGCGGGTAGGTTTATGCAATCAAATGATAGAAATTGTTGCACAATATTAGAAAGTCTCTGAAAAATATATGTATCTTTAGCTGAGTTGGAGAGTGAGAACCCTGTTTTGTGTGCATTGCTTTTAGTCCAGGCTTGCTGTAGACCATGATGTCCTCTTTCTTTGCTATGGGAGCAGGGCACAATGAGCAGGCTGAACAGGGACCATATCTTTAGAGTCCCACACCTACCCCTCGGTAGCCAAAGTAGGAGATCAGCCTTGCATCCTTTAAAGCTGCAAAGGATTCCTTCCAAGAGCCAGGAACGGGCTGAGTAACAATAGTTACTCTGAGGGTTTGGATGTACATACAGGTTACCTCAGCTGCACAGGTCTTCACGCGTCAGTCAAGCAGCTATATTAATCAGGATGCGCGCTCTGATCCTGGGGCGTGCATTAGGTGTTTCAACTTAGCTTGCATCTCTTTCACTGTGGCCTAATCCAACACAAGTTTCTTTTTTCTGTTGTCCCAGGGCATGTAGATAGGCAATTACTTCCACTGAGCCAGTGCTTGGTCAAATGTTAAATATAGTAACATGATGGGGTGTGGAAGATCTGAGTCATAATACCTTTACTGAATGTCTCTAAGATGGATCACTTAGACTGCTCCCTGGCTCAGGAAAAAGCCCAAATGTTAAGCCAAATGAGTAGTGTATTAAAGTATTTTGTGTAGGTCTTTTAGTCAGAAGAGACAGAAGGGACCTCATTGTGTAGAGCTCATCAAGCCCTCAGGGATTTTTGAGATCCAATTAATATGTACTCTCAAGGGTGGCTGCTGCCACTGCAGTCTTATACCTGGTATGCACAATGTCAGTGGAGTCTTTGGCATGCAATGATTTTGCCATGGGGAATTCTACTTAGGAGAATTTTTCTTTGGAGGCAAGTATTAGTTATTCATCTATTAATGCCTGCTATCAATAGGAAGCAAACAAAAACGGCACCCTGCTGGAAAAAGGAAAAAAAAAATTTTGTTTTGAAACATCTGGAAAATGTCATTTTTTATTTCTGCTGAGAGCTATGGCTTCATCTAAGTATATATCAAAGTAAGTTATTAAGAAAGAGTAGTTAACTAACACTCAGCTTAGACTCCCTGTCAGGTTTCTCCATTTCTAGGTTCATGAACACACAGAAACAGAGGGACATTGTGTACAGCATTTGTATGGGGAGAGAAGGGGAATGAATAGAAACTCATTAATTTCTCTGGAAATGTTATTATGAAATAGGTCACCTTCTTTAACAGGGAGGAGAAAGTCTGCAGATGCTAATCTTTGATGCTCTTTGAATCACACTTTCCTTAGTGCAGAACACTAATATCAGCCCTTTGCTATAACTGAACTCAGAAGAATTGCAGGTGTAGCCATCTACTACTATTTTCAGGAATCTAAATAGACAGAAACCTTGCACAAGCTTCCCAGTACTTCTTTGTAGAATTTGATTGTGCAACATGTCTTTAAGCAGTTTAACTAAATATGGAGAACCCCCCCACCCCTGCCCCGCAACTTACAGAACACAAGAGAATGTATTCTCACCTATGGCAAAATATATTTTACCCTGATTTAAAATTATCTTTTGCTAAGCTGACTTTGTGAGTTACTGTCTCAGTGGGAGATGTTATTTCTCCAGCTCTTTCTACAGTAAATCAGTTGTTTTTTTAATAACCACTGTTTATTAACTTCCTTCCTATCAGAGATTGTAACAGGATGCTCAAATTATCTTATTCTTCCAGAGACTGTATTTATTCAGAGACTTCACTTTATCCCATTATTTCCACAGTTATATTACTCAATATATTTAACATCTATGTTTAACTTGTTAGTATTTAGTATCACAGCATTGGTGGTTCTTCACGAAAAATAAGTAAGAGCACAACAGAATAACTTTCCTTTCTTGCATTTTCTTAAATTCATGGGAGGTAATAAAACATAAACACTTAAGTGTTTGTAAAAGAGGTTTTTCACTGCCAAACAATCCATCATCTTTCCTGTAACTTTTCTTAGCTGAACTTCATTGGAACAAATGTCCAGCTCCTCCTCTTGTTCTCTTTCTCTTTCTCTTCAGCATCAGCTTCAGCTTCTTCTCTTTCTCAACACAGGTTAGACTCAATTTGTATCTAGGACCCATCAAGGTGGAATTCCTACTCTCATAGACCTTTAGGCAGCCAAAAAGAAACTCATCCTGATCCAAGTTATGCAACATGCTAAAATGACACAAAAGGAGCTAACTCTCCACAAGTGTTCCATGTGTTGACTGTTGGACCCCCACAAGCTACAGCCCATGCTTTGAGATAACACTGCCTCCCATCTTATTACATGCCAATAATAAAAGGGAAACTGCACTTGCAGCTGGACTATTAGGCTCAAAAAGTGGAAGAGGATTAAGATAGGATAAATTTAGCTTTTCTTTACTTAATAAATGCAACAACATTTCTTAAGAGTTTGAAGTTTAAATTAATTGGGACAAAAGTACATGGACAGTATTTTGCCTTAATTAGGAACTGCTTATAAAGAAAACCACTAATGTGTCTCCACTTCACTGATAACCTTACTTTATCTTGTTACCCAGCAAATCCATTTATTTCTGTTAAGGACCAACTGTTAAAAAAAGCTTAATATTCAGCCATCAGTGCACATCATTAGATCCTCTATCCTCTTTTTTGAGTTGAAGACAATATTGTCTGAGTAACTCACGCTCCTTGAGTGCTTGTTTCTCTAACCATAATAATAGTTACTCCACACACAAAAGCTTACATGTTTTGCCACTTCTGCGACAATTCATTTGTAGTAAAATTCATTTGTAGATTGCAGTTGCAGGCTAACATCTTAGCTCACTTTAGGGAGATATCACATAGTTTCATAGAATCATAGAATCATTAAGGTTGGAAAAGACCTCTAGGATCATCAAGTCCAACCGTCAACCCAACACCACCATGCCTCCTAAATCATGCCCTGAAGTGCCACGTCTACACATTTTCTTAACACCTCCAGGGATGCTGACTCCACCACCTCTATGGGCAGCCTGTTCCAACGCCTGACCACTGTTTCAGTAAAGAAATTTTTACTACTATCGAATCTAAAACTCCCCTGGTGCAGCTTGAGGCCATTTCCTCTAGTTCTATTGCTAGTAACTTGGGAGAAGAGACCAACACCCACCTCGATCCAACCTCCTTTCAGGTAGTTGTAGAGAACAATAAGGTCTCCCTTCAGCCTCCTCTTCTCCAGACTAAACAACCCCAGCTCCCTCAACCTCTCCTCATAAGACTTGTTCTCCAGACCCTTCACCAGATTTGTTGCCCTTCTCTGGACACGCTCCAGCACCTCCATGTCCTTCTTGTACTGAGGGGCCCAAAACCAAACACACTATTCAAGGTGCAGCCTCAACAGTGCCAAGTACAGGGGCACGATCACTTCCCTGCTCCTGCTGGCCACACTATTCCTGATACAAGCCAGGATGCTGTTGGCCGCCTTTGCCACCTGGGCACACTGCTGGCTCATGTTCAGCCGGCTGTCAACCAGCACACCCAGGTCCTTCTCTGGCAGCTGCCAACTGGTTTTAGCTCCATTCACCACAACTCTCTGGGCTCGGCCATCCAACCAGTTTTTTACCCAGCAAAGAGTACACCTGTCTAAGCCATGAACTGCCAGCTTCTCTAGGAGAATGCTGTGGGAAACAGTGTCAGAGGCCTTGCTAAAGTCCAGATAGACAACATCCACAGCCTCTCCCTCATCCACTGGGCGGGTCACATGGTCATAGAAGGAGATCAGGTTGGTCAGGCAGGACCTGCCTTTCATGAAGCCATGCTGGCTGGGCCTGAGACCCTGGCTGTCCTGCACATGCCTGGTGAGCTCACTCAAGGTGAACCACTCCATAACCTTCCCCGGTACCGAGGTCAGGCTGACTGGCTGGTAGATCCCCAGATCCTCCTTCCGGCCATTCTTGTAGATGGGGGTCACATTGGCAAGCCTCCAGTCATCTGTGACCTCCCCTGTTAACCAGGACTGCTGATAAATGATGGAGAGTGGCTTGGCAAGCTCCTCCACCAGCTCCCTCAGAACTCTCGGGTGGATCCCATTTGGCCCCATAGACTTGTGAGTGTCCAGGCAGCTCAGCGGGTCATAAACTGCTTCCTCCTGGATTATGGGGAGTTTAACAACATGTCCTCACATCGCAACATGTCCTGCTCCATAGTTCCTGCTCTAATATAAAGGTATAGCTAGAACATTGAAGGCATCAGTTCTTTTTGCTGGGCTAATCACCAACTACTTTTCAGGCATCCATCATCAGATACATCCTTCAGTCGGTTTCAAATCTGTTCTAATTTTGTTTTCAAGACTATTAGAGCATACAGTATGTCAAGAATTGGGCTACTGTGACTTACAGTGTATTCAGAGGAAAGAGCAGAGTTTGCAGAAGGAAGACTTCAGAGAAATTATGAGGAAATCAATCTCTCTGATAAAATGCTTGTTATGGTTGCAGTCGCACTGTAAGTAGTTTTCTTCATTAAAAAAGAATTTATTTTTGCATGCCTGGAGTCTGCTCATGTTATTATCTGAAATGCAATACTTGAAACATAGGGGAGTGCAAATGTGAGGTGAGAAATTCCTAACACAATTCATTAGTGTATCTAAGCAACCAAGCAGAGGACTGGATGTGCTGTCTCATGGCCTTCTGAAACTTTACAGTACCTGCCACTCACCAGTGTGGCCCACTCTGACAACAGACGTAAAAATGGAAACTTTGATCAATCTGACCCCAGGAAAAGGAACACCATTAAGCTGTGTTTTAGCATCATAGACCCATCATATAAAGTATTCAAGAGAGCTGCTGCAGGCTGAGAAGAATAAATTTTCCATCTCTGCTTCATGATATGCCTCTCACTGCTTTCTTCTCTTCCTCAGCCCTACTTTCCCCTCCTCCTTCCCTTTTCAACTCCTAATTCTTTCACTGCTTCCCATTCAGGCCTTGCCCTCTGCATTCAGTTCCTTCTTCTCATTCCCCTTTGCCCACTCCCCACCCTGCCTGCTCCTTTTTGGGTTCAGTTCTTACTTCAGGCTTTTATTTCTCTGAGGGATTTGAATAATCACTCCTTCTTTTTTGATCTCATTGTCATCTCAATAGGTCTTGCTGCCTTCCACCCTTTCCTCAAAAGGTAGGTTTCCAAAGAACATATTCCCTCCAGAAAGGAGGAAAAGGACCACTGAAACTCACTGACCCTTTCTAAATTGGTTGTCCCATTGTGTATCACAGAATTAGGAATTTTTCCATTGTATGAGAATGTTAACTTTGTTAGTGAATATTTTTTTAATAAGCATATTAAATTCCTCCTTAGCCTTAAAAAGATGTAACTTTGTCTGTTACTCTATCATGACTAATTTCTGTCTCTGCTTGACCGCTGGGCAGTTTTAACTAGGCTGATTTAGTCATACACTAAATTTTATGTAAAACATCAGGGGGAGGAGCAGCCCTTAATAAAGGCCAAATAAATGCCTTTATAGTAAATGAACTGTGAATCTAAAACAAGACCAACACATTGTTTATACTCTTCAACCCATTTTCAAAATGCCCCTCAAACCTAACATCTGCAACTGAATGCTCTTGAATGCAACTATGCACAGCTGAGCATCTGATCCCACTGCTTGGGCAGAGAAGTCTTTCACATCCGATCTTGTTCTTTGCCATAGGTCAGATAAAAGATTCAGACGCAAACACCAAGGTATCACACACAAGTTATCTCAGAAAAAAATTTTACAGTGGTATTTCAGAGTCATAACTACTGACAAGAAATTAGGGAATAAGTAGAAAAGTAAAATAAGAAACAATTTTGCAGCTATTATCAGAGTGGCTCTTTCTTTTCACTGTATGTGGAAAATGAAATAAAAGAAAATTCTCAGTGATATGCAGTCAAGGCCACAAAACAAGAAGACCTTGAGCCAAACTTCTTCAAAGGTCAAGGATACAGGCATAAGATATTCAGCTAGGTTTTTGGCTCCTTATGCATTCTTACAATGGCAGACCATTGCAAGTTTGCTTACAGCCCTTGTATCTAGGCCAGGAAATGTTAAAACATTCCTTTTTATTCTGCAGTACCCAATAACCAGGTTACTAAATAAGCATTCCAAAATAAAATGAATGCAGAACCATATGGTTAGTTCTGACTACCATCTTGCAGAAAAAAATCACTCATGCTTCTGTACTGTACTACAGATGGTTCTGATGGACAGCATCATGCAAAGCCACATTTTTATTGCTGAGGAAAATGTGATGACAATTCTGGAAATCTATTTATGGAAGACTGTGCTTCTGTTAGATACAGGGATAGGTAAACAGAGAGTACCTTTAAAAAGTTGCCATTTCTATTCTATATTCTGCCTCACATGTATTGATTACACAAACATGTTAGCAAATAGAAGAACTATCTTTTGACCGATGCATTGCTGGATCCAGCTCTTAAGACTCCATTTTATTTTAGCACTTTCATCTCAGTTCCCAGAATTCTCATTTCTACCTGCAAGACTGAGCATGTTGTTATTTGACCTTTTTGTGCATTAAAAAGTATGGTTATTTTGTCTTCTAAACTTGGTAAGCCTGACTGCCTGGTCTTTTGAAGCAACTGTGGTCTTTAGTAGTTGGATAGTAGACGCAACTGACTCATCACCTTAACTCTGTGGGCTGATGACTAAAGAAAAAAAAAACAGCAACAAAAATTAGTCCAAGATCTCTTTTCCTTTACACTGGTAATCCCCATTCATCTCCACAGTCTTCTTGTTAATGGATGATGTAAACCAATGAGTAATTTTAACTTTTAGGTTTTCATTTATAGTTTTCTTATACTATAGGACAGTAATGTCCAAAATGTTCCATCTAAAAATATCACAATATTGCCAAACAAAATTTTACTGCAAAACATACATATTTAGATTAAAATGTCTCAGAATGATTTCTTCACAAAACATAGGAACATTCATTTTAAAAACATCAAAAAATCATTTTCATGTCATCTGCCTGTGACCGTAATATTATGAATTTCAGTCTGCTCCTGCTGAACTCAGAGGAAGAGAAATCCAGCCCATTCTCCCTCCTCCTCCTCCTCTTTGCCCTTTGTAAGAATTTAAATAAGATTTCCATATCTACTTTTACCACTTACATTCTGTTTCACAAATAAGCTGTTTTGTGTAAATGCAGATAGCACACGTTCACAGGCATTCCTGTTCTACATTCAGTTTCTACTAGTTTGCATAATTTTCTCTTTAGGGATTCTTACAAAAAGTGACGGGGGATAGAAGTCTTTTTTTTTTTTACCCCTCAGCCATGAATTCCATCTGTTGTCATGGCACTGAACCCAGTGTTGAATAGCAGCCAGCATTGCTTTTGATGTTCTGTAGGATTAGTAGAGATGTCTGATGTTATTGTGCAAGATTATTCATAGGAATAGCTCTACCTGAGCTTTATGCAAATGTTCAGTTGCTAAATTAATAAATAAATATGGTACGCCATCAAAGTTCACATTCTGGGGGCACTCCCTTGGACCTTTACTATTTCCATAAAGGCTCACAGAAAGTTTTTGCAATTACTGTCATTTCTAGAAACACAAACCAAATGTATGCAGCATTTTATCAGAGGTAGTTGAGAAATAGCATGGCCAATGAAATAAAACTGATGATCTGTAGCTGATGATCTGATGAGGCAAACTTTATTTGTATGATCTTCCAATCAAAGTATTTTGTGATTTGCTCTACCTTTGACTCTGACTTTCTTTACTGAGCTGTCAAGTAGACAAAGTTCTCATTGATCCTAGCTCTGGGAGGAGTCAAATATCCAATAATTAGAGGTATTCTTCATTGCTCAGGACATTCAGGTTGTCCTGTTTTAGACCCTCAAATCTCTTGACACACATTAATCAAACTTTCACAAATGCCCATGGAGTAGAAGAGCTTTTTTTGTTGTTTTTTTTTTTTTTCTTATAAAGATAAGTATCAATGCTACTTAGGATTTTTTCCTGCCATTTCTTTTTCATCAAAGGTTGTCAGCCTATCAATACCTTATCTTGTTTATGGATACATTTTGGAAAGATTTCCAAGTTTCATGTTGGGGTTTCTGGTCAAAACAGGGAACCTCGCACCTTGGCATGAGCTCAGGAAAAGGAAGTGTAGAGTTTTCTGCAACAGATAATTACAAAGGGCAGCAAATGAACAAAGCCCTGCTGCTTCCTTTTCCTGTCTCTAAGAAATCAAGTTTATTTCTGCTTCTGAGGGAGTGAGTATCCAGGTTATATGGGGCCAGGTCAGTGGCTTTCACCTTGAGGGGAAGAAGAGGTAGCAATTGACACCTCCTGTACTCAATCATCCTTCCGTGAAGGAGCAGCAAGCCCATTTACTATGCTGTTTCCTGTGGAGAAGCAGTCTAGCACTTCATCCTTGGAAGAGAAACCTTCATTTTTGCCTTTACAGCTAAGAGGTCTTGTCTCAGCTTTGGCGCAGGAGAGTAGCCTAGTGGATTAGTCTTTCTAACAGAAGTGGAAGACTTAGGTCTAAGGTGCAGAGCCGACTCAACAGAGATGTGGATTTGGCATCTTGCAATGAAGGGAAGTGCTCTAGACTGTCCTCTACTGCTTCAATAAAATGTTTTAAGAGAGTGCTATCCTGCATTCTCTACATCCTGAGAAGAGGAACAGGAACTAGGTATTTATTTTCTTGTCTAACTTCTGAAATGTTACTGATGTGCAGCCCCTTAGATTTATGCTGTATTTCAGATAAAAATAGCCTTTTTCTTTCCCAGGTTCATTATTTTCATGTCAGCTGCTTGCACAGCCTACAAGGTTCTTGAGAATGGCATTGGACTCTTAAAACTGGTTGCAACTTACTCTGGCTTTTCCACATGTGAACCATCTTTAAATGACACTGTGCAGCCAGCTCAGCTGGTGTTTATGCGGAGTAAATCCACTGATTTCAGGAATAGTATCCTGAAGTTACTTCAGTGCAAGTTAACATGTTATTAAAGTAATTAATCAGCTTCTGATTAGAAATGCAAATATAGAACACAGATATGATGCCTTGCAGTTCAGCGGCAGTTTTCTGAGGTTTCCCTAGGGAAAGGATAAGGATGGTTGGACTTCTTGGGATACAGAACTTCTTGGGATAAAGGATGGAACACAAAATGGCAGTATGCTGTGCTGTGCAGGTGGAGTTTCAACTCTGGATGTCTTGCTCTGACTGGTGAGCCAGTAAGGCTAAACTTTGACAAATTTAGTGAAGTTAGGGAGCTTTAAAACTGCAGTAACAAATAGACAAAAAGCACCTGTTATGGGGTCGATAGAGGTAAATTCTTGTTTAGTTTGAGAAAAAAAATATCAGCATCATTTAGTCTCTTGGGAGTGAAGTGGCAAAAAGACAGAAGTTTTTGTTTTAAAAGAAGAAAGTCATCATGGCCCACAGTACTTTTTCTACTTTCTTTAGAGGCTTTTTACCCAAATCTTCAACTCAGCCTATTAAATACATGGTTTTTCTGTAGCTGATGTATCAATGTCTGTATATATGCAGCACAACATGCGGATGATTGGGATAGGGCTCGACAGTAAATTGGTTTGGAAGCAGCACAGCTTAGCCACTGGTGAGACAGAGAACAGACACTCACTTTATAGCAATCCTTAAATCTCATTGCTGTGTGATGCCTCAGTCCCCAGCAGCTACAGCCTGCAGCACATATGTAGCATGGGAGTGGCATTAGCTTGGAAACTGCTGCAGGCTGCAGCCCTGCTTACCTCTTGCTTCAACCAGAGCAATGCAATATGCTCAAATATTTGCTGTATGGGCTCTGTGCCCACAGGGCTTGACCATACATCCTTCAGCAGGACTGAGAAAGAGATTACCACAGCTGGAGATATGGGTGATAACTATACCCTAGCTTTTCAGTGAAAGGAGGGGACAAGAACATGCCATTATTGAAGCAAATACAGAATACCATATCTGGAGCTGCTCTACTGTGCAGGTGGGAGTCCTTTCTGCTGCACCATAGTATGAAGAGGGTGGTAGAGCACTGACAGTGACAGCACTACAGTGACTCCACTCCAAGGTCAACCACAGCTGTTTTTCTGGTTTTCATGTGCCACAAAGGAAGGGGAAAACCAGAGAGGCCAAGAATCTGGAGTTCATTTGCAGAGGTTAGATCATCTCATTATAGCAAAAAATCTCTCCCTGATATCATGAATATCATTTAGGCCCTGCATTAAGCATTCAGTGCAGAGTATACAATACAGATGCATGCCATTTGTAGCCTGTAAAATTAAAGATTGCCTTTTTCACTGATGATTTGATTTATAAAACACATCCTTTATAGGCTCCCAGTGCACAGGTGCAGCACTGCTAGCTGAACATGAGCCTACAAGCTGTGTGGTAAGGAGGGATGCACATGTATTAGCAGCAGGCTCTAACAGTGAAATTGCTTTCATTTTTCAATGTCTTAGTCCTGTGGGTTAGAATGACCTACCTTCAGTAAGCAGAGCAGGGCTTGGTTCCCTGTGCCCAAAGAGAAGAGTCTCGTCTAGTGAATAAGTGTCATGATATCTAACTGTGTGAATTTTACGCAGTTTCATTTTTCCAGTTGTTATTATCTCATGTAGCCCATAGATAAGATATAACTGCAGAAGGAACAGGGCCAGAATGATCCTGTCTTCTCTCAAGGACCCTCCTTGGCCACTAAAACATTTATCCTCCTTAAGAAGATCAAAGAGTTAGTCTCTTTTTAAAAAAAAAAAAAAAACACACAAAAAGACGTTGAAGCACTCTTTTTTTCCATGTTTTAGTAGACTACACTGTATTATTTGCATTTTATTTGGCTTCGCACTGCACTGAGAGTATCTTCAGAGACAGGAACCTCGTTGATAAAAAGCACAACTGTCTAATCTGCGTCAGTCATGCTGATGGATGCTGTAGATATCTTGATATCATGGTGCCCAGTACCGTCAGATGGAGCTTGCAGATCAGTATAAAATTATATTTATAATGAAGTTGGGAGCAAAAGGCAATTAATATGTACTGTGAACAGGTTTTCAAAAAGTGGCAGGAAGCCTACTGAGCTCTCTTCTCACAATATATCACCAGCAAAAGTTTTAGAGATAACCTGTTTTCAAAAGACAGAGAGACAGCAAGACAGGGAGACAGAGATCTATCAAAGCAAAAGCATTTAGGGCCAGATTATGAAGCCTTTACTGAAGCTGTTGAGCACTTACTTGTCAAATCCCATTGATTTCAACGTCTCATTAGCATGAGAAAGAGTTGCATAGTTTGGCCTTTAGTGAGATAGTGGGCTTAAAAAATACACATTTGTCGACTTTCAGCTGAAGCATCTCACTAACACTAATTCTATTCAGACTACCCAGCTAAAAGAAAATCAAATAAAGTACCTGCATGGTTTTTTTCTATGCACTTGTTTACACAGGGGTGAAATCCTGTTCAATTTAGAAAATACAGCTTCTAGTCTAAGATTAAAAAATAGAATCACTGTCTGCTGCATTTTCATCCTCGAATGCCGAGCCAATCTTTCTGAAACTTGTTACGATTAGGATTCAGTTTCTGAAATGTGCACATATTTCACAGGTGTTCCGAAATATTTGCTTTTTATGTATAGAGAAACAACACAAGTCTTACCAACAACTGAATATTCTTGGGCAAAGACTGCCTTCAATAATTTTGCACTAGGAGAAGAATCTGTTTCTTGACATAAAAATAAACTACAGAGGGCTTTCCTTCACTCAGTGTTAGTAAGAATTAGTTATTTCCTAAATTTATGACAATTTCAGAATTACAAGATGCAGACGTGGTTTTTTAAAGCTGCTCAGGCAGTGAAATGGAAGGTGCTGATCCAAGAGCTCTTTTCTGTATATTCTTGAAGCTATTATGTATGTCAGACAAATTACACACCAGAGGCTGAATGTGTACTGGGATAGTCAAACATTTCAGGGTAAACTTTCAGGGCCCTCATCTCTTTCAGTAATCCTGTGTTTTAATATGTGAACATAATTCAAGACTACTTTGTCCTTTGAGGATTTCCATAATTGTTTTGGAAGGTCAGTGTACAGTTCCAGTTGTTTTTAGATAGAATCCAATTGTATCTAAAGATATAATAATACACACATGGCTGCAGATCAAAAAAACCTTGAAAGAATTGTTTGTCTACAGTATTTAAGAGATACTGGAGAAAAGAACTATGCAAATTTCAGGGTGGGGATGGGCTAGGTAATGTATTTTATACCTTACACATTTAACGCTACATATTTTAATTATTCCACCAGTGTTTTTCCTATGCTTTCTCACTTGCTGCTGTTAAAGAACAACAACATGTCTCATTACATACATAAATATTCCTCTCTGATTGTTCTGGAGAGATTATTTCTCTGCCTCTGCAATCTGGCTTTCAAAAACATTTGCTTTGCACCTGGACTCTCCAAAGGCAGAAGGAAGTGGCAGCATTTAAAAGCATAAGAGCAGCACCCATTCTACCAACAATTTCAAAGCTGAACAAGAGTTTCTATTAAAGAAAATGAACCTGTAGTACACAAATGTATTTTACAAAGTACAGGGGATTAGATTAAATCACAAACCCCTGTAAATAGGAGAGTTGTACCACTGACTCCACCAGAAGCCAGGATTTCATCTTCATTGCATCCCATAAAAGATTTATAAATTCTCTACTCCTTATAATCTGAGCCTGAATTGTCCTCATAAGCAGGAATGGTGCACCCTGTTCTGTAAAGACTCAGTATTCTTCTCTGAATGGAAATGAAAACAGATTTGGAGTGGGAAGTTGTAGTGCTACAGCATTGTCAATCCCATCCCTAAAACTCTACACAGGGCATTTTTACAGATATATCTGGGAGTGGACAAGGAGCATCTCATCTGCACAGATCCTGCCCATGTCATTGTCCTACCTGAACCTTATGAGAATATTCCTCACAAGGAGGTGGTTATATGGTTGTTATATAGGACAATATTGGAAATATTAGGAAGAGAAAGGCCATCCATATTTTCAGAGGCCTTCTTATCCCAGGCTTGACCTAGAGGTAGCACTATAAAGCTACAGTCCATGCCATCAGGATAGCTTGGTTTTAGCAACAGTCATCTAGCATCTGGCAGAGAGATGTATGAGGGACAATGGCATTTGAACCCAGGTTTTCTAATTCTACACAGTACAGGTTGAAAATCCACCCATCCCAAGAAACAGTAATCTATGTGCCTCCCAGACTCATTTATAGCAAGTCCTATGGTAGGACAGACATGGTTCAATAGTTCAAGTATGAAAGAAAATATGTTTTAAATTTTGAACAGACTCATAGTACACCTATTACAAAGGACAGGTGTATTAGTGTGGCATTTTAAAGCATCAAAGCATCATGGTTTATGTTACCGTAGTGTTTCACAGCCAGTTGACAAGTACAGCAGTCACATATGCCCCAGAAACTTGGGGAGGGCAAAGCAGCTGGGAGAAGAAAACCCTCCATTGTTCAATGCCTTGAATACAAAGAAACTGAACACAAAAGATTTCAAATTCAGTCCTTTACTTACCATGTATAACAAGAAACCATGAAACTGTTCTTTCAGGAAAAAGCCAAGATGTTTTATAGCTACTGCACAGTTCTTGCCTTCAACAATTGGACTTAATCCAGCACCATGAGAAGATCTGAGTTACAAAAAATCATTAATTTCATTACAAACATGCTTGCCAGTATCATAAAGTGGTTGTCATACTTACCTTCATTTTAACCAAAAACTTGGAGGTGTGAGCCTGTTTTCTGGTATATGGGAGCACATTGTGCATTTTCAGTTAATTTGAGCAGTTGACACAGCTAACTACAGGTTTTATTACAATCTTTGGTTTAATTGGAAGCTTTCAGCACGTACTCTAGAAGTGTGGAAAAGGGATCTGTTTTTCAGAGTCCTATGTCTTCTAGCTATGGAATTTGTTGCACCTTAACACACAGCAAGTCTTTCAAGGCTGGAGCCAACTTCAGGGGAGCTAGCAGATAAGGGAGCCCTTAGCAAGACTGACTGTCCAGCTCAGCACCGCTCAGGGTGAGCTGAAGTGCAGAAGCAACTCATGCCACTCTGGCTACAGTTGGTCGTAGGAGAACTCCTCTGCAATTCTGTCCTCTACTTTTAATTTTCTTCTTTTTTTTTTTTTTTTCCATATTCTTGACTATTGGTGGAGTATGAAAGTTAATTTGAGATTACAAAATTAAAAAAAAAAAAAGTGTGGGATCTTGCTGTACTCCACACACACACATGCATATACATACAATCCTCCACCTTTCTCTCCTCCCTCCCCTGTTAAAGTAGCTATCTTGCACATCAAAGGCTGGAGGGTTTTTTTGGTACATTCAGGAATCACTCAGGAGGTGAACGAGCTTATTTGTTCCAAATGATGAAAGTTCGAAGTATTTAATTTATGCTAACAGTTCAGTAATGTAGCCACTCATGTGTGCTAATCCCACTTATTAAGCCTCCCTGTCTCCTATTAATAATAATTTAGCTAAATATGAGAAGTTTCAACAAGGTTATTCATACTTTCATATGTAATTATGCTAGATATAGGTATAGGATAATAATCTTCCTTTTCACAAAGTCTTTCATCTAAATAGAGCTTGGAGTGCCATAATCTGCACTAGGTGCTGCACAGGCTATGTTTGTCTCCTGTTACTGAGCTGTCTGCAGAGTTCTTATCTCCAAAATCCCCATGTGAGCAGAGAAGTGCTGTTATCTTTCTTGAGAGACAGAAACCTGTAGAGCAGAAAAACAAAGGAGCAGAACCCACAAAAGCATTTACACAACTTAATGGGTCCCAGGGCCTTCAGGCAAACTCTGGGAGTGAAAAGCAGTGAACTTTGCAAACGAGGTGGGCAGAGGACCTGAGTGTTCTATTGCCTATGTGAGAGCTTCAGCTGGTATACAAAAAGTGGCCATTTCCTTCTTCAGCTGCGCTTGAGAAGTGAGCCAATTGTCTGTACCTTGAGAGATGATTTAGTCCAAGACAGTTAAGCCTTGGCAGCCATGGTTGCCAGATCTGTTTTTAAGACCTGCTGCAGCTTTGTTCACCTCTGCTATAAGCAGCCTATTTGTTTCATCCCTCGCCTAAGTAGTCAACTTTATTCTTCCCCTCTCCAAGCCCAAGAACAGCCCACTTCTTTCTCCTGCTCCATACAAGTATTACATCTTCCCTTTCTCCCCAGCACAGTTCTGCCATCTCATTGATCTATTTTCCCACTCTCCTACAGGGTAGCCCACCTTCTGCATATATAGCACTTAGACAATCAGTCCCCAAATTGCACTGTGCAAACAGCCTGCCTTTCTCTCCATCATCCTGATTTCTGGCAACATCAGCCTACCTGCATTCTCTCCCAGCTGTCTCACAAGCACCCAAATCCTGTTGTTCCAAGCACCACAGCAGAATGAAAGAGATCTTGGCTCATGCTAGCTTCATTTGCTGCCAGCAGTTTCTTCTGTTGGACAAGTGACCAGTCATTCCCCATCTACCTTCTCCAAGGTCTGGTCTGGTTCTACAAACCTTGATCGTAGGTTGTCTCTTTCCAGACTGAGGAATCCCAGACTCTTTTTTTTCCTCAAATTCCTCAAATATATTCCTCCTTGTTCCTTAAACATAGAAGCCATCCCACCACATCTTTGATCACTCTTGTTTTTCTTCTGAAAAGAAGAAAATTTGAGGATTTGCATGGCGGGGGGTGGGGGTGGGAAGAGATCCTAAAGAATCATTTTGTATTCAGTCTGAGTTAGGAGTGGCAAGAGAGAAGAGGATGTACAGAGTGGCATAAGTAATGCTCTCTGTTTTGTTCTCCTTTCACTTTCTAATAATTGTTAAGAATGTTTTTGCCTTTTTTTGACATCTACCAAGTATTGAGCTAATATTTTCATACAACTATCTATCATCATGCTGAATCTCACTCCTGAGTGGTAACAGCAATCTCAGATCTTGTAATTTTCCATTAGAACCTAGGATTCTTTTCTCTACATGGATCACATTTTTCTCTGTGTATATTAAATTTTATATATTTCAGTGGCCACACTTGATAGGCAGGTCTGAATGTTTAACAGCAAACCAAGATATGTCTATGTTTTGGTTTGAATTTAAGAAGTTCTCTTTCTAGCAATAGATGTGCTGAGATCTTAGAAGCCATTACAATGGAATGACTGCCTTAAATATTTTTAGATGTTAAGGAGGAATATTGTTTTACTTAGTTATTCCTTTCCCTACTTGAGAAACTTGTGCCTTTTGTTTCTATGTGCTAGAAGCCAACATCTCTGCCTCTGTTTATTTTCTTATCAATATATCAGCAACATTGGTAGTACTATCAAAAGAAGGATGAGCTGCGAATAGTTTATTTTGCAAATACCTTGAATGCTGACAAATAGTGACTATTTTTGAGATGGGTTATGGCATATCAGTATACCTTTTTTGTTGTTTTGTTGCTGTTTACTTTTATCCCCAGGTGAATAGTAGATTTCAAAAATACTTACGTATTTAAAAGCAATGAGAATAATAGCAGTCAAACACTAGGCCAGTTCTATAATCTAAGTTGCTTTTTGTTCCAGTTAAAACTGAAACATACCTTCTAAAATGCTACAATTTGCTATAAGCAAAAAAAATGCAGAAAAAATTATAAACAAGCATTTAAGAAAAAAAAAATCTGTGCTTCATTTGCCAGCAGTAAAAAGTTCCTACCATTCAATATGCATTATTTGAAAACTCCTCTGTGCAGCATCATCAACAATGTTTACCCAAGCATGATGATTATGATTATGATTGTTCCAGGGACTTCATATCTGTTGTGCTTGTAGGTCATCACTTGCTGTAATAAGAGGGCCACCAGATTCACAAATGAAAGAGAAAAAAATTGGTAAATGTGATGTCAGCGTAGCAAATACTGTTTGATTAGATCTGCGAATAAGCCAAAACAGCTTGCTTTTGGCTGGAATTGACCTAGTAGATATCAGATAATGGCTGGTTGCAGGGGGGATTGATTTATTTATTTATTTACTATTAAATAAGTTATTGTTAAAGCCTGCCACATACATAGGAACTGTCAGTTTACTCTGCATGATCAAATGTTTCAGTCTATGCGTGCCTTTAACACATAGCTTAAGCATGCACTGGAGTTTTCCATTTTGGCTTGCTGTTTTTGTAAGTATCCATTTTGGTTCTAGTTGTCCAAATTTCCTGTCAGGATGTACACTATCTTTAAAAAGTAGGCAGCAGAAAAAGAGCCTTTTAATCATCAACACCACTGAAAACAGTGTCTTATTCTGCAGTTACTGATTGAAAGAACCTTCTTCACTGGGATAGAAAACATTTCTTTACGCTCTGTAACGAGAGCTTTACCGGCAGTAAGAGCCGGAGGGAAAGGTGACCCATGAAATCGTTACTTGTAGACGCAGTTCACTGCATGGGTGACAAGAAAGACAGTGGGCTTCTTACGTGTCTCAAAGTGGAGGGCCAAATTCAGTGCCTGGATAGGCTGTAGAGGAGCCAGGAGAGGCTTTCACCAGGCTGCCACCGTCCCTGGGATTCAGCCAGACCTACTTCTACCTGGCCTTCCACAGAAAGACGAGCAAGAATAAGACCTCCCAGGAGGTCATGCTACCCCGTGTTTGGGGACTAGGGGAGAATCGAATGTTAAATAACGCACTCCTGCCCACTCTTCATTTAACATTTCAGGGATTAGTTTTATCTGTCTCTGTGAGAAACTACTGTGTTGCTGACAGGTATCTATGCAGTGAGACGATACGCTAGTGTGGTCGTAGCTGCGTTTTGTGTTTCCAATTTTCCATTTAATAATCCAAGCAGAAATGAATAGGAATGCTAAATAGGAGTATGAAATATTATTTTCATTTTCTCTGTTGCTGCATAGCAGGAGGGAAAATAACCAAATGCCCCTAGAGGCATATCCATTTGTCTAGAACATAGGAAAGGATTTGCACTGGAATCAGAGCATTTTACAGCATGGCCATGCCTCTCAGAGCTGAAAGCATCATCAGAAAGTCAGCCAGTGGTGCATCTTTCTTCACACATAGGCTTCTTGTGGAAAAATAGCGCCCACCTTCATGGAAAACGTTGGAAATGCTTGTTTGCCACAGGTGTTCAGTAGTAGTAGTGTGTTGAGTAATAGTGCTGAGTACTACATTGAAGAGAGGCAAATTGTGACTGACCAGCCACAAATGAGCATGAAGGAAATGCACACAAATTTGACTCAGTGCTCATGTACACATATATAAACCCAATCTGTTCAAAGTTTGCATTTCAGCCCCTCACTGCTTATTTCTCCTACTCTATAACCACTCTGCTCACTAAGTAGTGGGGTTAGAAGGTCATTCTTCAGCAGATTTAACAAGGTAGCTGTTTTGACACTGAAGGAATAAGCTAGGTACAGACTGTTTTTGCCAGAAGAGACAGAGTTTGTAGACAGATGTGGTTTTTAATTCAAGATCAGCTGATAAAGCCGGGAGAAACAGGTATCTAACATTTCTAGCCCACAGACCTTTCATCAGATCATCTGCTTTGCCAGAAGACGTGGTATTGAAGCCTTTTCCATGGCTAGGCCAGACAGATAGCTGCTTAAAAAGACAGGTTTAAACCATGCTGTCTTTAGTGCATCTAACAGCCCAGCTCTTTTCAACTGATTCTTACTGAGAACTAAAATAATAAAACCAGATTATGCGAATAGACTTTGTCTCTTGTCTAGCTTTTCCCGGGGTCTGATGGCACCTGGCTGTTATCAAACTGTCAAGTTCTGATCTTTTTCCGAGAGGAAAATATACACCATCTATTGTCCTTGGGTTTAGCTTTGAAAAACAATTCAGTTATATCTTCTGTTTTGCAAAGGGCAGAATAAGCGGTTCAATGTCACCATTTTTCTTGTCTTTCTGTGTTCTTGGAGGCAACTGAATTGGGAGAGTAATGCCTCAGATCAACACGAAAAAATGAAAATAATACACAGAGTGCAAAAAATGGAACTCCCTTAAAATACTGCAAAAATCGGCTTTATTTATTTGTTAGTAAGGTTTTAATGATCTCAAAACTCTAACATGCCAAACAAAATTGAGGTAGACAAAAATACTGGTTTTATTTTCATTTTGTATCTCAACATTACAAAAAAAAGAGGTCTGAGATCCTATGCTAATAGTCCTCCATTTAATATTTAATACTCATGGTAAAAGGTTCTCTAAAAAACCAGCACTCTAACCAGAGAGATCTGACACATTTGACTTCAGTGTGACACTTAATGAATTTGGTTTTTGGTATCGTATTATGTGTCTGAATGATATTCCTAATGACAGTAGTTACAACTATTGCCAGGACATCATACCTTTTGCACACACCTTTTTAATATTTTGAATTTACACATTGATTTCTCCAGCAAAATTAGAAACTAAAGATGGAAGTCCACCAGATTCTTTGTTAACATACCGTACCATACATATCAAGACACACTGGTGGTATAGGCTTCATATAGGAAAGAAAGGAAAATAAAGCTGCATGTAAACCCAAAAAAAGGATTTGACAAATATCAAAGACAGCACTGAAAATGAAAACATTTACCACAAGAGAAGCAGAAGATAAACGCAACAAGAAATTGACATTATTCTGAAAAAAAACGTAAGCGCTCAAAAAAAGCTGGGAAAAAAGCTGAACAAGACATGGAATGACTCACCCTGGAAAATAACAAGATTGTCACAATACAAAGGAAAATACAGTATCAACACTGAGGAAAGGTTCATTTAGACTGAGAAGAATGTAACAATGGATAAAAAGCACATTTGAAGAAAATATTTGATATCAGATGAGAAGAGTAAAAGAAGGCTGAAAATTAAAGAAATTAAAAAAAAATCAAAAGGGAAAGGCTTATCAAAAGGGGAAAATGTTAACACAGAAACTAAAGAGGGACCAGTTTCTCATCAAGACTCGTTAAATTGCTACTTGTTCCATAAAAGGACAAGTAGAAATATTATGTAATGAAAGAGAAGTTTTATGTAAATCCCCAAAATATTTACTAAAGGGTATAGGGATGAAAATAAGTCATATTTTCATTGCTAAGTCATCAATAAGACTAATAAGTTTTAAAGAAATAGAAATCTGGAATGTTAACCACAAGTCCTTTTCATGTCTGTTTGCTATTGTACCATGTTGTGGGTTATTTAGACTTCCTATAGGAGAAAGAGGAAGCAGTAATAGAAATCATGTCGTTAGAGCTAGTGAATTGATTTGCTTGTCAGATTTCCTTATTTCCAAATTAATTTTAGTGAATTTGGCTTGACACAGCACAAGCTAAAACATCATGACATGACAGCTAAAGGTGAAGATGAGCATTGTCACCCTACCACAGCCAAGTGTTTCCTAGACTGTAGAGCAAGCTTCTTCACCAACCATTTTTCAGTGCAAGCACCAGAGGGGTATTGCAGGAATTGGCCTCTGGCCTCATGGCTTTTCTAAACCACTGATGCCTGTTCAAAGCAGCTGTAAAGTACTATCACATCAGGATATTATAAATTTGTTCATATTCTGACCAGGTGCGTATATATACTGAATGGCCAGAGATGAACCTTCTAATCCATCCTTATTACAGGCTATAAAACTGCAGTTACTTAGTGTAGACATTTGTGGTCATGTTTTAAGGAGACTAAATTCCTGATGTAAAGGTTTCAAATGATGGAGAGTCTACACATTCACTGATGATCCGTCCCGGATGTTTATCATTCACCTTGTAAAATATTTCAATGTGTTACCTGCTGGAAGTGAAAGTTAACTATTGGCATAACGACCATGCCAGGACCACATTCTCTCCGCGTAGTAATTTACTGTGGAAAACTAGGAAATAGTTCTGCCACCTATGACCGCTGTGCTTGCCCTTTGGTGGGGGTGTGTTCACGATGGGTAGCTTGTTCATGGTATAAATAAAAGGGGATTCTTAAAGAAACCCTCTAAGAAAGGGAGCACACTGACCTAGCTAAGGCTTTTCCAGCACCTACCTGAGTAGGTAACCACGTTAGCAGCTGCCAGAAGTAATCTTTAGCCTGGTCAGATGATCACGAAACTTCAGCCACAGCTGAAAACCTGGAGATGAAAAGGTACCAAACTGCTCAAAAGTTGGTCCCCACCAGGGTGGAGGGCAAAGCTGGAAGCTGCTGCAAGCTCACAATACTCACAAGCAACATAACTGAGTTATGTCTACCCACCAGCTTGAGATGAAAGCCAAGCGGAAGTATAGCCTGAGAGCCATGCATTACTGCAGTCCTGCAGGAGTGGGCCTTATACTGTATAGTATAATACCTATAAATATTGGTGTGCAATATATAATAATTCTTATTCCTACTGAGAAACTAAGCCAATTGCAAAATGGTGTTGCAGCTGGAGTTTGTCTCAAATATGCTATCCACTGGTATTAGTATTGTGTCTTGCATATGTGTATCAGTGTGTTTGTCCATGTTAGCATGCGTATGGGTTTGGAAATCACTACAGTTGTTTCCTCGCATCTACGGTCTTTCAATAACATGAAAATCAGCTGACCAAAATCTTTAATGACATTTTCCCTTAGGACAATCCTAAAATAGTCTTTTATTGGTGGAGCTCAGCACATGGAACTTTCTTCCTGTGATACCAGAAGTCCATTTAACAAGAACTGTCATTCAAAGTTAATCCTTCTCCTAATGAACCAACCTCTATTGTATGTAAACTCTGTAGTATCCTGAAAGATGCTGACCTTGCATGAGAAGACACGTCCGCAGTCTGCTTTCCAAATACAATCAACTGCTTGAGCATCTTGGCAATTTCTCCCGCAACTTTTGTTCACTCAGAAATTTCCAATTTGCTTCATGTCAATATAGCTCATAACATCCCAAACAGCCAGGTAGAGCGTGCAGACATGGAAATGAAAAACTGACACAGGAGTTTTTTCTTTGTTTCCTTGAAGGACAAGCTGGCAGAAGTGGCTCTGGTGCCTGAGGACTAGGAGGCCCAGCAGGGCAGGGTACCTATAAAGCACCAAGTGTTTTTACACTTAAGTTGCCCGCCATTAAAAGTCGCATCACATCTCTGCTGAGTAGACGGTTTCACTCAGATGGGAACAGTTTTATCGCAAACACAGAAACCATTCACACGGCTCCTGGGTTGCGCTTGGGCGGTCCTGGGATGAAGTGGGGGATCGTGGGTGCCAGCTCACACTCCCAAAGCCCCGCGGGTTTGCCGGGGGTGTTTCTAGCCCCCCACCTGCCTTTTCACACCGGGACACCCAAGAGGGCTGGGCTCATGCCGGGAGGCAGGCTGCCTGCTCCCCCCGGGCCGGGGGGTCGCGCAGGGCGGGGTGTCCCGGCCGGGGCATCCCGCTGGGCCCACGCGTGCCGCTCTGCCGCGCAGGACCCCCCCGCCCGGCGCCGCCCCCGCCCCGCGCTTCCCCACCACGCGGGGCCTGGTGTTTGTTTCCCTTAATTTTCCACTTCTTGTTTGGGTGGTTTGTTTTTTTTTTTTCCTTTTCTTTTTTTTTTTTCTTTTCTTTTTTTTTTTCTTTTTTTTTTTTCTTTGTTTTTTTTGTTTGGTCTTGTTTTGTCTTGAAACGGTGCCGGTGCCTGCGCCCTGACCCACTTCTAAGGCGGATAATGATATTCTGCTGCTCCAGCCCCCTTCCCCCGCTCCCCCCCTCCCAGTTCCCAGGGAAGAAGCACCCCCTCTGCCTCCCGGCTCGGGGAGCAGCCTACGAACGCCACCTACTTACAGGCCGGCAGCGCTTCCCAGCCCCGCCGAGCTCCCCGCGATCATCCTCCCGGTTACCCCCAGCAATAAGCGCTTGCAAAATCGGGCCCTTAAATCATCGCCGGGAGCCGGCCCCGAGATTGCTTTTTAAGGGGGCTCCTCCGTGGACGCGCCCTGCGGCACGCCCGGCGGGGGGCCAGGCTCCGCGGCCCCGCAGCACCCGCGCCCGGGGGCGGCACCCACCGGCCCCGCACCTCGCTGCCCTCCGAGACGCCAAAAACGCCCCCCCCTCCCCCCGCTTCCACCGCCAATTAAACTTTTCCTTCCCACGCCGGCGGGGGGGGCGGTGGCCCGGGGGGCCGCCCGGCGCGGAGCCGCTCTCCCCACGGGGCCACGCTTTGCCCGCGGCGACGTGAAGCGGCCCCCGGCCCGCCTCTCTCCTGCCGGTTGGGGGGGGGGTGTCTGCCCCTCCCGCCCGCGGGCGGGCGCGCCCCCCCCCACGCACACGCATACACTCACACACAGAGGCACGCAGGCACACTCACACGCGCGCACACGTGCGCGCCCGCCCAGTAGCGCGCGGTCTCCGCCCCCCCCCCCCCCCCCCCGCGCAGACAGACACACGGACACGCACATCAAGCGCACACACACGCACACAGAGACACGCACACGCACGCACACGCCCCCCCCCCCCCCCCCCGCCCGGGCACACCCGCACAGCCCCGGGCCCTCGGCAGCGGCCGCTCGGCGGAGCGCGGTGAGCGGAGGGCGGCCCCCGGCGAGCCCCCGCCATGCGCTGAGCCGCGGCCCCGCAGCACCCAGCGCCGCTCCTCCCGCCCCGCCCGCCCGCGGCGTGGGGGCGGCCGCCGGGCGCGGCCGCGGCGCGGAGCCGGCTCCCCGCCGGGGAGAGGCGCAGCTGCCCGCGGAGGCAGGCGGCAGGCAGGCAGGAGGAGGCTGAGAGGCAGCCGGACGGGCAGGCAGGCGGACGGGAGGAGGCAGAGGACGATTTGGACATGCTCATTCTCGGGCGCTTGGTTGCCTGCATCCAGCTCGCCTGTATCCTCCGAGTGGGTGAGTGATGTGCTGTGCGTGAATTCGTCTTTGCGTTTCAGACCAACTTTTCGGTGGGGTTTTCTCCCTCCGCTCCCATTTGCTCAGAGCCGCAGGTGCGACCGCCGGCTGTTCCACACCGCGGAAGCACGCCGTCAACACCACGCGTGGGAACGGTGCTCCTTACCGCTTTTTACCTCAGCCTCCTGCTGCCGGGCTCCGCGGATGCGCGGTGCCCCCGCGCCGCCCCGGCACAGGCGGGATGCTCCGCGGGTGGGTTCGGCAGCCCGCTCTGCCTCTGCTCCCACGGCGGCGTCTCGCGTGGCGCCCCGCGGAGCCGCTCCCCGCCGCGCCCTCCGCAGGGGTCTGGCCCCGCGGGGCAGCCCGCACCCGCGGGGGAGGCGGTGTGCGCCTCTGGCGGGGAGGGGGGGGAGGAAATCCCTGCCGAGCAGTATTGGCAGCGAGCTTCTCCGTGGACGTGGGATATGAAATTTTACTTTAGCCTCTCGCACGAACAGTTTGGAAGAGAACCGGGGACGGGGGCAAAATTTCAGCCCAAAAAAAAGACTCGTTCTCCAAGAACGGGCAGCCTCAGCGGTTGCCCGATTGCCCGAAACCAGGGTATAACTGCTGCCTCGAAAAGCAAAAGAGAAGTCGTTCGTTCACGTGGGACACTGCGTACAGAATATGGATTCAGATATAGATTTTTAGTAGGACCACTTACATAACCAAATTAATTTTCAATTCATTCTGATCTGTGCAACTGGAGCGCATCCTGAAAATCGTGCAATGCTCTGTTTTTCGGTATTGTTATTGCAACCAGCGTGAGTCAGTTGATGCTGTTAGAAGTGCCGTCTTAAATACTTTGTCAAATAAACGTTAGGAGCGTAAGTGGTGGGGTTTGTATCATGTTGAATGATCGTTTTGAATTGATGAGCTTCTGTCAAATAGATCACTCGGAAATACTAGTTGTTTGCTGGCATTTAAGTATGGGGAATTTAGGAGCTTCAGCCCATTGTGTACAAAACCAGTTTTACAATAGGCGTCTTGTGATAAAGTAGGCACTAACCTACATTTTTCACCCAATAGGTGGTTCTGCTTCTGAAACCATGAAGCTCTATAAACAAAGATCGGTGTTAGGTTACTCGGAGTGAAAGCAATTTCGTACCGAGTTCTGCTAGTTAGAGAAAACTACTTTTTCAAATTTTGTCAGGTGAAAAAATATTTTTACCTCCTTTCTGAAAGTACAGTGAAAATTCAGCTATAAATGTGATGAATGTAACTGACCTTTAATTAAAATGTATGATCTTTATAAGGGCATTAATACAATTTTAATGTCACTTTTAAACTAACCTATTTCTAAAAACAGGGTACTTACTCTAATCTAATTCCCTTGTACTGGTTTGGCAAAGAATGCCTGTCATAAAACTTTTGATAAGTTTTCATAACATCTTTCTTATATTACCAACCTGTTTCCTGAAATCAGAGGTACTCCCAAGACTATTTAAAGGACAAAATTGGCAGGTGCTTGTATATGTGTGTGGAGGTATAAGAAAATGCATGATGAGTACAGATCAAGTATACCATAATATGATCATAATGTAGTACAACACAGTTCAATTTGGGAGGCTAACTTCCATGTTCAGATGATCCTACCACCTTGCAAGCAATGCAAGACGTAAACGTAACTTTTTTAATGAAACCTGTTTTTTTAAATAATTTCATCTCAAGACTTTTTAGAAATAAGGTGGTTTTGTATAATGTGATATTCAAATACATGGTCTGCGTGTGTATGTTATATTCATGAATTTAGAAGATCTGTCGGGATGGGAAAACAAGATTTTTTGCTCACAAGTGAGGTATAATATAAGTGCGGCTACTTTTTTTTTTTTTCTCTAGACTGATACACTATTGTTTTCAAACCTGACCTGAAGGGGACACCCTTTCTAGGCGTGATGGATGATTTGGTCTCAATGGTTGTTCGTTCTGAAGACTCATGAGCTAGAACTGCTTGGTTTGTTCAACAACATGATTGTTCCCAAAAATGAATACCCTGTACAGGTTATTAGACTGATTCAACCAGATTTCATTTGAATCTGTTCCTCTCTGAGTACCTCTCCGTAACTAAATATGCTCTCATCTGATAGTATTAGCTCACAGGAGTAAATATTTTGTTAGGATTTTTATATTATTTCCTTTAGGTTTTTCATAAAAAAAGGAAATAATGATTGCATACTACCAGTGTAGTAGGACTACCTAGGGCTTGGTGAGAGAGGAGGACGGGGTTGGACAGGCTGGCTCTTTCCATTAGGTATTTCTGGTATGGAAGAAACCAGACCCAGGGCTCTGTGGATGTGTGGATGTGTGTATGTGTTGCTGAAGAGCGGGGCAGTCTCCCTTTGCATTCTGGAGACTATGCTTACTAGTTCAAGGCTAGGCAACATGTAGATGCCGGTCTCATTTCCTTGTAGTTTTAAAACTGTTGTTGAGTTCTCAGCTGGTCACAGACAGAGCTCTACCGCATGTCCTTTCTAATGAATCTGTTTGGGAGTTTTGCTGTTGCCTCTGGGAGATTCAGCAGGAAAATCTTAGTCTCGTATGTGTTCAGAAAAGACAAGGTGGTCAAATCAACCTCACCAAAGAAAAACCTATTAGAGCAGACAGAGGGAAAAAGTTCTTTTGGGAATGACAAGACAGTGACAGTTCTTTCTCTGTGTTATTGAAGAAATGCTTAGGGGCTTGATTCTGATATCCCTGCTGAGATAAGAATAGCACCTTCCTCCACAGTGTTATTGAAGCCAAGTACTGATGTAATTATTTATGGAGCAGGGTATTATCTGAGTATTCTCAGTGAGTGCCATTCAGTGAAGTTCAATGAAACTACTTGTGGAGTGAGATGCTATTCAGTCGGAAGTAAGGGCACATGAGAAGTCCTGTGTGATTATTTGTGGACACTCCTGTGTAGTTAGAACAGAGATTTCTTATGAAGTTATTTCTGTTACTAAAATAAAAGGAAAAAAAAACCTCTGTGGACAATTCACTTGCTTTTTTACATTTTTATTTTAAATGAGAAATATAAGAATCTGTAATCTTCAGCCTGCATGTATCTCAGGCTGAAGATATTCTTTGAAATTCTGCCCCGGCTTACTGACGTGTTCCATATAACCTCTTGAAAGTCAATGGTGCATGCCCTTTTTGTAGCTTTTGTCTCATTGTGCTTATGGAAAAAATATCTGGAGTCTTTTCAATAAGTAGACTATTTATGAATCTGTGTAGGCAAGAAAATGTTAATAGAAAAAGGAGCATGTTTTAACAAATTACATTATAATTGTGGCTAAGTTTGAGTCAAAGAGGTGTAAATATTTAGGCGAGACTTAAAAAATATTCCCTGCTCTCACTGGCAAAATGTATGGGTGATTTCCCCAAATAATGTAAAAAGTCTCTCCAAAATTAGCTCATCTACACCCTACTACTATCACTGTCTGACCTCAGTCAGGGTTTTGCCTTTCAAAACGCAGCTAATTAAACTACGGATTGTTTAATTAGTCGTGTCTCACTTTAATTTTTCACTATCTAGAAAAGATCTCTCCCATGTTTTTAGTTTGTTTTTGGCATCCCAGTACCATGCTTTTATTCACATAAAAGTAGTAATGTTTCCCTAAATATTCTAATTTTTCTTATACAACTGACATCAGGACTGTATTTCCAAGCCAGCGGACAGCATACATCTCATGACCAGCAAGAAAAGCAACTTCTCCGCGCTCTTTACTGGGCAGCCCCAATTAATAATAATGAGAATCTGAAGGACAGCATTGGCTCAGCTTTCTAAATCCAATCACACTTTCTGTTCATTCTCATGTCCGTGCGTTTAGATTCAGTAAGCCCTTAGACTGTCAAAGAACTATGGGATCAGATCCTTCTTTTTTGCACTAACCTCTTATTTTGACAGGATTTTTGTGGGCCAGATACTTGGCGTACTACAAACTCAGTTACATCACAGTAAGATTACTGTGTCTTATTTTTAATGCTGTAGCATATTTTACACTTAAGATGACATGTTCCTATGGATGATGATGTTCCTATGGAGAAATCTAGTCCTGCCGTACCTAAAATATAAGAGCTAGAACAAAAATAGGAATTTTAGGACTGTTAAACCTTCTATTTTAGCCATCTGTATTATAACCATCTATATGTTATGCATTTTTGTACCAGAAGAGATTGATATATACCAAAATCTAAATATACAGTACGGATTTATTTTAGGTTCAAATACTGGCAGGTATGAAAAGCTGTGCAGAAATGAATGACATTTCAAAAGTTAATGTCAGTGTAACCTAATATTTATTCAGCACACTAGTCTGTGGAACATATCTAAAATAGTTAAAGCTGTACTTTGCAATGTTTGTTCAATACAATGTGTAAGGAATGTTTTCCGAGTTCTGTTTGGTATTACTTCACCTCTAAATATACTCTTCTGTCTCAATTCCTGGAGAGAAGCTAAATAATACATGCAACATTACAGTGATAATTTGAAACTATTCTAATTATAATCTGGATTATAAATCAGGATGTTAATTTCTGAACGTAGGCACTTGCCCATTTGTTAAGGAAGGTGATTTCCTTCATTTTCTGTACTCATCATTTAAGTGGTCACTGCCCACTATGAGTTCGCTAATTAGGAATTTAAGGGTGAACAGATTCTGTTCTTTTGCTGACAATTTCAATTCCTCTTCAAACGTGCCGTGCTTCTCAGTATTCCCCGTAGGGCCTGGAAGTCTGTGGCAGTTCCGGAGCCCCCTGCTCCCATTTAACAGCTCGATTCTCACAGCTTCGTGCACCATTTATGTGGCTTTCCTGCATGAGACATCCTTTGGCTATTCAATAAGCTTCTTTTCCCATAAAGACAAAAGTTACCTTTTTGAATACATGTCAAGGCTTCTGCATTAGAAAGATAAATCAACAGGAAGAAAAGGACTTGCAGTATTAAATAAACAAAATCCGCTAAATGAAAGGTAGCACTTTTTCAAAGAGGCTGGGACTGTAAATGAAACTTGGCTCCAGCAGGTTGTTGAAGAACTGTTGGCAGCAGAGTACTTTTGTAGGAAGGTATGGTGCAGGTTGCTTGTTGAATACAAATTACTGATGTCGATCAATTCAGTCTTGAGGCTCAGGTGGAAATAACTGGAGATTTTACAAACAAGGTGAGGGTTTACTTCACTTGTTTTGCATCGCTGGCTGATATTGTGGCACTATCTGGTCGAGGTGAAATAATAGACTTCTTAAGAAAAACGGGCACTGTGTAAAAGTGTCATGGATTATTCTAGATGAGGCACGCTTCTCAAAAGCTCCTATTGTCTTCTACTTCTTGCCCATACTTGACTTAAGTTTTCTTAATCCACCAGAAGCAGCTGTATTTCACCCTAGAAATCAGTATTTTTCATTACTAATTGAAGACTGCAGGAGCTGTTGTTTGAGTTAGCTAATTTTGGAAATCATTATTGTGGTAAAAGTCCCGTGGAGGACAAAAATACTATCCTACATCTGATAAGGAAAGCTCAGCACTGAAAACAGGATACCAGTGGAACTTGGGTGCCTGAACCCAAAATTTTAATTAAAAGGGTCCCTGACTCAGCTAGTAGCTCTCAGGACTTCCAGGGAAGCTTACAGGCAGGTACAATTCCTCTTCTGCATGTGCCTTACCTGACCCTATTATGTGCATCTCTGCCTCTTTCCCTCCTAAGTTTAATTGGAATCCAAACCCAGATGTTCTTTCGGATGACTTCCCTGATCCCTAAGTCAGTAAGACTTGCCTAAATAGGCGCTGACACGATTAGGTGTCTTGATCTGACTGCTGTTGCTACTTCTGTTTAAGACCAAGGGCAAGGCAATGGCTGTGCCTTTGAACCTAAATCTCCTGTCTCCAAACATTAGGTTTTGTCAAATGAGAGGACTCTTCATGCTTCTTGTTTAAGATGAAGCATTTTTCCTTAAAAAAAAAAAAAAAGGAAGAAAAAGAAAGGGTCGGTTACAGGGAAGGACTAGGGAGAAGAACAAAAAATATCAGTATGCCACTGCATGAAATCAGAGTTAACCTACTTCTTAAATACTGTATACACTTATGTTCCCCTCCTCTCAGAAGGGGCACAGCAGACTCAGAAAAAGTAAGAAAATGGCAACAGGGTATCTGTTTTCAGGAATGACTAAATAAGGTAGGACTCCCTGTCAAGACCAAAGACAACTTAAAAGTTTGTCTTGTAGAGCATTATAAACTCACAAGTGATGGGAATAGATTCTTCACTGACTCTTCCAATACAAGAGCAAGGGGACAGCAAATGAAGGCAGTAGGAGACAGATTTAAATAAAAGGGTAGTTCTTCCTGCAACAGGTGATAAGACTTGTGAAACTCTGCTATAGGCTGCTCTGAGAGCAAAACGTTTTGAGGGGATACTAGATAAGCTCTTCAAAGAGAAACCTACTGGGGGTTGCTAAGCAGATGGAAACCACATCCGTTTCAGGAATTTTTGGAGCTGGAAGTAGAGCCTGGGAGAGTTTGCAAGGAAATTTTCAAGCATGTCACATAAGTTTGCCTTTTTCTTACTGTTCCTTAAGCATCTGCTTCAGGATTTTGGAGGCAGGACTCTGAATTGGTAGGGTAGTACAGCAAGAGAGGAAGTACCAGTTCTTATGCTTGCTCCTACTCAGTATTTCATTATCTACTTGCTGGATACAATGCATAGATCACTCCCACTGCCTTTCCTCTGGTCGTGCTCTAAAAAGAGCAGGTTTTGCCCTTTTCTTTGGAAGTTGCAGATACTTACTCTCCAAAGGGGATTCTAGGTTGCATTTCTGAATGGACCCAACCTTCCAAAGGTGGGTAGAGCTCAGATGCATTTCCACCAACTCAGCATTTTACATCAGCTGTCCTGGGCAGCTGAATGCCATTTGAGCAAGCCAGTTTCTTGTTTTTGTACTCAGCTGCCTAGCTCAACTAAGACAGTGTGAGAGCCTGAACTTCAAGGCTCTGGAGCCTACTGCTATTGCCTAACAGGTGGGTGATTCAGCTAAATGCAGTCTTGCATCTGGGCTTTTGTCTAAGTCAGGGCTCTCAAATCCATCATTTACACCGTACATTCAGATTCAGCAGCTGAAAAATAGGCTAGACATGGTTTGGCTGCTTGATATATAAAAAGCAATATTCTCTAGATTTTTATAACATCCAGTTAGACACACAAGGTAACATATTTTTTTCCTACAGCCCGTTATGTTTCACTGAACATATAGACTGTAGAAAATTCTCTGTGTGATGCTAAAGTATTAGAGGTCCTACTTTGCAGATAGCATCCAGCAATGTGCATTTCTGTTTGAAGATATTGGGACTGCTCACCTGACTAGTGAGAGATCTCATGAAGAGTTTTCAGGAGCAATGTATGTGTTGGCACTTTAGCTCCGAATTGTCATCCTCATTGCCAAAAGGTTTCTGTTAGATACTGGATTACCTGAAGACTGAAGTATAAAGCAGGTAGCATTTGAAGAGGTATCCATCTTCACTGCCTTATTTATCTGTTTGCTGAGATAGGATAACAGTAAAAGCAGTGAAGAGTTGATTAAACAACATCAGAAACGGTGAAATAAGAGACATCTAGAGTACTTGACTGAAGCCATGTTACAAAATTGGTCTTCCAAGTCTTGTAAATATAGCAGGCTGCATAAAAATAAACAAAATCAAATGTATCTTAGTGAATGAAGGTGTATGTCTCTGTAAATGCCCAAACAGAATGTGACAAAGGATTCCTGCCTTATTTAAAATTTCATTAGAAATCATGACATGTTCTTTGATTTGGGACAGGTTTTCTGGTCTTTTTTAGAAGCTATCCAGGCCAAATTCAAATTTTTCCTTAAGTAAATGGAAGGCTTGAGTGACTTCATTGAGATTTAGACTGGTTTGTGTCATAATTCTTCAAAATATAATTTTCCAACTATAATGCTGTTTTTCAGAGTTGTCAAAGCCTTGGAAAAGCAAAATTTGTAGTGTTCTGCAGGGGCAGAAAGGTATTGAAGAAACCGAAAGCTTTTTGAAAGCTAAAGCAAGTATTTTGAGGAAAAATTAAGCCTTTAAAATCAGTGTTTAAAAAAAGACCTGATTCTTCAGTTGCTTTATATGCTGAACTCCATGATTTCAGCAGAAGTTCCCAAAAAGAAGAACATCTGCTTGCTTCGCCTAAATAGCTAATGATCAGAGTAACAGCTGGCTTTATAAAAGTGACCTAGTATTACTCCAGGCAGTTTGTCTTCTAGCTCCATCCCCAAACTTACCAACTGTGTTTCATCCATTTCTAGCCATCTGGAAAAATCATTTTGTTCCAAGTGTATGTCAGTTGTTTCTATCATTTCCTTTTGCAACTCTTATTCCAATAGGTGTGTGTAAGTATGATTATTAACAAATTTGGCAGGCTGGGACTTCCTGGGAGGCTAAGGAGCCTTCTGCCAGCCCCACTGGAGCACTGCTGTTAGGTGTGTGGGACATTTTGTGTTACATGGTGCGCTTACCACGCAACCCGTCCACCAATCATCTGCACAGAGTTTGGGGTGGGTCCTGTCTGGTCTGTGCCTCCTTCTTTCTTTGTAATCTTTGATTTTTGGACAGTAGCTTTGCATTTCATGTATCTTGCAGTGTTGCAGAAAAATTCCAAGGAACGAGGTTCTCTTTGGGCATTTTTTGTTTTGTTTTGTTGTTTGGGTTTTTTTTAAACACACTTTAGGTTTCTGTTTAAAAAACTGCATCACTGTAGATACACAGATCACAGTAGAACTAATTCTGACTCACATCAGTGGAACTGTGTGTGAATAAATGCTGGATGAGCATCAAGGAGAAAAAGATCCAGAAGAGCTATTTAAGTTTTAGGATAGTGCTGACACAAAACCAAATGGATACAAACTGGCAATGTGTAAATTTAAGCTGAAAATTAGAATAAGGTTCCTACCCATTACAGCAATGGGATTTTGGAAAGTCTTTCAAATGGTAGTAGTGGGAGCAAAAAGCCAACCTATTTTTTTTTTTTCTAAGCATAGAATACCATGTTTTTTGCAAGATCCTGTGGCTCCTGCAGTAGGAGAGAACCCCATAAACGATCTAGGAGTCCCTGTCAGTGAGTGCCATGGTACAGTTTCAACTGTGCTAAATAAGAAAACTGAGCAGCGTGCACCTGGCTGTGCCAGCCAGCTGCCCATCACTGAAACAGCATAAAACAGTCATTCCTCGTGACAGATCGATACATCTGTAAGCCAAGGTACTGCAGACTGAGTGGTCACTTGGCATCTCCAGTACCACTCAGCATTTCGAACTGCACTGAGTAGTAGAACATCATAAAGTCTAATATAAAGTCAGCAGACTTAAAAATTTACATTTTGGGTTTAATTATTGTATTTTGAGGCTGTTGACAGTTAGCTATTTTAAATAAGATTACTTGCACAAGCACAAGGTAAGAAATCTTCTTTAAAGAAAAGTATTTGAAATCTCATGTGGTTGTATGACTTCAGGAGCAAGGGTGTAATTAAAATACTAGCCATAGAAGATCTTTGAGAACTGGCAGTGCTCTCACTTTCTCACATGATGGAACCATAGGAAATTTCAATTAATTATATTTCAGTGTCAGATTTTACATTGGCTGAATTCTGAGAGTATTCTCAGGCTCATCCACCCATTTCTCATCAATCCTCTCCATGTCCTCCTTTCACATTCTCAGATAAGTGGTTTGGCCTCCCCAACAGCCCCGTGAACGCTCTCCTCACCACGTGCACATTTCTCCAAAGACATAGGCAGTTACATGTTAGTCTACTTATGTAAAATTAATCCTGCAACTTTGTAAAGGTCTTCCTTGACAGGTTTCTGCCCCCCTTTTAATGTGTGTTTCTTACATATCTGATACAATTCCTCTTCACTGTTTCTTTCTGTGTTTTGTATTATCACCAACTTTGTCCTCTTCTTTGTTTGGGATGAAGAAAAAGGGATTAATATTTTGCTTACTGCTTTATCTGTATGGTAAAAAAACCCCAAACACATAAACCAATACAATATGTGTTAGAACTAAGCGAACAGTGGTTAAAAAAATGTAGATGCCTATTTTTTTCTCTATGAGTTTATTTTCTGCACAGCTTTCTAATCACCTAGTCAAAGGTTTAGTTTTTGGTATCTCTTGATGAGAGAGAGAAAACAGATTTCTGTATTTAACATACATATATCTGAGCAGAGGTCAAGTCAGTATTACATTCAACAGAATTCATTCAGGAATGCTTAGACTAGAAATTATTCTTTTAATCCATTAGTGAAAAAATACATCCATACAAAAAGCTTATGGGAAGCTGTCCTTTAATGGGAGTATTTTTCAGTCCTTTCTGGGTTATGCTATCCACTGTGGGATTTGTAACGTGTGAATCAGCAGAGAATATATGTTTCCATGTGGCAGTAGTCTTCACTGTCTGGATGGGAAGTTCCAACCTTTTTGTGTGAGGTGATAAGACTGTGACACAGAATCTGCTAAAGATTTGTCTGAGTAGTGGCTGTACTGAGGGAGGGAAAGATGACAAAAGGAACAGATATGCTGTTAGGAATATGCGCATATCTTAAATGATCTGATTAGCTTTTGCAACTGTTTAAGTGTTTACAGTAGGAAAAGAGATTCATCATATTAAAACAAATTGCAAGTGCAATTTAGAGCAAATTAAAAATACCCTTATTGCCCTGCTGAATGGGAGAAGATAGATTTAGCTAAATCAGGTGAAGCTAATAAGGGGGTGACGCATAGTGGCTGGTTTCAGGTTACATGCAGTTGAGTGAAATAGAAGAAATTGTATGTGGAGCAACCAGAAAATGTAGTCTTGTTTTTGGTGAATAAGGTAATATGAATTAATCCGCTTTTTCTAAAATGATTTATACATTCTATCACAGTTGTAAACAGTGCATTTGAATAAAACTGTAATCCAGGTTTTCATGGAAAAATTACAATTATTGAGGGGTTTTGTTCATTAGTTAAAGAATTCCTTGGACGTGCAGGAGTTTTTCTAAATATATGAAACCCTGGTCCCCTGAAATCTGTTGTTCACTTGAAAGCAACAGGTAATTTGACCCACTCAGAGTAGCTTTACGGTTAGATCAAAGGAGAGATTTAGCCACCTTGCAGTGGGACTCAAAATGCTGGGTTAGACATCCTGCTTGTTGTGTACAGAGCACGAGAGTTATAGGCACCTAGGCTGGGATCCATAGCAGCCAGCATGTCTGGTGTGGGGACGTGCAAGCCTGGCTGGTAAAATAAAGGTCACTGTAGGTAAGAAAGTACAAAAAAGTAACAAACTGGGAAGTGCCTCTTAGGGCCACATATTCGGCATAACTATGCTGAAACATCCTGTTTAGATGGCTAGACCTGACAAAAAATATCTTGGAATTCAGAATCGTTCATCTTACTACTCCTAAAACAGCCATAAGATGTTGATACTGGATACTTCTCATAATCATCTAATAGTATAACATTTGCCAAAGTATAACATGAGATGGCAACCCTAAACCTTTTCTGTGTAAGGGGGTTTGAACCACAGCCATGGAAAGCAGTATTATCCACAGGGTGACAGAGCACAGCAGTTGAGGATGGGCAACAGTGCTGATCTGTACCCAGGCTGAAGATGGCAACGGTAGAAAAGTTTGAAAGAGAAAACCTAACTATCCAGTGTAATGGGTGAGATAAGGTGGTGCAGTGAAGCATTTCCAGGTGCCAGACTAGGTTTTTGCCCTCCTTTCTACACTGTGCCCCCCGTAACCTGCCCCAGAAGCAGCAGCTGCTGCTGTGAGCAAGCAGCAAAACCCTGGTTTAGTTCTGCTGTGGGTCCCCCCCATCTCCCCCCGCCACGTCCCCCCACCTCGCTGTGTGGCTGCAATAGTACATCGCTCTGCTGGGATGGATGCAAATGTGGACAAAGGCATTTGGCTGCAGAGGCAGCCTGTACTGCTGGAAGTGACACTCAGTCTGCGATGGAGGATAGGAGACAGGCCAGGAAATATGTTCTGTGGGCTGGATTAAAGCTTGAGTCAGCCGTTGGACCGTGCTGGGTTATGTCTCACAGTGAAAGGAGTGAGACATGGGGTTCCAGTCCCTGTCAGTTTGATTATTTCTGTTTTTTATCCAGCCGCTATCCAATGTAAAAACCACCAGGATTTCTGTTGTCTCCTGTAGTTTTGAAACCTGCTGAAGAATGCTGCTGTATCTCCAGGATGGGTCGGTCTGATGCTTATCTAGGTCTTCTGGGCATGTCTAAATAGCCACCTACTTACCCCTGATCCATGAAGTCTGTACATCTTTCAGTCTTGGACCAGTTCCTGGTCTTTTTGTGTTGTAGAAACTGAACCGGTTAGACACACAAGTGTATTGTATCTCTCCCAGAAAAGAAAACTGTACAGCTGTATCACTAGTCTGCGTAGGAAACGTATGCATTTGTACCACTGCTATTGGAAGAGCAGGAGATTTTCTGCCACAGGCAGGTATGGCAACTGAGTGAGCAACAGCTGCAGTGTCCTGGAAGAAAATACAGCATGTGCTCCTTTTTGTAGCAAATCAGCTGCTTTAGATGGCGTAGAGACAACAGATTCATTTCCCCAGTGAGTCACTAAGCCTCCCTAAAGCCCGGTAACTCCAAGGCTTTCAGCTGAGGTGGAGCATATTACACAGCTCCCAGTAAAACCAAAACCTTAAAGGCTTAGTCAAACCCATAATTAATTAACGCTTGTGTAACACTTAGAAGATACAACTCACTAGATGAGCACTAAGGCTGTTGCTAATGATTTTAAATCTACAAAGCAACTTCCTAAAAACCTTTGAAATTGGCAATTATAATGTTCAGTCTTAGATGGAAAAGCTTTTGATCACTCCAGAGCAGGAAATAAATGCATGACTTAAACTGGAGAGATACAGTGACAGAACAGCAGCAAACTGCTAAATATACTGACATGGCAGAGGGCCAAAGAAAGATTTGCGGTTGCTCCTTCCAAAACTCTGTTTGAAGCCATTTCACTATTTCTGTATTGCATAAATGACTGTGAAAGTCCTAGGAAGTCCGCACTTATGGTACTTACAGTCTGAAGATAAGACTTAACTGAAGAATTTATTTTCATGCCCTCTTCACTTTTTTAATGTCGGTACAATTACAAGGCTACATTCTGATACAGTGCTAGAAATAAACCTAATGAAAATATTCTGACCTGTCCTGTCTTACGTTCCAACCTAGATGCTTTAGTAAGATTTAAAAAAAATTATAAGATTTAAAAAAAATTATAAGATTTAAAAAAAATTATAAAAATGTGTCTGAAAGCCTATTGTTTTCTGTTCAAGGGTAGGAATATTTTGTAAAGAAACTAACTGCAGTTTAGAAGCTTGATTTTGCTGTCCTATTTTCCAAGAGCAAACCGTGAATCTGTCTTCTGTGCTTGACTAGTGCTGGTTGTGGGTTCAGCAATGACATCCAACAAACTGTTGCCCTGACTTGCTCAATTTTTCATGAGGTGATTAAAATTTAAGAGGTTCTTTGGTATAAAGCAGTGTAGTCTTTGCTTGTAAACTTTCTACACTTTCTTAAATAACTTCCAGTTATTCATGGACAGAAGAAAGAAAATAAGAACATTTTAAGAAAATAAAAAGGCATTGTAGAAAGACTCTGTTTTTAAGGATGTAGTCTAGTGCTGTCACATGCAAATAATGTCTACCTGTTGAAGGCATCTTCAGAAACATTTTATTTACTTTGATTAATTGCTTAATAAATTCTCCCTAATAAATGAGTAAGTAAAAAATAGCCTTCAAGTTGTGTCTTGAAAGAACAAGTATTATTGTAATGGTTTTATATCATAATAACAAAATAAAGTTACATCCAAGTAAAATGAGGGAAAAAATCTATCTCACTACTTGTCTGTAAGCTTTCAGCTGAAGGATTAAATCTTAGTACTATGCCTATTGATGCAATACCAATATACTTCAGAAATTTTACAAACATTTGAGAAATATATAACTAGTTACAGGAAGTATAGCCATTTGAATTACACATTTTACTTATTTCATTCCATGGACAGATTAATCCTCTAACTAGGCTTTTATATGTGTTGGATATTTAAACAAAAACGGGATCTGAGGTTAAACTGACATGTGGAGATGCTACATAATCAGGAAATTGCTATCATTTATTATTTATGTATTGATGACATCTAAGTGCATTTGTCAGTGACCAGGGTTTCATTGCGTAAGGTATTGTATGAACTCAGAGCAGGAATATGACACCTGCCCTAGGGAATTTAGAAATAAAATAAAATACAAAAAGAAAAGGCAATGGGACAGAGAAGATGGGAGGAGCCACTGAGAAATATATATTAGTCAGTATAAAAAGCAGTTGAGTTAGTGAAGCAGCAATCTGTCACGTCTTTTCCAGCTATTCCTGTGAGTGAGAGTTTTAAAAGAGGTATTGAAATGGTCTGCCTCAGTTCCTCATCTGTAAGGCAGAGGTAGTAACACTTTACTCAAAGGTGTTTTGTGTGAACAAGAGGTGTTTGCATTACTAAAGCTCTTTCAAGAGAAAAAAGGTTGGCTGCAAGTCTTATGTTATAGGGCAGAGTCCCCCCAGGAGGAAGTTAGGAGGTAGCCTTTGCAGCCTCCCTGGGACCTAAAGCGTGTGTGCAGGCAGGTCAGTTTGCAGTCACCTGGAGCCCCTGGTGCAGCCCCTTGCCTGCCCCGTAAGCCCCAGGCAACACTTAGAGCTGAGGAGAAGCATTCAGAAGCATTCACGTATGAGACCTAATGTCTTCTAGTGATTCAATAGGGAACTGAATATCATGACACCTAGGACCTAAACCTGGCAGACAGTGTCAACTCGAGCATGTCATTTACCTTCTTTGCCTGGGTTTGCTTTCTGCAAAGCTGCGACAATATCCCCATAAGTCACTTCAGGAACAAAAGCACTGAGTAAATAGTAGGGTGCGCAGATAGTACAGTGTGAGCACTGGTATGTGAGGAGCTGATGTATTCTGCTTCTGATGACAAGATAGCCCTTTCAGTGTGAGCACAGCCTTCCTAATGGTGTATGGCATCACTGAGGTGAGACTGCATGTACATTTACACCTGACAACTTGGGTCAAGATAGCTGATCTGAACTTTTATCCAATGGTGGATCCTCTCTGATCATAGCCCTAAATGGAAGTTCTTACCCTGAGTGACCCAGTGGTACCAGAAACTGTGGACAGCAACAAGGCCTGCTACCTCATGGTCCCAGCCTGAAAGTCAGCACGGATAAATGTGGCAAAATCTGATAGGCCTTTGCTGTATAAAACAAAGCTCTAACATCTCACAAAAGGAGGAGTGATACTGAATGGGGATGCCACTGATGTTACGGTATCTAATTGCTGTAATTTAATGTTGATATGTTGTGTTTAGCTAGAAGTGTGGTAGGACAATCATAACATCCTGAAAAGTTAGGTTTTCCTCATGTATAGCAGTCAGTACAGCTTGGGTCCACCTGTCATGTTTGATGATGATGATGGTGATAATAATAATATCCTGTGTCATCATTCTTCATGTATTGTTCTTCTGTGGTCCCTGGTGCCGAATGAATTGGTACAGGTTTTCTCTCATGCCCTCCCCACTGCCAGGTAAAAAGGGACATGGGTCACTGTTCACACTTCAGTGTTTGCTGCCAGTTACCACACTGCGGTGTCCTGACACATTATTGTTGTCTCCAATTCTGGCTTCAGGGAAGTGGTGGTCTGTATCCGTTACTGGTAATTCAGAAGTAAATGTGGACTTTTAAGTTGTGACCATAAGGATGAATACTGACAAAGACAAAACCTTTAAATTGCACAAACAAGCAGTAGATAAAAACCTACCTGTCTTTTTACTCTCTCCCTAAAAAAAAAGCATGTGATAAAAGTGAGTAAAAGATCCATTCCAGATTTCTGTTGCCTTCTGGTAAATGATAACTTATGGGGGAAAAAAGAAAAAGAAGTGGTGAGTCTTACTGACAACAGGAAAAGTGTTAATGGTAGTTTCCAGAGTCCTTATTCCAGAGTTCATAGAAATCCCATACAGAGATTAAGAGAAAGGAAGAGAGCAAATGGAGGAAAAGAACAAAAAAGAAGGAGAAAGGGAGAAGGAGGAAGGAGGAAATGAAGAAGGAAGGGAGGGAGGAGAAAGTTTACAAATGAGACACACGTGGTGCTTGTGCAGCTTCTGTTTATCTCATGTTTTGTAAGTTTGGTGCTGCTGCAGTCTGCAACTACTCACCTTTTGTAACTACTAGAAAAGGAGACTGCGGAGGGGAGTTAAATTAATCCTGCTGTGACTTCTACAGGCATTGCATCAGCAGACCCAGGGAGAAATTGAATGAAGTGACTGAACCCCAAGCTTTAAATCTCAGTTGTTTTTAACAACTCTCTTCCACGTACTGGGGAGAATGAAGATGGTAATGCTACCAATTTCTCCTTTTAAAAAAAAAAAAATGCAGCCAGATGGCATTTATTGCAGAGCAGTTTATAAGATGTTCAATCATCACAACAGAGAAAAAAATTGCTCAGAGCGAGAGACTAGGAGTCTTTATATATTTGCTTTTAACATTAATTGTTTATAAAACTTTCTTGGCATCATCACCACAGTGATCTCTAAAGATACATAGATATGTAATACTTCTGGCAAATACATAATGAACAAGTTATAGAAAGGCACTTGTTGACACTTGCAAGGAGAAGTTAAGTGATGCAACGAGAAGAGCAGCGATGGGTTTGGGGAAGGAGGAGACACCACTGCCCTGCCCCCTTACCCACGCTTCTGTACTGCCTTGGCCTCTCTCTGTGGGTGATCCACACCACCTCCTCTCTTCTCCTGCTCATAGGAGACCTTATGCACTCCCCTTCCCCTTCTTCTCTTCCTCAGCCCCACATGTGGATGTAACCCAGATTTCCCTTCAGAAAATCCTGTTCTTCTAGAGACAAAGAGAGTTCTTGTCTGACAGGGGAGGAGGGAGTCCTGCAAAGCAGATTCTGGGTAATTGTCACTCACTGCCTATGGCAAGCATGCCTATCTGAGATTATCATTTAAATTCTGTTTATACCACATGCAGTCCCCATGCAGCTAGAGTTCTGTGGATGCTCTGGCAATATTACAAATAAATCGTAATAATAGTTCTTAATAAGGGAGTGCTGACAGTGTTACTCGGGCCGTAATGACCATTGTAACCTAAAAAACCCCAAGGAGCTTTATTGTTTTCAAAACAGAAATGTGTATTCTTAGGCTGAAAGGTAATTTGGTTGAAAGAGTACATTTCATTTATAATGAATGCATCCAGACCTAATGATGCGTCCTTGCACAATATGCAAACCCAAGATTTGACAGTAAAACTCCCTGCTCCTGAGCATGGAACACTGCTGCCTCCATGGACAGAATATAGTTGTTCATTACAGATCAAACAGGGACTTTGCTAGTTTTCACCAAAATATATAGGTCTCTGCTAATAACTGGTTTGTGAGGGAACATTTGAAAGGAGTTAAAAACTTGGGCTTGTAAGGACCATGGCTTGGAAGAGTTTTAGCGTGCAAGGGGGAATGGACAGGCTGGCATGGCATGTAAGTTCTGTAAGTTTAAGTTCTTTTTCAAGGAGACAATATTTGGAAATAAGTTTCAGCTAAATTTCACAATTATTTTAATTGGAGAAAACAACTCTAAATTCTTTTTGGTGCAATATCTATAATGAGTCCTATTTTAAGAATCCACCCAAGGCTCTAGTCATGAAGAAACATGTGCTTGACTGGGTTGCATTCACTCTAGAAAATAAAACTGATGTTCTACTTGCAGCTCTGAGTGGAAGATCTTTGTTCTTTTTCCTCCAAGACAGAATTCCATGATGGCTGTGATGAATATCCTAGTTTCACAGGGAGGGGGGGGATATCAAACGAGAAACAAACTGTCATTTCCTATGGAAAAAAATAAAAAAATCTAACAGGGTATTGGCAGGAAAAAAATGCATACTAGTGCAAATCCTGGTCAAAAGAAATTCTTCTACTCAGTTCTAAACTGTGTCCATTAAATTTTTGATGTACATCTCTTAGGCATTATGGTTTTCTGACATACATTATACAACAAATAAATGCGTAACAGTAAGGTAATATTGGGGTAAGAACTAGTATCCAAGAGCTACTCTTGGATTTAAGTGACTCAGATGCTCAGAAGGAAATTAGAAAAAGTTAACTGATAATGCAAATGACCATATAGCAAGCTAAGTTTGAAGAGTTTTGATTCCAAGTATACATGAGCACCTGCTTTCTTTAATCTAGGAGAGTATCCAAAACATGGTAAAAAATGTGGAGTATTCAGTGCTTGAATGAGAACCACCTATTATTCAGCATACACCAATGTAGCCTCCCAAGTGCTGTAAAGATAAAAGTAGAAATGAAGATACCAATAAAACCAACAGAACCTTTTCTCCTACAGTTATATTCTTCCATCTCCTTTCCTTCCAGTGCTAATATGGAGTTCTTAAGAGACAAGATATATTTTAGTGAATGAATAAAACTTAATCGTAACGTAAATAAACTAGTATACAGCCACTGTAAGAGCAGTGAGCCCGTTCATTTGGCAATAAGCCAAACATTGCTGGGTAAATTAAAATGGAACCCTTTCATCACTGCTTGATTTAGCAATTAGTTGACATCAAACTAGCAAACATACTCTAGAGAGAGAATACAGAATGTGATTTCCCCATATTAATACTCTAATCTCTCTTTCATTGCATACCTTCATAGTAGGCAGAATGAATACTGATAGAATTTCCATTATTTACTCAAAAAAAACCCCAGTCATGTTAAAGCATGAGTTTGCACTTACCTGGCACTCAGCATAGATAAGATCTTCCTTCATCCTTAATCTAATTATGACATAATTAATAATGCCAAGCCTTGAGAAAGTAAGTGTGTGACAATTAATAAAGTGGTTTAGATATGAAGAAGTTTGCTTTGCTGATGATGACAGCGCTAAGCCTCTTTATCAGCAGCATGAGAGGAGTGTGCTGAGAAAAGGCAACCATAAAGATAAAGGTAAATTATGAAATCCAAATGAGACCCTGGGGACTAGGAAGATAATGATGGGTAAATCAAATCTGAGATGTGGGCTGAGGCACAAACGTATAGGTGAAAAGGGGAGCTTCAATTTGATACAAGAAAAAGGGAACATTCAAGCCATGATCTGTGTGTTATATGCAGCCTCAGAGAACAATTCATCCATCATTCAGCCCATTGCTGGCAGCTTGCTTTCCCTGGGGAGTTAATTTGATGGCAACAGCCTGCCCTTAGCTGTCATTTTTACCAGGGCTGAGAAGCTTACCCCTATCACATTGAGCTTATTGCACTTGCCTGACACCGTGCATGCACACAAATAGGTTTCTCCCTGCTTTGGGGTAGAGATAGCCACTAAGAGCAGGCCAGAGCAATTAATTGGCCATTAAAAAACTCTTGGTCTGCTCCCAAGATGACCCTAGGAAAAAGGATCTGACTGCTTTGATGACTGCAACCTTCTTTCAGCCATCACCTGTATTGATTCTTCAGTGACACATGAGCCTGCCCTGGCAGCAGATGAAGTTATGGGCCCTGCCCACCAGGTTGGCCTTTGCATGATAAGATGTATGAAAACAGATTAAGTAGAACAATTAAAACATTAGAAATCTGGAAAGAAGTGCACAAAGAATGATGGCTGGCAGGAACGTTAAATGGGCAACTTAGAGTTAGCAAAAAATAGATGAAAACTTTCAAGCCATAAAATAAAGCAAAAGGAAAAGTTAGGAATGAAAGGTGGGAGAGAATGAAGAAAGGAAACTAGAAGATAGGAGCGTGAAGGTTTGGGTCCTATTCTGGATTAACAAAGAACTTCTTCCAGAAGATTTTTTTTTTCTTTTTTCCAAAAGCTCTATTTTAATTTGTGCTTTAAGCTCCACGTACACTCTATAGATTTAATTCCCTTTCTTCTGGAAAGAGAGATGAAACATTTATATCCTGTTTTGGAAAGGTGTGATGACTTCATTTTGATCTTCAGCCCAGGAGTAACTTTTACCAATGAAGAAATAAAAATGGTCAGATACACACTCTGTAGTCCTCTGCACATTGACCTCAAAAGTTAATGGGTTCAGGTATTTATGAAAAGCCACAGTCCCCTGAGAACTTCGTATTGCTACACTTCCCTAGCGAAAGCCAAGATACATTTATGTGAAACTTGGAATTTACAGAAGGCTAGACCTTTATTAGTTTTTTCTTTCTAACCTCAGCTGTAAGATGCCTAGGAGATTCATGCTACAGTGGGTCCTTTCCTCTCTTGTGCCTCAGAGTACTAGAGAGGGGAGAGTTAATGCTGATCCATATATTCTAACCATTCAAGGACCAAATATCTTTCCCCTTTGGGATGAAGATTAGGACTTTTTTTTCCCTAATGTAGTCTTTGATACAGTTATCTATTTCTTGTTGAATTCAGTTACCTGTAATACATCCCTCATGAAAACTTTCAAAAGGCACTGTTCTCAGATCGTAGCCAGCACAGCAACAAGAGTGTGCCTTACTCCCTTTCCAAAGAGAGCACTTACTTCTTGCTTACTTCCATGTGTCATTCTCTTAGAGTGGAAAAAAAAAATGTTTGATTTCTCATTTTCTTCTCTTATTTTGCTTTGCAGAATATTTTATTGCTTATTTTGTTGCTTATTTCATTGTGCAGAAACCTGTGGTTTGGAAAGAGGCAGTACTCTTCATCATAAATTATATATAACTTCAGATAGTCAACACTTGTAGCTTGGAAAAGTTGCATTTCCCACAAATGAAACAGTATATAATTTATATATTCCTTTTTCAGAGCAAAGCTATTTCCTTTTTATGGAGAGACTTATTTTGATGAAAGTCCCTCGAAGCTGATGATAAAACTGAAGTAACAGGTTAATGATATGGAGTGCGAGACAATATTGCATGAAGTATTGAATGCTGAATTGCAGAACGCTGTGTGAATATATGAAATATATTTGTTGTTAGTGGTAGATATTTTTGGACTGAAGAAAGATTTTTCCAGTTTCTTCTCCCAGCTATCGTCTATCCCGTGCATGCCCTTGGACAAAGATCACTTAGAAACTCAGGATTTGTGTCTTTTTCAGATGAGTGTCAGGATGCTTGATTTCTTCCCAGATTCATTTTAAGAGCAAACTTTAAGGTACAGCCTCAAGATTAGCTTTGAAGTCCCAGATGGAGGTCACTATATATATGCATGCATGATTATTGATGTCAGCCTAAGGGTTTTTACTTAGTAGAATTCTCTCACACACAGAATAAATGGTTGAATAATTTATTCAGAATAACCAATGCCTCTTACTAAATTCTTTATTTTCTTTTTCTAAGAAATGTATTTCATTGTTTGGAAATAATTGTTAAACCTTGTATTGGGATGAGCAGATAATTTAAAGCATAAGGGGTACTTTGCTTTAAAGGAGAATAGGGTAAGGGAAAAGTTTCTTCCAGTTCATTTGTGGAAATTGTGTTCTAAGCTACTTGAATTGAGGGCATTTTAGAGAACTGTATGAGTTTTTTGTACTCTCAGATCACACCTGAGCTTAATGGTCTCAGCAAAATCAGCGGCAAAACTTCCGATGCCTTTAGTGGAGCTAGTTTCTCGCAGAGAGGCTTGGATGCATAAGGAAGAAAAGAAAGAGCTTTGTAATTAGAATTGTTACATGGTAGTCTGACTTAAAAATAATTCACAGCTTGTCAGAGAAACTAGCAATTAACTCTGAACTCTGTAAAATTTCCATCCTTAAATATAAAAGAGAAATCTGTTCAATTTGTAATTATCTTTATGAGCTGTAAAAATAGGCTCCAGATAAAGAAAAAAATATAATTCCTTTCATTAAAAACCATGAGTTTCATTAGATGGAAGAGGCTTTACTATGAAAATGTTGGTCAACTTAAAACCTCAATGTGATTCGGTTAGAAACAAAAAAAAAATATTTCATCATTGGAAATTCCTTCAGCATGCACACAACAGAGTCACAGGAAGGGTTTTACAGGTGCAGAAGCTGCTAAGAAAGGTTTGGAAGCCAGCAGAGGGAGGGTTTTGTGGAGGGAAGACACAATGTCGGTTAGCCCTAAATGAGCTGAGAGGGGTGGAAGACTAAATATTAGATGGCAATAAGCTCAAAAATATAAGCTGAAGGATTTGGGACAGGCTGTGCATCCCCCAGTGCCTTTGGAGTAAGAGACCATTCAAGTAAGACACTGACCTTTCTTCATCCTGTAACATACCATTTGCCAAAAGGTTAGACTAACGAGGCATTTTCTAACAGCGGGTGTATTGCTGCTTTTCAGGGAAACATTTTTAAAACAATTCATGTCATTTAGCTGCAGAATAGCCAGTAGGAGCGTTTGAATTTGGGAGACTGGAATCTCGCAAGCTCTTTTTAAAATTAATTCCTAATAATGGTATATAAACGTAGTTACAATAAATCCAATATCTGGGACACCCTGTCCTGGCCTCTCCTCATTCAAAGTCCTTGAATGCAAAATTACAGTGATGTCTTATGGACCAAAACTGATTTCAGTGAAATTTTTAAACAAAATTTATAAGAATGTGTCTGAGGGGAGTAGAAGAACCCTCCTTACGTTCACAAGAGTCTGGTTATGGCAAAAATGCCTGTCATTTTTAAAAAGGTCAGCAAAACCAAACTGCATTGAGGACACCTTATTGGTCAAGTGAAGATATTATATCTTCATTTTGTTTTATGTGTGACAGATGCACTGCTGTGACTTTCAGAGTAATTTTTTTGTCATAAAATGCTCAGTATTATGGCACAGCAGAGTAGCATTTTTATTGCACATGGGATATTTCATGGGAAGTTTTGATTTTGCAGCAGATTAGCCTAAGGTAGTTGGATAGTGATTATTTATTTTAAAAGACCATTTTAAACAGTTACCTAAAATATTTTTTTCCTTACTGTTTAACTAATTTGTAGGTTTTTACTGTAAACTGTATTTTAGGAGACAAACATATGTATTGTTTGAAAGTTTCATCACAATATTCACACCAGTGAAAGCTTGACTGCCTGTTTTCTCTGCACTTATGTAAATTTCTAGGGACCTTATGTGAATGGAAGGAGTCTGAATTTGTGTCCATGGTAATCTGTTCAATGTGTAGAGGAAGTTACAATGGCATTAACCCATGAAAAGGATCAGTTGTTTTCATGGAAAGCAGTCAAGACATGCTTTGAATTCAGATAGTCAACTTAATCAGAGCTGAACATTGTTTTATAAGGGTTTCTCTTTGAAAGAGCTTAATGCTGGTCACCTGCTACAGTCAAAATACATCATTTATCTGTAAAGGGGCATAAAAATTTAACAGTGAGCTGAAGAATGGATACATCCCTGAAATAAAGAAAAAAAAATCCTGCAGTTATTTACAACCTCCACTTGGGCAACTAGAAGCATGAAAATGCCATAGTTGTCCTGGCTCATTACCTGCCTTCTGCCACTGGGATTTGAGTGAACTCATGCAGTGCTTCTTTAGGACTGGAAATTCAGCAGCACCAGCCCTCACTGCCTTCCTGGCTGCGGTGGGAGTCCTGCCTGAGCAGGGGTGGGCCAGCGCACCTGAGAGGCAAGACACAGAGGGGCTTGAGCAAACATGGTGATTCAGAGTTTTATATCATCCTTCAGAGGACTGTTGACAGGATGTTGATCTTGTTGACAACCTAGCAAGAATTCCGGTCTAGTCCTCCACCTCATCTTGCTTTTCCTCAGACATAAATGGTTTTGCCGGTACAGCTGCCCTGATAAGAAGAAGGCGATTGAAACTATACTCCCCTTTACCTCTACCAGAAGAAATCCTATGTAGCAGCCTCATTTGGGTTTTTGTCCTGCATTTAAATTAAATTACAGTACAAGAAAGAGCATTAGCCAACCTGTGTTTATTTGGCTATTCAGCAGAGATTTAATTTGCAAGATTAAATAATACCTGTCTCAGCTTCGTCTGTTTCAGCTAGTGAAAGTAAAAGATCCTTCTGCTCCATATCTTAATTAATTTGCTACAGGATATTTCCACAGTTTAATGGTAGACTTGTATTAGGGATGGCTAGCTTTTGATGATGAGGAGGATGACAAGGTTAAAAATAATAAATAAAATTAATGTAAGAAAATAAAAAGTTCAGTGTCTATAATTCATGTAAGTTTTTTACAGTATCTGTCTCATGCTACTTGAACATTTTATAACAATACTAGCTAAATTAATTTGCTGTGTTGCTGCGTGAAGCTGCATTTAGAGAGCATTGTAACTATATTTCCTGGCCTTCCTTGAAAATGGCATTAACCAAGAGCTTTCCAGTGGGAAGAGGCAGGTCTTTCCATGTAGAACTCTGAATTAACGCAGCAAGACCAGCTGGTACGTGCCCCTAATCCAATTTAAGACATGTAAATTCCCAGAATTATTTTCATAAGAGCTACTGTGCCCTGTGCGTGTTCACCAGTGGAGATGTTTGGACACTAAAATTACAATGGGACACATGGTAACTGCTCAGGGTGTAAGGGAAAAGACTGTTGATGGATGATCACAGTGTAAGCAACAACATCAACTCATCAAGACAGAGGAAGAACAGTTAGGTAAGTACTGTAATGGCTGGCTTTTTTACTGGACATTTAAATTGTCTTTCTGCATGGGAGCAGACAATATCAGCAAGGATTTGCTTACAAGTTGCAACAAAAAGTAAGAGAATAGACAGAATTCTACTGTTTAGGAATATCTCTTGCCTTTACAGGAGGTATAGGGGTCAATGGGCAGCCAGATCAGGCTATTCTTCCGGTTCTCCAGGTCAAACACAATTAGATAAAGCAGAATGTCTAGAAACTCTTCAGAGCAAAAAGCAATATTAATAATAGCAATAGTCACCTAAATAAGCCTTTGCAGAGGAATCGGGTTTTGAGGATGAACTGGACAGTGAGGAATCACAGAACTGTGCCATTTGAAAATACCATTGCTCATGAATTTATAGGTGTACTCTGTAGTGTTGGTTAGGCCAAAATCTGCTCTATCCTGTCCTCTTACATGGGGAGTGAAAGCCAGTACTTTCTAAAACCGACATTTGCTCTTTGAACGTGGTGGATATTGCAACATAAAAGTAAGGGTCACATAATCCCCAGTTCTGTAAGGAAGCTGCAACTGATGGATCGGAGATTTTTCCATTTGTTAGGTATATCAATTTGCAGTTATGTTTTGCTGTCCCTGATGGAATTTCAGACTGTTAAGGGAGACATTGCTAAAAAGCATCTAGGGACACATTCCCTTCAACCTAAGCAAGGGAAGAGTCAGTCATATCACTTGCTCCAGCCAACTTCTTGAAGTTAACTTTGTTGCTTACCTGGATGCAGGTAGAGTGTCTGTTACAGAACAATAAGTGATGTTTATTTTAAGTTTTAAGAGTAGCTGCATTTCATCTAGGACAAGTACTACCACTGTTTCGGACGACGTGGATCATTCATGTGTAGTGTGCAAATAGCAGGAAAAGCCATGTTGGGTCATACCTGAATTCAGTATTGTCTGACAGAAGCCAGTGCAGGTGCTTCAGAACAGGAGGCATGAAATCCCATGGTAGGTAGAAGTGAGATACTTCCCCAGTCTTTTCTCACATGTCTCATCTATGCCAGGTGCCTTTCTAAATGTATTCTGATAACTCCAAATATTCTTGTTATCTTTATAGCTATTTTGATCATCATTTAGCTGGTAGCCTCAGCGGTTTCCTGCAGTGATAATTGCCTAGATGTGAAAAAAAAGTGTATTCTTTCACTGGTTTTCTTACTTTCAGCCTTCTCATTAATACCCCCGGGTGTTCTTGTTCTTCTAGAGAGAGGGAGAACAAAAGTTCCCAGTCTTCATCTCAGCAACATTCATTATTCTTTATATTGGTTTTCTTCCCAAAATAAGCATTCTTAACCTTTTCCATCTCCCTTTGTTTGGAACCTTTCCATGGTCACTTTCATCAGTGTTCCCTTTCACCCGTGTTATTGTGCTGAATTGTTTTTGAGAAGGCAAGACCAGCACAGAATGCATTTTTCCGGATGAAGCCACACTGACGATTTATTTTAAGGAGCAATAATGTTCTTTCTTCACCATTTCTGACATATTTCCAAATTTCTGCTTAGACTTCAGCTGTGTACTGAATGAAGAACTTGATTTAGCTGTCCAGGGATGCCCTGGTCTCTTCTTCTAGCTGATACAATTAACTGAAAACCCAACAAAGTAAAAGTAGTTTAGTTTTTGTCAATACCTTATTTTCAATTATTTTTGCTGCTATATCTATCAAAGCTGCATATCATTTGGTGGTGTTACATATTTACCTTGCTTGTTATAGCTCTCTGAACTTCCTGGAAACTATGGTCCTACCCAAGCTAAATAACTGAAACATAAGTGCATTGCAACATTTTAGCATATCCGCTTGAATTTTTTAATTTAACCAACTGTTTCCATTTCTGGAAAATTAGTAGACATTTTGAAGACTTCTAAAAAGTGGCATTGCTATCAAAAAAACTGGAAATATTTTTATTTTGAGGATCTTTGAAAAAACTTGTGCATTTTATTTGCTGGACGTTGGTGTCAGTGTACTAATTTGACACCCTTGCTGTCTCTTGAATATCAATTCAAATTATATTGCAGTCATCATTCTTTAATGGCTCGTCTGCTGTCACTATGTGTCCTATCTGCTGTGCTTGTTATATGGGTTTCTCAAGAAAGACCTCTGCTGGTTTGTGTTTAAGAGCTACTCTTCAGATTTGTACCTGCATTGTTTCTCTAAGCTTTGTCCTGTTGGGCAATTTGGCCATTTTACATATAGTAATTGAAACCTTACTCGTTTGTTACATTGTGCTGATTGTTTCATCCTGCTACCCCTTAGGAATTCAATTTGCTTTTCTTTGCTAGACTCTGTGGTATAGCCATATTAATATATGTATATTATTAGGGCTCAGATATAGAGTCAGCTGTATGTTCCTGTCCCCTCAGCAGTTTTATTTTCCCCAAGGTGTCCTGCAGGGCCTAGAAGTTTAAACCTTCCTTGCTCACTCATGGAAGTGGGTTTTAGCACCCTGTTCATTTTGTCTGTTTGGGCCTGCACACTTAATTGGAAGCATTTATAAGAAAACAGGGGGTGAGAGAACTTCTTCTGAGTCTACATGTAAACTTCCGGGCCATCCCCTATTCATAGCTCTGCATTGCTCGGCATGATGTGTAAGGCAAGCTTCCTCCCTAGCACAATGGCAGAAGTGTCTAAATGGCTCTAGTACAAAGCATCCTAATTACTTGCCCAAAGAATATTCACAGAAGACACTCTGAATCCAGCCTATTGAAGTTTTTCCCCATACCATAAAACCTTTATATAAATATTCGGGGGGGGGGGGAGGCAGACATGGTTCACAGCCTGCTAATTAATGCCTTTACCCAGGGTTTTAGTGTTCTACACCTAGACCAAGGGCAGGTGTCTGTTTATCAAGGGCTTTGAGGATCTTTGAGAGCCTACAATGGACGTTCAGTGTTAAAATCCCTTTCTAGAAGTAATTCTTCATCACTTAAGAGCCCAAACTCCTTAGTTCTGTTGGGAGTTGAGATCCAAACCAGCAAAGAGCTTGCATGGGTGAATTCCCAATGTGGGAATGACTTGGTTGTTCCTACTGTAAATTCATGAGTCACTTTAGGTGCATTGAAACCTACTTAACAAGATTTAAGCCTGCTCAAAATATTAACTCACTATACATTTTTAGATAATGTTTTCCCCTGATTCTGGTTGCTGTTAATTGACAGAGCAATTCATTACTTTATTAATTAGCAATAAAAATAATTTAATCTTGGTAGATGAGTCATTGCAATTAACTGAAAACAAATTTAATAGTTAGGTACGTCGTATTTAATTTCTTCATGTTATGGTGTTTAGTTTGTAGTAAAAATTTGCCTGTGAATCATAATGACATTCTAAGGCTTCCTGATTTTTGTTTCAAAGATTTAATTTCTTACTGCTAGAAAGTCACAGTCAATTTGCAGTTGGTTATTGAGTGTTGATAGCTGACTGCCACAATACATGAACTTTCCATTGTATTGAACTAATCTGAACCTAGGAGGATTGCTGCAATGAGATTCTCAGTTCAAACTGTGTTATACGCTCAGTATAGGATTGCAAGTAACAAGAGGTCAGAATCTCCATTTTGTGGTTCAGTGCACAAATTAAGGCTTTTCATGGAGTGGCACCACCACCTGAGACCTGGAAAAAGGCTTTTTACTGCCTCAGTGAAAGGTTGGATTATATGGGGAAACGGTTATTGCAGTAAGGTGAAATTTCATGTTTACAATGATTGATTAAACCATGTATCTATCATCTTATGGGGCTATTATTTCCACATTTTGGGTCAAGCCTTGTTCAACTAGATTTATGTTTGCTGACAGAATTCAACAGGGATTAGAGTAGAAAGAGTATGAACTAACAAAACAGTGTTGTATTTGTTGGGTTTTTTTTTTTGAAATTACAAAGTTGTATTCTGTCTGCTATTACTGTTATGTAAAATGTGCATAAATTAGGCAGTAGGAGGATAGGGAAGAGGAATGTACCCCTATAAGGTGGTGTTGTGTTCTGTCTGCATTCACACGGGCCTTATATAGCTTCCTAGGCAGATTTACCTCACCTCTCCAAGATGAAGACCATATTGTTTAAATACAAATGAGCAACATACATGACTATTTAGATCACGCAAAATATCCGGCACCCTCCTGAGTCCCCACTCCCAAATATTATTAGCATCTGAATTCCAAAATCATCCTTGAATTTCCAGTTTTGTGGGTGATGTGGGACAGGACTAGGATGAGACTCCTGTTTCCCTCATGGTACTCTCTTGGACATACATAAAACATGAGAGAGAATTTGACCTCCAAACTATATCAAATGGTAGATGCAATATAGATAACAAGGTACTGAGGAGAATCAAAAATGAAGTCAAGAAAGGAAATGTGAAGAAAATAGATTTTAAAATGGCATGACCTTATTTTATTTGATATCTCCTATATATTTTTCTTTTTGAAATCTGACAGGGAAAAAAATCAGGTGTTAATATTGTTGTAGTTAGCTACAATAAACAATCAGCTCCAGGAGCAATCAATATACCTTTTTGTCTTCAGCAGGATGTGAAAATAAAACTATTGTTCTATAGAATAATATACCACATTTGTTTATGTTTCATGAAGCAGAGGACCAGATACTGAACATTTGCTTTTCAAAACAGGAGAAAACATGCTGGCTAGCAAGAGCCTAGTGTGAGCACTAAGTGCCTGGATTGTATGAAAATACAGCTGTAGTGTGATGCTCTACTTACATGGCGCAGGAGTGGGCAAAGCATGGAGGAAAGCCCAGATGATCCACTTCCCTGTGGAGTTACCATTCTTCCATAAATCCTCTAAACCCCAAGATTAAATCTGGATTCCTTAAGGAGCTTCAAGATATCCCCTTTTTTTTGGCCTCTTTTATTTTTATGTGACATCTTTTCCTAAAGAATTCATAGGAAAATAAAATTATGTCATTTATTCTGTTCATACTGATTTATAAATTTCTGAAATCAACTTCAGAATTGCTGGAGCAAAATGATGAATTATCCCACTAAAAGCAGAGAACTCACTAATTAAACTTGGGGCTGTGTGTCCTTGGTACCTGTAAGGTCTGGATGAGGGTTTTGGGAACCCCAGCACCATCCAACAGCACCAGTCCCCCAACAAACAGCCAGCCCCTTGCCACTGCCACCACCTTTGAGCAAAGTTCAAAGATCTGGGAAAAAACTGTTGTTGAGTGCATTACAATTTTTTTCTGGATCTAAGTGACATGTACCTCTTTTTCCAATCATTTCTGTCTTTAGGTAGTACCATAAAGGTTAAATTCCAAATATGTCAGGGTGAAATCTCTGTTAGTATTAGACTGTACTTAGAGTCAACAGTTATGGTTTAGCCTGTGAGTTTTCCAAAGGCTTTTGTAATTTTAAGCAACAGAAGTCAGATTGAAAAGTGAAACTTAGGTAGAACTCAGACACTCAAGTCCAAAGTTACCCAAGTCCTGAAAATACTGAAAAAGAGTTGCCTGACTTCACAGATACCCCAGTTCTTAACCTGACAGTCTCCCAAATGCTTAAAATTCTTCTTTGGAGTTTGCTGAGAATTTCTCAGTCTGGATAGTGTGGAGCAGCTTGGAGCCGATTTCGTATCTAAAATATGTTTCTGATTTAAAGAATTAGTCATCTTTCAGGCACCCTTTCAAAATTAAACCTTGTCAAAACATGTTAAAACACACAGTTTTAGTGTTAAGCTCCATGTAAGGTATTAGTGACACTAATTCTCCTTTTCACTACACCCTGCTGGTTTGAAAACTCCATGAACATCAGGAGGCAGGTTCCCTTCCTTCCTTTGCCTGGGGAGATGTGAATCTATGTGGCAGTTGCTTCTCAAGAGCACCTAAAGGGCAGATAAAAGCTATCTGCAGGAACAGGAGGGTCACCTGTGCTTCTGGTGAAGGTGTGGTGGGTTGGCCCTGACTGGGCACCAGGTGCCCACCAAAGCTGCTCCATCACTCCCCTACTCAGCTGGACAGGGGAGAGAAAATATAACGAAAGGCTCGTGGGTCGAGATAAGGGCAGGGAGAGATCACTGACCAATTACCGTCACAGGCAAAATGGATTTGACTGGGGGAAAATTATTTTAATTTATTACCAATCAAATCAGAGTCGGACAATGGGAAAATAAAAACTAAATCTTAAAACACCTTTCCCCACTCCTCCCTTCTTCCTAGACTCATCTCTACTCCTGAATTCTCCACCTCCTTCCCCCCAAGTGGCGCAGGGCGTTGGGATATGGGTGTTGCAGTCAGTTCATCACACGTTGTCTCTGCCGAGACGTTGTCTCTGTCTCTTTCTCCTCAGCAGGAGGACTCCTCACACTCTTCCCCTGATCCAGTATGGGGGCCCTCCCATGGGACACAGTCCTCCATGAACTTCTCCAACGTGGGTCCTTCCCACGGGCTGCAGTTCTTCACAAACTGCTCCAGCGTGGGTCCCTCCCATGGGGTGCAGTCCTTCAGGAACAGACTGCTCCAGTGTGGATCCCCCACAGGGTCACAGGTCCTGCCAGGAGCTTGCTCCAGCGTGGGCTTCCCATGGGGTCACAGCCTCCTTTAGGCATATCCACCTGCTCCAGCATAGGGTCCTCCATGGGCTGGAGGTGGATATCTGCTCCACCATTAACCTCCATGGGCTGCAGGGGGACAGCCTGCCTCACCATGGTCTTCACCATGGGCTGCAGGGGAATCTCTGCTCCAGCGCCTGGAGCACCTCCTCCCCCTCCTTCACTGACATTGGTGTCTGCAGGGTTGTTTCTCTCACATAGCCTCACTCCTCTCTCCGCTGCTGTTGTTGTGCAGCAGTTTTTTCCCCCTTCTTAAATATGTCGTCCCAGAGGCGCTACCACCATTGCTAATGGGCTCAGCCTTGGCCAGCGGTGGGTCCGTCTTGGAGCCGGCTGGCATTGGCTCTATCAGACACAGGGGAAGCTTCTGGCAGCTTCTCACAGAAGCCAACCATGTAGCCCTCTCACTACCAAAACCTTGCCATGCAAACCCAATACAGAAGTGAACCTGCGTGGAGTGGGAGAAACTCAAGCAGATGCATGAATCTCTAGTCCCGCAGTCAGAGAAGCTGTAGGGAAGGAGGGAGCATTCATTTTGGTTTCTCACCTCAGTGTATTTTTAAATACAGTATCATAAATTAATTTCAAAGTAATTGCAATTATTCTGTTGACTTTATCTGTGATCTCTCTTATGCCACTATATTAATAATTCTGCCATATTCTAGTAAAAAGAACATTAAAAAAAACCCCAACCTATACATTGTGTCTTTGTTTTGCCTTTGTTTTGTGTTTTAGTGTGCCAGTGTTTTTTACATTTTTCTATGTTGTCTCTATCAATCATGAGATGCTTCCTTTTTCAAATGATGTGTTTATGTAATCAGTTACAATAAGGCAATGCCTAAAGAAAAAGAGTAAACAAGATTTATAACATGATACAATCATAAGGAATTGCAATATGTATGTGTATATATTTATATATCCCTTTTTGACAAATCCTTACAGATATACATATATCTGTACATACCTATGCAGATATATATATTATAATGGTAAGGATCTGTCAAAAATTGTCAGTTTCTACAGTTTTTACAAGATTTTTATTGTATTGTTTGCAATATATTAATGTATTCTTTGTCAAATAGAGAGACATGTATTTTTATAGATGTAGAGTTGATATTGAGTCTTCATGATGAACTTTGGAACTTTTCAGTCTTGATGTTGTGAGCGTAGATCTTCCTCAGGGAGTAGAATGGTTTTGGTATGTGGCATAATCCCTAGATTTATATGAATACTTATACAAAAATCATCCAGGGCAACCTCTCTTTTCCCCTTTGTTATTGAAAAAAGAATTTCACCAAGATGTTTCAAGTAAATACCTCCCTGAAGCAAAAGAAGATTATTGCTGTCTAAAGAGCCACCTTTCAGGAAACTTACTGGAACATGACTGGAGGGGTAATGGTTGAGTAGAATTTGCAATTCCAGCATCAAATAAATGAGAGAGGAATATATTTAATAATTAAAGACTTCTTCCTTTAGAGAATATATTTCTCTCAGTCTCCCCCCTATCAGCATGTTTGTAGGATTCAGTGTAAGGCTGTTCATTAGAGTCCACAAGATTATTTTTACCCTTTGAAATAGTGTGCAAAAGAGAAAGTTTCTAACAGCTTGAGTTCACAGCCCCTACTATGCTAAAAAGCATTTCTTTCAGTAAATGTGCCTTTGAGATGACTTGCATAAGGTCTACTCTCAAGAGTTTTAGATAGCTATTTCCAAAGCTGTAGAGCTTTATTGATCTGTAGATGTTAACAGGTGGAGAGGCACTGGGGAAACATAGTAACGATTTTTAAAAACGTTTCCAAAAGCCAGTTGAATGTGAACTCTTGAGATTTTGGGTATAGGACTTAAATTTGGTTTATTTTTCATTGCAGTTCTGAAATGTCTACTGTGATGTTTCTTGCTTGTTGGAAAGGGGATTGTAAATGTTTTTTACACTTAGGTGCTAAATATAAGAGGTAAACCACATATTCTTAATTCGTAATTATATTTATTACAGTTCTTGACATGCATTTTTGCTAGAAATCAAATAATAAAAATTTGTCTGTGGAATACCCAGAACGTTGAAGACAATCATGGAAATAAAATTAAGTTACCATTACTATTTATGTTTAAACAAAGTCCATTTCTGTTCAACTCTGTCTCTTTCCTACTTCTCTGGTAGTACTAACAGAGAATTAAATTAATTTTGAAACAAAATGCCTGTAGTTTCACTGACTTGATTGCATTTTTGTTTGTTCATGTCTGGTCTGGATTTACTTTTTCTTTATGTGATTCTGTTAATTTACAGGTATTACATTAAAAGACTATCTTGCTATGGGGAAAGGAGTCTGGGTAGTAGCAGAGTTATATAAAAGTGTGTCCTAGGAATCACTGCTTGATTCCTAGGACATTGATTCCATGATGCTTTTTTGAACAGCAGTTCCAATTTCTATTGTAATCCTCAGTTTGCCTCACTTCATGTATAGGACAATAGTGTAACATCTTTGGGGAGATTACAGTCCCTTCTGGTTTTGGCTTTGGACACCTAAAATCCATTTAACATCTTCAGCAGCAAGCCAGTCATCCAGCTTTCCTGGGTTACCTAGTTCTGCAGGTTCTTGAATTGCTGAGATATCTTTGTATTTAGCCCAAGAACTTCACAGGCACTTCATTTCACTCATTGTGTGTGTTCAGAAATATGCGTTCTGGAAAGATAAGTACGATTCTCCCACCTAAAACATGTATTATCATCAGCTTCATTTCAGTGAGCAGACACTTGAATCAGTTACCAGAGAAGCCTTAAAACTTACTATAGCCAATACTTCAGCTAACTGTTAATGGCTGTGCAGGAAGCTGAAGTCTATGAGACCATTTTGCTCCATCTTCAGATGGTGTCTAGTTTCACAAGATCACAAATGGAAGGAGGCTTCTAACATTTCTTACTACTTTGCCTGTAGTCAGAGTGAAGGTCGAAGCAGGTTACTTAAGCAGATTGGATCACACCCTGTGGTATCCTGAGAACCTTCCCACTTTCCACTGGCTGTTTAGAAATTTCAGAGGCTCTGTAAGCCCCAGGAGTGTAAAGTTCCAGTGGGGTGGAATGTAAATTGGTCAAACTGCAGCCCTTGTTGCTTTTGCATATACAAATGCACTGGAAAATTGTGATTAAATGTGATTTATAAACCTTAGCTGATGACATATGGATTTCCCTTTTAATTCATGGCAATGTTCACTGTAAAGTTGTAACAGGTTAAGTAAGCAGAGTGCCTATTAATACTCTGGTGCTTAATGCTAACTGCTTTTAAATGAAGCCAATCAATCTTTTTCTTCTCTTTTTTTTTTAGATTTAAACACAATTGGTGTTAGTAAATACACACAACAATTGTCAAATTGTAAGAGGAGTTTTGTTTTGGGTTTATATTTAGTGCAGAGAAAGTCTCACTTTTTCAATCTGTATTGGAATGAGCATCCTACACTCCAGCATAATGAAGGAACTGACTCTCTTTATAGATACCCGAACATGTACTGATGCCTAAAATAAGCCTATACAAAAGGAACTGTGGGTAAAAAAGATTTTTAAATTTCTCTAAGGCTGTGAGAATTCTCAGACCCATCTTGACAAAAGATTTAGACACTACAACTTTCAGGGAGAAGAATAAATGAAATTGTAGAGGTGGGTTATTAAAGCATTTTGGTGGTTTTAAGGATTTTACAGATGCCATTACAAAATTAAATAAATCCGTAAGAAAGAGACCTTACTCAGATAAATGTAGATCAGTTTCTCAAAGGGATTTATAGATAGCTCCTGTCAGTTAGAACTTCAAGACTGTTAGCAGATTGTGCTCTGAATCTTTTCATTTCCTCCGTCAGTATAAATCAAGAATTATTTCAGTTGAGGCAATGAAGCTACACCTTCATAAGATGGATGAAAGGTATTAGAAATGGATCCTGTGACCTTCCTGTCAATGGAAGGAGCTAAAATAAGGAAATGGCAATTGTTGAACTGCTCTATTTATCATCAGAGGTGATTTTGCAGAGTTTTAGCTGTGTTGAAGGTTCTGTGTTTACTTTTGGAAGTAGAACCTACATAATAAAAGTCTTTCTGATCTGTTTAATTGTATTCATTTTAAATGTGAAAAGGATTGAGCATCTATTTTGCTAATCACATGTAGCTTCTTTTTTTTTTTAAGTTTTGTAGTTTGTCTTCCTCTCTTTGACTTTTTTGCAGTAACTTTGTCTGGTGTCCCACTTCTTAGCCACTGGGCACATACAGTTATTCTTTCAGCTACCCTGTATAAACATGAACATGAAGTTCAACAAGGCCAAGTACAAGGTCCTGCACATGGGTCGGGGCAATCCCAAACACAAACACAGGCTGGGGAGAGAATGGATTGAGAGCAGCCCTGAAGAGAAGGGCTTGGGTGTGTTGGTTGATAAGAAGCTCAACATGACCCAGCAATGTGCGCTTGCAACCCAGAAAGCTAACCATATTCTGGGTTGCATCAAAAGAAGTGTTACCAGAAGGTCAAGGAAGGTGATTCCCCCCCCTCTTCTCTGCTTTTGTGAGACCCCACCTGGAGTACTGCATCCAGCTCTGGGGCCCCCAACGTAAGAAGGGCAGGGACCTGCTGGAGCGAGTCCAGAAGAGGGCCACGAAGATGATCCGAGGGCTGGAGCACCTCTCCTATGAAGATGGGCTGAGAGAGTTGGGGTTGTTGAGCCTGGAGAAGAGGAGGCTCTGGGGAGACCTTATAGCAGCCTTCCACTACGTGAAGGGGCCCTGCAAGAAAGCTGGAGAGGGACTTCTTTTAAGGACATGTAGTGATAGGCTAAGGGGTAATGGCTTTAAACTGAAAGAGGGTAGATTTTGATTAGATATAAGGAAGAAATTCTTCACTGTGAGAGTGGTGAGGCACTGGAGCAGGTTCCCCAGAGAAATTGTGGAGACACAATTTGTTTAAAACAAGAACTTTTGTATTTCTCAACGAGAAAATCACTTTTTTTCAGTGATTGCTGGCATCCCAAGAATTCCTGTTTTTCTTCCTTGGCCTAAGAACCACAGGTCGAGTCCTTCACACTTAAATTGAAAATCCCATCAGTTTTAATACCAACACAGCCTTTATCTTCATGACTGTAATACATTGCCATTATCCACTTACAATGCTTATGACTTTAGAATCTATCCCCTTTGCTCCCAAATTAGATTTTGGGATAGGAGGAAAATGTTGAGTGAGATGTAACTTCCCAGGACCAAACCATGTTGGCAATCTGAATGCGTAGGTAAGAGTGCCAGCCCCTACTGTACACACAGACCATCAGTGCCCCGTTTGTAGAAAATCTCAAAAAACACAAACTTTATCTATATGTGTCCCAATTCCCATAAATAAGTCATTCTGATGTCAGAATCTCATAAATGCCAGCTCCACTGCAGGTGCAGCTCACAAGTTCAGGCTGAGTGGAGGTAAAACCATAAGGAGGTTGTCCTTTTGTCCTCTTGAATCTAGCAGCTGGTATCTCTTGACACTGCTGTGGCAAAAAGGACAGGCATAAAGGGCTGGTAAAATTACAGCAGCCTGGTATAAATTACGGTGCCAGATTATGCCTGAGCTTGTATACTGTGCAGCAAAGCAGCATGTTGAGTGTAGCATCCCCAAACATACTTTGTGTCTTGGGCACTGTCCTCAGAATATTCTTTTTACTGAGGCTTAGGAGAGGAGTCTCTGGTGGATACCTGGGGCTTGCTGCCTTGGCACCTCTCAGAGGATTCTCCGTGACAGGATTCAGAGGTTTAAGGTCCCATTTTCACTTCCCTGACTCATTGTCCTGGCACAGAGTGCCAAATCAAGAGGGCCTCCCTCAAAGGCATTTCTTTCTGTTAATCTTTAAAGCTATTAATTTTTTCCCCTTTATATATGAATAAATACACATTGAAGATCTTAATGTTTCATTCACAGCAGTAAATCAAAAGCAACTCAACCAAGGCCAGTAAGTGCAAAAGGGATATCAGATTCATGTCAGGAGGAAGAAAGCCTGGTTGTTTATATTTTTTAAACAGGAAAAAATATCTACAAGATCTTATTAGTCCCAGCACTATGCTTGAACCAGAAACCCGTCTCTGTTTTCTCACCATGACTGAACATGAGAGAAGGTCAGCCGCAAATCAGTCGGTCCCGCTACCCCTCATGAGCAGAGAGGGGAGCATTTGCCACCATTATTTCTGACTTCATGGGCCTTGGGCACTGGGGTGAGCACTACTTGGACTGAATATAAAAAGAAACAAGTCTCGCAGCGTCAGACAGAAAACTTTGGCTTTGAAGGAGGTTAGAAAAAAGGGAACAAAAAGCATTTAATGATATCTTGCATGTCTCCTTGACAGGCATAGAAAGATAACCATAAAACTGGTTAAAACATGATCCTGCAACTGAGCTGCCTTGTTCTGTGAATAAATCAACAATCTATGGAAACATGTTCAACAGCTTCCTGGAAGCAGAACAGACCATTAAGGATTTTTTGCTTCATAAGCACCTCAACCAGTAAAATTCAAACTATTTTGGGCACTGGCTGAAGATGTCACTCAGTGTCACAAGAGCTGTGCTGACTGTCAAGCTGATCAAGCTCAAGTATCAGTATCATAGATTTTCATATAACACCACAAATTCGACATCAGTTTTGCCTTCTCTTTTGTGAAGATGTTAATGATCATTTTTACTATATTCATTTAAATTAAATGTAAGGAATTACACTGTTTAAACAGAAGTACCTGCTGTCATATACCATGAGCAAAGGGGATGTCAATTTGTTAACTCTATATAAAGTAACATAAAATAAATAAAATTAAAATAAAATAATTTATTTCCAGCTGGTATCTACACCGCTAGTTGGTCAACACTGACTGTTTACACAGCAACCCTTTATAGGATGCATGGTTGTGTTTTGCCAGGGCAGTTTACACAAGTAGCTCAAGGGAAGAATTGCTGCATTCACTTGTCCTCATACACTCACACAGAGCTTTTCTCTGACACCGTGCTAACTTTGATTCCTCAGTCACTTCCTTTTCCAGATGAAATTTGCTTTCCTTCTCCAATTTTGCCACATATTTGTAGTGGAAAGAGGCAAGACCAAAACCACTGACAACCCCTGCAGATGTGAGAAGGCGCATGGCTGTGAGTGTGCTGTGAAGGGGCTGTGGGAGCACAATGGGTGAATAGCAGAGGAAAGAAGGTGTATGAACTCCTAACGTCTTCTGGCATTTATAAAGACTTTCCATAAGATTTACGGCGTCTATAAGTGTGTAATGCACCAAAAAAGTGAACCTTGCCCCTTTTTTTCTTGCTCATTGAAGCTATTACTCCTTGTCCATCAGACCTCCATGTGGAATTTAAAAAGTGGTGGGACGCTCTCACGCCCAAACCCTGCTTAGTTAGCATATGAATGCTCAACTAATTGTTTGAAGTAACAATTAAGAGGACAATGGATAAAGGAGGAAACTGGAGACAGCAACTAACACCTGTGAATCAGAACTTAAACAGCTTTCTTTTACATAATTAATTAAAGAAGGGGGCACAATGCACATTGACTCGAAAATGTGCTCCAAAGACAATGCTGGTGCATGTAAATCCCTTTTCAGTGCCATTACTGACATGTAAGGTTTGATCTTTTTGTAAAAATCTTAGTCATGAGTGAATGTTGCAAAGTGTTGCAATGTTGTTTTTTTTTTTTGTTGGGGAGAAAGGGAAGAGAAAAACATTTAAAAGCAATTGCAATTTCATGGAGGAGGCAGAAGTCCCGATGAAGTTATTAAAATGTATTGGCTTCAGATAGGTCGCAAAAAGTCATTGTAAGACACAGAACATTTCTAACCTTGCAAATAGCAATTAAGTCTTAACATCCTGTAATCAGCAGTACATACTTTTCTGCGTTGAAGAAAAAGAAATGGATGCTATGAAACTGTTTCATTAAATTGTGTTTGTTGCAGAATGTGAGCAGAATTCTATGGTGCTTTCTCAAGAAAGCAATCCATATGTGTGCTCAACATGCTCATGCAATTATTTCTTAAATAGGTTATATTGTGCTTCTCTAGAACAGTATTTAATGAAGCTAGTTAACATTATGAATCTCGGAATGACAGTCTCAAAAAATCTATATCTGCAATTTACATATATTAATAGGTATTAGGGGGCATAGTCATCTATTTGCACACATCAGTAGTGTTGCTAGAGTTGTACTGGCATAAAAACGATAACAGTGAAGGTGATTCAGTAGTCAGAATAAATCAATGAGTATATAGTTAGATATTCTCTCTATATAAATATGTGATTAAAAAGTATCTTATATCTAGCCTTCTTTCTCAGTAAAGTTTATGGAGATACGAGCAACTTCACATACTTCAGCTATTATATTGCTGACGACAGTATGCAGTGAAATGACATTTTAGATATTTTGTTCACTATCTTTAAATGGTATCACTAATACAAAGTTAGAGAAAATATGTAAAGTCCTGACCACACTGAAGTGAAAGTTTAACTTGCATTGTCTTCGAAGTAGTCTGGATTCGTTCTTTCTAAAGGACATCACAGAAGATGGTTTCTTCAAGGGGGAGTTGTATTCATTTTAAAAGAGAAAGCATAGTTGTGATGAAAAATGGAAAGAAAGAATAAAAAGAAAAAGAAAGAAAGAGAAAGGAAGAAAAAGAAAGAGAGAAAGGAAGGAAGAAAGAAAGAAGGAACATAGAAGTCTGGGTGGAACATAAAGAAAATAGACATAATGTGAACATAAAGAAAGAAAACTGGGAGGAATGAAGTTTGGGGAGAATAAACCGTTAGTCCTACCAGTATACATATGTCAAGTCTTAAGCTAAGAGTTAAAAACTGAATAACAAATTACATTCAGATAAACTGAAAACCACTTCTGTTTGCTTTGTTGGTGTCCTTTATATGCTACAATGTTGATGGTATTTATATTCTGTTTAAATACAGTGGTATTTGTATTCTGTTTAACCAATACTTACCATTTGAGGTCCAAGATAAGGACAAAGTAAATAATTAATCAGTAATTAAAACAGTGATTATCTTATTGGAGGGGGGTGTGTTATCTACACTTCAAGTTCCTCTTAGGCTTCTGGTTTTTATATTGTAAATTCATTGCTATTTTGCAGATTTGGTGTACGGATACTACAGGCAACAGCGGAAATTGATTGAAGATATTGACTGGTCATATACAGGTAGGCAAAACTGTCTATCGAAGAACTTATTTTGCTTTGATATTTTCACATTCATTGTTATAACTTCAAGAGCGTGTTGTGTTTGTATACCACTGTCCATATGCCTAAACAATTGCTAAAGTGAAAATGTAGGAAATGGAGTCTGAAAAATTGCAGGAACATTACAACAGGAGAGACTATTGTCATTTCTTACATCTGTTACTTTTGGAAAGAGAAATCTCTCATCCTCCAAACCTTAACCCTGACACATGACTTACTTGATGAAGGCTGGGCCAATAAATTGTTAGGTGCTCTTTCATCATCTGAGTATAACTGTTCTGGCAAGTTTAAAAAGCAGACCAAAAGGCTGAAAAAAGGCACAGCATGTTGTGCGGGTAAGAACATCCATATACTGCATAGGAACTTCTGCACTTTGCTTCTGAGCACCTGAGCATCCTTTCCAGCTCCCACCCTGATTCTCCTAAAAAATCAGTCATTTGGGCTCTCTCATTTGCATCAGTAAGAAAGGTATACCCTTAAATTCTGCATGACCTTTGTCTCATCACAGAAGGACTATTCGCAGTTCACAATTTGCCTCCTAGATTCTTCTGTAAAAGTCAAGCCACTTTCAGTAATATTGAAAAGGCAATTTTGTCCTAAACGATAGGTGTATTTTACCCAGAATGTAAGAAGTGACTTCCTGAAGATGTGCATAGATTACATTTTTAATGATTTAAGTTACTGTTTCAAAAAACACCAATTTATTAAAAGAAATAAGGACTGTCAAATTTCAGTGTTTCATATATTTGGTTCAAAATATGTTCCTGTAGTTAAAGGAAGTTACACCATTCTTTTTCTTTCTCTCACTGTCTTTCTCATTTCTGAGACAGTTCCAGGGTAAAACATATCTGACAAGTTTTTGAGCCTAGAGAGAATTGAAACAGGCTAGTCATAAACCCTTCAAAATGAGATTTATAATGAAAACTCCCACTTAGACACATTGTACCGCAAAATCCAAGCATAAGATCAATCAATACAATATTTCATGTTCAAAATCCATCCATTTTTTAATATTGCAGTTAGGGGAATGCAGAGATAAGCCTCCAGGATTACAGGTGACCAGAGGGCAATTTATGAGTTTACTTTAAAGAATAGTGAATGGGTTTTGCATAGGATACCAGAGGATAGAGCTCTTCCCTAGCCTGCACAGAGCACCCACCCACTGTGTAGATGCTGCAGCAGCCACAGGTCATATTTACTGGATATTTTGGATGGCAAAACAGCACAGACTCTGCAAGCCAGAGGATTCAGACCTGTTGGTTCTCTCCTTTAACACGTGAGATACCTTCACGTAGTCATCTCACTTCATGTGCCTTGCCCTAGTGACTCTACTGTTGTCAAAGCCTTTCTCCCTATTCAGAACTATATAGTCAGATGCATGTGATACAAGGGGTGGCTGAATGTGAGAGGAGCCCCACTCAGCAGTGCGTGCCCTAACCAGCAGCCTCCTGCCCCAGAGGCCTCCTTCCCCTGCAGCATCCTGCCCCAGCAGCATCCTTCCCCTGCAGCATCCTTCCCCTGCAGCATCCTGCCCCAGCAGCATCCTGCCCCTGCAGCATCGTTCCACTGCAGCATCCTGCCCCAGCAGCACTCTTCCCCTGCAGCATCCTTCCCCTGCAGCACCCTTCCCCTGCAGCATCCTTCCCCTGCAGCATCCTGCCCCTGGTCCTGCCGCCTCACCAGGCTCAGCGTGCCCCCAACACTCATAACACACAGCCAGCTCCAGGCATGATGGGATGTTGATTTTCAAAGCTTTTTGAGGGGACTGTATGTAAATCAGGTCCTCCGTATCTAGGGCTGCCAAATGTACTGCGAGCTGTGTGGTATTGGGTGTTTTCCTGACATACCAGGAAATTGGTTCATGACATGAAGGGAATACCTGAGTTCAGCCTTCACTTAAAAAAACATAGTCTACCTGAATGTGAAGAAAAATTACAAATTTTAACATTGTGTGTTGGAGGCACAGAAGTCGAGAGGCTGAGGTATATTGATTTTGATCTCATTTACTTATTTATTTATTTATTTATTTTAATCTCATCATTTTATTCCTGGGGCAAGCAATATCAAGTATGTATAACTGCTATACCTAGCTCAGACTTACGCTTTTGAGGCATAGACCAACATGCACATTTCTGAATAGCTGATCTATGCTTTATCAGTTCATCCTTTCCTCAGACACCAGTTATATTCTTCTGTCTTATAACCCACTCACTGAAAGACCTGAAAAATTAGCTTCTGTGTGCCAATGCAGTGTTATAAGCGGGCTTTGGGATCCTGCAAGCATGGATTTTAATCCACCATAACTAAGAAAAATCTAACTGGCTTGGTAAACTGATCTGAGTTTGAGCAGATGTAATTCTCTATATCAAATAAGAAATTTCAGATACATTAGCCACAGTGGGACAATACACTCCTTTACTGGGATGGTACTATGAGATGAAAGTAAAATGGAACTAGAGAAATAATTTGAATCTTACCTGCTGCAATCATGCAATTTCTGAAGATGAAGTTTCATAATAAAGCAATTTCGCATACTGTAATTTATGTGACTCATCATCAGATTTTGACTCTCGGGTAAATGTCTAATGAAGGCATAAATGTTACTGGAAATGTTTTGTAGTACTTCTAAGGGCTCTGCTTTAAGCCATAGACAAATTCTGCAACTGCAAGCATGAATTTAGATTTTTTTGTGTCCTGACTTTGCATATATTTGCATAAACAAATACAGTGTTAAAGAAGTGGAAAGTGCAAATGCACACTACAGATGGATCCAATTTTTTCAGGAACAAGTGGTTGTTGAAGCTAGTTCATTAGTAAAATGACTTTGTTTTAACAATTTTCATTGTATTTTTCATTAAAACAGTGGTAGAAATAAAAATTTTAGAACAGGAATATTGTCAAATGATGTCATGTACCAAAAGTGAATCCAACCATTTGTGTTGTAGAAAAAACAAGTCTGCTGATAAAGTTCACTTTCTCAAATCAGTTACATATTAATTGATGAACAAAGATCATTTAGATATTATTTAGCTGCACCACTAAGGTTAAGCAATCTCATATTATTTCAAACTATAAAGCAAGCAATATGAGCTTCAATTGTTTCTCTATCATACAGATGAAAGATTAATTTTTATTGATGCTTTATCTGTATTGTTTTTGCCAGAAGGAATGATATAGTGCTGTTTTCTGGTTTGTTTTTTAACATGGCTGGTTGATAGTAGTCCGTGAAAACTCCAAGTCTGAATGTTCACATGTAGAATTATCAAATGATACCACAAAGAAGATCTTATTTTTTCCAGTGAAATTTCTTTCCATTGGGTTTTTACTCTTGGGATTTGGGTTCTTGTTCACAACAAACAAGTTATGTGGTTTAGGGGAAAAAACAAACCTAAATTCTGCTAAAAGCAAGAAATTCCAAACAGCCTTCCAGGAATTACAAAAGCTGAGGGTTTAATTAAATTGAATTTGCTATGTAAATGAATAGCACAGCCAATTCAGTGTTCTTTGTCTCATCATTCAGGGGTATTAAGTTCAGTTTATGCTGCCATTCATTATGTGATAGATGGATACACAATTGCCTTATAAATACTGGCAACTCTGATCGTGAGCAAAGGGTGATTTTAGTATAAACTCTTGGGTGTCTTGATATTCAAAGAACAATTTTGTTGTTTGCAAGCAGAATGTGAATCATATTTCCCTTTTCTCCAGAGGGAAGATTCATGAATCACAGAATAATTTAGGTTTGAAGGGGCCCTTGGAGATCATCTGGTCCAACCTCCTGCTCAAAGCAGAGCGAACTTCAGAGCTGAAGCAGGTTGTTCAGACCTCGTCCAGCAGAGTTTTTAAAATCCTCCAAAGACGGAGATGCTGCAGCCTGGGCAGTGTGTTCCACTGTCATTTTGAAGAATTTTTTTTCATTTACCTGACTACAATTTGTCTTATTGCAACTTGTAACCATTGCCTCTTGCCCCTTCCCTGTGCGCTTCTCTGTAGATTGCCTTTACACAGCTAGGTTTCCCCTCTCTTCTCCAGCCTCAGCAAACTCAGGTGCCTCAGCCTCTCCTCATACGTGAAGTGCTTGAACCCCCTGATCATCTCAGCAGCCCTTAGTTTGTTAACATCCATCTTGTACTGGGCTGGGGAGGAAGTCGAAATTGCACTCCGCATTCTTGATGTCACCTCACTCATGTAGTAGAGGGAAATAGTCACCTCCCTTGTCCTGCTGGCTGCAGTCTTGCTAACATAGCCCTGTACTTTCTTGGTCATCCTGACCGCAAGGGCACACTGCTGACTCACACGCAATTCATTGTCTATCAGGATAATTAGTTATGGTATTTTCAGATAATTTTTAATATCTGGTATATCTCAGTAGTAAAACTTGGCAGTACGTTGATGATCCCCTTCTGACCAATACTTTCCACAACAACGATGGCTAAATGTAGTGGCTTGTTTTGCTCCCATGTTGAACACTGAACTAATCTTGTTAAGCTTAAAATTGTTATCATTTTATGTCTGATTTAACATGGAGATATCCCCCGAGTTCATCGTTCCCCATTACTATCACCACACAGACAAAAAACTTTGTTGTCAGTTGAAAGGCTGTTTTTGCCATCCCTAGTCCTGGAAATTTGCACTGATGGCTTCAAATGTTGATGCCTGTAGTTCGGCTCAGAAATGAAAATGGCCTTATTTTCAGTGGTACTAAGAAAATGTAATTCTCTTTCTTGCCCAAACAATATCTAATGTTTTAATTTCAAATGTTGCTCTATCATCTTTGAGTACTGAGGAGATTCTAGAGCACAGTCACTGCTCGGGAGGTTTATGGGAAAATAGGTTGTTACTTATATCCATAATAATTTACATGAATATTTTGCTTTTTGCTCAGCCTAAAAAGTGAGCAAGGATCTTCAGTATCTCAGCTGTGACTCAAGAAAATGATTTTGACATTGGTAACTAATTCTACTTATTTTCTGAAATATTTCCCACTTCTGTTACCCCACAATTTGATGCTGGTAAACTGGAAAATTTCAGGCTCTCCCCTCACGCTCACCCTGTCTCCCTATTCAGCAGCCATCTCCTGGGAGGATGGACAAGGCCAGGCATACAGGCGTTGCTTTTTGCCCTGCAGCTGCAGTGGAGAAGAAGCTGTGCTGAAGAGTGTTTGAGTGAGTGTGGGCACCCGTGCATGCCCCTTCTGAGAAAGCTCCAGGAGCAGGGCAAAGGGAGCTAGAGGGCAGAGGCGTAGGGTTTGGGTCCTATTCACTGCAGGCTGGGGTGGGCTATGATAGAGGAGCCATTTCATGAGCCAAATCCTGACAATCAGTCTGTGTGGGAGAGTGGGAGGCACTGGCAGGAGCCTGCTGGAGGTGGGATCCAGGAGCTGCTTGCTGAACTGGCTGATTTAATAGACAGTTCTACCTGACCAAGCTGAAATGTCTCCAAGAGAGCCTTGGCCAAAAGCTGATGAAACCTCCTGCTTTCACTGGGTGGATAAAAACATGCTCTGGGGAGATGATGCATACCAAATTAAGTTCACAGTTTTTCTTGCTAGCTAACTACCATGGCAGTATCAGCATAACTTTGTGAGAAGATCTGGTCTTTTTATCACCTCCTGTGAAATAAATCACTTTGTGCTTTATATTCACCAAGTATAATCATGTGCTATATCTGTTGTGAGTAATACAGAAAAGCCTATACTATTGGGCCCTGTGGGTTCCTTCTGTAAAGGATGCAGCATAAGAAATCAAAATAACATGCATTCTTTTATTAACTCATAAAATAGCTCTGCAGAGGGTCTTTTCTTTTTCAGTAGGCCTTATGCTTCAGAGGCTGTCATACCTTTTCTTGCATGATAGCTCATTACATGTATTTACATCCCCCAGATCACACAGTCACTCATGGTTCCAGTGTTCTGTCACTAAATTCACAGGCTCATTAATTAAAAAGCCTATGGCATTATTACAGTTTTGGGAAGGCTGATGATTCAGCAACAGAAATTACAGTGTTATGCATCTATTCACATCAAAGAGACAAGGTGTCCTCAAGCAGGAAGCTATGTGCTGGCATTGTTTGCCATAGAGAAATCCCTTTTAAGATATCTGAGTGTACTGAATCAACAACACAAAGCATGTTATTCAACACAAATAAGACCTATTCAGTATATTTGTGATCAGACTTTTGAAGTTATATGAAGTATTATGATTCAGAAGAGTCTGTTTCAAACATTCTTTCCTTTCAATCAGGAGACCTGATCTTTGAGCAGTAGAAGGCTACTAGCAGCAAAGTGCAATATATCTAGCTTTGATTCAGTCAATATTTTAGGATAAACTGAATGGAAAACTGTTACAAGGGTTTTTTCTGGAGGGGAGGTGAGAGGATTGGACCCCATATACAAGGACCTTTCGAAGTTAGATGCTTGTAGGACAGGTGTGAAGAACCACATACTGGTATTCATATTTGGCTCCTCACTGGTAAAATTATAGCATTTTTCTGTCAATAAAGTTTTAAGTGATCTGTTTGCCAGAATTTCCTGATAAGGAACTCTGATAAGACCTGTTCCTTCCCCCACTTCACTGCTTAAATGCTATAAGCAAAGGAAACAGCTGGGCCATTTTCAGAAACTGCACAGCATCTTATTCTGAACATCAACTAGATTATTCAAATGCAGGAGGGTTGGTTTCTGAAGTGTAGAAATCAAAGCGTGTGATATTTGCATAGTGTGGCACTGCTGTTTTGATAAGGTCTGGCCAGGGGTCAGAAAGATGTGGAGACTACCCATTAAGTAAATGCATTTGGAAATTAAAAGCTTTTTTAGGAAACCTGTCTTTGGGAATACACCAAAGTAAAATGAAAAGAGCAGACTGTGGATATCTCACAGTAGACTACAGCCTCTGGTTAAGCCTCTTTGCCCTTCAAAATGATCATATAGGTATCCTCATGTATATACTACTGAATGATTTCTCATTTACAAGTGCATTCAATCTGTGCTGCAGTGGGAAGGATATGTTTTTGAGGACTACTTGCTTACAAAATGCACAGATGATTACTTTGAGATCATCATCACCTCCATATCAATATGATTTATGGATTTCTGAAGTTTAGAGCCCAGCAAATAATTCTCCCATTGCTTATGTTTACAGAAGACCTTGCTTTATTCACCTCCTACAGCCTATTTGTTTAGGACTTTCTTATGAGCATTTTTACTCAAAGGCTATTATGCTGTATTTATAACAGAATTTGTTTTTTTTCTAATGTATTCAAATCCCATTAATTTCAATATGCACAGTTTGCTAATGTACTGGAATAAGGACAATCACTAATTCTGTGCAATGTACTCACAAACTTGAAGCCATTCACAACCTTGCTGTAGCTCATTAATTCAATAGAAAACAAACCCTTCAAGAGAGTTTTTCCATGGGTCAATAAGGGTTAAGGCAGTCCTCCAAAAGGCATGGTTAGACAAGTCTGCATGGCTAGGAGCACAGAGGGAAGGAAGATGCAGGGTAAGAGGAAGGATCCTGAGAAGGAGGGGGCAGGAGAAGTGTGGCCTCCCTCTTTGGTAGCAGAAGGCTGTCATGTAGGCTCAGGTGCTCCTGAAGCCAAAACCACTGCAAAATCAGTGTGGTGGGTTGACCCTGACTGGGCACCAGGTGCCCACCAAAGCCGCTCCATCACTCCCCTCCTCAGCTGGACAGGGGAGAGAAAATAAAACGAAAGTCTTGTGGGTCAAGATATGGGTGGGGAGAGATCACTCACCAACTACCGTCACGGGCAAAATGGACTTGGCTGGGGGAAAATTATTTTAATTTATTACCAATCAAATCAGAGTAGGATAATGAGAATAAAACCAAATGTTAAAAACACTTTCCCCCCACCCCTCCCTTCTTCCCGAGCTTAACGTAACTCCTGAATCCTTCACCTCCTCCCCCAGCGGCGCAGGGGGTTGGGATATGGGTGTTGCAGTCAGTTCATCACAGGTTGTCTCTGCCACCCACCCCTCAGGAGGAGGACTCCTCACACTCTTCCCCTGATCCAGCGTGGGGGCCCTCCCATGGGACACAGTCCTGCATGAACTTCTCCAATGTGTGTCCTTCCCACGGGCTGCAGTTCTTCACAAACTGCTCCAGCGTGGGTCCCTCCCACGGGGTGCAGCCCTTCAGGAACAGACTGCTCCAGTGTGGATCCCCCACAGGTCCACAGGTCCTGCCAGCGAACCTGCTCCAGCGTGGGCTCCTCTCATTCCACAGGTTCACAGGTCCTGCCAGGAGCCTGCTCCAGCGTGGGCTTCCCAGGGGGTCACAGCCTCCTTCGGGCATCCACCCACTCCAGCCTGGGATCCTCCACAGGCTGGAGGTGGATGTCTGCTCCACCATTAACCTCCATGGGCTGCAGGGGGACAGCCTGCCTCACCATGGTCTTCACCATGGGCTGCAGGGGAATCTCTGCTCCAGCGCCTGGAGCACCTCCTCCCCCTCCTTCACAGACCTTGGTGTCTGCAGGGTTGTTACTCTCACATACTCTCACTTTTCTCTCCGGGCTGCTGTTGTGCAGCAGTTTCTTCCCTCTTCTTAAATATGTCGTCCCAGAGGCGCTACCACCATTGCTAATGGGCTCAGCCTTGGCCAGCGGTGGGTCCGTCTTGGAGCCGGCTGGCATTGGCTCTATCAGACACAGGGGAAGCTTCTGGCAGCTTCTCACAGAAGCCAACCATGTAGCCCCCCAGCTACTGAAACCTTGCTGTGCAAACCCGATACAATCAGTGATGGATATGTGCTTGGTATTTTGCAAGTGCGTCTGACTTAGTTAAGCAGAGCATAGGAGGGGCAGCACATACTATTTCAATTTCTAAATTTTCAATGCTAAGTTACTGGAAATTACTGTAAATGAACTTAAACCACATATCCATGCTGTACTTTGGAATTTCATTTTCAATTGTTATAATGTGACTTCTTTCCCCCAATAATAATTTTTCCAAAACCTTTCAAATTGATAGAAGAGGGAAACCCATCAGCAGTTTTATTTTAGATGAATTAGCACGTGCTGAAAAAAACCCTAAACCACTGAAAAATCCTGACCTTTTTTCAAATTAACATGTAGAAATGGCACTTCCAGTTCCACAGGTCTACCCCTGCCATGTGTAAAGAATGCCACCTTCTCGTTTCAGAGGTAAAAACAAGCTTCTGCTTACCTTCAGGTGCGTGTTAGAGCCAACCCAGTTTGTAGCTTGGTGGCTGGACCCCGTGCTCTCTTGTGAAGCATTACCACAGTTGTTGTGTTTCTTTCCACCTGCTCACTGTTATGTAGGCCAGGAGGTTGTGCAGGTGTCAGCAACAGCTAGTTCAGTCTGCAGGCTTGCTGTGTAATTCACAACAAAGAGGGAAAATCAGCAAGGGGCAGAAATAATTTTTATTTGTACACAGAATACTTCCTGTCAGGAATTCCTGAGGGATGATATGTGGCATTTATTTATATACAGTTGGCTTATATGCAGTATCATGACCGGCACATTAGCACAGTTCTAAGAAACATGAATCATACCGAGTTACGCAGCTTATTGTTTACAATGGGGAGATCCATTCTAGGAATTGAAGTTTTCCCAAAGAAGTCTGTGCCATGTTTCTCTACCAGGGTAGCATGCTTTCCACACCACCCTGAAGAAACAGTGGGCATGTCAAAAAGCTGCTTACATCCCAGAGAAAGTATATGATTCCAAATTAAGACTCTGTGCCCCTGTACTTGTCCTTGAATTTCACAGCCTTTCATCCCTTTGCCTTTTTTCTGCAATTGTGGTGCATATGAAACCACTCTTCCACATTCAAAGTCATCCCTTCTTCTGGAGAAAATCCTGCTGAAAGCAGTCAAAGTCTATAACTGTTAATTTGCAGCAGTCCATGGGAAAGTGGCTGTGGCACTGTGCATCCACTAGATCTATCAGCTGAACTGTTCCCTCCATTATTTGGTTGCCAGAATCACAGAAGTTCAGTTCTGAACATCTCTTTCAGCTTTGAAAGGTGTACAAAGTCCTTTTTGTGAAAAGCCAGGTCAGAGCATCTAGCTGCATACGTATTTAGCTAGTTCTTGCTATGCTTCAACAGTTGTGCTTGCAACAAGCTCCATATTCATCCTGTGGTGGCCTCTTCCTGCTTTCTTCCAAGAGCTTTCTTTATGAGAAATTAAGCTATGGCTTGATCTGATATTGCCTGGCATTGATCCTATTTTAGGAGCCACAAAAACAATTGACTGTCTTCTTCCATCCTTTATCATAGATGCTGCATTAAGAGCTAAGCTGTTTTCCCTCTGAATGTGGTGTTTCTCTGTCAGTGCCTTCTCTGTCAGTGAGCTTTATCTGATGAAAAGGGTGTTAACCAAAGACATTTTTAAAAGAGAGTTAAGACAATGAAGATATTAAAAAAGGAAAAGCAAAGAGAGGGACAATGTGCTGAAAGCTGGAAAAGAGAAAGAAGAATCATTTCGATGTCAGGACTTGGAAATTTGTTTTCAAACTTCTGATATTTCCCTAGCTGTTGAAGGAGTGAATTCAGGGCTTGGGTACATGGTCATAGACTGACAAGTTATTTTTACTGAGTTAATAGCAAAAACAAGCAGACAACAACAAAAAGTCCACCTTGCATTATCCTGCCTGAGTAACTGAAAGGGAAGAACTGAAGAAAATACTGTTGCTGGAATATTTAGGAATACTGGGTCAATGGTTCATAAATTCTTTTCTCCTATTTCAGAATAGAGTGGATTTTCTGCCTGCTTGTACATGTTCTGACTACTCTGCTTATAGGCAGTACAGGATGATCAATCTCTTTTTTTTCCGCCTATATTTTTTCTGTCAATTTTCAGGAAAGCAGATATTTATGGCTGGAGTGCTAGTCAGTGAAAAATGACAAGCAAGGAGGGTTTTTTTATTATTATTCAAACATGTCCTCATGAAAGGTAGCTTTACAGTAGGGCTGTGGTATGTGTGAACAGAGCGCTCTAAAGAGGAGCACTAGCACATTACCTCTTTTATTTGTATTTTACCTGCTTTCAGAGTATCCAGAACAGATCGAAGGTGACCAGCACAAACAGGCAGTAGACAATATGTAACGTTTTCTTGGAGAGGGGGCACATACTTTAAATAATGCAACCATTCATTTTCTTCAGCTTTCAGTACCCACTTCAAACAGATTCAATACGTTGCTGTAACTAATCTTTACCAACACATTTAACCACCAAGAAGAGATATGTACACCTGCCAGTCCTAATGTGACCATACCATGGGTATCTGACCAAAATGAGAACAATACTTGTTCTCCTCTGCATAAAAGGAACCAATGATAATCTGTTGCAGTGGCTTGATCATACATCTGAAGTTCCCTTTGAAATAGTTTTTAGAAGTCATAGATGTCATAGAATCATTCAGATAGGAAAAGACATCTAAGATCATCAAGTCCAACCATCAACCCAACACCACCATGCCTCCTAAATCATGTCCCAAAGTGCCACGTCTACACATTTTCTTAACACCTCCAGGGATGGTGACTCCACCATCTCTCTGGGCAGCCTGTTCCAACACCTGACCACTGTCTCAGTAAAGAAATTTTTACTACTATCCAATCTAAACCTCCCCTGGCGCAGCTTGAGGCCATTTCCTCTGTCCTATCACTTGTTACTTGGGAGATGACACCAGCCCCCACCTCACTACAACCTCCTTTCAGGTGGTTGTAGAGAACAATAAGGTCTCCCTTCAGCCTCCTTTTCTCCAGACTAAACAACCCCAGCTCCCTCAGCCACTCGTCATAACACTTGTTCTCCAGACCCTTCACCAGATTTGTTGCCCTTCTCTGGACACGTTCCAGCACCTCAGTGTCCTTCTTGTACTGAGGGGCCCAAAACCAAACACACTATTCAAGGTGCAGCCTCACCAGTGCCGAGTACAGGGGCACAATCACTTCCTTAGTCCTGCTGGCCACACTATTCCTGATACAAGCCAGGATGCTGTTGGCCTTCTTGGCCACCTGGGCACACTGCTGGCTCATGTTCAGCCAGCTGTTGACCAGCAAGCCCAGGTCCTTCTCAGCCGGGCAGCTTTCCAGCCAGTCTTCCCCAAGCCTGTAGCATTGCATGGGGTTGTTGTGACCCAAGGGCAGGACCCAGCATACACAGAGACCTCATACAATTGACCTCAGCCCATCGATCCAGCCTGTCCAGATCCCTCTGCAGAGCGTTCCTACCCTTGAGCAGATCGACACTCCTGACCAGTCTGGTGTCATCTGCAAACTTACTGAGGGTGCACTTGATCCCCTCATCCAGACCATTGATAAAGATATTAAACAAGACTGGCCCCAAAACTGAGCCCTGGGGATCACCATTTGTGACTGGCCACCAACTGGATTTAACTCCATCACACATCATAGATTCTAGAGAAGCTGTGGAGCATGTGCTCTTTTTAGAGCTTTTCTGTATGGCTTCCTGTGTCTTCTCACTCCATTCCTTTCTCTAGAGCAGTCTTCCTACTCTTTCCATTTGACACTTTTTGTCATATTGGCTTATTTCCTCTCTTATGGGGCAGCCACGACTTGTTTCCCTTTTGCATTATAAAATTCTTCTTTTTCCCACCATCAAATAATTGTATAGTGTTTTGTTGCCTGCTTCTCCCTTACATTCATTAACGGCTGCATGAAGTAACTGTCAGTTTGCCACTTTATCTCCTGTGTTTCCAGGAGAAACTCTTTCTCTTCCCAGGTAACTAGTGGAGAAAGAGCCAGTTGAGTGTTTCCTTGACTATCTTGCCGTCTCTCCCAGCTGCCTTTTCCTACATGTCAGGGACACTCTCCAGCGTGGTTACCATGGTGCGTTCAGCTGGCATGCTTGCAAGGGTTCACAACAGCCAGCACACCCACTGCACGTTTTATAGGAACATACGATGGGGGAAGGCACTTACCTGCTGTATCAAAGTTAAATAGAACATAACGAAAGGTGCTTTTTAGTTCATATTCTATATAAGATTGGCCCGAATTTGGATACTATAAAACACATCATTTTAGCTTCCTAAATCAATCAATCAATAGATTATTTAGACAACAATCAATTAAGAATATTCTCTTTGTCCCTCCATTTGTGAGAGTGTTGGTATATCTACAGATGTGTTACAAGTTACATATATAAACCTGCTGGTGAGCTTGCCAACTCAGCAGGTCAATACATAAATGTAAATGCTGATGCAGAACAGTGAGATTTACACTGTGCTGTATTTGTTAACTACCTTCTATAAAAAGATTTGAGGGTGTTCTCTATTTCCTCATAATTTATTATTCAATCGGAAACATTGTTATTAACAAAAAAGCTTTTCTTTGATACGGTTTCCTGGTGTAAAATTCAGTACAAATAAAGTACCTCCTGCATTCAGCCTTCGGAAAACGTTATTTTTCAAACCTCAGGTTTGAAACCTCAGCTAGTAACCTGTAGATAGATTTGTAGCTGAAATAGCAAAATCCTCTTTAAAATGGCGACAGATTTAAAAACTCACTTTGAAATTCCGTGCAATTGAGTCATATTGATGTGTTAAAATATATTATTCACTTCATAAATGGATTTCAAACATAAATATGAATAAATGCCTTTGTTTCACATAACAAGCTACCAGTAAGTTCTAGTCCAGTCACTTGTCTGAGGTTAAGTTGGTCATATTCTCTTCAACAAATGATTAGGTAGACTGGAAACACGTTGCGTCAGATTCAGTGATCTTACAGAGAAAAGCTCTGAACTACAGTGTACTTTGGTCTGTCTCCTTGATAAATGTTTCATAGAAACCAAATATTCTTCTCCCAGTTGCTCAGCTTTAGCCCCTGTGAATAAAGTCAGTATGATTTTCCAGTGTGATTAAGTTCCTTTCACTGAACTGTTCAGGTTTTTCTTATTGGGACCAAATATGGACACCCCAACTCCAACACCCTGCTGTTACAGGCAATCATGCCATCTAACTCTTGCATAAAATTAATTGAACTCTGTTTTAAAAGTAGTTGTGACATTTTGCTTCATAGTTCCACTGAAGGACTATCTCAGAAACTCGCTCTTGACTTTTAAACCTTATCTGGATTTGGATTTCCAAGCTAGCTGTATTAGCGGACCATTGAGGTCAACTGGTTCTTCTGATAGAATTAGTTGGTTGGTTTGGTTTTTTTGAGAGATCTTTTCTATTGCCAATATTTTCCTGCACTGATATCCCTCTCCTGTTTGTCTTTTAAATTAAGCCAAGATAGTCTAGTCTCTTGTCCCCTTTTGATCATTGCACTAGCTTTTTCTGCTCACCCATGGTTCAGCTAAAATTCTTTTGTCTTCAACATGAGTGACCAGCATCTCATGCACTTGTCCCAGATGAACTGTCCCCAGGACTTTGTGCAGAGAAATGAATACTTTCGTATCTTTGCTAGGAGTTGCTTGGTTAGAGCTTCAGAACACACTTGCCTTTCCATCATACTGTCTGTTTACAGTCCTCTGAGACTGTCAGACATGGTCTGATTCTCCTCCTCCCCCATGTTTTTCCTATGGTGAGATTCTCATTAGTAACAAAAGCTCCCACTAGTAGTCTCTAAATGTATGATTTTACAAATTGCATTGTTGACTTTCATGCCATTTTTACTACTTCAGTTCTCAAGGTCAGCTGTTTTTCCCATATGCCAGACTGGACCCCCTTGTGATGGCACGTTTTCACACATCGTGTCATCAATAGGTGTAATTAGCAGAACTGAGAAACTCCAGAGTTTCCTGCGCACACACAGCCTCGTAACTCCCATTTACTGCTCCTTACTATTTTTCTCCCTCTCTCGTATTTACTAAACAAGTGAAAGTACTGATTTGTTAGGTACAGTGGGGTAACAGTTTGGGGTATTTTCTGGTCTATTCAGCACAATTACACAGTTTCCAGTTTTTCAAAGACTTCTATTTATTTACTTATTCATTTATTTATTTATTTTCCCCTCTTTCTTTCTTTCTTTCTTTCTTTCTTTCTTTCTTTCTTTCTTTCTTTCTTTCTTTCTGTCTGTCTGTCTGTCTGTCTGTCTGTCTCCCAAGATGTCTGAACTTGGATACCAGCTAAACAGCTGCCTATGTTCTCATTCATATTCTGCAGGCGAATTCAGCCTTGCTTTAACTCCATTGACTTTATAAGCATGAGTCAATATAAGGAAGTTGGCTCATAAAGTGCTCTGTATCCTAGGCAAAATATCGCTTATGTTGAAAATTTATTTCCCATTCAAGCATCATTAAATTGCAATGATTTATAGTCTTAAAATAAATGCTTGCATGAATATTAAATACCCAGTCAACAGCTTTATTATGCTATCACCCACAGAAAAATCCCATTTTGATAATTCCTATGTAAATAACATTTTAATTACTGCTGTGTAAGTACTAAATTTTACAACTGCAACTAATTACCTATATTTGTACTTCAAAATTTAATCTAACAGCCAGTGCTAAAGCCAACTGAAGTCAGTGAAGACATCCCTTAACTTAAAACTGAACTTTGATTCAGTCCTACCTTATAGTTATGACCAGTTTATATCACACTAACAATGGAGTATGTTTCTAAACAAAATTTAAATGCATGGATTTTAGCAGTGACGGAGTGCATAGCAAAAATACTCAGAAATGCATTGTGAATATTTATTCTACTTTCAGTGTGTAAAAATTATTAAATTATTGGAAAAATCATCATGACAAAACTAGGAGTGTTTGGCAATTAGGTGAGCAATCACTCTATAATACCCAACGGCAATTCACTGTCCCTGTGCAGACCCCTCATTATTTTACATTATAAGAAAAATTACAAGCGTATTAGCTTGCTTCTACACAGTTGATCATCAGTGAAAATTACTGTTGACATTTAATTGTCCTGAAACTTCATATTTAATATCTCACTAAGATGAATGGCTCAGTTTACACTTTCCAGAGCTATTGTTTCAGTCTATGGTAGTACTAGGTCCAAATTAATGCATGCAAGCATAGCTTTTTATTCACAACCACGAATGATGGAGACTTTTACAAACTTAATGGTAATGTGAAAATATAAAGTAATTTCATACAGCTTATCAAGATATATCCAACAGAGCTTCTTCATGGATGTGATATTCTTCAGTATTTTCATTAATATCTCAGATGTCAGAAGAAAGAGAGGGCATTTGCGAATTCATGGAGGACATCATGCTGAAAGCTGCAAGAACTTTGGGTGACATAATCAGAATTCAAAATGAGCTTGATGAATTGGAGAAATGTTCTCAAATCAATCAAATAAAATTTGTCAATACAATGGTAACAGTAAGCACAAAATACTCCAATTGGGAAAGAAAATCAAGCATATGGATGCAAAATGGGGACTGTCTGGTTAGGTGGCTATATGGCTATAATTATATATTCAATTATATAGCTATAATTGCATCTGAATTAACTATATACTGTTGTTGCAAAAAAGGCAATGCCATTTTGAGGTGAATTAACAGGAATGCTGTATAAGGCATGGGAGGCAATTATTCCGCTCTACTTGTCGCTAGGAAGGTCTTAGCTGTACTTCTGTATTCATCCTTGGGCCGCACACTTGTAGGAAAGACAGTAACAAATTGAGAGAAGGTCCAGTGAAGAAGCAAAAAGAATGATGGGCATCTAAGAAAGCCCAAACTCCTTCAAAAAAACTGAAGGAAATAAGTTAGTGTAGAAAAGATAGTTATGATAACAGTCTTCAAATATTTAAAGTTGTTATAAAGAGATCAGTTGCTCTCCATTCCACTGAAATGACAAGGATGAATCAGTTTAATTTGCAGAAGAGAAGGTCTAGGTACAATATTAGGAAAAACTAACTGAGAATAGCTAAACTCAGGTTGCTTAGGAAGGCTGTGGAATCCCTCTCATTGAAGCTCTTTCAAAAAAATGGGAAAGACAAGCATTAGTGGGGGACAGTCTAATTATACTGGATCCTGTAATGAAGGAAAGGACCCAGATGACCTTTCAGTCTTACACGTGTGATGCTTTGGGGCAACTTAAGACCCAATTTAATAATTTCTCAAACCGCACCTAGTGTACATGTTGTTGCGTAGACAAAGATAATACTACCAACCATTCCTGAAGTTACGCAGATTTTCAGTCCTTTACTACTTTGTTATCATCAACCATTTGTCTAAGAAAATTATTTTCTCTGCTAGGTCATTTCCCCTTTCTTGACTGTTTGAGGCTGTGGGAGGAAGGACTGCAGGGAGTATTCCAGACAAAAAAGTGTTTTTTATAAGGAGACCCAGAAAAATGTATAACTTCTCTCTTCTGATAAAAAAAAAAAAAATGGCAGTCTTTTCTCTGAAAGCCTTATTATGTCCTCATTTTGGATCTGGAACCGGGAAGGATGAGATAGCTTTTATTTTATCAAATCACTTTCTGTCTAGGGCAAGTATTTCTGGGGCAAGCTCTTACCACCATGCCCTGACATAGAGTGTGTTCAATTAATTTAATGTTATCTGGGTGATTTAGACTACTGTAATTATTTTGAATGGAAATACAGTAGAATCCAATGAGGCAGAAACTTCTGTGTGAGGGCAGTAACTTCTTAAGCCACTCAGACTTGTTTCTAGGGCTTGTCTGATTTGCACCTACAGTTCAAATTTGATGTGGAAGATTTCTTGTAACTCTAAGTTCATAACTTTTCGTGGGTTTTATCAATCGCTTACTCTTCCAAAGGTTTCGGATCCAATTTTGACACCCAAACTCATTTGCTTTGCATGGACGTTAAAAAGTGTTTTGCTTTTCTTTGGACATTTATTACAGACAATTTGAGATTAAATTGATTTCATTTTCTGTCTCTTGGACTACTGCAAGCCTGCAGTCATGCATGCTCATTGCTTCTCTCTGAGGGAAAAGCTCTTTATAGTAGAGCACTGAGGGCTGGCAGCGCTTTCTTTCTTGTGCTGCTGAGCAGCTCTGACCAGCTGGACTGTCAGCAGCTGGAACCTGCTGACTTTCTTGCTGGAGCAGCTCAAGGGTCAGAAATTCTGCATTTGTATTGCTTTTAGCCTCCTCTGTATCTGTGGGCACAGTGTGGACTAGCAGAGCCTGTCGTTTTAGCAAGCCTTTAGGAGTCCTGCCATAGCAATTCAGCTGTGCAGCACTACCTGTTCACTCAACTAATGGCTTCTAGTGGATGCTTTGTATTTGTCCTAGCATTCACGTTTTACGTTAACGTGATAATATGAGAAATCAGCTTTTGCCAGCATGCTGTCTGAGAACACCTCCACAGCTTCCTTCAAGCAGCACAGTGCATCATTGGTGCTCATGCATTTGTCCTTGGTGAATCAGTTTACTTCATGTCACACTTTTTTGCTTTCTGCCTAGCTGATGAGTTCCTTATAATATTCCTAGAGGTGACTACACCGTGGTGTATGATGAATCCATGTCCCTGGGAGGATAATGTTAGGTTTCTTTTGTGTGTCATAATGATACTGTATAATGGAGCCAGAATATATGCCTAGAGATGGAATAGTTACATTCAAAACCAACCCAGCAATAGCACATCTAGAAAAAACAGTTGTAATCACTTTTTTAAATGTCAGGCTTGCACCTGCATATCCTCATCCCCCTTTTGTATATGTTCTTTAAAACACAAACCACTTTTTGTTTGCTGAGCAGCCCAGAGCAATCACATAATTGCATAATTTTTGTGCTTGCTTTTATAATAAACTGGCGCATTACAGGAGTACATTTAAGTAGATGCTCTTTGAACATAAGATATAATAATACACACATTTAGGGCCTGATTCTAGCTAAGCAGTCCCTTGAGGTTACTGGGAACTGAAGACACTGCGATTTACAGGCTTATGTACTTGGCTGATTTAAAGACAGAGATGCAGTCAGGAAAAAACATCTCTGTCACTTCCCAAACATCTTTCTTCTTCCCTCTGAGATCCTTCTATAACCTATGAAATGGCTAGTTGTCAGAAATCATTGGCTTTTTTCTGGAAGCAGAGTACAGAAGTGCTGGTGTGTATGAGGAGCAGGGCTGTCTGTCTCTGCATAAGTGCATGGAATATCATGTTCATCAGGCTCAAGTATCACTGGTTGGGTATTTGTTTCCAAAGGAAGCATCCATTGCTATTAATTAGTTAAAGTGAAATGAAACATATCATCAAACAATACTTTTCCATTATAATGCCCTTTTGAAATACATTCAAATTTCTTTTTACCTATTTGCACTCTTCATCTTACACACTCCAAAGTTTACAGCTTACAGTCTCCAGAGTTGTAGGCTCCTACATGAACTGTAACTACTCTATCTAACCTCCTACAGCTGCTTTCTTCATCCTGCAGTATGGTGCAATTTTCCTGCAAAGTAGTGCAGCTCACTGGAATTGAGGTTCCAGATGCAGCTTCCCCACCTCTCAAATTAGATTGTCTCTAAATAAAAGGCAAAAAACAGACCTAGAAGGAGAGACCAAACTTCAGGCTGTTCCCTTGCCCTCCTTCCCCTCCACTAAATGCTATAACCACAAGGTGAAAGTCAGACTTTTTGTCACCTTGAGAACTGAGGTCTCTTGCTGCCCAGAGGCCACAGCAGCCCAGCCTTTTAGGAAAGGATTGCCACTTCTCTCTTTTACTGGTTAGGCCTTTTCCTAATGTCTTGGCATAACTCCTTCAGGAAGAATAAACCCAAGAATTCAAGTCACTGCTTCCTCACCCAGTGCTCTAACCACTAGTGCAGAGGCAGCGGTATATTATCTGTGGCCATCATCCCCATTATCATTAAGAGAGACACAATTGAACTGGACAGATTGGACTGTCCTTTGAAAGGTGCCTGCCTTCAATATAGCCAGTGAAGAGAGAGAGGCACTTAATTTATGAACACCGGGTCTCCCCCTGCAAGTCCTTTCACCTTCAGCTGCGTAGCGTATTTCACCAGTTGCATTAGAGGTATTGCATTAAGCCTGTGCACTGCCACAGAGGGACGGCCAAAAACTTCAGTGCATTTTCCCTCTCAGTTTCCTCTTTTTGTTTGAGTGAAACTATAGCATATGGATGCTCAGAAAAAAAAAAATCCTTTAAAAATAGGCAATGTGATTTTCAAACCTCAAAGGCTGACAAACGTGATCCCTCAGACCAAGTAATCTGATTTTCTTGAAAATGACTGACCAGGTTTCAAGTTGTCAGCAAGCATCCTTTAAACTCTATGCAGGGCAGCAAACCTGCAGTTTAAAAGCCAAAATCTTAAGCAGAAATGCAGCTTATGAAGTGTTGAAATAGCTAAATGTTTCTTAAAGGTTATTTATATATCCACTTCTTATTTTTCATCTTCTGCTTCAATGAAGATTGTTTTTACATTCCACAGCTCATGTAGGAGGCTGTGCAAGGAGTTATTAATAAAATATTAATGCTGTCATCCCACAGGACATATTGTTTATACCATCACAGATGCAGATTACATCTCAGATCAATGGAGCAATTTTTTAAAAACCTCTTTCTAAAGCAGCAGTTGGAGTATGATTACAGTTGTCCACAGTAGTTATATCATACAGCAAATTAGGAAATACATGTCAGGACCCATTATTCTAATGGGGGTCTTGTAAGATTTTGAAACAATATAAGTAGATGCCAGACTTGCAAACCGATGACCCTCTTTGAAACAATACCCCCAGTAGAGAGGAGAGAACAAAAATGCTGTTGACTTGTGCATGGCTGTCAAGTTAATGCTTCACAGGAACCCACAACACTAATCGCCCTTCTTGAATGCAAGTTCTTCCTTTCTTTAGCTCCCTCATAAGGTATCTCTTAAGCACTCATTAGACCAACGCAGCTGAAAATTGGTAAATTTGTTTTCAGTGTCGGCTACCACCATTTCAGTCCTGGCCAGATACAAAGGAGACAGCACTATACTGCTGATGTCACTTTGTTTCCTGCAGTATTTGTAAAGAAGCATTTTGTTTTCAAAATCCATTAAAATAGACTAAGATCTTATATATTTGTGCTCCATCAAATGCCCAGTATGTACAAGGATAAGAACTATAAAACAGTGTAAGACAGAGGATGGAAATTCTCCATCCTAAATGGCCAGTTAAGTAGCACATCTGGAGAAATGCAGCTGCCAAATTTTTAGCAGTCAGCAGCAGCAGCATTAACAAGGGAACCATTGTGGTATGTGTAACGGCAATATTTATTTTATGCAAGTAAGAGTTTGTCCTAATACCAAATTAAATTATGTACCAAATTAAAGGCAAGATCATGCTTTACAGTCTTTCGATGGTCTCTACTTATTATGGAACAGGGAATTGTCGTACCTAATCTGAAGGGGTGAGTTTATGCAGATATACAGCTGCAGTCAAGTCAAATGGCACGGGAACACAGAGTGTGCAAGGACAGGGAGTAAAGCTCCCTTAGTACTCTGTGCCTGCAAGCTGAAGATTATTTGAACAGTGATCAAATGTTCTCAGGAAATGTGTTTTAATTAAATTCTGCTCAGCTAAGAAGTGAGACAAGGACACAATTATCAACAAAATCCCTCCTTGATATGAGACTGAATGCTAGTATCATGAGTCCCTCACAGTGCCCATCAGTATTCTGCTTTGATGGGATGGCAGTAGTATTACAGGCTGACAGTGCAGAGGCTGGCAAGGACAGTGCTCTTCAGGCACTGCTTACTGGTCATGAAATATAATTTTCCAACCTGTGGAGTAGTATGCACAACTCATCCCCAGGTTTTGTGGATCCCATAAATGAGATGGGGTGCCCAGAATGGCCATGCAGAAGACTTGTAATGCCCCAGGAGCTCTGAGCTCTGGTATAGCTTATGTATAGCTCTGGTGAAGAGGTTTTCTTTCTGACTTGGCTTCACAAGTCCTCATTATTTTTCCTTTACAAGGCCCAGCAAAGTGAGAAAAGAGTATTACTGTATATCTTCGTCAGTGATCTAGATGATGGGGCAAAGTGTACCCTCAGCAAGTTTGCTGATGATATAAAACTGGGAGGAGTGCTGAGGGACCTCAGCAGGCTGGAGAAATGGGCTGACAGGAACCTCCTGAAGTTCCACAAGGGAAAGTACAAAGTCCTGCACCTGGATAGGAACAACCCCAGGCACCAGTACATTCTAGAGGCCAACCAGCTGGAAAGCAGCTTTGCAGAAAAGGACCTGGGAGTCCTAGTGGACACCAAGTTGAACATGAACCAACAGTGTGCCCTTGCAGCAAAAAAAAAGGTTAATAGTAACCTGGGCTGCATCAGGAGGAGTGTTGCCAGCAGGTCGAGGGAGGTGATCCTTCCCCTCCACTCAGCACTGGTGAGACCACACCTGGAGTGCTGTGTCCAGTTCTGGGCTTCCCAAGACCCAAGAGAGTCCCAAGAGAGACACAGACATACTGGAGAGACTCCAGTGAAGGCAATGGGCACAAACTGAAACACAGGTGGTTCCCTCTGAACATCAGGAAACACTTTTTACCTGTGAGGGTGACCGAGCACTGGCACAGGTTGCCCAGGGAGGTTGTGGAGTCTCCATGCTTGGAGATATTCAAAAGCCGTCTAAACATGGTCCTGGGCAACTGGCTGTAGATGACCTTGTTTGAGCAGGAGGGTTGGACAATGACCTCCAGAGGTCCTTTCCACTCTTGACCATTCTGTGGTTCTGTGATTCTGAGTAAGAGTCTCACATAAAAGAACAGTCATTACTGAACTGGAGAAGGAGGGAAATGCAAGAACATGGTAAGCTAAGAGATGACAAGGGTGAGTGAATCTCAATACAAGTTTGTATGGCAAGTCTCCACAGAATAAGAGTTTTGAAGACTACCACCAGTCAAGGAATTATTTATGAGAATTGCGGTGTGACAGGACATTAGCAAAAGTAAAGAGGCAATATAGAAAAAAAACTCATTTTCAGCAGATCTCCTGTGACTCACAGTTACAGACTGGCAGTATTTTCTGTGAAGTCAAAAACATCTTTTCTTTGCAGAAACAATTCCATGGAAACTCCACTCACTGAGTCTTCTAGATTTGATGTTTCGCCACAGGGAGGTAGGCTATACTGGAAGCAAGAGATTCTGGGTATTATTCCAAGATAAAGCCGATTCTCATGAAGAGAAAGGTTGTTGCTACCTACAGCAGAGAGAAATTATTAAAAAAAGAGTTCACAATTACATATGCAAGAAGCTGTCTGCATTTTCTCAGAAACTTTCATTTACATAGTGCTTTTGCCTTGCTTTCCCACCCCTGAGCCCCCACCTTTTTCTAATCTAATATGTTATTCCTTATCTAAGAATTGATGCAGAAGAATCATATAATTCACCTACAGGGTTTTTTGATCAGCCCCTTCAGAATGAAATTTCTGTGTAAATGTCATGCAAGTAGTTCACGAGTGAGACTAATCTTTTCATATCTTCAAACTATACCAAGAGATATAGAGTCAGTTCTTGGGCTTTAGTATGCCTTGCCTGTGTGATACACCTTAGCTAGAAACTCCAGCCTTGTATCTCCTCTTTAACCATTATAATCTCTTGCTACACTTCCCACCCCAATTGCAATCAATACCTGCATTAGTCATCCACAGATACCCTGGTTAGGGAGAAGTCATACACAGGTCCTCAAAGAATAACAGCACTGAGAAACTGTGACAACATACACTGTGGTGTACAGTGCACATGGTAAGCGCACGGGAAGTTCTTCCAGGAAAAAAAAATTTTTAAACAATAAGTGGTTGGTTTATACTTTGCATAACGTAGGTGAGCTTTTCTTCTCTGATTTTGCTGATTATCATTTTTTATATGCAGTCTGAGTTTCTTGTTTGAGAATATAGGAATTAAACATCATCATTTGATATAGACTGGTCAATAGTCACGAAACTGTGTCAGAAATTTCTTAATGAATGTAGTGCTATTCGGTACTAAATGCCATATCGCAAACACTAGCCATTGTGCTGGAACAGCAAATATAAAACAGCTAGAAATTTGTTATATTTAATTATTTGTAACAATTACTTGCTCTAATTGCTTTAGTAATAGTGGGGTTGATTTGCCACAGAAATATCATCTATTTATATGAACAGACTAGTGATATACAAGGTGTTCTGTGGCCACCAGAACATTCTGTGACCAGAATAGCTGGCTGCCCGCATGGATTTGGTTGTGGGACTGAGGCCTAATTCAAATGAGAATCAAAACACCAGAGAAATACTATAGAAAAATTAGACTATGATTTAGGGTTTATGGATGCCAGTGGAAGTTACATATGGAATAATCTAAGGTGCAGATTTGAAATGTGGTAGTTATTTTACAGTAATTTGCTGTGTAGACTTCTCAAGTGCACAAAAGTTTAGCACGTCTCGTTGTAAAAGCACTGATGACTGGGGGATCATAGGGAACATATATCTTCTCTTAAGTTCACAATTCAAGGTTAGGCACCTACATGAGGTGCCTAAACAACACAAGGGGGAGTAACTTGCCTCAGAATCCACGGATTAGCAGAAGGGTGCCTGTCTCAGCCCATTTGTGACATCCCTACCCTTTCCCTGCTGAATGCTTCAGCTGCTGGGCTACAAAATCAACCTTCCCCCTCCTTATCTTCTTATGACCCAATGATTCTTGAATTTTTAGCCTCACCATATCACAGCACTGGTGGGGTGAGTGAAGAGGACTTCTCCTTCCCTTTTCAATATTCTCAGGCCTTGCCATGCAATCATGGATCACGAATAATTTTTTTTTGCCTGGGGAGGGTATTTAGCTCCTGTTCTCCCAAATACACTGCCTGACTGTAGCTGCTGGGATATTGTATTAAAATGAGCATCCACTTGAATGTTCTTGAACGGCAGGAGGTGCAGCTGGAGGGCTTTACTTTCATCTTGGTGCTGCTGGCTGCACAGTCTGAGGTCACTAGGTGCGTGCCAGCTAGGTCTGTGCCTTGGGAGATCGTGGCAAGGGATGACTAGTCTGTGAATCCAAAATGGGCTTTGATTTTGGTTGCTCAGCTTAGTCAAACTGACTGTGCCTCGGGGCATAGGCAGTGATAGAGTATTTAGGAAGCTTTTGGTGAAAATTTGGGAACCTATTGACTCTAATGTGGCTTGGTCTCTTGAGCTTGATTTTTGAAATGGAAACATTTCAATTATTTGCACTATAGGCGTGTATTGGGGAGATTTTATCCTAACAGCTTACAAACCTGTTTTTTGTTAAGGCTGTCTAATTCCTTGCTGACTGAACAGAGAAGACTCTTGTCAGATAATTTTTACTCTGGAGTAATTCAGTAATTTTAAGTGCGTTTTTCAAGATAACATAACAAAATAACATTTGCATTCAAGATAACATGTTTAGGGTAGCATAAATTTTTTCCTGAGCATAAAATTGATACTTTCTACCAGGAGGGAAAAGGAAAGGAGAAGCAACAGTAGATAAAATCTCACTAAAACTTATTCTGCTTGTATAGAGGCCCTCCACAAATCTAGAAGCATCGAGATTCTTGAATACTTGGGATTACTTGGTACTGAAGTCACTTGTGTGCATCCAGTCCCCTCTTAGAACTGGCTAATTTCCTTTATGTGAATGATAGCATAACTCCGTGGCAGAACATAATTGCTCCTCTGCACTGGGGAGATGTTTGATGGTTAGATGATGTTAATGTATCAGGAATACCATGTGTTCCTCTTGCTCCTGCCATAGTAACTTCCTGCTTAAAATGGATAAATGAATCAAGAAACATGCCTTTAATTTATGCAACTGTAATAAAGTATGCTAGATCTCTTCCTCCTTGAATGGTTTACTTAGTAAAAAGAAATAAAGACTATATTCACAGGTGGTAAAAAATACCCTACCTATTTGATCCCTGGTAACAATGTGAAGAAAGAAAGTAACTGCTCTTCTGATCCTCTTCTACTTTCTTATGTGTAGAAATGAAAGGAGAATTTTTTTTTTCTCCACAGGGAAAAGAAAAAGAAAAATGATGACACAAATCTTCATGGAAGTTGATTATTCTGTGTATTAGCCATAGATAAAAAAAAAAAATACTACTAAACCATTAAAGAATTTAGTGAATTTAAAGCAATATTGATATGAAAACTGGAATCCCAACTATGAACTTTTGGCTCAGAGAGAGTAGGTTAGGCCACAGTTTCTATTAGTTTCTCAATACAAGCAGTGCAATGAATTAATTCATAGTTTCAGAAAATATGAAGTAAAAAGCAGTGCTCCTAACAGTAGCAAGACAATTTAGGCCAGTTTTATCACCACAAGACTCACAGAGGGACAAGAACTTACTGGCTGACTGAGATAGATGTGAGACCAGAATTGCCCAGAGATGCATGAATTAAGTGTGAGCCTGTGTAGCAGTTAGTGCTGCTTCCATCCTCATTTCAAACAGTTTCCGCTGTAGGATAGAATGGAAAAGCTGTGAAGGTAAATGCTATTAATGGACAGTGAGTTTCCCATCTGAGGTGAGTTACTCCCACTGCTCAATAGCTTTTAGCTATGCACTCTTAAGAAGAACTACTTAGCATTGAAAGTGACTTTGAAAGTTCTTAATACTGAAAGATTTTAAAAACTAATTAGGCCTTTTTATAGATCTGCAAAGGAAAAAAAGATTTGCACAATATGTTTGTGGAAGAAATACTTGGAAGAAATATCTACTGCGTAATTTACATAATGCTGTCATCACATCAAGGCTGGGTAAAACCTCAGTTAGTAGAAGAGTTGGTAAAGAGTGTTTTCAAGGATATGATAGTCTCAAAAAAAGACTAATCACATAACAGGTTTTTTTAAATTTAACATGGATTATTATCAGAGGAAGAGTCATGTACATCCACTGACATTGCTATGGCAGTTCTGAAAGTACCCATTATAAAGTCTGTGGGCAAAATGGAAACATAATGGTAACACTGAAATTATACTTAGTGTAAATAAGGTAATACCATTAGTGCAGGAAGGTTTGTGGAATGTTAGGAGGGGTTTGGGTTTTAACATTTTTTGAAGGATTTTCTTTCATTTGAGGGGGGAAGGGAAAGAGAATTATAGTTTTTGCTATTGCAGTCAAAGTCCTTCCTAAAGAGCCATTTTATGAATTAGAATTGGCTTTCTAAAGTAAAAAATAAAATACAATAAGAAATTGTGTAGATAAGCATACAGCTATAGCTCTGTGTAAGAAATCCGTATGGCTCAATATAATACTATATAACAAATTCCTGCCCATCACCTCCTCTTATCCTTACCATTATGCAAACGTAGTGTGTACTGAAATTCCCACAGAAGTGTGATACCAAATCCTGCTAAAAGATGCTAAAATGAAATCCCACGTTCCTATGGTGTTATGTTCTTCTGGAGATACGTAGGAGCTTCATTTTATAAAAACTGAAGCTATGTAAAAATGAGAACCTGGGGAGCAAAAAACCATAATTACTTCAATGTTCTTTTGGACATTAGGATAATTTATCTGCTGGCAGCTGCTGGGACTGACTGGGCAGTGATATAATCCAATAGTCTTTTATCCTTATATTTGTCTTGCTTTGGTTTATTTCTGTCTTGTACTTGCTTTTCAGGATCTTTATGTTATTCTTCACAGTTGATGTAAATGCCTTTTTGCTATTCAAGGGTAAATGCCAACTTGTTTCATGGCTATTTGTGGAATTTTTGCATCCAAGGTTCCACTATTGTTGTTTAGTAGTGATTTTTTTATGTATGCATAGCCGATCTGATCCAAAGCGCAGAGAACCTGCTCGTGATTTATTCATATACTTAAGCAGGCTTTGGATCAGAACTTATGACTGTGGCCTTTATGAGACATATTATTCTTGTAGATATGCTAGTACTGACAGAAGTTATTTTCCTAGGTGATAACAACACAATAATTCATGCGTTTGGTAACAGGAAAAAGTGCCCCTGTGGGATACCACCACAGGACTTCGCATGGAACTAAGCAGACTGCTCGTTAACATTTAATGGTCCAGGGCAGCAGGATGAAAGAGGGAAGAAAGGGAGGAAAGGAAGGAAGAAGGAAAGAGGGAAGGGGGAAAGTGGAGTGGGGGAAGGAGCGAGGTCGTACCACAACAGGAGAGAAAAGGAAACCATATTGATTTTCTCAGTGAAAGCCAATATTGTTAGATCTGTTGAGAAGCTGAGAAGGAGGAAATTACATGCTCTCTTTTTAAATTCATTGTTGCATTTTGTTTCTGTACTGAGTGTCTGGTTCTGCTACCCAAGATAATTTCTAAAATACAGCAGAGTCTACCTTGTAGTAATGAGGAGTGAAAAGTGAAGACTGTCGTAGTGCAATTCATTAGACTTAGATGGTGATCTGTACTCTGGTAAAAATGAGGTTTCTTGCTGTTGAAGATGGGTTTCATTGTGCTCATCTCCTGCGACTACATCAACTATCACTTACCAGACAGATGCTAAATGCTGCACTTGAAGTAGATTATTGCTTCCTCTTTCTTTGCTCCAGCTGATGGTCTTTTAAAGTGCATTTTTTGGTCTGTTTAAAATTGGTGCAAGCTTTGAGTCTACACAATTTTTGTCATATGCAGCCATTGCGTTTCTAATAGAATGGTACTTGCATGATATGGAGTAGAGGGAGATACCTCCCTGAGCTTCGTTTATGCCCATGTTCACCAACAGAAAGATGATACACATCGACTTGTGCTCCGTGGAGTAGCTGTAAGTTTGGGAGTAAGCTTTACTTCCAGGAAGTACAGCTGCACTGTGATGGGGATGTACTGTGTTGGAAAGCTGTTGCTTTTATTTTGCAAATCAGGGTGGCTTTAGAGGACAAAGCCTGCGATGGTGCCATTTTATTCGTCCTCCCTTGATAACAGTATGCCAAACAGCTCGAAAACAGGTGGGGAGTCCTCTTCTTGTAGAAGACCAAACAGGCCTTTGACATTGCCATGACACAAAATTGACAGCTAATTCTATGATATCAAGCATGAAAAAAAGTGCAACTGTAGGGTATATGAAATGAAATCATAGGCCACGTTCCTCAGCGCTGGCCAAAAGGCATTGCCTATTCTTAGCCTAAAAGTGAGTCAGCTCAATGTATTCCAGTTCTGTTTTCCATCGTCTTGGAATGATCTTTGTCACTCAACAGTGTTGTATTCAGTTCCATGATCTTAAGTATTACTAAAGGTAAAGGAAATTATTGCTACAACCTGAATTCCTCAGAGCAAGATTCAGAAGTGTTCAGGGCTTCCAATTAGGGCTTCACATATTGTCAAAAATGAAATAAAAGCAGGAGGAAGAATGTGTTTCTTTTTTACTGGACATTTTCCCATTTGGCACTATACCAAATTTCCTTCCTTAATAATTACTTGAAAAATATAGCTTAGATCTTAACACTACATTAATTATAAAAAATTACTTGGCAAGTTTTCATTACATATTGCTACATGATTCTCTAGCAGCACTTACATGCAAATTCAGGAGCAATGGGATGAAAATAATAGAAAAGAGGTATCTTAAAAGATTGACTGAGTTTCTCCCATAATCATTCTCCTAGTCTAAACAGCTATCCCATTGAAAGCACTGCAAATGGAGCATCAGTGATAATGTGTATTTTTCTGGCATAGGAGTGTTTGATTATATATTTTCTAACTAGCCTGCAATGGCCTGATTTATCAGGGAATGAAAGAAGGAGAAGAGGAACAGCAAACAGTTGCTATATTGAAAGAAAGCTGTCCATTGGCATTTATCCTCCTACACGTTTTGCTCAGTAATTCACTTAGTCTGACTATGAATCATTATCAGACTGACTCTCAGGAAGAAAAATCACCAGACAGCCACTGTATTAATAATACTGATTACAGCTTTTGATTGTGTCTCAACAACTGTAGTTTATTCTATCTGATGGGTTTTTTTCTGTGGGGGTAAAGTGAAAAAACAAAACTTTTTTCTCACTCAATTGCTTTTTGGTTATTTTATTGAGCAATGTCTCAGTGACTGTAGATGTGAAGGAAGCATAAAGTTTATGTTCAAATAAATAAACAAAAGATGAAAGAAAGGCCCGATAATCTGAAGATAACAAAATGTTTCATCAGAATTTTCCTGACTCATCTTCTAAGTTAGATTTTAATAAGGGGTAAGTGGTCCAACACATTTTAGATGAGAACAGAAAAGATGAACATACCAGAGTTCAGCTGAAGACAGGTTAGTGCTGTGCCATCTTTTAGGGTATTCTCCTCAGGAAAAGTCCATGTTTGTCTGTGTTTCTACATTACATATAGAAACTCTTTACTGAAAGAGTGGTCAGGCATTGGAATAGGCTGCCCAGAGAGGTGGTGGAGTCACCATCCCTGGAGGAGTTCAAAAAACGTGTAGACGTGACACTTCAGGACATGATTTAGGGGACATGGTAGTGTTGGGTTGGCAGTTGGAGTTGATGGTCCTAGAGGTCTTTTCCAACCTTAATGATTCTGTGATTCTATGATATATATTGTCTTTTTTGTGCACACATACACACAATACACAGAATACAGTGTAGATATTCTGACACTTAGATACAAAAATGTCAAATAAGGTACTAAAAATAAATTAGATGCTTTGACTTGCCTGAATGCATCTAGTTGCAAAGCAACTGGAATTTTTTGTTGATTCTATTTGCTTTATTTGAAATATTACACCCTACAGTAAGAAAATGTATTACATTCATTTCTCTGTCACTGTATGTGTGCCAAAAAAAATCCGTGGGATAAATATATTTGGCTCCTGCTCATTTAAAAGTGAGTTACTTTATTAGTGTTGAACTTTGAGGGTTTAAATGCTATAAAAGTTTTTTGGAGTGGCTGTCCAGTTACTCTGTGAGCTGACTCTCTTTGACATAACCAGTATAATTTCATTTTTGAACACTTGACCTAGACATTGGCAAGCAATCCAGTCTTGGAAAACCCACAAGCAACTAAATCACTGAGATGGGCGTAATAGTTGGCTAAGCCCAAACCTGGAAGACATAACTCCTTCTCTGTAGTTGTGACTCTGTCCTGACAAGTAATTTCACCCATTGAAGTCTGGGCTTTTTCAGTCTGAAGAATTTTTATAAACTTTATGAGACTGATTATGAACAGGCTGTGGGGATAATGCTGGCTTTTTGAGGGGAAAAACACAAAACCCAAAAATCCTTGGGTTTTGAATGAAGATCAAGATGAAGCAGAAAAGTTGTCTTCTACTCAGTAATATGTAAAACTTAAACCTTCAATTTTTTTGAAGACCAAAATGTTTTCCTAGAATGGAATGTGTTATATCATGGCCTTTGCAATACGAGCTAAGGTGACATTCACAGGATTAGAATTGGCAGTGCTTCTCTCTTTGGGCCAGTAGTGCACTTATCCAGAATGTGAACTGAAAACATTCTTCTGCCTTGGAGGATTAGAGACTGCGTTGTGCAACTTTTGGTAATAAGCTAAATGCTGTAGCTATTAATGGTATGAAGCATCCTGAGGTTTGTTGATCTCCATCTCCTCTGTTCATCCAGTTCAGATGCACTATCTAAATAGTTAAGTAGAAATAAAGAGTCAAAAAAAAAAAGAATAGCTCCACAGTTTGGTGTTCAGAGCAGCATTGATTGGACCTCTAAATTTAAATTTTGGCCCAGTATAAGCACCCACATCTTTTCATGGCCTTATTTCTGATTTCTCATATCTTAGATAAAATGTGTTTGCTCTAAAAAAAACACTTGAAATCACTTAACACTTCAAAGTAGCAAGTCAATAACATTTTTGGTAAGGCAAATCCATTATTAGCAGTCCACACAGAGGGGTTATCCTTCATCTCCTGTATGTGTCCAATCTATATTTATAAAATTAGTGATATAATTGTGAAAGCAAAAGCTGATGAAAAATGGAGAGGAAGAAATTAAGCAGAGGTAAAGAATCAGTCTCTCTTTTCTGCTGTCTTTCATCTATAACATAAACCGTAGGGTTTCCTATCAGTTTAAATCACGAAATAATAAATGAAATAGGAGCAATGGAAAACCTGAATGAGACCTATGATTATTTCTGTACTACCCATTATTGCCAGTTTGAGAAGCCGCGTTTATACTCTGTAACTGGTTAGAGTCTAAAACTTACATGGGTTTATATTGTATCCCTCTTTCTATCTAACAGTAGATTTCTAATAGTGATGGTGTTAACCTCCCTGTGTTTCAAAGCTTACACTTGTGAAGGAAGTATGGCTTCTTCACCAATATTTAAAGCATTTCTCTTTTTGTAACTGTCATTAAAGCTAGAGCTTCTTATAGTTCCTGAGGGGGCACACACTAGGAGTATGCCCATTCACAAGAAACATGATCCTAATAAGAGCTAAGAATGCAAACTCTGTGATGTCAAAACAACAGTTACTAAAGTGAAGTGCTGGAAAGTAGAATTTTCCAGGTAAAATATATCTCCTTACTAATGCAACTTTCTCACATCGTTATTAATCCCATAAAGCCCAAAGTGTTATTTTTAAGATCGTATTTCTTCAGAAACTAAATCCATATGCGGTACAAAGAAGAAATGCAGACTGTTTCACATATTCAGAATCCCATTCATTGTATTTGAGGTTTACATTTTAAGTTCTTTATGTATATTTTCCATTGATTTAAAAAGATATCTTCCATTTTTTATAAATTGTATATTACATTCAGCCAATACTGATACATGGTAGTAAATAGCAGTACTTATAATGAAGGTTTACAGTCCAGCAGATGTGCATGTGGTAGTGTGTGAGCACGCTCAGAAACCCATCTCCTGGCAAGCTACTGGGAGGACCACAGCCCACTCAGTTTCACAGCTTGTCTTCAGCCCTGCTCACTCTTTCTGCTTGCATAGGATACTGACACACAGAGAGTTCTTTGAGAGATGCTTTTCTTTCAAGTATTTTTATAAAAGACAGAAGTGCAGTAACATCTTGTGGGCCAGATCTTCTGAAGACTGCAGTGGATAGAAGTGGAGGGTGAAATGAGAACTGGATGCTTGTTGCAGGATGGGATCATTGGGGCTAAGGATGAGGAGCAGAGTTAAGTATGAACATTTCCTAGAAAGAAAGGGTAGGAAAAATCTTCTTTGGACATTCTGCCATGAGCAAGAGTGGTAAAGGTTATGGTATAGGCAGTCTTCCATTATCTTGTAATCTGCTGTGTTTAGGCTCATTTTCATTCATTGTGAATTGTGAGTTACTTCTTCAGAGCTGACAGCTTTGACAAACATTGCTTCCTCTGTGCACTCCTTAAGATACATTGTGCACATTTTTAATCTCCTCAGATTTCCAAAGCACAGTTTGGGAGAATTCATTTTCAAAGATCAGTTTCAACAATATTTTTCAAAATGGCTGGCACTGCTTTGATTTATGATTTCCATCATAACACCTACAGTAAAACAATCTGCTCTTGTTTAAAAACATTTGGTTCTTTTGCTTTTACTTCGGCTTTCTGCAAGTCATGTAAACTGCAGCAGTTTCACCACCTGCTGCCTACACTGGCTGCATTTACGTTAATGCTTTAGTTCAGATCGGGAGTGGACTTCTGAAGCAAACCTCCTGGCTGCTCCCAACTTGCCAAGCTTTGGTTTGCAAGGTAGAGTTGTCTCACAGTGTGTGACATGGATTCGTCTCAACTGATAGTAAACAGGAGATGTGCTGCAGGAATGTAGCTAATGCACTTCAGCAGCCCATAGGCATTCAGCCCATGGGACCAGACAGAGCTAGGCTGAGGTAAAAACCTTCTGAAAGACATATGGTATGGACATCTGGTCCTCAATCCCAACTGTTTCACTCTATAAATCCACTCATATTGGTCTGCACTACTTGCTGATATAGACACAACTATTATCTGCTCCAGCATTCGCAGCATTTATGCATGAACACGTATTTTGCTGCTGAAATATAATTTGGATCATCATGACTGAACTCCAGTTCCTTCTGGAATTCCCCATGTTCCTGCTCCAGACCAGAGCCTGCCATTGATTTCCTGTACATTTCATTCCATAGCTTTTGATCAATGCTACAACTTCTCAGTAGTTATGCAAGTGTGATTTTCCTCTTGACATGTGAAACATACACAGATCTTGTTCCTTGTTACTGAGCTCAATATCATTTTTACCTTAGAAAGAGAGCTTCCACATCGCCTGTGTTCCTCAGTGCTGAGATCACTTGTACTTCTGCAATTGTAAGCAGTAATCGTGTCCTTTACTTACGTAGCTTTTTCAGCTACACCGGCTGCTGGACCACAAAGAATAAAACTGATTAAAAGTTGTCAAATACCTGTTCAGATATGCCAGCAGAAGCATTAATTTGGAGCATTCAGTTAATTTGTTGTAGCTGGAAGTCTTATCTGTTGTCTTCTTCAACCATGAAATACTTCTTTTTCATTTATCCTTGGTTGACTTCAAGCTAGCATTCATACAGAAAGGATAGATATTTTTCTTTGTCAACCAGAGAGTAGCTGAAAAAGTGTTTGCATCTTTTTCATACGTAATATGCACAGATCAGCTTCTTACCATGACTACTGATGAGTGTATGGCAATATGTATGTACATGAAAATCTCTGTTCTGAAACTTTCTTTGGGGCATAAAGATTCATAGATGCTGTAAAATTTCAGTAAGGTGTAAAAAACAAAGTTCTTTATGAAGGAGGATCTTTTTATTATAATCACTTGCTTGGCTGAATTGCCTTTGTTTCTACATAGAAAAAAGGCAGAACATTATCAAATCTTTTTAGCAAGCTCATCTCATAGGTTTAAGGCCTTTCTGGGGGACAGGAAATAATAATCTTTATCTCACCAAGCCTTCTAATATTCCTCATTTCTTTCTGACAATTCTTATGAAAAACTTCGCATCCAGAGTGAAAGAACAAACTTCCTTGGTCGGGCCACAGCATCGCAGTACTGCCTACAGCCAGCATCCTACATCACTCTGCATGCCCTGGCTTAGGATGTTGTGATGGATTACAGTGTTGGCACAAGACTGTCTTCTGGGATGAGCTAAGATTACTATTGTTATCATTAGCTTCATGCTAGGAATTTGTTATATTACACACTGAGGCACAAATAATGACTATCAAGTCAGAGGATAACAAAAGGATAACAAAACCACAAAATATGAAACTATGAAAGTTGGAAGGAGATTATAGTTTCTCTAATTTTAATGTATTTGTTTTTTTTGAACACGATAGTGGATAGTAGGGAATTTAAAGGGAAGATGAAAAAATGGGATAATGACATTCACCAAAAGAAGCATGGAAGAAAGTACCAACAAGTACACTAGTGGGAGATAGAAAAGGGTAGTATTTTCAGTCCATTCTAATGTCAGTGGTGGAAAGAGCAGAATAAGGGAAATGTGTGTTGGGAAAAGATTTGTGTTCTGAAGGAGAGACTGCAGGTGAGCAATGGGAGTAGGTATGTCAGTGGAAAGAGAAAGGAGATTTCTACTGCCTTTGGGCAACAGCAGGAGCCTGGGGAAGTCTTGGGCTGTGGCAAAAGGAAGGAGCAAAAGAAACAGAGCACGGAGCGGGGAGCGCAGCCTAACTCCAAGGGATGGCCATGGGCAGCCAGCCTGGCCCAAACTGGCAGAGACTTTCAAAGAGCCAGGGAGGGCTCTAAAGAGTTTGCTGCAGCTTGGAAAATCACCGAGCTGGCTGAAAGCAGGCCTGGAAACAAGGGCCTGTCTGCAAGGATACACAGGGCAAGCCAAGAATTGTTATTTCTGTCCTGTTTGACCCTGTTTGGAGGCTTTTCTGCTTAAGAGTTAATTATTCTAATTGATATTTAAATAAAATTGGCTTTCTTGGTTTTAAAAGCCTTCAAAATTTGTTAGAAAATTAGCTGTGGAAGATCTGAGCAGATTAATCTCCAAGTTTTGGTTGACTTGGGCTTAGAATTTCTTAAGGGAAGCTTTTGAGAGAGAAGGTGAAACATTAGCCACTCTTTTCTTGTTAAAAGCACATTAGAAATCATGATATTGCATTACTTGCCCGGGTGATAAACTATAACTGACAGCTAATGTCCAGGACAAGTGTAACTTGAGAAGGAGCAGGAAGCTTACCCAATGTGCCATTCCCAAGGGGACCACTGCTGGCTCAGTGTAGGGCTCTAATCCCCACCTGCAGGATATTCAGATTCCTAACCCTGTGACTTAAACTCATTTGGGTTTGCTTCGCTGTTGTGCCTAACAGTTTCTTCTGTTGCTGTTTGCAAGAAGTAAATGGGTTTATTTACCATCTGACCTGCAATAATTCTGATGCAGCAAGGTGATATTGGTAACTCACTTGACTTGATACTTGTTGAATAATTTAGCTCAGGTTTATTTCTAGGTAGCTAGCTATCCAGATGAGCATCTTGTATTACTGCCTATTGTCATGGTTACAGGGCTGGCTGCATCTCCTCTCCCCTCTCAGAGTTTTCTGAGTGCAATATGAGGGCTGTCCTTGCCTGGGGTACAGTATAGCAAATCTTCCACTGAAAGATTTGGATGTAACGCAGCAGCCTGTAAATGAGCACTGGCTTATTTCAATGTGTCTAATAGAAGTCAAGTGTGTGCTTTGGATGCACTAATATTAGCTCTTACCTACTAGTAAGTGGGAAGCTAACTGAAGCAATTATATTTTCTTAGGTCTATGCTAACTTTTGGTTTTAATTAGCCCTTCGAAGTGTTACCAGAATTCCCTGTCAGGAAAAATATTTTTGTGTATGCAAACACATAAACATACCCAAACATATCATATTATTTATATTACTATATTATATGAACAAAAGATCCTCAGAGGAGCTGCTAACCCCTCACACTGATCTGTAGAGTACTTGAGCATTTCTTACGGACAATAATCAAGTCTTTGGTGAAGGACATGCTGTCTGTGTCCAAGTTGTCTGTGTCCGAACTGGCCACAGTGAAGTGCCACGCAGCCCCTGTGCCCTGAGAAGGTGCCCTGCTGCAGCGCAGAGCCTCCTGGCTGCTCTTGCCGGCAGCTGCAAAGGGAGCTGGCTGGAGTGGGTGTGCATGGCCCTCCACGGGCAAAGCTGGGCCATACAGCCAGGCTCTCTGGCCACAGCATCACTAACCTTTTTCCTTTTTCAGGGTAGAATCACTTTACCTTTTTCTCTCTCTGTAAGGATTTTTTAGAAGATCTTATGGCTTTTATTTATTTAAAAATCTTATTAGATGGCTGACTTCATTGGGCAGAAGGAACGTTAATGATATTCATATGATTAAAAGAGTTATTTGGAAAGGAGAGTTTTGCAGTAATTCCCAAGTTTTTTTGAATGCCTGAAGGCTTCCCCCCCGCCCCGTTTTATTTATTATTTCTGTATATTGTGTGTGAAGGTTTTTTTGTTGTCTTCTACTTTCCCTAGAGATTCATAAGCATGTATGTATGATATCTAAAATGATCAAAAACTGACTTAATTGTTGGAGGTAGGATGCAATGGTAGGTGTGCTAAGTATTGCTACAGATGAGGCCTAAAAGAAGGGCAGGTACTCTGATCACAGATTGTAAACTGCATTTTAACTTTTCCACATTAAAAAATACATGGATGCCAGTTCAGGTTTTAAATGTATTTACCCCAAATGTTGTGATTTCTAGGAACTTTGAACCAAAAGAACTGGGGAAAGAAATATTCAGCCTGCAATGGTGCCAAACAATCTCCTATTAATATTGATGAAGATCTTACCCAAGTAAATGTGAATCTGAAGAAACTTAAATTCCATGGATGGGAAAAGGAGACTTTGGAAGATACTTTCATTCGCAACACTGGCAAAACAGGTAAAAAGTCAGATTTCATGACTGGAGTTAAATGAGGTCAGAAAAGTGATATAGGATGGACAATCAACCGAGGACTTTTAATGAAACATTTTCATTTCACCTTTCCTTAGCTGGTGCATTCTGAATTTATCCATTAAATAAAAAAACAGGTGAAGACAATAGCTGAGCATAATAGATGAATCACACAAATGAAAATTATGTGCACAGACAGAGAGAGCCAAAGCAATCACATCGTTACTATCATCCCATCATGAGCACTTCATTGAAGCTAAACAGTAATTTAGCATTTGCTATGAAATAATTATAATTATTGCTACATATCTAGAATCTGTAACAAGTATACAAAAATTATTTTTTAAAAGTATGAATAAATTACCTACTCATCTGGAAGCACTTCATGGATGAGTTGTGGTTTCAAAAAACTCAGAATGGGATTCATCTCATCTACACATAGACACCTATAATGTAGACACTTGCATCTGAATTACCCACTTAGACTTTTTCTTACAGTCAAAGAAGAGAAATAGGTCCTTTTATGGTCCAATTTGTCTTACCTATCTTAAAAATGTATTTTAGAAAGAAGTGATTTATGCCTAAAAGTGCCTGTTTCTGCCAGCTGTAAAAGAAGCTTATGGTGGCATTTACACTGTCAGACAAATCTTTTTGCAACCACTTATAAATCCAGGATGTCAGTAACTAAAAGCTGCTTGTTGAAAGTACTGTTTCTTGTTTTGGGCATAGGTAAGGAGGAAGGAATCTCTTTTAACAACTGTTGTTGACCTTCTACCAGTTCCAGGGGGACCCCTAAACCAGCCATTTTGTTTTATTTTAGTGTCATTGTTCCTAATCTGTGTTCTTGGTCCCATCATGTACTTCCTACACACTACTCCACAAATCACTTACTTCCCTCTTGCCCTACTAGCTGAGATAAATAGTGCATTTGTCTTTTCAAGACGTCCCTGAGGAAACTTTCTTTAAAGTCCATAAAAGTGAACTGAGCTCTTCCTCATCTACAGCAATTCTGATATTATAAAAGGAACTGCTAAGCTCTGCACTTAAAATTGTCTTCAAGGTTTTGAGGAAAGGAATGTAATGAAACTGAACTCCAGTAGTGCTGTTTTAGTAAGAGGTCAAACGACTCGGAATCACTGGAGGTGGGAAAGCCAAATGTGGGGCTTTAGTCTATTCCGCCCTGCTCATTTCCTCCAGAAGACAATATTCAGTCACACCTATAGTTTGTGTACACTGGTGTCCAGCTGAAGACCTGTCATCACCTTCTCCCTTGGGAGACAACTTCACAGCTAAGGGGCCTCACAGACAGGACATGTGTTTCAGGGATTTCTTTTCTTAGACAGTCAGATCGGTGGCTGAGCCAGTTTTCTGAGCTTTTTAGCATAGTTCTGTGGCTAGTTTCAGACAACAGAAGACCAATATAATAGTGCACTTCATTAGATGACTATTTTATGAATTGCAGTATGAAAGGAAACATATTTCTCCATGGTAATAGTGAATTACCACACTTCTTACTTAGTTTAAATAACCGATTTCCTGTCAACTTGCTTATGAAATACAGGGAAATAAGCATACCATATTTACCCTTTAGCACCTGATACTGAAATATGAGAGTCATAGATGCCTTGGCTGGCTTTTATGTTGACCCTACTTTTTTTTCCCTCTCTCTCTCGTTGTTCAGTGGAAATTAACCTGACAAATGATTATTATGTAAGTGGAGGTGGGTTAGACACCGTATTCAAAGCAAGCAAGATCACTTTTCACTGGGGAAAATGCAACGTGTCATCAGACGGATCAGAACATAGTTTAGAAGGACAAAAATTTCCTCTTGAGGTAAAGTACAGAATAGATTTTGATGATTTGACATTCTGCAAAAAGTAATACTGCTTACTAAATACCTTTGTTTATCACTTGATTAAAGTCTATTTGCAAATATAATCATTCACTCAAATCCAAATTAATAATATTTAAATGATGCATTTTAGAAGGGCAGCATAAGGCATTATTCTGTGGCATGTTGAGTATGTCTAAACTGTGCGTTTTTGCACGTCTTCTAAGATGACATTAGAAGTCGGTTCTGTTAATCTGACAAAGTTCAAGCTCCCACTAACAGTTAAGTTTCTATAAGTTCAGCCCGTCATACAGCACAGCAGTTGGTTATTTAAAGTGCAAATGGACTTTCAAAGCTGGGGCTTTGCTGAGAGCCCATGGGAGCTGCTGGGCCTTACCGAGGCAAAGCTTGGCCCATGTCGCTGGGCTGGAAAGAGCTGCGAGCAGCGTGCCAGGAGGCACCATGTGAGAGCAGATCCTGGGTGCGGCCACATTCACAGGCAGCCAGGCCAGTGTACCCCTGGCTGGTTTGGCAGAATAGCTTGCAGCAGCGTGGGGATGGGGTGGAGGCGAGGAGCAGCTCTCGCTGACATCCACGAGGGCACTCTGCAGACCAAACGTGCAACCCTCAACATGGCGTTATGATCGTTTTCAAGTTAAAAAGATGTTGTGGCAGGCAACCATGCTGCTCCTCACTCCGAGAACTTTGGTCTTCTATGTCAGAGGTAAGCAATAGAGTCAAGGTTGTCCTGTACTCTGTGGAGAGCTGTGAGCCAGGAGCTTTCCCTGTCAGTGTCATTGGCTTTACCTCATTAGCCATTTAAAAATACCCACTCACACTCCATCTGTCCTGCCAAGGCATTGAAGAGAATATTCTCTTCAGTCATCACCACATGAAAAGCTAGGAGGAGCAGGACACTCCCCTATTCATGTGGTTGACCTGGCACTGGAGGAGATTTCCCAGCTGCATCCAGAGAAAGAGAGGAAGGGGTGCAACAAACCCAATGCCCATGACAGCAGTCAAATGTGGGAACAAAATACCTGGTAATCTTTTATTACCAATACTCCTCTATGCTGACTACAAAGCAGATGCAGTAAGGACATCTTGCCTTATTATTCATGTTTTACCACTGATTTCAAGATTCATCTCACCTGAGTACTCTAGGTTAGATGTCCAGTATCAGCAAGCTATCTTGGCTTACTATATTATCCATGGAGACTGTTGTGCTCCTTGAAAGGATAACTCCTGCATAATTGGTGGTTTTCCAGGAGAGGTTATTTTTAGATAACTAACAGCTGATGAATTCCATTCTATATCCTCAGATAATGCATGTGAGATAGATAAAAAATACATATATTTGTAATTAAATTTATTGCTTGGACATTTATTCTCAAAATGGGAATATAAATAACTGCATTGATTAATTTTTTTAAATTTTTTGTATATATAACCTTTGAATATATTTTTATTTGCAGATGCAAATCTACTGCTATGATGCAGATCAGTTTACAAATTTTGAAGATGCAATTAAAGGAAATGGAAAGTTAAGAGCTTTATCAATTTTGTTTGAGGTAAACAAAGTATATCTTTCTGTCATTAAACAAGCTTTGAAACACAGCAAATGTTCAAACTGAATTTAACTGGTTCCAATGTGTGATCACTGAGTTACAAATTTGCATATATATTTCTAATTTATTCTTACAGAAAAGCAAATGGGCAAAATAAGTTTTCTCTGCTTTAAGTCATCTATAATTTTGGCGGTAAACTGCAACTTTCAAATCTTTTCATGAAACCTATACTGTTAAAAGATTGCAATTTCTTTTTAACAGATTGGAGTAGAAGATAATCCGGATTATAATCCAATCATTAATGGAGTAGATAGTGTTAGTCGTTTCGGTAAGTCTGCCTCCATGTTTTATTGATTACTGATTAGACTAAATTCGATTTCAGTGTAATTATGAAACCTTAGCGACATCAGGGAGCACGGTTCTCTAGAGCTCAGCCATGTCTATTTTGTTAGAAACAACAAAAGTCATCTGGATAGACTAGAGATCTGGGCAACCACCAACTGTATGAAATTTAACATGAGCAAGTGCCAGATTCTGCACCTGGGACAGGGTAATCCTAGTTATACGTACAAACTGGGGGACGAGAGGCTGGAGAGCAGCCCTGAGGAGAGAGATCTGGAGGTTTGGGTTGATGGCAAGTTGAATATGAGTCAACAGTGTGCCCTGGCAGCAAGATGGGCCAGCTGTGTCCTGGGGTGCATCAAGTACGGCACAGCTAGCTGGTCAAGGGAGGTGATTGTCCCACTCTACACTGCACTGGTGCGGCCCCACCTTGAGTACTGTGTGCAGTTTTGGGTGCCTTAATATAAGAAGGACATCAGACTATTACGGTGTGTCCAGAGAAGGGTGACCAAGATGGTAAAAGGTCTTGAGAACAAGACTTACAAGGAGAGCTGAGATATCTTAGTTTGTTCAGCTTGTAGAAGAGAAGGCTGAGGGTTGACTTCATGGCAGTCTACAACTTTCTCAAGGGGAGCAGCAGAGGGGGAGGTTCTGATCTCTCTTTAGTGATCAGCGAGAGGACACAAGGAAATGGAATGAAGCTGTGTCAAGGGAAGTTCAGATTGGACATTAGGAAAAGGTTCTTCACTGGGAGGGTGGTCTGGAACAGGCTCCCCAGGGAAACGGTCATGGCACTAAGCCTGCCAGAGTTCAAGGAGTGTCTGGATGACACTCTTGGTCATATGGTTTAGTCCTAGGTAGTCCTGCAAGGAGCAGGGAGTTGGACTCGCTGGTCCTTATGGGTCCCTTCTAACTTGAGATAGTCTGTGATTCTATGATTTATTTACCCCAAGACTGAGTATTTGTAACAATAGCAGTAAGTGTAAATGAATAAACATAACTATCATGAGGAATTTGCAACTCTGTAAATGCTAAATGAAGAAAAATGTCTGATTTATTCTATGAGTTTTCTTAATCATACATTTCTGGATTTTTATATGTGGTTAGAAGCCAAATAGCCCTGTTGCAGCTGTCCAAGGTGCATCTTACAAGCATGAGACCGTATGAATATCAGTATACAGTAGACTAAGCCGAGATGAATTCTTTTTTCAGTAACTCCTGTATAAATCTGAAATAATCCAATTATATTATATTTGTACTAGCATTATTCAAACCAAATGTTGACACTTCGGTATTTTAGAATTCCTTGCGGTTCACATCAGAGCACATGGACTTGAGGGTTGTGCATGAGGAGATCTGGGCTCTGTTTCTAACTCAGATTCATGGTGGCTTCGCAGAATAATAAACATGAATGCATGCTGTCTTGAACAGGGCTATTTTCTTACATCATGCCATGACCTTAAGTAAATGGCTAACTTTGTCTCAGTTTTCCTATATGTAATGATGTTTGAGCTTTGTAAAGCCCCTTAAGATCAATAGGTTGAAAGTGTAAAAAGCTATTACTCCAGTATTTTAAAAGCTCTCAAAAGTATGACACTGGTTTTCTCCAGAAAACAAACACTGTTCAATAAATATAAAAGGGAGCAACTTTCATAAATTACAGAGACAGAGGAGGGGAAAATATAAAGCAGTTAAGATTCATTATCTTTGTGTGCCATCTTCTATGAAACACAAAGGAGAATGAGTAATACATCAAGGCAGATACTGTCCTACAGCCTTTGAAGGAGCTGTAAAACTATCAGCAGCAAGATTCAAGATACAGCCACTACATGGCACTTCAACGAGCAGAATATAATTTTCTTGAATAAAATGCAAATAAGCTCTGAAAATTCAGGTCATGACTAAATCAAGTTTTTCCTCCTGAAGAAAAGTGAATAGCACACGATCTATCCTTGTCTGCGAAGTACATGATTTGTCCTTGTCAGTCATATCTGTATTGTGCTTATTTGAATCCCCATTGCCGAGTTCTCAAGCTCTGCAGAGGAACAGTCCTGTTCCTTGTGGACAAACTCTCTGTTTCTAATAATTCTTTGTAGGTGTTTGATTTTGGAATCTAGGCTGTCAATCACATTAAAAGGCATTTTAAAATCCAAAGTTGCAAAATGTATAGCAGGATTCTTACTATAAATGAGAAGTTTCATGTCCCCAAGCACCTACATAAAATGGAGTGGCCATGTATTTTTACTGAAGGCTGAATGTGTTAACTAGACATGTACCAGATAGTAATGATGGCTTCTGCCTGAAGGTTGATTAACATGTCAGGAGATACAGAAGGATGGGCTTTGCCTGACACTGCTAAATGCTCCCTTTTCATGACAAGTGGATAACAGAGAGGAGAGGAGCCGGCTCTTAAACCTTAACTCAGTGGAACAGTCACTGTACAGAAGAAAAGCATCAATGATTTGTAGTAAACTGTTAATGTAACTTGCTGCTCTCACCAAATTTGCAAGGAATTATGAAGACAAAGACAGGCCAGAAATTCGTGCAGGGCTTAAAAAGTAACATCTGCAAAACCTCAAGTTAATGCACAGTCTGAAATGAAAATTCATAAGAATGAATTCTGTTTAATATCTATATCAATGGTCTGGATGAGGGGATCAAGTGCACCCTCAGTAAGTTTGCAGATGACACCAGACTGGTCAGGAGTGTCGATCTGCTCAAGGGTAGGAAGGCTCTGCAGAGGGATCTGGACAGGCTGGATCGATGGGCCAAGGTCAATTGTATGAGGTCAATATGTATGCTGGGTCCTGCCCTTGGGTCACAACAACCCCATGCAATGCTACAGGCTTGGGGAAGAGTGGCTGGAAAGCTGCCCGGCTGAGAAGGACCTGGGCTTGCTGGTCAACAGCTGGCTGAACATGAGCCAGCAGTGTGCCCAGGTGGCCAAGAAGGCCAACAGCACCCTGGCTTGTATCAGAAATAGTGTGGCCAGCAGGAGCAGGGAAGTGATTGTGCCCCTGTACTTGGCACTGTTGAGGCCACACCTCGAATAGTGTGTTCAGTTTTGGGCCCCTCAGTACAAGAAGGACACTGAGGTGCTGGAACGTGTCCAGAGAAGGGCAATAAAGCTGGTGACGGGTCTGAAGAGCAAGTCTTATGAAGACCTTATCGCTCTCTACAACCACCTGAAAGGAGGTTGTAGCAAGGTGGGTGTCAGTCTGTCCTCCCAAGTAACCGGTGATAGGACGAGAGGAAATGACCTCGAGTTGCACCAGGAAGGTTTAGATTGGATATTGGGAAAAATTTGTTCACCACATGGGTTATCAAGCATTGGAACAGGGTGCCCAGGGAAGTGGTTGAGTCATCTTCCCAGGTGGTATTTAAAGACATGTAGATGTGGTGCTTAGAGACATGGTTTATTGATGGACTTTGCAGTGCTGGGTTAATGGTTGGACTTGATGATCTCAGAGATCTTTTCCAACCTAAACGATTCTACAGTTCTATGATTCTATATTCATAAGTGAATACTTATCAAATAGGGAGAAATTTAAAATCAGTAACTTTAGATTAAAATAAGTTATATAAGGATCTACATTATTCCAAGGTGTAAAAACAAGTATTAGTTTGGATGCACCAGACAATAAGGTAGATAACTCTCACAAGATTGATAATTGTCAGAGACTGAAAAAATCTGTCTTGAGGAAGCTGTTACCATTTCTGCCAATTTTGGTTGCTGGACCCTACTGCCATACCAGCAGGAACTTAGCTTTTTGTGGAAGGACTCCCAGCAATTCCTCATGCATGCTCCCAGCTGACAAGGATCTTCTCCCAAGTTACTAGCGATAGGACATGAGGAAATGGCTTAAAGCTGCACCAGGGGAGGTTTAGATTGGATATTAGGAAAAATTTCTTTACTGAAAGAGTGGTGAGGCACTGGAACAGGCTGCCCAGAGAGGTGGTGGAGTCACCATCCCTGGAGGAGTTAAAAAAACGTGTAGACGTGGCACTTCAGGACACGGTTTAGGAGGCATGGTAGTGTTGGGTTGGTGGTTGGAGTTGATGATCCTAGAGGTCTTTTCCAACCTTAATGATTCTATGATTCTATGATTCTAAGGTACCAGGTAAACTGCTGACCTGAAAGATGTGATATTATTTTCACGGGACAATAAACAGAATGGTCATACTCTCCTGGAGGACATCTTTGCATCCTTCTCTGCTTTGTGTAAAGCTGTTACAGTTTTTCACTGTATTATCACCTTTTTAAAAATCCCTGTTCCACAGAAATTTTTCTTCTGCTGTCATGAGTAATACAACTCTCAGGTCTAACATGTCGACAATTCCCCAGGCAGTGATTTTCTGCAAAGGTTAAGATCCTGAGAAACTTAACAACTTGAGCAAATTCAGAGAGCCATGTCATGAGACCAAGAATATATTTTTTAATTTAACGTATTTTTTTCTTTGAAGTTCATGGGCGAGACAAAGATTTCACATCTTGGATATTTACAAGTAAATTTACTCATGAAAAAATTCTTGTCAACCAATGTACTGATTCCTTTATTACTGGAGTAACTCATTACACCTTCCCAAGTAAACAGAGTTGTTATTGAACAATACACACTCAAACTAAGTAGAAAAGGCTCAGCAATTGATTTGTATGCTCATCTCTCTGGAGGTCAAATTTTGAAGAGCCTCAAAATTAGCATGTTCCTATAATGGTAATTCTTCTGGAGAGTGTGATTTCTATATATTCATTGCTTCTGCAGTATTTTAACTATCTGACTAAATTTTTTTTTTTTTCAGGAAAACAGGCTGCTTTAGAACCATTTATTCTGCTGAACCTTTTGCCGAATGCAACAGACAAGTATTACACTTATAATGGGTCTTTATCAACTCCTCCCTGCTCTGAAACAGTTGAATGGATTGTGTTTAAAGATACCATTAGTATTTCTGAAGACCAGGTAATTCGTTTAATGTATTAAAACCAAACAATTGTACATAATACCAAAGAAAAGCAGTTGCCATGTATATGGTAAAAGCTCATGGCATTCATTGCCAGTCCAACAACCTCGCTTTTCTTTTAGCTAGTGTTAAATTTTTCATGTGGCCATTAAATTAGAAAGCATATATATTACTTGAGTGTATTATCTTTTCCCTTTTTTAGTTCGGGACTGGATTCTGAGTCATTTCTTGCCTTAGAAGGGAGTAAGAACACACTTCCTAACTCTGCAGGTTGTTTGGACTTCTAGCCCAGATAAAGAGTACAAAACACTCCATATTCCCCCAGCCAAATGATGGAGACTGGGAAGAGTATAGCTCCAACAGCAGAGTGGTTGAGAAATACAGGTGGAGTAAACCACTAGATACAGTGTTGGTACAGAGGAGCAAAAGTTCAGTGCCACCCAGGAGAACTCAACTGGGAGACTTTACCCAACATCTTTTCCCTAGGGTTTTTGCCTGTTAGGTTAATTCGTTATGACTTCTTACTTCTTTTTTTTTCTCGCCTTATCTAGTTAGCTGTATTCTGTGAAGTCCTTACAATGCAGCAGTCTGGCTATGTTATGCTGATGGACTACCTGCAAAACAACTTTCGAGAGCAGCAATATAAGTTCTTTGGGCAAGTGTTTTCCTCATACACTGGACAAGAAGAAATTCATGAAGCAGGTATTTACTGAATAGTCGTTCCTCTCTTCACAGGTTGAAAGACAATTTTCAGTAAAAGATTCATCCTAGTATGAAGATACTTATTTTAAATTGTGTAGAAAGTAGCATGCTGTATTATTACTCATAAATCTATCACTTCAGAGAAGAAAGCTAGCAACCATAAAACATGTCAGATTAAATGGAGTGGAAAATTAAATGCTTGTCTTGACCAAACGTTCAGTGAAGATCACGTCAGTTCAAGCTTTCTTGCACTGCCCTTTTAATGTGCTTCAGACTTAAACAAAGCTGCGTTTTCAGGGGCTGCAAGAGGATTTTGTTTTACAAACCTATTTGGTTCTTTGTTGTGTAATGTGGATGCTTTTCCAACAGAGGCTGAAGTGAGGTCACCACATTCACTCCATGTAGTCTGCTGAGAAATTGATAGATGGAGAGAATTCCAGAAGCCAGACACTGTTCTCTGTTTTACCTAAAGCCTCAGGGAAGTTTGTGAAGTTTATATGACCAAAACAGTACGTTATGTAATGGGAAACGAGATCTAACACTAAATATGGAAGTCAATGATTTCTGTACTCACAAGCACAGAAGAATAAATAGTAAACATCTAATTTTGGGACATTGTGTTGCTACTTGGGGGGGATACCTGTAGATTCTTAAACTCAGTTGCACTGAAGTGTGCTTAATTAGACATAGACAGATGACTGAAGCATGTGGTGTAGGTGTTCTCCAGATTAGAAGGAAGTGTGGTTTCATTTTAATTCACCTTGGTTGGGTGGATATTTTTTTTTCCTACTGGAAAGATCCTGTATATGAAACTTGCATACAAGCTAGGGGATGTTCATCATTCAGAACTGCCGGAGGGCTGAGTTCCCTGCACAAGTACATCACACTGTTTCACCACAGTGCTGCACAGGATAGCCTTACTGCTTCATTTCTATAATCAGTCAGTGACACTTCTGTTTTGACCTCAGCTTGTCATGAACTCCTCAGATGTGTGACCAGGATATGAATTTTTTTGCATTGGTCAAAGCCAAGAAATACCTGTTCAGGCAACATTTTTTTGTTTAGGTACTAAGTAGCACTTGGAATTTTTAAGCTTGGAGAAGGAGTGTAGAATTGAGCTGCAGCAATCAAGTAAATTATCACAATTAAATAAATTTGTTTCCACATAGACTTAAAATGGACATTGTTGATTTGGCCTAACTTAAAGAAAGATCATCCTTCCCCAAATCCCTCTGTTTAATGAAAGTCTCTGGGAGACAGGTCACCGTAATACAGGCCACCTTTTCTTATGTCCATGTTGTCAGAAGGAAATGAATCTTCTCAGTCCTTTATAAATAGGCATCAGTCTACAGTGAAGAAATGTCATAGGCAAAGGACATTTGAAGACAGAGACCGGGACTTCTTCTGCCACCTGCAATCCACTTGCCTCCCAGATGGTTGCACTACAGCCATAACCTTGGCTTTGACCCTTCAGCTCAGTCTGCAACAGAAGGAAGCTACTTTCAGCTGTGCCATCCTAATCTAGATTTCAATAGAAACTGACAAGAAGAAAAACTGGATAATACTGTTTAAGACAAGCCCCTGCTTCCTTCTGTCCACTCCGTGTGCTGACACATGAAGGAGCTTTCCATGTGCTGTCCAAAGAAGTGTGTGTGTTAAAGCTGTATAGGAGGTTGCTTCCGACTAGTCCCATTTCTGCACTGCATCAGAGATTCTGTGAATTTTCTATCTTATCTGTGAGTTTGGTATTCATACAGATAAGGAAAGAGTGTCCAGCCTAAAGGTATTAGGATCCTTTTCTGTATTGAGTTATACCATTTAAAATTAAAAGGCCCTTCCACTTCATATAATATGTTGTACCAGAGCATCCAAAATTTCTCTCCGTGTGTAGACTTGTATAATAACAACCAAATGGGTTTCAATCTACCAAGTTTAAGACAAAAGTGTCCTGCACTCACATTACTGTGGCAGTAAACACATGTAGTATTTATTCCAAACTAGGTATTAAAAGTAACAAACTGTAGGTTAAAAATTCTGGTTTGGCCATAAATAGGGAGGGACAGGAACGGATCACTAAAATTTCAAGTCTTCCTATATATATATTTCACATTTCTGTTAATATTTTTGTGCACTATGTAAATGCAACATCACGTACACATATATATACATATTTGTGTACACATACATGTACACATGCATGTATATATACGCACACAAATGCAATTACAGGATTTTTTTAATTTACAACATTAGAGGAGCATTTATATTTTCACCTCCATTTTAAGAGAAGGTAAATAAAAAGCCATAGGAATCATTAAACTTAAATATTGAGATGTAAAAACTGTAGCATGAATGCCTAAGTCCCCAAGAGTAAATAGGCTTATGTATTTCATATTTAATATTGCAAAGTTCTTGCAGTCATCAGAGAAAAAGTAATCTTTGAAATCCCTTTAGCCAATGCAAAAGAAATTACAAGAGTGGGTCTTACCCAAGTAGATAACTGAAAAATTATTTTTTGTCGTGAAGCCTAGAATCCCAATTTTCTCCTGTTGGATTCAGTGTAGACTCTCATTAGACAGTAGGATTAAGTGCTTAATTTATTGCTGTTATTAATGCATGGCATTTCTTAAGGAGAGCTAAGTTTCCTTAGAAGGGCTAAAAGAATCTTTCTATTCAATTATAAACTAACTTCAGCAATATATTGTCAGAGATTTTCACACAGTGACAACGTCAACATCCTTGGTGTACAAGCAGTGCCCTACTGAGGTCATAGGAGATACTTTGTTCCCCAAGCCTGCTTAGTGATACATGTAATTTTCCTATGTGATATATATGTCTGCATATATGTATGTATATATTTAAGAAGAAGATTAAAATAGATAATACTTACAGCCATACTTGAAGATTCAACTTAAAAAGGTTTTTGAAATAGTAATGCTTTATCTCCACCAACCTCAGCTGGCATGAAAATCCATTTATAATAGAAATCATTGTTTATTCCTATAAACCTGAGAACCATCATGGTAGCTACAGGTATGTAACTTTCCATCCACTCCACTCTTCTAATAATGCCCTGTCAGTAAGTGCAGAAACATGGTTCTTGTTAATCGTCCTGGATTTAGTAAAGACATAGAAAACAGGTACTTAAAATTCAAGACCGACAATGTAGAATCATAGAAGCGTAGAATCGTTTAGGTTGGAAAAGATCTCTGAGATCATCAAGTCCAACCATTAACCCAGCACTGCAAAGTCCATCACTAAACCATGTCCCTAGAGCACCTCATCTGAACGTCTTTTAAATACCACCTGGGAAGATGACTCAACCACTTCCCTGGGCACCCTGTTCCAATGCTTGATAACCCATGTGGTGAACAAATTTTTCCCAATATCCAATCTAAACCTTCCTGGTGCAACTTGAGGTCATTTCCTCTCGTCCTATCACCGGTTACTTGGGAGGACAGACTGACACCCACCTTGCTACAACCTCCTTTCAGGTGGTTGTAGAGAGCGATAAGGTCTTCATAAGACTTGCTCTTCAGACCCGTCACCAGCTTTATTGCCCTTCTCTGGACACGTTCCAGCACCTCAGTGTCCTTCTTGTACTGAGGGGCCCAAAACCAAACACACTATTCGAGGTGTGGCCTCAACAGTGCCAAGTACAGGGGCACAATCACTTCCCTGCTCCTGCTGGCCACACTATTTCTGATACAAGCCAGGGTGCTGTTGGCCTTCTTGGCCACCTGGGCACACTGCTGGCTCATGTTCAGCCAGCTGTTGACCAGCAAGCCCAGGTCCTTCTCAGCCGGGCAGCTTTCCAGCCACTCTTCCCCAAGCCTGGAGCGTTACATGGGGTTGTTGTGACCCAAGGGGGGGACCTGGCACTTGGTCTTGTTGAACCTCATACAGTTGACCTCAGCCCATCGATCCAGCCTGTCCAGATCCCTCTGCAGAGCGTTCCTACCCTTGAGCAGATCGACACTCCTGACCAGTCTGGTGTCATCTGCAAACTTACTGAGGGTGCACTTGATCCCCTCATCCAGACCATTGATATAGATATTAAACAAGACCGGCCCCAAAACTGAGCCCTGGGGAACACCATTTGTGACTGGCCGCCAACTGGATTGAACTCCATTCACCACAACTATTTGGGTCTGGCCATCCAGCCAGTGTTTTTATATATTGGTTAAAAATATTTCTCAACCTGTTTTCTCATGCAAAATACAACAGTGTAAAGCTCAGCAGCTATTTTAGTTAAATTCTCTTGCAAGACCAGAGGTAAGGACTCACACCCTTACCATTTCACATACCACAGACAACATAAATTAGCTATAACCATTTTCAGATTCTCTCAAGACATTTCCTCTTGTGCAGGATACTTTCTACTCACATAATGTGCTGGGTGTCGGTGCCCAGGCGCTGGCAGGGGGCTGCGGGGCGGCCTCTGTGAGGAGCGGCCGGGGCTGCCCCGTGCCGGACACGGCTGGTTCCAGCCGCCTCCAACCCGCCTGCCCCAGGGCACGGCTGACCCCCCCGGACATGGTGCTGGTGGGGCCTCAGGGAAAATAAAGTTAAGAAAGGGTAAAACGCTGCATGGCAGGGAGGAGTGAGGAAAAAAGTGTGAGAAACAGCCCTGTGACACCAAGGTCATTGAAGAAGGAGCTCCAGGCATCAGAGCAGAGATTCCCCTGCAGCCCATGGAGAAGACCATGGTGAAGCAGGTTGTCCTGCTGCAGCCCATGGAGAGCTCACGCAGGAGCAGGCTCCTGGCATGGTCTGTGACCCCATGGGGGACCCACGCTGGAGCAGTCTTTTCCTGAAGGACTGTACGCCATGGAAAGGACCCACACTGGAGAAGTTCATGAAGGACTGTACCCCATGTGGGGGACCCCATGCTGGTGCAGGGGAACAGCACAAGGAAGAAGGAGCAGCAGGGACAAAGTGTTATGAACTGACCACAACCCCCAATCCCCATCCCCCTGCACTACTCAGGGTGGGAAGACGGAAGAGTCAGAAGTGAAGTTGAGCCTGGGAAAAAGGGAAGGGTGGGGAGAAGGTGGTTTTAGTTTTGTTTTTGTTTCTCTATATCCTACTCTATTTTAACTGGTGTTAAATTAATTTCCCCAAGTTGAGTCTGTTTTCCCATGTTGGTGATTAGTGAGCAATCTCCCTGTCTTTATCTTCACCCATGAGCTTTTTCATCTTATTTTCTTCCCCTGTCCTGCTGAGGAGAGGGAGTGAGAGAGCGGCTGGGTGGGCACCTGGTGGCCAGCCAAGGTCAACCCAATACCCGTATCTACTGTGCTGCTCCACCTCTGTTATAGCAACAGAGTAGACTGCCAGTCTACTGAATATTGAAGAACTACTTTTTGCTAAACACTGTGGCAGGGAGCTGAAAAGCCCTTGAATATCTTAATGTAAATTAAGTGATTTCATGGCTTCCACAATTGAAAATTTGGATTTAAAAGATAAAAATCTCAAACCCAGATTCAACTGAAAGTAGAAGAAAGCAACACGTGGAAAAAAATCTCCTGGGTTATCCAGTGCTGCCTCAGAACTACACCTACTTTTATTCCAACTGTGTCAAGCTCAGTGAAGCTTAAATCCAGGCTTTTTTTTTTTAATGTACATCTGAATAAGCCAAATTTGGGCAGCTTATAAAGGTCTTTTTGTCAAAAACACAGCACAGGCAGTTTTTGACAATGATTTGGCTAATGTACCCTGGTGCTTCCCAATGATGCAATTCAGTTTAGATTAAAAACTTTTAAGTTTTTTATATGGTAGCATTATATTCCACAGAAGAATAAACAAAGAAAGGTGCATTACCATGATCTGATATGCAAAACCAGCATCTAAGTACTCTCCTGGGGAAAGCAGATACCTGAATTTAAGCCCAGCAGGAGCCTGAATAGGTCTCTGACTTCCTGTGAATAGTATTTTGCTGCTTGAGACTTGTAATCCGGTTGAATATCTGGGACTTCAGACTAGTAACAGACTCGAGAAGTCCCTTTCCTCTTTGCCCAGATTTTCTAAAAGTCAGTATCAGAGCAGAATTCTTTAATTAGGGAAGTTGTTATGTGATCTTGCTTTTCCAGTCTCTGGAGAGGGAAAATGGGAAAAGGCAGGAGCAAAGTACCTCTGTGTTACTAAGACTGTCAGCAAAGGAAGGGAAACAGCACAGGCAGGATGACTGATGGAGAGGCATCAGAGGAAGGGCAAGAGACAACAGATTGGGAAGGAATCAAGGTGAAATAATATGCAGATAGCTGTCATGTAGGAATATTGTTGGTCACTGCTGAGATGAACAGGATCAAGCATCAAAAGGAGGAGAACAAAAGGGAAGATAACTTTTTTCTTGGAAAAAAATAGTTGGAGCAACTATCTGGAAAAGAAAACAGAATGAAACTGACATAAATAATACTGGAGACACCAATCTTGCACCTTTGAAAGTTTTATAATGCTGCTCAGTTACTCTGAATACAGTTAGAGATTTCAGAACCAAATTCACTCAGACGAAAAAGAGGAAGGGAGGAAAAAGGACAATAGAGAAGAGTTCAGAACAGGGAGAAGCTTGATGCTTATACTGTGAAAAAGCATTTGGAGAGTTATTTTAAACACCTTCAAAAAGAAATAGCAGAAGAGTGTTTTGATTCATTAAAAAAATGAAATCAGAGTTTAAGTCGTCTGCCTTAATGCTCAGAATTGAGAAGTGAATCGTCTTTGCTGGTCTAATGATTTGCTTTTGCCATCTGGTGGAAATGGGATGGAATGACAAGTTCTAGGAATGGAATGGAATGTACACAACTTGAGATTTTTTTTTTTTTTCCTTTGCTCTTCCTTTACATCAGTTAAAAGAGTTCTGTGTAATGAATAAAATGGCATGTCAGATACATAACACAGTAGATTCAAAGCCTAGCAAGCTACAGAATTCAACTAGATTGCACAGATGAATACTGCCTCTATCATTAGCTCACACACACACGAAAAAAAAGAAAAGAAAAAAAAATCGCTGCTTATTTTCGATTGACTAGCTCAGACCGGAGCTGCCCAAAACTACCCACCTGCGTACAGAACGGAAGAAATTGAGGTTTTTTTTCCAAAATATTTTTGAGGGGTTTGAGTGCCCTCCCGTGTTCAAGTGGCAAATTGCAAAGTTAATGGAAAGAATTTTTTTCCTTTCTTTCAAAATGCAGTATTGTCCACCAAAAGCATTGTAGTATCATGGTGTTTGCATCCTTCAAAAGAACTCCAAGGAATCTACACTTATTTTCTAATTAGCCAGATAGTTTGTTTTGCTTGTTTTTGCTATATACTCGAAGTTTTTTTTAAACTGATTCTGAGATTTGGAAAATACATTTCCTCATTTATTGCAAATAGGGAGTGATTATGTAATTATTTGTGCAAAAGTCAAGCTAAAAGTTTTGTAATAAAAATATATCCATCTAATCATTTTAATATGTAATATTTAATTAAATAGTTGAAAGATTCAAAGCAAACTTCATGTACTCTGATCAGTGATTTTGACGTCTAATAAAGACTAAATACTAAATAAAGCAGTATAAATGAGGTAAAAAAATGAAACATTAGACTGAATAATATGCCTTTTAAGAACATATGAAAGTGCATGTGAAAGGAAATTCAGTAGATGAAAAGGGAACTTCCCAAAAGCTAGGGCCGGGGCAGATAGCTACTCTGAGCGTTTCAACCAAAGTTCAAAATGCAGTTTCAAAGAGATAAGAAGAGGGATTTGTAACAGGAAATGTCAGGGACCCCTGGCCCTCATTCTGAGACATCAGAACAAATCTAGTTGCTGTGCTCCCAAGTTGGGAACCAAAAGTTAGTGAACAATTTTGACAGTCATCTCCATTCTTCAGTGCTGTGTCTGAAGACACGGTTCCCTCACCAGCAGAGGGGATCGTGAGAGCAAGGAAGGAGAAGGGGTTCTCAGCCCAAAGCCAAACCAGTCATGAATGATGCTACTGTATATGGTGTTGCTTTATTTTTTTGTGTATCACAACTTACTGGTCATTTTTTGGTGAGCTTCAGCTAAATAATTTACTTTTTTCTGCTAATGTAATTTTTTCATGCAGGTTAATTTACTTTTGACCTTGTATATTATTTTTAAGGCACACACAGGTACTTGGGCAATTTAAAATAGAAATGTCAGAGTCTCAGTAGATGTCTAGCACACCGGTAATTGGTACATCTCTATGTCTAGAAAAGTATCAAAACGTTCAGCTTACTTGAATAAGATGAAAAGGGTATTGGAGGGGAAACGCTGGAAGACATGCAAGAGTAGGTGCCTGACCAGCCTTCTGGAGTGCAGATTTCAGGCTCACAAAGAAGGTGTGCATGACCCAGCCCCAGGGCTGCAGCAGTCTGGTCAGACTTCTTCAGCAGATGTCTAGATGGTGCCTTAAAATATAATAACATGAAATCACTACCTGCTAACCTAATCGTTTCTTAGCCTCTCCCTGTTTGCCTTTTGTCTCTTCTCTAGGTACTAGAAAAAGATTCAGACATCCTTGAGAGGAAATTCAAGTGTGATAGGTTTACCTTTAACCTTTAAAAACAATCTACTATAGATTACAGTCTATTATAGCTGGTAAAAGAGTGTGCAGCTCTTCTAATGCTACTCTGATAGATCCATAAAGACAAAGTAATAGAGATTTTTCATTCCCAGGGTGTACATATGAATCTTTAGGTTTTGTGTTTTATATTTTATTTCTTGGGAACTGGATAGTAATATTTCACAAAAAAAATGCTATAAAGAGTGGGGGGAAGGGGACTCAGTCCTCAAATTAACTTGCTTTTGAAAATCTAGTGTCAAAATACTGGTTCTGTTTACAGTGCATGGCACTTCAGATATTTTAGTGGAAAGCTAAAAATGAGGCACATGAAAGACTTGCATTCATTTTCTCAGGATGTGGCTCAAGATCCTAGCAGAGTCATTTGTACCATTTAATAAATATAATATTCTTTCCACTTTTCTTTCTTCCAGTTTGCAGCTCAGAACCTGAAAATGTTCAATCTGATCCAAAGAATTATACTAGTCTTCTTGTTACATGGGAAAGACCTCGGGTTGTATACGACACCACAATTGAGAGATTTGCTGTCTTTTATCAACAGTTGGATGGAGAAGACCAGACTAAGCATGAGTTTCTGACAGATGGGTATCAGGACTTGGTAACTGTAAACTTTTCAAGTTTCATACAAAGGGGTGATGGCAAAACACTCACTGTTAATTATCTTAAGGGATTAAACAATAGCTGGGAGCTGATTCAATAAAAAAATTACTTTTTTGGCTGCAGCTGATGGAAGCTGTACTTAATTTTTCGGCTGTGAAGCCACAAAGACAATTTTAAAAAAAAAGAAAAAAAGCCTCTCTTGCCCAGAAGAGAGAAAGCTTTTGCAGATTGCTGTTCTGATTTGCCTATACTCTCCCCAAAAGTTTACGACCACGTCAGTGTCGGAGCTCCTTAGCCATAAAGCCCTTAGTCAATTAATAGTGCTCTGTACTTCATTGCTCACTGATGTGCAAAGAATGACCTACAGAAGCAACTAATGAGATTCAGTACAATCACACTACTATAAATATTAAGTTACCGATTACAGCTTCATGGTATTTTACTAATATGATCTGTTTGTCTAACCCTCTTTAAAGACTCATAACCTATCAGAGATAATGTTACCTGAACTAGTGTTCAGCATTAAATAATTATATAGTTTGGTATCCTTCATGTAAAAATTCAGAAGATTCTTTTTAAAGTTGACTGAAAAATATTTGTGATAATAAAATATAAAAAGCATACATTACAGTCCTAGAAGAAAGGAGCTTTATGGTTCATATGAAAAATGTGTTATGAAAAAATTAACATTTCCAAATGTTTGATACTTGTTTGCAAGTAAGTGATTAAACATGGTTTTTCTTTTAGGGGGCTATTCTAAATAATCTGCTGCCCAATACAAGTTATGTTCTTCAGATAGTTGCTGTTTGCTCTAATGGTCTATATGGAAAACACAGTGACCAAGTCATTGTTGATATGCCTTTAGAGGACCCAGGTAAGTGGTCTTTTGAGCTTAGTGATCACTTTTAGCTGAAAACCTGTATTTGAAGTAGTAGTTTGTTTGCAAACCAGTTAAAATGCGCGACTATCAAAATATTCTAAAATGAAATTTCAAAATCGCTGCAGTTAACCTTCAGCATGTTCTTTGCTACTGATATTTTACATGATGTAATTCTCCATTCCTTGTAAACATTACCTATGAAAGACTGCATGTTAATTTTTTTTAACTCTAAGAATATTCTGAAAAACACCTACCTGATTTCAAATCTCACAAGTGTATCTTTTAGCAATATAATGTAGGGAAATAAAACCATGTTTGGTATTATTTCCCTATGACTCAAGCATCCTCCTGAAATTCATCCACACAACCAAAGTATTAAGGAAACAAGTAATACAAACCCAATATATGACTTATAAGTCTGTATGAATTGATTTTGAAATTTGATTTATGATTACTTGGAGTTTGATTTCAAAGGACTTGTGGTGATGGAATTCCCTTGCTTCTTAATGCTGCCTCGCAAAAAATCAAAAGGCCTAACAAACAAATCTTACTGATTTCACAGCCAGATTTACTTTTCTGCCTGCTGGTAAATATGAAATAATTTGAAACTATAGCATGAAGCTTGATCTTGTCCTTAATAATTCCTTAAATTCTGTGGAAGTTTTAGCATCAGACCCAGTTCTTATCAAAGGGAGTGATAGCTGTGTTTTTAATTAAGAACACTGTAATTAATCATAGGAAAAAATCAAAGACTTTCTGATCGTGCAAGAAACAATTTTTTTTCTAAGGGCCTGTGTTCTTGTTGTTTATTTATGGATTCTGTAAGTTCAGTTTTACACTTCATTAAGTCTGTTTAGCTACAGCGAAGTCCTTAGCAATGTTGTGATGTACTTGGGAAAACAGGTCAGTTTTTCATTTTAAGGGAACCACATTCCTTTACAGTGAGAAAGAACATGATTCTCGACAATCTCTACCACATGAATTATGAACTAATAATGGTAATAGGGTTTATAATAGTGCATTTTTGTCTGAAGAAGTGGGATGCAGGTTCAGGTATAGTACATATAAATTTTCAGTAAACATTTAACTTGTCTTTCAAACAGAAAGTGTTAAAAAGAATGCGTTTTTGGAGTCTTATGCTAATATCTGCCATAACTTTGCTATTTCTGTTCAGTTTTGTAAGAAGTCCACAAAAAGGTTCTAACGTTCTGCCTGACATTTCACTTTTCTGTTTATTCTTTATCTACCTCTTAGATACTATATTCTTCCACCTCCTTTCCAGAATTTGCTGATTTTGTGTTTGAAGATTTTCTCAGTTGAGATTTCATCTACATACCCCCACATCTATTTCTACATGGAATGACAAATAAGCAGTGTAGTGTTGTCATTATTAAACAATAGTTAGTTCAACAAATCAAATCAGTGCAGTGCTGCCATCACAGCTTTAAAAGCTCAGAAGACAGTCATTGCAACAAAAAATCCAATTTAGGTAATATCCATGGGATAACCCACCTTACTACTAGTGTTGTATCCCCGCTGTAAGGATCAGTGAGACTTGGTTGCATACCACCCTGAGATGTGAGCAAATACTGCCGGGGATCAAACTCAGCAAGAGGACGGTGGGGCGTTTGGCAGTCTGCAGCTGGCCAGCAGTGTAGGTACAGCCACTGATTGCAGCATCCCTGTTGTACTTCTGCTGAAGTCAGCAGTGGCTTTGCATTCATTTCAGTAGAAGGAAGAGTGAGGGCCTTGCTTTGGAAATACATACTGGAAAATTCATTTCATCTCCAGTTTATCAGCAGGAATTTCTCTGAGAATTGTATTCTCAGACAAGAGAATTTGGTGCAATAACTGTTATATTTAGCAGCTCTGAGTGAAGGTTTGATATTCTCATGCCTTTTTACACACACCCTACTAATTTCTTTTTGTTAAAGAAAGGAGAAAGTACAATGCAAGGATACCTAGGAGGCATAACAATGTAAAGATGTATCTATATAAAATATGAACAGGTTAGCGGAACTATGAAAATGGTATTGTCGTGGTTTTTGTCATATGAACATTTAAATAAGTGTCCTTAATGTTGCATTAAAGCAGATTAATTTATGTAAGTATATTCTTTTCCTGAGTGTTGTTGTTTTTAAATAAAGCATTGTAGAGAGGAGAGTTAAATAATCTGCATATCGGAACTGTATAAGCACCTGAGGTTTGTTTCAAATTTCAGGCAGTTCTGAAAATTTGTAATAGCTTCAGGCCTACCTAAGGTTTTTCCTTTAGTTTTCCAACAGCTTCAAAATTGAGGAAGATTATTTCAGGTCAAATGAAGTGTTTCGAGGATATTTTAAATTTAAAAAAAGATTAAAAAGAGGGAGAAGTTTATAAATAGAAATGAAATACCAAAACAAATATTCTGCGTGTTTCAGAAAAACTGTTTCTTTGGGATGCTTCCTATCTGAAATGGACACAAAGTTATTAAATATACCTTGTGTTCTCTTAATTTGACACTTTCACAGTGGTACATCTGAAAGCGTTGGATAAGGAAAATTCGGGGAAAAATCCCTCCCATGTAATTAGTATGTTTACTGTGGGTGTACATTACTCTATAAATAAGTTTTATAGATGCTGTCTCAGCCCTGGATATAATATTAAAATATGAAAAAAAAAAACTTCCATTCTTTTCTAATATTAATGTTTATTTGCATACTTACTTTTACTAATTATTTACATCTGAATTAACTGTTGCAAATATTGCAAATATTTTCATATTTAATATTTTAATATTGCAAATATTAAACAACAGAGATATGAGAATGTAGATATCTAATGAGAAAGATTTGTTCAGAGCAACTTGCTGGTTACTACTATAACATCAAATTGGTTTTGTGATCTGCTTTATAGATCTTGAGGCAAAAGGGGATTTCTTGGAGTTCCTGCTTGTGAATTTATGAAAGAAAAGTTATCTTCACCATGAAGACATGAAATAAAATTGACTCACATAAAGCATAAGCTAAAACTTTCATTTTCAGGAATTACTCTGAGTAAGCCAGTTTAATTAAGATGAAATTCACCGCAGTCACCTCTAATCTTCATGTTAAGAGCTGAAGTGAGGCATGAGTCATGCGGAAGCATTAGATGGGCCCTTTTCCAGGAAGAATTCTGCCCTTGGAGTGGCCACTTTTAATGAGGGAAGTTTCAGTACTCTGTGCAACACAAATCTGGTGTTAAAAAACCTCATGACTATTGTTTTAGCCTTTTACTTTTGAGATGCTTGCAAGAGAGGGTGTTGCTTCTCCCCACCCAGCCTGAGTGCCTCCCGTATGTGGTTAGTGAGGGCTCTGCAGGCTCCAGGTGATCCACAGACCAGGTTTAAACATTCTTGGCAGTGCTTTGTAAGAGGAAGGACCTCTTTTGGGCCATGCTCTCTGCCTCAGCTTGTGGAAACCTCAGGAGCTCTGATATGACATTGGGCAAATGATTGTAGCTGAAAGCTCTGCTCTTTCGGTTTTTCCTAAACTGTCCAGAGTGGCACCCTTTCATCTTGTGATATAGTATGTCTGCACATTAAAACTGTTTCCAGTTAGCTTCCATTTAGTAAAAGTCACTGGATGCCCTACGTGATGTAGCTACATAACCTCCACTGAAAATGGAGGGAATCATGAACACAGTGTTTTAGTCAGCTTTGGTAGAAGTCCAACCTTACTTACCAATTTTTCATTTACTGTTAGAATTGGATCTTGAATAACTATCTAAATGTGTGCTTTGACTCTCCAGATAACATCTGTATAGCTCTGAAAGTTCTGCAATAGTTTGTTGTGTAGTTAATACCGGTGTTACTTACATGCTTTTGCTGACACAGGAAATGAAAAATAAGAAGATATCTCTCCTCTCATCTTCCTTTGTGTAGACTTCGGTTGGTGTTTATCAAAAAAATCCATGCTGGGATATGGCTCTCAAATGCTGTCTCCTGCGTGGCAGCTCATGCTGTCAGCAATGCTTCGTGAGGGTCTAACTATGCAATTTCTTTGTAACTTGTCTTCATGATTTTTGTCCTAAAAACCACTAGGCATATCTTGAATGTTTCATTTAAGGGATGCTTTTTTCTAATTTTGTACTGATAAATGTAGACATCTGAAAACTAATTTGATCAGAAGAAACAGGCTTTACTTTTGATCTTGCTATGCTATTTATTACATAAGACAGTACAGAAATGAAAACAGTTTATGTTGTGCACGTTATTCTGCAATTACAAATTGGATTGTTTCAAGACTTTTTTTAGAGATTTGCATTGAACATAAATGTAGGGAAACAGTACCTTTTTTGTCTTTGTTCTATCATTTCTTCACCTGTCATTAAAATGGACTATGAAAAGACCTCTACAAAACTTTCTAACTAATGATTTAATTATTTTATTTTAAAATGTAAGCTATAGAATATTCAATATGTGGTTCCAGAAAAAATAAACAAGCTTGTTCATCAACCTACATCAATGGGTTGTTTTTTGGAGGGTGCGGTTCTTCTCCTTGGTTGGGGGATATTAGCAGATTTCTATAATCTCCCTCGGCAACAGGATTAACAGAACTTCTATAAAGTGTGTGTCTCTAGTGCTTTTGACAAATACATTTTCTGTGACCAACTAAATTTAAATAGGCTTTGTAAAATGCTTGAAGATTTAGTGTTGTTAATATAAATTTTATATGTATGTTAATGCCTCTCCATGGAGACAACAGCAAGAAACTGTAGTTTTCTGCTGGTGGAATTTGCGAGCACATACCCTGCTGTATACTCTAGCACAATCAGCACATTTTGTTTTTCTGACTGAGTCTGATTAAAGCTCAACTCAAGAATAGTGAACACAGAAAGAACGGATAGCATTTCTCTGTATTAAAAACATTTTCCAGAGAAGTCTATTGAGTACATAATACGTGGTATGGGTCTACTGTGGGAAGACTTTCAAACTAATATCTACAATATTTGATTTATATCATTGAGAAGCCAGGGAATATCATTATCTCCTCCACCCCTTCCTCCCCTCCGCTCCCCTCCCCACCCTGCCCCGGAGCCTCCTGGGCTTCCAGGAGTCAGAGGTAAGATAATTTTTCTCTATCTTGTTAATGAAATGTTCATTCAGTACTTGGTAATTTATAAATGTTTGTTACAGAAGAACAATTTGTGAAGATTTTGTGCAGCATTGTTTAGTCAAAATTTGTTTGCATCTTATAATCTACAAGTAAAACTATATGAGCTTGTTAGTTTGATAAACTTTTTCTAGTGTATGTTGCATATAATGCATGTCAAATTGTTTTGAAAGGTAGATACGGACAGACCAAGGAGAATACAAATTAAGTCATAGATCCCCATCTGACTTTGCAGAGATGAGACGTATAAAGATGACATCTTTATACTAGTGTATTGAGGAAACTTCATTTGGGAATTGTGGAGGAAATGCAGACATGGAGCTCTGTGTGATGCTGTTGTTAGAATCACTCCCCAGGCTAAGAGACTTGCACTTTTGCTTAGTGCAAATCAGCCCTCGGAATATGTGCTAGCACTGGTGTGCAGACAGAGTGCTAGAACATTGCTTAGCAGAAAGCCTTAGAAAGATTCAGAAAGGGAATGGACCTTTCTGTGGACCAAAGGAGCAGTAAGATGAGTTAATGCTGTGGAAGGAGTATTACATTTCATCACTGGAGACCTATGCCAGTTCCTACCAGAGATTTGTAGGTTTCTTGCAACCTGCTTTGAAGCCTCTCTTGCTGACCACCATTAAAAGTACAATATTGGATTTGGCCAAAAAGACAGAAAGAAAGAAGGTGAGAGACTACCTCTAAACTCAGAAGGATTTTCACCTGTAGGAGATTAATTTCTTGATCCTGCTTCAACTGTTATTTATTTATGAAAAGTGGGGAGGCCTCAGAAGCCTTTAGAGTAGTTCTTCGCAGACCACCCAGTACCTGTTTATTAGGGACTTTTAATGGGATGTGGTACAACTGGGTTCATGTCCTTACATTAAATCAAGTGGAGTGGAAGTTTGAGAAAGGCCTTAAGTACTGGACTCTACGAAGGGTGGGTCTCTTCAGTCTGCCCTGACAGAGGCAGGCAGCCTACAGCATGCTGAATATGAGAACATGGTTGTTGCGCTAGTACCTAGCTCTAAGCCTGGGTGCACAAATGAGGAATTTGCTGTATGAAAAATATAGAACAGATCATTTTACAAGAATATATTCAGAGCTTTCAGTTTAAATATAGTGAAACAGTTGATTCCCACACTTACCTTTTTTCTCCCTTCCATATTTCTGCATTAAACTGTACTTTCTCATAGAAAATGTTCTTGTAAACTTGGTTCTCCCTGGCCAGGATGTGGTTCCTCAGTGCAGATCCAACACGTGCTGCAGTATCAAATTTGAGCCAGGCAAAACTGCTGTGGCTGAACGCGTTCTGTCTAGATGAGCATTGCTACCCTTAGAGCTAATCCTCATCCCAGGTGGCTGGCCACTTTTCCAAACACAGTCCTATAAAACATCTTAGACTGGTTCTCAGTAAATGTAAAAACTAATCAGTTGAGTCCTTGCAGAATTAATAATTTTATGAATTTAAAATGTTGGATGATATGGTGTGTATTTTTGTTTTATAGAGGCTGACCTCATTCCTGAACTGAATGAAACCGAAGAATATGAGGTATAGCATTCATTTATTTTTAAGAGAGTATTTCAGATACATACATTTCAACTAAATTGAATTTATATTCTATGAAAATTTGCAAAACTATGTCACCAACTGAACGTATTATCTGCATTTATATATACATACATATATATGCATATACAGCCTTCTCTTTCAGCTATGTTCCTCCCTAGATAACTCCAGAGATACCTCACTGTTTAGTTCTCTGGGGCTGGAGATACATGGAGAAGTAAGGAATATCACAGGATATGCCTAAATATTTTTGAGAATGAGGCACCAGGTTACTGTAACCTCTGAGTGAAGTCTGACAAAATTGTTCATTTAGCAGAATCAAAGCTGTCACCCAGTGTTAGGCTTTTTAGTTTGTTTAAAGAAAAATCTGACTTGGCCTTGCTTATGATGGATTTTACACACTTTTGAATGTTTTTATGCTAACCTGTGCAGGCTTCATATTTGGTAACCAGGTTTCTGGTGTCCCAGCAAGGAGAGAGGTGAAAATATGAAAAGATTTTAACAGTCTCTAATGTCGATTTTACAACATGGACAGTTCCTTCAGTAAGACCTACATTTGTATCAAGTAATCCCTCAGAATTTTTAATTTATAGTTTCAATCTGTGACCACAATATTGTCACTAAGTGGCAAGTCCTTGTTAGTTAAATAGACAGCTTGTGCTTACCTGTCTATCTATTTACCCTGCTTTGTATTAGTGGATGCTGAGTAACCAATAATACAGTTATTTCTCTGTTGGTGTAACCTACATATCTAGATTATTATATTGCATCTGTCAGGACAGTAACTGAGTGCCAGTGAATGTCAATTGATTTTTACTTGAACCAAGAAAGTTTAAAAGTGCAGGCATTGCCCTACAGAAAGTAGATTTTCAGAAACAAGGGCCTGTCCAGTCCTGCCTGGGTTTGAAGACACACAGTCTAGGTGCTGCTCTCCCTACATTTTAGGTATTTAGCCCTTGGAATGAAATCCAAACCTGAGAGTCATGTCTGAGGTACCTTATATGGTGTGAGTGCATTAGAGGTTCCTGGTACAAAAATGGGACTGCACTGTGAAGCGCAGCTCTAGCCTAGTGGTTAAAGCCATCACTCTGGTGAGACTGGATAAAAGTTAACAACTCCTATTAGCTGAGTGGCCCAGTTAATAATTTATTCAGCAGTGCTTCATCTTGGGCACTTTCTTTCAAAGGCTATTGATTTTACATTCTTCTTTCTGCTGTGCCCTGTTCACTTTAGTGCAGGAGTGGGAGATCTGCTCAGCCTAAAATATAGTGGAAGCTGAGGATTTCTTAGACTGACAATTGTGTCCCAGTCTCCTGTCTTCTGGGTGTTTTCTCTCAACATTATGCTTTTGAATAAAAACGAGTGGGTATTTCCACCACATCACCAAGCCAGATCTTCAAAAGAAAAAGGAGTTGCAACTTTATTTTGCAAGAGGCTCTGTCCTGCTGGCATCTCTTAGGGCTATGTGTGCCTATCAAATCAGGTCCCTTCAAAAACTGAACATGCCCTTCATTCTAGTTTGCAGAGTTGTGCTCAGACAGGTTTGGTTCTGGTGCAGTTCTAGATGGGGGCATAGCCCAGAGCTGCAGTCACTGCTGTGTCTAGGTCAAAACCAAAATGCCTGCTGAGCAAGTGAAATGCTTCCACATTATGTTTTTTGATTTGGGGCAGGAGAAGTTGGAGAGGGGGCAAAAAAGATTTGAACTTAGATCCTCAAGGACTGCCGAAGTCCTGATTGTATTTCGGCATGTAATTTTCTTTTTTTCTTTTTGGATCTGTCCTTAAACAGTCAAAACTGTAACACAGGTTTTTCACAAAGTATCATTACTCATGTTTAGCAAACAAAGGATCATAACAGGGATTAGGTGGTATCACTCATGACACTTATGAAACGGTTACAGTCATGCTGACCATCCTGAAGTCTTCTTTTCCAGAAAACTCTGAAGATTCAACAAATTTAAGGACAGGGCATAAATATATTTTACAAATTCTGTTACTATGACAATTTAATCAACATCAGGGTATTAGTGCAAATCTCTCGGACATTCTGATAGCAGAACCATTTTCTCATTATGTGTACTGCATATACGATTCCATTTTATTAGGAAAGAGGTAGAACTTTTTTAATAAAGTAATTAAATACCATAACTGGGTTTTGTCTCTCAGAGTAAAAGTAACACAATGTTTAAGAAGCTGTTGTGACACAGGATTTTTTTGTTTGTATTGCAAATAAGTAATATTTTCAAGAGAGAAGAGGATACCTGTTCTTGCAGCTAAATATTTTGCTTTAAGACCAACAGTCTTCTCAAGTGTTGTCTTGTTTTGCCTCTCTTATTTTTATGGAGCCAGGAAAATGTATTATTGCAATTTTGGTTTTCATTTGTATACAGTGTCTATAAACATTTTTAATTGTCTTCGGCTATGATATGTTTTCAAAGGATGAAGTTGATGAAAAGGAAACAGAGGTGGATGAAGAAACTGCAGTGATTCCTAGCACTGACAGTACATTAAACCAAATGAGGAAAGATTTCCAGGTGACTACATCCAGCTACAGTCAAGAAAAAATGGGGACAAAAGCCAGTGAAGCTAAAACAAATAGATACTTAACAAGAGAAGAAGAATTGCATGGTAAGGATGATGTTTTCAAAGCAGTTTATTACACTACTTCTCCACCTGTTAGTGCAATTTCTGAAGAAGAGGAAGATCCTTTTTTGGAATCCCGAACAATTACTGCAATTCCTCCTCAACTCATCGACTCCACCAAAGGCGTAGAAGAAGAATACATATACCTTTCTTCAGGCACTGAACCAACAATAACCACTACTGGCCATAGTGATGAAGATTTCTTATTGTCTCCTCTTAAACCTCATCAGGAATCTGATGACTTTTGGAGTTCAGTTCTTACCACTTCTTCAGCACAGCTGGTTACAGAGGAGACCTCCCAAGAAGACACCCTTCCTTCAGGAAGCCCAGATATAAGCATGCATGATGTTCTTTCCCAAGGGTCCATTAAGTATGTTTCAGAAGGTGTAGCACCCTCAAGCTCTGATGAGCCTCCAAAGCATACTTCTTCCACTGTTGGAAGTTTATGGTTCCATAATGCTACAGATCTGACAACTCAATCTGTTGATACATCGGATAGCAGGCAATTGTCTCAGACCAGTTACACAGATGCTTATATAGAGGGATTAAAGCCAGCTACAGTGTCCTATTCCAGCAGCCCAGTGGTTTCACAAGACACCTCAGATGCGGATTTAGAGTTGCCACATTATTCTACCTTTGCTTTCTCCTCTGCTGAATTATCACCTCACTCTATCTCTTCAAGCTCTGGAGAATATGGTTCTGCTTCTGCTGCCAGTGAGGTACTCTCTCAGACAACTCAACCAGTCTATAATGGTGAGATACCTCTTCAACCTTCCTACAGTAGTGAAGTGTTTACTCTAGTCACCCCTTTATTGTTTGACTCTCAGACGCTCGACACTACCCCTGCTACATCAGATAGTGATGTGACCTTGCATGCTACACCTGTATTTCCCAGTGTTGATGTGTCATTTGAACCCACCCTGTCTTCCTATGATGATGTACCTTTGCTTACATTTTCCTCTGCTTCCTCCAGTAGTAAAATGTTTCACCGTTTGTATACAGTTTCTCAAATGTTTCCACAAAGTGCTACTCCAGCTGTTGCAAGTGATAAGGTGTCCCTGCATGCTTCTTTGACATTGGCAGAGGGTGATACATTAATACAGACAAGCCTTGCTGAATATGCTGATGTGGTGTCACATCAGACTACTCATGCTGCTTCAGAGACACCGATATTTGGTCATAATAGAACTCACATATTTTCTCAAGTTGAACCATCCAGCAGTGATTTAAATATGCATGTACTACCTACAATGTCTGAACTTCCTTATGCTTTGTCTAGTAATGTGGGCTCCCTCCAAAGCTTTACTGTTTCCTATGACTCCACAGAATTTGTGCATGATTCTGTTGACGTATTTCGTCAAGATCCTTTATTTAGCAGCTATAACAATGTACTGGTGCATAAACCTTCTTCTGTAATATCACAAGCTGATACTTTGCTGCAGCCTACGCGCTCTCTATCTAGTGATATGGATTGGTCTGAAGCATACTCTGGTAGTGAGTCCCTTTTGCCTGATACAGATACTTTGACGGTACTTAATGTTTCTTCCTCTGATTCTGTAGATGAAATTACGTATGAATCATCTGGGTTTAGTGATGTTAATAAGATGCTTCAAAAAGGTGATGTTGTATATGGAGATGAGAGAGAACTGCAAATTTCCTCTTCTTTAAGTGAAATGGCTTCCAATGCTGAAAGTAAAGTGATACCTGAACTTTCTACATCTGTTTCTGATAATGATGTAATTAAGCAGAATACGTCTCTGCAAGAAAGCCCACTTCCTGTTTCTAGCACAAAGGGAATCCTTCCAGTCTCTCTTGCTTTTCCCACTACTAAGATATTTGATCATGATATTAGTAAATTTACAGAAAATCACCTTTCTGTTCAGCCTTTGCATGTTACAACTCCAGCCTTTGATGACACTTTGCTTAAACCTATGCTTAGTGCAAGCTCAGATCAAGCTCTCTCTGCCCCTGCTTATAGCAAAACGTTATCCTCGACTCAGCCGTACTTTTATGAGACCTCAGCTACATTAAATAACGAAGCATTACTGCAATCCTCCTTCCAGTCTTCTGGCGATGGCGCTCTGCTTAACACGGCTGCAGTTGTGCCTAGTGATCCAATATTGGCTGAAAGCTCCAGGGTTCATAAAGATAGTTCTACATTTGACCAAATATTGCATCAAATGGCACCAGGTTCTGCTACAACTGAAATCATGCTGCATTCTACATCTGCACCTTCCGTTACTGATATGTTGTCAAACACTTTTAGTAAGCCCACAGCGTCACTTCAAGGTTTATCTGTTTCTTATGCAAGTGAGGAATATGTTTCATCCAGTTTGTTTAACAGTGAAGATGTTCAGCAGGTTATGCCTTCATTGTACAGTAGCGATGTTTCATTCCAGCTGACCAGTTTAGAAAATACAAATGCCTTTCCCCCCCAAGCAGCGAATGCCGTAATAACTCCCTTCCTAACAGGTGATACATTACCACATGTAGCTACTCCTGCAGACAGCCGTATCTCTTCAAGTGTTTTTGAAAGAAGTGAGGCTGCCAGTGTCTCTTCAAGTTCTACACTTGGTTTTGATCCTGTTCATATGCCTGCAGTTGTTTCTGATTCTGATGTGTCCATTCATCACACTATTCCTTTACCAAATGTACATATTTCTGTTACGGCTGTTCCTCCCAAAAGTGAGATCCCTGTAACTTTGAGTAGGTTGCTGGTTCCTTCTAGAGAATCCTCTGGGTTGTCTCCCAGTATCATGTCCAGTACCGATCTGTGGCCTTCTGTAGTTGAGGATGACTACGATGAATATGACGATGGCTTCCCTGTAAGTAACTGTATCTCATGCACTTCCCATAGAGAAGCTCAGGATGTGGTAGTAGAGGAACAAAATACAAAGGTAAACAATAACAACGATCAGAGTAACCTAATTATAAGCTCACATTCTGAGAAACCTGAAGAAGAAGAGAAAATTTTGACTGCTGCATCAGACAGTCAGATAAACCATGCCACGGACAGACGTAACTATACATCCGTACCAACTTTGACAGCGAGTGTGATACCTAAGAAGCACAACGACCCGACAGTTTTGGAGAACCACATTCAGACTGCTAGTGTCCCATTGTCAAACACATCAGAGTCTAAGTCTTGGGCTGTTTTTACAAGTGATGAAGAAAGTGGTTCTGGCCAAGGTACCTCAGATAGCCTTAATGATAATGAAACGTCAACAGATTTCAGTTTTCCTGACCTTAATGAGAGAGACACTGAAGGGGCAGTTGAAGCAGGTAACTCAGAATTAACTCCTGGATCATCACAGTCATCAGCCTCATCTGTTACTAGCGATCACTCATCAGTATTCAACATCTCTGAGGCAGGTTAGTTATGGATAAGTCTAATGAATACCATGGAAAGCTGTGAGGGGATACTTTTGTGTCACAGAGTATGAGAAGGTTTACCTACGTATAATAAAAGGAGACCATAAGAGTGCCAGTGGGTGTGATTAAGGAGGCATTGGGGAACAGGGGGTGCCTGCTGAGCTGGCTATCTTGTGAATGCTCCTTCTGGCTACTTAAAACTGCACCTGATTTATGCTCTGCTTTTGGATAGATGCATACTGTCAGCAGAAGTTGGGTGGTGCACAATCTAAAACCAGAATTTGTTTCAATGTTAATTGTTTAATTTTAGTCTTAAAGGTTTAAGAGGGACGTAAGTTCTCTGTACAAAGACAAGTGCTGCCCTTATGGAAATACACCAGAGGAAACCATGCTTCTGCCAGAGGAAACATACCTCTGAGATTCTGGTTTTTAACTTAGAGCAGCACATTTCCTCCTTGTGTTTTGTTTTGTATTTTCTAAGATGTGTTGAGCAAGGAAGAAGATGTTCCAATTTGATTCTGATTCATCTTAACTCATAAAAGCATTCATTTTCATTCTTACTCTGTATGCCACCTTCAGATTTCAGTGAGATGCAGATGACTTGTGCCAGATTTCCAAAATACTTAGAGCAATATTCTTCTGCACCTCTTTATACTTAGTGCTATTTTCCTATGTAGTCTTCTTAAAGTCAGCAAGAGTATTTGTGATCTGTGATTCCAAGGATAAGGTCAGAAGGCAAAACTGAACCTCACTTAGATAAAAACCTGATAAATATAAAGCATTTCTTTTGTATTTAAAAATGCATTGTGGAAAACCTGAAGTATTCAGGCACATAATTTGCATTGCCTCATGTTAGAGTATTGAAAATCCAAGAGTAAAGGCAGAAACAATCTATGATGTTTGAAAAAAAACCCCAACAAACGAGGTTTAATTGGTATTTTATGAAAGAAATTGAACTTCCATTAAGTACTCACAGCATCTGTAGAGGGCAGTATCATTCAACTAAACCCACTATGGAATGGAATCCACAAAGCTTGGGAAATTTTCAGCCCAGTCCTGCAAATACACAGTTAAATCATATGAGGTCATATTATTCATGAGCAACAGAATACTAAAATGAAAAGGTGGTAAATTGACACTCTGTGTAGCTGGGGCTAGTAGAATGTGAAAAATAGTAAATAAAAATGAAAAGAAAATAGAAAACATACTGAAATAAGTAGGACTCCTAACAAGGTAGGCATTATAAAACTGAGTCAATAAGTGAGTTAGTTCAGTAGGTAATTAGTTACCATATTGTGTAAAATGCATAATATTTCTTTAAAAATCAGCAAAAAGAACATCAGCATTTCCAAACTTAAGTTACTAATGTGAATGAGTGTTACCAGAAGAGAATTATAGTTTACATAATGGGTGTCATTTGAATTGATACTGATAGTAACTCAAAAAGGATTATAAATTCTGGAGGAGTAATAGTGGTAGTAGTATAGTGGTGCAACAGACTTATTTGTCTTCTAGATAATATTGAAAGACACTATACAGTATCATTTCATGTTCGTTATTTTTTCCAATAAATGATGCCAAATACTGTCTTTTAATAAACTGAAAATTCAATGTGAGCATGTCTAACATGGTCTCCTGTAAATCAAAGACATCTTTGCTTAATTCAATTATAAAGAAATGAAACAAAACAAAATGAAACTAAAACCTATCAGCTGAGAACTTACTTATTTATACATTACAGTGAATTCACCAGAAACTGAAGAAATGTCTTCTTGTTGTGACCATTACAGAAAAAATTGTCATTTAAACTTTTCCTGGTCTTTGTAGTTGTTGATGCATATTTATGCTTGTTCTGAACTAGGGCTTTCTCCATAAGACCTCTATGGCTACCTAAACCTTTCAACTTCAGTTGAAAAACTGTAAGAAAAATTAATATAAAGAAATATGCAAAGGATCCAAACATCAATTGTTAGGGAGCAAAGAAATCTACTATAGACGCAACTGCCTTTTCAGCCACCATCATTGGAGTGATGGCCAAGTAGGCAAGAAACCCTGCATTACAGGAGAAGCCTGCTCTTCATTCCCTATAGAAGAAATCCTAATAGGATTTGGTCATGCAATTGGAAGGAACCCTGTCATCACACAGATAAGACTGGGTTTTACGCTACAAATTAGTCCAGAGTTGGATAAGCAAGTATGAATGCTTCAGAGGGATCGTATTCTGATCTCTCATGCATACGCGTAGTTTCTTCTGAAATCAATAGGAAATACTAATTTTAGCATACTCACCAGAAACTCGGGGACAGATTTTTCAGAAGCAACTTGTGCCTGCATTCACTTTGCCCACTGAGCTACAGGATTTAAAGAGTAGTGATTGACTTGGGTGTTAGAGTACTTTGAGCTAAAACCAAGAAAATGTCTACAAGATCAGAGCCTAGACCTTTTTGCATATAAAGCCCTGAAAGCCCCTAAACTCAAGAAAATGGAAGCAAGCAGAGAGCTGCCTGGAAATCTGTACTGTGTGAAGCTGTTTGTTTTTTGACGTCCTATTTAGAACATGTGATTTGTTGTCGGGGGGGGGGGGGGTGGGGGGGGTGGGGGGGTTCAGACCCAACTCCATTCCCTCCTCCCTTTTGTCTGAAAGCTTTTTATTCATGTAGAATTGGTCCCTTGAAATCCCAGTGGAGTGCAGCTGATCTCTAGACAGCAAAATTCTGCTCCCATACAGAACATTCATTGAATTAGGGCTGTTCACAAAAGCAGAAAACATTCTTAAGAAAATCTAGGGGTTTAATTCTAACAAGTACAAAAGTGCTTTTTTCTGTGTTTTAACTCATAAAATGGTCACAGATCACAGTAAACTGCACAGATTGAAAAGTATCAGTCATTTTGTGTCAGTGTCACAGTTTTAAAGTGTTTACTTCTTGAGGTATGACCAAAGTTAAAAATGCAGGACTGAGCTCATCCAACATTGTGTTCCCTTATTTAATGAGATTATAAAATATATTGCTTTAATCTTCATACGGATTCCTATGCCCAAATATTTCTGTCACCAGCATTACAAGGCTGACAGAAATGCGAAAACTAGACAATATCTAAATAATAATTTGATCACCCCTAAAGATGGAGGTAGGAAATTTAATTCTGGGTCCAGTGTAGTTGGGGGAGGAAGTACTGCAATTGGATTCAAAGAAAGCAGGATGTATCCATAAGGCGAGTTACAGAATGGAGAATATATTAAATCACAGAAGGCTTAACTGCAATACAGCAAGCACATAGGGACTATTGAAGGAAAATTTTCCTATTAAACTAGTAGCCAGAGAAGTGGTTTGCATTATATGAGTGACAGATTAATATCAAAATGTTCTTTACACATTCCAATATTATATATTCAGATTCCTTAACTCAGTTAGTTTCAGCTAATAAACAGATGAAAATAAAAAACTTTCTTTTCCTATATTTTAACAACAATCTGCTATTCTTACAAAGAGAAGTCTCCACTACTGGAAGGCTGAGTCACATAAGCTTGAACACTTCGCTTTACCCTCTATCTGCTTATTTTCTGTAAGCTGGTTTGCAAATGTATATACTTTCTGCAGTACTTAGTAAAAAATAGAGGTAAGTGGTATTAAGTAGGCTCATTATAAGACACATTCACTTGTGCTGTGCATTTGTCAGAATTTAAACATGGACTGTTTCAATTTTCTCTGACTGCAGAGGCAAGTAATAGTAGCCATGAGTCTCGTATCGGTCTAGCTGAGAGTCTGGAATCAGAGAAGAAGACAGTTATACCACTTGTGGTCGTATCAGCCCTGACTTTTATCTGTCTAGTGATTCTTGTGGGTATTCTCATATACTGGAGGTAAGTTGTTTTTTTGTTGGGTTTTTTTTTTGGTTCTAAAGAACTCTGATTTGAAAAATGTGATTGACATTATTGAGCTGGTTTACAGGAGGGAGAGCGGATCTTGTCTCTCACTGTGTCTTTGTATTGCTCCCAGTGCGGCAGTGACGTAAAGCTGACAAAATAAGGTGGTTTCTGTCCAAAATGCTCAACTACAACTCTTTTTGGTTGCAGAGGGTTGAACCATTGCAAGTAATTTATTTCCGTTTTGAAACATTTTAGTAAAGTTACTTGTGATTATTAACGCCTAGAAGCCAAGTAACTTAGAGCACTGGGAAGAACAGGAGGGAAGAAAAAAAATAAATAACATGGCATGGTTTGTTTCCTGTCTTTCCAATCTTTTAACAGTTAAAAAAGGTAATTGTCAATTAAGGATGAGAATCTGTGGTCCTCAGCAGGACTATGTGAATAAGCAATTCATATAGGACTGTAGGAGTGTGCTGTAGCTGACGTTGTATGTAAGACAGAAATGGGATAGTATAATAATATAAATGTTTTAAGATCACTTACTGAGTAGCTCTTATGATGTTCTGTGATTAAAATATTTTTCTACTTCATGATTCTGCCTATGTCCAAAACAAAATTTGCCCCCCAACCTTTCAAACCATTCAGCTGGTAACTAAGGATGCATTTCAGGTGCACACACATACTCAGGTTCCATCCTGGGCCTGTTTGTCTGTGATTTGATAAGCTGATAAGACATTAAGGAAAAAAAATTAGGCCAAAGAGAAGCGATAGCTACAAAAAGTCATGATAACACAATCACTGAGGGCAAAAGACTATAATTGTCCTGTGAAATAAAACAGGCCAGCTGGCATGGCACAGATTTCTTCCATACAGCTGAAGTCTCTTCCCTCACAGGGGGAAAAAAATAGAGTGGCTGCATTCACATCACCTAGGGGATGGTCTCTGCCCTGTGCTAACCCCAAACTGTCTGAAGTGTTGTGTGAAATAATGCAAGTTGGCCTGAGCTAAAAGCATACCAGGAATCTAGTTAGCCATGTGACAGTTTGTGGCAGTGCTCAAGCCTTTGGCTCTGTTTGGTTGGTTCTAGATAAAGCCAGAGAGTCTTCTTAGGGACACGTCTGCTTAAGCTCTCATAGGGCTTTCAAAATCCATGCACAAGCCCAACACTTTCTCGAGTGTGCAGGTTGCCAGGGAGGAAACACAGTGGTCCAGAAGAGGGAAATAATTTGCAAAAAATTCCTACCACGGAGATTCTTGCTGTTTGGGGATTGCCAGGAACCTGATCCTGTTACTGCTTCTGCAGTGCTACCATGTAAACTAGCAGCAAGAAACAGGCCGTTGCTCTTCCAGGAGCTGTATGAACAGGGAGAAGGCAGACCCAAACATCTCACAGATGATTCTAGAGCCTGTTTCTTTTTTTTTTCCCCTACTCAATCCTGCTTAGTCTAAAATGTATAAAAGTGGTGAAGAACCAGGAACTAGACCCCAGACTTCCCTTTCCAAGCTACTGACTACTGTAATCTCTAGGCTATGATTTCAGGGTTGTGTTTACTGACTTTTCTTGTAGTCTCCTGACACTGGTTTTCTATCAGCCTAGCAGGGTATGTCCCACATGGGGACAGAACACATCCTGTCCCTGGACACACTAGGTTTTAAGAAATTGAGTTTGAGCTTTCATTATTCCAGGCAAGCAAGCGTGCTAGTGAGTCAGACAGCCTTCAGCATGATTAAAGGCACTTTCGAGCAATTAATTTTCATAAAGATTCCTTCTTCCTTCGAAAGAAGTAGTTAACTGCTGTAAGAGTTGCACAACTTATTTCTTAGTTTATATCTAGTTGGATAATTATACTGTTCATCACAGGATTTCCAGCTAACCACTTTCATATTGAAAACCTTTTCCTGTCTTTCATGTTATGCAACACGAACATTCATATTCATCTTCCAAAGGGTTTCATCCCTGGAGCTAAATAGTATTTAAAATCTCTTCAATTTGCCAAAGAACACCATCCATTTTAAGATCCAGACTGTACAGTGCAGTTCTAGTAATCCTACACATTACAAGCTTGTTTTTGTCAAATAACATTGTGTTCATTTCGTATTCTTTCTCTGGGAATGACCAATTCTGTACATAGGTCTTTCAAAATAAAACAAAAATCCCATTAGCAGTAATATCTTCCTGAACTTGAGTTTAATCTTTTCTGTATTTCTTGTGTACTACAAAATAAAATATGGAGCTCTTTTTTTGTTAATCCTCAAGAAAATTTTCTTGGCGTTATGATAACACCAGTAACATGCTTCTTATTTCAGAGGAATGAAACATAAACAGTATGTATTGTAGGTAGGGCTTTATGGCCCTCTTTCAAAGGTGCCAAGACCCTCACCTCTTTTTAAAGCCTGGTAAAAATCTGAACATTGACTTTTTTGCTGTGCAGTTTTCTTTATGCCTGGAAAATGTTAGTATAAAGTCTATAAGCATTTTTATGGTTAGATTTAGTTTATTTTGAAATAATTGATGTAACCTGTCAATGTTTCTTTTTATAATGCTTTTTTTTATGTGGGCCAATTATTTTCACTTATTAAAGTTCATAAATGTTTAGGTTTCCAAGAAGTTATTCTATATTCCTTTGGCAACAGTTGTCAAAAAATTGCATTGGTCTTTCCTAGCTGGATATTTGAGTGAATAGCGCTTTAAATTATTTCCATTATTAGCTCCTAATTTGAATATGCAAAAGGTGTGTTTAATATACAAAAAGTGTGTTATTCGGTTTAAAACCCAAATAACTACCAAGAGTGACAAGTTCCAGTTTCTCAAGGTTAAAAAAAGGCAAAATTATTTTGTTCTTCACTTGAATGACTTGTATCAGAAAAATAATTCTGTACCATCTGTTGTTTGGGTTTTGGTTGGTTTTTTTTTTTACATGAAATTGTTAATCAGCACTTGAGGAAATTCCCCAATCTCTTCACTATCTCATTAGGCACAATTTCAATCTTCCTGTGATGAAATACTCATTTCTCTGACAGGGATGAAAACTTTTAATGGCAATATTGTCTAAAGATTGTCTAATTGCCAGTACGAAAATACAGTTTTGAACTACTCTAGTTCTGTGTATCAAATCTTTTGTAATTCAAGCAATTTTTAAGCAATGTCATTTTCCTTTCATTTCTTCAGCATGATTAAGATTACGGTGGAATAATCAAGGAGATTCTTTTGCCTGTTTAATGGCCTTATCATCCAGATAGATTTTTTTAATAACTTTAGAGAGATTTTTCTATCCATATCTAGAGTCTGTCCATCTCTCAGTATCTATCTACTTGACTGAGTCCTTGCAGCAGAGATGCAACAGGGATATTTGAATCTCATTGCTCTGTTCTTTTCATTTCCGGATGGCTTCATCATTCCCATTTAGCTGAATTAACCCTATCTGTTAAGATGACTGAAATTGAAAGTTTCTCTGTGATGACATGTAATATACTGGAAATTGCTTATGCATGTGTGCACATTTTTGGAACAGTTCATAGACGTGATCAGTGAAAATAAACCTGGTGAAATGATGTATAGGAAGAAATGTCAGGCTATTTGTGCAAATCAATTTTTATAATAGTTGTCGTAAGAAGAGCTTGGATAATAGTAAAATGGTAGCTGTTGCCAGTGGGAGTTGTACCATTCAAGACTCTTTTTCAGCAAATATGTGTGAATCTCAGTAAGAGACTAGCTCTAATAATGTGAACAGCAAACTGCTAATGCAGCTCCAGCTACATTTAGAGCTATAGACATACTGAATATCAGCTGACGGTCATGAAGCCTCCTAGAAGTTACAAGACAGCAATGCAACCCAATGACAGACAACACCCTGAGTAGTCATTTAAATTTTAACTTTCCTCTGCCACCCTGTATCTTTGAAACACAGCTGTCAGAGAATGTTCATTTTCTTATCCATAATTTGAACTGATGCCTTGAATCCTGTTTTAGGTTTGTGGGAACAGACTTGAGAACCCTTTCTAAGGACAGTTAAACTCACACATACAGAGACACAGTAAAAACAGATTTATACTTACAAAGGCCACTCTCATCCATCCATGAAAGAAAAACTTTTCAAGTATGTGACATCAAATTATAAATGAGTTAATGAAATTTGAAAATTAAAATTTCAGCTCACAAACACTTAAAAATTAATTGGAACCATTTAAAATGGAATAATTGGAATTATTGGATCCATTGAGGATCCATTGAAAGATCCTTTGGAACTATTGGATCTTTAGATGATTGGAACCATTTAAAAATAAATTCTAGTAAGTGTTTGAGAATACCTATTGGCAGATATCCTGTGAGCACAAAAGAGTCTGAAATTCTCAGAGAAAGAAGTCATCATGCCTCTAAGACCATCCTGGGCAAGCATGGAATGTGCAAACCCATCCTGTCACAGATGCCTCTGACTTCCAAGGTTCAGCTCCCTTCCTCAGCCGACACGAGCGGTGAACATCCTGCCCACGCGCACACTCATGCGCACACACAGCACCACGCTGTGTTGCCTGCCTCGGTGACAATCCCAGTCAAGCTCTGAGCATTTCCTGCCCCAGGAGAGAAGTAGGCAGCACGTATCCTCAGCCAAGGTCCAGGGGCCTGCACACCAGAAAAATTATGTCCTCTGCAGTCTGAGGCATGGTCTCATCCCAAGTAATTCACATTTAAGTGTTCATTCAGATCTGGTATCCCTCTGTTAAATCAAAGAGCTGCTGCTGCATGGCTTCCTGTACAGATACAGACACTCTAATTAATTCAATGGCTTAGCACGATCTCCATATATAAAGTGTGTGTTCAAAGAAGCGCAGTGTCTAAATTACAAATTACAGTTTTAGGTTGAAGATCTAAATGCTGTGATGAAAGGTGTAAATTAAATAATCAGGTTAACATTGAGTGATGGGACCTTTGTCTGAAAGTTTGAAATAGTCATCACTTTTTTCATTAACAACAAGTGATAATTAATGAGACAAGGTTATTAATATTAGGTTTAGTCATGAAGGCTTTCACTGCTGATGCAGAAGCAGATGGAGTGCCTATTTATGAGTCTTATTACAGGTTAAGTCAACTGCTATGAATTTGTCTTCCAAATGTGCTAAGGGTGTAATTTATTTTCAGCCACAATTAACTTGTTAAAGATTAAAGATACAGTGGCTCAGTGAGGGATGGGAAATGTATGGCATATTATGAGGACATACTAAGTACTGCTTTAGATGTGAAAGCCATTATGCTAATTAAATTCTTTTTAGCTCAATCTTTTCTCAAGCAAGGAGGTGACAAAACTCTGTAATGTTAGTCCATAAACTTTATGTATGATCGTTGTTCATAAGTAGTAGGCATTAGGGGGAGGACATTTTTTGGTTTTAGAGCTTTAGTGTCAGGCTGGTTGCCATGTTCGGTTGGTTGGTGCTGTTTTTAATAAACATAGTACATCAGCATCCTCTGTGCCCAACAGCCAGGGCCCGACTTTCCAAAGGTTTTTAGTGATTTGAAGTACTTTGATCCTTGCCTACCTCTCACAGACGTTTCGCACGCAGTCCTGACACTAACTCTTGAGTATTATGCTAGCATTGAGACAGCCTCTCTCACCTCAGCAGCCACCAAGTCTATGGGGTGCTAATGTTAGAGCCTCTTTAAAAATTAGGAAGATGTTCCCAAGCACAACCTGAATGTGTTCTTGGTCTGCATCCAAAATGGCCATTTCTAAGTAAAAACTAAATACATAATGGATAGTCTTATTCCAAACATGTCGTGCAAAGCCAAACCTCCGCTATGACCATCACAAATATGCTTTTAGAGGATTCTAGCCGGACTCCAAATTTAATTTACATGTGAATCACCAGAATTATTTTGCATGCCACAATTTTCCCTTGTCCACTTTTCCCTTTGTTTTAAGAGAATTTGCATTGTATACAGACAGAAAATTCCCAATGCATTCCGAGAGTGTGGGCACGTTTCCCAGAGGCTTAATTCAAATAAGCTTACCAAAGTCTTTATGATCTACATTAATTGTTCTGGAAAGAATGACAATATCCTCATCTTCCCTATCTATTTCTCAAAGTAGCCTCAAAATTTCTTTTTGATTATAACAATTATATGAGGGATTTTTTCCATGCAGTGATACAGGAACAGTACAGAAGAATTTAAAACACCAATGATTACACAAAATAGCAAAAGACCATATAATAGCTTCAGCCAACAGCTTTGAAGAAGCAGAATCTTGTAAATATAAAATGAGATTAATATTTTCCTGATGCATTTATTTCTTTTTAAATTTAATGACTAGTGAATAATATTTAAAATAGATTAAGTGACCCAGAGTAAAGATTGTTATTAGCATGTCTAATCATATGGAGATTTTTTAATTAAGGAGGCTTTGCAATGCTTGCAGCAGCAGTTGTTTGTTTAGTCCCTTGAATAGCTTGGACTCTTAACAGATGCTATTCTTGTTATCTTCACATCTGGATTACAGCAAGATACAAATAACATTGTGGGTCATAGTTAAGGTTGATTCCATTTGTATTCATCCTTCAATGTTTTTGCAACAAAGCTAGCATCTCCTGGAGTTATAAATTCCCCTGTATCTGTCTGTCAACTTTGGGAAGCCCTCCTTGGTTAAGGTGTTCCTCAGTGTTGCAATTACATTATGAAAAAATTGTTTAGCCCTGGTCATAGTAGTTCCAGAGCCGCTGTTTCGTCTGTTACAGGACATGTTGCCTTTTATTGCGTTTCCGTGTCTGCAGTAGGATCTGTCGATGAATTACCAGAACTGATCTCATACGCTGCTCCATCTTCAGGCTAGCATAATCACATGAAAGGGAACAGTAATTATGTGTGTGAATTTGGATAAGCAAGGAAGGCAATGGCATTTTTTATACTTGGAGTTGTTGTGCAGCATCTACAGTAGCTCCTGATGCAGAGTTCCTCTTTCAGCTTTCACTATGTCTGATGTGTGCTCTGTCTTCTGCCTCTGGTATAGGTAAAGATGCATGAACTATGTATTATGCTGAGTTAATGTAGGATGTTCAAGTTGTATGCATAATTTGGTGGTGTGTTGAGGGAATATTTATATTATAGCAGTAGTATTTGACACTCCATGAAAACTGCTTTTCAAAACTGTGATTTCTTTCTTACTCAGTAATTCCAGAATTCCAAAAGGTCTCAGATTTTTGCAATATTTATTTATGTTTCTTCCCCTCTAGGAAATGTTTCCAGACTGCTCACTTTTATTTAGAAGATAATACGTCACCTCGAGTGATTTCTGCTCCCCCAGCTCCAATCTTCCCAGTCTCAGGTATCTTTTGTCAACTGTTCTGTGGATTGGTGTTAGCTGCTGGAAGATGCTGCCTTGTATGTGTCCGTATGAATTCTTCACATACTGTAACATCCGTAAACCACATATTTGTACCCTGTTGTACTAATAAACCCAGATGCACTTGATGGAGGCAGAGACTAGTGTTACTAATATATTCTCCTGTAGGTAACACAGAAGAGAAATATCCGCACCTTACAGAGTTGTCTCAAAGATACGCTGTGCTTTCTAGCCATTTGAAGTGTAGCCTCACTAGAAATGGCTCCTAGTGTAGCCATCTGAGCTACACAAAATAGCTCTAGTTCATTGTCACAAAGCAGAGGATTGCACCAGCAACATAGTCTGCTGTATTTCTTCCTTTAATTGAATTTGTCACTTTTGTGTGGAACATGACCTATTCTTTCTACCAGCAAGACCAATATATGCCTCATCTATCTGAATTTTATTTGCAGTTACAATGTTTTCCTTAACTGATAGATTTTACTAGCATATTTGCTACTGGTAAAGTTCTCTGGAGCCTCTCATAAAAATGATACACAAGTGCAGAATATTATTAGCATCTTCTAGTTCCATACCTACCACAGTTATTTGGAGAAACTGTTTCTTTTCTTTCCTCCTCAAAGAGCATCAGAGGAGCACGTCCAGCCCTTCCAGCTTTTTTGATCTGAGTAGAATGAAACGTACCTTAAATAGATTAATTCTGCAGCAGATCCCGAGCCACATTTTCACACATGAGAAAAGGATATCTTGTTCCACAAGTAATGCTTTTGCAAACTGTGCTGTTACGCAGGGGGAGGGGATCCCTTGGAGTGACTAAGGGAAGCAAAATTACCCCTTGAGTAGATAACTAGTAAACACATTTAATTAAATAAATCCCAAACATTAGACTTCTGTTGTAACTGAATTGTAGGCATCTTTAAATGCCTCTTGTATTGAATGCTATTGTTAGGAGATGCATAACCTTTTCCTAAATGGTTAATAGGCAGGGGTATAGCTTGATTTCAGAAAATGTGATTATATATGAATGTCAAGTGGCAATCATTATAGGAAATCTCTGCTCTTACTCTCTATCATTAACTATATTACAGTACAACTGTATAATTTTCTTGCATTTTTTCCTTACCAGCTCACCTCAGGGAGATAGTGTTTTCCATTGTCATAAGACAGAATTGCACTTACAGTTATTCCGAGTGCTTAAAATATGTGTTTGGCTGCTTGAGGTTTTCCTTCTGAAATACTGATAAATATTAACTTAAAGAGAAAAGTGTTTCTAAGTGACTGAGACATACATGAAATATTTTGTGGAAAAAGCTGCAAGCACTGAGGAAATATTTTTGGTTTATTTTGCGTGCAACAGATGTCAAGTGAGCAGGTTTTGTGTTTTCTGTTGCACATGTGTTTCAGCAGTGTAATTTTACAGCAATTGAGACTAACCGTGATATAACACAGGCAAAGAGCGTAAAGCAGGAAGAGCATTTTGTAACTGCTAAGTTTAATTTTTTATTATAACTATGACTAAAAGCACACTCCACAGATCTCATTATATATTAAGTTTTCCTTTTGTGAGGCTTCATTGGCAGAGATAGGAGGGTTGCAGTTATTCACGGAAAATGCCCTGGCACTTCACAGCAAAATTCAAAGACGCATTCAGAACAAATAATGAATTACAGGGTAATACTAGGACCCACTATCAATCTTTAAGTAGTTTCAAGTGATACCTGCCATCCAGATATAGAATATATTCCTGGAGTCAGAAGTGATTGAATTGGGAGATTAGCACTGGCAAGGAAATAAAACAGTAATTACACCAAACCCAAGATCTCTTTCTCCCTTACTGTCCTCACTCTTAGGATCATCTACCTTCCCTTCTGTTTTTGTGTTTCCATATCATTAGAATAAACACTTTATGCCAAGTTTCATCTCTGAAGTGTGAAGATAGTGTTACACATTTGTTTAGCTTCTCTTAGGCTTGACTGGATAAATTCACTTTTTATATTCAGGTCCATTCATATAAGTGGAAGACCAGATGGATCTCAATACAAATCAACAAATTCTTCGTAACTGAAAGCTAAAATTATTAGATGGCCTAAATGCTGAACATCTGTGATGAAAATAACAAGTCCTTGTTCAATGTTTTTGATATTTCTTTCTCATATGAAACAGTGATAAAATTACAAATTGTGAAATAAACATATTTTGAATCCATGAAAGGCTTTTAAAAAAAGTTATTATTCTTCAGAACCAAAACTAGCTGAAATAATATCATCCTTTAACAGGTAATTAACAGAACAGATGACTTTGTTTACATAGCATATTTGCAGGAAAGAGAAGATTAAAAGTCCCAACGGTTTTTGACATGATCTCTAATGAATGTTCTACACAAGAGTGTTTTTCTGTGTTTGTATAAGGTAAAAAAGAGATGTCCTGAAATATAAACATCAGATGGAAAATTCAGACTCGGTATCACGACCCAGAAGTTGCATGAATCACATTTCTTGGTTGAGAATGTAGCTACTGTCTGTGGGTATCCAGAAAGTCTTAAACTTAAATCTTTCACTTAAAACTTGAAGTATAAAGCCTGATGTGAAAATTTGCAGTCAATACTCCCAGGATGAGATGTAAGATTATTATCAATAGGTAATCATAGAATCCTGGGTAGAATGGGGGAAAAATCCCTGCTGGAAGTACTCACTCATGCAGTAAAAGATGAAAATTAATTGTTGTTTCCTTTGGATGCCAATGCAAGCACGCAACACATCAATTAAAATTGTACTACTGGCATAACGCTGCATTAATTTAGTAGGCTTGGGACTCTGCGGCTAGTCCATGTGCTGTATCAGAGTCCCAGTGCAACACTAATCCGCCTAAAGCACCCAGACTCCTGCCTGATCATTCTTTCTTTACTAGTATTATTCAGAGCTCTGCTCCTACTCTCTCCTATTGAACATCTTGTAGCAAACTGCTAATCCTCGCATTTCCCCTTGACTTCACGGTAGTTCTGAGTGCTCTTCACTTTACAGACAAGCTCAGCATCTTGCAGAATCATCACCTTGATTTTGGGGGCTTAAAGACAGAGCAAGACCTAGCAAGGCATTTTCTATATCTTCTTTCCGAATAGTCATTTAGAAATGTGTAATTGTTAAAGAATTATTTTAGAAATGTTACTGATGTTAAAGAGTGCTTTTATTTTTGTGGGAGTTGTATATCCAACGTTCATGCCAAAAATTTTATTTCAGGATGTTGTGTGGATTGCCTACATATAAACTACTTCATATGTTACTGGCTTTTTATTCTTCATAAATATATTTTTTGTCTTTTCCCACCCCTAAGATGATGTTGGAGCAATTCCAATAAAGCATTTTCCAAAACATGTTGCAGATTTACATGCAAGTAATGGTTTTTCTGAAGAATTTGAGGTATGGCTCTATGGCGTCATCTTTCTTCTTAGCACATGCAAATAATGTTAAGTTTAAATGCCTGGAAACAAAGAACTGGGCATTACGTTCTGACTTGGGGACCAATTTCATAAATGCATGTAAATATGAGTACTGTGAGCCCAGTAAAAACTGTTTATGCAGAAAGACTAGGGAGATTTATAAAAGCTAGCAAGACTGGGATGCAAATGGGAATGTTTATCACTGTTATAAATACTAAATGATTGTGTGAATAAAGTATGCAAAGATAATGCAATCTGTATGGTTTATCAGATACAGTTGTAGATCTAAACTTTTCCAACACTAATGCCAATTGAATTTTACAGAAGCTACCCACATTTGCTTGTTCGGTTTACAGAGAAAAAAAATATGGGAGCAATTATGAGTACACGTGGCAAGACTTCTGATTAACAGGGGAGCTAATGTAGTCTTCATATGTGGTGGTGAAAGCTTTACAGTTCCTTTCCTAAAATATATGGTTCATAAGAGATATTTCAAAACTTTGAAACATATGCTCTCATCGTATAATGTTACTCTCACCATATGTAGCTAATGAACTTCATTGTTTTTCACATTTGTATGCATTACAAGCAATTCAAAGATAGTTACATTCTAACTTAAGTCACATAAAATAAACATTAGAAATACAAACCCTGTAATTAAAGCTGTGCTATTAAAATCTTGGCAAGTGATCTTTAACACAATCAGTCAGTTGAGATGGAAACAATTTTTTTAATTGATCTCTATTAATTTAAAATATGATTGTAATATTCCTGCTGCCAAAACAACAATACTGAAAGTAAAGAAAGTCGTAGTTTTGCATCTTTTGGGTTTGCTTTTGTTTTCCGGGACAATGTGTTGTGATCTAATGGACCAAAAATTCCATGTCATTCACCTAACCTTCTTCATCAGCATTTTTTCTCCAGTTCATTTAACATTCAGAATATCCATCTGATTGTGGAACCAAACTTGTAAATACTTGTGAATGTCCAGTACATGTTCATGTGTTACACACATGCATATGCACTGACAGGACTGGGCTCCAACTAGTCTGGCTGTTAATAAGAGCAGATGTTGAAGGACTGTGTAAATACAATGGTAACCATTAGTGAGGACAGCAATACAGAAATCAAATTGTTCATCCTAAATTGTTCTTTTCCTAAATGACAGCAGTGATCCAGAGACCAAATATGCTGCATCTCACTGAGCTACACCTACACCATCTGAAATATTTCATGCTTGTTTTAACTATTACAAAAAACTCAGTGTATCATTTCTTGAAGATCCTTTTTGGCTTTACAGACTACCCCAGAATTAGTTTCCCAGTCTTTCTCTGCTGATAAAGAACTTAGAAGATATGGAAAAATTGAAATACAGTCACTGTTTTTGCAGAGTCAGCATACATTTGGAGAGGAGAGTACAGGGGTGGTTCTGGTTTTTTATTTATATTACTATAAAGCAACTCATATTTAAAATCTAATTTGCAGGCTGGTAAACACTTTTCATCTATAAACTTAAATAGCTGAGGGTGAAGGTGATTAATATTAAAATAAATCCTAAAACCATTGGAAAACATTATTATAGTGCTTTTAGTCATGACAGCATATTTCCTACTTAACAGTGTGGACCTTATAAATGCTTGAGTTTCCTGTCAGTTAATCAATAAAATAAAATAAATTAATTTTGTGAGTTTTATAGACTTTGTGCCTGTCTTTCTCAGGCCTGTCTCTATAAAACAGTGGGTTCACTGAGAAACTGCTGGCAGACTGAGAGCTGTAATGCTGTCCTTCACCAGAGTGCCATGAGGCTGCCTGAGCCACACGCTGTCCTGCCCCGGTGAAGGTTTTATAGCTGAATGCAAAGAGAGCAAAAGCATTCCACAGAGAAACTAATGCAGTTATAAGGACCAATAACAAATCCAATGAACAGTTAAATATGTAGATAATCTGGCTAAAGTCAGTGATGTTGCTCATATGTATAAGCTTTCATGGGCCTAAGGTCTAACATTAAAGATAGGAAAACAGATGCCAGTATTTTAACAGGAAAATTACCTCTTGTTTCCTTTAAGAGTTATACAAAATATTCAGCTTTATTGTTATTATGGAGATATATATTGCATGACCATAATTGTTTTCCATATAGTAATTGTAATTTATATAAACACTTTTATCCATTTGTTCTGTGCTGTGGAATTTGATTTTTTTTACTTTTTTTGCATTCATTCCCTCATTAGACACTGAAAGAGTTTTATCAGGTAAGGAATTATTTCACTGCATTTTTTTTAGCAATGAAGTAGTTGTAAAATTTCATAGATAATTGGGTATAAGGTTGTGGTTCTTTTTGTGCTGACTTACTGTATTTTAAGATATTTTATGTATTTTACTACTTACTAAAGTATGACATACATTTTTTTTTTTTCAGGAAATCCAGAGCTGTACTGTAGATCTAGGTATTACATCAGACAGCTCTAATCACCCTGACAACAAGAATAAGAATCGATACATAAACATTGTTGCTTGTAAGTAAATGCATCACTTGGTGTTTTGTTTAGGAAATAAGTATAGACAAGTAGAGATTTATATGCTATTAGAGGGAAAAAAAAAAACAAACTCTACACTGAAAGCTCTGGCTATTGTTCAACAAAATGCTGGGAGAGGAGGAGCATGAGATTTCCCATCTCTTCCGGTTAGTCCTCTGGCATTCTGCTGCTTTGATAAGGATGTGTTAGCAAGACATATTTGTGTCTTCTGTGATGACCCAAAGGGAGTTGGGAGATTTCATTATAATGCCATTATAAAGCCAAAGAAGCTGTGTTTTGATTGCCAAAATTAATCCATCTTTGATCTGGAATAGTGATGATTTATCCTCTAGGAACTTCCCGATCCCTGGATATATTTACTGTCATATAATATAAATGTACTGGTTTTATGTTGTATTGTGCCCTGCCACAATGTAATAGATCAGCTTCATTAGCCAGGACACATGTTTTCCCATTGCATCGCTCTTCTTCACTATCCGAGATTTTTCTTTTTGAAACACATCTATCCAGTCTTGTTAATCTGTCTTTGAAACTATTGCCTCTGGGCTCTTGATCATTTTGGTTGCTTAATATATTTTTCTTAACTCTCTATAGTATTTCAGCTTTGCTCTGATAACAAGAAGCTCTAAATTAAATATATGTTCAGCATTCAGTGTCACTAACAGAAATGGCTTAGTAGAAAAAGAGACAGAATCAGCCCATCTGGCAGAAGACAATGTAAACCAGCAGCAAGAAACCCTGATCCACCTGCCTGAAGATACCTCTAGAGGGATGGAAAGTCAGGGATTTTCCTCTGCCACTTTGTGTTTGTACCTGATCGTACAAAAGGTGCCAACCCAGTGGCTTTTTTATCAAAGGGCAGTGCGCAAGCAGCTTAGGGCAGCTTAAGTAGCAAGAATTGCCCTGTGCAACTGAATCAAGTCTCTAGTCCTTATAATCAGTGCAGGCTACAGAAAGCTTCAGCTCTTCCTGAGGTAACCACTGCTGAGGCGCTTCAGCTGACCAGCTTCTCCAAGGTCGCATTGCTCTCCAGTCTCCGCTCTTTAACTTGGAATCAATGTGCCTAAACATGGGTGTCGACTGTCATTTGAGACATCCCACTGTGCAGGCTTGGCAGTCATGACACAGGACTTACAGAAGACCTGCGCCCCTTCACAAGCAGCAGCTGGAGGCTATAGGAGTGTATGTCACAGTGCCTAAAATGACCCCAGGTGCTGCAGTTCAGGCAACTAAATTCTGAATCCCTTGAATCCTTGGATCCATTAGTTTATTTTTCTGCAAACTAGAATTTTGACTCTGATTCATACCTAAGCACAGGATGTTTGCATATGTAATTGTCACTGTATTAGTCTTATGTATTGTAAAAATCCATTTCAGTATTTTTTAAAAAGATTTCTTATGGAAAGAATATAATTCTTGCAGAAAACTATGCTTATTTTCTCCCTTGTTTTACTACAGATGATCATACTAGGGTTAAATTAGCACAGCTTGCAGAAAAGGATGGAAAACTGACTGATTACATTAATGCCAACTACGTTGATGTAAGTGCCATTTTCTATCTGCCAGCCTATTCATCTGTCAGCCTTTTTTTGTAAAAACTGATGTATGGAGGTGAATAGACTTAATAAAAAAAAAAGTATCACAATATTACAGAATTTGTTAAAAAAAAAACTTTAATGATCTAAGTTAAGCCTACAAAGTTAAGGCACAGGTAAAACTCCAATTCTTTCTTGAATCTGTCTTGATAATGTAGCAGCTGCAGCTTAGTGAAGAGCTTTATGAAACAAAAAATATACTGTCACATCTGAGTCATTTTCGAAGCATTTAGCATCTGAATGTTTTTTCTTTTATACATTTTTGGTAACTGGTTAATTCTTCTGTCTGAGTTAATGTCATGAGAGGAAGATGCCATTTGGCTGAGAGCCTCACCGAGGTACCATTTATTCAGGTTTTGTTACCTAGTAATTTACATGTGAATGATCTTGATTCATTTTTTTAAACTACTACCGTAACAGATGTCTCATAATCACTATCATGTCAACATTCTGCTGGAACATGAGCACTTGAACATATATCCTATTTGTTGGAATGATAAACATTGACATAACAGTTGCAGTCATATGTCATCTGGTACCACAGGGTTTCTGCGATTTGGATAGTTATAAATTCAGGAGTACTTAAAAGCTTTTGAGATTCTTTAAAAATAGATACATAAAATGTCATGTACTCCTCCCAACCTCCTTTTGCTCATGGACTGTGATTTGACAAGTGTCATTTGTTATATTTCAATTTAGGGCTACAACAAGCCAAAAGCCTACATTGCAGCTCAAGGACCACTAAAATCGACAGCGGAAGATTTCTGGAGAATGATATGGGAACATAACGTAGAAGTTATTGTGATGATAACTAATCTCGTTGAGAAAGGAAGGGTATGAGTACCTTTGACTATTATTTCTCTGATGTTGATAGATCTACCTCTAGCAGACTTCTTTCTCTCTTTTAAAAATCTGTTTTAGGCATTTATTGAGCAAAAAGCAATAGTTTGTAGTAGTTGCTTGTACTAGGATTGGCTATAGAAGTATCAAGTTGAGGATTTGTAGTATGAAACTAAAGAAAACATTTAAACTCAATTGTCAACAACAGGTCTTGAAAATACTGTGTTCTAACTACAAAAAACAATTGTCTTCTACTGAAAAAAAAGACTTGTGTATATTTAGGAGTGGCGAGACTGTGGACTTTGTGCCACATTCTGCTAGCAATCTGCTCTCCGTCATTCTCTTTCTTGGGTGCCTCAGACCCTGGAAAGGCCAAAGTTTGGGTGAATTTTTCTGGATGTTCACTGGCTGCTCCTTGTTGACATCCTGTGGGACCCACACTTCCTTTCCTACTACATGACTAGATAGACGTTTGTCCAGTGAGACAAAATGAGGTCAAACCCCACCACAGGATGTGTGTTTCTCTGGTTCTGTGATAGGAGTGTACAAGTGCTCTGGGGTCACATGAGGAGACATTGCATCACACTTGCCACGTACTGGCAGCAATGCCTGAAATGCATGTAAATCTTGTCATATGACCTACTAAGCATCTATCAGATGATACAGATGCAGCAAATGCAGGTGAGGGCCAATGTGGGAGTACCACTTAATTTATAATACCATGCTATAAACAGGTACTCTTCTAGTTCTCCTAGAGAGGGCTATATGGCTACCCAACCAAAAGGCTGGACATCACAGCTCTCTACTGTATATTCTGGCCACACACAAGCTCACTCTTGCCCTTGCTGATGAGATATGAGTATACTCTGCCCATGCTGTGAACTAACCAAAAGCCACATACGATTCAGGTTGGGGGCTGACCTGCTGGAAAGCAGCCCCACTGAGAAGGACCTGGGAGTGCTGGTGGACAGCAAGTTGACCATGAGCCAGCAATGTTCCCTTGTGGCCAAGAAGGCCAAAGGTATCCTGGGGTGCATTAAAAGGAGTGTGACCAGCAGGTCGAGGGAGCTTATCCTCCCCCTCTACTCCACCCTAGTGAGGCCACAGCTGGAGTTCTGTGTCCATTTCTGACCTCCCCTGAGAGAGTTGAGCGGAGAGCTACAAAGATGATCAGGGGACCAGAGCACCTCTCTTATGAGGAAAGGCTGAGAGACCGGGGTTGGTTCAGCCTGGAGAAGAGAAGACTGAGGGGGGATCTTATAAATACTTATAAATATCTGAAGGGTGGGTGTCAAGAGGATGGGATCAGACTCTTTTCAGTGGTGCCCAACAACAGGACAAGGGGCAATGGGCACAAACTGGAACACAGGAAGTTCCACCTGAATATGAGGAAAAACTTCTTTGCTTTGGTGGTTACAGAGCAGTGGAACAGGCTGCCCAGAGAGGTTGTGGGGTCTCCTTCTCTGGAAATATTCAAAACCCGCCTGGACGCGGTCCTGTGCACCCTGCTCTAGGTGTGCCTGCTCAAGCAGGGGGGTTGGACGAGATGATCTCCAGAGGTCCCTTCTACCCACTACCATTCTGTGATTCTGTCATTGTGTGACTCTACTGACTTGAATGTATTCCTATTTTTCCTATAGATTATCTGTTATTTTCTTTAGATTTTAGAGTGCCTATAGAATGGCAAGTTCTACAATATTAAAACCCTTTAACTCTGATAGTATGTTTTAAGGCTCTTCTTTAGAGTATTCCAAATAAAGTGCATCTTTTCACAGCCATCTCTGTTTACAGCATTTGTTCTCTTTTTCTGAAGATCATGTCTATTATGAACCGGGTATATTGAAAGTCCCTGTATGTTTTTGTGGTTGACCATGCTCTTAGAATTGAACATTTCAGCTTGCTAGTTTGACATTTTGTTTTCTTTCTCTTTATCTCTGTTTTTCATTCGCTTTCTAACAGAGAAAATGTGACCAGTACTGGCCTGCCGAAGGTAGTGAAGAATATGGGAACTTCTTGGTTACTCAGAAGAGTGTTCATGTACTTGCCTATTACACTGTGAGGACTTTTACTCTTAGAAACACCAAGATCAAAAAGGTTTGTGGCAGCCTGAAAACATAGTTTGGGGAAAAGGGAGTGTTAAAAGTTGCTCAGAATATCTTTTAAGGCAGTTGGTAGCTCTTTTCTGTTGTATAGATAAAGCTGAATCCTGTAGGTCTCAGCCAGCCAAGATGCTCATCAGCTTCAGAGTTAACTTGACCAGATCAACAAATTGAGAAGATACTGGCCTCTAGTACTGGTGTGATGTAGGACCATCCAGATGTAGGACCAGAAAGGTTATGATCACACTGGAGAGATGATTTGGACTTTGCCTGCCTGGTGAGCAGGAAGACATTTTCAGAAAGCAAGTAGCTAGTAGAAAACGTGGTATGAATTAAATCATCCACGTCAGCTATCAATTTTCGTTTTTAAGGACTGAATTTTTACCCTCCTGCAGAACAGGTGAATCCACACCTTGTTTTTCTGTAATCAGAACCAGCATGCTGTCAGCTCAGCAGTGTGACATTGGCTACTTTGAAGGGCATTCTGAAAGCTTAATTTATTTCAGCCACTTAAATGTTAGACATCTAGTCTCTCAGCCTCCCTGTACAATTAATGGCTAAAGTACAGCACTTATGGTCAAGTTATTTATTCTGCCTATTTTAGGAACCAATCTTTGAATGAGATGACCTGCTCTCTGAAGGTACCCCTGCCTCTGAGTTGCCATTGAGGGAGGGAGCTTAGAAAAGCAGCCTACGCAAGGCTACTTCCCTTGAAGATCACTAAAGCTGAGTGAGGTGAATCCCAGCCTTTCTGTCCACCCAGCAGAGGAGCCAAGTGGCAGAAAAAGCTGGTGACTCTTAAGAGCAGCTGTAATTCGTTATCCCTCCAGTGCTCTTAGCCTTTCTCTATGGCTTTCTAAGGGACAGTGCCAGGTCTTTTTCCCATTCAAAGGGCAAGCTGATGGGACAGAAGAACTGGCCCTTCCTCTTCTCTTTGAAAGCTGAAATATTCAGAGCTAGGTGGCATGCTGTTAACTAAATGGGGACAGTACTAATTCAAGAACTATCAGGTACGGAAATAAAATTATGAAGAGTTGCCATTCAGATATGGGCTGCTTACACATGGAATTATTTTTCTGTTGCAGGGTTCCCAGAAAGGGAGGTCTAGTGGACGTATAGTAACTCAGTACCATTATACCCAGTGGCCTGACATGGGTGTTCCAGAATACACGCTGCCCGTGCTCACCTTCGTGCGGAAGGCGTCGCATGCCAAGCGTCACGCTGTCGGGCCTGTTGTGGTTCATTGCAGGTGTGGTTTTTACCGCCGTAAGGTTCACTCTGCTTTTGTTTTACAGAAAAAAAGAATTTTTCAGTGGTGGGTTAAGCAAAATTTCACTCTCACATTTAACAATTCCTGATGGAATAAGATTAATTTCTTAGCTGATATTTCTGTCCTTGGTAAGGCCAACTAATCAACTGTCTGTGCCACTTCTATAAATCTCTATAAACAAGATGATGCTGCTCTGCACTATATTCCTTTTTTTGCAAAAATGCTTTTTACTTTTTTGCACACTTCCATACTACTCTCTTGATTGCTATGAGCTTACCAGATAAATATATAGCAGCAATTGTTTCATTTCTGCAAATATATCATTAGGATGTTTTTGGCTCATGCTTTCTTTGGTGCAGGGATACTCTGTAATCCTAAGAGGAGCTCTGTCCACAAAAGAAGACTCACTCTATTCCTGGCTGAACTACAACTCTGCTGTTTTTAACATTACTCTGTGCTCTAGCAGTCATTTGCAATGGAGAAGCATTCTGGGGAACGGTTTGAGGTCTGCATGTGCCGCAGTGTGCAGGCAGGTGTTCTGTCAGTGCTCACTAAAACTGGGCAGCTCAGGGAAAATTGGTTAAAAAGGGCTTGTAGGGCCTGGAATGACTTCACAATGCCCGTGAAGGACCGGGTTATTGTAAAATATATAAGCAGGTTCTGGTTTTCCACTGTAGTACCTCACCTTTGATGGAACATTTGGAAAGAGAACCTCCTCATGAATTCTGTCCTTCTGGAGCTGACTCTGAGGAAGCCAACAGGTAAAGTCGCCTCACAAATGCTGCAAATGAAGATATTTTATTTCTGGGATGATCTAATCTGACTGAAATCTGTTTTTAGCTTGAAAAATGAAAATTCCACATTTTGGTTGTTCTGCTGCTATCTACATCCTGACTGTTCTTGGGAAGTTCAAAATAAGAGTTTCCCCAAAATGCCAGGTCTGAGATCTATACCAGTGGGCTGAGAGATCAGCAATACCTTATAAGTCAATTAAATTGAGTTTTTAAAAAGTGAACAGTGGTAAGTTGTGTGGCTTCGGTCAGACCTCTCCACTGGGCCATAGGTATAACTCACCTCTGCCTGTAGGCAGTTTTGTTTAGCTTTTAGTTCACCTGTCCCTGTGCACTATGGAATTTCAGAGGAGTCATCTCATGTTAGAAATGTAACTTTTATTTATCTTTACAGGCTATATGGAGGACACAGATGATGAACTTCATGAAACTTTTTTAGCTATTTTTATGTTTTGGTACTTTTCATGTTTTGTCTTTCATAACAAGTAGAGATGGTGCCTGGTAATCTTAATACTTTCTTGTGTCTAATAGTGTGTTAATAACCTGGACCTTTCAGTTTTATATCATGTTTATTTAGACAGTTTATTACAGCAATCTGAGCTCACACTACCCATGCTTTGTGCCACCTCTGTGGAAGAAGTGAGATGACTGAATTAGCATGTACGGATTGAGCTTGGATCTGCCCATAAGGGACCATGCAGACCCAGCACAGTGTTGCTGTCAAGTTACCTGTGCCAATACACATAACGTTTCCTCATCACTTAGAGGGGAATTGCAACTAATTCCCATATATGACTCGATAACAAAAAATGACCTCATGACCTTGTTCTCCCTGCACAGGTATTTTATGAAGGAAAAAGTTGGTTTTTAATTTTATGATACAGCCGTTTTATGCTAAATGAGTCAGAGTTCATGACAGGAGTTGATTAACCCTTTCTTGTGCACCTTCACTTTTTAAGAAGTATTTCAACCATTGCTTGCTGTCTTAGCTGTATCTGAAGAGCACTAAGCTTTTTCTTTTACAGATGTACCTTCAGCAGCTCTGCCACTTCTGGGGTTTTCCTTGGCCCAGTATATTTGAAAACTTCTATATCTCTAATGGGTGGCATAATGCAACTCTCACTTTAAAGTGATGTGTGTTTCAACATAGAACTCGAGCACATTAACTATGCCTAAATGCTGACATATGCCACCCTTTCTAGGTATACTTGACAAAGTATCCTAAAGAATATCAGAAGCCTGAAAATTGCAGACCTGCAGGAAACCCCTTAGTTCTATTTCAATTGACAGCTTAAATAATTTGAAAAAATGATCTTTAGATCTGTTCTTCCACAAAGAAAAAGATGAGTTGAAAAGATTTTTCTTCATTACCAGCCTTGAAGTTTAGCAAAGTATATCATATAATAAAACGATTTGTAGAGGAAAATCTTCCCTACACACCAGTTTATTGAAAAAGCTATGTATAAGGAACAGTTCTTTTCATTATTGTTTTACTTCAGGCTCAAAGCTATTTTTTTGTTTTGTAGTGCTGGTGTTGGAAGGACAGGCACATACATAGTGTTAGACAGCATGCTGCAGCAAATTCAGCATGAAGGGACAGTCAACATATTTGGATTCTTAAAGCACATACGTACCCAAAGGAACTACTTGGTGCAGACTGAGGTAAGAATAAAATATATATAGCGAGAGACTATTACAGACTATTTCTGTTCGCGGGAGGAGAGATGATACAGTCCTCTTTTTGGCACCACCAGACAGACTGGCATCCAGTCACTAGACTGGCCTTTCCTTTTGCTTACCTTGTTTTTATAGAGGCATCCGTCTAGTCTCACTTAGAGCAATCCACTAGAAATTACCTATCTGTGGGCTCTTTTCTGTTTATTAGGGAGGACTCAGAAGAGAGAAAGTCTGTATATATCATGCTTCCCACAGTAGCACTTTCTTGGCAGGGCATGCATTTTTGTAATAGAATTTTTTAAGGAAACACCATTGTCAGGTGTTCAGATCTTCATTGAACCTGATCAAAGGGTTGATATAAGGCAATAAAAAGTAGGGAGAAAAGCTGTTTCAGACAGAAGATTATCTATAGCTGCTTTAAACTGAAGATTTTATACAGAATACTGAAAGACCAGAAGAAAACAATGAAGACAACAGCAGGGCATTTGAAAGTCTATTTCAGGTTTCAAGAACAGGTGGTTAGATTCCCCAGTGCCTTTTAATGGAAAAAAAGGTAATCAACCACAGCGTGGGCACTTGTTCCAAAGGATGTGAGAGAGAAAATAGAGGACAGCAGTAGGAACCGGGAGTGATCGCTTTATTGCAAGAAAGGCAGGGAGAGTCACATAACAAGCTGACTTGAAAATTTGACTCAAGGTTATGCTTGCATTTTTAACTCTGTTCTGTGAACATGAGATACCACAGGTGGTGGGGATTTGGTATTATATCATATATACATTGCACATGTAGTTCAATTGTGCTTGTAAATGTGTACTATCACTGTAGAGGGACAGCCTTCACTGTAGAGGATCGCTTGTGAGAAAACTTCCTTACAGCAGCATGCTGTGAAGAAATACTGACCGCATCAGAAGTGGCAGCTTAGCCAGAGGTGTCCAGGGGTATCTGAAAATAATTAGAGCTCAGATGTTTGGTTTTATTTCCCTAGGAGCAATACATCTTCATTCATGATGCATTGGTCGAAGCGATACTCAGTAAAGAAACAGAAGTCCTTGAGACTCACATTCATGCCTATGTAAATGCTCTCTTGATACCTGGACCAACAGGAAAGACCAGACTGGAGAAACAATTCAAGGTGAGCTCTCCGAGACAGTAACACAAAAAGCTTTAGGCTTGCAAGCTTGAATGACTTAAAAGTAGGTATCTCAACAGAACTTTCATTAGCTTTCTCTATCTAAAATTTGACTGCTGAGCCTAAATTCAGACCAATTTAACAAATGTGTGCAGTCAGTTGGGACAAAAGAATTATTTGTATACTCTTAAACAAGGAATTTAAAAAAAAAAAAAAAAACCAAACCACAAAAAAAACACAAGAGCATGAGAAATAGGCCAGTTAGAAGATTTTGGAAAATGTAACTACATGCCTTTGCACAAAGATCCCAAAGGTAAAACAGCAGTCTGGAAAGATGTCATTCTGGCAAAAAAATCATGAGCTATATTGGTCAATCAACATATTCCCCTCAGTGTACAACACTGGCTAGAAGACAGACTTCACCTCAGGAGGCACTAAGTGAATGCTTTGGTGCTTGTGGATGTGGAGATTAGTGTGTACATGCACAGGACTTTCAGTCACCCAGAGAAAGAGCAGACCCAGCTGGGTAACAGCCCAGAATGTCTGAGAGAAACAGCTCATTGACTTGGGGAGAATGGGAAGTCTAGCTTGCTCAGTGGGTCACTTCCAGAGGAAACACAGAAAATCCTACCTTTTCAAATTAATTTGGATCCAGAGGAGTAAATCACACTTAAATGTTTTCCAGATTATGTGGCAAAACAGAATTTGCTCTCCCTAATTTAACAGAAAACAAATTATTAGAAACTTTCTCTCTACGGATTTTAATTATAAGGAGGACTGAATGGGATAATGAATATTCTTTCTACAATTAGCTATTGGATCATAAGTAAAAAACTTAAGCAGACAAATCCGTAGGTAATGTCAGTAGATAATGAGGCTATGAAAAATATCAATATATCTTTTTTCTGGAGTATTGTGGTCACATAGGCACGGTAACTAGTATTTCTTCAAGATAATGAACAATACAGAGCAACGGAATAGGAACAACATACCAAAGGATTTCACAGTTTGCTGCTGTCCTGGCTTGAATGATCCGACAGTGTTGCACTGTTTTTTCCTGGGGAAAAGTAGGGACTCTTATCTCAGCTGTGACGTGCTTGGAGAAATAAACATCCCACCTTTCCTACACAGATGAAAGAATAAAACACAGAATATATACAAACAGAGTATGTAAATATATATAAACACAGAGTGTGCAGTGCAAATTGCAGGACCCATGTAGAGCTCCAATTTCAAGAGCTTAAGTATTATCAGAAAGGGACAAGTTTCATTCAATGTAATTTTCTTTTGAAAGCTAAAATTATTAGAATAATAACAAAAATGTGGAGTCTTGTTTTACTGAAGAGCTGCTTTAGATAAAAAAAAAAAAATGTGGTCTAATGCATTTTGATGGAACTTCCCTGTTTTGCTATCTGTTTTTCCAAAGCAGGCAGCTTCTGAAAGCTACACATGCCCAGCCCAAGACATCACAGAAAAGTCTTTTGGAATCTTTTGAACATTCTGATTAATCTGGTTGATTTTTCTGGCAACCAAAAAAAACCCCTAAAAACTAGGAAAAACCTACTTTCCAAACTTACTACATGCCTAAGCTGTACCTACAGAATTGTGGTGTATATATGTATACAGTCATTCCTTCTCATACTCTTGTCTATTTGAATTGTATTAGTTGAAACAAGTAAGTCAATGAGACCCACCCCCCTCCAGATCAGTCCTGTTTTCTTCTCACAGGTTTGGACAGAAAATCAGGAAGCTCATAACTGGTATATCTAGAGATGCCTCACATCAGGAGCTATGCTGTCTGTATAACAATGCAGATTTTTCTGCACAGACATTTTCTGTTTTCCAAAACTATTTAAAGTTACACAAGCAGCTGTGCAAGCAAAATGGAAGTGACACCAGGATGGCAACAGGCACTGGGGGGCTGGATATGGAACAACATAAAGTGGCATTTCCTTCAAAGACATGCTTATGGACCTAGGGCTCAAGAATGATTCAAACTGATAAAACAGTGAAGAAAAAAGATTCTGATGACTTGCTAAGTAGTTTAGCCAGATAACTAGATAAGAGAGACAGCTAACCTGCAATATATGCACCCTTCTGTTTAATGCAGCTAATGAAGGAATGGCTTTTGTACAGTTACCTGATTTTTTTTAACTTCATTGTTTCAGTTACTGAGCCAGTCTAACACACAGCAGTGTGATTATTCAACTGCACTCAAACAGTGTAACAGAGAAAAGAACCGAACTTCATCCATCATTCCTGGTAAGCTTGTTCAAATCAGCTTCTCTGGGTGGCAAAACATTTATGAACTGTGTGTGTCAGACCTTTAATCTTTCCTCATCAAGAACTGAAGACATCTGCATTGGTGTGGAGCAATGTTCTGTAAAGTACTTTTAGTGAAGACATTATTTAAGTACTACACATAGGAAAATAAAATAGATGGCTGGATAACACTTTATCCTGATTGATGGAGTTTAGTGTTATCATTACTATGAGATATGTGAGATAATTGCTCTAATAAATGAGTCTTTGCAACATATATACTAGTTTGTGACTTTTTTTTACAGTGGAAAGATCTAGAGTGGGTATCTCGTCACTGTCTGGTGAAGGGACAGACTACATCAATGCCTCCTATATTATGGTAAGTCAGTTAACCGTATTGGTGAAAAGCCATGTCCCACTGTATAGCTGTTTTCAGAGCAGCCATGTGTCTGAGTTAAGGTGGCACAGTCCTGATTCTGAAAGCTCCTTTCTTCTGTGATCCACTCTGCCTGAAAGAGTTACTTCCCCCGGGAAGTATTATTAGTGTTATTACTTGTTCTAAGTTTGGTTAAGTATATTGCATTTTAACAATCTGTAGAACCAGAAGTCCCATCATAGTTTAAAAAACTGGTAAAGCTAAATGCCATCTATGGAAGGATCTTTTGAGATGAACTAGAAGTGTTAACTAACAAGTTAGTTTTTAATGGCTGTACTCTGATTTGCCTTCCTACCTGCCCATCTTACAGAGCTTTTGCAACCGGCATAGCCCAAGGCACCATAGTTCATCAGCTTTCCATTATCTTTTTGTTCCCTGGGTTTTCTTCAACTCTTTTCCCTTTCATTAGCTGAGAGGGAGGAGAAAATGCTTCCTGGACATACAGGAAAGACATGGGAAAGCTCCTTGCAGTGCTGTGTATGCATGATCCTTCATCAGTGCGTTCGTGCAAAGGAACTCTCTTTTGTGCTAAGAAGTTGATCTGGGACATCTGTACAAATTGAGAGACCGCTTAGGATTTATGCAGATCTTTCAAGTATTCTTTTATTTGTTTCAGGTTGCCAGTTCCTCTGGAACTCTGGCTAATGTAGAACAATTAGCATGTGTGTATGAGAATGTATTTTCATTCTGAGTTGGCTGTTGAAGTCTCCACTGATTTCTTTTGTCTTTTTTTTATTTGATAAATATTTTGAAGTTTTAAAAATTATTTCAGTGTAATTTATTTTATTCTTTTCATCTGGAAAATACTGCAGTGGAAATTTTATATTCTTCTAATATTTGCAGGAAGCCAAAGGAGGCAAAAGTCTGCAATTTATTTTCTAGGCTTCTGGCTCTGTCCACTAGAAGCTTCCTTTAAATGTTAGTAGTTGAGCATCAGTTCTGAGTCTGTTGATTTTGTTTTGCAGGGTTATTATCAAAGTAATGAATTCATTATTACCCAGCATCCCTTACTACACACTATCAAGGATTTCTGGAGAATGATATGGGACCATAATGCTCAGCTCATAGTCATGCTTCCTGATAGCCAGAATATGGTAAGTTTTGTGGCTGATTGTTAGGGGTTTATGTATGAATTTTCTTAATATTACCATTTTGAAATATGCAGAACATGAGACAATATCTTGGATTTTGCAAAAAAAAACAATTAAAAATTAAGAATAGTGTACTGAATGTAAAATCCCCAAATCATCTAGAGGAAATCTGGAGATCCTTGTCTGGGCAAATTGCAACTGTCATGAGAAAATACTGAATCATTCCTGTATAATTTATAAAAAGAGCCAAGCAGCAGAAATAACCATTATGCAAGGTTAGTTTTGGCTCCAGGACTTTTACTTCAGTTGTAATATGGCTTCTTCAGCCATTACTAGGTAATGGGAGAAATACAAGATTGTTTCTCTTGCTCATCTCCTAAAGTTACAAACAAATATTTAGCAGGGATTTATCTGACTCTAAACAGCAAAGGAAGCTCACATGTTCATCCTGCCTGCATATTTAATAACAAATGAATAAGTTTTTCAGCTACTAGAAATGCAGGAATATCTGAGAACTTTTAGGTTGGTACTCAGAGAAATCTTGAGGTGTGAGAAGGCATCATGTTTGGTAATGAGTTTGAAGGAAAGCCATGCGAATGCTTCGGAGAGTCTTGCATCATTGGAAAAACGTGTACAACCAAGAAAATGCTTCGTTTTTTCTTCTTATCAAATGTTTTATGAATGTTACACTTCCTATAAGACACATGGATTTTTAAGTTAGCCCTTGTAATACAGGAGGTTGTTTTGCTAGAAGGTGCTGGTTCATTATGACCCCAGTAAGAAAGACACTCAGATTCTGTAAAGTATCATTTTAAATGCTGTTTATTAGAGCTAACACTATAAAGGATAGGGTAGTATAGATAACCTGACATCCCAGCAGGTGGATGCTGGGAAGCCCGAGTTGTGCGGCGTTGAATGTGTCTCTGATCAAGGTACATCATGCCATGCAGCTCCCATCCATGGAAGGGTTACCCCCATTGTGGTCATTCAAACTACTATAGGATTTTCTTAAAAGAAAACAACTCTGTTCATCATTTCTGCTGTCAAACAGAAAGGATGTTCTCATGAGAACTTCTTGCTGCAATATTAGATAATCCCAAGGCCATGCAAGTGGAGTAATCATCGGTACAGAGTGGGAGCTGCCTGCAGGCTCCTACATTACAATCCACCAGCTAGGTTTATACTGTGGCCATGGGCTGTGGGCAGCGCAACACAGCCTGACAGCCAGGCTGGACGTGTGGCACAGCGCAGCACAGCACATGTTGACTGTGATGTGTGTCGATACCCCCATGGGGTACGGTGGTCCTCTGGTCGGGATCGCTACAGAGGTGTCTGAAAACCATCACTTGTGATGTTTGTAATCCTACTCAAATTTTGATTTGTCAATTTAAGTCTAGCTGGCTGCATTGATTACATACGTGGCACATTATTTCTTATGTTGGATTAGGTTTTATTTTAAGAGCACAACATTACTTACTTTTATGGCTTCTTTTTTTTTCCTGGAGGCTGAAGATGAATTTGTATACTGGCCAAACAAAGATGAGCCTATAAACTGTGAGACTTTCAAAGTTACTATGATTGCTGAAGAACACAAGTGTCTGTCTAATGAGGAGAAGCTCATAATCCAAGACTTTATTTTAGAAGCTACACAGGTAACACTGTCATAAACATGTAACTCAGGACTTATTTTGTTAAAGGTAATGCCTACATTTTGTTACATTTTCTGTGGTAAATGAGTGATAAAATTCCATGCCCTTGAAACACCCAGAGAGGAAGTGACCTCTATAGGTAATGTGGTCACATGGGGAATAGGGTAGTCCAACCTCCACAGCAGTGGGATTCTGTATCTGGAGGCTGGAACTAGAGTGGAACAAGGTTAAGGATAAGAATAAAGACAGGCAATCTTCTACCAAATTGATTTATGGTTTTTTTCACTCTTTTAGGATGACTATGTTCTTGAAGTGAGGCATTTTCAGTGCCCAAAATGGCCAAATCCTGATAGTCCTATTAGTAAAACCTTTGAACTGATCAGCATCATCAAAGAGGAAACTTCCAACCGTGATGGACCCATGATTGTACATGATGAGTAAGAACTGCAGCTTTCAGTTTGTTTTGATGTTTCTCTGTAGAACCATCCTTTCATCTCATTTAGAGTGAAAGCCGCTGAGACAAGGCACAAAGTCTGCACTGAACAATAGTGCTGCTGCTTCTGTTTCAGCTGCATCAACAAGAGAAAGATTTTTCTTTTATTGCACTTCAATGTTTCTTTTCAATACTGTCATTTTGATACTCTGGATGATTGTCCAGTAGGGCACTGGAGAGGACATCAGTCAGGGCTTCATTGTCTATTATTTAAAGAAGTAAGACTAGATGAGGCACCCTACCCTTCTCCAGCCAAAAATCCTGAAATGTTGAAATACTGAAGGACTTGAAGCCTTCAGGATTTGCTTAGTAGAGGACTGTAGGGAAATAACTCTTAAGACTGGCTTTTAAAGACTCTCCAGAAGTCGTAGCCAGGTGCTGTGAAGGTTGTGTTAAGGCACTGCTGGGAAGGCCTATTTCAGAAAGTGTAAAGATCACATGACAGAAATTAATCTTATCAGTTTACCCTGAATTTTGTATTTTTTCCAGCTGTAGAAACATAATCCAGTTTCTACAGACTTTTTTTTGTGTATTTTGTTTGTTGTGGTTTTGTTTTTGTTTTTTTTTTTTTTACTTTACAAAGGCATGGAGGGGTGACAGCAGGCACTTTCTGTGCATTAACAACACTGATGCATCAACTGGAAAATGAGAACTCAGTGGATGTTTACCAGGTAGCGAAGATGATAAACTTAATGAGGCCTGGAGTCTTTACAGACATTGTAAGTAGTAAACAAAATGTGTGGATTTTTTTTTTTCCCTATGTGGGGTATTATTGGCATGCTTAGATCTTAGGCAACATTACTCAACCATTGGCATCTTAGTTTCTGCATGAGTTAATCAAAACTGTCTTCCAGAGGTGCTGTAGTGGACCTGCTGCTTGTTCCAAAACAAAGTATTTCCCGTGAAAAGCTGTTGCATAGTTATCAACTGGTCATATTCAAAATGTGCAGAGCTGCCACCATCATCATAAAATCTGCACTGTGTCATGTAAAGGAAGGTTTTAATTCAGCAGGAATAAATGTGTGCTCCAAGTAGACCTTGAAGTATTTACCCTAGTTTTCCATTTCAGGATGGACTTTGATCTTTTATGATCTGTTGAATGGTCACTTGACACCATTGTCACTGTGCTTACAGAAAGAAAAAAAATGAAAAGTGTAACAAATAAGAATTACTTACTAAGTCAGTGTCATACAAATGAAAATTCATCACAGAAATGAAAAACTATGAACCCTCCTTCTTTGGTCATACCACTACAAATCTGACTGCTGTAGAGCTGCAATGGATGTAATAAGGAGAACACTTCAAGAGTGAAACGTTAGGGTTGGCATTTTCACATTTTTGACAGCAAAACCAGGACATGACACAGGATTCACAGATGTGTCCGCTCCTTGCCCTGCCAGCTAGCCCAGACTTTCTACCTCAGCAGCACCAATAGGACCTTCACTCCTCTTGCCCCAGGAGCCTCCAGCAAATAGCTGGCCCCTTTATCTCAAATTTCCAGTTTCCCATCCTCCTACTGCAGATTTTCAAATTTGTTTCTCTTTCTACCCCAGATCTCTTAGTGCAACCTAGTAGTCCAGATCCCAAACCCCACTCTAGTCTGTCTTACTGCTCCCCACTCCTTCCGTCACAGAAATTCTTTATCCTCATATATCCATCCTAGAACCCAAAATATTCCTTTGCCCTTTCAGAGCATCCACTGTTATCTGGTGCAGCAGCCTTCGCTGTGCCTGCACTCCCCACATGCTGCCCTGCACAGAGCATCCAGGTGTTTCCCCCTTCCCAGCCCACATTGCAGTCCAGCTGGCTTCTGGCATCCCCATTTCCCACTGTACCCAACTGAAATCCCCCCGCCCCCTCTAGGCAGCGGCTTCCTCAGTGAATCTTCCCACAAAGTCTCGTCTCTCTTCCTACACCTGGCAGGGTCTTCAAAAACATAAAGAGTAACTGCAAACACACACAAAAAAAAAAAATCTGCCTGGATAGAATTCAGAGGGCAAAAAATGAGAACATATTCAAGGGGAAAAAAAGCCAACACACAAATAGTAGCCCAAATCTTGACCCCATTCCATCAATGGGAACTTCGCAATTGACTTTAACAAGGATCAGATTTAGCACATATTTCTTTAAAAATACAGTTTTCTTCCCAACCTGTACTGTGTTTCTTAATGTTGTGCTTTACATTGTGTACAGGGGAATCCATTAGTCAGAAAATTAATAAAGCTGCTAAGTAACACAATAAATTGTGGCGCACACTACATTAACAGACTGACACATCAGATGTTAATTAATTTTGAGTAACAGCGTTACAAGATAATCTAGTGTTATTATTTCTGACAATATACTGACTGTATCCTCTTTTCTTCTCCAGGAGCAGTACCAGTTTCTGTACAAAGCTATTCTCAGCCTTGTCAGCACAAGACAAGAAGAAAACCCTTCAGCATCTATGGACAGTAATGGCTCAGCTTTACCCGATGGAAACGCAGCTGAAAGTTTAGAGTCTTTAGTTTAATTAACACATTGAATTAAAGACATATATACCTACATCACACAAGTCACACCTGGCGTTTACCATTAATATTTTCAGTTTTATACTTTGGGGGTGGAGGGGGAATCTGTCCGGTCACTATATATATAATCAGATCCCAACCATTGCTCAGACAGTCATTTCTGTTACATATGACTTTACTGCGGAACTTTTATCATTAACAATGTGTGCCTTTTCTTGAAAGATTTCTTGTAATACGTTGTTACGTCTGGACTAACTTGATTGACTTTTACAGTGTTTCTAAGAATTGGATTGTGGTATGTTTTTTCAGTATTAGTTTTTGGCTTTACTTTTAACTTAAAATTATCATATTTATAGATGTTAGGGGATTCTCAATTACAAACAAACATGTCATGGTTTTAGTATTGGATTTATTTGCTGTATTTATAACAATTTACATTTGCTAGAAATATAACTTTTAATATAGTAGAATGTAAATAAATTACTGTTCTCCATAACGTTCAACATTTTAAGACTTCAATTAGACATTTAGAATAGTAATCTGATACTTACTGTAAATACTGCTACTTCTGTAGTGATTCCATGGACCAAATTTATATTTATAATTGTAGATTTTTATATTTTACTACGGAGTCAGTTTTCTAGTTCTGTGTAATTGCCTTGTTAAAATTATGTAGTCCAGTATGTTTTTATTTTAACAAAGTCTTCTGATATATAATTGTGCATCTTAAGCAATTAACCTTCATATAGCTGCATGTGATTTTAACTTTTTGTGGGAAATAGAAATCATTTGTTTTGAAATGAGAAGTTTTTATGAGAATAACACCTGTACTTGGCATTGTTAAATTGTTTTTACCTATGGCATTGCAAAAATAAATATAAATATTCCAGTCTGTGCTTAGCGGTCTTCCACATACAGTAAACAGTCCTCATTGTCATATGAGAGAGCTTTTACTTACAAGAGTAAGGGCTGTAGGCTGACCTGGAGAAGGCTGCTCTTACTGTGGAATCTGCGCATTCAAGACAGTTCTAGAAGAACCTTACTTTTTGTTATTTAATCTCTGCTCCACTTCCAGCCATAGAATCATAGAATCATAGAATGGTTTGGGTTGGAAGGGACCTTTAGAGGTCATCCAGTCCAACCCCCCTGCAGTGAGCAGCGACATCTCTAACTAGATCAGAGTATACCCATAGTGTCCACGTTAGCTCATGGTTTAGCCTCTCCCAGTTGGGTCACCCACAGGCTAACAGGCTGTCCCAGGCCTCCAGATTGCCTTAAATGCCCACTTGCAGGACTTCTCCGTGCTGGCTTTGCTTCAGATCATTCATTCAGCTGCTGAGCTCTTTGCTGCCTCCTTTGGCAAAGCAAAAGCCAAACTCTGGGAAGCAGTAAAGCAAGTGATCTCTGCAAGAACAAAAACAAAATGTTTCGACTTGGCCACTCAATTATTTTCTGTAACCTTCTGAACTGGCAAGAAAAGAGGCTGATTGTACCGAAGGCTGCAGCACTGAGGAGGGTGGAGGAGCCTGGAGCAGAACAGATCTTTGTTTAATACAGGCCGTGAGAGTAACTATTTTCTTACTTTGGTATATTCAGTTGCTACATAGAAATATTGAGAGCAGAGATACAGTTCTGGACCAGAATGCCAGAGAATCTAATGAACAGTATCTTAGATGAAAAATAAGGATGGGAGGAGATGGACCTGATGTCAACTTGGAGATTTTAATTGACTGATGTCCTGAGGGAAGGGTGTGTGAGGGAGCTCGGTGTGTCAGCAGATACATCTAGACCCTTTCAGCAGTGTGGAACTGAGGATAGGTGGAGCTGCAACAAAGCCAAAAAAACTTTAGGTATAGAGAATCTAAACAGTGGAAACTTAAAAAAAATCCTCATACTATTGATACACAAAATGAGTGAGAAGGTGCTAGACCAGGAGAAAGAATGGCGCAGAATGACAGAACAGCTAGCAGTAAAGCAGACATTTTCCTGCTCTTGTCCTCTTTTAAAAAAAAAAATCATACAGACAAAATAATCAAAACACTGTAATGTATAGTTTGTTTTGTAAAACTGTGTTAACATGTTAATGCACTTATTCTCTTGTACACTTGACCACTTCTGTTTTTAACCACAGTAGTGCAGTCGCAGGCATTATGGAGTGGCTGAATCCATTGGGCTTGGGGCCATGGGGGCTTCCCCTTCCCTGTCCACCAATGCTGCCTGCAGGATGATTCTCCTGTCTCAGCCTAATTCCCCTTTGCAAATCTGGCCAGGGACCACGCAGGTCACGTATTCCACATAGGGAGATACACACACAAATATACACGCACGCACACTAGAGAGAGCGGTAGAAACAGGATTCCTCACACAGAAAATAGGACTAGGATTTAAAAAGAAGGTAGGACAGAGGGTAGTGATCAGGCACAGGAGACAGACAGGCAAGGGTACTGCCCAACAGCCTGCGTACATGCATGTATCCCCTTTTGCCCCTCTTCTTTCCGTTTTCCCTTGCTTATTCTTCGCCTATCTACCTTGATCCCTCTGTTTCTCCACCCTGCTCTCCCTGTTTCTTTGCAGATATACAACCTAATTACCTTTTCTTCGTGGGCCCCAGTTTTGTTACATCCATACCCAATGTGAAACCTCTGATGCTGCCACTGAGATCATCTCAGCCGTACATGGTGTTATCAGTGCAGTTACCTTGGTGTTTCAGGCCTTGCAAGCTTTTCTTTCCAAAAGGTCTCCTGCGACGTTTGGCCTTCCCTCACATAACTCCCCATGAACCACCTGTGAAACGCAGCCAGACTTCATGGCACTATTTGTAACGTCTGTCAGCTGCTCACTCTTGCTCACTTCAGCGGTTTCCCCTCTCGTGCCCAGCAGTTTCTCAGGATCTGTGCAGGTAGCTCAGTCTCGGGCCAGGGGTGCAGCCATGTGCCGGCAGGTACTAGTACATGCCGCTTTAGTTCACAGCCATAACTAGTTGATTGAATAATTCAGAAATGAGGGAACTTACTTTTCTGAGCTGACATCTTTATTCAGGTTTTACACTTTTTTCTCATCATACTTGCATATTTGCTAATTCTGAAGTCCAGGAAGGACAGGACTGAGATATGCACGGCTTCTAAGTGCAAGTGGACTTACAATGTGTCCCTAGCCAAGTTAAACACCTTTGAAAAACAGGATCTAGATTTTTTTTTCTTTTTGTATTTGTGTTATTTTGGGGGTGATGAGAGTTACAAATGTACAGAACATCTCATTGTCCCAAATAATAGACATTTTTATAGCACTGTTGAATTACACGTACACTTTCTTCACAGCCTTCTGGCACAAAGTTGGTGTACACCAAGGTGTGTAATGATTGCTCTTTTGAGGAAGGGAGTATCTTCTTTTTTCCAGGTGGCCAGGGGGTTCCTTACTACATCCTCTAGAGCACTCAGGTTGGCTGACACCCTCCGCTTGCACATCGAGGCTAATGAGGGCAGCGATACTGTATAATTCTCCCCCTCTCATTCCAAAAACATAGACACAGTTTTTGCTTTCTTAATCTCTAGAGGTCCCCATATGAGAGAGGTTAATTGTGATCTTATGGCCACTTGCAAACGGTATTCCATAATCTTCTTACCATATACTTCTGCTCTTCACCACATTAGCACACAACATAAGAAACCGTAATGCTCATGTGCTACTTCTCCAGCCTTTTCTTTAGGAAAACTGGCTTGTAGCCTCACTTAACATCATGCTTTTTATTTTGATATCTTCTATTAATGTATTTACAGTTTTGTATAGTGGTATATACAAAGTCTTTTTTAGGCCAATTAATTCTACTATGTTTTTCAAGCCTCTGTGGACCAAAAGCGAAAAAGGAATCCTCTTTTCTAAAATCCCATCTTGATACAACTGTTTCTTTCAACCTAAATGATTTGCAGACATTTTAAAATGATAATCCAAGGAAACGGCTGTTGTTCAAGGTTTCTTCCAGAGATGTTTGTAATCACATTCATCATCTTACCATGCTGACAAGTTATTCAAAACATAAGTGCTTAGGATAATCTCTTTACTCACACATATTGGTTCTGATCTGGAAAAAAGTAAGAATCATAAAAAATCTTCTCTAATCTTCAACCGTGATGGATTAGATTTTAATAAATGCGTGTCAGTTCCTCTCTCAGACAAAGGCCATATTCTAATTAATTTTTTTCTTGTAATCCAAGCCACAGACTCAAAAGACATATACCCTGCCTTTTCAAACTGGGTCAAGTGTGGAGAATCTGTTACGTATCTCCTGCAAGAAGTAGGATATTAATAAACAATGTCAGTTTAAGATTTTTTTTTTTTTACAAAGCTGTAAGTCATGTGTCCCATGGAAAACCTGACCCGTGAGCTTCCTTCTAAGAAATCATAGGTGAGTAGAGAGTTAAACAAAAACCCAAACTTGAGTAATTCACTAACGTCACCAACTTTTTAGTGATCATGGTGTTGTGATTTAACACCTATGGAAAATCTTTACAGAAGTCAGCAAGGAATGATGACTAAAAGTCACACAAACTCATACATACCAGTACAACAGTGTATTAGTTAAAGACCTTAGTGTGGACTTTGAAAAATCAGTTGACTAAACTAGCTAGCAGTGTTTCATCACAGTGGTTTACCTGGCACAGTTCATCACCACGTCCTAGGATAACGTGTGTTATTTATTTCAGATGGGTTGGAACTTTCTGTGGTAAATGCTTACTTAAGTAAGTTTAGCAAACTTAAACTCGTTCCTCTCTCTAATCATTCTGAAGCATAGGCAAAGCAGGGCTGGGGAGGAGGGGAGCTGTGTTGTCTTGTTGGGATTAAAAATGGAAACGATCCAATCACTACTGTAAATCTGAGGTGTCCTTGGTCACAGTCTTGGTTTTCACTACTTCCCTGCAGCAAGGCTAAGGCCTTTCCGTCCACTTCTGTTTCACAGGTTTGTGCTTTGGTGGACTAGGGACTTGACTTTCCAAGGGACAAGAGGGGAGGGAAGAGAAGTCTCTCAGGACATTTGGTTACACTTCCCCTGATTCCCCTGTTTCCAATTGCATTCTTCTCTTTTTAGAACCAAAAAAGTAGAAAAAATCCCCTTCTGGCTTACTGAACTCATTCCCTTGTTTTAGCAAAGTCACATCCGGTGACCCTGTAATTAGTCACAGTGTATCCGAGATGGTCTGATTCGCCTTGATAAATTCTGCTGGACACTCAAAGCTAAATTTCTTTTTTCTCCCTCTCCTCATGAGTTTTCCAGCCTAATCACAATCACTACCGCCAATCTTCTTCCCCTTAAACAGCCTTTGTGCTATGAGCGCATGCCCTTCGTCCAGCAGTCACACTTTTGTGCTCCAGTCCCTGAAAAGGGATGTAATTCTCGTCTACAGGAATATCCAGGGCAGAAAGAGTGTGAAACGTTGAGGCAGGGAAGTGAGTCTGAGTGTAACGGGGCTCAAGCACCTCCATCTCAGAAAGAAACTGGGATCTTATCTGTCATGGAGAGCTGGCACTAGAATAAATTCCAAAATGAAAAAATAAGAGACGCACAGTGACGAACAATCTGTTCCTTGCAGCCTGATGTGAACAAACAGCTTAAGAGCCTTTCAGCCCAGGCAGTGATAGCAGAAAGCAAACCACGTATTCAGCCAAGCGAGGCCCTCAAGCCGAGATAGGCAGTGAGACGCCAAGCTTTCACTTCTTCCGGGGGTACAGGGAGACATTATACATCCACTGTTGTGTAGCTTTCCACTTAAGTAGTTGTCCTTGTGCCCAAGCACAAAACGTGCTAAAAAAGTTACATCTTTTAAGATTATAGCTGAAGATTATGTCTACGTACAGATATATATATGTGTATATAAATATATTATGGGTGTTAGATGTGGATGCTTAAACAATCCTTGAAGAGTCTTCTCTTGTGAGTCTAGCAAGAAGTATGGAAGGGTATTTCATGTATGTAGAGGAGTCCGTGTGTAGACACCCTTTCAATATAACCGTCTATGTAAAAAAACAAATCCCATTCATACACATCTCATTAGACTGTAAAGATGACATGACAATGAAACACAGGTTTCCAGATTTATTTTTCAAGCAATCTTGTGTATAAGATACAATTATTTTTCCAATAATATGCAAAGAGAGCTGAGAAGTCTAATCTTCATATAAAAGCTGAGCAATAAATTCATTTAAGTCTGAACTCAAAAAGCGACATTGCACTGGGAAACAGAAATATATTCTGATACAAAGTGTTTCAAAAATATTAGCAGTGTTTCTTGAAGAAAACACTCGGTAGTGCTCATTCTTTTTGTGCTCCAAAGAGATAACATACTTTTTAAAAATTCCCATTTTCTTTGCCTACTGCATCTCCTAGGCAGAAAAGCAAGGAAGGTGCATGCATATATACAGAATCACAACTCCATGGTTGCATATTTGTCGGGTAAAGGAGGGAACAGAGAATTCTCAAGTGAAATCCTAGTCTCACCAAGCACTGGACTGGAAGGGACCAGCAGATAAAAGTCTAATTTCAACCCTTAGTTGTAGGCCTTTAATCTACTGGGGGAAGGAGGAGGCAGCAGAGCAGGACATTCATTGCAGGCTCCATCCTTACCCCAGCTGCACGTACCAGCCATCCAACAGACCAACAGCCTGTAAGGTCAGTGGGAAGCAAAGCAACTTAGCGGAGCTAGGATTTCATCTGATACTCAAAACATGTATAACACTGTAACAGAATCCAGATTTGACAGTACAAAAGCATTCAGTGGTTCAATATAAAAAACCCTCTTTGAAAATAATACTCTGCCCTTCATTCTTCCTTCTCCCTTTGGCTCCTCTCACCCTCTTTGTTGCAGTTGCTACTTCATTACATATGCACAAAGAAAATCCAAATCCTGAGTTGCAAGACTTGGAGATCAAAACATCAGCTACTGTATGGCTGCTTTTCCTACCGCACAGAGCAACACCTGGAATTCCAGCCCCTTGGGACCAGGATAATGGCACTATGCTTCTCAGGAGGTAAAAGGCTGTGCGTTTATCAGCAAAGTGCGCTTGTGAGCAAAGTCAAAAGCAAACAGCTTCCAGCACCAGTATCCAGCTTCAGAAAAGGGGCGCTCCAGTCATTTGCACAAGTACCAGTGCAAATGGTATCTGCCCACAGCATTGCACCTCACAGGCCTAACTGGTGAAGTCTAAGCCACGCTTGCATTGCAAGGCGGTGTAGAAATCCCTGAGCAAAAAGCACAGAAGCAGCCCTGAACTGGAAGGAAGCAACTGCTGTTTTGTCAGAGAGAAGCTGCACTCAGGCTAACGTTCAATCCTGGGCTGATGCGGCTAAACTGCTTCTAGAGCTGGGCTGGCACGTCTGTGCAGCACAGCATTTAGCATCAAATGAGCTGGTACACTGGCAGACTCTCATCTGTCTAAAGTGGCACTGTATTGAGTAGTACGGATAGGCTCCCAAATGAACGCTTCAAAAGCATAATAGCAAAAGGACAGAAGCTAATTCAAAAACTAGTGATTTAAACCTCTAAGCCTACTGCATTTCAAAGCTGCTTTAGTATAAGTCTCTTCCCTTTAACAGTACTTAACCTGGACGAGGCACACAGTGTAGGTGGAAAGAGTAAACATGCCACTTGGAGCGGCTTCTAAGCACATTAACTCTGTTGCATTTCAGAATGCCCTTCCTTGCTGCAGAGCTAAATGCTAATGTGCTCTCTTCACAGCACAAGGCAACATGTAACAGCAGGTATTTCAACATATCGCAACCACCTTCCACTCTGTACAGGAAAGGGTAAGTTTAAATTCCTCCCTCCTCCACTTAATTTAAGTTTACATTCATAAGAGAGGGATTTCAAAAATATTAGGATCTAGATTTCAAATATTTAGCAACTGAACGTTTTCAAGATTTAACAGGACCTTATATGCTAGTAGTGCAGAATTTCTAAACTATTTCTTGCATATTGTTATTGTGAAAACATTCACAAATACTGTTAAAAGGAAAGGGGCAGCAAGACTTACAATTGGAGTATCACCTTCATCTGTTTTTCTGATAAATTATTTTTCCACATGAACAATCAAGCTTAATCATTGTAATTCATTAATCAGACTTTTACACCATGAAAGAATCCACTACTGGATTTTTCTTTCAGCTTAAATTTGTCTCAATAATAACCCTATATGCTTAGAAGATAAACTCTATTAATCAAAAAAAAAAAAAACAAACCCTCCTGAGATATTTTAGGAAAGATATAAGGAAAGATCTGATTGATGCTGAAACACGTACATGAAAGCGTAACAGTTTTAAGAGGAAAATACCACAATTCGTGCATCTGGGTATCTACAGTTTCTACAGCAAAGCCAGGTGACCGGTTTTATGGAAGGCACCATTTGTGTGTGAAACGGTGGGTGCTGCCTTTAGCTGGTCCAAGTTGAGATTCTTAAAGCGGGGGGGACAGGGACCAAACAAAGCCAAAACCCGATTGAATCCACTGCTTCCAGTTACTGTTTGATAACGCTGTGAGTTCTGTACACAATGCCTTCTGCCCGAACACGTTCAAGTATTGGTCCATAAACACTCTTTGTCAATGGTATAACCATACCTTTGGCATCTATTTCACCTGTGATAAAGGTAGGAAAAAAAAGTGTTAAGTGCTGTACTGGGTTTATGTGGCAAAGCTTTGGCAGGGGGCTGCGGGGCGGCCTCTGTAAGGAGCGGCCGGGGCTGCCCCGTGCCGGACACGGCCGGTTCCAGCCGCCTCCAACCCGCTCGCCCCAGGGCACGGCTGAGCCCCTCGCACACGCTGCTGGTGGGGCCTCGGGGAAAAGAGATTTAGGAAAGGGCAAAACGCTGCATGGCAGGGAGGAGTGAGGAAAAAAGTGTGAGAAACAGCCCTGCGACACCACCAAGGTCAGAGACAGAGGCGGGGAGGAGGCGGTCCAAGTGCCAGAGCAGAGACTCCCCTGCAGCCCACGGAGCACCACGCTGGAGCAGGGGAAAAGCGTGAGGAGGAAGGATCAGCAGAGAGGAGCTGCTACGGACTGACCACAGCCCCCCATTCCCCTTCCCACTGTGCCACTCGGGGTGGGGGGAAGAGGCTGAGGAGTCAGGAATGGAGGAGTGAGGTTGAGCCTGGGAAGAAGAGGTGGGGACAAAGGTGTTGTTTTGTCTTTGTTTCTCACTATCCAAACCTACTTTTAATTGGCAATAAATTAGTTTTCCTCAAGTTGAGTCTGTTTTGCCTGTGACAATAACCGGTGAGTGATCTCCCTGTCTTTATCTCAACCTGTAAGCTTTTTAATCTTACTTTGTCCCCCTGTCCTGCTGAGGAGGGGGGAGAGAGCAGCTGGGCGGGTGTCTGGCAGCCAGCCAGCCAAGGTCAACCCACCACAAGTAAAAATATCTATTTGCAATTATATAAATTTTAATTTTTATATTTTTACACACACATATATGCAGATTTATCAACCTTGGCATTATGTTCTCACGCAGCAGCAGTACTGTATCAAAAACAAGGGAAAAAAGTTTGAAATAGTAGCATACACAGCTTGAATTTAATTCATAGAGCTGTGAAACTGTGATTAGGTGAAAAGCATCTAAACTTCAAAAGTTTGGGTTTTGTTTTTTTAAATTACAGAAATGACCAAAAAAAAAATCCCAAACCCAAAGTTTTTGCTCATTTCAGTTAGCCAGGAGAAGAATGAAGTTACAAAGATTAAGAGCAAGCAAGGGGAAATTATACTATTTCCTCAAACATGGTGATGACTAGGCAGAGTCTGCCTGTTTATTTATACACACAACATGATCAGGTGATATGCCACAAGCGTCAAATTTGATCAATCTAGAAAGCAGCAGTGGAAGTCACTAGTTTCTTCAGCACAGGTATATTTTAGCCTGCTTCACTGTGGCATAATCAATTGTAATTTACCATACCAAAGGACCCCTATGCTTAAGTGAAGCACTTAAGATTAAATTACTAAAAATCTCTATAGATTAAGAAGTTAAGAAGAGTCACTGAAACATGCAAACACACAGATTAAAAATTCCTGTAAAGACAACAGGAAAAGTTTGATTAAATTGGAAAAGAAAAAAAAAAACCCAAACAAAAAACCCACCCAAAACCCACACGTATATACACTTCAGAAACACTACACATCTCCTTTCTACAGGCAGGAAGATCCAGCGTAATGAAATACTGTTGCTGAAGCCTGAACAGTCACTTACCATCCAGAACCATCTTAGCAGCAATAGCCGTGGGGTATCCTACTGTTTTAGCCATCGCAGAATATCCTTTATTATCACCATAGACAACCAGATCAATAAATTTGTCTTCCAAATGACCAGAAGGATGCCTGAGACCTATTTCATTTCTCATAACAATCATATCTCTCTCTCCAGGGCCTAAGAGAAAAGCACACAATCTATTCATTACTTGTATTTCAATCATATCAAGATGAGGTTCCTAACGAGCAAGGCACTATGCATACACAACACGTATATCAGGGTAGGGAGGACAGAATATTAAGATGAAACTAAAAATGTAACAGGGAAAGAAAAGGATAAATTGGGGGAGTAGAGAACATCACAAGACATTAGAAAACCTAACATCAAGGTTTTCGTAATGAAAGTGGATAAACTAATGTAATTAAGGCTGATAAGAGACATCGACTTGTTCCGCTCACAGCCATGAAAAAGAAGAATTTCTCACATACCAAAGGGCAGCTTCATCTCCATGTGCTTTGCAAGAGCTCCCACAATGGAATCTGCTGCTGGGACTGGTTCATCTCCCAATAGACCTAGCCTGGCAGAAGAAATGAGACAGATTTAGATCATTGCCTATCAATAGCTTAGTCTCAGTTTTGTAATTTCCAGCTTGTTCAGCATACCAGTTTAACAGTCTCAACATGGTGGACCAAAATGGGTAGAATTGCAAACTTTTTTTTTAAAAAAAAACTTTTAAAAATCATTGGAACATTTTACCATTCCACTGCCTCCAGCTGACTTTTGTCCTTTTCCAGTTTGCTAAATACAGCTTCTTTAAGAACATGGTACTCAGCAGGTGGCTTAATTCCAACCAGTTTGCACATGAGCTCTTTCTGTATTAAGACAAAAGAAAAAAAGTTCCTGAAGGCCTGACATCTGCTTCCACTCCTTTTCAGTCAAGGTTTCGAGAACTCACTGCTCCACTATGCTCAGTTAATCGCCGGGACTTCTGAGAAGACAGGTTATGTGTACAGGGTAAGTGAGATAGTTCAAGATTTTTTAATCGCAACACGTGAGAATAGGGGTCATCTTTTCCTACAACGCTTTGTACACCACCATTCAGCTGCTTCCCCCTACTTTTTAGTCTTATCCCTTCCTCTGGCAGTGAAGAAAGAACATAGAAATCTGCATAAACAAGGAATACTGGGAGGATGTTAGGGTGAGAGAGAAGCTGCCTGGAGACAGCCAAAGAGTCAGGAACTTAAGGATATCTTTCAGCTGGTCTACAAATGGAGAATGTCCCTTTCAAAAGGAAGGAAACAGACTGATGGGATGAACAAGGCTCTGGCAATCCTGGGAATATTACCAAAAAGCTTTCTGAAGATTTTTGTGCATATCTGAAGGCCATTTTGTGCTTTCTAGTTGCTGATTATTGCTTACTTCCTTCACAGCAAGACAGATAATAAACGGAGCTATGAACGATATGAAGCAAGCAAGAACTGCAGAGTCTGTTTAGAAGCTCAGGTTAGCCTATCTCCTCTGCTTCCCAGGCAAAGTAGATAAAGGGAAAGTACTAAGATGTAACAACATTGCTGAGACACGGTTTGCAGTGAGACTAGTGAGATTATAGTTATTTTCACAGATTACATGAGACTGTGTACCTATTCACTGAGGCTAGGACTGTAAATTCTAGCCATCTTTGCAAAAAAAACTTGAAGATATCAATGTGGGGTCCCGACCCTGGGACCGGACTGATGTCAGGGGTCTGCTGAAGAGGGGGACGCCACAATGGGACTGAGGTGAGGGGCAGAACTAGGTGAAGACTTGGTAGTCACCCCTTGCTTAGCCCACAGCCCCAAATGTGCAGACTCTGATAATATGCCTCTGCCACTCCCTACACTGCTTATCAGCTGCCAGAAATTAGGCCTTGACTTATGTCAAGAGCCTAGACAATATCTAACAAAACACCCTGAGGAAAGTATTCAAAACCAAATCAAGAAGCTGTCACCCACTCGCAGCTAAACACTAATCACAAGCACAACTCATCGTTCAGGGTTTGGTTGTGTGGCTCTTTTAAATGATAGAAGTGTGAACATTTTCGCTGAACCATGAGGCCCTCCTTCCTCTTTTTCCCCTCATTTATCTACCCAAACAGCCCCTGTTCAGCTCCAAGAGTCGTAGCAGGGTGTGCTGTGGCAATTAAGTCTCTGGGTACAAAGATATGTGGGGACTAGGGGCTTCACAGCAGCTATAAAATTGGAGAATGGGAGTAACTCGGTGGAGCTCCCTCTCAGCTGGCCTGAGACCCCCATCACCTTTGACAAGCAAGGCTGGGCCTCTTCACTTGTGCTTTCTTGGCTTTGAGAACACTCAAGACATTCTTATCTTGAAATAATGACATCATCAGAAAATACTGTGCTCTCCTCAGACCATCACACAGCATAAGCGTGCTGCCTTTTTCCAGATTAATGCGGATAAAAGTACAAGGAAGGAAACAGGAGACAGATCTGAATTTTGTTCATCTGAGTAATAAACAAAGTTACTCTCTCAGGGGTTTGCAAAATGGAAGAAAAATTTCTCATGAGACAGACAAACAGACCTGACAAGTAATAAGCTGTTTGTCAGTTCTGCTCTCTTTACACCATAGCAAAATATGAAATTCCTTGCTTTACCCACAGAGACAACCAAAACGTTGATTGTCAAATGTAACAGCAGTACATCATAGGAGTCATACCGTGGCTGAGATTAAGATGAAGTGAGGCATCAGTAAGCAAGACAGAAAAGCAGCACAACAGAAGACAAAAAATTCTTGCACAGTGTTTTAACAGAAAAAAAGATTTTAATATACTCATTTAGGCATGCTCTCTTACTTCTTGATGCCCTAAAAAATACTTTTACACTGAAGATCATGGGCCAGTACCAAATTGGACATTGCAAACTCACAGCACTGAGGGCTGGATTCTGACTAACAGAAAATTTAAGACAAGTCATAAAAATATCGTACAGGACCTCTGAGGGTCATCTAGCCCAACACCCTGCTTGAAGCAGGAGTACCACCAGAACTCAAGTTAGCTGTGGCTTTGTCTAGCTGAGTCCTGAAAGTCTCCAGTGTCAGAGACTCCGGAGTCTCTCTGGGGAACCTGTTCCAGCACTCTGCTACATTCCTGCTGAAGAAAATCTTCCTAATTTCCAGGAACAAAAAGCAGAGAAGACCAGGATGCAATACAAGATTCCCATTGCTAAGCACACCCAAGCCTAGCAATAAGAAAAACATTAATAAAACAGAGGAAAGAAGGCAGAGTAATCAGAGTAACTCACCCAGGTTAGAGGTGGCATGGTTGAGCTTAGCAAAGGATCAGGATCTGGGTTAATTAATCCTAGTTTTACAAAGCCTCCCATAGTTTTGGAGTATCCCTGAAATAAAATAACAACATGGTTAAAATTAATAAGCACTTGAAACTGAGGTGAGTATTTCTCCTTGGTTTGAATGTAGTGGTGGGCATAGCCATGGTAGCATCAAGCATTATTCCGTGATGCCAGTGGGGTGACTGCTGCAGAGCGGTGCCTTCCCCAGCCCCTCTCCATCCCTCTCCATACTTTTTCAGTACCCTCTTTAATGACTTTTTCTGCCATCAATACCTCCATGGCAAGTAGGTCATGAGATCAAAGGGCTAAGCTGGCCAGCACCAGTTCAAACTCCAGCATGTCATTACAGATGGGGTTGTATCACCCAGCTGGCCCACAAACAAACTACGGAATACAGAGAGAGCAATGCTGAACTCAGCTCACCCCAGTTTTACACCAGTGTGATTGCATGGACATCAGATAAACTGATTTTATGCATCTTTCCTTCAGGAACATCAGACAGGCAACCAGGACAGCAGTGGAATGGTATTTAAAAGGAACTGCAAAGGCTGCAATAGGCTGCATGATAAAAGAAGTCTCAACTGGTTTCTCTTTATTTTTATTCATATCCCATTAACACTCCCACACAGCTGCTGGATACCTGAAAACATTTACATGCAAGTGACTAGAAACACTGTAAAAAAAGCAGAATGGTGGAAATAAAGCACCCTGAGAGAGGGCTAATTATAATTAGGAGCCACCTCCACCAGCACTAGGTTATCAGCTCAGATGGCCTTGCAGTGAGGTCTTTCTGTGACACCTCTTTTTAAACCGACTCCATTAGCTATCTGAATTTAATCTATAAAAGGCACTGGGAGGAGATGTTAGTCTCTGCACTGAATGGACTGCTTTCTGCTCTGCAACACAGCAGCATGTGCAAAGGGCCAACATGAACTTGTGCCCTGCTCAGTGCTGTGTTCTGGCATGTAGGTACCATGCAGGGAGAGGTATGGCAAGCTCTTCCATGCAACCCCACCCAAGCCAAAGTGATGGACCTGCTTTGGGGGTTAAGAAAACAGCACTAACCACAGAAATGTCATTCTTGTAGCACCTGATAACAACTCTTCATGTCACCCTGACATTTTTGCTTTTCCTTGTGCTAACACTTATACAAAAGAAGAAAATTTTACCAGGCACCAAATGGAAGAGTAGCTGCTGTCATATTAAGACTTCATGATGAGACAGATGCCTTCCACATATTTTTAGCTTCTGAACAAGAGATTGTATCTTGACTAACAAAAAGACAGCTACTGCAATTTGTAACCCTTATTCCCCCACACTGGCCTTCCATATTCTTTTGCTAAGCAAGCCCCTCTCCCACCCAGAAATAAAGAAAAAATCCTGTTGTATTCAACAGAGTAATTAAGAGGGAAAGGACATACACATTCCTCAAGCCATGTACAAAACAATAACTCAAACCTTGACATAAACCTTAACTCAATAGACATATCACGACACCCATAAAAGCTTTTTCAAACCTTCAACATGGTTTTAGGTTTATTCCTTCTTAATGTATACAAACCCACAAAATAATAAAAAAAGAAATTGGAAAGAAAAATATATTATGTTTTGATTCTGCTTTGTGCACCTAACAAATGAAAGGAAAAGAGCCTATCAGTTAGAAGGAAAACACATTTATCTCTTAACATTTTACTTAACTGACCAAAATGTTAAAGCTGCTCAAATTCAAGATTTCCAGTTACTTAATGAAAAACTTTCTCAGTTTTATTGGAAAACCATCATTTTCTGTAAGATTTTTACATTATGTTTTTCGTAGGAATATAAGCAACAAACTGTAAGTTCAAATTTTTATCAACTTTAAGAGAATAGATTAATTCTTAAAAATACATAACAGCAACATACATCACACAAACCCATCAGATTTTTTTTTTATTTTATATTGATCTGATACCAAATACAGAGCCAGAGAAAAAAAGAAACACAGATACAGACTATGCGAGCCAACTGACCAGCTGCCTGAAACAAGTAAAATTCTTTTTTCAGTTTGCAACAAACACCTGTTAAATAAACCAAGTAAAACTACATTAAAAAAATGAGAGAAGTGCTTTCCATTATCTCTTATTTGGGATAGTGGAGAGCTCATAAATAGCAAGTACAGAGCTATAAAAGGCTGACTTTTAAATACAAAGTTTTCTTGAAATGACAACATTCACCTCTTGAGGAAAACAATAATTAATAACAAACAACAACTTACTTTGTATCTTAAGGTGCCTCTCAACAAAGTGCGAGCTGTCTGAATACCATACGGCTCAGCATATTTTGTACTATCTCTGTTAGGAAAACCTTCAAGATTTAATCCCGGGAAAAAATCCATCGCAGTAACGGAATCAAGTAATGCTCCTCCAGCTGGAATATTGATAATCTAAATTTTGTGACAAAACAGCAATATTATTTCATTGCAGTGTTATTTAATTTATTTTACAACAGAAAAGATGAAGTACGCTCAAAATAGGAACAATATGCTTAGCTTTCCTGGTGCAAAGGCCCAACCTAAATAAAGCAGTTGCACAAGCCATTTAAGCATATCCTCTGACAGAGGAGCACATATTATGTCAGCCATTACTAATCAAAGGGCTAAAACAAACCACATCCTTCTCACATACACTGATAACTCCTGCTGCACTTATGTTCTAGTGGCAGGTTCCCTTTTCATTTACATTAGTGTAATTTTGGAGTACCTCCCCAAACTACACTAGTGTGAAGGGAGATTCTGCCCAGAGGCTCCCTGCTTTTTGGTCAATTTTTTTAATCTCTTTTTTATGGGGGAGGAGAAGGCAAATGCAAAGAGAAGGATGGGGGATTGTTTCTTTTTTTTTTTTTAAGATTAAAATAAATCAGGTGATATTACACTGACATAAAATTGCTGCCCGTGTGTATCTTTACTTGCAGCTACAAAGCACAGAGAGAATGCACCATTGAAGGAAAACAAAATAAGGCTGACTAGTTCTATTATCACTCCCAACCAAAGCCTTGAACCCTGCTTCCTTCAAGGAGCTGATGCACAGATCTGCTACGCAGCATCAATACAAACTCATTTTGTGACTTCTGAGCAAAGGGCCAAGGTTTTCTTCTGGAAGAAAGACTAAACCAATGAAGTCTGCAGCAATGCCAAAAGATCTTATTGTGTTTGTCAGGCAAGACACTAGTGTGGAAAAACCCTGCACAACAGTCAAAGACAGCTTTAGTGGCTGGATTTAGTGGCAAGGAGGAAAAATTGCACAATTTACTGACAAGCTCACATAGCGCTCTCGTAACAAATCATTCATATGCATGATGTAATTTTTTCTAGCAATGGGTGAACCAGGTCAGAATTAAATAAGAAACATTTTCACATTCTCCAAGAGACCCTGTCATCTGAAACTTATAACTATGTGTTGCTGCTTTTTAAATAATGATCCAAAGTACAGTCCCTGAATTGCTCCTTTCTTATTGCAATAAGAACACTAGAGCACCAAAATGTCATGATAAAACATCTCAAAAGATTTCTCAGTTTTGCAGATCAAAAAGTTTAGATAATTAGCTAAACTTTACAGTGGTTATACAAGGCGGTCTCCTTGACATTTGAAGAGCCCCTGCACAGTAACTACTCTGAGCAAGTGGGAGTCATCAAGCAGATAGGACTGGAAAGCAGAAATGCGGTAATGGCTTGCAATAGCCTCACACAAATCAGTTATTATATTTCCATAAAACAGATGCAGTGACATCTGCGAGGTTAAGTCTACTTTAATGACTCCTGCACAAACAGCAAAACAGAGCTTATATAAAACACAGCAGAAAGCACTGTACACTTTCACAAACCCACTCAGTGGGTTATTGGTATTACAGATTGCACCAAAAGAAATCAAGAGCTCTGCTATACACTGTGCAAGTACAGAATGAAGCTGTTTGGTTTACAAACACGGCTAGACAGAAAAGCAAGTAGAAGGATGCTCTCACCTTTGTTTCACAGAGCTGAAGACAGGGCAATTAAGCAACAAAAGCAACGCACAACAGGGATGGAAGCTGAACCCAGAACACCAATCTCAATCCAGTGCTTTAGTCATTAGAACATGCTCCTGCTTTGCAATCAGTTTCCATATAGTAAGAATTAAGCTGGCAGCAGCCAGGCACCGTCATGCTCCAAACACAGGATTAAGTGATGTATGCAACTTGCTTAGGCATCCGACTGTCACTGGCTTGGAAGTAAACACAGCACCATACAAATCCCAATTCCCCCCTTAGCCCAATACCACCTTCTTTGTCTGGCTTTAAATGGAAGTGTTAGGATTACTTCACCTCTCCATTTTTTAAATACGTAGCAGACTGAACTGTATTCAGCAACACTCCTTGTGGGCTCCAGCTGAACTTGTATCTCAGAGGATTGTCAGAGTGTTCTGGAGCTGGTAGGCCACCACAGAAAGAAGTGTAGGATACAACCTGTCAGATTCATCCACAGGAAAGAAACAATGAAGACAGACCAGGATGCAAACAGTACAGAGCTACCCTGCAGAATCCCCATTAGTCTTTAAACTTTCTGTTGACGTTATCCCCTAAATGAGCCAAATCAGAAGATCTACAGTGGACAGAGGAAACCAAAAGAATTTCACTGAGCAAGTGTCAAGCTGTCACAAAGCAGGCACTGTCTGAAGGGAGAGGAAACCAAAATGTACGCTGGGGCAAAGCCATCTTAGTTGATGGTCTCACCAATTGGATTAGCTGGCACCAAATTCCAAGCATCAGAAAAAGTAAGGTGTCCAGAGCCCGTTACGCATCAGTGACATGCCCAAAAACTGGGTGGTGATAAAGGAACGACTTTACTAATAAAATTTTGGCAGAACTACGCACTACCTGCCAACCTTACCGTAGCACCAACTTCTTTTGCCTTGTCAATACATTCCATCGCCAACATATGGTCAAGACCAGGATCCAAACCCATTTCGCTGATAACTGTAATACCAGCAGCTTCTACGCTAAAATAACAGAAATGCAGAGCTGTCAGAATATTCACTATTACTGGCCTTTTTCCTTCAGGAAATGTGTCCAAAGGCCCAGTGAACCTTCCCCAACACAGCAAATTCCGGGCTCTGTCTGCAGCTTGTGGAAAAAAAAAGAAGCAGATGTTAAAACCTGAACTGTGACAACCGTCCAAGAGTCATTCTAGCCTTGGTTTCTAGGTTTCTAGTTTCTAGGTTTCTAGTTTCTTGGTTTCTTTGCTGCAACATCTAGGGGCTAGTGGAAAAAGAAATTCCTACCAGCTACTCCATATCCCACATTCTCCTGGACAGTGCTATAATGCAGGAAGGTAGTGATGCAGGAGACAGCACAGAGCTAGTCATAATTGCCCTAAACAGCTCCTGCAGGGGAGAGAGAATGAAAAGCTTACTTTCCCAAATTACAAGCATTTGGGTTTTCTTTTTTTAACAGTTGCCACACTCCCATAGAAGCTCACTTATCACCACAAACTGAGGTGATTTATTTTATTTTCAAAATCACTTTGTGTTTTGACAAATGAGAAGTGTCGTCTTTGTTTTTTGAGAGAGAGAGCGTGACATGACCTCTTGGCATCACAGCAAGAAGGGGAGGAGAAGCCCTTAAACCTCCCTCATTGTCCACAACACTGGTTCTCTACCTGTCTAGCTTTCTCTGGTTTATCTTTCGTAGAGACACAGCACGTACAATTCTCATCTCAACCACTTGAATTCACTTCAGAGTTTCCAGTACCGTGACTGAGAGGGGCACCTAGATGAAGCTCCATGCCCAAAACAACTTCCAATCATATAATTAGTAGGACAACAGAAACATTAGAATAGTTAGAACTGTCACCAATTTGAGACTAATATAGTGGGCCTGTCCAAAAGAACGTGGCATGAAGGATACAATAAGCCAAGAATGAGTTTTTATTAGGGGAATGGGAAGGATGACAAACAAGCTTGCTATCACCAGTAGGACAGCCCAGCTGCTCAGCCTGAATATCAGCCCAGCTCAAGCATTCTAACAGGTTTGAGGGGAGAGGGGAAGGCACATTAAGATGGAATAAGGTGGGGCATGCAGAAAAGTATGTTCCAGCGTTTAGAGCAGCAGTCTGACCAGACTGGGGTATGCACTCATTTCTCCACTCTGCCACAGCCTCCACATGCAACTTTGGAGAAAGGTACTTAGTCCTCCATCATAGAAAGGGAAGGAGAAAGAATGCAGAAAACAGTAATTCACAATAAGCGTTGCAAGTGTAACGGACTGCAAAATATTCAGATAATGCACTGAAGAAGGAAGCAACACCAGGGAGATGCTATTCTCATACCTACCTCTCCTGGAGTTCTTTCATAGCTGGTGTTAAGTAGCTGGCAGTTACCAAGTTCACTTTGTGGTCAATACATTTCTTAGCAACCAAAGGATGTGCTGAATAAGGCAGCAAACTACAAATGAAGGAGAATTATGCAACATCAAAATCCAACCAGTTACTTATGCTGTCACTGGAAAGACACTCACAGATGATTTTGTGTGCCTAAAAAGAGCTCAAGCAATGCAACAGCCATACCTGCCTTCCCCTGAGCAGTTTTATACGTACAGAAGTGAAATGCTACCCTATCAGAAGAGCATTGTTGTATGCACTCAGAACAGGGCGCAGGACAATGGGGGAGTCATTCCTTAGGCAGCATCTTTTGTCACACTTCTCTCTGTAAAAAACAAACCACTGACCTCTTTTCAAGGCCACCTTCTAAACAGGCATGCTGGAGGTTTAGAAGATGCAAAACTGTAAAACCACCCTTGAGAATGCTTGCATTACAATGATCTTGCTGAAGTACTTTGTGAAAAGCATGCTCTACATGGAAAGGAAACAACACTCATGACATCTGTGGCAAAAAGGACAAAACGGCAAGGACTATGAAGTCATTTCCTCCCGTTTCAATACCTTGAAAGAGATCATTCTAATAAGATATTCAGGAGAAATGACCAAGATGTCAGAATTTTGCCTCCTCTTGTAAACATGCAAATTTGATCCCAGGAACACATACACTGGTGGACGCAAGTGGCCCCTCACACTAAGAAGGCCGTCCACGTAATTGGTGAACACTTCTAAAGAGATGCTGCAGTCAAAGCCCCTTTGAAAGTCCTGATGCCCGGCTACACGAGAAGGCAGTGGCCAGTTACGACTATTTACATACATAAATATCACCCCAGTTCTTGGGCATTAAACACATAGTTACCATGTTGATTTAGGTCAGTGAACTAGGAGAAAGAAGCAGTATAACTTAGGGTTGAGCCTATCATGTTTTACAGAGAATTCTGACCTGATCACAAGGTTGTGTTTCTTCACCAAAGAGGACAGCTTTTCCTCGTGCTTAATGACATCCATATGAACTGAAGTAACGTTGCTGTACTTTTTCGTCAGTTGTTCAAGTTGTTCCTTCATGACAGATGCTGTTGTAAAACACATCAACTGTTACCTAAAGATGAAGGTAAATCCAAAGCACTCCCATGTATAATTGTGCTTTACACACACCTCCTTCTTCCCAAAGACAAACAGTTGCATGGATGTTTTCCTTCACTAACAGTGGAAGAGAAATCAGACATAAAGCACCTTACCTTCCCTCAAGTAGTCAATTTTATTATCAATTGCCAGTGTCAAGCCATAGCAGCTGTAACTCTAGAACAAGAATCTACAAAGAATACTTACTCTCAGAAGTAAAGAACCACTCACTGCTAAACTGTGTAATGAGAACAGATTTGTAACCAATTACCAACTTAAAATTAACAGAAATTTTAACTGCAGTTTTCCTACCAGCAGACTAGGTCAACACAAATTATTTATGCAAAACTAGAAGCCATCTCACTTGTTTTCCACCCTATGAAGAAGTAGGTCTAGAACATGAGATAAAGGACTGTCAAACCTATCTTTGTGCGGGAGGACACCCCAGAACCCACTGGCTTGCTTGCATCACGTGCGCATGTCCTCCCAGCATGGTTTTCTACAGCAGTACTGTCTACATTTGCCAGGTAACTGAGCACCCATGTGGTGGGAAAACAGATAAACTAAACAGAAAGAAGCACACATTCACGCCTAAGTGTTTTTTGGAGAGAGGGGGAAAAGTCTGCTGAATGAATGCATCTCTTATGTAGAAATGTGTCACAAAAGTGTCATTAACGAGTCACAAAAAGCCAACACTTATTATAGGCTAGGCAGGGTTGTGATCCACCCCAAAAGCATACTCCCATGTCTTTAACTCTGACCCCTCATAAAAACCTGTGGCAAGGTATATTCTAGGTTTTAAAAAACATACATACTGGAGGTTTAGTCTTTGATATCTCAGATGAACACCTGCCACTCTTTGGTAAGTGTCAAAATGTACTGAAAAAGACATTACAAAGTTTTCAAAGAACAACTGACCAAACCACTGATGGAAGGACGAGATGATCTCCACAGGTCCCTTCCAACTCCTACCATTCTGTGTGATTCTGTGATAAAAGCAGATTCTTTCACAGTCCTTAGAAATGCACTGTTATCTTGGATCTTGAAGCAGATCAATTAAAGAAAGTGTTTGAGGGTGAAGAAAGCAAATAACAGCCACCCAAGAGGGGTGCTTGGATGTGTACATTAGGGCTCGAGAAAAGTTTTAGAGAAAGATCACAAGAAAGTGGCAAGAGCTATAGCAAATACTTCTATTGATAGAGGAGAAGACGGCTCACCTGAACTAGAACAATAATCCTACCACACGAGGTCTGGTAAAAATAAAGATGACCAGCAGAAAAATATAGTAACAGCTCTACTATGCCCAGTCCAAAGTACCACTAGCCCATTCAGGCAGACCAGTGGGGTTTTTTGGAGCTCGAGTATTAGTGGAAATTAGGGGTAGGGAGTCCAAAGGATCAGACAAATGAAGAACTTTAAAAAGGAGAGAAAGAGAACCAAAGTTACAGTAATGAGTAGGAATTCAATGACATCCCACACACAGCACTATGAAACCAAGCAGCAATTTTTCTTTTCCTTATTTATTTGACAGAAAATCACACAACAGGCTTGATCTTCATGCTTTGATTTGGTGGGGAACATCACCCCTTAGGTTTTACCAACCCTTACTTAAATGAGTCATTCAGTGCTCTGCTTGGCAGAACAAGGTGTAGGAGAAAATTACAATGCCAGAAACTTGCATCATGGTCCTAGATGTATGAAATACTACTAGCGTTCATGATCTCATCAATTTGCTGGAGAAGCGCTGCACAACTAGAAAGGTAAGGGAAAAAATAAAAAATAATTGCCTATCCCAAAAAGTGCCTTTCCTCACAGGTTTACAATCTCATGTGAAGCAGAATAATTAAATAGCATTGAAACAGGCAGAGGTTTTGTTCTTGCTTTGATTTTCATAATGAAATACAGAAAAGACACACCTGGTGCTTCTCAATTTAATGAAATATTGTGTTGCACTGACTCTTGAGGGAAGTATGCAACAGAAAAATTGTATGCCCAATTCTGCAGTGATTAGTGATGTTTTGCCTAGGAGAATTGTTATTCAACCACTGGCCTTCAGCTTTATCTGATATTTGGGTTTTGTATTGAAACCGTTACTGTACTTCGGGTACCACCTCATGGAGACAATTAGCAATTATATCTCCTCCTCTGAGAGGTTTTTTATGGAGGAAATACAGAATGGCATCTTTGCTACCTTCTTCTGTGATGTCTCCTCCTTCATTACAACAACTTTTTTGTATCTTGAACATCCTTGGGTAATTAAGATATACTTATTGGTAGTTCTTGGGCATATTGTTTCGGTTTTGGCTAAGGTTAGTAAGCAATTTAAGAATATTATCCAGAGATCTGCCCCAAGACTCGACAGTTATGAGTGGCAGGGTATGTGGGATAGTATGGGCAAATACCTAGGACAGTGGGCATCTCCAGTGTTTCGGAACTTCACCCCTGAACATGTGCAGAACCCTGAAAAACTAGTAGAATATTTGGAGAAAGTATGTTGTTATCCTGGTAACTCCAGAGAGACACAGATCACTGCAATGTGCTGGGGCCTGGCCCATGCCTACTGAGCCCTGTTCAACAGTATTCAGTACCCCCAAGGGGAAGAGAAGGCCTCTGGATCTGAACACAAAGCGACAGGCACTGTGGCTACTCCAACCCCGGCGACAGGCCCTGCACCCACTCAAACCCCCTGGACAAGCACTGCGGCCACTCAAACCCCCACAACAGGCACTGCAGCTGAATCAGAGAACCAACCCATGCCAATATCAGTTGCCCCTATACACAAGAAGAAATCTTGGAAGAGAAAGTCAACTCGTTTAGAAAGAGATGATGGAAAAGCAGGGTCATCACGAGGAGAGGAAGAGGGAGAACTCATAAATGAAACGGAAACCACCCAATCCCTATCCTTCAGTGAGTTGTGAGATATGCGAAAAGATTTCAGCCGTCGCCTAGGTGAGCACATTGTCACCTGACTGCTCCAGTGCTGGGATAACGTGGCCAGCAGCCTGGAATTAGAGGGTAAGGAAGCCAAACAACTGGGATCCCTTTCTGGGGAAGGGGGCATTGATAAAGCGATTGGAAAAGGGGCACAAGCCCTCAGCCTCTGGAATTGACTCCTATCCAATGTGAAAGAAAGGTATCCCTTCAAGGAAGATGTTCTGTATCAACCAGGAAAACGGACCACCATGGAGAAAGGTATCCAGTATCTGAGGGGATTAGCCATACTGGAGGTGATTTATGGTGACCTGGATGATGAACAGTCACCCAAAGATCCAGATGAAGCCCAGTGCACACGACCCATGTGGCAGAAGTTTGTACGGAGTGCACCATCGTCCCATGTGAACTTATTATCAATAATGCCCTGGAAAGATGAAGAGGCACCAATGGTGGGGGATGTGATTGATAAAATCCGGGATTATGAAGCACATGTCTCTTCCTCCCTCATCTCCGCTGTGGAGAAACTGTCCCAAGAGGTCCAGCAGCTCAAAGAAGATATGTCCTACTCCCCACCTGTACGGACTAGTGCCTCAGCCATTAGGAATAACCGTCCTTTTGCTCAAAGCAAGGATATACACCACGGGGCACCCTATGGTTTTACCTGCGTGACCACAGAGAGGACATGAGGAAGTGGGATGGAAAACCTACCTCAACTCTAGAGGCACGGGTACGTGAGTTGCAAGGAAAAACAATCACTCAGGGGGGTTCTTCCAGGAAAGCTGCTGCCCCAGTTTCCAGTGAGACAGAAAAGCAGAAGAGCTGATTTTATTTCTGAGCTTAATAGGGAGACTTTTGATTCACATTTACAAGAAGTGAGTAGCGAATACTATGATCAGGACTAGAGGGGCCCTGCCTCCAGCCAGGTGGAGGAAAGGGACAACCGGGTTTACCAAACTGTGTGGATCTGACGGCCTGGCACATCTGACCCACAGGAGTATAAGGCTCTAGTGGACACTGGTGCACAGTGCACCCTAATGCCATCAAACTATGTAGGGGCAGAACCCATCTGTATTTCTGGAGTGACAGGGGGATCCCAAGAGCTAACTGTAGTGGAGGCAGAAGTGAGCCTAATGGGGAAGGAGTGGCAAAAGCACCCCATTGTGACTGGCCCAGAGGCTCCGTGCATCCTTGGCATAGACTACCTCAGGAGAGGGTATTTCAAGGACCCAAAAGGGTACAGGTGGGCTTCTGGTATAGCTGCCTTGGAGACAGAGGGAATTAAATAGTTGTCTACCTTGCCCGGTCTCTCTAAGGACCCTTCTGTTGTGGGGTTGCTGAGGGTCAAAGAAGGTGCCAATTGCCACCACAACAGTGCACTGGCAGCAATATCGCACCAACCGAGACTCCCTGATTGCCATCCATGAGCTCATTCATCGACTGGAGAGCCAAGGAGTGACCAGTAAGACCCACCCACCCTTTAACAGTTCCATATGGCCAGTGTGGAAGTCTAACGGAGAGTGGAGACTAACAGTAGACTATCGTGGCCTGAACGAAGTCACTCCGCCACTGAGTGCTGCTGTGCCGGACATGCTAGAACTTCAATACGAACTGGAGTCAAAGGCAGCCAAGTGGTACGCCACAATTGATATCGCTAATGCATTCTTCTCAATCCCTTTGGCAGCAGAGTGCAGGCCACAGTTTGCTTTCATTTGGAGGGCATCCAGTACACCTGGAATCGACTGCCCCAGGGGTGGAAACACAGCCCTATCATTTGCCATGGACTGATCCATACTGCACTGGAACAGCGTGGAGCTCCAGAACACCTTCAATACATTGATTAGGAAAAAAATGGCAAGATGGACATCGTCAGATCCCAATGGATGTGATCAACAAAATAACAGCCATGTCTCCACCAACTAGCAAAAAGGAAACACAAGCTTTTCTAGGCGTTGTGGGTTTTTGGAGAATGCATATTCCAAATTACAGTCTGATTGTAAGCCCTCTCTATCAAGTGACCTGGAAGAATGATTTCAAATGGGGCCCCGAACAAAAACAAGCCTTTGAACAGATTAAACAGAATATAGTTCATGCAGTAGCCCTTGTGCCAGTCTGGGCAGGACAAGATGCAAAAAATGTGCTCTACACTGCAGCCGGGGAGAACGGCCCTACCTGGAGTCTCTGGCAGAAAGCACCGGGGGACACCTGAGGTCAACCCCTAGGGTTTTGGAGTCGCGTCCGAAGCGCGCTACACTCCAGCTGAAAAAGAGATATTGGCAGCATATGAAGGGGTTCGAGCTGCTTCAGGAGCGGTTGGTACTGAAGCACAGCTCCTCCTGGCACCTCGACTGCTGGTGCTGGGCTGGATGTTCAAAGGGAGGGTCCCCTCTACACATCATGGAATTGATGTTACATGGAGTAAGTGGGTCGCCCTGATCACCCAACGGGCTCGAACAGGAAACCCCAGTCACTCAGGAATCTTGGAAGTGATCATGGACTGGCCAAAAGGCAAAGATTTTGGAATATCACCAGAGGAGGAGGTGACACGTGCTGAAGAGGCCCCACTGTATAACAAACTACCAGACAATGAGAAGCAATATGCCCTGTTCACTGATGTGTCCTGCCGTCTGGTGGGAAAGCATCGGAGATGGAAGGCTGCTGTATGGAGTCCTATATGGCAAGTCACAGAAACTGCTGAAGGAGAAGGTGAATCGAGTCAGCTTGCAGAAGTAAAGGCCATCCAGCTGGCTTTAGACATTGCTGAACAAGAAAAGTGGCCAGTGCTCTGTCTCTATACTGACTCATGGATGGTGGCAAATGCCATGTGGGAGTGGTTACAGCAATGGAAGCAGAACAACTGGCAGCGCAGAGGTAAACCCATCTGGGCTGCTGCGTTGTGGCAAGATATTGCTGGCTGGGTAGAGAACCTGGTTGTGAAAGTACGTCATGTGGATGCTCACGTATGCAAGAGTCAGGCCACTGAAGAACATCAAAACAACCAACAGGTGGATCAGGCTGCTAAGATTGAAGTGGCTCAGGTGGATCTGGACTGGCAACATAAAGGTGAATTATTTATAGCTCGGTGGGCCCATGACACCTCAGGCCATCAAGGAAGAGATGCAACATACAGATGGGCTCGTGACTGAGGGGTGGACTTGACCATGGACACTATTGCACAGGTTATCCTTGAATGTGAAACATGTGCTGCAATCAAGCAAGCCAAGCGGATAAAACCTCTGTGGTATGGAGGACGATGGCTGAAGTATAAATATGGGGAGGCCTGGCAGATTGATTATATCACACTGCCACAAACTCACCAAGGCAAGCGCCATGTGCTTACAATGGTGGAAGCAACCACCGGATGGCTGGAAACATATCCCGTGCCCCATGCCACCGCCCGGAACACTATCCTGGGCCTTGAAAAACAAGTCTTATGGCGACATGGCACCCCAGAGAGAATTGAGTCAGACAACGGGACTTATTTCCGAAACAACCTCATAGACACCTGGGCCAAAGAGCACAGCATTGAGTGGGTGTATCACATCCCCTATCATGCACCAGCCTCTGGGAAAATTGAATGATACAATGGACTGTTAAAGACTACACTGAGAGCAATGGGAGGTGGGACATTCAAACACTGGGATACACATTTAGCAAAAGCCACCTGGTTAGTCAACACTAGGAGATCTGCCAATTGAGCTAGCCCTGCCCAATCAGAACTCTTACGTACTGTGGAAGGGGATAAAGTCCCTGTAGTGCACGTAAAAAGTATGCTGGGGAAAACAGTCTAGGTTATTCCTGCCTCGGGCAAAGGCAAACCCATTTGTGGGATTGCTTTTGCTCAAGGACCTGGGTGCAAGTGGTGGGTGATGAGGGAGGATGGAGAAGTCCGATGTGTAACCCAAGGGGATTTGATTTTGGGTGAAAACAGCCAATGAACTCAGTGGACATTTTTGTGGACATTTGTGGATATTTTACAGGGGTGGTCCATAGACTAAGGGAATGATAGCAAAGGATGGGAAGGGTGTGGTGGTTGGTGAGGATGTATTGGATAGTATGGGACCTGGGCATGACGTAAATGGTATGGAATAAGGGGTGGAGAATGTGCTGGTTTTGGCTGGGATAGAGTTAATTTTCTTCACTGTAGCTGGTATAGTGCTGATGGCACATTGATGTTTTAGTTGTTCTTAAGTAGCGGCTAAGTGGCTAAGCCTTGCTAAGTAGTGCCTACATTAGTTAGGGACTTCTCCAGCTTCCCATGCTTTGCCACCTGCACAAGAAGCCAGGAGAGGAGGGGCCACAGCCAAGTCAGCTGGCCCAAACTGGCCAATGGGATATTCCATATCATATGACATCATGACCAGTATATTAACTGGCGGAGTTGGCCAGGGTGGGGAGTGATCACGGCTCAGGGACTGGTGGCATAGATCGGTGGGTGGTTGCATCCCTTGCTGTTTGTTTTGGTGGTTTATTCCCACCCCGGGTTTTGCCCCCCCCCCCTTCATTTTCCTTTTCATTATATTATTATTGTTGTTGTTGTTATTATTATAATTTTATTTTAATTATTAAACTGTTCTTATCTCAACCCATGAGTTTTTACCCTTCTGATTCTCTCCCCCATCCTGCCAGTGGAGGAGTGAGCGAGTGGCTGTGTGGTGCTTAGTTGCCGGCTGGGGCTAAACCACAACACTTTTTAAAAGTAAACTGGTTTTGGATTAGCATCATCCTGCTGAAAAACAACCTTTTTCAATTAGTGCAACAATTTATCTTGACGCCTGAAGTATTTTAAGTCACTATGCAGTATATATTTTCTCCTGGTTTTAAAAACGGTCACTTCTCTAACCTGGCCAAATAAATGCAGAGGTGAAGTATTCAATCAGTTTTTGATGGTAGTACCTATTTCCGCAAAAGCACAGACTACTTCACTGAAAAGCAAGAAGCTGACTAGAAGTCCAGGAGGGGAAAAAGTCCAAAGAGGAAAATTTGTTTTTCTTTTTCAGGCTGTGCTTGGTTTAAGTGAGACAGGAAAACCTTAACTAATTTTAAGGTCTTGATGAACATGTAGGTTCAACACAGCTAACTAACAGATTTAATAAACAAACACGTGCCCAGAAAAGCTTACCCCATCTCTCATTCCACGCAGCCATATGTTTATAGATAGATCTGGTTAAAAAAGAAATCTTTCAAAACTCTGTTTCAGTACATTTTAACAGAATTCCTATTTATAGCCAAGAATGGCTTAATAGCTTAAAACAAAAACAATTCACATCATTCACCATTTTTAACATAACAAAGATAAAAACATTAAGCTTTTGCTTAGGACAAATATGACTGAAAAGCCCAGATTCAATCTGACTAGTTTCAATATTTACCTATGGCTTAGTCCTAACAATCCTGCATATGCTAATATTATCACTAAAAGGGAGAAATCCAGTCTCTACCTGCCTCCACTTGTTCCTTCCTATTATCTTGCTCCTAATGCCATGATCACTTACCATTATAAGGAAAGCAAAACTGAAAAAAAGATTCAGGTTAAAGCAACCAGTATTTGCCACATCTGACTGAAAGTGAATTGGTTTCCTATCCAGGCTCACCATGCTGCCAGCACAGGACAGCAATGGGAACACAGCCAGGAGAAAGGAGTGGGCAGTGAAGGCAGCAGGTGGAGCACAGGCTTATGGAGAATTAAAAGCATCTGTGCTTCTAACTTAGGGTCTTATTTCCTTACGGCCTCTCCAAAGTCAATGGGACATAAACATTGCCAGAGGGTGATTCTCCATACCCTGCTAATCAACTTGTGCTGAGAGAAAAGAGCTATGCAAAATCATCTACAAATTCAAACAAAAAAAAAAAAAATTGATGACATGAAGGTTTCCCAATTAAGATTTTCATCATTTGGATTTAAAGTGGTGTAGCCTAACAGTAGGGAACCAAACACGGCACTGCCATGTGCATTTATTTTATGCTTTCTTCATCTACCTGCCTGCTGTCAAATATTAGACAAGTTAACATCTTTGTGTCTCTTTCCTTCTAAGCTTTTTCTTGTGTGTGCTGGAGAAACTGCGTGTTTTTAAGCTACCAAGATAAGAGGCACCTCCTGTGTTTGCCCAGTGCTTGGCAAAACAGATCTTCCAGTTCACCTGGTTTCCCTTACAGCTACTGTATGGCAGGGGCTAGATGCAGCCTCCGTACTGATGAGAGGATGGACACTGCACATTGCTGTAATCCTAATAACAAGGGTGCAGCTTCCTTAGAGTTCCCCTCTTTTTCCTAGTAAATCTTTTCCCAAGGGTTAAAAGTACTATGGTTATCACCGCCAAGGGTAGCAAAAGCAGCTGAGTATGAAAGTAGCATGAGGGAAAAAAAAAACCAAACCAAAGAAACAACAGCAAAAATCAACAGAAATACAATGGTAAGTTTTAAAGGAAACCCCCTCCCAGCAAAGTATCTTTCGGGCAATGCAGCCTGGTTTTTAAATCTGAAATCACAGAATCAGGATAAAGTCAACATCAAGGATACAGAAAGGTGTTTTTGAGATGGCCAGCCTGAAACATGCTCCAGATAAAATCAAAAAAGAGGAATAAACAAGCAGGCATGTGGGGCTGATGGGAAGGTCAGGGTCTGAAGGTTTACCTCCACAGAACTGATTATAACAACAGTAGAGGCTTCACTCACATAGACGTCTAGAAAACCAATTTCATCTTCTTGTTGTGTGAGGCTGAAAACACAGCAAAGCACCAACAGAAGTGACTGACTAGCTACCAAACCAATCCCAAGCCCGAAGCAGGTTAGAAGGAAAAATACTGCTAATTTCCCTATAGGTTACACATGTAATCAGTAAACTTTGCATGTGGCTATGTCATTTTCAAATCAATTATATAAACTTAAAATGCTCAGAAAGCTACAAAATGCTTTTCTGCTGTGCGTAATAGCAAATAGTTTCTTTATCTCTTCTGAGAACCAGATCAATTTATTACTTATGAGAAAGGTTCTACCACGCTAGCAGGTTTAAATAAGACATAATTTTTCAATGAAAAACAAGCAAAGTCGTACATACCAACTGTGATGTCCACGTTGGAATCTCTAGTGAGATATTCAAGTACAGGGCCAGAAACATAGCCAGATCCGAGCAATAAAACCCTCTTCTTATTACCCATCTTCAGTGACTGAGCGTATTCCCTAGGAGGTGTTACAGGCAAAAATTAAAAACCACACAGAAGGAGGAAACTGCAAGCTGCTAAAGCTAACACAATAAGTATGTTTTAGTAAGTCTACAAAACCAAGAGCTCTATTCAGACCAAGAGTCAAGTTCCTGGCTATCTAACCCAAGACTGGGCAATCACTGCCTAGTATACTGCTTCCAATCTTCTGCTGCATAGCCTCTAGTGAAAGCGTGTTTTAGGTAAGTTGTACTAGGTTCATATTAGTCCATCACAGGAACATGATAGTTAATAAAAGTCAAATAAAAGTTAATGCCCAATTAAGAAATCCTGTTTGCAGGCAAGAACTCAGATTTGAAAACTATCAGTGTTTCAGCCAAGCTTCTACTACTCTCCTAAATAAATTTAAGAAGTACCTCTCCTGTTGACTTTCAATATACAATGTATTCACATCAGATTTTGCATTCTTCGTGGCAACTACAATAACGGAGTTCAGTAGTTGTTTAAATATGCTCTCATAAATATATAGATTATAGGAAAACACTTTGGATGTTTATAATTATTTTTCATTTTAGCTTAAATCTGCAGTAAGTTGTAAAATGAGGACTGTAAAACTTTGAAGTATCATCGCTATGCAGATAAAAAATATTTAGCAAATTAAAAAAAAATCTTAAAGCAGTTTTTATTGTTGAAGAAATGGAAGCTGTTCATTGCCCTATTGTTTAACCTAATTAATGGAGATTGAGGTTCGGCTTTTCTTATCCCATATCCTGAAAAAAAATTTCAATAACTAGGTAGGACCTTTGAAGATATAGAATTATGAGAAACTTCAAAAGTGTATAAGCAAGTTCCTCAATTTCCCCTTTATCTACTGAGAGTTTACACAGGCATATACTGCATTGTGGATTATGCCACAATGGATTATGGATTATTATAGAAAGAATCCTGACCTCTAGCTGACAAGCTCAAGTCCACTTTGCTTAAAGCTATTGTCCTTAGAAGAGGACTAACTGTATGTCTACTAAATAACGTTTGGTTCAGACCTTTTTGGGGCTCCATAAGTCAATTTTTGGTTGTGTTTTTTTAGTTCAAAGGTGGCCACAATAATGAAGGATGGTGTTGCAGCGTGCCAGAGCAATACCTAATAGCATGACAACAAGAGTGGTATTGCACGACTGAAAACATGGCATGAAAGACCAGAGTACATTTGAGGGAACAAGGCCTCAAACAATAGTGTTGAAAAACTACCCTGAGTGAAGAGAGTTAAATCAATAACAAATGCATCCATATCATCTGTCTGAAACACATTCCAGCCTACTAACTAAGTTTAACAAGAGCAAGTGCTGGATTTTACATTTGGGGCACGGCCACCGTGGATATACATACAGACTGGGGAATGAGAGACTGGAAAGCAGCCCTGCGGAGAGGGATCTGGGGGTTCTGGTGGACGGCAAGTTGAACATGAGCCAACAGTGCGCCCTGGCAGCCAAGAGGGCCAACTGTGTTCCGGGGTGCATTAAGCACTGCATTGCAGCCGGTCGAGGGAGGGGATTGTCCTGCTCTACTCTGCGCTGGTGCAACCTCACCTCGAGTACTGTGTGCAGTTTTGGGCGCCACAGTACATCAAGGATATAAAGCTACTAGAGAGTGTCCAGAGGGCCACAAAGTTGGTGAAGGGTTTAGAGGAGAAACCATGTGAGGAGCGGCTAAAGTCACTTGGTTCGTTCAGCCTAGAGAAGAGGAGACTAAGGGGTGACCTCATTGCAGTCTACAGCTTCCTCACAAGGGGAGGAGGAGGAGCAGGCGCTGATCTCTTCTCTCTGGCGACCAATGATAGGACGCGAGGGAATGGCAGGAAGATGTGCCAGGGGAGGTTTAGGCTGGATATTAGGAGAAGGTTCTTCACCCAGAGGGTGGTAGAGCACTGGAACAGGCTCCCCAGGGAGGCAGTCATGGCGCCAAGCCTGGCGATATTCAATAAGCACTTGGACAACACCCTCAGACACACGGTGTGAATTTTTGGTTGTCTGGTGCAGGGAAATGAGTTGGACTCGATGATCCTTGTGGGCCCCTTCCAGCTCAGGAGATTCTATGATTCTATGAACTGTGTCTGAGTATTTGTAAAGCTTGAATTACTCTCCAAAATTCCAGATGTTCCATCCTCCCTTCCTCCACTTTCAGGCTTAATTAAAATTTTTTAAAAAGTCATTCTTTTCAATTCATTAAATCTGAATGGGATGTACCAATGTACCACTTCTCTAATCTATCTAAATTATTACTATAGATTACTGTACATTTGACCTTCATACAAGTTTTACAGATTTGATTTTTTTAAAAAAGTTAAATCATTATTTAATCCATTCACAGAAAGCCTCCTAAATCCATCATACCCTTTCATATGACAAACCCAAGGACCTTCCTCCTCCTCCTATCAACTCTAAAAGAACATCATCTTCCACCACTACACCCTCATGGGCAAGGGAAGAGAAAATCCCTCTCTGCCTTTTACTTATAGGGAGCAACAGTGGTATGAAGGAGCTTGCAGCAATAGTGTTGACAAAGGGGAGACTTCCTATAGGAAATAAAGCTGGATTTTGCAATCAAACTTATTATATTTATTATAAACTTCTCCAGTGTCTAGAATGAGGTCACACTTGGATCAAACATAGCATGTCTGCCCTAGGACAGACACAAACATGAGCTGCCAAATGACCCATCAAGAGTGGGAACAGAATCTACACAGTCCCAGAAAAGAACATTTCAGATTATGCCTATTCTCTACATACAAATTTAAATAATTCAGTTATGTTAATCTATGAACAAATAACAGTAATACTAAGAGGTCCACATTGTTAACAGGATATGCCGTTGCAGGTGTGGATGAGGAACCAGTAGCAGGTATGAAGCAAGTAAAGGTGAAAAGATGGATTTAAGTGCTGTAAATCAAACTGCTCCTGCATTCTGATGGCACCAAAGACAGTTCAGCTCATATTATCTGGCTATCCTATAGTCTGAAATGTTCACGTACCTCCAAAGGGTATAAGCAATTAGTCTAAATAGAGCCCTCAGAAACTGAACTAGACACAGCATAGGTTAGAGTAATAACACAAGCCACATAATTCCAACAGGCTCTAAACAAGAGCCCATCTTTAGCCAAACCATCACACATTAAGCAGTAAAATCCCTGCTTTCATTTGCATTATGTCCAAAGTTTGCAAAGTAAAGGAGGGTATTGTTAGCAGGTCTTGCTTTTCTGACAGCTAAGTGAGCAACACTGATGAACAACTGAACATCACCTGCAACACACAGGTCTGCAGAAATATCAAAAATCTGCCCACAAAACCCTCCTTGGGATTCAAGTCTCCGGATTCTCAGGGTAGTTCACACAAGACCATGCAAATGATTATGGAGAAAGCAAAAAAGACCAGACCATCAGGCTGTGTGAGGAATAAGAAACTTTGTTACAGAGACAGCCCCTTGAGGTGGTCTACCAAACAGCACAGAACAACAATCACTGGGAGCTGGAGTCTTTGAGAGGCAAACAGCACGTTACTTTGCGTGGAAAATGCACCTATAGTTCGTCACGCACGAGTTAATAACCAGAACACCTAAAGTTCCCAAAAGAAACTGGAGAAGTCTGGCATGCAAAAGTCAACACACTATGCTTTTAGTGCAGAGCACATGCAGTGCTTGTGGTCAGACCAGTTTCAACTTCTACACGATGCATAGCGCAGCCGGCACTGACCATGAACATGAAGTCAGAGGTACCCACTTAATGTTGAATTAACATTTTTCATATCCAGACTATAGGTGTTTGTTAATAATAGGAAGCAAGGGGAAGGGAAAGGATACCCAGGTTATTTATACTTTTGTTAGCTTAATCCACTCAGTGCTACTTCTTTTATGTTACTACTGGCTGATAACTACCGAGACAGGGTACAGATGAAGTGGTAGCTACAGCGGTAGCTACAGGAGTGTAATGAAAAGTCTGAGAGTCTCACAGAGGCTCCTGAATACATCCAGCCACAGAACAATGCTATGCAGCACAGCACTTGAGCCATACTAGAGGAAACTAGATTCAAGGTATATTAGAGAGCCTTTTCCTTACAGCCATTCCTTTCAAAGGACTGTATGTTGTATCCGTTTTAAAAGGGCAAGGAGTAACAGAATAATACTGGCATGTGGCTGTTTTCTGCCTCTGGTAAAACAGTCTTCGTAAGATAAGAAAGAGAAAAATGACCACTTCTTCAACTTCAATATAAGTTACTAACAACACACATTAATGATTTAGGCAATGTACATGAAGAAAGAAGGAAATCATCAGGCTAGGAGACATTTAGGCACAGTGCAATATAGCAGTATTTCACCAAAACACAACAGTAAATAAATGCAAAAAGGGAGACAGAATGCAGACAAGTTGTGTTTTTTTTTTAAATCCTGAACCAAACAAACTTTAAGAACCTATACATTACCTGCTCTCCCTCAATTTCTGGATATATTCATACTTAGCTGTCAGTGATCCATTGGATGCAATCACTGCCTAGAAATACACGAAACAAATTTTGAGGTTTTTTTTGTACCTGTACGTTTTAAAGCAGAGGAAGACAAGCAGAGCGCCAAACTGCAAAACTTACATCTCGAACAACAGATGAGTAATTCTGGTTTTCAAGAGGTTCTGAGCCTTCTGATAACAGCTATGGAGATAAGTTATTTGAAATCAGGTCATTTTATTTCCCATAAATTTTTTCAGAGTAAAACATCAAGATTTCAAGCAACATTTAAATGCATGCAACCATACCAACATCTTGTAGATCTGAAATTCTCCTGGCCCTGATCAGTGTCATTTGACTTTTACAAAAATAGAATTCAAACAGCAGTCTGATTGTGAGAGATTGTTGAGTGTCCCAAGAAAATGAGATTTAGACATCTACTGCAGGGTCCAGGAGCAATGAACTACCTGCCAGAGCCTGTTTCCTGCCTACAGAAAGTGTTCTTGACAAATCCCTAAGACATCCAGGTCACTAATGTCTCGTTCACATGTCGCTTTTTGAAAGTATTGCCTCAAGACTTAGAAAGCTTTTTTTTTTTTTGAAGTACGAAGTCAGTTATGTTCTACAGCAGAGTCCTTTTGAAGGTATACAGGAGACCAGAAAAGCAACAAACAAGCTGACCAAAGACTGAGTCTTTTACCTTCTTGTTGGACACATAAGACCTTACCATCTCTTCAATATATGGGAGAAGCATATCACCAAAGTACTCTGTTGCTTCTATAGGAAGCTGTGCTGGCAGATTGTCAATGGAACACATCAGAATCCCAGAGCCTTCAACACTGAAAGAAACAACATAGCTCCTCTGAACTACTTCTTCTCGGTACCTGAAAGGTACCACCTTTCAGAAGTGTTTTAAATGCATGATTTTTCAATATAATGTTTCACTGAACAAATTACAGAGGAATGCAATAAAAATTAAAGGCTCTCCCACCTGTCATGAATAATATGCTGGTCAGCATCATACATACAAAATGGACTGTCAATTGTTGTACACTCCGTCATAAATTCTATAGATCCTCCAGTGTCTGCTGAAATATCACATATTGCCAGAAGTCTAAAGTGATTAAATAAAAAAGAGAAAGGAATACAGCATTACCCAAATTACTAAGGAATACAAGTATAAGAGATTACAAGCAAACGGGAAATAAAAGAGACATGAGAAGATCAGACTTGTAGTTTCATTCACCTTAACCAATTTAGAAGTCAACACAACAAAACGACCTCCAGAAACTTAAGGAAATCTGGCCCTTCTGTAGTCATAAGATTTCCACTCACATCAACAAGATCCATATTTCATGCATAACTTCCCAAAGACCAGGAGAATCTACCCATCCATCTTTTTTTCTCTGTACTCCATGTACAGGTGTTACAACACCTCCCATTCATTATCCACCTACCAATTTCCCCAAGTTGTCACTGGGCAGTCCGGCGCTAGAATAACTTCATCATCGTAAAGGGAAACCTAAAGAGGTGGCTGCCTCCTTTCAGTTCAGAGACAGCTGGCACAGCCAGAGCATTCATTAGCCTAAACCACAACCTCTGGCTCCACTCAAGGTTAACGCTTAAATTCTTTATTTGTCATGTGAGAGAAAGGCAGGTGTCAAGAGTGGGCAGAGAAGAGACAAAGACCCGCTTCCTCACCAGGATACACTGCCATATCCTCCCCAAATCCATCCCCAGGCCAGTCTCCCAGAGAACTATTACACAGGGCTATTAGAGAAAGGGTGGTTCCTACCCTCACTGAAAGGAGACTAACCCTGGATTTGCACCCCACATTCCATCCTTAGAGCTATTCAGGGTTGTGCAGCATTCCCACTACCTGCTGCAGAAATCAGAGGCATTAAGGAACAGTTATTGAACTTGTACAAGCCAAATGACAAGGTAGGAAGAACTTAACCAACAAACTCTGCTCGGGCATAAAAACTTCCAGCAATAATAGTGCAGTAGGTAAATTTCCCCGATGTCACAGTTTGTATTGGATTCTGCGCAACGATCAATGTCAGAACAACCTTTGCAGAAAGACAGCCGATACCTGTCAATCACTTGTACTGCGATGTGTTCAAAAACTCCAAACTGTGAAAATGAGACTGCAAAGCACAGAAGAATGAAAGCAGAATCAATAGGGCATTTCGCAACGTGCAAGAGGGACAAAATAAGAAACAGAATCATTTGGTAGATACCATGGTGAAGCTGCCTAACACTATGACTTAATCATGGAGATGCAGAATTGTTACAAGTGAACTGAGTTGTCTTACTTGTGTGGTAACTCAGGACAGCCCTCCGTTGCACCAGCAGCAGACCTAACTGGCACCAGAAGCTTCTGAGCATCCTGTCGACTTAACAAGCGAGGTGTATGTTGTTCCCAGTATATGCCATTAATTAAACAAGTTGTGTAGGGTGCAATCTGCAAAGAAAGTTACAGATGCCTGATGTTCTCATCTAGTACTTTAAGAAGCACATGGTCTAGTGTTTTAAATGAATGCTCTCTCAATCGATGGATATGCAAACTACCAACATTCTGTGGAAAATCTTTTATAAAAGAACAGAAGAGATGCTCACATCAGTGTTAAAGCGAGAAGTGTAAAGTTCTGGATGTTTATCATAGTCTACTGGATCATAGAGTCCATCATGTTTCCTTACAAGATGATGGTGACGACTTAACACTGTTCCGTAGACTTTTCTGAGGTCTGAGGTTAAAAAAATAAATAAATAAATTAGCTGTTATACTTGGACAAAAAGGGTTCCAGTGTTGCCAAGCACTTTATTGTCACAGCATACCTCCAGATCTGGAAACTTCCTTTAATTCATGTGGTTCCACAAACTCACATGGGAGGGCATTGAACATTTCTTGAGCACCCTGTAAACCATGAAGTAGGATTCAGAATGAGCAGAGACTACAAACAAAGGTAGCATAACACTGCTCTTCTGGTGTGTGAAAACAAATATAAAAATGCCACACATAACTTGACAGTCCTGCCAGAGAACATCTTCAGAGATGTACAAACTGTTTCACACATACCCCTGCTTATCCAAAACAAAGCTGCCTGGGCTCTACGTACAAGGAATTTACATCATTGCCCATTACTGCAGTGTGCCTGACCCACAGTCCAACGTCTGGTTTATACTTCTAATGGCAGAGCTGGGAGGCCTCAACTCAGTCACAATACATTGCTGCCACTCTGAGGAGCAGTTTCTCTTTAGGGAAGACCCCTGAAGCCACTCCCTCCCCAACCAGGCTGTTCTAAAGGCAAAGAACTTCAAGATGACCTTCCCAATGAGCTGTGATTATAGGACTCAGGCCTTTCAGACACACTCTGAAAGAAAATAGCTCTAAAGTCCAGCACTTGTAAGCCAAGTTAATGCTATAAAAACAGATGCAAAAACTCAGCAAGTATTAGAAAAAAATAATTATTTCCCCCTTACTTTAATGGGGTGATTCAGCATACCTTGTGAGCCCAGAGTCGACAGAGGGGAGAGAGGAAGATAAAAATCATGCAGGTGGGAAAGGAGAGAGGAGCAGTAAGACTTAACCCATTTTTCATGGTAAGAAGTTAGCACAGTCAGCCTTGTCAGGCATGATCTCATCTTAAAGGCATTAGTTTAGGGTACTTAAAAATCCTTACTGGCAAAGGAAAACCTGAAGTCCAAACAAACAAAATGAACCCATCAACCTATTTAACCTGATATGTATGAAATGCCAAGAAGTTCTATTAAAAATAATATAGCATTTCATCTTGAAGACAGAATTCTTACCTTAGAAACATTACCAGTGCCTGTAAACACAAACGTTAAGGGCCCAACTGACTTTGGCATCAATCCCAGTGAAATTTCATACCCGGCATCCCGTACTGCCTGCACAGCCTGACTGCTGTTCCTGTAGTTATGTGCCATCCCAATGTGCTGAAATCAAAGGCACAGAACCATCAGGATATTTCCCATATTCAAATACAGATCATTAGCAGATGCTCAAATGTCATTTTGCTAAAGAAAAATACATACATATGTACTCTTACCATGAAGGGAGTGTGATGTCCCAGGGCTAAAAATCGTAACCCTAATCCATGTAGAATGTTGATCATTCCTATTGTTTAAAAAGAAAAGACAAATCAGACCATCAGTGTTTATTATAAACATGCACAGTTAGAAACTGCAGAGACTGACTGAAGTCTAAAATCATCATATTTTTGCCTGTGTTTTAGTATGAATACTTTACTTCTAAAGAAAGTCTACATAAAACCAGCAAAGGAGAAATTCAGTAGCAGGCCATGACCTTAAACCTGCTCTTGGCCCACATTATGCATTTCGGCACTATTTAATACTTGGATATCCTTTTATGAGATGCATCCACATCACCAGATTCCAAAGAAGGAGATAATAAAGAGAGTCTCCTGAAGAAAGAGTTGAATGGATGTAAATGGATAACAGAGAGACAAACAGATATTCAAACTCGCAGGACTGACAGCAGCAATTTCTTTCAAAAAAACCTTTCTTTCAAAGTTGATCTCTCAATATTTAGTCTGCCTCAGATTAGTTGAATAGACCAACGGGACTTCAAGACAACATAAAATAGTAGATTTGCCGGGAATCCACAGGACTATTTGACATGTAGTCTCATAAAAAAGTAGGGAGCACAAAACAGAATGGAAAAAAGCTCTTAAAAGCAAGAGTTAAAAATGCAGTTAAAAACTCATTGCAAGCCTCAACTTTCAGGAAACGTAGACAACCGGAAGCATTACAAGATGTTACTTGTTGCAAGCCTGCCTTTACTTTATGCACTATACCTGCTACACCAGCCCACTTTCCAAAGGCCACAACTCGCATTCCTTTATGATCAACCATTTTTTCATAGTCAAACAGTCGAATTTCCTGAAAATACATAGCAAACTGAGTATTAAAATTTTCAGCGAATGCAGTCAGTGGCACGTTGCTCTCCTAGGAACTACCTTTTCAAATGCCTTTGTCATCCTTCATGATAGAGGCTGATGGGCATATATGAGAAAGGCAAATAATTCATAACAAGATTTAAGTATAAAAATAAAAACCTAAAGGTGGCATTGAATTCTCGTTTTAAAAAGTGTCTAAACTGCCAATGCACCCTTGGCACAGAGCTCCCCAACGTGCCACTCCAGCTGCTGCAGACCCATTCACATCCTCTGCCAAGAGGCTGCTCATTTCTGAGTGAACAGGCCGCCTCCCTCTGGAAAAACCAATATGCAACTCTAGCTCCATAACTTTCCAACAAGCCTTTGTGCTTACACAGCGTGAACCTCTCTTGAGCATACCATGCTCGCAACTCATCTGCCTTACACATGTAAACAGAGTAGCACTGCAAGCACGAGATCCTCTGAGCAAGAAATACTCAGCTACAGGAAAGGATACTGAAAACAGTCTTCATTAGCTATCTACAGGTAGGCGTGCTGAAAGTAACCATACTAGGCAGCAAGCTTTCAGTCACACTTCAGCATTAAGTTCAGTTTCCACCCCATGCTAACAGCCAATTGTCTTCGCTATGACACAATTTACCTGTCTTAGAATCTCATCCAAAAGGGGCATGTTTGCCTCTTGGGCTTTAATAGTGTGAGAGAAGAAGGCATAGTTCTTTTTAGGGATTAATTTGTCCTCTGGAGGTCTCTTCACACCTACTATCAGAGAAGCCTCGGAAATATCTTCCTGAATAATGCCACCTGCTTTGATGTAATCCTATGAAAGAGAAAAATCAAAGGAAATTTTTCTGGGTTTTTTTTCATATTCAGATCTCAGCACATAAGTAACTACAACCAGGGACAAATAGATAATTCTATACAGCAGAAACAAGTTACTGAATGTGATACGTCCATAAATCCCTTTATCAAAAGGGGTATCAAATATCAAACTGAATTTCCATGCTAATACCCTATTATACAAGGCCAAAACATAATTATGTGCTAGTAAAATCCTTAATCTTAAATTTACAGACTACAAAAAGGATATTTTACTACATTAAAAGTATCTAATAGTATTGCAATAATGAACAGTCCTTTGTCATGTGTTGAAATACTTGGGAATAAGTTTAGAGAAATCTGACAAATTAATCTGAAGACTGATGACGTGATTTTATAGAATTGTATAAGACTAAGTCCAAGCTGAAGAGCAACTTCTAAAAGAATGATTTCCATATCAAAATTTATTTATGTTCTCCCTTATCTCAAAAACATATTAAAATTCCAGCTTTCAATATCGTAGTTGTGTACCAAATGTGATCTATGCTTCAGTGAAAACCAGCATTGTGCCTTAATTAAAAGGTGGTATGTGAAAGTGATCACTAATTCCCTACTTACATTTCAATTTTCATCATTGGCTCAGATACCTTACAGCAGAGTATTACTGCTGCTATGAGAACTGTAAAAGCTCTCATTCCTGAAGTTCACAGCATTAAACAAAAAAAAAGTCTCTCCTCATTTTACATGAGTAATGGGATTGAAGCAGGAGTGGGATTCACCACATTTGTCCTTCCTCTTTTTTTAAAATATGCTTATTTTTTAGAGTGCAGCCTCCATACAAACAGAAGACGAACACCAATGCTAAACGAATTCCCAAGTTTCTACTGCACAAGCACCTAGAACTTCTTCAGAGACAGATGAAAGGGCAAGAAATCAATAAAAACCCCAAAAACCCACCAGTGTGCCAACATTATATTAAAAGGCTAAACAAACTACTCCTTCTTCTCTCTACGAGGACACAATGACTCCCCATTTAACAATGAAATTAATAATACGTTTTCTCAAGTATATCCTTTGAATATTATTTTTCCTGAACTGTGGTTTTGCTTACCTAGCTCAAAATGGGACCTTACCTTTTCATGGATGGCTCTCCGGTTTGACGGCTGCACCAAGACCTTGTATCCCATCTGTGTCAATTCCTTAACATGCTTTGGTGCTAGAGGTGCTCTTCTTTCCCATGCATTAACATCTTCTCTCCTGATTGCCAGCACAGACTTACGATGATGCCAACACTTAGCGTGATGGAACGCACACCTACCGTTTGTGTGACTAAAGGCTCGGAGCATGGTAAAGCCTGATGGCAGCAAACACAAAGCAGTAAAATAATACATGCATATGTATGCTTCAAACATTGTTTGTGCAAAAGTCTTGGTCTCCTTTAACATCTGCTGTAAAACACAAACCAGATACTTCATACTCTAGTTACACCCTACTTTTGTGAGACATGAATTTACTTTCAGCGTACTTTGTTGTGTCTCAGTTTGGTGGGGTGTCCTTACAGAAACAAATTGTTTGTACTACTGTAAAGGAAGGCTTTTAAAGTGTTCAGTGTACCATGTTTTTAATTACACTGCTTAAAAAGAATGCAGGAAATGTAAAGATACCAATTAAATTCATTTGGCAGCATAAACATGCAAAGACCAAGCACTTATCAAAAGCTTGTATCAAGAACAGTAAAAAGCAACAAAAACACGGAAAGGAAGTAGAACACAGGACATAATGCAAGTAGTTGATTAAAAGAGAAAGCCCAATATGTAAGAACAATGCTAAGTATTTTTACATAACTAATTCTTACACAAACTGAAAATGGAAGATAAGGACAAGACCTTAACTACTGTTTAGCACTCAGCATATGTGTGGCCAGGAGCAACAGGTTTTCTTTCTAATCAAAATTTTATGCAAAGTGGAAAAGCTTTATCAGTACAGATTCCCACTGCAGAGGATTATCCCTTTATTTTCTCTCTCCTCCTCTTCACTCCCAATGAAGCATATATGCCACTGCTTAGCTCTGCTGTGAATGGCAAGGGCTCTGCACAGGTCCAGCACCAAATACCTTGGAGCCTAAGGACTTCTGGTATCTAAGTGATTAAAAGATGTGGATCTCAAAGGTAGAGGCTTCAAAGATGTGAACTTTGTTTCCAAACCAATTTTAACTGATAATTACATGCATCTCTGTATCCGAATCACTTGGAAAATCCTGTTTGTCCTCACGCCTCAATCTTCTAAAATCTCTATAAGCCTAAAGCCTGAAGAGGTCCTATTTAACGCCAGGCTTGCTTAAACAGAAAAACTAGCACACAAGGGAAGGCCTGAACGGAAGCACAGAGTCCTCTACGTTAGCTCCAGGTGTGGTCTTCCTACCATCGCTAGATTTGTCCACCAGCAGAAGTTACTGTACAGAAGTTGGAGTTATGACACTGCTCTTCAGCAGTTGCTCTCAAAACCAGAGGAAGCCTTGTCACACAATGTCACTATTACTGCACGCTAAAATGTAACGATGAGAGCAGTTCATACCAACGCACTGTACCTCACACCCAAGCCTGCAGTGAAGCAAATTTCACTCACACAGAAGAGTCCTACAGGAAGAAAAATGCCGCTTTCGAGAGGGAGTGAGCTGCCCTGCACTTACAGCACGCGAGGGGAAATCAGGGCAGTAAGCAAACACTCCGAGTGACCTCTGGCAGGCCAGAGGTTCATACGCATGCCTTCCCGTGTATGCTCAGGCTTAGCCACGGAGATACTGATGTCCTGTTGTAAAGGTGAAAGTAACTTTAGAATTCAAAGCCCGCAGACTTGGTGAATCCTCTCCGGCCTCCTGAGCCGATCGCACCGGCTCCTCACCGCCCGTCCCGTGTGGGCTGCTCCACACCACTTTCGGTTTCCCTGAGACTAAAATAGCGCTGAGCAACATAGCAAAGGCAAAAAAAAAAACCAACCAAAAACCAGAACACCTCCAAACCACCAACGCATTTGATTACAGCACACAATTTGAACGTGATCCTATTTCTAGAGTGAGCTGAATACACTTATACAGGCAACCTCTGCCTCCCCTTGAGACCCAGCTAAACTAAAGCACCAGGAGGGACGGCGCGCAGGAGAAACGGAAAATCCCCGTAAAGAGCCGCAGGCGGGGGCAGGAGGGGGCAGGCGGGGGCAGGCGGGGGTAGGAGGGGGCAGGAGGGGGCAGGAGGGGGCAGGCGGGGGCAGGAGGGGGCAGGAGGGGGCAGGAGGGGGCAGGCGGGGGCAGGCGGGGGCAGGCGGGGGCAGGAGGGGGCAGGCGGGGGCAGGCGGGGGCAGGCGGGGGCAGGAGGGGGCAGGAGGGGGCAGGCGGGGGCAGGCGGGGGCAGGAGGGGGCAGGAGGGGGCAGGAGGGGGCAGGCGGGGGCAGGAGGGGGCAGGCGGGGGCAGGCGGGGGCAGCCGGGGGTGGGCAGGCCCGCGGGCAGGGGGAGAAGCGCAGCGAGCGGGCGGCACCGGCCAAGGGAGGCCGTGGCGGAGCGGCCGCCCTGCCGGCAAGGGCGCCAGGCCGCGCTCGCCGCCGGGGGAGCGCCAGGCCCCGCCGCCGGCTGCCGGAGCCGGGCGGCGGCAGCGCCGGACCTACCTGGGGGCGAGCGGGGCGGCGGGGGCGGCGCGGCCGCTCGGCCCGGCTCCCTGCGGCGCTCCGCCGACGCCCAGGGCGACAGCCAACCGCGGGCCGCCCTCCGGCTACACCCTCCGATGCCCGCCAATGGGGAGGGGCCCTGCCGCGGCGTCACGGCGGAGGCCGGCCCGCCCCCTCGTCGCCCGCGGCCCCTGGAAGGCCCGCCGCCCCCGCCGTGCCCCCCGGCGGCGGCCCGGGGGGGGGGGGGGGGGGGGGGGCGGCGGCGCGGCCTGCGGAGCCCCGGTGCGCCGCGCCGCGGGGAGCCCCGCCGGGCCCACGCGAGTCCCTGCCGGCTGCCCGCAGCGGCGCGGCCGCCCCCCGAGGCGGTACCACGGGCCCCGGCAGCGCCCCGCGCCGCAGCCGCCCCCCGCCCTGCCCGGGGCGAGGCCGGGCACAGGCCCCGCCGCAGCGCCGGCCTCCCCGCGGCCTCCCGCCCCGGCCGTGTGCCTGTAACGCATCGGCCCGAGCTGTTTCCGTGCGCTCGGCCACGCTGTTCCTTTCAGGCGTCTTTAACACGGTACAGGAGGCGGTAAAAGTTACTTCGTCTGACAAACAGAAGTGACACACGACTTCTTGCGTTTGCTGTTGACCGTTTTCAGCTGGAGCTTAGGCCTTGAACTAGGTCCTTTACGGTGGGCCTCAGCCACGACGTTGGCTTATCACAAATAATAAGGGGGTGTTGTAGCTACAAATCATGAAAATTACTGTAAATAACCAAAGGAAAGCCCGAGGCACGTACCGGGTTTGCGGGGTGAGGAAGAGTTTCCTTTCGGAGGAGGGCAGGCTGGGGGAAGTACACCCCGGCCAGTCTCCGCGGGGCAGATGCCGTTGGTGTTGCCAGTCTCTGTGAGCAGATGCGAGGACATTGCTATGGAGCGTGAGGACGTGAGGCGGCGTGCCTGCACTCGGCGGAGCAGCGAGGACTAAAGGGTCTGAGGAGAATTCGTCCATGTCCCACTTTGCCACAGTGAGATCTTGCTGTGATGAGGGAGAAGTTGGAGCCATGGCGCAGCCTGCTCCACCTGTACTAGCCACTATCACTTGACCTCTTTTTAAGAGAGAGTTAAATTTTGACGGTACTGCCACTACATGGTTTTAGAGGTACGTTTTCACAGATTACTCTCTCCTTATAGTTTTCTGACTTTTCTTTAAAATCATAATATGACCCTGAGCTTTTCCCTCTCGTCCTCCTCCTGCTTCTGGAGGCAGCGTTCGACTGACAATGATAATCTGTGACTTCAGTTCCCTGGTCTAGAGGCAAGTATTTTCCTAACTCAAGGCAGGACGTGAGAGCTGGAAAACAGCATCAAGGCTTGACCTGCACTTCAGGTTTGCTACTGTAATACAAATGGTACAGGGAGGTGTGAATTAGGGAATAAGACGTGGAATGAATCAGCAGAGATTTGGGGTGCGAAAGGAGATAAGGACTGAAGGGAGGGATCCAGGTTGTGTAGTTTGTGAGAGTGGGAGGTGAACATTACCGAGTGAGACCTGAAATGGATCAGCAGAGATTTTGAGAGTTTAAGGCCCCAGCAGAATGGACAGAATCAGTGGGGTTTAGAGATGCTGTACGAGTACAAAGCCTTTCTCTCCACTCACTAACCCCCACGCTTCCCTGCCCAATCTCAATGTCCAGAACCTTCTACAGTCTGCCTCGTGTTCCTGCAGGATCTTCATCCCCGTCTTTTCCTTGCTGGAGAAGAAAGCTCCTCCATCTAACTCCTGGACCCTTCTTTTCCTCATCTTTCTGATGTATGAGGTCTACAGCACACCCAGCCCTGCAGAAGCTCCTGCCCATCCTTCTGCTCTTCCTGGGAAGACGTCCATTGTGGTAGGTAGGGACTGTGTCCGTAGGTGAGAAGAAGTGGCTGTCTAGAAGAACTCGAGGAGCACTGGATCTGGGAATCCGACTGCCATGAGAACAAGGGCGGTAACTGCTCTTGGTTTCCAACCGAATAGAAGTAAATGAAAAAGCTGTGGTAACAACAACAACATCAGTACTTTCTAGATGAGAAGACAGGTTGTCAAGATACAGCATGCAAGCTGCCCCCATCCCTTGGTAGGGGTCAGAGGAGGAAACCACACCTCTCAACCACAGTGAGCTTTCTGCTTGGCCCCAAAGACTTGAGGGAATATTGCTATTGTACAGGGGCATTGTGTGTATGCCCTCAATGTCTAAATTCCACTTTGTGGGCTTAATAAAGCACATATAGTTCTAGAAATTACATGTGCAGAGTATAAATATATCCATGCCTTTTAGAAAATATCTTTTTTTTCTGTTTTATTGATAAACTTTGCCAAAACTGCTTCATTTGAGGCAGATTCAGTTGAAGTGCAGAAAGTGAATTATAGAAATTATGCCATTCTCATGTTCTCACACTCGGTGGCTCTAAACTACTTAAATAACTGATTTTTCAGAGTTTTTTTTTCATTTCATGATGAAATACAAATATGGACTTTGGCAAAAATGGAAGTGTTGGTATGTGCAAAGTTGCTTGTTCTTATCTTTACTCATCCACGAAATTCAACTGAAATATGACCATTCTTCTTGCAAAAGCATGTAATTATTTGGTGGCTGTAGGATTTAATTCAACCATGACACTGAAAAATACGCAATACTGATGGTCCCTCATCATGCTATGTCATTTCTTCATACTGAGCACTTCAAATTGTAAACTAGTATAAAGTACGTGGCTGAATCCGTCATTATACTCCTGCATAGCTTGGCTTTGATTAAATTAATGTAAGTATTTTAGGAGCTGCCTGCTTTGTTGAATTAATTGAGAAACAAACCATGATTAATCTATTGCAGTAAGTAGACCTCACCAAATCGACGTGAAGGGGTTCTTTTGTTATTATTTTCTAAGTTTTTGATTTTTTGGGAAGTTCTTTCTTTGAGTAAGATGTTATCTCAAGACTGTCTACAGTAGTTTCTTATAGGTTTAGTACCTAATTATTTCTCAGTACTCTTCTAACTTTTGCAGATGGGAACCTGAACCCAGAGAAGTGAAGGATGAAACCCACATCCTCTGCCTTGCCCTGGAGTTCCCAGGCCTGAGCTGGGAGCTCAGCCTTTGCGCTACAAGGAAATGGATGGAGAAAATTATTTACAGGAACTGAGTGGGAGCCACCCTGGCAACTCAGCAGAGCATGCCAGGAGAAGGTACCGTGCCTGAACCTAGCACTGGTTGGAAAGGAGCTGACTTCTTTTGCCAAGAGCTGTCAGCTGTGAACTCTTCCCCAGGAGGTGGGCCCCTTTGCCAGCCCAGATCTGCCTTGCCAATGGAAATGTTACACGGATACCCTCCCTTGTCTCACATGCTCCGGTTTGGCCACTAGCCAAATGCTTAGAGCACTCTACTGGGAAGTTAAGGGCTGTTTTCAAAGTTGCAGTGTTGTTCAAAACATTGGCTTAAAGACATGTGTCTGTGGCATAAGGACTAGAAAACTGGGGTTTTGAAGGTGAGCCTCTTTCAGCTTTTTACATTGGAAGAGGCTATGTGTAAGTGACTACTCATAACTGAAGGGTCTTACATCTGAGTCACCACTGAATGCCCTTGCTACTGTGATGGTAATGAAAAATTTTTTGCAAGTTCCCACTGTCTTTTGTGGGGGCCATGATATGATCCAGACACCTACTAGATCCTGTAGGTGAGAAGGGTAGGTGGATTCCTAGTTTGAGAATGTTGCTTGGATATAAGCAGGAATGAAGCTCCAGTCACCTCAGCAGGAGCCCAAACTGGATTTAAAAAAAAAAAACAGTGGCTAGAACCATTTTTTAACACCAAAGTGTTTTACTATCAAAACATTTCTATTGAAAGAGCTTTTATTTTGAGATTCCTTCATGTGTGTATGAAGACTTCACTTGTAGCTAAAAATCTATATATGCCACTTCACTTGGGGTCAAAGTATTCTTTGTATAATTTGAAATTATTGGGGTTTGTACATTTTAGTTTCCTGATCCTTTTAGAATGTTCTTCTCGGGAAATAAAGTTCCAGGCTGGGCCAAAACAGTCAGCAAGCCAATGATCCATCCATCTCTACCCACAGAGGTATACTTGGTGACTCTGGCTGTATCCAGCAGCAGAATTTTAAGTGCAAGCAGGAGGAACAGAACAAGTAAGGACATGAGATACTCTGCCAAAATGCGTATTGGAGAGTTGACTTCTGCTACAGACTTGCCACCTCTCTGAAGGAAGATTGAGAATTTTATCAGCACCATTTAAGTCTCTTCCTGAATCTAAAACAGACCAGGTGAACTGCACTCCAAAAGTGCCTATTGTGCTCCTTAGAGAAAAAGGCAGCCTCAGTAACCAGCGTGGACTCACGCTGTGGCAGTATAAAGCCAGGTAAGATGAATCCCACCTGCACTGTACTGTGTTGCAGATAGGGAAGGCAGAATCGCTTAAAAAGAATAAAATGAATTTGGAATTCAGGTTTTATGAAACATGCTAATACGGAATCGGAGCTGTTTTCTGTAATAAATACCTCCTGGTTTCGGTGGACTGTGATTCCATCTGTCTGACAATCCCTAATTATAAGGTCTAATTCTTACCCAGCTGGAACGCTTTTTACTCAGCACTGTGGGGGGAGTGCTGACTTCCATTACAGTAACAATAAACTCCCAGAGCACCTAGAGAGAGGTGGACTTCATAGATTTTATTCTTAGAATATCAAGGATAAATCTTGAATCTGTTGAAGTCAATGAAAAACTCACACCAGCTTCTGCTGGGCTAGAATTTCTCCCTGGGTCTCAAATGAACAGGGGAATTGGCATCCTGAAGAGATTTTTGCAGACTGTGTATCTACCTGTCAAACCCTGTTTCTCGTTTCATTCTGATTTTATACTGCAGAGATCAAGAAGTTCCAAGAAGCTTTCAGGCTTTCAGGCAGAATGAGACTATTGAAAAACATGACCTTTTATTCAAAAGCCACTACCTGCAGTGGCTGTTGACTGCCACTGTGAATACTGACCTCACAGCAGAGTACTAGACATCACTGAACAACAGAGTGTTGTGTTCTCTACAATCATGTAGAGAATATATTTACATTCCTACTGCCCAGTAGGGGAAATTGCCATCTCTCAGGGCTTACAGCACCCACAAAGAAAGACCTTTGGCTTTTAGTAACACCTAAGGCATAGGGTATATATGTTCACATTTGTACACACTAGAATTCACAGTAGCATCGTCTATGACCATGTTCACCATAAAACTTGGTACTTCTGCATTTGCAGTGCACATTTAGATTGCTGCATCAAATTGAGATGCCCTTTTAAATCATTCTCATAATTCCAAAGACCCCAGATAAGTATTTTAAAATTGCTGTGCAAATAAACCTAAACACAGAAAATTACAGCCTGTGATATCAAATTAGTGAGTTGACTCATTAAAAGACAAGTACTAGGGTCATTGCAAGAAACCACAGCTGCTCAGCTAAAATAATCTGTCTGAAATATACTTCCATAAGAATCTTCATTGAGTCTATTAATTAAGACTTAGCGATACTCACACTAGTAGGGCTTTCAAATGAGTAACAATCTACCACTAAGTATGGATCCATAGTGTGAATAAAATCAAAACCAGGGCCTTCTTTTGAGAGAATCAGGGTTTAGTGCTTAAAGAGTCCATTAAAGCAATTATGCCATAGCTGCATTAAAAGTGCAACCTTGCTTCTGAGGCTCTTTCAGCAAATAATGGTTATCCCTGCCTTAGCTCCTCCAACAGCGGTTTGTTTCTGCAGGAAAGTGCTGACCTTCTTCTGAAGAAATCACAACAAAAACTAACAGCTTTTTGCGTTTATTTAGCGCTTTCCATTTTTGTACCACTGTCTTTATCAATTTGGCAGTAGGAGAGTGTGTATTACTCACATTCTAAAGCTGCGAAAACCAACACAAAAATTGTGGTTCAGCCCACGATTCACATTCAGATCAGCATCAGAAGAGAAGTTGAGGACTTCTTGAGTAATGTTTTTTGCAAGAGTTCTTGATTCTTTATGGGCCTTTAAAATCAGAGATTTAAAAATTATTTCAAGAAACCCATGAAAATAGTAAGAAGTATGTAACATGTATAGTGACAGGTTCTAGACCAGCACAGCTATCTCCGCAGCCAGCTGTGTAGCCACAACTACACATGCAGCCATGTAGTAAAACAGAGCTGAGCTGGCTAAAAAAAAAAAAAAGCTATTTTTTAATGAGGATGCTTTTCATTCTCCAGTACAACTCAGCACACTCAAACAACTGAAGGTGTGTGCAGGCACGGGAACAAAGTGGGGCAGGGATGGGAGGAGGGAAAAAAGATGCCTGCTTAAGCCATGATTGCTGATTAAAAGAAAAATGCATATTAGGCTATTGCCTCAATATGCTGGGGTTTGGCTTCCATTGAGAAGCACGTGTTGGAGCAGGTCCTGAAGCACAGGGTCTAACCAAAACTTTACCTGAGAATAACAAGCAGCTGTCCCAAACTAGGTCCCCGATGTGCTCCTGCATGTAATCAGGGTGACAGTATGCCCAAGGGCCAGTCTGCTTTCAAATGACATGTGGTTTCTGGGTGTCACAGTAAGGCAATTCTGGAACATCTTCAGAAAAGATTTATCAAAACATTCCTTTGAAGGCACTTCTGCTTTGACCCAATATGTGTGCGTACTGAAATGCAGGAATTACCCTTTAAAACTAGTTTTCAGTTTTGTTCAGCTGTAAACTGGACTATGGTTAAATTAGAATGGAAGTTCTTACATCATCAGGAGCTATGGGTAAAAATCAGGACACGATCTAATAAGTCTTTTGCATTCCTAATTTCTATGGTGCACTAAAAAAGAACAAACAAGGATGCAAATGGATGAAAGGAGGCATATAATGAATTACCATGCTTCCATTGTTTCCTTTTCTAGTCAGAAAAATACCAAAGTGCAGAAGAAGTTTGCCTGTTTGATTATACATGTAAATAAAACCATTTCACTTGTCAGCCTGTGTGTAGTGAAGCTAGTATTGACCTCAGGGCTATATAAATAAAATCTGCTTGATACAATATGTCCCTGTATAATAAATGGATCTAACTGGTTATGGTTTATCATGACAGCCCACCAAAATTTAAGGTTGTACCATATATAAATGGCTGGGTTTATTTTAGCTAGTCTATACAGTTATTGGAAAATGGAGATGAGGATCCAGTTGCCACCAGATTTTCCCATATTCTGATCAAAATTCTTCTTTGAGACCAAAAGCAGTTAAAATGGAACGTACTGAGATTACCCATTACATGTAATTGAGATTACCTTCATCTCTTTAAGGGAAGAGGCCACTTGGAGACTTCCCCTCAGTTTTGGAGTTGCAGCTTCCCTGTAACACAAGAAGCCCAAGTGCATTTTGAGCTATATAAGGAAATTTCTTTATGGTTGCTATGGTTGTTTGAAGTCAAAATAGCTTCTCTAAATGTAACGTGCAGTTTTTTCATGCAAAAGCACATAGCAAGCACAGATGGGTTACAAATATCCACATCTAATTAAACTTTTTTTCCCAAGTTTTACTAACCTCTGTGCAGGTACCTCCTTGCATCTCTAGCAAGGAGACCAAACCTCTGATGATGATGATGATGATTCTCTTCTGGTCAAAATGTCACCTCCAACATCTGAAGTCTGACACTGGCTGCTGAAGAGGTAAATATCGATTTATGTCCTTTGATTCTCAGCTCTGGCATTGTGAAGGAGGAATGAGAAAAGACTTGCTATGCAGGTTGTGTGTTATTTGCCATTTCACAATTAATAGCTCTATTATTAGTGCTTCTTTAAGAAGTGAGATCTTTGCTGTCTTTCTTTCCTCTGAGGTCCCTAACAGCTCTGGTAACTCTGTATAGTCCAGTAGAATCAAACTACTGTGAGGAAAAAGATCTGATAGTCCTAAAAGTAATGAAGTATCATCCTCGTTCCTACCTCCCCCTCCTGTTTATGAAAAGAACCAAATGAGTAAAGGGAGTGCAGAGAGTTTTAACACCCTGTCATGGGCAGAGCATAACTGCAATACTTTTACTGGAATCACCTTCATGAAAGAATTATGGAGGACAAAACTCCACTCTAGTGTCATTATAACTACTTTACTCTTCTCTACTGGCTCAAAATCATTAAAAGATTTTGGGCACTTTTCAACATAAGCCACATGCTGCTTCTATGACTGGGTGAAAATATATTCATGTGTGCCATGGTAATTTCTACATCCCTTCTGAGGCAGAGTCAGAGGAGATAGCTAGAACTTCTTTGAATCCACTAGATGAAACCAGGAATTCAGAAAGTCCTTCAGAAGAGTGGAATACAGCTTGAAGCTTGCCTGCAAGTCCATCTTTGCACCTTTGTAAGATCAGACATAGAAAGATGTATGCATTTTGCCCAGTTGCAAGTCTGTCAGTGTCTCATCTGTTCTAGCAGTGACAACTCTGGTAGCCCTGCAGTTTCTACATGTAGGCAGAACTTTGCAGCCTCACCTTTCCTCAGCACCACCGCCCTCACAAAAAGTGTCAGAGACACCTGGTGTGTCATTGCCCTGCGTAACAAGACGTATTGCAGCTGGCTCCTCTTTGTTGAGTGCTGGGAATCAGCCAATTCACTTGCCCTGTTTCTGTTGTTATATCTATAAAACTAAAGCTTCACCCAGACAGGTAGACAACGGAACTGCCTACATCCAGCATGATCAAAATTGCTTTCTCAAGAGTTAGTGCTTCTGCTTTTAAAAAAAGCTAGTGGATGTAGATTTGAGTCATATGTATGTACTGGGCTGGAAGGTGATCTTCAGGAAGCTGAGTATTTCTCTGCCCTTGGCTTGTTCAAGAATCACATTTGCAGATTAGCAGCATGAAGGCCATCCAGAGCGTTTGCCTGGTATTTCTGTCACCAGATTAACTAGAGTACTCCCTCTCCATCCTTCCCCCATCACATAGTTAGGACCATAATGTATTTTCATCTACCTTTCACCCCTTGGTCTTAATTTTCATTTTGTTGGTTTGTTCCAATCATCAAGCTTCTTCTCTTTCAGTTTCAGCCACTTGGAATAGCAGATTTTCTGACCCAAGCAAGAGCGTTTTTTGCCAGGTTGGGCTTTAATTTAGGGCAAACTCTCAGAGGGAGGGCCAGCTAATATGTTCCACCAGCTTACTACTACAGTTGCTTTCAATATCTTCCTCCTCTGATACCGCTGGCTAGCGTGTCCCCTGCCTACTACTTCTCGCCAACAAGCTTTGGTCTTTGTCCTGATCTGGTGTGATTCCCTGCTTGCTCGTCTCAATACAGCAGAATGATTACTTGAACCTTGTTTAGATTTTTTGAGTCTAGCCTCTGTTTCTTCACATGCCTACACAGACTGCATCTCATAATTTGTCTTTTCTGTGTGTCCTCTTTCTCCTGTCCAGAGAGATCCCCAACTGTCTTTGCTGGTTTGGGCAGTACTTCCTTTTCACAGAAACCCTTTTGTCTCAAGCCTGGTGTCCCCAGCCCACAACAGCTGAAGTGCAAGTTTCATTTGAGATCGCACACAGATACACACTCACACATGCACCTACACTCCCTCTCAAGCTCACAGCTCAGGGGGCAGGCTTGGCTTTCTGATTAATAGCTCCTCCATTATTCCCTAAATGCTCTTTTTTCCCTGGTGAGATTTTATCCCTGGCATTGTTTTTTTTCCTCCTTGCTCTGCCTTACAGTCTACTGTCATTTATCAGAGCAGTATTTTCAAGCTGAGGTAGACATCCACATAAATTAATAAATAAATCATAGTCATCTCATCTTCTTTCTTCACAATGTGAACTTTCCACCTCAAAATTTGTTAGCTGATGAAGCCTGGACTGAAATCTTTTTCTCCCTTGTTCTTCACCAAAATATGAAGTGTTCTTACATGATCGTTAACAGTAAACTCTGGTACATTAGGGTAAGAGCCTGAATAGTCTTGTAAGTGGGACAAAGCCTGCTCTGCCTTCCCATCCATGTAGCTATGGAGATTCCTTTCACTCCACCATCTGGAAGAGTGCAGTGCAGATGAAAGACAGCTCTCCACAGAGGGAGTATGAGGGCCACGAACAGGACCTAGACTAAAAAAATCTAATGCCATGGAGATTTTCCTATCTTTTTAATCCCCCTATTTTGCTATGTGAATTTTATGACCTGGTTCCTTTTCCCTTGCAGCTGATTCCACCTGCCCAGGAATCTGCCTAGGTGTCTGATGCATAAAATGCTACTTTTCTGCTACCCTTTAAAAAATACTTTTGTACCCCATAAATACCCCATAAAACACCATACCATTAACCAAGGCACATTACCTTTCTATGTGATTTCCAACATTTAGATTTCTGAAAACACTGTAGGAAAAATTATACACCCACCACATACGTGAACACATTTATATGCACGTATACACACACATACAAACACATATGTGTATGCATACTTGTACTCTACGTCTTCATCTTCTTCAGGAAAGCATTTAAAATATGTCCAGCACACACATTGGGGAATAAAAAATGTACTGAAAACTAGTGTGCCACATAAATTGTTCGGTAAGAGGGAAAGGATTAAAAGCTTCATATTGTGTTTATGAAATCAGATCTTTGTGTCTCTGCTCTGTGTATCCCATATCATAAGATAATGAATAGTTCCATAGCAACAAAAGTCTACCACTAAACCGTTACCTTGATTTCAATTCTTGAACAGAAAGAACACAAAAATCAGAAATACCAGCCCTAAACTTGAGATAATAGCAATGATTTAAATAGGCTGGTTCAGAGTATCTCTTTAATCAGAAAATTAAAATGTTTATCATTTTATCATTGAAAAGAAGGACATTAGAATGAATCAAATAAGGCTGCCTTTGGGTTCACATATTAAATATTGTTTATGCAATTGTAAAGTCTTGGAGCCACCTCAGCAATTTTTAGGGATTGGGGTATTACTTTAACATTGATGTAGAATTCAAATTGCTAATGGCTCTGACACTATTCACCGAAATACAAGAAAGGGATCTCCTGTTAGGGAGATCAAGATGGAGAACAGCAGCATGTATTAACTGACTCAAAAGCAAATGTTTTTGCTACTAAAAGAGATTGTAATAAATGATCAAAATCAAGGCACAGGATGCAGCTCCATTTGTTAGTGGCCAACAACAAACTCAGAAAAATTCTCATGTTATTCAAAGTGATTATAGGACCATTTTTTCTCTCTCAAATATTAGAAACCAAACCACATTTCCAAAGAATTAAATAACAAACTCCCTGTTCCTTTTAACAAGAGTACACTGTCCTTCTGTTGTGGGGTCTTACAGTTTACGTATCAGTTTCCATATGCATAAAAAACAACTACATACTTTCCTCAGAGCAATATCCCTGGAGACTTCAAGAGGTAAGACACTGAAAGCAAAGATATATAATAAATACATAGTTAAATATACTTCATATGAGATCCTTGAAGCATTTGGCCATGTCCTATCTGCTCTTTTTCCTAAAACATCCATGTATGTATTATAGTTAGTCTCTCCTCCAGATACAACACTCGAAAATGCTTAAGTAAATTAGTATTTCAAGTGCAGTCATACTATTCCCTTGAGATCCGAGGGGCCCAATTCTCAGTTATATTTATATCCTTTTAACCACTTTGCAATGCAGTGGGCTTCTAAAACCTTTCAAATGTGTATAAACCGCCCCTCTGAGAATAACCTTTGTCTAAAGGCTTTCTTTTTCTGGTACAGCACTGGGAAAGGGCTCCAGAGCATCCCTCTTCCCAGAGCCCTGTGCCAGGAGACAGAGCAGGAGGTGGCACAAGAGCATGCCAGGAGCGTGTTTGGCATTCGGTGATCTAGAACTATGCTCTGGTTTCCAGGCCTCATGCAGAGTGCTGTATATATTTGCAGCATCCTTAACGGTTGCTGAGAAAACAAAACAGGAGGCAAACCTTACGGTGGCAAAAGCATCAGTGACACTTTATTCACAAGTCAGACCCTTTCGCTATGAGGGGATGAAAACATGGCAATGACATGCTAGAGTTTCTCATACCTTCCCAGCTATTTTCCAGAGCAGAGTATAATATAGCATTTTTGTCTAAATCTGGCTGGATATTATAATGCTTCGGGAGAGTACTTTGCTAGAGATCCCAAACTATGGAGAGAATTTTTTTATAAATACATACGTATGTGTGTATATTTACAATGCGTGCATGTGTGCATGCCTGCGTGTATATACAGAGAGACCGTCTTCTGAATTTAATTAAAATAATACAATCTACCAATTTTGCTTTCCTAGAAGAAAATGCAGTAGTTGACCATAGAATCATAGAATCATTTAGGTTGGAAAAGACTCTTAAGATCATCGAGTCCAACCATTACAAATACATTATACTTTATATGTCATAACTGATGGCAAGAGTAGTCTCCCTGAATATAACAGAAACAACATACTTTGGTGTAATAACAGTTCAGAAATTGAAAAAAAAAAAAAATTAGATGTGACCAAAGTGAAGGATTTTTCCAATAATACACTTAACAAAAGCATTCAAAGATTTTGATCATTCAGTTCAAACTGAAGAATCTTGGTTCAGCAAAAATGAAACTTGTTCTTTTATTTTGAACAATTATTGCCATTTCAAAATAAAATTACTTCAGTTTATAAATAAATGTTTTTAAAATCTTAAATATCTAAATGTTTGTTTTTAAAACATTTGGGATAGCCATGGAATACTCAGTAAAAATAACACAAAGTCCTGAGTTATTTAGGTTAATCTAGGTGTCTTGATATTGAAAAAGAAGCCATCAGAGGGTGGGAAATGTATTTTTTTAAGTAGCACAGGTCTCTGAAGCCTGTGACTATTCTTTCTGTTGAGCTGAAGTTTATCCCGTGCAGTTCCTCCCTGACATAAAGCCAAGGGATTTGATTGACATTCACTCAACAAGCAGCTTAGGCAGTGTCAAGCATCACCCATTGCCAGGTGACATTACGCTCTGCCAGTGCCAGTGTGAAAGTAGGGTCCTTCCAGAACCGAGGTGAAACACCAAGGGGCTTCTTGGACCGCTGCAAGGGGACTTGCCAGAGCGAGTTTCCCTCCTGTCAGGTGATCCTGCATTAAAAAAAAAAAGTGTTCGCCATGAGAAATTTAGAAATGCAAAGGAATGTGACTTTTAATCCCTGCGCATTGGAACAAATTCAACACATAGCATTGACTGCTGGCTGGCTCTGCGGAGGAGCTCCCTCAGAGGGACCGCTGCACTCTGGAACGGGGATCTCGCAATAGGTGACATTCCTGCCGGGTGCACGCTGCCATGTCGACAGCAGGGAAATCGCAAAAAGAGAGAGGGGTAGTCTTTAATGACAGCCGTAAATATGATTTGTCAAAAAACAAGAGATTTTTTTCCATGTGTAAGAGGGGAGGATGTTAGCTTCTAAAACATGTGAACGGGTGGGATTTCTTGCCAATCTTAGGCCAGGATATAATGTGTATGATGAGGAAAACATTTCCACTGCAACCGTTTAAAGTGCTGGTATATGTAATGAAATCCACGCATTGCCACTTCGCCAGCTCTTCTCTGCAATACAGAATATTTCCACTTGATGGCACCAAATTTTATTCTTTTTTAAACCTCAACTCAAAACAATTCTCTAACAAAAGAGATGCTGAATTCTGAGGAGATAATCAGAAGAAAAACATGCTTTTTTCTGAGCACATTTATTTTCTTAAAAATCTGCAGTTGTTTATAAGGAATACAGTGAATTTTTTACAGTGGCTTTCTCTCTTCTGTTTGACCATGACCGTGTAATCATTCGAACTGCCTATTTTTTTTCCCACTGCTTAGAGACTATCTCCTTTCAGTGAAGTAAAGGTTGCGTTATCCTATTGTCATAAGAGTCAGCTCCTGAACGTGGATGAATCACGCATTTTAAGATAAAATTTGGTTCTAGCCCCATCCTTGAAATTCATCATGCATTTGCTTGTTTTAAAAATGAAAGGCACCCGTACAGATCATAGCAAAATAACAGGCAATTTTTTAAGGGCTGAGTATCAATTTTGATTCTTACCCTCAATTATCTGTTTCTTATTACTAGTAATCACTGACTAGTAATTCTCCAACAGCCTTAACTACTTCAAAAACAACTTTTGAACCTTGCTTGTATGTTCTAGAAGTGTAAACAAGCAGAACTGTAGTTTAAATAGTTGTCCAGTTCTTGGAGATTTCACAAGCTTTAGACAATGGTCAGCATCATGTACAATGTACCAGATAATAATAGATTATGTACTGGATAATATTAGATTACAGTAAATATCCATTTCTTGTTTCTTATCTCTTCTTTCAGCAATAAGCCGAGTAAGGCAGGGCTGAGTCCTGTGTCTGTGCAGCACCTGCATGGGGGAGGGAGGATGACCCGGTTCATGACTAAGCCTCCCAGATACTACAGTGACACAAATGATGTACAGAACCATCTGTGGAAGTTCTACAGCTGCAAACTAGCATTTTAGCTTCGTATAATGAGATCTGTCACGTTTCTGCCCACAAAACAGAGAATGCAGTGCAGCATTGGGGATTAGAAGAATGAGGGGGGTAGTCCTAGACAGGGAGAGGATTGGGAAGCAGGGATAGGTCAGTCCTGTGTATGTCCTCATCCAAAATTCGGGTACCAGTTAAGGGTTTTCGAGGCAAAGCGTAATACCAGAAGTCTTCTGCCACTGGCTGTATTTTTATCTGGGCCTTGTAGGAGTAGACTCTGCAATGCATGTTTTGTACAGACATTGTGCATATGTGCAGTAGGCAAGCACTTAGGATGTGTTGTATTTATTGTGCAGGTGCAAATAAAGTGCTTAGTATGTGCAAAGCAGGGCTGACACTTCCCAGATACATCACATTTACTGTGTGTCCATGACAGAGCTGCTCTGTGCATGCACATGCACCATCACTTCGATGTTCAGATACGCAGCATGATTGGAGCTACTGTCACTGTCACTACCATGACCAGGCTGCTAGACGTCCAAAAGTCTCATTCAACTTAAAGGAAGGAGGACTTCTTTGGAAAAGCCTAGGTAGAGGTTGTTTTCATCCGCTAATCACCCTCCCCTTCTACCACCTGCTGTCTTTTCCTGCCCTCAAGGTTCAGACTTCCCAGCTGAGTCCTAAGTCCTCCTCTACAGGACTCCTCTGATCCGGAGTTTTAAAGGATTATCCAATGCAACCTCCAGTGCACAAATCTACGATCAGACTGATTTCCTGTCTTCTTCAGAAGTATCTTGCAACTCTAATTTCCACAAGGTTTCTCTCTGTTCTGTGAGGAAGTAAGCCATTTACCCAGTCCTGGTTCCCACCAGGAAGATTTTCACACAACCATTAGCTTCATTTGAGCCCTATTCTTGAGCTTAACCCCCTCTCTTTGAGGATGTGAACATTTCAAGTAGCTGGGGTTCTTGGACCAGGAACTGAACTCAGTCACTGAGATCAGTGTCTCTCATAGGCTGCCTTTCCTCCTTTCCTCTTTAGAAGAAGAACATGGAAGAAAGCCCAGTCCTGCAAATGTGTAAGGACAGCACTATTCATTGAAATTCAGTTATTGTTTTAAACAAGTAATCTTTTATCATTTCTGTCTAATAACATCACTCATGGCAACTAACTATTACTGTCATTTAACTTTACACTCTTCTGTCATTTCTTCCGTGCACATTGCTGTCATTCAATTACTACATGACATTTACGCTGTTTCATTATCTGGTAGAAGCTGAAAAAAAATGTAAGGAAATCCAAGAGCCTGTGAAAAGAGAATCATCCTCCTTTCTGGCTCTGGAAAATACAAAGAGCAATCATTACTAGTCAGAGCTTTATTAGAGATGAAAAATAGCAGCTGGGAGCAATATTTGTCTTTTCCTCACACAGAGGAAGAAAACTCCTGGCACCATAGCATCTTCCCAAGCCACTTCAGCTATCTAGAATGCAGCCCAAAGCTGCTTCTCCGGGAGCAGAGATCCTGCCAAGGCACGTCAGCCCCAGCACACACTCCACTGCTGCCGTTCTGCTGAACTATGTGGGGTTTAATTAACAGATATACTTCCCCTAGGGCAGAGGTCTGACAGCCAAACTCATTTTTCATGGGCAAGTTAATCTCACTTAAACCCTTAATTTTCCCTATTTAATAGAGGTTGGTCATGTTAGTCTGAACTCACAATTAAACCAGAAGTTACTAATGCCACAAAAAAACACCCTCCTTTAATTACTCTTTCCCCTCCCATACTCCAGCAACTACTTTTGCCTGAGTAGTATCCTGACAACATACCCATGATTTAGTTCTCATATTTTAGCAATCATTTACTGCTGTTCCACACAAATTCCGCATCCCCTCATTTTTATTACTGAAAATTATTTTCAATTAGAAATAGAGTCATGGGGCAAAGAGGAAATGTGCATGCCAATGCAAAAAAATTCTGCAAGCATCCTACCCACATACTCTTGCTTCTGTTTTTTTCTGTCACACGGGCTGTGTGTTTAATTATGGTTGATGTTATGACGTTGTTAGGAAATTACTGTCTCTGTGCTTAGATTCTGTATGGTTCTGACTGTAAGATAGTGCTTTGCTCACTTTCTGTTTAAAGATATTTCTGACGTTGTTTTAGTAACCACACTCAAGTCTAGGTGCCACACGCTAGTCTAAGTTTTCAGAGATGTGGTCCAGGCCATTTTGCATCCATATTAATTGTAGTGGAAGAGCTCAAGCATGACCCAGGACCCCCACATGTTTTACCTTTCCCAGGTGGGAAGCCAGCTGACTGGCGTAGGCAGGCGTAGAAGATGCCCGACATGTGGGCAGTAGGGATAAGCTGGGGCTTTGGGCTCCAGTAGGAGTTTAAGCCCTGAGGTAACATGACAGGCATGAGCCAGGGTACAAGAATACATATTCATTTTGCTGTTTATTCGCAGGCTTTTCAGTGTATCCATCTACAGTTCTCCATCACCGTAAACAGTCTCACCAAGATGGTATAGTATCAGCAGAAAAAAAATTAACTGACCACAGCTGTTGTACAGACTAATGCCAGAAGCATGTTCTGCAAGGACTTTAGAAAACAGAAGCTGCTGAAGAGAGATGAACTAAGTGGAAGGAGTTAACGGTGTTAATCTGTGCAGGATCTGAAGCAGCTAAGTGGTCTGCAGTCCAGGAAGCTGCTCATTTCCGAATAGTATTGGGCAAAAAGACAGAGATATCAGCAGAGCAAGGGTCTCAAGTGGCAAGCTCACTGAAGCAGAGAGGGAAAAATAAATCAGATAGGTTGTTTATGCCATTGAGTCTCATTGTTTTGTCAAGAAAAAGACCCTTCATAAAAAGAAGTGTTTTCTATGAGAGAAATCAGGAACCCACAGAGGCAGCCAGTGAGTGGGTAACCCAGTTATAGCTATTGATACAAGATAGCTATTTCACTGACAAATGTGACATGATGATCACAAGAGGATGACACTTAAAAGAAATACAAAGGAAATCACTAACAGAGCACAACATCATATTAGAAAAAAATCATTAGAAACCCAGAACAAGCTATTCAGAAGAGCAGAAAGAAATATTCACTAGCACCAGTGACAGACATGCTATAAACCAGGAAGGTAGTACCAGCAAATAATTACACACACATAAAATGCAGCAGTGTGGCACCAGACACTCCAGCTTAGAAACAGAAGCATGTAGCAAAGGCAAAGATGTTAGAGGTTTTTAGCAGATGTGGATTATATCATGCAGAAAAGGAATGTGTATCATTAGGGAAGCTATGTACAAAGTGGAATTGTTTTGGCTGGCCCACACTAAATCTTACTAATGACTGGACTAACTAGTTTGATAGTATGGATAACTGAGTTTCACTGCCCAAGAGGGTTCCCCGGCTCCATTTGTTCAACTATTTTGGAATTAGCCAATACCACCAGTCACATGGTTGTGTGGCAGGACCTGTACAGAGTTCTCCTTTTGCTAAAGCAGAGTCTATGTCTCCAGCATGGTGTTATTTATGAGCAGTTTCCATTCCGATGCTGTGTTGAATAGGAGGACTTCATTCAAGCCAAGTGCTCATGTGCAGGTGTCCCAGACAGAGCCAGGGATTCAGGCTGGGATGGTAAGACACAGGTACCCGATCTCTACAGGAATTTGTAAATCCCCAGACACAAAATGTGTATACAGTTACAGGTTTGAATGAGTATACATGAAGTATTTTTTTTCCTCTGTGTGTGTGTGAGGGAGAGAGAGGGGTGGGGAGAAAGAAGTAACTACTTATGCAAAGGGAAATTATGCAAAAAATAAGTTTCTAATCTTGGGTTTTCCCAAAAACCTCCCACTGAATTTCCACTGTTTGCTTTCAATTACCAGCCATAAAAAACAATTGCTTAAATCTCTGCCCTTCAGAGCTGAATCATCAAGCAAAGATTTAGTTCAATTGGATTTCACAGAGATGACAGGATCTGTCACTGACTTTAACAATGAAGATTTTCTCCTATGTCTGTTTTTACATGCCAGGTTTCTTTGTGCTTAGCTACAGTATTAGACATGATCAGTGTCATTCCAGTGCAAAAGCCCACCTCAGGCTGTTCTTTCAGAGCAGGGAGGGATCTGTTACGTATTACAGAGTTTTATAGCCAGAACAGGTGCTCCAGTCACCCACCTCTTCATCTTCAGGAGCATGCTCCTCTTAATTAAAAGAGTATATCATTCAAGGGTATCTTGTTATGACCCACTTTTGTCTTTATTATGGACAAATATAAAATGATGGTATTAGTGGTCAGATTGGGATTTAAAAAAAAAAACCCACAGTTTTGAATTCCATCTGTCTTCCTTGACAACAGGTTCATTCACTGGTGTGATGAAGGTTCAGGACAGAAGGAGCCAATAACAAAATACCTTCTCAACTCATAGATACTGAACCCTTGCATCTTTCCTTATGGCAAAGACCAGGAAAATCTCCTGGCTTGGGAAAACAAAGAAACAAAGCTAATGGATGTGATACTCCCTCACAAGGATCCCGTGAGACCTCAGTCTTGACTGTGCCCTCCAAAAAGCCCGAATACCAAGGGATCTATCCTCAGAAAGCTCAAAGAAGAACTGAGTTAGATCCCTAAGCCAACAAGTCACATTTGAAACCTACTCCCTTTTACTGGATAATAGCCTATACAATATATCACAAGAAAATTAGCAATCCCTTTACAGTGCTATTTGTGTTAATAGCTAATGAGCTATAAAAGCAACAGACAGGGTTTTTTTCTTCTGACTGATTCATTTAAATTTAACCTTAATTTGTTTAGATCTCACTGAGAAGCTGCTACCTTATTGTGAGCTACAACTGTTGCAATTAGCAGCAGTATCCCACTGTGAGTATAAGGCTGACTGCTTGGTATACATCTGCAGCGGAATGACACTGCCCAGATATCTATTCAAGAGATCAGACTACTGACTCCAAAAAAGCAGGATCATCTATAAACATTTATTCAGCAGCACATTTTGAAATGGACTATAGCATGGTAACATTTTGTGGGTGGAAAATATTGTTTGCCTTACTTATTATACCCACCATCGTTGATGCCCAAACATTTTTACCGATATAAACAGCCTTTAAATTTTTGGGATACACTTCCATCTTCCTCTCTTTCTATCTTCAGAATGCTTACATTTGGATTTAACATAACATCTTCACAAAGCAATTAGATACCAAAGTGGATTATATTTCAGCATATTCATACTATCGTCTTTCAAATATCCATATCTCATGCTGGTCCTACTGAAGTTGGTGGCAAAATCTAAGTTCTAAGAAGCTTCTGTCTAAGCTCTTAATAAAACTAAGTTACTTTATTAAAAATTGCACAACACTTTTCATTATTAGATAAACCTTGAGAAGTGGATTAAAAAATCTGTATCTAAATTGTAAAGATTTTCTTCTGCTCATACTGAAGAATTCATTTTTACAAGAAAACAGAATAGTATGGTATATCACCAGAATTTTTAAAAACAGTAACAAAGTAAAACTCTTAAGATACTTGAGAACATCCAGATCAATTAGGGTATAGTGTTCCTGACAGCTAGGAAAGTCCCATGGAAATGGAAAATTATTAGTTACAAACTAAGGTACCATAAACCATATTATATTTCTTCAGATTCCTGATAACACAGGGTAATTGCCTAACAAAAAAAATGGCTTATCTGACCAGTTGGACTCAAAGGAGAAAGGTTTTTTTCCAATCACTTTAATAGGATTTAAATTCCACTCTCATTTAAAAAAAAAAAAAAAAAAAAAAAAAAAAACAAAAAACCACCCTCAGCCAAACTCCAGAGACCCTCAGTGTGATCAGAACAGTCTAATTTTACATTAGTTCTTCGGTATCACAGCCTGGCAGGAGCCCCAGTGCTCAAGATCAAGGATCTCCAAACTGCAGTTCTTCATTGCAAATGGATCTCACACCCTACAAGTACAGCTGCCACATTGAGGAGATGTCAAATGACTTGCAGTGAGCTCATGCTGGACATGGGCTGCTGGTTAATTCAGGTCCCCAGTGGGGGGAAGAGGCAGGAAAGCAGGAATGAGTCTGCAGTCATTGCCACCAGCTTGTCTAGGTCTCAGCTTCACGTCTGATCCAGCCCCAGCAGTCTTGAGACCACCATAAGGCCCCTCCTAGCGCTTTCTCTCCTCGTGGCTTCCCAGGTATAAGGTATGGGTATGATGGCTCTCAAACATTTGAAGAGGTTGATAGGTATCCAAGTGTCAAGAAGGTTGCCTGCACTTCTTGCAAATGTTTCACAGATAAAGGAAGAAGCATTCCCTTTTATGTGACTTCGTACAACCGTGGGAAATAATGGGGAAGTTTGTATCGTCAGGTTTGCTTATGCTTGCCTTTGCTAGGTAAATACACTCATTCTCCAGTGATATTACTTTCAAATACTATTTTTGTTGGAAAGGTACAGATATCCAAAAGAAATTCCCCTCCAAGGAAGAGCCTTTTTCGAAAGCAAATGAAGGACAGGTTTCCTGATCATTCCAAATAGTTGCAAAGTTTTACCAATTCAATAAATTCAAATTAATTTTGAGATATTTCTTAAAGAAACAGAAGAAGTCTCCTATGAGTTTAATTTTTCTTCACTGAAGAATCCAGGACCTTTCTGTTCCCTCAGCTCTGCTAGCTACTAGAAACAGCAACTGCTTTGACATTACCTGCAGCAGTTACAGCCAGTCTGCCCAGGCACTTTGCTAGGCTATAAAGTCTTCATGGTTAAATACAGACACAACCATGGGCTCCAGAAAGAGTCGTTCCAGCTTGCACTGACGGGAGCCTGAGGTTTCTTAAAATCTACCAGGTGCAAACAAGAGCTACCTTTGATAATGAAATCTAACAATTGTCAGAATTCAGATCATCCAGCATGAAAATTCCTCAGTCTGCACAACACAAGATGCAAATTCAAGGGGAAAGTTGAAAACAAGCAAGCCGCACAATATCTTACATGAGAGTATTTTTCATTTCTTTAAACTGAGACACTGCGCAGCCAGGCATGCAAGACATGGAACAGCCACTGATTACAGCACGCACTTACGAGGCAGGAGGACTGGGATTTCATCCCTGCTTCCAAGGCTGCTTGAAAAGAGGACGAGGCTCCAGGGCACCCAGCTAGAAGAGCAGCTCTGTCCCCTCTGAAAGCCTGACCCAGGAGGGCAGGGGAAGGAGTGTTTTTTGCTTACTGTCCTGCTGGCCCCATCAATGTTTTCATGTCAGATGCAAAGCCAACTAGGAGGCTTGGAGGGTACTTTCACTCAGCATACTCCATGGCCTGAGGACTAGGATGGTCTCCCAGGATGCAGATGTTGGTGTTGTGAGTCAGCCCAGCAAAGCAGGGCACAGCTGCCCATCCTCCAGCTATGTGGATAAGCAACTTCACCACCAGCATATTATGCAAAAAGAGGTCGCTAGCACCATTTGCTGGGATTTCCTCCTGTCCTCCCAGCAGTCGTAATAGAGAAGAGGGATGCTTTGGTAACTGGATTGCTTCAGATGGCTGCTAGAAGAACTGCAGACTATCTGCAGTGAAGGCAGTACCTAACACAGGAGGGACTGAACGTCTTTTGCATGCTGCTAGAGGCACCTATGTCTCTCCATTGATGGTGTAGAAAACACAGACATTTATGTTTGTTTGCTTCGTGTTCAGATGCCCAAAATTTTGGTGTAAGCATTGCCCAAGGTAGACAGGCTGGTTTGATTCATGCCTTGAACAAGATTGTTCTGAATTGAACTTTGCTAAAAAGAAAAAAAATCCAGAAAATAAATGATTCATAACCTAATGACTCCATGTGGTGTTTGGCAACCACTTGATTAAAAAACGGGGGGAAGGGGTAACTGTATCTAAACGTTGGATAGGACTGTGGGACCCTTTGCAAGTTGGTGCTTCACGCTCCTTAAGAAATGAAAAAAACCCAGGCTAAGAGTTCTGTAAAAGAAGCAGACAGCTCGTACAAAGAGCATGACCAACAAAACTGGCTGGGAAAGCAAGAGTGCTGGTTAGTGAATAATCTCATAATTCCAGAATTTATCTTCATCGTGCACCATGGTGAAACCAAGAACTTTCAAAAGCATTGCAACCCCACCCTGAGTAACCAACAGTCCTTTCCTGACACTCACAGAATGAAAACTTAATTCCCAGAATCTGGAATAGCAAACAGCCTGGGAACTGGGGAATGCTCCTGAGATGCCTGACATCCACATTTAAATTATTACTATCTGCTTATGAGTTGCTTAAGCATAGCAAGATAATTTTTAATTAATCCACATTTAAAAAGGCGGTTCTCTTGCAAAATATCAGTACTGATATCGGTACCTGCAACTGGGCCAATCACATGCTGCCGGTCTGGGACCCAAGTGCAATCTCCAACTCTCTCTCTGGTCCTATGACTGTTTGTCATTTATACGAAGAGCAGCAGTCCAAGAAAAGCAGGAAAGACCAAAATAGACACACTGACTCTATAGCACGGGACAGACACTACTGAAGTGCTTGGAAACACGTGAGGCAGAAGGGGCGTTTGAATGGGAGTGTGACCTCCTCAGGCAAGAACCCAACCCAGCAGACTCTTCCTTACCCTTAAGCTGGTTATCTCTGGTTTCAAGCAAGTTCCTCCCAATACAACAAGTTTTTATACTAATGTTTTATCAAAATCTACTTGTAAACTTCTACAGAGAGTTATAAATGCTGGTTTGTCAAAGAAAGTTCTACAAAAAGATTCAGAAAAAAAAAGTACCTTATAAAGTAGCCCCCTCTGTAGTTAGTATAGAGACAGATGTAAGTTAAATAAAGTAAATGCAACTCAGCTGTGATGTACTCCGCTTGCATAAATTAAAGTAGCTCTTTGCCCACTGTAACTTCCACTACAAGTCAGTCTGGTGTGCAATAACATTCAGCATCAGGGAGGATTTAGAACAATTTCTGACTGCTTTTTCAAGAAATATGAGTTTTGCATTGCTGAGGACTCAGCTGCCTGTCTTGCGGCAGATCCGTTTTGGGGTAACTCAGTCTCTGCTGTAGTTATAATCCTTACGTAATTTAGTATTGTCACAAATATTGTAACCGTACGCTGCATTTCTAAAGATATGTGAGAAGAACGTACCTAAAGAACCAGCACGCTTCACAAGAACAGAAGAAACAGTGTTTGTAGGGAAGGGTGCCTCTGCTTCTTAGGACTAGCAAATCAAAACAGTCCATGACTTTATTACGTGACATCATAATAATTCCAGGTTGTCCACAAAAGTAATTATGAATTTATTTTGGTCTTTACCTAACTGTTCAGCCAGTTCTACTGCAGCTCTTCAAACTGAATATTCCCATAAATTGAAAAAAATGTTATCTAAATTCATTTCTCTGTATCTCGTGCACTTCCCAGTTCACAGGATGCAAAAGCATTACTGGACATAAGCAAGCATTGGCCCTTAGCTTTTAGTATTCAGTTAAAGTAGCCCAAAGTGTTTTTTAAGCTGTATTCTTGCTTATGATATGTAGATTAATGTATTTGCTGGCAAACATAAAAGAAAAAAAAAGATTATTTGATTCCTGCATTCCTTGAAATCATTTTTTATTATTTAAGAGCCAACATATTTTTCCTTTAAAATATAGTAGGTTAAAAGATAAGATTGCCATTTCTTTTTTATTTTCTGGCAAACACAAGAAAAGAAACAGTCAAAGCCTTTTCTAGTTAAAGCTAAATGCTTATTTTTCTGAATAAGTTGTGGTTCAGCTTTTGTTGAACTTCTTCAGCAGAGATTACTTTTACAAATTCTTGCTTGGTCAGAAAAAAATACTCATTTGAGCATATTTATCATCCGAAGGTTTTTCGTTATTTTTACTTAGAAAGAAAGTTCATGTTCGAGATTATTTCTCTTAAATCTGAGTTAGGCAAGGTTTTTATGTGGAGGTATAAACTCTTCAGACATTTCATGGTAACATCAAGAGATCAATAGGTGTTTTAGAAATATTTATAAAAGGTTTATTTTGTGTCATCAGTTGTATTTAATCCCTCTAAGCTAAAGTACCATGAATCAAGGTTTCTCTTACATGCTGTGTCAGTCTGCAACTGAATCTTATAGTCCCATCCCTGAAAATAAACATTTAACCTACCTGTGCAGTTGCAGATAAACCGCTCATGCTTACATTTGCAAAGTATCACTCTTTCGTTTTCTACCCAAAATAAAACTTATTATGAATTAATTTTTCATAGAATTAGTCAGAAAAAATCAGAAAGCCAGTTTCCCTATGCGTTTTAATTGATTGGTAACTGAAGATGATTTCTTAGAAATCACGTAATAATGGTGGTGAAATATTAGCCATCTCAAAGGCAGAAGGGGAGGAGTTTTTGTATTTCCACAGGCATGGTTATTGGATTTAATACTGTGCCTGATCAAATATGCAAAGATTTGATTACAACAGAGGGACTGAACAGAGGAGCCATTAAATAACTTCCATGAAAGCTTCAAAGGAGGACCCAAGACAGGCGCTGCTCATACTGCGTAATACCACCAGAGGTTTTAAAACGAGAAGTTTTGTATTGTTTCAAGTCACAGATCACTGAAGCGAAATGACAACTTTCTGCAAATCTGTGGGACTAACGGTGAGTCCAACCAGCTGTTGCCAGAGGTCGCAGCGTGCTGTGCAGCCCCTACGTGGTCATCCAAAAGTAACCCAGCCTGCAGCCTCGGACCGGCAGGAGAAGGGGGACCCAGCACGGAGTGGAGCTGGAGCTACCGCTGCTTTACGGGAGAGGTGGGAGCTACTACTGAATCGTTACTACTACAGTTGCCAGCAGGGTGCAACAAAATTCTCCCTCTGTAAGGATGGTGCCTGAGCAAACCAGTAGCCAACTAGCCAGTGGGTGGGAAGATTTACATGCTTACAGAGTTATAATTATTTCCTGTTAGCATGTCAAAACGCCACGCAGGGATTAGGTCCCTATTCTCTTTACCAAGCACCAAAGAACAAAATGGTGACTAAGCACACGAGGTGCCAAGTAAGAGCTTTCTAATTTCTCGTTTTCAAGCACTGTCCAATTAAACTGTTCTGGCACTAAGCTGTTACCAACGTGCCTTCATTTCATCTGGCTCCAGATGAATTTGTGACACTTTGTTTAGTCCCTCTATTTTCACCACTGTGGTAATAAGAGGAGGGAAAAAAAAAAAAAAAAGAAAGAAAGAAAAATTAAAAACAAAATGCTTCCTTGACTAAATATTGTCAAACATCCATTTTGGGTACCTTGAGATACGCTGGATTTCTATTTCACTACCTGTGAACTAGAGCATAGTTTTGGGTAGCTGTTGAAAAGCTTTGTGCTTAGTTTACTTTTTGCCATGCATGGATTTTTCTTTTAAAAAACAACAAACCCCAAAGGTCATTACTAATATCTTTGTCTCTTTTTTCCTTTTTTTTTTTTTTTTTTTTTTTTTTGTTGGGAGGTGATTGATCACCAATAAAGCAGCAGTAAAGCAAAGCCAGTACCATTTCATCTCAGAAAGAACTCTGTATCTGACTCTCTGAGAAGATCCTGCTGTTGCTGTATTTTATTTCTACAGCGATATATGGCAGCTTTGGTGATTCTGGGAGCTCTTTCAGATACACAGCGCTTTCAGCATTGACACGTTAACATAACTGCAGCATCCAAGAAGCACGGAAGGAATCTCAGTCCCATCTGAGAAATCCTGGGCAGGGGCGGGGGTAGAGGGCAGCAGCAACTCCTTTACAAGGGCTCTCTGCTCCGGTGTCCCATAGGCACCAGACTTGTCGCCCTTTTTTTCAGTACTAAAGTGAAGCAGTTGTGATTGATGGGGGCTACAGTGTCGCCGGCATGCTAATGCTCAACTCCGCAGCTCTGTTTTAGCAGATCCACACACACCAACACCCTTGTCCTCCCAGCATCCACGAAGGACTGGTAGAACGAGGCTGACCAGTTGTCATGCAGGATACGGATCGTAAGGCGATGATGCTGACTGGCAAGCAGGAGCCAGGACTTATAATCTTTCCTTTAGGTACAGATGATCCCATTTCTCCTACCAAAATTATTCACAATTAAAAAAAAGTATTAATTTTGTCTGTGATAAGGAGAGCTGTTAACAGCTCTAAGCTTTGAGTGTGTATGAAATTATAGCTTTTGTCTCTCGTGATGATTTCACCAGCTTTGAATTGCCTCTGACCATTAACTAGAAATTCACTTAACCTGAGATTAATCTTGAAAGACAGGAAATGAAAGGTAATGCCGTGCAGGCCTTCTGAGACATGTATTAATCCCAGCCTTTGACACAAACATGGTTTTATATAGCAAAATAACAAATGAGCTATCCTCATCTCCCTGTGAAGTCCCACATCTCTAGCATTTATCTCAAGAAATCTAGGAAGGAGAAACACTTATCCATGCCCATCACTGACTTTCTCTACTTCACCTTGGAATAAAACTAGAGTGCCTCATTTCCACTCCATTTCAAAACACGGTCACTCCTGCACGCGAGTTCCTTAGCAAAATAGCATTTTGCAGTAGGAAGACACAGACGGACCCAGATTATGCAGTGACTGCAGATCTTTTACAGGAGGGAAGGCAAAATACTGATTACTATTTATAAACCTGTAAATGGTCTATGGTCAGGCAACGTCGGAAATCCTCTCTCCCCCTCTAACCATACAAAAGAAATAAATTAACTGCTGCTGCCTGGGGAAGCCTGAACCCTTGTTTCTCCCAGCACTTCAAAAACAGTCTGGAGAAACAAGGTAGAGCAAAGAATTGCCAGGCATCTGGGTAACCAGAGCACGCAGTCTTCGGTGGTGTCTTCAGGCCTCGTGTAGATGTTTGACTTGCGACTGATGTTACACGCTCATCACAAGGTGGCCGGATTAGATTCTCCTTTCATTTCATCCTACATTTACATTCATATCCTTTTACCATGGTATGAAGTACTTTTATGACTGTTCTGGTATACCTGCAGTGCTTGAATAGTTTTGAACTGTTTAAGGGAGTTATAAAATGAAGATATTTCGCACCTTGCCAAGATAGTTGCAGTATCTTGTACTATCACACTTACTGAGCAATAAGAAAAGCAAGTCAGACTTCTGCTTCGATTTCTTTCACTCAAGCAGAGGCTCACAGAAATGGCACACCCGCGTAATTTCAGTGGGATCTTTGGGACATCTTGCCTTTCATTACACGTTGCAAAAGTTTACCTTTGGCGAGCAAGGAAAGAAGAGGAGCTAGCGATGCACTGTGGTCACCTGTTTTGGCAGGAATTTATCCCTGTGGAAGCCTGAACGACCCTCTCCTGGCCTCGGGAGCCGGGCAGAGCTGGAGCCAAGTGACCCCGGGGACGGATCCTCAGGGGAAGCCCAGCCTGTCCCCGCCGCTCCGCAGGGTCCTCCCCTCCCCTCCCGTCCGTGCCCCCTTCCAGCCCCCCTCCCAGGGGTCACTTCGGCCCGTCACACACCTCCGCCGCCCACGCCTGCCCCGCAAACCAGCGTGGAGAAGCGGGGAGCGGCTCCCAGTTTCCCCGAAGCTCCGTGCGGGGGGAACACGGGACATCCCCACGGCGCCGCACATGCAACGCGTGTCCGTGGGCTGCACTGGAGTCCCCCCACCCCAATCGCCAGCCGGGCTGCGGGCGGCTTTTCCCCGGGAGGCGGGGGGGGGGGGAGGTCACGACACGACACGACGGGACACGACGGCGCGTCCCCGCAGGCTCCGTGGGGGGCTGAGCCCTGCGGGGTCCGGCCGAGCTGTGCGCCCGACCCCTCGCTTTGCTTTTTACCGGTACAGCCGTCCCTTCGGAGGATTACTTCAGTAATCCGAGATGCGTGGAAGGAGGAAAAAGGCTCCATTCCCCTCTCAGCCACCTTCAAAGGTGCGCGGTGAGGCAAGAGCCGCCGGCCTAAACGTTAAGGCCGGACCCTGCTGGCTGCAGACCCCCCCCCCCCCCCCGAGAGGGGCGGCCCGGGGCGGGGGCGCCGCCCGCGAGAGGGCACCCCCCTCCTGGACGTAACGCTTTAGGCGCCGTTATAGGAGCCCCGCGCCTCGCTCCTTGCCGTACAGCCCAAACCCGGGGAGGGCTCCAGGTGCTGTAAAGGCTAGGCGAGAGCAGGGGCGCCCCGCGAGCCCACATCTCCCCTTCGCGAGGGGCCCGCTCCGGAGCGGTGCCCCGGGAGCGCCCTGCGCCTCTCCCCGGACCCTTCGGGCCCCCCCCCGTGTCCCCCCCTGCCCGGAGAGGGCCCCCGCGGCCGCGGGAGGTGAGCGGGTCCGCCGGCGCCTCCCGGCGGGCAGCACCCGTTTTTTCCCGCCCGTTTCGGCTGCCCCCGGGGGCGTCCCCGGCGCCCACCGACGAGCGGGCTCCGCTTTCAAGGCTCGGCTTGGCAGAGTCTGCTGAGCAGCTAATAACATAACAACCCGGCTTTGATCAATCCGAACTAATTACCCCTCTTAATTAAAGCCTTTAGCGGTCGGTTCAGTGTTTTGGCAGGGAAGCGGGGGAGGTTTGCCGTGAGCGCCAACGCCGCTCTCCCCGCCCGGCCCGGGGCCGCGGTCACGCGTGTTCAAATATTTATTTCCACCAGGTCAACGAATTCTTTTTTTTGGTTTTTTTTTTTGTTTGTTTGTTTGTTCGTTTGTTTTTTTTTTCTCCACGTGCAAGAATCAAACCGAAACTCAAATCCGTACATAGCGAACCACCTCTGTCCATATAGATACCATATTCAGGGGGAAGAGGGAGAGGAGGAAACCAAGGGGGGGGGGGGGGATAACCAGCAGGCAGCGGAGGCAGGGCAGGAGCGACACAATGGGAACATATATACATCGAAATAAGTAAAGTGGTGCAGCGTTCCCGGCTGGGGTAATACAGATCCCAAATAAATACCTCAGAAATTGGCTTGGCGCTTTTTCTTTTTCTTTTTTTTCTTTTTTTTTTTAAACCATCTCTCCACCTGAGATGCAACGACAACAATAACAAAAAAAAAAAAAAAAAGTCTTTAAAACCCCCAAAATAATTAATAAAAAGGAAGAAGAGGAAACAAGCAGTCCCATAAACGTTAGTGCCGATATAGAGCATAAGAATACACAAAACGGCTTAACAGGTGCATGCAAAGAGGCGGGTGGGCGGCGGGAGCTGCCCCTCAGGGCTGGAGCGGCGGCGGGCCCTGCAGCAGCGGCCCGGGGCCGGGGGGCGGCTGGTCGGGCCCCCCCAGCTCGGCGGGGGGCCGGGGCAGGCCCAGGGCGCTGTCGTGCAGCTTGCGGACGTGCTTTTTGAGGTCAAAGTTCCTGCAGAAGCCTTTGCCGCAGGTGGGGCAGGTGAAGGGCTTCTTGTCGTTGTGGGTGTGCATGTGGAAGGTGAGGTTGTACACCTGGTGGAAAGCCTTGTTGCAGATATTGCACTTGAACTGTTTCTCCCCGCTGTGTGTCAGCTTGTGGTTTTTGTAATTGCCTGGGAACGAGACGGGAAGGGCAAAGGGAGCTGGGGCTGAGAACTGGACGCTGCAAAGAGGAGAATAAAAAAAAAAAAAAAAAAAAAAAAAAATCCCCAAACCCTGTCCCGCCCGCCGACCTGTTAGCAGCCCCCCGCCTTCTCCCCATCCTCCCCGCGGCTGTTCTTCTGGCGGACGAGAAGGGAGTTATCGAATAAACCGAAAATCACATCAACGGCAGAAATAACCCCCCTGGGTTTTGCTTTCCCCGGGGAGAAAAACTAACCCAACTCCCGCGGTCGGAAGGGGAAAAAAAGCGGCGAACTCGTTTGCCGAAGTGCGCCGGGCGCTGCGGGGCGCGGGGCGGGGGCGCGGCGGGTGGGACGGCTGCCCCGCGCCCCCCCGGGAGCGGCGGCCCTGCGTGGGCCCTGCCACGGGAACTGTGCCGGGGCTGGCGACGCTTAAAATTAACCTAAATCTCTAATAACAGAAATTAAAAACCAAATCGACTTTTCCACCCCCACCCCCCTACGTCGCAAATTGTCCCGCCGCTTGACCTCGCCTCGGGGGGGGGGGCCCGGGCAAGGGAGAGGGCGCTGGAGACCGGTACCTTTCTGGTGAAATCCTTTGCCACAAAATTCACAGACAAAAGGTTTGTAGCCGGCGTGTATTCGCGTGTGCGTGTTCAGGGTCGAGCTCCGGTTAAAGGCTTTGCCGCACTGGTTGCACTTGTGTGGCTTTTCCTGGAGGGAAGCAAACGCCGGGTCACGGCTTGGTTTGCAGGGGTGTTTGTGCCGGTTTGCAGGGGTGTTTGTGCCGGTTGTTTGCAGGGTTTGGGTGTTAGCTGACGGCTCGCCATCGCCTCGCCCCGCTGCCAGCCCCGGGGCACCCCGCGGTACCCCAACCGCGCGTGGGGGCAAACGAAATCCCCCAGCGCTTCGGGCTCAGCCGCCCCCCGCACGGCGGCCGGACAGCGCCGGGCTCCCCAAAAAGCGTGAGCGAAGGGGTCTCGGGGAAGGAGGGAGGGCTGGAGGGCTGGAGGGAGGGCTGGAGGCTCACCTGCGTGTGGATGATCTTGTGCCGGCAGAGCGTGCTCGCCTGTCTGAAGCCCTTCCCGCAAACTTTGCAAACAAAGGGTCTGGCTCCCGTGTGCACCGGCATATGGCGAGTTAAGTTATAATGTGCATTAAATACCTTGAGAGTGAAATCAGACCAAAAAAAAAAAAAATAAAATAAAATTGCGATTAGAAGGCGAGAGCGCCGAGGGGAAGCCGTCGTTTAAAAATAAAGCAAGCAAGCGCCCGACAACCCGGCGGACAGACGGACGGGGGAAGGAGGCTGGGGAAGCAGGGGAAAGGGAGGCGGGCTGCGGCTCTACTTGCCTTTCCACAAACTTCACACGTGAAAACTTTGGGCTTGCTGCTCGGGGAGCCGCGGCTGAACTCCGACGTCTTGTAGGCGATTTTTTCCGAGAGGATCTGAGCGCTTTCTTTCATGTAATGCTGGAGCTGAGCCTGCGATAAGTCCTTGAAGGAGACCCCCGCCGGGTACTTGTCCACGGCCGGCAGCACCAGCTTGTTCCGCTCCGCCAGGTAAGCCTTGGGCTGGGGGTGCAGGGGAGAGCTGAGGAAATAAGAAGCCACCGGGTGGATGTTGACACTGGAGGACGGGTGACAAGGGCTGTCGCCTCGGTTGAAATAGCACAGGGCTCCCATGGCGTGGAAGGAGGAGTGATTGACCACTCGGGGTCTTACCAGTTTGTACTGCTGCAAGGGCAGGGCATCGCGGGGGAAATCTCCTTTCAAGCTCAGGGCACAGTTCAAGAGATCGCCGCAGCTAAAGGAGGGCGAGGAAGAGGAGTCTAAATGAGCCTTCCTGGGTTCCGCTCCGGCCACCGCCGCTTTGGGCAGGGGGTCGTACGCCACCGGGACAAAGGGGATCATGCAGGGGATGGAGGAGTTGAGGTGCAGCGGGTGCTTGGGGTCGCCTTTGGCCACCGAGCCGTGGAGGAGCTGCGGGACGGGGATGGAGCGGGGCTCTGGCGTCCGCGCCATGATGCGCTCAATGGAGAAGGCGAGGGGCTTGGGCGTGCTGATCATGTTGCTCCTGGCAGACAGGCTTTCTCTGGCCGGAGGAGTCGCTAGGATTTTGGTCGCCGTGTGGTGGCCACTATTGTCCATGGCTGGATTGCAATCGTTCGCCCGGTTTGAGCCGCTTTGGTAGACGCCTCTTCCCCCCCCCCCCTCCTCTCCCCTCTCTCTCTCTTTCACTCTGCCCCTTTTCTTGTCACTGATCTGCAAGGAGGGAGACCAGCGTCGCCGCCGCCACCATCCCCAGAGCCTCCGCCGGCGGAACCAGCCGTCTCAGTCCAGTGGACTCATGCCAGACCGTCACAGTTTACTTTGGCGCACCAATGACTCGGGACAATCGCTACTTATTTCTATCAATAGAAAGTGTTGTGTCAATAACGCAGCCAAGATCTCGCCAATCGTTAACTTCCAAGAGGAGAAGGTAAACTAGATAATTGCTCAATTCGCTTCCAACAGTCAACAGGAAAAGTTCCCCCCCCCCCCCAGTAAGCGGCTACTTTTCATTGGCGCCAGCGCCTCCCCCGCCCAGGGAAGGAGGTGTCTCTCCCTCCTTCTTGCCTCTCTCCCCTCTCCCTCCGTCCCCCCCTCTCTCTTTTTTTTTTATTATTATTATTTGCAATCTGCTTAACCAGGCTTTAGAGGCCAAGCAAATCCGAGATCAATTTTCTTGTTTGGCTTTAAGTGACATCATCTAAAATCATTGTCCAAGTGCTAAATAGGGATGTGAAACCCAATTCAAGGGCAAGCGCCAGGGTATTTGTCAAACGAGGTGCTGCAGAAGAAGCGGCTGGAGGGGAAGCTGTTTTTTCCCTTGCCACTTTCCAGCCCGAGCTCTCTTTGTGCGGGGGGGTGTGCGTGTGTGTGTGTGTCGGAGGGAGGGAGGGAGGGAGGGGGGCAGACGGCTGCTCTTGCTCCTGGGACTGCTCCCGGTCTGCTCGCTGCTTTAAAGAACGAGGTCAGGTGGCGGTGAGCTTTTGGAAAACCCAGTAAACACATGAGAGGCGAACTTGCGGCAAGCGGACGGCGAGAGCAACGCGTGGGGATGCAGGAACCGCCCGCGCCAAATCCAACGAGTGCTTGTGAGCAAAGGGATGAACCCAAACCTGGGGCTGGGGAAGAGAAGGAAAAGGAGGTAGGAGGAGGGAGTGCCTTTTAAATCTGAAGCACTATTTAGGTTGTATATAAAGTAACCTGCACCTACGCCAGGTATAGCTTCTCTGTCCTTAAATAACACACGCACAACACAAGTACCGAAGACTCAGGGTCGGTACAGATACACGACGGAATATACAGCAGACACGCTGCTTATAGGTGTATAGGAGAGGTGGATATATAGGTGTAACAGATGCGCTCCCTGCGTATTAAAGCGAAGCCGGGCGGCCCTGTTCCGGACGGGCGGCTCCAAGGCCCCGCGTGTTTGTCCTTGGAGCGAAGCAGGGGGTCGGGAAGAGGAGAGGGGCAGCGGTGGGTGAGGGGCTTTCTGTATGCACCCCCCGTCCCACCACCCCACAGCTCGGGGGCAGAACAAGCTCCCCTTCCTCCCGCCGGCCTGGGGTTCACTTGGCTGGCGACTGAGAGGCCGCTACCGAAATCCCCGGGAGCAGCCGAGGGTCCCCCCGTCCCCGCCAGCCCCCCCCCCCGCCCCCCGGGAGCGGGCGGCCGGCGGGGCACCGCGGGGGAGGGCCCGGCCGCTCCCCCCGGCGGAGGGGCCCACGGGGGACGCTCCACTCCCGCGGCCCGGCCCTGCCCTTCTCCGGGGCCGGGGGAGGGAGGAGGCAGGTCCCGGGTCTTGCTAGTAGAGAGCAGCCTCCGGCGAGGCAGGGGGGCCCGGCCCCCGCTGCTCGGGCACCGGCCGGGGAGCCTGCACCCCCCCGGCCCGGGACAACCCGCCTGCCGGGAAGCGGGAGCAGGGAGGAAGGGCCGGGGTCCCGGGGAGGGACGGAGGGATGAAGGAGGGATGTGACCGGGCCGATGCCGCCCTGGGTCACCGCGGCCCCGTTTGCGGAGGACAAGGCACGACGGTCCCTCCGCAGCCGGGAGCTGCCGTGCGAGCACCGGCGGGCTGCGGGGCGGCGGAGGAAGGGTTGCCCCGCCGTGCCCGGGACAGGCTGGCCGGCGGTGGGCCGTGGCCCGGGCACCCCTGGCCACGGGGGACGCGCCCCGCACGCCCCGCGACCTCCGTGTCCGTCCGCCACGATGGGTGCCGGCGTGAAGACCCTAACTGCTGCCCCGGATCGGGTTGCCGCAGCCTCCCGCTGCTTCCCGCATCGGCACCGGTGTCACCGACCCGGGGGGGAGGCGGCGGGGTCCCGGGGGGGCCGGAGCCCCGTCTCCCCCCCCCCCCCCCCCCGCGCCGTGCGGGGCGGCTGCCCCGGGCTGCCCACTTCTCCGGGGGTCGGTGTCTCTCGCTTATTTTGTGTCTGCCGGGGGAGAGTTTCCTCCTTCAGAGCAATTTACATTTAATTCAATCTCGGCAAATTTCCTCTTGATTGGTGCTGAAGAAGGGAATTATTGTTGAGTGGGGTTTAGAGGCTTCAAATCCCATATACTTAATATGTTAACAGCTTGCTCTTAACTGGTCTTTTTGGGATTGACTTTTTGACATGTGTTTGAAAGTAAAATATGTAGTGTCATTTGAGCAGGGTAAATATCCCAAAGCAGCAATTACAGCCCTGCCATTACAATTATACTGGCCTCCGAGATACACTCCTGCAGAAGCGGGAGCTTTATTATTCGTTACTTCTTTACGGATACGCCTCCCTTTCTTTCCGTACCGCACACGGAAACTTATGTTCGTGCCTAATTATTAAAGAGCGATCTAAAAGTCATATTTTATTTTTTTTTTAATTTTTCTTGTTTGGTTTTTTTTTTTTTTTTTTTGGGGGGGGGGGGAAGTCACTCTGTTCCGCCTCAGAGACGGAGCCTTGCTGGAGTTGCCCGCAATACAGCTAGCTTACTAAGATTAACGTCGATACATATATTTTTTTTCAGTCCTGTCCCGAGCTTTGCCTTGCGCTCGGACCGCATCTTTTTAGCGGCGTTGCAGAGCCGCCGAGCTGCAAATATCCTGCAGCCCTGCCGCTGCGGGGAGGTGTTGTGTTTTTTTTTTTTTCCCCCGAGGCACAGAGATTTACGGGTTCCGAGGGTGGCGAACAGTAACCTCTTGGCCGGTATCTTTTTGGAGGGGGCACGGGGGGCTGCAGGCTGGCTCCCAGCCCCTCTCCAGGCTGGCGGCACGTCCCGGGTCCCGGCCGAAGGGGCCGGCGGGGGAAGGAGCGGGCCCGCCGGCCTCCCAGAGGTACAAACCGTGGGAGGAATTAAGGGCAAAAGTTTTGCCTCGAGTTGATTTCGTGTTCTGGCCGGCAAAGCTGCTGTTCTCTTTTTCCCCGTAATCGGTTTTGCGTTTCATTCGCTCCTAAGCTATGTTCTTGATATTGCTCACTTGCGTTATTATCATAACGTATCTCCGCATGCACTCAAAAATCCGAGTCACCGGCGAATTCATCTCGTCGTCAGGATTAACTCCAATCCGATCCCAGAGGCGATTAGAGGGAGGTAAAATACCGCCTAAAGCCTAATCTTTAATTTCTTCCTCCGTAATAAAATGAATAATTCCGTTGCGTTTTTAAGTAAAAAATGAATTGAAAAGGATAATCACTCCGCTAACCTTCTGTTGCGCGTATTAATCTTTTCCTGGAAGTGTTTTAGCGCAGCCCTGCCGCCCGAGCAGGCTGCACGGACCGCGCTCCCTCCGTGCGCTCCGAGCCTGCACCCCACGCGTGGGGAAGGGAAGGCACCGGCCGGCCGCGCTGCGGGGCCGTTCCGCTGGGCCGCTTTAATGTGGAAGGTCGTGGGAGGTCGCGGAAAACGCTTCTGGCCGCGGCACCGGCCGACCCGACGGCGCCCGGTCAGAGCCTCATCGCTGTTGTGGTTATTGGAAGAACCGGTATTAACGGTGCAGCCATCGGGATGGGGTAAAGCTGGGGTCTGCTCTCGCTAAACGCCACGGCGAGCCCCCCCCCCCCCTCCGAGCCCCCCCAACCCGCCGCCTTTGCGAAGAGGCGATGCACCCCCGACACGGGACTAAAGCTCCCGCCGCCCCGTGCGCTAGTCCCGGCTTGTTAAAACTCGGAATTAGCCCCCTGGCTGCTGGGCTTGGCTCTGGTTCCTACTTAGGGCTTGTTTTTTATCTGACGGGGAGTCGAAATATAAACGGGGGGAAAGAGTTAAAGCGGGGGGGGGGGGCAGACCCCGGATTACCAGGATGGTGGGCCAGCCGCTGTCTCCGTTTATCAGCCGTCCTTTTCGGTGGGAACCTGCGGGCGCTTGGGCTTTGCCGGGTTGCTTTAAATTGTAACACCTCGGCGTTTTCTCCACTGAGATTTCCTCTGGGGGAAATCTTTCTATATATGTGCATATACCTCCTGAGACTACGTATAGTCTCCCCGTACAGTAAGTGCGTGTTGGCATCCCTCTAGATCAGTCCCACCGCAAGGAAAAGAAAAAAACTATTGCTATTTTTAAGCGAATCCCTCACAAAGGCGAAACAGTCGACACTGACCCGCCAAACACAAGTGTTGCCGGAGGTAAAACAAAGTTTGACAGTACGGTACCTCTCGTGCAGACCCCTCAAACCGAAAACCAAAGGGGTGCAAATTAAGCCTTTCCACGTAGAAAGCCTTTAATCGCGTATCATCGAAATTACAAGTGACCCTCTGAAGCAGCGCTCCCGGCCCTCCCGTAATTCATGCAAGCGATTTGTCTGAGTGTGCCAGCCAGGATGGCGAACGGCAGCAATCCCGCCTAATCTAATCAGTCCGCCTGCGAGGGGACCCGGCGGTGTCACCGGCTCCAAAGGGCCCTTGGTGAAAGTGGCTGGGAGGGGCCAGCGGCAGCCGGAGCCATGAATGACACTTTCTCATTTGTTCCTTTCCCAGTTCAACAAATGTTTAGCCCCGTTCCTGCTAAATGAACGCTTTGCGCTCTTTGGCTCGGGGAAGCTATTTATTTTTAAGATTCTTGAATAGGATCGGGAGCAATTAACTGGTTTTTGTTTCTCTTTTCTCCCAGTGCATTGGGAGCTAACCTGGAGCAAAGCAAAGAGCTGGTCGGCTGCGAGGTCGCCTGTGTGCTGCGTTCCCGGCACCGGAGCGCGCCGGGCTCGCCGTGCCGGCGGGGAGAAGGTGTCCGCCGTCGCCGGGCACGGAGCCGCGACAGGACCCCGCTCGCCCGTGGCGGGCTCCGTTTCGGTGCAGCCGCTGCAGAGAGGGAGGGAGAAGCCAAGCGAAAACCACGAACCTCAGAACAAAAGCGGGGGCCGTGCCCCCGTGGCGGCCGCTGCCGGGCGGCGCCCGGAGTGGGCTCCCCACCGCCCCCCGGCTGCTCGCCCCGCACCACCCGCGGGGGACAGGCGAGCGGCCCTCGGGGCTGGGGACGGACGGCAGTATTCCCCCGAACGCCAAAAACTTAAACTTTGATCGTTGTTGGGTGTTTGTTTTTGGGTTTTTTTTTTTTTTTTGGTTGGGTTTGTTTGGTTTTAGGCGCTATTACAGCAAAACGCGCCGGTTTTGCCGGTGGGAGCCCGGTCGGGGCGGGGGCTGGGCTGGGCACCCCAGGCCGGCCGGGGTGTCTCTGCGGGTCCCGCGGGGGTCCCGCGGGGGTCCCGGGAGCCGTCCCTTTCGCACACAGCCGGCCCAGCCCCGCCTGTGCAAGAGGACCCTCGCGTCGCTGCCCGGCGGCTCCGCGCCCCTCTGCCGTCACTCAAACGCTTGATCCAAAACCCCTTGGGAAGAGGCATGTCGGGTGCTCCCAGTGCAGGAAGGCTCAGGGGCAGCCCACCCCGCAGCCCTTCGCCCCCCTCCCCGACACCCCGCGCTCATCGCCCCCGTCCCTCGTGGAGCCGCACACGCTTCCCACGCCGGGGTCCCCCGACGGCCCTGCGCGCCGGCGGTTCGCTGTGTCCCAGGAGGAGCTCTGCGCGCCCACAAGCCTAGAAACACGCGGGCCCTGACCCGAGATCTGCTCCCCACCCCTTGACCCCAAGAAGCGTTGAGTGGGTGCCGTGCCCCGGGGCCAGGGAGGGAGCCCCCCCTCGGTATAGCGCTCCCCCCAAAGCCGCCCCGACGGGGGCTGCCCGCTCGCTGCTCGGGGTTGGATTTAAAGCGCGGGGCGGCTCTACAAGGTCGAGCCTTACCGGCGGGGAACCGCCGGTGCGGGCGCAAACGGCGCCGTGCTGCCCCCGCGGGCGGGACCGGCCGTGGCGGGGCCGTGGGGGGCCGTGGCGGGGCCGTGGGGGGCAGCGGCAGCCGCGGGGACCCTCTTGGCCTCGGCGGCGGCGGGAGGGCTGAGCTCGGCTGGAGGCGGGCGACTCTGTGCCCCAAAGCCGCCCTGCCGCCCTGGCCCATCGCCTCCTTGGCCAGGGGAGCGGGGCAGCGATCGCCGAGGGGGGCGAGCTCTTGGCCCCGGGGACCCCCGCCCCGGTGGGGGGGGGAGCCGGCAGGGACAGGGCCGCTCTCCCGCACCGCCCGCAGCGCGGGACCCGCACCCGGCCGTGCCTTTGCCCGGTTCGGCTTCAACAGCCCCTTTTATGCCACCAAGGTGCGGGGGGGTGTGGGGGGGTGTGAATTAAACGAGAACCCGTCCTGCCGCCTTGCTAAGGGCTCCCTGCCCTCCGCTCCTGCTTAGGAAAAGCTGGGGCAGTGCCCCCCGCGCAGCCCCGGGAGCCTCGCACGAAGGCGGACACGAGTGGGGATGCTCGCCCCTCCCGGACCGGCACACACCTCCGGGACTGAGCTCAGGTTTTAGACACGTAAATTAAACCGTACAGGCGGACCTCGCTTCCATGTCAGCGGGGTTTTGCTGCGGCGGCCGTGCCCGACTCCGAAGCTGTCACACAGATTCGCAGTGGCCTTCTCAAGCTTGGCGTTGGTTCACGGTTTCACAAATTTAGTTGCTAAGAAAATATGTGAATTAATAAGAAATGGAATGACCTTTGGAGCGCTGTCATTTCTGTACCTGCCTTCCTGTGATGTCCGCTGTGCTGCCTTTCTAATAATAACTTACCACATACTTTGTGTCTGAGTTAATTTCTCTGAAATCACAAACATCTTGTAACTTCTTCATGGTTACATCATCTTTGGTTTTTTTACTATTTCCTTACTCATCTCAATGTTACTGACAGACACGTCTTGCAAGTACTGCACACAGATGAAATTGTATAGCAAAGTGCTCGACATATGGGGTGTACACATATCATGCTTCATGAAATTTGAGTAACACAGACCCACTCTAAACCACAAATATTCACAGGGTTGTTTTTTTTTTTTTTTTTTTAAATTATGTCAGGGCACAGAAAGAGTTGACTGCTCCCTAAGTGATGGGGAGCTGGGGGGAGTCCCCAGGCTGGCGGGGCAGGGCCCCACCAGCCAGGGCTGGTCCCACCACATCCAGCCAGGGAGCATGGCAGACCAGGGCAGGGGGAGAGGTGGTGGCAGCCCAGAGTCCAGATCACCGACACATTTGTGATGATCAGGAAGGTCTGGAGTCAATCCATGGGTCAGGGTCTGGATCAGTAGGGCCTATAAGCAAGCACTGGTGGGGCTGTAGCTGAGCAAGAAACCAGCATGCCTACCCCAGCGCTGGGGCAGAGACTGAGCTGAGGTGGAGTCCCCAGGCAGGGGCTGTGGGTGGAGGTCCCAGGCGAGGCCCATCAGGAACATGATGGTCTATGAGTCCTCTTGAGACCCTGACATCCCACAGGGCTTTTGGCTAGTGGGGCTGGGCAGATGGGTTATTGCCAGGTTGGTCTCTGAGGAAGGAGAGTTGGACCCATCACCTCCCGGGCTGTGCTGGTGACAGCCGCTTCTGTCCCAGTGTTTCTAGCTCCCACTCCAGGTCCAGGTCTCCACACTGCTAGTGACTTGCTAGGGACAGCATGCAGTTTTGATATCGCTTCCTACTCATGTCACCTCAGAACCTTAAAAATCTCCTAATGCCCTCTTCTCAGGAGAGCCCTGCATGGACCTGGCATGCCCCTGCGTTGGGAGGCCTCGGCAGGCACCACAGGGCCATCAGGGTGACACCTGCCTTCACCTGTTTATAACTGGCTCCTCCGCAGGGTCTCAGGAACGTAAAGATGGTGGGGAGAGGGCAAGCAGGGGGACCTTTGCAGAGACAAAGCTCCCTCTGGGCCTGACCGGCACTGATGTCTCTGCTTCATTGGGTTTGGGATCTGGGCGTTATGTTGGGCAGCCTGGCTTCCTCCATACCCTGCTGCCGGCCACAGCCAGACCGGGGCTGAGGCTGCAGCTCCTGCCCTGGTGGGCTACCCCTTACGGGGTCTGGGTGTCAGCCAGAGCCCCACCTGGCCCTTCAAACGCTGTCAACTTCCATGCAGCGGCACGACTAGGATGAGAGACAGGAAAGGGATATGCAATTACTGCTATCAAAATGTCAACCACCAAACCCGCCTGGGAGCCTGGGAATGGTGGAAAATACTGCCGAGGTTCCCTGTGCTCCCTCCAGCCCAGCAGAGCTGGTAATGTGAACACAAGGGGATGGAGGGGAGTGCGTTGTGTGTGCCCTGCCCGCCCCAAAATGCACATTGCACTGCAGCCGCACGCATCCTGGGGCGGGGGGTGCCCGCACCCCTGCCCTCCCACCGGGCACGTCTGGGCGAGCGCTCAGTTGGGGCACGAAACGCTGAGAAGAATGGTCTTCCTCACTAGTCCCCATTTCTTCCTTTTTGCTGAATTCACCTCAACTCACATGCAGCTGAGGAAGCTGGTTTGCCACAGGAAAAAATTGCCACTTTGGGTTTCTCCCTAGACAGATAGGAAGAAGCGTAACTTGCCCTTCCCTGCTTGGCCAAGCTTCCAAGTGTGCTGAAAAACACTTTCCTTGCAGCTCTCGTTCTCAGTTCCTGCAGCCCTGCGTGCTTGCGACAGACCCCTGAAGTCCTGCGGTCTGTTCTTGCAGGGAAACTTCATGCCAGCCTTGTAAATCCTCAACAGGGCATCAGCAAAGCCCTGCAAGTACAACCCTATGGCTCAACAAGGACCTCAGCAACCTTCCTTGCTTCTTTGGGTATCTTCTGTGTTCCTTCCGATTTTGTCTACGCAAACCCAGGAATCAGTCAAGTTCGCCTTACAAAAACAAAAACAAACAAACAAAGAAAGCTGCATTTTTCATAAGTTGTGTGAGTTTAGATGATGAAAATTTGAATTCCTTCCGGCTCATATTGAGGGCGTAGGAAAACGGGCAGAGGGTACTGTCTGTTCATCTGCCAGTGAGGTGTTTTTGTTTGCTTTTTTTTCTTTATCAAGGCATCGTGTCCTTGGATATTTGTTTGCCATATATATATACACCTGCCCTATAAAATACATATATTTGCTATAAATCACTATGTAAACTAAACACAATAATCTTTCAAAAAACTTGTTCTCATGAGGAATCATACAACTGTTCAGATGGTTTGAAATATTGAAAACATCTTTTAATTGTAGAATTCTATACAAACTTGGGTAGATACAGAAGTGGTCACGACAAAATGTGTTCTTATTGCCTGAAATTTTTCACAGAAATAGAAACATTGATGGCAAGCTTACTGACATCCAACATGATGAGATATCTTTAAACTTGCAAAATGAATAGACACAACAACACTCCTAAGTAGTTTGTATGTGTTTGACTGTCCTTGAAGTCCTACTACTTATATACTGACCTCAAAATACAAAGAACCAAGATTAAAATTTTTAATGCACATCACATAATAATGTAAAATTAAGCACAAGAAAAGGTAAACAAAGTGTAATCCTGAAAATACACGATATTTTTACCTAGGGCACTGACTTATTCCAAGAATGATTTCCTGTATAGTTGTGTTTTAAGTGAGGCACACATTTTGTTTTCTGCACAGGACATCAATATCTGATGGCGATACAAGAACGAATGGTGACAAACAAAAGGGAAAGAAACGTAATCACAAGTGGAACTCAAACTCCATGCCAGTGTTCTTGCAGCCCTAAGCAAAGCTATACATTAAAATATGCTACAACCATTGTTCTCAAAAAGTCCTTGGCACTTTTCCTCTGATAATCTTACTTTCAGTTTTTTAAAAAAATGGAGCAAATTACATTTCTGCACCTATACCATAAGGCAAAACTATAAATGCAACTACAAGGACAAGTTACCAAAAAAAACCCCAAGCCAAAGATAACCCCCTCCCTCAGACCATCAGCCCCGAACTCCAAATGCTTGGTGAAATAATATCATCCTTCCTCCTCATCACTGTCTTTCATAGTAATGCCTTGAAGTCCTCCCGCATCCGTGACTGAGACTGTGGCTTCCTCTACGGTCAGACGACTGTGAACGGTATCGTAGGTTTTACTGTTCAGCGTTCCCTCCAGCACGCCTTGCAACCTGAAGTCGCGGTAGGTTTTCTGCAGCAAAAATAAAACATCCTGAATTGGACTCGAGTAAGTCTGAGCAGTCTTCCGCTACACACTGGCCATTTCTAGCATGCCAGTGGAACAGCTTCGTTCCTCCTGCAGTTAGGGACCTATCCTCTAGAGTTTGCTAAAGATTTTGTGGGCTTAGTTTCTGGGCTGCATGAGATTCCTATAATCTCTAGAGACTTTACAAGCCACACTTTGATGGTCACTCCTTTAAGAGATTGTGTTTTGTATGACATTTCTGTAACTGTCTGCTGATTTCTCAAGTAACTTCCATTTGTCTCATTTATTCAATAACAAACCAACAAAGAATTTTTCTAACTGCATATTGAAATGTGACTTTGGACACAGGTAGTTCTGTCATTTCACAGGAAGTGCAAATGTCTGACTCTTTCCCCATAATATGATTTTATTTGCATTTATCTTTCTATTTATATGCCAAATGTGGAAAAAATAAAATAAATTTTAGATTATGATTATATTCTACAATGTAAATGTTTCTCAGGTGACTACTTCAGTCAGTTAATTTACATTCTAAGTAATCTACATTTTGACTCACGTCTACATCTTTCTTTTTTTTTTTCCCACTTTGTTTCCCTGGTATCCAGCCTTCCTATGAACCAGCAGAAATGACTTTCTTCTTTGACTTTCTATCGAGTAAGAATTGCTTTATTCATTGATGCTATGTTCAAGTGAGTGTATGGAAAATCATCTGCTCTACCTTCTTTAAGTCATAACACATTTGAAATAATCTTTCCTGAAGTTACCCTAAAAAGCTTAAGGACAAGTTATTCTAGCTAGTTTCTTATTTTGGGTACACTGTTACTATGAGTTCCCAATGTTCATGGAAGAGAACATGGGAAAAAGAAAATGGAAGATAATTAAGGGCTATCAGGCCCATTGCTTCGCCGGAGGAGACCGTGCACAACCCTTAGAGAAAGAAAAGAGAAAAGCGCTGATCTTGCTTCACTCAGTACTTCAGAGAACTGCAAAAGACACCTCTCAAAATGGGTAACATTCAGCTGGGAGAATTTTTTCTGCCACTACGTATGATGATTATTTAAACCTTGTTTGAATCACTGCAACTGAGATTTATTTGACTTTCATAGGCCAACTTCAGAGTCAATGGATGCAGCTTATGTTTTGCTCACACACTCCTGCGAGTACCCTGCCTGGTCTTTTTCAAGTGTCACCATTGCATTCCCTTTTTATAACACCATGCATTCAATTTCCTTTTATGCTGTTAACAGGTCCTAGAGCAATTTCTTTCAGTTTTACATTGTATTCCTCCCATTCTCAGACCAGCACTCCGGGGTTCAGGCATTGCTCTTCTCTTGACATACTTTTGCAGGATAATAATGTTCACTTCCAAGCTTAATTTTTCATTTCTCCCTAAGTTTCCTCTTGGTCCTTGACCCTTCCTTAGTCACATCCCTCTGCAGGTGTCTCAGATATCTAACAATACCTTTATGCCACCATAAGGCTTTAATGGGAACAAACAATGTTTCTTCTTCTGGTTATTCTTCATAATGCCACTACCTTTGCTGCATCCAAACATGAAAGAATCATCTATTTCTTACTCATCCCATGCTCCTTAAAAATGACCTCCTACTTCTTTTTTTGAATATTTTCAAGAGATGACAGCGGCAACACAGCCTCCCAGTTCTTCTAAAAGCAAACAGAAAAGTGCCTTCATTCACTCCAGAGTTTGGAGGAACTGTGCCTCCCCACATGCTGCTCCCCAGCTGGGCTGCAGCAGTGAAAGCTTCTTATGATACTCTTCTTGAACCATTGTTTCTTATTTCCCAGCATCCTCCTGTTTGCTGAGTTCCTGTTTTACCAGTTCTGTCTTCTTCACCCACCAAAATACAGGTGGACAAGATTTTCCACCTTCCATTGACCTCTATGATTGACATCATCTTCTTCAATCTTCTGCATCCACAGAAGGTGCCATGGAATTTGTGTGCAAAGCAAACCAGGTGTACAGGCACAGAAAGGCTACCTCCATAGCCAGTGTGTTCCCATTGCCACTGGGAGTCTACTTCTTTTGAACAGGGCTAACCAGTGTGCCACGCTGCGGAGGGAAGGCTGGTTGACAGTGCTGCTCATTCACCTGAACTTCAGTTTCGTAACAGCCTCTTCTTTTAATCTCCCAGGTGATATTTAACTGGTGTAATTTAGCCTGCCCATTCTTAGATCTCATTGGGCACAGGTTTTAGGTCCTGTAACACTTCCCTGTGTGCCCCCCCCGCCCCGCCGAGGATGATCACTACCTTTACCTGAGAAGAGCTTTAAACCTTTCACAAAAGCCATTCATTTCAACCACAAATAGAAAACTGCATTTGCCATTTTGGCAAATAATATAATGAAGAGCCAAATCCTGTTCCCAGAGAAAGCAGTTAAGGTCAAAAAGAGCAAAGCTAAGCTTGGGTGGTTCAGAAAGTCATGATGCCATCATTATTATGGCCGTTTTATTGCAGCCCTCTCTCTGTTTTTTTCCTTTTAGCTTGTGAATCCTCAAAGTTGCAGTTGCAAGTCTGGTGTCCACAAGTTAAAATGCTTCTGACTTTACAGTCTTGCATGAACTTCATGAAGAAGAAAAAAAATCAAGGTGACCATTGACAACAGGTGCTTCTTATTCCACATTTATAGAGATAACAAGAATGTTTAGAGTTAAACAAGAGAGAACTAAAAGGAAAAAAATCTGAAATGGCTTTCTGTCTTTTGCCTAAGGGTATTAACTAAGATCTGAAAGGGAGTTAGGAGGAAACTTTCTTTTATGGTAGGTTAACCCTTAATTGCCTATTGCAAGGTATTTTACACTTCGCTCGGAAGTGTTTGACATCGGCCAGTGTAAATGACTGAGGACTGGACTGGAGGGGTCGGTATTTCTAGTGATACCTATCCCAGAGTACGAAAGATTAGAAATTGTTATCTAATACATTGAATATTGTTTTCCAATTGAACCTAGTAATCACATGCGCATAAAAAAGATAATAGTTACTTTTTAGGTGAGTGGGAAAAATGGAGAAAGAATGCTGCTGGGATTATTAAGGTAAAACAAAAAAAAATCAGTAATATGACAAACAATAGTTTATTAGGAATTCCATACAGCATCGCTGTACAGCTAGCAGTAATCTGTTAAAATTCCTTGGAACAATCTTAATTGTCACTGAGTCGAGAATGGATGACAATTACTAGTGCACATATAATTAACATTAGAGGTTTTAATAAATTGTTTTTCTTCTGAAATTTGCTACAACTGGGACACCCCCCCCCCAACCTAAAACTCATAAGTTTGCAACTTTATTCCACATTTTTTTAACTTTTAGGGTGATCCATACTCATCCATGTTAATACTTTATCACTTTTCTCTCTTCACTACGCAGTCTAACACAAACACATTTTATTTACCTTCACTATCTTGATGAGAGTCTTCAGCTGGTAGATGTGAAGCTGAAGGTCTAATCTATCAGCCAGCCACATGCATATGACTTTCATGGAGCTGCTATACCATTGCTGAAAAGAAGGATAAAAAAAAAAACAACACCAAACAACCCTGCAGTATTCATTTAACAGATTTGGTAATGAGAGGTAATGAAACGCTTTGAAATGATCACAGATCAGCACTTGAAGTCAACAATGATATAATTTCCTGTTAAGAGAATTGCATGGGTCAGTAGGAAATCAAATAACTTGACCTAGACTGTTCTTTACATGAATTAGCAACTGCCATTCTATCTTTCAGTTACAACGTTTTCAAGCAAAATAGCGTTACGCACTTTGCTATCTGTCAGTAAGAATGGATATTAAATACACAGTTACATGAAAGAACTGACAGCTAAAACAGCAAGGGAAAAAACAGGTAGGGTATCTTGAGAGAGAATTTGCAATACATAGAGTTTCTAATCCAAAGAGGCAAGCAGCATCAAACACAGAATATGGAATCTGTCTTGCTTTTTTCTTTCAAATCACTTCTTTATTAAGTAAAAAAATTCAGAAATCCATGGAAACTGTTTTTAAGTATGATCAAAACACCACTCCACCCCTCCCAAAATAACCACGTTACGGTTTGGTTTTATGTTAATTACTAATTATAATTACAGCGTATCTTATTTCCTTTTTATGTCTTAGGCATGGATATGTTTTCACCCAAAGCTTCACAAACGGATGGGGTAAAAATAAGCTCTCTGCTATTGGTGTCTATGTTACCGTAAAAAAAAGCTCAGATCCCAATAGCTACTATAATAGTTCTTTCACATTAACTGGATTAAAAGAGATTTTACTAAACATAGTTGTAGCAGTTTTCCTTCCCCTCCTGTAAAATACCAACCAGATGTCATTTAGTCAAACTGTAAAAAGGAAGGGATTTTTTTTTTTTCATTTTAGCAGTGAGAGATTAAAAGAGTTTGTGTTGTAGCTCTGTTTCTAGTCTCTTTCCCCACAGGGAAGAGGCTTAAATTCTTTTCTAATGTAATTTCCTGTGTCTTTACAAAATACACAGATATGCAAAGAGAGGAAACGCTGTGCATATTTTAAAATGCAGCATGTTAGGCAAGGTATACATCGTGAAGTAATTCAAATGAAGGATCTAACATGTCTCATTAGCCACCTCTACATTAACAAATAAAATAAAATATACATTGAAAAAATGAAGACAAATTACTGGCTACTGGATGTAACAAATGGCAGAAATTCTTTCATCAAAATGTAAGCTCTCTGGAAAAAGCTTTAAAGACATACAATAAATATATGTAAATTCTTTTTCCTTACAGGAAACAAACTCATGTCATTGTAACTACCAGTTTTAAGATAAGTTTGAAATAAGATTTTCATATAATAATGGCTTCCATTTATTTTGTTTAATGTGTTAAAATGTATTTTAATTATAAATCATTGGAAATAAATGACTTTTCTATCTTTTAGAGCTTCTCCTATTAATTTACTATTTTACAGAAGTGAACAAACACACCACACAAAATGCAGACAGCTGCACATTTCATAAAAGTAGTTTGATTTATTCAATAAAATGTGGGACTGATTTGGTACCCATAAAATACTGTTTTTCATCCCTGAATGACACTCTTGTACTATTTACATTATTTCACCCCCAACATGCATGCTGGTTTTGATTTCCTTTATAAGTACCTGTAAAATATTTTAAATGTGACAGAGTTGTTACTAAGTGGCAGCTGTAAACTATATGACAGGTGTTGTATGTATACAGATGCCTAGAAAGTAAAATACATTTGAGCTTATTCACTAGGGGAACTCTTATCGATCTAATAAAAATAAAAATTCATATGCCAAGCATTCTACCCAGAACATCTATTGTAATTTGCTTTATATTATATATATAATAATAATAATAAAAAAGATGAGCCCAATTATTATATTGTCACTCAGACTTTACAGTTGTTAATCCCTAACATAACCACTGTAGAAAGAATGATTTTAGTAGGGGATTTTTCTCAAAACTCATGTTCTTCCATAAAAAAAAATCCAATAACACATCCACGATGTATTTGGTTTGTATCAAGTAGAGAGCAGAAGGGGCTGAAACTTGCTCACACAAACAAACTACAGACAGGATTGAAAATTCTGTGATTGGTTTCCCCATGCAACACCACTGAATGGTGCCAGATCACTGAGAATAGAACCAGAACCAGTCCCAGTTTCTGGCAAAACACGTTTTAAAGCCCAGTCTGATAACTTAATTAAGACGGATGCAGTAAAAATTAGACTCTCCATGCTTTCTGTGATATGCTTACATACACTGAAAAGAAAGCTAAGAAATTGGAGGGAATTAATTTTGCTACTCATATTTGTGAATAAAAACAATATAATATGTATTCCTGACTAGTTTTGATACGTTAAACCTTCTGTAAAAATGCTTAATTCGGTGATCGTGAAACGATGCTACGGTACTTGCTCCTCTGTCAACATACCTTGTTCAGAAAAAATACCACTGCTATTTTTTTGGAAAAGGATGTATTCTCATCTTGAATTGTCTCAGTATTTTTAATAAAAATCAGATCCAGTATATTTTTAGAGTCTTCCCAGAGGTACTTGTGGATAGGATTCCTGTTCACTTACACCCACTGGTTTTGAGCACTTAGTACAGGCTGAAACTGCATAAACATAAATCTGCTGGACTTCATAAGAAGAAAAGTAAATATTTCCCTATAGCTTCTTTTGGAGCCTGTTAAAATGTACAGCACTGCAAATGCCTCTCAGAGCTGGAATCCAAGGCCACACGTTTTGACAACCATGAGCATGTTATAGAGGCAGGGATGCATCTACCGTGACTTATGGGAATCTATTGCAAACTCAAAAGCTTCAGCGATTAGATAATGGTCCTGAGATTACACAGTTTTAAAGTAATAATAATTAAAAAAAAAAATACTTCTAACTGGTTTTAAGAAAAAGTCACTTTCCCGCTAGTAACAATAGCACTGAAAGGACAATGTGACTCTTGCAGATGTCAATGATACGGTATTAGTGCCATATTTTTTGCTGTCACCTATGCAAGAATAAAGCAGTAAGTGTTTATTATATATTTTTTTCACATCAGCACATAACAGCAGCCAACCACTTTAACAAAAACATATTTGCCTTCTTGTTTCCTCCCCTCTTCTTATTCATAGCTCATCCAGCTCCTGTAAGGGCATGCATTACTCACTTCATTTTCCTGAGATATCTCTTTTAAAGTAAAAAATAAGAGAAAAGGAAAGGCTAGGGTTGACTCTGTGAGACCCTTGTATTTATTCACACTTATTGTGCATGACTGTAGACTGGTAAATCATATTAGCAGCCTGTCTCCCCATCAAGCTGCTACTTGCTTTCCAGCCCTGGGAAGGTTCAACAAATCAACAGGAGCACGGAAAACAGAACATCAGTCTAATCTAGTGTTTAAGGTGAAGTTTTCAAACCCAATCTAAGAAGATCTTTAGAGCAAGCAACAAGCTGAAGGGCTCAGAAGGTGGTATTGACAATGAAAGAGTGTTGAAATATTGAGAAGCGCAGCACTTGTGCATTTTTAATAACAAGAGGGTCAACAAGGACACAGCTCCCTCAGTGCCAATAGTTGCCACACCAGGGCTATAAACGCTCTCAGTTCATCAGATTTCTTAAACAGTTCATCAGCTTTCTTAAACACCCTAAACCCCCTCAGCGGACCTTTAGTCTTAAATTAACAAACCAAAGCAATGAAAGAGGGTGCAGCTTGAATGGCCAGCATTGATCCCCAACGGGGCTCGGCGAGGCTACAGGCACTGAAAAACTCGCTCCATTGTCGGGAGGAATTGACAAACCTCCTCGCCTAAATAGTCCAGCTGAGGCGGGCTGGAGGCACGCAGCTGTAAAGGGCTCCCCTCGCCCCGCTCCCAGCGCTCACAATGCGCCAGGCATGAGCTCTTTGTCAGGCCCAGACTCTGCAATTTTCTAACAAGGATTAAAGTTGTTTCTCGGCAGGGCCAGTGAAAAGCGATTTAGCAACATACCGTGCTTTCTTCAGGCAAGTTAAAGAGAAGTAGTTAAGGAATTTCATTATTCTGTTGACCGGTGGAAATACAAAACAAATATATTAAATATTCACCATCTTTCTGGGTGCCTGAGCTATAACATTTGCAGAATGGTTCAATGAAATATAACACTTCTTGGCTGAAAGCAAGCACTTCAGATTTATTTTTGAAGTTTTATAAAAAGGTGCAGCTGTTTGCCACCTGGAAGGAGGCTCAATACATACTAATACACAATGCTTTAGTCCTTCTAGGGCTGGTATCCCTAACGCCTGAGACACAAGACCCCATCGAGTTTCTATATCTTGCCTGCTCTTGATAAATGGGCACTGTCAAAATGCTTTTTCTGCTGAATATGGCAGGGGGAACAGCTTTTCTAGGAACTGCATTTTTATCTTCGGGATGTTTTTACTTCCTCCAGCTCTAACTTTCCTACCAAGAACAATAACAAAGTAGTATTCTCACTTGAAGAGATTGTACATCAAAGGCAGCATAAGCTAAAATGCATAAGAAATACCATAAGCATATTCAATATTAAATGATAAAATGCCCAATTTTTATTAAAAGGCAATGCTACTGTACTGTTTCAAGATTTTGGTAGCTAGCATTAGTAGTGTGCCAAGCAACTTTTAGAACACTTTAAAAAAATGTTAAATGATGAAAGAATAAAGAAGTTATTCCTTAAAAATGGAAACAGCAAAAGTTAGAAAAAAGTTCCTGATTTAAGTTTCATAATTTATTTCCCTCTTTGTAAAATACAAATAACGATATTGACTTCCTCTGTTGAATGCTAAAGATAATGAGGTAAACAAGTGTCATTTGTTGTGTCTGAAAACATTCTGAGGTTTAGAAGTTATAGCTATTATTTTCAAGTTTAGGCATAGACATCACCCACTTAAACGAGGATTTTTACCTGAGCAGTGACAAGTTCATACAATTTTCTGAAGGCTGGAAAGCCTTGGTAACTCTTAAAAAACACCCGAACCTGGGGAAGGATTTCTCAGCCTGTAGGACACCATGATACATCAGAAGGTACGTGCACACAGGAGCATCAAAATAAGAAATCAAGTCAGAAGAAGTAATTAACATTCACAATACTTTATATTTTTGCAGAAATGAAAAATATTTAGTTGCAAACTAAAAGCAACAATGAAGCAACTTTGCATAAGATGTTTATGCTTTTCCCTCAGGTTTAGGTCGCCTTTTGATTAAGAAAGCCTGACAAACCTTTGAAGGTTGAAGCAACTGTAGGTAGACATAAACAGAACATTTAATGTAGCAGCACGCAGAAATTTTGTTTGTACTCTCTTCCTGGCCTATCAATTCTGATTCCCGACACAGGCAGTTTATGAACTGGTTAAAATATCGATTTCTTCTAATGGAGGGAGACCAGAACCTGTTGACTAGTGACATAGTGCCCTCCCAGCACTCCCTCCTGTATTTTCACTCCCCTGAGAGGAACAAATGATCTCCCCAGTGACTCTTCTTTTCTAGATCGCACTGGTCATAGATGTGCACCAGTCTTTCCAATGAGAATAACTGTGTCAGTGACCAGGAAAATGAAGGAACAGAAGCTGGGGAAACCTGAGAGAAGAGAAAGCTCTCATGCAAGAGCTTTCCCATCCCACTATCAGCTCCACGTGGCTTCATGGTGACAGCCACTGCCCTCCTGTGATGCATTATCCAACGCCACAAGGATGTGGTTTCTCATTATACGTAGCCTCACAGTGCCACAACATAAAATGTTGAGCTAGTTTTGACTCTGAGCACCCAAGTTTACAGTGCCAACCCTGAAAAAATATTCTCACCAAAATCCAGAATTTTGCCTTCGTGGGAAGTCCATGCAAAGGTGGTTTTGGTTGTTTTTTTTTTTTTTTTTTTTTTTTGGTGCCTCTGTGTGTGTCAACATTAGTGTTCTGAATCAACAGAGAATTTTATGTTACTGAGATGTGCTTCTACAGTAGAGGCAGTACGATTCAGTTGCCAGAAATGGTCAGTTAGCTGGCCTCTGACTGTAGAAATAGAAATTATACCATCTCCAGATACAATAAAATTTTCAAGTGCACTTGTAGCCTGGCTATTCTTACAGCTACCCTAATGCTTCTGACTGTCTGTTTTTTGGCAAGATAGTAATCTTTCTGTTCAGAACATGAAAGAAGTTTGTATTATTTCTCTGAAATGTGAAAAATTTCTCCACCTTTTGATTCAAAGCACTGCTATGACTGGTGAAAATATTTAATGTGGCATAAATTTAATAGCAAAATAAATATGGGGAAACCGCTGACATTACGACTGTGCTGAGAGTTAGAAATTATGTCTCCATTTTATGGGCACTGATGGAGCACTACTTCACCTATGTGTTAATTTCCTGTATATTTACTGTATCAGGACACATTACTTTTATTGTTATTTAAAACATGAAAAATAAATCAATACAAATATTAAAACTGAAACGGTACTTTAATGTACTTCAGCTATCATCCAATAATAGTATATATCCAGGCATCAGTATAGGCAGGCATCAGACCTGGAAGGCTTGGGGGACTTAGTTTTGCATTTTCTTAAATGTTCACAAAGTTCAAGGAGAATACTATTTGTTTTGGGGGTTACCATGATGCCACTACATTTATTCCTTTTGCAATTTTTTTTCCCTAGGAATTTTCATTTAAGAAATACTGAAAGAAATGAAGATTAAACTAAGGAGGGGTGGAAAATCCATGGAGTTAGCATTGTTGGAACCATAGGGTTAGCGGGTAGTACAAACAAATTAAGCCTTTTCCCTAGACCAAAAATCAGATGTTTAAAAGTCCTTGATCTGGAAAATGCAAATGATTAAATCAATATTAAAAATGAAAAAAAAAAAACCCAAACACCATAGGAAAAAACTATTTATCTTCGCTCCCTGTTTTGCTGCAGTTCCTTCCCACGTTTTCATTCAAGGACCTCTCCAAAAGTCCCCTTGTTGCTGTATCACTCATTTCTGCTGTAACGCTCTGAAGCCCTGTGTTCTGTGTTCCCTCATGTGCTTGTGCTTTGCACAGAGCCCCTGACACACGCCTCTTCCACCCCACCAGTGACTTACACTTCTAATGCTCAGCATCACTTATCAAGGCATCTTCTTGGAAACATCTCAGGCTTTCAAACAGCTTCTGTGTTTTGCTTCCTCTTCTATGCCTGAAATCCTAAGCCAAGTTTTGAACTTTGGCTTGGGAATGCACAACAACGTTCACAGCCTAAATTACAGCTCATGTACCAGGAAAGGAGAAGTGAGAAAGAAGCCACGTTAACTACTGTCTGCTTCCACACTCATATTTCTTGTGATAAAGGGATCAGGGCCAAGGTTTCTTTAGCTTGCTCATTTCAAATTACAAACTCTTTGGGTACAAACCACATTTTTTTCCCCTTTCTTCTCCCTTTTTCTCTCTCTCCCTCCCTCCCACTCTCTTTTTTTTTTTTATTGGTGATTGCAGCAGATTTATTAACTTGCCTCTTGCACCCTTACTTGGCCAAGGAGGAAAGGTTTTCTTCCTTCCAGTGGGACTCTTCCGTTGGTTTCCCTCTGCCTTTTTTGTGCCATTACTCCAATGAACCTCTCAGGGAGCTTAAAAACCATTTTGTTTTTCTTAAGAATGACTAATTGATGAAACAAACACTTTAGTCTCTAGTCAGACTCTTCCCTGCCTATCTGAATGAAGGAGTCTCACTGGCACTCCCAAAGCAACTGACAGAAAAGGGAAAGGAGCTCAAAAGAAAGAGGAACCCAAAGCTTGACAGAAAGACCCTGTTCAGCAGGACTCATGACAACAAACAAGTGAACAGTTGCTGGATGAGGTATTTTGGTGATACAAGGAAACAAATTAGGTGGGCTAGTTTTCAGAAGTCAGTAATGAGAAGAAAATAGAGAATGGGGCTCATTTAAAAGCATATTAAGCATCTTTGAAACTTCTAGGCAAAAAGGATATTGTTCTGAAATAATGAAGAACATCTAACATACAAAAAGCTTATCTTTTAGGAGGAAAGTAAATGTTTCATATTTTAAGCTTATAATTAGAAGCTGGCTAGTTGCTATGGAACTGCTGCCAATTCACAGATAAATATACACTTTTAATACAAAATATACAGTACTTATCTCTCCCTGCATTATATATTGGTTGCTAAACAAATATTTAAAATATTTATGCTACTTTATAATGTTTCTGACCTTTGTTTTTTTCTGGCTTCTTCACATATGGTAGATGCATCGGGAAACTGGAAGTTTGCAAAATTAGACATGCATAACTTCCTTCCGTATCTGGACATATGTAATGTTGCTGTTCTGATTTTAAACACTAGGTACTAAAATAATGCTCATGACCTCAAGAGATTAACAGCACAAACGGTTTCTCTACTCCACTTTGCATACACAGTGCATCTGTGAACAGTACTTCCATAGGTTATTCTGGTGCTAAAACTCTCTGGAGCAAACACTGTCAGTCTTGCTACACTGTGTGTTGCGTTGCAGTTTGGGTATATTTGCAAACATCCTCCAAGGCACAGAACAGGGAACATCACTTGAGTGACCTTGAAATGAAAGCCAGCTTGGACCCTCAAAATAAACAAATGAACATAAAGCAAAATGATCAAGTTGTTATTCATTATAACACTGGCCTCTTGCTATAAGGCTCTAATCTTACAAACCTTATGAATGAGCTTAGTTGCTCAATTGCTAAGCAGTCTTCTTAAGTGCATGTGTAACATCAGTAAGGTTAAAGGTCCAGGTTCACTCTGCCTGTAAGGCATGTAACTGATACACCTATGTCTGCTTTTGTCCAGTCATCTGGGGCTCCCTGGGGACTCCCTGAAGTGAGGCATCAGCAAAAGATGATTCAGGGAGGTGGCAGAGTCCTCCACCTTGTATCAAAAATGAGGTGGACCAAAGCTGGGCCAAAGTCTGTGTTGTAGCTTTTAGGTACTGCCTCATGTTAGTAGCTCTTGTCCTGGAGTCTTCTGTTTAGGCTCCCTGTTCCGTGTGGAACGAGGTCAAGTACATATTTTAATTAGAGTATTTAAAACAGTCTGGGTTCCTCTGGGTGAATATTTACAGGCAGCTCATTTCTTTCCACCTCAGCAATCTTGACTCATCATCCATTTACTCTGTATGTTATTGTAGTGGCATATGACAGGGTTGGATGCAGCTGTGAAGTCTTAGGGAGTTGCACAGTGGTGTAGCCACTCCTCTCCTACGCAGCATCGATTGGGCACCACACTGAGCAGTGCTAATGTGGAGCAGAGGTCCAGCCTCCTGCCTCCCTCTTGCTTCTCTCCTCCCCTCATCTCTTTGGAGAAAGTGTCCTTGGATTGGGCAGATGCCTGGTTTGCTCCTTTCCATCTCTGACCCTATTGCCCCTGTGCACTCTTTCAGCTATGCAGATTTTACAGCTGCGTTGCTTTTTTTTTTCTGGAGCTGATTTTTCTATTCATTATTTGCCCTGTTTTTCTTGCACATTTTAAACTCTTTTAGTACAGTGTAAGTACAAAAGATAGTCAATGCTGTGTAAATTAAGAAAAAATACAATGAAACACTTGAAAACTATTTAAAGGAAATCATCTCTATATAGGTCAATGCTTTTGCACATTTAAATCACCACTAAAGCTTCAGTTCCCCATGATCAAACAGGTTAAGAAGCTCTTTCCACTGATGAATCACTGACTTTGGCAGAGCACTCTGCAGCATCCTCACCTGGTACTATTTACAACATAGCAACCTCTTGCTGTTACTCCACACTCATTATAGTAAAACTAATTATTCTTACGCTTTCTGGCACTATTTTTGTTTTAATATGATCAACAATGTGGTTGTGTGTCTATTTGCGAACACTTACATGGAGTTTTGCTTGATTTTCCTTTTTAAGCTAAGCTTGACCCAAATGAAATACATGTATCAAACTCGCAAGCAAGGTTTGAGAAACCACAAGGTTCTCCTGCTGTTTATATGTGTGTGAATTACAGTACATCAAGAAATCAATATTCCCTAGATGGTGCTTGTGCCTGGCACTTCATGGTGAACAAACATTAGATAAGACAATATAAATGGTACAATCCTTATTGATTTCTCTTGACCGTGTAGAATGTGAAAGCTGCAGCCACAGTTAACACTTACTGACAGACTCATCTAAAGTTTCAGTGCTATTTTATATTTTTATAGTTGTCCACGCTCAATTGATTCCATTAAGTTGCTAGACACATTTCAAGCCATCTAGATAAAAAAAAATGCAGTGCCTGGAATGAGATGCTGCTACTTTGTGCCTAGCAGGATAAAAAGGTTAAAGGACTAAATTGTGCCTGGATGTTGGAATGAGTTCTCTTTTATTTGATAGAATTTGTTATTGTTTTTAGTGATGGATAGATGCATTTAACTAAGTTAAATAAATGAATGAATAGTATAAACCAGAAATGTCTATGGGGAAACTGCACTGGAAACTCCCAATGTTATAGCCCCTCCCCAAACAAACAAGCAAAAAACCTTGTAGTTCCACCCTTTATTGATAAAATTCCCTCAGAAAAAAAAAAATCAGATTGGCTTTAACGTCTTGAGTTTGGAATTTTTTTTTCCATTTGTTTTCCTCTTTTGACTCATGATGCATATTTTAAATTGCCTTTTTATAACAATTTATATATTCTTTTTTCAAAACAAGTGAGCTTCTCACTCACAAGTCTGGGAAATTAGGGGGTAGGACAGCTTAAGAAATTCTGAATATCAGGATATGATATTTAGTGCCCCCCAAAATATTTCTCTATTTCCCTTTTATACCCAAAAAGCTCTTATAGCAAGATATCAGAATATACATTTCATAGTTTCTTACTCCCCTGCTGGGAAGGTTTAAATAATATGATTAAATTAGTGTGAAAAAGGTGGCAGACATCCATTTTGTGACTACTAAATGCAGACTGGACTATGGGATACATAATGTCTTGAGAAAACCCTTTTTATATATTTTTGGGCTGTTTGATTCCCAACAAGATGGAAATTCAGAAATTAAAAATTGCCTGAAAAATGAAGAAGTAGGGAAAAGTATCATATCAAAAACATATCAAAACCAGCCATTGTGTTATGGTTTCCTCCAGAGAAAACACTTTCAGCTACAGTGTAAAACAGCTTACAAAGTGCTGAATATTCTGATCCCGATGCAGGGAACTCTGAAGCACATGCTTTGCTTTAAGTGTGTTGTGGTCCTATTGATTTCAACAGTACTGAGCTTTGCTGGATTGATAGCGGCATAATCAGCACCCTCCAAGAGTGGGCACTGCTTCCCTCTTCTTAGCATATTCCAGAAAAAAAAAAATATCACAGAAAACTTCTATCCGTATGAAATGAGATGGAGGTTACATTTTTCAGCTTTCAAATGAACTGCTGTTCTTTTATAGAGATTTCTATCTCCAAAAATGAGGTGAATCTACTTGAAAACATCAGGAATAATTTAGTGAACTTTGAAAAGACTTTGAACAGTAAATTTGCAAGATGTTGCTTCCATCTTGCAGAACAGTTTTATATATTTGAGCATGTTAATATTATTCACTTTTTCAGTCCACATTTGGTGACACTGCCTACGGTTTTCTATAAAATTCTTTCTTTTACCAAAAAGGACACGACAAACTGTTTTAAAAGGACAGGAATGTCTTTAGATCCAGAGAAAGCTGCAGAGTGGTTCTCATATCAAGAGCTTTCTATTTTCCCTATAAAATATTAGACATAATTAAAGGTGAGTTAAGACTTTGGTGAAAAATCTAAAGAGCATCGGCAAATCTGAGCACTGCTCAGCTTTTCAATTGCTTTTCTACTTCTCAGTTCTTTTAAATGGTTTTCTATGGCAGGAACATTTTTCTTAATTAGTCACAGCTAATTAGTGTTCTGGCATAGACAAGTAATCAGAAATGTCAGAGCTGCAAGGCTACATCTCCCTAATCCTTTGATAATAATTTAGCCTCCTGGGAGGGCCTCAAGCTGCGGTAAGTAGTGGCTGACAATAAGGCAAAATTAGGTGGGCAGCAGACCATTAGGATAGAAAAATAAAAAGCACTACCAAATCCTGCTGAGCACCATCAGGCAACTAACTACACTGCCAGATGAGGTGCCTGTTTAAGCCTGTGTTGTTAATTAGCTGATTCTACCAGACCTGCCACATATGTCCAGGTGCATCATGCAAAGATGTGTATTTCTGGGTTTGCGCCAAAGGACAATTTTGCGCTGTGATCAAATTTCAAGAATCTGAGAAAGAAGCCCACATATTTCTTGAAGATTATTCTGAGTTATCAAAGAAATAAGAAGATCAACAAGCTACAATCCATTTTTGTTGAGTCTCTTTCAAGTAATTAGGCACGGTCCTCTCATGTTTCTCAGAGGTTAATACAAACACAGCTTTTGATTCAAATGTGGCCTTTAACCAGTTCTACCTAGTCTCAACTTGCTGACGTTGCCTTGGCATATAATCTTGATCAAAAAGTAGACCTTTTGTCAAATCACACACTTGCAAATAATTACATAACAATGAAAGTGAAGATTACTTATTAAAATCAACGTGACAGGAAGCAATTTGAGAATGAGGAAAAAAATCACAACTGAAGTTTTCTAGAAAGACATTGTTGAATACTAAATACTACAGTAATGGTGCTTTTGAGGTAGACGTGGACAGCACAAGGAGCCGGTACTACAGAAAACTCACATTTAAAATATGTGTTCCTCTTAGCTGTGTAACACCAGCTGAAGATTAACTCACTTGCCAGGGAGAAGTATTTGCACATTTTTAACACATTTTTTTGTAAAAGGTCAGAAACTTATAGAAATGATGCAACTGAACAAAGCGTTTGCTAAAAATGTACTTGCAGATATGATGGCAAACAGAAATGAATCAGATGAGTACTTCATATCTCCATTTAGGCATAGAATGAAGTACATGACATAGTAATCTTTGGAGAATAATTACTACCTCAAATAACCTCAGGTACATGATTGAACTTAAATTGTCCATCCCTGCTACTAATGGAAAAGGAAAATAATGGTTGTGATATGGGAACACTACTAGCATTTAATTCAAGTCCCAGACAAAAATACAAGCATTTTTTTGACAGAAAAAGAATATCACATTACATCTGAACGTCTGAAATAGAAAAGCCAAAAGCAGCTACATAAATCTGGAGTGCTTAAGCATTTATACTACTCATAAAGGTGTTCAGTCTTTCTGCACTCCAGAGAAAGTTGTACGAGTTCCCTGCCATTAACATCTCTTATACTGCTTGTTGAATTGTTACCCTGCACGAGGCACATTCACCTCCGTGAACAGTTCCTGTGAAGTCAACAGGAACACTCAGTCACACCACACCAGTTTAACACCCTTTAAGAGATGGACAATCAGGGCTAAAGTCAACATCTGCTAACAGGTGCCATCTTGTACAAGGTAATGAAGGGACCTCTTTGCCAATGCCAACCTTTCCAGGATGAGCACTCTGACTACTCTATGTGTTTATGGTACACTTGTGCACAGGTTTCCCAGAAATTAGAACCTAAAAAAATTGGAAAACCTTCAAGCTGTATCAGTGGCAAAACACTGGTGCATTAGAACTGTTCTCTTAAACCATTCTTTATTTCTCAAAGCAGCAATTACTGCATAAAGATTTCATTGCATATGTAATCTTAATAAAATTGAAATCGTACATCTGTTTACACTGTAAGTTTTTCACAACAGATCCAACACAACTATAACCTATAAGATAATGCTCTTAATGGCAAATAAACCAAGAAGGGTTTTGCAGGGAACATGTTTGAAATGAAATATTTCTGTGTTCAGACAAGAACATCCATGATTCATGTGCAATTAACAGGTACAAGAAAGTGAGAATCTACCCAAGTGGCACTTAGGAACTTTACATTACTACAGAAAGTAAGTATTGCATTGATGTTTTATGCAGTGTTTTATGCAAAACGACTTCTCTTTTTAAATCTGGAGTTTGTTAACAAAATCCAATTTTGTTTTAAAGGAAACAGTTTTTAATCTATAAGTCTAATTTAATTTAAAATGCTTAGGAGTAGGAAGACTTATTAGTCCCATCTTAAAAATTCAGGTAGAAACGCGATTCTAAGTCTAGTCAGTGATGATAACCTGGCATGTTTATGTATACAGCACTGCTTTTATTGAGGTTAATAGTAAAATTCCCATTGATTTTTATAGTGTAGAACCGGACTGCATGGGCATTTCATAGTTGGATATTTTTTACATCTGTTAATTTTGCGATCAGATACACAGCACTATTCTTTGATAGGCTGCACAAAGGTTCTTATATCATCCATTATAAAGATTATCTTTATAAAAAAAGAAGGGCCTTAATAATAATTAGTAAGATTTTAGATTTATTCTAGGTTTGTGTAATTCTGTTTAAATATTTCATTTTCCCATTTGCCAACTGCTACTTTTACATCCTTTTCTGAAAATAAGTATTTTTCAAACACCGGTTTAAAAGAAAAAGAAATTAAATTGCAACTTTGCTTCTAAAACATTTTACTAAACATTTTAAAAAATGAATTCTTGGTTTAAGTGATTAAACTTCAAAGAAGTTTCAGTGGGTGATGCTTTTAATCATAATTAAAAATTGTAATCATTAAACGAACACTGTAGTGCCTGTCTTCATGATTTAGTTATTATACATTGAATCTACCTGAGTCACTGCAGCATTCATGGTAGAAAAGTTTGCTTTATTTGAATTTATTAGAGAAACTTGTCCCAATGTAACTTCATTGTCTCAGTTTACTTCAGTGGAGTATGGGATTGGAAGGAATTACATGGACCTTTCATTGAATTAAGCCTATGGAAATCATGAACATGGAGCAGACATTTAGTCCAGACCTACTGCAGACCATCCACATGTACAACACATTACAAAACCTTTCTAGTGCCCTTTAAGACCTGTGGTGTTAAAAACAAACAAAGAAACAAACAAGCAAACCCCCACAACTATAAGCTTCTACAGCATGAGTGTAGGAGATAAATGTCCCGAGTTCCTGTAACATGAAGGAATTCGATAGGTAAAATTCCCAGCTGATTTTAGGAAGAAGACCATGTCCCACACCACAAAGGAAGACAAAAAGTCCTAAGTGTCTCTGGCAAACTGATCAAGCAAAAAACTCTGTGACTCCAAATCTGGTAGTTGAGTTTGAGAACAAGAAGATGGCACACTGACCTGGCAGAGACCAGTGCTACCAGGAGCACCAAGCCATATTGTTCTGCATGCTGTCTATACCCCTTGCAGGGGAGGTGAAGAATGAAATGCACCCAGAAGCCAAGTTATTCAGAGAAAAGGAAGGACACCACCACTCCCCGCCCCCCCCCGCCCCGGTTCTGCTGCATGTTCAGCAGAGGTACTCAAGCATAGCATGATTTAAATGATTTAAAAATGGTGCAGAAAAAACTAGCAGTCCAGTCTTCTTTCAAAGTCCTCTGGAGATTTGAGTCTCTTTCATATGTAAGGATTCGTATCTCAAGCTTAAATGCCATTCTGCTGATTTTTCACATTTTCTGTAGCATGGTAATGCTTTTCCAGGCTTATCAAGCATCATGATAAAACAATGCAGATTTTTTGTCTTCTCCCTAATTTGAGACTTCTCGGATAGAAAATTTTCCAGCTTCTAGCCTTAACGCATTTGTGACCCAATGGCAGACATTTCTACTTGTATCAATACTATTCTTCAATTTAAATGATCCTCTTTGATGTGTACATTACTTCGTATGATAGACATCCTGCTCTCTTGGTCACTGTAATAGCTGTCAGTATATGGCAGCCCTGAATCAAGTCAATGAAATCTGTGCATAAATAGTTTGTAAGTACACATTTTTTTGGATTAAAATAGTGTTCGAGGCCTGTTCTTGTCTATATTTATAACTATCACTTCTAGCATACAGAACAGTCTTTTTTTTTTGTTATTCTGGATGAGGTGTTTCCCTGGCTGAAACACAGACGCACTTTTCCTATTTTGCTTGGCTGATGATTTCTTATCTGACAGAAATATGATGTATTTTAAGGGGAAATCAACAGTGATCTACAACTGTAGCCAGCTGAATGGCTTGAAGTATATTTACATAAAAACTTGTACATATTCTATTCTTTCTATTGAAATATGTTGATAGAATTGAATTTATAAACTGTACCTAGGTTTTGTTATATCACTAATTTAAAAAACTCTTCCAAAAATCATGGGCAAAATCTTAATCAGTCATACTGTTCTAAATCTGAATTAACCTCACAAAAGGTGAGTTAACAGAGTGAGATGCCTTTGTTTTAAACTTCTGCAAACTATGAGCTTACATATTTGCTAGTGCACTTGTCTGATTCTGTCCAATTGGTTACATCTCCTAGTGTGATGTTGTGTAGAAATGTGATACCACCATATCTGAAGAAAAATAAAGTTACAAATAGATATTTGATACACAGAATACTTATAACATATATCTTTTTTTCTTTCCTTACAGCTACAAGCATTGGCCATGACAGCATACAATGCACACTACTGACTAAGAGGGGACAGGTATGGTTTTGCGTCTCCAAGGCAAGTGCTGTGTCATAGCTTGCATCCATACATACAAGGAGATGTTTTCTTGTGCTGAAAAACTTGATGGCTGAAATCAAACTTGGAAGAGGTCCTCAACCCATGTTAACCCAATTGTACTGAGGGTCTGTCCTTGGGTCAGTGCTAGTTGGCCTAACCCAAAATCACACCAGAAACCATGCTGCTGACTTAACGGTACGGATGATCACCTGCTAGTTCTCAGGCCTGTGCCCAGGCCCTGGCCAGTCTACTGCTATGGATGTAGCCTAAGACTTGGTCCAATCCCACTACATCAACAAAGTCAATGTGGTCTCTCCAGTGAGAGTTAGACTTGGCCTTAGGCATGTAATTTTATTAACATTCAGAAAATTACAACATAAGCAGAAATAACCCCAAAGAAAAACAAAAAATAGAATCTTGAAAATGAAACATATGCTTGCAGATTCAGTGCAAAAGCAAACTGAAGCAGAAGTTGCTAATATGGTTTTAGTACTTTGCGAAGGTGCCAGCTGGATGGATGATAATTTTTCTACCCCTGCAGGGCATCAAAGCTTTTATAAAATCATTCTTTTCACACATATTAGCACTTAGCTTATTAAAACAGATGATACTTTTTTTTTTGTAAAGCTGCCTGGGAGTGTCTGGAAATATAAAATCTGAGAGATAAGTCTCATTTTGACCACCCAGTCTAACAAACAACAAACACTGACATGACATACCATGGCTGAGAGTCTATGTTATGGGACCTTCTGTGACTGCCACAACTGTAGTGTCACAGTAAAGGCTGTGAATTGCTGTTATGAAAACATTTGCTGTAACTTGCATAATTAAATGAAACTGCCAGCAAAGCTTCCTAAAATACTTAGGAGATGACACACAAATAAATACATTTCAAAGTCTGTATTATGTTCCAGAATTTGTTTTGTAATAAATTGCATTGCACAGTGCCAAGGATGACTTCTTTCCCTGTTCAAATCCCTGCATAATTATAAGCGACTGGCACCGTTGTAATGCAAATTGATCCAAGTTTATAATAAAGTAACTTTTATTTTAGACATATTTTACATGTGTAGTGCTTTGAATTTATACAGAAGGTACAATTTCAGCTGCCTACAGCTTCTCCTTCAGACAACTCAGAAAGGGACATATTAGACCTAAATTAGTGGTCAGGACTTGAGTGAGCAAAAATATGCCCAAGAGAGTCACTAATGGCCTTATAGGAGAGCCTTGTATCAGGAAAATTTTGGTAGAGTAGGTGATCATTTCTAACAAAAAGAGGAGGAACCAGGGCAAAGGAATGAGTGGAGGAAGGCTGCGGAAGCCAGTATCGAAGCTGAGGGAAATTATTGCGAAGATACAGGCTGGCCTTGAGGATGAGGAAGAGGATTACTCTGAACTTGCAGAAGCAGGATTAGAATTTTGAAAATGAGTTTGACAATTCAATAAATGTTTGGTCAGCTTTAAGAAATTATAAGTCTTACACTAAAAATCCATAAAACAAAATTCTAAAAGTCATTGCATGAAAGTACCAGTCAAACCCGTAGATGTACCTGGTATAACTGGCCTCTTTCCATGTATGAGCAGGCAGCAATGTGTACAAGTTCTTTATTTAGGGAAATTGGGTCTGCAATGGAGTCCACAAACCACACCAACCCAGTTCTCTCCCTTAGCTCAAAATCAAAAGATGGAATAAAATTGGACTACTCACAGTGGAAAAATGACTCTTTCAAATAATAATCTTCTACCAATTTTATTTATGCCTTCTAGCACTTAAAAGTCTCATGCAGAAATATTTAAAGAAAGGCCACCCTTGACAGCTGAAGATGGTAAATAAAAAGCAAAAGAAACAATGATCAACAGGGAAGAACATCTGAACGGCCTGTTGAATATCACCAAAATGTAGCTTATCCCTTCTGATGTAGCAGTGATACCAGCTAGCTTTGCAAGGGTAGTTACTTACATCGAATAACTTCTCTATGTACATTTCCTCATTGACCTTTTCTCGAAGTATATCCTGGTTTTGTCGAACAAACATAATGTAGGTATCTGCTAGATCCATCCCTGGTTTCTGTGGAGACATAAAGGGGAAGAAGTAGTGGGAAGGGAAGGAGATAGACCACTCAACAACTAGACTTATAAGAAGGTATACCTAAACATAATGGAAACTGAGATTACATTACAATGTTCACACATGTATAAAATGTATTTACTAAATCTGCTGTGAATTCTGGGTTAGTTACCAAGTTCAGGAGGGTTCATTATTAATAAAGGTCTCAGTCTCATGATTTATGGTGCTTTGAATCATAAATGAACATTGCCATATGTAATGGAATGAAGTCTTGGCTCTGGTAACGCCAACGGCAAACTTGGACATCTTCCCCTTTTTTGTTAGTGAGGCTCTCATAGCTACTCCAAGGTCCAGATACTGCTATCGCATTCAGAAAATGGTTAAAAAAAGCGTTCAGTTCCTTTTGCATTGCCTCAGATTTGCTTCCAACGTACAGCTGCATTTTGTGTTTGAGGTTAGCTTCTAATAATTCTGATTCAAACTAAGTTCAAGCATTTCCCTAAGAGCAACGGCATAAAAAGGTTGGTATGAGAGTAGACCTGTACCCCTATTTTTCTGAAACTGTTGTGCTGGCACAATCAGCTCAGAGGATGACTAGGAAAGGAGTGAGGGCTGATATGTTGCCCTTCTTGTACTGATCTATGCTCTGTATGAACAGCAGAGTAGGCATAATTTTCAGACCACACTCCCAAACACAGGACAGGCTAGGATATGTCGTGTGTATGTGATACTGTCAGACCAGCCAGAGTGTTGCTGAAACTGCTCTCTCCTGCCCAGCTGGGACTTCTGGACCTCTGTAGCCACAAAATGTTGTTCCACACTAAAGCCCCTAACAGCCTGCAACAGCCCATTTCCTGGCAGCGTATGCCTTTCTCTAACCAAGAATGAACATAAGCACTTTGGAAAGTCTTCTGTAAATGCCCTCTGTGTGAGCAAGTTTGTAAAAGTATCACTTGCTCCCAAACAATAGTTTTTAAAGTTTGTGGCATGCAAAAGAAGGCTAAGTTTTATGATACTTTACAGTAAGCCTTAGCACAAAGCTATTTATAAAGGATTCAGATTTGACTAAGACTGACTCTGTGCAGAATAATTAACAGCTCTAGGGAAGGAGGATGAAAGCAGCTGTACCCCGTCCCTGAATTCCCAGGCACAAGTAATTTCTATTTCTCAGAAGCTGTTATTGTCTGAAAACAGCATATGTACAAAGCTATATGTGCAGAATATTTAGCATAGTTTAAAGCCCTATATGCATAAACATGCTCATATAGTTAAAATATTTACATATAATTTTATATTAAGGTTTCCTTTCTAGTCTACAAGTGGATAACTTTTAATTTTTCTCATTCTTTACTATCTTGTAATGTATATAAATAGCTCTGAGCACAAGAGGGAAGGAAAGGTGCAACATCCTCAAACCAATACCTGTCCAGAAACTGCCATTAGAATAATAGGATGAGAGCATTCTCCCCTCAAAACTGCAGTGAATGAAACCTCCTGGATCATAAGCTTCATCTCTTTTTTCCTGGATCTACCACAGACACAGATAGGAATACGATCCAAAAAAGAGATTTTCTTTTTCATTTATACATGTGCATCAATGGCAGTTTCATTTCTTAAAAGTAACAGTTAAATGTGGAATGATGGCCTGGTTTAACATTCCTAGCATCTCCAAAACTCACACAGAAAACCTGAAATGTCTCCTGCATATTTAGATTGGTCATTCCAGAGGCAATGAAAGCTCATTTCAAAAACTTATCACATACATACATGCTTATGTGAAACTCTTAAGAGGAAAGCAGGACTATTTATATTTACATCTGAGTTACACACCTTGATCCTAAGCATAGAAATAAAAATGTAAGATTACAATAGATAAAACAGTTGTCTGTTGGATTCTGTTGTTCACAGAAATCAATAGATTTCATTCATAAAAATGTGCTTTCTTCATTAAAACGTGACAGAAATGTTTTTAAATGAAACTAAATCATAAAGTGATTTAGGAGATTTAAAACAGAAAGCTCAATATATTCCCTTAGTATACTCATTTGTGATAGTGGAAAAGAATACAACCAGCGTTGAAACCTTGGGTACTTTCTAAAATTTGATAGGCAATTTATAGGAATTGGACTAATTTTAGCTTGGAGAGATAACGGGAAAATATTTTGAAATCTTGGGGTGTGGGTGAAGGAGATAATCTAACAAATGAAAGGCTGATTATAGCTCTTGAAGGTATATATTAAATGTAAAAATGAATCTTCTACTGAATGCTAAAATCAAATGGTTCTCTGAATCATGCAATTCTTTCTTTTACTAAGTCCAATAAAAAATGTTCATCTTGCAGAAAAATAATGTTTCCCATCAGCATTAACTCTCCCCTTATCTTTGAGATGTTTACCTAGTCTTGAAGCTGTGACATATGGGAATTTCACACCTAGTGAATATATTTTCATGTAGCTTGTGGCACAGGAGTGTAATCATTAAAAGAATATACACAAGTAACAGTAACTGCAACAGCTGGTGACATTTACCAATTAGAATTACAGTTCTTTAAAACACTTCATCCTTCTTTAATGTGTGCAGGATAATTATCTTTGAAATTGCTGTGGAAAAAAAATTAATTTTCCTTTTAAACAGTTTCTGCCTACAATAGAAATATGTCTGGGTAAGAAGTTATCAATACTCCAACACTATGATTCTCTGTTTTAAAAACTCTCCAAAATCATTGCAACCTAATCATCCTCTGCTCATGGTGGGCAAAACACACATTAAACATTGAATGAACCAATAGCACATCAAATACTTCATTATCTCTCCACATTGCATGCACTGAATTTATTTGCTTTCTCTAAACATGTGAAAAAAGAAAAGAAAACTATTATAAGTATCAGAACAGGCTTAGTGCTGTATATTTCATGTTTTGACTTTTTTTTTTTTTTAAAAACAGCGTTTATGTATTAGATGGGAACCTCTGATTACATGATCCTATCATTCCTCTACTATTTTGGATTATTAAATTTCAGAAAAATCCTAGGCTAACATAGAATAAAAAAAATTAAGCAACTGGATGTACCTTAGAAGACACACTAATAGAAACTGAGACTTATTTTAAGTAACTGTTACAGGGGGCATTTCGTTACTACCATCAGACTGACTTAAGCAACTCAGTCTCCACTTCTATACCCAAAATAAAAAATTCTGCTCCTCTGAATCTCTGGCAGAAGATCTGCTGAAGTTAATGGGAGAGAGTTATTTGCACATCTTTGGGAGAAGAATTTAACCTGCTATATTTATCCAGATAAGTATAAAAAAGGTATTCTGTCTGAAAACTTCCCCAAGTAAAATAGTGTTTTTCTATGACATATAAAAAGTTATTGTAGGTTTGTTTTATTCAGAACAGCAGACAAGATGTTTTGCCTATCTGAAAATGAAAGAGAACCAAACAAAGAGATGAATGGAGAAACTGGAAACACAAAGACATCAAATAAAATACCAGGAAATGAAGAGTTGTAAATAGGGTTACTTTGTCGCTGGTTACACAAGTAACTGAATACACAGGCGAGTGAATGAGTTTAAACAAGGGTGTAGGCTTCAGCACATTCTTTTTTAGGGTTAATCACTAGTTAACCTGGCAAGATGAACATGCTGTTTGGGGGGAAAAAAAAAATCCTTGTTAATTATATACTGCAAGTGCTTTTACTTCCTGCTGCTGCACCTAATCCCACAGGTGCAGGTTGTCTCTTTTACTATTCACTGGTAGGTGGGTCCAGATCGACAGGCACTTTTTCACAGCAGCAAATTCAGATAAAGAAGAAACAGCTTAACGTTCCCCCTTAAACAAGAGAACACTATCATAGTGTCTATTTAAGAAGGAAGCAAATTTTAAAATACATTATTCCAGTTTCCAAGATGATGTAGAAGCTGTATTATGATTGCCATGCATCGCACCCACTGGCAAAATCTGCCTGAGGCACTTAGTCAAAAGCAATGCTGCATTGCCTTGATTTCCAGGCGTTCAAATATTTTGCTGCTGAAAGGTTTGCAACCAGCTTAATACTGCCACTAATATTAGGCTTTCCCTACAGGAGAGATACACCTAAGTTTCTGCACAGCTTTTTGTAATGCAACAGTTTGTCACAAATCTTGATAAAACCTGTGTGCGTTTGCAAATACTTGAGTTATGTTTATTCCCACTTTGGCATTTGTCACAGAACACTTCTTAGCATCAGAGAGTACTAAACAAACTTGTATTCTTGATATTACCAAGAAAAAAAATCTAGTTTTACCTAGTTGCTACCCTGTCAAAGCATTCATTTTTCAAAGATGAGAACAGATGTTAGAGACTATATAATAACAAACTTCATCCCGTTTTGTGTTTGCTTTCCTCTCCACCCCCTTCGCTTCCCCTGCATCCTGGAGGGAGACGTTTTAACTACAGCATGGATATAACAATGAAATGAAAAGGAGTGATGAGCTGGAGGGGGCTATTGTGAGAAACACAGGAGCTCCTTATTCAGTGTCCACAACCAAATGAAAGAGCACATTGGAGAATTTCACTGCCTGAAATTTGTCCTCTAAATACTGCAAGGCTCATCACTTGGGCTTTGGAATGACAGAATTAAAATATCATTAAAATATTTACTTGTACTCATGACAAGATCCTTGCTCCCTTCATTTCTTACAAATCAAAATACATAAGTCAGGCAGGAAGATGCATCGTTTGTATAATCAATCTATTATAAAGGTAACATTTTATTCTCACATGGTTATGAAAAATAGTATTTTGCTTAAATGAAAAAACACAATGCATTTTCCCTGCCTCTAATACATCTTCTTGTAGATGAAAAAGCAACCTTGGCAAAGGCTAAATGTGTATTTTGAGAACTGTCATGCAGAACTTAAGCTGTGATTCTGCGAGCATTTAGGCAAACACTTCTTCATGTATGTGTAGTTTCATTGCATTCATGGGGCAACACAGGCGTGCAAGTGATTGCACCAGAATCTTGATTCTGTAGTGCAAAAGGTCTTCGAAACACTACAGTTACTATGACAAAATCAGGTATTAAAATACACTTTTTTCCTCAAAATAACTACTTTATTTTAACTTTCCTACTGATTAGCAGCCACCCTTCTGATCTCCATTTAAGAGGTATCTCAAAACCACTGCTGATTAAAACAGATGATGCAGGGCTTTCCCTCCCATTCTGCAGTAGCTTGTTTTTTATGGATCTGAAACCAGAAGGGCCAGTTCCCAGGTTGGGATATACAGAGGAGGAGGAAGGCACGAGAAGCCCTGAGCATGAAGATAATGGCTATTCTGTGCTCTTTATTTTTAAACAGAGGTCTCCAAGTAAATCCTGCTTAAAAATGAGTGGCACAGTATGGCCACACCTGAATAAACACTGATTTCCCAGAAAAAGTCGTTTGCTTCTTAAAACCAGCTAAATGAGGCCATGCAATACAAGTGTGATATTTGGAAATGGAGGTATCTGGAAGGTCCCAATGTGTATCTGCCTGGTAGGAGGCAGAGTTCCTACTTTGGCCTCTACAGGACCCCATAAGTCAAATGCTGGCACATGTGTGAGGCCCCTTTTCATACCTTTGATCCCCGCATAAAGGCAAGAGCGGAGCGAGGGGCCTGGCATTGTGCGAGCTGTGCACTGCTGTCAGCCCTGGGTCCTTCAAATGGCCTCTCTGCACTTCGTGTGACAGGTGGCCTACATGAAGTGAGGGAGGATTAGGTTCCTTCTGTGCCCTCTACATGACTGGCATAGATTACCGGCTCCTATAAAGGGATTTAAACATACCTTTCCGAACAAAAAGCAGTATATAAATATGCATGTAACTGGATGCTCAATTTGTATGAGTAATTGCTCTGGTTACATTTGTAAATGAGGCAAATGTGTGTAGAAATGACCGGCTAGAGACACAACTATTTGTGTGCAAAACTGACTTACACGATGAGAAACTGAACACAATGAAACTATCTACATGTTTGAGGAGTAATAATCATTTGAGATTAACAATATCCATTTTTTGCCCTTAATTCTACTGCATTCTTTCCCTATTCTCATTAATTAACAGGCTTTGTGAACAGAACAACAAAAAAGAAAAAAATTAGACATGTACTTCTACATCTCCTAAGGATTGCTTGGGCTTTAAGAGAAACTAATAAAAGGGTTATAGCGGATTTGGGTGAGTTGTTTTTTAAAAAAACTGTAACCTAAATCAGCTCCTGCATTCCCAAACATCAAAACATAGCATTAACAAGAGAACAAATTGCATCCTTGACATACTACTTATATTTGTAATGTTTGTGTTATTTTCCTCTGAACATTTGGCTTCTTTCACATGCACAGCAGCCACAATTTCTTTCACTTTAGAGCACAGCGTATTGTGACAATTACCAACAAAGAAAGTGTAATAGCAACTAAATTTTTTCGTTATTATTTTAAGGAAATCATAAGCCTTCATTGTTGTTACTCTTCTTAGTCTGGATTATTTTGCACTGGTCCTAGTATTTCTGTTGGTGGTTCAGTTTGCAAAACATACACAGTGTTCATATAGCCCTATACGCAACAGCTGGGAAAAGCAATGAGAGCTCCTTGTGACTGCGTATGTCCCACTTCGTAAAGGGCATTCTGGAAAACGGAGGCTTATGTTGAATGTTTTCTTAAACAGGTTAAAAAAAAAGACAAAACTTTTTTTTGATGGAGTTATTCATAATTCTCTGACAAGATTAATGAATGGAAGGGTAGATAACAACATTTTTACAAGCATATCTGCCAAATGAACTGCAAGTCTGTGTCTACATTTCCCACCCTGGCCCTGACGAAGTTGAGAGATGCCTCTGGTGAGTGTGCAATTTCGTGCCCAACTCTTTAATGTCTAAATCTTCTCTCAATATTAATAGAATTAACCTTTTCCTTGAAATGACCAAGAATCATCCAAGAATGTCATTGTTCTTTTTGAATCCTTTATTATTTCTATTTTCATTTACCTTTTAACTTTTTTATCCCCTTTATCTCTCAACCTATCTCTAAAACACTCTGCTCTGTACTACCTTCATTTTCTTCTAACATCTCTTTTGCCTTGTTAGCTTCTTCTTATTTCACTGTAAACCAGCATATTTTTCCCTCTTTGCCAAACATTGAGCTTGACAATCAAAAATCAAAAACTCTGTTGAATTCACACACTCAAAAAAAACCCCAAAGGCCTTTTGCCCCCCAAACCTCCTTCTCCCCAGATCCACCAAGCAATCAACAACTCTGTTTCAGGGACCCCAAGGACAGCGCTAAGGTGACCCAGAGTGATCCTCTAACGGAGGTGGGGCATGGGTGCAGAATGCAGTCATCTAACAAAGTGCAATTTTGCACATATTTGCAACTATATCAAAAGAAAGAGCCTACTGTGGTCACCTTTAAGTCCCTTCCATATATGCAGCTATATGGTAAGGAGGGACAAGAAGGGATTTTAAACCATATCAGTTCAAAATACAGCCACATGAGGCATTTAATTAGCTTCAGTGCCAGCTTCCTAGGTTACCATCACATGATGAAGAGCTCAGCGTAAATTCCTCACCCTGTGCCGTCCCCCTCTCCACTTCTCACTTCAGTTGTGAGCCCAGGAGATGACCTTGTAATGTGATGACTTACAGCCTCCTTTTGCAGTTGGAATTTGTAACTTCCACAAGCGGTGATTTTAGACCCTATTCAGACTGGACACTCGCTGTCAGTTGTGACAGTAATGGCTCTTCTTGGCCTCTACTGCATCTTCACAAAAAGGGGAAGAATGGGAGGAAGCAAAACCAAACCCCAGCCTATCAAACTCCTTCATCCCAGGATTTGGAAAACGTTTGCTTGGTCAGATCCACAGCCTCCCTGAAGTAGAGTTTACACATGTAGTTTACAACTGTAGTACTACACTCCAGTTCACATCTTGGGCTGTGGGAAAGGTGTGTGGGATAGCTGAAAAGCAAAGGGGCTTTAAAAATGCAAGGATCCTGATAGCCTGTCTATAATCTGGTCGTCTCTTCAGGGCAAGCAACACCATTCAGTGAATGTGAGAAAGGCGATGGGGCTCCAGCAACCACCTCCCCGCTCTGCCTTCCTCTCTCTCTGGCGCAGTGCATCCCTGTGTGACCTGACTCACAATATTCCCCTGAGCTTGTGGCAAAGGTATTTTTTGGTCTCTGTCGTTAACTTCAATGTCAACACATCCAGCCAATGGTAGAAGACTTTGACATCTTCTCATAGATATTCTATATAATTTGAGAGTTTCTCATGTTACCTGAAAGAAGTAAATGAATTTCTAGTTTGTTCAGTAATTTTTTCTTGAGGCTTTTGAGTGTTAAGTGCCTCACCAAGGACCTTTTGGGGCAGCTCCACAGCACAATATATTAACAAGAGGCATTCTAAATTAACTAGATTTGATGTGAGGTCATTCCTTTGAATGCAAGATTGGGCCTACTTTTTTTCTCTTTTTTTTATGAAACACAAGAGCATTTATACAATTCAACATAAAGCCCACATGTAACCAAATAAGAAAAAAATTCTGAAAACATCATCTAAACAGAAATGTGACAATTTGTTATGAGTAAAGCAAAGATAAAGACAGCAAAATAACAAATTCCAGAAATAGAGATTTTTCCTTTTATTTTGTATGCATGGATTAAAAAAAAATTAATTTAAGCTTGTAAGTATTCTATTTTTAAGTATAGAACTACTGAAAGGATTTCTGGCCACCATACAGTCTAGCATGTCTGGCGTTATTCTGCATTTGTAATTTTGGTTCTTGTAAGGTCACTAACATAATAATTTTAGTCATTTTTTTGCTATGTTTAGAAAATAAGATTGTTTTGGAATCACATTAAAAAGGGTTGAGAACACAGACTTGTGAGAGAACAAAGGATATTTATTGACAGTGATAATGAAAATATTTGATAACTTCTTCCTTGCTTTTTTAAAGAAAAGATATTCTACTATGATACTGTAATAAAAATATTCTAATAGCTGAATTTTACTTTTTTATATAAAGGAGCTCCAACAGCCACCCTTTTTAGTTTTTACTTATACCATACAAACATTGCATAAGCAATGGTAAATCAAATAGAGATTTAGGAAGCAAGGGATTAAATAAGCAAGATCGGGTCCTGAAGTAAGAAATCGATAAATAATGGATATTCCACTATGATGCTTTTACTTGTTGCTTATCTTGTACATTTGAACAGTTTAGCCAAGTGATGGAAAAACCCCTAACAAAAGAGTATCTAAGTTACAATCCTCACTCTTCCACAACTGAAAAAGTGCATTGAGAATAACCTTTCTAAGCTTTGCTTTGAGAGTTACTCATTGCTTGAGGGAAATGAAATGCCCTCTGAGGGTTGTAGTGGCTGTTTAAATACTCTGTGTAAAGCTATAATGAATCTCTGTAGGAAAGCAAAATGTCAACAATAAAAAATGTGAGCTAACAAAACTCTATTTTTTGAATTATTATGAACACCAGAAAAAATAAATTAAAAGGGTTGTACTTACGGGAACGTCAACGTATTTTGCAGCTGCTTTCACCTTTAGAAAATTAAAAATAAAACAACACACAGTAAGTGCTTATTACTACAGATTGTGCACAATTTCAGAACCATGCACAGAAAGAACAGAACCATTCTGTATCCAAACACTTACAGTGAATGAAACTAATGATGAGAAGAAAGTGCCTTCATCGTATCTTGACAATTTAGACAGCACACCTTCTAACACTGAAACAACCTGGAGGAAAAGCACAGAGAAAAATCTAAATGCACAATATGAAAAGTAAATATTTTGAATGAGAATGTGAATTTTTCTTCCTCAGATTTTTATTATTCATCATGGCAATGCAAACTGTAAATTTGATCACTTTCTCCATCTCACAAAGTGCTGAAATCAAGGACAACATTCTTTTCTCAGCTTCAGCTATCAATCGAACTGATGGAAATCATTGTTGAACCACTGCAGAAATAGAAACCCAACCCAAAAATTCTGCTGATGTGGGTCTGACACCACTTTGCTGCCTCTAGAATGTGTGGTTAAATATAGGAGTGTGTGTACCCAGCATCTATTTTGGGTAGAAAACACATGTTATTTTCTAGGAACACAGTTTCTAAGATCACAGCTTCAGAGATGATGGAGCAGAATTGTTAAAGGTGGTGATCTCAATATCATGTTCCTCTTATCTTCGCTATTGAATAGAAACCCAGCTCTGATTTCACCCAACAGTGTAATAGCACTACAGTTTTCTGTCAGCTCATGTTCAGCAATGGCATGTGCTGTTGAACTGGTACTACATGGCCAAGAAGGGGCAAGAAAATGTAGGACCCAAATCTCTGGTATGGTGTGGTTCCTCTCCCCCACACTTTCACCTGCAATTCCCTGAGTAGCATGACTCCTCAGCAAGTGGCATGGAAAGGCATTTTTGCCAAAATTTATTCCTGACCAAAAAAAATCTTATTAATTGCATTAATTATAGCCTTAATGTTTACACTCCCCCAAATTAGCCTTAAAGCAAACAAATCCCCTTCTCACGTCCCTCTGTTATGTTACGTTGCTGAAGTCATTCATGGTATATAATATAAAATATCTGTCAGCTGTTGTATTCGAGAGCATTTATTTTACACATATGAATTGCTTTCCAGTTTATACGAAGATTGTTTTAAAAGTCATCCCTTGCTCCCAACACAGTCATTCCCACAACCACGAGTATCATTTTATGAGTGTGAGGACAGAACAAAATTCCATCTGGCATGCTGTTAATGGGCACTGTAACAGTGTCACAACAGTGTCACCTCCAGAGGAACTGAGATCATCACTTTACAATAAGCCCTGCTCTTAACAGTTCAAGGAGCAGGAGCAAGTGCAAACTTACATTTGTCATTTATCAATCTAACCTGTCATACTTACTGTGATTAATTAAGGCTCCAGTACATAGGTGCTGCTCAAGGAATAAAACCACATCTCGAGAAACAGTGGCAGTTGTTTCTGCACCCCATGCACAGTATAATTACAGTCCCTTTATTAGACCAAACACCAGCTTTGTGCTTTGCCATTGCATGCCTGTGAGAAGCTGCCGTTCATACTTTAACTCATTTTATCTGACTGGCAAGGATTCTTTCTGCAGAAGGGTGTTCAATCTTATTGTGCAAAGATCCGCTGCGGAAGGGGCTGATCTCACAAACAACATGGTGTCCACAGTGCCAACAAATGGTTCCAATACAAGTGGGACACAAAAGAAGAGAGAGCAAAACATCGCAGCGTCAAGGATGCCCATTTAAATGAAAGGCTTAGTTATGAAGCTGGAAACTTGTTTTCTGAGATCTCAGTGTACGGACATGTGAAGCTCTAAGAGCATTTCTGTGTATACCTCACATTCTCTGAATTGGTTACCCTGAGACACACCGCTTTGTTTCACTGTTCTGTGCTATTCCTGTGATTTGTTAAATGCTTTATCTTGGTAAGTCTTGCATAAATGCATAGTATAGACTTTACCAAGTAAAGTCTCACTGAAATGGAAGTACTCTTTTCATTTTCATAGGTGACTTACAGCAAAAAACAATTATTGAAACACTTATTCCACTGGAACACAAAGGAAATAATACAGAGGCAAAGACTAAAAAATAATGAAAATATATTAGATGAAAAAAATGAACACACATGGATATTACGCACATTATGTGCATTTTTCCTGGTCAAAACCAAGAGTCATCAGCCTTTCTCCGTACCCTCAGAGGTTTCTGTTTCTGCCTTGAAACAGAAGCAGTCAGGATGTCATTGGCGTTTCACATCTCAAGCAAGGAGAGACTGGTTAAGCTTCTAATGATCAGCCAGTGACACAGAATATTTGCTTCCTGTTCTGAGATTTCAACCTCTGGTAATAGTATATGTGATACCTAATAATGCAAATCCCTCTGTATTGACAGCAGTTGTCTCTAGAATTTCTTGTACATACATTCAGGAGGAATATGACTATTTTCTTCCTTCTTCTATAATCTCAGATAGTAAAAAAATTATTGAAAAGGTTTAACTTTTAATAGCATGGTTTGGTCTGATTAAATTCCCCTTTCTTCCTCTTCAATAACACTAAACCATAAACTGACAGGTCAGTTTGGAGTGATGACAGGTGGCATGTAAAACTCGAAACTGTCCAGTTGAACCATTTGTAGTTACGTTTACATCAAAACTTCACTTTAGAGAAAAAATATGTGTGGTTTTTACACATTTATCAGCAAGTGGACACATTTAGCTTACAGTTCTACATCAATTCTACAAAAACATTCCTCTTTAACTCCTGTGCAAGCATGATGGGTGTCAATCCGAAAGGAGATTCCTGCTCCCCCCCCATGTCAGCAAGCTGTAACAAGTGAAAATGAAGGCATGGTGAAAGTATGACCACTGTTTCTTTAACCCTAACTCACAAACTGTAAATGTACAGCTTCTCTCTCCTACTTTGAAAACCAGGTATTTCTGGGTAGTTTGCAATAAACAGATAACAAAACGTCTTATAAAATCTTTCTGTTCTGTCATTATTTGCTGTGCCCTTCAAACTATTAGGGACTGAAAGCTTTTCTTTTATATCAAGCACTTAGGACCTTTGCTGGAGTAGAGGTGTTACAGTAACATAAGACGTTGACGCTTTCTTCACTTATTCTCCAAGTACCTATATCATGTCAAAACATATTTTCTTTTTAAATATAAAAAAACCTAGAGACTCAATTTCAAGGAATAGCAAATTATAAAATATTTTTAAATTAAATGGTTTGTGGAGCAAAATTGCATTAAAAAGTTATACTGATACTCTGGATGTTGTCCATCTTTAAATATAAAATTTAAATACTACTTAGTGATAGGAAGAAAGTTTTCATGTGAAAAATTAAACAAAAAAACCAAAACATGTTATTACTTAAGATAATATTGACATAATCAAGTCCTAGCAGTTCTGCTAGCTGCTAGCAGTTTTTATCTATGACAGAAACACAGAAGAGAAACTTATCCAATTAGCAAGTTGCAGAAATTGTTTACCTAATGGGCTATAAAATTTAATTTCGTAAATACAATATTATTTGGATGACTGTTATTTACAAATCATGTTGCTGTCCCCCCCAATCTCACTGTGTACAGAAAACTGTGCGATATTTAAAGACATTTCAGAAGTTCACTAATTAGAGATGTATTTTTCTGCTTTATTATAAATTAAAATCTAAATTGTTTTACCTTTGAAACAAGAAGTGAAATAATTTCTTTAACAGTTTCTTCAATCAAGTCATCTATTTTTGAATGGTATTGTTGCTGTATTTCAAAAGATAAAGAAGCATTAGCATGTATACGAACACACACTTTTGTCATAAGTCATAAATGGTACAAAGCTGATAACCCTGCCAGATCAGATTTACTTAAAATTATCATTTTGAACATCAGAAGAACAAACCCTTGAAAACGATCCACCCAATCAACACTTTCTTACATTCTGTGTTGAAAATTTTCCCATGTACACTGTTGAGTTAAGCAGCTAATGGGGTTATTATTTAGATGAATTGAGTTCTTATTCTTATTCAGGCGAAGGAATGTGAAGGATACTTTTTGTCTTCTCCTATATAATTAAGGTGGCCATGTATTTTTTTTTCTAAAGGGTTGGTTTAGCTGGAGAAGCAAAAAGACTAGAATAAGATTTAATTAATACAGCATTTCATGTCTGACAACTCTCATTCATAAGTTATTTTAAATGTCCTCTAGAAATAAAATGAGCTTCAATTGTTCATCCTAAAAGAGCCTTTCTGTTAGCACAGTGAGCTGCAGTTTATACAAATCTTACAATATGCTCAAGCAAGGGCAAAATTAAAATTTCATCAACAAAGCAGAATAGATGGTAACAAATTAATAGGCCATAAAAGGCATAATAAAACAGACTTCATTCTCCATAGCCTTTTTCTTCTGCTTTTTCATAAAGGTGCCTTTAAGTAAATGCTTTTAAAATAAATCTGAAAGACTTTTTAGATAATACTACAGAGTTCCCTCCTGAAATTAACAGGAACCAGGGATCCCATTCTGTCAAGGAGGCACATCAATTTAAACAGTAATTCTTCCTTTAGAAACATTTATCTGACAGCAAAGATTGCCCCCAATAGCCACTTCACAGAAAATGTGACTTGTAAAGACTAACCCTATCTTCATAGTTCAAGGCTACTTGGAACAGCTAACAGCATAATGCTTGGAGTAAAAGTACTGAGGTCAGTATAAACATTAGCCTAACCTAGCAGCTGCCAGCTGAATAGTTTTCAGAGTTGTAATTTTTTAAAGGCTATTTTTCATCTGTCTCAGAGTTACCATACAAACCAACACATTAAATCTGATCTGCTTAATATATTTAGGACTGATTTGCTAAACAGCACACCTACTGAACTTGCATTTAAATCAAAGAGATTAAAACTATGAGATGTGCTTGCCCCCACATACGTATCTGTTCCAGGTACCAACACCAAGCATGTTAGTTTTTGGTTTTAATTTCCTTTAAAGTTTAAAAAATCTTGCAAAATGTGAATACGCCTCTCGGACAAACATCATCAGACATCTCAGAAGAGTGAAAGAAGGTATTAGAAATCATCAAAGAACTTTCCATAGTCCCAGATATATTTTATTCTAATTATATTAATGTCTTGACCAATATAATATTATCTTGATCTGTTAAGGATTTAAATCACCCCAAACTGTCTGGCATCTGTTGCTTACACTTGGTTTCTTATTCTCTGAAAACAAGAAATAATTACATTCCCATAGATGCATGTCGAAACTATACGTATTCCTATGATCACAGTTGTCCTTCCCATAAAGTGTCTGCACTTTACCTCCACAGCACATTAAATTAATGGATCTATGTATAGTTCCTATGTTATTGCTTTTTCGTGTTCTTGGTTTTCTTTCTTTTTTTTTTTTTTTAACACCACGAGGCAAATATGATTTTGTAGGAATGGAATATAATTGTTAAGTAACTTCACTGTGTGACCAAAAAAAACAAGTACTAAATCAAATTATTCAAAAATCACAAGAAGCTTCCAAAATTATGACATTTATTTAAAATATTTTTTATTTTTTTAACCTGAATTTAATTTCCTTTTTTTCAAGATTTATTTTGCAACTTACGAGATCATAAATTTTTTTAACCAACTCCTTCCCAGTGCTAGCTTCCACCAAAACAGCCACCCCTGACACAACAAAACTTCAGATCCTTGTGGAAGATTATTTGACTCCAGAAGACAAGATTTAGGAAGATGGCAAATATTGTAGAATTAATGATAAAATGATATGAGCTGACAAGGTTGTATGTGTGATCTTGAAATCAGCACTTGTAGGACTCCAGCTTTTCTACTTCTGCCAAGCTTGCTTGGTGAGAGCAGACAAATCCTCACTCCTTTTCCAAACACATTTATGGCTAGTTGTGCCTTTACATACCTCTGCTGGCTGATGTGATCACAGTCCACATGGAGTCTGAATCTAGACAAGTCAGCTCCCACAGCTAAGTTTTTTGAATACCTGTTGTGGAGTCTTTCAGCATCATCCCAAAGCCCCTGAAGGGGGCTCTGCCTTTCCAGCTGCCCTGGAGTAACTCCTTGTAAAATAGAAAATACAGCTGCAGCTGTAGGAGCTACATGGGAGAAAACTGTGCTTAGTGGCAAAGTGTGTCAGGAGATATAACCAAACAGGACTGTCTTTTGAGGACAATCTGGCTGGTCTTTCAAACGTGGCCCTCTGCTCCCACTACCATTTGGAAGGAGCCAAAGTACTTTAGTGCCTTTTGACACTTGTGTTTTTGGGGAACAGAGGAATTTGTTTCTAAATCTGGTGGTGATGAGCTGAGAACTGTAACTTGCTCAATTCCACAGTATATTCAATTTTCTTTTCTATTCTACCTCCCTGTGACCTAATATTTAAGGTGGCTTTTTTAACTACTTGAGTATTTTGGTTTTGGTTTTGTTTAAAAGATTTTCAAGCTAGCTTTCTTTTGTTTGTTTTAAGATTGGATGGCTGTGAAAATAAATTGCACATGATCATCTGAACTGAAACTGCTACTGCCAACATATAACATTACAATATTACATACATATTAAATTGTCTCTTCACTTTTATTATCAAATCGGCTATAATCCTCTATTACTCATGCAGTTAAATGAGTCATCTCCTTGAATTGTATGAACCAAAATAGCTTCAGAAACAAAGTACATAAAATTAAAGCCCACTTTTCCTTAAATTTTTCTACAGCATAGCACTGGCTGTGGCACATTCCACTGAAACGGCACATCATTAATTTTTCCCCAAATTGAAAAGTATATCTCTCTTCTTTTCTAAGCATGATACGGTGCTAGGAGGCTGGGATTCTGGAACAACTAAAATAGCTTCAATACATGCTCTGCTACGAAGCACTCAACAGTATAGATCAATGGCATTTACTCTGTTCATGCTACCCAGTTACACAAAACAACAAATAAGCTGTGACTCGGCTCTAATGTCCTGCTTGGATCTAACGATTTGTCAATCTAACCCGCCTCAGAAATATTTTTCTATTTGATTCTTGCCTCCAGCAATATTTCATATGTGATTCTCACCTATCATACTCAAAAAGGTGAATGTTGCCAGAATACTGCACCATCTACATCACAGAGTTCTAAGTTAATAGGTTTTACACAATTTATCACAAATAACAAAGGCCAAAATATCTGTGGATTGAATGTTGTGTGACAGAAGAGGTTTCCCTTACTGCTGTTATTCATTTGACTTGGGATCCATGGACTGTAAAGGAGTAGCATCTGTTAGCTTCTGATTCAGGAAAGAAGGAAGTGGGATACTGCTCACCATACAACTACCCAAGATTACATTCACTGAAACTAAGAAGCTGGGCAGGCAACTGTCTGAGAAATACAGGCGACTGGTATGCTACTTGGCTGTCTTGCTGTACTCTTCCCCTGTGCTCCATGAACTGCCATTCCGGTTGTCCACAAAGCAGGCTGCTGGCACCAACAGGTAGTCTGAGATAAAGCGAATTCTCCCCTGGATCTGCTTCTCAAACCCTCCTAAGGTGACTGCCGACCAATGCAAAAGGCATCCAGACAGCTGAGCTCTCTTGAAACACAATGTAATTATCATCTGTGTAGCCAAATTATGCTGTACTTCTCTTAGGCTTTAAGATGATATCTTAAGAAAGCAAGGAGGGGAGCCCTCCTGAATGGCAGACTTAGCGAGTCTTTATGAGAGTGGACTTAACTGGAAGACATTTGGGAGAATGGTGAGCAGTGCATGAAGTAACGTAGGAAAACCAGGGGACTCAATCAAACTTGAACTCTAAACTCAAGGTGCTGATGGCTAACCGTGACCTGAATGCCCTAATTACATGTTAAGTAAGAATTCCCTCCTATCTGACAACACAGGATGAAAACTTCCAAATCTGACTCTACTTGAACATGAAATACAACTGCTTATAGCTCCATACAGGAAATGAAAAGAGCATGCTGTATTCAAGGAACTGTTTGAGTCTAACCGTCTAATTAAATAACACCTTCCATCACTTGCAGAATAAGTTCTAGAAACTGTCAGATATTCAGTGTTGAGTTTTAGCTGAACGAACATCCCTTTCAAAAAATTTTAACTCAGGCCTTATGGAATGCTTTTCTTGACTGACATAAAGGGCCATGTTTAAGACTAAAACGAAGATGAAAGAGGACAAGGGAAAGAAAGGTATTATGGAAAAGGTTTCATGACCAAGTGGCTAAGTAGGAGTAATTGGAAATGCCAGAGCTTCTATAGAGGATTCAGAGATGCAACTGTTTATGTTATGAGATGCTCTACTGCCTGCTTTGACAGATAGGCAGATTCCAGAAGTATCTCACCCAATAAATCTTTAAGTGTTTCAAACAACTATAGTATCAGCTACAACCAACTGAAAAGCCATTTTTTTCTTTATCTTCCAAAAAAGCCTTGGGAATGGAAGAAACTGATAGACATTAATTCAAAGTTTATGAGCAAGAAGGAAGTTTCGACACTATCTGATAATTTCTGATACGTGAGGAATTTGAGATTCCTTTGTTTTATTAGATGAATTGGCATGAAAATTAATTTGGGGACTTTGAAAGAAGTATGTATTTCATCACAGGTATGCTAAATTGTCAAACTCCTGCACTGAAAAGAAGCACTGGAAGCATCTGGGGTCTTGGTCAGACCTACTAGGGAACAAGGGCCGTATTTTTGTTTTGGTGTTGTGAAGAGTGTATGAGGGGCTTGAAATTCTAGAGAATGGGAGGATTTCAGAAGATAATCTGGTGGGGGTCTGCAGTCCAAAAGGTAACTGCAAATGCTGAACTTTGGCTCTGAGGGGACTGGCTGACAATGCAGGAGGCATTGCCCAGAGCAAGTCAGAGCAATGGCGTGACTGTGGAGAATGAGGCTGTACCATCTGTCTGCAGGTCTTTAGGGAGGTACTGGTATTGTCTGTCCCCAAAGAAGGGTATGCAAATGTGTATTTGCAGGTTACTGCTTGGACAGCAAGTAAAAGATGAAATGGCAGCATCAGCCTAAGACAAAGAGTTGCTAGTTGTGGTTTACTTCTGATGAGCCTGAAACAAGTTGTTTGCTGCTCTTTTGCTTGACTAAGAGCTGGAAGAGTCCAAAACTTTGTGACCCAGTAAGACAGGACACTGGGTCTGAAAAGCAGAAGAGTGAAGAATTCATCTGGAACCACTTTAAGAGGATGAACAAGGAAAGAACTGAGAAGTTGATGATCGGTCTGTAGCAAGGTCAGGCTGTAAAGGAATTCTGAGGGCTAAGCTAACAAATTAACAAGAAAGGCAGTATTACCATTTAAAATAAAAAGTGGCTGCTAATAACCAAAGAAAAAAGGTAGGTTAAAAACCAATGAAAAACCACTTACCCATTGACTTGCAAACTGGTTCATGTCACGGAAAACCAAAAGGAAAAATAAAGATGACAGGGTAGAACAGGAAAATGATGAATGTCTCATTGAATTGGAAAAAAAAAAAAGACAATTACATTGAATACACCAACTTAAAAAGGTAAGTCAATAAAATGAAGAGCACAGTACAGAAATGCAAAAGTCAACAGAAACAACATGACCAAATAATGTAAACATGAAACTGCCCAAAGAAGACATACTTTTTTGTTGCCAAATTCTGACAAATATTTCTACCCTCTCTCCAAAACCAAATCGAACAAAATTACACTGCTAATGCATTAGCACAGCAAGAACAGTTTTAATTTTATGCTGGTGATCTCACCAGTCTACGTATTATGCCCTTTTCCCTTCACAGATTATTCCTGTCGAGAGTGACAACGTGGGAAGGACAGTTGTCAGTGAAGTCTACATATCCTTCAAAAGCACATCAGTGCTCCACTGTGGATTATCTACAGTCCTGGCAGCAGACTACTGGCAAAATGGTCCCTGCCCTTGGAGACCAAATAAAAAATCCCATTAAATTACCTGACTACTTTTCTCTATTTTCAGCATGTATACAGCCATGGATGCTGGGTATATGAGCCATTTAAAAACAAGCCTTACTCATTTAAAACCTGGCTGCAAAGGACAATATTTTGGCTCTATTTTACTATTATAAGAGTCCTGAAGTGGGCTGTTTCTCTGCTGCAACCCAAGAGAAATTCTCAGAGGGGCTGTGAGTCAAGAAATCCTCTGACTGTTCAACAGACTCACAGGTCAAAGCAAATAAATTACAGAAGCACTCTGTGTCTTCTCTGGTGGAAGATGAGGGGTTGTGTCTTGCATGATGCTTCTAGGAAGCAGTCTATGCATGCTCCTGTACCAACAGAGCTATGTGACACATTTCAGCTAGTTTGAAATTAATCTACTAAGGACTGTCTGCAGTGTGAGATGTTTCAGATTAACCAAACACAGGAATTAAACATACACAACTCCACTTACCTCTTGCCCCCCATCCAGTATGCAGAGTTTAGCTGTCTGTTTTTTGGCATCAACTAAGACATTAAACATTGTGCACAGAGAAGAAGGGATACGCAAGTCTGTTGATTTGTTTGTCTTTTGCAGCTTGAGTTCAAATGCAATTCTTGTTCTGTTTATTAAAACACAATTCATAATATGAGTCTCTCTGATAATACAGAACCACCAGTGTACAAATGTATAAACCTTACTAAACAGGTTGGCTTAACAATGTACACGCACGTGAGAACATCTTAGAAATAAAATTCTGTAAGTGCAGAACATCCACCCATTCAATAATTGCATTGATGGTAATCTCAAGGTTCTGCACTGCTTCAGCTAATTCAGTTGAATAATAAAAGTATTATCTTCTTGCCTACTAGATAACAATATGCTTCCTTGTATGATGACTAAGAACAATTGAAAGCAATGAAAATACCCCACATTTTCCAGCACTTCTATGTTAAAATGCACTTTATCATACCAAAGACTTGCTTCTGAGAAATATAATTTAAAAATCCTCTTCTGGCTTTAATAGAAAGGAGAATTTTATTGAAGAAAAGGAGTTTGTTATTAAGCAAATACTAATATTTACATTGAAAAGTAAGATGTATCGGGAGATACATAACACAAAAAACTATTTTCTTCTCACACCAGTGTAAATAAGGAGCAATGTCACTGAAATAAATTATAATAGTTCAGAATACTTAAATATAAAAGTAACATTTTATTTCCACCCTTATTTATAAATGTGGGTACCAGAAACTGACACAATATTTTAAGAAGATGGGAACAGAAGCATCCTATTCCCATTTTAAGAAGTCTTACAGATCATATTAATATCATAATAACAGTTATAGTAGAATACTTCCATCAGTCTTTTCTAAGTTGCTACTGTCTAATACAATCCATCCTATGGACATAATTTACTTTCTTTGTTACCTGATGTACGGTATCTTTGACCACAATAAAACATACTTAGTGTATTAACACTAGTATGTTATGTATTAACTCTAAAATATTAATACATTTTATGTATTAACACTAGGATCATTCCGTAATATTAATTAAAACCTTCATTTATTGCCAGCAGGATCTTCTTACTCTCTACAAAAGCAAGCAGCAAAGATGTCAGGATTGGTATCACAGACCAAAACCTGATCCATAAGGAATTCTTTTTGTAATGCCTCTGTGTTAATAATTCTGTTCTCAGCTTCTGGTTGTAATCCTGGCAGTGAGCCATTTTTAGCCTATTTTGTGTGTGCCATTAAAATCCACACAATCAAATCTGTGTGGTGCAAAATTTTACATAATGACAACATGTGGCATTAGATTTATTGCCTAGGAGAAATTAAAGTATCTTTATTACCACAACTGTCTTTCCCACATCTATCTGTAAAAATCTTTAAAAAAGACATAAGATGAATTTGAAAAGATTCATTTTTCAAGAAATTATTTTAACTAGTACAAATTATATACATCTTTGTATTGTAGTCATGTTGATAAGAGTCCCAGTGTAAAGATTTTTTTCATTTTTTTCCAGGCTTGAAGTCAATATAATCAATAGAATACTGCATCTCAGTGCTACTCTTTTTATGGTTTTTAAGACTAAGATTGCACTGATAGTCTTCCAGTCCTTTGAGGTTTCACCATTTTTCTAAGATTTGTTAGACATTAGTAGTTGACTGAGCTTCTACGCCAAATTCTTTAGAACAGATGGATGGAAGCTTACATGACTTCAGTTTTAGTAGAGACTGTCTCGTATCTTCCTTTGCTACTGAGCTTAAACTTTTATTCCATTCACTATATCATCCCCCTTTCAAAATCAAACAGAAATGGTTGTGAAATGCTCCTACCTTTTTTACCATGATTTCATCACTGTAGCTCTAGCAATAGGCTCATATACTAAGCCTGAGGTTCTCCTTGTTCCTACTATGTTTAACAGAAAATAATAAAATACTATGTTATCAGATTTAACCTCACTGGATGTTAAAGGTTTTTTGTTTATCTAGCCTTCCTTTTCAATGTTGTGTATTTTCTGATTGACACTATTAAATTGTCTACAAACTTTCTTTATTTTTTCCCCATTCTTCTATTTATTTTCTTAAAAATCAGTATTTTTATGTGTCCAGACTAAACTTTCTCTCTACGTGCGATCACGGCTTCTGAAGCACCTAATAGGAAATCCCTGTAAATTTTCTAGACATACAGATATTTCTTCTAAACTCAATGACATGTACTGAAAGCTATGGCAGAGGTCTTTTTAGATCACCTATGCTTAATTTAAAAGAATATATCCATAATTATAAGATACAACTCAAGAAAAACACAGCACTATGTTTTCTGTAATTTCCAGAAGCTTAGCAATATAAAACTTAATTTCCGTTGGATGACTTACAGATAGCCTTCTTTTGTTTATTGTATAAATGCAGAAATGCTGTCTACTCTTTAGTTTGTAATATATTTCTTAGAGACAGTACTCTAAAATAATGACAAATTAAGTAGTATTACTAACTGAACACAAGGAAAAATATAGTAATGGAGAAAGGAAATGTACAAAAAGAAAAAGGATTTCTTCTAGCAGAATTCTGAGATCTGTTAATATTTGCCACAAACATGGAACAGAAAAGAGATTTTGTTTATTCACTTCCAAGGGTCTATTCACAACATATGTAGAAATTCTTGTTGGTATTTCTTAGATGTTGCCAAACTGCTGATTGCCAGATGCTGTGAAGTACACACAAGTCATGATCTCTTTACAGTTTCCCTGATTCCTATGACAGGATTTTGGTACAGATGTATCTCTGCGAGCCAGTATGGCTGCCCCTACGATAATTTTCAAATTTCTCCCAATTTTTAATTGATCATTTCAACTGTACCTTTTAACACAGGCTTCTATCATGTCAGTGGCCATGAGTTTAAGTCTCTGCTCTAAATGGTGGGCAAATTCTGGTTCTGGCCAGTGAAGATCAAACACAAACATCTGCAGAGCATCCAGTTTCCAGAAAAGATCTTCTGATGTAGCTGAACCATTGCTATAAGAAACAAAACAAAACAAAGTCCCCAAGAAACAGAAGATAAATGTATCGATGTCTATCCCAGTTGCCACAGAATTATATAAGGTAGTCAGACCTCCTTATCACACCATTTTCCTCCTTCACTTCACCGCATCTTATAGCACAGTAGCTCTTATTCCAAGAATGTGAAAATGGTCACGGAAAGTTTAAAACAATTCCCATTAGAGTGAAAAAAGTAAAGTTTTCTCATCTGTTAGCTCAGAAATATGAAACGCTAGGGAGATAGATGGGATGATGGGGAACACAGAAAATGAAGTAGCTCAAATTATATCAAGACAAGAAAAATAAAGGGTACAGGAATTATTAATTAGTAACAAACTGAAGACTTTGCACATGTTTTCTTGCCTTCGTAACGCTGGTAGATAAGCCTACCAAAGAAACGAGGATGCTGGTAGTAATATTGTAAAAGACATACCCAGACAAATAGTTCCTTGATAAATGTTCATTAATTCTAACTGAGAGAATAACATCAGATCCCAGTGGAAAAAAGAGAACAGAAACTATTTAAAGAAATTTATGCACAAACAAAACAGGGGATTAATAAGGCTCTATGTCATCTCAGATTGTCCATGTAGTTTTAAAGTTCTTCTTCCACCCTGAACCAATTGCTACATTTAAAGACATTTGCTCGTGATAAGATACAACAATTTAAGGCTAATCTTAGCAGTACCTACAGTTACATTTCCACTGTCATCATGGATTAATTACATTTTCATGATGTGTTGTATTGTAATGCCTGGGCTATTGTTTAAGGACAGTTATATAACACATAGATATATACACATAATGCAGCATGGCTTTCCAGGATGTTAGTGACACAAGCAATTAAAACTCAGCCTGACAGTCCTAATTCAGATCCAAATAGTTTAAATGTCACTACTGCCATGTTCTTTTTTCTAACTCATGGCAAAAGAACATGATTATCAAAGTGTTAAGGGATCCCAGCTCTCATGGAAGGAGTCAGTGAATGCTGAGTGTGCCCAGAACAGAGCACGGTCAGATTAAAAAACAAACAAAAAAAATAGAAAGGACCTCTAATACCTGACCACGTAATGCACCCCTCAGACAGTAGCACCACCATTGGTTCACACCAGGTTAGTCGAGACAGCGGGCGGTGAAGTGAAGCAAAGCACAGCACATGTTCAGGGCTCTGAAGAGGCAGCACAGATGCAGCAGGAGCACTGCTTCGGTCTCACAGCACCCTGCCATCTCCCAGACCCACCCAACTGCCCCTTGCCCCACTGCCTTAACGGTACCATGACTTCAGAGCCATTGCTGTCTTCTGCAATGCTGTCTCTGTGCCAAAAGGGGCTGCCGGGCCAGGTGAAAGGGGCAGCCAGCAAGCGCTGGGCAGTGGGAGAGAAGCTGGGACCAGTGGTGCCTGCCTAAGGAAAAGGCTGGCTCCCAGTGACCAACCCTGACTTCGGCTTTGGTTTTAATAGCGCACATTTTGATGTCTTCACTATGCATAGGAGGATATACCACAGTTTCAGACAGGCCTTTTTGATATCATGCATATTTTCCCCACTTATTTTAAAAAATAATTGTTAATTTTACATTGTATCGTGCTCCTGAAAGAAAACAGCAGAAACAGGAAAAAGGCCCATGGGACTGCTAAGATTACAGCTTGCATAGTTAACGTTGAACCTGAATAGGGAGTACTTTTATACACCGGTAAGTTTAATTAAGAAATAGAAATAACAAACCACCAACACTCCAGAAAGTTTATAATCCTGCTGGACTGTTTCTTAAGTTGTATGATAACCATATATTGAAGATTTCATTACATCTCCTGTGTACACTGGCAGTGAGTGAAGAAACATCTAACACATGTAGATACTACGTTATACATAATATTTGATTCAAAAGTGACTTAGTCAATTTTTGAGATGACTGGGGTAAAAGAAGACAAATTACATAGGGACAGAAATGGGGACAATCTCAATATATACGTCACAGTTGATAAGAACACATATTTTCTAGAAAATAAAACATACTTTCTCAAGAAACAGAACTACCATTTTTCATCATCAGATCATACAATTTAAGCATATTTTATTCTTCTGTAGTTTTTTCTTTTTTGCCTAATGGAGTTCCAAATGAAATTCTTTAGGACTCAGGAGGACTAATGTGCTCTCAATAACATCAATGTATTCTTATGCACGTTCACTCCCTGGTAGCCACTTAATTTGGTTTCATTATACTACCAAATAAAGTTTCAAAATTATAATAAATGTAATAATAGACACAGGTTCATGAAACACTAATTCATTCTGTGAGAAGCACTAATTCATTCATTCTCTTTTTATATAATTTTGAGGTCCCATTCTTCAAATTTTATTCAGCATTGTCCAATGACAGTTGAATTTGACTAACATATTACACTAGTAAGATGGGGAAGGAAAATAAAGTGCTATAACAGCAACTATTTTTTCCAAGTTCACATACCCAGATACAAACATCTAATTTGTTTGTTAAATGCTGCAGAAAACTGTGATTTCAATCAACTTGTTACTGCTATTTGTACCAGATATTTGTTTTATATTGGACTTGTTTTATTTGGATTTTAGGATTTTTCCTGGCCCTTATTCAGTAAAAGAATTAGAAATGGTATTAATTGTCAGCACATACCTCAATACCCTGAAGTGACTGTATAGTCTATAGATTTGCTTTCCCTACTAGGAGCTGGTTGTGTCACTTCAGGGTTTAATACTGCATAAAGTGTAACATGAAGAAGAGCCAAACTCATTTTTTACCTCCTCCTGGCAGCAGGAGAAATTCCTGCATTTGAATCAAACCACCAAAGCATTTGAATCTACATCCATAATTGCAGAACCATTGTTTTTGTGAAGGGACAGAACACATTCTTGGCTACTGAACAGTTTTTATTTGAACATGTGTGGTAAAGCTTCTTCAATCCAATGAATGGAATAATATTGCTCTACCAGGAAACTGAACTGACACTCTTTTTTAAAAAACTGTATTCAATATAGTTATCTGTATTTTTAAAATTAAGCACAAACTCCACTGTTTTGCTGGTCAAAACTTAAGCTTTCAGTGCTAGTTCTTTGTGCAAACTGTACTATCTAGTTGTCCACTCTTTTTAATCAGGTCATGGCAGTAAGAGAAGGTTTCCAGTCATTAAAGGAGGTAAATATTATGCCCATCCTAATTTTTTTTTTTTTGACGGCAATTTAACTTTGTATTTGGTCACACTTCGACTGAGAGATTAGACCTGATACCTCCAGAGGTCTATTTTAACCTAAATTATTTTATGACTTTATGCCTTGCATCATACTGAACACAGTAAAAAAAGGTCCAAGATATAATGTTTCTCCAAGACCCAGCAGAATATTAAACTTAGGAGCTGCATACAGTCTCCTAAGCAATTCACTTATCCACTGACAGCTGAGAGAGGCAGCTTCCCACTAGGCTTGCCAGCTACCTAAGCAGTAGCAATTAGTCAAACAGTTCACTAATAAAGCACACTGGCTGCAAGATCAGCACACACATGACTCCAGAGTAGACACAGAATATGTCATTTCTTGCCTAGATGTCAAACTCTGTAGGGTAGCTTGGGATATGAAAATATATGAGAAATATTGAATATCTAAGGACATTCTCAATCAACCTCAAGATTTAAAATCAGCTGGCTTTGGTTCTTGTAGAATTTACCAAAGGCAACGATGGTGATTTTATAAATTACTGCAATTACCTTTTTTTACCGTTATTACTGAGTTACTACCCATTAGTGTTTTGTGGGGACTGTTTAAAAACAGGGCACCAGCTCTATATCCTTTGTGAGCCCCCAGCTTGCGAGCTCCAGCTCTACTTCCTTTATGCTGCCTCAAGATGTATATTCAGAGCTCAGAAAGTCAACTGAGAATTTCTTCAACAGAAAAAGATTTTCAGCTGTTACAGAGTCAACGGTGCTTGCCCCATCTCTCTATTCTCCATGAGCAGATGAGGCGGAAGGATGAAGCAGAACTTTGGCATAGCAAGTAACTGCTTGTGTACAGTCCCTCAAAGATATTAGGGACAGAGTTACCTCACGGTTCTTCCTACTTAGTTCAAGAGTGAGGCAACCTGAGGATCAAGCAACCAAAACATGTTTCTTGATTCTTCTGCCTTCCTGCATGTTAGTATTTTCTTCCAAAGAAGACAAGAAACTTGGCCCACAATATACATTCATCTTCCAGAATGCTCAATAGGAACTAGCTATATTCAAAACTCCTTATTCTACTGTCATGGTTTCAGCTGGGATAGAATTAATTTTCTTCGTAGTAGCTAGTATGGGGCAATGTTTTGGATTTGTGCTGAAAACGGTGTTGATAATGCAGGGATGTTTTAGCTGTTGCTAAGTAGTGCTTACACTAGTCAAAGATTTTTTCAGCTTCCCAGGCTCTGCCAGGTGCACAAGATGGGGCACAGCCAGGACAGCTGACCCCAACTGACCAAAGGGACATCCCACACCATATGACATCATGCTCAGTATATAGAGTTGCGGGGAGAAGAAGGAAAGGAGGGACGTTCGGAGTGATGGCATTTGTCTTCCCAAGTAACCGTTACACGTGATGGAGCCCTGCTTTCCTGGAGATGGCTGAACACCTGCCTGCTGATGGGTAGTAGTGAATGAATTCCTTGTTTTGCTTTGCTTGCGTGCACGGCTTTTGCTTTACCTATTAAACTGTCTTTATCTCAACCCCTGAGTTTTCTCACTTTTACTCTTCTGATTCTCTCCCCCATCCCATCACGGGGGAGTGAGTGAGCGGCTACGTGGTCCTTGGTTGCTGACTGGGGCTAAACCATGACATCTACAGAAAGTAGATCAGCTGAATTTCACTATTCCATGAATCCTATGGCTACACTTTAAATACCCATCCTTAAAAACACAAACCATGGCCTCCTTCCCTTTATTGCAAGCAAGTATTACAGCAGGAAAATGTGTGGCACTACAGATGCAATCCCTCAAAACAGCACTGAAAGGTGGCCTCCTGACTTATTCAGCATGCACGAACACACAGAGAGGTCCAGCACGGGAGCTCATACACATTCAGAGCAGATCCCTTCATATCTCAATCAGAGCACTGCAACTGTTCCAGCCAGTCCCTCTTGTCACTCATTACAGCTGAGTCATAGCAGGAGAACTATAGCTGTCACATTTCCTTTGATGTTGTCTGTTCTGGCTGGAAGACAAGACAGGAGCATCCTCCTGCAAGCATGTATCTTATTCCATGTTTCCCCAGCCACAAGTTTTGCTGAACCTGATGTTCTAGACCAGCACTAGATAGCAACAGACAACCTCAGGTCTGTATCTACAATATTTTTGGTCAGTGAATCTATCTCATCTCTGCACTGAAAAGAATAATTTATAAATGAAACAATAAACAATTAAAATCACCCACATATTTAACTTAAAAGCCAGGTCCAGAAGTGGCATAGAAATTAAATTTAAAATATAAAATGGAATAAAAATGCAATTTAAAGTAGTACATTTGAATTAACAAGTAAGTAATTAAAAAAAAACCCTCATTCTGGCTGATTAGAAGCTTTTATAGAATATTCAAACTTTTTTGCTCTTTCAGGATGCTGTCTTCAGCCAAATGGAACAGTAATTCACAGCGCTCTGCATGTCTAGCCAAGGTGTCCTCTGAGTTGTCTTCTCCTGAGACCAACCAAGAAAAACAGACTACTGCTCATAACACTTTCCCCTTTTCATATCTCCCTTTCCAATGCCCAATAATAAAAGGTTAAGTCAAAACAACTGAAAATGAGGTAATGATCTTCCTAAATGCTGTTATAAGCAGCATACCTTTGCTGCTCCAAAACATGTGATCAGGAAAAAAAACCTGTAACAGTTAATTAAAAAATATAAACAATCTTCTCTAGTAATGTTCAAAAGAATTGCAGCACCTTTTAAGTGAAAGAGAGGAAAATCTGTTTTCATGAATAAAGCACACAAAGAAATGGCTAACTGTGAATGCCTCTTTCTCTTCAGCAAAAGTTCTTAGGTAGACATCTAACAGCTCTGTTGAATATGAATGGACTTAAATGTGAACATAAGAGCATGAACATCAGCAAAGTTTGGAGGATATGAAATCTTCCTATTGCAGCCAAAATAAACACAGGACTTGGCATTCTCAGTTAACATTTAACTATAACTCAGCTCACAGACTGTTTTCTCCCATTCTTTTTGCCTGTAAATTCTTCATTGTGTCATTCAAATTGATAATGATTAAATGGCCAAAATCATCACTTTCAAAGAGAAAGAGGGAAGTCCAGCACAACTTAGTGACATACATAGTCATCCTCTTCTCAAAGCATCAGCTGCGTGGCCAGGAGGAGGGAGCACAGTAGGCTGGGAGAGAAAGACTAGGGGGAGTCAGGGGGGAGAAGGAGCCACCTGCGATGTCTGACAAAGCAGGGCCTGAGCTCCTGAATTTAGGTGCCTCCACTGACTCAGTGTACAATACAATATGCCACTCTAGTCCATTTAAGGTGGGTGTTCATCACATCAAAATGGAAAACCAACAGGAAACACTGAGTTTTGCTTAATAGGTATTGGAGCCTAGGTATTTGGTTACTCCCCACTGGAGAATTTAACTAGAAAGAAAAAGCTTGGTTCTTCCTGAAAAGGATGGGATGGGAACAGCAGGAGAAACAAAACCCTCCTTCTTTCTTTCATGTAATAGTGAAAGTAAACCACTTCCTCCACTGGAAGCTGAGACATGGTACCCAGCAGGAAAGAGGAAACTCAGCTTGGGAAGAGGAATAATTGGCTTGCATCGTCTTCACTTTTGTTTGTTGATCCAAATACAATACATGGCCATTCTGAGAAGTTACTTGGCTCTTCAGCAGGATGTAGTAGGCTGATTCTTAAAATACTACCTGATTTCCACAGTATTACAAAGGTAACTTAATACTACCTGCAGTCTTGAATGTTAATTTATACACATTTCATAAAATACAACTTCGAAGCTCTATGTTTGGGGAAAAAGAACATGAAGAGGTACCTACAACGGAGCCAGCACCTTGGCAGACCTCTTCTCGAATGCTGTGTGGGGTGGCTGAAAGGGGATGATGGCCTTACAGAGGCCACACCACAGCTGGGACGCTGCTCATCCCCACTTCTCTTGAGAAGCAGCAGAGCGACAGCTACTGCTGGCAAGTGCTAACAGCACACGTCAACCTCAGTGTTCACTGAATGCTTTGAAAAATTCACTGATGAGTTTAGGATCTTATGCATACTTTGCCATACACACCATGAACCTTAATACCAGGCGATGTGCAAGGGAGATGAGCCAATGGCTGAATTTCACTATACTCGCACACTTTTTGACAATACAGTCTAGGCATTTATTGCTACACCAAAGCCTTCATTTAGAAAAGTTCTTCCTCTATAATCCTCTGACCTGAATCCATATTTATTATACATTAATTTTAAGTTCAATATTCAAAATACATGAATTTTAACACATACAAGTTATTTTTACTGGGTGGGGCTGCTAGAAAAAAGACTGTAGGAAGGTCACATCTAAGATTATAACAACTCTTAACTCTGAAAGCTATTCTTTAAAAAAAAAATAACCCTTGAAAGGATGGGAATAACAGAAAGGAACCGAGTAGCAGAAGACCAATGAGTTTGTACTGAAAGCTGAAATGACTTGCATAAGCGCATCAGGCGAAACCTACCATTATTATAGTAAACACAAAAGGTACCAAAGCCTAGGATTAAGGGAATTTTGTCAACTTTTAGGGGAATTAGCAGCAGAACAACAATCATAATACTCAACAGACAAGTGCCAGAAGTCTGGCAGAGCACACACTATCAACTCTTGCAGTAATGGATCTGAGTGCTTGTTAGGAGTGTTTAACTGTCATAAAACTTGAAAAGGCAATACTTGGCTTGAAATCATATAATCAAGCTTTGCGTCTTGAACGTATGTTTTTTGAAGTCTTTCACGTTCACCCTTTCCTAATACAACTTTAGCTAAAATAAGGTTTTTCGTTTTCTCTAATGTATATGAATGTGTCCTCAAACAGAAATCTGGCCTGTAACTATGGGAATATACCCACAGAATAGGGCACATCTGCTCTATTTTTTTTTTTTTTTTTTTTTAAGAAAAGAGCACTGAAGTGTTGGGGAGAAATCAAAAATTTTTTCAGACAGACAAAGAAAGGGATGTACTTCTATTCTGGGTATTTATTAATCTTTTACTATTTCCCTGTAACATGGATATTTAATCTAATGACAATATTTGCAATCAATGATTTTCAGGACCAATATCTATATACAATGAGTTCATCAAACCCACGCAAAAATATGATGGGCTGCCTCACATTACAAAACCATGATCTAAAATCAATTATCCAAAAGGTTCCCCACTGCTTATTATTCAGAAGAATCATTAGGTTGTTTAGGGTATTAAACACCATTCATACTATGACGGACCTTTGCCAAGTTGAATTTGTAAGTTATCAGGTTTATGACTGCTACATTTTAATGCACTAGAAAGCGCAACTCGCTAACAGTCCATGCTTGGCTCACTCCCAAGAAACAATAATTTCCAGCTAAGAGATCATAAACACCATGCAATCCAAATACAGCTGCACAGAACACTAGCAAGGCCATGCAGAGCTGACATACAGTCAGAAGGTTATTGAAGAATACACACGTGGAGTCATACAAAGAAGTCATCCAGGTTGGTGTAGTAAAGCTAGGTATTTGTGGAAGATTAAGAGGCAAACTTGGAACTTTTGGAAGAGCTACATTAGGAAGACTGTTGGTGATGCTCCTGTGAAGAAATAAACAATGTAGGAATACAATAAAAAATAGAATATTTAGAGGACAACGGGGAGAACACTTGATTAGACAGAAAGCTATAGGCAGGTGCTTTGTTCAGATCTTGTAGAAAGCACTTACTTGACAGGTTGCCATGACTCTTGTTCAAGACCTCTGTGAATGGACTGGGCAATTGAGGATTCCATGAGATCGATGTAGCGGATGACCATGGGAACAAAAATTTCTTGCAAGTGCTTGTGAAACTTTCCATTGCACAAAAATGCTTTAAAAACAAACAAAACACAAATAAAAAATGTCAGGCCTTTCCCTACCTTATTTTTCTACAGGAAAAAGTATCTCTTAAAATGTTTTAGTATACAAAAGCATTTTAAGAACAAGATCCAGCTTGTGTAGGAAATACAGTTCATAAAAGATAAATGAAGTGCTCCATGAGGACACTGCAGTACATTTTCAACTGTCACTGTTACGAAAACTAGGCACATTCTGAAGTTCTTTGCTGAATCAGAATACTTTTGCATCTTCTTAAAATTAATAATATACTTTGCTGGATCTATGCCTTAGCAATTTCATTCAATATTTAGTCACCAAGACAGAACAGAAAAACCAAACCAAACAAACACTATTTGAATGTCATTCAATTATTTTATTCTCCTTATGCTAAGAAGAACAAAGGTTACAGTAAAACATTCCAGCCTCACTAGGCTATGTGCAAAAATATAGAGGTATACAGCATTTCCTCCAGATTGCTTAATGGAAAAAGGCAATATGTGAATCTGAGTGTTTGGGCGAATAAGAACAGTTTCCCCATCTGCTCTGTGTCCTCAGGAGCTGGCAAAGTCCTGAATCACTGCCTATAGCTACACAGGACATTCAATGAGCTCTTGAATAGAAAACATGTCTTGGTATGCCTGTGCATGTCCATACATAAAAATCTCGAAGGCCAGAGCTCACCACCAGAATCCTGGCTTCTCCCATCCCGACACGTGCACAAACCAAAGTACCTCCCAGCAAGTCTGTGTTCATGTGAAACTCAGCCCCAGCAACCACACTTGCCTCTCCTCCGCCCTCTCAATTGTCTTGCAAAATTTTAAAGGACGCTAACTCTATACTTCCCTTCTGGAAGTTTGCTAATTCTCTGGTGTGATTATCTCCAACTTCACAGCAATTGTAGTTTTGTCACTATTTAAAGGAAGTCCTGAAAACTAGTTGCCTAAAGTGCTTAGGAAAGATGACAACATGTAACACACCTACAGGTGTTCTCTTGCTTTTTGAAAGAAATGGGAGTTGACTGGTGAGCATACTCTAAGCGTGAAGCATAATACTCAAGAGAAGTAAAGTAGCTATAAGCAGTAGAAAATTATCTGCTTCACAGATGGGATTTACTGCATGAAAAACTGCATACACAGTGCAAATTGAAGATGCTTAAAACCTGAAAATTAGTTTGCCACCACAGGTGCTTGTCCCTGTACTCCCTGAAATGTTCTCTTAGCAAATCTTAACTCTTAGCACACTAATGTCCTGTCCCACCAAGGGAGTATATCAGTTTCATGTTTTGAATGTGTCTGTGTTCACCCATTAATCCAGCACTATTATTAGGACCTATAAGAATATTCCCATGTGTACAGGCAAGCTGAGCCATAGAGAGAAATGTTCGTAATTTTGGTAATTTTCTCCCACCCATATTTTGTTGTTTTAAACTGTCTTGTGGGTTCCTCCTTCGACCTATTCCTACATCCAGGTTTCTCATTTGATTTGGATGGGTACCACAACTGCATTTTGAGGACGCCTCCTCCTAAGAAGAAAAGGCTGGATCATGGGGCTCAAAACCCTGTAAACCATCTCATAAAATTACAATCCCTCTTGTTCCACTACTGGTACAACTCCATGTATAACATATAAAAATAATTTCTGTAACTTCCAGAAACTCCTTTGCCTTCCATTCCTGAATGATGTCCACCACAAACTGAACCTCGGAGAGATGGCGACTATGGGGAAAACGTGTCATCAAGTTTCAGTTCCCTAATGCTACTTGTATTGCAAGTCAGTGCCTTTGTTGCTGAATGTCTGGACACTTAATATTATTTTTTTTTTCTTGAAGACGATGATCCGAAACCAAGAACTATTTTCTTGAAAACACCCTTGTAGGGTAATGGGAAATTATGTATCATTCACTTTTACCTAAGGAGACAATACTAATGCAATCAGCTCTCTCTGGTTTTGTTCACTTGCCACTCTCTTACTAAGAATTTGGAAACTTTTAGCTAATTTCAACCAGATCACACACAGGGGAGGAGATATCAGATATATGAAGTTTCATGAAAACAGGCAGCTACGTAGCAGGCAGAGATTATTAGGGTTTCCACTGAGAAAAAGGCAGCAGCATAGGCTCATCTCTTATTAAACACTTGAGAATCCACCCTTGAGAGCACCTATAAGTCCATTACAAACATGCTCCATTATTTACACTGCTCATAGATCTACTTGTTAATTAGCTAGTTCTGGCATAATTATTCATATATCAGGCATTCAAAACAGCGTTATTTTTCCTTATATTTATATATCTTAAAACTGCAGCATCTGTGATCAGCAATAATAACAACTGAGAAGGATTTGGATATTAACACAAAGGTGTGGAAGCTTGCCCACACACAGTGTGTTTCACAGTAAACAGCTGATGAACGTCGCCTCTGAGAAACAAAAGGTGACTGGTATCAAGCTGCATATTAGGCTGATTTTTCAAGGCAACTCTGAGCTTAAAAACAACAAAAAGAATACAACTGTGTCAATTAAGTCAGTTTTGCTACTTTATAGTGAATCAGTGCAGGACTGGCATTAATCAGGCAATCACAGTTACTTGAAGGGATGAGCCTGTAGTTTACTGTTTTCTGAGCACAATGCAGAAATGCTCTGCTATAAGCCCTACTCTGGGAATTACAGTAATAAGGCCTCATGGGCAGGAGGGCGACTCTTGTTATTCCAAAGTCAGAATGAAATTTAAAGAAGTCACAGGCAATAAAAGCTGTTCAACTTAAAAAGCTGAATCATTTTCCTAACATCCTGACAGCAGTTTTTGCAGGGAAGTAAAACTTTCCCAAATGATGCCAAGACTCTTAATCTGACTGCACCTCCACAGACATCCCGCTGTATGTGGGCACACACACGAGAGCGCTGTCTCGGATCAACAACTTGGTGAGCATTCTGTTTTCCCAGGGCCGAGGACATGGCAGCTCTGATTTACCCATCTGGAGATCTCTGTCAAGGATTACTGCAGGGCAGAGAAAGAACTCAGAGCACAGGGGTAAGTGATATAGCTGAGTATCATCAGCAGACTCATGGCACTCTACCCTATGATTAGAATTGATCTTGCCGAAAGGTACCACCTGTGCATCAAAGCAGATGGGAAACAAGAGATCCTTGAGGAAATGCCACACTTCAAATCCCTCAACTACCACTTGTATTCAAAGCTATGTAGCTTAATTCTCCATTGTCTTGTCGATATAGACACCCCACACCCTCTTCATATGAGTCATCTCATATTCACACAAACAACAACAAAATGAAAGCCTCTGCTAGGGCAAACTAATGCATATACAATATTATTGAAAAACAGATTGCAGGAACAGAAACCGATCCTCAAATGAAAAATTCTCGAAATACTGAAGTTGAAGATGAAAGTTACTCAACTTTTACGTATTAGGTAGCTGAAATATATTAAAATATGTCAAGAAAAGACCAGGGATGAAAAGTACAGTCTAATAATGCAGCACTGGAATGAGGTTTCTCCTCTAATAGCAGGAAAAGAATCTATTGTGCTTGTGTACATCAGAAGCTGCGAGGCTTGCTTTGCTTATACAGGCAAAGTTTAGGAGTTATCCTGGAGTCAGCATGTTAAGCTGTCCTCAAGAGCTTCTGCAGAATCAAAGGAAAGCAAGAATGACAAAGGTTAACACAAGTCACTTTTCCGCTGACAAAATTAGCACTTTGGCAGACAGTCTATAATTATCCTGCTCTCCATAGGATTCTCGGGTAGGCACCACTTGGATTTCCTGGCATATTTTTAAAGCCAAAATAAAACCACTGAATTTGAAGAAGAAAATTTCCTTGGGGCTCCATATTCTATTCAAAGCAGTTGAAAATCATCAAATAACCTGAAAAAAGAAAGCTGATATTTCCCTTCATTTTCTGTTTATATTACATTCTGCCTTCACAAAGCATTTATTAATCAGTTACTTAAATTGTGGTGAAAATTGCAAATGTCTCAGCTTATACACAAATTGTTGTGTATTTTTACATATTTTAGAAATGCACTATATGGAAGCAAGCTGAAAATTTATTTAAGAAGTAAGAATTTCCCTCCCTGTCAAAACTTTGGCAATGGAACTGCAAAGAACTTAATCTTTACAAGACAGAGTGACACAAACAGCTTATTGCACATTTTTCTTGTGCCCAAAATGCCCATTCAGTCAAAAAGGTTATTGGATAGTCTGGTAAGCAATTACGCACCTTGAGTTAGCTCTCAGTATCAGTAACCAAAACATGTAGCTCTAAACTGAAGGCAGGTTATTATTTCAAAGCAGTTCCTAATAGGAGCAAAAATCATAAGTCCCTGATCTAAGAAAAGATTCCCACTACAATTAATATGAAGTGTAAGGTTTGATGAAAGGTATCTTTATGTGTGGCTATAAACCTTGCTCTGATTACCTTAAATCCAAATTGTTTTCTATCTCCACCCTGTAGTTTAAGATGGGGGCTACGATGCCATAAATAAATTCTAGTACAAAAGTGGTACACAGGCTGTAGCAAAGCAGAAAGGTGATGCCATCTTTGGTGGTGTTTGCTAGTCCACTACTAGCAATAGCAATAGTGGAAAAAACATATCGGAGAATTCCTGTTTGAAATCAACAGCCATGATAATGGCAATGGCTTTCAAGAGGCTAACATTCAACATGCTGGTTTTTCTAAATCGGCTTCCTCAGACTGTCCACAGGTGTACCATGGCTGAGTGAGAGCAGGTACACAGACATTTCACTGAGTAATATTCGATGGAAAATTAAGATTATGAGTTAACTTTATAATAATCCTAGTTTTGTTTGATTTGTGCCAAAGTAGTAATGCAATAATGCTGAGGAACAGCACAGTACATAGTATCAGCAAGTGACACTTGGAAGGAAAACTTGGCAAGGAAAGGAGCAGAATATTGAATATACAATTGAAAAACCTCTAAAATAAGCCAAATATATGGTCACTTCATGTAACTAGGCACATGCCACTAAAAGATATCTCTGACACCATCTTAAATGAAGAGGAATTAATACATGTCTGTCTTGAGGCACTAAAAACCTGAATAATCTGAATAATTAAGCAACTGTAGAAAGTAAATTGCCCTCTAGACCAGGCCGCTTCATAACATAATTTATAGGCACTGTGGACAAAAATTAACATGGTCATTACAGAAAATAAGATACAATCCTGGGAAAATCATGTCCTTCTTCCCTCTACAAATACCCAATTCTGGAAAAAATAATTTCGCTATCATAGAGAGATATTGGGTACTGTTATATCTGTAAAATCTGCAAAGCTTTACACAGGCAGGCACAATTGTGTATGAACAATAGAAACTTTGGAGATCATTAAAATGTATACTGTAAAAGCAGCTACAATATTTTTTCAAACCTTTATATTTTGAAAAATCACAACAAATTTATCTACAATCTATTACTCATCTTCACAGTAAATGTCATTTTTTAAATCACTTTTTTTGTTAGCTCTTGTCAGAAAAGCTGAAAGATTTTATAGGCTAGGATAGGAAGATCATACTCCTCCATCCATTTTTTTAAGTAGTTCTTCAGGTAGACTTAATAGCAATCACTGATGAACTCGCTGATGAACTCTTAATTGTTGTGGAATAAGGTCAGAAAAAAATGGAGAAGCTTACAGTGACTCAAAATGGAGTCCTTCATAATAGAAATGTGAACCTTCAGTCAGGACTCTCCCTTCCTCCCCCCTTTTACTTCATGAAAAGTTATATGCTGTACTGGAAAATGCATTTTTTCCACACTGTTAAATGAATATTGGCTTTGAAGTATTTGGTTTGAATCTTGTAAAATGTTTTGTATACTACGTGAAATAACACATTTGATGTTATTCGAATAGCAAAGACTATGCATTTTCATTATCTCACAGTCTTTCTAATATATTTTAGTCACATAGTTATAAAAATATTCTTACATGTAAGTTATCTTTAATGCTGTAAATGCTAGATTGTTTCTTTATTGTTAGGAGTTTGCTCTTGTCAGGTTTACGTGAAAACTGACTCCTGCATCGAAGATTTAGAGCTCATTTAAAGCTCTTGAGATAGAATAACACGCAGGTGTCAGTCCTCCAAATTTCACTGAAGATTAACCTAATATGCAATATGGTGACCTAACAGTTCTTCATTTGAAAGAAATCTGAAAAGTAATCTCTGATATAGCTGGAGAGTGAGAATAACCCAGTGGGATTTCCACCTCTTCATTTCCTAATGAGTTTTTTGATAATGAGAGGTGACTTTGCCAGTCACTGTGGGCTCTATTATGGCTAATTTACTCCACTTCACTCTCCTTGTTAATTATTAACACTAGCCTTTTTATCCTCATGAGACCACATTCCAGTTTTTTCCTTTTTAGATTTTTTTTCTAAATCCATCTTTATAAAGGTGATAGTTTTCAGGAAAAGGTTTTCACTTAGGGTAAAGCCAGAATTATTTATTTCATTTTGGAAGACTGTAAAATTGATTATATAAGCATGGGGAGCTCTTTCTAATGGCTTTAATGCACTTGCAAGGTGAAAAGGCTGTTAATTAAAGAATAAGCACTGAGGTATGTTCCACTTGGGAATCAGTTCTTGGTAGAATGGTCACTTGCCACTTGCTAACATATCCACCGATTAGAAGGTGACTAATTTCCATGGTTGCTTTCCAATAGTTCTGGGGAAAAGAAGTGTATAATTTTCCAGATGGCCTTCCCTTGCCAGAAACTGTCATTTACTATATCTATTACCATTAGGGAATTACTGAAATTGGTATACAGGTGTGACATTTCATAGAGCAGTCGTTTCATATCCTTCAGTTAAGCTTTTACAATCTTTCTAATAATTGCTTTGACATGAAAGTTTTCAAAAAAGTCTTTCCTAAGGCTTTTTTAATAATTTAACATTATTATCCATTTAATCTTTTAAGGAAAGACAAATCAGTAGCCTACCAACAACCTCTTTGCACGTGAGGACAACCCTTGTTTGTTTCTATCACTTCTCTCAGGTTGGAACCAAAGCGCAAAGGAACACAAACAACACAATAACGTAGTTAAAACTGATGCCACAAATCCTTCTTGTAATCTGACAGTAAAATACTTCCTCAGGTTTCAGAAACCAAATAATTGCTTTAAGTGTACATAACATCACAACTGGAGACGTGCTTCCTAAACTGAAAATGGGAGATGGTATGAAAGACACCTGAATATAGGCTTCAGATATTTAATCTGAATTTTAGATGATCAGTAATGCAGAACCCACCTTGCAGGAGTCTAACTCTCATGAGATCTGCCCCAAGATCAAACAATTCCTACACTCTTCCAAGCAGCCTTCTAAAATGAGCTTAAATTACCACCAGAATGGCAATTTTAGTATGTTTCTGTAGTTGCAGTCCATCAAGGGATCCAGACGAAACATGTATGAATATCTTAAAAACAAACTAAGGGAAACACTAACAGATAATTTTTCTTTCAGTAGAATAATGTGAAAAAAGAAATAATCAGAAATATGGCATTTCATGTATTGCTAAATGCCAGGGTATGGAAACATAATTCATGAAAAGAGACCTCTAAGATTGGATGTTAATGTTTGTTTGCTCTGTCCTAGACCACATCCAACATGGTGCAATAACAGCGACTTTCAACAATCCTGTTTAAGATTCAGCTTTAGTTTAGTGGCCCTGTCCATTTGCCACTTTCCCTCCATGAAGTTCATCAACCACTGTGTAACAGTGAATTGTACATTTGCTAGTTGCTCCATTTCATGATATGGTGCTGTGGCCAACAGGTACTATACTGAGATGACCTATATATTTCAATAAACACTTGGCAGATAAGGTTAACAGTAATACAATGATAACTAAAATAGGTTGCAATATGTGTAACCTTGGAGAAAAGATCTTGAATACTATTTTCCGTTCTTTCAGTCAGGCAGTTTCCACACATGGAGCTAAAATTCTTAAAAGTATTGAACTTCGACAGAAATGAAATGAATTTTCCAGGAAGAGTTAAAATGATTTCTTGTATTTATAATAAAAAAATCAAATTTTGGAATAACTTGACTCATTGAATAAAAACACCTTTTGTATCTCCAAAATAATTAAAAAAACCAGTGGGTCATTCTCTCATTTTTTTAAAATAGAATATGAGTAAACATATCAAATGTAATTTTTTTCTTTATGATGGCTTAAAATGTTAGGAGAAATTACTTGTATGCAAAATAAGGTGCACTTCAGTGTTTTTAAAATAGCATCTAATTGGATTTTTTTTGTTATTTCCTTAATTCCATTATTGATTAAAATCCCAGACTGGCCTAGGAGATCACTTAACTATTATAAAAAAAAAAAAGAAAATTAGCTCTTCAAAGATCAATAAAAGAAAGACAACACAGCTATCTTAAATTTTGTTCTCCAACACAAATAATGATACAACAGTACAGAGTGAAAATAACACTCTGATTTGTTGTGTGTATCTCACCCCATTCACACTAAGCCTTCAATACTTTTATAGACATAACTAATCTGAAAGTGGTTTACATGAAGGCTTAGAAGGAAGTATTAGCTACAATTTTATTTAAGCAGTATAGATTAAACATGGAGTTCTAAATACATATTATGCTGCTTGTACATCATTGATTTAAAACTGAGCAATTTGTGATATTGAATGGTTAAAGGATCGCCAGAATAAGGACTGAAATGGTGCAAGGATAGAGCGAAACTGCTCAACTTCCAAGAAATGGAGCAACAGGATATATATCATAAACATAAACTGCCACTTTTATTCTGAGAATTATATTAATTAGAAATACCTTTCTAAGGTGTGGGCACATTGAAAAATTTTAGGCACACAATAAGTAAAAAACTTAAGATCTTACTGTCATTTCTGAGGGCGTTATTCAGCAGCTGGAAAAGTGGGAAGCTGTCCCAGGAGTCCTGCGGCTGTGCCTCGAGTGCTGAATCCATATCAACAGAATAAAGAGACAAAAACTTCTCTGCATGCTCAGCCAATAATTCTGGCCACCAAGCGAATGCCTGCAAACATGACAAAATACAATTACTAAACACGAGCCATAAAGCAAAGAGATGTGTTGTATCTATGACAAAATACATTTGGATATGTCACTTCATGTCCTGTCTCATTTGGGGAGGATGAAGAGGCCAAGTGAAAAACGTGAAAATATTTTACAAAACCTTGCATCAAAAATGTAAAAAATCAAATAGATTATGCTAGGAAAGATGATATAATCAGAACAAAAATGTAACACAAAAAAATCAGAAAAGGAGTATAAATCTCTGCAACCCTTTTTGCCAGAGAGCAAAGAAAGAATGAAGATCTCAGCCTTGAAAAATTACTGTATATGCTTCTTTTTTATTTTATTCAATTCTAAGGCTAAAAGTAATCAGATGAATTTATTTTTCAAATAAATTCTTGTGAATACATTTTGCACTTATTTGTTAATCAGAAGGGATTATTTTAGTGTGAAATTGTATCCCCTGAAGCCTAAGGGTTTTTTTAATAGATACAGAGCGCTTTTTAATACCTATTTTTGCCTTTAAGATGTCAGCTTCTCCTGAGGAAGGCATCCAGTTTTCCTTCCAGAAATGCTATAAATACATCTTTAGAAATTCACTAATGTCTATATTAGTTTTCAGTAACCTAACAACATGTTGGAATACACAGTTTGGTAAAAATTTAGATTCTTAGGCAATCTTAGCTTAAAAGAAGAGAAGAAATCTGTGACAAATAGTGTGTCAGCAAGTAAAGCCAGCTCCACATTACCGAATGCTTCACATGTAACTCTGGTACCTTTTCACTGTCACTTAAATCTAGGCTTAGAAAGGTCAATATTGAAGCGGAGTATTGGATCAGAGGGAGCTGTATGATCCTGGAGTTAAAGATGAAGGTGAAGTGAGCTTATGAAATAGGATGAATATCACATACTGCTGAGTGTTTTGCTCAGAGTTCATGAAAATATCTGACAGTGAGAAACACCTACACATACTAGATAAGAAAATAACTTTGCTTTCAGACTTATGCCCCTCATTTTGAATATCTCATTTTGAATATTTTTGAGTTACTAGCATGGGACATATATAACTTGATCTATACAAGTGCTGAGTTCACACAACTTCAAATAAAGTCATAGGAATCCTCACTTGCATTTCTGAAACTCAGGTCCTAGGTAATGTAGAATTATGTACTCAGGCCTGAAAGGCATCAAATAAAAGACAACTTCTGAAAAGTGGTCTACAAATAGGTTTTTGCATCCTGGACTTTCTGATGACTGCCTGTAATTCTTTTTGACATGGGGCAAATGGAGAAAAGATGAATTGGCAAGAGGTTTTAAAGAAATGCTGAACAACCTCTGCTACTACTGAAAAGTACTTTGTGTGTTGCAGTGTCAGGATTGAAGGATGCTTATTGGCACCATTGGGAAAAGGACAGATGAGGCTTCAAAAATTTTGACAAGAGTTTGAAATGGAGTCTTTTTCCTCAAACTGGAAGTTTCTCACTAGTAAATCCTGTTTAAATGGGAGCTCTTTAAAGGAACAGACTCCTTATCCTAGAAAATAATTAAGTGCAAAAAATAAAGAAAGAAGAAAAGAAATGTATACAGGCATTGGCAGGTGTCCCTTTTAGGCAAGCAAAACTCTTTTCAGAAAATTCTGAAAATATTTTCAGAAAATATTGCCCAAAACTCAAAACAAACAAAGCAAAACCAAAAACAGAAAACCAGCACATTTTCTTTCCATCTTCTTCCCATTTGTAAATGACACTTTGAACCCAGACAGAAATTCTTCTGACCCTCTCAAGAACTACTCATCATTGCTTAGGCAGCAAGGAAGAAGAATAGAAAATCAAATACTACAGCTAAGATACAGTTAATACTACAGTTCAGTCATTATGGATAATACGGAAACAGGCTCAAGGCAATTGGCAATTGGTGGCACACATTCTAAGAGAAGACAAACATTGACCAGATTAAAGGAAGACTGAAGTTCTTAGATTCTAGAAAGACACACAAATGTGGCAATACAACGCCAGAAATCATTAGAACATTTTATGCTGTGTATTCCATGCCAAAGTTATGCACCAGTTCCATGCTAAAAACAGTGAAAAATAATGCTTACTTCATCAGGAATCACATACCTCTCTTCCCTTTGGGAATCCCAGAAATTTGGAAGTGTTATGAATTAAAAAAAAAAAAAAGTATTAAAAAATACGATATACTATCTCAGAGATTTCTGATCCTTTTCATCAACTGCACCATCAAACACTGAACATTTACTTAACATTATGATGTGAAGTCACCATACTTAATCCTCAGTTTTGAGTTGGGAATGTATAATTTTGTGATCTTGTTCTCAGATATATTTTAACATTAAAATTCTACATGCTTTATAAATTTCAGTAAAATTGAACATTTGTTACATGAATGAAGGAAGGGGAAAATAATCTTAAAATTATCTTTTTTCTTTTCAAGCTGTCTTAGATTAGATTGAAAACTTTCGCTGAATTGATTTTTCTGAAGGCACATGCAATATATTTACCCTTCTAAAAAATACCACATCTCTGACTGCAAATAAGTAGTATGGAAAGAAATCTTGAACAGAGATGTTTAATCGTACATGTATCATTTGATCTGTTTCTTCTGTGTTCTTTTCCACAGAAGTCTAATACTCTTACAGCAATGCAGGGCCTCAAAAGACAAAGACAGCAATATATACATGTTATTAAGTAATCATTACAGAGTAACACAAGGGCAACACTAGTGTAGAATAGGACCTCCAGGGAATTAATTTCAAATCATTGAAACAGCTGTTTCTTCAGTATAAGATAAAACATCTATAACAAGTTCACACGTGACAGATGTAAGCTAAAAACTAGATTCCATAGTGTGATATAAAACCAGATGTTTTGAATGATCATATTTATAACCATATATACTAAATCATGTTTATCCCTTTGCATATATTCCTCAAAAAATATTTGAGTTTTTTTATAACATTTTTAAAACAATTTCCTGAACTCTAGAAAACTATGTTTATTCATTAAATGTTAATAATATATACAATTGTGTGTACCTGGTCAAGTTTATTTTTGTAATTCATTGATATAAAAGGTGTTATAATTCTAAATATTATGGATTCTGTGTCATGGAGCAAAAGACTTGAGAGTAAGAAACATGAAATGGTTCTATTTTATTTCTTCTACCTTATAATGCCATTTTAAAAAGTACAAGTTTAAAAGCAGTACTTTCCAATCAACAGAAAAACAATGTGAATGTGATTATTATACCCATCATCACTTTCACATTAAAATCAAGATATATACAGCATGATGAAAACTAGCATTCAATTATATTTTCTTTCTATTTTGAATGAGAGGTGAAAACTTGGAAGGAACAACTGTATAAGGCTATGAATGTTTTCCGTACCATTTCACCACCTCCAGCACAAAGATGCTTTCTCTATTTTATGCTCTTTAATTTTCATTTCTAAACCTACAGCTCATTCAAGCGAATTGAAGTAGAGTTTTATTTCACTTCACTTTTCATAAGCTTCAAGTCTCTTATTCCTCTGTAAATGTGAACTGCCTTAAACATATGTCAGAAAGTAAAGCTAAAATGTTTCTTGACAGAATTGCTTCACATCAGGGGAGAAAAAATCTGGGAACAAACCATTCTGTACGGCAAATACAGTTACGGCCTCACCTCTGAATGATGTTCTTCATTTTGCTGCAATACTTCGATACAGAGTTCTGCAAGGTGAAGTACCTCTTCCAGTTTTCTAGCAGGTGTTGCTTGGTTCATGGTCTCTATAGAAATATAAAATGCAAATCAAAATTGCTTTAGTTAGAAATAAGATTCAATAGGAAGAGAAAATGATGCCAGAAATGAGTGGTAATGACGCAAAGTTACAACATCTTGAAGTATAAGCAATTTCACGTTAAGGACAATCCTTTAATACAGGTAAATACAGCTGAATGCCCAGATCACTAGAAAGAGAAAATATTTAATTCACAAAAGAATCACTGATCATTATAAACATTATCAGATTTAATATGCGAGAACGAACAGGTGCATCAATGTATTAGATGCTCAACTTCTGCAACAAGCAAGTTCTAATTCTCTTTAAGGTCAGAAGTACAAAGACAGCAGACACTAGAGACCTTTTTTGTTATTGTACTGTCAGTACAATGCCGTTCTCGCTAGATGATTCACTACTGCCATCAGCAAGATTCATGCATTTTGCATGAATTTTGAATTCAGCAGTCAAAAATTCTAAGTGTTTAATCTAAATAAGACACTAACTTAGGCGTATTTAAAAATAAGAAAAGTACAATAAATATTCAAATAACTGATTTCTAATAACTAATTATTCAAATAACTAATTTTATATCTGCTGTTCAGCAACAAGAGTGAATCTGCAGTCTTTTCAGTACCGTAGTGAAAAGTAGCACTATAAAATAAAGAATTTATAATACAATCGACACAAACCTACTACAACTCCACATAAAAGAAAACAAGGACAAATGTAAAAGTTACGAATGACATGAAGATCACTCATTCTACAGAGGAGACTTCAAAAAGAAAGCAAACAACAAAGGTAAAACAAATGTAACTAAAAATCTTACAGGGCAATTAAACTCAGTTTAGTTTTCAGTAAAAAAAAATTAATGGGACTATATCCCAGGAAGAGTCATGTGAGATATGGGAAAAGACCAGCTGAAATTTTTTACAGTCATAGTTTAATCAGTGAAAGTAATTTGTTCAACTACTTAATTTGTATCATTAGGAATAACTTCAGTATTGGGTACCTGAGCTTCTTTATCTAAGAAAGCCCTTGTCCCTAAGCGTAAACCATGGGACGGAAATGATGCTGTACAATATAATCATATATAAAGTATGGTCACATTAACCAGGTTTGCAGAGGACTTATGAAGCTGATAACACAAGGTGAGTGAGGGTCTCAGGAATCCTTTTTTCTCATTTTCTGTGCATATTCATGGATTACATGAATAGCGAATCACATGAATACACATCTTCATATGCAGAAAATGCTGCTGATATTTCTTTCCCACTTTTTATATTCATCATGTCATAGAACATTAGCAGATTAATTAAAAAACTTACATAATCTCCTTAGTATCAGTAAGAATATCAAACTGCATGCACTAAACATTTCTGGCAAGTCAAAACAACTTTTCAGACATCTTAAAGGCAGGTGACCTTGTCCAGTTCTTCAAGACTAACACACTGATGCATAGCACTGTGATGAAATATAGCTTCAATGCACTTTTTAAAAAACATTGGATTAAAACCTCAAGCAAACATCTACTTAAAGGTGATTACAGAAACACATTATCTTCATGAAAAAAACAAAGCAGGCAAATTAGTTACTGAAGGAACTAAAAAAAAGAAAATGAAATCTTACTAAAACAGACCACATAAGCAGACGCGTTCAAATAATGATTTCCAAAACCACAATCTAACTCAAGAAAGAGTTATTGTATGAACATGGACCAAGCACAAAACATACACCAAGACACAAAACTACATTCACAATGTCAAGATCATGGTTATTAACACTGTACTGAATTTGCAAATTTGACACTGTAGAACAATTATATGAATACAAGCACAACTATATGAAAGTGAGATTAGAAAGGATTGGTCCAGCCCCTAATATTTAGGTTATATTATAAAGACTACTATTGGATTCAGTCTTAAACAGTGGTTTCTATGCTTATCCTGGACTGAAACTGCTGTTTTCTCTAGTGGTCAGTGTCCTCCCCTCCCTGAACACACAGTAGGTACTATTCATACAGCTGATACATCACTATCAGTATCACTGATGTTAACGAGTCTTAGGAATAAACCAGTGATATTAGTACAGAGTATGACTGGCACATCTGATTTCAGCATAAACAACTCGTTTTATTACAAATTCAGCCCAATCTTCATAGACCTTACCACTAACCAAGTAAACAAAATAACTGCATGCATAATTGCATTAATTCCTAATGAAACTAAAAAAGCTGTAAACTATTAAAAAATCATATCCTAGAAGGGCTCCTCTAAATTAGTGAGAAAGTAATTCTAATAATTCTATCGAATCAAATGTTGCATTTTTGCATTGGAGTAAGTTCACTTATTCCACACCTGGAATAAGCTCAAGGTAGCCTAAAAATGGACATCATTATCAGTAGGGAGAGTAGCAGAAAGACCATAGATTTACTAGCTAACTCTAAGATTATCCTGGACCAGCACTGTGATGAGATCATGATGAAGAGAAACATGGTCTCAGGGAAGTATTAATTCCATTGAGCAAGGCATTGAGGAAATGCAGTTCTGGTCATCCATGTTGAAGTGATGAATTTTGATCAGAAATGGCATTGAAAAGATAAGAATTCTGAATTTCAGTCTGAAATGGCATTGAATAGAGAGTCTGCTTTTGTTTGTGTGTTTGTTTGTTTGTTTGTAAGGCATATTACGCTAATAAAATGAAGAATGAAAGAGGGGAGCAGAAGTGTTCCCACAGTGGGAACACATAGGAAGGAGAAGATCTACTTATGATCAGGGATGATGCTGACATAAAAATAAATCAGTCACAATAAATAATTTAAGCCAGAAATTGCAAAGATTTCAGCCATTATGGGACAAATGTTCAGGAATACTTTCTTCAACAGGATTAGTGTGTTTAGGACGAAAAAGGGGATGAAAACTGTAAATTTCCCTCTGAGGTGAATATGGCAAGTTTCTGAATGACATTTCATGGCAGGAATGACTAAAAATGTGGGACAGATAAGGCTCAATGAATTCCAGTTTCAAGTTTCCATAAAATTCTCCATGCTGTTTGCTAGTTTACTCCAAAACTATTTACTATTTGCTAAAAACATTCAAGTTACTCTTGATGCTTCATACAGCTTTTGATAATATATTAAAAATTATTATTTTCCTATAAGATTTATTGATAAGAAAAGGTGGCAGATAATTGCACTCTGCATCCTTGGACAAATCTCTCTAATTTTGTTGTCTTTTACTTACTCTCAGAATAAATCAATACCTGCAATTTCATTTGGATGGTACATGCTTCCCTACATTTCACTTAGGCTTCACCTAAAGCTTCCATTTCCATCTCTAAGTTACCACATCAGCTATTCTTTCTTTTTCTGTAACTAATGACCACTCTCTTTCCAAAATCTAGCAAATATGTGTTATGGATAACCACCATTTACACAGGTGTATAAACAAGGGGCCATGAAGCAATCTGAGAGAAAAAGAACTAAATACTAACTTTTTTTACCAAACAAGTAGTATATTTGAAATACAAGTACCAGTAAACTGTTACCTGCAAGTTTTAGAACCTCCAGAACATCAAGCAAAATACTGTGCTTGCCTTTATAAGCGTAAAAAAAAATTACAGGAATGGAAATCAGTGCTGTCAGTTTTCATTATATTCATGATGTCTTTCTCCCCACAATTACTAAGGGTTGTTAAGATGTGTTTACACTGCTCAAACTAACAAGTTGCAGCAGGAGCCGAGTCAGTAAATATGCTGCTTGACATCTTTTAGAAAATAAACAGAAAAAGCCGTCAATCATCTGTTTTCAGCTTCACATTCTGCCGAAATGAAAAAGCAAGCCAGGCTTTGCAAATAATGGATGCTTTCTCAAGTATGCATTATCAGTGAGTCACATAGGTACCAAGAAAATATTGTTAAATGAGCTAAGTTAACTGACTAAAATGCTACTGAAATGAAAAGGTGAGTGCTTCACAGACCGATAGAGCCTAGGGCCAGAAGGGACTGTCAGATCATCCAGTCTGACCTGCGTCACACAGGTCAGAGAACTTCTCCTTGTTCCTCCTTTCTTGAAACCATCAGTATGGTTAAAACCTAACATCAGTATGTCCAAAACCTAACTTAAGCTTGCTTTCCAGAAGAGAGTTTATCCTTGAAGATAAATGTACAATTCACCTCTTTCTTTTTCTCCCCAGCATGTAAGCTGTTAAAAGTTTGCATTTAATTTCTCATTGGCATTTGCTGAGCACACGAATCTGCTGATAAAAGAGGTGATGCTCCTCCTTGGGTATGAGTACAGTGCAGCTGGGAGGTATCTGTCTCTGGCCTGACAGTCTTTCCCCCATGGTACACCATACATCCCTTACTGGTTTTCCTTGTCCAGTATTTAATCTTTCCTCCTTTTCTTCAAACAAGCATATCCAGACCAAGACACTCAGAGGAGGCAATCTGTCCCCAGGCCAGAGGATCTCCCACAGAACAATGGCAGGGTTATTGGAAAAAAGGCAAGTAGTTGTGTGACACTTGAGAATAGCTGTTCCGTTGGATCATCACGTTCCTCCATGGCCAAGGACTCTGAGAGAGACCCCAGGTTCGAAATCCTGGTGGGCCTACAGGTACCTCCTCATCCAGCCAGCTAGATGGGGCTGGAGACTTCTGCAGCTGAGGAGTTGGTCAAGCTCATTTTATGCTAAACTGCAACAGAACATTCAGTTTGTATTTTAATCCTTCATGTAAAACAACTGGCATTGGTTTTAATTTTCATCGGCACTGTTGTACTGGTCACTGGCAGCACTCAGCTGTTGTGCAACATAACATTAATGCTACCAGCATTCAAGCCTGGAGGAAGTGCAAGATGTTTACTAATGGAGGTGTCTGACCATCAACTAATTTGTTTCTATGCATGTACCAGGATTAGAGCCACAAGAGGGCAGATAACGTGATGACTGCTGGCTATCAAACTCCGTCCAGGATGCACTGCGCACACAGCAGTGTATGGCCTGAGCAAGCTTTGGAGTTTCTGAAGGAATATTGCCTGTTCGGATATTGTGCAGACGGACCTAAATCTTATATGCTTCTTTCCAAATCCAACTGCAGCGCATGGAGCCTAAATGAGCTACCCTTTATTCTATACCAGCTCTCTTGCCAAGGAATCTGACTTATTCACTCCAAATAGGAGCCTGGGAGTGAACTTATATTGATGCAGGTGGGATGACAGGGAAGCCCTGCAGTTAAACAGGCCATAATAAAATTTTGTAATATAGATATAGAGTATGATAATACATCATAATTTGAGCTGTATGGAGCCAACTCTGCTCCAGTAGGGCCCATTAATTTGGAAGTTTTGACATGTGAAACCAGCCAGATTGTGCCTGGACTTGTATCGAAAGCAGTACCAACATCAAGAAACTGGAAGTAAAATGTTACTAGACCTGAACCGACTCTCCAGAGATAATCTGCAACTGGGATAATTCACCCACAGACAATTTCAATTTGACTGTGGTGGATTTTCTTGCAAATTCTCACAGAATTAATTCTGCATGAAAAAGTAAGGAGTGGACATCTGGGAGGATATCCCATATTCTTTTAATTAAAATAAATTCTAGCCTTATATAAATAATGGAATTTAGCTTTAATTATGAAGCCGAAACCAGTCTTTCCATAATTGTTTTCTAAGAATTCAATAGGATTTTAAATTCTAGGGACAAAAAAAAATTTAAAAATTAATTACTATTAACACCTATGCACAGAGAGATTATGATATTTGTAGAAAGTTAGAGTTTACATCTCCTAGTCTATAACCTATCATGTTATAAAGTTTACAATGTTATCAGTTTTTTAAAAGTTATCATAGTATGCAACGGAATTACCTTCATGGGACTATCACAGATTTTTTTTTTTTTTTAAAAGGAAATCTTTTGGCTCTTGTGAAGCTGGAAAAAAAATGAAACAACAAATTTGAAGAGGTAAAAGCAAAATAAAAAAGGCAGAGATGAAAAGAAATCTCAATTTTTAATTACTGATCAATGGCACCTGATTTATGATTCTTGGCGTTCTAATTTTGGCAACACAGATATTAGCAGTTGGTATTTTCTTCCTTTCCCTCACTTCTAATTTCTCTTCAAAAGAGGAAGGAACTAATGTTCTCAGCATTTTCCTGTTCCTGTGGAATAAAACTCAGAGGTAACAAACATGGCAAACCGAAGAGCTCCATAATGAAGGGACCTGAAAAACTGACATCCTAGACTGAGAAAAAACTGTCACTTGAAAGTGCAGACTTATTAACAAGTGTTTTTTAAAAATCTAATAATTTTAAGTCTAAATTTTAGGATGTTACTGAAAGATGACAATAGCAAATCTAATGCTGGCAGGTAAGGAGGAGGGAAAAGTGACGTTGACAATTATTAACTTTAAAACAAAATTTTAAGAAATGACTAATTGAGGACATAAAATGAACAAAAAACAGAATAAAATGTAACACATTGCAAAGGTAGGTCGCAGTAGACTTGTGCAGTATATTTTCTTGATAGGATATTTTCTTAGAAAAGAAATTTAGTAGATCTCGTCTATTCTAACTTTACTAAAGCATTTGATACTGTGCCTCATGGGAAAACTACCAGTTAAGCTGAAGAAAATGAGGATTAAAAAAGAAACTATGTGTTGGATAAAGAAGATGCCTCAAGAGAGAGGCAATGGGTAGTGCTGAGAAAAAGCAAAGAAAGGCTTCTTGAGGAATCTTTAAAGATCCATCTTAGGGCTGAGCTTCCTTAATATTTTCACCAATGACTTCAGGATAAATATTAGGAGTGCACTGATGACAACATTGTGAAACACTGGCAATAGACAGCAGGGTCAAAATGCAGTAACAAGAATTGGATAGTTCCAAAGAATGAGAGAGAGAAACAAAATTTAATACTTTAAGAGGGAGGGCAATACATTTTGACACATGAACAGCAATAAACATTTGCTATAAACTGGGAGCTCATCAGCTGGAATGGTCAAAACTCTGAAAACTGGACTGAATTAACTTTTCACAGAATGGCTGTGTGTTCAAGAAGGTGGAATTCAAAGTTTAATAGAGAAAGACTCCTAAGGATACAAATGAAGAACAGGAGGCTAAAACTCTGAGACAAGGTGATGAAAGCCTAGGCTGTATAAAACAATTCTCTAAAAATGCATCATAGGGTGAAGAGGAATTGGAGATGATGAAATGCTAATGAAGGAGGGAACTATCCCTGCTTCATTAGGGATACAGGACAAGGTTAGCATGCTAAAAAATAGGAACTAATTTGACTGTAAGGTGATTCCTACACCTATAGAGGAAACAGGACTTGAAATGGCCTTTACATGGGTGAAGCAGGGGGTGGAAAAGGGGAAGAGCAGGGGAAGAGCAGTGACAAAGACTGACTCAGCCCAGCTGTTAAAAGAGCATGTAGGTACCTTCATAAAGGAGGTATCAGGATGTGGACTTAAAAATCCAGGGGTTCTTTTCCAGACCTCTGCTCCAAAATTGAAATCAGGGATATTTGCCCATATCCTCTTCTTTCTGTTTAATTGCACAACAGACCAAGAAGGTGCTATGCCGCTGTGCAACTCATTCGTTTTTGTTTGTTCAGTGAAATGAACATGCATGGAGAGCTTTAATCAAGTCCTCTCCAGGTACAATGACTCTCTCCACTTGCCTTCTCAATTTCAATAATGTTTGTAGTGTTCTTCTTTTTAAGTCAGATAGATCCTTCTGAGCCTTGAGGGCATTTACATACTACCCTTCCTTTAGAAACTTGTATGTAATGACTATGTTAACGATCAATGTCCTTTAAAAAACAGCAAACTGTTGAGTTGCACCTGACCTTCTGTTGTATGGAGTTAACAGTTATTCAGCCTTTGGCAGTCTGTCTGATAGAAAGAAATATTGGGATGACAACTGTGATTTGTCTTTGAGCAATTGCATGCTACACAGTAACTATTTGCTCTGATTTTAATCAAATTTATTCTCATTCTTTTTATTAAAACTGATTGGCAGAAGGAGCCCAGTATATTCAGTTACTACAAACTTCTAAAAATAATGAGTTAAAAGACAACGACCTAATAATTCAAATCTTTACCTTCTGTCTATTGCCTCAGAAACGGATGTCTATGGGCAATGACAGATACTGTCCTGTTTGCTTCACAGCCATTTACCACCTTAATCCCCAACCAGTCCCTTTTTTTCTCCACCACAAGGTACTGCCCTTGTGCTGAAAAATGTATTTACATGTACATTTCTATCACTCCCTTAGGCAATGACAGTAGCACTAGCAGACTCCACTACTCCTCAGCCACTCAGATTTCAAATAAATTTAAATGGGGAAACCCATTCATTTCTGAGAAGGAATAAATAAAGTATTTTATTACTCTCTGTGTGTGTTAATGGATGTGTATAACATATAAGTAAAAAATACGAATTCTGTATAAGGAAGGCCATCTTTTTTGAAGGAGAGAAAACAGATGAAGGAGGCATGCAAATTTCTATAAGCTGTTCATTGGAAGCTATACAAAAGGCTATTTGTCTCTGGCCTCAGCATCTAGCAGGTCCAGTTATGTTCAACATTATCTATAGGAAGAGTTAACTCAAGTTAAATACTGAATAAAGCAGGAAAATATGCCATATACAAAATGATCTAAAAAAGTACCTTCAGGTAGTGAAGTCTCAAAGGCAGCATGTGCTGAAATGAAAATGGTTTATACTTAAAAAGAGATCTTCACATACTGATGCTGTGATCATCTCCTTGACAAATTATAAACCCTTGCTGCAAACTACAAGGGCATTATATGAGAGTTCTTAGACATAGTTCAAAATTATAATAGTACGTTTGCTGCTGTTCTCCCCATAATGGCAATTACACTGACTGAACAGATTAGCTACTTCATGAGAATTTCAGCTGTACGTGTCGTAAGGGATGACATGCTGAACCCTGTATAATTGTCATTGCAAATATAATTTTTATTGAAAAAAGCTGTTCTACATTCATAATAGTACAATGACATGGGAGTGCTAAATAAAATGTCATCCTGACTGCAAACAAATCCTGTTGATGCAAGTGCTGCTTATACCACTGTGTCTGCCATTAAGAAAGTAACCACCGTCTTCTGGGAAAGCATTCAGAGTCTTGTTCAATTGAGACTGTGAAAATGAGAGCACTTGGGGAATAGACCTGGGAACCTGGCAACCACACTGCTGAAAAAGGATTCTCGCAACAAAAAGAATTTGCATGTTCACCTCTGTATTAGCTAACAAGGACACTCCTGCAATTCAAGATTCTATACAGAATCTCATGCACAAGTTAAAGGGTAAATAATAGTTATCAAGAAATAGTTTTTCCTTATTTTCCATGACAATGCAATATATGTTATTAGGGCTAAGCATACTGTACATCAAGTTCATGATGAAATCTGTAGGAGCTTAGCTAGCGACACCAACAGAAGCAAGGATTTGACCCTGTTAGCCAGGCTAAAAAATAATTTTATTGGGATTCCTTTCAGCTGCTTCATCTTTTGCATCAGAGAAATGGGTTCAATGGGACACAAAATTCTCGTGGAACATAGTCTATTTACTCCTTTCAAAAAAAGTAATTTTTCTGAGTTGTCTGATTAATTTTCAGCTGCATTTTTAGGCAGAAGCGGAATTTAATTAAGCAACTGAATTATAAACACAGCCTATAAACCTCTAGCTTCACCTAACTCACACAGTGAATTTCCGTTTACTCACTGTATGTGACAGGCTTTCCTCTCATCCATTCTCTAATATAGTTGTTTGCCAGTTCACTTAACGGACAGCTTTACTATCCTATCTTAAGAACATGGCAATAGTGTCTTTCAAAGCGTGCATAAACCTAACGTAAAAAGGACTGAAATCAGGTACAGTATTTTTTTTTTCTGTGCTTGTAACTGTATGTCATCTGTGCTTAATGGTCTATATTTCTGACATAATGAGCCTGAGAAAAAAATAAGAATAGCAAGCATGTGGCACAAAGAAGATTTGTATGTGAGGTGATGCACATTATATAAAAGTGTACAGCTGAGGTTTTAGAGTGCAATGGTCAAAGGACACAAGCACTAAAGTTAGTTTTCTCATTTCACAAATTAATTTTGACATTTTTCTAGATTTCTAATTTGAAGAGATAGTTTCTTCAATACCTACAAGCATAAAAACACTAAATGGAAAATTTGTGCTATCTAGCTTTAGTCTTGCCTAGTAGGGAAACTTTCTTAGGGTGCATTTGTATTTGATGGCGTGAGATAGATCCTTTCACAGAGAAATTGTTGAAGGTGCCACCAAGCGCTCTGAATCACCTGCTTAACGAACCTCTCCCTGTTGATCAGAGGAAGTTGGGAGATTACCTGATCAATGTGAGCTCATATCAACTCATTCTAACAGGCTGTGGCATGAAGGCCCATACCACTGCATCACCTGCTCTCTTTTTTAACAATTCCAAACAGAGCTCATCTATGTCCAGGGTGTTTAAAGCTTTCACACGAAAACCAGTGGAAGTTTTGGGAACCAATGGAATTTTTTGAATCTTCAGTTATAAACACTGACTTCAAAAAAAGTAGTTTTTATTTAGTAGTTTTACTATAATATTTACTAGGTTTTTTTACTACTTTGCTGTTATTTTTTGCTTGTTAACTGGCTAAAGAAACTGTTCCGCCAAATATGGACCATCTTTCTCCTTTCAAGCCTGTCACCGGCAAGGAGCTCCATTTTGAATTACTTTATGCAACCTTTAAAGTCATCACCCCAGTCTGTCCTTCCAGACGGAAAATAATTTCATGCCCCTTCCCATAACTGTGGTTGATAGTTGTGGAAACCCCACAAAGCATCATGATCAGGCTTCCATTGGGTCTGCGGGTACATCTTTAAAAAAGGTAAGATGAAGTAGTGCGTGCATCTTTTCCAAAGTATATATATACACAATCCCTCATACTTCTATGCAGCCAATACTACTCAGCCACAAATACTACATCAGCTATGCTCTTTTTATGATCACTGTGATAAATATTTGGATATAAGTACTCAAAAAACCTCTCTGCACTACTGGAGAATATACAACATATCAGCTTCATGAAATTAGGAACACAAAGAACCACTATCCTCCCAAAGATCTGCTGTAACTAGAAAAATAAACATATCACTAAACAAAGCCATATCAGAGAAATGTAAAACCAACTTTACGGAATTGGTTCTCCCATCACGATCTTTACCAATAAATCCAGCAGTCCCATTAAAAAATGGATACCATTTTTGCTGATGACTATGAAATTACATTTCTCTAAATGCAAAAACTGATTTTGAACTTAACAGCCAAACTTTTCTGCTTCACTTAGTTACACCCCTTTCACAGAAACTACGATTGCATCATATTCCAAATTATAAAATTATCTAAATTGCTAATAAATATGTGTATCATAGTTAAGTATCAGTGGAAATGAAGAATGCATGGACTATACTACATCAATATTAATTTTAATGTTCACACCTGTTCTGGTCAATATTGGTATTGTTGAAATCAATAAAAATAATAAAACAACAGGCACAACACACTACATCTATACTACATGCAGACATGCACACAAACAGTAATCACCTGAGTCCTTTTCTGCTGTTGCTAAATATAAAATAAACAAAAAAAGAGAGAAGAAAAACATCATTACAGTAATGTAACTATTTAATTTCATTAGAGTAGACTAAATATCAAATGAGTTAAAATCTTCTAAAAATCTTGAGTATAGCAGTGAGAGTCCTGACAGTCAGCTCATCCAAGTGATGGGTTTTGTCAACTGAGAGACAAATGGTGTATGTGTTTAGGTAGTATATTTTTATTTACTAGTTCTACATAGTCTCTACTTCAGCCTCACCAGCTGAGCATCCATCCTGTGCCTGGGAATTTAGAAACATAAATAATAGTAAAAGAATATAAGAATGTAAGAATATAAGAATATTATTTTTGTTAGAGCCCTCTTTGCATCTCTACTTTTTGGGTAGTTACTATTGGTCTATAGCTGATATTATCATGCATAGTTGCATTTTGACTGACTGATATGATGTTGTTCACCAAAGAAATATTCGAAGGATAGGACAAAAATCCCCAAAAATGTATGACAGCTACATTTGAGGACACCAGTAATGTTATAAAGGCAATGACTATGCTTTCTGTATGCAATTTGAGGAGAAAGCAATTAATGCAAACACTAAAATGAATTACTTTCAAAAGAAGAATGTAATTTCAGTGCAGGGATCCAATAATGCTCCCATGAACCTAAAGAAGCAGAATGGAACCTATTGTTGAAAACTATTACATTTATATTAGTAAAACTGTAGGATATTTGTAATGACCAGAGTTCAGAAAGAGACCAATACAGGTCTCATTGCTACTGAAAACCAACGTGTTTAATTTTCTGATGTTATGATGCTGGAGCCCTTCACTTTCAAACAGTACTCTACTTTATTCTCAGAAAAGTACTCAACCTATTTCTCTTTGAGGTACTAGACTTCTATATGCAATTATCTATTGTGCTTTGAGTTTACAATTACATGAGTGTAAAAATACTTACAGAAATCTAGTTGTGTTTCAATCAAAAGACAATAAATCCAAAATGAAATTTGCAAGTCAAAATATGCCATGGGATGGACAGCAGTTTTCTGTGCTGTTCCAGCTTACTGCAATGTTCACAGTGTGCATATTTTGAAGTGCAAAATTTGCTACTTGCAGTGGAACTGCCACAATTCTCTAGGATCTAGTTAAAAATCCTGGGCAAAGGTGTATTTACATCACTGTAAAAAACTTCTCCAATCCAATTTAGTGTCAGTGAGTTTAGATATCTTTTGCATGCTTTTGTCATCTTTTAAAAATGTTTCTATACCCATTATTTCAACAGGTTTGCTAAAAGACTGAAATACTGAACATTAAAAAATCCCCTTTATGCATACAGAAAGATAAAACCCAAGGAAAACAGTTATTTTTGCTTTTTTGTTTTCCAGAATAGATTTAATATTCATCCTTCTTTAACACAACATGATATTACAATTAATTATGATAAACTGGTTACTAAGATGGTTTCATGTTGTTACTCCCATGATATAATACTGGTTGCTATAGTGATGAGATAGGTTTTTTGTTAATCACTTGTGAGACTGGTTAACTCATGTTTTTCAGGGAATTTGAGCAGAAATAGAAAAAGGAAAAAAAGCTGGCTTTAAAATATTGCTAAACATATGAGGCTTCTTCATTTTGTTGCTATGATAACTCTATTTCTTCTAGTGTATTGGTAGAAATAAATGCTATGGAAAAACATACTATGCATAAAAATGGATTTTTTTTTAAAGCAGAATTAATCCTTCATATATTTTCCTGTTAATTGACTCCACCTCCAAAAGAACAGTTATACAGGTGCACACACAGTGTTTTCTACTCCTGAATATATCTGTACAGGTATATCTCAAGCTTTCTGAACTTTATGGAGTATAACAGACGGGTCTTGACAAGGCATTTGACTATTACAACTTCCTTTTTGTTCTACATAAGGTTTACAAATATTAAAGTGACATTGTGCATCCTAGGCATTTTTTTTAGCAAAATCTTAGTTAATTTCATGGTATATGTTCCAGAACTTACATACATTCCAGAAAAAATGCTGTTTACCGTCAGATCTAGTATTTTGTCCCATTACTTCATTCAGGAAATCAGGATGTAATTAAGGTTTTAATCATCAGATTATTATTATACATCTGACAACTCAACAGCAAAAATAATTAACACTTATCTATCTGTCTGCCTTATACATACATCAGAAAGGCATCTATATCCAGAGTTTTCAAGTTTCAAGATACTGTTACTGCTGATAAGGAAAGAATTTCCTGCCAGTAGTTTAATTACTAGAAATAGAGAAATAAAAAATAACCCATAAACAACCTCTTAGATTTATGGAGAACTCAAAAGTAAGAACAAAGAACAACTTAAATTAAGAAGTCCTAGTTTTCCATTCAAACAGGGTCCCAGGAGGCATATTAAAGCAATGAATAGGAAAAAGCTCCATAGTTCACCAGCTGAGATTTTAATGAGACATTTCCCCTTGCTGTGGTAGGGGTTTGTTCAGGAAAGGAAAAAGGCTGCTCATAGAATATTCAGTTAATAGGCATTGTTGGCTTTTACAGCCACTTTGGCAGTTGATTGCTGTACTAACCTTCTATTTTGGCATATTCTGTAAGTCGAGTGTAATTGATCAAGGCAGCCTTCTCCAGACATTTTCTAACGACTTTCTTCACCTCTTCTGCTGGTATGGGAGTGGCAATATCTTTCATTAAAACCTGTGTCAGAGACAATTATACCGCTTGGTTACACTCATTACCGAAAACCCAAGGGAAAAGGATAAAAGTATCCTAAAGTTACTACAGATCTGATAATGATTAAAGCAGAAATAAAAAAGGAACTATTTCAGCTGGTGGAACTAAATATTTGTCTTTGAAGGTTTCTGTTCAACCCTGGTTTGACTGCCTATATGGTATTTATATACAATACCCCTACTGTTTGGCATCTTGCAGCATGCCAGTCAGTCTTCGCTTGGGTGACGCCAAGACCAGTATAACAAGAGCATTCCGCGGATGGGCTGGATCACGGTGCCTGCTAAAGATGTGGATATGGAAATTTGCTTGGTTCTTGCCTGTGGAAAAGCTTCCACCATTGCATAACCATTGACTCTTCAACAGTGTAAAGGAGAAACTGTGAACAACATCAGAGCTAGCTGATACTGACTTGCATTTCTTCCTTCATAAAGTTATTCGAATTCAGCATGTCCTTGCTGTGAAAAACAGTCATCTATAGTAGGAAAACACTGAATTTCTGGCAGAATATTTTATTATGGACAGGTAGAAGAACAGATCATACAAAGCTTTTCAAAACCTGCCAGTTTTTAAAGCCTATTCATTTCTAAAATAAAGGACTTTGATAAAATGGACCACCTGTTGCAAGTGAGGTAAACTGAGAATATATACCTCTTTATATGAATGCAACACTACATACTCTGGATTACTATAAAAAAATGGAATAGATATTGTTAATAATTCACTTGCATTTTTACTTTAATTCTACACTCCATTAACTTTCAACAGGTAGGTGTAAACAAAACTCAGTTATGTTTTTGCCACATTTTAATGTAAATAATAAAATTTCAGATAATCCACAACTTTTAAAAATGCTCCACCAGTGAATCCCCAGACAAGCTCCTAAAACATATCTAAAAATTACTGTTGAAGGGAGGGAGCAAGAGATATGGTCTGGGGAAGGATATTGTAGAAAAGCAACAGGTTCAGCAACAGAGAAGCTATTAGGAAGACATTGTTGCAAATCAGACTTCCATTATTTGCACACACATATGACGTGTCTACCTTTGTTAACTTTGCTTCTTTCTAATGAATAACTTCTGGGTTATCAACAAGTGAAAATAGAGTATTCAAAACCTTTTATGCTGGACCTGATTTTTTTTCAAAATTTTTGAAGGCAGGTAAAATAAAATGTTTCTAACCCATTCTGCATCCACAAGTATAGGTATGCACATTTATTCCCAGTCAAGACTGACAACGATGTTGCGTGAGCACCAGATAGGGTACTATTACCACTTGTAACAGCAGAAACAGTGAGAGGAAATGGCTGTTTCATATAACACAAAGGAATCTACACAGCACTACAATCACTGAGATTGTAAGTGAAAGAAAACATATATATACGGACTCTCTATGTGGTTTTGAACATGGCAGAGGTTTTCTAAGACAGAATCTCTATCCATGGAGTGTTCTGCAGTGCAGAACACCTGACACTCCCTGGGATCAGACCTCTCAGATTTTGGCAAAGCTACATAGACTGGGATCTAAGCTTTTTTTGAATTCATACCTTCATTGGGCTCCTGCTGATACAATTCCTCTGGAATTTAAAGTCCTCTTTCCTTAGAGATGACTGAGATGCTTTTAGCATTATGAGGTCTTCTCCCTTCCAGTCAATAACAGAGGATTTGCCAGGCAGTTTACATTTATAGCTGCCCATGTCAGTTTTGCTGCATATAGCTTTTTCTTCCGAAATTGACTCAGATTATGCATTTATGGAAGATTATTTGGATTATATAGAAGTTTTTTGTTGTTACATATTAGTATAGACAACACCAGCTGCATAGAAGCCATAGAAAGCAGTAAAGTGAGGGCATAGAGTAGACTTGTACTGCTTTAGAGGTAATGCTGGGTAATCATTAAAGAAAAAGAGAGTCACCACAGTGGCTTGAAAAGAAAGTCCAATAAATAAGTCCTACAGAAAACAGTTGTTTGTCTGTGTGGAAGACGTTGAGAAAAAAACCTTCCAATGAACTATTAAAACCGGTAGTAAAATACCTGAGAAGACATGAGTCTGCTTTCAGTAGCCTGAATGCAAAGGAAAAATGCAGGCCTAGTACTCAGGCAGAATTTAAAATATGTTCTCAAACTTACCCTTTCAAGTAATGAAAGTGTGGCTTTTAAAGCTCCTTCAGGACGTCCAAAAGGGAAACAGTATCTTAGAAAGTAAAAAAAAAAAAAAAAAAAAAAAAAAGAAAAAGAAAAAAGAGGAAGAGAAAATGATCAGAATTATAATACCTAAGTTAAGAATTTACTTTGAGACGTAAATGTACACAACTTGCATTAAATTATGTTAGCAGAAGACTCCCATACATGAAGTACCAATGAAAGAAGAAGGCCTCTTCAGTAGTCTACCATGGAGCATATACATAGTACAGCAGTATCAGCCCACCATCAGCTCAGGCCTAAATACAGAAAAAATACAAAAGGCAAAAAGCATCACTTCCACTTTCTCAACTATGAAGGATATTTAATGGTCTCTGGTGAGCTTAATTGTCATCTTCCTGGAAAGAGATCCTACTATTTCTCATGTAGCCATGACAGCTACTGGAGCTGTGAGGTAGCACTCTATATTATATCTTGTTTTAATATTTGATTAAGGTAAGGATAAAACGTCAGATATTTAAGTTTCTAGAGATATATGGGAATAAAAATGCCTGCAGATATTCCATATTTTTTCCTATTCTATTATAAATAGCTTGGAAAACTGTCCTGGTTTAGCTGGGATAGAGTTAATGTTCTTTATAGTAGCTAGTATGGGGCTATGTTTTGGATTTGTGCTAAAAACAGTGTTTATAATGTGGAGATGTTTTAGTTGTTGCTAAGTAGTGCTTACATTAGTCAAGGACTTTTCAGCTTCCTATGCTCTGCCAGGTACACAAGAAGCTGGGAGGGGACACAGCTGGGACAGCTGACCCCAACTGACCGAAGGGATATTCCATTCCGTATGGTGTCATGCTCAGCATATAAGCTGGGGGAAGAAGAAGGAAGGGAATGACGTTCGGAGTGATGTCATTTGTCTTCCCAAATAACTGTTACGTGTGATGGAGCCCTGCTTTCCTGGAGATGGCTGAACACCTGCCTGCCCATGGGAAGTAGTGAATGAATTCCTTGTTTTACTTTGCTTTGCATGTGTGACTCTTGTTTTGCCTATTAAACTGTCTTTATCTCAACCCCTGAGTTTTCTCACTTTTACTCTTCAGATTCTCTCCCCCATCCCACCACGGGGGAGTGAGCGAGTGGCTGTGTGGGGCTCAGTTTCTGACTGGGACTACAACTTAAACCATACCCACTTCTGTCTTGATACTTCTAAAATTATGTAAATTAAAAAGTGATCCCATTCATAGCTATGTTTTTCATTTTTGTCTACTGAATGATCCAATATATGAGCTCAATAAGACTGCAATGCTCAGGCAACCGTAACCTCTCTTAATCCTGTCTATAAAATCTTGCCGGGATATCCCCAACTGGAAAAAGGATTTTTTACTTTGCTGGGATTATGTTTTTCTTATTATTACTCACTGAGAATGGTAGCCTCATATTCTAATGTTTTCCAATAGTAAAATCTTGTCTAATGATAAAAGGATTCAGACCAGTGAATTTTAGATATACGCTTTGGTCAGCCAAAATAGAGCCCTGTAAATGAGGTCAAAAGAGGATTTCCTGCAGCGAGAATTCTAGTATTTGCTTTGCCTCATTTTGTTTCTTTCTTACTGTAGTGTTAACAATTTTCGGGGACAGGTTAACAAATTAGCAAAGCAGAGTTAATGATCTTTGGGTGTTAAGTCATCTTAAAACAGAACACATCTTTAGCTGTTATGTCTCCTCCTCCCTTTTCAGTATATTTCCGCAATCCTTGACTTGTCTTTCCCACTGTTTATTCCTATCAACCTCTAATGGTAGTTTTTGAATATATGTCACTCATTTCTTGATTAGTTAATAGTTCAAAACAAAAAAGTTCACTTAATAGTTGAAAACAAAGACTTCCTTCCAGGTATGTTCTGCAATGTAAATAACATAACAAGCTTCCAAAACCCAACTAGTTTAAGTTCTTGATGCAGACAGAAGTCCCACAGTAGAATAGGGGTTACTCAGTTTATTGCAAAGACGATATGTATGAGTACAACATGGGCACCTAGCGTATGTATGCAATTGGTGCAAGGAGCTTCTGACAGAGAAGAGTTGTTTTCTTGAGGTAAGCATCTTAAAAAAAAAGGAAATGTTCACAGTAGAGGCCTAAAGGAACACTCAGCAGTCCTGCCTCTGTGTGGTGAGTAGTTGTGAGTCCCTGTGCTGAGGAGGCAGGGAAACAGCATCTTGATGGCAAGGAGAAATTCAATCTCTTGGATAAAACCCTTATGGCAGCCCATTTCACACTGTCCGGCTGTGGCAAGGGTGCTCCCACAGCTGGGGGGATCTTTAAGGATAGGGAAACATAGACGGTGACAGTGGTCAATTCAATTATTAGGACAACTGGGTATGTGACATCCAATAGGACCAAGCAGTAAGTCAGTTGCTGGGTACAAAGGCAATGTTCTTCAGGAGATGTTTATATAAGTTACCCAGGGGAGAACAGAGAAGGAGCAACACTCATGGTCTACGTTAATATCAGCAACAGACAGAAGTGCAGGAGGAACATTCCAGAGACAAAACTCACAGAGGCAGGCAAGGGGTTAAAGTCCAAGACCATCACGGCAGCTTTCTCTGAAATATTGGCTGTTCTACAGTTGATGCTTGAGAGGCAGGCGGAGATCTGGTGTCTCAGCGGGTAGGTAAGATGACAGAGAGGAAATGTTTAAGTACTTTAAGAACTGGGAAATACTTTAGATGAGAGCCACCAGCATGGGATGGGCAGACTGCACCTTAATCATAATGGAGCCAGTCTGATAGGACTGAAAATTAAAATTGAAAAGGCCATAGGGGAGTATTAAAACTGGAAGCTGCAGGTTAGCTGACAGGCATAGGAGAGCATCTTTTTCAGATGGGTGTGATCTAGCGACCTAGGCAAATGTTCAGTGCATCTCTGAAAAGGCAGGAAAAGAAATACACTCTTCAGTTAAGCTGTCCACAATGACCGCTGACCAGTGCATGCAATGCTTAGCAATGGAGTGAGGGCAGAGCTTAGAAAAATTCCCATATATTACAGAAAAAAAAAAAAAAAAAAGTGCTGGTGATCCTCCAAAGTCTGTACCACTGACACCCTGATAGGATTATGAGAGTGATTAGGAAATGTTAAGTCAGATTAGAAGAGCTGCAAATAGATGACAAATAGTAATAGTAAAAGATTTCAACTATACACATGTACACTTGATCAATGTCTTATTAGGATGAGATACAATGACAATATTTTGCGACACAGTTTTGAATTGCTTCCTTGGACAGCTAATTCAGGACTCACAAGAAAAGATGCTGTTCTGGATTTGGTCTCAAATGTGAACAGGACATAGTCTGAGAGGCGCAGAGCAGGAGAGGTGCTCTGTGGTAGTGATCATAAAACAATAAAATTTAATAATGTAGCAAAAGAGAACAGGCCAAAAAATTCAGTACATGTACATTCAGTACATGTATATTCAATTTCAAGAATGGGAACTATGAAAAAATGAAGAACTTGAAAAACAAAAGCCAAAACCTTAAAGGAGCAATCAAAAAAGCAAGAAATCTACAAGCAGCCTGAGGGAAAATTAAAAAAGGAGGAGCCCAAGTAAAATGCATGCCACAATTCAAAAAAAGTCATCAAAAAACCAAACAAAAGCCCTCTATGTGACTCCCTGAGGAAGATAAAGAGGTTATTGGAGAGCATCTGGCATTTAAAAACTGTAAAACCTATCTGAACGAGGACATGAAAGCCTCTAAAATATTCAAGGGCACACATAAACAGCATGGATGCTCACACTGACAGTTGAAACAACAGTGGAAGCAGGAAGCCAGTTTGGGAGATGGTGAGACTGCCCAGTGACAAGGAATACAGGGCACTCAGGGACAGTAAGGCCAAAGCAGACAAACTCAGTCCATGCTTTGTATCAAGCTTTACTGCTGAATGTATTTTTCAAAATTTCAGCATTTCACAGTTACAACAACAATTTTGATGGATTGAAATATGGAGTGGTTTTAATACCATGTTTTCTTAAGAAAGCAATCTCACAGACAAGGTTATTCTGTGTTACTTAATGATACAGGTGATCTTTTTACGTTATTTGAGTCTAGGTTTTCTTTTAAAGTCTAATGCCAATTCTTTATCAGGATGTCCTATACTGTGACTCTATATGCTTTATAAATTCACATTCCAGGGCACTATTGATTCTTCCTTCTACTAGTACTATGCCAGTATCCTCATTTAAATCCAGACATTCCACCTATTTTTTTTTTATTTCTAACATTTGCTCAGAGAAAGATGTAATAATCGCTCTTCACCTGGCAGAGCACTGTTTGTCTTGACTAAACAGGATTTTAAGGCAAACCTTAGAGACCGCTGAAGGATGGAGGCACTCACCTTTGAATGACACATTTAATTTCTCTCAAGGAGGGGTTTCTAACATTGTTTGAATTCCTTCAAACCCCACCAAGACTGCAGCAGAAAGATCCTATGGTCACTGATATCGCCCAAGCTCATCAATGTACTTTAGTGTGTAGGCAGGCAGACATGATGGGTTTCACCTTTATTTGTTCCAACTCAAATAAATATTTAGTCATAATTATACATTTTTAATTAGTCTAATGCATGTGAAGGCCTGAAGGTGAACAGAATTATTCTGAAGATGCCTAGCCTCTCTTCTTGTTCCCTGCTCTCCGTCCTCTCTCTGTACATATTCAGAAGGCTTCTGCTACTTCAATATTTTTTGGGCCACAGCTATTCTCACTGACCTCACCATTGTATGAGTAAAAGTACTTATATTCATTAGAAATTACAGCAATTGTGTTTCTACCACAAACTTGACAGGATATGGTCATAAGTATGTCAGTCCCAGGTCAGAGGTCTTCTCCCAGCTCCAATACTCCTTCATTTTGTTTTTTTGTAGCAAGCATGAGAAGATTGTCACAGAAACCAGTTTTCCTTCCCCCTGCAGATGATCTTTGCCAGTACTTTCCTCCTGCCTTTCCAAGACCTGGATAGGAAGCACTCTGTCCTATGCTGCTCTGTATTGCTTCTCTGGCAAGAGCTATTTAATCCCATGAAAGACAGGAAACATGAAATGTGTCAGGGAAGAATCTTTAAAGGAAATAAAGGAAGGAAGCATCATTTTTTTCCCAAAAGGAATACCCTCCAAGGAGAATCCTAGCTCTCTTTAGTTTAATACAGAGATGAAGTCCCAAGTGAAGACTGCTATGTCCTCCATACTCAAAAAATCCCCAACAACCTAGTTATGAACATGACAGTTACCAGTGCACACTAGACACCTTACCTCATCAAACCAGAGGGGCATCCAACAAACCTACAGCCAACCTTGCCAAACAAAAGAAAGCTGTTTCACAGAGCACTATTTAAACTGTGGAACTGGTTGTCATAAGGTGATACAGAGACAAAAAATTTCTATCAGTATATTCTAAAAAAGGATTAGATTGACAGAATGATGGCAGATAGGTTGGTTTAGTGTGTTAAACTAACAGATTTGGTGGTCTACATGCCATTCTTATGCTAAGCTTCATAAACCACCAATTGCTAGAAAATAGAAGGAAATATCACTCCAAGTTTGCTCTGTTTCTTGTACTCCTTCCCTAAACATCTTCTACTGGTATTGAGAGTCCTTACGTATGACAAACTCTTTATTGAGGATGATAGACCTTAGCTGATTTAGGAAAGATAAGCATATCATGAGACCAAGAAAATGAGATTAGACATCTAGAAAAGTTTTAGCTACCATCTATCAAAGATGTTCTCTACTCATATGATTTTTCTGATCAGTACTAATCCAGAAATTGCTATGGCTCAGTCATTTTAATTCTGACAATTTTCTTAGTTAGAGGTATAGAAAGCTTAAAGTTTAAAAGGATTGACAAAAATCAGGCCTTGCCATCATCTTTTCTTGCACAATCTTTTCTACCATAGAAAAATAGAACTCACATGATACACAAATAAATTTTAAGCACAATCACCTGTGTAAATAAATTATTCCATATTTAATATAGTAAAAAAATCTTTGCAGGTAGACTATTTTGTTTTCACTCCACCTGTTCAAGACCAAAATTGAACACCATGAGAAAATTCTTCCAGAAAAAATTTAGTATTCATTGAATAAATTATACACTCACCTGAAATGGCTTATTTGGTTTTCTAAAAGGGAGGAAAGTCTGTCCTTAATTTCCTCAAACCTTTCTTTCTCTTCAACAGATACCGTTCCAATTCCATCTGGCCTGTAATATTAAATATTTAATAATTGTTGATATCTCTTCACACTGATTCCTCTTTGAACAGTGATCTTTATTTTTAAAGCATTTAGCTAACATGCATGCTAACTCTCCTTCCCCCTTTTTCATCGCCTTGAAGGATAAAGAGTAACTTGTGAATATAGTTAAAGAACAGACTGTGACTAGATAAACAAATTAACTTTTGAGCTGAACTTTTAAATTCAAGTCCTAAGTTTCTACCTGATCCCAATATGAACACAAGGCAGCATATATTTCTCCCAAATCATTCCCAAAGATATATAATAACCTTTCCCAAGAAAATTAGTACTATTGGCACAATAGAGGGGCCTACTAGGATCTTGTTGAATTTCAGCTCCTTGAATCTTTCAGATATTTTCCCAGAGGCACAATATGGCTGAAACTGATTTTAAAATAAAGGTGGGAGCTAAACTACAGTGAGAAAAGCCAGGGCAGGCAACATATAGGAATCCCCCTGCTTAGAGTGAGCATAGATTTTTGATCCCCCATCCCACACTGACAAATAGCAGCATGTAAACAAGACTGCCATATCAATATAGCTTAAAGGATGCAATAAATAAATAGTCTTTAAAAAACAAAAACGACATTTTTTTAAACATCAACTTTAACTCCCAATAATTAATAATAAAGCTTGTATTAAGTACATTAAGCACACACTCAGAGTCTTAGCCTAAAGGTATTATTAATGTATTTATATTAAAATGACAAAATTAAAGAAATTTAAATACACATTTCCCAAACGGTATTTTTGCCATGCAGTCACAACTTCCCCACATACAGCATACTTTAAAAAGAAGTATCTGAAAACTTCCTGTTACTCTCTTATCTTCCAGCTCCAGGGTAACAAAACAGCTACTGGTTCCCACTGGAGTTTACCACCCTGACACTAAGTGTGGATCCAACCTGTACCTCCTCCAGAGCCTCCAAAACTGCATCTCAATGTTTCTATAACTGAGCATATTGTATTAAAATGACATGAAGAAAGGCAACATGGTTTTGATGAATTGTTTCTTTAACTTTCTCCACTATACTTAAATCTAGGAGGGATAAGTTGCTACCTGGTCATGACATAAACAATTCTCTCACCCCTTAAATCACTTACATTTGTGATCTGTCAAGTCAAGGTGGAAAGAATGCCTGACCTCCTTAAATTATTGTGAAGACAACAATAAAAATCAGATATGGTGGAGATATGAGTAACCAGGCACATCAATATACTATTGTATAAATTTGATGTGAAAGAGCAAATAACTTATCTTCTCTCTTTTGATGGATGCCAGGATACTTTAGCTCAGCCTTCTGACAGATGGAACGGGTTCAAATTTAAGTAAATTGCACTGTCTGATTTCATTGTCAGGAGAGATCGTGCGCTGGAGTGATAAAGCAAATAGTTCTGTCATATTAAACCTCGCTGAGGCATGTCTCATATATGACAGCAAAGACCTAGGGGTCCAGATAACAGTAAGTGAAAAAGGTGAGCCAGTAGGATGTTGTATCTGTCAACCTGCACTAAGGCTAGGATCACTATTTACCAGGGACCTGTCACTTCACTGAGTTTGTTGTCATAAAGAAACTCACTGACAACACCTAAAATTTTCAGAGCTGTTAAATATATTTCCAGTGGATGTTTGGATAGAAACAAATGTCCCAGAAGAAAAAGTATACAAAAAGGTGTTAGAAAAATGTACCATCTATAGCACTGAAAAACTTGCCTCTTGAAAACATGTTTTCAGAAAACAGCACAAACTCTGAATCATTATTTTGTTTCTTCTTGTTAGCCTTATTGCAACAAGCAGAATATTAAAATGGATTTTTGCAACACAGTTCTGAGACATATATTGTGCTGGTGATAATTTTTTGCTACTCTTGGGAATGTCTATCTACTACTGAGAAAAAAGAATCCACAGGAAAAAGAATTTCACTCTGAGATGACCTGAGATAGAAAAAATAGATAAATATTTCAAATTCCAGCTAATTTTGTCTTCTAGATCTTTTTCTTTAATTGCTTTAAAGACAGAATAAAATAAAATAGCACTGTTTTCAGCTGGTTATTTTAATTTATAAATCACTGTGCCTGCCAAGAAAATCAGACGCAAGCAGTCATTTGGTTTTCAAAGGTTTAAGTCATCCATAGACTATGCAAGAATTATTTTGCAACTAAAAACAACAAATGCACCTTTCCTACTATCCCAAATGTTATGGATAGTGATTTGGACTTGATTTTTTCAATTTGAAACCAGTATTCAGCTTTCTTATTTCAGCCTGAGACCTCTCTTTCAAGAACTCAGCCAAGAAAAGTGATGGAGTGTCTTAAGAAGAGTTTTCATTTTAACATTATCGTCTCGTAAAGAGAGAGTGAATTTTCCTTTCCTCCACATTCTTTTCCTCCTTATTCTTCACAGCTGCTTTTGGGATTAGAGAACTAGGTGAAACAGTGAACACTCAAAACCTGAGCAGCCTTCTCTCTCTCACCTATACTAGTTTTCCATTTTTTGAAAACTCTGTCAATTGGATTTGGATTGGCCTGTCTTGTCTGCTTAGATCACAGCCTAACTGGCACAGATGTAATGGTGTCTCTGGACACATCTCAAATTGTTTAATTCACTTAGACTTAAATATCAAAAGAGATTTGAAATAAATACCTCATGAACTAGAGCTAGTAAATTCATGTGGGAAGTAGCTGTTCAACTATAAGACACTTAAATAATGACACCAAAACCAGAGGTTGACCAGAAGTTTTAAAGACACTTTTACTGTGACATTCTTGCAAGATTGCTGTCCTGATGGCAGTTACTCTAGGAAAGCTGATTGATTAGGTGGTGTATTTAGGTTTTCCTCTGGGAATGGATTGTTTTTTGTCATTTGATATAATCCTTTAAGGCTTGGGAGTACCATCTAGAAATATTTTGATGTCTACAGGTCCTAAAACCTGTAATAATTTGCAGAGGTCACTTGATGCATTGTAGGATTAAGGTTCTTGTGAATAGCTATGGCACGTGAGATAAAAATGGTACTTCAGTTCCAATGGGAATTAGGTATCATGGACACTCGGTTGACTGTAGATTGTTTCCAGCCCTCAACTTTGGAAACAGCTTCTCCTAGTGGCCTCTTGGAGAGTGAATTGTTACCTTAAGCAAGACCGTTTTGCTGAGACAGCCTTGCAAAATACTAACTGACCATGACTGATTTTTCTTTTTTCATCTCGAACATCATTGATACTGGTGCTTTTTGCATATTTGTATATTTTACAAATATTTAAATGTTTAAAGTCTTTTCAACAAGCTTTCCTCATTAAAAACATAGACCATCACTTTGGCCTGTCATGAAAAAAAAAGTATGAGAAGAATGCACAGACTGATATTCTAACCTGTACATACACACACATAGATAAGAACAGTAAGGCTGACCAAAAGAATCTGCCAGAGAAAGATGAGAAATTATGATGAAAAACAAAATACAAGAAAAACATTTCAGCTAAGGTCTTACTTCAAGACATTTATACAATCTACATTTCAAGGGTGCAGGAAAAACAAAAGCAAAACTTAAAATGTCATCTTGCATGCTAGAAACAAATTGTTTTAGAAGACTTCAGTGCTTTCTAAGAGCACTTGTTTTTAAATTCAGCAGGATGCACAATAAAATGAAAGAGCAGTGAAAATTTTCAAATTAGCAAGATTAAAGTTTGACTTCTTGTTTCTTAGTAAACAGAAGATTAAATTGTTTAGAATTTTGATGTAGAGATTTTATTATCTATTTATAGGACTTTAATACCCAATTTTTCCTTTAAAACACAATTGTATTAATTAAGGCTTTTGCAGACTCCATGGTTTATGTTAGACAAGTTTTCGAAAAACAATGATTTACATTATCAGCTTAGAAGCAGGCAGAGCAGACGTCTTTTTATTAATAGAAAATGAAGAGATCAAATTACCACGTGGCATTTAAACATGGGTTTAACCAGCAGGCACTTGAAGACCGAGCATTTTGTTGTTTATATTAACTATTCTTCAAGTGTTCTGACAAAAAAATAGCACAATAGAGCCTTCTGCTGTATGCATTTCTCAGGCTGATCCTACATCTGCTTACAGGTCATACCCTCTTTTTCACAAGTGAACGAAAAAGACCAATTCTGAAGGCCACTAAAACAGATTAAGATGATAAATCAGGTTAATTTTAATGATCTTATATGCAGCTATATTTTAGGTGGGATTCATTAATGCCCTTCTACTGAAAAGCTAAGCATGTGCTAATATAATATCATTTTACCCAAAGTATAAGGGTATGTATAGGAATTAATCAGTTGAAATTAATGATAAAACAATGTATAACGTTTAGGGAAGGGGAGATTATGTAATAGCATGAGCTGTTCCTTCATTGCCTAAAATGGCAACTATCACCTAAAATATGCAGAACTTTGTTCTGATATTTCTTAATAACTTGTGAATTGTGATTGATTTCCTATTGACAATTTCTCTGAGGCTTTTCAGAAGCAGATTTGTTTTGGTATGTTAAAAAATGTGCCTCTTATTACTGTAGTGAGGACACATTTTGTAATAATATTATTTTAGTTATTAGCACTTTCCAACACAGGACAGTATCCTTCCTCAAACCAAAGGTGAGGTCAACAAGGCTTCACATGGTACCTGCAACCAGGTGAAGAACTTTGCTCGTAGCTTTGAACTCAGGAGAACTCTACTGATAACTTTGTTGTGGCTATTTACAACAGTAACATATAGAAAGCTCTGTCACTAATTGAACAACATTAATTAAAAAAACCCCAAATAACTTTTTAGAGAGGCCCTACATCAGAGACTTGGGGGTATGATGCTCATAAGTGATCCACTTAAAAAGGAGAATACAGATTAAATTAAAGAAGGTTTACCTTCCTCTGTGCTCCATATACCTTGGAGATGATCAGCTTCCAAAAGTGAAGAATGAACTGGATGATGCAAGACACATGGCACAGGGCAGTATATAAAACTGAAAGACCTAGTAAAAAAGTTCTGTTCTCAGCATTGCCCAACAAGCCTCAGAAAAGGGGAAGATTACATTCACTTGAAGAAAAGGGATATAAATGTCCAAGGATCAACTAGTTTTTCCAGTTTTCAGAGAACACTGCTGCTCATCTAGAAGCACAAACACACACAGCCTATCAATCCTAAAAGGTATATTTTCACATTCCATTATTCTGGGGAAATGTGACTGATAATAAATGACTTCTGAATAAAAACACGCTTTTGAGTATGAGAAATCCACTCTCACCATTTCCATTATAGAGGACTGATAGAAAAGTAAGATGAATTACAGAACCGAAAGACTCCTGTTAAGTCTCTAGATGCTGTATCAAACATGAGAGAGATTTTATATAAGATGCTGATATACTGATGGAATATAATTTCTGATGTAACACGCTTCCCTCGAGATCCTACACTGTAAGGGATCTCAGGCTCCTTCCTCCAGCTGTTGGACAGCCTTGGAACAGATCTAAGATTAAAGCTGAAGGCTCAATTCCCACTAAAAAACAGTGAAAGAAGACCTTTCACCTGCTATCACTACAACATAGACAGAACATGTGGGGTTGAGAGTGACTAAGAAGCACAGGAGAAGGAGGAAGCATTTTCAACTGCTTAGAACAGAAAGGTCCCACAAAATCCTGCTAGCAATGCTTTCTTGGGAAAACCATCTAAGAAGTCTACATGCTATTCAAATATTTCTATATACAAAATTATACACATAAAAACACACTTCTGTGAAGAGATCAACTGACAAAACCTTTCATGTCAGATGGTAAACCATATGCAGAGAAACGGTGAGACTACTGACTTAAGTTCTGGAATTTTAGATTAAATCTTATTAGATATTGTTTATGAAAGACATAAAATGAAGGAGAAACCAGCAAGACACATACACCCTTAACTCTAGAGTTAATTTTGTCAGAAGAGAAGGAAATATCTATTCAGAAGCTCCACAAAAAATTATTAGAAGAGACAGAGAAGTGCAATGATATTATTTTCCTTATTTTTACAAAGTTCCTTTTCTCAGATTTGAAAGGGATAATTTCTCTGGACATTCTTTTATCACTTGACACAAAGTGTAAAATTGCAGTAAATGGTTCTTATCACAAAACATTGAAATATGAAAAGAAATATATGAATGCATAGCACCCTCTGAAGTTTCCATAGTTTCATTTCTCTTATGTGTTCATTTACTCCCCTTTAAGATATTTCCTCCAAGCATAACAGGAGCAAGAAGCCTGTCAGAGAGTCTACAGTGCCAAACGATGGCAAGGATCTAAAAGGAGCTCTCAGAGAGGGCAACGCTATTGCAGAGATATGAAACAAACTCTTTGCACTGGTGTTTATTATGAAGGAAATTAAGAAAATTCCTGTGCTGGAACCTTTCTTTGTTCACAGCAAAAAAAAAAAATCTTTTATTTTCAGCACAGAATCTGTCCAAAATAAAAGCAACTGAGAAAAAACTTACGGAAAAAATTAGAAAATGAACATTAGTAAGTTGCCAGGGCCAGAACTGAATTAACTATGGTTGTGTGAAAGTGCTCACTGAGAACTGCCTTCCTCCTGAGGAATGTGAGATCAATTTAAAATCAGAAGAATTTCCCAGGTGAGGTAGGGGGAACTACAGGCCAATAAGATTTACATACATCCCAGAAAATTAGAAGGAATGATTACATAAGGATATTTAAGGATAAAATTAAAGAAAATTGCGTAAATATTATCTGTTGTGAAGAGTCTGTATCCCTTTGAAGCCATAAGGCAGAAAAATCTTTCCTTCTCATCTTCCTGAAGTTATCTAAAGGGATCAAAAACATGACTGTGACATGACTGATACGATGTACCTGGATTTCCAAAAATCTTTTGTCAGAGTTCCTAACCAAAAGCTTAAAAGGCAATTAAGCAGCCACTGAGTAAGAGTGAAAGTCCTTATATTTACAGTGAAAAAAGAGAGCAGGAATAAATGGTGAGAACCTGCAGTGGAGGTAAGTTATCAGTAGAGTTCTGCAGGGATCTGTGCTGAGACCTGTGTTATTTTATTCATAAATGACCTGGCAAACAGCTAAGAACTGAGATGTCAGTAAATGTAATTGTAATGATAGTTATGTGGCATAGTGTGGAATTCTAGAAGGACTTATGAAATCAAGTAGCAATAAAACAGCAAATAACGATCAAGGTAGATAAATATCAGGAGAAATCAGTTGCTATTCAGGACAGAGATCTTGATGTTATGATGGATAATTCCATGAAACCATCCCTCTGTTCCTGTTCAGTAGCAAAGATGCAAATCAACATGGGGAATTACTAGAAAAGGATAAGGAATTAGCAGAAAACATCCATCCAGTGTAATCAATGCATGGTTCACTCATACTTCTTGAATCTTAAATAGTAAAGAGACAACAGAGAAGGTTTTATCCTTTTGTCTCTCCTCCATCTCTTCCAATAGCCACAGAGAATGAAACAAGACATGTAGGAGTCAAGTTCAAAGCAAGAGTTCTTCAAGCAAGAGCAGGCTAAGTTGTGGAACTTGCTGCCAAAGGTGTGGAGGGTGCAAAGGGCTTACACAGGTTCAGGGGTACAATGGACAAGTACCTGAAACAGAGACTCACTCCATGTTACTGAACAGGCATATTCTGAGCTGCAAAGAGTTGGAAGCTTAAAGAACCATAAGAGGAAATACTGCATACGCTTGCCCTTCTCTTACTTTAAGCAGGTCAATGCTGGCTTAGAATAAACCAGACTCAATATGACTGTTCACCTATGCAAACACACATGCACTGAAGATTTCAAAATTAAGGCAGAAAGAAACCATTTATCTGCGGTTATAAACTGATTTTTGTAGCATTACTTTCACCTTCACTTCTCATATATGAACTTGCAATAAATCAGCTTTCTTTCTGAATAGAAAAGGTATAACCTGGGAATATGCTTGAATTTTGAATTTTTCAATTCAGTCTGTAACTCAGCAGGTGGAAAGAAGTCACTTTGCACTTCATGTGATACCCACCAGCAACCATTTCAGACAAGAGGGACTGAATAGAAGTCACAGCATGAAAAGTAGACAAAAGTGAACGTTATGGGGAAGAAAACAATAGCTCCTACCTGGACTGTTTAGACTGAAATGTCAGCATTCAGGAATATCCTATAGTTCCTTGTTCTGCCCATTTCACTTTCACCAGAGATACAGAAGTGTATGCATAACTGCAGTGCGAAAAGTTCACTTGGGAGGTAATGACTTTGATGGGGACCGTATAGCGGCAAATTTCAGAAGAAAAACATTGTGAAAAGGAGCCAAAGGAGATGTTATTGTAAAGATACATAGCATCAGAAGCACAGGCAATGGAAGCTGATTTTACTAGAGGAAAAGGAATCAGTTGATTCAGAAACAAGGATATGTTTTTGTTTAAACACTCAGCAAGGCTACTCTTTTACTAAAATATTTTACTTTTTGGCTATTTAGGAAGAGTACGTCTTAAGAATGTCATCCATGAAAGCAGAAATACCTTCCTATGTAAGCAGTTTGTTAGCCCAGTTGTAATGCTCTTCCCAGCAGGAAAGGCATGAATGAGGCTCGAATTCCTCAGTCTAGGACTCAGCACGTTGTGCTTGACCCTGCATAAACATTTCTGTTCCCAAACCAACAACATTGGCATAAGAGACACACTAAGTACCATTTTGTACAGTATAACTCTGTCAGAACTTGTTACCTATATATTTGTCTCAGGAAAGAAAACAGTTGGGGACTGTTCTCTGGTCCTGAGACCAGGCGGCAAGGTCTGCTGCATACAGCCTACACCAGAGCTCAGTTCAGGTCTCCTCTGTGCTCCACAATGTCCCTGAAGCTCTAGAACAACAATTCACTTTTATGTGTTTATTCCAGATGTTTTGAAATAAAACCATGGCTATTGCGTTACAGCCTGAAAGAGCATTACAACCTGCAGCACAAAAGTGAGTTCATATTTCAAGTCCTAGGGTGCAGCAAAAGAGGGTGGGGGATACCTGAGGGTTCAAAATCTGCGCGAAGCTTTCTGGACACATATGAAGGGTGGAAAGAACCAAAGCTGATCCAGCATTGTTCATAGTGTTTACTGGTGGCAGTATTCAGTACATGCAATCCCACAATCATGCCCGGGATCTCAGAGAGTACCTATGACTAACAGACAGTTGGGGTCTGTTGTATGAGACTGCTTCCTCACCACTTTTACTTCAGATGTAGCCATTGGTGTGCTCAGCATATGTCCTGGTATGGCCCGGGTACATTTTGTAGATTTACTCTGATTTGTGCTTGAGCTTCTCCTCATCAGACTACCACAAATGAAGGCGAGTGACGCCTTTATCTGATCATTTGACTGATTTCACTAGATTGCCTGCTCCTGTAAAATTCCTGCCTAAAAGAAATTGATAATTTGAATTACAGATACGGCTGCATTTCTACATGCTCCTCCATCACCTGACTTCAAGATAATTTTTGATGATCTTTCTCAGGCTAGTGGAAGGTCTAACATCCCTCTGTGAAGCAAAGGTAAAACATAAACTGAATACATCATGCCCAGAGTATAGAGCTCTTTGTCTTTGTTCTGTGGTCTAATTCTCAGCCTGACTTATAAAACTAAGATGTATAACGCCAGGGATCGGCCTAGAACTTTGGCCTGTCGTGCATTGTCTGTGAAATTCTTTTTTCCCTTTTACTCTTTCTTAGTGCTGCAGCAGATGAATGAGTGGATGTATTATGTGCGGATATGTGTGTCTGCCATCCTCAGTGAGTGTGTCTGCTTCTGTCCTTGACTTACTTTTCTTCTTTCTTTATGTTTCTTTTTTCTTCCTTATTACAATATCTCAGTTCTAGTCAGACCCTCTCTGTTCAACACTTCTTTTATTCCTAAAACACTCATAATGCTATTCAGAGAATATCTGTACAGAAGGAATAGACAGAACACAAACAGAGTGCTTACCACTGTGTAAATGATGTGCTCCCTGAGATATTTTCATGCACTGCACGCACTGTTGTCCTTCACTTAAATTATGAAATAAAAAGAAATGTATCTACCTTTCTTTTGAATTCTTGAAATAAGTTTGAGCAATTATCACTGTATATTTGTCTTGTTAGGTTGAAACCAGTAATAAAAAGGCTAGAAACAACAAAGACTTAGATTCAATAGGAAATACGAATGTGTCAGGTTTTTCAGGAACTGACAAAAGCAGCATGCTTTTACGGAGAATAGGTTACCAAGTAAAAGCCAGAAAATCTCCTAACTTACCAGTATGAACGTAAAGATTCTTGAGAGTATTTCAGGCACATTCAAAAACATTTTAATTTTGGATATTATTATCATGGATTACGTAATGTTAATCTCCCACTACCAAATCACTCAGGTCACAAACGCCAAGCTCTTGTTCTCACAGATGAGGCTTTGTCTGAGCCAATGAAGGAAACAATATCCTTTTTAAGGATTGTCCCTTCTTCACTGGCTCGAGGACAAGTAAAACAGCCTCTCTGACTGACTGGTTGCAAGGCAACATAAGCATATACATTGGGAAGAAAACCTCTCTCTCTCTCCTGATCCCTACCAGGATTCAGTTTTGGGGGTTTACTGACAGCATCACAATAATAGCTTTTTGGGACTGTGAGTAAGTTTTCCACTGGTGGCAGAATTGGATCAGTTGAGAGGGGGAGATCTATTGGGGTTTCCTTTGTTATTTTTGAACTTTTTAAACATATTTCCTACAGCAGTCTACAAATTTCGTGTGCACAGTAGAGTATAAATGCATGTTGTCCTATAATGTGATAGACTGCCTGCCCCACTCCCCGCTCCAGTACAAGGAAGACATGGATAAACTGGAGCGAGTTCAGTGGAGGGCGACCATGACAGCCAGAGGCCAGAGCACTTGCTCTGAGGAGAGGCTGAGGGAGCTGGGCTTGTTCAGCCTGGAGAATAGTTGGTGTGTAGGGGGACTGAATGGCAGCCCCCCAGCTGCTACTGGGAGGTTGACAAGAGACAGCAGATGTAACAACACTGAAATAATATTGGCTCAAACTGGGTAAAGACCTGACTGGATAAAGTGCTGAGCAACCTGGTCTGACCTCACAGCTGACCCTGCTTTGAGCAGGAGGTTGGTCTAGAGACCTCCTGAAGTCCCTTCCAACTTGAGCTATCCAATGATCCTATCTCCATCACCTGCTGTTCAACAGCAGAGCTAGTTCCCTCACAATTTGGAGTACGACATAGATGGAACAAAAGCTTCTTTTAAAGAATGTGCTTAGCACAGCAAAGCAACAACTTAATTTTTTGCAAGTCTTTCACTTGCAAGTGGAAGGAAGACATCATACCAAGAGCATCACTGTGACCAACAGCTCCTGAAGCAGCCTATCCCTTTAGTGGAAAGAATTCCAGAAGTGCCCTAGATATTCCTGGCTGGGGGGGGGTCACACCACATTCCCAATATATGTTATTTATCCCTGTGGTAGCACAGCCAGAACAACTCAGTAAAGTATGATTACTTGCCAAGACACAGACTGTAGAAAAAGAGTCAAAGCTTCCCTTAGACTGCAAAATTGTTCAAAATGTTCACTGGAAGCACCATTCACTAATACAACACAAACACAAAACACAGAAGACTACCTTTTTAACAGGATGATATCTTTTACCCTTGAATCAGCCTGTCTATAAAATGACCAAGAACATACACTGCATTAAGACAGTACAAACTGAAAGGAGATTTTTTGTTTTTATAGTAATCTGTATGGAACCTCCAATACCCCCGAAGAAACTTTCATGAACTGATTTCTGTTGTGTGCAACTTCCCTACCTGGTGAATGCGAGAGCCTATAAATACTTTTGCTTCATCCTAAGGCTATGAAGTTAAAAATATACCATTAAATTACCTGTTACCATGAACATGAGAAGCACAAAATGCAAAACTGTAGTGGAGCAAGGTTGGATCAATGACAGAACCATTTTCTGAATGTTCAATCAATTCATTGAGATAGCAAAGATGGCGGTGACAGCCTCTCACTCCGTAGCGAGCACAGTATTCGTCTAATACGAAGACTTGACCTGGGCTAAACCAACCCTGAAAGAGAAAGGCAAAAAAACCCACAACATTTTGAGATTTCTCTTTCCACTCACAGCTTTTAAATCAAACAAAGAACAGAAGCATATATTTTTACGTGCATTACATAAACTTTTTATACTAGAATGATTTATATCTGACTAATGCTGATGGCACTGGAAGCTAGATCCAACAATAGCCCTCTTGCTGAAAGGAGTAAATGTCAGAAAACTATATGCAGTTCTGATTTACTGCTACTATGAAATACATATTTTACAAACACATGCTAATACATCCAAAGTCGGGTACAGATTCAATTATATCAAAACCTTATATAAAATAAACTAACACTTCAAAAGAATTAATTTTTTTCAAGTAATTAACTGTAAGCTGCGAGAGAACATTTGGGTGATGGTGAGGGACATTAACATGGACAGTTAAAACACAAGTTTCTGGATGGTCACATCTCTGTGGCTGGAACTTTAATGTGAGAGAACCACAATTTGACCATTTACCCTGTTTCTTATATAACAGGGGTGCACTTTTAACAACTTTTTAACAACTTATACTAGTAAAGAGATACAAAGCTAAGTGGTTTGTTAAAAGCCACCTGAATAAGATGGGTATGATTTGACCTTAAATAGTAATTAGATATTCTGGGACATACTGAGGACTTACAGAGGCAGAGTCTTGATGAGACCAGAATGGTGTAACCCTGACACAGACACGAACAAAGTAGAGACTCCTTCCCACCACAAAAACAGTTCTTGAGTGAATCCAGAGTGTAAAAACAATAATTGATTCTTGATGTAGAAATGTAAAACAGAAGAGCCTTGATTGCTTTGCCTCCCGATATGAAAAATGATAGCTCAGTGAGCTTCCAAAAAGCAGCAGGGAGAAAAACATAAACCTTGGAGATCCACAGCTACTGCATAGCTGGTCTAAATAAGCATTTTTCTTTGTTTTTACTTAATTGTGGTGATATTTCCCTCTCATCATCCCTGCCAAATGGTTAAGAGAGATTGAGGAACACCTAAACTTGAATATACAAATAACTTGGATAAGCGAAATGATTTTCCAAGACATGAATTTAAAACATCAGTTTAGCAGCTGAAGACCAGTATTTCCCTATTGCTTGTGAATACTTCTGCAAGCTCAGATGTTCAATATTTATACAAAATATCAGCCAAAATACTATTAAACAATACTTAAAAATATATTCATATCAGGTTTAAATCATCTGTATTTTAACTTTACCAAAAGAATTGCATGAGACAGGAATTTAAATTCTATATTCTCCCTCAACTCTTGAATTTAACATATTATTTGCAAACAAGAACACCCCTAAGTTATTTCATAAATTTATTTGCTCCTGATTAATTTCTTTGAAGCCAGTGTTTCCACTGCCTTTAAAGAGCTTCAGCTGTTTCTAGAGAACACTTAGCTTTATTACAGCACCCAGAACAGCACTCAGTGTTTTAAACTAACATCCAGTCATGATGCAATGGCTCATGTACTTTACACAGTGTTTGCTAGAAAATATGGTATTCCATTGAAAGAAAAAAGAAAAGGGATTTTAACTGAATTTCTGCAATAGTATGTATCCTATCCCTAGATATAATAAACAGTGGTTATCGTGACTGATATTCTGCCAATACATCGTCATTGTCACCGATCTCGCTCTACATTTTTGTGGAAAACGTAACAAAATGCTGCACATCAATTGTTAGCAGTACAAAAGAAAAGAACTATTAAAATTTCTGGACTTTCTCATAGGAGAAAATTGTGACAAGAACACAAATTTTTAAAGAACTCATTACTTTAACTTCAGGCTCTGTAACAGATCTGTTCTAGTGTGGTCATTTTCATATAAATATGTGCCTTCCTTGCCCTTGTTCAACCCCATACCATGCATAAGTCTTACAAACACACAGCAACTATATGCTACAGAGTATTAGACAACTGCGTATTTTTTTATTGTATAATTGCAAAAAACACACAAAAAAGAAGCTCCTCAATACTGAGAAGAATGTAAAATTAAAGAAGTTTAGGTCATACAGTAATTTAATACAGAACTGTCCTTAATATTAATTCTTACACATTTTTGTTTCAATTTTTACAAGTTGTATGTGTGGTTTTGAAATATTTGGTTTTGAAAAATTTATTGAAATAAAGTGATGCATTGTTTCTCAAGATGACAGGAAATAAGCTGTTCAGGAAAAAAAATCACACTTACATGTTCATGTATTCTACTGCTACCTTGACATTCCCAATTTTTTAAATTTAAAAATATAGTTAGATGTGCAATTTAACAAAAGATGATCACCCATTCTACTTATTAAAAGCTGAATTTTAAAAAGAACAATAAGAAATGCATCTGCTTTATGGTTGCTATAGCACTGTGTATTTCACCTAACCTCTTCTAAAAGTTCCTGATTTCAAGGTTATATTAAGTGTCTTACTATATTATTCTTATAAAAAAAGATTTTGACCCCAATGCACTGTTAGAAAGCTAACCATTTTCTCTTTGAGTGCCAATTACTTTGTACAGATGTACCTTCAGGCCTCTGCTTTGATTCAGCGTGCAACCCACAGACAGAAAATGAGTCCTTTAACTTTTTCCATACATACTTATCTGGTAGAATTTTAAAAAGTAAGCAACTGTCATCAAATAATAATTTTTTTTTACACTTGCAAACAAACCTATAAAACCCATCATTATCTTTGTATTACATGACTAGTCAGATCAATGAAAAAAAGAAGTAAAAAAAATGTTATACTTATGTGTTGCTTTTGGGACAGTAAAGTAAAAAAATTATGTGTTATGAGGCATTTTAGGTCCTTAGTGAGAGATCACTATTTCAGACACGATATCAGGTGAAAAATAAAGCCTTGGAAAGTTATGAGGTCTGACCTACACAAATCTGTTTAAGAAGTGTGTATAATCTGATGGACTTCCACAAGATTGTTGCTTGTTTTCCTTACTGAAAACAAACCCAGAAGCAGCCCCATCCTCAACTCTTAGCCCCACAAAGCATAGACTAGAACATGTTATGTAGGAAAGGGAAACCGCAACTACAAATATGGAAATATGTTATGGCAATATCTCATCTTTTATAGCTGTCTTTGAATGTAAAAAAATTACTTTTGATATAGAGATCATACTTTACTTGTTTTTGTTTAATAATTATACTCCCATTTGTTTATTGCAATTCAGGTAATACATATATGCCCATATATCCATATTGCCCGTGGTTCTGCTTCCCTTCTTTTGGCGTTTTTCCTTCTTCACACCACAGTGGAACGAAGAATTATGAGATAGGTGAAAACGTCTGACATGAGGCGACTGCATTTGTACCTTAAAATGCCTTTACAGGTGTCAGTAAATCCTACCACAGGAACTCTTACCATTATCAAAACCTTCTGTTTTTATTCAAACCTCCACAAAGGACATGATAAATTTTAGCTGATAAAATCAGAGACAGTTTGGGTCTCTTAGCTTTCTATTGAGTGGCACAGCAGCAGCTTGCAAGTGTATAATTTTCAAATTTGAAACCAATCGATTGGACCCTTTATTCCAACTACAACTGCAGCTATTGAATGAACTAGGAAGAAAGGACTACTTTGTAACAACTACTTCTCACTTCTTTATATCTATCTTCCAGCCAGTACTCACCAAACAAGAATAGGAGTCATTCAATCTGTGATCCAAGGTCTGCCTCTGAAGCAGTCTAAAGAGGGAAGCATGGTCAAATTTGCAGGGATTAGCAGAAATAAACTCATCCATGCCATGTTTCTGACCACGGTCTGTATCTGTTTATACAAAGGAAAAATGTGCAGAACAATACACATGAGTGTGTGCGCAGATTTACAAACACAAGTGCACACATGGTATATAAGTCTCAATATATAAACTTTCCTGAATATATTTTAAAGAAACAAGTTACCTAAGTAGATGCTTGCAGGACATTATGGAATATTGGTTTTTAATCTGAAAATAATATTGAATTACTTTTCTATCATACCAATCTATGGAGTGAAAAAATAACAGTTTTTACCCACTGACAGATTAAACAAAACAATTTAGAAAGCCTACCTGAAAATACAACAGCACATTAAAATAATTCTTAATGCATGGTTTTCTAGTGGAGCTCTTCAAATGGTACAATTTACAAAATGACATTATGAGTATGAAAAAAATGTGTTCTATAATTTCCTGGGTTTGTGTGCTGCCCTTTCTAATTTCAGCAAAATAACCAAATAAATACCCTTCCCTCCAATGCAAAAAGAAAAGATTTACGCATTTATTTCTTCAGATAAGAAAGAGCATCTTTACTGCAGATCAAAGTACCACTCATAGAAATATTCATCATGGCTTGAAGCCTACTTCTCAAATGGCAAACTGGAGCAGAAATGAACACACTGGCTTGAGCTAGGTCATTTCCAGCCTTCTTTTTGTACTCAGCTTTTAATGAGACAAACCTTAATGTAGTAATAGCAAAGAGCTCCTTCAACCTTCCAGCAAAGAGTAGTGAAAAAGGGAGCAGCATTTTTGTGTAAATACATGGAGAAAACATACCATCCCAAATGGCACTTCAATCAAAGGCCCAAATTTATTGTTCTTCACAGACTGCATCTTTCAACGCCTTTAAACCCCGCGGGTTTATCAAAAGAGAAGCTCTAGTGATTGCTTTCATTAATGCTATGTTTTGTCAAAGTCTTCAATGTGAATTATCTATCAACTATGGACAGAAAAAGCCTTACAGTGCCCAAAAGGACTAGTTATGTATTAGCACATTAGCTGTCTTGGATTCTATAGACTGTACTGGGGTGAACAGTCCTATCAACTTAAAAATTGACTTCTCCTTTCAATAGGGTCTTAGCTCTTTGTTCCTTTAAATTCAAACCTAGGTCTTTTCATATTCGTTACTAGAAAAGTATAGATCTCAGTGTATCCTAAATGCAATTTTGAAAACCTGCATAGTACAAACCTAAAATTTCTAAAGAAAAGGAGACAAAAGTTTATTGATTAAACCCAATTATAGAGTCAGGTTCATAATAAAACTCAATATTGATCTGCGGGCATGATGCTAACATAATCAGTCACATTTAGAAATTTAGCCCCAGATCATATTGATCCATGTCAAGTCCAACTTTCAGCTGTATTTGTGGATGGGAGAATTATTTAATTCAAGCTGAAGGATCTGCAGCATCACATCCTGGAAAGATGCAGAAACTAATTCATATCACTTGGCTTTGCATTGTCAAAGCAAGAGTCACATCCATGTGACAGATTTCACCAAGGTGGATGTAGCAAATAAACAGTATGACAATACATCAGTGGTGTAAGGTATGAGACCATCATCCCAGAGAAACCGCAGCATATATTTTTAACGGTTTAAGGATCAGTGGCATATGTGATTACATAGGTTAACAATATTTCCATGAGCATTAGACTAGCCTATTGTTAACAACAAACTTGGCTCATATTTTTGACATAGGTATATGGAATGCTCTCTCTTAAATGTTTTTAAACACACGAATTCAAAGATAAACAACTGATATCAACACAACTATATAACTGAAAGTACTAAACTACAATGTGGAGTTATTTGTAGTTTCCAAAATGATCCACACACAGATAAAAGTTTTCCACACCCAATCTGTTTAATCTGTGACTGGTTTCTATATTTCTTCTAAGTTTTCCTTTTTATAAGGATAAATGATTTATTGAGTCATTATTTAAAGTAAGACATATTACAGAAAAGAAAAAGGATTAATATTTCTTTCTGCCATTGGTCTCAGGTACAAATTATACACAGCTGAATCTTTCTTCATTTAACTGGCTTGATTTTTTTTCTCTGGTTAACTACACAAATATGAAAGATTCTTTTTAAAAAAAGAATCTGTGTAAGTACTAACAAGTAATTAAGTATTTTGAAATCAGGAGACAGGATGTTGCAAAGGAAACAGATTCAACATTCTGATAGAGTCACATAGATGATCACAATGTGTAAGGTGACCTAGTGAATACAATGCGGTTTGTGAAAGCAGAATCTGCTATTACATAATTTGGGCAAAATAAGCAAAAATATTATTTAAAAATATACATACTTCCTAGAGCTAATTCTGCAGAAAGATCCATGACAGATCACCATCTTTTTAAGTGAATCAAACAGTACAAATAACATTGCCAAATAGTAACAGAAGATCTGCTACCAAATGTATTCTAACAACAAAAAAACAGGTAAGAACTTACCCTTGCCAGCTGTAGGCAAGCAGGAAATAATAGAAAAAAAGATCTCATGTAATACATTACATTTTATTAAATTGTTATGATATACATACAAAATAACTGGTAAATCTTTTTGAAACACAAATGGATTTAAAAAATAAGAACTTGATCAAAGATTATGAGGAATTAATAAATGTTATATGATTGTGATTTAAAATTTATTTAGCACCCTACTTTTAAAAATTGTTAGAGTGTTTGTATTTTTTAAATTCCCACACAAATCAGCTTTAGATGTCCTGTTCAAGCTACATGCAAATGCAAAAGACACAGAGAGTGCTATATTGTGATATACAGTTAGGAAAAAATGCAATTCTATTTTATTCTCTACACTTTCTCAATCTTGGGAAATATTGGGAAAATATTTGGGGAGAACTTTGAAGCAGTAATACTTCTCCTGCTTTTTCACAATTAATATTGTTCCCTTCTTAATGCAATTTGTTGTCCTGCTTTCAAGTTGCCTCTAACTCAAACTCATTGTTTTGGCTGCTCTTTCCATGTTACACTGTCTGCTTCAGATTGTGTATTTATTTCATCTTTTGGAACATGTTAGCCAAAAACTATCCCTTTTTTTTGGATCAAGGTAGGACAAATATATATATTTTAAAACCATGGCAAAAACTTACAGAAGCAGGAGTTCTAGCAAATTCTTTGGGCGTTCTTTTAGACAGGGATATTTGTTTTGGCAGAATAGCATCCTGAATACGCCTTTTGCCATCTTTGCAAGAAAATTCCAATTATAGCCCAGTTGCAAAGGCTATAAAAATCATCACATCCTCAGTGACTCAGTAGAGTTGAGTGAATTAAGACTACCAAGAATTCCATGTTTATGGCACATGCTCGAGTAGTTCCTAGTGATAACCAAATCACTAGGCATCATCTCTGCCCTGTTCCAGCCTAGAAGCAAATACATGTTTTCTGTAGCATTTACTCTGGGCTAGGGTGAATTACAGGAACTGGCCTTGTAAAGTGGTGACCTCCTCCCTTTTGTGGCTCTCAGTGACGTCCCTGCTTGAGTTTAAGCATCATGGAAGCAATTTGAACTAACTCAGGCAGGAAAGAAGAGCAGGTAGAGACAAGAAATCTAGTATTGTAGGGATTAAAAAGATTTAGAGACTGGGAGTAGTAGGGTAAGAACTATGACTCTGATACAGAAGAGGCTGTAACTGGTTGGATGAAGATGAAGGTGCACATGCTCTTTGCAAAAGACAGTGGCAAGACATGCATTACATTTCTTCAAGTGCCACTCAGTACAGATAGTGACAGCTTACATCGGGAACATTTCGACTCCTGATCATTGACCAGGGCTCCAAAGTGCTACATGCTTAGAAACACAGGCCAAAGAGACAATCTATGCCCCCAGAACCTTATCATTTAAATATCAGACAATGAAATAACAGATGGAGAGAAAGTGGCAGAATATGAGAAAGCAGCTGGCCCATATGGCCTGACCGCCAGGCTGGGGATAGCACACTGGTGGACTGCCAGTATTTTGCCGAAGGATAGATTTGAAGAGGATACTAGTCAGTTTTTGCATGTTTCTGAGTAGCACGGGAGAGAGCATAAAGGTGACTTACTGACTGCCTAAGGTGGTGGAGGCCAGTGTTAACCTTTTCTTTCTAAAAGGGAGATAGGGGGAGCTGGAGGCAAGCAGGATGGGTCATGAAGGGAAATGGGGGAACACACAGGGAGGGTGGAGTTACTCCACTCTTCCAGGTGGAAAAGTGTATGATTGATATAAAGCTGCCAAACCTGCTGAGAAAACTATGTCAATTGAAAAAATATCTTTTATTTCTGTGTGTTTCTAAAAGATTTAATTAACTGAAGACACAGATACAAACATCTCAGAACTACTTTAAAAGAACTGCTTTACTAGAACATTACCAATTATTCCAAAACAGAGCAATGCCACCATAAGGTTAAGCAGTGGTATTTCTTGTGTGTTTGTATTATGACACCAGTACCTTATACTAATCATATTCTGGTTTTCCCACAGACTCCTTGATTTAGCCAGTTCAGAGACTGAGGGTGATACAAATAACATTTAAAAGAAATACGAAATTAATAATTTATTTATTAAACTATGATAGGGAGAGAAATTTTATAGTGTTTATCATTGGTATATCCATATAGATTTAAAATGTTAATGTTATATTTCCATGACTAAACCCAAAGCATTTCTTCATTTGGCAAGTTGCCTGCACTTTCTTCTTGATTACACAACACTGACTGCTCCACTTGGATGATTTAAATGTCCACGCAAGTTTCTTCCATGATCCTCTTTTGGTCAGATGGATGTTTCATTTGGAAATGTCTTCAACTTTGCTGTCGTCGGATTGATGTCTTGTAATACCAATGTATGGCCTATGTATTTGATTCCTTTTGTTACTCCCTTGCTACTTAATAAATAGGATTTGATGTTTCATACATGAGCTCTAAACAGCATTTTTAAGACAACTGTTATAACTGGTCTCTGCAAAAACTCAAATTATTTTCCTTTTGTGAGCTGTTTTGATAAGTGACATCACTCCAAAAAAGAGATGAGGAAAACTATACATCTCAGATCAAATGACTCCTAACCTCACTTGCTTTTCCAGTATCTGACTCTCTCCTTTCTTATCTGCAGATATTTTCAAAAAGAGGCTATCTCTGAACTCATGGTCATGTAGGACCAGAAAGATGTTTGGATTTGTGTTGCTTCATTAAGACATGACAATGCCCTCATGTGCTGCTGTTACTCCTTTGTTATGACTAAGTTATTAACAGTGGTCATCACTTTAGCAGCCTTTCTAACTGTATGAATAGATCCCCTAATACATTGCTCATTAGAAAGGGATAGCCTCCTGCACCTTTATGTGACTCAGATAAACCTATTTTTAATTGGCGATTTCCCTGAAACATTCATTTCCTTGGGAAAGTTCTGGCTTTTCTACAATCATGCATCCTTAAATACTCTGTTCTTTGCATTACAGCATGCTTATTCAGATAGTGGAACTGAAGAGCAGTCTCTTTCTCTTGATCATTGCTGACATTAGCCTGTCTTCACTTTTGTTTTGGAGCCACCTAAGTGCAGTACCACAATGCATTACTCGTAAATGAAGGAATTGGCTAGTATTCATTTTAGAAGTTGGACAGTACAACCATAGTTTGATTCCAGTGCCACACTTACATATGTATTTGCCTCACTGGTAGTACAGAATATCAAATTTCTTATAAATTACATGAATGATCCTAAAGTGCCATACATCATAGCACCAACAAGACAAGACTGCACATTCAGATCAGTTAGAGATCTGTAGGTTGGCCTTTTGGAGTGCTGCTGCTGTGCACATGCAAGAGCAACCTTTCCATTTTCTGCATTTGTGGTAATTGCTGTAAAGATCAGTCAGACCCTGGGTGACTTATTATAATCACATGTCTAGTTTCTTTTCAGGAGTTCCTGATGTGTTTGTTTTGATCCAGCTCTGAGGTGGTTGGATCTTGTTCATGCCATTTTAAGAACTCTTTTGTACAAGGAATTATCTTAAGCGGAACGAGGCACCAATAACTGCAAAAAATACGGCCTTTTTTATACAAAAGAAGTCTCTTCCTCCTTCCTTTCTACTACTGCCTTTCCTACAAAAGGAGTTCATGGTACAGATCACAGGAGTAATTCTACCACAGCTTAAAAAACCTCGTAAAGAGTTTTGAACTTGAGAATATAGAAGACGGTAGAGGCTGTGAAAACAAAATATCATTTATTGTCATTTACACATATCACTTGATTAAAAATGTTAAACGTTTAATTAAATGCTTGCACTTTGAAAAGTTTTCATTTTCAGCTAATAATGTAACATTAACTTTGGAAGGTAGAATTTTGTCTACAAGGCAGCAGACAATGGAAATGTTTATATATAGCCTGCATATGTAGCATAGCTATATTTACTATGTATCATAGGAAAGAAGAAAAAAATGGAAATTAATTTCACTTAAAATATACACTAGCTCTCAAGTACTTGTTATATCTTGACTAAAAATAAAATACTCTTAACTTTCTAGGTGGAAACAAAAAGAACTTCTTAGGAAACTGAACATATTTAAATCTGACGAAATGTCAGCTATAGGTTCTTCTTGGGAGTAAAACTGTGCCCCAAGGAAATCAGCACAGTATATGTAAATGATGCAGGAGCCTTAGAAAATTATTTAAGGTTATCTGTAATCCCTAGTTCTTGAAGACTCTTAAAAACTGATTAATCTGATTATGCCCATTTCTACCACAAGTGCAAAAGAAAAAATAATAAAATTTTCCTCATGTAGGCAGAACTGGAGGTATTACAGAAATCAGTTAAACACTGATTCTTTTAAGACTAAACCTCACATTAAGCTAAATTTCACAATTCATAATTTCACTCTACTGCAAAGAATTCTATGAATTAATTACAAAATACCAACACTGAAGTGTATTGAAACCACAGGCAAATAATAATAATTTGACCATGGACTTTCGATTTATACACAGTTCAGCCATATCAGTTTGTGCAAGTTGATACATAAGCATGACAGAAAAATACATTATATTTAGAGGCTTTTGAGCTTCCCTTAAACTCTCTTTAAACTAAACCTTATTTTTCCTATGGTTTCCATCTAAGAATTGTAGTCTCCCTAACTGTCTAAGATAATATCAAGATGTGTCAATCTTGTTTTTTAATTCTTTACCACTATCAGTATTTTCATCTCTGAAAACATAATTTCAGTATATCCAAACTTGCAATTGTTCTTTGCACATTTTTCTTTCTATAACTTTCCCTGACCTGTGGTCAGCATTTTCTAGTTGCTTCCACTTCCATGTAAATGCCGTGTCCAAGAAGAAGAGCAACTCCTTGGCTACCACTGACTATGGTCACTTCTTTCATACTTTCTAACTGATGCACATGAAGTAGAAACATCAGGAGGGGAACACAGTGAACTCAGTACCCAGCCCAGGTCCAGGCAACTGGGAGGAGGTGAGCAGAAGCATGCCTCAGCTGTTGTCCCACCTTTGCTTTTGCAGTGTTACTTACATCCTACAAAATACTTCACCTTAACACCCCCCGTGATGAATGATTACTTCACCCTTGCAAATTGTTTCAGATTAAAAACTGAACAGATGTCAGTGCTTTTGTGAGATTCAACCATGTTTTTTCAATGTTCTTGACAGCCCAGTCAGGATTTTAGATAACTGAGTTTAATGAGCATTTTTTACTTTCTTCTAATAACAAAATGATAAAAGCTTACAGGATGAATGGAAGGCGTGAGACCGAGTGATAGCAGGACTGAAGAAGGAGAATGGTTTTGGGTCAACCTGCTATAGACTTCAGACATTAAACCAAGTTGAGTTTAAAACATATGTCTCCCTTCTATCACTCTACATATACAGATATATGATAATGAAGAAGAATTATTGTATACAGTCATATGATGTTGTAAAAATTTGATGGCTATTACAAAAATCTTTGAATTGCACTCAGCCTCCAGAACAAAGAAAAAAAAAATCATACATGCTTCCTACGTGCAGATATCTACATGACAGAATACTTTCAAAGAGGTTATATGAAAATTTCAAGATATGTTAACATATGCTATCTACCTTGATTTTTTCTGAAACAATATTTTCCTCAAAGAAAGATGAGGAAAACTTAAACCTGATTTTTTTTTTTGAAAATTTTTCAAATGTAGTTTAATATTACACTGGGGGGTGCGAAAATCCAGCAGCCCATCTAGTGCCTTTCAGGTCACAAGGTACTGTCTGCATAGCAATTTTTTGATAACTAATATATACGATGTGTGATAAAGTTGACCTAAATCTATAAAATTCTGAGAATAGATTGATACTTTTCTATTCAACACTACACTGGCTAGCTACTGAAAAATATAATGTAAACCAAACACCATCTCCATGGCAATATGTGGGTCAACTGTAATGAATATGAAGCTAATTGCTGTATTTTCATGGATTATAATAAAAATAATGACCTGCAAGTCAGGATTTCCCTCGCTGGTAATAATAATCTGAGTTAAAGAGCTTCTGGGTAACAACAAAGTGCTAGGCACATTTCCCTAGTGAATGAGTTCTGCTTAATTAAACTTCATTGAGGGAGCTGCTACGTATTTTACCAACTAAAACCAAAACCAAAGCCACAAAGGAAAAAGAAAGCCAACTTACAAAGTGGGGATATACCTGTGTTGACATTTCCTCCTTTAGGATTCATCTTCTGAGCTTGACTTGCAGGAACAGGCTTATACGATTGACCTGTGGCTCTGTACATGGCTTGAACCCAGAGTATTCTATCCTGCTCATCGTCACTGGCAAATATCACAGTATCACCTTCTTTAACAGCATTGAAAAACATTCGACCACCCTGAAGACCTGGAGCAGGAAATAGGAAGGTAATCTTAATAAATACAAATTACTCCTAAATTGCCATCAATGTTTATCACATTATTGGTTTTCCACTGTGTGTGTGTTGGGGGAGGCTGGGTGTTAAAATATTTTATAGTTATTTATGACCTAGAAATATGATAAAATCTAGAGCTATAGGGATCACATGGTAATACATGGAAGTAACATGTAAGTAGAATAAATATAGAAGTCACAAGAGAAAATATTTCCATAATTGTATTTCCAGTTCAATTCAAATGTACTTCTTATTCATCTTCTCTGTGTCATATGCTATTTTGCATTTGTCTAACATATCCTCTTTCTAGGCACCATTTTCTTAGCTGGAAGTCCCCATCAACTTTATCTCTTGAACAGAAGCAGCTCCATATCTCTTATCAGTGTTCTCGCTCCTTCCTTGGTACCTTTTCTCATTTCGGTGTTTTGTTCTGACAGCGCATAACCAGTTCGGCACACACCAGTCAATGTGGCTGTGCCAGGGATTGTTTTATGACAACATTATTTTGGCTTTCCAAACACTTTCTGAGCATTGTTTGCCTTCTCAATTATTCTAAACATTGAGCCAATGTTTCCAAAGATCAATCTTCAATATTTTAGAAGTCTCTTAAATTCATAACCCTCCACTGCATAGGTAAAGTAGAATAGTTTTTCTCTACGTGTATAACTTTGATTTCCCTCTGCCATTTTAATACTAACTTGCATAGATTTTTCTGATATCCTCGAATTTATTTTTCTTTACTCTGAGTAATTTGTCTTTAGCAAGCACTGTCATAATTCACCTCCTTTTCTAAGTCATTTATGAATACTTCACAGTACACTGCCATATGACTCCACCATCAAAAATACAAAGAAAAGGGAGACTGACTAGAACTAATCATTTTTTCCTTGTATCATATGTGGTCTTACAATGTTTCAGGCAACCTTAGTGTAAGTTTATTGTTCATTTTTCTTAAAACAAGCTTCTTTCTAAAAGCATGATTTTTCACACTAGAAAATCCTAGTGGAATCATTGCAAAACCTTCAGACGCTGAAAAAGAGAACCTTGGGGTTTCTTGCTGCTACATCAAAATGAAAAAAATCAATCAGCTGTTTTACAAAAACACTTTGTACTTCAAAATCATGAAAAGTACCTGTGTGAGGAGCTGTATAATCCACAGTGTATCCTTCGAGTTGCATCAGTTCCTGAGGCTCAGATTTTTTTTCTCTGTAACTGCACATTGCAAATGTGTATTGGCTAACCTGAATAAGAAAGGACTTCTTAATTGCTGAATTCCATTCTAGAATTGTGTAACACATGTACCACAGTTTAAATTAGCTTTCAGTTGTGCTGAAGAAATAAACCCCATCTTTTTTCCAGAAATATTTACAGTGTAGAACTTTGCATTCTCTCTCCTTCCTGCCAAAAGGAAGGGGAAAAAAAAGCCATAAACACATCTCTCTGCAGTTTCCTGAAATACAATGTATTTGGGGCTGTTGTTTTACGAAAAACTGAAGGAAGCAAATTGGGTTCTGGTAGGGAAAATACTTGGTACCATGGTACTGACCAAACTGCTCAGTCTACTGTGTGAGAAAAAAAAGTCCTGTATTCCAAGAACCTGGAAATAAAGGACTTTTATGTATAAAAGTACTGTTTGCATAAGGAGTGCCATAATAATCATGCAGCTGGAAAGACGAACACATAATCTGGCCAATTCTAGTTAAAGATGGTAAGTACCAGAACATTCAGTTTGATTTTATAGTCTAATTTCTGCATCTGTTGCACCCGTGTTCACACCCATCTCCAAGTTGCTTGGCTCATTGGATACAGTACTGTGTAAGCCAAGCAGCTTGCAGCTGGCATGAACATCAGCTACTCTTCATCAAGTACAATTATTAAAAAAATAATAAAGCAAAAAGAAGTGAATCTGTCATCATGTGGTTTAAGACTCCCTAGACAGAATAGAAAGTGATAAGGAGAGCTGAGGAAAAAGTGACTGGAAAGATAAAGAAAGGAATGTAACAGCTGGGAGAGGAAAAGCAATCACTGAAACAAAACTGAGATGTTCCCAGCCTCAAATGAAGAGCTGGAAAGACTATAAAAGGTAAACAGAAGAAAGAGCTTGTGAATCTGTTGAACACTTGAAACTTCAGGGAACTGAATTTACATAATTTACATGGGCTTCTGAAACTTTCATCTCCAAGGACTGCAGGATACCTGGGCAACTGACTTGTTTTGAACTATACTATAATTTCTTAGATCAGTAAAATTATGCAAGGACCTAAGGATAGGCAAGGAGCTTGTCTGATAGACGATGAACTGTCTTTATCTCAGTTGCTGACTGCTCAGCTCACTGTTACCTAGATTTATTGCTTTGGCTACAACTTCAGGAATGATCCTTTTTGAAGTAAAATTTTGACAGCTGATTTCAGCTTCATTCATATATTCGCTGGTGCTCTACCTGCATACCACTCTACCTCAAAGTCCAGTGACTTCAGCTGCTATTGACAAAAGATTTTTGGCTGTCTGTAAAAGATTGATATTTTTGGAAAATAAGGATAGAAGGTGTGATTATTATCTGCATAATGCTCTAAAAATATTTCATTATTTCAAGTATTTGGGTTTTTGGAAACAAGATTATGCTGTGCTGTGTGTATGCAGCGTGCCGTGACTGAACATCCTCTGCCACAGCGTGCACAAGCAAAAGGAACAAGTGTAACAGCTCTCTCTGCAAAATTGCCATCAGGCCTCAAATGCTGAACTGATGTCTCCAGAACCACAGCAGAAGTCTACAGCTAGAGAAATTAAATATAGGTATTCCAGTTTAAATAAGACATTAGTTAAGCGAAGGCCGTTTTATATGAGATGAGAATTTGAGAGGCACTGTCAGGCAACTAAAACTGAGTGCCAGCTTTCCACATCAGATTTAGTACATTCACTCAAGTGGGCTGTACCGAGGAGAGAGAGCTAAATAAAAATAAACACAGAAACTAATCCAGCCCATCACTTTCAGAAATTCAGATTTTCAGGCTAGAAGGAACTATTACAACAGCCAGCCTGTCCTCCAGCATGACATACAGGACAGAATTTCACCTCACTGTTTGTGCAAAGCCCGTAGTTTTGCTTTCATTTAGAGTATGTATTTTAGAAAAGTACTGTATTTTGGTGTGAAGGTTGTAAGTTATCCCTGGGGCAGCAGGGCAGGGCCTGGCAGCCAGGGCCCAGCCGGTAGCAGAGCAGCCAGTGGGGCACAGGGCAGCCCCAGCCCCAGGCGTGGGGCACGTCCCTGGGCACCGGCCGAGGCTGGGCCGGGCTGTGGGCCTGCGGGTGGCGGGGCCCATGGCCGGGCAGGGCAGGGCTGTGGGGAGCTGGAGACCGGCCCTGCCGTGGAGTCACTGGGGCAGGGGATGATGGTCCTGGGAGGCTGAAACGGGGTCCTGGGCCGTGGGCAGGGTGGGGAGGCCCTGGGGGCGCTGGGCAGGGGCGGTCAGGGCTGGCGGTCCCGTCGGGGCCCTGACACAGGGCACAGCCCCTACGCCATGCCTTCTGCTCTGGCCCAGCAGCACTATCACTGCTGTCACTGCTTGGTATTTCCCTGTTTATAATCCCAAGAACCATATTTGCCCTCATGCACAAGCATGGAGGGAGCTGTTGGTTAAACACACAGCTACAAATCCTTTGCAATTATCACTGTATTTAATGAGAGCTCCCTCCTCTCCCTTTCTTGTAAATGGAACCTGGCACTGAAGTGAAAACATTTTTCAAATTATTCCATTTTGTTGAATGAAATAACCTGACAGGCACCCACATCGCTCACATTTTCACGTCAACAACTCTGTATAACCACACTGTACAGACAAACTCAGCCATCAGAAAAGAAGCTAGCAGACACTAATTCTGGAAATGCATAGAATGCCTAGCTTTCTCAGATTTCTTCAGCCACTCTGTGGTTTTGAAGATCAGCTTGTGGATGAGCTGAGCTTTGTGTCTTTCTTTGTTCATTTTTAACCTTACCCCTATAACAAGACAGAGCTTATAATACCGTTGATTCTACTTTTTTCAAACATACTTCAAATGCATTCTCTTATTTTAAAGGAACAATTTATTAAAAGATATTCATGTCAAAATCAGTCTTACACTTCATCTTTTTATTGAAAATGAGACCTTTTAAAGTCTCCCCACCAAAGAAACAAATAGCAAAACTCCAGAAAACTGTTGGGGGGGTGGTGGCAAAGTCTCAACAAAATAAAGAAATACAGAGCTGGCCTTGTTTGTTTACATTCACAATCTCTTAAACCCTTTTCGTTATCATTATCGGTGGCTGCTATCAGGCACTATAGTGAGAACCACCAGTACAATCTGAAATTATACTTTTTTGTATACATCAATGACTGGGTTTAAATATATTTTTAGTAGTTAATGGAGCTGTAGGAAGTTTTTCCTTAGAATTCAGCAAATTAGTATCAATGCTTCATGGAATAATGGGTACTCAGAAGTCAGGATTATATACAACACATTCTCAGCCAAAACCAGACTCAAGCCACCTTCTTAAGTAGTGGTGCTTAACAGGAGAAAAGAGAACCTCCTTCCTATAACTGCATTTACCTGAATCTCATAATTTTACAGAGATCCAAACACCCGACTAGCAGCTGTTCTACCTACTTTGTAACAAAGTGGAAAACCAACAACCTGTTCATGCATGACAGACAGATAAGCACAGAAATATGGACATGACTTCTGAGCAGTGTCACTAGGAGATGTCCCCATGGGGCACAAAGACCCCATGTTCAGTGTGCCGGCAGGAACCGTTGCTGCAAACCTGGAGGCTGACTGTGGTCCCTGCTACAGGGCTTCACTGGGCAGCCTGCTTCAGGAGCTCAGCAGTGAGAACTAGCCTGCATAGCTGGGGTGTTCAGAAAAAAATTATCCATGAAACAAATGACTGACTTTTCAAACAATAGAACAGATGAAATTAAAATGACAGAAGTGAAACTGTTTTCAGATTACTGGAGGAAGATATTTTCAGACAGTAAATGACGTAAAGCACAGCATGTCCAGCTGCGGCTTTTTACCTAACATGTTATGTCCCTGTCTTTTTCTAGTTTGAAATGAATAACCTTTTAGAGAAGTGACTGGATTGTAAAAGGAAGAAAAGCAAATACTATGAAGAGGTTAAAATTTCCACACTCTGTAACCTTCCTGTAACATTGAGCTGTTCTTTCACAAGCCACTAACAACTTCTAATACATGTAGCAATAACAAAGATGCACATTACTCCCATCACGCTCCTGAAAAATCAACATTATTCACCTAATTTCACACCTGAGTTAAATTTCCAAAGCATGTGTAAATCATACTGATAGCTTCTGTCTTACAACTGAATTTCATGGCCTTAATATTTTACTAACGTAAGCTAAAAGTTAATCTATAGAGGGAGACTCATCAATACGTCAGTAATATCAATACAACAGACTGATATTCACTACTGAATGCTTATTTCACATGTATTGACTTCAGCTTATTGTCAGTGTATGTATCACGGCTGGACTACATAAATGACCCAGAGCTGTCTGGACAGTAAATATTGATTTAACACAGTATTTTTTATATAGCCTTATCGAGTTGATAGCTCCTTTAAAATGAAATAGGTGTCTAAATCCCATCACAATTGGAAAATTCCTGTAATATTCTCCTCCAGTATTCAAATTTCAGCATAGAAAGCAAAAGATAGTTAAAATTAACTTCGCTGGAATAAACTGGTCTCCCAGGTGGCTCCATATCACATGCACAGAAAGACTATGTGTCTCTTAGGTGTGCACTTCAGAACTCAGATGACACCTACAGCTTAGAGGAAGAGAACAAGGTCTTTCTTTTTGTGAAAGGGGAGATGGAGGAGGAGTGTTAAAGAAAAGCATGAAGGACAATGGAGCACCTAGCCTTTCTTTTTTTTTTTTTTTCCTGTAACTTTAAGTTATTTTCCCTTCACATCCATGCTATCCTATACAGAGATCTTCCCAACCTTTACAAATCTTAATAAAGTCACAAAAAGTCCTCATCTCTTCACATAGGACCTTGGTGAAATCATAACTCAAATGAATTCAGTAGACTTTCCAGAAAACCTGTTCAACTGTATAACCATTACTCAGTGTTTATCAATATGCAAGCCAATTCCCATTGAAGCCAGGGACACCTGGCAAATGCAAATACTGTTAGCTTTTAACTTTACTTTATTAAAGACCTTTTTCAGGATTTTTTTTTTTTACATCCTTACAATTTTCATCATTTAGGTGTAGGAGGAGACCAGGTAAATGTGGCTGACAGTGGTAGAGAAAGGAATCAGGTTTTCTGTAAAGTAGTTTTAGAAGTGTTCACTCTTAAAAAAGCCTCGTTAACAGGCTTCATCCTTTGTATGATGTTTATGGAGACTCACACTTTTAACAGTTTTCTGTCAACAAAACAAAGGACACAGAAGAACAGCATTCTCTAAACTGACTCAGAACATGAAATTTGTAACTGCCATCTACAGACAAGCACAAAACAGAAAACAATGATTTTTCCAAAGACTCACAAAAATCATTCGTTTCTCAGTTTTGACCACTCAAAATCTACTTTTCTGTTCTTATTCTATTAATTGCATGTTAATGTCACTATTCACTAGCACAGGAAAATACTTACAGTTCTAGGTTTGGACAAAAAGTTATGAAATATCAGCCCAGCACATTTTTGTGGCCAAGAACAATTGCTACACTAGATTTTTTGTAACAACGACATAATTTTATCCAATTTAATATTGCAAGAAAGAACAAAAAATAGTATTATTCAAAAAATATTTATGAAAAAGTTCTTAATAGTAACTATTGTTGCTTTCATTTAATTTTAAAGGCAGGAAATTTTTGTTGAGATAGAGTAAATGAAACAGTAAGTACAATCCACTTTGTGAAATATAACTATTTTAAACTGAGTGCTAGGAAGTTATGAGCGGAATGTTTCAAGGTTACAACAATTTCATTCTGAAATTTCTAGGTTTCAGTTGAAACATTGCTGAGTGTAGGTACTCATTTGTATATATGTAAAACTCAGTGACATTTCTGTTTACTACATATATAAATTTAAAAAAAAATACCCTGGATGTCTCTGTGCTGTTAGAAGCTTGGAGTAGTGCTGCATATGTTGCCTTAAGATACTGATTTACTAATGGCTCCAGAAACCATATGTGAGAAAACTGATAGTCCAAGACTACTTTTTAATTAAATTTCATGGCAGACTACTAACCTGAACAAGAACAAAGTAGCGTTTTTTCCACCGTTTCCAAACCTTCTGTCCTAGAGCGTACAAATATCTGCAAAGAAAAAAATAAAGGGAATGTTTTTCCGTTAATAAGAAGCGTATTAGGAGGACCCAATGCAAATGAGTGTATTCATTTGCTCTCCCTACTGAGCTGCTGCTTCAGTGTTGTCACTTCTAAGAAGTGATTTTTTCTTCTATTTACTCAGATCATAAAAAAGCAGAGATATTCCTTTTCAAAATAAGACAAAAAGCAGAAACAAAAGATCTCATGTTTGAGACTAACGTGCTTATTACTTATACTTCACCAACTACCTCTGAAAATAGAAAAAATAGCTTAAAGCAGAACACTTTTGACTACACAGAAATACCGACTGTTAGAAAAGTTAAACTCCCCAATGCTTTTTTTTTTCCATTTGGTTTCCATTGATTTGCTAGAGTTTCTCTAGTCTGTGAGAAGTCAGTCACAGTGTCAGTTTGGGAAAATGCTCAAATAACAAAATGCCGGCAGACACACAAGATTAAACTTTTTTCCAGAGTAAACTAGAATCTGATTTCCCAAATAGAAGCACTTCACTATAAAGACTCTTAGATTACAAAAACCTCCTTGTCACCTTGGCAGTTTCCAGGCTTTGAATCAGAGGATGTAATCAAGAGTATCAACCAGTGAGATGACAAAACCACAGATGTTGATACTGTCTGGTGGTAGAGGAAGCACCCTCATTACCCAACAAGTTGCAGTGCTTTATAGCATTATAGCGACACTTTTTTCTGTCACTGTGGTGATGTTGCACAAAGACAGCAAGAGGAAAAGGATGAGCTGTGGGATTGTCAGCAAGAGCCCTACGAGTGGTAAGGATCTGCTGCTTAAAACCTGACAGGAGAGCAAAATATTACCTGTGAGATGTCCCTTCTGGCTGGCCAGCTTCTATCAAGGGCACCTAGTACAACTAGGTGGGTCAAAGGCAGAACAAAGATCCAAATTGTTCAGACCAATGAATGCTGGCTTCACAGGGCACTCTCCAGAGGATGCTGGCACATATATTATAGAGAAGTTATAAGAACTAGGATCAGAGATGGTGGGTTGGATGGTTGGTAGATGGACAGATTGCCTTTGTGGTAAGAGGATAGTTACTACTGCCCTCTACTTTCCGATCAATTCTGGGTCTTTGTTGTCCGGTGGTTTTTAGCACAGTTGAAAAACAGAGCAATGAAACAAAATCTCATGTGAAGCAGGCAAGTAAGATACAGGCAAAACTTTTTTTCCACCTGCCCTGTGCATACACTCAAGCACATTCTTTCCTGCTTTAGGTATCACAAAGGACAAATTTTTGTCTAACGTGAATGTTCAGTGTAATGCTTATTAACCATGGTGGTTTGTCAGATTATGTAGCAGTTCCCTTAGTACTATGACACTGGTATCTTGCCCTTCTTCAACTCCTGCTACACCTGTGTTGAAGTTCTGCCTCACTTGGTTACTCTGAATATCCTGTAGGTTTCTCTGATGTATGGCGGAGGACAACTGCCCCATGGACTGTGAAGAGCAACTGAGAATACACAGTCCTCAAATGCCACAGTACAAACATACCCTGACCACGTTCCCACCCCCTTGGCATGTCTTAAATCACTGTAAAGGAGCCATAGACTAACAGAGGATTATTCTTGCTCGAGAGTAATCCTGGTATCATCATCAGCAGTGACCTTACGTTCTAACAAGAACATGGTACAAAATGAGTAACCCAACCCTAGAAACACTGGGTTTAATGAATTCTTTTTCATTATTAACTGAGCCTTGTACAGAAAAGTGCTCTTAAAATAAGAGATCTTAAAAGAACATTTGCTACCATAGAAAAGGTTGGTTGCTTTTAAAATTACTTTTCATGTAAGATATACCACATACGGTCCTGCAGTGCAGGAAGAACTATCACAAGTTACAGTAAATTCAAAATTATAAAATAAGAAAGCATATAAAAACAGAAATTAAATAGCAACGTGCACTTTTTATTCCACCTATAAATGGCTTTCGAATAAGGTGTTAAATAAGAGCTTCCTCGGGAAACAAAGGAGTGGAATGTTAACTACCTAACTTTAAAATCCACTGGTTTTAGGTAAGATTAAGTAACAAAATACCATTCAGGACACAAAGTTGGGATTTAGCACAGAAGCGCAAAGCCTTATGCTATTTGGTTTTACAAATCACTAGAAACACAGTTATAATCTTATGTTATTAATCCCTCTTCCAGTGCCATCTCTAATGGTGACACATTTTCTTCTAACGTAGAAAGTTTCAGCCATTTACAAGGGATATATCCTGTGCTCATCTTAAGTGTGCGTGTTCCTGAAAGATGAGATTAATTCTTGCTCAAGAGTCTAACATTTATACCCAGAAGGAGCCAAACATCCTAGACTCGTAGAATCCTCTTTGAACTTCTTTTTCCCATTTATTTTCCATTGAAAAAAATGGGAAGTGAAGGACCTAAGAAGCTTGTTAAATTTGGACGGTAATATCTAGGGTTTGTAGAAACTGCAGTTGATGTCTAGAACAGGAAAAGTCTATAAAAGCCAGTTTCCAGAATTAAATGACACTTGGGTTTCACAACTGGAGTAGAAAATTAAGGGGTTAACAGATTCAGAAGTGAATTAAGTCCTAGACCTAAGTTGAAGAATGTTTTATTTTTAAGATGGGGAATTGCATCATTTTTTGCAGGTCTCCGGTAAGTGTCAGTACCACGAACCAGAGCAGACCCTCATAGTCACAAATTCACAGAGCTGCAGCCTGCTATTTCTCTACCCATATGTGTATCTGCATTCATTTACAGGCCTTGCTCACTCTCTTCATCCAAAAAAAGTGCACAAGATGCATAGCATTAATTCTACAGACTGTTTTAAAAACCCTCAGCAGCAACAAGAAACACACAGCAGCCATTCCTTCAAACACTGCACCTTTCTTTGGGTAAACTATTCTGTGCAATACAAAGAAGAAACTGATATTCAGAAGCAGTGAATTCCATATTTCTAAAAATTAACCACACCATTTGCTACAATTTTTCTCACTCTAATTTGGGTTCCAGAGTTGGGATAATCTAAAATCATTCTTGAATTATTATAGTTCAGCCATACACTGAGAAGGAAGATACTGAAATAGCTCCCCTGTATCTAAGCACTGAAATAGTAATTACTACTAAATAGATTTATTTTGACTTCTCTTTAAGACCATGTTTTGAGAGTGTTTAACGAGTAGACTGACAAGAAGTTAGGAAAGATTAGTTTTCTGATGTACAGAAAAACAGATATAGATGGCAGACTTTTATTCTGTAAATATATACTAATATAATAAATAAGGTACACATACATAACATCTATATCTGTACATGTGCACATTAGAAAACACATTGGTAGTTAGGATGTATATACTTGGTTGCCTTCTTCAGTCTTTTTCTATTACTCACATAATTTCCCGTAACTTAAGACTAATACACCTGCTTTCATACAGCACGTAGAAAATAGGACCTTGATCAAACAGGTTGAGTCATTAAGTGCTACTGCAATATAAAGATTTTCTAACACAGTTTTGTAGTAATATGAAAACACAACCAAATGTACAAACCTTGCAATCACTTTCCTGAGACTTTTGCTCTTAAAAACAGTTCTACAATTGTCTTTTCTTCAACATTATTTAATACTGCTTTCTTTCTCTTCACTCACTCGCCAATTAAAATTAAAAATTGGATTTGTATGAAGTTACAGATTTACCTGATTATAACTCACAATGCTTACAATATGGTAGAAAAATAAACATTTATTATTTAAAGTTCATTTTCCTGGAAAACAAATAAAAATACAAGAAATTTCATTTCCACTACAAAAGACAGAAACACCTGGATAAAAATGTTTTATATATCATCTTGTCTCAGTCAGTATCATTTTCTCCTCCAGAAACAGAACAAACAAACTGAACAACCATTTTCTTTAAAAAGTCTGAGCATCACTATATTTTAAATAAAGGTTGAATATTTTTCAAAGTGCATTTTCTTGTGTTACAAAAATGCAAAACCATATTGCTAGATATTATAGCTCAGTTTCAATTATGTGATGGCATACACGGGAAAGAAGATGGCAGCTTATTTGCTCCAAGTCCACACTGTGAGAGTGCAGGGTTCTACTTTTTGATGAAAAAATCAGCACTAATGAATAGCTGAAAAACATAATTGAGTGTGGAATACCGGAGCTATTCACTGCTGGAGAAATGAGAAAGGACTTACTACCTCTACAGAGATCATTTTTAGACCGGCCTTTTTATTCTAAGGAATGAAGCAATCTATCTACATCTTGAATGATAAATTCTCTACTTGTAAAGGGCTTCATTTATCACAAACAATGAAAAAAATATAGAAAGAAAAATCAATACGTGTAGCAGTTTAGTCCAGCAAGGGCCTTTCTTAAAAAGAAACCTCAGTCAAGGTTGAAAGAGCAATTAATGCAGTCTCAAAAATCTGGGCCACTCTGATAGAGTTCGGTTAACATGTGGCAGAAGTAATCATCCACTTGTGAAAATGATTTTCAGTTCATTCTCAAACACCTTTCAGACACTCATGATCCCATTTAACTGACAACAATACAGGCTATCTGTGGGCATCATTGCATTCGCTGTGAGAGCCAATGGGGACCAAATGCCCACAGGCACTTTCAGTCATCCCTGCACGCTTGCATAAAAGGAATCTTCCTCACACCGCATTCCTTCTTTTATTTAACCCCACAAGATTAAGCCATTTTTTGTCTTCATTTGAGGACAAGAGAGAAAACTGATTCAAGACAACAATATGACCTGGGTCATAAGAAACCTAGCTGTAAACATTCTAGGATTCATTTTAGTACTTTTTGTGCTCTTGAGAAAGAGAACTAAATAAGCCTTCAACAGATGGAATGAAAAAAATCAGCCTAAACTTCTACTGTAATTATGCTTGCTAAGGATAAAGAAACGTTGAAGAATGTCAAGTAATATGAACGCCATAGCCACATAAAACAGTTCCATGTATTCCAATGAACAGGATACTCATAACATGAACAGGAAAATGTGTGGGTTTCCCCCCCTGCCCCAAACAACTTTTCACTTACAGTACAAATGGTTATCGGTATGCTGGAAGACCAGGTATCCCTAGATTCTTTAACAGTGATATCTTACTGCAGTCCAGAGCACTTCAACACTTGTGAATATGCATGCCAGTACTTACGGAATCTGTGAAGTAACTGCAATGGCAACTTGAGAATTATTAATCCAATTTATATCATATCATGAAACCCGTTTGGTATGTAAAGTGGGAGTGTTTGTCAAGACGGAAAAACGTCCTTTAGCCTTGGGAGAACTCCAGGCAACAAAAGAATGAAATCCTTCAGATGCAACATAAATGTAGAAAGTGCTCTGATTCTAATGTAATCTAATTGTAATGAAAACAGGTAATGCAGCACAACTGTGAAACAGCTGGCGCTGAGGAGTAACCGTCCACTCTCTCTGGTTTTTGGTGTAGCTTACTTTGGACTAGCTCTAGTCTGAACCCATGGACCAAATAGCTACCAGTGGTTGCAGCACGGAGCTCATCTCTTGGTTTAATTTCATCTAAAAGGATAACAGTCTGGGAACACAAACTGTTCTGTGATGTGAAACAAAGCACAGTAAACAGTAACAACTAAGAGAATGGTTTTAAAAGTGGAAGTCTGAATTTAAATGCTACTGTTGATGTAGTAGAAAAAGTTTCAAGTGCTCTGCTTGCCCTTGAGCATTCAGTTTGGCTGTGGAAACAGTTCTTTACATTGCCAGACCTTAAATCAACTCAGAAGCATTCTGAGCACCCAGAAGCATCCGGACATCCAGTCTAGACATTCCTCCATGTCACTGGAAGCACATGACACTGCAATTAGACAGAAAAACTGGTGACCCTTTTTCCAGCCAGGCAGTGATATTATTTGTGATCTAGAAAGCCTAAATGGCCGAGGACCTGTTAATATGAAAAATCTACTTTTGTTTCTAGGTCATACACTGCCACTGATGGAATCAGTCAAAACACCCTGCTCAGTATCACACTGGTATAAAACAAATCAATGAACTAAGCTGCTAACTGAAGCAACTCCAATTCTGGAGTTCCAGTGTTGAAAAATAGCCCACTTTTGGGAAGAGTGGGGGAGGCTAGTGAGAGCAGTGAACCCTTTTAGGAATGATACTTGGCTTTGGTTATCTCTGGTTGGTTATGTATTCATTTTCACTGTCTAGAAAGCTACTTTTGAATTGATATAACTTTAATTTCATAAAAAATACATATCTCAGCAGAGCTATTTTTGTATTTTTTTGGTAATAAAACATATAAGCAGAACAAGATGCATACGTTTCCATCCTAAAGATTGTCAGTTCTAAGTATTTTCATAACATTTGTTGTCATCATTACTAGTAGGTATTTTAAAGTCCTTATGAATTAGTATAAAGAGGTACATTTGATCTAGCAAAGGCATGAGGAAATATGTTACACCTGGTATCCCTATTTGTGATTTGAAATGAAGTACAGAAATTATGATAATTAATTAGCCTAGCACTTTCCTTCAGTTTGTGCACACAGAAGAAGTGTATTCAGAATGTTGTGTTGTTTTAAACCTATTTTTTAAAATTCTTGACAGCTGGATCTTTTTTAAAAATCCCTAAAATAATTCAATTAAAAACACTACTTTAAAACATCACCAAAGTTTTGAAACATATCAGTTTAACAAGTCCTAACTTATCCTATCATTCTTTTCTTAATAGGAACATTGCTTGACAGTTGAGTAGTGCTTTATAAACTTCACGTAATTACTCCTCACGACATGTCCAGTGAGGGAGTTCAGCATTATTACACTAGCTTCTGTGGGAGAGAAACCAAAGTGGAGAAAAGCGAGAACTGTTCAGAACCTGAGGTCCTAGCGCAGCAGAAGAAACATTCAGGAAAGCCTCACACCAGCCCTTATCTTCCAGACATTGGAAAATGCATTTCAGAAGTGTGTAAAGCTGTTCAGCCTTTTCATGCCATGTGTCAAAACATGCAAATCATTCATGAACTAAAAAAATATAAAAGAAAATGTTCCAAAGGGGAACAGCAAATTAACTACGTTTGTCTTTGCAACTCCACTATGCCACTTTCAGTGACCATGTTTCCCTTGTACTTTGTATGGATCCAGTGTAAACTACTCAGGGCATATTTTGTCTTCAGAGCTTTGCAAATTACCTTTGGAAGTGCCCTTCTGTCTCCATTGGCTATACCAGATCCCTGCAGTGACAAGACTCCAAACTTAGGCATTGCAGTTAGTTGTCTGAAAATAGATGAAATGAAGGAGGCTTTCTGTACCTAGGCATCATGAAAAGTAGATAATGTGACATTCACGGAAAATGTTTGTTGTTTGCAGTCCGACAAAAGTACTCATTCTAAAGCACAATTCAGAATAATATGTATTAGTTTGCTCTTTTCAGTCAGTGCTATGAGGTAAAGCTTCTGTGGATGCAATGACTGAACTTAGCTGATAACGAACAGAGACTATGTTGACTGTACAGATTTCAAAATGCTTGGCACACTTGGTAGGAAAAAATTCTTTTTAGTTGCGCTACTACAGAGCAGTCCAGGATGACAAGTGCTAGGTTACAGTTGGGAAAATGCAGTTACCTTCTTGGAATTGATATAGAATCTTTGAAATAGCAGTCCCTCCCCATGTTGCAGAAATAAAAAAGCTTTTTATTTGGAACTATGTGATTCTCTTCTGGGTTAAAATTTTGACACTTCACGCTCTCATACATTGGTAAACTCCCTTTTAATCTACCAGACTTCACATGAACATTGGAACTAATGAATACCACTTCTCTTTCCATCCAACATACAGCAGCAGAAAAACACGTGATGCTGCCTGTTCCAGTGGTGCAGACTGTCTCTGTTGCATCTCTAGCGCCTCTAAGGAATGTAGGAACAGTGCCAGACATTAATTTCCATTCTCACACAGCAAAGCAACTGTTATGGCTTATTTCTATGAACTCAAATTAGTTACATTTCATTGTGTGCTTTAGGCATTCCTGGACAGGTTTGTGAAAGAGAAATTCAATTGAATGTTAGCATACGCAAAGAACCATATCTGGCTCAGAAAGTCCTTGCTCTGCAGACAGGTGGAGTCTGAAAGAGTACTGAGACTCCTCTTATAAACTTTCCCAGTCATCTGCTGCTGGCCACAGTGGGAAACATGATACCGGGTTAGATGAACATTTGGTTCAAGAAAATAAGGCTAATCTAACAATCTGATAAAGACATTCTGCCTTGGAAAACCTACCAGTGCAGAATGACAACTGTAGGTGATCCTTTCATCAAAAGTTAGAGTCAAAAAAGTACTTTTACACTCCTGGCCGCCTTTTGATGACAAGACAGGAGTAAGAACAAGGAAGAAAGCTTTCATAGTATGACCCAGCCAGTCTGTTGTCTTAAAATACCCATTTTAAGAAACTTTCCTATACAGAATACATGTCGAATTTTAAAGATGCCAAAGAAACAAAAAGAATTCTGACTCCATGTCACTTTGGGTCTTTTGAAGAAACTTGATGAAAGAATGTAGAAGTGGCCACCCAAAAGCACGTTCCCAACAGGATGTGAAGGGAAGGAGCAACTGGATGGAAGCAGGCAGTTACACATTCCCAGAATTTTCTCCTATACTCCTGCTATTACCTGCTCTAGGAATTTCTTTATCTAGAAATGATCTTTCTGTGTTCACTACTTTTTAATGGATTTTTGTTTCAATGAATTTCCGTAATGGTTTTCTCTACCCTTTTAAACTTTCAAAATCTACACCCAGTAGCACAGTTCCCCATCTCAACTACCTGTGCCTAGAAGCAGCTCTTTTGGTTCGTTCTGAAACTGCCACCTACTAGTATTATTTAGCAATTGCCTTGTGGCACTGGAAGAGACAGCTTCCAGTGTACAGTAATTTCCATTAGAACAGTTAACGTGACTGGATGTTTATCCTTGGAAATGCCACACAGAAGCAAACAATTTAAAACTGAATTCCAGAGGAGTTACTCTAGGAAGCAACAGAAATGCATCACTGAGAAATATATCCCCTTTGAGAAACTTACTTGAGTATCCCTTTAAGGAATTCAGGATTTTTCAAATGGATTAACAGCATGAGAAAAAAAATCCTAAAGAAATGTTAGTATCTTGAAATGGTTTTGTTTTTGGTGGTGGTTAGACAAAAACAAAAAAAGTGATATACAAGAAAGATATAAACCTATAACAACATCATGGATTTGCTCTTTGTCAAAAGTTCTCTACTGCAACAAATACACAGACAATAAAAACATTCCAGTGCACTGTCCCTGCACTAGAGTTATTAAACTGGAGCTGATTCACCTTTGGAGCTGTAGAAGTAGGACTTCAGGAATACAGAATTTACCACCTGTGAGGGAGCATCAGAGCCATCTACTGGGGTCAGCCCATTCCTGCTGCACAGGACTGCTCTGACAAGCATCTCTCTCCCCAAAATAGCAGTACTAAAGTGCTAGTCAACCGTAAAACTGCTGTTACATTAAAAAAAAAAATCCATAAAATCTAAGAGAAAATATAAGTTGTAACACTGATGAATTGGATGTGAGGGGAGGTGTGAATGGTTTCTCCTCACCTGAAGTTTTAGAAACACTTTTTTAAAAAATAGCATTTGTTTGTATATAACACAAAGGGTAAAATGCCTCTATGTGTGTTTTGGTGAACAATTTAAATGGAACAAAAATTATAATTAATCTTTTTAGTATCACTTATTGATTATTGTTCAAAACTGAGACTGAGATTTTTCAATCTATTTCCCCAAGCAGAGCTTTACGTGTGTGTGAGTGTGTGTATTTAGACACACCTCTATAAAAGGACTAATTTTCTACTATAACTCAGTCAAGAGTTAGAGAGCAGAATAGTTCCAGTGTCCCGTAAACCTACTGGAATAGCTGTCTCTACTCTCCAAATATTTGATTTACCAAAATACTATAACAGATTTTACTGGACTTTGCAGAGCTAAATTTCCAACTAGGCTTTAATAGTTCCTACATCAAATATTTTAAAACCTTCTAAAACAGACAGTATATATACAGAGGAAAACTTCATGCTTATAGCTACTAAGAAGCTACTCTTGGAAACTTCTAAAATTAACATGCAATCGCTTTATTTGTATTGGCTAGGAAAATATGCACTCTTCTCAACTTTAAAAGCTTTCACAAAATAATACAAACAATTAAAAGTGAGATTCATTTAGCTGCGTTATAATCATATTCCCATCTTCTCTCTTAATTTAACCATGCTGCCCTCCTGTGGATCTCAGTATATGTATAATGCAATGGCCCAGAATAAGAAAATCTAGTTCAAATTCATCCCTGCTACCTATTTGTGACTGACTTGAAGAGGAAAGAAAATGCCACTGTGTAACCACAAAAAGTGGTTAAACTAAACTTCAGGGCAAGGACTGTGAAACTTATATTTGAAATAGTTTTAAAATAAATATTTTAAATAAGCAGAATATCTTATTATTCCACAAATCATGTATATATGGGAGCACAGTCAATCATATTAATAATATTTATTCTCAAATTAGGGGGAGAACGTTCATTGCATAATGACGAGTTACTTCACCCATTGAAGTGCCAACACAGTTGAACACATATATTATAAAGATCATCGAACAACTCAAAAAGGATGGAAATAATTTGCAAAAGTATCAGTATTTGGTAAACTGAAAAAGTGCCAATTGGTGAAACTGTTACCTTTTTTTGCTGGTACAGAGATACCAAATACAACTTGAGGAATTATTGAGTCAAAAATACATTATGTCTTTAAAGAAAAAATATCAAAAATGGTTTGGAATAGAGGAAACTAAAATTAAGAAGAGGTATAATCAATTATTCAAGGAAATTCTCTCATACAGAAAAAAAAATCTTTTTTGATCAATTACATTTCCATAAATCTCTGTTCAAATAAGCTCTGTTACTATTTAACTGGAAATTAATATTATGCACTAAAACATTTATATAATTTGAGCTCATCTATACTTTGTTAGAGTTATCATCTTTGTTAAATCATTGGTTTAAAACAGATTGGTACGGAACAGATACCAAAACCACTAAAGTACAATAGCTGGAGAGACACAACGCCACTGTTTTTCTTCTAGACTAAATTTGTAAATGTGGACAAATTATGCTTAAAGTCTTAATGATAAAGAATACTTAAAAATACACTTTTCTTTCCAAAGAAATGCTAAAATTTCTAAAAGCTACAAAAGGTAGAATGATACTTTCCGATTCTAAAATATGATGTTAGAAAGTAAACACTTTTTCTTTAGAACCTTTTTTGTCTTTAACTCAGAAATGAAAATAAAAAGTGAAATGCTAAATTTTAAATCAAGCCAATCCCTGCCAAAATATTTTATATATTATTGAGAATACTGTGAAATAAATAAAAAGTCTCAGGAAAGCAAAAACCTATAAGAAATTATTTTGGACAAGACAAGACATTTAGTATAGTCACATGCTCCTTTGTGCCAATTAGCGAAGTTGCTAACATGCCATATCAATAAAAAACAATTGACCTAAGCAATGGGGCTAATTAAATGAAATAAGATAATTAAATGCTTCTCAATATATAATAAAAAATTATGGCTGAAAATGTTCCATAATGTTGTCTTTTTGTTTTCCTATTACCTGCTTTTCTTTCGAGTTTTAATCAGTGTATCTATATGCATAAAAGATAGATAGTGTCCAGATGTTAATGTGTTAGTGGCAGGAATCAGGTGTTCAATTAAAATTTATTGAGTGTGCAAGGAAAAAACCCAAGCCTTCCATTAAATAGAATACATACAGCTCAATTAAAAATGAATATAACATTTGTGATTAAATTGAACACTCACATTCTGTAATGGCAATAAAATTTTACGTGACATATGATTCCTTTATTAACTTAATCTTAATCACACAATACTGATCTAGGGATCAGTTATCTTCTGTTTGAAAATTGATCCATTGCTTCTCAATATACAAAATAATGGTAAAGCTGCACTTACACAAATTATTGGTTCCACTGATGTATTCTTTTTTGGCATAAGTAGCAAATGAAAGAAAAGCCACTGTAACATTTTTGGAGAGCTTAGTCTAGCACATGTTCTCAGCTACTGGCAATATTTGTTATATTTAATACCAGCCCCAGTCATGCTGCTTGCATAACAACTCCAGTTTTGTTTGAATGCATTCATTACTCAGAATGTGTTTCTAAATGGCTTGACTGAAAGATCCTTAAAATGACATCTCATGCCCATGTAACGTAGTATTGGTTCCCAGTCTACGGCCCTTAACATAAAAGGAATTATTTTGTAGTCTACATGTTCAGACCCTTGCTTCAGATTTCAGCTTGCCCTCCAAAGCTAAGACAGCCAAATGAAAAAGGGCTAGAGAGCCATAAAAATTCAGTTTTAGAAAAGAGACTGGCTGTCAGGAGTCCATCTGTGAGGGGAGCACATCCTCAAGTAGACTTCTCCATGCTGCCACCACTACTACAAACTGAGCCAAGTTTCTTATTCTCTTCTACTTGGTCAATGGCATGGTGCAGTCCACTTAAAACTTTGAACTTAAAATGGTTTCAAAATTTAAATAAAGCTTAAAATATCAATGGTCAAAATCAGAAATGGAGGAACACATGATAAAAATAGTAACTTCTAAGCCACTGATATACTGAAGAAGGGTTACTAGTTTTGTATGTAGGAATCTGTTCTCTCACCAGAACCATATAGCTTTTCATCTTTGGAATAAACTTTGAAGAAAAGCAGATGGCAGTTTTGGGCTGGCAATCTTCTAACATTATCAGAGGAGCTCTCCATCCGGTGAAGCAAGGGAATTTGGTCTGACCCCGATGGAGACTTAGCAGTAGAACTCAAACCTACGCCTACCACAACACTTCCCCTGCCAAATTGTCCCCGGTTTACTACATAAAAGCAGCATGAAAGATAATCAAACAGAATCAAACAGGTCTTTTCTGCCTCTTGCTCCAAAGACAAACCATGCACAGGATTTGACATACCATTTCATGTGCGTTTTTCATTTACCTGATCTCTTTTATCATTTATGCATAAAGTGAAACAAAAAAAGCCCATGCACTACAAAAAGACAAAGCAATACTACATCGTTGAACAGACACAAAGTTAATTCAGGATGGGATTAAATTAAAACAGGTTTGTGACAGTAAGCACACTAAAAAGATTATTTGTAGTGCAGGGTGAAATCTTCATCACAGTTTTTATTTAAATAAAAAGACAGAGTGGGCTAATCATGCAGAACTCTGCATGAAAGCACCGCTACACTAATGACATCGCAGAAATCACCAGCCTACCAAGGCGATGCTGTCACGTTGCTTGTTCGGGGATGTGAAATGTACTCGAGGACCCTGACAAAATGGTACAGTATGGAACTGCCAACACAATTGTGTTGACATTTAACAGGACGTGAACTATTTAAAGGGAGCTGGCTGTGATGAATATACTGTTTGCGCAAAACAACAGTAGTGCAGGGCCATAGGGACTCTGTTAGTATGTCAAAATTAAATGCAATACTGTAATCATTGAAATTATACTACTGTGGAGAAAAAAACCCCCACTAAACTGAATTTATAGTAAGTCAGCTCTGCCTTTGCATCCAGTGTTGTGTTAAAATTATTTTTGCCCATACAGCATAATGTATTATGAATTGAAATCCAGCCTCAGACACAGTGTAACACAACTGACCCTACAGCATTGAACTGAGCCAGCATTCCGGCACATGCGGAGGATTAGACTGGTTATGTACAGTTAGCATTTAAAATTAATTTTGCTGTCATAAGTGCCTTTGATTTTGTAAGGGTTTATATTACAAAAGACAAAATTAGGTGAATTTTACCCTCCTACAAGTAACAGATGGACAGTGCAAGTGACAGAAGGACACAACAGGCAGGTGGCATGCCCGCATCCTTGCAGTTAATAGTACTGGCACTCTCTGTATAGAAATAATGCCAGGCCATGCCAGACCATATGCAATGTCAGTGTATGTCAGCTGGAAATAACTCTTTCTTAAATTCTATGTCACAGATTAGCGTATGGTACCAAGAAACAAGTCAGATCACCTGACAAGAAAGGCTAATACATAAACTGCATCTTTCACCTGCAAGACGTGTGCTATGCTGATTTGTAGTAGAATAAAGCAATATAAACAAAATCTAAAACAATGATGTTTGGTCCTGGAGTCTGGTAAAATAAGAATATTGCTTAGTTGACTATGTGTGGTAATAATGTTATGAATATCACAATCAGTTGCATCTTCATTATTACAGACTTACGCCCGTACGGGAAGTTTCCAGACAGCTTTTAAAAGGAACTCAGATGGCAAAAAAATTAAAAAGTATAATACAAAATAAATAAAAAAATATATTCTACTATATGTAATTCTGGAATAGGTTATGAAGCAGGGATACTTACGTGCAATTTCATTCCAAAGATACTGTCAGCAATATTTTGGATGTATTTACAGAGAAGTAATTTTTTTCTCAAGTTTTAAGCAAAACTAAGAGTAAAAGATGTTCTGAATGATACTTTTGCAAAGCTATGGGAACTGTGTAACAATAGCATAAAGAAATTTACGCTAAAGAAGCCACCCTGAACATTCCAGTCAGACCAGAGTCTCCTCAATTAGAGTGTAGCGTTACTGAGAAGGTCCCGCTACTCTGAAATTATTACTGCAAATTTTAGAACACCTCTGATGTGATAAAAATTTTTTAACTGTTCATCATTAATTGTAGTAAAAATAAGCAGCTTACTCTCTGTTCTCATTTTAGGAAGACAAAGGATGTACATGAAAAAAAATGACCCGCCTGTATTTCACTTCATGACAAAACTGCTCAGATTATGATCTTCCATGTGAGGACCTAATAAGACACATATTTTGCTACAACATAACAACATTTATTATTTTAATACTATCTCCAATCCACATAGCACTGAATGGTCAACCCATCTATTCTTCTTATCTTGTATATGAAAAACACTTATATGTAAATTAAACCAAAGCTATTACTTTGTGGTTTAGAAAAAAAGCCAGTTAAAAACCACACTAAACTTTGATTTTTCTAAATTCCTCACCTACAATATCATGAACTTAAGGTCTTTTTCAGTTAAATATTAGTTCATGATTTGGCCTTCTAAGTTACCATCAGCTTTGTTATTTTTAATGAAAATATAGTAAAATTCCTTTTTACAGACTAATAGCTTTCTGAAGTTGTATTTCAAGCATTTCCAGTAACAGGCAGACTCTGTTTAGATTTTATTCTTTGTATTTTTTAAAAATCCAATAAAGCAAACATTTACAGGGACAAACGTAAGGTTTCACAGTAGCATGTATTTCATGTATTTTCAGGACTGAACCCTTGCTTGAACCCTTGATATGGGCATCAACAGCTGTTGCCCAGTTTTGCCCAACTACTTTTAGGTACTTAAATGAAGCACCTAAATGCACCTACATTGGTAACTTAGTCTGAATAAGGAGTGTGCTTTTGAAGAGAATCTCTCCATTGCCCCCAGTTGCAGCACTTGGTTCACACTGCAGAACTGATTCAGAGCATGTGATCTAGACTCCTCTTGCATGAAATGAAATCCGATGCGGTCTTTCTCAGCTAGTGCATCTCACATATTCCAGCCACTAAAGGGCGGTCAGCCTAGGACAAGACTGGGCAGAGACTGAATTAAATCCCCAGAAATGCATATAAGGTGATTAACAGGTCCTCAGCAACCACTGAGTCACTTTACAGATCTGTCTGACCACACTTCACACTGGGCTCCCTTTGTAGTCAAGAAGGAGGCGCATGCCAGCACAGGCCAGGTCTTCCAAATTTCCATCTGTTTGCATTGGGTAGCATAATTTTGGTAGCCGTCAGTGGCTAAAAATCCTTCATAGGTGACTCATTTAGACAAGTCCAGGTTACTGCTCTTTGCACCATTCATCCTTCAATTCTTCTCTCTCCACAGCAGGATCATCACATGCAATCTGCCATCTGGATATAGGGCTTAATTGCATCCCACTGCTGCAGCAAGTGGCTGTTGCTAGAAGGTACTCGGTCAACCAGTCTCTCTCACACAGTGATGCTGCATTCAAATTTGCTCAAGTGGAGCAGCCATGAATTAGGAGTCCGTCACATAAACTGTGATGGCAAGTCCTCAGTGATGCTGCCGCACAGCTCATCACCATCTTTATGGTCTGAAAGTGACCGCTTCTCTAACATGATAAATTGAAAATTGCTGCCAAGGTTTTTTTCAGTTCTTTTTTCCCTCACGTATGCACACAAAGACCAAGAAGTTTAGATGGGGACAGAATTAAAGTTGAGAACTGCTGACAGAAATTTGATAGTATAAAATAGAAAAGTCTACCTAGCTGTTCCATGGGTCACTGCAATGCTTGGCCATAGCTTCTGAGATCTCATATGATAAGAAGAAAATATTGGCATTTACATCTGAATACAAGGCACCATTAAGGTGAACCATAAGAGATAATCCATGCCAAAAGAATAAGAGTTCAGGACCCAGTGAGACTGCAACATAACTGCATTAAAGAATGCTGAGGAGAGAACAAGGTACAAAAACCAGTACACAGGAAACGGACCGGTGCAAACAGGGCCAGCTCGGTCCAATTGATTATTTTGTGAGGTTGAATAAGGTTTTTAGCAAAGATGAATCAAAGAAGGATTTGACACACATGCAGTACGGATTATGGGGATTCTCCATACCTAATCAGTTATGCATACTCAATCCTACTGGAGGCAGGGAGATATTAAACAAGTGTTGTTAAAGTTAAAATCTAAAGACAATGCATATACAACTGAACTTGCACCATTTTGCTCTTCACAGAGCTGAAGAAAACCCATCTTAACATTTTTGGAAGGATGTGGCTTTTCAGTGAAATGTAAGAAAAAGGAACACCCTATATAAAGTTTTGATTTCTTTAATGTCAGAGTAGAATCACAATTTAAATATAAATGACATATTCATGAGAATAGATTCTTAAATCTATTCTCAGTTCTTTTACTTCATGTTTTAAAAAGTTATTAGTGAAAATGAAGCAAGTTTTTTTTTAAGAAAACAATAATATATTAAGTTTTCTGACTATTAACCTTGCTTAATCCATAGATCTTTTTCACATAAAGTCTGTTGTGGTAAAGCTAAGTGAGTTTGGATCTAAATTTATATCTCAGCTTTTACAAATATTTCAGATTAATTACTATGGAATGAATGAAGAATGACATCTTAATTAGTAATGCTTCTCTTGGCAGTTGGGATTCTTTTGGCTTCTCTTAGCAATTAAAGTGGCAGTGGCATATCATTAAGGTCTTCAACATTCCCCATGCCTCCTCAGAAGCAATTACTGTGGGAAGCACTGAAAATCAGGCTCATAGCTATAATCCGTTCTCTAAGGATCTGGCAGCAGGATAAACACTTTTGCTTCTTCCTTCCGTAGTAATTTTGCATTAACCCATCATCTTTATCCAATTAATCATTAATGTAATTTTAATGTGTCATTTTTCATGAAGTTCAATTTTCATTTTTAAAAAGTAACTGATTACAGTCAATTGATTTTGCAAAAGTGTGTAATATTAAAATCATTTAAATGAAGACAGTTAACACATTAGCGATTTTCTCCATGGCAAAATGCTAGCATTTGTTTAGCACAATGAAATACTAGTGTTTAGCACAATTTAAACTAGCGTAACAGAAAATACTGCTATGAGACACCTTGGATTAATAATAGTAAGGCATCCATACATCACTAAAAGTGAATTAAAAATCGTGCCATTTCATCATGCTGCTTGTAATAGTACACAGGAAATTTTTACCTTAGTATATATAAGCACATGTTGCCTTATGAATGTAAAAATGAGGACAGGTTTGTCAGAATTTAGCAAGAAATATAAGATAATTATAGCTACATGAATGACACTTTTGACCCTCTGACTAAACAAAAATTTACAGCATTGCTATTGGACCCAAATTTAAAAGTATTTATTAATTATGGGCCAAAATTTGACCAATATTTCTGCTGAAATGCAAAGTCACTGTTTTAGTTTTCAAATTTTGTGTTAGTTTCTCAGTAGTCTCATTCTATGTGTCAGAAGTTCTTGAAACACTTGGGTTTACTCTCTGCTGGGATTTATGACTCTTGTCTTACAGAAAGGGATACTCACACACTTGTCTTAAGGGTCTTGGATCTTTGGAGTCAGCAACTGTCTGAAAGTTACTGTTGAAAAGAAAGATAATCTCCTCTTCCTAAGTTTTAGTAAAAAGTTCTTATGGCTTCAAAAGAATCATGTAACTTCATGCAGCAGGCAGAGTAGCTAGTTACAGATCAGCCACACCAGACCTTTCCAGTTCAAGGTATTCAGCAATGACTACATTTCATGAAGTATTCTGAAGTTTGCAGCAAGGATACTTTTCATAGTAGTTTCTGACATATCCCTCTGCAGGATCGTTCACTGAGTAGGGAAAATATGCTCTACGCATATAAATATGTGGTGCTGGATGTTAGGTGACATTTTGGCATACCTTGATGTGAAGAGAAGAGCAGAAATTCCTGAATATGCAGTGGTATTTGCTGCTCTGTACGCTCCTGTTGCTGTTCACATTTTTCACTGAAACCTCTTTTTTCTTCAGCAGTCAACTGTGTGTGAAATTCAACCAAAGCCTATTTCATCAGCTACACAACATGTCTTACGTAAGTGGTGTTGAGTAAAGCACTGGTGTTAACACAGTTTCCTTCAGCACTGCAGAACTACCTACAGCTACCGCGCTTGTCTTGATCAGTCCTAAGTTTTGGATTGTCATGTTAGGTCTAAGTAGAATATGGATTGGAAAATGAAGCTTTGCATTTCACACCTCTTCTGTCTTCGAAGCCAATGAAACTTAACTGAAACTCTGATACTTCTTTATGCCTTCCTGTCAGAGACTACAACGAAATCTTTCGCCCACTGTCTCAAAGGTCCTCTGTATATGGCAAGCAAATACGAGGTCATATTGTCGATGCTTTGAGTCTGAGCATGAGCCAACTCTAATTCAAAAATGTTGTGACCACGTTGGTGACTCCAATAGTTCTGCAGTGCAGGTGCTGGCATCACATTGTCAGTTTTTGATCAGGGTGGAGAGCTGGCCAAGTATAACCTCTCTCTCTGCTGCCAAGTCCCATGACCTCCTCAAAAGGTCATATCTGAAATACTTTTTTAGATTAAAAAGAAACCTCTAACTCACTTTTGCTTCATTAATAAGATTTCTTTACTAGAGAATTCCCTTTAGATGTTTGCTTTTGTTCATCTTCCATATTACTGACATCCCCATTAGCTTATAAGGAACTCTTTGGAAAAGAGTTAATCTACATCGGTAGATGAGAATGAGGTTCTTAGGACAACTTGGGCACTAATTTTGGGGCTAGCTACACTCAGCAAACATTGTCCCATTTGCCAGTAACAGGAGAGACAAGAAAAACTGTGCACACTATAAAATCATAGGTAGGGGGAGTGACTAAGTTTTACTTAGACCTGGATGACTTGAATACACACTTGATTCCTGTGATGGGATTCTCCTGAAGAAGACCGCTGCATCCCACAGTGCTTCAGCATGTTATAACAAGATTTCACAAGGTAACAACTGAGACAGCCTCAGGAAATAGGAGCATTTTTAGTTATAAGATTAGTGAATCAAGACTCGGGTAAAGACCAAGGCTTTCTTTCATGGCAGGCACCCTCTACCCACACATGAGGAATGACTGGCAGAGGATTATCTTTTCATCAATGGCACAAAGGTAGTTTAATAACCTCCCATTTGTATATGGATTACAGGTCATCTAAAAATACTGGAAGGCCTGATGTTGCAAATGGCAGTGGGCAATCTCTGTCAGGTAGCTGTAGAGAGATTTACATCCTAAATGTATTTGAGACTAATTAGGAGTAATTAAAATAGAAATGATAAAGAGCACTGACATACTCCACCCATATTTCTTACGACTCTGCTGTTCTTATGATAAGAAAATGCTTTGAACAAAACTGCAGATGTTAAAAATACAAACCAAGCGTGCCTGCTGCCAAATAGAACAAGCTGTGTGTCAGAGGACATCACAAACCCTAAACTACCACCAGTGTAAACAAAAAAACCTCACAGGAATTAACTGAATTGACATTTATTTCATATAAAATACTTACTTCATTTCATTCATCTTCATAAGAGTATATACACAGACACTATTTTATCTATAAAGATCAATATTTATAACTAGTGAGAAAAACAAGAAGTATTTGTAGAAGTGAAGATATTTCTCCTAACTGCATGGTTACCTGTACACAAAATGTCTTACTATCTATCAAAGTAGCCCGAATTTCATTAAAAATAAACGGAGACTTAGCTTTTAAAAATCACTTAGGCAGCTATGCATAGTTTATCTCTGACCTGATTTTAGATTTGAGAAACTGTGAATTAGGCAGAAGAAAAAAGATAACATGACTGAAGCCCACCTCTTGCTCTCGTAATTCATCTTTCCAAAGCTTTATTGTCTGGTGATTAGGCATTTATTTTAATTTAGTAGATAAACTATACTTCTTCTGAGTGGAGTGTATATATGTATACATATATATACACACCTCCAATATATATATATACACACATGTATATATACGTGTATATATACAATGTATATATACATCTCCAATGAATCCTTTTATCAATGGGGGACAATTGTCATATATATATATAAAGTTTAGCTTACCGACTCCAATGTACCTTTCTTTTTTTTTTCCCATAGCCACTGTCTTAGCATTGATAAATTGATAAACCAACTTGTCAAGGTATTCCTCCCTACCTACTGGCTTTGAGAAAACTCAGACAACTCTAACATAGCCTCAATACCTAAATTTTTGGGCTGTTACAGTGAGGCCATATGACTAAATGAACAGAATAGGATTCCAAACTACCTGATGTTATATAAAGCTCGCAAAATTCAAACAAACTCAACAGTTTCTTCCTTCTGACTTCCCTTATGTTTCCCAGTCTTGACATTCACAAACTGAAAAACAAGCCTCCTACCGAAGGACAGTGAGAACCTTGCTCTTTGCAGCAGCAGCTGAAGTCAGTGCTCTGCTACCTTTTTTTAAGCTGGAAGAAAAAGTGCAGTAGCAATAAACAGAAAGCTAGATGGTGCTAATATACTGACTTTATGGTTACAACTAGACGTGCTGCGCACAAACTTGGAAAGACAAATCAAGTGTTACAAAGAGAAACAGAAGAGTTTATGTATGTAGATGAAGAAATGCTATAGTTAGATAAGTATCTACTTCTCTTAACATTTGGTTCAGGCAATTACGTTGTGTTGATAAGAAATGAAAAAGCGCAACAGGAATCTCTCAGATAACCCCCTCTCCCTTTCATAAGAGAAAAATGTTACTGTCTTCACTAATGAGAAAAGTATTTTCAGTAACTGTTCAAACGTAATGTAGAAAGTTACTGCTTTTATCTCATGGAAAGTAATATGAATTGAAGAAGTCTATGCTATATATTACCATATCATAACAAGTGTCAGTAAGGATTTTCTAAGATGTTGGAAACATACAGGTTTCTAACACTTTTCTTCACTTTGAAGCAACTGTATACCTACTCACTCTAAGAGAAACTAAACTTGACATTTTAGCTTAGCCAAAATTTTGTTTCTATCTCATCTTTTTAGTGTTGGTAAAACAAATGATTTAGAATTATTCTGACATATCTATGTGTTTTGGCTCACAGAAAGGTCTGAAACCAGTTTCAAATTCATTGTATGCAACACAAAGGCCTATCTGTGTCAGGGAGCATGCAGCACTGGCTAAGAGAAGTGTGATTGTATTCCTGACATCTCACTTTAGCTGTAGAAGTAAGCCAGAATTGAAACAGAGTCATTTCAATGTGGTCACCTTGCACATTTCTCTGAAATAACGATACCAGCAGCAGACCCCATGTTCAGATCAGCCTTCAGATTACACATGTTGAAGTGATAAAGCTAATTCTGTTCCTCCTCCTGCCCTTCTTTGCTAGGTGACCATGGACAAGCAGCACCACTGTTGTTCTGGCTAACTTCAGTGTCCCCGTGGCTCTTCTTAGCTGGCTTATGAGCTCACTAGTAGCTATGACAACGGTTTATCCAGGTGACAGTCACACACTACAGCCCTACCCACTGAGAAGCCAGCAGACCCCAGCGCTATCCTCAGCTCAGTCACTGAATTGCCTGTGACCTTGGGTGATCCCTGCTCATTCCTGTGCTTCATTTCACTCAGCTGTAAAACGGAGATAATTATACTCGCCTTCCTCTCCAATGAATCCTTTTATCAATGGGTGACAAGTGTCATAAAAATGAGAGGGGAAAATTACTTATCCTCTCTGCATCTTGGAAGACTGCTAACCAGGGCATTCGTCTCACACATTTTCTTTAGCTCTAAAACTACAGCAGCAGGAGGAGAAATGTGATACTTCAGTCGCATACAGGAACCAGTAGCTATATTTATTGCTTATAACTGCTCTCATAAGAACATTTCAGTCAATTCCAAGTGTAGAAGAGAAAAAAATTTAAAAGGCTAACAAATTCATGGTGATCTTTATATTCTGAAAATACACTCATAAAAATAATAATAATAATGAAAAAGAAGTTGTGAGAGAAAAATTATTTCACACATATTCCTTCCAATTTTGGAGACTACAAGTTTAAAAAAGTTGCCAAAATAATTGCTTTACAGATGAGACAGGGAGAAAATCTGGGCATGTACATACCCAAGTGCTTGTAGAATGGATATTCCAACACAAAAGCTTAAGAAATCAAAGGTATAACATTTCTATATGCAACATGTCATAGGAGAAAGCAGAACAGAACTTATAAAAATGAATTTTGCCTTTCAAATCTTGGAAGAAGTTCTCGACAAGAGCTATGCTGAAATGTTTTACTTCAGAAGTCAAACCCAAATACTACTATTTTGTAATATTGTCCTGTTCAGGCTGTTCAATTTGTAAGGATTTCATTTTACGTTATTATTTATTTTCCTTTTTTCACTATGACCATTAAGCACTACTAATCCTTTTAAAGCAAGCTATTTGAAAAAAATCTCAGTATTCCTTTTTTCTTTCTAGATTGGAAGCAATAGAATAATACCCTTTAGTAACCACTAGGCTATGCTAACAGACAACTTAACTGACACCACATGTACTTATAAAAATAATGCATGTGGATATGCAAAGACACATTAAAACCGCCCCCATGCATTAGAAAAGGTATTTACAGTAACCCATATAACTTTAGTGGATTAAGGTGTCCTGCTTGGGTTTTCTACCCTAATTTAATTATGAGCTAAGGAGAGCCAAGTGAGCCTTCCTGAAGCAAACAGTACCTCCCTAATGCTGCTATTCTAACTCGACAGAAATAAATAGGCTTTTAGCATTTTATATAGGAAGTTTTTAGGTCAAATTTTGCTTATTTCCTCTGATGATTTATTTTAGAGTCAAGACTGCAACATAAGAAATTCATAGAAATGTTAAAAAACCTCCTTTTTTATGGATGTTGGTGTTACTACCTTAATAAAGAAGATTACAAAAATATCTTGTATGTGCTCTGCATTTTAGATAAGGAAAAGGTTACCACACTCTATGAGAAGAAGACAAATACATTACAAATTATGAGAAAAGAATCTGAAGTATCATGAATTGCCAATATTCGGAACTGTTCTATAAATCCCCATTGATGAGTGACATTTTCTTGTTATTACTCAGAATTTCTAACTGTGCATGCTTCCCCTTGTTATCTATTGACAGGGTTTAAATAGAAAAGGATCGTTACATATCCTTTTGGTTGTTTCATACTTTGAGAGCCTTTCATGCAAGAATAAAGAAAATATCTAAAATAAGTAATAGGATTATGTTTACTCTAAGATGTATGTGACTATTCCTTATTTTTTAAGCATATAACAGAATGCATAGAAAAATCATGGAGTGTTTCCTTGATCAAGTGTTTTTTTAAAAATCACATTGGTGGAGTAACACTAGATTAGCTGTAGGAATGCGTCAACATAAACACTAGTGTAAAAGTAATGCGGTTAGCAAAGCTACCTCTTTTTCGCAGAGGAACAAATGAACTGCAATTGAGATTCATAGTAGTGATGAGTCATAAGGATTTTTATTTCTTGCTCTTAGAAAGGTTACAATTTATATTGAAAAAAGTCTCAAGTTTATAATTTTATTTGGAATATTATTATGTGTTATGACTGTGGAAACCCCAGGAGGGAACATGATCTGAAGACGCTTCAGTCCAGAATACTATTTGTGAATGAAAAATCTCAGTTTAAGTACCAGACAGTATAATTTGTAAAACTGAATATTCTTGAAGCATAAATGCGAGACTGGTTTTGAAGACTTTCAGCGTATCTCCTGTGTCAACAAGTAAAGTCAGTCTTACATAGGAGAAACTTTTCTGAAGGAGTAAAACTGTAAACCCACAATTAGCTTGGGCCTTTGGATTTTGCTGACCCTGCAGAAACTGAATTTGAGCATAAAAACAAATATTTGAGCATAGCTCCCATATCTGAAAAAACTGTCTCTTACTACCACTATTATTTTTTTAAATCGTGATAGAGCATTAATCTAATAAAACCCCTCTTTCTGCAATGGTCTGTGGGGTAAAATCTTAATTCAGCTTTGAATATTTTGAGATTCTCAGCTGAAAGGCATTATCTAATGTCAACAGATTGCCTTTTTCTCCTATGAGACAAATATGAATCTTATATGTTGCCTTGTTAACTCATGCTAACTATGTTAGCTCAGACTAACACAGCAAATGTAAGTTGTCTAGTTCAAAGATTGGGCAAAGACAACGCACGAGAAGTTTCTGAAAAATGAACTGAAGAATTAGAACTTAACTGGGACAATCACACTAACTACATTAGAATTCTGTTATTAAGGCTGTAAAATTCAACTTGTTAACATGACAAAATTCCAGCATTCTTTCATCTTGTTATTTCCCTCACTTTTGTGTACTCTGTGACACTGTGCTTAAACATCTGACCATGTAGGGAAAAGGGAAAAGGGAAAAGGAGAAGGAAAAGGAGAAGGGGAAAGGAAAGGAAAGGAAAGGAAAGGAAAGGAAAGGAAAGGAAAGGAAAGGAAAGGAAAGGGAAAGGGAAAGGGAAAGGGAAAGGGAAAGGGAAAGGGAAAGGGAAAGGGAAAGGGAAAGGGAAAGGGAGGGCAGGGAAGGGAAAGGGAAAGGGAAAGGGAAAGGGAAAGGGAAAGGGAAAGGGAAAGGGAAAGGGAAAGGGAAAGGAAGGGAAGGGAAGGGAAGGAAAGGAAAGGAAAGGAAAGGAAAGGAAAGGAAAGGAAAGGAAAGGAAAGGAAAGGAAAGGAAAGGAAAGGAAAGGAAAGGAAAGGAAAGGAAAGGGAAAGGAAAGGAAAGGAAAGGGAAAGGAAAGGAAAGGAAAGGAAAACCTCCCAGCTCTTTTCACTGTTCAGGATAGCAGCAGCTGACTATCCAGCTCTTCAAAACTTTATTTTCTCCTATGGCCTGTTTCATTGCATGTTACTCAAACACTGCTTTACAGAGAGAATTGAGTTATTTGCTTTTCTACCTTGTGCAGGTTCACCAGGGAGCTGCAGAGCCTGGCACCACAATAACACTCCCGGGCAGAGCATAAGTCTTTGGCCATGTGTTAGAGAGAGACCTTGCCCCACTTCTCCCAGCTCATGAGGTGTGCAGAAACCTTTCCTACCAGTTGCTTCCCAAGATTCACCTTCAAATGTCTATGACACTGGGAGGTGGTATTATTCTCACTTCACAACAGGAGAACTGAAGTAGTAAGAACTTTAGGATTCAGATATTAAGATGAAGATCTAACATTTAGGATATTTGAACTCTAACAGCACAATGTGTATTTACAGCCCAGTTTCCAGTGATTTCAGCTAGTAGCTGTGAGTGTTGGGCACCTCTGTGAAATCAGATTCCAGTTTATCAAACTGGGCACAGGAAACAACATACCACCAGTTACTATAGGTGGAAGAGTTTCAGTCTCTTACAGGCAGGTCCTTCTGTGTAGCACAAGCAGGGATAAAAGCCAGTTCTTCCAGGCATCCCTCAACTACCTTAACCACAAAATATTTCTTTGCCTTCCTGTAACACTGTCCATCATCCCCTGCATGTTTCCAGACTCTTCACAAATGAGGAGCTCTCTGATCATACAGTATCATTTCAGAACCAGAATAGCTTTAATCTGTGCGTTGAAGCAGGTGGGAATCCATCTTGAAAAAATAGCAAATGACCTCTTAATACTTATACTCACCCAGGAAGCCAAGAGAAGGCTGCAGAGAGTGTCTGGATGATGGCTTTTCATAACATTAATGGTTGCTGGCTGTCCACATTAATAATTCTTCTAGCAAGTGTTTTTTTCCCTCCAAACAAACACCCTCTTCCTTCCTCTCACTGCAACTCCAGTGCCATCATACAGTATTTCGTCAACCTTTTCAATGGTTATTGGAGGAATTATTAACCTTTTATTTCCTTTCACATATATTTATGGTGGAAGAGTCCACAGAGCCCTCCCTCAGTGCCCTAATTTTCTAGACAAATGTGTAGGTAATAATCATTATAGCTAATGGCTACAAAGAAAGGGAAACAATGACTGACCTTGACCATTTTTTGGTGGGAAGAACAACAATATTTGCCTGGAGAATACTGACAGTAGTGACCCTGAAGTAAAATGAAGAAGTAAACAACTGTGCCAGGAGATCAGGGTTCAAAATCAATGTGAGGAAGTAACCAGCAGCAGCAGATGAAAGGGATAATGATTGAAGTAAATTATTGAAAGTAATATTTGATTGGGCATTTAATGCTCAGAGGATACGACTAGTGACATACAGCAGTATGGAAAAGCATACTGAGGGGTTAGGAAGACCCTCTGAAGACCCCAGAACAGCTCCCAGCCAAGAAAGCCTCTGGAGAAACCCAGGAGCATGATGGGAGGAAGCAATGGAGCCTTGTCCCTGTTTCTGGGCCCAGGTCAAAATAAGTTGCGTGTTATACCCTAACTGGGGTTGTCGACAGCATGACCCCAACACTATCAGTGACCTGATCAAAAATGGGGACTTCTCCCAGTCACCTGCTGGGATAGGTGCATGGGAGCACAACATCCCTGATGTAGCTGTAGTGTGGAGTATGCAACCAAACAAGGCCATGTGCAAGTTAGATGCATCTGTTGTGTATTATTCATTACTGATGTTGGTCAAGTCATCTCATCCCCATGGCTGCCTTTTGACAAACCACTGAAGAGCGCAGGCAGCACTGTGCCACCCCTGCAGCATTCACTACTTTGACTGGCTGAATACCTTCCAGCAGCAGGAGACTGAAACCACGCTAGTAGACTGAATCTAGACAAGGATGTGCCACAACTACTAATCTATTTCAGAGGTGTTTGGTGAGTGCAAATGAATGGGGCAGGAGGTGGGGACTCAGGGGAGAGCATCATGCTTTAGTACAGACAAGCACTCTTCTCTCCTCCCTAGGTCCTCTCCACTCCAACTTATGTCAGCCCGGTCTTCCTGCTCTCTCCTGCCACCTTATCCCATTTCCCTTATTCATGTATTTGCAGCCCTACTTCTAAGCCTGCTCATATCTGTCCCAGTCTCCAAACACAATAGCTCCAGTTCACCCGTTGGCTCCACGACTGGTTTCCCTCTTTCCTTCCAGCTCCTGGTCACCAGCCACTGGTCTCCAGCCAGCAAGTCTCATTGTTACAGTCCTGATCATTTGTGTCTAAGTTTCCCAAAACCAAAATGAGCATTGAGGTTGATACCTGGGAAATTTCAGCCCAACCAATTACAGCTTTACCAAAACTTAAATAAGTTGTTTTTTTCTAAAATAAGTATTGAATATAGGAGATTCTGGCAATTGCTGTCTGTATACAACAAGCAGAATATTAACAGGAAGAGATTAAAAAGAAATCGAGAGAGTACGGCCACTACATTAATTCTACATTAACATGTTGAATAGTCCTCTTTTTTTGAAATGTACTTCTACTTAATTCAGAAGAATTTAAAAGGATGGAAAACAGCCCTGGTAATTGCTTTATAACAACACATACAGACACTGTCGGCAACACTACCTGGTTTAGCGCTTGGGATGAAGAATAGTTGTGGCAGTTGGCTAGGGGAGCTGTCTTTATGAATAATCTATTCCATATAGTTTCAGTGTTAGACAGAAAAAACATCCCTAAGCTGGTATTCATACATAAACTCCTTTCAAGAGAAATACCATACAGTGGACAGAGAAAGAAAAGGGGAGACTATGTTGCAAGTACCATCACATTCAGGTATATAATTAATCACATTTTAATGGAAAAACATGTTTCTCTTAAACATCAACTTTTTTTTTCCAAAGTGCTATAAATTGTAATATTCAAAAGCAGTTCCTAAATGACACTGTACTGTTAGTTCTGCATTTCAGAGTTAGCTCATCATCTATCTTTATACATCACTGAACATCTGAAATGAATGTTATTCCTGACTATTCCAAACTTTATGTATAACACAATGCCACGTTATAGGAACCATTGTATACATTTATAAAGTTTTACAAACTTTATGTTTTTAGCTACATATGCTTAAACACAGGCACAATGAGGCAAAATAATAAATACAGACACCCAGAAAATGGACACTTACCCACAGTGCTTCATGTGAGGTGGTTTATCCATTCTCACTGCCAGTTTAATTTTCAAGTCACTGTCCTGGCTGTTTTTGGGGACTATCATTTTATGCAGATCAGGTGACTTTGGGCTGTTGGATGTTGGATACAACACTACCTGCAAGTCATAAAATAAAAACTTCAACAAGTTGATACAAAAAAAATCTGCTGGTCTTTAACAGAAACTTCTAAGCAGTGAAGATTCTTGTTGCATCACCTCTAATCTGAAAGATGACTGAAAAAGATTTCAGAAATATAATAAACCAGTTGACTCAATCTTACTGTAACAGATGAATTTCCAAAATGAACTCATTCATTTTCTAAAAAATGGGGATTTTCATATTATGAGTTAATAAAATTTCCTCCTCTGTTAGTTCATTCTGAATTAACAGTTTTAAACAAAAAGTAACAGTTGACACTTCAAAATGGTCATGTACAATTAAACAAGAACGTAATCTTTTACATTACTCAGCGCTTTGCTGAAAACATCCTATTGAAACAATCTGCTGAAGCTTTATGCAACAGATCGCCCCTCCAGCAGTGACACTGATTGAGTGAAGAAAACCAAAATATGCTCTTTCTTACCAACTGCATTTTTTTATCATTAGCATTAATAAAAGCCAATTTTAGTAAAAATCACAGAAATTGGAGATTAATTCAAAAGCATCTTTGCTGTAAATGGAGTATAATAAATGTAAGATACTATGTCCAGTTCACATGTGATATGACACAAACCTTTTGTTTAACCTACAGTGGTACACATATAAAAAATAAAAAATACACTGAATTTTAAATATTTAATTTTTAAAACATTTATATACATTTCTTGATAGCTTTACTAGCTAACCATTAATTTTAGATTAATATTAGTCATGAGCTGTTAAATATTTGTTTATTTACCATCCAGAAAGTTTATCCATTTATAGTCAGTACAATTAAATGTTACTACTTCATGAAATCCTTACCCACAGTCACATGTTTAGCAGTTAAATGCTGCGGAAACATAATTTCCTTTCATTCTTACTATAAGCACTACTTTTGAATCAATTTAGACTCTAAAATATTCTAAACACGTTATTTGGGAGACTTTCATGAGTTCTGAATTACCATTATCACGAAGCAGTATTTCAAAAGTGACAACACTCTAAAAAGAAGCATTCTTCACATCTTTTATTTCTTGAAAGCTAAAATTAATCATAACATTAACCATCAAGTTAATTTCTTATATATAGTCCTTGTGCCTTGTGTCACATATATAAACCACAATATATTCTCCTCTGTGTTATTAGGAAAGTTAAATCAAGGATTTAAGTAAGACTCTCCAAGCAAGCATAAATCTAACAGGTATTATTAAGCCAAAAATATTACAATAGTGTCATTCAGATCTAATCATCTGACAGATGATGTAAACTGAAGGCCCTTCAGCTTCTCATCTCAGTATTTTGCAGAAACACATTCCTGTATCCCATTAATATCAGGAGCTCTAGCGAAGCACAGAAATATGATGCATCACCCCTAATCAAGTGTGCAACCTTTATAACACCAGTGGGAGAAATAACCTGTCAGAACTATTAAGTACATTCAGTACCTTTTAAAGAGATAGGAAAAGAAAAAGTATATTCTGGTTTTAATAAATCAGGAGGCTACTTTTTCTTTTTGTTTTGCAAAACATGCAAACATGATTTATAATAGAGCTTATTCTTTCTTTCCCAAGAAACAAGCTGATTTTCATTTTGAGTAAAAGTCATCCCTTAAAAAAAATTTAAAACCATTATGAGTATGGCAACCTTTGAGTTCTAAAGCATCAAACAGAAAATGATTTTTAGTTTGTTTATCTTTTTAATGCAAGATTATATAAACAGAATTATTACTCATTCCTTGCATGTAATCACTTGGCATTCACACAGGACTGTAGGTAAAGTTGCAAATTTTTCCTTTTCTACAGGCTGCAGTTCCTACTGTCCTGTAACCCCTTACTACAGCTCATGTGTCTCAAGCGACATCTTTCTCCTGTCAACTTCTGGATTTTTTAGAATGCTGATGAAAATATAAGCAGACAAGTGTATAATTAATTCATAGCTTCAGTACTGACAATTTCTTTTCTGAATTTTTAAGAAGTATTTTAGAGCTTCATTTTCAAACCTCTCCCAACGAATAAGTATCTGGCAGAATATTTAAGTACACACTGTGTTGTGTCTGTATGTCACTTTGTCATGCAGCTTTAAACAATGAGACCTAAAAGAACTTTGTCATCAAACTTTTTATCATTACACAGAGACACATGTACACACATGCGCACAAAGCATTTGACAGGCATTAATTATCTTCACAGGAACCTTTATACTAATATTGCCCTTAAGGGCAATGCTAACCATTGTGTACCATATCATCAGGTGGCACAAACTGTAAGCTCCCATGAAATCACTGAAACCAAAACATTGGGTGAATGTTCCTTGATGGGAGAAGTAAAAAGTTGCTGAAATTTGTATTAAAAGCATTCTCTCCACTATGGAACACTGCAATGCAATGTCATTGCCATTGTCCATGGAGAAACTTTCTAAGCTATTCTCTCTCCTTTCAATACTGCTTAAGGGATTTTAATCTTCTAGTTTTTATTCTATAATCTACTTTAAAAAATAAAATTATATCAACTCCTATGTCTTCTCTGGGGGATATAAAACTCACCTATGGGATACTCTTTGACTGTGCTAAAACTTCTAGAAGTTTCATAAAATTCCTACTACATCATGCATTTCTGAATTAATTTTTATTTTATCTTATTTTTTTGTTCTTATACCTGTGAATATTACCATAGTAGGTTATTCAGCAGCAGCACAGAGAACTATGAGTTGTTAGTCTAGAACTGTGTTTACAATAAGTAAACTAAAGTTAATCTGCAGTATTATGAACTATTAATGACCAGAATGCTACACACCGAACATAGCTGCTATGCATTGCATTGCTCCAGCTGATTTAAGGCAAATTAATAGTATCAAAACAGTGTGGGTTGAGATAATTCAGTAAATTCAATCATCTCATGATCATTAAAAATACTCGACCATGTGGTCCAATTATATCTAGTATTACATTTCCTCAGATCACATTGTGACTGAAAAAGTGGCAAGTTCACTTTATACCTCTCCTCATTCAGATATATAATAAGGACTGAAATCTTAAATATTATAGAGCAACACATTTATGGATTTCTGCAAGGTGATGTTCTCAAAACATTGCTTCTTAATTGTGAATGACTGAAAATGTTTCTCTCCTGGGCTTAAAATATGACAGGTTGAAAGATATGAAGCTAATATCGTTCAACGACTTAACTAACCATCATTTATTGTGATTCAGTTGTGTATTTGTCCACAGCTGGATCACAATAGAAGAAGTTATTTGAAGTACACCTGAGCCAAACAGTCAATCCAGCCAAGAAACTCTTAACTCTCCTCTATCTTTGGGACATTGATCATATCTCCTTTTAAAGGCGTGAAAGAAAAGATGAGTTGTTCAAAATACTCTGAAAGCTTGAACAAACCAAACTTGGAACAATCTTGCTTTCTCAGAGCAAATAACCAAGCAGAAGGTTCAGAGTCAAAAGCGCTGTGCAGAAATACCTCCTATCGGTATTGCCATGTTTAGATAAAGCTCTCAAGCTAACCATCCCTGGCCGCAGTTGTCCTGTTGTCAAAAGAAAATGCAGTCTTCAAAAGGGACCAACAAAGTTAAGAGGCAAGCAGACTGGCAAGCCATAAGCACACTTGAAAAAAATGAAGAGTCAAGATAATCTCTACTTTTTCCCCCATCCCACACTTGCGGCTGAGTTCAGTTTCAGCCAACTCATGTCCTCGCATCCCGGCTGCTCCCCCTTCCCATGCCTTACTTCCACCCAAAAACATGATATTCAAAGGTTGAACCCAAGTGCTGGAGTTCCCCACTCTTTTGACCCAAGTGTTTGAAATGAGATTGATTTTACAAGTTGGGGTGGTCTAAGACACATTTTGAGATCTCAGACCTTGGGCACCAGACCTTGGTAATCATGGTAATTCTGAGCAGACTATGCTGAGTTTTGGCTCACTGTCACAAGCAAAAAAGATGAAAGTGAAGAAGATCCGCACCTGCTCCTTAATGCCCTGGCTGAGAGGCAGATGACACATGCTATTACAGAAAACTCTTATCTCTCCTTCAGTACAGCTCACATCACACAAGCTTAAAGAAAATAAAGATGCAGTCATCAACGGTCTCTTCTTCATAACACAGCCGGGGCCATCTTCAAAAAGCAGACCAAACCCTCAACCTCTCCAGCCCCAGGCAGATGCCCGATGCCTGGTACTGACCTGGTGTCCCCCATCCTGCCTTGCTCCCTGCCACCCCACAGAGCCCCTGCCGCTTCTGGTACCCAGCTTCCCAACCTTTCTTCAAGCTGCATGGTTCCCAACAGGAAAGCCAGAAGATTTTATGAGACAAAAGAAATTTCCGTGCCTGATGTGTTCTTCCAGAGCACAAATGGTGCTACAAATGATCGCTTTTTGCCATTGACCAAACCCACATTTTCTTTTTATCTTCTTCCATCCCTAGGATGAAAAATTTTAGCTTCATCACTTAAGGTCTGGCTAAGTTACAGGCAGTTGAGAACTGAATCTTATGTCACATGGTCTTAATCATAAGCAGTATTGCAAGCTTTGTTCAGAATAAACAATACACTCGTGGTCATGCAGGAAACTCCATGATGAACAGGAGAAACCAAGTTCTCCAACTCCTGTGCTCTACCAGAGACACTTCTAACTCAATTTGTGATTATTTAAAACTATGAGAAACAGCAAGTGCCTGACACATAAGATCATACGCTTCCTCAACTGCATTTGTTGAAGCTTTCATCACGCAACAGGACAAATTTGTTCTATGGAAGGCTTTTTCTTCCATGTTTCAAAATGTAGTGATCTTACTGACTCCTCTCAAGTCACCTTCTCCCCTATCTTGAAAGTTTGGAGCTGTTCTGAGTGATATCAGCCCCTTGCCCAAAGAGAGGTTAATGTCAGAAAGCCAGAAGCTGCTGTCAGTGTGACAAGAAGTGAATTTCCCTCAAACGTCCCAGCAGCAGCCTGCCAAGCACAGCACCGCACTCACGTCCTCTGAGCCATGATGCACTGCTGCCAGAAGGATGAAGCAGAAGAAACTCAAGGGAAGGGACAAGGTCGGAGGTAGAAGTGGGAAAAGGAGATGGCTCTCTTAGAAGTAACTCCCTTAGAGAAGTTCTCGCCTATGGAACCCCTAAAAAAAGGGTTAGTAAGAGCTTGATCACCAAGGGAGCTTATGAACACTTTACACAAGCTCCATCATCTCACCTATTGAGCGATCTCTTGCTTTTCAGCTATGATTGCATTACAGCTGAAACACTGAACAAAGGCTTTGGATTACAGGTGGTTAAAAAGAAACAATAATCAAACTGAAAAACTGAACAGGCGCACTGCAAAAGAGCTATCTAAAATACTGTTGTTGACAAAGAACCAGGAAGATTTGCAATTTATGCAATCAATGCACCTCCGCTGATGCTGCCGGCTGAACACTTACCTTAACAGAACTTAGCAACTGATAAAAGTTGTCTCTAAGCCCCTCACAAACAGCCTGTTCCCCAAATCTAAGAGAGAGCATGCCTGAATGAAAAATATCTTAAGAATTTCTGACAAGAGGCATTCTCAGAGAAGCTACTGAGAAAACCCCTGCTAGTGTGGAAACAATAACACTCAGCCAGACATAGCAGGGTGCTGACAGGCAGAATGCTCAGGGAGCAAGAGAAAAAGGGGGAGTGGAAGGAATCTCTTATCCTTTTCTAAACTTAAAAAAAAAGACAGAAAAACTCAGACCTGCGAAACCTCAGTCATTTCAAAATGTCATTCCCCAGGATGGCAGGCTTTAAATTAACATATTCGCAGTACGAAATTGTCTCTGCTCAGCAGCCCTTTGAACGCAGCACAGAAGATAACCAACGTGCCCAGTGCAGCCAGGATTCAGAAACTAGGCAATCATGCAAGTATGGGTACCTAGCCAGTAGAGCTATTTTACAATGTCTTTAAAACAAACCCAGAGTAACAGCACCAATGAAAAAAACTGTAACTGCACAGCTAATTATTGCTGGCTGCAGCTGACTGTGACAAGCAGGTTGTGAGACAATACTTCCCTTTTAATTGAATAGTCAGAGCAACAAGGCTGAAATATTCGTATATTCAAAAAGTATCAGCAATCAAACACCACCTGCTGTTCTCACATTGTATTCACATGCGTGCTAAGCCAGCACAATGGCTGTCACTTTGAATTACTAGGTTTGAACATCTTCATAGACACAGTACTGAACAAGAAAAAGTGACGTCAGATCCCTGAGTTTCAGAAACCACCAGGCTGATTTTTCAGAAGGATTTACTCCATGAAGGTTTCTTCACGCTTCCTCAGTTGTTGCATGTACAAATGCAAACATCAATTCTGCCTTCTGTACGCACATACAAAAATTATTGAAGCAGCCAGATCAGTGTCAGTCAAATAAAAACTATGCCACACATTTCAAAGATATTTGAATGAAATAAGTTCTTAACATTTCCTTATTAGAAGAAACTTAGCTTCGAAGATGCAGCCTGTCTCACCTTCTAGAAGTTAAATTCAGTGGTTCACTGTATGCGGAGGTCCGCACAACCACAGAGACAGACCGCAACTCCAGAACCCAAATCCAAATAACATCCTTTCCCTGCCTGTGCAGTACGCGTCTCCATTTTTTCTTTCACTGGACAACTGAGTTTGTCCAGCTGTCCTCCAGTTCGTGTAGAACAGAGAATAAAGGCTAAGATTTGTTTTTTTGTTTGAAGACACTTAAAGCTGTCAGCAGGGAGCCAGAATAATATCCCCCAACAAGCAAATTCTTCTCTTGGCATTCATGACTGGATTTATTTTGTTTTTTTAGAGAATGAGAGCAATGTCAGACAAGCGACACAGTAAGTACTACTTTCTGTTGGTTAAACACATCTCAAACTCCTTAAAGGGAGAAGATGTTGAGTACGGACAACAACCCTTCTGTCACTTGGTGCTCACCCGGTGAATTCTGCAGCCCCCAGCCTCTACTTCCCAACAGGGACTGTATAAAGCTCTAAGTATGGTCTGCCCTCTCTACTGAAAGCATGAGCCTGCATCCCTTCTGCTCCAACATGAACTAGTTCTAGAAATCAGCAGTGTCTCCTCCTTAAACTGAGGAGCTGTAGTGCTGTCATACTGAGATCAGGGCCTACATCTTAAGTTCGTAAGTGTCAGAGACTGCCATGCACTGATGGGGTCAATGGAAACGCCTTCTCCTCTGCAGCTATGGGGAAACCTTTGCTGGCTCCATATTTCACACCTTAGATCTGCTTCCATAAAAAGCTGATCCCTTGGTGGCAGAAGAAACCCTTTGGTATGTGATGGAAGTTCAAAATTCAAATCATGTAGCTTGATGCCGCCTTCTATTTCTAATTATAGATTAAACAGAACAAAACCTTCACAATAACCACAGGGTATGGGAAATGCAAACTTCAATAATGTAGAAAAGTGGTATCAGGTTGACACATGCTTTGAATAAAGTACTTGATAGATGAGAATTAATGTCCACAGCAAGCCTACCTCAGAAGGGGCAGGTTTGAGTTGAATTTTTAAGTACAGAAAAAATACCAGCAGAAGTATCTTCAGACCTTTTCAGAGCATAACAAACCTAGCTGAATCAAGCTGCACTCCTGCAAGTCACTGCAGTGTACTGACCAGGCATAAAGTTGCCAAACTTCATTAGAATTAGACTTATCCAGTGGGATCCTGCATCTTTTCAAAGGCTACCTGAATTTAAATCTCTCAAACCTGAAAATGAAGACATCGACAACAAAACAAGAATTTGAAAGCTAAAATGTGTACTATGAGTATACACAGTAAGTTAAAATTATATTGTAAAAATTCTGTCAGATATTCTCCCAATCTCCCCTGAAGCTAGCAACCACTGCTTCCAAATACTCTGATTAAACCAAAGAGGCAAGTTGGCAGATTCCCCCTTCTCCCGAGTTGAGCATCTATCACCACCAGCTGGAAGGTGTCTGTCAGCAACCCCCAGTATTGCCAGACCTGGGAGGTGCAGGAGGACAGGCCAGACACCCAAACAGGCTGATGCACAGCCAATATGCCCTTTTTTATGTTCTTTTCTACTGCTAAGGACCATGCCCTGTACATAAGGTCATTGTGGGAGCTTTATCTTTTACTGACTTATCTTTTGCATAAAGTATTTTTTTGGGCAAGGACAGGGGCTGGACATTCTTGGTAAATCAGGAATGGATTATAAAATGTAAAATCAGTATCCAGGCTCTCTCAGGTCCTTCTGTTTGCTACACCAAATTTCAGCACAAGCTTTAACACAAAGGGAAAAAAGGTGATGGCCTTTGTCCTTTGTACAACGGGGGAAAAAACCCAGCAAAAAGCAATTATTTTAATAGCCTAATTCTGGTACAAACTGCCAAACCTCAGAGCAAACCTTTCTGCCGAAGAACAACAGGAGAGTAAGAATCAGCAACAGAAACAGAAGATGGTTCTTTCCTCCGTCTCCTTTTATATATCTTGCTTTGTCTCTGGGAAAGCTGGGTCAGATTCCATTCAACAACAGGGCAGTGACCTCAGCCCTAGCCCCTGTCAGCTACTTAGTTTTATTTTGTCTCTCTCCCCTCACCACTCCTAAGGAAGGAAGGAAAGTTATTACCTTCTTTAAACTGGTTTGCCCAGCTGACAAATATAGATGTGTCAGAAGAAGGCCAGAAGTGGGAAGGGAGAGGAGGCAGGGAAAAATACAAAACAAACCATCTGGGGCCACAGTATATAGTTAAGGCAAAAACTATATTCAATATTTTACATTTGAAATGTTTGCATTCTTTAAAATAATTTAAAATCTTCTTAACCTCCCATCCTAGAAACTCAGGCAAGCAGCAGCATAAGAAAGCAGATGAAGCCTATACCTGAAGTCTGGCTCTTCAAGGTTGCAGACCAAGAGGATCCTGTTAACAATTGTAATTCTTACCCCCTTTATTCTGTTAATGTTTCTTTTCTTCTCTGACTCATTGGCAATGACTATTCTGCTACTGTTCACAATGGCTACAGAGTCCCTTCTCCACTGCCCTGTACCTCTGCATTGGCCTTCCTTTTTCTTCTTTGAAAAGACTGAGTAAGTAGGAACAGAGAAGAAACTTCCTGTGTTTAATAGCACTATGCAGTTCCCGTAAGTCCACCCTTCAGGTGTCTCTTCTCATTGTTCTGAATCCAGATATTGCTGATTCTGGTCTGCTCAGCTGCACCCCTGTGGCTCCTCTGTATCTGCCACAACACCTGCCGCGGCTCCTGCCAGTGTGTTACCCCTACTGGAAATCTTCCCCACGCAGATCCCACCTTCACCTCAGCCATCCTTGCCCAAGTGACCTTGGAGGCCTCCTACAAGGACATGAGAAGATGCAAGAAGCAATACTGGAGATACAGTCCTGACCTTAACAAGTGACCCAATGTGTGGGAGAATCTGTCTTTGTGTAGCTGCCAGTACTTGGAGGACACAAAGTGGGGAAGAGCCCTGCTTTTCCCAACAAGCTGTCCTTGCTTGAATGAGAAACAGCCATGGCTCTGAATGCAGAACTGTATTAAAACATGAGCTATCCTCCATGCATTACATGTCAGAGGGGAGAATTTCAACAGGAGATGGGTGGGGGGGAGATTTGCAGACTCTCTCTGCCTTGTTCACACTACCCTCCTCTGTCTATAATACATTGCACTCTCTAGCCTAAGATTTTGCCTAAGAAGGATAAATGATCCTGTCAAGATTGGGAAAATGTGAAAAGGGAAGGGAATTTCATACAGTACAAGAGTGAGAACTCTTATTTTAGTCTGACATATTATCTCCATCGCTCCTTCCCCCCTCATCCTTCCACCACTTAAGTCCTTCCTTCCCTTTCCCCAATCGTTTGTTGTATTTATTACATGTGAAGTCTTCTCTCTCTCCTCTTCACTCCTAATTTGAACAGCTACAAGCATTAGTAGATCGTCTAGGAATTAAAAAAAGTTTTAAACAAGACAAAGCGAACCATCATGGATCCCTGATGCGAGTTTCTGAAAGGCAATCCAAGTCAACATATCGTGTTTTGCACATGGAAAAAGTCACCCTTAAAAGAAAAAGCACTCTTTGGTACAGCTGCAGCAGAGCAGGTGCTGTACTGAATAACTTATACCATTTTATGGCATGCTTTATCAATACTTGCATTTCTGTGCATCACTTCTCACATAATTCTTGTTTCTACACATAATACTCACTCTTCCCAGTTCTTTATCTTCAAGTGCCAGCACCCCAGTGCTTTCTGTAAAGAGTTTTACTTTGACAACAGGCCGAGGGTGAGTAGTGGTGAAATCCCCTTGAGTTCCCCATCTGCAATAAATAACAGAACAGAATTTAACTGGGGCAGAGGAGAGGCCTGAGAGCGATAGCACTGCAATCTTTTGTACAGAATATTTATTAATACATTCCTAGAACTTAATTTCCAAACTTTTAAGGGGAGCATGGAAGTACATTTTTGAGCATCCAAAAATTGGCTTTTCTCTGCGATAAGACAAATCAGAGGTTTTCTATATGACTTTTTTAATCAAAAATCAGTAATAAATTTTTTAATGGCAAAACCCGAAGGACTGAAATTATATCCTCATAGGAAAAAACAGAACCAAGCAAGAAAACAGAGGAGGAGGAGGAAGGGGGAAAGGGAGAAAGGGGGAAAAGGAAGAGAAATCTTTTTTCTATTAAATATTATTAGGTTCACTATCTTGTGCATACAAGTCAAATTAATTCAGCAAAGAATCATAGAATCATAGATTCATAGAATGGTTTGGGTTGGAAGGGACCTCTGAAGGTCATCTAGTTCCAACCTCCCTGCCATGGGCAGGGACACCTTCCACTACACCAGGTTGCTCAAAGCCCCATCCAACCTGGCCTTGAACACTTCCAGGGATGGGGCAATATCTCAATTCTAAAAAAAAATACTTATATGTTTAACTTTAGGTGAACAAACTATGCAGAAAGTCAGTCTTGAACATAGAAAACTTTGTTTCATGAGATGTTACAACTTAGTATAAGCATGTAGGAAAAATGTAAACACAAATGCAAAAACTGGAAAAAATGTTATTTATCAGAGTGACTATAGCTCTGCAAGATAATTACTGCCACACGACTTCATGCTTTTAGAGAAGCTAAATTAGGCAGACAAACTTCTAGCTCTTAATCTCTTATCTCAGTTAAGACACTTAGTTTGTCAGCCTTTTCCTCCTCTGTGTGCCAGTGGTACAAAAAAAGGAAAGTTATAAGAATTAGTTTGCTGCTTCCTCTGACAAGCTATTCCATTTTCCTAAACAACTGCATAGTACTCATTGCTTTGATGATCCTGATTCTGATTATGCTACTAGGCACAAACAAAACAGAAAAAGTAAGCGCAGCTCCAGTTTCTCTTAATTTTTTCCACTACTTGAGATATTATGATTAGCAGAAACTAAATAAAGAAAACAGGTAACCTTAAGAGTATGCTCTATAAAAGGATGTACTATACAAGCTAAAATCTTAGACGGCCTCATTTACAAAAAGCATTATTTTAATTTTATGTTCAAGAATAATTTACATGGGCTCTCCATTGTTGGATAATTAACATACAGTAGTAATCCTCCAGCAAAGGGATCTAATAGGTAGAAGAAAATCCTTCAACTAACATGAGTTACAGACTTCAAGGTAAAGTCTAAAAAGTAACATGCAACCAAACCCAAAAAGTTTTAAGAAAGCAGAGGTTCTGTATAAACCAGTCCTACAGGTGGCTGAACACATGCCAGACTACAAAAGTGAGGTTCACTGAAAATTAACTGCATCTATGTTACCTTCTATCTTCTTTGCTTTGTCTGGATTAGATAGATACTCTCTCTCTCTCTCTGTCATGGACATAGCCTTAGCCTCAGCTAAAGTAATTGAAACATGGACTCTGACAAGAAATTACCTTCCTGAGAGGGAGAAAACCTGTTCTGTGATCTGATGATAGATGCTGCAGTCACAGGACACGACAATGCCTAGCACTGCTGCTGTTCTCCGCAGAGGTCCCAGGGGTAGGTTTTGTCACAATACAGAAATGAGATTTCCAAGGTGTTGTGGTTTAGCCCCGGTCAGCAACTAAGCACCACACAGCCGCTCGCTCACTCCCCCACCCTTGTGGGATGGGGGAGAGAATCGGAAGGGCCAAAGTAAGAAAACTCGTGGGTTGAGATAAGAACAGTTTAATAATTAGAATAAAACAGCAATAATACTAATATAATGAAAAGGAAAATAATGAGCGAGAGAGAGATGAAACACTGGAATAAGAGGGAAAAAAAAACCAAAAAAAACCAAAACAAAACAAAACACCAAAACTAAACAACAAGTGCTGCAACCGCTCACCACCCGCCGACCAACGCTGCCGGTCCCCGAGCCGCGATCGCTGCCTCCCCCAGCCAATTTCCCCCGGTTAATATACTGGGCATGACGTCACATGATATGGAATACCCTTTGGCCAATTCGAATCAGCTCTCCTGGTTGTATCCCCTCCCCTCCCGGCTTCTTGTGCACCTGGCAGAGCATGGGAAGCTAGAAAGTCCTTGACTAGTGTAAACACTACCCAGCAACAACTAAAACACCAGGGTGTTATCAACATTATTTACATACCAAGTCTAAAACACAGCACTATGCTAGCTACAGTGAAGAAAAATCAACTATCCCAGCTAAAACCATGACACAAGGCAAAAGCATCTTCATAAAAGATGAGATAGTCTCCTCTCCAGATCCCACTATTCAGGAAGAATGCTGCTTTGCAATTGCAAACACAATCTAAGCACTTTGTTAGTTGCTCTCTCTCTCTCTGAGGCACCAGGATAATTTGTCCCTGAGCTTCCAGAAGCCTTGAACTGTGCACATCACAATGGATAGGACCACCCAAATAATCACGAGAAACTCCTATTACAATAACAAACAAAAGAAAAGCCTCTCTACAACGATCTAGTGCCAGCATCAACTCACAGACAGAAGAAAAGAAATCAGAAGTCACGCTGACTAAAGGGAAGAGTCCCAGCCTGCTCAAGGAAGAGAGCATCACCCAGGGCAGCTTCTGCAAGCTGAGCAGCAGGTACACACTACAGCATGTGCAGGGGTCTGGGCACCCCAGCATCCAGCTCCAGGACCTCCCCAGAAAGTGGTACAGCTTTCTCTGGAGACACATACCCAGGCTCCATTTCTGCAGGTCACAGCCGGGAGGGATGGGGCACACATGAGCCTTGCCCAGGGAGCCTAGCAGAATTCGCTTCTTTAATTTAGATGCACAACGAGAGACTGACATAGATGGAACTAACACTGGGGTATCCACCTGTTGTTGATGCTAATGTACTGGAAATCATCTTTAACATCAGATCTGATTACTATCCTTGACTGACATCTTTCTCCCACCCCTTTTTCCATCTGCAGCAGTAAGTGAAAATCCTGGGCTGAAAAGCAACAGCCTGAATCTATTCCTAAAGCTTAATGTTCATGGTGGAAACATTCCATGCGTTGATCGCCATGCTCCCTCAGGACTTCAGCTAACTCTTCTAGCCTCTTAAGACCATGTCTCTGAAAGTGAATTATGTGGTAGAACAGATGGTCACAGATTTTACTGCCTAGACTTTAACATCATTCCTCATGAAAGAGCACGTGAGGAATCATGTTCTTTTAGAAAAGGCAAATTAACGATTGTATTCTTTAGTATTATGCTTACTTGTGGGCATCCGATATTTCTCCCAGCTGCCAATATCACAGCAAACTACTCAAGGCTCATTGCTCATCTTCCTTATTATTCCTTGTGGATTACTAGAACATAAACCCTGTCTCTCTGGAGCTTTGTGTTGTTGCAGAGTTATCCTTTCTCCTACCATCTGAAATCAGAAGTTGGGAGAAAGCAGCCAAAATAGAAGTGGTATCACGTTCATCCTAGTTTGCTTCTTCCAAGAATGAACATGGGTGTGAGAGACCCAATAATCCAGACAGAAATAGAGTTTTTCTATATGCTGTACATTTAAAAGCACATTATTATGTTATTATGCATGCTATTAATGCACCAGGCATTAATGGAAGCTGAAATCAGAAATTACAGCGTAACCAAAATGTGTAATATTGAACTCCCAGCTGTAGGCTAACCCATACGAACATTGCTGCTAATAACAACTTGCAATTTGCATTTGAGTGTTTTGTCGGTATAAAATGAAGTGTAGTAATAAGAACGGCCTTACTGTCTGTATTTTCCACTGTCAGCACCCACTAATAAACTTTTGTCTTGTTAAAAATAAAATTCTGAGCTGTAAAGATTGTGCCGTGAATATAAAAAGACACTGGGCACTCAACATTTACTAAGGGTGATCCAAATGAAGGGATAGACTGAGTAAACCATGCAAGTGTACATAAGCCAGCCTATTTTGAAATAACTTTACTGTTCTGAAATCAAATTATATTGGTGCTCTAGATCCGTTAGCTTTCAACTTTTTTTTTTTTTCCTGGTTATTTCTTTTATGACACCCGGTCATACTCCATTCCACAAATTAACTATTTGTTTATTCTTCCTGTTTATAAATAATACTTCATTTTAACCAAATTCCATTGAAATGGATATCACACTTTCAGCTTCTGTATCTGAGAGGATAAAAAGAGGTATCAGATTTCCAGTGTACAGATCATCTTAAAATTACCTATAACGTAATCGCAAAGAATAACTTTGGAGTAGCTACTGTCCCATCATCATCTGTGACTAAGAACAGTGCAAGTAAACTGCATCAGTCCTATATATAATACCAAGACCATAAATATAGCCTTCCTAGCCAATAAATATGAATTTACTGAATCACTTGTTATTTCCACTGTAAAATTCTGTCAACTTTCTCCATGCTTTTGGCTATTTATTCTATAACTATATGTCTGTTCAAGGAGCTGTTAAGATTAATGGTGAAAAATAGGTTAGGAGAACACCTAATAATTAATGGAATCAGTACCCAAATAGTAATTATCACAATGCAAATCTTGATCACCATTACTGTAATTTCTTATTTCAATTTACAGATTTAATGTGCTAATATAATTATATCCACTTGGTTTCTCAAAAATTTAACATTTTTTTTTTCCAAAACGTATTTGTCTTCTGTCAAATGGATTTATTAATACCTATTGAAATGCTAATATTTCCTGTTCTCACTTCTGCTTAAGCTCATTGGAGTAGCTGTAGTGGAACATTTCCTTTAGATTTAAAAGCTAAGCTGCTTGGTATAGGCCAGACAAATTGTACTTCTCTTTGAAGGTTGGTGTTGCACCTTGATATTTTCCTGGACAAAATACATTACTGCTTAGAAATGCCTTTCGGATCCACAGATTAAAAAAAGTCAACCACCGTACAAACGATTGTTCCTATTATTCATAAGACAGAATAACTTTTTAGTTGTTTAATTGAACAACTTTTTGACTGTTTTTAAACAAGAACTTTAACTTTAAAAACTTTTAACAATGTGGCCTCCAGAATTTGACCACTGAATAAAGGAAAGATACTTTTCTTTATATTTTAACTTTCAACAGCAACAACAGTGAAATATTTTCTGCAAGAAAATAAATCCTACAGCTGACTTATACTTTTCATACAGGGGAGCAGGTGAACCTGTAGGTTGTAACTTGGTTTTCTGTGAAAACAGAAGGAAATCATATGTGCCATTTTGATCTCATTTGAGTCAAAGTATGTTGCAGATCATTTCTTTCAAGCTTGCTCTGCTATGGATAAACTGAACTGTGGAAGGAAGAGTGAGAAGGAAGAACAAGCAAATTAATTCACCTAATTTCTGAAATTGCCATTTACAAAGAATATATCTTTAATAATTCTTAACATAATAGAAAAATGTAATGTTTTATATTTGTAATAGCATATGTTTTAACTACCAAATATATGTAAACAATGGAAAGAGCAAATCAGCCACTTCCACACGTTTGGAGGAGCCGTTGATTTAGGAATATCTGTCCAATGATTTTTGCTAATGTGAACAATCTTGGTGCTGAATGTGTCTAGATGGAAAATGCAAAATTGTTGTCAAAATAAGTGTGGATCTTATGCAGTATTCATATTAAGTTAAAAAATTCCCACTATTGTCTGTTCTTTTTTAAATCTTGCTCGAAGAGTAGTCAAAAGTAACAATAATTTCAGAGCTAAATGCTGCAGTGTCTCTCACTGCACTGTCACCTGCAGCCTGTGTAGCATATCTGAGACCTCTAAAACCACCAACTTTAAGCCTAAAAAAAAAATTAGAAAAAAATATCCTGCCTCTTTAGGCTCTCCTTTTGCCACATCTTTTTCCTTTGTATACATAATTTTTCTGCTTTCACCTACTCATTCTCCTTACTACAGAAACTGCAATGATTTGATGTTTGGTCATCGCCAACCATAAGCCCCAGTCTTTTCACCATATTTACACTTCTGTCAGAGGTACGTGGGCTGATACCATAATTATTGGCAGAGTCCTTTACCAAAGTTGCCTTCCCTTCACTGCAGAAGTACCCACTACCAGCAAGGAGGTGGATGTTTATTTCAGGTGAAGATTTATCACTGTGTCACAGAACCCGCTGTGGGCAAATTTACTTTTTCTACTTCATTTTGGAACACATTTGATATACTGGAAATGGCACCAAATTGCGCTCTCAGGTTTTCCACTCTAATCATGGTCTCGGTTAGTAAAAACTTTTCTTTATGAGATCTTAAATATCCAGTCTTACATGGGAGTGAACATTATAAAATTTATTATTCTAAGCAAACATCTAGAAATTTTATTTTAGCACTATTTATTGGAATAATTTCTTTCTGACAAAATATCAACTCTACAGAATTTTGCACCATCAGGACTTGATTTTCCTCAGCACTTAGGAAATCTTCTCCTTTTTGCCTTTTTGAAACCAATACCAGAGTGTATCAGTCTCCTTGGTGCCCCCTTTTGCATCTTTCCAGGTTTGGTTCTTGGTTTAAATCTCCTGCATAAATCTACCTCAACAGATTCCTTCATTCTTCATTAAACCACCTTAAGAGGTCATCTGGAAGAGTTTTGTTATTCCCTATCCATACAGGGATGTGGTACAGAGCTGGAATGAGCAGAAAGACCCACCAAAACCAGTTTGTTAGGGAGCCGGCTGGTCCACAGGACTAAGAGATTTACCAGCACTTCCTCTTTGCACATCTTGGAGCTGGGCTGGAAACACAATGTTCGGGTCTCCACAACATCTCCATGTCTCAACTGTTTCAAGAATCTATACCAACTTTGTTTAGAAACATACTTTAACTGTAGAAAACTGGATACCTGTACCTATGATCTTCAGGTTAGAAATCATACTCACAGGGCAAGTCGCGAGATGAAAGGCCAGGAAACAAAAAGACAGATGAGACTCACAGCACCTCCCTGACACATCTGACTACATCGATACTTCAATCTAGTTCAAAACACATTAAATCCAGGGCTGACAAACATTCTGTTGTTAGTGAAGTATTGTGCGATTGTGGAATTTATGAAGTGTTGCATATTACTAACTACAACTGCATACATACAGACAGAGAGAGAGAAGATGAGAGGGAGCAAGCCATACCAGCAGTGCAAGTTACCCCATGGTGATCTGACATTAAATCTTTAATTTGATGAGGAGGCTCCATTCAGCCAAACAAAATCCATACTTATCTGATTCTGGCTTTTTTACTGAGACTCCCAAAGAGAGTATTAGTTGGTACTAATTGCTACTAGTTCTTCTCCACTAATAATTGGACAAATATCATAAGCATTTCCTTTTCTCTTATGAGCACTGAAATACTAATCCATTTGGCAATGACTGACATGAGGACACCACACTAGAAATCATGGCCTTAACGCTAACAGTTGTCTCATACAACCCAAAGGCACGTTTATTTTCTGCCTTTTGCACACCGTACAAAATAATATGAATGCTCCAGCTTCTCCCATTAATGAAAGTTTTTGAAAAAGGATGTTGAAATGTTACTGCACAACTGACAGAAGTTTTATTATGCAGCATCAAGGATTTAATAGGGTAATGATTATAATTTACATGCAACATCACACTACTGTTTTATTCAATATATATTTATGTATATATTCTCAATTACATCAGTGGGATCTGGAATTCAAGTTTAAAATCACAAGGGAAAGAGTTTGTATGTTTGTACCTTTCTATAATGCTTATAATGTGGTTTAGGTTGCAAATATTTCTCTTGAGACAAAAAAATCTACATTTTCTTATTTCTCTATTTGAAAATTACTCATTTATTTTGATGGAAGTACACGGAACGTTATTTCCTCCATCAGAGCAAGCACATTAAATTGCAGCTGAAAGGCAATGCATAAAGAAGGTTCTAAACAAATCATAATGTCCTTTTACAGTAGAAGCACAGACAAGCCCTGCGCTCAGACAAACTAAACCGTGAGCTTGGCCAAGTATCTTGGCCTTTCATCACTAACCTCATCTAATCTTTTATATGTCTTGACTCTGTTCTTCCCTGTGTTACTGTGATTTCACTATTTTATGCAGAAATCATGCTGAGAACTACAGAGTCATTGTTTTACAATCCCTACTACAGAAACACTGGTACTTTGCATAAATACTTTCAGAGCTGTCAGCTAGTGAAGGAGCATTACAATAGTAATGGTTTAACCCTCAGGTTCCCATTAAAATCTTCCTGAAACTACAAAATATAGATATGAGAAAGATTAATTGTTTTACAGAGATGGATGACAGTAGGAAGGAGAAGTACAGAAAAAAGGGAAATTTTGGTATAAGGATGGAAAGTCATACAATTCCCTTAAAGTGTCACCTTTGATTCCACCTAAGCAGGGTCCACCCTATTGTCGCTTACTTTTTCTTTTTTTTCTTTTACCGTTTTTCATTTATTTCCATCTATATGAAGCACTTTTGACTCGGCACACTAGGGGACTAGACTAACAAGCCATCTCTTCAGAACTTCCCTTACAGAAAAGTTGGGTGTTCAGCACATGCTGCATACATGAAGCAGCCCAGCATTCAACTTCTGAATGCATCGTCGACGTTGTTACAGAACATTTGCAATCCCTTCTTGGAACTCTGCCCTGAAGAACTGAAAGCTCTGAATTGGATCCTTACTTCGGCAACAGCAAAGATACAGTGTTTTGATGGTTATGCTATATTGTAAAGCCCCTTTACACAACTAGACTAATATGAAAGGGAGAAAAGAATAATCTGATCATATGGTGTTTTTTCAGGGTTTGTTTTTGGTAAAAATACTAACTGTTTTAAATAAAGGAATTAACAGAGCTCAAAATTACTAACCGTTTATCACAGAGCTAATAATGAGCTAGACAAAATCATGTATTTATTTTTAAACATAAAACATTATTAATATCTGAAAAAAATTACTTGTAGAAAACCACAAAATTGTGTATAGTTTTTCTTTAAAATAAAAAAGTGTCTAATACAAACCAGAAAGGAAAACCAGAAGAGGAGTTCAATGCATAATAAGCAACTCATTTAGGCTTTCTACACTGAAAATGAGAAAAGTGCACTCTAACACTCCAGACTGCTGTTATGACAAGTATTGTCATCACAAACATAAAACAGTACAAATAATTGATTACTTAGTCTTGCTTTCCCATCTCATTTTCAGTACAGGCAACCAAGACAAGTCAGGGTGAAGATTTTCAAGGCTATGTAACAAGACTGACACACTGCCAGGCGCTGGGAACCATTGCTACACATTGTGTGAAGAATTCATGAGAGGCATTAACTCCTGTTTCCCACTGAGTTTCAGACCCAGCTAGGGGCTGGTGATGGACACAAAGGCAAGACATGGTCACTTATGCTCTCGAAATTTCTATATGCATATTTACTTCACTTTTGCCTTGAAAAATATAATTATGAATCCATCACAACATTGTTAAAAGTTGCAAATCCTATTTATTTCATGTTATTTAGTATTTGTGTGACACTTCAAACCTTCAAAATGTTGTGCAAATGTTGATAAACTGACAGTACTTTGATGAAGCAGATAGATGTTGTCATCTCAGTCAAAAGATGTGGGAAAACAAATCACAAAATAGACTGACCTATCTGAGCCTGCACAGTCTATCAGGGAAGACCCAGGAATCAAATCAGATTTCAGTACTCCATCTGGCATCACATCACTTCTCTTTTATTCTGAAACCCCTTTTACTCCTCTTTCTGTCTCCTACTGTTCTTATCAGCTGTCCACATCATTCTGCCTTTGTTTCTGCTGTCCTCCTACTCTCAATCTGCTGGTATTGCTTTCAAGTAGGCACATTAACCTGTACACTCATACCTTATATGCTACATAGTTATTAAGAAATTTCAGGATCTATACACTTTTTTCTTCATCTGTTCAGTGGACTATTCTGTATTCTAAAAGTACTGGACCTCTTGACACCTCTGAGGATCGATGTACATACTAACACAGTGACAGCAAAAAAGAGTCTGCCCATGGTGGGGTGAAAAACAGTTTTCTGAGTGTCCTGAACATTTGAGATGTACAAGTATTCTTAGCCTGAATAGGACTCAAAAGCAAAAACATCTTTCTTTTAAACCATTTTCCTCAACCTTTCTCTTCACCCAAAACAACAAAACAACACTAAATAAAACCATAAAATTTGTTTCAATTCAAACACTGTATCTAGTCAAATGTTTAGCAATTATTTTGAATGTACCTGTATTATATTGCTTACAACAAAAATAAGCAAATTTTTGAAAGGTCTCTTCAAACCAAGATACAAGAACGGTATATTTTGAAAATGTAAATGGGACATTCATTCATATCAAAATTTAAGAGAAATCCAAAGGAATTGTTTTCATATCAACTACTGCCCACAAACAATAATTCAATTTTCCAGAGATGAGGCAGGTGCAGACCACTTTGAATGACAAATTTCAAATCCACTCTACCAGAGTATTCCAGAAGGAAACTGGAGGTAAAATTTGAGGTAATCCTTCCCAACCCCACCTTTTTTTTTTTGACAGACAACCATCACTCTACATGATACTTTACAGGCTGCCTTTTCTTGCACTTTGACCCAGCCAGAGACCATGTAGCTATATCAGTATGAGGCTCAGCCTGATCCAAAACATTTTTCTTCTAAGCAGGATTTAATTGGCTTTGGCTCAACACCACACCATTCATAGCCAAATACCTTCCAGTTTGAAGCTGGATCACACATCAATAGATGCTTAAGTGCAATGTTAGAGAATGCTTAATGTCTGTCTGCAAAATATTAGTCACATTTGCTGTGGCTCAGGTGGGAATGAGAATGGAAACAGATATACCATGTACATTAAGCAGCATGTAAACAGTCTTTCTCCAAGCCCTAATTATTATAGTGAAAGGGGTAACAGCGGGACACGCATCTTCAAGCCCCAAGGTTTCCAAAATGCACTATGAAATAAAACTGGTATCAGTCTTGCAAGAGACGTGCAATGTCATTACACATTTTAAAAGAAGACAGTCACCCCAAAACGGCTGTTCTTTCCTGCTGTGACACTAGATGAGGAGGGTTAATATCCCAACTCTGAACAGAGAACCGATTAATCATAAAGCCCTCCTCCCACTGGCTTTCTGCCTGGGGTCTAAATGCTGCAGCAGAACGTGGTGCATCAAAGCTGCAATCTTCAGAAATGCAAACATCACACAAGGGCAGAAATTCTGGTTGCTTTCAGTCAATTATTAGCAAGCTGAGCACACAGGAGCAAGAACAACCAGGATTTAGCCAGAACAATCAAAAAGATTAAGGTGAAGAAAATTAAAAAAAAGATATGCCCTGGTAGCAAAAGAATTATGTTTATTGCTAACTATCTAAATAGAGTAGAGATTACAACCAACTTTAATTATCTTCTTCCTCCTCTCATCCCAATTTCTTCCATGCCACACTTGTCTTGATCTGACAAGTGAATATCCCCTTCTAACAGCGGTGGTTTTCACAAGTCCCTTAGGTAGACAGACTTAGGAGAGAATATTTTGGGAATTAATCATAGAATCACCGTAAAATTAGGCTGGAAAGAACCGTTGGAGGTCATCTAGTTCAAAACCTGCTCTGAGCAAGGCCAGTTAAAATCAGGTTGCTCAGGTTATTATCCAGTCGAGTTTCAAATTTCTTTTAATATTAAGAGCCTGAATGTAATTCATATTTCTCTGCAATAAGAGAGGTGAAAAATCTCTTAGACAATATGCAATGGTAATCGATGACAGAACATACCACAGAAACCTACTTATTTTAGAAATCTCATGTCTTTTTCTTGTGGATATCATATTGCTCTTTATATTTGAGCTGATTAGGTATTATTTCCGTTCTTTAAAGAAGCAAGCAATTGATCAGGCATCAAGCACAACTGAATAAAATTGTCATGTAAATCTTCAGCTGAATCCATATTCCTTTTGTGAAATTCTTCCATCATTAATCCAGAGCACAGGCTGGGATAAATATGTATTTTTTTCTTATCTTTTCCTTTGCAGAACCAGGAAAACATCAGATAATTTCCTACTGGCAATTTCTTTTTCCTCTTCACAGCTGGATACTAGACCGGCATACCTGGTATTTGCTCATACCATCCAATTTTTTGAAAGGTAATTTCTTCCACCTTATTTTGTGAATTGCTCCAATCATGACAATCCAAAAAAGAAAGACTTACTGACATATGACAAGATGAAAGCCATGACGGAATTTATCCTTTAAAGATATAAAAATGAATCTTAGAGCAAATGTTAATAATCATTATGCAACTCAATTGAACCTAGTTTATGAAAGCAGACACATTTTGTTTCCTGTCATGATTCTTACCCCACTGGCTTCCCTAAATTTTCCAAAATGCCTTCACTAAGTTTTCAACACTGTCCACATCAACATAATTATGTCTCTCAGGCTTTAGCCTTTGAAATGATCTTACTAATAATACACGAAGGTTCTCTAACATACAGCCTCACTTCTGTAAATGTTGCATAAAACGTATATATGTTTTAAGGAAAATAAATCTGGATGCCAAAATTAGGCTGAACAATTCTACTTTGTTATTCTCTGTAAGACCAATGCTGGATTTCACTGCACTTACCTGTAAGTAAAAAAATTCCAGAGGTAACAGTCAAAAGAACAGATGAAATCCATCAAGTAAAAGACTCTGTTCATGAAGCTAAATCCTAAAGAGGATATATCCTCAGAAGATATAATAGGAAGCATATGAACAACAAACTAAGGACAGTTAGATCCGGCACTATGAAACTACAATCTCATTATCACTCTGTAAAAATCCCATGTGCGAATATGAAACCCAGACAAACAATGGAAAAAAACCCACCCCCTAAGGAGAGTTGATCGGCTTGCCAGGAACAGACCAGTTTGTTTACTGCCTATCTGACCAGCAGACACTTGAGTTTCTGTCTCTCATTTCTTCCTATCTTTAGTCTCTAGTTTTATACTTAAGACTTGAAGCAATATGAGGCAGGGACAACTTTTTCATTCTACTTTTTCTCCTGTGCAAGAGCAATAACATGGATTCCTACACATGTAAACAATATAAGGAATGATTACTGAAAACTAAAAGTATAATTAAAGTATTACTGACCAAAATTAATCTCATTTATGCAGATGTATCAGATGCAGAGCAGTAGCAGGTGGAAAAAAAAAAGAGTAGGTGTGCCTTCTCTTTCCTTACATACTGTACATCTGTGTCATGCAACCACAAGTTAGGTGACAGTTGCAGGTATGACCATCTCTTTGTTTCCCTTAATCAAAAATAAAAATTAGAAAGTTGCAGGGACCGTGATGAAGAAATAAAACCAGCTTTGGACTTCCATGCTTAGAACATGATTGTCACAGGTTATAAATGTTGTCTATCCTTTTTCCCTTCAGAAATGTCATCTTAGGATGTATCCTTAAAACATTCTATTAAAAAATATTATTTTTTTCATGTCATTTAAGGAAGTACTAAATTTTAGAAATTAAGCCTTTTTTTTTTGAACTGTTCTATGAAATTTTTGCTAAGCAATCTTTAATTATGTATCCATGAGTACTCATACTTCAAACACTTGATGGAATTAACGATGGTAGAATATTGCATAAAAATAACGTGAATGGCATCACTTTATTTGTGCAGTCTTGACTGAGGTTCCCTACCTCCTCTGGTCAGGTATTTAATCATGCATTCTTCACATACTTCTAATATATAATAGCCCTTTTTATAAGATCATGCAATCACTGGCAGCAAAATATGATCATCTTATTTGTCTTGTTTACATGAAGAATATTCTGGTGGCTCCATTAAAATTTTCTCATCATGCAAGATATGATCTTTTTCTATTGCATAAATATGTCACAACGGAAGGTCACTTGTAGCGATAAAAGATAGCATATTCCCATCTTTTATCTTTAGGCATGATTATTCATACCCAAAAGACAACACTTTCAAGAAACCATATTATTTAATATTCAGAATAAATAAAAATCAATGATAAGAAAACATGTGGACACCAGACTCCACAAGACTAAAAACTATCAGTACCACATCAGTAACATTTGAAAAATGAAATCAGCACTGGATTTTGCATGATGACTTCCTGTGGCATCACAGCAACAAAGTTATGCAAAGCTTCATACAACTGAAGGGCTCCTCTAAAGGCTCTGCTTACTGATCTCTGGCAGAAAGGGTCACAGGCTACGTTGGAGGGATTTTCAGCAGGGCTAAAAGGCAGGAAACAGTTGGAAAGAATGAAGAAATATTTCACAGGCAGTAATAAAAATTTTATGGGGTTTGCATGTGAAGCTGTATAACTGATCTGCTTATAAAATAGTCCAAGACTTAAGCTCAGTCAAACTATATTGCTCTATAGCATTTGCACTTCAGAGTGACCATTAGCTACTCAGTAACATACATACAAACAGTGCTTTATTTAACTTATTAAAGAAGGAAAAAAAAAACCTCAATATAAACTCACAAAATTATTATTCAAAGAGAGAGAAAACAGATAGGTTAAAAGTAATAAGAAATTAGAAAATATTTCTTACTGATAAACTGTCAGGATAAAACTGTGCTCTCCTCTTGGGGTCTCTAATTAGGTCTTTCCTCTTTAAGAAAGAACATTGTTTCTAATTTCCTTATTACTCTTATGGAAGCATTCAGGGATTCAGAGGAATACTTATAGACATATTCATAAAAATAACTAAGAAAATACTCAGCATTTTGGAATGGTGGATAAATCTTGAATTAAGTCTCCACTTGACTCATGCTTCCATTAATCTCCATTCTAAGGTCACACTGGCTTGCACTCCATTTTGAAGCATTCGTCTGAGTATCTTGTTTTCTCCTTTTCACTGTCAAAGCTTTTGAAACTTCTGACTGAGTAGCAGCATTGCACTGTATATACTGATGTTTTGCAGATGAAAAAAATAGCCATAAATAATTCTTTATACTGCTTCTTTTCACAAATGTAGCTACCAGTTCAAAACGATAAACCAACTACAGAAAATGTGTGTGACAAGGACATGATTTGGAGCTCTTGCCAGCAGTCTCCCACAGCAGGCTGGTGGTAATCATTCAGTTTTCATCACTGTCTCATTCTACGCTTAGTATGAGAGCTTTGCTACCCTTTTTTAGCTGCATGTCATATATAAAATCTGAAGTTATGTTCTCATTTATCTGGGATTTGTCAGTGCAAATATGTTACTGCTAGTGATTTGAAGAGTTGAGCTGAACGTTTCTCAATTTTTTTTTTGCAATGAGTTTTGTGTTTTCTCCTCCAGCCTCACTGATTATTTTCCTTCATATCAGAATGACAGTACTGAAAATTATCCCAGTAAGGAGCCAGCTCCAGCAGCAGGCAAAGTAGGCAGTAGCCTAGGGCAGCCAACAACTTGTTTTTTCAGTAGCAGAAAAGAGATGGACTGGCTGTGCTTGCCCAGATGGTCACTAGCCTCTACTTACGTGACTTTGCCCATTGCTGCCAAAGGACTGAGGGGACAAGGAGGCATCTCTCTTCCCAGTAGTAGTACCATTACTAACATCAACAGGAGCAGAAAGTCTCTTCTGTTTCCACCTCTCCTCTTTGCAGGAGAACATCCAACCCTTCAGCCAGGGACTGACCCTCCCCATCACCCTGGCAGGTCCCTATCAGACAATAGTGATGAGCGCTGGAAGAAGCAGAGGGGCAAGAAGAGGCAGGTGACTGCATGGGGCGACGGATGTGTTGGTCATAAAAGTAAGAAAGATCTTAGAAGGACTGGGCACAGACTGGGATAGGAGAGAGGAAAGAGACATACCTTAAGAGTCCTCCCTGCCTATAACAGTATTTTGTAGGCTCTCTTCCACCATCACAATTTTTTGGTTAAATTCTGCCAAGCCCTCTTAGTTCCCTCTGCCATCAACCAAAAAAACCCAATATTGCTAGCGTCAAGAAAACCTGATTTGGGTCTAACACAAAAATTAAACTGTGGAATAAAGGATCTCCCATTCCATAGGCAGCTTCCTCCATCTTCTTTACTGTTTGCCCATAATTTGCTAATTTCATGCTTGTCTAATTTAATATCCTCCTCCGCTGCCTCAAACTACATCTCTATATATGCTCACGATCATGCTGTATGCCAATGTCTGATAATTACTCCTGCCAGAAATGGAAAACTGCAACCCAGAAGAGCACAAGAACTAGATAGATTTTAGAGCTCTGTCAGCCGTGCTCCTTCAAGTTACACTGTTTTGTAGGACAGCAGGTCAACAGCACCAGTAACTCCCAGTCCTGTCCTTCCAGTGTATGGTTCAGGGCATCTCTCAATCATCCACTTCCTAAAGACGCATAACTTTTTCCATACAAGTCCATAAGACTTTAGTTCAGACATCACCACTTATATGGAAGGGCCTATAACCTGCCTTTCTCCTATATTCAATCAACTCATACCTATTGAGCCTGAAATCTGATAAATCAGTTTACAAGCTCAGAGCAGGTCCTAACATTATTCCTTTGCCTCAGAACACTCCAGTTGTTCTCCTGTTGACTCCATCTATTCTGGAACTTCCTTTTCACAAAGTTTCTACTTTGACAGGTAGGAAAATCAGCTAATCTATCTATACACAATGTATACCTTCTGATTGGTTTTACAACCTTTACCTTAATCTGTAGCCCTCAGTATGTAATAAGCAAACCATGAACTGACCTAGAACAATCCCTACCATGTTTTGTCCAACAGCTACAGAGAAACAAAACCCTTAACATCTACAGACTGTTTTCTGGAAGGAGAATGACTGTGCCCAAGATTCAAGAATTTTTGTATTCCAGCTGATTTAGGGAGATTTGAAAACCCATACCAATGACATCAGTGGTTAACCAAGCATGTAAAACAGAAGCTAACAAGTTCAAGGGTGAAGAAAAAGAGAGACACACCATCAGAAGAAAGGGGAACCTTGTCTGTGACAGTAGGCAAAGGTTGGAGGCGCTCATTGCGGGGAACAATATGAGAACAAATCTGCGTTTGAAGAGAAAGCACAGCTTGGAGATGTGCCCTCCATAAGAAAGCCTTGAGAGTCTCATTGGACCCCAAGCCATCAGAGAATGCCCCAGCAAGTCCACAAATGAGCAGGGAATGTTGCATACCCACTTATGACCTTGCTTCAATGCTTGTATCTGTGTGTCTTTTATGCTATCATCACTTTTAGAAGTTCCTCACGTACTACATGCAAATGATAAGACTGAGTGTTCCAATGCCCTGGAGAAGGAACACAGCCAGGGACCGTGACAAGTGAATTTTACACTTTGTGCCACATACTTAGAGTTCTGCAAAGTTGTCTGAATATGTTACTGGAGTAGGCTGCTGGCTTACTTGCCAATGAGATTTGCTGCAATTATGAGAAAGTCCACCAAATTAGATCTCCTCCTCCTTCTAACCCCAGAAGAGGCAGATAAAACTCTGTGCTTATAATTTTGCCTAACAGAAGTCTGTATTTGTGGTCTGAATGGAACAGAAACTACCATCTCAACTCCATCAAAGATGTTTTCTCAGATACTCTAACAACCGCAATTTTTAGATTGTTTTTTGCAAGGCACACTACGGTGCCAGTAAAACCCCAACACGCTGCCTGGAAAGTTATCTACAAAAGATTCCAAATGACATTTTAACAGAGAGAAAAGTGTCTGAAGTCAGCGTGTAAGGTCAAACAAATCAAACAAAAACCACACTTAATTTTCTTCCTCTCTGCCATTCGGACTGGTGCAACTACAGATGGCATGATGTTATCCCCCCCCAAGTCAGTTTGCTGACTGCCTCCCTCAAAAATTAATTGAATGAAGTGGATCCTATAATTTAAAATGAAATAGGCTCAGCAGGTGAGTAAGCTTTGTCAAGACTGATTACTGAGTATTGATTTTCCACCAATTGTACCAGTTACACTCCACAAGGCCACCTGCACATTAACCTAGAATACATAAAATCACCTCGGGGTAACATCTATCGAGAGGTTTGTATTTTCAGAGGATGCAGGTAAGAACACAATGCTGCAGTCTCTAGCTCTTTTCCCCACCCATACATTCAATGGCATTTACTTGGACAGCATCCACACTTAGTAATTACTTCACCATAAATAACTATTATTTGTATTTTCATTTTTCAGAAAGAATTTAAGACTACCCAGGAAAAAACTTCATATAACCTAGTGCTAACTTAATTGTAAAAACTGTAAAGATACTCAGTTAGGTTCTCCCATGACATGGAGGAAAGAGGTGCTGGATGCAGCAACTGCAGAGAGGCTTACTGTGGCCTGGAAGCTTCTGCTTGGTCCGTCTGAAGCTTCTCACCCCCTTCCACTTCCATGGTGCAGTAGACAATTCGATTGGGAGCGACTGACTTTAAACCTTGTACCTCCATTATAACAATCTGAGGAAAAGAATGCAAATAGTTCATCTTTCAGAAAACATTACGTAGCACAGCTAATGCAGTACTAAGCTCCATGCAGGTAAAAAAAAAAAAAAAAAGAAAAAAAGAAAAAAAGAAAAAAAATCCCCAAATGCCACTCACTCAAATCTTCACACAGAGAGAGGAGTTTTAATTTTGCCTTCTTTTTCCACTTTCAGCAACATACAGTAGGAACTGAAATTTTTGCTCTGTTTCTACTTGGACAATGACCAAAAACTCACTCCGATCATAATTTAGATGCTGGTAGTTGAATTTGAGACTAACGTCTAAGTACAATTCTTTATCTTAATACATGAGGAAATGTACGTTTTAAGCAGTCATCTAAATAAGTATTTATAGAATGAATAGGTTACTAAGTCAGACTGTAAACAAGAAAAGTACATTGATCAAATCTTGAAAGGTTAATCACGGTGCTGTGACATTGGAGGTTGCAACTCTTGAATCTCAGAAGTGATTTGGTGTTGTGAGCATGAGGCAGGTCGGAGAACCACTATCCGCTGCTGTAATTTTTTTCCCCCCGCTACCTACCCCTTTTCCTTCTCCCAGCTCAGTATGCAGTCAGGTTCAGCATGCATATGGGGAGGGGCGGGAAGAGAAAGGGAAAAAGCCGCCTCTACCAGCTGCGCCCTGAGAAATTTCCTCACCAGGGAAATTCTGAGCTTGGCAGATCCCAGAGTTTTTCAGCTTTTCTAAACTACTCAGTTATAGCTCAGAAGAGCCAAATGCAGTCTTACTTCAAATGCTCTCCGGCTTTTGTAAACCTTACGGTTTGTCACAGTGTAAAATTATTGGAATTTTTACACTTCAGATGTTTTTAATTCAGAGTATATTTGAGAACAAAGTCAGGTTTCCCTACTTGCTTTGGAAGAGCTGCTTTCCTTTCCAGCCCCATTTGGGCCTATGAGAAGAAACTGGGAAAAACGTAGTCCATTTTATCAGCAGAAAAGCTGTCCTCCACTGAACTATACATGAAAACCAATATTTGTTTGATTGTTTTAAAGGTGACAGAAGTAATGACTACTTTTGGTCTCATGAGAGGCAAATGATTTTTTAGGTCAGCAAGCAACTACTAAAACATTTTGCTATTAAACTGTTTGCATATTTGCCAATATGTTTTAATTCAAGTATGTTAAGCCAGACTTCACCCTTAGCTGAAAAATCCTTTGTATTTTAAAACTCCCAGAACCTTAGTAATAGTTAGATGTCTTGTAAAACTGCTAGTTTGGCAATATTACAGGGAGATGACAGTCATTGATCATTTAGAACATTTTTACATTACTCATAAATTATCAACACTGCCTATTACGTCTTATAAATAATAACAGCAATTCAGGGAGAATGATGTAATCATCTCTCTTTTCCATTTTTTGTAGTTCAGGAATTCAAGTAGTTATCAAAGTTATCAACGATTATTGAGAGATCGCACTAGAGATCCTCTAGCTAATACTGCCTATACAGTCTTTCCACATGCCAAACATTATGTCCTTGTCGAATGCAGACTTCATGTTTATTCATTTTTATGTTGATACTTCTTTTCCTTGAGTTTCCAATTTAATTGCACAGTACATTTGTCTTTGCAATTCTGGATTCCAGCAATGGAAAAAAAGCTGCATTTCATTAGGAAGGAAAATGTCACTAGCTAATTTACTAGCTCATTAGCTGATAAACAGCTTCCTGAATATTGCTTGTCTATTTCTGAAACTGTCCAACAGCTGAAGAACGTAAGTGATTAAGTCTTCTCTTACTACTTTGATATTTTACTTATTTATTTTACAAATTTCTACAAACGGGCTATTTGAGGAAACATCCAACTTGCAAAAACAGTCACTGTTGCCTGCAGTGATGTGCAGGGGGTGTCTCTTAGCCAGCAAGGTCCATTCCCACCAGAACGTTATAAATGTTACTCACATCTTTTGCTGTTCTCTCTTAATAACAACATGCAACGGTAGCATGAACCCCAGCCACCTTTCCCCCCGCCAAGGAGTTTTCTTGTACTCTGTCCTAGTATTTAGACATGTTACATATTTCCTGTTCATTCATGCGCCTGTGCAGCAGCCCTCAGTGGGGATTTTGCTGGTTACTCTGCAATTTAGTTAAGTCATACCACAAAAGACGTGACATGGGTATGTTTACGTGTTATTCAAGAAATGTAAAATTGTGCACATATGACCCCACTTTTTCAAAAAATAAAGTATTCTATCTCCAAGGAAATGCAATCAGCTTTTCTTATTTGCCCATTTGCATAGAAAAAGAGCAGATCTTCCATGTTTCAGTCTAAATGAAAATCAGTTCAGCTGTTTCCTTTTGCCCTTACATCCTCTGAGATTTAGCTTCCCAAGAGTAAGATACGCACATACTTATCCAGGAAGAAACTCAACTTACGTGGTTAACAACATGTTTAAAATGAAAATTTGCCCTACTAAAAACTGCTACATGTAGAGTTAACACTTCAATTCTTTGCCTTGCACAGGATGAACTATAGATTACTAACCTTGCAGAACATCTGTGTGTTTTCTTTATCAGTGATGGGGGGTGGGGTGGGGAAGCTAAGTTCACCAGACCTACATGTAGATACTAGTCTACATTTCTGGTGTGAGAGGGGAAGGGCTGTAAACAAAGCAAAACTGTCCCAAATTTACTGGAAATTTTATCGCCTGTCATTTTTCATTTCATGATTGTTTCAATCTTTTACTGTGCTTTTCCCTCAAATGCCACATCATTTTTAGTACATACTTAATATTTCTCTCTAGAGACACAGAGAAAGCTTTTCTTCTTCTTACATCCCTCATCAAGCAAACTTTCTTGAAGAGAGTAAACATTATCAACAACCTTTTTCAGGAACTTTTTAGGTGCTTCAGAACTGCTCTTTGTTATTGCTATTTATGGACCATTCCAGGCTTGGTGTTCCACTAGAGGCAGACAGAGCACACGTGATGGAGACAGACAGGATTCAGCACAGGAGTTATAAAACTACTTTAACATTTCATATACTTCAGTACTAAGGCCTGCACTCCAGTTTTACGTGCTTGATGAGCTAATACTTTTTGGTGTATAGAATGATGGATCTTACTACTCTTTGAAAGCTGATGTTGGGCTTTTACATCATTAGCTAGTAATATTAAAATTCCATACGGTGGAATAAGTAATTTCTCTGTTCCTGATAACAACAGTGTTTCATTATGTTCAAAAGTATACTTAGGTATTTAATGTACTGGAATTCATTTAAAGTTACATTTGTGTGGGAGACTCAACTGCCCACATTGCTGTGTGGGCCCAAATGTAACTACTGCTGCAAGAGGAAAATGCATCATATAGCTGTATTCTAACTCCTAATTATCAAAGAGACAAAGAATAATCTACTTCTTTAACATCAAATTTTAAAATTACTAAGGAAGGACCAATAACAAAAAAGTATCAAGACATAGATATTCTAGTAATTTGAACTGTCAACAAGTTTTCTGTGAAATATGTGATTACCTCTAATGTGAAGGAGAGGACCACATCAGACTTCGACAGCTGAACCTCATTTTCATCTCCTATGTCCAAGAACGCAGAATTCTGTGATCGCTTTAACTTCTGCAGTTTAAATTCCGGCCCACCTTTAGACACTGGAAGACTTTCCAAATTTGCCATCAGCAAATTCACTGAAGACCGCAACTCTTCTATGTACATGTTCTCCATTTCTCTTGTTATGAATTTTGGGAATTTTCTTTCCTTGGAAGATATATTTTAAAAGTTAGGGAGGAAAAAAAAATCTTCCCACATTGTATGTCATGTTAATTTACCAGTTTGCTCTCAGTTAAGAGATACTTCATAAAAACAGAAGTCTTAATTCCAGTGTCTATCTATTTTTATATCTTGAAAACAGTAATGGGAAGGCTAATCCCATCCCATAAATACAGTTAAGTTTGCGTGCCCCCGCCCCCCCAATTATTCAACCATAAACCCAGGTTGAATATGTATACATTAGATATTTCTGACACACATGTTTTAAGTGTATCAATTGACAATATACCTTTAAGGTTACCTTCAAATATTTTATAAATTGACAAAATCCAGTAATAATTTTGTTACTTCATCCATTTCCCATGCTACCAAATATAAGTCAATCACATTCATGCTTCTAACATATAGCTGTTAAACTACAACCATGACATGAAATTCCTATCATTGTTTATTTCTGTTTTTAATAATAGGTCATTCATTTTGAAAGTAATGCCCAGTTATTACACATGGGATTATTTTAAACATAAGTGTTAGAGAGAACTTAAAAATCACTTTTTTCCTCTGTAAGAGTTAGATAATAGTGTTTAAATATTGTGTTTATAACAAAGAAGGAACATACGAACATATATAATGCATATATGAACATGCACAGAGCCAACTTTATGCACAATTTCTCCCCTGATATTGAATATCAGGCAGCTTGGGAGAATATGTCACTCAAGATTAAACAAAAATGCAAATTATTCTAAAATATATGTTTTACGTGTAAATGAGAAACAATCACTGCTCCCCATGTATTGTCTGCAAAGGTAGGCACCTTGCTTCTAAACCAGACAATTTTTATCGTTAGCTGTTGTAAGGAGTATCATAAAATGTTTTACATTAAAACCTTTACAGTTGATTTTGTTTCAATAACGAAGACCAAACAAGTTGACTGTGACCCAAAACACCTGCAGCAAGTCCAGTGGTCTGGCTCCTTACAGCATTACAGAGCCAGTACATTACAGATTGAAAAAGAAAAAAGAAAAAAATAAGTTATTTATAGTTAGAAACTAAAAACACAGGGTGCTCTAGCCAAAAAAAAAAACCCCACTGTAGAGTGTTTTTCAAACTGTACCTTATCCTGTGAGGATCATTCAAATAATAATAATATGCCAACACAGAAGACAGAGAAGACAGACTGTTATTAAGTTGCTGAAAGATCTTTCCTCTTGTTAAGGTGCTTTTTCCACCACAATGTAAAAATTGAAGAAACTTTTTACAGTGCCTTTTACTGTATATTTTTTATCACTATAATCTTCCATGATTTAAGACAGCACTATCAGAATATATGGAGGTCTTTATTTCTTGAAAGCCTGAATGTTTGTAGCCACTTCTTTCCCTCACAAAACACAGGTGAGGATCCTCCATAAAGACTGTGAGGTCTACAAATTTTGCCCCTCCCACCCTCCCTCAACTTTTATTTGCTTTTTAAGATGGTGAATTTGTAACAAATTGCTATAGCACATAATATTTAAAATAATTTAGAGACACAACAGGAATAGTGGAGGTTTTCCCATATTTTTTAGTGCATATGCAGAGGAACGTAATTACGTTGCTTTGAAAAGCCCAGATCATCTGAAGAACACATCCCCCTGTGCCACACTGGAATTTTGGGAGCTCTGACTGCAACATACTGGAATACATCCTGAAACAAAGACCCTGGGGACAGATGCGAGACACTGATCAGGCTGATGTGTGCAAAAGTCTTTAGGTCTGGATTCTGAGAGTGCTAAAATGGATTTTCAGGATGCATTTCTCAAGATGAAAAAAATTTATTTCAGGAAAGCACAGCACCAGTTACAATAGGTAGAAAATCCCATTAGGTCATACACACTTGGATTTCAAGTACTTTAAATTTAGTCATATGAAGAAACAGTTGGGCAAATAGATGCACAAATTCCCCACTGATTTTATTCTGTCATAGATGAACATATTCTAAGGTTCTTGCCTCCATTAAATAGGCTAAATTATCTTTTCTCCTAAAATAAACTTCTCATTTGTAATTAACAATTTGTAAAACCATCAAGTAATGTACTATAGGAACAAGGAATGAGACTTCAACAACAACAAAAAACTATATGCAGAGATTTCTCTTGAGCTGTGCTGATCTTTTGAGACTGCAGTTTAATAATTCTCTTACAGGCAGGTAATCACTGAAAACCCTTTTCTTTACCAACAAAGATGCCAGAATACATAATACAGTATCAAAACACTTTTTACCTTGTTTTTCAGCTCTGAGAAGAAAGTTCATATTTTGCAGCATTTGATTGCTTAGGCGTAAATGATCTGAATAATTTTCACAGCTGCTAGAATTAGGAGTAGCTCTCAAGGTCCCCCACAAAAAATTCTGCATTTTAAGTAGTTTAAGAGAGATGTACGAAAACTCCGATTCTAACTTGGATGTACCATGCAGGACATGGAGTTCCTTATTCTGTGTAAAACTTTACACCTGACACTGTGGCAACCATGAGAATTTTCAAGTAATGATTCAGGTAGAAAATGGATAAATAAATTTTTCTTTAAAAAAATCTACAGATGTGCAGTGTATGCATATTAGAGACAGAACGAACAAGATTTACATGGTATAAATAGTGTTCATAATTTTCACTTGCTTTAAAATGAATTTGAAACTTTTATGGACAGCATTTTGCTTTTTAGGAAGATCAGACCTCCAAGTTGTTATTTATGAACTTCACAGACCTAAATGATTATTTTTTCTTTTTAAAGAAACAAGTAAATCTTAACTGCTTTACAATTAATATCATATTAATAGAATATACTTTTTTCTGCACATGCACAGTACTTCTGCACACATACAGGCTTCCAATATTTTGTAACTTTTGGAGCTAAAGGCAAGAAGGCAACAGAGCAAACACTGGATTGTTTCGACAACTGTGATTACAAGCCCAGGCTTCACAGAAGATTGAAGAGACTTGAGATTGCCTTTCTGTGAAAAAGGAGCCTTTCTCCAAAATTTAATAAGATATGGCCAGGGACAGTACCAATCCCACCTGTGATATTTACTATAGAAGGGCATAATCCTATCCACTGAAATAAAATACAAGCTATAGGAGAGAATACTAGGCTTGGCTTTCTAAAATTTAAAAAAATAATTTGTAATTTACCCGATTACTGCTGATTTGGCCAACAAGACTCACTCACAGTTTTGTTACTTGCAATGCTAGTATAACCATTATGAACTTAGACTTAATCTATACATGTAAACTGTATTATATATACTTAAAGTTATATCACACGTAACCTGCAGCAAGGCATAAACATTATGGTTATACCCTAAGCACAATGCACTTCTGTATGTAAAAGATGACTTATTTTACTTCCAAAACACATAATCCCAAATGTGCAAATAATATTCCCTTTGTTTCACCACTGGACTTGATGATGAAGGAAAGGTAGGATCACACAGTGTATGACTTTCCAAAACCAAGTTATGCTTTCTCCCTACCCATGTTGACACAGATACTCCAGAGAAGGAAGAAATGCATCTGCCAGGCTGTTTTCAGATGATCTGCTTAATCTTAGAATCAGAAACTGGAAACACACACCATGTATCATCCCACTCAATCTCATATGAAGATATGTTTTTGAAACATGAAAGCAACCACCTACCCTTGCCATTTGTTCTGCCAACTGTAGTCGTCCATCTAGTTCACGTCTGATCTGGGCTGCTTGCTCATCTCCATTATCCAACTTGGACAGAGAATAAAAATAAATGGTGAGAAATATGCACTACATTTTAACTTTATCGCAAGTAAAAAAAAACAATAGAAATGAATTGCACCCTTTTCGGCTTAAAATCAGTGAAACAGTAAGCTAATACATGGCTTTGAGTCTTACCAAAATGAAAGAAATGTAATGGCCACCAGTTACCCATAGCAGTCACGGTCTCTGAAGGGTAGCCAGCATTCCCTTGAGTTTTTAACACTCAGGCTAAACAGAAGCAGCCTTATTTCCTTATGAAAATAGCAGCTGAAAACATTTCTCCATGAATGAGAAACTGGACCAGAGACTGGCTTAGAAAATGTTCGCATGGAAATCTGCTCTTTGGTGCCATGAGCTCCTGTATAGGAATATATAGGTATTGGGGAAGAAAACTGTGTGGCTATGCTTTCTAAGTATAGTATTATTTCACTCACAGAGCTCTTTTCCCCCAGTATTGGCCAACTGCTTACACGAAAGCGTATCCCATTTTTGAGCCTCCAATATTGTCATACCTAGGGAACAGTCACGATTTAAGAACTGACTTCAATCAGGCATGTAAAGGGGAAGGACACATCTCTTCACCTCAGCAGAACAGCTGAGTCTCAACAGAAAAAGCCTTCCCAACTCATTTTTCACCTGTTTACTTGTTAAGGAGGCTTCACCTAAACACACCGACCTGCACGGCTGGTTAAGAGGAAGAAGCGTGATGCATCTGGAAAAGATCAGGCACAACATGCCTTCTTACCTGAATAAATGCCAAACAAGGACAAAGACAGAGTCCCAATGGAGGGTTCTCTCTGTCCCTAGGGCTAACCACAGACACGATGCGAAGTGCTGATACGACCCTAGCACATTTAGTATGCAGCTAAGGTTTAAGGATACCTGAACTGCTCTTCATGAAAAAACACTTAAATTGATTAGGGATGTAAACTGGGAAAAAATGGTTCTCTAACTAAATGACATCTTCAGCTAAAGAATGCACAATTAGTTTGGTAAATGATTGATTACATTAAACTAAGCTTTATAAGTAAGACCACTATTCAGTGCATCAGGCCAAACACATAACACCATCTCCTTTGCAATGCTCCTCAGCTAAATCCAGTAGATCTTACTGAACCAAGGTGCTCTTGAAAATTAGGCATTTTTTTCTTTCAAAATCCAATTTATAAAAAGGAATAATTAAAAATACACTACTCAGTACTTACAGGTCAATTACAGCATTATGTATAATGCAAATCTGACCACATTTAGCAACAGGATGAAAAGTTTTCCACTGCTAGTACGGAAGCGATGACAGAACATGCACTCTGACACCTGTGCAATCTGGCGTCTCACAAGATCTTTGCAGGAACTGATCCAGAGTACCAGAAAGCAAGAGAACAAAACCTGATGGTGTCCCTAAAAGAGACTCGAATTTGAACTAGAGACTAGAAGATGGATCATGTTCCAGACTGGAAGGGTCCTCCTGCTAAGTGTGTCTGTACATCTGTTCCTAGTTTGATTGTGAGCATAAATGGCAAGAGCATTCTCAATGAAAGCAAATATTTTAGGTTTTCAGAATACAATTACGTATTTCATATAAATTCCCAAATTTGTATTCTTCCATTTCTTAACAGAGTAAGAGACCGCTTATTGAACTTGTCACAGAGAATATTTCTAACTTCTATTTTCCTTTGTATTATAACCACATAATTTTTAAAATTATTTTTGTTTAATCAGTATGAAAGTCCATCTAATATGAAAAACAATTTTGTTTTCCTTTTTGGGCTAAGAGGAGGCCAACATTATTTTAATAATATATCCCATGACAGGCAATTACTTGAAAAATATCTGGTTGACGGTAATTTTGATGACTGAATTTTGATTTCTGCAAAAAGGAGGGTGTGGGAGAGCAGAATGAAGCTAAAACTTCCTCCTGTGTCAAGGCACAACTTAGATGGCTGTCTCTATTATTAACTCACTTGAAGAGGCAAAACCTTTTGTTTAAAGACTGATATTTAGTTATTTTCCATCTAAAAACACATTAAATGATCATTTAAGTTAATGAAGGTGTAACCTGGTTTTGTAAATCTTAACATTTTTTCCTCAACTATGCATTGGTTCACATTATCTGTTTGTACTTGAATACTTAAAAATATGCTGATTTCCCTACTTACTTATCTTTAAACTTCAGTCTTATTCCTGAAATACTCATACATTTTAATGGTTTTGTTAACACATGTATGGGATGATGTTTTGTAAGGTATGGAAAGAACCTGAAGAGGTGAAACACTGAAGAATGCTGCTTTACTTATAGAAAAAAGCCAAGGTGAGAATGACTGGTAGGTCTTTCACAGCTGTCCTAATAAGAAGTTGGTGATATTAGTATTTTTGCAGTATGGAAAATGAAGTGACAACAAGAAAAACAGTAACTTTGGTATCATGTTCCATGCAAGGTCATTCTCCTTGTTTTTTTTTCTAAATTCAACAAAATGCATGAAAAACAACTTTGCAAGCAAAGCAGTCCACTATTATAAATGTGTAATCAATCATTCTTTATATATCTACTGAATCTGAAGTGACAACAACAGTGAGACTGAGTAGATTCTGAAAATGCAGGTGCCATTTGGAATTTGTTAGTTGTGTCCACTTTTCTATGTAGGGAAGACACTTGATACAACCCACTGTATGGTTGGGAAATGGTTACAAGGGTTAGCATTAAGTGTACCCTTTTCCTTGATTCCTTATTCATGGATCAAACCCGTACCCAAGACATCTGTGGAATACACAGCTATGACAACCATTGCAGTAATTTTCAAACTGTTAAGTAAAAACTAGAAAAGCATATGACACTATGCACAGAAATTAATACATATGTAACATTGCAGAATAGCAACTCAGATACTTCTCAGTATTGCAACTGAAATTTGGTTAAAAAAAAATCACTAATTGGTACTCACTTAAAATTCAAGCAAAGGGTTTTTGTTGTTGTTGGTTTTTTTTTTTTTTTTTTTTTTAAAGAATAATTGGCACTTACATGGCATCACATAATGCTTCCCACCTTTATGAAGGCATGTTTTCTAAAAAAAGTTATGTCCTTAGAGATTATTTTAAAAGAGGGTACATGTAAATTCCATTTAATAAAAACATTCCAGCTTTCTGCAATGGTAGTAATTATACACCATAGCTATTTACTGACTGCACCAACACTAGAGATGCTCCTCATGTTGCTTAAACCTCATATAACCAATTGGTCAGTATTTTAGCAGCAGGGGACCTCACTACAGAAGACTCTACAGACACCAGAAATCTGTTTTCTGTATAATACACATTAGAAGTCCTGACCAACCAAAGCAATAATTCCCCTAAATGCCATATATCTGGCCCCCAAAACCTGTAAAACCTAGACAAAGACACTGACTCCCCTTCTGAGGGCTAGTTAATTCAGTAGGAAAATTCCCAACAGACTAAGAGCATGAATAAGACAGCTGTGTCACTTGTGCCCTTTCTTTTAGCAACAATGATTATATGGATTTTAAAAGCTTCTTCAGAAAAACCAGTAGTTATGAATGACTACGCTTGGGTGAATAAGAAGCTACTTTTTATTAAAAGTGGTAGCTCATCACCTTTTTTTTTCCCTAATGGTGTTATATAAAAAGAGCTTTCTAAAATAAACCTGCCACCATTCGACATCAAGCTATTAATTCAAAAATGTTTTTATTCGTTAATGCTTGAAGTTGCCTTTATTTTTTCTCATTCTGAAAAGGGCAATCATTTTTATTACAAACCTCTTTATTAGTAGAGATGGAGTGGGAACATCCTCAATATGCAAGTTGCCCAACAATTCTTATAAAGGATGTTTTCAGTTGCTTGTATGTGTCAACTTCTGAAAGACTGACTGAAGTTTTCTACTCCAAATTTCTGCTTTAGTAATTTCAACGAAAAGTCTCCATTACTTCTGAAGAGGCCAGGGAAGACAATACATTGCTTTATCCATAACAAGAAAAATGGTGACCAAAGAGCTCTAGCACCATCTTGCTTTCCAGTGAGGATTTGAAATTTAGCAGGGGCACATCTGTGAAAATCAGCTCAATTCTGGTCAAGTTATGAACCTTTGAAAAAATGAAGTTTGCAGCAGTCACGCTGCAAACAGCCACTACCAGAGGCTAAATCAGATTCAGCATTGAGATTCATCTTCAGGTCATGCTGCTGTCTGTCTTGAATATGCATGGAGTCTACTCTCCTCAGATTATTTGCTCATTTAAGAAAGACTGTAAGCTTATCAGAGCTAAAAATCACTATTTGGATCAACAGCATGATATCTTGCTTGACAAACTGTTGTTTAATTTGTGTGCCTGAGCAGCACAGAGCAGAAATACATCAGAATGAATTAATGTTTACATACTTTAAAAGGTTGGAAAAGACTGCACACTTTTTGATTCCTATGTAAATCATAACTTTTTAGGAAAAAATATTACTCAAAAGACTGTAAAATATTTGGTTATTTTGGTGCAAAAGAAAAATGGTACACTGGCAGAAAATCTAGTTAATGTGCAAGAGCAACTTAAGGTGAAAAAGGTACTAATCCTGCCAAGAGGTACTGCACTAAAGCCCATGGCACTCATTTGCATTCCTCTGTATACAAAGTAAGTCAGATATCCTTTGCCCAAGAAACAAGACCAGTTTGAGTATGGAGGAATACTGACCTGCTGCAAGTTATTGTTCTTTACATTCACAAGTGCTCAAACTAACTGATAGTTCCTCCAAGTGACTATTTTATTAATCTTCGGTTAGCTTCCCTGCAGCTTTCTAAGTCACAGTAACATCAATGTGAAATTACATGTATGTGCTGGTTTTGACTAGTATAGAATTAATGTTCTTCATAGTAGCTAGTATGGGGCCATGTTTTGGATTTGTGCTGAAAACAGTGTTGATAACACAGGGATGTTTTCGTTACTGCTGAGCAGTGCTTACACAGAGTGAAGGCCTTTTCTGCTTCTCACCCCACCCCACCAGCGAGGAGGCTGGGGGTGCACAAGAAGCTGGGAGGGGGCACAGCCGGGACAGCTGACCCCAACTGACCAAAGGGGTATTCCACACCATATGACGTCATGCTCAGTATATAAAGCTGGGGGAAGAAGAAGGAAGGGAGGGACATTTGGAGTGATGGCATTTGTCTTCCCAAGTAACCGTTACACGTGATGGAGCCCTGCTTTCCTGGAGATGGCTGAACACCTGCCTGCCGATGGGAAGGAGTGAATGAATTCCTTGTTTTGCTTTGCTTGAGTGTGCAGCTTTTGCTTTATCTATTAAACTGTCTTTATCTCAACCCATGAGTTTTCTCACTTTTACTCTTCCAAGTACCCATCCCTCCGGGGGGGGGGGGGGGGTGGGGGTGGTAACTGAGCAGCTGTGTGGGGCTTAGTTGTCAACTGGGGTTAAACCATGACAATTTGCCTGCCCATAGCAATACAAGTTTCTCTACATTTAATGACTAAATTGACAGTTCACATATCTTAGGACTTGCTCTTATTTCTGTAACACAAAATCCAAAGTCATTTTGCCCTGTGTGACAGTAATGGTCATTTTTTCTTTACAGCTACTTTTTGCCACACGTAACCAAGTCTGGGCCCTGCTGAGCTGACAGGTTATTTGTGGATGCCCACATGAGGTAACCTGCAGGGTCCATCCCTGGCTACTGTCTGACAACCAAGGGAAAAACTGTCAACATACACCAAATGGAGTAATGGGCTTGGAATAAAAGTGTTGTGATTATATAATGCTGAAAAAACCCCCGGATTTCTGGAAGTAACTAATGGCATCCAGCAGCAAGGCTGGAAGAGAAAGCAAATGCCAGAGAAGTCCTAGTGCTCAATTTCGGTTGTCAATCAAGCAAGCAGCAAGCAGGCAGTAGGTTAGCAGATGCAAATACAGGCGTTTTTCAGACCGTTGTCCTTGCTACCCTTCTCTCTGACTCTGAAAAAAGGAGTTTTGCTTCAGACGGACCTGCTGCCTCTAAGACCCACAGGATTTGTTCCCATTCTTATCTTTATACAGATGGAATTGCTCTAAAGGAACAGACTGGAAAAAGATTAAAGGTGTCTGTAATTCTTGGCAGCATTAAGGAGCTGCCGTGCGCTGAACACAAACAGCCTCTGGAGATTCCCAAAGTTTCCCAAGCTTGTGAAGCAAGATTAGCAGCTACATATGTAAAAGTACGAGGATCACTAACTTCCAAATCAGGCTAAAAACAGAGCACCCAACTCCAGTCTACAACAGCAGACACTTTTGGACATGAATTCAACAGGACTTAACTTCGGAAGAGCAAAGTCGTGACAGAAGTAAATTGTTTCCACTTCCTATAGGAGGAAAAAACCAGATTTGGTTAAAGGGCAGGACGTGTGAAGCTTTCTAAATGGATTCTGCTGGACTTTTTCATAAACCTTCTGCCTCCTGTTTCACAACAAGAAAGACACAGCTGTAAAAACAAAGAAAATGTAGTCACTCCTCTATTTCAGAGGAGGCTACGCTGTTTAGCATGAATTTTAAAATCTTTTCTGTTCCTTGTGTATAGATTATAGAGTGGATTAATTCAGATTCATAAAACAGATTAATAAAATGATATTTAAAAACTCTCATGTTCTCTGCATGCTGCAAAATCCCTATCATGTATCACGTAAATGGCTATCCTGATGGCTGACCCTGCCTGTGTGATGGTGAAATCCTGTGGATTTCCCACAGAACTCTGCAAAAGAAAATCTTTAAAAACTCAGTTCCTAAATCTTCCTCTCTCCTCTTCCCAACTCGCTCCTTTTCCCAGTCAACACACACACACAACAAAAAATTGCTAGTTTGGGCAAATAAACTCAGAGATGGGCAAGCAAACTTTGCTTCTATGTTGCACAAGCTCTGAGTGAAATATAAGAGAAAGAACGTCAGAGACAGAAAATCCGTTAATGGTTAAAATAAAGGAGGGAAAACCCACTTATTTTTGGAATTATTTCTCTTGTGGAACACCACTATGCATATTTTCAGCCAATTCTAAGTCAAAAGCCAAGCTCAGCAACCACTGAAAGCATTTCTACTTTCAGTCTGTCTGCAGCAAGTAGACTTGTAAAAGCTTTCAGGTCCAAAGCCCATATGAGGTGTTCTAACAACATTTCACAATGCACCATCAGGCCTCACAGCCTTTTCTTATCGATTTTCCTCTAATAGAGCAGAACAAGATTGCCTTTCAGGCAACTGGCCAAGGTGATCACTCAGTTTTCCTGCAACACAGTGCCAGCAAAAAGCTCAAACATCAGTTTAAATTAATCTGTTTTAATACAAATGCCTATTGACTACTATAATTTTTCTTTATCTTTTTTTTGGGGTGGGAGAGCAACAGTTTTACAGTAATGTAAATATCAAAATTAGGATGGAGACGGTACAGATGAACAGAGCAAGCAATTAGCACATCACTTCTTCTGTAGCCACTATTGTTAACAACAAGTAATAACGCAGATAAAGAGCAAAGCCAGTCAACAGTCAAATATTCTACAGTGGCTTCAGTTGGATTAAAAAAAAATAAAAAAAAATAGCATAAAATCAACGCTTTCAAAAGCTGTGCCTGAGTACCTTCAAGGAGCCCATTAGATATAACACCTCACTCAAAATTTTCTTACAAGCTCTATATAACGCCAGAAGCTCAAAATTTGCTTATAAGCTCTACATAAACCCAGAAGCACAGTCTCAGATGGTGAGAAGTTTTGGTCTCTGCAATATTTTTATAAAGTTCTGAACCTGCCTATGTAATTTCAATGTTGATTTGTATATGTACAACTGATTAAGGCAGCAGGAGATACCATTTATACTAATTGTTTGTACTAATTAATTATAGTGATAATATATTTGTACAAAACAGTTATAAAAATATTAAAACAAACCAAAACATAAAGCCAAGATTACTTTAATTAATTCAATGAAAAAAAACCAATTTCAAAATTTACAAAAACAAAAGTGAAAACTACACAATTTTAAAATCTTGGGCTTTTTTCCAAGGACAGCTTTCCATTCACTTTGGTAGTTTCCAAAATAATCAAGGCTGAGACTTTGTGTTCTGGTTTTGGCTGGGACAGAGTTAATTTTCCTCCTAGTAGCTGGTATAGTGCTGTGTTTTGGATTTAGCATGAGAATAATGGTGATAACACACTGGGGGTGGTTTAGTTGATGTTAAGCAGTGTTTACACTAGTCAAGGACTTTTTCAGCTTCCCACGCTCTACCAGGTGCACAAGAAGCTGGGAGGGGACACAGCCGGGACAGCTGACCCCACTGACCAAAGGGACATTCCATACCATATGGCACCATGCTCAGTATATGAAGTGGGAGGGAGTTGGCCGGAAGGCAGTGATTGCTGCTGTGGGACTGGCTGGGCATCAGTCAGTGGGTGGTGAGCAATTGCATTGTGCATCACTTGTTTTGTATATTCTTTTATCATTATTATTATTACTATTATTTTCTTTTATTTCAATTATTAAACTGTTCTTATCTCAACCCATGAGTATTTTTTTCACTTTTACTCTTCTGATTCTCTCCCCCATACCATCAGGGGGGAGCGAGCGGCTGTGTGCTCAGTTGCTGGCTGAGATTAAACCACAACACTTTGATATGGCATTTCCTTACATTCAAGCTTTGAAAACATTAGAAAAGCAGAGTCTAGAGTTTCAGTACCAGCTGAAAAATTCTCTCACTAATAGATTTCAGTTTATTCAGGGACTACCAATACCAAAAACCCCAGGAAAACCTTCAATGAGACTTAAAAATGAACAGGAAAGGACAGACATACAGTATTCAAGCCAATCAGAATATATGTAATGGGAACAGTTTAAAAAGCATATTAAGCCCACTCAAAACTTAACATAAAGTATATGTTCATAGGTCAAACTTTCAGTGTATGTAGCCAACACTGTGAGAAGACATTTGAAGAATTAAATACATACCATGTATTACTGAGAACATCTCTAGCAAGAAACAGTTTATTTTACACTATGTACAGATGTACAATGCAACTTTATTCAGTGACCATTTCCCTAACAATCATCTTTCATATGTGACTGCTATTAACCTTTTAGAGAAACTGTACAAGTTAAATGCCTTTTATCAACAGCTAACTTGATTAAACTTGGCAGAAAACCTTAGTCAAAATGATATGTCCCAACTAGGAAAGAATAATCCAATCTTTAAAAAGATGAGCTTCAAAGGATTCTTCAAATGCAACATATATCCTCTATTTAATATTATCCTTACTGAAGAAAATCAAAACATAAATTAATGGTTCAAAATTTGTCCTAGCCCAAATTAAAATGTAGGCCTCCATATTTTATTGCATATTTTCATACTGACTGGAACCGATACTTTGTGAAGAGGACACTTGGAAAAGTAGCGCAAATGTCTTTGCATAATAAAGAAGGAGTTTTTTGTTTGTCTATTTCAACAGACCCCAGCACTCTGGTTATCTACATGGGCTGAGGAGACAGTAGGGCTTCCCAGCCAGGATTTTCACTAATTGATATGCATGGTCTTTTCCACAACACATTGTCATATCATTGTTCTGCATCGATTGCCCAAATGAAGCATTTTTTCCATTTTATTTTAGATCACTGATGTGAAATTAAAATTGCTGGTCTGCTAAACTAAATTTCAAGACTTAAAAGATCTGTTTCTCTTCTTGCCCAAACCTTGACATGTGGTTTGTAAATAAATAAATAAAATTCAATAACGCACACAAATCACGTTTTTGCGTAGGTGTTTAGATGATAACATTTGAAGAAAGTCTGCTAAGCCCTCATATTTACAGAGGAAACCACTCTGTTACAATACTGAGTCTGCTGCTAGTTTTTCCTCTGATTTCATGCAAAGATAAAAGTTGAAGCTTTATTTGGTTCACAGAGGCTGTTAATTATGCAATGGGGGGTTTCAGTGAAAAAGATACACTGACCTAGATACAAGTATTTTAAATATTTATGCATAGCAATCTGTTTAGACATCAAGGAGAGAAAAATCAGACAGCAGGTACTTAGACTGTTAATGATTTGTCTTTAGCTAGTGTTTCTTGGATTGTATTTTCATGAGAGCAGTTCTCTGTATTAGAGACTCTTTGCATAGCCTTAAAATTATTGTATTACTTGGACTTTACTCCCAGCAGATTCTGAGAGGGAAAAAAACATTGAAAATCAAATTAAAAAAGGAAATTCCAACATTAAAAAAATCCAGAATTTTATTTTATTCATAATAAAAATGGTTTTTTATTTCATATCAGTGTTGATACACTGTCACAAGCTTGTCCATAAACGCCATGATTCTGGTGCTCTTCTGACTTTCCCCGCAGTGAAGAGAATCAAGATATATCAATTTTATGTATTGTATAAACACGGATGTATATGTACACTGATTAGAATATTGACCAACAACAGTTTCACTACATCGATGCCCTTTTCTGCAACGACAGGCTCTTCAATCTTGCTTAGTTTCCTTCAACATTCACTTCAAATTATTTTTGTAGCAGAGGCTCTATTCTATAAAGCGGAATCCCAGAATTGCAAACCATGCCTCTTTCTCCAGTTTTGTTTTGGTCTTGGTTGTAGCTCCACTTGTCATCTTAATGCAACTACAACCCACTTCCTACACAAATAGTGGCCCCTACTCAAAGAGACTAGATAAAAAAGCAGGAAATTTAAGTATCCCTCTAGTTGTACATATCTAGCAGCCACCGTGGACAGTGAAAATAGTATACGTGTAACCCTTTGCATGATTCTTGCTTGTCTGTTTTCAAAGAGTGGTTCATATCCCACAGCACTTATTCCAATGCATGCTTAAAAGTAATATGGCTGTTGCTTTCATAAGCACTGTCTTCATGCACTTTCCATTAGGTAAACCATCAGGATTTAAATAATAAAACTAAAAGCTATTCAATTAGTTTATCCTATTTTTACCTATATTGCATTTATAAATTGTTCAAAAAGAAATCCAAGAAGAATCTATTTACTTTAAGCTTAATGCAAGCCAAGACCCTTGGCTTTCCCAAGGAAATGACGGGTAGAGATGCAATAAAGCCTGCATAAAACAAGACAGATTATTTGTTTTAAAGCTTAAAAGCATATACAGGCAATTGAAAGAAACTGAGGCTGGTAAACTGATAGAACATTTAGTTTACAGAAGCCATTCCGCTTCTACAAATCAGTCCTATAAGAATTAAAAAAAGAAAGAATTATAAATACTGCTTTATTCTAAATTGCTCACTTTATAAACTACTGATTTACATATTGTTTTGGCATTTTGACCAACCTCCTAAAATGATGCTATTTTTCAAATAGTAAAATACATAATTATACATATGTGTAATTCTTGTTTCATCCCCCAAATTTTAAAGGAAATATCCTCCTATTTTCTCTCTGGATTATACAATCATCTTGCATGTGACGGATATAAGAAACACCCTGTTAGATCAGACAAATAGTCCATTCAGCCCAGAACTGTGTATGCCACAGTGACAGCTGCCGAGGATATTTAGGGAAAATGCTGGAGCTCAGTTGTTCTCTGAAGTGCCTTACTCTAATGGTAGCTGTGGAGCCCGAGGAAGTGAGAGGGATGTTACAGGGTACATCCAGGCCTAGTCCTATTAGCATCAATTTATGGACCTGTTCTCCACGAACTTGTCCAAACCCTTTTGAACCTTCCGCTGCTGTCTGCCCTCATTGCTCCCCATGACAAAATGTTCTGGAAGTTCTCCAAAAGCCAGATAAGGAAGATTTGCATCCATTTTAAATCTCCTACAAACTTCCTTGAGTGTCCCAGTTTCTACTCGTGTGGCATTTGGTGAACGAAGGTACACATTCACCTTGGCCACTGCCTTCATAAGTTTCTAAACCTCAGCCATGCTACTCCCTGTCAACTTTCTCACCTCCAGACTGAAGAGTTTCAACCCTTTCAGTCTCTCGTCAAAAAGTAGCTGTTTCATGATTTTTAATGCCACCCTCTAGTCCTCATTGACCTCCCCTATATCCCTGAGACAGGGAGACCAAAGCTGCACACAATACTTAATGTATGGGCATAAGAAGGTTACATACAGCAGGAAAACAATGCTACTGTTGCGCACAGAAGTAATGTTTCACTACAGGGAAACTGAAAGTGTCTTTCTCGAGCTGTAACTGCCCATGCTCAGTTCAGCATTTGTGGGCGTGCGCTCGTTTATTTCTCCTCTGATGTATTACCTTATGTTTAGCTACAGTAGAGCTTATCTGTCACACTTTTGCCCATGCAATTTTGTGAGGCCCTTCTGGAATTCCCTGCGACTACAGCAACATTAGAGTATCCAAAACAGTTTAGTATCATCTGTAAACTCTGAGATTTCCCTTACACTGCCTTCTCCAGGACATTCATGAAGATGTTGAATAAAGATGCAACACTTCTAAATATACTGAATCAGATAGAAGCCACACTTAAAATCTCTAGGAATCAATCAAAAAGAAAACAAAAGAAATCTTCCCCCCAAACCTCCTTCCAAAATATCAAGACTGCACCATAAAAACACTACCATCAGGCCTTGGATATTTAAGACAGAACTGGTCATTCAGCAAAAAGTGTCATGAGCTGATGACATGTCAGCCCATTGGCTGTTTAAGAACAGCACTGGTTTTAAAACAACAGGTATTAACATTAAACTCCAGGAGCCACATTAGAATGGGTAGAATCACATTAGGATCCACATTAGTGACTCGGTAGCAGACTACAGAAAAGAAAAAAATGTTAGCACAGCTCAAAAACGTCACTACAAGCAATGGGAATTTCTGCCTCTCATTCTCTTAGCGTTTGTGACAATTGCACAGATCAAAAGCCAAAACCCAGGTTTGTCCTTCTTTCTGGTCGAGACTACAATATTCAATGACGTCTGTTGGACAGGACGAAAACCTGAGGAAAGCATGTTGTGCTGAGAGAGAAGGAAGGAAAATAATGGCAGGTTCTTACTGTTTACAGATCCAATCACTCTCAATATTAAGAAGATAAATCAAGGATGTGGATGCAAAGCATCACTCTCTTATTAACAGGAATGGAAAATTAAAGATCTGTAATATGTCATACTGTAAACATATTTTATCCAACTGTATCTCGTTTTTCACATCCAGGTACTGGAGTTCAGGGATGCTGTCAAGATAGACTCTGCACACTCATCACAGCACTGTGTCTTCCACAATGTAAAAGTCAAACTCTTCAGTTGTTCCTAACTATGTAAAACACCTTCCACCCCAACTTTGCAACCACAAAATTATAAATATCCACACACAGAAGAGTTTAACTTTTACTTATTTTCCGCTCAAGTCTTTGCCTTGTATTTGTATGGGTGTTCATCCTACCGCTAGGCAGTGAAAAAAGCTTCAGAGCTATGCAATCCAAATAAAGTATCTTTTAAGTCAGAAACCTAGGGTCCCTAGGTAATCAATGGAGAGACAGAGAAGCCTCCAGAGAGTTATTAAAAACACTTAAGCAGTTATCTACATGTCTACCATAAATACTGTAGAGGTCCCAACTGCACTGGTAATCTCTGGTAAGATGATTGAAGAGATGGATGTTCATATTCTCCCTCTCACATTCCCCCGGATCCTGCTGAAATAGATATTGGCTGTCTCCTTCAGTACAAGTTGCTTTCAGGTTCTGGCTAGGGAATACCCTCCCACATCCACCCTAACCAGAAAGTGATGGGCCTTAAAAGAGCTATGACTCATGTCCTGATCCTCCTTAGAAAAACCCTCCAGCTCTCCTCCTCTCCCACCACCTGCACAGAGATTACCATATCCAAGACAACCCAAAGATTAGCATGCAAACCTTGTTGGTATATGCATATTTATGTCCTATAATACTAAATGGGCTCACAGTGTTTTGTATTTTCCTAAAATTATCCTTGCTTCAGAAGGAAATCCCCTTTCTTTTTTGCTTACCCTCCTTACTCTCCAAAAATATCATGCACAATGTTTTCTTGCCTTATTAATCACTGATTAGATTTTCCTTGGAGTACTGAAACCAAAGGGAATATATGCAAATAGGGCAATAAATGTTAATGAGCATTGCATTAAGTAAGCAAAAACACCTTGAATGTCATGCCAATATTTTTCCACAAATAATTATACGTGGCTGACTTAACTAGATAGAAAACTTAAAATTCAGGCTGACAACTCACAACTGAAGCACTGATTTATCACAGATTTTCAAAAAACTGTGTATGATGTTACTTTCAAATGCACCGTGAAAAAAAAGCACCCCAGACCAAAACACTCAGTTGCTTATAAACAGTTCTTCTTTCAAATAGGCAAGATGTTTCTATTTAGTTGAAAGTCTGCATTTGTATTTAAATATATACAATATCTGAGCATTTTAATAATAACATTTTTTAAAAACAGCTAATAATTTCTTCAAGAAAAACTATTTAAGATAATCACTGGAGAGAAAGATATACTACTGAAGCTGTTTGTAAATATGATGGAGAGAAGCTAGAAATGGAATCCCATTTTCTCCCTTTCTGTTCAATACCATAGCATCAGCTGGAGAATGTTCTGTATTGCTACCTTTTTCTAGAAGTCAGTGGTATTAGTGATGTGTACATACTTATCCATAAAAAGAAAAATCCCAAATAGTTGAGTAAGGACTGAAAAATAGATGTCATCTAGAGGTTAATGTATAAGAAGGCAAGCTTCATCTACAGGTTTGTGTTGCATCATGAAAAATGGAATTCCATATCTATGAAGGTTCTGTTTAAAAATCCTCCCATGGTCAGGGCATGTAGAAAGCTCTCTTTCCATGTGTATACTCTAGATACACAATAAGATATGACCAGCTGTTCTCCTGGATGGAGAACTGTAACCTGCTACTTCTATCAAGCAACCTGTTTACACAGTACTCCAAGAAACCGTTCTAAGTTCTTTCCTCACATCAATTTTCTTTCAAACCAACGGAGAGGTTGAAAAATTTCTAAGGTGACCACAGCCAGATCTTCACCAACTCTCTACTCCATTCATTCCCAAAAGTGAGGAGTTATGTGGACTGTATTAATCAAATTGTTTTCACTTTCCTACTATTCTTCATGCTCAGGATTAATAATGAGTACAACAGGATTCTTGGCTGCAAGGTGAGAGTAAGAAAGAGCTCATGTTTGGAGTGAGGTCCAAAAGAAAACATATTATAGATTTCAGTCTATATTCTGTTTACTTAATGATCAGGAAAAAGACCTTAACAAGGAAAATGAAAAAAATATTGCTTAAAAGCATGTAGCTAGTAAGTCCTTAAAATGGGGAACTTTTTTTTTTGTGATGCAAGAAAAGAGCCAACATCTTTTTTACATTACAAACAACTGTTACTCTACTGGAATAAGACTTTGTAATCAGAAAATTCCCATGTTTACAAACAACTTCACTGGTAACACTTCTTAGAACACAGATCAGAGAACACCTCATACACCAGTTATCCCAAAAGCAGGATGAACTCTATTTAGCCCAGCCTAGAAACATATTTCTCCAACTTACTAGAAAACACCTCTAGTGACAAAGACTCCATATGCTCTCTAAGCAGCCAACTCTAAATGTTAGTTGAGGATTTAAGAAGCCTCATACAGAGCTCAGCTGAATAGTAAGGAAGGGTCTACTTGATACTACTGTCTAAGTTCCATTGCTTGGCTAGATCTCCACTGACTGTAACAAGGGTTTGATACCTAGCAAACATAAACCCAGTAATAGTTAGGTGTTTGCATCAAGAAATGTGTACCATTGTCAGCACCTCCTACCAACATTCTCTTAATTTTTGTTCTAAGTACAAGACACAGCACTATAGAAACATTGGTTAGACAGGCAATTTTGAGGTTATTAAGTCCAGCTTCCTACTTGGTAACAGTAGATGAGTCAGCTGTGGCTATGTTAAAGCCAAGTTCTGAAAAACTCCAAGATGGAGATTCCACAGCTTCTCTGGCTGACATGTTCCTTTGCTCCACTACCTTCGTACTGAAGTTTTCCTCTAATGATCATTCTGAATCTCCCAAGTCACAGCTTGTGACAGTTAACTCTTGTTATACCATCTGCTACTACACAGTAATACCTCTGTCATTTTTGTCTTTGAAATGTACCTCCAAGTTGCTTGTGGCAGGCTGCTATTAGACCACCCATTAGACTCCTCTTTGCCAGGCTACAAAAGTCTAGCTCCCTCACCACGGCCAGGCAGAGGGGAAAAACAACTCTTTCAGTCTCCTAACCATGCTTCTTCTAGCGTAGTCCAGCATTCTCTCATCTGCAATTAAAGGACATTGTTGGATCTTACTGAACCTGGCAACCATCCTGCACACCTTTGACCCCCCCATGCCATGCCATGCTTTTTAGCAGGGCTGCAATTCAACCAGTTGGTTCTTAGCCCATAGTCATGCCCAGTTACCCTGCCCAAGGTGCAAAACCTTCTGGTTCTCCTTGATGAACTTCACGAGGTTTCTGTTAGCTTAATGCTCAAGATCACCCTTAACCATTCGGCATAACAGCTGCATCACCCTCCCCTTCAGTTCAGCACTGTCCACAAATTTGCTGAAGATACGCTTTGTCTCATCATCCGAGCTGTCAATAAAAATACTTAACAATAATAAACTCCAGAGTACTGTGTCCCCAGCTACCAACTGAGCTTTTAAACCACTGCCCACCATCCTTTCAGCATAGCGACCTAGCCAATTTTCAAGCCCTCTAACAGACAACTTGTCCAGACCATACTTTTGAACTTACAGATCTGAATGAGGTGGACGATGATGTTAAAAGCCCTACTGAAGTCAAGGTACATTACCATCCACTGCTATCCTTTTTAACATAGCTAGTCATTTCATGAAAGAAAGCAGTCAGGTTGGTCAGGCATGATTTGCCCTTGGTATCCATGTAAACTAACAATGATTACCTTTATGCATGTGAAGATGGTGGATTGTAAGAGGTTGTGCTCCAGTCTTTCCAGGGACTAAGGTAATACCTATAATTCTCAAACTTTCTGGACAACAATATGGTTTGTTCCTGAGCTCTTTACGCTTTCTGAAGAAATGAGCCCACTCCTGGGCTCTCCTTTTCCTCACATGGCAGCTTCTCAAGGGTCTCTGCATAGCAATTCTTTAAATAGAGGGTAAGTTCACAGCTTACCTTCTCAGCCTTCCTCCAATTCCTGAACTGTCAACTGGTGATTTCTGCAGCCCAGCTGCCACCTGTGGTCACATCCACCCCCAACTGTTCCCTGTTTGTGAGCAGCAGGTCAAATAGAGTAATAATCCCAACTGCTCCTTTTGCTTTTGTGTTCAGAAATTATCACCAACACAGTCTAGAAACTTCCTTAATTGCTTGCACAATGCCATGTTACCTTCCCAGCAATTTGGTGGCAGGTGTCTGAAATCCACCATGAGGATCAAGGCCTGGCATTGGGACATTTCTCTTAATTTTTTCTTGATAGCCTCATCTTCTTATTCAGGTGGTCAGTAACTGACCCTCACCATATCATTAACAACATTACTTTCCCTTCTGATATTGACCCAGAGACTGGACTTTTTGTTTGTTGCCCAAATAGTGCAGATGCTACAGTGTAGGCATTAGTGTAGACACATTTACGAATGCTCTCCTTTCTGAGAAGGAACATTATTGTCTCCTTTGTAGCCTTCTACCATATGTATTAGCTCCTTATCATCTAAAAAACTTAGTTTAAAATCCTCCATGTTAGGTTAACAATCCTGTCAACAAACGTGTACATGCTTTCTTGTCAGATTCATTCTATCACTTTTTACTAGTTTTTCTCAAAACCAGGTGCTACAACCAAAGGTCAAAGCCTGACTGATGACATCACTTATGCAGGTTGGATGTGTCACCCTGGGCCATCTTTGCTCTCAGAGTCTTACAGTCACCTTTGATCTCCTCAAGGTCATGTTACTGGTGCTCACACAGACAAGCAGCAAGGGGCAGTAGCTGGAAGGCTGGATAGGCCTCAGCAATCTCTCTGCAACATCACAGATCCAGGCTAGAAGCAAGGAAAAAGGTATGGCCAGCCAATGGGTGCTTTTGTCCTGGACAGGGTGAAGTCACCAAACACTTAACACTTGTTGCTTCCTCTTTGTGCTTTGGTCCCAATCGCATGACCTGAGGTGTCCAACATGTATTCCTCCACAACAGGACTCACTCATCGTCCTCTGCTGCCAGGGTCCTGAACCAGTTTTCTAGATGAACAATTGCAAAGAGACAGGGAGCTCTTTCCTGCTGTCAGAAGTTACAAGCTTCCAGCTTCCACCCTCCTGGAAACATGGGAATGGGAGGAAACTACTAAAATTAAACACGTGGGAAAACATCAGTTACAAAAAGTCTGCTATCCATATGTAAAACATAGTAGTTGCTCCAGAATGGTAAAATTGGAATACTGGTCAGATAAGTTTCTCTAAGGAGGCATAGGTGTTTCAGGCACCTCAGGCTGTCTCCAGTCTTCTGCGGAAAGACACAGTATGGGGAGAAGGCTGAGCCGGATTGATTGGAGCATGATTTTACAGTGCTTCTAGGAATAAAACAAAACCACTCTAGAAATTGTGTGTACCTTTGGAGGCTCTTTCAGGCATGGCTCAGTATTATATTCCCTCATTTATGGGCAGTCCTAGTGTTCCCACATTAGAAAAGCTTGGCACTGCATTACCAGTTAGGAAAACAGTTTATTCAGAGGTGATGGAGGGATTGACTCTTCCCTTACTTCATTTGCAAAGGGATATTTCTTCTGTCATAGCCCTAGAGCACTTACCATACAACTGCTCCTTTCAACAGCAGCTGGAAGTCAACATATCTACTAAATAAGTAGCTTCAATTTTATATCAGATTTTTCTTGTTTATAGCTAAAATGCCTGGAAGTCACTTTATTTTTCTGTTATCTCAAGAAACAGATTCGCATAGAGGACACAAAGTACAGATGAATCCTATTTCTATTCTCCTCTTACTCTTCCCCTTCCTAGAAGGCTTTAAGCTTTAAGGCTACTCTACTCGTGTTACTGACCAAAAAAGGGTTATTTCAGATGGCTTGAGAATTTTTAATGCCTGTAGCAGAAAATTAAAATGAAGATAACCTACCTACCTATAGAAGACCTACAGAGAGAGAAACAGGCACTTTCTTGTAAACATGTCAGAAGTTTGAAAGGATGAACATCTAATCACAAAGCAGACAGCCTCAGCACTGACACCAGACTGAATCTGGATGATATGATCAACTAACTTTGAGTCTTGTAATATAAAATATTGGAATAAATGAAATGCCAAGGAGCATCTCCCTGCATGACAGCTCTTCTGTTGAGAATCAATCCTCTTTCGGGGTGAGAGGGTGTCTGGGATGGACAGCCTGGAAGATTAGAGATTGAGAGATTAGATCCTCGAGATTAGGACAGCCTCAGCAGAGGAGACAGCTGAAAAGATGACCTGAGAGTTCTCTTGGTTTTAGGACAGCCACAAAAACACCTTCCTAGAGGATAAAAAATAAACACACAAATTATAGCATATTCAAAGAGAGCTGCAGATCTCTCAGTCATTTTACATACACCATTGTTCTTGCATAGGACAGCCTATCCTCTAATACAGCTGTGCTTTGATATTTCTGGTTAAAATATGTATCTACTGTATATATTAGCTGGCTCACTTCCAAATTTACCTGCATCTTTCCCTTTGGAGTGATTTGGGTGCAGGAAGCCATATGAACCTTGTCCAGCCAGCCAGCTGCAAAGAAACTTCTTCTCAAGAAGGGAGAGCTAAGAGGGTTCTCCCTTAAAAATTTCAAAAATTGGGGAAAAAAGCAGCTAAGCTTCAGAAAAAGACATTCAGTACCAGTGAGTGAGGGTGATACAGAAACACAGGCTCATTCTTTTCCTGTGTCTTTTTCAGCTGCTTCTGCTGGCTTCACACCGGCTCCTGAAGACACCTCAGAGGATGAAAAACCTTGGAGAGGAACAAACCTAAACAATCAAATTGATCCTTGGGATGGAAGTGACTGTTCTAAGCAAAACTGCTTTACTTTGAATTGATAAAGAGGGAATACAGGATAACACCATGTCTTAAGCAGAACAGGGGACAAATTCATGCTAAGGGTCATTAACTTATTCAGCTTACTCACAAGCATTCATTCAAATGCACATATAAGCTAGGAATCAGACACATGAATAAACTTAATCATCAGTCTGGAAATGTGGCTGTAAAAATTACTCGTTTTCTATTTATTTACCTGAAGACACAGAATCTCTCCTTAAAAACAAAAAACATTTTTTTAAAAAATGCTACAGCCTTTGTGAGAAAAGATTTATTTTTATTGCTTAATACCAAACCGGAGGAATTTTACCCTCAGCTGGTAATATTAAGCAAGATGAGTCAAATGCACTGGTGATGTTAATATAAGTGCAAGTTAAATGCTGGATATATTTGGCTTCAACTGTTGAGGCAGCTTAACTCTCTTGGATCTGGAACTCAAGAGAATGTCAAAACAGCATTAATTACTTCATGAAGGCTCGAGAAGAATATTTCAGGGAAAGAAACACAGGGAAAGGTAATAAATAGAAGCTTAAAGGGATCTGCCTTAACAAAGCCAAAAACAACTTCCTTATTTTTTTATGGTACGATGCCTATTCTGCTGCCATTTTCCTGCACTCACTGAATGCCAAGGGCAGTCTCAGAAAACAAAACAGCTTGAAAGACAGATCTGCAGCCAAAATCCCAACTCTGATGATTTCAATCCTCAGAGGAGAGACGGGTAATTCTCTGCTGATTCTCAGTCAAGCCTGGCTTACCTCTTGTGACAAGAAAGGTGATACAGAGAAGAACAGGCCTAGAAGGATGCTAACTTAGAAAACACAAGTAAATCCAGCAGTCTATGAGTGCTGGTAGTCTCTCAGGCTACTTAGAGACCATACATGTCCAACTCCTTCATGCAGGTGGAAAACAAAACACAACAAGAACTGAAGCCACATATGCACAAAGAGAGCTTTATGACAGAAAAATCCACAAATAAATTTTGTCTTGTAAGTGATTAAAAGTGAAAAACTATCCCTCAATGTTTTTTCTTAACAGTTATACTGAACAAGTAAGCCTTTCAGTATTTTCATGGTTTTCAGACATCCCACTCAAGTTTTCCTTTTAAATGCAGATGCCAAAGCCAATTTTTCTCACCCAATAGCTGAATGTGAGAAGGATACTGCAATACCTCAAGTACTGAAAATGCATTACTGTTGCCAACACACCATTTCTCTCTGGTATTTTCTCCCTACTCCTTCAACTACCAACACAAATATTGCAAAGTATGTCTCCATTATGTAACTCACAAGGCTTTTAAATGTTGTTCAGAGTCAGATATTTAAACACGCTAAAAAAGTAACTTGCTTCTCTGAGGATGCTTTAATATGCTTTCCATTATTCTTCTATCATTAGAGTAAATGAGAACAAATCAACACCCCTCGGGGCAATCAGAGCCTTTTTTCCAATGTAAACTCTGCTATTATAGAAAAACCACTTGTTTAGAGGAGCTAGAACTTTTTTTTTCTTTTTCAATACCATCAGCCTGTGTTAACAGAACTGAATCACTTGGGGGTTCCAAGGCTTCCTTTTTCACCAGAACTCACATTATTAAGCTGAAATTCCAAACTGACCTGACATACACTGTTCAGCTTAGCTCTGGATTTCTCACAGTCCCATTACAGAAGTAATCTTAGGAGGAGTATTTGACGTTGCAGCACTATTTTCCAAAGCACTGAAACTTTTGTCTTGAGCAAGACCTCTCCAGACTTCTTGAACACAGGTAAAAGACAAATGAAGCAGCTCAGCAAAAAGCATTTAAAAAAGATAACTGTTGAAGTAACTTTATATTAAACTCCTATGTGCATGTAATCAAGAGTGACATCTCATGAAGAGGAGACATCTAAAATCCTGTGAGAAATGACAATTTATTTCTCCATTGAAATATCTAGTTTGAATTATTCTGCTCTCGCTCAAGAACAGACAGTGGTGGATCTTTTTTCCCCTTGAAGAACAGAGAAATATCAATCAGAAAGCAGATTTTTTTTGTGAGGAGGAGGGCATGAGAGAAGATATAGTCTTGTATTTACAGGTACTAGAAACCAATAGAGTTGATGTGTGAACAAGCCTGAAGTGTGAACATTTGAACGTTTCTGTTATCAAAGGCATGAAACACTTTTCAGGTTGACAGACCCATATGACAGTTTTAAAGCACTGACCTGTTCTGTAAGGAAGCATATCATTACTGCATCATGACTGTGTGCAGAACCTTTCTAGACTCACATTTATCATATAAAAATGTGTTCAACACCTGAATACTAACTATAGTTCTATAGCCTCCCACAGTCTCAAAAAATCATTGCTTTTCTGCTCCCAAGAGATCTCCCATACCACTGCAGTCCTTTCTGCCCACCGAGAGCCCGGACAGCTTCTCCCCACACTCCTATCCTGCTTACTGCTTGCTCTGCAGTTGCTGCAGAATTGCCTTTTGTCTAGAGAGAAGATAAATCCTGCCCCACGCTGGGGGCCTGTGCTGGGTACCCAGCAGTAACCTCTTACCAGGTAAGGCCTGAAGGTAGCAGATCTCCCATATAAAGCAGGTGATCAGCACGAGGGATTTTTTTTGTTTGTTTTTTAAATAGGGGAGTAGGAATATCTTAGGCTGGGTAAAAGCACATTTTCAGCTCAGAGGGATGTTTAAGACATCAGTGGATGTCTTATCTAACACCTGATGCTATCTCAAAAATACAGCAATGGACCTTGCCAACATTTTTCAGAGGTTACTTTGTTGTATCAGGTATAATTTTTCATGAAATAACTAATGACAGTCATTGGTGACCATTGGAAAGATACTGGCTTAGCTGAAGGCCTGGTCACATTATAATATCTCACAGAGCCAGTATCTTTTGACTAAAAAGACTCAGATCTGTAACACATACTGTTATGCAATATGTATAATATACAGCCCAAACCAATTTTTTCCTGTGCCTTGCCTCACTTAAAAAATTAATGCATCTGTTTAAGTTTTGGTCTATATACTAAAGGCAATCTTAACACTTGTTTAATTACTTCAAGAAGAAGATTATCAGCTCCACACTGAAACTTTCTGTACAAAGATATTATTCTTTATGCTTCATCAAGTTGCATTTGTCCCTATAACTTACACAGGGTAGAAAGTTTCTAAGAAAAATATGCACAAGTACGGGAAATTCTGTGATCCATGACATAACTTCACTACTTTTCATGATTTTACTGAGCAAAGGATCAGAACTACAAAGATTCAGAAGTCATGAAGGCCTTGTTGCAAATTAAATTGACCTTAATTTGGCTTATTTCCAAAACTGTATAATTAACTTCAGTGAAGCACTGGGTGAAACAGTCCAATTGTATTGAGCACCATAAGCAGACTTCAATTCAGGAGAGATCCTGGACAGAAAATATTCTCATAATTAAAAATACAAAAATTTATTACGGAAGATACAATATAGACCATCATTCTTAATATTAGACACTTATACAAAGAGTTACATCTTGAAAAAGCTAAAGATAATAAAGGATGTGAACCAGACGCAATACAAGACTTTTAAACAGAAAATTATATCTTGCAGCAAAGTACCATCTAAAGCTATTTCCAGAAGAATTAAGTTTGTGGTTGATTCCCAAAAAGTCGACAGTAGAAGACTTAGCAAATAATTCTTCTTAAAAACTGCTTCATCATTCTCAAAATTAGTTATTACCTTTCAGAAAAGAGAATGTGACTTGCAAGAATTCTTTCATTATGAAAATCAGTGTTGTTCTCTCCTCCTCACACCCAAGACAAGGGGTTTAGATCAGCCAAAAAAGTCAACCTTATAAAGGTACTTTCAAAATAAAATAAACTCTGTGTGGAGTGATAATTTACCTGATACAGAAATTCTGGTACTGGTGAAGTGGTATAATAATAGTGCATGACCACACATCAGTGAGTTCGACTTTCAGTTTGACTTTCTGCATCAAAGTTATCCTCTACATCAGTGAATAATTAAAAAAAAAGAAAAAAGACTATATCATGTTTGATCTCTATAAATCAAAGAAATCATTACAACACACTGTGACCAGGCATCTCAAAAGGATGCTCATTAAGTCAAGGAGCTCGTTAAGTCCCAGCTAACTGGCAATCATAAAACACAGGTCAAGGCAACAAAATATAAATAAAAATCAGGTGAAAGTGTCAGCACTTACCAAACTGAATCTTTTCATCACAAAGAGATATAGGTGGTTGGCAGCACTTGCTGGCCTTGCTCTAAGTTGTAAAGTTGAAAACAAGATCATAGAAGAAGTCTTCAACATCCTACTGTGAACGTCCTGTTAATGTTCACTACCTAAGGACAAGCTTAGGCATTTAGTATATGTTAAAAGATTGTGACAAGAAGTTGTTCTTTAAAGAAAAATGCATAAAGTTCTCATAGCTATGTGGACTGTATTTGACAATGTCAGAGAGCTGGTCTATTACTATTCACTTTATTTTTGATTAAGTTCTTGTGCTGATTGAATGAACACTGTTTCTCACTGCTGTCACACAAAGGATGGAGACTGGCAACCTGTGTGGACCTGCAGCAACTTGCACTCTAGCAGAATTGCCTGATGAGCTGCTGTAAAATACCCAAGGGTTTAAGAGTTGAAGGGAACGCTCCATTTAGAACAGGCTAGGGAGCAAAAGCTGCTGAAAACCAGTAACGAGTTTCTAAATGGAGAGAAAGTCACAAGGAGGAGGCTGGCAGACAATACCTCCTACTGTTACAAATAGCATCCTTGTCTGCTTAGCAGCCCTGTAGGTGCAAGATAATTTACTCTTATCATCGACACTGTAAGACATTTTTCTGTTTCCTGTTTGCAAAGGGCTGGAAGGAACAAAAAAAGGGGGGAAGAAAAAAGACAGAGTTTTCTGCACAGATTATAACTGTGCAGGTTTGCTGTTAAGGGCAGCTGTTTCTCAGAGCTGCAAAATATACAGAATTTCATATATCTGATTCTCTGCTAGAAGCACAGGATAGAAGCCAACTCATCAAAACCTCTATCAAAAATACAATTTTAACATCTGTTTGGACTTTCACTTGTCTCACTGCTCCTGGACACTACTGATTATCATTATCTGCAAGTCTCTAGTATTCTAAACAGTGGCGGCAAAGGGAAATGAAAGTGAGCATTTTCATACAGAGACAGAGGCTTCTAGAGCAGAATGAAAACTGCTGGTGCTGACTGAAATCTGAGTCTAAATTCATCTCATCTTCTATAAACACATTGTCAATGGAAAGGAATAAGATACAGCCTAAACTAAAATATTTATTAAAACTATAATGAGAAATAAGGGATTTTGCCAAAGGAGAAAAGGCATTACTTTATCAGACACTGGTTGCTGTCTGCAATTCACTTCCTGGGAAGGCTATGATTGTCATATTTTTCTTTGCAACAGACTTATCCTCATACCTTTGGTGTATCATGTGCTTGACTGGACCACAGGAACAGGATATAAAATGTATGGATGGTAGCAACTCTGTTGGAGCACATAATGAAAGTTTTTGCTTTAGCAAAGTAATCTCATCCTTGCCTTGGAAAACTAAAATCTTCACAAAGCTAAAAGCCCAAACAAGAACGGTATAGGCTTGAAGCCTTTATCTCTCCATTCTTCCCAGCTTGAAATATGTAGGTGCTCCTATATCTGCTCCCAAAAAGGTAAGTCTGTCTTTCTTCCCATCCTCCAATATTTATATGAATCCAGGCTAAACAATGTGTACTTTGGAGACCTGCACAGGAGATTTTACAACCTTCAGTGCTCAAAATCAGGAAGAGTAAGAGAAGAGTCTTCTCTTAATCCCATTGAGTCATCTTTGCACACATCAGGATGATCAATCAGTCTTCCTACCTACCACAAGATCATTTCCTCTTTAATTTGCAATTAAAAAAAAAATAGAACATCATCCCATGCTCAAAATTGTACTGTGGTAGAAGACAAAAATGAGTCACTGTGATGTTTCGGTCTCTCTGTAGGTTGTGGACCAAGAACAGACAGAAATTTGTTGATATTTGCCAACCAGCTTTGTTCCATCAACATTTCTATAATTAGGAACCAAAACAAAGAAGCCTTCAAGCATACAAATGCAAGAACCTCACGGACTGTATCATCAGAACCACTTCCAGACTAAGGAAACAATTTTTTTTTTTTGTCCAATTGTTCAAAGCTCTACAATCGTGTTTGTTTGTGTTCCTCTAGCACAACACGGACTAACAGCAGATCTTGACCATTCACAGTAACATATAAAGTAAGTTTTAGCAATCATCAGACACCACATGAGGGAGGAATCCATACAGAATTTCTATAATAAGAAATGGGTTATCTATTTTTTGGGGAAAAAATAGTTATTTTTTCATATTTTCAAGTATTGGAACAGGTTGCCCAGAGAGTTTGTGCAGCCTAATTCCATTCTTGGAAGTTTTAAGACCTGGCTGGATAAAGCCCTCAGTAACCTGGTCTGTCCTTACAGTTGACCCTGCTTTGAGCAGGAGGTTGGACTGAATGACCTCCTAAGGTCTTTTCCAAACTGAATTCTCCTATGCCTCTATGTTCTATTATATAAAAAACCACAAATAAGCAGGATTATCCTCCAAGCTTTCAGTGCTTCTTCATCTTGTTACCAACCTGCATATCCCAGAGGTTAGTTTCATGATATACATGTATGTGAATTAAGAGGCAAAAGGAAAAAAATGGGGCAAACAGGAAAAAAAAGAATAAAAATTTTCTATCTCTTTCCATTCAAAACACTGCTTATTCAGAAGTCTCTTTCCACCCTGTCAGTAAAGAGCTCACAGTGAAAACAGAAGCCCTCATAATTTGACGCAGAATAAAATATTACACTTTCTCATTATGAAAGTTGGATCTGTGACCCTGAGAAGGATTAAATACCACAGACGTTTCAATCATGGAACAGTTACATGATTGCATACAACACTAGTCCATAAATGAAGTAGGCAACAATGTCCAAGATTCCTCATTTGTTCCCATATTAAGATGGCCCATAACTACAAGCCAGCCTTCAGCATAATATGTGAAAAACAGTTTAGCTGTAATCTGGTCTACTACTTTATAGACAGTGTAGAAAGCTGTGTGAGCTCAGTTTAATTGCCACAGCCATGCTGGTCGGTTGCAAGACTTTCAAAAATACCTTGCTTTTTTCAGGTTTTTCCTCCATAAGTAACTGCTAATTTACAGTTGCATCACTATGAAGACTGGCCAGATAAAATATTTTTACATACCATTTACACTACTGATTAGTAATAGACTACACATATAAATCCACATATGATTGCTGAATAGACTGTTTTTCTTGGCCTCAGTCATTTATGGGGAACATCACTGTTATCCAACAGATAATCAAAGTAAAAATGTGCAAATTAGCTTTGTAGATGGTGTTTGAAATGACGCACACCGAGTTCTAACATACCAAACTTCTAGACACTGGATGGCCAAGAGCATCCTGAATTCAACCACATGTCATCTATCAGGCAGGAAATTTCTTTTAAAGATGTATACACATACACACAAATGCATGTACAAACTTACATATGTAATTTATATGAGAGTACGCAGGTATATAGACCGTTCTGCAGAATCACCCAAATCACTGGAGTTGTGACACTGTAAAAGGTGTCAGGAGATCCCTATAGCATAAGTACCATATAATCTGGCATACCCTTTTTCCAAGTGCTCTCCAGCAACCAAATGATGCAAGGATTCCTTCCTAAGGGGTCCCATCTCTTTGGACTGTGGAGATGTACTTAAAACTGAAGGCTTCTGCACACAGGGAGGAAGCACTGGACCTGTTGGCGGGGGCGAGATATTTTGAACACAACAGAACCGAGTGGCACCAATACTTACTTGGCAGGCATTATAAATCAACTGGTGTTCCAATTTTTTGATCCCTAGAATCTGTTGAAACATTTCATAAAGCTGTTCCTTGCTCAGAATCAGCTCCGATACAGCACTTAAGGCCATTCTATTCGGCTGTTTGCAAAAGTCCTCTTCTCCCCTGTATATGGCATCGTATTTGGCTAGCCAAGAACTTAGCACTGTCTCTTTGCTTAATCCATCAATTTCTGGCAAACTTCGGACCCGCTTTTCTATGTTTTTCTTAAAAACATCTCTAAAGTCATTTGCAGAACATCCTCCACTGTGGACCATTCTTGCAACCCGGTCACTCTTGAGAAATACCTTTTAAAATAAAAGAAGAGAAAAAAAAGAAACAGAAAAAGTTAGACATGGACACAAACACAAAACAATCCCTTTTAAAGGGATTACAAACTAATATTTTACCTCTGTGTAAGATGGCTTTATAAGGAAGAGTTATACAGGCCAAGTTTGCTATATTTTTCATACAGAAACAAGTGACCATGTTGAAAAAATAAGTTTCTGCATTGAGCAAGTACTTAAACTAAGTAGCTTTTAAAGTATTTATGCATAAATTTACAATAGCTAAACTAGAATGAAGTTTGAATTAACAGCAGGTAATTTAAAACTTACCTACAAGACTTAATTAATCTTTACTCCCTTAAAGCCATAGAAGTCTAAAGTACTTGCAAGTTAACGCATGGATAAGCTACACTGTCTCAAAACTCAAGAGTATGAGTTAAAATACAATCGTTAAGCCAGCCAAGAATCTGATGGAAGATGAGACAGAAATCCAGGAAACAAAAAAACCCTAGAGAAATACTACAATCAATATTAACAACAGAGAGAAGAAAGACTTAAAAATACAGAACTGGTTCTACTTCTGTAGATACAATACTGGAGACACAGTCTCTGTGTAAAATACCCAAAGAAAAACCAACACAAAAAACCCCTCCCAAGTACACATACTCTAAGATGTGACAAGGCAAATTACAACAACAAACCAATTAAATCAGCATCAGCATTCTTGAAGAGCTTTGCAGTGTTCAAGGATGGTTGCATACATCTCTTCTAACACAAGCCTAGGCAAGGTCGATCTTTCCAGGCACTGTGCGTGGCCCACTCATTTCTAGTAGCAAGTCTCATGAAACTGTTCCTCTACAAAATGCAGCCAACAAAAAGATGACCACTGCAGCACCATCAGCTGTGTAAACAACTGCCATCTGCCTTGAACAAGGGATAAACTGCATCATGCCACTGAATGGATAACTCAGGGAGAACCACCTGGCTTCCTGCAGCAGAGGGAAATGGGTCGAGGTACTCCGCCCTGCAAGGCTTGGCTGCTGGGGGACTGCTTGGGTGTCACACCAACACCCCAAGCACTGCTGGAATGCAAAGAACAGATGTGATACCACGTAGTCTAAACAGATTTCCTGTCCATCACCTTTCTCACTGTTTGCTCTCTTCACTCAGATGCTCTGAAGTGGAAGGTGAGTTAGCTATGCATTTTCAGATAATCACGTTAGTCTCCAAGAGCTATGAAAATGCGATGAATGGAGATGACAGCACAGTAAAGCTCTGACACCATATGCTATCACATGTTGGAAGACAGTGTACCTATCAATCAACCTAAAATATTACTGTGCTTCATTTGGAAAATACAAAACAGCAGTAGGAGAGGAGCTAAAAAGCTGAGCAGAGAGGAGTGCACAGGTAGAAACAGATCAAGAAAAACATACTCTAAGAGTTCCGGTGCTTGTTGATGCATATTTCCCTGTAGCATATTTTAAAATGCAGTCACTTACAAAATATATCTTTCAACAGACATCCTAATTGATATTGTACAGAAGGTTGCATAATAAGCCTAAAAATACTTGCCCAAACAGATTATTTAAAAAACCCATCACCAATACCTGCTAATTTTATGCTCTAACCGTACCACGATAGATTTCCTTTTTTGGAAACATACGTATCTAAGGTTAAATTCTTATTCATAAAGAGACCTGATATGGTTACTGTCACTTAATGCTGATATTAATTTCCTAAAAACACTACATATATATTGAATCTCATTTCAAAACAAATAATAATCAGAAATTCTACTCAACAATAAAACTTATCAACACAAACAGGTACAAGGATATTAAACCTTTCCTTGTTTTAACAGTCTGCAATTACAATTGATTCATTCCTCCCAACAGCTTCACTGGAAAGCAAATAGAAAAAAAAAATTAAAAAAAGATGACTTCAAATTAACTTCAGCTACTTTGTATTGTTCATAAACAGAATTAAATCTTCCATCACATTAGTTTGCATAGTCAGAGAGAAAGCAGATGCAGAAGAATGAAATTAAGAATACTTATAGGCTCTTGCCCGCAAAAATCTCACGTTTATCCAAGATTACACAATCCTATGTATTGCTAATAGAACTGGATCAGTGTAATAAAAAAAAAATAAATCTGCAAAACACACACTGTAAGATCATCAGAATATCACTAACCTTTCATTACCTTCTTTCAGTCATATTATTCAAAACCATTAATCCAGAATGCAGGGGCTGAAAAGCTGCTAGCATTTCCCTTGACTTATGAACCAGACTAATTAAAAATTTATTTCTGATTTTGAAGTGATTTTCTAGGAGACTGCAGGAAAAATCTGTTCCATTTTTTTCATACTTACCTGTGGAAGGCAAGTACTACTGTAACATTTAGTACCCACAACATTGACAAAATGATGGCATGTTCATGTTGAGCAAAACAAGTTTTTATATAGGTATGTGCAAATACAAAATACAATTTCCATGTATCCCTGACCTTAAAATGTTCCCTTCTGAAGTGTATTTTTATTAAATATTCAAAAATTATTCCAAGGTAATTCTTTCACAAAAGATATGGTGGATATTAAAGGAAATTACTCAAAATATAAACTCAAGGTGTGGATAACTGACTACAAAAAGTACGTGGTTGGTTCTGGAAAGGAATCTAATGGGCCTAAAGCTCTTATTGTACTACTCCTTTTTGAGTGATATTTTACCAAAATTTTTCCTGAGGGAAAAAAAAATGTAACATCATCTTTAAAATGAACTATTTGTATTTGAGATAATTAAAAGATAATAATAACATTTGAACAGAAAGACTCAATTTTTAAGACTTTGTTTGCAACAGAAAACCGTAAGAGAATGGAAATTCAGTTGGGAGTGTAGCATATGTGCCTCAAATTTGACACAGTAAGATGCATTAAAAAGCTATTAAATGTCTTGTTATTCCTGTTCCTGAAAGACATATGGTACACTTCATGTTAAATTCAGAATTCAGAATCCTTTGCTTCAGTTATATTTCTTGAGATTTGTCTCCTCAATTTCAAAGCTTTTCCAAGCTGCTTTATGGCTGCTTTTGGTTTTTTTTTTTTTTAATTCTAAACAGAAGTTTATGGGAATTGCTACTATATAGAGAATGCTATGCCACCAGTTTCATGCCAATGGAGTTACTGTTTCCATCATTGTTCCAGAAAGCCTGTCTGGCTGAGTACCTGTGGGTCCAGAGTCTAGGCTAGGACTGCAGATTGGGATACACACATGCTTTACAACACTGGTAGTACTTTCCTGGCAGCATTCATTTTTACAATGAAATATATAAGCTTTTATAGTAGTCTTAACATACTTCACCACTTTTTCTTCAACGTGGATTATATGCACAGCCCAATCATCCCTATTAGGGAAAATATCTGTGTTGCTATCTATCTTTAAAGCAAAACACTAATTAAGTACATTCACTAAATTGTTGGCTCTTCTTCACTTTATTCCTGTATTTGGATTGTCTGACCATTAGATTTAGTTCAAATTAAATAATCATTCACACCATCCAGTGTTAATTATTGTCTCAAGTTTCTCAACACTAAGGGAGAACTGGAGAGAAAAGATTATTAGAGGTTTGAATGTAAAATATAAAATATCAGAAAAAGTTATTGTGGGGACAAAGAAATCTATTTCTACGGGGAACTAGATTTGGCAGATCAGCCATGACTGTTTGGAAATCCTCGTATTATTTAGAAATAATTTGGCAGAGTCAAAGTTTTTAATGAAGTATTTCCTGTTTCTACCAACATTTTCTGGACTTCCTCAAAGAAATCCTAGGGCAATGCTCTTTGTTAGTTGGCATTTGAACTTTTAGTATCACTGTTGGTTCCTTAAATCTAAGACAACATCAACTCTTCATGTTACCCGCTGCTAACAAACTATCAAACACCAAACAAACCCCACTCTATTAACACATACAATGCATTCAGGAAAAAACAGTTAGTTAAAAAACAGGTTTTGATCAGCCCAGTATATCCATCTTGAGGAATTTTTTCAATTCACATTATTTAGAGCCCTTCTAAATACTCTTGGACTGAGCCATATGTACAGTCTTTGATGGATAAAGTTCTCCTCATACCATAACCATTCAAAGATGAACAGGTAAGGAACTGAAAAAAAAAAACCAAAACACTTCCATTTCTTCTTCCCTTACAATTACAGTAACAATTATCATTTGCATCTACCTACTGAAGTATGGTTTAAATTCACTTTTTATCCAATCATTATACATATGCAATGTTGCTTATAAAAAGCTTAATTCAAAATAGTCTTTAGCACTAGAGAGTTACATTAAAAGTATACTTATGTTTAGAGATGGAAAATCATCATTTAGCAGTGCCTACAGCTTGAGAAAATATTGGACATTTTAAACAAAGAACTGCTTTTATGTCTTCTGGCACATACCCCTTGAATAATATTTCTATTGCACATCATACCAAATTTAACTAATTATAGCTGCAGGCAACACAAATATGATAATCTTATTCTCTACTGTAAAGTTTAGAAAAAACCATAAGCAATATGCAAAAGAGTTTGCATAAACTCAACTGTAGGTAACCTTTGCCTTTTCTTTGTAGACGGATTAAATATGAAGTCTATTAGGCCATGCATTACAAACTTTTATACATGTTTTCTTTCATTTGAGATACACGTACTGATGGAGTTTTCTGTTAAGGTCACCTTTTTAGCTAGTTTGGTAGAAAAACCCCAACACAATAATTATAAATGTCTATAATGTTTCTACCAGCTTATATAAGTGGTGTTATTAATAAAGAATAACATTTTGTAATTCTGCTACTACATACCAGTAAAGGACAACTTTTCAGCTACTTGCTTATACACCAGTTCTAGCAGAGCCTGACTCAGCTTTAGGCACAGCACCACTGGCAACACAGTAAGCTTGCACTGACCAAATTGTTTTACAAGCTCTTTTATTCTCTGGCAGAAAACTTTGCAAAAGGGTTTGATAAAGAGGAAATTTAAGATCTAAGCCCCCCCCCCCCACCTTTTTAAACAGAGGATTGCAAAAACAAGTAAACAAAAAAAGGCATGCTCTAAACAGTACATTACCTCAAAAGGGAAAAATATTTACACATTAAGATTTTTAACCAAAATCTCACTTTCATACTAACATTCTCTTCCAAAGTAAAACACAGAAGGTAACCCCCCCATATTTTTAATTGCAAAAATGTTGTGTGTACAATACACATCTCTTGCAGAACACCATTCACACCTGTGGTATATCCAGTGCTATAAAATAAAAATCCTTGGTTTTGTAGGTAACAAGTTATAACGGAACACTTTTTTCAACATAAAATTGCCTTCTTACTAACCATGTGAAAACTGAAATTTTAGTTTCAGGCAATATAAGTGTTTATATATATATATATAAAAATGCATTGTGTCTATGTAATGCATGTGTGTACACACACATAGAGAAAAGCATTGCAGTCAGTCATGTTCATCCATTACCCACTTTGGAGACAAACTGAATTCGGCTATGACTTATTGCTTCTTATGTTTTGAGTACAAGTTTTGTGTGGTAAGATGGATTTTGTCTAAGCAAAACTTCGTTTGCTCTTTTCAAATTCAAAATGGTACTGAAAAGGGCAGAAGGACCACAAGAATGATTTCTCAGTCTCTGAAAAGGAAACTCCTTACTCACCTGGCCGCTGTACACCTCCTAGTAGTGTAACTGCACCAACATTTTCCTTTTTGTTAAGCAAAGCAGCACTGATAACTTCATTTGCCACAAGAGCGGCTAGAGATTTTTCTTCATTTTTGACAGTCACTGCTGTTCCTCTAGCTTTGAGGAGATCACATTTACACTCTAGGCATGTCCAACATCTTAACAGCCAGGGCTCAATACATCTCTCATGGAAAAGATGGCTGCAGTTCAAAATGCACACTATGTCTCTGGCTCAGTAAACTTCTAGACATCCTAGACATCATCTGAACCAGCTTCCTTATCACCTTTCTTTACAACACACAGTTCAAGCTGCCTAATAGCTTTTTTCACTTCTGTTAAATTCTGGCATTACTGGATCCAAGCTCTTGGTAAGTTCCAGCACAGTAACAGGTGGAATAAAACACTCCAGCCCTTATACACAGAGAGGACCTCTAAATAATGGTTTGTCCAGGAGCTGTAGTAGCTTCCTACTTCTATTGCTATGATCACCTGTATGCCATTCTGAATTAAGCATAAAATGTCTTTCTCTTCCAGACTACCAATCACAGCTGTAACAGTATCCTCTGCACTGATGCAGACCTAGGAAATGCTTCATTACCTACACTTGGACACTTGCAAGTGATCGCACAAATTGCTCCAGTTGATGGTGCACACTTTAGTTTGCTTGTGAAAGTACACTATCTCCTTCTAACTAGGACTGTCCAAGTCTCTGTTTCTGTTGGCCTCCTAAGGAGCTGCAAGCACTGTAGTGTGGTCATTTGGGTAGCACCACCAAACCAGACACAGTCCTTAATGGTGAAGTTCTTCCAAAGACTCCACCAGGCCCTGACTCCCACACTGTCCTCTTCCCAGCCTGGAGCAAAATGCTTAGGCCAGCAACTCCCAATCCATGGGCTTGTGACCAAAGCAGACAGGGCACCATCAAGATTGCAAAGCATAACCTCTGGGAGGATTTGGCCTCTCTTTTCCAAGCCCCAGTCACATCCTGTTCATGAAGAAATACACTTTAAGGTCATTTTTCCCAGTTGGAGCTGGAGCTTGTCACAGAGGCTCAGTCTGCTGGGAGCTGTGTTGCTTCACCCTATTATTGCGACCAGTGACAGCACTACTGCTCTTTAGCTGGTGGGATTCTCCTGGGCAGGCGGGATACACTTCCCGTTCCTGTGTTTTGTGGTACTGCCATGTCAATCTCCCATGCTCAGTGCAGAGAAATAAGACTCAAAAGATTTTGGTGAAGGTGTTGCTTACTTACTATATAATACTTTAATCCTACATTCATTGAATATCAATGGCCCCCACATAAACCTTTAAAGTTTAGCTTAATCTCTCTTTCTCTCAGGAAAAGAAAAAAAAAAGAGCAAATTTCACTGTAAGGCACGTAAGAAAAGTTCAGCCTCTAACAACATCACACATTCCACCTTTCAAGTGTTTCCAGAGCTTTCAAACCATATTCCACACATGAATTAAAAATCTATTGCTACACGAAGGCCAAACACTGTCTCTCCTACACCGGCTCACAAAGACTGATGAGCCAGATAGCTAGCTACCGAGATCTCCAATGTATTTATTCATGCCAATGTACTGCAACTGATGTTTGGGGTATCCTTAAAACACACTAATGTTAAAACTGAACTTTTTCATATAACTAAGAAAAAAGGTTGTCAGATAAGGGTTACAGATATTTCTCTTTGGAGATTTTTTTTCAGGAGAACCCTATCTAGCAGATATAAATGTACAACTACACAGAGCAGCATTTTGTCCTTAAGGAATCATTCTCGTATTAAAGGGCATTTTTTTTTTTTTTTTTACTTTAAGCTTGCTTGAAAGAAAGCTAGAACTATACTGATTAATGGCAACTATGTCATATTAGAAATTGTCAATTAAAATTTAAAATTATAAATGAATAGAAGTACCTATTTGATAAAGACTGAACAAGGGCAAAAAGGACTTCAACGGAAGTCCAAGGAACACTCAAGTTTGTGAACGCTTTTCAGGTTTCTGATGTGTTCTCCACTCAAGCTTCTGATGTGCTTCTTACATTTACCAGAACTCTTGAGTTTATGACACACGGAATAAATTTTTAAAAATGGCCAGCAGTTTTCAGGGCTAAAACGAGCTCTAAAATCTCTGCAAAAGACAATAATTCTCCTAGGAACAAAAAGGAATTGAAGTAAGTTTCTTACTTAAAAATTTGATGTGACATGCATCATCATGCTGTGCTAGAAGCATCACTTGATGCAAAACAAAGCATAGGACATTCACCGTGTGATATTAAATAGCACCTTTGCTGCTACTGCAGCAGCCCCTCAAAGCCTCTCATACAAAAGCTCATTAGCAACTCTCACTGCAGTCAACAGCTCTCACCCACTTCTTAAAGTCCTTTCTGTTCCACAGGAATAAAAATATTCCCCATTTCAGTCATTAGCATGAGGAACGTTCTCTGGGACCAGCTCACACAGCCCTCAGTAGTTCTACTGTATTCTGAAACCTCACAATGATTTGCACCGAGAATTGGGTCTAGTTTGATGAAGGTGCAAAAAACTTCTGACAGTTTGGAGAGCAGCTTCCACAACTACATATTTTAAGAACAAAGGCTTATGCCTAGTAGGAATTAACATATATTATAACCAACACTGTTTGCTGCTATACCCTGGAGCTGCAGAAAAAAAAAACATTGTTTCAGATATGATGTTCTCACTGCAGTTATAAGAGTCTGGAAAGAAATAAAAAACCACTCCAAGAATTATGATGTTGATGTTTAGATTAGGTTTAGTCTGATCAACTCATCAGACTACAAGAACAAGATCATTTTGGATCAAAAATAAATAGCTTATGCGGTAGCTTCGTACATCTAATAGTACATATTCATTATTTTTATGCTAGTTGAATAAAATTACTGCATTAGCCATTGAAACAGCATTTATATTCTAAGAAGAGACTAATAGATACCAATGCATTTTAATAACTACTCTGAATAACTACTGGCTGCTGAACATGAGTGGAAATTGAGATACTTACTGAGATTTGCTCAGTATTTTGAAATCAGAAGTATTTTTCACATTTTTAGAAAATAAAATATTTTTAAGACTGGCTTGCAGGTCTTCTTCCTCCCTTGTTCCCTTTCACTCCTGAGAAATATCCTCCAGGTACTATGTTGATTCTTTTTCAATGAAATTTTCAGTTAAAGGGCCATTTTTCTTTATCTGTGTACGTCTTCAGAACAGACTCCTTACCTCCAGGTAAAAGCAAAAGATACTCAAATTTTAAGAGATCACACTAATAAACTCCTATTTCTCTATTTAAGTATTTCTGTCATGATTTTGTTAATCACAGGTTTCTTCCCCTGAAAGTATACTACACTGTACAGTTTTCCCTAATTCAGGGGAAAAAAATTGCTGAAATAAAAAAATCTTAAATTTTGGTTAACAGCAAGTTTTTTGTTTGTTTTTAAAACCTCCTTAAAACATCACATTACATTAAGGTCAGAAAAGGAAATAAAATTTAAAGTAATAAACCATCATTGTCTGAAGAGGCATAATCTTCATTTAATATTTTTCCTCTTTTTTTTTTTTTTTTAATATCATGCCTTCTACCCTTCTGGAGTATATGAAGCTAGAATTTCCTCTTATCAAGAGTAACGGTTTGGAAACCATCACAAGTTGAGATCTTTAGAAGGTTTACTTTGTTCTCTTCAACTCTTTTGGGCAATATCATAGCTGCACGTTGGACATTTCCCGCAGCTTAGCAGCCAGCTATCTTAAAAAAACCCAAACACTAAAACCCAAACTCTTGCAAATTAAAATATGTGCTACTTCTCTAGGCTTACATGCTTGCAAGCATACTACACAACACTGTGCATTAGGATTTGTTTCTTTGCCTCCTTTTTCAAATTGGCACAAGCAATTGCCCAAAGTCTTCCCAAATTTCTGTTCCTGATGGCTACACGTCTCAGAGACTCATGTACTGCAATGTTTGTGCCTTGGGCACAAGAACTAATAGAGCTATTGCGACAATCACCATAAAAAATCCACAAAACTATTTCAACCAGAAGCAGTGTTTTCTCCTGAATTCATTTATTAAAGTTATCCAGTCGCCCTTTTGGAACAAGCGTATTTATCCTCCTTTCAAGGCTGACAACAGCAACAATAGCTTTTGCACCCTTGTGAGACATAGCAAGTTATATACTGTTGCCTATATGAGCATAGTTGTGAATTACTTTAGCAATAGTTCTACTTGCTACAGCCACTTTTATCTTCTCTTTGAAAGTGCAGTCTCCCCTTCTGCCAAGCCCCAGAGTTCACTGGCTGTCTGAAGTGCGTTGAGGGACTTTGTGCATCGTGGTATTGGCCCTCAGGCTCCGGAGGAGTTATTCTCCAAATATCACCTGAATGTACAGCTCCAAAGTAGTCCAACTTCTCCCCCGCAAGTGACTTTGCTCACACAGGCAATGAATGTTCACGTGGTTCGAGATCTGTGCGGGCTGATCCACAGCCACATATTCAACACTGGCAGCCAGAAAGAGACAAATCCTCTTCCCCAAAGATGAGGCTCGAGTACCTTCATGCTAGACCCTGCATGAGGGTTATTATAAGCAAGCAATTACAAAAATGACTTCTCATCTTCCTGTTGTCTGTGGCAGGGAGAAATTAGCTGATAAGCAGGTAAAAGGACAGCAGAAATAGACCTGCATATTTCAAAATGTTGTGATGCTTGGTTTGTTGAAACATAAGAAACAGCCTGCTGTTAAAAGAAGTCTCAGTAATTCTGTTTTCAGTAACGGGACAGACATCTGCTAGGGAGAAAGCACTGTTCCCTCTCTATGTAGCTTTCCTCCTGGCTAGGATATTTTAAGTCTGCTGTAGACAGTGCCATGAGGTCTGAAATCACACCTATATGGTCCACTCATCATTCCCATTTAACTGTGGAAATAAATGCATAAATGTCATGGGAGACTGAGCAGTTTCTGTACAGGCCTAGGCTCTTCTATCCAACAGCTCTCTCCTCCTAAAAAAGTCATATTATCTCTGTAGGTGCTTCTCAAGACCTTCAGATATAGGCAAAAGAACAGACTGCATAGAGTGGATCTAGAATAAATCATTAAATTCAATAGTTCCAAAACAGAAATAGTACTCCAGCTGTCAGCCTGCCCAGGGGAAGATGTTAATTACCATCATAGCAGGAGAAACCTAAACTCCATGCTAGGCATGAGATGTTTTCAACATCTATCTTTTTAATGTATTGACTAATACAGACCCAATACTGGCCCAAGTGAAAGTATTTTTTACTGAACAACGCACAACCCCAAAGGGAGGGAGAAGAGTTTTATGCTCTGAAGCACACATTTGTTTGCTTGCAAGTTAAATGCAGGGTTGTCTTGTCACCAAGCCAGACAAGTTACCGTCGACTTATTCTCATGCTGTTTTCCCAGTTTATTCAAGACCTGGCAGTTAAGGCAGACATGAAACTATTTCAGCATGGAGATACAAAGCAGAGGTTTTCCTTGACCACGTAAAGAATTTCTTCCTCCACTGTGTAAGGCTGCAACATGCTCACCGTCCTTGGTTATATCCATCACCATCTACTTGGCAAAGAAGTAATTTGCAAAGCCTCTCTTTGCCAAAGTGCATTTTCTTGGTTAGTTAAGTGAAATTCGGCAAGCATTCAGAACTCCTCAACGCGTTGCTTCTAGAGTTTCTTCCCTCTTTACAGAAGAGCTGAAAACTTGCTCCCCAGTGTGCTGATCTTGCCTGACCAGAACTCCTCCCTTTGGGACCCATGGAAAGCTCCAGGTGGCAAGAATTTCAAAGAATTTATTTTAGCTACCACAAGCCAGAAAAAGGCTGTTAAGTTGAACGTATAACACAGCATGCCTTGGAGATATCACTGAAAAAAGGCTTACTCTCACTGTACTATTGGTCCTATTTATTTTCCGGCAAAAAAATTCCAGAAAGATGTTCAACCCTGACTGAAGGAAGAAGGTGAAGGACAACAAAAGCAGCTAAAATAATAAAGCAGAAAGAAGAAAGAGGAAACTGAAGATTGAAAGAAACAGACCTCAAAAATGAAACATATATACAGAAAAATAATGAGCAGCAAACACAGCCATGACAAAAGGATTAGAAAAAATATTTACTTAGCATACTTATTTATTTCCCAATCACAGATGATGACTAGTTTATGCATAACTACCTCCTTTGGTACCTGCAAACTTGAAAAAAACACACAGCTGTTCAAAATCAATAGCCCACATTTCCTTTTGCCTTGCTAAGAACACCTCAATTTGCTGACTTTTTGGTGTTTATTTAGTGCTGTACAAAATACAACAAAACCCAGCACTTTATCTCTTAAAATAGTGTTTACCTCTTAGGATACAATCTTTCTAAATTCAAGATCCAATTTCTGGCATTAACTTTGAGAAAAACTGAAGTAAATGGGCAAGTACAATAAGGAAAGGAAAACAGTTGTTCGCTGAATTTTCCTCTAGAGTCACTTGTGGTTCTAATTTTTATTCAACTTGACTGAAAAGTGGAAGTTACGTAAATGACAATTTTCATCATTGGTGTTGCACTGGGCTGATTTTGTCAGAGATTAAAAGAAACGGCTATTTCATTTCCCTATTATCAGTAATGCTCTCCTGCATTAACCATTTTCACCTAAGTATGGATTAATAGCTTTTAGTTTGAATGAACATACTACTATATCTTTATTTTTAAACATAATACCAGGCAGCCTATAGTCAAAGTAGCTCTGCTGAGACCCTTTCAGTCCCTATTCCACACCAACACCCTGAATACTTTAAGTTAAAATGAGGACACCATTTCAGAATATATTTTTTTACTCATGAAGATCATGTTTTCATTTCCAATTTATATATTCTGCCAGTGCAGATGAATGCTCAAAAAGCACACAAGCAAATAGAAATTGGGCTGAAGCCACCTGAAACGTCATCACATAACATTATTTTATTCCTGTCTCTGTTTTAGCAACCAAAAAAGTGTCAGCAAACCGACAATTTAAGCAAATAACCTGCCACTTTCTTCCCCTGTACTATTTAGTTTTGGTGGTTTATTTTCTGGTGGGGTGGAAAGGGCGCTGTTGCGTGGGGAGCATAGTTAAAGCAATGAGTTCACTCTGTGGTCTAAGGAAACTGGAAAAGAACTGACACACCATGCATACTGCAAAACTTGGATAGTCACTAGAAAACAAAAAGAGTAGACCCTCTTAAGCCTTGCAAGGCTTACTGATGATGTCTCATCTTTTAATATAGCATCTTTCTCCTACTATGATCCCCAGGATTTAAGGAAGCAATACATACATGGGAAAACTCGACCCCTTTCCATCTAAGGAAAAAACTTCTTTTGCATCCCATGAAGGGTGACATTGTTTTAACGGTATTTTTGAGAATTAGAGATTTTGAGAATCTGTAGCATACAGAAGTGGCAGAGAGAAAGATCTCCGAGAAAGAACCACAGCTGCCTACTTCCCATTCCAAAACCAAAAAGAAAGGCTGTCTGCACTTGTTGTCTCCTGTATGACCCAATAGCTGCTAGGATAATCTACTGCGATTGTTTAAAAAATAATCCCATCATTACTAAAATGATGGAATAGGAACAAATAGGCTGAACAGAAGAAAAGAAGGTAAAAACTGCTGTAGACATCAAGAGCTGTATGGCTGGAGACAAGTACATAAAGAAGAGATGCAAACCAGAAGATTAAAGGAGTAAAATGCCATCTAGTTCATAACTTAGCAACATCTAACTCTCAGCAAAGAGAAAAATGAAAAGTCTTAGTGTTGTATCTCCATCTGTATTTACCAGCAAGAGAAAGGAACCATTCAGAGGTGAATAAGGACAAACAGTCCTACAACCCACGTTTAGCTATGCAGCTTGCCCATTTTAGAACCTCTTTCCATGTGCTGGGAAAGGGCATGCTCATCCAGAGGACAACTCAGAGCACTTAACGCAGCCTCTGCTCTGAAGCGGTCCCTGGAGGAACCTCTCTCTCCACAATGAGGACAGAGAAGCTCACAAAGATTCATCATCCAGACTGTTCTACAAAGCATCTTAAGGCAAGTGGTGTGAATGCTTTCCAAAAGTTTCTAAACCGGCCAAACAGAAGACTTCAAATGATTTTGGGAGAAAAAGGATGGAACAACACAGTCAAGTTTAAGTGCAAGCTGATGTGATAGATAATAGTTGCTTTGTGATGACAACATATTTAGTGTTATAGAGATTGCCTCCTTGCCCCACAAAAAAGACAATCTGTACTTCAGAGTGTTTCTCTTTTAAGAGGAAGACATAAATAATGGAAAATGAGTGAAAATGCGGGCAGGGACAATGCATCATTGTGCTTGGGGAATGCTTTGCTTTGTTTTTACACTTAAAACGCATTATTATTTGTCTGGACGTTTCTTTTACAGCAATACTATCTCATCACTCATGGAAAGTGGTACACAGGTTATACAGAGCTGCTAGACACCAAGCCATTGGCATGTAGGATTTAGCTGTTAACTGTAGTCTTATAAATATTTTTAGTCCAATACAACTTACTGAAAAAGTCAGCCTTTATTATAAATACATTCCCTTCTCTCCCCCATTATACAATGTAATCTTTGTGTGTCAAAAAACAACAATACATTTTCCTTGATTAATTTTTCACAAGGGTGATCAATTCATGGTGTTGGTAGAAAAGTTACAATACACATAAAAGCTTCAAAATGCATTCTGAATCTTAAATTCTTCTTTAGATTTAATAATCACCCAGCTGGCTACACTTCAGACAGCAATGCTTCAATAGGAAGATTAATGAACATTTGGTCTGCAGTTTAATCCCTCTAGATTTTAGCATGCAAAGTGCAAACTTTTATAAATGAGACTATTTTTATGCATTCCAATTATATGTCAAGGTCCAAATAGCTTTAATGGTATCTTTGAGGCTTCTTAGTCATAGTTTGCTCTCTCTTTAGAGTACTTAAGTTTTTGAAAACATTAATTCACTCCACTACAGTATTCTCTAGACCATTTTAAAGATTACTTTTCAATATATCATCCCAAGTCAGAAACACCTTCAACTTCTTACTTATTTATTTTATAAAATCATCAGATACTTTGCCTTGCTAGCAGTATGTTCTATGGCAAGGATTTGACTGAGCAAACAGTCTAAGACACAAAAACTACAGACTCCCCTACAGCCACACTGGCCAGTTACTGCCCCTACCTTTTACAGCAGCAACTGCCACCTGCCAAGCTCCCACCATCCCTGACCTCCCTGGTGCCCATACTGTTCAGATATTGCATGAAGTCTAACAGGATGCTACAGCTGTGGTAAGAAAATCTGCACCCAGGTTGGGGCAACAGGGAAGACACTGTCCACATGGCTTTGTCCTCCTCTCTCAGTATTTCCACATGGATGCCTTTGCTTTTCTGTGCTTCTGGAGGCAGATGATGAAAATAGCAGAACAACCTATGAAACTTCATTTGCAGTTAATGGGGTAGTCTGAAATGACTGCAGTCACAGGAACCTCTTTCTTAGAGATAACTTTGGTTATTTACCAAGGGACAAAACCTAGCTACCAATCCAGTGTACTTCCAAGATCCTGCATACAGTTTTGTTGGACAATTACACATGGAAGCAGGAAAAAAAAAAAATCTTCATAGAGCTCTTACAATTGAGCCCCCCTCTCCAACCCCCACAAAAACCCCAAAGCCCAGAACTTTTTTGCTTCACAGTTCCCAGCAATGAGTACGGGGTAGGGAACTGAGGGTGGAAAAAAAGGAAAACCACCACCACCACCATGATGCTGAAAAGTTTTCCTTCTCCAGTTGGCTCCTAGTCCGGTTTCAAACTTACAGTAACATAACTTCATCTCTTTCTCTTTTCTCCAATTATGGGCACTGGTTTCAATCAACTAGAAAGATACAGGAAGGTACGCTTATTTTTTAGGTTTTTCTTTTAAATGCCAGTAGTAACTGCACAGATACTCTGGAATATTTCCAAGTTAAGCCAGTCAAGAGCTTTGGCAAGAAATGTAAATGGTATGCAAGTCAAATGTAATAAGCAAACAAATGTTACCCTCCTGCTGTAAAAACAGTGCTACTTACGACAAGATAAGGCTTAAGTTATTTGGTTATTGTGACTAGCCTATTAGTCAACACCCTAATGCATTTTTAATGCCCAGAGAGAACAGCGCACATCTCTTGTCACCTCTAAGCCTAAACCCTAAACACTGCAAAACCGAAGTCTGATTGCAAATTCTTCTCATTTTAGTTTTCTTTTTGTTATTCCACTTAATTTCTAGTCATAATTCCACTAATGCATAAGATTTTTCATTTTTATTACAGCTTCTTCTAGACTATTCTGAAAACATATTTCCCGCTTACTTATCTAAGAAGCAGACTTTCACTGATCTAAGTATTTTTTTTATAAGAAAGGTAACTCAATTCTGTGTCAGGCTATTTGGAAACATTTGCACTGTTCGTCTGCCAACTTCTGAAACACATTAGTCATACCAAGAGCCTTCTGCCATCTTCAAACACATATTTTCTAATTTGATGCTCTGAAAAGCCCAGAATAATCCCTCAAGTTTTTTTATTTTAATCATAAGTTTTATGACAGCCAGAAACAACCTCCTTATCATGGCCACTTCTACAAATGATTGTACCTTCCAGGACACTTATATTACAGATTAATTTACTGCGGAATTTGCACACAGATCTTAATCACTATTTAAGCAATGAAAAAAATCAATTAGTAAAAAGCAATAAGCCATGTATTTAGAATTTATATTGTTGGTGTTGCACAATTAATGCTTCCACTCTGTGAAACAATTCAGATTATCTCACCTACACACTAAGAATTGAGCCCATAAATCATGGAACAGGCAAAAGGCTGGTGAATTTGAACCGGTATGGGATAAAGATTAAGAGAAGGAACAAAACTATAACAGGAGGCAGCCTATTAGAAGGTAAGTCTAATACTTGCTGCAGCTAGAAAGTACGTAGCTGCCCAACAAGAGAAAAAAAGTGAAGAGAACTCTCTTTTGCCACATCAGGGAGGAGGGAGTTTTTACAACATTGTTAGATACAAACTACAAAGCCCAACACATTGGAATACAGCTGCGTAGCAATGCTGCCACGTCCCAGAGCACGTGCTAGTGGAGTAGCCACAACTAGGAAGATGCATCTACAACAACGCACAGAAGCTACAGCAAATATAAGATAGCTGCCTCGGCATTACCTGCAGCTGCCCTCATTCTGTACGCTCAGCGCATCCATTGGTTTTGGCAGGTACTTCTTCACATGCTGACAGAGCCAAGTTCAACGTCTTTAGCTTCCAGGATAATATATATTTTGGCAGGTTGCATTTGCAATCTGTCTGCATTAAATTACACCAAAAATCCTGGAGCTTCCAGGCACAAAGCAAGGTGCAGCATCACTCTCGTAATCAGGAAGCAATTAAAGCTGCAATGTCATCAGGTAAGAGACTGGCAGTGAAATGATCATAGTGGAAGCTCATAAACACATTGTCAAAAGGGATGAAAACTTCACTGACTCTCTCAGCCTTTGATCTTTTGAGATGCAAAGAATAACTGACACCAAAATGAAACAACATCCAGCTGAGCAGCCACTGCTACGTTTGAACAAACCCTGAACTAAAACTTCAGCAACGGCAGTTATGTCCTTACATTGCCAACAGAAACAGATTTATATTGAAGTTTGACTAGATTTTGGCTTTAATTTTAATAAAGATTCATTATAGCTTTCCAGCAATTCTTTCCTTTACTTAATTAAAAGCAAGATGCTACTTTTATAACAGCTGCCTTTACCTATGCCATCTGAGATATGACTCTGTACCAACTTTGTCCTACCTTCAGTTTAAATTGAGCACATCAGAAAATATCAAAGCTTCCAAATGCTAAAGCTATGTTTTATAAAAAAAATTTGGAATCGTAATCTAGGAGAAAGAAACTTTGAATACCGAGAACTCAGATCTGCTGGGTAATCCAGATAAAACAGTCCTTGAACTCAAAACTTGATCTCCTGTGCAGCAGCCCTTCAAGGTAGACCCCTTTTTCCCATGGTTTTGTTTTATAGTCTAGAGACTTTCAATGGCTTCCTGGTCCCCAGGAAAATAATCTTCCTCTTTATTGCCTGTTAGACTGGGTCTGCTCCCTGCCGTAAGATCCCTGCGAGATCTTCCATCCAGGAAGATGGAGCCTCCCCTCATCAGAGGTCTCCCCTGTCCCAGTATGCAACAGCCACTAAAACACAGCCAGGTCCCTTTCTCTTGCCTGCCCAGATACTCAGAAGTAACCACTAAACTGAACAAAGACACCAGATGCATCTCCACAAAACATTTCTTCACCAAAAACACTGTTTATGAACAGTGCCCATTTATGAACATTATGCCCAATCAGTTATCTGGTAAGCAAGTTATCATGTGAGAAAAAAGGTGGTTTCATTATATGTTGTCAAATATTGCATAGTTCCAGTCCAGAAGTAGCTTAGCTAACCCTAGTTTACTAGAACTTTCTAGATATTATGCTTGTATTCACTATCCTTCATCCAGTGGTTTTTTGTGTGTCTTTAATTTTAGAGTAAACCTGAGGATGGGCTTCCATTCTGCAGCATTATTCAGAGAAGAAACAACTGAAGGAGTGGAGAAAGCTTCAAAATAATCCATTATACTGAACAGACTTTAGTCTAAATGCTATATAAGCAATATGAATTTCTGATTCCAACACAACTGTAGAAAAGAAATCAATGTCATCAATCTAAAACCCAACTGAATTGAGTTATTGACTTTCTCATCTTTTTAGATGACATCTTCTGGAATTTTAATTAAGATCAGAGGACAGTAATTCACTTTTTCACATTTTATCTAGTTGGGAACTCTAGGAACATCACAGCAAAAAAGTTACATTTTCTAATCTGTGCAAACAGGAGTAGGAAAGAAATGTACTATAGATATGTACCCCCAAGCACACAGAGGTGGCATCTCCCCTTCTCCCGACTTTTCCTTTTTCATTCCTGCAGGTGTTTAATCGGGTTCACTTCACTTTGTGTCTGTAAGAATCATGAGCTACACATTACATGGAGCACATAAAGCTCTTTCACACGTCAGAACAGAGTCATGATCATCCATATCTAAAGGAGAAAAAGGGTGGGGAGGGGCACTTGCCTTTTATTTAAAAAAAGAAATTTGCTGTCTCTCAGTGGACAAAGTTTTAGGACCTCTGTTACAGAATGCTGGAAAAAGGTGAAGAAGCACTAGAATTGTTGTCCAATTATTTTCCAAAACAATGTTAAACTGAGAGTTCTTCTAGTGATCAAGTCTGAATTATTGCATGCATGTACATGAGCACAGTCTCTGTCACCTAAATAATAACATCTAACAAGGCCAATAATATTCTCATGCAATTTCCCCCACAAATTACTAAAACGTTAGGAACAAGAAATAGTCTTGAGCAGAAACGTTTAAAGCAACCTAAGATCGGCAGCCAACAAAAGGCAGCTGATACTTCTTGCCCAAATCCCTCATCAAGCGTTCAGTGGCTGTCTTTCAGCTGACTCAGATCCGCTGATGATCTTGTTTACATGACCCAGTCATATAAATCAAGGAACAGATCCAGCTGAAAATTAATAAAATAACACAAAATCCCATAATGTTTGAAACAACCTGCTTCATCTCTCTGCCCATGAGTTAGTTTTCAGATGAGTCTGGCAGCAGGGACGATGAGATGGGGGGAGAGAAATCCTTCCACAGACAGTTTTCACTAAGGTTGCCTTAAATGAATCCTCAAACCGCTGTCTTTGAAAACACTTCCATACACATAATAAAAGCTTAATTTCACTCTGTCCATTTATTTAAATGAAATGATCAATTATTTAAGTAATTGTGGCAAACAGACATGAGAAGCCACAGATGCCCTCTATACTGCAAGGAGCTGGTGAAACTCAGGGACAGACCTCAGAGGGACCCTGGTGCTCTGATGGTAGGAATTTACTATGCAGTAGAGAGCCCTAGCTAAGTGCCTCCATACGCCAAATCAGTGTACCAGGAGGTCTGGCATAACATTACACTGTGCACAGATGTCTAAACACAGAGAAAAGTGATCATATCTAAAAATCCTTTTCCTCTTCAGAGCTCAAGTGTCAAGCATCAAGCTGGAGGACTTAACTTGCCTCACAGTCCTGAACACTGTCCTGGAGAGATATGGTCAAATAATTTCTCCCAGACACCGACAAGAAGCCTCTTTATCCCTGATGTGAGGTGATGGGGGTTGGGAGAACGAAAACTACAGCTCCTATTTCCTAGAAGAATTAGTTCTCTGTCAGTGAGGAGGCTGACTGTTCTTAGTCAACAAACCTTCTCCATCTTCTTACAACAGCCGAGACATGGGAAATTGGCTCTCCAGATCAGTGATATTACAACATCCACCTGGGAGGAAGCAGTCTGTATTCTTATTCCTCCTCCAAGGCATATTAATCTCTTTTAATCAGTGATCAATTAGTCTAAAATGCATAAACAAGAGCATGAACAAATCGCTGGAGAGAAGCCTTAAAGAAGATGAAATGCCAACAGAGTAGACAGAAAAAATAGATAAAAACTCTGGAGGAGCTACTGCTATTATAGTTCCTAAAGTCAGAAACTGCTTGCAAGCTTGACATGGTCTTGTTTTCATCATTAGAAAACAAATATCTGACCTTCTGAGCAAGGAATCATATTCCGTTACCGTGTCCTAAGTCTGATAACTCAAGGGAAACCTAGCTTATATTTAATATATTAAAGGAGGTACCTGTTCTGTTCTTAAAGGCTCTTATGGAAGCCTACCCACAGAGCCAAAGAGTTAATTCCTGTCATATTAATTACTATCATATTAATTTTTTTCTTCTATTAACAAGAAAAATAGCTAAAAGCTGTGTCTCTTTTTGCTAGACTAAAACTGGTTTAATATTCGTTACAGGTAGTTGTTACAGAAGATGCTGAGGAACACCTCTGGCATTTTAATTTGTAGCACTCATTTTCTTCTTTTATGAACTATATGAAGTGCTAAATCAAAGGCAGAGAACATGAATCTTTGCCTTGGTAACTATGGCTTTTCCTTTTTTTTTTCCCCGCCTTCAATGAATACTTCTCTTATCAATCTCCTACGCTTCATATATTCTCAGTTATACTGACTGTTACCAGTTCCAGCTGTTTTACACTCATTCTTAGTTTATTTGCAGGCTTTCCTTCCTCTTGGATATGGCTGCTTTCACCCACCATATTTGCAGTCATGGGTTGTCGGTAATCAACTTTTATTAAACAGCTCCATATTTTCCATATCCATTTTTCCCCTCCCAACCAGTGAATCTTACCAGTTTCTTAAGCTTCAGGAAGTTAGCGATTCTGCTACACTTCAGGAACTGCAAGAGTAGTTGCATTTACTCCACAAGGCTTGCTGAAGAACCCTTATCATCTGCAAACTGTTTTATATATAAATACAAAATACATACACTTAAATATATATATGTATATATATGGTTTCCTATGGCTCTTTTAGTTCTGCTATATCCTTTTCTGGAGATGGAACAAATGTAGCAGTAGGCAGCGACTGAAGTCATACAAAATAATTATGATTTTGTCATCTTTCTTGAGTAGTCTTCCCTCTGTAGAGTTATCACCTGCTCTCTACAGATCATAGTTTGGTTCCTGCCATCTGAAAATATGCTGCACTGTCCTAAAGATGTCCATCCCCTTCAACTGACCACAGGGAGCATTTGCACAACTACTCACTTGGATTTTATGGCTGAACTTACTGGAAATTATTTTCAGTTTTTAATTTACATGCTCTGCTTAACTGACATTTCTTTAGATTGCTCTTTAATATTTAATAACTAATTTTTACAGATTTTTTCCTATTTTTTCTAAGATATGATGTTATGATTTCATCTACAAACAATGTATTATCCTGGAGTGATGGCTTTCTCCTACAGTTTACTTTTAAAAATCTAGTACAATCTTTTTCTAATTTTAGGTACCCGCAACCTAGTTCTTTTCTGGCTTAGGTGCTGCCCGTCTTTTTCATACGGCCCTCTGACTGCTGCAACTTTTGCCAGTTCTTAACAAACCTCCCCCTCCTTGCAACATTTTCCTCAAGAACATACTGAAATGCTCCCAGCACAAGGCACAGGGCCAGCTAACCAGGCAGGACGAGCTTCAGAATGCTGCTATGGAAATTCTACTCTTTAAATCCTATTTTTACGTGACCCAAAAGAGTTCCTTCACTTTAGAAGTCTATCCTATATAAAAAAGCATTGCAAGACGTCTTAAAAGAGCTGATGGTATTTTACAACCAGCTACATGAAATCTCCAACCAAAGCCATCTAAATATAATTTTTCCATAACTTCTCCCCTCCTTGAAACAGAAATTAAGAAACAAGTTTCTCCCACTCTCAAACTTAAATCAGCAGCCTGCATGAGATGTCTTCTCTTTCATCTGTGAAGTTAATTTTTCTGAATTTCTTATCTTTCAAAGCATTGCTTCCATTATTGCTCTCACAAAAAAATATGCATAGCCACAAGGCATATACGATTAGAGATATTTTTTAACACAAATACTACCTTTTTTGTTTTGGGGCTCTTGAGATAGATTTGTCACGGGCGGGGCTGTTTGCTTTTTACATCTTTTCCTTGAGGCTGGATACATCCTTTCATTCCCTACCCTTGGTTACCCTGTTTGTTAATCAGTATGATACAGCAGACACTGCCCCGGCCAGAGTTTCTTTTCTGAAATGTGTCTCTCAGGATGCTGTTAGCAGACAGAGGGGCCCTGCAGAGCAGCACCGGGTGCCTCATGCATGGCAGAAGTCTCAGACCAGCTACGAAACTCACAGCCCATCCAGCAACATCCCTTGCAGTCAGCGCTCTGCCTGTTGGGGCCCCAAGCAGGTGAACAGCGCAGCCATCCAACATGGCATGGAGATCCAGCAGAGGGATGACAGGAGCACTCAGGGAAGGAAGCCAGAATGAGCAACAAGATTTATTGCTGCTCTGGTTGCGGTTAGAGCAGTTAAGCGGCGTGCTGCAGAAGCACGGCCACTGTTTGAAATGAGCAGCAACACCAACAAACCCACCTGAAAGCTATTCCTGAGGGCTCCTGACAGACCACTGCACCTACCCTTCTGAAGGATGATTCTTTAACATGGCTGAAGTTTCCCTGTTACTCAAATGCTGTAACAATACTTCCCCTCTGCTGCATCGAGTTTATTTTCTTGCACCTAGCTTTCTGCCTTCCTAATGAGCTGTCGATTAGTTATGCAAATTTGAAGGAACAAACATTCAGTTCTGCTTATGGCAACCTCTTGCTTCTTGACATTTAAGTTCAGTAGCCCTCTGTTGCAGAGTATGCATTTGATTATCAGTCCCACCCCTTCCCACAGAAGGGAAGGCAGCACCAGCAGTTCCTGTGTAAAACACGGACTTCATGCTAAAGCTGTAAATAACTGCACAGAAAATTCCCTTGGAGTTTTGGTCCATTATTCCCCCTTCAACTGAACAGATGACCACTGGAAAAACCCATTTAAATCCTACTTTTTAAAACACCATGTCTGGTTATTATTCAGGAACTCAAAAAATCTTAAACCAACCTCCATGTAAGGGAGAACGCGAGCTTCTGGGCCTTGCACAGGATGTGTTGAAACCTGGCACAGATCATCTAACAAACTGAGGGGGATTTCTAGTTTAAACACCCTGTCAATACAGATGTGAGCACCAGAACCTAAGTGTTTCTCTAAAATGTAGCCTGATATGCTGCTGTAGTCCAGAATAAATAAATATCTGTAGGCTCTAATGTGATGAGTCCCTTGCTGGAGCTCTATTAATTAGCTAAATGTGTGCTGAATTTAAAATTTAAACAGCCTCCCTTGTAGTTGTTCTTCATGAATGCATTTTATTTCACTACTGGGCCACGCTCAGGGCATCTGCCTGACCCATGATCCAGCTGACAATTAACAGCTGGATCACTTTGGGTCACACAGCTACGGGTGAATTATCTCAAGTGCTCAAAGAACATTTTTATAGAAATCATCATAAAAAGCTTCACTGTGGCTTTTTTAGCCCTCCATTTTAAAGCTTCTGTATATTCTGGACCCACTTTACCTTCTTTCACCATCATGCTTACTCAGTTACTGAAGAAAGTAAGGAAAAAAAAAAAAAACAAACCCAAAACAAAAACCCACAGTAGTTTAGGTATTTTACACTTATTCCAAATCTCTGAAGTGCAATGTACTTCTCTCTCCAATTGATTTCAACCAGAATAACAACTGTTTCAGGATCACTGATTTGCATATTTTAGAAATATGCTTTAAAGTGAATAAATAAATGTTTTAAAGAACCAAAGACTGAGCTAAATACTTCCATTAGGTCAAATATTCTTAATATAAATATTATTCTATGTTACATTGGTATCCAAACAGAAAAACAGTGGACACTGAAGTCCTGAGCATTTCCTCAAAGCAATGGCATTTGAACCTGCAGCAGGTGGATGAGACCTTTCTGCTACCTGCCCTATGCAGAGACCAAGGTGATAAAAAAGAAGCAACGCTGCTTTAGTATGAGTATCAAGAGTCATGCTTTTGGTGCTGAAGGTAACAAATTAAATTCCATCTCGCAGGCTGTCATTAGGCTGGCTATAACATTATTTTGACAGGAAAAGTAGACTTTTTTTTTCAAATCATCAACTCCTTTGTCACAGTCTGTTGTGTGGAAAGGGAAAGTTGTCTTTACTGAAAGCTGTTAACATGTCCACACTGCTGTTTAACTGTAACCTTTTCTGACAGTTTAACAGCATCAACTTAACATTCATTAACATCTATTCTAACTCAGGCTATCAGGCAAATCAAGACCACCTCCAAAAATTAAATTTGCAGACTGATTTTTAAGTAATGTTTTCTATATTGTTTACCTCAGAACATTTTAAAAGCTTTCATTAAAAAAGTTTTTCCCCCCCTCTAAACTAACAGTAGTAAGAAGGACTTATTGCTCAGTCTATGCAAGCTCCTGTTTTGCAGACTCCCCTACCACCAGTATTCACTGTCATTATTACTTTTTCAAAGGATCAGGTCTGGGATTATACACAAAGACAGGGGTCGTGTACTTCTAAAATAAATGTCTCATTCCTTGACACCTGAAGTTATTCCAGTCCCTGTAGCACATGTCATTTACCTACGTGTTTTTTCAGACCTTCAGGACTACTTAACTTCTTAACTGTTGAATATGGACATGTTTTGGAAGCAGCGTTCACCTCTTGCCTCACTTGAGGAAAGACAGATGTACCTTCCCTTTCAGTAGAGGAGACCAGGTTTAAAGAAAGAATTATTGTGAAGCCTACAGCCATCATGAGTCTTCATATTTTAAAGGTCAGGAAAAATGACTATGCATATTCAGATCAAGAGCCATAAAACAATGCTGAGCCTGAAGACACCCATGGCAATCAATCTGGTTCTGAAGTGATATACACAATTTGTTCTTGTTAGAGTTAACAGTAGAACCAAAATCTGCATTTCACAACCACAAAGAGTTAAAACATCTTCCCCTCAACTGCTTTGAAAATTTCTCTCTGACTCCTTTTCAAAGGGGCCTTATCTTTTTTTCCACAGGCTGTCTTAAAATATTTATGACAACTCAGACACGTAAGTTTTTCCTCTCTTGCTGCCATTTTTTGGTTACAGAAGTCTGACCTCTGCATCATCAGCCTGTCATGTAATGCTGGCAGACAATTCAGTCTCCTTTTCACAGACCTACAGAATGCAGTTAGATACAAGCTGCACACATGTTGGGTCACGATGATCAGGCTGGCACGTCAGAAGGCTAGTAGCCTGCTTGCAGTTCTCAGACCCATCTTTGTGATATTGCCAAGGAAAAAAAGGCTACATACTCATTCTGGGTTCATCCTCAAAATGTAGGAGAGCTATCCTTGCTTAATGCCAGAAACAAGGTATCATTCCAGGAGAGAGCAGTACTTTTCAAGTAGACCCCGGGGTGACATCTCAGCTCTTGTTTCAGAGGTATCCACAAAAAGGACTTCAGCATCCATACATATCTGGGCCAACAGCCACTACCACAACCCCTGTGCGTTTAAAGCTCATTCCTCCAACAGTGATAAACTCTCTACTCATGTAAGGGTGATGACTCGTCTTGGACTTCTATTCATCTTCTCCTCAGGGCCTGCAATTGGTGTGGTCTTGGCTCTGTCCTTTCTTTCAGTCTTAGCTTTGAAGTTCAACACTGGTGTTGAACCATACTACACGCAGGGTAGTATAACGGTGGCGTCAGGAGCTCTTCTACAGTTGGAAGAGTCTTTTAGGTTCAGGTGAGAAGTGGTTCCCTACAGCAGTACTGCATTGAGGAGACAGCTGAGGGGAAAGGGATTCACAGCAGATTTTGGTATTCACTCAGACGATACATGCAACTGATGAGCTTTCCTGTACCCTACCTGAGGCATCACATGCCGACATGCCGTGTTGTTAGCAAATGACAAAGGTGTAGTTTTAGCCTTGCAGCTCTGCACATTTGAAAATCCTTCAGACAAAAAAGATTTGATGGTGTAGCCATCATAAGAATGAATAAATATGAATACAAAAATAAAGCATCACAGTACCAACCAAGCTGCAGAGTAAGCTGAACATGACCAATACAAAGAAGGTATAGAGCTGCTGGTGTAGTTAACGCTGCATGTCACAGGCAGAGTACAAAAGGAGTGTATTTCTGTTTAGGTACAGATACTTGTCTCAAGTTCACCTTCAACTTCAATGTTATGTTCATGGAAATGTGAACATAAAAATAGGAAAGCAGTCCATCGTTTTTGACCCTTCTCTGAAGTGAAGGGAAAATGCAGTTAAAAGTGATTCACATGCTCAAAGAAGAACCCAAGTAGGGAGGAAGGTCACTCTTCACCTTTTTCTTCTTCATCAATTCATTGGCAGCAGAGATTGACTTTCTGAAGCAGTACTCACTGCTAGTTGGATTAGAAAAGTGGTAAATCTCTTTCATGCTGAAAGATGAAAGCTTTAGCTTACTTGCCAGTGAGGTTTTATGGATGTGCTCAGTAGTCCAAGAGGGAAACAGAGATAAAAGCATCACGGTGAGCTGCACAGCCATGGTGGAGCTGTGGGTTCCCAGCACATTTTGAGACACACGCTCACTCTTATTCCCCTCCGAGTCCCTTGCCAGGAGCAAGGCACAGAAGACCCATCAACTCAAAGCATGCAGAGAAACAGCGGAAGCTAAATGGAAACCACCACTTCTTTTTGTTCCCTTGTTTAATTTTCTCAATTGTATTTGCTGCATGTCTGAAGCACAGTCAGAAGGCTGAGAGTAGGAATAAGGCAACAGGGATCATTTACAATTAATCACTAATTACTGCTGCAAGCCTCAGATCAGAAACTGTATTTCAAAAGAACTTCCTTCTCCATCTACACAAATGACATCACCTACTGGGCCCCAAGGACCAGCCTACTTGGTCTTTTCAGAATTGAACATTTGTGTAGTTGTTTGGACAGGATGCCACTGTCCAGAAGAAAGAAGTTTGTATTTTAAGATCACTTCTGTAAGTCCATCATTCCCTCCCAAAATAAGCAGAGAAGGAATGGATGGATAGCAATTAAAACTAGCTCCACTACAGTAAGGACAGGGAAATTAATTGATTCTGGAGCTAAGACTACAGGGCTTCTAAAACTTCACCCATATCCCTCCTTCCTACCCCCAAAAACAAACTTCTGAGAAACCCAAGAAATGAGAAAAAGAAACATTTTAACAATTGATGCAAGTCTCATTTTCCAGACCCAGAAGACTGCCTGCACAGAATATGAACACAGTAATAACAATGTCTTCCTGTTGTTGAAAGACAAAACTGAAGAACTGGTTAATTGCCTTATGCTGTTACCAGCGATGGAAAGGTGGCCAAGTAGAGGATGCCCCTGAGCCCTGATGACTGCAACTGGGGAAAACACTCAGGGAAGTCATCGCATGGGCCTCCCCTGCCCAGGTATTTGTCATCAGACATCTCCTTTGATCTGTAATATCTGAGAAAGGATGCTGAATACCTTGAATTTTGTTTTGACACAATATTGCTGCTTGAATGTTATTAAATTTGGGAAACTTGTAATTGTCCATTGCCTTTTTTTAAAATCAAGTTTTGATTTGGTATATTTTTTTCACAGTTTTCCGCTACGTTTTACTAAGCTACCAAAAGCTGAAAAGCCAAATAAAAAGGTAACTTGCTTTCCATTACAAAAGCTTAGATTTTAAAATTACAAAATTACTTCTTAATCAATGGCAAAAATAAAGGATATTTTCTAATTTGCAGATTTATCTCAAATAAGAAACTGCTGCACTACTGCCCTGGAGGAAGGTGCAGAGAGATCACATGACAGAGTAAAGCCAAAGGGGTTTGATGTGGGCATTTCAATACTACTGATCCAATTGCTTGTGCCACAGCTCATTATGACAGTGCAAGAAAAACAATACAGAACTAGACAGTTAGTTTTGCTTTGTTTCATTTTGCTCCCATCTAATTTAACTACTTATAGAGGAAATACTCTTGAAAACATTAAAAACTGAATTGCATTCAGAGACAACGAGTAAAACGGACAAGGGACAGTACTAGGATACTGACTGTTGTAATTTGTCCACAGACTTCTACCACAGCATTCTAGACTGCCTGGACATAAACAAGCCAAGGAGAGGAACTAAAAAAGACCAAATAAACAAGCTGTAATTCCATATATCAATTGGCAAAGGTATACTCTTTTTATTGTTAATGTTCAAAGGAAGATTATAGAAGACTCGCAAGTGAATAGACTCAAAAGAGGGAGCATGAATTCATGGCTAATTTTATGCTGGTGAGGAAGAAAGGTCTGAAAAAATGTTGGATTTCACTGAAAATAAAATTTGATCTCTGAAGTACTTCTTACTCTTAGACTTGGAAAACTGCTGCAGTATGCATATGATGAGCAGAATAACATATTATTCATGGTGCATATTTATCACAGTGAAACTGCAGAGATACAAACACATATAAACAAAGGATGCCTGCTGCTCTGAAAGTAAAACCTTTCCTAGTTTTAGGAAAGGTACACCAAGAACAGAAAACTTAAATGTAACAAAAACATCATAGTCTTACCCGCAGGATATTGTTTATTTTCTCATGCTGGGCTGTGAACCAGCATGCTGACATTCCAAACTGAGGGAAAATGCTGAAAGGTATGCAATGCTCACAAGTCCCAAGCACCCAGTTGCAGCTTTCTAGCTGGGAAGTGCTGGCCCAGTAGCATGCGACAGGTGAGCATCTTAACATTTATTTTGCCATCACTGCTGAAAAGATTAAGAAACAGAAAGATGATGTCCAGAAAAATCATATGCATGTCTAGGACCATATAGATCTATAAATATAGATGCAGAATTGCATCTTTTGACTATTTCATTTCAAAAGAATTAAAAATAGGCAGCAACACTGTCTTTAATCACCTTGCCAGTCACTGGCAACTGTGCAGGCAGGCATGCTGTGTGGGATTCGGCTCTGAACGCTGGAGTACACCTCCATGACAACGTGCTGGCAAGCAGACAGACCGAAGCTAGTTCGGCACTAGCTAACTGAGGTACTACAGACAGGGTAGCTCTGTGCAAACCTGCTCAAAACACCTGCAGATGTAACTCCAAGGCCCATGGTATTTCCTATCCTGGTACAGTCACTTGTCAATCCTCCTTCCTTTACACCAGCCTTAAAATTCATATCCCTGCTGATCATTCACTTCTGGAAGGACCGTCACCTAGCTGGGTGAGAGGAATTACAGTAGTAAAACACAAAGAAGTACAAAGTATGAGAACCACAAAAGGATTTAGGGCTGTCTCTGTAACTCTAATTTAGAAATAAGAAAAGTGAAAGGTCCAAAGAGGGACCATAACAAATGCCCAATATCAAATTATTTACTACAGATTAAGAATAAGTAATTCGCTCAGCATTTTTGCTTTGCTAAGGAGGCAAAGACAGACCCATTTATACAAAGGGTAATACAATAAAAGAAGAGATTGTAAAATTTACATTTAAAAAACAGCAAGCTAAGCAATGAGCTTAAGTTAATAAGAAAAACTGAATAGGAAATAAGGGGAAATGGTTTCATGGCAAGGCCAAGTGGGAAGAAGAACAGTTTCCTTAATGAGGTAGTTACTGTTCACTAGCAGTGCTCAAAGCAGGCGTTTACTAACTGGAACAGACTGGGTAATCTATTTCTCTTAGTATGTTTCGTTGAAGATAACATTGTTTCTTGTTGAGAATCTTGAGTGGATAGCAGCTTTATGCCTGGATTTAACTTTGAAGAAACCTCTTTCTTGCTCTGTGAGGAGTAAAACCTTTTTAAGGCAATACGATAGACAAAGCCATTTCTACGGCACCACAAAGCTTACTTCAGAAAATAAAAACTTGAGAAGAATCTCATTTTCTAATTTGGTTTTTCAGCAATACCCTATGGTGAGAAATGTAGATCAATCAAAACCTGAAAAGAATCACTAAGAAAATATTTACATCATCATTGTCTGTGTTCTGCCTTCACAATTCTCAGGATATAAGAATTTGTTGTTGTCTTTTGAAATTAGTAATAGAACAGAAATGAAACGGGGTTGAGAGATCAGTGAGAATTTTAAACCTCACTTCTCATTTACCGACTTCCGGATTTCAGCCATGTTTTTACTGACCTTTTTTATCCCTTACTGTCATGTTCTCTCTAGTTTGGTTTACTCAGAGATTATCAATTCACCATTAAGAACAAAATGCCACTTTTCCAAGACATTACTTTAAAGTTTAAAGGATTTTGACAAGTCACACATCTGTAAGGATTTGACAGGTAAAGATTTCTATCACAAAGTAAAACGGTAACAGAGAGGTTCAATCAAAATATGCAAACAAAAGTTATTTATCCCACCATCCAGAAATCTAAGAGTAAATGAAATAATATCCAGAGTAAATACCAGACCTAGAAAGTCAATCTAATGATACACGAAAAGAGGCGGTTTTCTCCTTTACTATTTGTTTGCTTGATGGGTTGGGTTTGGGGTTTTTGTTTGGTTGGTTGGTTGGTTGGTTTTGTTTTTAAGATCAAGAAATCCCTTAGCTATTAGTTGCTTGCAATTTAGTGGAATGAATAATTAGAAAAATATGGCAACTTTCTACAGAGGATCTCTAATCAAAACTTGAAGCCTAAAGAAATTATGTGAGAAAATTCCAGTGCCTACAGAGTCAGGAGAGAGACACCCTGGTTGGACTAACTCTGGCTCAAACAGAGTCCATAGGCATCTTGTGGAAATTTTCACTTGTCTTGTATTCAGATACTTCAACTGTACTTACTATTAACGTGAAAATACATGCCTCCCTCTGGTCATGGAGAAAAATAGCAAGTCGGAGATTGGGCTGAATATCTGTCTGACTGCTGAAAGGAGGAAAAAAGTGTCCTGTTGCTCCCGATTTTTTTGGAGAGTCCCTGAGATACTGCTGTCTGGAACACACCAGACGTCACAATATGAAGGCACAAAGGAAAATTCATTGGCTTTAACATAACTTCTTTTAATGAGATATTTTGCAGTATTATTTCCACTTCCAAAGGGCCTTAAGGTCAGCTCTGCGCTGAGACCTGGAAAAGGCAGGGGGAAGGATAACTTAAAAAGATCAAGAGTTGTCATCCTTTCATCATCTAGCGAAAGAAAAATACTTCCAAATAATGATTTCCACACTAAAATTTTATTCTCTTTTTTTTAACATCTCCTGCAAGATTTCTGCAGCACTAATATTAAACTGTCACATTTCTTATTAATAGCAGGCTAGCTGAAAAAACCTCCACTGGTTTCAGCTGCCCTGAAGACAGCATCAACAACAATGTACATAGTCCATGTCTCAGTGCAACACACTGTTAACTGTGCAAACCAACGTCCAGATAAGTTTTGTTTTCCTTTGTGACAGAGAGTAAAACAGCACTGGGATGAGGAGAAAAATAATTAAGCAACACAGACCAAATTCACTGTTGCGTAACAATTTGAGCCATTGCTGGTTTTCTAATTGGTTTGTTCAGATTAACAGACATTCAGAATTTACCTAATAAACCAGTAAATAATGTCGCGCAATGCTTACTACAGTAGAGACATACCTCACTACCCAACAGTAATTACTTCTGCAGTGTAGTGTCAGATCTACAAGGCATTCCTTATTTGCCTGGAACAAGAGCGGTCATAAGACGAACAAAAAGGATACCATTAGTGGGATTTTTTTTTTTCATTTCAATTCAATGAGCCATTTCCGCCACTCATTTAGAAGTTTGAAATACAGGCCTGTTATAATTACATCTGTAATGCTAATATGGAAACTGTATGACATCCTCGGTCAAATTAACAATAATCATCCACAAATATCAGTGTCCAAAGAGACTGGATAGACATAGTTTCCACAGCTAGCAGTTATGTTCTGTGCAGATGTACAGCAAAATGCTTTCCTTCTCTGACACCATAGAGGTGGAAGTGAAAACGGGATTTCCAGTCTTCGAAAATGCAAAGAATATAGTTACATGTAGCTATTTGTAAAGCAAAAGACTACAGGATTTCAGCACTGACACACTTCCCATGCAAAAGTAACACCACACTCTCTCAAGAGAAAGCTGTGCATTGCAAAGCCTGCCATTCAACTCTAGCAGGTCTATCCTTAGCACAGAAGAGGTCTAGATCATGTAAAGCATATTTTAATTTGTTGTATCTTATCTCCCACTCACTTCTTTGATGAAAATAATTAGACTGCTAACACTGAAACAATCTCCATTACATGCCAAATTGTGTTGCTGATCCAAAATGTTGCAGGCATTACAGCTTCTTCAGTGAAATGGATGACCTAAATAAACCTTTGTTATGCCTCTTCCTTGGAGGTGGCCTAAAAACATTTTTATGAAGCTTTTCAAAGAACTGGCCTGAAAGAGACCTCTAAAGTAACAGCCAACGTGCCAACATTACATTGACCTCAAGTTTGCCAACATTTTAAGGTAACTGGAAGGAAACTAACTGTGTAAGTGCTGATAAGTGCAACTACAAACATATTTGTTGTTGAAAAGCTCCCTCACAAGGCAAACCACAAGATTATCCTAAAGTTAATGTAAGAAAATGTCCTGTTGAAACAGCTTCTCCAAATGAGACTATCAATAATAAATCCCAAGCTGGCCTAGTATTCAGGTTTTTGAAGAGGATCTGAACAGAGCAAAAAGCCCATATTCTTCAATACATACGTATGCCAATTATGACTTTTGAGAAAACAAAATGAAAGCAGAAACCAGTGAATATATGCCCTGAAGCCCAGTTAGCTTCTACAATGATTATCCTAATGTATTTAAATAAATTTTTAATTTACTGATTCCATTATTTTGCCTTGATAATATCAAAACAGAATGTTCCAGCATTTAATTACTATTTATTTTTTGCGTACTAAGTTTTGATTCTAATGAATGCTTTTTAGTTCCTTCAGGGGTCACCTTCATCCCTGAAATATTCATCAGGATCAACTATGCCTTTTGTTGTTTTGAATAAAAACTGTGTACCTAAAATAGCTGATATTAAAAATCAAGCCATAAAAGCAACCAAAATACCACTTAGTCCAGAAAGTTAGTTCCTTTCTGCAATTTCATCAGCGAGATCCGTTTGCCTCTCACTTCCATGCAAAAAAACCTTCAGACCATAATTACAGGCAGAAATAGCATCATTGCTTCACTCCTTCCTTTACAGAAATACCTCAACTTTTTTCAGACTCACCCAATATCTGAAAGTCTTCATATAAAAAAGCTGCAGTAAACACAATTCAGCCTCTTCTAAGAATAAGTGCAAGAAATAATCAATGTTTTTGTCACGCTAGCGTGTGCTTCCCCTATGGGCCAAACAATTGCTCTGTGTTAAGGGAAGGAAAACATTTTCAGGATGCCTGTAAATGCTCACACAGATTTGATCGAAACAAAGAAACAGTGATATTAGCACAGGTACATCTATACTGGTGGATGTTTACAGGATTATTTTGTATATATTTTTCTTTCATTCTCAGTCTCTGTAGAACTTTCAAACTCCTCAACAGCCCAGTATCAACCCCTCTGAATATGCCCAAGACTGGGGCTGGCCGCCTTTGCCTCGCACCAGACCACCTCAGCCAGCTGCCAAACCCCACGAGAAGTCCTTTCTGCATGCTGCTCACAGCACAGGAGCACAGGGAAGGAAGGTGTCCCCGGCCTCAAGAGGAGAGGGAAGGCAGGCTACACAAGCAAAGACAGCCCTGTCAGGTTTAGGACAGGTGTGCCTACAGACACCAGTGCGTGTCTAACCAGCAACATGCAGCCAGGATTCACATCCCACTCCCACCTTGCCAACATGTTGCCCACACGGGCTTGCGCTGGCAGTTCAGGATTTGGTACTGAAGGAGAAACGTATTTGCTCTACTTACTGCAGAAGCTGAAATGTGTCACCGACCCCCATTGTGAAAAGGGAAGGGAAAGGGTTTCTCTTACCATTTAGAAAGGTCTAGAGGGTAGATTTGTATTGGATATAAGGAAGAAATTTTTATGATAAGGGTAGTGAGTCACTGGCACAGGTTGCCCAGAGAAGCTGTGGATGCCCCATCATTGGAAGTGCTCACCATCAGGTTGCACAGGGCTTTGAGCAACTTGATTAGTGAAAGACGTCCCTGCCAATGGCAGGCACATTGCACTAGATGATCTTCAAGGTCCCTTCCAACCCAAACCATTCTACGATTCTACAGCATGGGACCTCTGCTCTTTCTTATTGTTGATTTTAGTTCACTTTTTTTAAACGCTCCTAAACCGTTCCCCCAGCCAGGGAGTGTCAATCCATTAGCTAGGTTTGTACATGAACCTCCTGCCTCACCAATTTTCACTATTGGCCATACTTCAGTTCTTTCCTATTGCCTGACTGCGGCAGACAACAATTTAATTTGCCAAGGACTACAACACCTGAATTTAAATAGAAATTAAATTAAATATGAACTCTGTATCACAGGCAAACAGGTAGAGTCGAACTAAGTCTGATTTTAAATTCTGAAAACCCCTCATAGTGCTAACTGCCACAGATCCTGCATTTAACATTCAGATTTAAGCAGCATGAAGTAATTATGGCTAAGAACCACATATTTAAAATGAAGCAGCAAGAAAAACAGGAAAACGGGCAGTACATAAAATTTCTTACAGCTGCACAACGCTTTAAGCAGAGAATTGAAAACCTGAGAATTTGCAATCATTACAATATTGAAAATGCTTTTACAGTATTTCAAACATTCATTGCAGTTCTTTGCACCCATTTTGCTTGTATCTAAGACTGCATACATTCAAGACAAAAGATTTAGTACTGCGAGTTTAGCCCAAGGTATATACATATCTATTAAAGGTATGTATATTAAAAGTGGTGAATGAACCTCTTAGGGCTCTGCACAAGAGCATTTTCCAATCTTCATGAAAGAGCATGCAAGAACTGATGAATGAAAGATTATGTACTATTTTACTGATAACCTTCTAAAAAATGGGTTTAAATATGCAACAAAAGACTTTATTTCATAAGTCACTTTCTCACTTAATTTTATACTTAGCAGTGTGTCCAATATAATTACTCATAATAAATTGCCATATGATTGAATTTTTCTCTTTATCCAGAAAGCATCACCAACATCTGATGTTCTACTGATTAGAATCTGGCTCAATGTCTGTAATGGAATTTTCCACAAAAAAAAGATCCTGTGTTAATTCTGAGAGAATGATTACAAAATCTGTAAACATTTCCATACCTTCTCTGAAATTAGGATTGAATAGGAAATAATTCCTCAAGACAATCTTATTATATGAATACAGAAATGAATCATGCTAAATTTCAGTGATACTTTCAGGAAGTGTGGTGGGGTGCTGGGGGGAGATTATGCAGAATACTAAAATAACCATTTCTGGAGAATTTAAGAAGGGTTTATGCAACTTTTCCTACAGATTGTTTTCCTATTAGATTTTTAAGATAAAAGAAAAACAATGCCAGGATATTAATAGAAAGTCTTAAAAACCACAGCAACATTAGAAAAGACAGAATGCTGGAGGATAAGGCAACAAAATTTACCAGTGTAAACCTTCCCAAGTAGTCCTGGCACAGGAGCATGACTCTCAATGCAGTGAAATTCATATTATTTAGTAAACAATTTACTTCTTCAGCAAATATTTCTAGAAAAGGAAATCAAAGACTGAGCTTTCTTAGAAGGACAAATTCTGAACAAACCCAGTAATTATAGACAGATTTAGTGACTCAAAACACCCGCAACTAGTGATACAGGATTTACGTCACATGCCCAAAACAAACCTTCTCTTTCACGTTCAAAGTTAAATAGCTGGGTGTGGAAAATCAACTACAGTAATGAGAATAACCTGGCTTTGCAAGCAATACCATAATAAGTCTCAAACCATAACTACTGCATGGGACTAAAGGGAAATTAATCATTTTCAGAGTAAAATAATTACTGTGCAGACCACGTATTTGTTTCCTTCCATGTCAGATAAAATTGAACTGTAGCTCAGCAACTGAAGTATAAGGAAATTAACACTGAGGCTTATGAGATGCTGTATGACAGAAACAAGCAAGTTGTCCATAATTCAAACTAACATCACTGAACAGGAGATGTACTGGATCATATGTGGAAGACAAAGAGATGAGAAAGCATCAGAGCACAGCAGCAACAGAACACACGAAGAAGTAATAGAGATTAATATTTTCAACAAATGGGTAATGAAGCAAACGAAAAAGGTGCAAGAGACACACATGAGCCATGATATGAGAAAGCATGGTAAGATGCATAAAATTTGATTAAAATGCATTGAAGAGAAGCAGTAGCTTGAACTAAGTCTCCAGCTGGATTCCACCATTGTAATGTTCATTAAATCTAATACTGCATACTGGTAACTATCTACCCCAATCCTGAAAAGAAATTAAAAATGACTAGCAAATGCTGACTCAAACTGCATGACTGGAAAAGGTTGTGCAAGTCTGGAAGGAAATCCTTGGAAAGAATGGAAAATGGAATTGGGGGGGTGGGATAGAAAAAAAAAGATTGAAGAACCAAATTGCAGCTGGTAGATGAGCTCACGGTGTATCAACACGGGATGAAGATCCCATCAGCCCATGGTGTCACTATAGCCTTGATAGTGATGCCAAGATCTATGGAACCCTCTAAAACTGGACAGCTTCACATTCAAAGTGGTGAATGGCTGAAAATAGCTGGAAAATTTGAGCCTTCCACTTTATAGGGCTACCTTAGATTATTAAGAGTAGCCCTTCATTGCAACAGCAGATATGCTGAAAAACATAGTCCTTGATGTGTCCAAAAAAATCTCATTAACAAGAGACACGAAGTAAATCTTAACAGGACAGTTGCTGTTTAGGCATTTATTTTAAAATCATTTTTATTCACTATCACATCCTTTCCAAAGGGCAGGCTACTTCCTCTAACACATCAAGCTTCTTACACAGTGTGCTGAGAGAAAGAACCATGAACATTATGTCCTTTTCAATTCTACCCCATGTTCAGCATCTTGAGACATCCCACTCCTCTGAAACCTACTGCTGGGCAGCTAACTAGCTCAGCCTTGCCCTGCACCATCTTCCAAACTGTCCTTCATCCCAGTCTTAACTTCTTCATTAGTTATACAGAAAAAAGGATTACTTTCTAACCACTTCTCTACTGTTCTCACACCCCTACATAGTACCTTGTGAATGTTCGTATTCTCCTGTTTCACCTACAGACTTGTAAACTAAGTTAGACCCATCCCCATCCTTTCACAAGCGTTTTTATGAGATTTCCTTCATTTCAACTGCCACAGTACTGATCAGGCTGTGATCTGGAGAAACTCACACTGAGTTCTCACATTTCTGTACAACAGGGAAACCATTTGTTCACCCCTGCCTCTCCTTTTTTTTTTTTTTTTTTTTTTTGTGCAACGTAATTTGATGTAGATAAAAACCAAGCTAGGACACAACTTTTTCTTCATGAAGAAAAGTTTCATTCACTAGCAAAGAACAGCTGTCAGAGAAAAAGGACAAATAATAACTAAAAAATAAAGCTAAAAAATTTGAAAAAAAAGACGTGGTAGAGTGAAATATGGAGGAAGACCCTTCAAAAGAAATACAAAGTTTAACACACAGCCCTTGTGATTCATTGAGCAAGTTTGAAGTTAGATGAGACAAAATAAACACGCAGTACCATTTGCTAAGAGTAAGAAGTAAATTCTCTAGCCATATGCTGCTGATGTTACAAAAAGGACAGTGAACTATCCTCTTAGTTTGGAATGGGACCTGTCCCTCAGACAATTAAAACCACATCTAAAGATCTGCACTGGTGGCCGTAGGCACTGAATGTGCCTAGGAGGTCACTGCAGAACGTGAGAGCTGGCCCAGCTGGGTGGGAAGAAGGGAACAAGCAGTTCCTCTCTAAAAAACTCTGCACGGTGACTAAAAATCAGAAGACATATTTCTCTAGATGGTGACTTACAACTGAAGCGCTGATTAAAAGAGGCAACTTAGGCATACGGAGATGAAGATAGTGATGCCTAGTTGTATCAAACACTGCCAGAAAGATTTTTAGCACCAGGGGTTTTTTGTTTTTTCTTTTTTCTTTTTTTTTCCCCCTTCTTCAAAAAGGGTGGGTATTTTCCAGTTCAGTTTATCCCTTGTGCCCAGGCAGTGGATTTCAACCTTTAAAATGGCAAAGCTGGAGTAGTAGGAAGCTGTTTCTAGAAGGTTTGGAAGTCCACAGCCTTGGAAACTTAAAATTCATTTCCTTGTATCTGCATTAAAAGAGATCCTATGAACTTTTTAAACAATACAGAACAAAGCAATAACTTACCTCATAGTAACTTCGCACAGCATTGCAAAATGCTTCATCTGCTACGATTTGCGTCTCCCCATTCAAAAAGGCCTGGAAACGTTCCTTCAGTATCTGTAGCTGCTGCTTATTGAGCTATGCAAGAAAAGAAGGAGAGGAGAGAGAACAATAATAAATGCAGTTAGTCTCAAAGTAAAAATATGCAGCGCTATACACACTTGGAGATGTGAACAGGGAAGAAAAAGCAGAGGCTCCCTGGCCAGCTGGCTCCCCAGTGAGTCGCAGCTCTTCAGAGTCCCACCTGGGCAAGCTAGGTTGCTGCAGCAAGTCATGCGTGCACTCAGCATGCAACTAAACCTCTACTCTTTCCCTTGTGTCCTCAGGACGCTACAGGTAAGTCTGCATGGATACTTCTTTTGAGCAATATTTTATATGTATATGCTGAATAAAATGGCTGACCTTCCCCATGGCAGCAGCACCAGCTAATAAAATTTAGCTCTTAGCTCCAGTCTTCAAGTATTTCAATTTTTTTCAGCCTTCAAATAAGTGAAAAACAACCGGGATGCCTCCATTTTTTTGAGTAATCTAGGTGATACCATTGGCATGTTTTAGTAAGCATGCTCACCGTGAAGAAAATGGCTGAAACATGCTTTCTATGAAGAAAATGGACTTCCAGCCACTGATGTTACACCACTATGAATGACGTGAAACAACTAATCTCAGGGAACAGCAGCCACAAGGCTCCGAGACTGATACCAAATTACATTTGGTGGATTTCATATCAAAATCGAGTGTATTTTGAAAACAGACTCCTAGTAGAGTACATTACATGATTAAACCTTGCAATCAACCCATTTTTATCAAAGTTTAATGCTATGGGAAAAGGCAAAATCTGAAAGCTCTCCAGGGATCCAGACACAGGCCTTTTGCCGATGTTCCTATCAACCCTTGAAATGTTTAGTAAGATATTTCTCCTTATCAAATCTGTGAGAAGTTAGAGTGTCACTTCAAAGGAGACTGCCACTAACATACTAGTAAAACAAAGCAACAGTTAAATATAGTTGTTTTGCTTTCCCAGATCTTTAAAACTAATGTAAAGCCTTTATTCCAATGACTATTCCTGAACTTTAAATTTAACATTACAAAAATTCAAACACAACTGATTGAAAAGTTTTTTCAGCCTTCCTATATTTTCCTTAGTTAAAAATAAACAAATAAATAAATGTATAGCCAGAAATTGAAAATATTTTTCCGGAGGCAGAAAGTTATATTTGTAATGACTAATCTGCAACAAAATAACATTACTCTGATCGCACCATTGTTTCTCACAAAGAACTTTTTGGCATCTACAGTAAGTATGGTGACCTTAGGCTTTCAGGTCTCTAGTGTTGACACTTTGAAGCCATTTAAGCTACAACACTGTTACAAGACTGGCAAAATTACTGCTATCCTGATAATGTGTCCTTGGACAATCTCTATTTCCTTCATATCAAGGGAGGATTTTCATCCTACATAAAAAGTTTGCTAAGTTTGTCAAGTCATGTGCTTCTATGAAACATGTAGTAATTTACTGCAAAACTCCAAATTGAATGCAAACCTTAAAGCTGTAATATTTTCACAGGAAACAATAGTATAGATGCCGTCTAAATACTTGATATGAGAAATCCTATGAATTATGGCATAATGTAGGCAGTAGCAATGCAAAGCCAAAGAACTATGCCTTTGAAAAAAATCCAAGCTAGTTAAAAATACATGATAATTCTCTTCTTCATCTTAATGAGATGATTAGCAATACAGAACAAGCCCCAAGAAACCCCTACAGTGGAAAAAGCCTCCTCTTGAAGCAAGCAAATTTCAACAGAGGTTGCTGTGACTTGGAAAACTTTCCTGCATGAGCTCTTGAGAGCAGCAGCCTAACACTGACAGATTGCCAGCCTGTACCACTGCTAGTTAAAAACCAATGGGACAGAAGGATTTGTATCATGTCTGCACATACACCAAAAATGGCCTCTATCCACCTGTCTGCCAGACATCCATTCCTTGCACAGAAACTGCACCACAAAGGTCAGCTGTTTCTAACAGAAATCAAACTTTATTTCCAGATACGCAGGACAAGTCTTTCCCTTTATTCCATTCCCCTTATTCTCTCATTTTCTAAAGATATCGGACAAGTTGAGATATCAGAAAACGCAAATCATTAAGGATGAAGTTTTTTTCAGCACACACTTGTTCTCATACGGGACGTAAAAAAGAGCTGAGCGCTCCCGCCGATGGTGTACCACTGCTGAGCAAGCAGCTCCTTCATCCCATGGAATATTCACAGCTCTGCCACGAGAACATGCGGGCTTCCTGCCAAGGCAATTATGGAAATGTGTTTTCATGCTTGCAGACTTCATTCTTTAGGTGATTTGCTTGTCTATTACCCACACATCAAACAAAAACATTTATGAATAAGGCAATGAAATATAAATTTAATTCTGACTTCCTAATTTCTAACCATCATAGTTCAGCAAACTGAAATGCCTTTAAAATATTTATATATGGCTTTCATATTCACTACTTCAGGTAGTAAGTAATTCTAAGGGTTGAGTGGCATTTTACGATTACAGTACATTTCTTAAATTACTTAGGTTTTGTTGCGAAATCTAGATGTGTAGGGGAATGAAGTTCTGCAAAACTAAAAAGTAATAATAACTCCAATGGAAAATATGAAAAGCTACACCTTCACTAAGGATGATCTGAAGTCTATTTTACAGGTCCCAAGTACTGTCATATATAGAGACACAGTTACGTTAATTACCAAGACACAGAATAATTTATAGTAGTCTGCTGGAGCATACAGTTCCTCTGTTTTTTTTATTTGTCAGAATATTGAGTATACAATGATTTTTTTTTAATGTTGCTCATTTTTAATGGATTCATTAACACTCTCCAATTTACAGCCAACTGCCTTTAAAAATGAAACAAAACAGAACTAACAGTAAAAATAGTAGCTTAGAAATGCAGAGAAAAAAGGTAAGTCTAATTGCATTAGAATGCCATAATAGCAAATGGAGAGAAACAGGCGTCTGTACAGGACGTTAACTCTTGGACACTGCCAAACAGCTCAACTTACCCACGTCTGGGCTACCCCTGAAGTTGTCCATCTTGGTTAACAAGGAACAAGAGACGAGGACATCATGCATAACCAGAATCCCAAGTGAAATGCTTGAACTCAAGGGCAATAAGCCTGGCCAGATTCTTTCTGGTAGGAGTTCACATAAAGAAGCTCAAAATCCTTCTGCAGTAGGACTACCTTTCCACTGCACATACCCTTTCCTCCTTTCCTCTGTGCAAGACCCATGCATGTCAGACCTTTGCTTCCAGTCCTTCACTACTTCTTTACATCTTTACTGTCAGTGTCTCTGTGTCTGCATTTTAATTCTAACAGAAAGAATGATCAACAGCAAAATTAAAATAAAAACTGACATTACTACATGTACCCCAAGATGTAAACTGAACTCTCAATATCACCTGAAGCGTACAGCAAAGCCTCATTGATTCTGTTGCTTTCCATCAACCTGCTTCAGTTTTGTACTGCTTATTTGGATTTCGCATTCTCAGTGGTATGAAATCCGTGGTCGTAACTCTGTGTGATACTTCATAAATAATTACTGCTGCTTCATGGGAGAATGTATAACTAAATTCCAGTGACTCAGAATATCAGGTTTGATTGCATTCTGCAGAATGACTGAAGATAAGATAAGCAAAGACAAATTTAAGGGAAAACATGATTAACTGCCCTCAAATTTGCTTTTTCTTTATTGCAGCCATGCAACAGATAAAAATTTCTCTTCCCCTCCATCCCTGTGCCTTTCACAAAAGGTAACATTTATTTTTTACTTTACATTTGCTAACCTTAGTAGACTATCAAAGAATGAAAACATATATTTAAGATAGAATAAATTTCTTAAAGAGCTATTTAATTAAATTAAGAATAACTTTTTTTCAAGTTGCAGTAGCAATTTACCTTTTCATAATTAACAGAGTAATACAAAGGTATCAAAAGAGCCTCAAGCACTTAACTATTAAAAAAATTCTCACCTTGCATTTAATGTTTCAAAGAAGTCTTATATATCCCAATATATTCCTCCTTGAGCACTAATTTAAAGATTTGCTTTTTCCCTTCTAAAGTGAAACTTGAGTATGAAAACCTAGATGCATTTCTGTTTTAGCTCCACTCATACCTTTAAACAATTTCAATAAATGGATTTTACCCAGAGTTTAAATTCTTATTTTTATAAGAAGTTGCTTTCAAACAGATCTGGCAGTTTAGGGAGTTGTTCCAATGTCACAGGTTTTACTTCATTAAATAATAAACTCCAACATTTTGAAGGAAAAATGAAGCATGTATGTATTTGTAAGAGTAATACTGTTCATCTTCTCTCTGAAAGAAAGAAGGAAAAAAATAAACCCTAGCTTCAGAGTTTGATGCTAGACTTGGAGCATTTTCATCTGCTTGTCACTGCCTAGGTACACAGAGCAGCTCGCTACTGCCCTAAACATATGCAACCTCAGCAGCTGGCAAAGACACAACTTAGAGCACAACTGTCCCCTAGAAAACCTTGGCCTTTAAAATGAAAATGCTTGAAATGTGGCCTGTGTGTTGGCCACAACCAGCCTCTCCCCCCATGCCCCAGAGCACCGCCAATGCTGGCTTGCAACCACAGCCTGCGGCTGACCCTATTCCCTGCAAGTGCAGTCAGCCAAAGAGCTGGTGCTGGAGGAATAACATTCTGAACCATTGCCACCTTGTGGCAATTTTAGAAATATAGCGAAGAAATAACCGCTGGCTGCATGTCTTCACACTCGGAGCTGGGACCTGTGTGAGTATCAATAAGCTCCTGACCTTAACACAAGCAACAGCATTGCTTCTTTACTCCCACACTGTAGTGTGAAATTACCCTTTCTCAGATCATATGGGCATTTTAGGAAAATAGCAGGAGGTGATGACTGCAATTCTAAAGAGAGCTAGATAAAATATCCCTTATGCAGACTACAAGAAGAAAGGGGTAGGGAGGAGCCAACCAAAGAGCCACTCCCCGAATTCTCAGCTGCAATGTGTATGATCTGTAGCACCAAACATGACTTAAGTCCCTGAACACTCCCTGAAAATAAGAAGCTTTGTTATTTCAAAACTATGCGATTTTGTCCAATGCCTCCACAGCTAAAGCTGCCTTTGGACAACTTTAGCCAAAACCATACTTTTTGAGAGCAGAAGAAGTATGGAAAAAGAAATAACCCAATGAACGTTCCCTCAAACACCTGTCTCTCCCTTCCATTTCAGTCAGGAGGTAAACTCACATCTCCTGAACGAACAGAAATGAAGGTACAAATAAATCCTTTTCCATCCAACTTCTCACACACTTCTTTGAACATAACTTTCTTTGTTGTCCTGCCAGGCTCTTTGTCAAGGAAAAAAAAAAAGGATAAACAAGTAGAAATTATGCCAAGGACTAACTTTCTGATGTCATGAATTGAGTTTTACTATAGGATAATTCACCCCACTTGCCCATATCCTCAGCCAGAACTGAACCTGGATGATATAAAAGGTCAGTGAGTTTACAGTGACGCTCAATTTAACACACCACTTCTAGGATGATAAAAATTCAACTACCAATAATTTCCTAGTAATTCAAATTGACCACGTGCTCAAGGTCCTACACAACAGGTCCACTTGCACATTAAACCAAGTTTTCAACCTAAGGTCCACATGCCTACAAAAGGAGCATGCATGCACTTTACACGTTTTTTGATTATTTTCTTTTAGATTTTTTTTCATATGATTTCATGCTGCCTTGAAAAGTGGCTGGTTAAGTGCTGATCTAACTGCTGTCTCCCTGGTGTCCCCACCTTCCCAAATCCTCTAACCGCAGTAGCGTGCTCAAAGATGTTGAGCTCAGGGACTTCCTCTGCAGGGTCTCCCAGATCAGCTGTACAATGAGGTACTGGTCAACCCATTACAGAGGGCTTTCCTCTTCCCAAATGAGCCTTAGAAACAGCTGGACAGCATCTAACAACACCTGAAACAACTTCCACTCTACTGCTGAGCCAGACTCAATAGCCACCCAAGTCTTCATCCCTGACCAGCCCTGCTGTAACCCCAGCTTCCTACCACCACCCATGGTGGTGGGGAGGGCTTTATCCACAGGGCTGGACTCTGGAAAGCCACACGCACACTTCCTCTGCGAGAGCCAAGGGCAGGGCACAGAGCCTTAGCCTGTACCCGTCATTATCCTCTCCTTCCAGAAAAACGAAACGCCTGTGCCACATCATTGGCTGATAATGAGCTTCATCTCGCATCGGTGATGAGAATAAGCCTGCAAAGCAAATAGGCAGATATAAAGAGCGATTCTCACTCCATTTCCCCTCCTTCTCCCCCACCTTGCCTCCTCTTCCAGTATCTGCCTACACAAACAAGAATATTACTTGTGTTTCAGAGCAGAGACGGAGAGTGTTCCTTTATAGTGAATTACTCGAGAGATTTTCTTCTGAGAAAGAAGACTAAATAAATAGTATTACAGAATCTCAGTACTAAGACAGGGATGATAGCAGTGGTTACTGTGCTGAATTATGCAGGTCTTCATCATGTACAATAATGGTCCTATACAACATGTGGGTGGCACACAATATATGTTGTCCTTTACTATTCATTGCATAAACTGGTTTGATTTTCTAAATAATGGATATTTAATAAATAATTTGCTGCCACTTAGCAACCTTAGCTGTTATTTGATTTTCTTAAAGCTGAAGTTATTCCGAGTAAAACAGTGTCTGTAAGGATTCTGTTTGCTGTCACTCAGTGCAGACTACCCTGTGCACATACTCACTGTGCAGCAGTAGAATCAAATATTAGATTTCCAAAATCAGCTAATGCATTTACCAAACAAATTTATCATTCTTTATAATCAAACAAGCACAACACTGCATTTATCTTTTGTTGATCTGCCACTTGTTTAGAAACCAGAAACACTACCAATAATGTATTGGTCATTCAATTCCACTTACAGGGTATTTCATTGTAAGTAAGAAATATTTTCCGTATCATTAAGTCTGAAACTTTAACTGCCTTCATTGCCCAGAGCAGCATATTGAAGATTCTTTGTCAGGATTGTAAAACATTTCACAAGGAACAGAGGGTTTGTTTGGGTGTTGGTTTTCTTCAGGGAGTAGAGGGAATGGGACAAAAATCACAGGCAGTGAGTAAAGGCAAAGTCTGATTTATGTGAAGGAATTCAAGTGTACCACACTGACTGCCAAAATATAGAACTGAAGACAGCTTCCAAAAAGGTCAGATTGGCCACCTGAGTGGAAAAGAAGAATAAGTATTTTGATAATGAAGGGGAACAAGTATTTGTGGGGGGAGGGGAATCAGACTTTCCTTCTTTTTAGACAGAAGAATGAAAAGATATAAAGAAATGCAGAAAAAATGTAACTACTTAAAAGTTCCTCATAGCAATGGTAGATTTCTTTATTGTTGAAAAAAATTGTCAGCCTTTTACAGACTATGCCACACTAGGAAAGAAAGCATCTGCTACGCATTTGTCCTAAGTGCAGTAAATATCACACCCCAATAAAAGCTATCTCCTCTGAGATGAGGTTGTCAGTGCAGTTGCAATCACTTTCCTTGTACTTACTCCTACTACCCAAGATTTACTGTAGAATTTAGCTGACAGTCATCAGCTAGATATATATTATTAGATTTGTTTCTTCTGTGTGGCAGACTACACTGATCTCCTCTCAGTCTTGAGTGGCTGGTATAGACACGATATGGCTAGGTCAGCCGCGTTTTGCTGTCCCTCATGCCACCACTGTTTGGGGCCATCTCCCATGCAGAGTACACAGTGGCACCGCAGCTTTACTTCCGTGAGGTTGCCAAGCCACAAGTCATGCCTGAAAGCTACGCAAGCAAAGCTTCCAGCCAAGAAAGCTGATGATGGCTTGTGCGGGTGACCATGAAAATTATGCGTGGCAGAGATGCATACAGTGATCCTTGCCCATGGTGGGAACCTCAGCTACCAGTGCCTTTCCAGAAACAAAAGCAGAGGGAAGTTTTAGAGGTAACTGCTGCTAACATGTAGATAGATATACAGCTCTGACTCACAGTGTACGTCAGCAGTTCAAACTGTGCTGGACTGAATGGATTTGCATCACTTCCTACAGCACAGCTCCTGTCTTCCTCCTCTGCATCTACATCATCTTTTTCACCCCATGTCAACTGTGCACCCCCAGAACTATTTGTCAGAACTATCTACTCCAAGAACCCAGCTTTCTCATTTTGCAAAACTTCTGCACATATAAGTTAAGCTACCAGAAACAGCTTTTTCATACCTCAAAAGCATTGCACTGAAGAGCTTTGTTTGCTAACAACCTTCCACCAAGGACATTTTGCCAACAAAGATCTCTAAGCGTAGCTGTGGAGGTTACAGCAGAGCTGCTTGAACTAACGGAAGCATCAGCAAAATACATGTTCCTCCAACCTACTCTCATCTTTCCAAGGCTGACATTCATGTTCCATTTTAGCCTACTTTCTAATGAGACACTGTGATCATACAACCCTTCCTTGGTTGTGCAAATGTCAGCTTTTTGCCCACACATGTAACTTCTGCATGCACTTCTCAGGTTCTGTCAGTTCTGATAAAAAAAAAAAAAGTGTGGAGGTTTCACAGATACCAAGATTTTCCCTTCTCTGAAAAATGGAAATAAAAAGAAATCCAAAGGATTCTTCGCAGTGATGGAAATGCAAACAAAACTAAGAGACTGTAATTTCTGTTTGCCCTCTGGCAAACACAAGTTATATGCCCATCACACTCTGTGGCAACATGTTTTGGGACTAGTTTGACTTGAATTCAAGGAATAGAAAGGATAACAGTAAAGGTTGGAATAAAATCCAGAACAAAGTATCCATTCTATTTTGGGTTCTGATAATGTTTAAAAAATTATTCACCAAACTAGGTAATTTTACACAATATTTTCCCCCAAATTTATCTAGTTTCATGAATAAGCAGAATTGTGTCCATACTCCATCCACCTTCTCTGTGTGGTCTGTGAAACAGAAATTTAGGATGGATGGGACCTCTAGAATTCATCTAGTCAAACCTCCTTCTCAAAGCAAGGCTAGCTCTGAAGATACATCACGCTGTTCAGGACATTGTCCAGAAAAGCTTCGCATATCTCCAAGGATGAAGATACTGCAGATTCTCTGTGTAACCTGTTCCAATGCTTTTTCCGAAGTTCCCCCCCTGCCCCACAATATCTAGTCAGAAGTTCCTGCATTGTGGCTTGTGACTATTCCTTCCTGTTCTTCTCTTGTGCACCTCTAAAAAGAGTCTGGCTCCATCTTCTCTATAGCCCTGTCCCCCTTAAGCACTCCAAGACAGCATTTAACCTCAACCTTCTCCAGACTAAACCAAACCAGACCTCCCCACCTCCCCTTGTCTATCGTGTCTTCCACCTAAGCATCTGAGGAAACCCTGATGGACTTCTTCTAGTTTGTTGACACCACTCTTCTCTGGGGGATCCAAAATTGGACAGAGTATTCCAGATGCGGCCACACCAGTGCCAAGCAGATGGGAAAATAAACATACTTCCCTTGACCTGCTAGCTGCACTCCTGCTAATACACCTGAACATGTGGCCAGCCTTCATTCCCCCAACTCACGCTCCATCTTCCCCAACTCCACCAGGACTCCCAGGTCCTTTGCTGTGGAAGACCCAGTCAGTCAGTCTCTTGCCTGTAAAGATGAACAGGGCTCTGGCCTGAAAGTGTGGCTTAGCTTTTGTCTGTGCTGACCATCTGGAGATTTTTGTTGGCTCATTTATCCAGGAAGCCAGGAGTCCCCTGAGTAGTGGCCCTGTCCTTCTGTTATCAGATGCTCCTCTCAATTTGATGTCATCTGAGAATGTGTCAAGGCTGCATTCAGTTCTATTTTCCAAGCTAATCTATGCTTGATTACTATACTTGTACATCAGCATCTTTTGGTCAACCTACCTGTACCCTCCCCCAGTTCATCATCCCAACAGAAACAAGAAAATACCACTTCTTTATGGTGATTGGAAAGATAAATTGACAATACATAATTGCAGCACAGTTATTTTGAACTAAAGCTTTCTGGCTTCCCCAGAACTAGACAGGAGCAGACAGTCCACACCACTGAATGACTCTTCAGGTTAAGGGCAATAAATTCACATTTAAAAACTATCTCATTAATTACATGCCTTCAACTCCAACTAACGAATTAATGTCAAGAAAATTTAATAAGATTAGTGGATAACAGACGTGTATCAACACCTTGCCAAAGTACACTGTAAATACCAAAAATCTTCTTGGGAGAGTGGACAAGTTTATGGAAGAGAAATCTACTGCAGATTATATGCTAAATACAACCCCCACTCTCCCCCATCTGGTATAGGAACTTCCTGAGATTAATATAATTATGGGAATTACCACATACACTTGCTCCATTTTCAATCTCTGCCCAGGCATCTCATTAAGGCCACTGTTAGAAATAGTGTAGTTGGCTAGATGGACTGTTTTTCCAATCCAATTAACAAACAGAAGAACCTAAAGAAACAGAGGTAAAGCCTGGCCTGTGAGGTCACTAACAGTTACGCCTTCACATCATACAGAGGCACAGATTTTACAGACGACCACATGCAACCCAATTTAGCTATGGTATGGTAGAACTAGGATGCTCAAAGAGCCATAATATTAAGGACCATAGAAAAAACAAAATATACTGTGCTAATGCGAGTGACCCTCAGTTTCATCTGGCAAGGACACCACTGCGGCAAAAGAGACTGCAGCTTTGAAGGAGCTATCCAGGCATCACCTCATCTCACCTGCTACACTTATATTTGCCACATACTCTCCTGTGTTGGAAATCTGTGGTGGAAGAAACGTCTACTTTGAAATCCTTCCCCAGCCTCTCAGGATGAGGTTTCAAACATTTCCATCTCCTATTTTTTGACAAGCCTCAGGAATCCATTTATCACAAACAACATCTAGACACTATCTGAACAATAAATACAAACATCTGGATAGCCATCACAATAAACATCCACTGTGACAGACACATCCAAATCCCTGAATACATTTATTTGTCAGCACGTAATATGATTTTGAACCAGCACAGCAGATGAGATCATGAAAACCATAGGGATAAAACTAAGCAACTGCACATGGCAACCAACTCACAGGAACATTTCTTTAACAGCAAAGAGAGCACTTCTCATGGAAGTGCTCCATCTCTGACCTCCCAGCCCCATCTCTCAGAGCTATCTCTGGGAACTAATTTTCATAAACCTGGAGGACTCCAGTACTCATGAACCCAAGAAAGTTTAGTTCTGTGTTGCATTACAAAATTAGATCAGAGAAATGTCCAATAAGTATGTAAAAGCTTTACGATGTCCTCCCCAATACCCATGTACACTTTCCACAACTACCTATTCTCTAACACAGTCTGATTGACTACTGTAACCTAGCTCAATGAAGAACACTCATACCCAGCTAGCAGTTAACTCTGAAATTTTATGCTTCTATCTCAAACTTGAATATCCCACATGCCTAAAACTCCTCCCCCTTTCCCCTCTCCCCAAATCATACAGACCAGTCTAATAGAAGGTATTAATTTTCTCCCACAAATCTTGCTCTCCTTACACCCAAGAGCTGTGATGGCTACAGCATTATTCAACATCAGCAGTCTATCTAATACACTCAAATGAAAATTCTTAAAGAAAAAAAAAACCACACCACTAGGTTCTGCTCACCAAGATATGTAAGAGACTCTCCATCAGTTGAAGATTTAAATACAAAGGAACATCTTCCTGAACCAAATGTTCTAGCAGAAAGAAAGGATTTGAAAAAACAAACAGGATGCTTTTTGAAATGCACATAATTAGGAAGTCAGACTAGATCATCACAGTCCTTCTGGTCAGTCTGCAGAAAGTTCTCAGGAATTAATTTACACAGCTGAAACTACCGGGTGAGCAATACAAATTTTATAATGACATCTGATTGCAGCTTTAGGCAGTACTCCACTTAGTTTCGAATTCTCAAACTGGAAAAAAAAAGCCTTCCAACAGGGGTGCAGAGATAACATATGATCCTTGAGCATATTACAATCAAACATGTTTTTTCAGATGTCTATGTACACCAGATTGAATTCACCCTTTCTATACCAAAGTACATAGGCATACTATCCAAATTTGCCCACTTGGCCATACTGACTCACGTACCTGAAACGCAAGATCGAGCATTCCACAGTCAATGTCATTTTGGTTATACATATATATACCCTACATGACTATGGTGTCCTCTTTTGTCGAAGCATTCTTTTAGTCTGTGAAAAGTTTACACACAGCACTCAAACATCTGTTGACATCTTTTCTTCTGCAGCATCTTTCTTACACGTAAAGTCAATTCATCAATTAGTGCAAATTCACTAACCTTTCTGGAAGAATGAGCTTGTCTCAGAACTCTAAGCTATAACATTAAAATGTAGAAGCAAAATTGTACACTTCTAAATGTACACTTTTCACATTCTAAATCTGTCAGACTTCACACACTTCTTAAGAGAGACCCAAGAGATTTGTATACTAATTCTATCCAAAGTTGTTTTTCCCTGGGCAGTCTTTATATAACCAAGAGTCACAAGAAAACACTTGATTAGAATTCCCTTAAAAGGAGAAGTACTCAAAAAAATCCAACTGGAATATCACAAATAAATGGCTGACCATTCTGTTTTAGAGGTTCCAAGCAATGGGATCCTCATAATTGTTAAATTGGGAAATTATAACAGTAGCTAACAGATTTTATTGTCAGGCTTTTCCTGACAGTGACTCAGAACTTTCTCTTTTTTTTTTTCTTTTTCTGCGGTTTAATCCTATTTCCAGTGCTTTCCTTTTGCTATGCTAAGTGACTTTCTCTGCTTGGTACATATTCACATCATCCAAGCCTTTTAGAATTTACTTCTGTTTATGAGCATCTTTCTCCCGTCTCATCCTTATTGATGTGCTTTCTTTGGAGGGAAGAAGCAGCTTCATACAACAAAAAGAAAATATTTGTTGAGGTTTTTTTCTTTCATAATCAAGATTCTGGATTCTGTTTCCTTTTTTACTTAATTAAATATTTCCCTCTTCTTAACCATCTAAAATGAAGTCACGGTATTTGCTATCACACCACCTACTAATTATAATCTATAAATTTCATTCCTGAGTGTTAATTCTGTCTTCCCTTGTGAAAATGCTGTACAAAGCAACCTAACAGGGATGCTTCTTGGTTCTCACCAAGTCCTTCTGTGACCTGATGTGCACAATTCAGGCCACCACAATTCCTGTAGCTGCTGAACTTTAATTTGGCCTCCAGCACAAATGTATTCACACCCCAGATGACTTGAGTAACAGACAATATTAATATGTTAACATTTCTGAGTAAGATACCTGGTTTTGTCACCTCTGCTGTACAATGTGCTGGCCGAGTCAGAGATCAGCCCCTTCGTGGCAAAGAGCTGTGGTGGAGAAGGGCAGCAGGGAGGTCCTGCCTTGGGAGCCGCTCACCCTTGGCCCCCGTGGTGGCTGCATGGCACTTGTCAGCACCCTGCCTCCTGCCTCCCTGATACTCAGCCCAATCCTCACCCACTGACATGACTCCTTGGCTTGGCCTTCGAGCTGCCTCATCATCATGGCCTTCCCAGGGGACCACCAGATGGAGGCTGACCCTGAACACTGCCTCCAGACCTGATTCTGACTCCAATCCCCCACTGGCATCCCGGTTTGTCTCCCCTTAAGGGCCAGCCTGTCCCTACTGCTCCCCAACATTCTCTTCATTTCCCTTCACTGCCCTCAGAATTGTCCCTTTCCTAGCAATAACCCAGGGCCTCCCCATCTGCTCTCCCCTCTTTCCTTACTCCTGCCTCCAGCTTTGGTGACCACAGAGCTTCTAGCATGCTGCTCCCCACCTCACCTCTCCTCCTCCTCACACATGCTCTCAGCAGAATGGCAGAAGACCCTGAAAAACAACCACCCCCCACCCTTATGAATAAAAATGTACCTTTAACATTTGAATCTATATTACTTAAAAGAAAAGCAGAAACTACACCATTTATAATATCTCCCTGTAGAGCTCTACATCTGCCCTATGTAAACTATATAAGCTATGCACTGATGTTATCAGAATAGCTTTCATCAAGATCTTCAATGATTTCTTTCCGATCATAACCCATGCTGTATTTTTGTCTTCACCATTTTTGTACTGTTTTCAAAATTTTGCAGTCTTTCAGTTTTCATAAATCAATTTTCTGCTTATATATCTTCTTCCTCACAGATGCTTCAGAGAGGATCCAGAAGATGTCACCTTTGCATTCACCCCAGCTCACATGCACAAGCAGACCTCATTCAACAGGCTTATCTAAGCAGACAACCCACAGTTCTCCTCTTCTTCCCTCACCTCAGGTTTCACTTAGGAAAAGGGGCTGGTGCTACATTGTCATTCTGGTATCTCTCCCATGGTGCTCAGGTGACCACCTGGGCCCCGTACACCCCTCCTCAGAGGCTCACAATGTTGTCCATGCTCGAGTCCCCCCTTCCTTCCTTTCCTCACCACTCATGGATGGACACTGCACTTCTCAACCTGGACTAGAAATCTAAATCAGCTTCAGCTTAGTCCTGCTTCCAGGAAGAATTTTTGCTTCCCCCTGAATAATCTCTGTGATCTAACTTTTCCTACATTCAACATAAGCTACTTACACTTGAGTTATTATTTCAAATTCTGCCTAATGAACACAGTACCACTGTATTCCAAAGACGTGATTATTCACCACTGCAAATACCTGCTCCTTTCTTTTGCCATGAAAACAAGGTAGACAGTTGAGATATCATTCAGTCATATCACCAGTTTTACACAGATGCATTTTTCTAAATCAATCAATAGAGAAGCTTTGGGGTTTAGGCCCCTAATATTCATGCATTAGGATATTTTATTAGGTTTTCAAAACAACGTTTAACTAAAATCTTCATGTCCTTTAGAGTTGTATCCCAGTAACTCATTTCCCATACAGCCCTTTTGTGCAAGCAACAGGGACCATCAGACACATTGCAATGCACAATACAAAGTGTTGAGAGAAATGTAATTCTGTGAAAAGAGAGCATAAAGTCTGGAGAAGTCTGGCCTTAACCTTATCACTTATCCTACTTAAAAATAAGGAGGAATAAAGTCAGCAAAATTCTGCTTTCCCACAAGAAATAGTACTGGAAGAAATCACCTTTCAATTGAAGTTTCAATTGAAGTTTCAACAAAAATCTAATCTCCAGTTATAAATCAAAGGTTAGATTTACGTAAGATTTCAGTATCAGTAATACAGACTTAGAGGAAAGAGAAAAACCAAAAGATAAGTTTAATTAAGGTGTTTTCCACTGTGCAATAATGTTAGTACTAATTTAAAAAGTTATTAAGCTGCACTTATCTCCATACAAAATTATTGGCAAAATATATTTCCTTTATTGCAGTCTTTGATGCCTTGAGGGAACAGAGTTAAATGGCTGAGTCAGTCAGTAAAACAGCAAACCAATTCCCTTACATCACGTTCTCCTCCATGCTCTGAATACTAAACAGGACAGAATATTGAAAACAAAAGCTGACTGTCTGCCAGTTGAAACATGACTCTGTACGATGCTGGATGTATTGATAACTTGCCCTCTCTTCAACGAGTAAACCAAATGAATCACAACAAACAACTAGGTTGTACAGGATACTACATATTTGTTTACTCCATATATGTATACACAACTCAACAATAAATATAGGCAGTTACTAAAACTTATTCCCCAGGAAAGAATTTGTTTGGTTTTTTTTTTTTTTTTTTTTTTGATTTGCAATATAACAAAGAGGATCCACCGGTAATGTTATCTCTAAGGTCTTCATTCTTAGTCTGAACAGCTTACAGCAAGTATGTTTTATTTCCCTCCTCTTTTGTGCAGCCCCCATATATCAAATAATGAAGAACAAAGGCCTCAAGACATTCTCCAATGTAACAATCCAAATTATCAGGTTAGGCAAAAAGTCACTTCAAACTCAAGTACTTTCATTACAAAAACATGTGAATCTGAAGATTCACCTATGATTAATTTTTTAAAAAGATGTTCTTTTTTAGACTTGTGGCAGGATTCACAAGTCTTTGCCAGAACAGCTCATGCCTGTGAAACCTCAGTATTGCTTTCTTATGTCAACAGCCCATGCTTCCCGGCTAGGAAGCGAAAGTGTACTACACCTGTGGGAATGAGGCTGGAAAGAGAAGAGTGACAGAAAACTTGACTGTCTTATACTATTGATTTAGACTGCAATAATTCCCAGGGCACACTGTGGAATCAGGTTTGATAAAACACAAGAAGAGACCAGCAGCAAAAAGGCAACAGCATTGGATACAAGCTGGGTGGAGGAGGGACAGACAGTACGAGATCCAAGTGAAAGAATCAAGTTTGAGCCACAGTTCAGTAGGCTGTCACTTGCCCAAACATTCAGATAGAAGAAACAACTGTCCTTTGACTAGACAGAGCAAACCAAATGTGGAAACCATTACATAGCAACAATACTCTGCTGACTCTCAGCTCAACCAAGGAATCGGCCTACAAGTGATCATGTTCATTTCCTCTTCTCTAATGTTTGCTAGACATTAAATCACTTCAACCAGTGCCAGGGTTTCTTCTGGAATGACAGGACACAGCAACAGATGAATTCCATTCCTATCACCTCCAAATTTTAGCTCATACAAGATCATTTCTTTGTCCAGAGGACAGTACAGCACCTAACAACTTTTGTAGATAAATATATTACTGAGTCTAGAACTGTTATAAATATCCCTAATTAGCTTGTCACAGATTGTTCATTAAGGTTTGAAAGGGAACTGGATTGACAGTGTTTTGGGATATGTGCATTTGTTAAACTCAGTGCAGAGGGAAAAAAAAATTAGTCAGATCACGATTAAATAAAAATTGTAGAAGTCTTACATTTCTGATTAGGAGCTAGCTAAAGAAAACAGACAAGGAAAAGTACCACACAGTTACAGGAAATCTAGTTGTAAGAAATATTATTAGAATTCAATGACCATTTATTTAGAAAACAGCAGTCATGGGAATACAGTCTAGAAAAATAATATTATCAATACAGTTTGGTAACTGCTTGGTTACTAAACTGCTTGGATTTTATGTAGAGAGTAAACAACTTTGAAACAACAACTGGTTTTAAAGACTTGGTCTGAGGGTATGAAGGAGAGGATGGAGTCTGTCAACCACCTTTTACGCTTGATGAAATCCCTTCACTACTGACATCCTAACACAAGACAATAAAACTTTTAATCACATATTGTGCTTTGTTTCTGCTTACACTGGAAAAATTTACTTTATAATGTTAAGAAATAGAGGGGGAAAAAAGATATACACAAATGAAATTGGTTAGTCATGAAAAACTAGCAGAAGAGAAGTCTGAAGTATCAGATTCACCAGGGTTTCTGGCATTTAAACTGGCCAGCTGCAAGGCAAGGACAAAGCTTGACACGATCCAAGCACCAAGGGGCAATGTCCTGTGCCAGATTTTCATAGACAAGCACAAAAAGGAAGAAAAGCAGGAGTGAAGAGCTTTAAGAAAAACCCTAACTGGGTACAAGAGCGATCAGAGATTAGCCCTCAGACTAATATGGGCTGCAGATAAGTGAGCAGAGATGCGGTTTCCTACTTACTTGAGTTATTCCTGAACGTTCATTAAAAATCTACTGGGAACACTTTCACTCCAGCCTGCTGAAATTCATTCCCAAATTTATGAAGTGTAGAAATGGAACCAGCGAACCCTTCTCAATTTACCTTTGCTTCTAGGCTGACAAGTATTTGCAGTATGATGTGTTTGATTAACATATTACAAGTTATGGTTCCGAGAGTAATTTCACTCCCTTAAATTGCTACCAACCTAACATATGTAAAAATTACGTATCCAAGTAATCTAGGAAGAGAAGCAAGAAACTACACATCATACAGCTCTTGGAAGATACACAGGCATTACTGCTGATACCAGGAAAAAATGTTTTAAACTAAAAACTACATCTTTGCTTTTCATCTAGTTAAAAATCTCAAAAACCCTGGAGAGCAGAAAATCTGTGAAGTTTAGGATTATGGGTGGGGGTTTGTTTCGGTTTTTGGGTTTTTCTCCTATTAGTCAGTAGAGCTGTTCCAAGTAGAGCTGTTTCCAGATATGGGAAACAGATTGCCCAACAGGAGTTACATCTTCTACCTCTACGATGCCCTTTTTTAAAACCAGTTATATCATAATATCTTATTCTAGATACCACAAAGGAGAAAATTAAAAAGCCATCATCCCTTTCTCTTCTCAAAGTCCAAACTTTTGATCACAAATTTTGTAATATGCACATAATAAACTGGAGAGGGTTTTCCATATGCTTGTTATTGCCTTTATCTTCTACAACTCTATTTTTTCCACCCTCACAACGAGCAAAGTTTTCCTAAACAAAGGGGAAAAAAAGGAATGAAATAACAATGTCAGCTGTTTTCTGCCTAGTTAAAAGAGTACAGATTGATGATGAAAACAAGCAAGGACAGTCACACCAAAACTGCCTAGGTGACTATCAACAGCTAAAGCCACTGGTTACACTAAACAGTGGAACAAGTTTTGCCTCCAACACACTAAACTATTACGCAAAAATTGAAGTTTTCAAGGGCTTACTCTAATGATCTGGGTGAAGACTGCATAACTGCAGCTGAGCAACATTTCGTGAATGAAGCGACCATTCAACCTCTTTACATATAATGCCCAAAAGGTTCTGTTTAAACTGTTACTTTAAAACTGCAGTAAGCTTGCTAAGGATCACAAATAAACCAATTAATGACCTAACTCGGCTCTTCCAGAGGTATACCTTTTGCTCAAGTCTTTAGTCTTTAAGAATATTTTTTAAAAAAAAAACCAAAAACCTGGTAGTTTCCCATATGGTTACAATTACTTGAAGACAAGCACTTAGGCTATATTTCAAGGAAAGTTATAATAATTAGGCTAAATTGCAACAACTGCATTTAACTGATTAATACACTAGAAAGCAGGCAGAGATTAACCAGGGAGTGTATTCTGACACCATCATCAAAAGTCGACTCTTGTCACCGTATTTCCCACAGTACAGGGTCATTTCCAATGCCATTTACAGTACCAGCAGCACCTCTGCAACTTCAGCTGCGACAAGAGCCCATATGTTCCAGTGCACTGGCATGTGGCATTGCTACGGTCCAGCTTCTTCTGTTCCGACAGTCATATTCAGTTCACGCTTCTAAATCATGTCACAAAATAAGCTTGCCCCATCCCTCCCTAACTGATATACCTAAGCATAATTCTTTCTAGGATTTTCCTAACAGTTGCTTATTTTTGGGCAATCTTGCCAAAGCTCAGTATGTCCCACGCTTTTGAAACACATCTGTTTTCCTGTCCGTGTCTGAATACATCATACAGTTGGTATGCATATGCCCAAATAAAACAATCCAAAATTTCTTGGAAGCATCAAGCATGCTGTGCAAGTACACAGCATTTGTGTATTGCTCATGCATAAAAATCACAGAAAAATTTAGGATGGGTGGGATCTGTAGAGGTTATCTGGTCCAAACTCTTATTCAAAGCAAGGTCAGCAATCAAAGTTGCTGTATTACAACTACCACAGTGGTCAGAGCCTTGGCCAGTCCAGGTCTGCACACCTCCAGGGAGCAGATTGTGCAAAATCTCTGAGCAACCTGTTCCAGTGCTTAACCACATTCACTATCAGAAGGTTTTTTTCCTGATATCCGGTTGGAGTTTCCTTTGTTGCAACTTGTGACTGTTGCATCCTATCCTTTTAGGTGTCCATCTCTCAGAAGAATCTGGCTCCATTTCTTCTTTACCACTGACCCCATCTCTGTAAAAGCTGCCAGGAAATTGCTTTTCAGACCATTGTCAGTGATTTCTCTACATATCAATAGTAAAGTTATTCATCAAAAAGATGGACACTGGAAGATATCCAGGCAGAAAAGAGGAAGACACATCAGGAAATAGCTCAATGTGTCTTCTGCACAGGTGATTGGCAGATACAGGAACACTGCACAGTCAAAGAAAGTAGCAGCACTCTTAAGTACTCTTAAGAATGTAGTTGTCTGAGAGATACTGTGCATACTCAGGATTCTCTGGGTAACTTACCTTGCAAACATCTTTGCATCCTTTTAAGGTTCCTCATCTTCAAACCATGCTGGCAATAGCAGAAAACATGGATGTCACATTCAAGGTACCACAGATAGGAAATCCTGTGCTAAGGCCCTTAAAAGTGCATACATTGATTCTACAATCTCATCTCTCCTGCCTGTACCAGAAACTGAATTTCTGATATAGTGCTTCTCTATGCAAAGTAGTTTAACAAGATTTTCTAAACTAGGAAGAGTCACAGTATATTGGAACTATGGGTGCCAGTAAAAGGTTTTCAGCTTACAGATTGCAGTCATCCTCCAGAACTATGCCTTAACTCTGAATTTCAACTATTTGTAAGTATGTTGAAATCCAAAATTAAGACTAAAAGCAAAAGGTATGATTAAGGCACTCAGACACTGTTAGTTATTCCCATAGCATCACCCACAGAAGAAAAAACACAAAATGTGATGACTCTCGTGTTTCTATTAGAGTCAGCTCAAACTCACTGGGGAACAAATATCAAAGTGGGTCTGAAAGCACCAGCGTTCTGCGTCGTCCACAGCAGAACAAGACAACTGCTACGTAGATGTCTTACCTGTGTTTCTAAGGGTTACTAATCTGATTCTACTACACAGCAGTGATTTTTTTCCCAAAGGAAAAAACCAGCAATACTTTATAAATATTTTAGAAGTGATGTCCTGACTGTGAAATCGTACTCTTTACCATATGCATGGGGAAAGTAGCTGTGGAGGACTAATTATTTCTTGCGGGAGGGGTTGGATTGGGAGGGGCGGGATGCTGTTTCAGAAGAGTTGAGTGCTTAGCCTAGTTATGCAGAAGTGTGACTTACTTGGATTGCTAAATACTGAGTCTTCAGGTTTCAGTGACCTGACTCCAAAATATTCCTGTTTATTTTATTCAAGACGAATTACACTCAAACTGCAAAGGAATTAAAGGAAAGGCTCCCTAATGACTTAGGTCTGAAGACCCAACCTTACATAAGGCTTCTCCATCACTAGACACGATGGCAAAAAGTCTTAAATTCTTACTTATTTTTGAAGAACTTAAGTTTCATGTTCTGCCTCTGTGGGCTGGATAAATAGGTGAATATATTTTATTCCAGTATTTTTGAGCATCAGTTTGCCTAAAAATCTTCACGTGGACTCTTTTGTTAATGACAGAGCATGGTTTAGTTGATATTGTGTGTACACATCTGAAATTTATCATCCTGACTAGAGAAACAGAGAATGTTCACAACTACAAATTACATTTAGTCATACATCTGCAGCACAGTTAGCGTATGTCAACTATGGTAAGAAATGTCTGCCAAGACTCTCCATATACCGATCCAGATTTTTTTCTGGTTCATCAATATGTAATTCCTTATCACCTTCTCCACTTATTCTGCAAGAAAATGTGGGAAGGAGGACAGCAAGTTCTTGACTGGTATAGTCCAAGTAAGTTTTAACTTGGAGGCTGAATACAACAGGAAAGCAGACAAGCTTCTTATGGAGCAATTGGATCTTTCAACTGTGTTGAAAAAGATATTAAAAGAGTACTGATTAGAGTCTTCTAGTTCCCCTAAAATTACTTTCTACCCTAAAATGATCCTCCCCACCCCTTCCAGTCCCTATCAGATGTCAGCCTTATGTTATTTGTCTTTAGTCCGTTCCGCCACACTCCCATTGATTTTCTCCCTGACTTCAAAGGTCAAACGTCCATCCATCTCGAACGAGGCTTTCCAGCATCCATGACTACAGAAGAGTAGATGCCAACTATTTCAACACTGGCAGAATCTACCCTTGAAAGAGGAGAAAGAAGAAAGGTTTTTCTCGCACAAGCCCAGACAGGTCTTTGCCACAATACAGGACAGTAATTTCAACAGAAAAACAACGATAAGCAAGCAATAAGAGGAAGATTGCAGCGATATGGAGAGCAGGAAAAGCCCTCACACAAAATGGTATGTTTTTGTGCTTTAAAACACAGCCTCAGATATTTACGCCTCATCAGCGGGATGGCACTGTGTCTAGAAGACAACCAGCTGGCAGTACTGGCTCCTGCTACCTTGCCAGGGAAAACAAGTGGCAGAGGCAGGAATATTTGCTTCTGAAAGGCCCCCTGATCTCAGCAAAACCCTCAATTTGTAAAAAACTTATAGAAAGGAGGAAAGGCAAAAAGAAGCATTAGCAAAGCACTACAGCCACTAGCAGTTATCACCACCTCCACACCAACATCCACCTAAAAGCAACAATTTGAATACTAATGAGGAAAATAAATCTCAAAGTTCTAAAAGTTGCTCAAAGCTTGCTAAACTTTGGCTTTAAGTGAAAAGATAGAGAAAGAAACATGATTATCTGAGAGCTGCATACACAGGGTTTTAGTTTGGCGTGTTGTTTTTGTTAAGGGTGTTTGTTTTTTCTGCTCTGCCGTTCTTCTCTTCAGCATCTGATATTTTTTACTGAAACAAAAAAGAAAAGAAAGAAATGCTTCACTAGATAAAGTGATCGAATCTTTTTATGATTTTTGGCCAGAACTCTCTCCAATAATGCTACATTACACCTATTTTAAACACTCTCAGTTTGGAGGAAAGAACTGATGCCCATTAGCTAGGTTGCAAGCTCTCAGGGTTCCAATAGTGCTTTTAGCTCTTTACATAAAATAACACATTCAATGTAGTTTTCTCTCATTTCAGTATTTTAAAATATTTACTACTCCTAGAAATAAGTAAAGAAGAAGCTGGTAATGACTTGTAATTTTCACTGCCTGACATTCCGTCCTTTTAGAAAAGATGCACGCATATTCCCACAGAAGCTCTGAATCTCAACATTATTTGCAGCAAATCCTTGAAATTAAATCAAAGCTCTAGACTTCAGATGTATTTTGTGCTTGCCCTAAAGCTTTGTTTAGATTCAGCAGCCATATACTTCTGAAAGTCTCCTGGCTTCCCATCTAGAAACTAAAAAATTGTGTGTCTATCAAGATGTTTGACCATACAGAGGACCAAGCCCAGTCAATATATTAATAGCAGCACCATTAGCCTGCCTCTCTTTCTGTAGTAACAGACATTTGCAGGCAGTTCATAGCATGTTCTCAAGAACTGGAATTCTTGTTCTGAAGCTTAAAATGGAGTGATTATGGGACATGCTTTTATTAGTTAAAAGATAAGGAGCTGTATACTGAAATTATGTTTAAATTACTCATTCAAATAGAAAAAAACAAGGACTCAGAAAAATCCAGAATTAAAGTTACCACCTTAACTTGCCGCCATTATACCTATACATGCTACTGTCACACTGATTGACATCACAAAAATAATCACAAAATATTTTTCTCACATGACATTCATCTTTATAAATAGCATACACACAGACATATGTATGTTTGCCTTCCCTGCATATCTATCTACAAGACAGTCCCCATCCTGAGGTACCTTAGTGCTCCAATGACAAATTCAGCAGTTGACTGTGCAGGCAATTAAGCTGTTTGATCAAAAGCCCAGTAAAGTTTTATAAAAGTAGCAGATATTTTAATTAAGACAGGAAAACTGCAATCAACTGACACAAATCTAGTTCCACAAATGGAGCATTTGTCAGGACAGAAGCAATGGGTTGTTCAGTCCCAAAATCTGATTACCTCAGTGAAGATGAGGTTAAGCATGCTCGTTGTATACCGTTTGTTGCTGTAAATAATGGCAGTTAAATAACTGATGGAAATCCAAAATAATCACTTCATTCTTTTATGCGATACGGTGATCTCCTTCACACAGATGAAGCTGAATCTCAAGAGAAAGTTTAAACAAATAAACAGTCATGGAAAAGAACTGAACCAAGCAGTTGAACAAAGTATTTTCAGATCTGTCTTATTAACCAAAACACTTCTATTAAATCTGTTGTGCAAGACTGCTTCACTAATTTCTTAGCAGGAAATTGGTGGGGAAATAAGATCATTAGTATTCTAATTAATGAAAGGAAAGGATGATGGTTGGTAAGTTTGGTCGAGCACATTGACTATAAAGGATACATACTAGTGTTGAAAGAAGCAGAACAACTAGTTAATGAACTCCCTACATCCTCGCAGTCCAAAGAGGACAAGAAATCAATCCAAGTGACAAATTCTGAACCTTAGAAACTTGGTTTAGAGTTCAGATTGAAGATTCTAAGACGGCAGTAGATATTATTAACAACTAGAAAAATTTGCCTTTATTTCAGAGTGGTCAAATTTTCCTTTCCAAACCTACATAAAACATGAGTTACAAATGGAATTTAACAAACTAATTGCCTGATCTGCAATCACACATGCAGTCAATCATGTTTGCAGTCCTGGAACTTTTAATTTGAAATATCAATTGAATCTAATCATGTAACCATCCATTGTTCTGATATAATCATAGAGAAATTTAAGTTGGCGGGAATGCCTGGAAGTGACTTAGTGTAACCCCAGGACCAGAACAAAGCTAACTTCAAGGATAAATCAAGTTGTCCAGTGCATTAACAGGGATATAGTTATCCAGGATAATTTATAAATCCTTCATTTTTAAGTCCCACATCGATGAATTGTTATAAGAAAGATGTGAAGAAAAAAAACCACAATAAATTACTTCAAAGTTATCAACAGAAATGAAATTTTGTCTGTCCAGTCAGTAATCTTAGACTAGTATCTAGAAGTCTTCCTGAGATCCAGTATTTACCATCTCGGATGTGTCTCAAGACACTGTCTTTCCACTGTCCTAATTTGTTAAGTGCACTGGAATCGTGATATATGGTAGCTTGGTGCTTTCATAGTCTTTATTGTATAACATGGTAAACAAACACAGAATTGCCTCTTCTTACAGACTATCATAAACTGGTCCTCTTCCCCATCCCCTTCTTCATTACACACTGAAAAATTGTGACAAATCAGCTAATCTTATCTGAGTCATTAAAACTCGGAAATGCTTAAGAAAATACACTTTTTCCTCCCCCTTTTCTTCCACCCCTGCTCCCCCAAAAGAAACAACATCCTACAAAAAAATGGTGAAAAAATGTTTAATCTTTTACTTAAAACATATGAAACTGTTAGATTTGGGAGTTCATCAGCTATTGAAAGTCAATATAAATTTTCGAAGATCCCCAAAAATCCAACATATACCAGCAATCATAATAAAACTGTAAATTCCCGCAGGAAATACTAGAAAAGATAACTCTCCCAGTTTCTTTGGGACATCTCAGTTCATACCTTCTTTCTAAGATTTCACAGAAGCATTTAGGGCAGAGATATAGCAAAGCAAAAGGCAGCAAGAAAGGTACAGAAACCGTACAGAATGTAAATTCAGGTGAAAGAGGTAAAACAACTAGCTGTGCCTTAAAAGAAGCTAAAATTGAGAGCTAAAACCAGAAGATGTACCTACAGAACAAACAGTGCATCCTACAAGTAACAAACATGAATGATATAAATATGGGTCACTTCTCCCTGTTCCAGGGAGAACCAGGATTCAGGGTTTGTTTTTTTTTTTTTTTTTATTGACAGGGTTGGGGGTTTTGCTGTTTCTATTTTCCTGGAGAGGAAAAGGTTTGAAACATAGAGGAAAACAAAAAATAGCTTCGCAGCTTTCAAGCCTTAGTGTTTACATCAGCACAGGTAATTCCCAGTTTTATTTACATTTGTACAGGAAAGACCCAGTGAAACCAAAATTTAAGATCTGTCATATTCTCCCATCTTCCTAAGTCATTGCTTAAAAGCACTAGCCTCTACTCCAGCTTCTACCCCTCATTCTACCCCTACAGCAGGGTCGTATTACTATGCAAGATGCTAAAATGACTGTTCAGTGAAACGAGATACCCTCAAGCAATTTAAGATGATGATCAAGAGACCACAGCTCCTGGGAAGAATTCAGACTCCTTAGTCACTGAAGAGACGTTTCTAAAGATGGAGAACTCAGTTTTAATAGGGGCTTTTTGCTCTCTTGTCCTGGACAGGGCTTCTTTCGAAAAGCATCTTTCCTTTAGAAGGCAGCTTACAGATGAGAGACTGCCTAATTTCCCAGGCAAGATGTATAAGCAACACCCAGAGAACAAAAAGTGAAATGCTTTTCCTCCAGTACAACAGACTGAACTGAATAACTGATCATCTGGCTCCATGATACAGTGGGAACAGGTCACAGTTAATAACTGGTGAAAAACCAGACTCCACTGAGCAAGTGACAAAAATCTCAGGTTTATTCCCTTGTTCCCAGTATGAAGGCCAGCAAGTAACAGTGCAACCACTACCAGAATAAAAGGTTTTTTGTACTAACTAAAGTTGATTTGAGATTAATTATAAATTCCTATCAGTATGACAAAAACAATGAAACTTTAGCAAGACAATGAAGCAGAGGTAATGCACGCCGTGCATAGTGGTCTCACAACTTCAGAAGGGAGTCAGTTAGAACCAAGCACAATTTGTACCAGTTGAGTCAAAGAGGCCCAGTCCCAAAAATCTATGGTTTTTCTTGATCAGTGTCATCGTTTTTCATCTATAAGTGCTTTTTTTGCAGAGATATGCAGAGTGAGTTCTCAGAGAAGGGCTTTTTTCCTCTACATTGCCAACATAGTTTAAAAGTTAGCACATTACTGAACATCATGGTAATAGCAGAGGCTGGTGCTAAGTCTTTTCTCAAAAGTTCTTTACGCTGATGATTTCTACCTCTTGAAAAGAGGATTGAATTCTCTCACGTGAAAACATCCCACACAATCTCAAATACATACATCAACAAGGGGAATTGCAAAATATTATTAGAATGATGGTATTTTAATAGCTTTTTCACTAGATACAAAGACTATTACTCTTTTTTTCCTTTTTAAAGAATTGTAGGACCCCATTTTATATATATGCACACATGCTAATGGTAACATGACAGGTTTTAATACAGTGTCTCATGTTAGCATATGGCCCTTCGGTGCTGTTTTATTAGTTCGTTTTGCCCAAGAAATATTTGGCTACAGGAACTGCAGCATGTCATTGATTTTATTATATTGGTGAATTATCTCAGAGTCTGGTAATACAAATTGCTTAGGCAGTTTTTAATTTAATTTATGTTTTGTTGTTGTTGAAGAAACCTCTTTGTCGTTCCCCCCTGCTATCAGTCCTCTGCTATCACTCCTTTCTCATCAATCCCAACGATGGTTTTCCCACACAACAATCTTGCCATCAACTAATCTTCCCCATTTCCCGTCTTTTTGGTGTTCAGAGTGGATTCAGCATCCAGCTCAGCTCACATTTCAGTCCATGCCCTGGCTCATCTCCCTTCCTCCGGTCAGCACTGGTGACAGACTCCCTGCCAGCAACCAGGCTCTGGGACGGCTGCCCGCCTGGCTTTTCTTAAGCTTATATGCTCCAGCGCCTCTCCATCTTGCTGTGCAGCATGAAGCTCATGTACAAGCCGAATGCAGGAGGGGAGTGCTGGTGTAAGACCACCCTTCATTCCTCACAGAGGCACCTGGCACACTGGCGGCCCTTCCACATCCTTCTGTCAGCTGCCAAGCCCGTAAAGCACACCCCCTAGGTCTGAGCGAACAAATACCATTAACGAAAAGCACACAATGCAAGTGCTTCAACACAAAGGAAGTGTGACACATTTACTTCTAAACACAACTTATCCTAAACACTTTCAACAATTGCTCCAAATTAATTATAGTAGCTAAAAAAAAAAAAAAAAAAGTCTACTTTTCAGCCTTATGTAGGTCAGCCAGTGTTGGAACTTAAAACTCTCAGATCCACAACACAGTTGATAGGAATGACTGGAGGGGAAGCAGCATGTAGAGAAGCCCATATGGGCAACATATGCTCCACCAGGAAACCACTAACTTTGTGACAGCAGCAGAATTTTCAGGGTAAGCCATGTTTGTACATGGCTCCAAGAACAGAGCATGGTCTAAAGATGGCAGGCAGCATATCCAATTATAAAATATCCCATTAGAGTCATCTGTGGGAAGAGAACAGGCATGATCCCCTGCTAGAATACTAAACAGCTAAATGTCCTAAAACACACAGGCGCACTAATACAGCCAAGGGTTTCTTGCATGAATTCAGTTTAGGGGCAATGCAGTCCAGCATTTTCTGTCTAAAAGACAATATATATTAAAGGAAAAAATAAAATTAAAATAATGTATGGCACACCTTAAAATTATGCCAATTAGCAACAATTCCTGTATTATCAAATATAATCTTAAAGTTTACCCAAGTCCTTTCCAAGAAGGCCAAGAAGCAGAAAACTTCCAAATAGGGCTTAGCACAGAAGGTGCTCAAAAACACCAGCCGAGAAAAGATTCAGTGAGCTTGAGGAAACTGACTGCTTAGGACAGGAAAATGATAATAATCTTCTATTCTTCCCTTAAAGGGTGATAAATCCTACTTGTGTCACATTTAAATATGCAAAACCTAAAAAAGAAAAAAAATAAAATCCAGTTTTCACCAATTCTTCAGGATCTTAAAAAAAAAAAAAAAAAAGGCAAGCAGGGAAATACTGTTAGCATTGTCCTAATTTAGATAGGAGCTAATTAATAAAAACAAAGGGGAAAAAAGAAAGAAAAATGCTCTGAGAAAGAACTCTTAGCAGGTGGAAAAATGTGTAAGTGAACTAATACAACAGCCAAAGCTGTTTTGTCATCTCTAGGTAAGATTCACCGGTGACTATGAAATCCAAATGTGAAACATAATTTCTGAACCTGCCACCATTTTTAATTTGATGTGCAGAAAGGTGTGGGGAAGCCTCCACACTTCCTGTGTTGGATGATCACTGTGAGTTACAGAGCTAAATTCTATTCAGAACTCAACGTGAAGCCACATGTAAGCCTACACCTTCCAACTGTAAAATGGGCAACTAACAGCTGCATCCCACAAGATAGTAATACACAAAATCTTGAGCAGCTCTGAAAGTGTCCAAATCACAGAAATACAGCTACAGTCTCTGTATGAGCTGGGTTGTTTTGAGCAGAGTAGGTAAAAGGACATTTATTACTTCTTCTGTGTTCTGCTTTGGCTAGGTATTCAAAGACTTTCAAAAAAGCCTATGATTTTCTATGAGCAGAAATTAAAAAGTGAATTTATGAATCATGGGGGGGCAGAGAATCAGAAGATATTTTAAGGTAGCAATTTATTGTTTATTTCGTATTTCTCATCTTCTTGGATTGAAAGACTATGATCAAAGAGCTATCAGCGTGAAGACAATTCCAGCAACTCATTTCTTCTTCTTTTATAACCTATCTTTAGAGTATTTCTTCATTTACTTATATTCTTACATTTAATATTAGAGAACTAAATTCTACTAGCTGAAACTTCAATGTATTAGTGTTTACATCACTTTCAACCACCTTGTAGCACAAATGATTTTACAAATGTTTTATGAAAATATAAATCTGGGCTGCTTAGACATGAAGAAAAGGCTCCTTATGCTTTTATTGCCCTCTAAATACATACTACCTGTCCTGGGTTCAGCTGGGATAGAGTTAACATTCTTCATAGTAGCTAGGATGGGGCTACGTTTTGGATTTGTGCTAAAACCAGTGGTGATAATGCGGAGATACTTTAGTTGTTGCTAAGTAGTGCTTACACTAGTCAACGATTTTTCAGCTTCCCATGCTCTGCCGGGTGCACAAGAAGCTGGGAGGGGACACAGCCGGGACAGCTGACCCCAACTGACCAAAGGGATATTCCATACCATATGACGTCATGCTCAGCATATAAAGCTGGGGGAAGAAGAAGGAAGGGGGGGACGTTTGGAGTGATGGCGTTTGTCTTCCCAAGTAACCATTATGCGTGATGGAGCCCTGCCTTCCTGGAGATGGCTGAACACCTGCCTGCCGATGGGAAGGAGTGAATGAATTCCTTCTTTTCTTTGCTTGTGTGTGTGGCTTTTGCTTTAGCTATTGAACTGTCTTTATCTAAACCCACGGAGTTTTCTCGCTTTTAGTCTTCTGATTCTCTCCTCCATCCCACTGTCCCACTGGGGTGGGGGGACTGAGCGAGTGGCTGTGTAGTGCTTGGCTGCTGGCTGGAGCTAAACCACAACAGGCCATTCTGGCACCCAACGTGGGGCAGCTCAAAGGGTTTGAGATAACAACAGATTTGATTGGAATGGGCTAGATTGAATTTATAGCTTTTATTGCTGTTTAGCTATTAATTAGCAGGCTCCTGTGCTTGCCATGGGGCTTGCTTGCCTTAGTGTATATTAGAGTCTAGTGCTCGTTAGCGACTGCTTTTTGCTTTCCCTGCTTGCTGTACTGATGTACTGCTGATCATCTTACTCTGCTGTGCCTGGGAACATTTTGATAACAGCAATGGCCACGTGCCTGGACTGGCAGGTGGCCAGGGCATCGCTGCTGTTTCTATGCGGCTGTACTGGACAGGCTGGAACTGCAGTGTGAACTCGAGTCAAAGGGACTGTGACCTGTGGGTGAGTCCGCGTGGGAGCAGGACACTCCAAAGCATCTGTGGCCGTGGATAAGCCCATGCCAGAGCAGGTACATCTCGAAGCGTCTGTGGCCGTGATTATGTCTGTGCTGCAGCAGGTATACCTCTGAGGGATTGTGGCACAAGGATAAGTCCACACTGGAGAAGGTACATCTCGAAGCATTTGTGGCTGTGCATGAGGCCATGCTGGAGCACCTCAAAGTATGTGGCCACGGTTAAGACCTTGGCAGAACATGTACACCCATGGAGGGACTGCAGCCATGGGTAAGGCCATGTTGGAGCAGGTTCACTCCTGAAGGGACTGTGGCTGTGGGTAAGGCCACACTGAAGGCATTGTGGCCCATAGAGAAGGCCACGCTGGAACAGGTGTATCTCGAAGCAACTGTGGCTGTGGATAAGTCTATGCCGCAGCAGGTGTACCCCTGGAGAGACTGTGGCTCCTAGGTAAGGCTCCACTTGGAACAGGTACAACCCTAAGGGACTGCAGTCTGTGGATAAGTCCAAGCTGGAGCAGGGGCAAGGGGAGGAGTTCATTCCAGTGTTAAACCTGATGGTATGGTCCAAAGGGGTCAGGGGTGGAGATTGTAATGGAAATACCTTTAAATTGTTGCGACCTATGATTTGAGTTGCATGTTATAGGAATTACTATAGCAGGAACCACCTGAACCAACGGAGGACAAGCCTTAAAAGAAGCCATGCAAGTGCAGCAGTGACCTGACCTGAGCCAGCTTTGGTGCCCAGAAACTCCACTCAACACGCCATCTCTACTGTCCTGAGTGACCACCAGAACAGATGGAGCCCAAAGTCACAGACTAAATGAATTCAGGGGACATTTTAAAGACATTTTACAGGGGTGGTCCATAGACTAAGGGAATGAGATCTGCGTATTATGTGAAAGGATGGGAAGCAGGGTGGTGGTTAATGAGGCTGTATTGGATAGTGTGGGACCTGAGCATGAAGTAAAAGGTATGGAATAAGGGGTGTATGCTGTCCTGGTTTCAGCTGGGATAGAGTTAATTTTCTTCATAGTATCTAGTATGGGGCTATGTTTTGGATTTGTGCTGAAAACAGTGCTGATAATGTGGAGATGTTTTAGTCATTGCTAAACAGTGTTTACACTAGTCAAGGACTTTTCAGCTTCCCATGCTCTGCTAGGTACACAAGAAGCTGGGAGGGGACACAGCTGGGACAGCTGACCCCAACTGACCAAAGGGATATTCCATTCCATATGACATCACGCTCAGTATATAAAGTTAGAAGAAGAAGGAAGGGGGGAACATTTGGAGTTATGGCGTTTGTCTTCCCAAGTAACCATTACGCGTGATGGAGCCCTGCTTTCCTGGAGATGGCTGAACACCTGCCTGCCGATGGGAAGGAGTGAATTCCTTGTTTTGCTTTTCTTGCATGCGTGGCTTTTGCTTTAGCTATTAAATTGTCTTTATCTCAACTCATGAGTTTTCTCACTTTTACTCTTCCGATTCTCTCCCCCATCCCACCACGGGGGAGTGAGTGACCGGCTGTGTGGGGCTTAGTTGCCGGCTGGGGTTAAACCATGACACTACTCTTTAAATGCATAGCACCACAATATATTAAGACATTTCAAGGTATTGTTGTCTTTAAAAACAAAAAAACAAAACAAAACAAAAAACCCAAAAAAACCCTAACAAAAAAAACTCTACAAACAAAAAAAAAATCCCCAAACCAAAACCCAACCAAACCCTCCCCGATATCCTCCACTGTATCATACTGGCTGCTTCAAAATCAAATAATCCTATTTTTACTACCACTGCAACTTTCAGCAAACAAGGTCTCTAGGGTTCAAGTCTATTTCTACTCTACAGTACTGAAAGTACCAAAAGCATTCATACATGCAACAGAGAAACTCATGATCTCCTGGATTACGGAAGATTCCCTGAAGACGGAGGACACTGTGTGGTTATCTTATCTTCTTACACTTACTACTTCTTTTGCCTCTTCTTTTTCCCCCTTACATCTCTCCCAAAACCACATACTTAATAGCAGAGCTTCTGTAGTGCTTATTAGGAGCCTATTTTAGAAATAGCACAGTACTTTAAGCATTCATAGCTACACTCTTTGCCATTTCATTCATACACATATGGATACGCTTATACTATACATGTCAAAACCATTTATAGTGTTGGGATGACTCTACAAGTGCAAGTAATTTCCCCCCCTCCTTTGCTTATTCATACAAAATGCACGTGAAGAGGTGACCATTTAGTTCTAATCTAAGTGTTAACATAATGGAAAAGCAAAGGCAGTAGAGGAAGGGGAAAACCAGCAATTTGCTAAATGTTATCTTGCTTAAACAATACATTCTATAAGTGTACATATTCACAGTCTCACATACCACCGCTCTCTCTTTTATAGACCAGAAAGTATGAAGGCCAATTATCCCTTAAAACTCTTGCATGCCAGCAGAGGAGATTTCTGGTTTCAACTTCAGGGTATACACTGGATGCCTTATGGAAGAAGCGTGTATGGAAGGAACAGCACAACACTACGAATTTTCTTTCCTTTCCTCTCCCATATCTTAGTAGTAAGCAGTTATAAAGCCTCAAACCATTATCTTAAAGAAAAGTGCTAGCTAATTATGTCTTTATCAGCATTTCTTTATATTCTACTTGCACAAAAGACGAAAGTCATAGTTTGCATTTAAATGCAAATTACTGAAGATAAGCCAAATAGTCAGAATTTTTAAGAAAATCCATTTCCTAAAGAAAGAGGACCACACACACAAAAAAAAGCATAAATATTAAGAAGCAGAGGACAATTTACTTTGTTTTTAAAAAAACAGATCTCACTTAATTCTGAATGATGTAGTAGTTCACTTCCTGACAAGAACTTGTGATTCCAACTCATCAGTTAATTACACAGCAACTTGTCTGGCAATAAAATCCCCGTGCCAGAAGTCTAATCTCATTGCTCAAAGCCTTCCCAGTGATAATTTCCCTCCACAGATTCAGGAGCACATGTTATGTCAAGACACAGATTTCTAAGTTATAAAGTTTTGGGAGAGCTCTCAGGGATTCAAATAGACAACCTACATCACAGGAATCTTCTAGGTGCTGTCTTTTAATTTGAGGTAGAAAGGTAGGAGGAAAAATACAAAATCTTGAGACCAAACTGGACAAGTGAAGGAACTCATTTAAATTCACAAGTAGAAAGCCTCTGATCCACTCAGGTAATGCAAAATAAGACAGTCATTAACAGGAAAAGGAGACAGTAACAAGTTTTTAAATTAGTGACTTTAAATATGTTATTAGGTTTTTTTAGATTGCAGAAGGATTTTAAATACTTCTACAAGCATTATAGAAAAAAAAATTGCAACAGAGCAAATGCATTTGCAAAAACATTGTATGACAAATTAGGAGCATGAAAATCATTATTAATAAGATATTACTTTTTCTCAGTAAATATGGACTAAGCTTCTGCAACAAGAATTCCAAACAACTCTGAAAACCCAAGCCTTCTCACACAGGAGTGCTGTTTAGAAAGCTGGTGACATAAAATTTAACACAATAGCGACAGCGCATGCTGTAATGCTCCCCTTCTCTCCTTCAAAAGCACAACCCAAAATATACAGCCAATATCAAAGGCATAATTCATCTAATCTGGGATGTCTTGGAATATATATTTATGTCCACAGTTGAACCATCAGATTATGCCCCTTCCAGTCAGTGGAGACAAACAGGCACAGCAGTCTGCTCATCCTAACGCGAATATCTACAGATGAGACAAACTGCAGCCCAGAAATGCCTGCTTTTCCTCTGCTGATGATGGAAAGTGACCTGCAGTACACACTCAGCCAGACATCTCTACCTGGTAGGATGAATTCCACTCGTTCTGCCATATAAGGTCCGATTACCTCATCCCTGCCATAACTATTTGTCATGGTTTTAGCTGGGATAGTTGATTTTCTTCACTGTAGCTAGTATAGTGCTGTGTTTTAGACTTGGTATGTAAATAATGTTGATAACACCCTGGTGTTTTAGTTGTTGCTAGGTAGTGCTTACACTAGTCAAGGACTTTCTAGCTTCCCATGCTCTGCCAGGTGCACAAGAAGCCGGGAGGGGAGGGGATACAACCAGGAGAGCTGATTCGAATTGGCCAAAGGGTATTCCATATCATGTGACGTCATGCCCAGTATATTAACTGGGGTGAATTGGCCGGGGGAGGCAGCGATCGCGGCTCGGGGACCGGCAGCGTTGGTCGGCGGGTGGTGAGCGGTTGCAGCACTTGTTGTTTAGTTTTGGTTTTGTTTTTTTTTCCCTCTTCTTCCAGTGTTTCACCTCTCTCTCGCTCATTATTTTCCTTTTCATTATATTAGTATTATTGCTGTTTTATTCTAATTATTAAACTGTTCTTATCTCAACCCACGAGTTTTCTTACTTTGGCCCTTCCGATTCTCTCCCCCATCCCACGAGGGTGGGGGAGTGAGCGAGCGGCTGTGTGGTGCTTAGTTGCTGACCGGGGCTAAACCACAACACTATTAAAACTTAAAAAAGAAAAAATAAAACAAGCTCAACCCATTATTTCAAAAGTAAATGTAATTCGTACATAAAAATCATCCTCCAGCTCACAAACTGCCAGAAATGTATTAAAAGATATTTCAATTAAAGAAGCCATTAAAATGACCCAAATCCTAAAAAACTGTTTTTCCCTTATGCTTACTGAAAGGTCCAGCTGAAATCACTGAATCTAAAAAGGAATCTGTGGTATCATTTGCATCAGTAAGCAATAATGGGAGTATGATTCAACTCCTGATTTAGAAAGACAAATTTAATTTGAAATGTTTTTTGGTTAAAATTCATCAACAATCTCAACCTAACATCAAGTTGCACTACCATACGTATTAGGATGCTGCTCAGTTTTTAGCTGTAGTTTACTAATGCATTCCTACTTGCATTTCTTTAGCTTCCTGATTCTTCCTAAAGAAGTTTTACCTTGTTTTACAGATGTAGTCTTCTCACAGATAATTTTTTCCCCTTGTTTTGCATTTCAAGTGATCACCTACACTAGAAAAGTCAAGGTGACTTCTCCAGCAAGAGGAACACTGTAAAATCACATCATGCATCTATACATTGCACTACCACAGTTAAAGCCTGAGAACTTCTGACTATTAAAACATTCTCTAGCAGTGGTTATTGCTGGAAGGCATTAAGTCCTGTGCTTCTGCATCAAACAAAGTTTTGAAGTCCCCTCCATTAGCCACTTACTCATAGGAACAACAGTTTAACTTGCCAAAAGATTTTGGCATTTGTAGGATTGGGGGTTTTATTCTGTTTATTTGGTTTTGTATGCAAACCCAAATCATAAGGACTCAATAGTATGAGGAAGTTACAATACTTCGTAGGATTTCTGTTGTTTCAGAACAAGATCTCTCAGTGCTAAAGAGTGAGCTATTAAGAAGCAATAAAACTGAGTTTACAGCAAAATTACTTGTTCTTCAGTATGGCTTTTCTTTCAAGCATATCCAACAGTCTCAATGTCAACTGGACTATTCAGATAACACTGTAAAACACTAATTCCATTCCTTGTCAATGTTTCAGCCTGATTTTAATCGAAGGAATTTAATTCCTCTTTCCTGCAGGAAAATACAAGAACGCATGTAAATGTGAACAGAATCAGGCTCACATGCAAACCCTTCTGTACGTTTGAATACCAGACTATTGGATATACCTAGCTGGTATTCTCTGCTCTTTTGAACAATAAAAAGTGTCTTGAAATCCAGAAAAACAACTTAGTTGCCAACGCACCCCATGACAGACGTAGGATGTAGGACTTCATGTTGCCTGCGTTCTTGTACAAGTAACACTAAGGTTAGGTCTCCAGGCACTGGCAGGAGCTCCATCCTTCCCTGATTCTCCCATGTCTCAAGCACTGAGCTCTCCCTTACCTGCTATGGCCCTCATAGCCAGCCTTCTCCACACCAGCTTTACTTGTCTATTAGTTCTCAATGCCAGCCCACAACTAAGCACTCCCCCAAGTGCATCAGGTGAGAAAGAACAGAAAAAGCAAGAATTTCCACAGTGCAAGAAAGCACCAAACCCCTCAGCTTTCACAAAGAGGTTTGGTCCCCTGTTCTTCCTTCCCTGACACATTAAAAACTAGGAGGGATGAAAGTCAATCTCTGATCTCCAATACAGGGTCACCTTTAGAGACAGGGTGCTGCAATGCAGCTCTCATTTCCCCTCCTAGAACCGATCAAAGCCACAATGGACAGAAACTTTTATATTCATGTTTCTTTGTCTCCTTCAAGTAATAGATAAAACCTGAGAGAGGGAAAAAGAGAAAATACGTAGCCTCCCAAGACACCCCCAACTGAAACAGCTCTCTTATGTTCCAGTCTCAAAATTACGTCCAGTTCAGGTATGAATACTTGTGGCACAGATACTGCAAAATAAAAAACCCCACCAATGCCACCAGCATACAAAGGGAGCAGTTTTGTGCTTTGCACCTCTGACGGTCCAGCCTCATGCACAGGGAGGCCAAGATCGACTCGCGTTCCCTCTCTCTTTTTAATATTATAGATGAACCATGAAGAACAGCAATAATTGCCATGAAGTGCTAACATTTAATACAAGGGGGTTTAAGTGACTATATTTATCAGAAAAGCTTCCCCCCCAGCTTTTATTGGCAGACAGAATAAAAATGAAATCTCTGTAAAGCCTACTCTTTTCTCCTCCTGCATTATTTATACCAGTTGTTTTGTTTTAAATTAAAAAAAAAAGGAGCAACATGACAAAGGACCATGCAGTTCTTGATTGAATGCTACCCCTTCTCTGGCTGCCACAGCAGATAAATAAAACAAGCATAATATCCAGTCAACCTAGACCTAAAAAAAAAAACAAAACCAAAACCCCAAACAAAAAGTTAATTACATCTTTTCAAATAAGAAAAGGGGAAGGAAGACAGGTGTAAATTTTATCAGAAGAAAGTAATCAAGATTATTATTCTACCAGAAAATCTCTCAAATGCATAGAGAAGAACAAAAACCACAAATGAATAAGCAATCGCTGTGTTGTGTAAACGGACAGTTCGCTTCTTAATACATCTGTCTCTTCTTATGCATGATTAAACATACTTATATAGATGTTTTGCTATGGTAAGCGAGACTGACAGCGCTATATTGGAAACCCCTTTAATTCGGCCACATAGCAGAACTTTTCAACAAATATTTAGGCTGCAACTTCATATATATCTGCCTGCAGTGACTGCCCCTTCCCAACCGAGCCAACTCAGCAGCGCCCAGCGGGGCGGCCCAGGCAAAGCCCACTGCTGCCAGTACAGGTGCGTTTCTTGGGAGAGCTGTAATACCTCTGTAGGCTGAGAGAGGGTTTTAGAGCATGACGGAAGAATGTTCTCTGTGTCCAGAAAAGGTATTTTGCCATCTACATAAAAACAACCTCTGGTTTTAGACAAGCTGTTGTACTGGGTTTATGTGGCAAAGCTTTGGCAGGGGGCTGCGGGGCGGCCTCTGTGAGGAGCGGCCGGGGCTGCCCCGTGCCGGACACGGCCGGTTCCAGCCGCCTCCAACCCGCCCGTCCCAGGGCACGGCTGAGCCCCTCGCACACGCTGCTGGTGGGGCCTCGGGGAAAAGAGATTTAGGAAAGGGCAAAACGCTGCATGGCAGGGAGGAGTGAGGAAAAAAGTGTGAGAAACAGCCCTGCGACACCAAGGTGAGAGAAGGAGGAGGGGAGGAAGTGCTCCAGGCGCTGGAGCAGACTCCCCTGCAGCCCATGGAGAGACCACGGTGCAGCAGCTTGTCCCCCTGCAGCCCAGGGAGGAGACCACACCAGAGCATGTGGTATTTCCTGAAGGACTGCAGCCCCTGGGAAGGACCCACGCTGGAGCAGGGGAAAAGCGTGAGGAGGAAGGAGCAGCAGAGAAGAGCTGTTCTGGACTGACAACAGCCCCCCATTCCCCTTCCCACTGTGCCACTCGGGGTGGGGGGAAGAAGTAGGTGAGTTGGGAATGAAGGAGTGATAATGAGCCTGGGAAAAAGATGAGGTGGGATGGGGATGGAAGGCATTTTAGTTTTCATCTCTGTTTCTCACCATCCAACTCTACTCTGACTGACAATAAATTAAATTAATTCTCCCCAAGTCAAGTCTGTTTTGCCTGTGATGGCAGCTAGTATGTGATCTCCCTGTCTACCTTGACACATGAGCTTTTCCATCTTATTTTCTCCCCTTGTCCTATTAAGGAGGGGGAGTGAGAGATCAGCTGGGTGGGTGTCTGCAGTCAGCCCAGGTCAACCCAGCACAGCTATAAAACTCTCATTTCTGTCTACTCAATCAAGTCTTTTGCAGCTATGTACCCTGAAAAACCTCCAGAAGCTAGAGCCTCCCTCTGCAGCCCAAACCCCAAGGTGCTGGCCTGCCCTCCGACACAGCTAATAAGCTAACACAAGTTATAAGAGAAAACTCCAAACAACAATACTGCCTGTGCCAGTTCCCCCCCAATCAATGAGACCACCCTTCTCAGCTCAGGGTATCCTTGACACTAGATACTCAAAGACGGTAAAATAGAAGGTGACCTGATGAATGAAGAAAGGAAAGAGAGTGGGAGGATGGTGAAAGGTTGAGAGATGACAACTGGGTCAAACAGGAAACTAGAGCTGGGGCAGGTTGTGCAATGAGGCTGGGACAGGACCTGGAGGTAGCACAGGGAGGTTGAAAAAGGGCAATGCAAGGAGACAAGACCAGCAGGAGAGCTCCATTACAGCGTGATTCTTAGCAGGAAAGCAAAACTAGTCTGGAAAATGAGCAAGAACTGGGTTAAAAAACTCCCACAAGTCAATTTGGTGAAATAAGGAAGGCTGGTGTCTGTGTGGTAACTGCCCTACGGCATACGCTTCAACATGTGCAGGAAAAACAGCAAGCACTGGCAGAATGGAAAGGCTGTTCACCATGGCTAAACCAAAGCCAACACCCAGCCCATGTTCAGTGGCAGCAAATTGCTCCTCCCCAGCTGTATGGGCAGTGATGATGTTTTGCACAGTGCCCTTATTCCTGTTATGTCCCCTCAGATGAGGAACGCCCAGGCAGGATGGCAGAGGGCTGCCTGTCAGGCACCTCGAGGGGCAGAAAGAGGGGCCTGGCACATGCTGGGGCAGTCTGACAGCACTCCAGCTTGCCTGCTGCATGAGGCTTCCCCCACCAGTGCCTTCTGCTGCCAGGTGGCTGCAGCCCAAGTCACATCACGCTCCCAGCATGACGCTGCGTGGAGGACTCTAGCAGCATGGGTGCAGCATGGTGGTGAAGGGAACTGCAGGGTTTGATGGCAGCCAGGCCCAAGGTCCAACCTAGAAGAAGTGATTCAGTAAAAAAAAAAAATTTTAAAAAGAGTTAAAATGCGGTCAAAGGGTGAATTTCCCCAGCAGGGGAATAGGGAGAACCAAACCCACACCTACACATTGTTAAGAGTCAGTCCTTCACTACTTATCAGCATAAAAAAAAAAAACCCTACAACCAAACTATCAAGATCACAGGTTATCATTTGGAAATAGTCACTGCAGTTGCAGTGAATTAGGAGACAGGGAAGTACCAACAGTCTGAAGGAAATAAACTCAAGATCATTTATAATGAATGCAAACTTGCAGCAGGTTTGAAATGTCTCCCTTTGCCATTTGTAGTTCTGCATTAATTAATATTAAATCTTTCCCAGTACATTACCACAGTTACTTTACAAAAGTCTTAAGCTGCTTATCAAGAATTGTGCAATTCAGTAAACAAAATGGGAAATGTTACTGCATTTAACATTTGTTTAAAAAGAATCCTTGATAGCCTCTAATAATTCAAATAAACCTTATGATTAATGCAAAAATATGAATGCAACCCATTCCATGAATTTTGTGGGGCTTTTTGACGACACATCAAATGCAAGTTTTTTCTTCAGTTTTCACTTGCTTCAATTTCTCCTCTAATGCTTTCAGACTCCATGGAAATGTATTGATATAGGACATTTGGTAGGTCACCTTTTGAGTTTTCAAGTAACTTGATTATTCATCACTCTGAGTGAAATTATATACTAACCACTACTTATATTTGGCCTTTGAGCAGCTAAGCTCACTTATGTATTTTTGAAAAACAGCGTCTTTCTCATTGCCTAGCATTTTTTCTTTTATTAAATAGATAAAGAACTACTTAGGAAAAAACCAAAACAGAAAAAAACCCAAAACAAAAACAAAAACAAACAAACAAACAACAACAACAGAAAAACCCCAAACAAACAAAAAAAAACCAAAAAACCCAAAAACCACACAGTAAATTAAGCGATTACACAAAAACCACCTTTCTGACAACATAATCGCTGTGCTGTGTGAAAAGACTGCAACACCAAAAGGTTTCAGCTTCTTAACATCTTTTTTTAAAGGAGCTTACTGTGCTTTCAAAGTCAGTTACTTTGCCCTGTAGTCATTCAATGGAAAAAGATAGGTCAAGATGGTATGAAAAAGAGGAAGGCGGGCAGAATGAAGAGATGTAAGCTTAGCAGCTCCTTCACTGATTTGCTGCAAAACACTTGCGACAAGGTTTCTGGCCTTTGCACAGCTACCTATATAAATTTTCCCCTTCTGTCCTGTGGCTCATACAAGTCTCCTCCTGCACCCAGCCCAAATTTCCAGCCTCTCAGCCCCACACTACTTTGGGCAGAGTGAAGGCTACAAAAATTGCACACCAGGTTTCCCAAGACTGCAGCTCAGACCACCAGCCACACCCTTCCTAACGTCTAATACAGTTAGGAAACTTCAGTCTACGCACCAGTAGTACACTGTAGTACTACACAGTACAGACTACGCCCATGTTTGCCAGCAATGTAATCTTCTTAGCTACTACCCTTCATAAAGCTTCTCATCTGCTTTTTCACTGGCATTGAGGTCTGATGTGAGCCTGGACTCCAATAAATATTAATTTAGCTATTATGGTGCTAATTTGTTCTTGCGATTTAAGTCGCAAGTAAGCTTTCTACATCATCTGAAGCGCTGTAGACCACTGTATTACAAGTAGTAATTATTTGAAAGACTACATCTCCACAATACTTTTGTTTATCCCTCTGAAACAGCTTATTCTTTTCCATCCTTCACCTAAGTGAACTCTTCAATAGCAAAGAGTTTGCACAGCAGACTACCAGGCAGAACATCGAAAGCATCTCTACCCTTGAGAGACAAGTATCAACACTGATGGGAGAGCTATTATGAATTCTTGAGTGCCAGATCTCAGAAGGATGTTACACCTGAAAACAAGATTTGCAGCAAGCAAAAAGAGAAATCAAAAGAATCGCTACATTATGCCCATGGCATGTTTGTTCCCACTTTGTAAACAGAGCCTCCTCTAAGTAACTGCATTGCCGTGCTGAAGGCAGACCATTGTTACGAGCCTGAGTTCAAGTGAACAGAGCTATAATTCAGTCCCCTCCATAGGTGAAGAATCACAGCTTCACATCCATAAGAAACAGGAGGCAGTACCAATGCCAGAGCACCAGGCATGCTCACGCAGGGTCCTCGCTTTAACTTCTGTGGTCCATATTCCAGCAAAACAGAAGCCAACAAAAGGCTCCAAGAAAACAAAGAGAGAGAGAGATATTAAATCTAGGGCCAAAATGACTTTTCCCCATAGTCAAGGCAATTTAGAAAAAATTACTAAGCAAAACGATTTTTTCCCACAAAGATCTGTGAATAATGTTAGTGTTCTGTTTCAGTTTTTAAACAAAAAGCCATATGAGGTCCTATAAATATGGCTTAAGACTTCACAAATATAGGCATTTTAAGTTCTGACTTTTCGGTTCTTTTTTAAAGAAAAACTTTTTATACTGTGGCTCCAAAATGAGCTCATCAAGCCGACCAACTTGCACCAATAGTGGTATGTAGTAAAGACAGAAACACACAATAATTTAAAAAAGAGAAGAAAAAACAAACCAAAAAGAAGCTGTGTAATTTGAATTACAAAAGCTACATGACCTCAGCTTCATTTAGATTCTGCAACAGAAGACAGCTTTCTATGAACACAGGAATAAGTAAGTCAAAATCTCAGTTCAAAAACTTTCCAAAGCTTTTCTGACCAGAAATTCCAGCAGAACGTTGCATACCTATTACAGTGTCCCATGGGTAGGACAAGTAAAGACAGTTCCCAGAGAAGAGGTAAAAAGGGATTGTGAGCTCCACAGCAGCACAAAGATAATAGAGCAGAACTGGTCATGGAAAGAATCATCTACAGCAAGATAACATGGCTTTTATGAAGTATTGACTACTAAAATATTGGACATATTGACCATCATCTTTTGGATCTTGCAGATTATGCTCCTATTCTCTAAAGGCAGCACATAACTTTGTATTTTAATTTTCATCTTTTTTCAGTTACTTCATGTGCACCTTCAGCTACATTCATTAAATAATTCACTTTTACAGATGTGTCTCTCATAACATTTCAAAACTCCTTGGTAATCCAACCTTGCTTTACAAGTTAGCCAGCTGAAAACACAACAAAAATTATTAAAAACGAGTAAGTTTTTAATGACAATTCTGCTCTAACGTTACTGAAATACACCTCACGATCTTTCTTGATATTTAATTCATTATAATCTGCAGGGCTGTTTCTTTGAACGAAACACTGATTCCCCAAGGTATCGCCTCTGATGTGTAAGAAGTTGAAGCTTGCAGGGAAGCAAAGCATTCTCATAAAGGCATTATGTCCTCCTTTGAAATAAAACTTGAAACTTGCAAGTTTAATTTTCAAAAGCCCACATCCCAAGAAAGTTTGCTTTTAAAAACTGGAAAAGAGAGGTAGAGCTTCTGTTCTTATTTTAAAGGCAAACATATGAAAGTGTGTTGTGAAGCAATAGGAGCTGTAGCATGAAGTTATTATAAAAGGTTTCAGAGGCAGCAAGCTGCCTTGAAAGGATTTTCTCCCAGGAGAATGACTGAAAATAAGATTAATACTCTTGAGAAAACTGAAAACAAACAAATCATACAAAGAATGAGATTCTGTTTTTCAAGAGAATGAATTAGCATAGGTAGAACAAGCAGTATTGTCTCCTAAAATCTGACTTTGTAAAGTTAAGAACTGTACAGCCTAATACCTACTGCCAAAGCTAAAGCAGCAGCGCTGTGGCAGCCACTTCCCTACACAGAGGAGATTTTAGGGATAAGTATCTTTTCTAGGACCACTCAGTCCAGGATAAAAAAAGAAAGAGAAACTCATGATGAGAGATTACTTCCTCCTTCAAAACAGAGTTTCTAAAGCCCTAAAAAACAGGGACAGGTAGGCAACCAACACTGAACAAGAAAACAATTTAAAAAAAAAAAAAAAAAAAGACATCACACGAAAAAAACCCAAAACCAATACGCTAGTTGCTATAAAATAAGGCCCTTTTTCAGGGGAAAATAATTGTCAAACAATTGTTTATAAAAAATTTAAATATATTTTGGTAAATAACGTTTAATATAACTTGATAACACATTAAAAACACAACTGGTCTTTTCTTCAAATACAACAAAGCAAACTGCAATAGGAATATAAGAGGTACAGAAAAAAAAACCTAACTGGGACAGGTAGTTATCAACATTAAACACAAAACAAGCCACAAAAAATCGTAATACTTCTTAATCAAATAAATGTATTTTCTAATTCTAACTATTTTATTATATCTGTTATAAAAAAGGGTGTGTAGCCAACTGTTGTGGTTTAACCCCAGTCAACAACCAAGCACCACACAGGCACTCGCTCACTCCCCCCCTGGTGGGACGGGGGAGAGAATCGGAAGAGTAAAAGTGAGAAAACTCATGGGTTGCGATAAAGACAGTTTAATAATTGAAATATTATAACAATAATAATAATAGAATATACAAAGCAAGTGATGCGCAATGCAATTGCTCACCACCTGCCAACCGATGCCCAGCCAGTTCCCAAGCAGTGGCCCCCCTGCCAGCCTTCTCCTAGTTTATATGCTGAGTATGAACTTATATGGTATGGAATATCCCTTTGGTCAGTTGGGGTCAGCTGTCCCGGCTGTGTCCCCTCGCAGCTTCTTGTGCACCCAGCAGAGCATGGGAAGCTGAAAGAGTCCTTGACTAGTGTAAACACTACTTAGCAACAACTAAAACATCAGTGTGCTATCAACATTATTCTCATACTAAATCCAAAATACAGCACTATACCAGCTACTAGGAAGAAAATTAACCCCAAAACCAGGACACTAACTGACAGAACACTTGTCTTTATTGGTCAAGTGTACTGCAGTGAAATTGTCTTGGCTTCAGATAGCATGGTATACCTTCAGACTTAACTCTCCTTAGATCAGAAACTTTTAAATCCCATCACCTGGCCAAAATTAAATGGGGTAACTTCATCCTGTGCTTGTCCCAGTAAATATGGGACCATCACTTTGAGAAGTGATGTTTCTTTTCTCAAGAGAAAGCAGAGGTTTCTCAGGGCCTCTCCCCCCCCTTACATGAAAGCAAAATAATGTTGTGTGAGTCCTCATCAGTTTGGATTTGATGAACTCTGGTCTTGAATGAAGAGATTCCGTGGAAAACACAATGTGGTAAAAATGCAGCAGACCAGCAAAATGAACACAACACCCAAATTCAACTCTAGATACAGTTTATACTGTAAACAGTTTGGCAACACTTCAGAATGCAGGATACATTTCCTTATGACAGAGTCACATGGATGTTCCTTACCATGACTTGGGTTGCAGCCATCACATCCCAGCTCAGCACTTCCCACTAGCCAGAGACCCATGCAGGTGTGTCCCACCTACACTGGCTATACAGCTGCAGAATTCAGCGTGGGGAATTCTTCTCTAGATGTATGGAAATTTTTTATTTATTTATTTAATTTTTTTCCCCCATGAGAGTGGTCAAGTTCCAGAACAGATGTCCAGAGAGGTCAGAGTCTTCATCCTTGGAAGTGTTCAAATTCCCCTGGACGCTCAGTGGAGATCTTACCCACGCAGTCAATGCAGCCAAGTGAGCAAGTCACCTCATTCTACAGCAGACACCTTATCAATGGCCCAAATGAGCAGATGACCTAATGAATGAACTGACGCACACTACCCTCCACTGACCAGATCACCACTATGTCCATGGGAGTCCAGACAAGTGTGCCTAAAATTACAGATCTTACTGAACCTCCCCCCTTCCCAAGCTTTTCTTATTGCATGAGCAAACCTATCTCTCCAGTTAAATAAAAATATTAAAACTAGCTAACTCATTTCTGAATCACTGGTTACATCCACAACAGTATCTGTCACTTCAACATTACAGCACTTGAGAAGTAATAAATCCTCTTCATGTATCAAGTGAGAGAAATAATCCTACTATATGAACAATTTTGTAATTTACAATAATTAGGTATATTCCCTGCAAATTTTCCATTCTTTTATATGTGAAATACATGAAGTATAGTTGCAGTGCATGGCAGCCTAAGGAACACAGATTCACTCATATCATGGAGGGCACAAATATGGTACAGTCACTAGAAAGGCTGATGAAACTTTACCTCTCTCAGTTTCCACCTTGATGCAGCATTACAAGATACTCTGAAAGTGGAGAATTTTATTAACCAAAATACCAGATGTTTCATGACAAGACAGCAGCATGCTCACAACATCCACAATAATCTACAAGTTGTAGACTCCCACTTAAGGGGAGTAACACTTAAGGACCAATGCCTCTCTTAGTTTAGAAAATATATTCTGTGTAAGCCAAAAATTGGAGTTTTTCATAAGAGCATTTCATTAATTTTTTAATCATAAACAGTATCAAACAACAGAAAAATAAGGAAAAGACACCAAGATTCTGTGAGTCTTCTGTAAACATCACCTCATCTTTCAACAAGGGGATTTGTCCCCAGTATTTGATCTCCATTTCTGCTAACTTTCAGAGCTATGGAAATAATGCATATCCAGCCTAAATTCCCAACCTCTAACAAGCATATGCAGGACTTTGAGACATATTTAGCCACACAATATATTGGTTCCATGAACAACTGCTACAAAAAAATCTAAAAAAAAAAAAAGATCGATGACTGTGTTGTTTATGTACAAGTGAAGTCCCAGAGTCACATGTTAAAGAATAAATTCACTCTCCATGAGCCATTTGGTTTAAAGCCAAGTATTTTTCTCCTCCACCCAGAAATCTTGTATAAACATAAGAATAGTAATTACTGTTCTTTCAAGAGGAACACACCTAGTAAAAATCAACAATTCCCTTCACAAACACATTTTATGAGTACAAATTTGCAGCCTGTCCATTTCTGACAGCAGTCAGAAAGAAAACCTATTTCTGGACAAGAGGCTGAATGAAATAAAAAAAAAAATAAAAAGAAAGATATTTTAGAATCTGGTCATGGGCTGCTATTGCCACACACCTAATTTTCAGTGCAGTATTTCCCATTCACAGTGGTATGGCCTCACGCAAACACCACTGAAGTCCTTTCATTACTTCCAGGTTACCCCACTGCTCTTATGTCACAGGCCAATTAGCAACTGCTTAGCTGTATATTAGCTCAACAGGCATTTTAAAGTCAAATAATGACAGATTTACCTCAGACAACTAATGTCTGATACCAGTGTTTAGATTATCCAAGTCTTTCAGATGCTTGTCCCTTCTCTAATATTGCTTTTTATCTTCACAGTTATGTACAGTAGGCTCCCATCTACCAACAGTTCTGTAATTCCTATTAATTTGACTGAACAAGTATCCTCAAAGCAGAAGAGAAAAAAAAAAGAAAAGGACAGGTTTAGGCGGCTTTTTTTTTTTTTTTTTTTTTTAAATCATGTCTGACCTTCAGAGGCACTGTTGTCAAAACAGGTAAAACCAATTAAATTCATTTTTGAAAAAATATAAATTTCTAGGAAACACTGTACTATCCAAACTAAAAGTATACTGAGTTCTGAACAATTATGCCAAAAAACTATCTGACAATTTTCCTTTGCTAACCTCCTGCAGTTTTCAAAACATTGAAGCAAGGGTGTCCGTCACTACCAGTAAGGGACAATCCAGACTGCCTCCCCCAGAACAAATTATTCGCCCTTTCATCCGCCTCTCCTTACGCCATGTATTGCCTCCTCTGCTAATCCTCAGCCTGCTCCTCATTCAGGCACCCCGAATGGGAGATCTGCAGGCTATGCTTGCACACGGGAGCTTTCCCCAAGCCGCCCACTGGAGCGAGACAGAACAGCCGTAACCTTCAGTCTCAAGAGGGCTTTTTGGCTAGAGAGCAATCAGACTAGCAGTTTCACCAACTTTCTAGCAAAGGATAACTGAACCTCTAGACAAAACTGAGGCACCTCCAACCTTTCCCCTTTCCTGATGACATTACTCCTGTCAGTTAAGGCAGTACATTCTATACATCCTCCCGAAAATAGAGACAACTAGTGTATCATCACCTTGCATATGCCTCCAAAATTTCTCATTCTAATTACTACTGGGGACCATGCAGAAACTCACATGACAGCCATTTTAGAGCTTCTGCCTGTTTTCCTCCATATCTTATATTTAGTTCATAGGGACCTTTTACAGAATCTCACAGTACTGCTTAAAATTCAAGATTTACTTATTGCGTTCAACCATGACACTTAAGGGGTCAGAATCATTTCCACCTTGTTTCAGACTAAGCCAGTTTAGCCCAGCACTCCGCCTGTGACAAAGGCCAGTGCCAGGTTCTCTGGTGGAAGACGCAAGATCCTCATGGTAGACTGGAGTCAATTTGCCTTAAATAAAAGTTTCATCCTGTAATAAACAGAGATAAGCTTAGACCTTGAGCCATGAAGTTCAAGGGCCTTAAAATATGTCTTGATAGTAATGTAATTCAAAATGAGGATAGTCTAGTCTTGAATGTTAAAGTTTTCTGAAGGTAGGAAGAAGTTTAGAAAAAAGATAAATTCCTTTAGTCCTAAATTTCTCTCTCTCAAATTTGTGTCCTACAGCCTCACTCAGAGCAACAGGCAGGAAAGAACCTCCCAGCACACACTGCAGAGCAAGCAGAGGGCTTCTGTCTGAGTAATAACTTGTTTCACACAGAGCTGCATCGCTGAGAACAAACTGCACAGGCAAAATGTTTTCAAAATATGTCAACCAAAGGAACAAAGCTCAGAAAGTGTCTGATATACCAATCCCACTGCAAAAATATTAATGAATAAATGAAAACACCTTGAGATAAGAGTGATAAGAGATGGTTTTCTCCTCTTGCAGGATTTGTTTAGTTTGGGGTTTGTGTTTTTTTTTAAAGACAAGTTACCCAAAGTTTTAGTCCCCAAATCCAGCAAGTTATTTGCTGCCAGATTTGCTATTCCTCAGTGACAGCAAGCGCAGCTGAGAAGACATCCCTCCTGGAAACTAATTATCAAAATTATAATAATCAGATTACATTATCTCAATTATTTCATTAAAAATCAGGAGTGAGGATAAGAGTTGCACTGCTGCAAAGCATATCATAAAACATCAACAGCTGCAGCTGCATCCTGTAATCTCATTGAGTTCCAAGACAGCCGTTGTAAAGAAAAGGAAGACAAGGGAGACAAATTTCTAGCAAAGTGCCCCACTTCCCTCAGTAAGTCTTTAAAATACCGCTTCCAGGGAGAAGCAAACCAGTGAAATAAAGGGGAGTGGAGAAATCTCTGAGTCTAGAAACAAACCCAGAAATGTAGACTCAACATCAGACTAAAGATAGTGAAAGACTAGTAAATTTTGAGTATCATAATAGTCCATGCTCTTACCTGTTTTAATACAATGGCTGGCCCCATAGCCATCCCATGTTACGTTCCTCCGGACAACTAGGAGGAGCTGACATTTGACTCTGCACGCTGATAAAGACAGGAACCCAGGGAGAGGGGGAAACGAAATTATTTAGCTATTTTTCAGCTGTGTAGATTAGGAAAAAGTGTACAATTACATTATATTTTTAATTCTGCACCAGTTATGATTTAATTACTTGATTTCTGTTTAAAGGAAATGGCCAAGAAAATTTTCTCTCTCTGCCTGATGCTGGCAACCCTATTCAAGAATGAGGTATTTAAATTAAAATGTTAAAGTTTATCAGCCCCTTTTTTTTTTCCCTATTGCCGTATCATTGCAGAGTGGTATGATTTTTCTCAAAGTCTGCCACTTAAAAAGCTTAAGGAACAATCTCACAAATGTTTATTTCAAAGTGTTGCATAATGTCATTATTAGCATGTTATTTGAAATCGTGACTCATGGATATTCATTCTGAAAAGCTATAAAATAAAAGCACTAGGAAGCATGCAGTGAGAGACCAGGGCAATAATGAAAACAAAAATGGAAATCAATAAAGAGAGAAAGAACTACAGCAATGGGATCTGGACCATATCACAGACCATAATTCACCGGTGACTAACTTAGACTGAATGCTAACGACTGAGTGCTGGCAGGAACGCATTTGATCAAAACCTACCTAACACAGCACAGAGCTCAAAAGGCAAATCAATCAGGTCTCTCTGAAGCTACTGTAATTAGAGCTTAGCAGTATGACCATTTTTGTTCCCTTCTTAAAAAGAAAAAAAAAGGAAAAAAGTAAAGAAGAAAATCGTCTTAAAGCTATTACTCTCTGTAAATGCTTAGTTACAACTTCGCAACATATTCACAGAGCATCTGCTTGTGTAAAATCCCACTGAAATGAAAAAAGTTCACTTGCTCAAATTCCCTAAAGGCCAGGATCTGAGCAGGGCGTTGCAGGCACGTGAATGGGAAGAGGTTAAGTGATTCCAGGACAGCACACATATTTAATAACATGAAGGCAGATGAGATAACATCAGATGTTTGAAAGAAACAATGAAAGGAAGTTGGCTGAAAGCCTCCCAGCCCTCCCTGCTGACAACAACTGTGCTCAAAGACAAGCCTAACAAAAACGGGCCAACAGGGGAATCACCAGAGTAGAACGAAAGCTATAAAATCCAAACCCAAGGGAGAAAAAAGACAATTTCAAACATGGACCACTGCAGGTCTGCATTTACAGAGCAGTCCCTCCAGGTGATGGGGAGTGCTACCAGGGAGCCCAGGGAAAGAGACTGGCCTGTCACCTTTGCACCACAAAGCAGGAATACAAAGGTACAGGCAGCAAGCACAAAGTCCCAAACTGGTAGGTTAATATGCTTCACTGCTCAGTGAACATACCTTGTCCATCTCCAGTCTATCGCCAATGAAGAAGTAACACACCTGAGAGGGAGAGCGGTTGGTGAGGGAGTGACGGTGTATTTCCTTCCATCATATTTAAACATGGGGGGAAGCCGCAGCTTTCTCTTCTGAACAGTTTAGGACCTGTTTTAATCCATGAGAACCCACTGATTGGCTGCAGTTTATGTTCAGGGTTTACTTTCTGTCCTCAGGTCTTTCATTTAGGTTCAAACAGAAGAAAAACCACTACTGTACCTTGAAATAAACTCACCATTAAGTTCTTTGCAGGTGGTTTTACAACAAGTTTAGGAGACAGCTGAACTGTAGCTTTCTGCTTATGAATGGAGCAGTAAGCTGTAAGAAGAAAATGCAGTGTCTCCAGGTGTCTTTTTAAACTTCTGATGAGTTAATTTGAGTGAGGTACCCAGTCAACCCATCAGTACCCGAAATGACACCGAAGGCTTACTCAAACTAGTAGGAGTGGAGAACCTGCATTTTTTTCCTCCCCAAAACACTGCATAATCTAGAGGCTAGGTTTTTGTTTGTTTGTTGTTTTTTGTAATATGCACTTGCTTTAAAGGGAATTTTTCTAACAGTAACATTTCAGTTTTGGAAAAAAGAAATTGGACTAACCTTGTCACATACAATATCAAGTATCCTTCCCCCCTGGATCACCAGGATGGGCTGAGCGACGGATCTTTAGATGCTCAGCACAGGCCTTTCTCGTTTAAGTCAGGAGTAAATTCTTATCTTTTATTCTGCAAAAGCTGCTTAAGAAGATTTCAGTACACACTGTGCTGGTAATTTATGTATCTTACCAAAAGCAACAGAACAGGATTCCTGATGTCCATCTCTCCCACTGTCCCAGAAAAAAAATGGCACGGTGATTAGGAACATGCCAGAGGAACAGAGCTGAGACTCTTGCATAGCTATTGCATAGTGAATTGGCGGGGGTGGGGGGTGTCTGCTATTCTGGATATGCAATTTCCTTCCAAACTTCAGATATAAATCATTTTTCAATATTACTATTATGTGCAAAGTGACAGTAGAGGACCAATACTTAGCTATGCTTCATGTTTTGTGCAGGGGGCGTAACAATGAACAACTGAAGCATACACAAATCAGAGCTTTCAGAGGGAGAGACTGAGCTTATTCCTTCCTTCAGCCCGCAGTTCTGCACTCTTTTACTGATACTACTGAGTTAATTTGACAGGATGCCTCTTTTCCCGTTTCTAAAGCTTTTCTTCCTTCTGGTGCAAAGGACCAGACAACACAATCCTGAACCAAAAGACACACATGCTGTTCTGTAAAATCCAGTATAGCTGAGGAGTGTGAGAAGTAGAAGAGAGTTGTGGTGAATGCAGGCTGCTTAACTTTGTGCAAGTAAACAGGAACAGGAACCAGAGTTTAGAAGTGATTCACTTGGTCCCTAGCACAAGCGCGAGCACTGTTCCCCAGAAGGACAGAAATAATGACTGACCTTCAGAATAATTCACCATATGTTCTTTGTACCAGCTTTTCCAAAAAATATAATTACTTCGAAGTGCTAAGTAGGAGTAAGGCAGACAGGCCAAGGCTCCTTGCAATTTTCCAAAGTTGGGAGATGCCTGAATTATAGCACCACAGGCAGGATAAAAGATGAGGTAGACCCAGGAGTCACTCATTGTTGTGCTCTATTCAACCACAAAGTTATGGTGTCAAAGGAAGTTGTATATACATGTCAGCGGGTTTGAAAACAAAAACATTGACTCAAGTATGCTGAATAATATTTTAGAGGGGAGAATTAACTGCAAACGCTGCGTCATAATTGCACCATTATACATGTTGTCTGCTACAAGCATTCAAGTCATATACAAAAGTATAGTAAAAATTCACAAGTCTAGATGAGTTCTGTGGAGAAATCAGCACATCCTGACCATTTAACCTCTTGTGGTCAACAAAAAGCTTGACCCAAGCAATGGTTGTTAAACTCTGCTCTGCAGCGTGCCAAATGTGGCCAGGGCAGAATGCCAGAAACAGCCTGTTTAGAAGCTTATTGGACAACCTGAAACTCAGGACTTTTGATAGCAGTTGGGCTAAAAACAAATGAAAAGGAAGGCACACAGCAATGCTGCAACTGAATGTGTATGAACTGTGCCACTGAATGGTCTTTGTTCTTTATCACTGCAGCACTTAATCATCTTGAGAGCTTGCTGATATGCATGGTTTTTGCACATGAATCTGGTCTCAGCAGTTTGCATTTTGTCAGAAAGATCTTTTTAGCCTGGAAACTGAGAAGCGATAATTTATTCTCTACCTCAAAGAATTAAGAGGAGTTCCTCTATTCAGTCGTCTAGACTGAAGAGGTGAGAGATGTGAATGAGGCGGTGTGGAAGTTCTTCAAAAGAGTGTCTGAAAGTTGTCCAGCATTGCCCAAAGAAACCTTCTTCCCAAAGGTGAGCAGCAGGTCTCTATATTCAGAGGATAGACTCCTCAGGAGAAGGATATAAAAATAAGGTTAGAATCAGGGTAACGGGGCAATGTCTGACCCAAAATGGAAAGGATTAGTCATACAAAGCCACACATTTGCCAGAATTATTTAAAAGATGATAAAATTAAGTAATCTGTTTGCTCTTTATTCTTGCTTTCTGGCTAAAAGAACACTGTAGATCTTATCTAGACAACAGTTAAGCAGCTAAGATATTGCCACAAAGGGGGAAAAAAAAATCCATAAAAACTTGAGGGTAAGTGTTAAAGGCGAAATAGCAGACCTCCGGAAAGGTAGCTGCAAAGTTCTGGAAGACTATACCTGCAAACTAAACATAAATGCAATATTTCCATACTTGTTATGACAAAGAGAACAGGAACATGGCATTGCTATCTTCTGATTTTGAAGACTGATATTGACATTCAAGGCTGGGGCGCACTAGCACGCAGCGTGGATAAGAAAACCATACTGGAAAACACAGCCAGCATGGGAGCTGCGGTAACAGAAACGGGGTGAAATTCAGCATCCCACACTTCAGGCCAGGATTCACAAGAACTTCTGCGAGATTTTTGTTCTCCTTAGCTGCTCTGAGCTGAAGGCTCTGATGCGCTGCCTCAGCGCACCCCAGGCACCGCGCTAACGTGAAAGGCGACATGAGAAGGAGGGTGCATTAATCACAGCTGCAAAACATACAGAGAAAGGCTGTTAGGATAATCAGAGAAGGAGAGAGACTACTGCCTGAGGGATGGTTCAGAGCTTGGATTGTTTCATATAGCAGAATGAAACATCATCCCCTATTAAATCCTTTAGGAAGGAAAAGCTGTTATTTTAACTAAAGGGCAGAGCTGACAGAACAGCAAATGGGTGTAAAACAAACTGCAAATGCATTCAGTTGGGAAACAGAATTCTCACAACTATTAGAGTAATGAGAAACACCGGGAATACCTACTAACTGAAGTTTTACCTGCTTAGAAAAGAGACAACAGGTCTGTTTTTTAGATGTGAGACTGCCTCAACCCAGGAGGCCCCTTCCCATTTGGTGTAAAATTATGATACACGGTAACTTGTTTGTGTGTTGAAGACATTCATCAGCTTTGCAATAATTCTGCAAGATAAGCTTTCCATCCCACAGCAAAGCAATAATTTCATTCAGCCATGATATACGCTAGGGTGCTTACTAGGTGTACCTGAGGCACGGTAGCTTTGTTATCCTAGCCTACTACATGTTCTGCCAGAAGCAAAGCTTTTAATTAAACAGGTGTCACTAAAGGCACAAATACAGTAGCAGAGCTGTTCGGCAGTAGCAGTGCTGTTCCCTGGTAACTATTTTGTAATTCAGAAAGAATCTTCTGAACTGGCAGATGGATAAAATACCTGTTGTAACACAAGAACTATTGAGAGGAAACCTACAGATATCCTATTCATGACACCTTTCAGGAAAAAGCCCTTATTTTGGTTTACTAAGTTGTATGCACACAATTTCCAAACACGCACAGGAAACTGCTTAGAAGCTACTGCATCAGAAATGGCATCCCTAACTCAGCCTATCTCAAAGCATCCACAAGTTTATGATTCCTCTCAAAAAAAAAAAAAAGTCTCCAGCACTGGATGCCATCTCCTCTTTAAAACTGTATTAGTTTTGTCCATTCTGATCTTTCTTACACTTCTGCACTGATGTGCACAAATTTATTTACTTGCTATAGAAAAAGAAAATAAAATTAATTCAATGTTTTATTGGGCTTAAAATTATTAGGCTTAAAATTAGCAAGCAACTTACAAGCATTTTGATAGTTGTACAATTTTGATAGTACCCTAAGTTCTTTTTTTTTTTTTACTTATTCATATGAATGACTGTAGTGAATAAATATTACCTGATACCTGCCTTAAACACACAAATGCACATACTGTCCAAGGATGGCTTCACTCCATTGTCAAAATGATCTAGTTTCTTGCTCTGAATCCTTCACCCTTTCTGAAAGGAAAAGTTAAAGGCTACCTATCTTCTTCTGATGTTATTATGCAATTCTGTCCATTTTCCAGCCTCTCCAGCATTATAGATTGAAATGGATTTGCATCGCTGACCATCTGTATTGCTCAGAGCTTCAACATCTCACACCTCTTCACTCAATCTCTCAGTCTGGCTGTCACTCCTGCTGTTATAATCAGCATGCACTACCCCATGTATCTTATTAGCACTGAGGCAGTGTGATTCCGACCACCGATATGAAGAAGCTATTCCACTCTAACCACATCACTATTAAAAATAAAATGGGCCAACTTCTTTTTTCTCCCCACAAACAGTGGCTTATGACAGCCGTGCCAGTTGCTCTGCAGCCTCACTAAAGTCAGAATGAGAAAAAGGTAAGAGCTATCTGCACAGTTGTGCAGTGCAGGGGGGTAATTGGGTTTTTGCCTTTTTTTTTTAACCACACAATCAGGATAGTTGTTTTCCTGTTGGAACTAATTATTTTTCCACTGTAGGCACAAAAATACAAATTGAATCAAATTAGGAAAATAAATTACCCTTCACACTGAGAACACATATGCTATGTTTCAATCCAGAGTAAGTTTCTGCAGTCAAGGTATAAATCCATCCACAAATACAAAACCAAATCAGATACTTAAGTCTTACGCCTGTAAGACTTTAAAAAGCAGAAATAGAAAAGTAGAAATTCAGTGTACTGATTTCAACAGGGCACACTCTGAGCTAGCCCTAAGGAATCAGATCAATTCTGAAAGCTCAATATTAATAAAAAACCAAAACCTCTACTGTTAATAGAAGCCATATGAACATCTTTGCTTCCTTATCACAAGATTTAGAAGTTTCATTTTACATGAAGCAGCTACCAAACTGAGCTAAGGCAGAAATACAGATCTGCAGGGTTTGGGGTGTTGGGTTTGGTTTTTCGGTTTGGCTTGGGGGGGGTGGGGAGTAGGTGGTGTTCATTTTTAAAGAAAGTAAATGGCAATTTACAACAACAAGCAGAAAAAGATGTTTCTGAAAAAGTAGCAGTATTAAGTAATGTGTTCTGCATTTTATGCTCAATGTGTAACCTCTTTAAAACAGATTAGATTGTAACATGCCATGGTCCACTCATTCTACTCCCCTCATATCAGTATCTATAGCTTTTTTCCCCTGCCCCTCTCATGCATACACACACACACACACACTCTCCCTCCTTTTATATATAACCATACATATGTGTGTATTTTTCACTTCCCATAGGGAATTTGACAGAACCACAGCGTTCAGGGAAGCGGGGATGCACCAGCAGCAGCACGGTCGTGGTCTCACTTCAGGCGTACAAGAGTCAACAGTTTCCCCTTTTCCAGTATATGAATACATTCAGAGTTACAATACACAACCTTACAGGACCAAAGAGATACTGATCAATTTACTGAATCCCAGAACAAGAAAAAGACACTATAAAGCATATAGATATTTCAGTTCTGGGTCTGCTCCCTCTGAATGTGAATCCCATGTAAAGGGGGGCTCACTACAATGATCGCAGATCAATCACTGAGAATTAAATGTAATGGCTGCCTGGAGGGACATCATACAGCAGTGGGTTGGTCTCACAGCCTAATTACTTACAGGCACCCATGTCCCTCTTTGCTGTCTCCACACTCACTCCAGCACTTTGGGGCACCTCCACCCCCCCACCTCGGCCTCTGGCAGATGTTTAGAAGCAGCATAGGAAATTACACACAGGGTCCGATGCTTCCAAACATTTATAGCTTTGTTATTCCTAATCTAAGTTTCTATAAACATGTAAAAGTAACTGAGGACCAGGGCTATTAAAAACATTTCAAGTTTATAAATTAAGGAGTGCCCAGTTAGGCAGGAACACCCAAACAGGTGCCTGGATAAAACTCAACTCCTGATTAGCCCCTTTAAAAAACTGATTAGGATAATAAAAAACCTCCTTAATCAGGCTAGATTATTTTTTTGCAAGGAAGATAAATCTTTAAACTTTTCATTTTTGTTCTGTCCGATGTAGTTTTCAGATTGGTGTTTTTTCAAGAACCTAGAAAACAGAAATCAGTCCATTTGGTGTCCTGTACACTTGACAGCCAACAGTTGCCACACATACACGTTACTAATCAACACAGAGAGGATGCTACCCAAAGGCACTCTTCAAGCATTAAAGACCTCACTTAACTGTATGAGGATCAGAGTATTGCAAAGCCAACTATTACGTCAGTATAGTTTATTATCAGGTTCTGTTGAAGTCATACATTAAAAAAAACCTGAAGAGAGTATCTGATATCAAAATGGAAATACTATTCCTACTCTACCTGTCATTCTGCCCCCATTAATCCCTACCTCAGGACCAGAAAGTATAAGCACAACAACCTCTTGCAAATCAGTTCAGGTCTATCTGCGAAATTAGATTCAGTGGATGGCTCAGGGTGTCACAATATTTTTCAAGGACACTTTATTTGCTCTCTGAAGATACTCTTGAAAATGATTTCTCAGTCATTAATTATGCATTCTATTTCTTATAATCAGTTCTTTTAATTAGTATCCCAGGCAGCTTTGCTGAGGATCCCACACTTTCAGTAATTAGGGGCACTTTGTTGCCCCTAATTAACTTCAGACATACCAAGACTCTATTACTTTGTTACTTCAGCTGTTTTTATGTTTGCATTGCATATTGTGTCCTGCTTTACTGGCTCAGGAAGGAGACTGCCCTGTTGTGCTATTTATCTCATTTAGGTTCCATCTCTCGTGACTCTGTGTTAGTTGCTGTATTTTAAATCTCTCTGACTCTCTCTGAAGTCACGTCTACACTGGCAAGCAGCGTGACACCAGAAGAGTGCATCAGTGTACAGTGAAGCAGTTCATGCTGAGGACCTAACACCCACCCTAAATGCATTTCAGGAGGCTTTATCTCAGTCCGGTTGCACGGACTTAATGTGCTCCCAGAATATAACTTCTGGTTTAGCTTTGCCCACACGCAGTCATATTCATGTGGTCCAAAACAGAACTCTGCAAGTGGGACAAGGAGGGTGACTTTAAAGCACACTCCTGACCCGAGCTAAAACGGTGATGCAAACGATAATGTTGTCACTGATTAAGTGTGTTACCTTTGGGGATGGCCTTACTTTTTAGAAGTCTCAATTATCTTAGCAAATCATAATTCCGCCATTACTAGACAGTAGCCATGACCACTGCACATCAGCCCAACACCATCAGGCATGGATTAGCAAAACACAGCAGTCAGGTTTGGAAATAGATTTTTATAATATGGAAAGAATTCTGCCAGCCTGTACAGCCTCCTTCCCTTGTGTGCTGCTCTGCGTAATTAAGTGCACTTGTAACAGATACAGCCTGTAATACAGCAAGAGGGTCAGGTATGGAGGCTTTAGCCAGTTTACCAATTTTATCACCTCTCTGTGACCTCTTGAAGCCCGTTCCAGGCTGAGTTCTGGCTAATAACTGTAGTTACCAAATTAATGTGTTAATAATCTATTAGAGTTTAAATATCCAGAACACATAAAACAGCTAGCAGTTTAGTGAAAATCTGAATAATTTTGTCGCCATTTTAAATAAATAATACTTCTCATTCTTACATGATGCTTTTCATCTACCGACAGCAAGTTGTATTAAAGTAACAGACTGCTGTAATCCAGTTGCTCCAATGCATGAATGAAGGCCCCATAATCCAAGAGGAAATGGTTAGCAATCTGCTACACCACAGACACACGTAAGTCTATGGGGCCAGATGGGATCCACCAAAGGGTACCGAGGGAGCTGGCAGAAGCACCAAGCCACTTTCTATCATCTATCAGCAGTCCTGGCTAACTGGGGAGGTCCCAGCCGACTGGAGGTTAACACATGTGATGTCCATCTACAAGAAGGGCTGGAAGGAAGATCAGGGGAACTACAGGCCTGTCAGCCTGACCTCGGTGCCAGGGAAGATTATGGAGCGATTCATCTTGAGTGCCATCACACGGCACGTATCGGACAACCAGGGGATCAGGCCCAGCCAGCATGGGTTTATGAAAGGAAGGTCCTGCTTGACTAACCTGATCTCCTTTGATGACAAGGTGACCCGCTTAGTGGATGAGGGAAAAGCTGTGGATGTTATCTACCTAGACTTTAGTAAAGCCTTTGACACCATTTCCCACAGCATCCTCCTGGAGAAACTGGCTGCTCATGGCTTAGACAGGCATATGCTTCACTGGGTGAAAAACTGGCTGGATGGCCGAGCCCAAAGAGTTGTGGTGAATGGAGTTCAATCCAGTTGGTGGCCAGTCAAAAGCGGTGTTCCCCAGGGCTCAGTATTAGGGTTGGTTCTGTTCAATACCTTTATCAATGATCTGGATGAGAGGATTGAGTGCACCCTCAGTAAGTTTGCAGACAACACAAAGTTGGGCAGGAGCGCTGATCTGCTTGAGGGTAGGAAGGCTCTGCAGAGGGATCTGGATAGGCTGGATCGGTGGGCTGAGGTCAATTGTCTGAGGTTCAACAAGGCCAAGTGCTAGGTCCTGTACTTGGGTCACAACAACCCCACGCAATGCTACAGGCTTGGGGAAGAGTGGCTGGAAAGCTGCCCGGCAGAGAAGGACCTGGGAGCATTGGTCGACAGCTGGCTGAACATGAGCCAGCAGTGTGCCCAGGTGGCCAAGAAGGCCAACGGCATCCTGGCTTGTATCAGGAACAGTGTGGCCAGCAGGACTAAGGAAGTGATTGTCCCTTTGTGCTTGGCACTGGTGAGACTACACTTCACATACCATGTTCAGTTTTGGTCCCCTCACTACAAGAAAGACATTGACGTGCTGCAGCACATCCAAAGAAGGGCAATGAAGCTGGTGAAGGGCCTGGAGAACAAGTCTTATGAGGAGTAGCTGAGGGAACTGGGATTGTTTAGTCTGGAGAAGAGGAGGCTGAGGGGAGACCTTATCGCTCTCTACGACTACCTCAAAGGACCTTGTAGCGAGGTGGGTGTTGGTCTCTTCTCCCAAGTAACAAGTGATAGGACAGAGGAAATGGCCTCAAGTTGCGCCACGGGAGGTTTAGATTGGATAGTAGGAAAAATTTCTTCACCAAAAGGGTTGTCAAGCTTTGGAACAAGCTGCACAGGGAAGTGGTTGAGTCACCAACCCTGGAGGTATTTAAAAGACATGTAGATGTGGTACTTAGGGACATGGTTTAGTGATGGACTTGGCAGTGCTATGTTAACGGTTGGACTTGATGATCTCAAAGGTCTTTTCCAACCTAAACGATTCTACAATTCTAACCTTGAGGAAGAGCCAAGCAACAACCACCAATAATACCCAGCCCTTTTCACAGTGTACTGCTCTCCTTCCTTGTAATTTACAAAGTAAAGAGATCTTAAAAAGGAAATACTACTAAAATTCCCCACCCCAGGTGTGGGAGGTGGGGGCAAAGAAGGGACAAACTAACCTTCACCTCGCTGTAACAGCAGACCTATAAGGTACTAACCATCCTACAGACGGGGTGCCCAGGTGAGAGCTGTGCACAAAAATACTCATATACACTGACACTAGTGGGTGACTGATCTGGAGATCGAGCAGATCACCTTTAAATTACATGGTTAAGAATGACATTCTTCGTTTATTTCCTTTTCAGCAACGCATGAGCAAAATATATCTATATATCCACAGGCTGCCAGATCTCATAGTTCTCAGATTACCTTTATAGGATGTTTATTTTTTATGTTCCAAGTGGTAAAACAGAAGGCTTATATACACAAAACATAGCTAGTCATTTTCTAACATTTATTATCATGGAAAAAAGCCTGGAAGCATTACGTAAGGATACCTGCAGACTTGGATGGCAGAGAAAGACAACTTTAAAAGTTGGCCGTAAAAATCTCAAGTGATGTTTTTAAAGCAATTGAATTTGGGAGCCAAAGCATTCTGAAAAGAACCCGAAACTATATAAATGAGATTGGTAGAATTTGTATCACAGAATATTTAAGCTAAAATGCTTGTAATTACTTCATAACCACATGCTAACACACTCAGAACCTCCATCACTTGTAGCACATATGTGGTTATGAGAACGGTATTGCATTTGGTGTTAAGTCACCACAAGCTGAATCTAAGTGGCCATTCAGGCAAATACTCCAACTCTGCAAGTTGAAGATTACTAGAAAGAAAAATTTCTAATGGAGTTTAACTTCCATCTCCAAATAATATCGCTATTTATTGTTCTTCAGTCCCCCCTGGTAAGAGACTGAAAAATTCTCTGCCTTTTAAAGACACTGTAGGAAGGAAGAGAGAGTCAGAGGGGAGCTGATTGCTAAGATGATTTAATATCAGATCTATACCAAACAACCACTTCTTTATTTTTATTTCTTTGCTTATGCTCCATCCATAAGCAGATCAAAATAAAAAAAAAATTGAAAAAATGGTCAATATTAATATTTTAACACTAATGCATATTTGATGTATTAAACACTTGGAATGGTGAAACATTCGTAGAACACTTTTGAAGGAGAAACAGACGCTGGTACTTTGCTACAAGGCCTCAGAATACATAATTTAGAAATGAAGTAACATATGAGCAATAGGCACAAACTGGAGATGCTCCCCAGCAAAAGCCAGCACAATAAATATGCGGTGCAGCCTGCCTGGACGTGGATTTTTTTTTTTTAAAAGAAAACTCATGAATTCACCGTAAGAAAAACCAAAACACATAAAACACTGCAACATTCTGCAGAAAAAAATCTGGGACCACGAAAATATTGTTTTCCCCAGTATACTATATCCTACCACTCTGATTTCCCATGGACTCCAACTTCTCAGCACCAAGTTTCTCACCAACAATTTGCCCCTGCTATTCTGTATTACACTGACATGGATATTGAGACTATTCACTTTTTCCCAGCTTAATCCTTACCTCTTTTGCCTAGCCCTGTATCTTTCTTGCAAACTCTTATACCCAAGATATTCCTCCTTCATTTCTGTTTCATACTGAAAAGCATAACTCTCATGACCAGTGGATTTCTCTCCTACAAATTCATTCCTCTTAACTTTGTCATTGTACTTGCTGAACAGTTCCTCTACTCTAAAATTAATTGTTCCACGTACTTTCTCAACACCTTCAACTCAGCCCATGAAACTCTCCATCGCCGATTTCCATTTCTTCCCTAATTCTTTGTAGATGTACATCATCCCTTTGGAGATCTCATTTATACACTCTCTGAGCTTTGTCCTTTCTTCTATGTCCTTGTCTGTGGCCCAAACAAGTCTACTCAAAGTACTAACCTAAGGATTTTTTTGTGTGTGTCTATACTGTCAGAGTATCCCTCCAGCACGTTCATTAAACAGAAGCTGCCAGCCTCTATTTCCAAAACCCCACAGCCAAGACAACTGAACATAAATGAATAATTAATACATGAAAGAAAAATGGAAACAGAGCTAGAGAAAAATTCTTGTACAATCACCTTTTCTTCTAATTTTTCTTCACCAGGTCATGTAGTTAAAGAAGTGCTCACTGCAGCTCTGTTCATTCTTCACAATGGTGTTAATTAATGCTTTTCCCCTTCCTGACAGGAAAAACATTCAAGAACATTCTTAAACTTATTCATACGAGTAATCACGCTTGAAGAGAAGCATATGCTTTATCTCCTCACTGCAAAATAAACAAGAACCAGAAATAAATTCTTTTGGGCAACTACCATCAACTTCTAGAGAATTTTAAACAAAAAATGAAAAGCCTTCAACGCTTATGGCTGTGAAAATAACCTTCAAAACGCAAATCTCAGCTGATGCAGCCTGGTACCCACATACAAACACTCTGCCTCTCCTGCTGCTCAGAGTTTCCCCCACACAGCAACAAACTGAAAACTGCCTTTTCACAGCTGCTATTCTGAAACCTGTGGGAATCAGCTGCAACTCACAAGAACTGGGCTGCTTTCAGTTCGGTGCCAGCACTTCTAGGCAGAAGCAGGCATTGCAGATAGGCACTAGGCAAAGGTAACAGCAGTTCAGCAGATGCTGTTCCTCTCCCTGACTCCTCTCCTGAACAGCAATAGATAGAAACCAAGGAGAAGTTTGAGTACCAGACCTGTGCATGCCACAGCCATCAGCAGGCAGCAAGAGGAGTAAGTTGGAAAGAAATATAGGAGGCATCTTTGCAGTCACTGTGCCAAAAAAACTACATGAAAGGAGACTTAAAGATTAAAAAGTTTAAAAACCTCAGAGGCTAGCACTCAGTTCAGACAGAATAATATACTAACGGGGGCTCAGTACAACTAAATATAGGACCAGAGTCAAGGCACAAAGACTAGCACCCCAACACACATCGCTCAATCAGCAGAGGAGACCCAAGCACTTTCCTAGAAGAAGATGCATCATCCCATCTGCCCCCACAGACACCTCTTGGGTTGATAAATGGGAAGCAATTTTTGCCCCTGAGCTATTAGCTTTCCAGTTCTAGCAAGCATACGAATAAAAGGAAAGCAGCGGGAGAGAGGGATGTGTGAAGCTAGCAAAGCAAGAGACATCTACACACAAAAAAGAAATGAGGGGAACACAAGTAGAACACAAGTAGAACACAAGTAGAACACAAGTAGAACACAAATACAGAGGTACATTAAAAAAAGCAGAACAATATATACCAAAAGCAACTTCAGGATGATATTCACCAATATTAAAAAGTACAAAGCCAGAAAGAGAAAAAAACAAGTCTAATAAGCAGCACGCAAATGGAGAGGTGATTGGTAAGTAGTGTCCCCAAACATGAACTGGTGACAACAGGGGATGGGGGAAGAAGGGGGGAAATGGTAAATTTGTTTTTATAGAAATATATCATTCAGTGAATAGTCAACTAGCAACCAACAAGTAGTTTCTGCTCTGGCAATATTCTGCAGTTAAAGACAGTACATGGTAATGAATATTTTGACATACTGCCCCTCTCCAGATACAGGGAAAGGAGTACGGTTCAGAGGGGAAAAGAGTATTTTCACCAGATTTGTCCTTCCACGGGAGCAACAAGTATGTTCCTCAGATGATGTCAGAGAAAATTATAAGGATAAGATGAGCTGACTTGGTATTTCTGCTTCTCTGACACCAATTACCAATGGTTGAGATAAACAAAATATAACACGAGAATAACAACTGCCTGCAAAGGGTGAGAAATGCAAGGCAGCCCAGCCAGCCAATTCCCCCATACTGTTCCTGCAGAGATGGCGACAGTCAACTGATTCTTCAAACTCCCTTCTTGTCACCTCCCCTGTAGAAAAAACTAATAAGTAGCCTTCCTGAAGCACTTGAAATGGGGTATTTTCCAACAGTTAACACACTTGTCAAACTGCGTGGGTGACAAAGAAATAAACAACCTGAGGTCATTCATTCAGAAAAAAATTATAATTGTTCCCTCAAATAATAATAATTGAAAAATAATCAAATTTCAAAGCCAAGTATGGGTAAAATAGGCAGAAAAAAAACAACAAAAAAAAAGTAAGCAAAAGAAGAGACTGATGAATTTCAGCATATTAAAAAGCTAGGTTTGCAGATTGACCCTACATGTCCACTTCATTACACAGTTGTTTATCAAAGCCTCCTCTTCCCAGCACATTGCCTATCTTTTGGCGAAGCCACACTGATCAATGCTGAGCTGGCAGGGCAGCAGAACAGTTTAAGATTAAACCAAAACTCTGATGGATTGTCATTTCTGAAATGGCACTGGTAACTAGAAGACTCTGCTTCTCTCATCACCCTTCAATATTTCTTCAGCCACCGTTGACTCAATTACCTATCGTGAGCAACTTACTGCAGGCAAGAACCACTTCTTCCCCGAAGAGCAAGTTCTGACTGCAGTAAAAAGATCTGTTTGCCAATAACCTTGTCTCAACATGCAGACAGCTGTGTAGGCCACCATCTTAACAGGCTTTGACAGGATTTACCAAAATACTCTATCCTAACTTGACTGAAACAAAAAACACACAGGTTAGAGCATCACGGCAAGGTGTCATCAAGGTGTTTGTGATGGGGAAAAACAAAGAGGCAAATAAACTTGATTTAAAATGACTTTCTGAAACATGTCACAAAAAACCCCCGAATTTGCAAAGGAAACGTTGAAGGGAGAAATGTCTTTCTAGGAAAGCCCTTTAGCAGAATTTTGACCAGGTGGCCAAGTTTTATAGCTAAGTTCTTCCTCTGAAATGTGTCTAGAGTTTCTGGCAACAATGGCTTTGGATGTACTCTCCTTGCTACCTTAGCAGTGAGGAAAACAGCATCTTACCAAGGAGGCTCAGAAGCCAGGAGACCATTTTTCTTTCCCAAAACATGCTCAGCCAACCAGTAAGTAGATACACATCACCAGCTCAAAAGCAAGGAAAAGTGGTGCTTGGGGCAGGAGAAATAAAGACATTGAGAATAAAATTGTGATCCAGAGAATGAAGTCTATGCCTGTAATCAACATTTTGCTCATAAAGTTATTTAGTGGACACATATCACTACAAGCCTCTCCTTGAGAGGTTCAGTCCGAGAAAGAGGAAAGAACAAACTAATAGAGTTCAGATGAAATTACTGCATAGTACCACTCCTACTTTTAAGTATTAACTAGAAGTCAATGTTTTTGAGATACTCACGATTGAGCAGGTGGAGAGAAGAGAAGAAATGGAAGGAAAGCAGGTCGGCATGTATTCAGGAAGTAAACTCATCTAGTTATGATTTCTAAACAGCCAGCTCAATTACTTCTGCTACTGATCACCTATGAAAGCAAGACTTGAATTATCAGCTTTGATGTACTAAGCCTTTCATGAATTAGGAAATCTCGTTTAGCATAGGAGAGCTCTCTCCCAGTCTTGGGTTCCTACTGTGCGACTACTTGGTTACTAGAGTAAATTTTAAAATGTTGAGGAAGGAAAACACTAGAAGAACACCTTTTTTGTTAGCTAACTGTAGCACTTTGCTGTCCCTTCCTTCCCCAGGACCTCTAACTCTGATTCATCTCCCAGATACAGAACCTCCCTTTGGCGCACACTCCCTGAGTAAAACCGAGTATGTACATGCAAGCGTACAACTGAGCAGTATAAACCAGTTACCAGGGTCATCATCTAATCACTGACTCTGCGTACATTCACATACACCACTTTCCCTTGATGGAATGCATTTCTTTTCACCACCTAAATCCTATTCTGAGGACAAATTCAATCTGCTGGTTTGAGATTCAGTTTGGCTGGGGTGGGAGAGAAGGAAGAGGAATGGGATTAATTAACTATTCTCTTCTTCTCTTTTGCTGGACTAGAAAGGAAGAGGAGCGAGTGGCAGAAAAAGAAAGATGCTGAAATACGTTCCAGACGACTCATCAAAAAAAAGTGGAAACTACAAAAAAAGTAGACAAAGTCTCTTTAAACCAAGGGCACACAAACCTTGCTTGATAACAGCATGACATTAATATTTCTCTAAGCGTTTGGAAAATAGATGAACAAATCTCCATAAATATCTATTGAAAAGACTTTACTAAGTACATATTAGTTCAACTCTGTAGAACTAACTCCATCAGATTCTGCTACCCCACCTTGAAAAATCACACTATGCTTCAGTTCCACATCTCCAATATTAGCTTATTCTGCCTTCTCCACCACAACTCTACCAGTAATGAAAGTAAGACAGGATGTAACAGCAGGTCACCAACTAACTCTGAACAGTTAAAAAAAGAGTATTTCTACCACATATCCTACAACTTAATAAAAAAGAAATGCAGCCAGATTATAAAAGTATGTGTTTCAGCAAAGTCTGGGCTAAATTACATAGAATTTGGCATTAAAAACAAGTTAGCAGAGTTGACGGACTCTGGTGAATTTTCTTTTTCTTTTTTTCTTAAAGTTTGATTTCTTTTTTTTTTTTAATTAATCTTATCTATCACAATAGAGCTGAGCTAATTTTACTTAGTGAGAAGAAAGAAGGATGAGAAGGGACAACAGAGGAGTGAAACACTGCCCACATTTGAAATTCTTTATGTTAATTAGTATAACTCAGTCCATTAAGTATGATAGTTTCAAGATACCATATAGGACATTTTAATCTGATACTGAAGCAAGAACATAAGAAGCCAGCCATATTGTAAACCATTTCCTTACTAATATTACAGTGCAATTGAGGATATTTGATATGTGAATTCCGTCTCATTCCCTTACTGGGTAACACGTTCCATGTTAAAAAAGAAGCAAACTGCATTCTACAATATTTGCTCAGCAATATGCCAAATGAACTGGCAGAAAGAACAAATTACTTCTGCTCTCAAGCAGGGTGGATACTATTCTCAGGTTATCAGAAAGATTACTGGTGCAAAAGCATTAGGAAGAGTGCACAACCAGAGACAGGCAGACTGGGCTGGGAGCTGGAACCACAGAGCACCATAGGTTCTGCTTCGAAGCCGTACCTTGGATCACTTATCCGCTGATGATGGGCAGGGTGTGCGGTAGTTAACGGCTCCAGTTAAATAACACAGGGTGGGAATCTCAGTCCAGCTCACAATGGACAGCCAGCCACATAACAGAAGTCAGATGTGGAGCAAGAGATGACGGGGCAGTCCACAGCTGTATCGTATCTTGGCAGGGAGAAAATTCATTCAGGAAATAAGAGAGACTTTTACCCTATGGCATATGAGTCCAGCTATCACACATCCAAAAGTGTCTTACTATAGGACAGGGCATAAGACAGGTGGTTGCACTCTCATTCCTAAGGCTGGCACGGGGCCACTGTGCAGCAGAGAGTGCAAAAATTAGAGCACAAAAGAGGGCCCCTTTGTAGGGCTCTCAGCGATGCTGAACTATCAAAGCAGGTTTTCTGAAGTCTCAAAACTCAGGACCAGTTCTGCTACCCTGTACTCAGTAATTCATCAGGTAATGTATCAAATTATCAAAGAAGAGGAAGGATGTTTATGTGCACTTCATCACTTCCTGCAGAGAAATGCAACTCCTAGAAAGAATTATTTTTTTGTATTATGTCTTATCTAAAAACACTAGTTCCTGACTGGCAAGAGACAAATCATCCTTGTTCTGCAGCTAAATTCCTATACGTGACAAAAATCTCTTTCTACATAGAGTAGTTAAACCAAAAGTCACAGTTCACTTAGAAACAGTAATTAGCAAGAGTAACATTTAATTTTAGGTATCAAGTCAATTCTGTCAATCAATCTGTTCATTGCTCATATGTTAAATCTACAACTGTTGTATTTCTGTATTTGCTGCACATCAGTAATCTCTTTTAATACACCTTAATAATAAAAAATAATGAACACTTCAGTTATTTTTAAAGCACGGTTCCTATACTTAGTGACCGAGATCAGCAAGAACTTCCACATGTTCATTATCTTCTGCAGCTGATGGCCACAAGTTGTAACTTGGCAGCTGATTAGGAAAATTTCATCAAGAAGAGGGCAATGCAGCACCGGAGCAGGTCACACAGATGGGATCTCATCTCTGGAGGCTTTTGAGCCTCCTACTTGAACCTAGGCTTATATCAACACTACATCAGGTCAGCTTTGGCTTTGTCCAGCGGGAGGTCACACCTAGATGACATCCAGATGTCCCTTCAAAATATCATTTCTACGATGACTCTGTTTTGGGGTGGGGAGTCCTCAGTGGGATGGCAAAAACTCTCATTTTGTAAGATTTTCTTTGATTTCTGCTTACAAGATGCCTTTATATAGGCTTCACAAGTTTAAATACCTAACACTTAATATAAACAAAATGTTCTTCCAGAAATAATCTTATTATTACTGCCATGTTAACTTGTCAGAGAATTCACTAAGCACAAATTACCTGTAGCAGGCATAATTCAGACACCCCAAAACATTCACTATTGGATTTTACAAACCCTTAGAGATATAGAAGTACCAAGATCACAAAAAGCCAAGTGGAACTGAATCCTTTCCCTCTGGAAAGTGATGTGGAGGGGTTTTTCTTTGTTTCTTGTCTGTTTTGATTTGGGTTGGTTTGTTTGTTCTACAGAACTGAAAGTAAAAAAAAAAAAAAAAAAGATATACGCATTTTTTTCACCAAACGTTTCAAGAGCTGAGCTTTTAAGTGGTTGTCTGGCAAGGCAGCACCTTGTTTCAAAACTTTAAGTATTCTACCTGTGGAACAGATCAAAAGTAACGGAGAATAAGCACCGTTACAGCATAAATACCTACCACACACCTGCCAATTCTCAAGAGCTCGCCTCTGACGTACGTGATGCAGGGAATAATTTTGGTCAACCTTCACTAGAAGGCTGTTCTCATCGCAAACACGCACGGTCGTTGTTCCTCTGTACAGAGAGACCACACTTAACAATTCATGAAACAAAATAGTTTTCTCGTTCACCTCTGCACGATGGCTGAATTTGCTCGAGTTGGGCACAGATGGCCAGACTACGATTTGCAGGAGGCACCTCTGGGAGGTTCAACTCCATCCATCACACGACGCCGAGCCGCAGAAACATCCCCTCCCCTGCAGAACGGCCCTACCGCCCCTACGCCCGCGCTCTGCGCTCCCGTTTCCTTCGCACGGCGACTTTAGGCGCAGCTCTAGAAACTTAAACGGACTTTCCCCTTGTTACCTGATGGATTTCTAGGTAAACGTGCCTGTTTGGAGAAGCGGGGCTGAAGCCTGGCTTTGGCACCCCCCCTGCTCCGCCGCCGCCCGCTCCGGCGGTGCCGCTGGGGGGGGGGGGGGGGGCGGCTCCCCCCAGCGCCCGCATCAACCTGTTGCGGGGCGGGAGCGCGGCGGGCGGGCGGGCGGGGGCCGGGGCGGCGGGGGCTCACCTTCTGCTGCCGGCGGGCCATGTCCGTGGGCTGCTTGGCGTTGAAGGGGTGCGCGATGCACCTCGCGATGAACACGTAGAGCTGCAGCCGGAGCCGCTTCTCCCGCTCCTCTCGCTGCAGGCGCTCCTGCTCCTCCCGGCCCTCGCTCAGCACCGAGGGGCTGGGGCTGGGGCTGGGGCCGGCCGCCCGCGCCCCGCCGGCCTCCCTGCCCCGCGGGTCCCGGGGCGGCGGCGGCGGCAGCAGCGAGCGCGGCGAGCCGCCCCCCGCCGCCCCCAGCACCTCCCGCCGCTCCTCTTCCAGCACCTCATCGGACTCCTCCTCGCTGGAGGACGGGTCCAGCATCGCGCTCGGCGGGCGCGCCCCGCGGCCGGGCGCGGAGCGAGGCGGGGAGCGGCGCGCACCTTTCCGGACACGTCGAGTTTACACACAGACTGTTTCCGACCGGCGGCGGCTGCCGGGCGGGCGGGCGCGGAGGGGCGGGGAGGGGAGGCGGGGTTTGGGAAGGGGGTCGAGCCTGGGTTGCCGTGGGAATTGCTCCGAGCGGCTCCCGGCGGAGGCGGGGCCGGGGCCGGGCTAACACCTCCGCCCGCCCCGGCGGGGGGCAGCGACCCGCAAGCGGCTGGGCCGGGCCGGGCCGGGCCGGGCGAGGCCGCGCCGCACCGCACCCGCCCCGCCCCGCCCCGCCCCGCCTCGGCTCGGCTCGGCTCGGCTCGGCTCGGCTCGGCTCGGCTCGGCCGGGCTGCCCTGCTCCCGGCGACGAGGGCAGCTGCCGGCCGGGGGAGCCCCCGGCCCCCGCTCGGCGCCGCTGGGACCCTGCCGGTCCTGGCCCTGCCCCGCGTCCCGGGGCCAGCGCGGGAGGCGCCCCCGCCGCTCTCGAGCCGGCTCAGGGGCGCGGGGGGACGCCGCGCTGCGGGGGGAGAGCGGCGGGCTGTGCCCTCGGCTCGGCAAGGCTCGGCTCGGCTCGGCGCGGCACGGCGCGGCTCGCCGCCGAGCCCGAGCTGGCGGGCATCCTCTGCCATGTAGCGTGGGAGAAAAACGGGAGGCATCTCAAATGGCCCCACCGAAAGAAGCCACCGAAGCCGTGCCTTTCTGCGATGGGGAGTGAGCTGATGCTGAAGCGTGCATTGCTCTCACAGGGTACCTCTGTTGTGAGCCCACTGCCACGGACAGGTAGTTCGCATCTCTCTGAAATGGTCGTTCCAGGCTATCTCGGCATCCAGCCAGGTTCATATCTTCACAGTTAAGGCCGTGAGAAACATATGAAAGCCTACCACTATCACTTCCTGAAATGAAATAGAAAAAGACTTCACCATGTGAAAACTTAATTTCTGGAGTCTGATTAGGGCCCCATGGAAAGGCAGCCCCTGCGAGGGAAGGCACATCAGATTTCTCGTGGATCAACAAGTCCTTCTTCTGCTCCCTCCCTACACACCCGTGCACGGTGGTGCCAGTGCCAGGCAGGACGTGGGAACTGCTGCCCGGGGACGGATCAGGGGTCAGGAGGGCAAAGGCTGGAGGGATGGACAGCCTCACAGAAAGGCAGCATCCCTCTGCACTGCTTTAAAACAATGGCAACTGAGGCTCTGCCCACACAACTCTAGGTCTCTGCTCATGAGCAGTGGCAAGCTTTCAAAGCCCTAAATGGAAACTCAACAAACTCAGAAGGCCTACCCCATTCTCACTGTATGAGCTGGGCTGGGTTTAGAGTGGTGAAAGGCTCTGGCCCGTTACCAATGTTTCGAAGTGCCCAGTCCTCCAGTAGGAAATTTAGGAAAGGATCTTTAAAGCTGGCAGTTATGTCCTGAGTGAACCAGCTTTCAGAAGGTGAAATTACTCATGCTGTGGGCAGCAGCTATTAGCTAGATGGCAGTGTTAAGCATTAGGAGTCTGGGTTCCGCCTTCGGATCTTTACCAGGGTAATGAGGTGGAGCACTGAGGGAGAGCCATGCTAACAAACACACTGGCTTTCTTCGAAGTTTAGGTCTTAAGTGTAGCAGTCATATAAAAATAGGTGAATTATTTATATGGTTGGTTCGTGTCCTTAACATTAACTGATAATAGTAGGCAAAATTCGTGAAATGCAGAAAGGCAGTCAGGGAAAAGTATGAGTGTCGACCTATTGTACGTCTCTGGTCACATAGCCTTGGTGCAGGAATTGCTAAGGCCAGTTTTCCTGGGTACCACCATCACTAGTCACATGTCGGTGCTTGTGTTCCCAGTGTATCGTTGCAAGTAGTGCTAGTCCTGTAGCAGATAGGAGGTAGTTCTATAAAAAATATGGAACTGGTTACTGTAAACTACTTTTGCATTAAGAGGAATACAATGTGCATTCAGATTTGTGGGTGCCTTTTGCAATAACTTGTTCTCATTCTAATGGCAAATAAAAATAAAGTAACACTATAAAAACTTGCCACCAAAGACATGCAAAGCACCAATTGGGATATGAACTCTCCGAAATTTCAGAACAGTCAAACATTTTGAAACGTAATGGCGCAATCCAGCAGAGTCATCTCACAACTACTGCTGCATTAAGGCCAGGATGATCATGATATCATACATAAGATTAGACAACTCTTCTTTGTAGAAAGGATTATGTTTGCCGCCTGCACATTTTTGGAGGGAAGATATCTCTTATTTTCCTTCATGCTTTGTATCAGAAGCACAGAGTTGCTGAGATTGGCAGGAACATTCTGAGTTCATCTAGTCTAACCCCCAGAGCAGGGCCACCTTGAGCAGGTTGCCCAGGGCTGAGTCCATTCAGGTTTTGAATATCTGCAAGGATGGAGACTCCACAACCTCTCTGGGCAACCTGTGCCAGTGTTTGACTACTCTCACAGTAAAAAAGCTTTTTCTTACGTTTAAAGGGAATGAATTCCCCGTATTTCATTTTGTGCCCATTACTTCTTGTCCTTCCCTGGGTACCACTGAGAAGAGTCTGGCTCTGTGTTCTTTACTCCCCTCCATCAGGTATTTATATACATTTATAAGATTCCCCTGAGCCTTCTCTTCTCCAGGTTGAACAATCCTAGCTCTCTCAGCCTCTCCACATAGCTCACATGCTCCAACTCATTTATTACCTCCCTGACCTTTTGCTTGCTCCAGTATGTCCGTGTCCCTCTTCTACTGCAGAGCCCAGGACTGCACCCAGCACTCTGGATGTGGCCTTGCCAGTGCTGAGGAGAGGGAGAGGATCACACCCTTGACAGGCTGGTGACACTTGTCCTAATGCAGCCCAGGAGGCTGCAAGAGTGCCTTGCTGGCTCGTGTTTGGGTTGGTGTCCACCAGGACCTACATCTTTCTGCAAAGCTGCTTTCCATCCCCAGCCTGTAGTGGTGCATGGGGGTTTGCATCCTGAGGTGCAGGACCTTGCAATTCCCTTTGTTGAACTTCTTGAGATTTCTGTTTGCCATTTTCTCCAGCCTGTTGAGGTCCCTCTGAACAGTCGCACAGCCATGTGATACAGCAACCACTCCTCCCAAGTTCATGGTGTCTGCAAACTGTCAGAGGGTACACTCTGTCCCATCATCCAGGTCATTAATGGAGATCTTAAATGGTATTGGTCCCAGTATCAATCCCTGGGTACACCACTGCTGACTGGCCTCCAGGTGATCTTTGTGCTGCTGATCACAACCCTCCGGGCCAGACAGTTCAACCAGTTTTCACTACACTTCACTGCCCACTTACCTAGCCCGCACTCCCTCAATTTGTCTGTGAGGATGTTATGGGAGACAGTGTTGAAAGCCTTGCTGAAGACCAGATAAACAACATCCACTGCTGTCCCCTCATCCACCAAGCCAGTCATTTGTTCATAGAAGTCTCTCAGGTCAGTCAAGCACCATATCTCCTCCATAGATCCATGTTGGCTACTCCCAGTCACTTTCTTGCTTTGAATATGTTTGGAAATGCTTTGTAGGATTATTTGCTCCACCACCTTCCCAGGGATCAAGGTGAGGCTGACTGGCCTGTAGTTCTTTTTTCTTACCCTTACTGAAGATAGGATTGCTATTTGCATTCTTCTACCACTTAGAACACCTATTTAAAATGTCTTCCCTAGAGCTGCATGCAAGGGACCTCTAGCAAGGCAGCAAAAGTCTTGTACTTTCCTTTCAGGCCTCATCTTTTCTCACTGTATCTCCTTATTTGGGGGAAAACTTAAAAACAAGAACAATTTAGATTTTGTTTTCTATCAGACCAGGCCCAAAATAGAATGTCCTCAACTTGGAATTGACTGCATCGATAAAAAGAATTGACAATATCTATCGGCATATCTAACAGTTTAGGATGAACAATCTCACCTTCTGCAGCTACTTTTAACACAACCCTTTATTTGGTATTGTGTGTTTCCATTTTGTAAAGGTACCCTTATCCAACATTATTTGAGTTTTTGGGTTTGATCTCTTGTTGGTTTTTGGTGCTATTTTTTTTGCCTGGTGCATTTAAATGTAGGGTATTTTCTTTTTTACTGTAAATATTTCCGCAGAACACAAAAGCCACCCTTCCTGAATTCCCTTTGTCTACTTTACTGATAATGCTGCCATCAAACATTTGTGGTATCAGTCTTGTAAGAATCAGTCAGAACCTGTCCCTGAATTCCTCAGATGTTTCTGTTCAAATGCTGCTCAACCGGTTAAGTACACAAATGTCAATGCAGAATAGGTTTATATCCAAATACCTATAAACTTAAAAAATCCAACCGCAACAATGAAAAGTCATTCACTAATTCTCATTAAAATAATCTGATCAAACCCATTTTATTTGTACTTTCCCTTTGCTTTGTCCAACCTCAGCACAGATTTATTTACAGTTGCACTCATTCAAGTAGATTTTTTTCTGCCTAGATGTTATATTTTGCCTAATTTAGTTTGTAGAGCTTATTTATTTTAACAAAATGGTGTTAAGGACTGGACAGTTCTTTTTTTATATGGCAATGAAATGAGGATTTTGTCAATAAAGCTTTCTGTTTAGGGGATAAAAAGCAGTAAAAATAGTGGTGAAAAACTCAGTTTTGAACTGATCTGGGATTTTTATTTCAAGATGCAGATAAAAATTTTAGCTATGTTTTCAAATCTTTCTTTTGGGAAAATATGTGAGTAAAAATAAGATGTAAGAATATATTTATGCTCAGTAAAGATTTCCCATTATAGAATCAGTGCCTTGTAATTCACTTATAAACTGTCTTTTGGTCATAAAATTCATTATTATTTTGAGGGTCAGTAGTTCACAGTAATGAGTTTTAGCTCCATGCGATGTATTGCCAGTTTAGACACTTCTTGTACTATTTTTCCCTAATGCTTTGGATTACCAAATTATGCAATTAAGCAAGAATCTCATGTTGTTATTTGCAAGCAGGTCATAGCCAAAGCCAGACGTGACAGTGATGTTTCTAGGGTGCTTTGTAATTGCTTTATCATGGGAATATACTACCCCAGGCAGCACTGAGTGGTGGGTGAAATACTGCCTCTCCCTTTGCCTTACTCACTGTGACCACCTTTGTTTGTATACCATGAACTTGTGGAGAAAAACTTGAAAGCATGAAAGAATACTGCCACAAAAGTACAAAACCTAAAAGTAAAGTAGAAGAAATAACCACATTTTTATTATTATTTTTTTAAATAATATGATGGTGAAGCTGAGCATGTGTTGGTTTTGTGGCCTGGCTTACAGTTTCTGAAGGTATCTGACTGTTGACATCATTGTTCGTGGATACGTATGAGTTTTTGCCCAGGAAGAACACATAATGGAGATGCTGTACGGGCATATGAAACAGGTAATGTGGATTTACAATCCACCTGGAAGCATATAAGATTGAAAGTGCAAAAGAGCTTGCATCCTTCTTCGTGATGAGCAGTGTCCAATAGATCTTCATAATGATAAATTTATCAGCATTCATGTGCTACCAGTGTGCAGTGCTCAGCTCTATAGTGTGACAAGTTTGTGCATAGCTGATATATTTCCCAGTCCTCCAGCTTTTCCATGCAGCAGATTATTTCATTCCTTTGTGAAGAGTTTGCAGGAGGTGGCTAAAATTTCTGGAGGTTTCATTTCTGGAATATAATTTCATTTCATTTCAGGAATGCATTTCTCCCAGACGCATGTCAGATGGTCAGATGGCCCTTTAATTTCAGGTGTTCTGTGCAGATTCAAGTACTTGGATGGGAATTTGTAGAAAGAGATCACTAGCTAACATTGTGGTATTGGCCACAGTTAAAATGGGTTTGGCAGTAGTAACTAAGTGTTGCAATGAACAGAGCTCTTCAGCTTGCATTGACAAAATAAACAGAGCTTTCCCTGAAAACCAGGCTTGCTACCTTTTTACTTCATAGTGGGTCTCACTATAGCACTATATAGGTGGTGGAACTCTCTGTGAAACTATTCACACAGCTTCTTTCTGATGCCTGAAAAGATGGAATTTATTTTTTTGGTCCTAACCACGCAAGCAAGTGGCAGAGCATTCACAGGCTTAGAAGGTGGAGGAGACATTATATCATGTTTTTGTTGCACTCTTGCAGCAATTGTCATGCTGTTACTCTGCTGCAAAGTCTTTCTTTTCCACCACAACCTCTTGCATTTTCAGACAATGATGGAATATATTATTCTTCTCCTACTTAAATCAAACACCTTTGCTCCACTGACATATATCAGAACTGCAGAGCTTAGAAAAGCATTCCTCCCAAACTATTCCATTTGATTTGTCTCCCTAAGGGTAATCATTAAACAAAATGGCCTTTATGTCCTGGTATTTCCTTTTGGCATGCCGGAACTAGACGCCAGTGTTCATGAGCTAGATAGGTCTCGGACAAGAGCATCGGGAAAAATAAAGAGTGTCCACGTGGTTGACTCCTAACTAGCTTTTCTAGCCCTTAAAAGAAATTCCCATCCTCTTCTCAGGTGAGTCTCCAGGGGCAGCTGACCAGGGTAAGTGGTGTCAATAGCTGATCCATGTAAAGAAAAAAACTTAGATGCAAGTATTTCCAGGCATAGCTTCCAGTTTTGTAGCTCAGGTTTAGTTCATGCATATATGTATGTAAATGTACAGAAATATGTGAGAAAATGCTAATCATATGTCCTGCTCTGACATTTTGGAGGCACTGCATTACTCTCGAGCTGTGCAGCATCAATGTAATGAGCAGGTTATTACTAAGAGGCCAGATTAAAATTTATGTCACATCATCACTTAGTACTAAAAGCTATTCTAAAAAAATGGAGATTTTTGAATTAATTTGATTCATGGTAGCCTTGTGTCTGAAATGTAGTGTTGTTCACCACACCTTAAGCTCAAGTAGTTAAGGCAATCTGATTTTTCAGTGTGGGGTTGAAAAGGTGACATTAATATCTCCTTTAAAATTCTAAAGAAATATCCAAATCCATTTTTCTTAAAGGAATGTTTCTACCCACAAGAAAGCTCTCTACCCCACAACCTGTCTTTATTGGCGAAGGATGTTAGGACCGTATATACCACAGGGTCTATTGCTCTGTTAGATTAATAACTGCAGTGGAAGTCTTATAATTAGTCTTATTATAGGTTAATGAACTTGTGAATTAGCAACATCAAGAAATGTACAGAGCAATACAGTAGCTGTTGTTTAGCCATAATACATTAATACTTTCATGTGGTTGTTATTAACACACAGTTAGCGTTATTTTTACTAAGGATTGTTACTGCTTTCTGAAATACTTCGTTTCTCACCAAGCCCAGATGACACAAAACTTGCTGATGTGAGCAGTGTGGAGTATTGTGAGCAATATAGTGGAATGTGGTATCTCTTATGGGGTGATATAGATGCTGCACATGTGACACCACCAGACATTGCTAGCAAGTTCCAGTGAATCCTGTCATATCTCCAGAGGAATGTGCTTAAGCCCTATTCAGGTCTATAAACAATAATAGAAAGTAGGCTTGGAAAGGATCTTAAGAAGTCATTGGGATTGTGTTTCTGTTACCAAATAAGATCTGCCACACCTTACTCATTCGTGACTGATACTTGTCTAACCTTATTCTTAGTACCTTCTAGTATTTAATCTCCCTAGGCAAACAGTTCCAACACTGAACTATCCTTCAATGCAGAAGGCTTGTCTTAATGTTACCCTAAGCCTCCCATCCTGGAAACTTGTGCCATGCATGGGAGCATGCAGCCTAGTGCTGCTTGAAAGATCCCAAACCCCATCCCTGCTTGCCCTGCACTATTTTCTGAATTCCTGGGCACACAGGAGGACAAAAGCACTTTGCCTCCACTTCCTTTCCTATAAGAGCTGTTCTGCTCAGTCTAGACAAGGGCAGACCTTAAGATGTTTCCCTATGTTGGAGGGAAAGACCCTGAGGGGAATATCTCTGGGTGCAAGAGGGGCTCATCTGAAAAAAACCATGATGTCCATCTTTTTATGCTGAGGAGAAAAGGCTCTTGCAAAGGGGGCCTGCCCTGGTTCTCCACTTGATACCAGGACATGGAGAAGGAAGCACAGGGTGGGTTTTCAGGGAGGCAAGCAGAGGTCAGGCATGCATTGAGCCAGGCCCCATCCCTCTTCCAGGAGATGCTGCTGGGTGTGCTCCTGCCGAGGACTCATGGCATTTTTTGGCCTGGAGCAGAGGAGACCAAGTGGCTCATTCTTCTGCTCCCTTCAGCATTGCCTTGGAGTTTGGTCGCAGTCCTGCAGAGAGGAGGACAGGAATGAGAGGGGACGGTGACTGGGAGATGCCAGGGGAAGAGCAAGACAAGGAGTTTTCAGCCTCTTGTCAGCAATGAGCTCGGAGCCACTAAAATCTACACCATGTCCCTGAGCAATTTAAACCTATTAGTCTCATCTGTCTGCAGCAAACATGGAAAACAGTTTATTCCCTTCCTATTTATAAGTTTTTTGTATAAAAAGGAATTCTATTCCTCCTGCTCAGCTTTCTGTGGACTACATGATCCCTCAGTCTTGCTGTGGAGGCGGTGGGTGCAAATTCTGATTATTCCTGTTTCTTCCCGGCTGTAGTACACTTTTCCTGAAGTGGCACTCTCAAAGGTATGCCAGCCTTACCACATCATGCTGAACAGACAGAATACTTTATGAGCTTACATATGACTGTCCTTTTAATAATTCCAATGGCAGAGCTGCCTTTTTTCCATAACACTAAGAGCTGAGCAGTCACCGATGTCATTCTGCTTGTGTTAGAAATGTGGCCACACTCTCCAGTCAGAGCAGGGATTTTGTGCGGTGATATTGCCAGTGAGAACAGCTCTGCGATCGTGAGAGGAGTAAGAGCGAGGTGGGGAGAGCAATGACAGGGGTGCAGGAGGGGCTCAGCCGTTCCAATTCTTCCTACTCTCACCATGCAAGCCTGCAGTTTTGCATACTGGCCACTTAAAAAATATTCTGAGGTCATTATTATCCTGTTAATTTTGTTTCAGGAGTGAGCTCAGATTCCTGGCTATGTACATAAGTGATTAATTAACTAAAAATGCAGTTTCTGTGGACTCTTACCAGGAACCGGGGCTGTAACCGAATAGTGTGACAGACGACTGCTTGCGTAGTTCAGGGAGATCCTTTCTTGTTTGTTCTAAACTCTGGACTTCAGTCTCAGTCTAGTCACCTGCAAAGAATTTGTCTTCCTTTAAGGTGTATGTAGGAGTTCAGGTGGATTGACAATGGCCTTTTCATATCTTCCATTCCATTTATTATGGAAATGAACTGTCATTTAACATGGCCCGATTCTGCACCGCACTGACGGATGAGTGGAGAATCAACCTTCTGGAAAAGAAGACGTTTAAGCATTTAAGACTTAAAGCATTAAGACTTTAAGCATTGGTGCCCTAACGTCTAGAAAAACAGCCAGAGTCAGGGTTTGTTTTGTCAAATGCTGGATAATGAAATAAATGATACAGAGGGTCATTAACTCGTATTCTAAATAATTCACGTAAAGGAAATATTCCTAGATGGCAAAACCAGATTAGCTGTTTAATCAAGCTGTTCCGCAAGGATGATGAGAGTGTATGGAAATTTCTTCCAGAGTTTGAAATGTCAACAAGAGAACCTTGTGGTTATGAACAGGTCTTCCCACTGCATGCAAGGAAACCAGCGTGGTTCAAACGCTTATGGAGTGATATATGGTAATTTTCTGTTTCGTGATGAAGGGACTGTTTGAACACTTTGGCAGCCCTTTTACAACATATGGTCAAAACAAAAAGAGTCCCTGCTGTCATGGTTGAAATCTGCATTTTGAGTACTCGGACAGTCAAAATCTGCTCAGATGCCTATGTATGAGCTTGAATTTGATATATTTTCTTCCAGAAGAATTCCTTGCAAACAGCTTATGTACTTTATTGTGCAGAAAAATGTTGCAGAGAATACAGATAGAGGCAGCTGTACTGAGCATACCCAAAGGCTGTGTTCTGGGAAGGGCAGAAAGGTCGTCACTGTGATTATGACTCTTTGAAAAGCCTTCTAATCGTACCCAGTTGTCCATGTTTTGAATGTAAATCCTGATAAGTTAGGACTTGATTCAAAGTCCACTGATGACAGAAATAGCCCCTTTTTTCTCTTCAGTGGGCTTTTCTCCATTCATTTTCCACAGGCTCCTAAACTCTGCCTTGCATTTGAACTTGAATGAGGTTGCTAGTTGGCTATGCCAGAACATAATCATTTTTAAACCAGCGATAAGAGAAGTCTTGATAGTGTCTGGATTTATCATTTAGAAGACCTTCTTACAGCCTTTCTGAAGGGGGCTATTTTTAGACCTAGCAAGCTGGAACCATTTTTTAATCACTCATTTTATTAGTTACTATTCTGTGGCTAGACTTGAGTCAAATATTACTTCAGGTTTTATTTTGAACCAGCCCAGTAATTTAAATCGTGTAAGTGGAAGTGACATTGCACTCTTTTCTCTGCATCACCTTGTGAAAATTTTCTGCTTTCTCATGCTCTCAGCCTCTTGGTCTTCTAACACAATGCCTTGGGTTAGCTGAAGGTCTGATTTTAATATAGTTGTTTTAGTACAGTTTCAGTGCAGATTTAATACAGCTCAGTTCGTTCCTCACAGGTGACCTGACGATTCCTTTTCCCTGTAAATATTTGGTTACAGCATAAAGTTTAATTATTCACATAATTTGCCACAATCTTAATAGTATCTGGGTATGTTATCTTTAACTTTGTCAACTGCAGTAGTTAGTGAGAATTCAGCTTTCATATTCCCCCACCCCCTCCTAAAAACCCCTGCCCTTCCGCTTGTGGAGGGAAGTTGAAGTGGCTGCGCTCTAATGGCTTGTCAAAAAGGAGGCTGTTAAAAAGAGTGCAGCGTGAGTCTGGCTTTTTCCAGATCTAATGATTTTAAAGGCACTAATATGATTTGGAATCCTGGATTCCCGAGGACTTGGGCTTGGTAGTACTGCATTTGGCTGTATGCATCTTTTTATAGTGTCACATTGGCTCTTCAGCATTTTGTCATCTTTCCACTGTCATTACTGGAACTGTGTTTGTAGTGTCCTGGTGACTCTGTCAAGGAGGATGTCATAAATTCACTCTTATCATTCAAGACAGGTAAGATTTTGATTTATATCTTCAATGAAGCTCTGATGTGATTTTTCTGGAATTACCAATTTTCTGTCTGGCAGTAAACTGAAAGGAGAGCTGGAAATATTTACCAGATAAATAATTCTTGCATTTGCTTCTAAAGTAAGGACATATGTATAGGCAAAGGTAATATTTTATTCTCCTTTTCTTTTTTTTGCATCTTTTCATAAATATAATAGATAATTTAAGTAAAGTGGGCACTTACCAAGTACATCTTTCAATTAATTCAGCTGTTTTAATGTAATTCTACTTTTTTACAAAAACTAATTTGAAGAGAATAGAGTCCTAGATTAAAACATGTGCTTCAGTACAAGGTTATTGAAATACATTTCAGTTAACAATAGATAATGCAAGCAGAAGGTGTCACACTTTCTTCATATTGAGTGTCTTTAAATATTTGTGTTAAACTAATTCCAAAGGCAGACAACAAATACAAATATAATTTCTTTTTTCTGTCGTGCATCTTGCAGTCAGTGCTTTGGCTTACAGCCTTTGGGGATGGTTGCTAAATCATGGCATGAGATTGGTGTTGAATGGAAAGTTAGCAAAATGAAATGGCAGGAATTATGCCAAATTCACCTGCCATTCGTTGCTACTAGGTTTTGCAACTGGGTTTTTGATCTCCAACACCACCCGCCTAATCACCTGGTGAAGGTGTGATCTTATAGTTTCGATGTGAAGCCTCAACATTGCTATCCATTATCAGGATACTGCACTGGCTGTCCACTGGTTTCCAGTGGAGTTTAAGAGGTTTTTTGTAAATCACAAAGCTGTAAGTGGCCTGGAACAGGCCAGTGTGGGAGAAGCCAGCCACATGCTCTTAATGGCCTAAGACAAAGAAAACCTTTCTCCTTCTGTGCCCCTCAGCAGTGACATTTCAGGAAGGCTGCAAGGATACAGTCTGATGGGATTTTCATAAGTTATTCTAGATTCTAGATAATATTCTATCAATTAATGTTTCAAAGCTCCTAGGATTTCACTGCATGCACTGTATTGTTACTGAATCACCAGGATGCCTAGAATTTTAGAGTGTATTTTAGATGTAATTTTAGATGTATTTATAATAAAACATAATCAATAGCAATAATGTAATTTAAAATATTTGTGTATGATACACACACAGACATACATCCTACATAAGCTTTTTCTACCATTCAGGAAGGTACTTCATTTTACATGTAAACTTAACCCTAATCAAGCAAGTGCCTACAAAACCTTAACACTTGAGTTTAATGAGACTAAAATGTAGATTCGTGGTTAAACACATACTTACATGGGTTCCCAAAGAGGCATGTTCTTTTTTTTAAGGGATAATATCTCCTTTCCCTATAATCAAATCTGCATTAGTAGAGAGAGTCAGGGTTTGCGTACCAGGTCACTGTTGATGAGTTGGAGCATTCAGTGCTCTCGCATGCTTTATATAATACTTTAACAAATAAAGTGTTAAACTCAAATAATGTTTTGCTTGCCAGGTGAGAAATGGCAAAAATAAATTGAATTTGTTTAATTTTTTGTAATACTGATGGAAGGAAAAAAGGTAAGGTCTGGCTGTTATTTACACAAAAGATTCTTTATGACATTTATGACTAAAAATGCATGAAATGAGAGTGAACATTTACAGCTCCTTAAATTACAAGAACCCTTAAATAGTGGGGACTTAAACTGGAAAACAGGATTGCCAGTCCTCACTATTTGAATGTGGGTTTTTTTCTGGAGTTTCTGGAATCACTGAAATAGGAATGGACTTAAACTGCCATGGCAAGGAAACTGAAAAAGATAGTATTACTTAAAATTGCAGAGAAAAATCTTGAAAATATGACCCTACTTCATCTTAATGGCCCAGAAACCAAGAGACAAACAAAATGAGATTTAAATATATTTTTTAATATCATGATTAAGAAGTGAATCTCAAGTGTTTTGAGACCTCTTACATGAAATTTTAGTACTTTTTGGAAGCTGTGATACTAGAATACTGGGAATACTCAGCATCCTCATCATAGACTTGGTAGTTAAATGGAAAATTTGCCACAGAGAGTGTGTGAGAACAATGTCCTTTCCATTCCCAGAGCTCATTCTGACTTTTCACATATATAGAAAGTGCACAGTGACGGATAATTCTGCCTTGCTATGTTTTCTTGGCAAAGAAACGTTTTTGCCAGCAGAGAAACAGTTGCTCTCATTAATCTATACAGAAATATCCATAAGATGGTGCTGTATCTTAAATCTGACCAGAGTAATTTGCATTGAAAAATAAAAACTGTGTTGTAATTGTAGCTTAGAGCTCTTGTTATAAGCTGAATATTGGTAACAATTTCTTTGGCAGGCATATTGCAAATGTTAGTTTCCAGTCACTCCAATACGTTAATTTACATGTATTAAAATATTAGTCACAGCATCTTTGTTCAAGCCTGAAAAATATAAAACCAGATGAAAGGTAGTTTCAGTGACGCTCGGGATAGGAGCTGCCAGTAGCTTGCTTTCACAGCTGAGTTTCATTCCATCCTTTTTCGCCAAAGGCAAGTGATGGTCCAAGGACCCCTCCAGACATGACTTAAATGGAAAAAGAGACAAAACGGTGCATTGGGGGTTCTATTTAAAGGGTAAGATGAGTGATAATGGCCAAATCTAGCCAGCAAATGAAAAGACTGTGGGAGAAATGAATCTGAGACATTATAACCGCCCACACAGGCAGTGAGAGCAGAAATTTCATGTGCAGCCAACACATAGTATTGCAGGGTTTTGGTGAGAACAATGATGTCGAATGGAGGACTGGCTGGAGAGCAACCAATTACAGCATTATTCTGCTGGAGCCTGGGCAGTGGGTTATAGCTCAGTAATTGCCTTCCCCCACATCTCATGTCTGGAGTAACGCACAGCCAGGACTGAGCTGCCAGTGGTATTGTGGCTCCCAGCCCAAGTCAGCCAAATTGCTGACAGGAGGAGGGAAAAGAGACTGCTGGAGAGGGAAAAGGCTGTCATGTCTGCCAAGGTCCCTGCAATTCCACATGTGTTTCAACCAGAAGGCTACAATCCTCCAAAGACCTTGTTACACTGGGAATTTTGCCTGCATGAATCATTCAGGTTTGCCCGTACCTTTTTCTCCCTGCTCATTTCTCTGAAGGGGTGAGATGACAAGAGCAACTGATCAGCTGATAAATCTCTGGTTCTCAACATAATTTATTTCAGTTATGCCTTTACTTCTGGAGTTATTTGTATATAGCCTGAGTCAGTTTTTTCTCCTTGAAAACAAGAGTCAGGGAAGACACAATATGCAAAATGGCTAATGCAGGAGGAGAGGAAGAAGGAAAGATTGGTTCTGTGTGGCATCATGCTGTAGGCAGTAAGCAAAAAGGAAATGGGGAATGAATTGTCCATGGTCAAGGGAAAGGGAGAGCACTTAGTGTCGGCAGTGCACCTGAGCTGATCTGGGCTAGCCCAGGAGATGGAATACACCAGTAAGAGACTCATAACATCTTCCCTCCATTTTTGAGAGATTCGGATGATATTGTCTGCAGATATCATCCTCCTTTGCCTTTTTGGATAAACCTGTGACCCAGTTGATTCCAGCCCTGGTGAAACTCTGATTACCTCATTAGAAGGATAGAAAATCCTTTCCAGCTGGCTAATGAAGTTCATTCACCAGTAAATGTTATGTAGAAAAACCTGTGTTCTTATACTCCTAACTTCGGTCCCTAGATTGCAAAAAAATCACTACTTTTGGTGAAAGATACAGCACAAACTTGAAAGATATTTTATTTTTCTCCTTGCTGTTTAGCTATTAAGCAAAAACTGAAATACCATCCTTAATAGTACACGATCATATGATAACACTTCTCTGCAGGCAAATTCGTTCTTGAACCAGTTCAGATGATCAAGGAGGAAAAGAGGGAAGCATAAGCTACTTTAATGGAGTTAACATAAATTGGAGGATAAAAATATACATCTATAAAGCAAATGTAGTGTATGCCAGATTGTTCATGTGATGCTATAGGATTAGTTTCAAGAGGCTACATGCTAATGTAAGGCTAGAACTTCTACCTTGCATCGTGGAACAGATGCTGTCAATATATTTTGGTTTACTTTAATCCTGTAAATTCTTGTTAAACGCACTTCAGGAATTTTTCTTCCTGCCAATAGTACCATCTTTCAAGCAGCATTCTGATTGCTTTCTGGTGTAATGATGCAAGACCTGATTATAGAGACAGCTATCTCCGTTGATGTGCTGTGTTATTATAATGCCACCTGATACCTCATTCATTTGATACATTAGGTAGTGTACTACATCAACAAAGCAAAGTGCTCACACCATTTCTGCAAAGATGGAATGTTTCATCAGCTAGCGTGAATTCAGGGTAAAAGCTATATATATGCAGCAGTGCCAAAATGCCCCTTGGCTTTGTCTTTTTCACTTTATGAAACTTGTTAGATAATTCAAAACCAAGAAGACCTATTAAAAAAAAAGATGAACTCATGAACTCATCCATTATGATCTCAACATGACAGAATTCGTGGTTTGCTGTATATATATATATATATATACCATCATCAAAATAAGAAAAGGAAAAGAGTAAAATGTTTCTGGATTGTATTTATTTTATTGTTTTATAAAGCAGCTATCTCCAGGAGAGCTGATGACTAAATGCCCTCTTTTTGGTAGATATATAAATTACATACAAACAGAAGTAATTTCTAAAATGAATTCTAAGATATGCCATAAAAGTCATAGATGCTTGCAGTTAACGGTCTTTCTGACAAGAGAAGACATCAGAGTGTCACATGAGGAATAGGTTCCCTGAGCAAAGGTCCCCTCTGGAGAGACGTACACTAAAAACTCCCAAGCAACAGCAACAGCAGAAGCAAATGACTCCTCTGAACTCAAGTTCTGTGAGAGAACATAAAAGGGAGGTAATGAATCGAGCAACCGGGTCCCATATCATTAAGATTATTTAGGTATTATCCTCTGTTCCTGATCTAGGGATAATTCTTGAGGACATCCCAGGCTGGAGTACAGCCTGCATCAATTTTACACAATCTTACAGTGCCTCTGTAATTCCCCAGGTATCCCCTGTGACCACAGCTGGGAGATAGCTCACAGCGTTTCCATGAGGTTCCATCACTCACACCATTCCTGTCCTGGACTGCAGTGTTGTGCCTCTGCTTGGCCCTGCCTTGAAAAGAGACTGCATCTGTGAATGGGACAGGAATGGAGCTGGGCCCGTTCCTGTGGGTTCATCGCTACGGCCCTGCTCTCCCTGAGCCAGACTGCAGCTCTGATGGGTGCCCTGAGAGGCAAAGAGGGCAGGTGTCCAAGAGAGGTGGGACAGCCTCATAACGGAGGTGCACACAGTGTACCTGCAAGTATACAACATGCCTTTCACACACCACTGCTTCTTTTCCCCAAACAGGTTCCTTGTTCATGTTTGTTTTTCACGTCCTGGCTTGTTGCTCAAGTTCTTCCAACTATGCCCTTTCTTCTGTAGGCACCAGTGGTTTGGTGCTGGTGGAGGTCACCTGGCTGCCTGTTGCTGCCTGTTTAACATCCTTAGCAGGCTGCTTGCAGAAAGCAGAGGTTTGTAGCTGTGTAAAGGCGTATGATGTTGGACTCCCATCCTTCTCGGAAGTGGACTGGGGACCGAGGTTTGGGCATCCTTCACAGCATCTCTACCATGCACATATATGACGCCTCTGTCACAGTCTTTCTGGGAAAGGTCATTTCTGAGGTACATTTGCTTCCTCTGCAAGTGGAACTCTGCAATGGAGAATTGCTGTTTGTGTCCTGACCATGGGCCTTCTCCATTTTTTTTCACCTTTACCTACCATCACACCCAATTGCAGTGCTTTCCCTGTAAGGCCATCGGTGGTCTCCTATGTGACAGTTGTGGTTCAGTTTCCTGAAAATCCTTTCCCAGAGACACTCATTCCAGATGGATGGAAAGTTGCTGTTGTCTCCAGGGGGCACTCTGGGCAGAGGGCTTCTGAGTGCTGTGACAGGCTGGGCAGCTCTGAGCCTTCTCTCCTTTCCCTCATGCTTTTGTGCCTGGTGTGTTTGTCAGGCACTCCTGCGGTTAGATAGTGAGGATGATGAAGGAATTCAGCTTTCAGATGGTAACTGAGGGGCAGCTACAAATATGGATGCAGCTTTGAGCTAAACTCCTGCCACTCTGAGTTAAGACCATCCCGCAGAGGTGGCTGCTGATCTGCTTGTCCCTGTGACCTTAGCAGTCAGGGCTGCTGAGACTGGGGAAGTTCTTCCTATTGCCAACCACCAGCAGAGCAAAGAAATCTCCGTCTCCAAAATATATTGGCTGTTATGTCCATTGTCATGTGAGATCTTCAGGCTATGCAGAGGACAGTGTCATGAAGAGTGATGCCATCCCACAGCCACTGGATCCTACAGTTACAGTTTCATATTGCTAGTCTTTCCTGATGGTTCAGAAGGGGGACCCTGGTTTCTGACAAGCTGTGGGTTGGTGGTCTGGTGGAGAATTGTCCTGCCTCTACGTGGGCAGAAGACTCGCTGAGGGTGGTGAAGACTACCATGAATTCAAAAAGAACAGCCAACAGCCATCCAGGCTACCCAATACTGTGACAGAGTGGAGGAAATGCAGGCGCTGAATTGGTTGTGAAAAACATGCTTACATTTAGAAATATTACAATAGTGATTTTCAAAGTGTGTATGGACTTCCTTAAGGGGGTGGGAGAACTAATGTAGCTTGATTCCTATGGCATGTTATCTGCAATAAAGTGCAACCTCTGCTGAGATAAGGGCTGCCTCCTACTCCTGAGTCAAAATCTGCCAGCACAAGGTTTGCAGAGTACTTGCTGGGCAGACTTTGCACTATGATTGGGGTAGAGAACTTCAAAATGTCTTCAGCAGATTCAGAGTAGCGGAGGTTTCATCACGTGCAGCGTGGGCCTGGGAGGCTACAGCAGGACTCTTCTGAGACAAAGGCTACAACAGGCCAAAGGAGCCACATTTCAGGTGAGCAAAGCCTGGTTTGTGCTGTGGTCAAAACGTCCTTGTTCCATCTCTTCTACCTCTTTCAGTGTCATAGCCCATAAGTGTTAAAGCACAGCTAGTGCTGAGAGGCTCAGAGGTATTTAGGGTACAGAAAAGAAGTGCTGAGGATAACACAGAGCTGGAAGGGGGATTGGAAGCTGCTTTTTGTATGTTTTCAATACATTTCACCTGACACCCCAGCTGAGAACTAATTTGCATGGACTTTAGCCTTACAAGGGAAAAATACAGTGAAAAGCAGATTTGCTGAATTGACGCCTAGAGAGAGAGCAGAACTGAGCAGAATTGGAGCAGAACTGTCGTGGTTTAACCCTAGCCCACAACTAAGCACCACACAGCCGCTCGCTCACTCCCCCCACCCCAGTGGGATGGGGGAGGGAATCAGAAGGGCAAAAGTAAGAAAACTCGTGGGTTGAGATAAGAACAGTTTAATAATTGAAATATAATAATAATAATAATAATAATGATGATGATGATGATGATGATGTAATGAAAAGGAAAACCATGAGAGAGAGAGACAAAACCTAGGGAAAAAACAAGAGCTGCAACTGCTCACCACCCGCCGACTGACACTGCCAGTCCCTGAGCTGTGATCACTGCTTCCCCTGGCCAACTCCCCCCACTTTATATACTGAGCATGACATCATATGGTATGGAATATCCCTTTGGCCAGTTTGGATCAGCTGTCTTGGCTGTGCCCCCTCTCCTCCCAGCTTCTTGTGCACCCGGCAGAGCACGGGAAGCTGGAAAAGGGTAAGCACTACTTAGCAACAAGTAAAACATCAGTGTGTTATTGACATTATTCTGATATGAAATCCAAAACACAGCACTATATCAGCTACTAGGAAGCACACTTGAGCAGAACTTATTGTGCTCATCTGTCAGCTAATTCATTAGGGTTCACATCATACTGTCAGGGTGCTTGGCTGTGTTCTGTAATGGCATTTTTTTCCTCTGCTGAAGAGCAATTTTGCAATTGCTGCATCAATTATTACAATGTAAAATATTTGATATACTATTAGATGAAAAGTAAGCTTATCTTGCACTAGGAGTTGCATCAGAATGTAATAAACGCACTTGATGCTCATTGGGCTTTACAGAGAGAGGCACTCGAAAGAGCAGATTGTCTAGAATGAAACTACCATCTGGAAATTTTGTCTGAAGCCGGATTACAATTGAGGTTTAAAGGGATACATTTTAAAAAAAAAATAAAGCTTATTTGAAGGAAATCTATCTGTATGGCTAATTTGAAAGCCTAAATGAATTTAAATGAATTCTGATAAAGTAGAGGTGTAAACCAGTATCTCCTCTGTGTCCCTTGCATAGCTAATGATCAACAGGATCTGAATAACTTTATAAAATGCTCTGCGGTATATCAGATAACTTTATTTTCATGTACAGAACACTGATCTAGGTTATTTGAAGATTTTTAGTTGAGATAGCAAAAGGTAGGCTTTGTGTATTTTCAGGGTTTTGTTTTTTTTTCTTGAAAAGCCTCATGCAAATTAGGTTCTTCAGAAAAATAGGCATAATTCTCCGTAGAAGCTATAAGCTTGAAGAAATTTGATTTAGAAATAAGAAAGACCCAAAGATTCAAGCAATTATGTGATGTGCTATTACTGAAGAGCCAAGGTCTGTCACAAATGTGTGGTTTTTCATTATGAGATTTTAATAGAAAAATGTGAGTCACAGCCAAGCTCTTCCAGTTTTTTGGCAGTAGTTCTTTAAATGACCCAACTGGCCAAAATTACATGTGGTTCCTTCTCTTCTTCATCTGTTCTCCAAGGAGAGAAATGTGTGAAGCACAGTGCTTTCCTTTGATGGGACTATTGTTTAAGGTTATGTATATATTTATTTCATTTTTGTTACATAATCTGCTCTTTACTTTAAAAGTAGGTAATTTTGAAGCTATTTTCTTTGCAGCTGAAGCAACAGGGTGAAGTTTGAGGCTGACCTTACTGCCTATGGGAAGTCATATCACATTTTCATACGCCTGAAAAATCTGAGTTCTCCATAATAATTTAGGAATAAAATGATTTTGTCCCTGAGGTATAAACCATTATATTAATCCTGGTTTTTCCAGCTGGTTTGCACCCATACCATGGAGCATTGTTAAGAAAAGTATGGCTCCTGTGCTACAGTACCCTGTGGGAAATCAGTGCTGCGCACGTACGCAATGGTGGTGTTCCACAGTTACACAGCTGTTGGAGGGATGGGCAAGTGCACTTTGTGCTGCTGACCCAACCGCTTTGTGCCAAGGAGGTTGCTGTAGCCTGGAAGAAACTCCATGAAGGTGTGCGTAAGGGAGGCCAGCTGCTGCTTGCTGGGATGGAGTGGGGTCTCCCAGGCAACTGAAGCCAGTAGGAGATGCTGGCTGTGAGAGTTTAGTGACACCAAGAAATGATAGAGCATGCCTTAGCAACAGGCTCAACTGGCCATAATGAGTATGTACCTCTAACTACAGATGGCTGCATGGAAAATTCTTCAAAGTGATTTCATCTACCTGCTAACATTGTCCTGCCTCCCCTGGACTCAGAGCTAGCCTGCTGGTCCTTGCGTGGGAGAGAATACGCCTAAGGACCAGGCAATTTACTGACACTGATGTGATCAAACTTTTTGAAGGATAGCTGGAGCTGTGTGTCATCTGCATAGCACTACCATGCACATCTGTGTCATTGGCTCACCTACTGCTAGCATGTATGCACTGATTTGGATCCCCAAGAAGCGTTATTTTCAACAGCATCAACAGACCCACACTAGGGATAGGAGACAGGTCACAGGCGAATGTGGAAGACAGATTATATAGCAAGGTGCCCACAGGCCTGGCTTAAAGAAAATCTTTGATGTAGATTTCTTGGTGCTAGTATTATTACCCAGGAAGTAGATAAGACTGATCTGAAGTATGTATAGTACAGACACTGTCAGAACTGGTTGCACCATAATATAGATGCTTTAGAAAGATGGACAACATATAAATATTTTTTTAAAAGAGATTTTTCATTCAGTATTGTGCATACCTGTATCAATTCTTCTCTGAAAACAGTACCATTCTTTCTCATCTGTCTTTCCTATATCTAATTATTCTCATAATCTACCTCTGAGCTCTTTACTTTTATATAGCGTCTTTTTGGGGGATAGGGAGACTAGAGCCAGATGCATCATTCTGTCAGTTCAGAGAACTGTATTATTGTACTTTCATTATTACTTTCCCACCCACTCCTTTTAAATTCTAGCAATTTGTTTGCTGCTTAACTGCTCTCACAGACAGATCAGAAATTCGTATTGCACTGCCTACAGTGATTCCCAAGTCCATTTCCTGAATGGTTACAGTTAATTTAGAACTACGTGGTGTGGCTGCATGGTTCAAATTGCTCCTTCCACTGCTCATTAACCTCACATTTATCAACTTCTAAGAAAAGCTTAATTCTTTTACTGTTAATTAGATTGCATGAACGTAAGAATGGAGAAAATGTATATACTTGTATAATTTTAAGAAAGAAGGCATTGAAAACTCAATTTTAAATGAATCCCCATCAAATCAGAATGAAACCCTGCTACTTACTGCGTGAAAGCCAATTACTTTTGTTCACCAGCCTTTAGAAAGTCTTTGATTGCCAAAAAAAAAAAAAGAAAAAGAAAAAGGAAAAGGGAATTTTCAGGTTAATTTGAAGAGACTATTTGTGTAGCCCTTCTCATATAACAGAAGGGACTGATAAAGAATGACACATTCAATATATAATGTCTGGTTTAAGTACAAATATTCCTAAGGTAATATATGTAATTGGGGCCATATTCCCTAACGACTGTCTCTATTTCCTCAAGTTCAACCTGCTTTCAAATTTCTGTTGCTTTTTCCTGATTAACATTCTAAATTCTGCTTTCTCTCACCATTAAAATTCCTGCCCAAGGCAACTTAGTCGCTCACCCTAATACTCTCTCTGTTCACATCAGCATGACCAAAAAGGTACTTCAAAATTAATCTCTATCTCTCTAGTCACATTATTGCTAAATTACTATCTTTCCTCTCATTATACAAAACTGAACCTTCCCTTTGAAGCCCTACATAAATTTTGTCCCAAGAGACCACAAGCTATCTCTTGTGCTCTCAGTTATCTCTTTTGCCTTTTCTGCTCCTGACTGTGTTCCAAAACACTGCAGCTCCACAGACATAAGCAAAGCAGAATCTGACTTGCAGAAATGTTGCCACCAAGCCACATGGCTGGGAGAAATCAAAAGGATCATGGTGTGATTCCCAGTTAACACGTTGCCTTTCCAGGGGCGGCCATTTGAAAAAAATGTCTGTTTCATTGTAAAGGAACATTTGATGTAGAAGTTGCTGAGATGCTGTCATTTTGCAAAATTATTTTCACCAGGATAAAATGATGTATAAAGAGGTAGTTAGCTGTGTGAGCTCTCCATGTTTAATTTTTACCCATTTGATCAATAGATTGCATTCTTCTGGAGCGCATTAGACTTCTTTCATTTCCTAGAAATAAAAAGGCAGTCATATCACAGAACTATGTCATTATTATTTCAGTAGATTTTGCTTTTAACATAATCATATAAAAAATAAATAGTGAAAATTCTGTGCTGCCAGGGATAACAACTAGCTTGTCAACTTTTCAGAAGTGTTACCCATGAAAGAAAAAAAAAAGCTAGCCTAACTTTTAATGTAAGAGTGGTAGGAAATAGTGAATATTTTTATTTTTTAAAGTCTCTTTATATTTGTAAATGTAAAAATCTCTTCGTTTCACCCACATGGTATTCTTGATATATCATCTGTCTGATTCTCAACTGGTAGAAATCAATTTAGCTCACTGAGTGTAGCAGATCTGCATTTTTTCACTCTAGTTTTATAACTCACCCAGAGCAAGAACACGAATGTAGAAGGAAGGCAAAATTTCATTATTATTAGCACTGTTCTTATATATCTGTTGAAATTATGAGCTAAACACTAGCTGTAAGCCATGGAGGGAAGTCTAGAGCCTTCACAGCTGCTGTTCTGGAGTTAGTGAAACATCTCTTGGACTACGTGTGACCAGTCAAACCCTGTCATATCAGTTTTCAACTGCCCTGAGTTCGACTCTGGAAAATAAGAGTAGTTTGATCAGATGAGTGGTTGATGCATTACAAATACTTTTATAAAGGACAAGCAACAAACTCTTGTAGGTCCATTTTCATATCTACAATCAATTAGACAAACTCTATCAGCTGAATTGCTGACTATCCCTTGGATTAGTTGCTTAGACAGGTAAATAGGCTTCACAAGCCTGGTGTGTCAGCATTGCTAAAATACCCAAAGAAAAAGACTACGGAGAGCTTTGAAAAGGTGAACCTAGAAACATCAACATATAACTGTTGTTTTAAGTAAATACTGAGTTCCCATTGTAGCAGCTGCAGCAATGATGTTAACCCGCTACCTGGGTGTTGCAGGATTCCCGTGTGGGGTGCTGAGCTCTTTTCTGGGAATTTACATATTTCCCCTAAGAACTTCTTTGGAAGTCATTGTAGCTTCTGAGGTGAGCCCTCTGAAGCATGTTGCTGAGCAAGAGGAGCTTTGAAGGCCAACAAGAAGGCAGTGGAGCTCAGTTCTGAAGAGAGAACTCTGCTATGGACACGTACTCACTGTCCTGCAGGGAAGGCTCAGATATTCATATCATGTGAGGACTAGAGCAGTTTGGCAATTGAGTGTTTTTGTTTTCAATAAGTCAGTCAGCTCATTATTCTCCTGGAAGGATTAGGAGAAAGCCTTCCCTGGGAAACTTCCCAGGTTTGTTTTCCTAACCCTTTCTTTGCTCACACAGGCTTTCCCCTAAGTGAGGATGATAGAGACCGTAAACCTCCCTGCAAACCTATTCCTAAAGTAAACAAATAAAGAAGAACAATATTGTCAAACAGGCATCTAGGAATTGGACAGTTGATACTGGAATTAGCTCACAACCATCTGGCCTTGAAAGGAGGAATTGGCTGGCAGTTCAGCTCTAAAAGAAACAAACAATTCTGGGTATTTCCCCCCCACCTTTTATTTTTTATTTGTAGGTGCAGAAAAAAAATAACAATCAGTTCATTTTGACTACATTGAAGGAATCTGTCTCTGACAGTATCTGCGAGGAAGTAAAAGACCACAGAAGAGTAAATTCAGACTGAGATGCCTCCTGTGTCACTTGTAATTTTTTGTAATGACTGTTTATGACTTAAACAAGCCTTTTTTTAATTATATATCAGTGACATGCTCTCAGACCTATACTGTCCCCTTCTTCAAGGGGAAGTGGATGAATATCTCTGTAAGACTCTCCCCCTTTAGAGGAAAATGCCTGACACTTCTGTGTGGAGTGAGCAGCCGTGCAGAAGGGATTGACTATGCAGTCGTGGGTGACATAGCCCTAATCCTGCCCACCCCGGTCACTGAAGTCTCTTGATCAGTGTTACTCATTACTCAGATATTGCCATCATGCCTAGCTCCAGCCTTTAATGTCCTTCTGCCTCCTGATGGAAGGAAGCAGTATGGTATGGAAGACATCAGGGCCGTTGTGCGATCACCGTCCTCCACTCAGCTCATGGCCCCTGCTGTCCATGGGTGATGGCTGGCCTTGGCATAGGTGCCCGTCAGGCTGGCTCTGAGCTGTGTCTCCTGTGAGCTGAGAGCTTGGTCCTCTGCTTTCCTCTCAATGGTTCTTGAAAGAACATCTGACATTTGATAAAAAATTCAAACTCATGCCTCAGTATCCACATTTTCAGGTCATACACTAACTTCATACAATGTTCTTCAGACATTGGGTCTTATCCAGGGATTAAAGAAGCCAAAAATCTTTTTTACTGACTTCACTATTTAAGGCTGGGATCCTTGCTTTGGTTAGAAGCTCCTCAGGTGGCCTGGGGAAGTGATAAGGCCTTCAGTGCAGTGTGTGATAATTTCTCTTTGTTTGTATGTGGCTTTTTTTCAGTGACATTGCTTTTTTTTTTTCATTCAACCTGCACATCACTTAGATTGCTTGAAGCCATTAGACTTGATGATTTCTTTGCAAAATGAAGTGGAAAAACATATTCAGTCAAGGCCAGTCTCTGAAGAAACCCATTGTTTGCAGCGGTTCAATTTAATTTGAAACACATCACATCAGTTTCTATTGTTAAGTTTATTATTTCAGCACTATGGAACCTGATGAGATGAAATTGCATTTTCAGTGTAAAATCAGATTATCTCTTTGAGTGATGAACTGGTGAGGGTTTGTATTTCATTATGTATATTGCAAAAAAAAAAGAGCATGCTTTGCCACACGATAGTAGCTTTCTCACAGCCAGTTTTGGTTTCTTTTTTTTTTTTTTTTAATATACGTTTGTGCACGAGTGGTCTTTGGGTCATAAAGTGCCAGTGTGTCTAAATTTAAAGCTCCCTAACTTTGCCAGTGATTTTGAATCTACAGAATGGTTACTGTGCTCCTTTAAAGTCTTACGTTGTTTTCATAACCTTGGATTTTCCAACACTCCGTAGCTGAATATTATGTTCGTTTAAGTGCAGTGTGATTAGCTGTCCTTGAAAATAACATCTGTGGCAGTTTGATCATGTAGCAGAGCACCAGGAGTTGAAGGATGCAAGAACATCCTCTACACCCACCAGGTATACTCACACATTCTGCAGCAGGTATAGCATTTCAGGCTTTGATTTGGGAAAATATTCATGAGAAAGACAACTCAGATGGATACATCTAGTTAAAAAACACTGGCCTAAGGAGATGTATGAGTTCATGTCTTAGCATTTACATAAAAACATGTTTAAGTATGTATATTTTCTCGAATAATGGCCTTGTATTTATTCCCACTAAAGTCCAGCAGCTGAACCAATGTTAGACACCTAGACTTGGGAGGCCCAGTAATCCCTTTAATAATTTGAGTCTGCCCATTAATTAAGTTATTCAAACTCCTTGAAACATTGCATGTCTTAGAATTCTTTAAAACTGCAGAATCTTCAGAGTTTCCAACATGAACATCCTTTCAGTTACAAAGTAGGAATTTATTTGTTTACATACGATTTCAAATAGAGGTTTTACAGATTTGAATACAGAAGATGCTTTTCTATAGGTAAAACTTCTGAAAGGTTGATAAGCTGTTTGCTCTACACGGGAATCTGGATTTTTATATTTTTTTTTAATGTAGTTACATGAGCCACAAAATCTATTCAAATATTAACAACATGTTTCTTCTGTGATATTACTGCCTTTTTATTTGTAAGAAATTAAAGGAGTTCAATGCAGCCTGGAAGAATTCAGTCTTTTGATGTAATGGGTAAAAATTAAGTATGGAAAGCTCATGCAGTGTAAGATTGATCAAACTAGCAATTCCTTTTTCTGTTTCTGCTTGAAGTTTCTGGGAGGAATTTTTTTTTAATGTTACTATTGCCAAAAAGTCTTTAAAGATTGGACTTGAGGATTAGAAAGCTTCCTTAGAGAATGAAATCAGCTGCTACAGATTTAGGGCTGTTTGTCTTAGACTAACCTATTAGCAAGTTTGTAAAATACAATGCTGTTAAGCAGACTGAAGTGTACAGCTTGAAAGTCTGAGAACACCGTGAAGTCTAACAGCTATGTGCACCCTCAAGCCAGCTAGTTTTGTTTGACTTATTCCTCCTTTCTTTCCTGTAGCTGTAGCTGTGTCTCTGCACTCTTCTAACACGCATCTTGCACAGTTATTTACGACCATAGCAACATATCATGGGCAAAATATAACTTAATAGACCACTTTAATTTAAGCACACCATCATCATTTTGCACAGCTTGTATCATCCCAGAAGAAGAAAAGTAGTTGGAGAATCTGATGCCACGTATAACCTGCTTTCTGCACAGTCCAGTCCTTTGCTACAGTATCTACTCAATCTGTCCCTAAGTCCTTAACTTCCAGCCACCGTTCCATCATCACCAGAACTGAGGAGCTATTGCATTCCATACTGATGCCACCCTCTCTATGCATAACTATTTTGATTTGCATGTGGAAACCTATAATCTTGTCTCTCCGCTACCAGGAATGATCTTCACTCAGTTTTGAAGCAAACATCTGTTTTTTCTCAAGTACTTTTGAGCAACCAGCTGACTAAGTGGTGGCCTGTCAGGACATTTGATGAATGTCAGCCACCTTTATAAGTTTTAAGTAGTTAATAAACCTATGCCATGTCTTTTATCTCTTTTTTTTTTTTTTTTTTTTTTGCCTCTACCAGATTTCCTACCTTTGTATTTGTCACTGCGGGTTCCCTTTTCATTCCTGTTAATTTCTCCTCAGTAGCACTCCTCACATTGTAATGATATACCTCAGTGCTGAAAAAAAGCATTTATAGAGAAACTCATCATTAAAATATTAAATAAAATAGCTAGACTGCATTTTTAGTAATATAATTGCCATGCTTATTGTCTTGGGATATAATTCAAAATGGTAAAATTTCATCAGAAAAGGCAGGTAGGTGACTTATCGTGACTTATCTGAGTCTGTATATCCCTCTGTCTAACTTTCACATCTGGATTGTGATTTTGTTCTGTACAGTTGTCCAGTTCATGTATTACACACACACAAAGCAATGGTGACAGATACAACTGCTACTTGACAATCTATCCCAAACATTTATTTCCTTCTGCATTAGAAAAAGTGTCATCTGAATATCCTCAGGACTTGCTCGTGCCAAAATTAACATGACTAGTGGTTGGTCCACAGAAATCCATGCCAATCATTCAAAGTCCTTAAAACAGTTTAATTTACAAGGCATTTCACAAAAGTCTTTTCTCCAAGACTGTCTCTTTCTAACCCTCACCTAGTTGGCATTCTTTAATGAATAGCATTGAGAGAATAAATTAACCATGTTCAGTAGCAGGGATTCACTGTCAGATCAATTTGCAGAAAAACAGTTAAGAAAAATTAAAAAGTGGCCACAAATTAACAATGGCAATAAGCCTTTCTCTGAAATGTCTCTGGCAGGATGTTGTATAGTAGCTTGTAGTATAGTAGTTTGTATTTCAAATAGTAATTTGAAATATAGAACTATGTTTCCTAAGAGGTGCTAAGTACTATTTTATTTCAGGAAACCAAGGGCTTCTCAAGCCTTGGTCTTCCACAGCTTAAATTTCTCTACTGGCTGCCTCTTACCCCTGAGCTGAAGTAGTTTACATATCTGATCTATGTTTCTCGCACCATTTGCATGCAGCTGTACTTTGTGCACCACAGCTCTTAGTTAGCTAAGCAGTCAGAAAGTACTTTAACACAGGATTGCTTTGCAAAAAAAGACCAGATATGGTTATTATTAAGCAATCACAGGCTTGGATGCCTCAGCCAATTACCATGACCACAACCCTGATCTGTCTGTTGTATGCAACCGCTCTACCTCAAGCTGTGATCTTGTCAGAGCTCATAAGCAAAGCGGAGTGTGGCTGGTGAGGCCACAAGATGGATTAACTCTGGAAATAAGGCAGTAAAATAACACAAAATGAATTGGTAGTTCAGAAGGTAGCATCTCACACACTCAGTATTGCCAGCTTACAGAGTTTTTTGAAGAAAAAGAGGTTTTCATTTATTTAAGGAGATTCTAGATAGAAAAAGGAGATTTGAAATGTATCCCAGCTGTAGGTATTACATAGTAAACAATCCATTCCTACATTACTCTTTTAAATACTCTCACAGGCTGGGTGGTTGACTCATGAGCTTTGAATACCTGGGCAAAAATGGAGCACTCTGCAGCATTATCGTTCTGGTGAGACATAGAGCCACGGTGCTCAACTGCCATTGTGCTATTTGCATTTCTGACCTTAGACTCCCCACCTCTGCCAGCAGTGAAACACCTGACCATCATGTGTTTAAGGAGGACTTTGGGCAACAGTCTCTCCTGTGCCGAGTAAGTCAAAAGCTCTATTTTTCTACTACATCGAGCCAGAATAACCCTTTGTTGCCATAGGAAAAGCTATCCCTGCCACTGTTTCACATGCCTGCTTCTTCTTATCCCCACATCATTCGTTCCCTTGTACTAAGTCATGCTCCTGTCAGCTGTACAACAAAGGATCTGAAGTGGGTTAAAACACACCATATCAACAAAAAAGAGAAGAAAAGTCATAATAAAAACCCCAGATAAGCTAGTTTCAACCCAGTGTAATGGTCCCAGAACACTTATGGATTTTACAAACCATCCTCACAGCCTTCTTAACCAAATAATAACAATAATGTCTTATGTTAACAGCAAAGCTATGTGTAACAGAGTTGCAATGGGGAAAAATAAAAAAAAAACCAATAACCAAATGTTCCTCTGAACACCCAGGAGTGACCCATCAGCTAACTGGATCTGACATGTGGGATCAGAGACTGGAAAAGAGGCTGCTCTGCATAAATGTGTGTGTTTCAGCCCCAGCTGGGAGGCAGAGGGAGCGAAGAGTCTGGTTTCCCTGTGTCAGACCTGATGGGCCTGCTGAGAAATGCTTTGCTCCCAGGCAAAGTGCTGGAAGCGTTCTATCAATTTTATTGAATTGATTTTAAAGGTATTCGTGTTATAATCTCTTTCTCTGTGCTGCAAGGCAATTCATTCTACGGTTAATTGTGGGCATAGCTGAATAGTTTACATTAGGACTATAGTAATAGTAGGGCGAAGGTTTGTTAAAGAATAGTGTAGCTGCTAGAAATTGAAGGTGCCTTACTGTAAATACTGGAGGCACAAAATGTCCCCAGGCATAACATTTGATGAACCAGACAAATTCTTAGTCACATAAGTCTGCAGCATTCTTTCATGTAGCAGAAAAAGTTACTTTAGAAATCTGAACAAATATAAGATAAGAAGTCCTCACCCATTGTTTTGGCTTTTCTATTCCAGATTGAAAGGCTGAATTGCTAGAATGAGATCCTACAAGTTTTGTATTTGGCTTGTGGCAGAGTCTGCCTTTGCCAAACATAAACACATCAAGCTCTCTGTGAAGACTTCCTCACAGCTTTGGCAGAAAAGAAAAGACGAGTCTGAGCTGGAGGTGAGGGAAGTACATGGTTATTGCATATAATGACAGAAGCAGTCCAGGAAGGCTGTGTTAATTACAAAGATTTTGTCTCCCCTCCCTATGCAATCTGAATTACATTAGGTCTTCTCCAACCCCTGAACAGCCAAACCCTGTAAAGGAAAGAAGATGTCAAGCACAGACATTAACTTTGCAAACAGCTGCAATGATTGAAGAAGTTGTTAACCCATAAGCATTTCTTGCAGCCTCTCTTCTGGGGATACTTGCTTCCCAAGCCTTTCTGCTGAACAGATGGGATCACAAAAGCATTCTCTTTGGAGCAGCTAAGGAGGTGATCTGAGTTAATTTGGCTGATTCTGCCTGAATTGGATGAGGAACAATTCACCTCTCATTCCACTAGAGCTGAAAAACCCGTGAGCTCCAGCTGGTGCATCCGCTCAGGTCTGCGGCTCCAGCTAGCTCTGCAGGGGCAGGTCAGCTCTGGGCTTCAAAGTGCAGTCCACAAATTACCCTAGGACATTAGCAAAGCAGAGTTAAACCCTGATTTTGTTAATCAGAGATCATTATCTTAGTTCAAACACTGCACTGAGAAAGGTCATCATTTAACTGCTAACATTTTTGTCCTTTGGGTCTGTCCCTTGAGTTCCTGTTTCATACATACAATTACTTTTCATATATATAACTGGTTTTGAATCTCCCTCTGAATGACAGAGGATATTGCCTTCCTCTTAGACTATCAGTCTTATTAAAATTAGCTCATCTTAAAAACATCAACACTTACATGAAAAATATGTTTTTAATATAACTGTCATTGCTTACTGCAGTGAATTAAAACACTTAGCTAATGAAAGCATATCCGAGACTACCAGACTAGTAAGTATAGTGTAGAATTACTTAAACCTCTGGAAGCATCTTAAACCATTAAAAGCTACACTTCGTTCCAAAGCATTATTCTGCTTGGATTTTTCACTGGTCTACAGTTGAGTGTACTGACCTGTAGGTAATGCCTCTTCATACCTAAAACCTGTCTACATATTTTTTAAGCATAGTTAACTTTAAGTAGCCTTATAATAAATAAGGGCTACAAAATTCTTCATGAAAAGAATAAAACATATTTCATTCATATAAAAAGATATAAGCTTGGCTTTTCTTCCTTTTGTGTTCGTACTGATGATGAAAGGGACTTCAGCCAGGACTTAGGGTGTTTTACTAGATAAGCAAACGTATTTCTGTTTGCAGCTGTGCTAAGCAGAACAGTGCCATCTAGTCGCCTGTGAGCCAGCGATTCCTGGTGCAGTTGTGTGACTTGTCTGAGAGTGGGCTGCAGTTCCCCACAAGGTTAGTTCATTGCTGTTATGACTTGGTTTTATGGAAGACTACTCTTAAACTGCTGTTCTTTCAGCAGTGGTCAGGTTGTTTCAGACTAACTTTTCTTCGCACTGTTTGTTGAACACCCTGACCACAAAGGAAACAGAGCTGAAAAACTATTCACAGAGTTTTGAAGGGGTGACTGTGGTTATAATAAAGCATCATCATGAACCTGCCACCCTGATAACACAAAATAGATTTGCTCCTATTAGCTTATGTAAAATCCCATTATATTTCCTCACCTTATGGATAAATTGCATTCCTTTAGTTAGGAGAGAGCAGTCCTGCACAAAACAATGTATTATCCCTGTACAGAAATTAAGAATCCATTACTTAGGAAAGCCTTAAGACTAAGGCAGTTCTCCCACTGCGTGACGTAACTGCTTTTCAGTTTCATTTGCTTACTCTATCTTATTTCTTTGTCTTGTAGATTTAATTAAGTCATCCAATATTGAATTTGATGAATATTTTAATGGACCTTTCCTGAGTAAGTTTTCCAGAGTACTAAGTGAATCTGAACAGGTAACTTTAAAAGGTTGGAGTAGAGGCATCTGTGAAAAAGCCCAAAAGCTGGAATCACTCATGTTGACATGTGACCTATTTTTAGAAGGCGTAATACATAATAACAAGACTTTATATATAGTTTGTGGTGAGGAAGAGATTCTGTGATTAAGTGACAACACTTCATTTTTCCTCAGCTAAAGATGTACATGGAAGGAAATAAGTGGTCCTTGCATACTGTAAAACCATATTCAGACCAGAGCCATGTTATGCAGATTAAAACGAAACCTACAATGCACAGACTGATTCCTGCTCTCCTTTGATCTGGTTTAAGTTCAGAGAGTCTACTGGAACCATTAAATTCAGCAACAAATGAATTAGGACTCAGATCTTGAAACATTTATATTACTTCCATCACCATGGTGCACAGGAGCCTGGTTCAGACCTGCTTATCCCAACAAACAGAGCACATTAAAGGTGGCCTCTCAAGTATGACATAAGAAACAGCAGATTTGACACGATGCAGGGCAGTGGCAACAGCCAACGCTGCCCACTGTTGCTGGAGATGTCCATCAGGACTTTTGTGTGAGTCTTGTGGGGAGACAACCCAAAGGTGCCTGCTTGAAAATTTAGCAAGTGCATGGTGGAAGCTGGTGTTATGGAGAAACAAAGCTGTGAGTTAACTCCTGACACTGAATAAGAGGTTCAGGTGGAATAGGCAGAGGCTGGGAGGAATTCAGGACACATGGTGCGTAGCTGGAGAGCAGCAAAAGGAGAGTTTGTGGAGAGACAGAGAGGAAAGGGATGCTGCTGTAGCCACAAGCCAGGAAGGTGCTCCTTGAATAACAATTTTGATAGGTACAACTGGGCAAGAAGACACATGTCAAAATCAGCATAAAATATGTCACATCAATCAAATATTGAGGTCATAAGAATCTGACCAAATATTTAGCTACAGGATAGTAAGAAAGATCATAATTTAGAAATATTATTTAGAAAAACTGTTGGCATTTCAGAGTTCTTGCCAAAGGTGCTGGCTGTGCTATGGGCTTGACTGAGAGGTAAGATGGAGGTGGTTTCCATGGTGATGACCAAAGGTGGAGGAGACATAAACACAGACAGGACCAACTACCACATTAGCAAACTAAAGGGCAGGCAAAGCAGGAGGGGATCGAGAGCTGATGAGAAGTCATTAAGTCTCACAGATTTAAAGTCATAGAGAGGTTGAACAGAAAAAGTTGATGAGCCCAGGATGGGCAGCCACACTGAGAAGATGCAGGAGACTGAGGACAACCCCATAATGAGGAGGTCAGAGCAGAGCAGTGCTTCCTGAGAATGAAGGCAACTGTGTGGCCCCCACAGCAGCTGGGAAAATTGTAGTCAAAACTGTGGGTTAAGTGAGGAGCTGAAGGTAAAGCAATGAGCATGGAGGAGTCAAATGAGCCATCGAAAGCCCTGTAATCACCATCACCCAGGGTGAATTTGTCAGATTTTTAAAGGGAGTGCAAAACAATATCAAGACTGGGGTAAGCTCCTGAAGTTCAGCAAGGGGTGTAGACTGGTACTTAATTAAAACAGGGAGAACTTTAATGAACCAGCTGACAATCTGTGGTATTCCTTCTAATGGACTGGTAGACATGGTGGGAAGGTCCCTGGGTATCAGCTAATTGTTCGCAGGCAGATAGGGCAGAACACTTAACCGTGGGAAGAAGATGCCTGGGAGTGCGGCATCTAGGTGGGTGAGGTCACGCACATTTCTGCTCACGTAGAGACACTACGGTAGAAAGAATAGAAAGGATTTTAAAAGAAGTTTCCACTTAGACTCTAGAGAGACTGAAACACTCTCCATACATGCATGAAGCTCATCTCTGAAGGCCTCAGATACGGAAGCAAACAGAATGGCAGCCCTGCACTTGGTGCAGAACTGATGGGTGGATAACCGCCATTGACTGCAATAGGGCTTTCTTGGCCGAAGAGCTTTGTGGGCGATAAAAATGCAAATTTCCTAGAAGTTGTTTTTTCCTGTGTGTCTCCAGAAGGTGAGAGCTTCTTTAAGATTAAGTGGAAAGGGTAAAAAGAAATAAAATCTGCCTTAGTCTTTGTAAAGACCATGTGATAACTAAAAAGCTATGTCTCTCCTGGGCGTGACAGGGAAACAGACAATAGTAATAGCAGTAGTAATGACAAAGTATGGGTAGACTAGTTGTATAAATGTATCTATCCAGCTATGTGTAATATATGAATCTTGAGATTATGCAGTCCTATGCTTATAAGGGACCAACTCATCAGCTACTGCAATTCTATTAACATCCATCAAGCAACATGTAATTATATGCAGAGTGTATTACTCTTGTGCTTAGTTTTTTATTGCTCATTTTGAGGTGAGGAATCTGGTCTTCTTAGCAGGGACTCTCATTCCATTCAGGAAAACAGGTAAAGAATGGCACTGATAAGTCACTGATATTAATGGAAACTGCCTGTGTGGATTCCCCATTCATAAAATACTTCCATAGCACCAACTCTTTAACTCAGTGGTATTTGCTGTGTAATCCATTATATTGTGGGATCTCAAAGTATGTTTTGTTAGCAAAAGTGCACAGAATTATTCTAAATCATAACAACACAGATATGTTACAGCTGTAATTTTGTTTTGCATTTAGACAGAAGTTCATTTGTTTTACCTTGGGTGTCTTACACGGGGGGAAAAACTATTAAAAATGGTATTTTCAAATATATGTTTTTCCTGGTATGTTTTCTTTGCAGATGGTGAAATGATTTCTCGCAAAGATTTAGTAGCAGCTAAAGGTTAAAAAAATTCTTAGTGCTGAGATGAGCCAAGCATAATCAAAAGTCAGGAGGCGTGGCAAAAGATCTGAGCCTTAGCAGCTGTGTGTGTACTGTAAGGCTGTAGTATGGTAGCTATGCCTAGTCTGGCCGCCTGCAGACTTTACATCAGGGCAAGCCTGATCCGCATCATTCTTCTGTGCATCCTGGTTTTCTCGGAAAGGAAAGAGAGTGGCCAGGCAGGGCTCTCCAGTGGGTCCCTCGGTCTTGACATCTAGGTACCTGTGTAACAGGGACCTCTGTGGGTGTGCAGTTCATGGTGGAGACATGTTCAGCAAGACTTTACATTGGCCAATAACCTGTCAACATTACTTCATCTTACAAACCTGTGGTCTTACGTCTAATTAGGTAATACTTCTTGTTATGCTCAGTAAAAGTCTGGTCTTTTGGTCAGACTATTTCTGTGATATTCTTTATTGCTTCGTTTTCTTGTTGCCCTATGATTTATGGTCATGATCTTACTAGTTATAGTGAGTTCAAATGGAAAACTCTAAGGACCACAGAGGCGATACTAGAAAAAGTACTAAAAATTTAATGAATAGCCATGTTCTGTACTGAATCAGTGCCCTGGCATGGGCTTGCCTCCTGGAAATGCTTCCTTTTCAATTATAGATTAAGTTAAAGAGGAGCTGTACAAACCTTCCCTGATTTAGCCTGAAAGAATGTGTATACCTTTGATTTCAGATATGCAGACTTAAAGGTGAGGGATGATCTTGCACTAAGAAACAGGGCTGAAGCAGGCAGACCTGGTTTCATTTCCTGCCTGTGCCACAGACTTCCTATGTAACCCAAGATAAGCTACTAAACTCTGTTCATTATTTCATGCTCTGTAAAACTGGGATAATAATGCTTCCTTTCCCTTTGTATGCTCTTATTCTTGCCTAATAAAATATTATGCTTTCTTGCTAAATGTAGCTGGTGTTGCATTTGTGTATTAAATAAACAAGCACATGAATACAGAACTACCTTTTCAAGACTTCATATCTATGCATATTCAGGACTCACTCATAAATATAAATTGGCCTTGAATGTGAGTATTTGCAGAACCTGTCTGCCTGTTCAGCTGGTTGCAGGTATATTCAGGTCTGGGTACTGATCTAGAGTTGTTTCCAACTGGACTTGATAAATAACATACCGGTTTTCAGGACCTAATAGTTCAATCGGAAGTAAGGTAGCTTTTTCTTTATTTAATGTTCATTATCAAGTAATGAGGAAGGTTCATTTCACCATATACCTCTATGACTTAGATTATTTGCCTGAAATGTTATATTTGGTTAGAATCCTTAGAATATAGTTTATCCAGATTTCTGGTGCATTACACTGGAGAGCCAGTAACTTTGGAAATCGAGAGATTATTTCTCTCTCTGCATCCTTGGAAACTCTAGATTAGTTAATAACATTTTAATGTAACTAACAATCAACTGGGAATTGTTCACTAGTATTTTCATGACAAACCATACCTGCTGTGAATGGCCAGACTGCACTTTACGATTTTTCTCAGGCAATTCCCTTACAGCCTTAGAACGCTAAGAGTTGTTCCGGCAGAGTAAAATGTTTATGCCCAACATTGATGTAAAGCTCATTAAAATGATCACTATTAGTTAATGAACAGAAATACATTTGGATCCAAGGCTGATAATGTGACTGAGTTGAGGGCCGATGTAGAGTTATTTACATCTCTTTACAAAAAGCATCAGAAGTGAAGATTTTTATCATGTGTCCTGACTAACTAAAATTTGAGTAAATATAAATACTCTCCCCAAAATCTCTCTGTAGTCTCAGTACCTATGACTTTACTGTTTATGTGCTTTAATCCCCAACAGCCGTGTAGGTGTTAATTTGTACATAAACCAATGCTGTATTCTGGTTTGGATTTGGCTGTAGATAGAGGGATTGATCTCTGACACAGAAGTGTTGCCAGTAGGTAAATGACACCTGTCAGCTGTGCCACTGCCTTGTGCCAAATAGTAGGAGAGAAGCAATGCTGTGTAACCCCACTGCCCTATTAACACTGTAGTTTTATTTCGGAGAAAAAAGGTGCTAGTTGTATCTGCTCATTAAAGCAATGAAAATTTTTCCTAGAGTTAGGACTGCAGAAATATTGTCCTTAAAAAAAAAAATAGTATTCTATTGGTTTGTTATGCTTGGACCTGATCTGTTGGTGGCATATGCTAAAAATAAAAATGTCCAAGTTTCTCAGCACTTGAGTCTAAGAAATTAAGTCTATAGCTGTTGGTCTTCTGCATATCTTGCCCTTAAGATTTATATATTAGACTTTTATAATTTTACTTGCTTACACGTTTTAAGGCTTTGTTAATACCTACCTTCTTTGTTTGGCACATATCAAGTAGCACTTAGTGTCGTGGAGGATACTAGTATAACTTAGTTCAAAATGCTTACTGTGTACTATAAATGGTGTTAAACATTCCCTAAATCCAAAGCGCAGACTGCATCTTGTTGTCTGACATGCAGCAGAACTGCAATTTCATTTGCTTCAGATCAACATAACTTTTTATTGTATTTTGCTGTGAAAACCATAGCCTCTGTCCTATTCTTCATCCCATTTAGAAACTTAGCCAGTCCATGAAAACTGCCGGTATAGGTTTAGAAACTGTTGCTTTCAGTTTCCTGTAGTGCAAGTAACCTCCCTGAACTGCAGGGACCTCCAGCAGCAGAACTGTGGTAGGGAGGAGGCAAAGGGTGCAAGGTCATCTCTAAGACACTACAAGAAGCTCACATTACTCTTGATGAAAAAAGGCACCAGACTAAGGTAACGAGGTTGTATCATGGCAGCTTTTGGATCAGTTTGACTCCGTGCAATTGTTTATGAGGGGGAGCAGTTATGACATCATCTAGTCAAAATGGTGATTATCAGAAGCGTGAAAAGAACCAGTGTTGGGGAGACACCTTCAGCCAGACAGCCAATAAATCAAAACAACAAAGGAGTCTTTTCTGTGCAAGTCACAGCCTCGTCTCGTCTCCCTCAAACCATATCATAAGAGAATAATTCTGATTTTTTTTTAATATTATAACACATATATAGAAAACATAGCAATGAAATAACAAAGGAAGTCCCCAAGCAGTTCTGTTATCAAAATTAAAACCATCTTCTATATGAGACTATTTTTTCTGAAAGTTTTTTGCGAGGTTCTGGTAAGTATTCCTCCCTGTGTATAAAACAAAAGCATATCTTTCTGTAGAAAGTGAGTGACTGCCTGGACTATTCCTCCTAACTCTGTATCTGCACTACTCCATCTAAGTCCGATTCAGCATTTAGAGCCTGCCCATTTTGAAGTTATTCATGGTAGCTGTACGCTGAATGAGGAATTTGCATTACATTATCAGAAGTGCTATTTGGCTTTGCTTTGATGTCCTTTCTGGTAGCCTTACCATCTGCAGGTGTAAAAAAGTAACACCTATTCAATGAATTCAGAAAAAGGACAGTTTATGGAGGCATCCACACAGAACATTACAGAAACTATCTGGTAGCCTGGAATATTAAAAAGAACATCAAGAGATAAAATACTGATCTTATTCAAAACTCTTACAGCACTGAAAACCAGACAATAGTACTCAGGATTTAGGAAAAAGGTTGATATTTCTGACAAAGGGAGAGGTCAAGGGCAGACTTGTCATTAAAAATGCTAAAAGTCTGGAGCAACTCCACTGAAATCAGGGGAGTTTCTTTGAGTTCACACTGATGAAAGTGAAATTAGAAATTAGTCTTCAGTCTCTAAATTTTTTAAGTAGTCCAGTAAATGGATGCCTGTACCCTTCTTTACCAGAGGGGTTTCTATTTAGGTCACATTTCATTTCTTCATCACTCAGGTTCTTGGAGAGACAGAGCTTTATCTCCTGCTATCTGTTGATTCACTTTGCTAGAAATGAATGTTTAGCCTTTACTTGCCCATCAATCTAGTATCCTTGGACACATCTGTTTTATGCATTTGAATTCCTTATGCCTGTGTGTGCTCACATATTAAAACTCGATACTCTAGTATAAATCTGTAAACAGTCACCATACAGACTTCTAAGACTGGTTGCATTGCTTTTTGTCCTTTAGTTTTTAGTACTATTTAATCCAATGACACTCACTGTTACAAATTTTCACTGTATGAAAGCCTTTGCTGCACAGATTCATTACATATGGACAGGCATGGGTCTCCATTTATCATGGTGAAGCAGGTCAAATGAATCAGTATGTAGTTAAATGTTTCATAATAGGGTTTATGTTAAGCAGGACAAACTGTGTTGACTGAGTTTTGTTATGCTAAAGCCTTGGATCATGTAACTGGCTAATAACATCATTATTTTGGTTTTGTGGAATAGCTCAATTAAATGGAATAAAACTGCAGTCCAAGGAAGGCTGTAATTCCTCTTCCACTGATTTTTACCACTACTTTCTGTAACAGGTAGTAGTATGACAATTTTTTATTGCGGGACTCAAAAAGGCACAGAGATCAGGCAACATGCATTGTTCAGGGATCTTCCTCGTCTCTGCCAGAGCCCTTATGATTCTCACCATTCCTGGTTTTATTTGTCTCAGCCTTGAAACATTCAGTTTCCAGCTTAGGATCAGGGTATAGAAAGAACTTAGCGGTTTGCTTTTTAAGATGCTGGTCCCCTTTGTGTTGGCTGATCTGTATCACTGTTGGCAGTAGGCATGGTGATAAAAAATAGAGGGCATGATTCATTTCACACTCATGCCACTGTAAAAGGCAGCCAAAATAAATGGAGTTAGACTGATACAAGACTCAGACCTGTTTCAGAGTCTGGTTGTAATGCTGGGATTAGACCGTGGCTCTTCATTTCCTCACAAAGAAGGGTGGAAATTAAAAATGTTGGCCATGTCTTTTTCCTCCTGCAAAGAGTGTATTTAACAACTGGGGGGAATACTGGCAGGGCAGGAAAGGGTCTGATGGTTATAGTTAGTCACAGGCTCACTCTCAGGCAATGATCACAGAGCCGTTGAGTAACTCTGGTTGGCAGGGACTTGGGAAGTCATCTCGTCCTGTAATGCAGTTGAAGAAAAGCAAAACTCATTTCGGTTGTACTGATCCAGTACCTGCTACTGTCCTGAGTTAATAAAAAAAAAAAAGTATTTAAAAGAGTTATTATTTAAAAGGAAAGGTTGATTTTAATTCTGTCATTTTAATCCAAAATGTTCATCATTTGCAAGTAGGTTTTCTCTGAAAGCTCTGTATATGTGGGTATAAAAATAAGTACTAACAAATCATGGTGACACAGTTAGTGGAAAAAGTTAAAAACAGGAGCAAATTCAGACATTTAATTATTTAAATTTCTAGATGACTGTAGATGATTGTGATAATACCACAGTCTATAAAAGGAAGAGATCCCTAAAGATTTCTCCTGTTTAAAGTTATGCACTTATAATTACCGTATTATGAAATATAATTATGGTACCCTCAGGTTTTTTCCATAGTCTTTACAAGCAACCTGACAAGGAATTGATAAAGTGCAGGAAATAATCCAATAAAACAATTTGTGTTAGTTTTATCTCACAGTATCAATTTAAATACAAAACTATTAAAGTATGATTGTAATACTCTTATAACAAATTATTTTACAAAGAGCTCCTTAAGACTACATATAATAACAAATAAATTTATTCGTTTCCAGGGAATTGATCCTCTAAAGACTGGGAGATCTTACTTTTCATAAAGCTGTCTAGTATAACACCAAATTTTGTTGCTTGGAAATAGTTGTTTCAAAGCTCATCCTTTTTGTATATAAAGTTAGGAGCATTTATTTTCATGCGTATCTCTCAGGTTATCTACACTGAATTTCCTCTGCCATTTTTTCATCCTATCACCTGGGACCATAAGGTGTCTCTGCATCTCATTACAGTGGCAGTTGTCTATGTTACCTTTGTGTCATCATCAGACTTTGTAACCTCATTATTTATCTCCATGATTGTGTCATTATCATTGGGTCATATATGGATCCCATTACAAAAAGATGTGTATGGGATGGTGCAACTTGTGCATATTTAAGGACCTGTATAGGAAAAAAGAACCGTGGTCAACATCTGCAAAAGTGGTGTTCATACTGGTGGATTTGGGGATTAGAAAGCTCCCCTCTCTCTATCTCGTTCCCTTCCCTTGTCCTAGTGTAAAGCTGCACCGGGTCACCTGGATTGAGCTGGCTTTGTACAAACTAAATCACAGTGTGGATCCAGAATTAAAGAGATGAGGGACATATGCATACAGGTGTGGTTCTTGGCTGCAGCTGAACATAATTGCCCATGCTATGCTGATCTGCATAAGACCTTTAAGAGGAAGGCTGTGCTTGAACCTCCTATGGTCCATGTGCTTCTGCAATGAGTGCTAAGTGTCCACAAGCAGATGCTGTGGCCTAAGAGCCACATCTTCCTCTTGAATTCCTCAGCCATTAAAGCCACACTGGTTGTAAGGAAGGGACTTTATTACCTGTAGCAACCCCAAGGATTGGTAAGCAAGTACACATCTGTGGTGTGATGCAGGAGAAAAGATTCACAGAGTGTCTTCTTGTGGGTAATGATACTGGACATGAAAAAAGACAGGAAGAGGACATCTTGGGCGGTGCACAGGCTGTACTAGGGACATCAGTTGATGCAGTAGACTGCCCTTGACAGCTAGAAGACATGCATTGATAAGATGGGGAGAACCATCCAGCACCATCTTATTTCTCTCTGCCCCACACAACCCCTATAGATGGGGGGTAATGGTTTATTCATATGAGACGGCTCCCCATCACGTTTCATTAAATATAATCTCTGCTGCAAAGACTGCTGATGGCTGGTCAGATCACATACTTTACTTTGTGTTCCTTTGTCTATGCCAGTTCCCCAAATACTGTTGTCAGTGGTATAGATACTGTGTGAGTTCATTCAGAAAGCATGCTGGGACCCAGAGTGCTGAACAAGTACCTTGTTAACAACAAGGCAAAACACAGGCTTGCTCCCAGAAACTTGTGTTCATTCTTGCCTTAATCCATCAGAGACTATAAGCATGTGCTTATTTTAAAGAGCGCAAGGTACCTTTGAATTTCAGTCGGACTACTCACATGTTTCCCATTCAGCATAGCTTTAATCATTTTGCTGAATCAGGGCCAGAAGACACTTGCAGGACTGAACCCATAATGCTCAATGTTTTTTTCATTGTTGCTTAGTTGCCCCAGATGTGACAATATCAATTATTGTGCAGTTAAAGGAGAACATTCTCTTTGTTCAACAGTTCAAACTGAAGCATAAGGTGGCCTGCAGGTGGGTCTCCCATGTGAGAAGTGTGTAATTTTGGCAAGCCGGTGTGCCACCTTCTAAGAATGACACCTCTCACCTTCAAAATACAGGGAGATGGCCAAATTACCAGCTGAGCAAAGATCAGGGCTGAGCCACCATCCTTGTCCTGCTGAAAAGATTACTTCATCATTTAAGTGTGTCATGCAAGCTGCTTTAACTATGAGCTAATTTAAATTTCTTATGCTTTGGCTAAGATTAGTTCATATAGTGACATTTAAATTTTATTTGCTCGCAGTAATTTTGTTGTGCAGAATGTTGCAGATAACAGAAATGGCAGATTATGTAAATAGCCATTTATAAACAGCAGCTTTTTCAGTCCATTGTTCTGAGCATCCTACCCAAATTGCCTTGTATGTGTTCCTCATTTTAAATATGTCTGTGACTAGACACTTTGCTTCAACAAAAATTTTTAAGTTTCACCCATCTCCCAAAAAGTACGTCAGTTAAACTAAAAATGCTGTTGAAAACCAGTTATTTCATCAAACAACAAAAATTCCTGCGCAAAGGGCAAAAGATATAAACTAGCCATCTGCTACAAGCAGCAACAACAACACTGAAAAACGTAAGAAAGAAATGATAATACTTGAAGTGAGATTGCTAGACATTTCCCAGAAAGCCATATACATTTCTTTTTCATTACAATATTTGGAAGCCTTTTCTAATTATGGCAGTGAGAGCTTGGGATAGATAGTTAAGCTGAATATTCTTACAAGGCTCAGTGCTAAACTCTGCATCTTTCCACATGTCCCTGGTTCCTGTAAGGACAGTGCTGTCACACAGGTAAGCAGTGCTATTCAGTAGAGGCTTTGTTGGAGTGGGGAAAGCTCTTGCTGCCAAGGACAGGGCTTTGCAAATCCTACTTGAAAGAAGAACCCTTGGAGGAATTGCTAAGTGTCACTTCTGTTTTGCTACTAAAATTCAAAATGAAAAATTAAAAAAAAAGAGAGAAAGGAAAGAAGAGGATGGGTTTGCTGAAAAGGTATGATACAAGCTGAAGGTCAGACAGAAATCCTTAGTGCTAAATATCAGAGGGAAAACACAAAGAAAAGCAGCACTTCCAGTTGTATTCACTGAGGGTAGATAAGAGATTGAATTAAGCCTTTCTTCTCCAGTGGTGGTGAGGGTGGCTTAAGCTGATGTGATTTGTGGGAATGCTTGACAGATGTCTCCCAGCAGCAGCAAGTCACACTAGCCCTGCCAGGCATGAAAGCTGCTTTCCTTCAGGAGCTGCACCCACATTTGTGCCAGCAGGTTGGGTTGCCCGTTGCCCTGAGTTTTTGCAAAACTCTCCATTCTCTGCATTGCTCCTTTCTGTGTCTTCCCTTTCCAGACTGGTGAGTGGTTTTCAGAAATGCCAAGATTCAAATAGGAGCCAGAAGGGAATACTTTGAATGTGAATGGGATGCTGCTGGTCTCCTTAAGGACAATTGATTATATTCAATTTGATTTTGGTTTCTCTGGATCAGGTCTTTCAATGCCTGACCTAGAGGAATCCAAACAAAAAAGATTTGAATGGTCCAGAGAAGCAGCTAAAAAGTGTAGAGGAAAAGTTTGTCATAAATGATATAAAGTATATTTTGCATAAATAAATGATATGAAAAAAAAGACAAGGTTGCATGAAGGATGAACGTACAATTACAGTCATTAAAAAGTCATTTAAACCCAGTGATCACTGATGAATGTATAAATATATGCACAGAAAACAAAATCTTTTAATTACATAACGGTTATTATTAGTAGCTATTATTAATGTACTCCTAAAGTATTTACTATTTTATCAGATTTCAATATTATTTATTAATTACTATCTTAAAAATTAGTATAATGTAAATACGTTTATCCATTTTTTCAAGATAACCTCTGCTATGTGCTTTCATTATAGCTCAGATATAAATAAATGGTTTCTAGCATATCTTATTAAATTTGCATAACTAGTTTTATAAATATGTTATTTTATATTTCTGTTTGAGGTGACAAAATTGTACAAACACTGTTTAATGGCAGATGCAGGACAGCAAAATTCAACTCTGCATAAAACTGTAAAGCTGTATTGTACAGCTGTATACATAAGATAGGCCAACTAGGGAGTCTTCGTATTCTTGGGGAAGAAAAAAAAAAAAGGCTAGGTTGTAATCTGTAAACTGTGACTATCTACTTAACATGGATCTGACAAGCATGACTAAAGAAGAAAGCATGAGTATGAAGAAAGAGGGATGGAAAGAGTTAGCTTGAGAGGCATTCAATTTTATCTGAGATCAATTAAGATAAGGATGCGAATGGAGCACACTTCATAGAGGGTAGCATTTCAACAGCAGCACTAGAAGCTTCCTCCATATTGCATTTATTAGCATGATGACTGGCTTTCTACCATCATAGCTGTGAGTCATGCCTGCTCTAAAGCCGTGATAGCCCCGCAGAATATATCAGTCAAATCCTAGGGCAGCATATGCTCTCAGCATAAACCTCGGGAGCTGTTTGGACACTGCAGTTTTTGCAGACAAAGCACTGGGGGAGGCTGCCAGCCCCACAGTCTGCCGTTCGCACATGGGATAAACATGCAGGAGGGAGGTTGCCATGCAGAGTTTCAGGTTTTCACCTCCGCAGCCAGGGAGAGGATGGTCTTTCTGCCTCAGAGAGGTTAGAAGCTTTAATGGGACTGATACAAGGAAGAGGAGAGGATAGTACTTTTTCACAGAAAATCTGGTCAATCAGATCACAAAGTGGGTCAGCAAGGACTAGTAAAAAGGCACAGTACAGTAAGTGGGATCTTCTCCCTCTTTCTTCCATCAGGAGGGAGGAGATACAAGGATGTTTTAGACACTGTCTAGTTCTCAGACACTGAAATGTATCCTGAGGGACTGAAGAGAAAGACGAACTCCCTGAAGAAGGAGGGTTCAGGAGTGGTAGCTGGTGACAAAGAAAAAAAGATACATTTTGGAGTGAAACGGAGGGATGGAATAACAAGGCTCATGTGCTGTGCCTGCAGCTTTTGTGCTGTCCACTATCTGGACTGCCCCACATCACTGGGAGGACAACGTGCATCCTGTTTTGGAGGGGAACATGTAAGCAAGTGTATGTACCTGCTTTGGACTTTTTTAGAGCAACCCAAGGAGCTAAACTGGTGACAGTGTGACTGGGAGGCTTGTTGATAACTGTGTTGAAGTTATCAACTAGTACCCATTACAGACAAAAGATGGCTTTGACTTTGAGATATTAGGGTAATAACTGGCTCCCAGTTTTGACCTCATAGGCCCCCACTTTCCTAATAATCACTTCCAAGAAGATATTTATCACATAATTTCAGAAAGATATAGAGTTCGTGATGAATTGTACTCATTGAAATATATCTCCCCCATGACGCTATTTCCCATTGCCATTTTCAGAAAAGTAGAAAACAAAGATCAATAAATGTTAAAAAATAAACAGAAATACTTTAACTATCATAATTTCTTTTAAAACTTTTCAAAACTTGTCTAGTCTGGGATGAGTTATTATGTGTAAATTGCATAATATTTTCACTCTTTTGATAGAAAGGAGAAGAAAAGGACTGAAGGTGAAAGCTGTATTCAATACCAGAAACATATAGAAATGCCTATAGAAATGCTTATTCAATATTAACTTTGGAGAGGATATCCACATTCTACATTCAGTCCTGGGATTTTGTTAGACTGTTAAATAATTAATTGCATATATATACCTTTAAGAGGACTTCTGCAATCAAAACCTCTGTAGCTCCATTCAAGCATACCTATTGTCTCTTCAAAACTTGTTTGTTTTTCCTCCCTGAGGTTAAGTACAAAATTGGATCCAGCTTTTCTGAAGCACTGCAGAAAATCTCTTTCCCAGCTTACCTCAGAACTTCTTTTCTCCCTCCCTCCCTTCCCAAATCTGTTTCAGACAGTGTTTTTTTTTCATCTTCTCAACGATGGAGACACAAAAGCTCAATTTTGGGACCTAAATTAGAAGTTTGTAGTCTAGGTGTCTCACTTGCCAAGAGAAAACAGCAGAGGACTCCAAAGGGTAATGCAAATCTCTAAATAAGGTTGTAAATTAATTGGTTAACCTAATTAGTTAACCTAAATCTAAGTTGGTTCTGTAAGTGCTCTACCCTGGTGACTCTCTGACTTGTGGCTGAATGCAAAATTGCATGAAGGCTTATGGAGCAAACTTTCAACTACTTCATTCTTTTTGATGCTTGTAATTTACAGTTTACAGGCAGGTTTCTATTCATGTGGTGCACAATAGGAGGTATATGAAAAATAAATGGAAGCATAATGCAATCCAGGACTTTAAAAGTCCCTTTTGATCAGAACTAAAATGAGTAAAATATTTAAATATTATCACTAATTCCCTTTCTGTTGTCTGCGTCACTTTATCCATTTCGTTTTCACCAAAATGAATAGTTTTCTGTTTCCTAAGTCTATTGCTATGTTGTTATTTAATGAAAAGATGAGAACTGGGCTGGAGCATCAGAGTACTTATAAGGTAGGATGGGTCATTAGTGAAATAATTGTCCTGATAATTTGCAACACCTTCTTTTGTAGTCTACGTACATCACTAACTTAACTAAGCTTGGTCAACTTTATTCAGGAAGTTACATATTTTCAACTGTAGAGAGACACAGCGATTAAGTAAACTAACCACTCAACTTAGTAGAGCCAGTAATTTTTGCACTGAGTCCATTATTTCCTATTTAAGCTACAGTGTGTCTTTTGGAAAGGCAATTCTGATGTAAAGATTTCAAATAAAGGAAAATCCACTGCAGTACCTTCATATGCTATATCACTGGTTAAACAGAAAGTCTTTCTCACCACAATGATTTTTTTATTTTCTAAACCAGAATGTATCTTGTCCCTCAGAAAGTATAATTTAATGATTACTGGGGGAAACCTGCATTTCCTTTCAGTTGATTGTGTATACTTTATTTCCAAAGTTAGGCTTACTTAACCCCCCCCCCCCACATACAGAGTATATAATTCCAACCAATTGCCAGCCATTGCTATTCTAGTTAATTCTGATATTATTTAAGTAAACCTGTCGCTCCTACGCTGTATTATTGTAATAGATCACCAGCATGAGTGACTGGTGTCAGTTCCCAGGATGGAGTAGTGTCATACGTTTTAGTAAAAAGAAAAAAATTGAAGGAGAAGTTAGTCAAGAGTTTGGGGCCAATATCAATTAGCTGTATAGACCTATAATAATTCCTTCAAAACTAAAAACCCTTTCAAAGCAGTAAATGTTGCCTGGAGCAGCCTGAGCTCTGAGCCTGCTCTCCTGTTCTGCGCTAACACTGGACAGCTTCCCACCACTGCAGATGGGATGAGGAAGGGTGTTCTGTCCCCCTGTGCACGGTGAACTGGTGTTTTTCAGCAGATTATGAAACTCTAGCATAAGTGCCACTTACTGATAAGGCACCGTGGCTCACCACGGTTACCCTCTGAGCACATGGCCCAAGACCAGTCACTGGGACACAGATGTCACCTGCACAACCCCATTATGTACAGTGGATGCTGGAAGTCACAATCTGTCAGGTATGCAAAAAAGCAGCTGTCATCCTTGATGACTATTAGGAATAATTGCCAAGGTTTCTCATTCTTTCTACACACAGGCTGTTAAGCTCCCTATTCTTTCAAGTAACCATTGAAGAAATGACACGGTGGCAATGCCTTGCCTCTGTGAACCAAAACAGGAGTCTGTATGCCCAGTCCATCTTAGTTCTGGAACTTGAGCTCTATTCTTTCCAGAATAGGTTTCACTAAAATTTATTTTCTGCTAGTTGAATTCAGTGACAAATTTTACTGATGCATGAAACAATGTGAACTTATATCTCTTCTAGTTTATCTATATGGTCTATCAGGCTGTCTATTAAAGCTATTTGCTTTTAAGGTCCCTGTCACCACAGTGTTGTCAGAAGAGAAACTGAGGGCAGAATTTATTTTACTATTGGGGTCTTAGCTAACATAGGGTAATGCGGAAGCCATGCTAGAACCCCACTGCTGTTCCCTGAAATGTGCTGGTTTTTTATTGCTGACTAAAGGAATGACAATTTCCTCCTGTCTCCTGAGTAAGCAGATGGGACTCTGAATACTGAAAGGAGTGGATTACTTTGATTTAAAAGAGACTTCAGTGAATAAAAAGGTATTACAGCACAGCTTCATGGAACTCCAAGCTGAAAGGAGAGGGAGAATATGCTTGTCGTATGAGAATTTCTGAGTTATACGACTCCTTAGGCAGTGCTAATAAGGAGGAAAATGGGTAGAGTTCCCTTTTGTGGATCTTTTTCAGAATAAGAAATGCAAAGGCAATGCAGCACATCCCTCATGGCAAAGCCTCAGTGGTAGTTACACAGTTAGGGAGAGAAATGCTGTTTGCAACGCTGAGTTATCTCATCTAGTTTAACCTCACAGTATCTGCTGGTGTGAGTGTTTTATTACAGCTGTTAAGACTACAAGAACTTCCTTTCTCCCCAGCCTCATAATTGTTTGAGAGAGATTTGGTGGGAAGAAATATGAACTGAAACAATCTTGTTTTCATGCTTCTCACTTGACACAAGTGCTGTTGCATAAGGTCTCTGGTTGGTGGAAAGATTGCCACCATTTTTAAACAGCTGGTATTGTCTTCAGTATCAGAGGGTAAGGGTTTTTCTCTCTCACTGCAGTAATATTTGAATTAATTTGCCACAGAAGGTAGTAATCCAGGAAGCCTCCCTACTTTCTGATATTGTCTTCAATATCCGTCCTCAGGCGTCTCTTTTGTGATAATCTATGTAGGAGGTCAGCTGGCTGTTCTTGCTGTGGTTTAACAGAGGAAAAAGCAGCATCTGGGCTTTTCTGCTGGGGTATGCTGTGGTGAGTCCTGACACACAGGTCCCATCAACAACCTCGCAAGGCTGCCCATCAGATCCCCATACAACTAAGCTGGGGAGCAGTTAGTCTCCTTGGGGACTGCATGCCCAGGCTCCTCGTTGGATGATATTCAGGCAGGAGCACACCCAGGTCTCACTCTGGTATGGAGCTGGGACACGTCTGGTGTGTGCCAGGAGCTCTTGGCTTTCCTGCTCTGCATGCAGTCAAGATACCAGTGATCAAATGAGAAATGCATTTGTCCTTTAGAAGACAAGAAAAACTGAGAGGATTTTGTGTGTGTGCTTCTCTATCCTATTTTTCTTTTAAACTTTTCTTTTAAATGATTAATTTATATTGTATAACATGACTCATTCACTTCTTTAGTGCAAGGTTGGACCATCTGATTATCAAGCTTGCTGCTATGTGGGACTCTGGTTCCCTGAGGGTCTTCATCTGCCAATAATCTTAATTGCAGTTTGGTGTAATTGACATGTTATCTATTTCCTCTCCTTCTTTCCACTTAGAAAATTCAAAATGCTGACAAGCTAGCTCTAATATTTGAGGAATGTGATAATTAAGGAGGAATTGGCAACCACTTCATCGTCAAACTATGTTTTGTTTTTAATTAAAACTGCATTTAGGCTTTTGATAACTATAAAAATAAATCTTAGTCATAACCAGACCTAAAGCTATGGCCCCCAATTTACAGCTGGTAAAAATGGATGTCAACAGAAGGTAGCTTTTCTCTGTTGATTTACATCAATCACCTGAAAACGGGATTTGCTGGTCTTTTCTCAGAACTTTCTGGAAAATTATGTCCTTCCTCAAAGACTCCAAAGGACTAAAAGATGACCCATTAGATACACTTTGGCCTTGGTGTTGCAGTTTATTCATATTCTATAGAAATAGTTATATTTCAACTCTTACAATCTAAAATTGATAAACATAGTTTAGCTCTAATCTACATATGGCTTAACAAAAAAAAGCATTTAAAAGGGGGACAAAATCCAGAACAAAATCATTAATTATTAATGCTTATAATTATACCAGTGAAGTTGCGTGTTGATACAGTTTTGGCAAATACTAATTTCTAAAGTTCTGTCTAGTATTATAAATTTTGTATGGCTGCATTTTTGGTGAAAAAAATTAAAGTGGTTGGTAGTCGTCCTTCACAAATATGTAGAAGGGAGTAGTACAAATTCTGATGGCACTTTGGAACACCATGAAATAGATCCTTCCCCATCTTGGAAAGTTTGTAGGAGAAGAGTCCTTTTCTTTTCCCCCAAAAGTCCCTATCCAGCAGGTTCTGTCCTGGCTACTTTATGAGCTAGGCTGAGCAGCTGTCTGGCCCTGACAGTATTTCTAAGGATTTGGGGGCACAAGGTAAAGCAATAATAGAACATTTGGGTTTAGTTATTGTGCTGAACCAGCAGCTTTTGAGACACAGGCCGGGACATGTCCCTCTCCAAGGTACCCCTGCTCTAATCCTCCTACCCTTTTTGTGGCAAATGTCACCCCTGGTAAACCTTCTTTCACAGTTAAATATTTATGCTGTTTCTAAACTCTGTAGTCTAGAAGCAAAGGTGAACAACACCTCATTCTTCTGTGAGTTTTAGTTGATCTATCTCTTAAATTAATGACATCTTGGTTGTGCCAGCCTCTGCTCAGTTGAACTTTCGTGCCAATCATTTGGAACAGCTCGCTGGCTATTGATTTATTGCTCCTCTTTGCTTCACTGTCAATTCACACAAACTAGCATCGAAGATACAGTCCAAAGAATTACACTTTGAAATTGCATGGTAGGGATTTTTACAAAGCCAAACAAAAGGAAGAGGTGCTTCACTCCATGCCTAGTTAGACCAGAACTCCTTGCTCTGGGATGCTGTGGAAGTTTGACACAGATTCAAGGTGAGACTGTGTTGGTTCATGGAAGAAAAGTACAGTAGCAGTTATTAAACATAGAGAAGTTGCCTTTAGTGAACTAGAGGAAATCTCCATTTCCTCCAATGACGCTTCGGAGGATATTTGCTTATTCTGCATTATACTTTTTCCTAGGCTTCTGCTTTCAGACACTCTTGCAGGTTCCCTGAGCCCTGGTCATTTCCCATGGAGTTAGCAATACTCCAGCAAAAAATAAGGAATAAGACTGGGAATGATCAGGGAAATAATATTTCAGTAAAGGGTTTTTTACAAGGAGGATGAAAGCTCCCAAAGAATTCTGGGGAAAAAAAACATCTTGGAAAAAGCACCTGCAGAGGGATGCAGCCATGGAAGAAAAGCTTACATGCAGTCTACTCCAGATGGACAAACTTGCAGCAAAGCCTGCAAGCTGAGGCTCAGTGGTCATGATTGGCCTAGGGCGAGCTTACATGGTTTCCCCTCAAATGGAAGAGAGATGAATACAGCATCCAGCATCAGTATCAGTCTTTCAAGAGCACACTGAACATCTTGCACAGGACTGGTGCAGGTTATTCTCTCTGTCGTCATAAAACCATCCATTAAGCATGCTGTGAAGAAGTCATGGTAGATCACTGCACCAAACTAATGTTCAGTTTTTATGTGGTAATTCACACTAATGTTACTGCAACAGGTAAAATCCCACAGAGGTCTGAAGGAGAGGAATGCAAATGAAGAATACACAGGTGGGGGGGTGGGGGGGAGGAGGGGAATAAAGAGGGAGCCGGTTTAACAGCAGCCAAATTCTGACATTACTCTGAGAAGGGATGGGCTTTGCTTCTTTTCTGAGAAGGGAGGGTTGCTTTTCTCCACAGGGCAGTAGAGAAGAGAAGTATTTTTAGAGGATATTAAGGAAATTGCAAGCTTGTGCTTAAGGGAGGCTTAAGTTTAATCCATAAGCATGCCTTCTTATCACAGAAAGGAATGGTTGGGGGTGAGAAAAGGGATCTGTACTGCCTCACGGTGGTTCATGTAGTAGAGGGGCTTGTGTGTGTGTGCACGTGTTTACGTGTATTGCTTACGTACTGTGACTGTATATACATACATAAAAATAGATATATGCTTGTATATGCATTGTATTGCAATTCATATAGAAAATGAAGTGGCATGAGAAAATATCCAAGATGGACTGGATCTGAGATGAAGCTTAGTGGCTTGTCTCTGACAGGGGCTATGCAACAGTCTTGAAAGGAAAGCCAAGGCACTCAGCCACTGGCAGGAAGATCGTATTCCCTCCATCATGCAAAGGCTTGCCCAATCTGCTGAAAAATAGAGACTGGATAAACCTTCAGGGATAGAGTTTAACATGCTTTCTTACATTTTTTTTTTTGTGATGACATTCCTGAGTATTACTGCAAATAATGCTTCCTTTGTCTTTAAATGCTTTGTCCTGCAGTCTGATTCAGAGATGCTTTCAGTGCAGTGCTTGATGAGGCTGGCAAAATGAGAATAACCAGTCCTTGATAAGGGAGGGTCAGAGAGCCAGGGCATGGCTGTCTTTTAAAATGGGAAAATTCTTGCTAGTTTCTACAGATGAAAAACACAGGCTCTGTAACCATAGAAACATGATGGGCCAAGGATAATGCTGAACTTCTGATGAATTTCTTTTGTTTAGAAAAAAACATTGTTTGAAGGAAGAGTTATAGTATAGATACGGTGAAATAATAATAGTGCTTTGCTTTCTGTACTTCCTTCCCCACTTAGGTCTTGGAATACTCTAGATAGCTCTTACTATTCCATTTTACAGGAAGGGAAAGAGAGACCCAAGGAAGGAAAGCTGATTTCCCCAAAGTCACATTGCAGAACCAAGCATATAACCCAATTCTTCTCAGAGTTAATTGGGGCTGAATTAACAGAAAGAATTAAAGTGCTTGCAAGCAGCTTTTTTTGCAATCCAGCAAAAGTTAAGAGATGTGACATGTGCTCCTGTCAGAAAGATGCTGCACTCAGTCTTGCTTTTTGGCTACATATATACAATGGGAGGTGTGTTATGCACATCTGAATTAGCAGCTCTGATATATCCAAACTCTGGACAACTGCTTTGATTTCTTGCCTAAGCTATGGGCTTTATTTTCTGCCTCTATGACTCCTTTGCTTTTGATGTCAAACTTATATAGGTATACCTGGGCTAACCTGATGTTCCTACCCTGCTCCAGTCACACTATTAACAGCATGGTGATGGAGCTTGAATGTTTCACTCTGTCCATGACACCAAAAGACACGCTATAAAATCCAAACATGCAAACTTCCAATAGTGTTTTGGGTAGTAACTCGTAAATACTCACTGGGGATTTAGGATAATATGCCACTCTGCCATACAAGTAATAAACTCCATTGACTTTTTTTGGTATGAATGAGGACAAAATTTGTCAATAGAAAATTGACAAGATAACAGGAACACAGTGAGCTAGTCTGAGCAAGAAGGGGAGGTTTGTAGAAAGCTGGCCAGTCTTGCTAACTGTCAGTTGTCTTACATGTTGATGTGAAGCAAAAGTCTCATCAACATGAAAAAATAGATGCCGGCCTTAGTGAACAGTGGAGATCGTATGCTGCAATGACAGAAAATAAATGGAACACAAATGTATTGCCTGGAATTATTTGCCAGGAATTTGATCTGTAGCCAGTTTCTGAAAATACCAGCAGTGCAGAGGCATTTTGTTTCTAAACCCATAATAATTGCCCTTAATCTGTGCAAGAAATTCTTTCTGTGAAAGAAAATGTTGATCAATGTAAAAGTGTGAACAACCCCCTCCCAAGATGAAAGAGTCTGTACATATGCATAAATATTAAGGGTACCCACCAAACATCGACAGATATTATGCAGGATAAGATAATTAGTAATGATATGGCAATTACAGAAGTAAAAAACATTCTTAGATCCCACAGTAAGTAGCCTTTCAGTCAATGAAGGAACTCATTTTTCATGCATTCAGGTTACAAATGAGACTTTCTTCTTTGGAATCCCTTTTAATTTTGATGCAGGGTAATTAATACAAAATTGTGTCCTGTGGAGGCATTCATAAAGCCAAAGGACATATTTATGGAAAAAAAATCTGGACTCCCTTATAGCCACACAGAATACATTTTTATCTCCACTCTACAGGAATCTCAAGGGCCTTGTGCAGTAAGGTTGAGATGGGGGATTGGGGATCTTGTGGGGGATATGGCTTTGAAATCCATCAAATTAGGGAGGGAATTAAACCCTGATCTTGCTTTCCTGGATAGTAGCGCTTGGCAGGATCCAATGGTACAAATCACTGCCACCCCTTCATTTGCTGTGAGTCTGGGAGATAACAACTGTGCCTTTTGCGGGACTTGGTGCTGCCAGTGATGAGGATGTCTCCATGAGATTAAGGTCAGGTGCCGAAGGCAAGAAGACTTTCAGGGCCAAAATAAAAGTGCCTGGTGAATTTTAGATTCAGTAGCAGCTCGCTTTGGATCATTAGATCTTAAGTACTGGATTATGCCTTATGGCCATTTTAAACACTATCCTGCAGGGGTGGGTTTTTTTATGTCTCATACTTAACCTCTGTGGTTTTGTTACTGCTTTGTCAGATTCTCTTGAAGTGTTACTGTTGCTGAAATAATTAATAGCTCAAAAATCAAATAGAATTTCAAACATTTTTGTCATATCCCACCTTTAAGTGGAAATCAGGAGTGTCATCACATTTGGATTATATGCAATGTGCTTTGCTTTTTTTTGGTGCTAGTTTCAAACAGCTGGATTCTGCATCTGGGAAGAAACAGAATTATTATTTTTTAAAACTACATAAGCCTGTCACACTCTCTTTGAAATGCTAATGGCAATAGAACTGAGAACTCATTTTCTATTCTGACAGGCAAATGATTAAATCAGCCTGTCTATCCCTCTTCAGCCTCTGTTTGAGCTGTCCAGTAGCCATGGTGTTTGGCAATAAAATCAGATTTTAGAGGAGATATCTGATGATGGGAGAGCTTTTCTTTTTACAGACACACATATGAATTTCTATAAAAAAGAAAGTATTGGCTCTAGAGTACAGAATGTAGCAAAGTAGGAGGCTGATTAGGTCTTCTGTGATAAAAGAGTTAAACTTCTGTAAATAAAGTGTTGTTTATTTTCTGCCAGGCATGAAAATATTACTCAATGTCTTTTCTTTGTCGGGTCTGTGAACATATATTTTCCAGCATACATCAGATACTCAGTTCACTCTGACCCAGGATTTTGGCTCAAAGGCCATATTCCCTCAGGATAGTGAACCTTTTCTACTGCTTTCTAAGAAGCTTTCCTTGCTTTTGTATAATGCCTGGAGTTCTGGTAATGGTTCTTGAAAACAAATTTGTCTTTTAATGAGGAACATAGGTAGCTGATGCAAAATTTCAAACAGAATATTGAAAAATAAACTGTTTGTAAGAATATGAGTGAGTTTCACCTATAGAATGCCGTATGAGACCATTTAAATTCTGAACATAACTCCAGAACTAGACTTTGAATTGTGCCAGAGCAGGGAATTCGCCCTCCTGTGAAGATGCTGCATGGGGGAAGAAGGAGCTTCTTTGAAAAACTAAACCTCTAGTCCCTTTCAGTGCTAAGAGTAACTGCCCTTTGAAAATGTAAATTAATTTAAGGCAGTTGCTATAAGTTTAGAAATTATCAGCAACAAGCTGTGTATGTGTGAGGGTACGCATATAGGAGGTAGGCAGAAATGGGCAACAAGATATAATTCATATTCAGAAACTGAGATCTGGGGGGGATGACGGGACAATTAGTCTAATGAGTTGGAGTTCTGATTCTCCCCTGTCATTGTCCCCTCATCTTACCCAGTGCAAGCCCACAAAAAATTCTCCAGCTCTATAACAAATGTAAGACTTCCGGTATAAAAGACAAAAATTTTGAGCGTGCCAGGGAAAGAGAGCAGGGGAGTGCAAGTACATTTCCAGTGTCATGTTAACCTCTCATCAACTCAGTTTACTTGCATATATCTGTTGGAAATATAAGTAACTATACTTTAAATACAAGGTTTTTTATTCTGTTTAAAAGTATAGACCAGTAAGTATTTCTATGCATTCCTTATAGAGTAACAGAATAAGAAGAGCCATGCTTTATCTAGAAGTTTATAGGTTTAATTTTTTGATAGAACAAGGCTCGATATCTCAGCCATGGCACTGATAATTTTCTACAGAAAATTTCTGCGGGAAGCCTTTCAGCCTGGTGACTTATCTTGCATGAATTTTTAGCTGCCTGAAATTTCTCTTCAGTTGTGTCTCCTTATAGCTTGCAAATATACATAATCTTACATCTGGAGTATTTAGCAACTGATGCATTGTGCTTCCTCCAGCTCATCAGTGCCTTCATTTTCTATAGCATTGGCTAGTCTCATATAACTTTTCACAGTAAAAGGAGAACCCATTAAAAATGTTTTTATTGTTTGCAGCAGTCTGTTACCTAATTTCATCAGCCTTGATTCCTCTGTCTACTTTATTAACTCAATCAGATGTGGCCAAGTTTTTCTCCTGCTTCATATGAGTTCTTAACTGTAAATATGAGTAAGAGTGTTTTTAGCTAGTTCAGTTTTTCTCTGAAATTCTAAAACTTAGAAAATATTTATGTAAAATGAATCTAAGTTATAACTGTCTTGATTTCAGATCTAGTAATTTAAAATCAATTTGATGTTTAATGCCTTTAAAAAGAGCAGTATTATGAAGCAAGGCAAAAGCTTTGAAGCTATTACGATAGCGTCCATAATCCTGGGGCAATTTCATTTTGCTTACATTGGAAGCATTTTAGTACATTGGAAGTTCTAATAAAACTCTTGCATTTGTGATTAATCATATCTAGAGCTACATGAAGATCTAATAATTTCTCCAGAGATGAGTAAGTAGTATACACAGCTGTGTTTACCCTCTATCATGGGTAAAGCATGTATATGAGGAAGTGACATTTTGAACCATCGTGGCAATGTGAGAAACACATCATCATCTTGGTCACATACATTCTCAAAATAAAACAAACAAGCTTCAGAAATCATCTGTTTTTACTTAGGTGCCCAAACCTTAGACTTCTAAGCCTAAGCTAGATATTTGAGGTGCCTTAACCATCTACATGGGCAAATATGCAAGAAGAGCAATTCAGCTTATCCTAAGATACATCTCTAGTATAAGCCTGATAAACCATCAACAGGAGGTGCCTCTTTTTAATCCCTCAATTAGAAACAGAGCACAACATCAGCTAAGGCTTAGGCATCTAACTTAAAGATGTCACAAACAAATTAAATAAGCTTTATACTTGTTGAACACATTTATGAAAATGGTTTTTTACATCTGTGTCTCTGGTACACAGTACACCTTCCAAATCTAGATCTTCAAAGAGTCCTCTGAAGATCAGAGGGGGGATTTATCTCTAGTATCTTAGCCCATGGGTGATTTAAATCACCATCTACTGGTATATAAGCTTTTAAATTTAGGACTGATAAAGACATAAATTGTCAAGTTATTAGTGATCTGTCTGGCATTCCTATTCTTAATCTGTTTGTGCTTTGGCTTATTTTTGAGAAAAAATACTGCCAAACATTTCTTTCAACTTTTCCAGGAAGTAAGCTTTTCATCCCAAGAATGTTTTTGTGCTATCAAAAGAACTTCCCTTCCAAGCTCAAGGTAAATAGTTGACATCATGAAAGTTTTTGGCACAACGATGATCATATCTGTGCTTGTTAATTTGTTTGTGGCAATGAAAATATAGTGTTCCAATTGACTCTGAATGGTTTTTAGATATTGGTTCATTTTTAACATCTCTCTTGTTAGCTTAAATTATGAAATTAAATGTAATTTCAAACTGGGAAACTGGAATTTGTATTTTTATAAAAGAAATTGGATAAAAAAAAGTCAATACTGCTCCTTTTCAATATTTCAATTTCAGTAAATTGTTATTTTTCTAAGAACAAAGCATATCATCCCCGAAATACCCCACCAGTTTTACTGACTATCTTGTTTTCCAGTAAACAGGTGTATGACATCCTATTCTGAGCTGGAGATAATAAGAAAGCTCTGTCCTACTCCCCTGTCCTTGACGGTGCAAACAAAGGCTGTGTGATAGTATCAGACACTGACTCTTTACGTGATGTCAATGTACCATGTGAGGATGTACTGCCTGCTAATGAAAGACAGAAAGGAAAAGTAGAGTAGAAAACAATAATAAAGAGATCTCACTAGATGCAGAAATGGAATCACACAGCAGAAATGTACAGAGATCAAGGATCTTACAATCAATCAGACACAAATTCATTACTTTCATAACTGCAGGTTGTTCTTCTCCCATTCTTAAATAGGCAGATACACACAACAGACTTAGAGGACCCACAAGTAAAGGATAAATCTAAACTAATCTAGCTAGGCTTCATTAGATAGGCAAGGAGACATATTGTCTTATAAAGTCTCTGATTAACTGAGATTTTTATAGGCAAAAACTACTTGAGAAGTAACACTGAGAGGGTGGTTGGTCACTGGAACAAGTTCCCCAGGGAAGTGGTCATGGCACCAAGCCTGTCAGAGTTCAAGGAGTGCCTGGACGATGCTCTTAGTCATATGGTTTAGTTTTAGGTAATCCTGTGAGGAGCAGGGAATTGGACTTGATGATCCTTATGGGTCCCTTCCAACTCCAGATGTTCTATGATTCTATGCATTGGAGGCATTGATAGCTATGGATTGAACTATGTTCTCACGGATATCCAAGAAAAATCTGGAATGTGTTTTTCATGGCCTGATGCTTGTACCTCACTGTACAACCTTAGGTTATCTAACAGCTTGACCCTTAGAGAGAAATGAATTTGATCCCTTATATACACTTTGTGCGAAGTTTGCAAGAAAATTAGCAAAATGGTGATAAAGGTTTTATAAATGAAGTTAGAGATATGCAGATGAGATAGACCAGGTTTAACTTCAGTGCATGCAATAAGATATTTTCAAGGGCAGAAATAATAGTATTTAAGGAATATCTGGGAATAGCTGTGATGACATATGCTGAGATAAAGGATAAAGACCTGACAAGGAAAATATTCTGTGAAGACTCTTATTATCAATTAACTCTTAACAGTTAAAGAAGGTTATGCACAGTGTCTTTGCAATGATGGGTAGGTGAAATAAGCCTTGCAAAATAGGCTCCTACCTTAAAGCTAGCTTGGTATATTCAGGCTCAGATCTCATTTCAGGATAAGTATCATTCAGGGGGAAAAAAATTATCTTCAGAACTCAAATATCACTTGCTAGTATTTCTCAGGGGAACAACGCCTTCCTTAGTTCAGTAACCCGGGTAATTTCCTCCCTCTTATCTGCTTACAAATTTTAGAAGAGCAAAAACTGTAAGCAACCTGGAAAATTCCCCAAACAAAAGAACGTCTGCAAAACTCCTTTGCTATTTGTTTCTGGCTTATGCGAATTTTGAGATTTGTTAATCATTAGCAAAGGTTAAGTATGTTTTTGTTACTTAGCAACCATGATTAGTTTTCAAAAGTTTTGTTTCAAATTTTATCATGCATTTATCCATGCTTTTCTCTGCTCCTTTTCTCCTCACTGGAATTCAAACTCAAGAAAGCTTGAATGCAGCCAGACATCTGAACTCACAATCTTTGCACCTACATGGAAAATAAGAACTAAAATATAAACCAGAGCAAGAGAGCTAATGCTATCTCATCTACATGAGGATCTATTCTTAGCTGGTTTTCAATTTGCACTGTGAAGGCTTAGGCAGAGAAAATAACCTAGAGCAAATCACAAGAGTATTTTTAGTCTTTGTTTTATTTATTTTCCTTTTCAGTGTTTTGGTTGTGGTGGAGCTTTGTGCTTTATCAGTTTCAACCTAAAAAAGGAAGCCTAAAATGAGTGGTATTTTCAAAAATTAATTCTGAAAAGTGTGATTAATTTGGGGATTAGTTAAAATATTCATCCTGTTGTGTTTAGCTTATGCTCATGTATATTTTAACTTCAGATGAATTTTTAACCCAGTGCAATATGAACTATAAAGCTTGTTCACCCAAAAGTTTACCTGTTTTTTCCAACTGTGTCAGTTACTGTAACAGAAGATGTTACTTGTCTCTAAAACCTTAGCTTTGCTTTCCCATTTTACAATGTTAAGTTGACATCCTAGCCTAGCTAAAATCAATGGGAACTTTCCTGTTGAGTTTCCTGGGGTCAAGATTTTATCCTAAGTGAAAAAACAAAGGCAATTGTAAAAAAAATCATACCCTGAAGATATGAAATGCTAAAGTAGCCAGCTATCACAGCTGCTAAGCTCTTATTTCTCCCTGGAAGCTGTGGAGCACAGCACGCATGTGAACTGCAAACTGCTGAGGCCTCCCGCTGCCCAGGAGCTCCACTCTTGTGAGCTGGTAGAGCAGAAGTTACCTGGAAGTTGGCAGCTCTCATTGTTTGTCTTTTTAACCTCAATGCTGTTCAGCAATCGTCGTGAATGACGTATGGTACAAGCCATTGCAAATGTACTGATGTAGTGAAACCGATGTTTATTTTGGAATTTTTGCTGTGCCTGTAACACACCGGTTCTGCTCATAGCAATAAGGTGAGCCTGAAGAAACACTGGAAGCCAAGGAGTACGATTGCTTGACTGCTTTGGTATATGCCCTGAGTCTTGGTCCATGCTGGAATGTATTGTTCTAATTAGAGCGAAGATGAATTTCAGACTATCAGGCAGCCAACATAGAGATGGATTCCACTTACCAGGGCAAACAAAACAGCCTGTTTCAAACCTCTGTAGATATCTGGAAAGCTTTGGAACAGTAATTGGGTTTATATACACAGGATAAGGAATATAAAGAAAGGTAAAGCTAGAAGGAACTTTTGCAAAACACCTGTTATTTCCCTCTCTTTGGGAAAAGGTTTCTGCTCCTACTCAGTCTCCTATAAGCAACAAGGGCAACTGCCTGAGCCTGACATCACAGGAAGCAGTGGTGAAAATCAACAAATGTTGGTGTAGGTAGAGAAAAGTGGATGTCTTGGCCTCTACCTGAGGCGTTCAAGAGCCTAATTCTGGCTGTAATGATTGTGTCTTCAACCTTCCCACTCTAGAAATGGCTTCTAACTCTCCACCCCACCTTGGTTCAGAGCAAAGGCAGTGTGATTGTTTTTCAGAGGGAAAAATCGTAGATGAAGCTCAGTGCACAGGCACAGGGAAGAAGAACCAGCAGCCTCCAGAAGGGCACTAGCATGGGGCAGCCAGCCTCCTGCTGCTTCGCAGCCACAGCCCTTTCAGCAATAGCCTGCAGAGACACCACTAGCATGCAAGCCTGCTTGCTTTGCAGAGACACATACTCCTCACCTCTGTGCTCTTAAAGACAAACTGCTGCCCTGCATCTCTTCTCAAAGCCTGGGAAGTTTCAGACAGGCATCCACACTTCTTGTTCCTCCCTGAACAGGATTTTACCTCTAGGAAAACAGAGAAATATCTAGGGGTGGGACATGTACATGGGAGGTTCTTGCTTACTTCCAGGAGGTTTCACACATATGTCTGCAGATGGGTACCAACCCGCAGCATAAGCCACTCTGGTTTGTCCCTCAATGGTTTTATCCCAGGATTCATTTGCATGGTCTTCGGGTTATTCAGACCCAGAAAACTGTCTTCATACTTTTAATGTGCTCGTGTTCTTCTTCTGCACAAAAAATAATGACATTTTTCTAGATTTAATCACCAGGTTAAGTGCACATTCCAGAGTTTCCCAAACTTACTTTCAGAAACAGCAACTGACATTTCCTTAAAAAAATAATAAGGGGGGAATAGAAAGAAAACCATCCCTGAGCTGACAGAATGCAACAGTAGGAGGCAAGCATTCAGCTGGCAGTTACTTACTTCCTGGCATGCAATTTTAATTAAGGAGTCAGCATGTCTGCTACACAAGCCCACAGGAGGCAGCAACTAAAAATGACTGGGAAAATGTCTATGGATAAAAAGGTAGGAGAAAGAAACAATGACAGTGTATTTCAGGAAGCTAACTTAATATGTTCGTCCCTACTTTTCTGTAGATAAGACCTATTACCAAAAAAAAAGCAAGCACAAATTGCTGTATCAGAGAATGCACAGGAATACCTATTTTGCAGTGTAGAGTCAGAGAGTCACTATTGATCCAAGATAATTCAAAGACAGCATATTTTTTTTTCAGGTAGGCCTGCATTTGACCAGTTTTCAGATCAGTGCAATAAGGTTTTGTCTTTCTTTTTATGCTAGGGACATTGCATTCAAAGCAATTATGCCTTTCACTGAGCAGTTAAACTACCCAGTGCATAAGAAGCAGAAAAGACCTGCTCAGGAGTTATGTTCTGAGATATCAATTCATATTTTTAAACCAAAACCAGGCCAGAAGTCTTGCTTTCCTTAGACCATAGTCGTAATGATTACCTAGCTAAGTCAGTCAGCAAGTAGATTGCTTTAAATCACTTCCAGTAATTTTTCATAAGTACTTTTTTTCCCCTGGTATGATGATTTTTTCTTCTCACAGAGCCAATCATCAGGACATAGAGGCTGATTCATGTCCTGTACTTTCAACAACCATTATTAATCATAGAAATATCTTTCCAAAGAGGTACTGTGAAATCCTGCATTGAAATCTCATTGTTGGCTCTTACTTTCTCCACTGGTAAATATTCAAATGTAACACTGAGGAATGAAAAGGAGGGAGCTCATGCACCTGCCTTGTTTTATACCTATACACATCAATCTGAAAGGGCTAGAACTAAAAATAATTTGTGAAAGAAAAGCAAATTAATATGTTATGACTTAAAATTAGAGCTGTGGGTTCTGTGGAGAAAAGAACTGGTCAGCTAATCTCAGTCTTTCTGTCTTTCTGTCACTTTCACTTATTAAAAGCTCTTTGGCTAGCAGGTACATAATTTATACTTATGATTAAATAAATTGGTGGGTGAATGTTAGAGAAGTACAATGAAGTCAGATGACAGAATCAAAAAACCTTTCAAACTTTCTTTTTGTTTTTTGTAATTGCCATTTAATGGGCTCATTATGGGTCAAAAAATTATTTCTGAGGGAATGTAACTTGGGATGAAACAATCAGTAATGACTTTCTCCCTCCTTCTGTTGAACTGCCTTATGAATCAGGATTGATGGGATAGTGTTCGGAGCAAGCTGGGACCACAGTGTGTGTTGTGTGAGCCTGTACACATCTCTGTCTGTTCTGTTTCTCCACAGACCTGGAGACCATATAAAAAAGATTCTAATGTCACTACTTAAGATTTTGATGTCTTGCTCATATGAACAAAAATAATGAGAAAGTTTTCTTTTCTTTTCTTTTCTTTTCTTTTCTTTTCTTTTCTTTTCTTTTCTTTTCTTTTCTTTTCTTTTCTTTTCTTTTCTTTTCTTTTCTTTTCTTTTCTTTTCTTTTCTTTTCTTTTCTTTTCTTTTCTTTTCTTTTCTTTTTCTTTTCTTTTTCTTTTCTTTTTTTCTTTTCTTTTTCGTCTTAAGCTAACTTACAGGGGGTAATTTTCTATTCCTTTTACTGAGCAGAGGAAAAAATATCCTTAATTTTTTTCTCATAACCCTGAGAAATCCAGACACTGATAGAACAGCCTGAAGATTTCTGTAATTTAAACCAACTGACAATGATCACTTCAGGACCCATAGGCTCCCTGAAAATTGCCATAGTTTAATGACTGTCAGTTGCTTCTCCTACCTGTCTTAAACTACAAAATGCCCTAAAGGAATTGCAGACAGGGATGAATAAACACCAATAATAAGCTCTGTATCACTGCAACATTGCCAGGAGAGTATTTGTGGCCAAAAAATGAAGACGACAGTAACCAGTAGCTCTAGGGCTACTAAGTTTTGCTCCCAGACCACAGCCATGCCTATTAGTATTGACAGGTCAAAGGCTGCACAGCCTGGCCATCCTCTGCAACCTGCTGCAGCTGTGGGGAACTTTGAGTTGATGACATTTGCCACCAGGTTTAACCAGCTGATGTTTCTTGGCTCTTTGTGAGAAATAACTTGAGGCGCTATTTTGAAGCAAGCTAAACTGTTAGCCATTTTACTGTTAAACTTCCTAGCCAAAGCATTCTCTTGCCAGTCTCTCTCCCTTGCCTCTGGAAGGAGAAGTTTCAGAGGGCTGAAGCTTTGCTCTGTAGGATAGCTGCTAAGTCAAATGGACCTTCTTCTGGGGGCATCTCTCTCTCCCTCTCAACTGGAAAGGGACTCCAGGCAAGTGGATTAATTGAAACGTCTATACTGTAGATAGCTAAAATATAGTGAGAAGAATTTCATGCAGAGAAAAACATCACCCCACTTCAATAGCAGGCTTTTAAATATCTCAGCTCCTACTTCAGCCCGTACTTTTTCTTGGTGAACTTCAGATTTTGATTTCGTTTGAACAGCAACCATGGCTTTAACGGTGAATTATTTATCTTGTACATGTAAAGAAGGGGACAAAGACCAAAAGAGGCTACAAAACTGCTTTTAATAAACTCACTTAAAAGCAATAACATGCCTATAGTGTCTCTCTATCATTTTATATGAAGACATGAAAAAGTTTTTTAGATTAAATAAAACTGCCTTCAGGCAGTTTTAATTTGCAGCAGAAGAACCGATTCAACTGATCATGATATTGCAGACAGCATGGTTCCTGGCTGCATGGCAGGGATAATATTTTTATATGGATGAGCTGTTCTTGATTAATTTATTTATGATAGAAAGCTCAGGTGGGCCTCTGTAGGCATCAGAGCATGGTTGCACTGTGATTGTCTAAACACATGCTCACATACATGCTCATTTATTGCACTTAATTGATAGCAGCTCATGGACAATGCTTCCTCCTGCTGAGGGCTGCAGGAAGAAACCCAAGCCTTCTCAGGCCATGATGGGGGCATAGAAAAGGTCCTGTCCCCTCTCAGCTCCCAAGTGCTCCCCCCTGTTCTGCACACAGCATGTGCATAGAGGAGAAAAGCTGGGAAAGCGAAAAGAGCCCAGGGGGAGAGGTGGGTGAGAAAGAAAAGAAAATTTGGAGGGTAGGAAGTGCATGAAACAAAAGCCAAGCACTCTCTCTGAGGCGATGCGAGGAATCTGCGGGAGCCTGGGTGGAGGAAGAGAACCTGATTAAATGCATCACCGGTGGTGGACGTCCAGCAGGGCTTGGAGAAGAGTTCCCAATAGTCTCTGTGTATTGATTTTTTCTTTAAGGAATATTCACAATATTCCTGAAATTGTAAGGAAAATATTCCTTGGCAAACACTAGCATCCTTTTGGACTTTTCTAATGGAAAAGCAATTTAAACTTTTAAATTGATAACATTTAAAGTGAATATGCAAGAGTTATTTGTTCCTCTTCCAAATCTGGTGTCACCCTTATCTCCAATTTGACTCTGCTAGAATCCCTTTTCAAGGATATTCCATGATTTTACACAAACTCCCCTGCTTATTTCAAATTGTTTTCCCAGACTCCCTACCATGAAACGTATTAATTTTGGGGTATATAGCAGCAGCTCATATGTGTTTCTGGACCTAGGTCATTAAATATTTAAATATTAATTCAGGTTATTTTTGGTTTAGTGTATTATTTGTACAAAGTGTGTAAGCAGCCCAGAGGCTGGCCAAGAACAGAAACAAAATCAAAACACCCCTGAGGGACAGGGAGTCAAAGAAATGGGAAAACAGGAGAATAATTGCCTCTGGCTATCATTTAACAGTTTTTAGATAAGTTTTGAAAAAATATTAACTCATTTTCCTTCTTACTTATCTAGCTACAGTCTCTGTGACTGTGAGGAAAGCAAAAACAACTGAGTGAGATGGTCCTGGAGCTTAAAAATATCATCACTGCTACTGAAAGAGAATATCTCTTATTACAGGTACTTTGGCTTGGTTTTTTTAAAGCATTCATCCTGTCAGGCAGCTGGATCCCCTACAGGACAGATGGAATTTAAAGAAACAAATATCATGGTCTTCAGAGTAAATCTATTCACAATAAATAGAAAGGAAAACACTTGGGTAGGTTCCCAAATACGATGAACAGATTAAGACACTCTTGGGTTAATCCAATTTATGTTATCTGTAAATTTTGTCTATACAACTGCAGCATTAAAAGCTCAATGGACTTTATCTTGCCTGATATCATTGGCTGCTATCCAGTAAAGCATTTACAGATTGCTGAGTTTTAAGGACATGATGCCCTGGTTTCAAGCCAGAGTACCCAGCATGTTGGAACAAATCAGTGATAAGCAGTTTCACAAGCCCTGTGAATAGCGTCCTGCTGCTTGTTAAAGCCACCTATATGTAGTTGATTCAAAAATATTATTTTACCAAAATGTATTGAAGATACACCTAGATTATTCTTTTTTTCCCCATTTCTTCATTGCTAAACAGTTGGCAGAATCATTGCTGTCTCTGCAGTCTAACACCCAGATAACTAATAATTCACTTCTTTTGAATCTGTATTTGACAAAAAGAATGGAATAAAAGGGAATGCTAATGTGCATTTCTGTGATGTCAATATTTTGTTGCTGCTGTTGCTGAAATATAGCCATAGCTTGTCAGATTAGGATTCCTGGAGATTCTGTCTGTGAATATATGTTTAGTTCTTCCACCTTGTTATGAACATATTATTAGATGTTCACATCTGTCTTTTGCTTACAGTCAGCAATTGCTTTTTCTTCTCCCTACTTTTTTTTGAAGAAGTAAAAGGGTAATTTTCTCATCCAGCTTCAACCAGAATGACTAAAATAACAACAAAAATGCACCCTACCACAGTATTTTAATTTATTTCCAGCAAAAGTCACGGTTTAAAGTATCTTCCTTTAGATGAACACAGAACAATGAAAGAGCCATGCCCTTTCCAACTACCATCAAACCCATGGATGATAAGGGTTGTTAGTGTTACATGTATTAAAGGGTAACCTCCTATCTTCAGAATCTTTAAGGGCAGACAAGACAGATTGTTTGATCAGAAGTCACCTTTTGGCTTTAAGTTCTATAACTCATGTTAATAGTATTTCCATTCAGTGGCTGACCACATAGCACAATCTTAAATTCTCGGAGAGCAGTAATTCTTCCTATAGTACAAAGACACTGATTTGTCACAAAATGGGAATATTCATTTAAACTATATTCTGTGAATAAACTGTAAGTATTCACAAAGCTCTATCTTAGTTGGCTACCTGTGAGACCTTTTCAGTGGGTTAGTTTTACAATGGCCAAGTTGTCTTGGTACTATGTCTTCAAGGGATGTTTCAAGAAGACAGTGTCTTAAATAAGTCATAACTCTTTCTTTTGATCTCCACATGCTAGCATTCCTGTCTGGGGGGGATTTGCCCTGATACCAGCTGGTGTGGTTGTGGGTCACATCAAAGGAAAAGCAATGATGACTGAAGAAACAGTTACTAAAGCTGTTGAAAATTTGGGATTTATTGTCTGTGTGGCATTTTTGTATAACAAAGTGTTCCTACTGTTTTGTGGGCATTTGAACAAGATCAGCCAAACCCTAATCCAGTCTCCTGAGGGATCTCTAGACAATTGCCTCCTCTTTTGTGCATGTGCTTGAACATTTCTCTCAGGATAAAAGCAGTGTGGCAATACAGAGGAGAGGATTGTTTTCATAAAAACTAGCTGGAAACTGAACTAGTTAGGAAAGCCAGCCAGCCAGCAGGGAAGCTTACAACATTCCTTGGTGTAGGTGCTAAAAGGGATTTGAGGTTTTCTTTATCTATTAGCTTCAAAACGTGAGGTCTAGGGATCATGCCTGGTCCTACTGAGCTCTACTCTCTGAAGAGGAGGCTGTCTCACCTATGGTCTGGGAAACAGTTAACCTTAATTGACTTTCCTGTTGCTAGACCTGGATAATGTACAATATTACCACATCATCCTCAACATAAGTCTCATCTGAGTTACTTTAATACAATGCAGGCACCACTTCCCTTCCTTTTTTTTTTTGAGCAGAATGATAATCGATACACTACTCAGCTATCAGCAGGTGGTATACTGTATTTCTTTATAGCCACATTCATGTCACAGTGTACGTATGGATTGGGTAAGCAACTTCATAGAGATCATTCTTATGATCAAGTCATCTAAAGCCCATTTCAATGATTGAACAATTTGGCTAAGGCAGACAAGTCCTGCACTGACCATTGATATTTGCTGCTGAAGCATTATGCAGGTGTGAGTGATTAATAGTGGTGGTCTGCTTATGTGGAATGGCATGGTAATATTTTGAGCTACAGCTGGACAGTGCTGCATAATTTTTTCCTGATTTTTCCATCTGTTTGAAGCATGCCATCCTTCTCAATAGTACCTGGATCTACATTTTTTCCAGGTACTAAGTCCTTCTGACCAGGTTAAGAAGTAAGTGTTGCCCCCTTTACTACTGAAGAGCTTCCACATTTCATCCTGAAGTTGACTGCATTTTGCTAAAGCTGGAAAGTGGTATGATGTACTGAATTGTATTATCCCAACAGGGGAGAATTTTTATTTTATGTATAGATTTAACAAAAATTATAGTGAAAATTTCAATGCACCATGCACCTTCTTATGATGTTCATAAATCTCCATTTTTCTCTGTTTTTTCTCCTTGTTCCAAGGAAAATATTAATTCTAACTCCAATAATATTGAGCAACTTCTTTTGAATGTCAGCAATCTCCTAGAAGAAAGAGTGAGAGAGGGTTTTTTTCCCATCATCTTCAATAGTGTTTGTACAGCCAGGAAAAAAAAGAGGCGCAGCAAGGTTAAGCTACTGGTTAGCATGAGGCAATAGCAAAACAGTGATGAGAAGCCCCTCAGGGTCCTCTCTGAGCCACTACACTGAACTCCTGTACATGAACTCTTCTCCAGTGAGAGTTGAGTGGTGAGTACCATGTTGCTACATGAATATAATTTATTATTTGGTCACAGACCCATTAAACAGCTTCTGTTGTAAATATGTTTATAGCTGAGTATGTAATGTTGCATATTCACTTCACTTAACTGTGATTAGCTGAGGTAATGCCAATTAAAATTGAAACTAAAAAAAGTGTGTGGATGATTATTTAGTTTAATCTTCTTTGTGTTTTTCTAACTGGTACCTGCTGTCCAATTAGTGGCATAGACCATTAATGAATTCAAGATCAAATTATATTACCTTTCTTAAGAATAAGAGGGAAATGAGCTAGAGGAATTGGAAATATCAGCAAGGCAAACCTCAAGGACCCTAATAGATTTACTGACCTTTATTCTTGAGATGGGTTAGTAGTCATTATAGTGCTGTGAATGTTTCTGTAAATAATTTAGATGCCATTGCTTGCTTCTTGGAGGCACTTCATCAAGGTTCTGTGAAGCCAGCAAAGCATGGATAAATATGGATGCTCCTTAGAAATAAAATAGACAAAATTGCCACTCCATTACATCCTAGGTAGATACCTTTAAGTTTCTGCTCAGTTGTTTAAAGAACTTCCAACATGCTCCTGAATAATTACTTTAATAATGATGTGCATCCTGAAGCAGAAAAACATAAAGTGACAAAAAGCCCATTTATGTGTCTGTTCACACTAAGAATGTTTCTTCTATTTTCATTTTAGCAAAATTCCTGTAGCACAGGTGGCCCAATGAGAAAGAAATCAGGTAAAGAAAAGCCATAGCTTAAATCACATGGTTGCCATATGTGAAGTAAAAACAAAACTGTAGAACTTAATGTAAAGTACTGAACTTCTAATTAAACTTCAGAGAGTAATTTCTTTTTTTCACAGATAAATTGAATGTAAGTACCTCCTGTCTCCCTTAAAAAAAAATCAGTAACAAATCACATCCATTCCACTTTTGTGTACATTTGAGGAAGGGACCCATAAGGGCACTGTGGAGTACAATATCGGGTTCCCATGGCTTTTGCAATGACATGGTCCTGAAGTCTAGATAGCCAATAATGCCCATACTTCTGCTGCCTGACATGCACAAAGACACCAAGCTGAGCAGAAGCCATGAACTAGGACTGCTTACTGGTAGCTACTTACTGGTTCCTGCCTTTTGAGAATCCTCCCCAGCCAGTACTCAAAATGCATCACAAGCAGCAAAGGACATAAAAAATAAGACAAAAAATTGTTTAACAAATGAATTAGAAGGAATATAAAGTGTGGGCCATAACTTGCAGGGAAGAGGAGCAATTAAAAATGTCACCGAGAAGAAAAAATCTTCAGTCTTTTTGCTTTCATTTTAATTTTCATACAAAAGGTCAGTGGTGACCAGATACTCAATACATGGAAATGATTAAGGGTATAAGAAGCAAGCCAGAATAGGAAAAGAACAGGTGAAAGAACATTTGGATAGGTACGATGTACTCAGACCAGGGTTAACTGATCAAATTTGCTCTCTTGAGTACACATGAAACAAATTCTGAATAGTTAGCACTTGTTTGTGAGACCTCATAACAGATGATGAGATGTGCCAGGAGTAAAGAAAGATCAGCTAAATGTGTCAAACTCACTCTGATATCCAGAAAGCTCCTGAAACATGTAATTAAATAATCAATTATAAATATTTAGATGATAATAACTTGATAAGAAACAGCCAACACTAATTTGTCAAGAGCAAGTCATGTCAAAGAAAGCAATTCCTTCTCTGACTACGCAGTGACTTTGACTGGTCTAGTACATAAAGAAGCAATAAAAGTAATGTACCTTGGTTTTAGAAAGGCTTTTGTTCCATCACATTCTCCTAAGTAAATTAGGGTGATATGACCTACAAAAAAAGTATATAGTGTGGGCATACATCTGCGTTCAAAATCTGCATTCAAAAAACTGGGGTCACTTGCCAAAAAAGTGGAGGCATATATCCAGTCAGTTACCTTGGAGAATATTGTGGTTCTGGGGTTCCAGCACTGTAGTTTAATCTGTGATTTAGATCACATGTAAGGGAATGATATAATAAAATCTGCAGATAACAGAAATGTTTTATGGGTTGTAAGCTCTTTCAAGACAGGTTTAGAATCCAAAACTGTATTGCTAAATTGGGTAAATGATCTGAAATGAAAAAAAATATTAATTTAGTTAAGTGCAGAGAGCTGTGTTTAGCAAGGCAACACCAACTGTACAAATAAAAAATGGGGACTTAGAATCATAGAATCATAGAATGGCTTGAGTTGGAAGGGACCTTCAAAGATCATCTAGTCCAAGCCCCCTGCCATGAGCAGGGACATCTTTCAGTAGGTCAGGTTGCTCAGATCCCCGTCCAACCTGACCTTGAACAATTCCAGGGATGGGGCAGCCATAACTTCTCTGGGCAACCTGTTCCAGTGTATCACCAACCTCATCGCAAAGAATTTCTGCCTTATATAGAATCTATATCTGCCTTCTTTCCATTTAAAACCATTGCCTCTTGTCCTGTAACTACAGGCCTTGGTAAAAAGTTTCTCTCCATCTTTCTTATAAGTCCCCTTTATCTATTGAATGATTGCAATAAGGTCTCCCTTATTCTTATTGAAGGAGCCTTCTCTTCTCCAGGCTAAACAACCCCAACACTCTCAGCCTTTCGTCATAGGAGAGGTGTTCCATCCCTGTGATCATTGTTGTGACCCGCTCCAACAGGTCCATGTCTGTCACATACTGGGGACTCCAGAGCTGGACGCAGCACTCCAGATGGTGTCTCATAAGAGCAGAGCAGAGAGGGAGAATTACCTCCCTTGACCTGCTGGCCATGCTTCTTTTTATGCAGCCCAGGATATGATTCACTTTCTGGGCTGCAAACGTACACAACTGGCTCATGTCCAAATTTTCATCTACCAGTACCACTGAGTCCTTCTCTGCAGGTCTGCTTTCAATCCCTTCATCTCCCAGTTTGTACTGATACTGGGGACTGCCCCAACCCAGGTGCAGGACCCTGCACTTGGCCTTGTTGAACTTCATGAGGTTAAAGACTTCTTGAAGTCATTCATGAATTTAAGGACTTCTTAACTGGACAGCAGTGGGACAGAAAAAGTCCAAGGTCTATAGTGGATCACAAACAGGGCGAGATGCACCAGGAGAGGTTTAGACTGGACATTAAGAATCATTTATTTACCAAGAGGGTGGTCAAACACTGGAACAGACTTCCCAGAGAGGTGGTCAATGCCCCAAGCCTGTCAGTGTTTAAGAGGCATTTGGACAATGCCCTTAACAACATGCTTTAACTTTTGGTCAGCCCTGAATTGGTCAAGCAGTTGGACTAGATGATCATCGTAGGTCCCTTCCAACTGAAAATATTCTATTCTATTCTATTCTATTCTATTCTATTCTATTCTATTCTATTCTATTCTATTCTATTTCTTCTCCAAAAGGAATAAAAAAAAAAAAATCTTAATTTTTGGATGTATGAACAGAGGTGTGAGGTTTAAAATAATTATTGCATTGCACTCAGAACTGATGGGGCCGTATCTAGGTTTATCAGGTGTATCTGCCTATATTATTGGATCTACAGGGATCCCCATCTCTGTGGGCACCCCTGTGTTCAGGAGGGATGTGACTATACTGCAAAGTGTCTGGAAGAGGACAAAAAAAAGATAAATTTTTTAGAAAATAATTATTATAAAGTGGAAAAGAACTGAGGTGATTTAGCAACGGAAAATAGTCAAATGTTGAAAAACCCACCGGTCAGACATTATTGAAGATTTCCTCTATCAGTTAAATATTTACACTTTGCTTAAAACACACATGTCTTTTCCCATACTTTTGTGTCAATTTTTCTGGGTACCCAGGACCTCAGGCTACTGAGTTTGGAAAAGGAGCTACTGCCACCATACACAGATAATGACACCCTGAGTAAGGTATAGATTGCCTCTTTGCACATGCTTGATTTCTTTACCCATGACTGCCCACTGGCATCATGCCCAGGAACACACAGAAACATCTTAGTTGTCTAGGCTAGAAAGCAGAAGTCTGAGTAAGGGGCAGAATGGCAGCTCTAAGCGTTAAAAACAGACAAAAAAGAATCCTTTATGGGGAACAATGACCAGTTGGTCACCACGCCCTCTGATGCTAGCTGAGGTGTGACTAATTTATGTGAGAAAAATTTAGACTATATATCAGGGATTAGAATCTGTATTATACAACTTTCTATAACATGCTATCCAAAGTCTACTTTGTTGAATGATTCAGTAAATGAACTTGGCATTTATCTGAATGCAGATCTCTTTTCTCATTAGGTATTAGTTTCTAGCTGGAGGAGTACCTCCTGAAGTTAATAGCAGCATTATCACCTGCAAATGTTAACGTTAACTGAATTCAAACCATTGAATTATTTTACCACACATTTTTAATTTACAAGTATTGTTAATACAATTTCATACTGTCTTGGCTATAACCAAAATTACAAAGAAATATTTCCCCTTTGAATCTGCAGTAATAAGTAGCTACAAAAACATTTTGTTATTTCTATGCTTTGAGGTCTTAGTAGCCGCAGGAAAAAAACATGAAAAAGCCCAAACCAATTCCTCATTCCAATCAATCTTTAGCTATTTTCACAATTAAGAAAAAAGCCAATATAATGCTGACAATGAATTGCTTGGTCCTGCTGAGATGCATCATTTTGTCCTAGGGGAGCATGTATTTTGGGAAACAGTTCTCTTTAATTTGCAACCATAATTAAGTGATGTGATTTTATTTATGTAGGAAAAGTGTATGAATTTTATTTACAAATGGATTTCAGCAGGATGTGGCTCACAGCCTTGGGTAACCACACTGAAAGGGCTTACAACTATTCATATGAGTAAAGTGAGTGGGATTTTCTATAGCTCTGGTCCACTGCTAAATAGCTCAAAATTTCCATTAATGTTGTCTGTCACCAGTTTCTCAAAAGGTTTTTTACTTTCATTTTCTTTGCTAACCTCAAAGACACTCACAATTTTGCTAAGGCCCTACAAAATACAGTAGCTAGCAGTAATTAGTACTATGTTTTCTTAGTATTTTTTATTTTTCTGCTAACACTATCTACTTGTCAGGAAAATACCCCGGTGGTTTCAAATCAGAGATAGCCTGACTTTTCTCAGATGTGGACAGGGAAGAGGACCCAAGATGTGCTTAGGAGAGACTCATTCTGGAGCTTGTTGCAGAAGTAGAATCAGGTTGAGCACGCCTCCTTGGACTGCAGGCTGCTTGTAGTGGTATCCACTGTCAGAAGACCATCTCCAGAGCTCTCCCAAGAGCTGTGCTCCCAGGTGACAGAGCAAAGTAAACTCCATGGCGAGAGGCTGACCTGGGATCCGGCTAACATTTAACTAACTTTGGTTGTGACACAGCTTGAGGAAGCATTTTTGACAAAAGACCTATTTGGCTGGACCAAGATCTGCTGTCCACTCCTGTGCTTTGCTAGCTTTGAAGAGGAACCAAAGCAGAATGGAGTTTCCATCTCCCATTAGCTAGGAGGAAGTTTAGATTTCCTGTGATTTAGTCCCATCATGGCTGTGTAGCAGAAGCAGAAAGTCATGATCCTGGCAACTTCATATAATAGCCTTCATTGACCTTGTCGGCATCATGCATAACACAATCTATTTTATCTATGTGGGCTGTAAAACCATCCTGGAAGTGCAATACAACTTAAGAGTGAGGGGGTAAGTGGCTGTAGGAGGGCACTGGAAGTTTGGCTCTGATTATAAGGCTTCAGTCATAATCTACTATTATATGAAGGGTGCTCCACACCTAAGAATTTCAAGACCGGTGTTCAAAAATATCACTCATGAGATATTGCCTAAGCCACAGATTCCAGAATTGCTACACTGAAAATATGCAGTGCAACCAGGAAAGGGTTAATGGCTTATTGGAATTGAAGAATTGTTTTTAATGGGTGTTATATATGCCATCCATTTCCTTCTCCTCTGATGCATTATAATAGCATCTAAAGAAAGTACTAGCCCGCACATGGGTTTCTATACTATGTAAACTGAACTTCTCAAATCTATGAAGGATGTCAGCAAAAGTTGTCAAGTCTTGTACATGGATCATTACCAGTTTTGAAAGTTGAAACTCAGAACTGCAGATTGTAGGTTAGCTTCTTTCTACCTCCATCCCTTCCCTTCCTTCTTTCCTGCTCCCTTGCCCTTCTTATTTCTTTTCTTTTTCTTTTTTTTTTTCCCCTGCCTTTTATTTCTTTACAATAAGAAGCAGAGTTTTGCAAGACAACATAAAAGTCTGATAAAGGACAATTGTTCAGAGAAATCATCTATGAGAGCAGAAAATGCTTTTTCCATTTGTTATGCACTCAAACAAGTGCTACAACAAACAAGAGACTTTTATTCTGTTTACCTCTGCTGAGTCAAATAGTAAAAACTATCAAATGTTTGTATCTTAGTTACACATGCCTGAAATGCTTACATTGTGTAGCTTTAGTGCATATGCTTGCCACTTTATGTTTGCTTTGCTAGCTACACTCATGATGTGCACAGGTGAAGATGGACAACACATAGCATGAATTACAAAGTTTGAGGTGAAGAACAGCTTATCTCAGTGATGCTCTGTGTACTGTAAAGGCTGAGCCTCTTAGCCTGATAAATCCTAGTGAATCCTGTGTTAAAACACACTTATAATAAAAAGGTTTTTTTTATTTTTAGTTAAAGAGAATCACCCTACCTGAAGGTCCAACTTTTGTACTTTAATATAGGCTTTGAACTTCTCTTTTTTTCCATGCTTACTTACTCAAAGGCCTATATCCAAAGAAAAATCCACAAATCTGACTGCCTGCTAAGTTCTGGAAATATTAAATTACTCTCTCAAACTGTTCAGATTGATTCCTACTTTAGAGATCTCTGGATGTCACTGTCTGTGGGGTGTGGGTCCACGATCCAGCTACAGCAAGGCATTCTGACCCTCAGGTGCCCAGGGTGAAGGTCTCTTCCCACTCCTTGCAGGAGTACCTGTGGGAGAGGACAAAAGTGCAATTGTGGTCCCAGCTGCCAGACCCAGACCTTCCCCTCACAGCTGATTGCCCATGCTATGGGTTTATAGCTATCCTTTTCGGGCTCATGAATTTTTCTCTGTTGGCTACACAGAGTCTGACAGGAGGACAATGCATCTTGTAGCCTGGAAACATTGGGGTCTCTTTTGGGATGTAGAAGCTGTGGGTTCAAATCACTCAGCATTTGAGGAGGAATCACAAAAGAAGTTTTCATGCTTCCTGTGTTGTTAGAGGATGTTAGAGGGTGGAAATGGAAATCTCTAAGTGAAGGATGCAGGTTACACAAAAATGCCCTGCAGCACTCTTGGATCGATGCCTGAGAACAGAGTTTGAGGCACCTGCTTTTCATTAGCATTTTATTTTGGATGGTTTGGGTGTATCAATTTGCTGGTTCTTCAGCCCTCATGTGGTAACTACTTTTTCCCTGTATCTTGTACAGGAGTTTTGAGAATTTAGGACAGCAATCTGAAGCCCACTCTTGGAGCTTGACACCCAAGTTTCCATATTTGCCACAACTGAATCTGGCAGAACCTGAGGCCCTTCAATGAAGGACGGCCAAATGAAATGCTTGGAAGGGACTCTTCCAGCCATCCTTGTGGGTCTGCTGTAGCACCCTGACCTAAAATGATTCTTCCTGACTTCAAGGGGCACTGTATCAAGTACCAGGCACTCAGGGACTATTTTGCACAGGTGTATGCATTGCTTTCTGGTTTTCTAATGCAGCACCAAGCAGTTCAAGACTCTGATATATTTGTTCCATTTGTAGAGGAACTCAGCAGAGAGCAGAATTTTTACTTTAACTGCTTTATAAAGCAGTTAAAGACCTTTCTCCTTTTTGAATTCTTTTAAAAGTGGACTTTTTGATATCCAGTAAGTTTAAATTATTCTCAGCAGGTACTCTTCTCTGCCATGTATATCAGGTGTTAAGAGTAACAATAAAAAAGGTTTAAGAAATCTCAGGCACTTTTATTGAAAGGTAACCTTTCTTCACAGAACACAATTTTAACTCTTGTTATTTTATCACTAAATACATGTTTGACTGTACAGCATTTGGGAATTATTTATTTTAAAAATAGTAGATGAGTATTGTAAAAGAAAATTGTACAGAAATTGAACATTGTGGAGGTAAAGTAACATACAGCAGCTTCTAAAAGCACAAGGCAAAAGTATTAGGGAACAACATTGACAAAGAGTTCAGTAATTGTTAAAAACCATAAATCATCAAATCAGCTTTGCAGAGACAAAGAACCAAGCTGGTAACTGAAGGTATCGTTTATCACTAATAGCTGCAAAGCAATCTGTGTGGACCTGACCCCTGGGGAATATCCTCAGCCTTGGGAGTGCTGGGGCAGCAAGGTGTCGCCATCAGGGCAGCTGGCATCCTACTGGGGGCTGCCAATGGCAGGGCGGGAGAGGGGGGCAGGAATAGACTTCTGTGCATCTAAGGGGTCACTGAAAGCCTTCCGGTCCTGCCAGCAACTGCACATAACATACAACAGTCTTTTGATTGCTGTAATCAAAATGTGAACTGGCTTGGTGTCTACATGTAGTCAAAAAGTTGTAAGACCCAGGGTGTAAGGCATTTTTTTTTCACTACACCCTTCCTGAGCTGCTGTGCTGCATTGCTTCTCAGCAAGCCCTCAGGCTATAGGCTGGTTGACTTTAAACAAGCAAGACTTTTGTGGTAAACAAACACAGATATTTCATTTTAAAAGTACATAAGGAGGTTTACACTGCAAGGTTGATCTGACTATCTGATTGTAGTAATAGAACAGTCAAGAAGATTTTTCCAGGATTCACTTGTTCTGTGGTTTCTGGTAATCTAAAAGCACATCTTCCAAAATCAAAGTGAAAGTATATTAAATACAGCATGCTATGGAAAAGGAGAACAAAGGCTTGGCACATCTCCCCTAATGAAGTACATGGCAAAGGCTCCATTTAATTCAGCAGGAATGGGACCACAAATAAATAGTAAGTAATAAATATTACTTATGTACTTATACAGTAGACTAATGAGACTCAGCTGAGACAAACAAAAACCACACCATTTTATATGAAAATTATACACAAAACGATTTAATGTAGTCATCATATATAAGCAACTCTTAAATAATTATCGATACATTTCCATTTGTCACAATATTCTCAAACTCTGGACAAAGCAATGAATATAATAGTGACATATGAAGAGCACGTTTTCTGCTGGCAGTCAGCATGGTTCTCTGTGCCTGCAGTCAGAGCCAAATCCCCCCCATTGGGTACCCAGAGAGCCAACCATTTTGAAATTCTCTTTTTCCTCTATTTCAGTGCTCTCAGGTGAGGAAGTTCTAGTGATATTAATCTCTGCACTGCAGCGTTGTTCATTTTGACTTAAAAGGTTCTTAAAAGCTTTAAAAATAAGTTAGCCATAATAACAACTCAGCTCAAAGATTGTGTCTTACCCATTCCTTAAACTTTTAGCAAAACAAGGGAAAAAATTTCCTGGTAAAACCCTACATTCCCATTACTACCAACTCACTTATTCATGACTGGTTTACTTACAGGATACAATCTCTCAAAAACCTCATGCTTGATTGTTTTGTTTTTGACACTAATTTCTCACATTATGACAGTTAAGATGCTGGTCACTGAAAGTCAGTTTATTTATAATTCTGCATTTCATTTTGATAACTTACAAATCTACATGGCCCAACAGATGACTAACTTTCTTTACTTTATAAATCCCCCACCTTCTCTCTTTGCATATTATTTGCTGCATACACAGGTAGTAGTGAAAACAGTTTTTAAAAGTGCTTCCCTCATTAAGCAGTTTGAATCTTCTTTCTTGTTTACTAAGATACTTTATCACACTGTCTATCCTGAAAAAATAGTTTAGGGAAATTCTGTTGTCTGCATTATGTGAGGGTTCAGACACAATGGGCCTTTGTTATCATATTATCTACGATCCTATGAATAAGCCAAAAAGTACAATGAACAAACAGCTGAAAATCATCTGGCACAAACTTTCAGTTTACACTGAAAACTGTATCATTTAATACAGTTGACAACTTCTGAAGACTTCTCTTAAATGGTGCAAAAAGATTATTTTCTTCCATGAAGACATGCAACTTGAAGAGAGAATACAGGTGTCAAAGCATGATTTCACAGAGCAGTGCATCCATGGACGGACCTCTGTAGACCTCAATGTCATATTCAAGGCCAAGGTTACAACAGCCAATTCTGTATTTTGAACATTGATAAAACTGGGGGACAGCTCATAAGCGGTTAACAAATTTCCTCTAGCTGAACAACAGTTGCCACATGGTTATAATCCTGGTGATTCTTTGCAGAGTAGACCACCAGAGACTGAAAATATCACAACCACTGGGAGTGGTGAATGTAAGGCCACAAAGAGGACTGTATCCCTTTTTCATGTTTCATTTAAAAACAAAAAAACAGTTTTACACTAAATGGAAGAAAAATGAGTCTATTCCAATAAAATTAATGTATGTTTGTTCATTTGTTTAAAGACAAAACATTCCACCACAAGGACAGTAAAGCACTGGAGAACATTACCCAGGGAAGTAGTGCAGTCTACATCTTGGAGATTTCCAAGATATAACTAGACAAATCCCTGAGCAACCTGGTCTGAATTCAGTGCTGACCTTACTTTGAGTGAGAGGTTGGATGAGATGGTCTTCTGAGATCCCTTCCACTTGAATTATTCTATGATTCATTGTTTCTGCTGCTCTTGAATAATCTGGAAATTACTGACAGAACTGGAAAGGTGATACCTGGAAACTTTAAAGTAAGAGCACTCTCTTAGCTGGTTCTCCTCTCTAAGCCTGCAGGACCAAAAGGCCTACATAAACCATGAGCTCCTGTTTCTGTCTTGCACATCCTTCTGGGAAGACACCATATTTGCATAAGCATTTCCCTCTAGTACCTGATGATTTAGAGGCTTCGTTTAGCCAGGTGTTGCATCTCTGTAATCACAATGATTACGTCAGGGGATCGATTAATATTATTTGTATAGTGGCAACTCCTGATTGGCCTAGTCATGGACATAGCCTTATTTTGCCAAGCACTGTATAAAAAAAAACAAACAAAGAAAAAGAAAAGGGAGGTAGCCATCCTAAACAGATGGCAGCCGCAGTCAGGCGGAGAAGTGTGGTGGCATGTACAGATAGCAGTTACTTACACAAAAACATCATCATTAAGAAAAAGTGCTTCTTTAATAACTCATTGCAGCTGAATCTGCAACCAGTAGCTAAAGGAAGAAAAATATGTGTATAACAATCCTATACACTGTGTTCTGGCATTATAGAAGTCATGCCTGACATCTCTACTCTAAATATGCACTATCAAAAATAGATGTAAACCATCTAATCAAAAAACAAAAGCGCTTTGTTGTTGTTGTTAGGAAAAATGGATAATTTACAATATCTGTAAAAGACAGATTAAGGTTTACAACCATCATAGAGGTACCCAAGGGGATGACCCAAGCTAAATACATGCAGATTTGATTCAGACTATTAACTAAACACTCTTTAAAAATTGTCACGGGTCTTCCCAACAGGTGAAAAGAACAACACTGTAGTCCTTACAGTGAAAAACACATAACAACTATATAAAACATCATTATTTGAAGATATCTTTGAACTCTAAATTTCCATTCTGACTACATTGCACTGTTTTGTGTTTACACCATTAATACAGTCTACAAATCTTAAACTGCCACCTGTCCTGTAGAGACCACGAGCCTCCTGGTGAAGATGCACTGTAGTCTTCACTGACGGATTGAGCATCACATCTTCAGCACTCTATCTTGTGCTTTCATTCATCAAGGGGATATATCTCTATTTTTGGCAGAGACGTATGATGATGATTTAGTCTCTATTGATACAGGTCAACTCAGATCTATCAATACACGTCTGTCCAGAAAAATACTAACAACATGTTTCAGTGAGGTCCTGGAAGGAGGTAGACTAAACATATGCTTAAGTATATATTCTCCTTCCAAATTACAAGATGCTTACCAGATAAAGTGCTGTGTAAGCGTCTGTGCTGCTCTTCTCCATTTCCTGTGCATTTTTGACAGACCTGTAAACTATGTGTTCAAGACAATCCCCTGCCTCATCTTTTGTTTGTGATCAAAACCATTTCAGTGTTTGAATCTAGAAAACAGAAGACCAATATGTTCTTGTACAAACCCCAAATATCATCAAAGTAATATTAAGAAAAGGTATTTGAAATAATAAAATCTATATTTCATTATTCCACCACCCTGAGAATGGGGGCAAACTGCCAGTGATAATGGCTATGCACATTTATTTTTTCCTTCATAACATGAAGATATAAAAATTCAGACTAGCTGAACTAGATTAGAAACTTGATCTATCTTTGTGATATTTAGAAAGTCTAGCACTCTTCCTGATTAGACTCTCAGACTGGATCATCAGTCTCTGGGACTGTGAAATATGGCATTTACAGTAATGTGGATCCCTATTGTGGTGACAAAAAGCATTTGAAATCACTTACCACATGTCAGTGGAAAAGAAAAGAAACAAAACCAATCCAAACCAATACCCAGGATTTTTTTTTTTTTTTTTACAGCCCAGTGGTATTTGTAGAAGGAATGATTGGTGCCCAACTTGGGTAAGTATAGAGATCGAATATAGGCACTATCCATGTCATAATTGCAAGCATAACTACAGCAACTCCAATGATGTTAATGCCCAAACCAGCTTTCACCTAAAGGAGAGGAAAAAAAAAGCAGAAACTCACATTAAGACACTGAAGAAAGTTTTTAAAAAGATAAAAATCCCCTTTAGGGAGTTTTGCTTAAAACTCACCATGTCCATAATAGCTAGATGACCATATGAAAATACAATGGCATTAGCTGGGTTTGCTACAGGAAGCAGGAATGCAAAGGAAGTACAAAAGGTAGCAGGTATCAAGATGAAAAGTGGGTTCACATGAATGGCTTCAGCCTATCGTAAAATAAGAGAGAGAGAACAGCTGTCAAGGGACACATTTGTCAAATGAAATACATAAATACAAGTTCATTATATTAACACAAGTGAACTGTGAACAGAACTGCCAGTTTAAACAGTGAGACATAACCTCTTCTGATAACTCACTTTTAAGGTTATATCTGTGAATGTTTCAGAGGAGAAAAGGTGATTCTAATACAGAATAGCTACTAAACTTTAAATTCACACCTGGTGTTTTCTAATTGTAGTTGAGTCCATAAAATAAGACTCTTGTAAAAAGTGTGGGCACTGCACAAGCACTAAAAGCAAAACACTGCAAGAAAGTTGATAAAGTTGAATTTGTATGTAATACATAGGAGGGATTCAATGAAGTGAGGACTGAGGTTTCTTTGTGAGAGAGGGAAAGGGCATTAGTATGGATCTTGGCTGGCCAAGAGGAGAATCTGCAGACTAGAAAATGATCAGTAAGATTTGAAGAAGAAAGAACTGGGCATTTTGATAAAGATGATGAGAAGAAAGGACACAATTCATCTAAGGAGAGAAGAAATGAGAATTACATATAAAGCACATCTATTAGCCCTCTCTTCTCTCTGATGACAGCTTGAAAGTTGCAGTGTTAACCATTTTTGCTGAAGATGTGGTCCTGATGAAACACTAAGAAAGCTATCCTTTCTAAGTGCTTTGGCTATTCACAAATAGGAATAATTTGATTTTTGAGTGTTGAACTTTTACCTAATTTTAGTTAATGTTCAGCATATCTTGTAAGAAAGCCCCAAAACAACCAAGTATCCAATGCGCAACACAGCACAGCAAAAAAATGCATGAAGTATTTTATGGAGACTTTTAAAAACTGCTCCTTTGAGCAGCTGTATTATTACATGGATGATAGAGGAGATTCTGATTAAAAACAACCTGTGTTATACTCACCAAAGGAGATAGTATAGGCAAAAATATCGTAATGGTCGCTGGATTGCTGGCCACTTCTGTTACTGAAGTGACAATAAGGCATGATATCAGGATAATCAGCCACAGGGGTAATGATCCTAGAGGGGTCAATTTATTTGCTACCCACTCAGAAAGTTTTGACTCCTGCATAAGGAATATGACAACATGATTATGATTCACAAATCACTGGAAAGAAAATTTAATAAATGGTATAGAACAGGAATTTACTCATCTGCTAATTGTGAAGTATTTGTTTAAAAGAGAAAAAATCTGAAATATTTTCCATATTCCTACAACATGTTTTTAAGCACATTTTTCTAGTTCAATGGTGTCCTATAGGAACCCATGCAAAACACATTCCATTTATTTATATTTGCACCTCTGAGATGTTTAGAGGAGTCATAATCAGAAAATTGTAATATGTATGTATCAGTCTTCATAAACAGAGTTTGGGCCCAAACCTGCTCAATTTACTGGAGTAGTCAGCAGGGCTCCATGTGGGAGGTACCCCAGTGACATGGGATATTAACCGTAATGCTTTGGAAACAGTGTGTCTGCACAACTCCTACTACCACCAGGTTAAAATTAAATAACAAACAGTAGTCATCATTGTGCATAGCCTTTGAAGACAAAGTAAACTCTTTTTTTTTGCAACCCTGCTTTCTGAATATCTTGAATATTCATCACATTATTGTGTTCAATATTGCTGCAGAATAACTTGCTAAAACAAGAGAATAACTGCGAATTCACTGCATGTCTGATTTGCTCCTGTTGTGGGTCATGCTAATTGTTCAGTATCTTCTATAAATTGCATTACCTCACAGCCTTCTGCCAGTGCAAACCCGCCACCAACAAGAATAGCTATTTCCCAGGGCATGCATGACTGAAATTCCTTCCAAGTAATCAGTGGAGTGTAACCAAAAACAGCTAGAGAAAAAAAAATTAAAAAAAAAAAGAACCAAACCAAAACCCCCACCAACATTTAAAAACATATTGAAAAACATCTTGAAATAATCTCTCTGAGGAAGTACTTGGGAAATATTCAAAGGCAAAATCTCATCATTATAACATGAAGAAAATCTTTGACATGAACAGCTTGCACCTCCTGGGACAGATCCTTAACTGTTGAAAACTGTCACAGCCTGAAGAGAATAGAGCTACAACAGTTTCCACCAGTGGGCCCCTCCTTTCCTCTGTGGAAGATAGCTATGGGATATCAGTGAGTTTAATTTACTCAATAAAACTGCACTATTCAGACAGATTGCTGAGCAAATGCTGTTTCACTTAGACTCATTTATGTTCTGATTTTGCATTCTCTGTGAACCCCCAGATCTCATTGATTTCAGCAGCAGAATTGAATGCATAAAGAGGACAAGCGGGAGGTATACTTTATTCAGGGTAAATTCCATTTTGAAGGGGAAAAATTAAATGAGAATGGACTCATTTACCATGTCTAATTTTATAGAGTACCTTAAATTAGCAGTAACATTTTCAAAAGTAAACCCAACCCTGCCCCATGCAATCCCATTCAAAGCCCATTGCAGTCAATGGAAAGGTGGTTTCCATTGGTGGCTGTGGGCTGCAGGTAGCAGGTTCCTGCACATCACTAGCTCTTACTGCTCACACTGCTTAATTGTGGGCACTGACTTCCAGACCAGGGATGCTTTATAATCCAGTAAGATATTATCCTGTATTAAGATTGTAATATTAGTATTTAACAACATTCCTCTAACAAGTGCAATAAGTTATATTTATGGTTGCATCTTAGATAACTTATTGTAATAAAATCCACATCAAAATATACTCAACCATTTTCTCCATTTGAAGTCCTAGAAAATGTTTTTGCTGGAATAATAAAAAACAGGAGTCCTATCACTAAGGCAGTTGTTGAATCCGTAGCATAGCCTTTATACCTAAGGAGAAGTTAACAAGAAAAAAACACATAAATATATACAGTCAGGAGAAGGAGGGGAAAAGAGTGAGGAGGAGGATGGAGCGGCAGAAAGGAGCTGTTATGGACTGACCACAGTCCCCATTCCCCATCCTCAGCATAGCTTGGTGCAGTGGAAAGAGGTAGAGGAGTCAGGAATGAAGGAGTGAAGTTCAGCCTGGAAAGAAAGGGGGTGGGGGAAAGGTGTTTTAGTTTTTGTCTCTGCTTCTTGCCATCCAACTCTATTTTTAATTGGCAATTAAATTAAATTAATTTTCCCCAAATCAAGTCTGTTTTGTCTTTGATGGTAACTGGTAAGGGATCTTGGTGTCTTTATCTCAGCCCATGAGCTTTTTGACTTTATATTCTCCCTTGTCCTGTTAGAGTGAGAGAGTGGCTGGGTGGGCATCTGGCAGCCAGCCAACGTCAATTCACATCTGTAGAAATATTAGATGCAAGCCCTCTAAATTCATAAATAAGCATCTTGAGTAAGCATGTGCTATTTTGTCACACAGAAATAAGCTGGGTGAGGGGAATGTTTGGGAATTGCTGATGCTTAAACAACTAATTTTCACAGTTCAACGATAAATTTAATAACTTCAATATACTCTATAATAGATTCAGTCCAACAGGTCTTAAGAGCACTGTGCATAGCCACAAAGGATGATGCTTTTGTAGCTAAGAGAAGGCAGCACAGCTTTATTATCGTCCTCCTATGGATGCTACTACTAGGGTCATAGACACAAGGGCCATGTTTATTTTGGTCATTTCCAGTGCCTGAGAACTGCTTGCACTAGTGTTTCTTAAACTGATCCAATATTCTTCTTGCTGGTACTGAGTAACCCCACAATCAGTTAAAGCACAAAGTTGAGCTCTAAGGCCATTTTAACACATCCATCTTATTCTGTTACACAGTGTTAGGTGGTGACATATCCCAGTCTGTCTTATTTCAGTAAAGGTGGTCATGCAAATGAATAAGAATTTTGCTGAAGAAAGTTAAACCCAACATTTTCTTAACCTTTGTTATTATTTTTTCCTATCATCTGTAAGTTCTTCTGTAAGTTTTCCTGAACCAATATACCAATATATTTGTCTTCACAGCCTCATGCCATATGCTTTTCTGCACATGCAGCTACAGAAGGTCTAAGCATAACTTCCTAGTAGATCATCCCAGCAATTTAAGGTTTTATATTAAACCAGGGCTTTTCACTGAAAGGGAAAAATCATCTCCCAGTTATATGTTACAATTGTATAATCTGGTAGATCCCTTTGCTTTAACAACAGTTTTAGGTGAGATTCAAAAAAACCTTAATATGCATAGCACACTGACACCACAACCAGCTTAGTTTTAGCTAACACTGTTACAAAATGAAGCTGCCATAGAAGTTGAAGTGGTTCTCTAACACATTCTGTCTCCTGCTTCTTGTTGTCTGCTAGCACAGAAAACACTTTTTAAAAGCAAGTTATTATTTTGTTATGGTTTCTTAAGATAGAGGGTTCTGCCTGTATATCATCTTTAGTCTAGGACCAGATGCACTGGGTCTAAAGAGCAGAAGATCTCTTCCTCTACGATCCTATCCTGCACTCTTAAGACTTGCTAGGAGTTTTGAAGGAAGGCAAGATTTAGATACAGAAACAATTCATGCTGCCACTTTCCTCTAGGCAGCTGCTTCTTCACAGAATGGTTGAGGTTGGAAGGGACCTCTGGAGGTCATCTGGTCCAACTGTCCCTGCTCAAGCAGAGTCACCCCAAAGCCAGGTGCCCAGGACCATGTCCAGATGGCTTTTGTATATCTCCAAGGATGGAGATTCCACAACCTCTCTGGGTGATCCGTGCCAGTGCTCAGTCACCCTCACAGGAAAAAAGCATTTCCTGATGTTCAGGATGAACCCTCTATGTTTCAGGTTGTGCCCATTGCCTCTTATACTGTCACTGGGCACCACTGAGAAGAGCCTGGCTGTGTCATCTTTGCACCCTCACAGGTATTTTTAAACACTGACAAGATGCCCTTGCAGCCTTCCCTTCTCCAGGCTAAACAGCCCCAGCTCTTTCAGTCTTTCCACATAGGAGAGGTGTTCCAGACCTTTCCTCATCTTTTTGGCCCTTTGTTAGACTCTCTCCAGTATGTCCATGTCTTGTACTCGGGAGCCCAGAACTGGATGCAGCACTCCAGGTGTGGCCTTACCAGTGCTGAGTGGAGGGGAAGGATCACCTCCCTCAACCTGCTGGCGACACTCCTCCTAATGCATGCCAGGTTACCATTAACCTTTTTCTTTTTTTTTGCAGCAAGGGCATATTGTTGGCTCCTATTCAACTTGGTGTCCACTAGGTCTCCCAGGTCCTTTTCTGCAAAGCTTCTTTCCAGCTGGTTGGCCCCCAGCATGGACTGGTGCCTGGGGTTGTTCCTCCCTAAGGCAGGACTCTGCACATCCCCTTGTTGAACTAGGGTGGTGTAATTTTTTGCTCACAAAAACTTAGTATTCCTGATGCAAAACACCATTCTCAGAAAACCTGTTTGGGACCTACACAACATCCTACCATTAGTTGTACTATTATGAATACATACATGGCACCATTCCAAACAGAATCTTTTCAATCATTATCAAATTTTGAGATAAACATTTTTGAAAGCCCATTTATCCAAGCTGTAATGCAATTACATATATAACATCTACCTGCTTGTAATCTGCATTCTGCAATTAATCTGCATATTGATTACACATATAAATAATCTGCAACTGCAAATCTGATTGTCCTATAAGGAAGCAAAAAGCCATTGATTAAGGAGTTCTCACAGTGACTCCAACTGAGACCATTGCAGAGAACAGGGCTGTGGGCAAAAGTGCATAGTGGCCTTGTATTGGCAGTAAAGAAAGGAATAAACCATGCAGAAGAAAAGGAAAAATATACTCAAGCAATAATCTGAGGAAGCTTGAGGGAAGCCCACCTTGCATACATCAGCTATCATCAGCTGCAGCCCAGTGTTGAACTTTGTTTCTTATGAGTTCATAAAGGCCTGGCCAAAGGCCAACTTGAAACTCCTCTAATTGAAACTAATACCCTACAGCCTGGAGTCAGGCCAGTACATGGAAGGAAACTGCTGTAGCAGAAATGATATGTGATCCTGTGCTGTCAACAGATGAGGAGGAAACAGGCATTTTTACCCTGTGCTTCTCTCTGTAGTGTTATACAACATTTATTAAGACATCCTGCTGCCTGCCTCCAGAGGGAGGTAACAGGGGCTCAGGGCAGGACAGTAAAGGATTAGTCTTTAATAGATTTACAAAATTTTCTTAAGAAAAATTAACTGGTAAAGGTAATGTATATTTAAAATGCATCTGCTAATGTTGCTTAAAAATGAGCTCTACCGAATACTGATACAGCACAAACATGGATTAAAAATTGGCTGACATTTCAAAAAGTAGCCCTTAAAAAGTGGGGGGTATCATCATTAAATACCAATATTTCTGCTGTGATTTAAAAAAAAAACAACAGTGTTTTTATTTTAAAGGTGTATTCAGTAACTTGTGAGGATGCACACAAGGGGCTGAGATCATGAACATGGGTGGCGAGAGTGATGGGAATTTGTTTCTTGAAGCAAAACTTTGAGAATTCCATTTATTTTGTCAAAACAAATCTTATAATGTGAATTAATTAAACCAGATACGTATATCCTTAAAGCACCTATCATAGAAAAGTTTTTAATCCAGCAGGGAAAGACAAAAACAGATGGCTGGAAGCTATATTCAGACAGAGAACAAGGTGTAAGTTTGTCATGTTTAGTGTGGCAACAGAGATGATTAACCACCACTACAGACTATCAAGGAAAGCGGTAAATTCCAAAATCTGAGGAACCTGCATTTTACCACCCTGAAATCAAGCCTGGTTGCTTTCTGGGAATTTGTGTTCTAATAAAACAAATCTATACAAGGCTGAACACAGAATCACAGAATCGCAGAATGGCAGGGGTTGGAAGGGACCTCTGCAGATCATCTCGTAGCTCTTCTGATCTTCAGCACGTTAGAATAAATGAACTGACAGTCCTGTCTGGTGTGGTGAATCACACCTAATAGGACCCACTCACTGGCCATGGAGAGCCTCAAGGTTACTTATAATTCTGACATTGCAACTTTTCTTAAGGACAAAGATCATCCGTGCAGGTGACAGAACTTCCCTGAGGCTGGCTTGAGACTGAGGGATAAGGTCCTGTGTAAAATAAGCACTATGAGGTTTCTGATGAGAAATTAGATTTCTAAGGGCAGAGAATATTTCCTTACAGTTGTCTCCTGTAACATAATCTTAAGGAAGTTGTGCACATTCCTATCAGTATACTTAAATCCAAAACAATGAACAATTTTGTACACAGAGGCATTAGGGAACATGTCCATAAGAGTTGTAAGCTGCAGTTCATGCACTGCTAGAAGCCTCTTGGACATCATGTTGATGAGTTCAATTTCACCATTGACAGAACCATTGTTCTTTTCCTGTTTGCTTCTCTGTTTTCTTTAAAGATGGCTCACTACTACTCCCAGCTGTACCTGTGCTGGCTCCTTGCCCCACTCATGTATCTTGGCTGAGAAGTTTTCTGTTGCTCAGAAAAGTAAAAACCCAATTGCCTGGTTTTATGCCAATTGATTGATAAATTAAAGCTATCTAGAAATAGGCAAGGTCTGAATAGTAAGAAATGCTTTCTTTCCCCTTGAAGATTTTGTTAGGCAGTAACACAAGCTTTGTTTCTCTTCAGGTTACCTCACCCAAATTATAACATGATTCAGCCCAATGTGACATGACATGTGCTTGCATTCCCTTCCAAGGAAAACATTAGAGGGCATCCACAAAGTAACATCCTTGTGCAGAACCTTATTATAAGAATAAGGTAACCACACTTATTATGAGAATATTCTGCTTTTCGCTGCCAGTGAACAAAAACCTTAGACAACAGTAAACAGACAACTTCAGATAGGATCTCTGGACTGAAATAATCCATTTGAACCTAAATCCCAGATTTGAAAGGTTGTTTACAATGTCTCTTTTCCAGTATCAGATATATCTTGTTAAACAGTGCGCAATGAGCACTGAATGTTAATATGATGCAGAAACAAAGCCGGCCTGATTGCTTAGCTGGCTGATTGCTTGATTACGTCAACACTCCAAAACTCCTTCAAGAATACAGTGTTTCATGTGAGACAATGATCATCAGCTCTGCTGTTATAAGGGGGGAAAAAAGTTCTTTTGTAATTTTTTGGATAATGAAAAAATAATTTTAGAATAATCTTAGTTTTTATTGCATTATTTAATGCTATTTTTTACACAAAATAATTTTGCTTTGCACTTTAAATATTCAAAGGGCTACAGTTATTTCCTGTAATATCCCCTACCAAGCTTTCTGACACAGCACTGGTGCATGTGTGTATGAATGGTGGGAGTATATTTAAAGGGAGGAGGCACAATGGATGCATGTTCTCATGTCATTTATGACAGACACACAGGAAAACAAAATGGAAAATAACCATACAAGTCCAGCACTGGCCTTTAACCCATCCAGTAACAAATGTTAAATCCAGAAGGGCCTAAATAGCACAAAGCCCTGCTCCTTCCAATCCTGCAACTACTTCTCAGTATTTCAGAGGAAAACTCAGACCTATAGCACAGAACAGAACAGAAATTACAGTAATTACAGCAAGAGAACAGGAGATACCACAGTATTATAAGTTCTTGCAAGAGTAACTGGTTTCTTAGGGAAAAATGTCTAGGTGATTCTGGGGAAGGAACTGAAAACCAGGCTGCAGCAGAAGGGAAAAAAAATGTAATAGTTCCTGAATAGTTCCTGACTTTTTGGTGGTTAGTTGAACTGTGACATTGAGAGAGTTATGTATGAACAGATGGTAATTTTATAATTAATTCAAGCTGTCAAAGCAAGGGATGTTGGCCTGTATGCATACAAGTATGGCTGTCACTAAGGACAGTAGATCAAAAAATTCTAACCAAAGATTTATTCTTGAAATTGTAGGTTTGATGAGGAAGTAGGATACTGTAACATCAGTCATTATGCATTCTCCCTCACTGGATCAAGTCTAAAAACTAGGTATAATCCCTCTAAGGAGGCACTTAATTTTATCCTGTAATAGGTTTAGCACATTTCAGATATTGCACACATACATCTATGAAATTGCTGGAGTTTACCTATTCTGTATACACTACAAAGGTTTTTCAACAACTTCAGTCTGGAATATTTTGGAAGTATTGAAAGTACTTTTTTTTTAAATTGAGAAGAAAAGAAGGTATGTAGTTAAGACACAGTAAAGTTCTTGTTGGTGTTACTTACTTTGGGAAAAGTGAAGACCATCCTGGGATGAAGCCAGGATCTCTGGTGAACCACAGCAGAGTCATTAGAATGAATAGGATAAGTGTAACAATTTCTGGGCAGCTAAAGCAGAAACAGGATGGGTTATACATTTTCCTGAATTCATACTTGGATTTACTCACTCTTGTTTGCAGATTTATAGTTTGATGTACCTTATTGGTCCAAGCTTCTTGTACTCCTCCTGAATCACCTGTGCTGAGGCCTCTTCTCTAGCTGTTTTCTTCTTGCCACACTTGAACATGTTTTTAAAACTGGAATGTAAATCAGTAATATTGAACAATGAATTAACAGTGTACACAGGAAAAAAAACGTCCAGCCGTTCCAGTTGCCAATAGCACCTTACAAAAGTAAAATTTTCACTTTACAATGCAGTATCTCCCATTTAATTATTGCACACCAAACTGAGCATATTGGAATTAATTGACAAAGCCCGATGGGAGACTGACAGAGGCAGCAACAAAATGTGTCCTGTTATTGACTAGCTCATTTGCCCAGGAAGGTTGAAATAATGGGAACTAATTGAAACAATCAAATACATGACCTGGCTATTTAATGAACGTCATCTATGACTTTGCTTTACGTTGTAATGAAAAAGTTTGTATCGCATGAGTAGACTGCATACTGATGAGCAGACTATTTGGTGCGAACTAAGTTTTCATTCTTGGATAAGACCCTTACACAGTGTTAAAAAGAACGTTATTGAAACAATCAAGAAAAATGAAACAATAAGTTCACATATGGAGTGGTAAACATGGGATGATTTTAAGTCTGCTTAAGAGTAGACAGTCTCACTCTTCATGTCTTGTACCACACATAGCCATGTAATTGTGGAAGACAGGTATCGCCATTGTTATCTCTGCAGATGTTAGTGAAGTCATGGAGAACAAGGCTTTGAAGAATAAGCCCAAAAGAAGTATTGTCCTCTCCAAAACCTTAAAAACACAAGCTTTGAGGGGAAAAAAGCTCCACTATACCACCACATATAAATTTTGGAAAAGTAGAAGCTTTTTACTTGACATTTACAAATACAGTCATCCAGTTTATAAAACAGATACTGCTCAAGTATTCAAGCCAATCCCTGACTCCAGAGATGGGCAACATCCTAACTATAAATCTTCCAGTCTTAGACCAAAATGTATAAAATTTCAGTATTCTTCTGTCTTGCACACATGCACTGTTTAATGATGATGTCTGCATATTCTAAAGGACTGGGTATCATAATTTGTGACATGGACTTTTCACTTTGTGCTGAGTAGTCAAGGATCCTTACTTTAGAAAATTCTTGTACCATCCAGAGACTGAACCGTTCTAATCAAGGCTGCAAAATCACTGTTGCTGCATTATCTTATTGCTGTATTATCTTATTGCTACTTTATCTTACATTGAGTCTGTTAAACTTAGATGCAATATTTACTCCTGGTACAAAGTATCTCTTATATCATCAACCTTTAGTTTTATTGATTACAAATTTACTTACTCAAACCCAAGGAAAAGCCACTGGAGCCAGATCCAGGAAAGCAGCAGAATAATAACTGTGATGGGGATGGAAAGGATAAACCAGGATCCAAAGTTGATGCACTGGCAACCTGGGTAACGTCTGGATGAAAGTAAAAAACTGTTCAGTTGAGCTTTGCAAAGGAATAAAGACTTGTGAAAGTGCCAGAAAGCCCTGCTGCAAGAGGGTGCTTCTGGCTGCCAGCTGACTTCAGCATGAGGCGGCCTCTGGTGTCCTCTTCTCTCACTCTTCCATCCTGTTCCTGATCATCATGACCACTACAGACACTAGCTGTGCCAGTTATTTGAGCATTGGATCAGCAACAGGTCTGGGGATCTGAGATCAATCTAGGTGTGTCTAACCTAAGTTCAGTAAGCAAGGAAGGGCCACTGACAGCATTAGGGATCATTAGGACTACAAAGAAACAGAACTTGAAGAAAAGCAGTTCTTTGAGAGGAGACTTTAGCACAAGAAAACATGAACAATGAACAAGCTCCAATGAACGGCAAGTTGAAAGTGAGCCAACAGTGCACCCTGGCAGCCAAGAGGGCCAACCGTGTCCCAGGGTGCATCAAGCACTGCATTGCAGCCGGTCGAGGGAGGTGATTGTCCTGCTCTACTCTGCGCTGGTGCAACCTCACCTCGAGTACTGTGTGCAGTTTTGGGCGCCACAGTATATTAAGGACATAAAGCCACTAGAGAGTGTCCAGAGGAGGGCCACGAAGTTGGTGAAGGGTTTAGAGGAGAAACCATGTGAGGAGTGGCTAAAGTCACTTGGTTTGCTCAGCCTAGAGAAGAGGAGACTAAGGGGTGACCTCATTGCAGTCTACAGCTTCCTCACAAGGGGAGGAGGAGAAGCAGGCGCTGATCTCTTCTCTCTGGCGACCAATGATAGAACCTGAGGGAATGGCAGCAAGATGTGCCAGGGGAGGTTTAGGTTGGATATTAGGAAGAGGTTCTTCACCCAGAGGGTGGTGGAGCACTGGAACAGGCTCCCCAGGGAGGTAGTCACGGCGCCAAGCCTGACGATATTCAAGAAGCACTTGGACAATGCCCTCAGAGATATGGTGTGAATTTTTGGTTGTCTGGTGCAGGGAAATGAGTTGGACTTGATGATCACTGTGGGTCCCTTCCAGCTCAGGACATTCTATGATTCTTTGATTCTATGAACTTAGAAGACAACAGTGGAGACAACATTGAGACTTGTATTGTTTAAAATTCTATAAGGGATTCAAAACTGATTGAAACCAAAATTATTATTACTAATTTCCAGGAAAGGTAGGAATGTTTGTTAAGTGGATTGTCTCTGCAGTTATCTTGTCTCTTTGAGGTTGTCTTAATCTACTGTTTACAGATGTGGGCCATTCAACCAGAGCTCTCCCTGCCAGGTGCATTTAAGAAAAAGAGAAATGAGCTTTGGTTTTCTGAAAGAGATGAATTTACTATTGAATGAAATAGATGACAGATAGACAAACAGGCCAGGTAAATAAATCCTGTTTTCCAGTTTACTTTATGAACAGAAGTTATTCTTTCTTTGAGCTCCTCTCTCTACTGAGAGAGCTTTTAATACTAAAAATGAGAAAATTCTAGTCTCCTTGAACAATCTTCCTCCTTGATGCAAAAATCAGATGGATTGGAAATAACAATGTCCAGACAGCGACTATAATGACCATTTCCAATTATTAGCCAATCTTTTGTATTTCAGGCCTTGCTAGAAGAAAAGGAATTCTGAGGGTCACATAGAGGCAGTAAATGCTTATTAAAAATGCTTCCTCAAGTACTGTGCAAATTTTAGGATTGATCTGTATTTAGTATAATGCTTACATATATTGCAACTAAAGTGCCAGCAGGGTCTGAACCAAAAGTCCTATCCACTTCTTGAGGTGATGCTCTAAATTGCAACAGTACATAGTGATGAGACAGTGAAACTGGAACAAGAAAGGGCATTGTGCTATTATATATAATTTACCGGTTACATGGCTATTTAACTTTTATTACATGATTAGTCACATCAATTTTTGAATGTATGAATTCCAAGATAGGAAAGAACTGGTATCTGCATAGCAATGACTTAGCATTTCATCACCTGCTAAAATGTTTATGATCTTTTTTGAATTATGTGTGATAATTCCTTACTAAGCAACAAAACAAGCACTTGAAAACTTTGTACTAAGGAGTCAATTCCAGTATAAAATATTAATTTATTGTGGTCAGGTTTCACAATAAGTTTGTGCAGGGCTGAATATATATGTAAGTATTTCTAGTAATCTTAATATTAAAGTTAGGCATTCTTCACTTCCGGAGCCAATATTCCTCAGGTAGACTGGAAGATCAGTTTAAATTATTTAAAAAATGATCTATTATGTAGTGCTGATTGGATTATCTGCTATTGTTGGATTATCCACTATGGGTCTTGCCTGAGGCAAGAATGGGCAGGACACACTGAACTATTTATTTTCTAGATCTATTTCCTTTGGAAAGTAAAAAAGTACGATTGATTTTAAGAATCCTCATTTTACAGTGATTCAGTGCCAATAACAATAAACTCTATCCAGGCAAACACTACAAATGCCAACAAATTTGGTTCATAGAACAAATCCAGATAAGATTATTCCTTTTATGACTTTTATAACATTGCTTAAGTTGAAAATAATGTAGGCAAAGTTTGATTCTTCATGTTGGAAGGTCAAAGTCAGTTATCAGAATAGGATTCAGGAAACTGAGTAACCTGTCAGTGAGCCTGACTGGAGAACCAAAGGTTTCATCATAGGATTTACTCTTCCTCAAAGCATAGGAGAACTCAGTTTTCTCCTTGACACAATGTTGTCTGGTAACCCTTTCTCCCCCTAATCTCTCCACAACCTTCCCCTCGCCCTGGGGTACAGCTGCCTGTGCTCCTAGGATCCACAGCCCTGCTCTAATATGGCCCAGCTATGAACCTTGGCTTGCAGTGCTGAAGAAACTGCTTCATGTGGGAAAGAGCTTTGAGAAAGTCTCTACAGCAGAGCTATGTAAGATTAGATAGGTAAAACTTCACATGTGAGATAACATGAAGATCGGCAGCAGCCTGAATGATTCAAGAAGAAAAACACCAGTACAGAAAGGGATAAAATACTAAAGGAAAAACATATGGAGTCAGAAGAAAGGGGCCCAGCATCACTGAGGATCTGTTCCAGGGAGCAGTGAGGACCAACCCATCTCATCCTCACTGATCCCTCCTTGGGCAGTAAAGGCTTCTGGATGTCTTATGGGCAGTGGTGAGCAGACTAATGCTTAGCTTACTAGCTGGTTACACAACTTCTCGGTGTGTTAGCCAATACTTTTTTTTTCTTTCTTTTTTTTTTTTTTTTTTTTTTTTTTTTTTTACATGGATATATCCTAGATGCTATATTGTAGTGTCTCTTTGCATACAACTGAAGAATGAATAGAGTGACCCTGAGAGGATCAGTAAAAAATCTGTCTTGAAAAGGCACCCTTATGGAAGTTAGTCTCACTGGCAGGGATGCTTAGCACTGCATCGACATTTCCACTGTTTGCTTCTGCCCTGTGGAACACAGCATATTGCATGTCCTAAACCAACAGCAGGTTGAGCATTCCCAGCAACACGCAGGCTCCAATGCTAACGCAGGTATACTGGTTTCCTCTTCATGTGACAAATGAAAAGGAGGGAAGTAGAGAAGAGTAAACTCTAATTCCAACTTATTTAATAGTGGAATTGGGAAGATATGAAGAATATGGAATTTCACAGTGCCATTTTAAGTGTTTTTCACAGAGTGGAAAACCCAGGAATATGCTGTATGTACAGCTCTTGTGCTGAATTATTGTACTTCAGATGCTTATGGTACATGAAGGTAGAATGCAAATGTGTCCAACTCATGCTAACAGGTCAATTCACACTTCAGACAGGGCATAAATACAAATGAGACCTCTAAGGAGAAGGGCAGCAAGACAGTTAAAGATAAAAAATATTTGCACAGTTAGGTGGTAGATTCATCTTAAGTTAAGGGTTAGGCTCAGTGGTTGTGTAAAGATTAGACAAAATCCTGGTGGGGTATAAAACTGGATTACATGTGCAGTGCTCCATGTACAGCCCATGCTCCTAGCAGAGGGTGAAGACCCAGGGAGAGAACAACAATCTGCTTATGCATTCTTGAAGAGATTGTTAACAGCTAAGACAAACTGAAAAACCAGCTGCAAGCCAGTTTTCTTCAAGTTTCCTACAACTTCAGGGGAATGAACAAGAACAGTTCTTACCCCTAGTAATCAATCTTGGATTCTTCAAGGCTCCTGAGTGTGAAGCCCGCTTGTACCAGAAATGCTTATATGTCTAAAAGCTTAAGTCTGAAGGACTTATAATGCCATACTCTGCCCTGTGTAGTTCTTCGGCCCAAATAACAGGCACTCTTATAATTTCCATACTGTATCCATTGTTACTATTCTTTTAGCACAGGCTGATTTACAGACTGTACCACTTCAGTTCTCTTTAGCAGCATGTTGAAGCCAAATTTCATCCATTCATGGAACACAGGTTGGAAGAAAATCTATCAATAACTGATCTTTCACCATTTTGCCATGTGCAATACCGAATAGTGGGCAGAGGGTAATAAAAGGATTGTGTTTTATATTGTTCTATTTTAAAATTAGAGTAGGAATATTTCTGGCAATGAGTAGTTTGCAGAAGGAAAAAAAGTTCAGCAAGAACTATTGTTTTTTCAAAAGCTTTGGAATGAAATCTGCCAATTTTCTTTTCAAAGTAGTTCTATTTAGAAAAGAAAGGGAACATTAAAGAATGTTTTTAATAACCTCAAAATAAAGGCTGAATGCAAAGTTTCAGACTGTTTTGAAATTATTTGCTTTTCCTTTGATTAACAGACCTAAATTCCTCATTTCAACAACGCACTAAACATAGTCCCCTGAGTCTCCTGATGCTCTTTGCTAAGCAGACCCAAACTTAGCTACTGCTGTACTTACAAACAAATAACAGTCCTTTAAGGCCAGATAGTGTCTGCCATATTCATTCTAAGTAGTGTTTTCATCCTCAGATAAGCCCATCTTTTCCAATGCAGCTATTCAAAGAGTGAAGTACTACTTAACCAAAGAACAATCATCTGTTACATGTGTTGGGTGATCACTTATAGCCTTTCCCAGTGTAAGGCAAATACAACCATGCAATTCATTTTATCTTAACAAAAGATAACAAAAAGAAAGTAATAGAAACAAATAATATCAAGTCAAAGGGTAAGGTTTCTAATGCATTTCAGGGGAGCCATGCGAGAGCTCAAGAAAGAATAGTTAAAATTCTGGATTAAGAAGAATACAAATAATTTAAGATAGTCTCTTACTTATTGAAGTGCTCAGCAAAAATCAGATTAGTCGATGTTCCTGTAATTGTGGTCAGCCCTCCAATGGTAGCAGAATAAGCAACACATAAGCTCATCACTTTGAAAATCCCACTGTATTTGTCCTCTCTGCTTTTTCTCCCTGTATCAGCAGGTGGTAGGTTCTGCTTGGAAAGGATATACACCAATTAATATATAAGAAGGGCTCATCACCAAGCACAAAAATAGGATTCAGGGATGTCCCAGAAGAGCCACACAGTTTGCTGGCAGTATAGCTGTATGCAACGTGGTTTGGTTTGCTGTTACAGTGGTACTGCAATTATTCATGCAAAGGAAAAGGAGGGAGAGTCAAAGTCCTTTTCCAAAGTGGTCTCCGTCTTCATCCAAGAGTTTCCTTTATATATACTGATATATGTACACACCTGATACAGTTTTTACTCCGGTGAGGTTGGTTTAACTTGTGTAAAATACACTGGGAGCACAAAACCACTAATAAAACAACTACATAAGCAAACTGTATGTATATTTGTATCTACACATGTATCTCTTACTTACATGAAACTAACTTCATTGCTGGCTGTGCCACGTTAGGTGTTGCACAGAAGTGAGATTTAGGTTAAAACCAAGTTACACACATTAGCTGCACAATAAAAAGACACCTAAGTACCTGTTCCTTTTCTTTTTCATTTTCCTTTTCAACTGTGCACACAGTACTACCCGCATTGTTGTCACAATATCTGGAAAGACAAAGGTATGTATTGTAATAAACAGATACGCCATTTAGATTAATTCTTAGGACAGAATTTAGTAAATGAATCACTATTACCCATTAACTTGTTTTTCTTTCTTTTTGCAGTCACTGCTTTCACATTCTCCTATATTTTCTGTAAGACATTGATGCGAAGACAGGTAAGTATTTAAGGCAATAAAACTGGAAAGGCCCCATAAGTACGTCCCATTACATGCAATCACTTCACATCACCCCATGAATACATCTACAAGTGTCAATCTTAAAAACAGCTGAGTTGTGTCCTACTCCTTCATGACTCCTATTCCCCAGAGCCTGAATCTTCCAATGAGGAGAAATCTTTCTAATTTACAATCCAACTGTGAACGTAACCAGTTTAGATTAATTTGTTCTCCCAACATTACCCTAGAGCTTAAAGAGCTCTTTTCTCTTGTTCACGCTTAACCCCCAGTGTATTTATAGCCTGTAGTTATATTTATTTTCAGACATTTTACTAGGCTGAACAAGTCAGCCTCTCCTCTTCTCCCCTCCTCTCATGTAAGTGCCGTATTCTGCACCTGTTCACTTTTAATTAATCTTTGTGAACATGAGAGACCTCACACACAGTAATCCAAGAGAAGTCTCACAATTAAGCATGTAATCATGCTAGTAATTCCCTAGCCATCCAACTTTATTTTATATGGTGTTTACTCAGCTGCAGAGTGAGGGTGGGCAAAGACACAAACTGCACTGCGTGCCTACCATCCAGCTCCAGTGCCGGGTTGATGGAGCCATTAGAGCAAGATGTCTCCAGTGCATCAGCTTCTGCTTCAGCTCTGATGATCTGCTGAGCTACAGCCTCTACAATCGGCATCACCATGGCAGTAGCAGAGGTGTTGCTGAGCCACATTGACAAGAAAGCACAGCTAACCATGAAACCCAGCATAAGCCTGGAACAGGAGAGAAGAGTCTGTGGCTGCTACAGCAACACCTCCTATCACCACTCTATTTAATATAAACGGAAAACTTTTTCAACAGAAAGCTTGAATGTAGGAAACACTGAAAATTTAAAGCTTTTAATTGACCTCTGAGGAAGTTTATTAATTAAAATTATCTTCAAGAAAGACACTGAATTTATCGTATTTTAGAGTTAAAGGATCAAATATATTATAAATTGAAACAGAAGCAATAATGTCTATTTAAAGAATTATACTATATTTGAATCATCTTTGAAGAAAGAGCATCATGCATGTCACAAGTTAAAATGGCTATGCTGCTAGTGCTATTAATCTCATATTGTACAAGCTAGGTCAAAACCCTGGACTTATCACTTAGGCTGTAAATCCTCTAGATACTAGTCCAGGTGTTATAGGAAGAAATATTAACAATTCAATAGTGGTACTTAACTTAGTTCTTAATCAGAGCCCCAAGACAGGTGTAGGGATTATTTGTGCTTCAATAAACATCATATTTGATATTAAATGGGAAAGTGGAGGTCATTACAATGTCTCAGTCTAGTCTTGGCACAGCTTATGCTAAGATTACTACAAATAGGAATTGCATCTGTGCAATGCCCTGAATTGCACTGATGCAATGCCCTGAATTGCATCAGTGACTGGAGTCACTCTAGTTTTACGCTAAAAAATGAAATATTCCATGTCATAGCTGGTGAGGTTGGACAGTAAATTTAGAATACAGGCCACATTAGAATTTTTAATGCATCTCTTGGAGTTGTAAATGAAAGTAGTCCTCTTGACTTCCTGTCCCAAGGTGTTGGCAGTGTCATTGAACACCTGTCACATCACCACGGCAAGAGAACAACTGTGAGTGGAGGGACTGTGGTGTTGCAGCATTTTATGAGAAGTCATTTGTGCAATATGTAACGGTCTTTGCCTAGCCTTGATCAAAAGCTTCACAAACACTGTAAGGATAAAGATTACCCAACACACGAAGACATTTTATACAAAAATAATATAAGCAATAATTTATGACATAAAAAAGACATTCAAAATGGTTCTCATAGCCTTTCATTTCAGCTAATAGCAACAACATTTCAAACTTGATTTTTTTCAATAAGGGCACTTTGTCTTTTCTTTGTGCACTTTTAATTGCATAATGATGAAATGATCTGCAGACCTGCAAGTGGTGGACCTGATTCAACACAAATTGTCACCAGCAGTATAAAACCCATTAACTTTTGATTAGGTCCTCAGACGGAAGTTGGGGAAGAATTGTGTTTTCAGGAGAAATTTTTATGCAGAAAATACCAGTCAGGCTAAGCACGCTGAATATGAATGTTTACGTTGTAGAGAAATATAATTTTAGTACAACTTGCAAGAGGATTTAAAACCAAAGCAAATTAGGACATTCACTAACATGTTTCAAAATTGTTCATCATAAATTTCCAGCATTTGATGGACTGGTGGTCAAGTACTGTAATGACTAACTACAAAATTGATTCAAAAAATAATAAAATATATCCTAACCTGTTCAGCCCCAGTTTTTCTGCATTATTCTCCCTCTGGTGTTGTTAAAAAATATTTTGCATGGAATCTTGGATGATAACTCCATTTACATTCAACTATAAAGTCACTCTTTGCTATGTAATGCACAATCAGTGTTTTATTACTCATCCTAGTCCATGCAGGTTGCATAGACTTATTCACCTTACACTGCTAGTCTGCAGACCAGACTGCATAGCTCAAATGATGGGAGCCCTTTAGGGACTCATAGAATCATAGAATCATTTAGGTTGGAAAAGACCCTTAAGATCATTAAGTCCAGCTGTCAACCTAGCACTGCCAAGTCCACCACTAAACCATGTCCCTAAGCGCCACATCCACACATCTTTTAAATACCTCCAGGGATGGTGACTCAACCACTTCCCTGGGCAGCCTGTTCCAATGCTTGACAATCCTTTCAGTGAAGAAATTTTTCCTACTATCCAATCTAAACCTCCCCTGACGCAGCTTGAGGCCATTTCCTCTCATCCTATCACTTGCTACTTGGGAGAAGAGACCAACAGCCACCTCACTACAACCTCCTTTCAGGTGGTTGTAGAGAGCGATAAGGTCTCCCCTCAGCTTCCTTTTCCCCAGACTAAACAACCCCAGCTCCCTCAGCTGCTCCTCATAACACTTGTTCTGCAGACTCTTCACTAGCTTCGTTGCTCTTCTTTGGATGTGCCTCAGCACCTCAATGTCTTTCCTGTAGTGAGGGGCACAAAACCGAACACAGTGTTTGATGTGTGGCCTCATCAGTGCCAAGTACAGGGGCACGATCACTTCCCTACTCCTGCTGGCTACACTATTCCTGATACAAGCCAGTTTCTTCAGAAGAATGCAGAATGCAGAATCCAGAAGACTCCTGCTATTCTACTTTCACTGCTGCATCCCCCATGTTCTCTAACACAGAAACCTCCTACAATGATATCTCTGCCTTGGGCTGGATGAGGCTCCAATGTGCACAAGCTGGCTGGGGACTCCTGCTAGCAGAGGAGGAGGGCCATGCACAGAGAACAGCATGCATTCACTTTGCAGTGGGCACAGCTAACGAGCAGCAGATGCTGAGAGGTGGGAGGATCCTCTCCTTCACAGATCATCTTATCATAATCTTATCATCCTTTTGTCATGATCAGGATATGTGATAGAGCTCAGATAGTTATGAGGGATACTGTTTCCTTAGGGTTACAAAGCTGTCTGTGGAGTTGCTCTAGGTATTCTCAGCAGCTGGCTAGGGGTTTCTATGTCCACAGCAAGTTCCCCAGCAATGTTCATCTTAGCACAGCATGCCATCCACTTGTATTCTTCTTTCAAGATTTCAGCCAAAAGGTAAGTGATCAAAAAAAGAGAGGTTGAAATAACTAAAACTGCATAGCTCAAGAATATAGCTAAAGGGAGGTAGTTGAACAAGAATGTAAGGAATATTTTGTCAAAAAAGAAAGCTACCAGCTGTCAAAAGATGCAGGAAAAATCAAAATACATATGACATTTAAAATTAGGACAGACAAATCACTGAGGAATAGAAATAATCCAGCATTTCCATGAGGTGTTATTAGTTAGATCAACTAAGAGGCATCTCATTTTTTAGACCTGGGGTTTCTATTTTTCTGACATTTACTTCCTATCACTGTCTGCTTCCTGACAAGGAGTCATAAGCATCATATATTCTGGGAAGCCAGACTCACTCTACAGATCTTATCTGCAGCCTTATTGGTGTGCTGACAGATGAATCTGTGGGCCTAAAGCTTTTCTGCAAGCTTGTAAAGCAAGCAAAGAGTTTTCACTTCATAAGATATACACTGAAAGTAAGTAAGTGGAGAGTGTGTGATTTCATTTCCCTCATCCAGCTAGGGAAGTTCCTATTCCTTTGATATTTTCTTCATAGGTAGACAAATTAAAAAACATAAATAAAGACATTGTGCTTAATGTGTTTTTCCTTTCCCATCATGTCTTTCATTTTACCATTTTTTTCCTCACCCTGTATTTGAACTCTCCTTGTATTTTTGGGAATTGTCCAGAATTTTGCAAAAGGTATTGAATTACAAATTAATAATAAGCATAGCACAGATTTTCAGTTGTAGGCATCAGGTATGTAATGTACTACCACCGTTAAGAAACAGAATCTTTACATTATTCACAAATTCATCAGATTTTTGTTCAGAAGGGTCCTTATTATGAACAGAATCACTGAAAGGAACTTTCAATTAGGATTTCAGCAAAATAATAAAGTCTCACCTACAAATCAATCATATCATTTCAAATATCTGCTTTGTTTCAGTGGCAGAGAAAGGCTGGATTTCTACTACAGAAAAAGCAGTACGCAATAATTGCTGGAATACATAGCTTTCTGCAAGTATTATTTTCCTTCAAGACACTGTGTAACACATACCATGCAGGGTTGACACCCACCAGCATCACCATTCTTAAAGCCACTCTTTTGTGAAAATTCCATTTTTCTATTGATGTTGCCAAACAAATTACTCCAATCAGCAGCAGATGAAAATCATTAAAATAAGCAGATGCCACCTGAAAGAAAAACAAAAAATATTTTGTTAACTGAATGGTGACTTTTTCTTTGTATTTGGTATTATCAGTTTAATGAAAAAAATTTCAGTAAGGGTATATATGGAAATAAATATCGAGAAATGGTTTTGGCTTAAATTTAGACTGTTAATTTAATTGAAACTGTTAATTTTATTTAACCAAATGGTGCAAGAGTAACTGTACTAAAGTGCATAGTGTTAAAACAAAATGAAAAATAAGGCTTGCAATATTAACAACCTAAGATCATCAGTCACCTCTCACATACGAACCAAATCACCTTGAAATGCTGCTTTTATTAATTTAGTCATCTATCCAACAGATAAAAGAACAACATTAAACATAGAGTATGGCAATCTGTGGTGTCCTGTCTTTGACATGAAGCTGTATACTCAGCATTTTGCACATGGGCTCTTTAGTGTGTTATCTCACTTCTGTAACATTAAGGATATTTTATATCTATCTAGCATTTTCCCATCAACTGGCACCTAAGCACTGAATCACAGTCTAGAAAAAAATACTAAAGAAATATGAACAAATATTAAAGAAATATGAACAAGTCCCTAAGGTCAAAGCATGTAAGCAATTCTTGAGGCAGACCTACTCTGATTGGCACTCAGTAAATCCATGGAATAATCCATCAGGTTAAAACGTTATGTGGTTCTTTCTTTGGAGATTTTATCATTGAAATCCCTAATTAGATAGAGAGGAAAAAAAGGGTTACCTTCTTGGATTCCATTATACCAAACAATGGGAACATAAAGGCAGGGAGCAAAGCTGAAACAGCCAGAGGCAAAGATTCTGTGAGCCAAAAGATCGCAACTACAAACAATGTGTATGCACATTCTGCTTCCTAGAATACAAAAGGCACCAACAAAAATGTGAGTGGATCATCCAGGAGAAAAATCACAATTGCAAAAAGTCCAGCTATGTCAGTAAAGAGATTCCCCCCACCTGGAACAAGTATGAGTAAACGGACTCTGAATTTAGAGTACTTATTGTCTGCTATTGATAATCCTGTTAAGATATGAAACATAGTCTGTAAAATAATTTTATAGAAGTTTTTTCTAAGAAGTAGTAAAATTACTTAAATTCTACCACTTATGAAATGTGGGAAAAAATTCAGCTGTCTTTTCCTTCAAGGAGAATTAATCATGTAGGTCATTCTGGCGCATTCTCAGAACATGAATTAACATAAATCACAAACATTCTGCAGCTGCAAGCAAACCTTTAAACACCTAGGAGTAGTCACAGTCAATAATAGGTCAAATTTTATCTCTCCTGTAATCAATGAAGTTTTGTCATCAGCATCAATAAGGCAAGGATATCATCTAATGTAAAAAGCATTGTGCGAGACTGACAAGAACAGTTGTTTTTAAGACTTGTAATTTTAGTGAGCGCCTCTTATTTAAACTCTTGGAAAACAGGATTTTTTTTCAGGAGAATTTCAGTGCTGTCTGTAAAATGCAGCCACAGCCAAATATAATGAAATGAAGTGATCCTAGTTTCTTCTAGAATCCTAGAAGCCTCTATTGTGTAGTTTTGATTTATATTTTTGCTCATGAGGAAAATGGTTTAGATCTTTTAATGCCACTGGTTGGGGCATGCAACTGCTCAACAATAGCAGAGATGGTTTGTATTGGGAAAGAAACAGCTTGATGAAATGGCTCTGGGAACCTCTGACTGGAAACCAACAACATTAAATCCAAGTCAGTCAGCTATGGCTAGCATTTATTTTTCAGGGGAAGCTCATGTTATGTATGAAACAATTTGATAGTGTCAATTAATTTGTCACCTAGCAAATGTTCATCTCACTTAAGTCCTACTGCATTAAGAATTTCTCAAGAGTTTCCTCACAGAAAGGAAACTGAAATACTGAAACTGTGATGTGAGACAACGTGAAGCATGTTACTCTGTAACCACTGTGTGGTGCAAGGACTTCTGAACTGGACTTTCATGTATTGTTATGCATGATATGTATAATGCATGTGTGATAATACATCACAGGAGAATTCCATTTCATTCTGCTGACATCAGAGCTGTACCAAATAGAATCACTAACAAAATTTTTAGATGGCTGTTTCATTAGCCTGGAGTTGTCACAAGAGTTATTGAATGCCAGAAGAATTTATTTCAAGTAAAATAAAACTAGGGTGTCCTGCCATAACCTTTACTTTATTTAGGAACCAGAGAGAATTTATCAGATCATTGATTCCAGTCATTTGCTATCAGACAAGACAATATGTGATGAACTTGACAAAATCCATCATCAAATAAAAAGGTAATTGCAGCTGCCTTCCTGACAATTCATCTCCATTGTCAATCATACAGAGCTGTTTAAAAGTGGCCAAAATGTAATAGTAAGGACAGGATTTTCAAGGTAGTCTAGATTATGTTAAATGAGAAAAACATTTCCTGAACAAGAAAACAAATACATAATTCAGAACTTCATGTAACCAGCACAGAATCTTATATTAAGGTTGTTGTCTCCTCCACATTTCTATACAACTACTCTGAGTTGACCAAAAAAAAAAAAGAAAGAAAATCCACAATGCAAACATCACAAAGTCATTCAAGGTCCCTTCCAACCCAAACCATTCTATGATTCCATGATTCTGAAAAGATCTGGGAATCTCAGGCTTGACGTACAGGTGCAAAAAAATTACCTCTCAAAGCAGGTCACTTACTTTGGTTTTGATGATGAGTGGAAGTGGAAGTAAAAGCAGTGGGGTGAGGACAATGAGCAGGAACCTTCGGTAAACCAGGAGGTAGCTAAGAATCTTCATGTTTGATGGCTGGTAGATGAACTTTCCTGCAGAAACTGCCAAAAAAAACAGATCTGACTTTAAATAGCTGACTCTGATTAATATTTTTCCAAGCTATCACCTTTAGCCATTGCTAAAGCACGCCAGTAAACCAAGTTAAAATTAAATCTTGCTCTTTATTGTTTTAGTGAGTTTATTAACAGTAGGTTGATAAGATAAGCATTCATCATAAACCAAGGCTAGATGTAAGCCTCCTCATGACTTTCCCTGCCCTTCCTCATGACAAATTGTATTGGGTCTGGCTGAGATGGAGTTAATTTTCCCCATAGCAGCCCTCATAGTGCTGTGGTTTGTACTGGTAGCTAGAAAGGTGTTGATAACACACCAGTGTTTTGGCTACTGCTGAGCAGTGCTCCACAGCATCAAGGCTGTCTCTCCAACATTCTGCCCTCACCAGTAGGCCTGGTGTGGGCAAGATCTTGTGAGGGGACATAGCCAGGACAGATGACCCCAACTGACCAAAGGGATATTCCATATCATATGATATCTGCTCAGCAACAAAAGCTAAGAGAAAGGGAGGGGGGCATTTGAGGGAGCATATCAAACAAGAAATAGCTTATGCTCTTGGGCCTGTCCGACAGGACCCACAATGCAAAATGTACTCTACACTGCAGCTGGGGAGCATGGTCTTACCTGGAGCCTCTGGCAGAAAACATCAGGAGAAACCCAAGGTTTACCATTAGGAAGGGGGTTTGAGCTGCTTCAGAAGTTGTTGCTATGGAAGCATATTTCCTCCTGGCACTGTGATTGCTGCTGCTACACTGGATGTTCAGAGGAAACATCACTTTTACAAATCACGCAACCAGCGCTACATAGAGTAAGTGGGTAGCATTGATCACGCAACAAGCTCAGCTGGGGAAACCCAGCCACCCAGGAATCCTGGAAGAGATCATGGACTGGCCAGAAGGCAGAGATTTTTGAGCATTACCTGAGGAGGTGGCTTATGGCCAAGAGACACCACTATATAATGAGTTATCAGAAGATGAAAGGCATTATGCTTTGTTTATGTATGGATCCTGTCATATGGTAGGAAACCATTGGAAGTGGAAAGCTACTGTTTGGAGTCCCACACGACAAGTCATTGAAGCCACTGAAGGAGAAGGTGAGTCAAATGAGTTTGCAGAAGTGAAAACCATCCAACTAGCCCTAGAGATTGCTGAAAAAGAAAAACAGCCAGTAGTCTGTCTCTATACTGGCTCCTGGATGGTGGCTAATGCCCTATGGGGGTGGCTACAGCAGCACAGGCATAAACCCATCTGGGCTGCTGCATTGTGGCAAGACATCGCTGCCTGGGTAGAAAACATGGCTCTAAAGGTATGTCATGTAGATGCTTACATGCCCAAAGGCCATGCCACTGAAGAACATTGAAACAATGAACAGGTAGACAAGGCTGTCAAAACTGAAGTAGATCAGGTGGACCTGAACTGGGAGTGTAAGGGTGAGCTATTTGTAGCTCGATGGGCCCGTGAAACACTGGGACATGTAGGGAGGTATGCAACATATAGATGGGCTCGTGATCGAGGGGTGGGCCTGACCATGGAGGCCATCACACAGGTTACTTATGAATATGAAACATGTGCTGCAATCAAGTGAGTCACATAAGTAAACTCTCCCTGGAATAGAGGGTGGTGGCAGGGTTTTCGGTATGGTGAGGCCTGGTAAATTGACTATATTGGAGCACTACCATGAACATGCCAAGGCAAGCGCTACATACTCACCATGGTGGAAGCAACTACTGGTTGGCTAGAGACATACTGTAAATGCTGTCACTGCTCAAAATACCATCTTAGGCCTTGAAAGGCAAATTTTGTGGCCACATGGTACCCCAGTAAGAATTGAATCAAACAATGGGACTCATTTCCAAAATAACCTCATAAACTCCTGGGCAAAGAAACATGAGTGGGTGTATCACATCCCCTATCATCCACAAGCCTCTGGAAAGATTGAGAGGTATAAAGGACTGTTAAAGACTGTAATGAGAGCATTGGGCAATGGGGCATGGAAGCGCTGGGATACAAACCTAGCGGAAGCCACTTGGCTGGTTAACACCAGAAGATCTGCTAACCATCCTGGTCCTGTCCAAATAAAACCCCTACATACTGTGGGAGGAGATAAGGTCCCTGTAGTGCACATAGGGAACTGGCTGGGGAAGGTGGTATGGATGCTTTTGCCATGGGAAAAGGCAAACCCATTTGTGGGATTGAATTCGCTCAAGGACTTGGGTGTACTCAGTGGATAATGTGGAAGGACGAGGGGACCCAGTGTGTGCCTCAAGGAGATTTAACCTTGGGGGAAAAATAATCTGTGATGTGAGTTGAGTGTTGTAGGAAGTAATGTAGCAGGAATGACCTGAACTGAGTAAGACTGAGTTTTGCAAAGAACCAGATGAGTGCAATGATGACCCAAACCAAGCTGGTGTTAGTGCCTAACAATCAAATACCCTGCTTCTCCTGTCCCAAGTACCCATCTTGACAGATGGGACCCAATCATAGCCTGTTCTTAAGAACATCTGGAGGAGTGGAGGAAGCCCATGGAATGGGAGAGTGATATCTATCTGTCAAAGGACAGGGGGTAGTAGTTAATGAGAATGTATAAATATGTTAGGTGTAAAGATGTTTTAAGTATGTAGTTTAAGTTGCAAGTGTTGGTAAGAAGGGATTTCAGATATTAAACACAATGGGACAGTTAGAAGATATATAAATGTATTAAATTATGTGGGACCTGAGCATGATGCAAATGGTATGGAATAAGGGGTGGAGATTGTATTGGGTCTGGCTGAGATGGAGTTAATTTTCCCCATAGCAGCCCTCATAGTGCTGTGGTTTGTACTGGTAGCTAGAAAGGTGTTGATAACACACCAGTGTTTTGGCTACTGCTGAGCAGTGCTCCACAGCATCAAGGCTGTCTCTCCAACATTCTGCCCTCACCAGTAGGCCTGGTGTGGGCAAGATCTTGTGAGGGGACATAGCCAGGACAGATGACCCCAACTGACCAAAGGGATATTCCATATCATATGATGTCTGCTCAGCAACAAAAGCTAGGAGAAAGGAGGAGAAGGGGGGGCATCTGTTATTATGACATTTGTCTTCCAGAGCAACTGCCATGTGTACTGAAGCCCTACTTCCCAGGAAGTGGCTGGACATTGCCTGCTTATGGGAAGTAGAGAATAAATCTTTTCTTCTTCCTTTGCTTCTGCACACGGCCTTTCCTTTTGCTTTATTAAAGTGACTTTATCTTGAACCAAGAGGGGTTTTTTCACCTTATTTTCTCCCCCCACTGTCCTGCTGTGGAGAGGAGTGATATAGCAGCTTGGTTTGCACCTGGTGTTCAGCCAAGGTCAACCCACCACAGCCCTTTTTGGCTCCCAACGTGGGTTTTGAGATAACAGCAGTTTTGTATTAAGTGTGCTATAGCTATAGTAGTTATTAATGGGCAAGCTCCTGTGTGGGTCATGGAGTTTGTTGGCTGCACTGCTTATCTCTATATTTTGCTGAGCTTGGGAACATGTTAATACAAATAATGGCTATATGTTTTGCCCTGGCATTGATGGCCTTACTGTGCTGAGGGAGCTATCTTGTAGAGGGGATGTGGGAATAAATCTCCCTCTTCCTACCTAGGATTGATGTGGATGGTTTTATTATGCAGGTTCCTGAGGTCCTTGTTCACCCTTACATGAGCTGTTTAATACTACTAATTAACACTGCTAGCTTATTATGGGGCTTGTGGAATCTGGTGTCATCCTGGTGTAAGAGAAGAAAATTTTTGGGTAGGCGATACTGAAATGTGCCCTGAGGTGGCCAGTCCCTGAGTGGTAAGGTGTGCAGAAAGATTTGCGCAGGTTCCTAGGGCTGTTATCACCTCCCATAACCTGTAACTTTACACCTGAATGAGCAAGCAACCCTGGCAAACTGACACGCCACCTGATAGAAGGTTGCCTTGCCTACCTCAGTGAAAACCAGCAGCTTCTAGCACTGTACTGGGGCCTGGCCTATGCCTATCGAACCACAGTTCAGTACTCTCAGAGGACTGTGGTTGAGGCAGAGACCCAAACAACTACAATTACAGAAATTTCCCCAGTAGTGAAAAAGAAACAGTGGAGAAGGAAAGCAATGGGTCCATATAATAGATTAGTAGAATCATAGAATCATAGAATCATTAAGGTTGGAAAAGACCTCTAAGATCATCAAGCCCAACCATGAAAAGTAAGGGAGGAGGAAGAAGAAGAAAGGTTTGATCAAGAAGCCGGTCCTTCAACAAAGAAATTGGAGGAAAGAGTGAGAGAATTCAGACAGAAAGCGGAAACTGCCTGGTCCCTGACCTCATCAGAACTTTGAGACGTGGAAAGATTACAGCTGCCAGCCAGGTGAGATGCCTGGCTGCTCCGATGCTGGAATAACAGAGCCAACAATCAGCAACTGGAAGGTAAGGAATCCCAACAGCTCGGATCCCTTGCTAGAAACAGGAATTGAGAGAGGAATTGGAAAACAGGCAGCAATTTGCAGTCTCTGGAGGTGGCTTTTGTCAAGTGTGAGGGTGAGATATCCATTCAGGGAAGATCTTGTGAACTCCCCAGGAAAGTGAACTACTGCAGGTGAAGGCATCCAGTACCTGAGAGAATTAGCAGTGCTGGAAGTCATCTACAGTGATCTAGACAACGACGAGGTCTCCAAAGATCCAGAGGATGTCCTGTGCACACAAGCCATGTGGAAGAAGATGATTCAAAGTGCCCCAGCGTCATACTCCTACAGCTTGGCAGCAATGTATTGCCCGGATATGGATACACCAATTGTGGAGGGAGTGTCTTCTTGGCTCCAAAACTTTGAAGAAAATCTCTGTACCTCCTCATCCCTACAGGCCAGTGCCTTGGCTGTCAGGGGTGCCCCAAGAAATCAGTCCTCTCCTGCCCCAGTCCACGCATTATTACAACGTTTGTCTTCCAGAGCAACTGCTACGCATACTGAAGCCCTACTTCCCCCGAAGTGGTTGGACATTGCCTGCTGATAGGAAGTAGAGAATAAATCATTTGTTTTCCTTTGCTTCTGTACACAACCTTTGCTTTTGCTTTATTAAACTGACTTTATCTTGATCCAAGAGGTTTTTTTTTCATCCTGTTTTCTCCCCTCCCTGTCCTACTAAGCATTATGTGAAAATATATGCAAGATCATTTCACTTAATTAAAAATTCTTCATTTCCATCCATGGAGATATTCAAATTTGATAGGACAAGGTCCTGAGCAACCTGGCCTAGTTCTGAACTTTGCTCAGCTTTGAGCAAAAGGTTGTACTAGATGACCTGTAGAAGTCCCTTCCAGCCTTAGTCTTTCTATTGATTCTATCTGTCTAGAATTTGAAATACATGAGAAAACAATTTTTTTCTTTTCTGTCTTGCCTGGCAGGGAGTGTATGATAGTTCACTTTCTCTTCTTTTGCAGAAACAGGATAAGGTTATCCATGTACATCATATAAAGCTTTGAGGAAGGCTAAGAGTAGGTGAGTTTTTGAGACAGAAGTAAAAAATAAATAAATCTTTTTGCTTGAACTTTTCTGTTTTCAAGAAAAGAAAACTTTGTACAGTCTTTGTAATACAACAGAATAACATCAAATAGAGAAGAGGAAAAGGTAGGAAAGACGCTTGTACACTATCTGTGGGTGAAGATCAAAAGTGGAAAGAACACACTGTTTCATGCTCAGTGTCTTACAAGAAGCAGAAAATTGGAAGAGGAGACAGATGAAGGAGTCTTTGAACTACCATCAGAACCATCCAAAGGCCAGGTAATAAGGTAGATTTTTACTATCCATATAACTTTTTGATTATAAGGATCCCATGTGTGAGGGTACAGACAAACCAAGTGATCAGATTGCCAGTGTTGCGGACAAACTTTTGGTTTCAGGAAGGTAGGACTTTGGTTTTACTAGGAAAGCAGTATTTCAAACCTAACTGACAAGGAATTGATTGAAAACCCAAAGGTGAGAAACAATTTGGGGATGAAAGTAATAATGAAATAACAAGCTTTGCTACTGCACAGAAAGAATCGGGAAAACAGCTTTGACACAACCTAGGGAGCTGAGACTGAGACCTCAGGAGGAGATAATGTAAAGGATAAAGAACTTCAAATGAACTGGTAGCTTTTGAAAGGGGCTATTCTAAATATATAATTACAAACTTGGTTTAAAGGGTTCAGAGACAGTGAGCAGAGAGGGACACTATGGTGCCTCCATAAGGAAAGCTTCAAATATCTGAAAATGAAAAAGGAATTTTATGAGATCTAGAAAAATTGGCATGTGCCTGAGGACTGCTATTAAGGAATAACAAAAATATAGACAAATAAATTCAGGAAGATTGTGATGTGAAATATATTTCAATTGGAGATGTCAAAGAAAATTTCTGTAAAAATGTCAGAAGTAAGAAGAAAATGGAGGAAAGTAGAGGGATTTAATAAACAGAAGGGAAGACAAACTGCAGACAGTGCTGGAATATTCAACACTTTTTTTACTTGAGTCTTCACAAAGGTAAATGGCGGTCAATTCTCTAATGAAATTAATTTTAACATGGAAAAGGGAATGCACTATGGGCATGGTGCTGGTGGGAGTGCTGAGTATTTATATTTAATATATGTATTCAAGTCAACAGTTCGAGATGAAATTCACCTGTAATTCATGGGTAAGCATTGATGCAGTAATCTGAGAACTATTTTAGAATATATTTGAATATATTCTGATGTGCCATATATTTGAAAAACTGTGGAGGATAACAAGTTCCTAGAAAACTGGTCAGACATAAATGGAAATGAAATATGGCTAATATGTCACATGAACTCGATCTAATTTTCTTCCTTTATGGGGCAACTACCTTAGCGATAGAAGATATGACATATGCATTTTATTTGATTTTTAATACACTTTTTAGATGAACTAAGGAAAATTCAGAAGTAAGCACAGAAGAAAAGCTCTAGGGGAAGTTATGTTTGAGTGCACAACTGGTAAAAAAAAGTTGTTCTTGAAGAGCACTTACAAATGGTTTCCATTCATACTTAGATGACATTTCAAATAGGGTCCTTAATGGGTGTATTCTGTTTAATTTTCTAGCCCATATTTTCATTAGTGGTTTGAATCATAAACTAGCAATGGGCAGGACAAAGATAATAACTTCTAGCTGGTATTAGACCATAAAGGCTGTTTTTTCAGCATTCGCAGACCATCATGGCTATAGCAAAATGCCCTGTGGAGCTGGGCATACACATTTCAGAACAAAAGAGAAAAGGGAAAGAGACTTGCAGTACTAATCCAAGTGAATTCTTGATGAGGCTGTAGAAATTGGCCTGCAGAATTAGTGCTCAAATTCTCAAGCCTGCCTGCAGGGCTCTGGTCTGAGACCTCTGGTCAGCCACCAAAGACAGCCAAGGCAAAACTAGTAGTTAAAAGGAAGAGGTTTCCTTCCAAACTTATGCTGAGATGTTTCCAGAGCAGTCAAGCTTTTACAGGTAACCTGAGAATGGATCAACAGATAGATGCTCAGCTAAATAAGGAATTTGTAGTGGAGTAAGTTTAGTGGAGGAAGACTGAAGGCTTTCTGAGAGACCACGGAATTTGGCATAAAGCTTTTCTTATGGGCAGGAACCAGGAACAAGCAAAGGTACGGAAAGCTGCTTCCAAGGACCTTAAACATACAGCTCTGCATGTGAAGAGGAAAGGGGTTCTAATGTGATTTGAGGCATTACTGAATGATTAGGGAAAAAACTGATAAATACAGTTTGAAAAATAAGGATGTGTTTGCAACAACAACAAAAAAAAAAAAAATAGAAAAGATGTCAAGTTTGTAGCAAGAAAGAATGTTTCTTGTTATACCAGCCACTGTCAGCTGATTTGGGTCAGTATTGATCCCTCACTCCCTAGCCTTCTTGGAATACTTTATTTATTTTTGTTATGTCTTGAGTCAACTCTGGACAACTCCTGTGTGTTTTCTCAGTAGCTGAATTGAGTTTTGTGGTTCATCTTTCCAGACCCCACGCAAGCCTGTAGGGATGATCCTTTTATGCTGAAGCTTTGTCCAGATAGCTGTATTTGCAACTCAGCTGAGGACTACTATTTCTCTTTCATATTTGAAGAAAGGCTTGTGTGCTCACTCATCACTGTTTGGGGCAACACGGTAGAGGAAGTGTTTGAGAAAGAGGAAAGAAAATTTCAGATTTTTCCAAAAGCTGCTTTTGCTATAAAACAAAGCAAGATCAAAGGACTTGCATGAGGGCTCCAGTTATGGGGAATAAAATGGCAAGATGGTCATTGTCACATCCCAATAGATATGATTAATAAGATAACAGTCAAGTTCCCACCAGTTAGTAAAAAAGAAACCCACACTTTCCTAGGCATTCTGGAGGATGCGTATTCTGGGTTACAGTCAGTTTGTGAGTCCTCTCTGTTGAGTGACCCAAAAGAACTATTTTGACTGAGACCCACTCTGCCCTCCCAGTGAGTAGGTTAGGTGTGTGCAAAAAGTTGGGAGGGGATACAACAAAGGCAGTTGACTCAAACTGACCAAAGAGAAATTTCATGCTGTATAAAATCATGGTCAGCAATAAAAACAGAGGGGGAGAGGTGTTTTGGAAAGGGTGACATTGCTCAGAGGCTGGCTGGGCATTGATCTACTTGTGGGAGGTGGTCAGTGATTGCCTTTGAGTCAATTGTTTTATTTTGGGTTTTTTTTCTGCTTTCCTTCTTGTATTAAACTATCTCAATCCACAGGTTTTCTCACTTTTGCTCTTCCTATTCTCTCCCCTCTCCTGTTGGGGACAGAACAAGTGAATAGCTGGGTGGTGCTTAGTTGCTGAACTGGATCAACCTACCACACCTTATCAGCGGCCTTGTAAATTACATTGCCAATTTCTACCTTACCATGCATTTTATCTTCTGACCATCACAGATACAATGGTAATAGCACTGTACAAAACTAAGAGGAACACTTCAGTTAAGCGATATGTCCTGGGAATTTCAAAAGCATGCAAAATTTTAGTACACTTCAGCAGGGCACAATCCTTGGAAATGTGGAGAAAATAAATCAGTATTTCCTTGTCAAAGGTTGATCATATGGGATTAGCAGGATACCTTTACAGAAGGAGATAAACAACATTATAGAGCAGCACATCTAATCTAGCAGCAAAGTATTTGTCATATTAATATATGACTATTTACAGTAACAGAAAGTCTATATCACTACAAGAGCTGTAAGATGGGTAAGGTACTGCCCAAAGGGAAGTCATCAGCAGAAGAATAATCAGGGCAAAGGTATGTTATAAAAGCAGCTTCTCAAACATATTTGAGGGATTTATACTTTTACAAAATTTTATTAATGATTCTCAAGATGATACTTATTGATAATAAAATTGAGAGGCATTATCAACAAAGTTAAGTTTTTTATATAAGAAGGACGTGAGAGCTTGAATTCTGAAGTTATCATGTTCTAAAACTCATAGTGGTCACAGAAGAAAGCTCCAGAAATGGCCTGAGTAAGCACTGTGGTGGGATTCACTTCTAATTTTACACATCCATATCTAAACTGGTTACCATACACTTTTTTCACAGTCTACAGAGAGATGTAGGTACTTCCGCCCTGCTTAACTGAGGTGATTACACCAGACTGAGGTGAATTACACTCTAAAGATGAGTTCTTCTCTTCACTGATGTCCTGGTTTAGCTGGGATAGAGTTCATTTTCTTCATAGTATCTAGTATGGGGCTATGTTTTGGATTTGTGCTGGAAACAGTGTTGATAACACAGGGATGTTTTAGTTACTGCTGAGCAGTGCTTACACAGAGTCAAGGCCTTTTCTGCCTCTCACCCCACCCCACCAGCGAGTGGGCTGGGGGTGCACAAGAAACTGGGAGGGGACACAGCTGGGACAGCTGACCCCAACTGACCGAAGGGATATTCCATACCCTATGACATCATGCTCAGTATATAAAGCTGGGGGAAGAAGAAGGAACAGGGGATGTTCGGAGTGATGGCATTTGTCTTCCCAAGTAACTGTTACACATGATGGAGCCCTGCTTTCCTGGAAATGGCTGAACACCTGCCTGCCCATGGGAAGTAGTGAATGAATTCCTTGTTTTGTTTTACTTGTGTGCGTGGCTTTTGCTTTATCTATTAAACTGTCTTTATCTCAATCCACGAGTTTTCTCACTTTTACTCTTCTGATTCTCTCCCCCATCTCACTGTGGGGGGAGTGAGCCAGCGACTGTGTGGTGCTTAGTTGTTGGCTGGGGTTAAACCACAACAACTGACTACAAAAAGCCCTAGGTAAATGGGTTGGAGCAAGATGTCTAAATTTTAGATATCTGTGCTAGGATAGATGTGTTCCATCCTCTGCCTATTTGGGAAAAAATCTTGAGAAACTGTCTGAAGTTAAGAATGGCTACAAGAGACCTGGAGCACTGAGCAAAGACAACTCTCTTTTCCTTGGATCTTGGAGTTTAAGCAAACAGGATATAGCATGTACCCATCAATAAACAAGACTGCATTGGAATTATAAACTTCATTATTATTATTGAATAATTATCTTTCACTCCCTCTTTATCATTGCAAAAACTAGAATACATCTCTAATTTTATTTGTGCATTAATTTACCAGCGGCTGAGATCAAGGGGTTTCTTTATTACCAGAGAAAAATTAAGTATCTTTAGTATGAACCCAACATTGATTGGCACCTTTTGAAAGATGCCATTGAGAATAAATGTTTACTAAATGGAAAGCATGGAAATTAAATCACAAGCACTAGTTCCCCAAAATCTTACATATTCTGCAAGGCTTTTGACCAGCTCAGGAAATTTTGCCTAGCTGCTTTGCATTGTTACTGCTCATTATCCTTCCTTAAAAGTGTAACAGCTTTTGGGACTGAAAATTCTATTTACATCCCCAGAAAGCACATTTGAAGGGAATGAAACTCTCCTTCTCCATCCCTTTCTCCTTGTTATGGATGTGAAAGCAGGGAAGTGAAAACAGTCAGAATTACACTGAGGATCAGTGGTGGAATTGCATGTGTAGCCACAGGTGTCTCCCACCAGAGATACAGTGTCTCCCATTGAATCAGTGGTGAAGAGAAATTCTGGGCCTCAATCAAGATTTTCTTCTGTAAAACCCACAAGGGAATCAAAGGAACAGATGTTGGGAAAATGTAATAGCATATCTAAGATTTAGCACTTAGGGGTGTCGGATGAAATCCCATCCTGAAGTGCTCCCATTTCTAAGTACATATCCAACATGATGACAACCACTCCAACAACTCTAAATGCTCTAAAAACTAAATTAGTAAATCCTTATGGAAATGTGATTTGATGCATTTTAAACTGCGGGGGTTTTTTCATTTTTCCATTGGTCTTCTTTTTTTAAATTGTCTCCTAAGGAACAGTCACTACTAAGCTTAGCAGAATGCTATGAGGGACAACAAGATTTGTATGGAAAAGGAGGTAAAATGACATGCAGAGTAATCAGAAAAAAATTTCCTTTCTGGAATTTTAATAGCATGAGATTCCAGACTCTGAACAATGTGTGAGCTTTATCTCCAGACTGAGGATGGAAGCTGCTGTATTCCTATGATCTTGGCCTGATTTGTTATAGACCGGTAGTTAAAAAAACCCTACAGACCACTTTTTTATTTTCCTTGCATTTCTGTTTCTAAGCTACAGAACTGCTGGGAGAGTGCTGTTTGGAAGAGATTATTGACAGCTTTTGGAAGTTGTTCACAGAAAGCAGATGAAATCAATTTTCAGTATGTGACAAGAGAAGAAGCAGCACATTTCATACCTACATTCAGGGTGTATTTTTGAATGGACAGAACTTGACATGTTGAATACATTTCCAGACTGCTTACTGCATAAAAGCAAACAAACTGAAAATAAACAAAACTCAATGACTCAACTTTGAAAGTTTTGACTAAAAAGTTTACTATTCATTGTAGGCACCTTATATCATTCCTTTTAGTTTTGAATAGAAACCAGCTGTGCCTGAAGGACATTAGTGCCATGATTTTTCAAGATGACCTGTATTTACAGCCTTTTTATTTGAATCAGTTCAAGTGCTTCAGCAATTACTATATAATCTTTCATCTTTCTGAAGCAGATTCCTCTCTTCTAATGACACTAGATAGCACAGAGCTCCTTCAGTATACTCATTATTCATCCCAGGTACTCTGTTCCTGTGAGTCTTCCCACCAGAATCACTGGCCAGTGACACAAAGTAGTATTTCCAAGACATAAACTAGATATAAACTTCCTGTAGAAATGTAAAACACAAATGAATAATGGGATTTTAAAACAATAAAGAGCCCGGATACTGGTCTTTTATACCTGAAGCACACCCTGAAAGCTTAAAAAGGCCCAGTTACTTGAGACTCACTATACTAAGCCTGTCTCTACATCAGTCTGCTTCTCCCAAAAAACTCTTCGATAATGCTTCACTTCACTTCTGAACTAGCTGTAATCAAGTTAACTTCAGAACTGGAAGCAATTTAGCTTTATCAGTGCAATATCGTGCCTAGAGTAAATAAGTTCTGCCGTGAGTGTTACCTGGATGGAGCATGACATTAACCAGGTGAGTCCAATTCCACATATTGGGACCCATCCTGGAAACCTGCCACTCAGCTTCCACAACATAAGTTATTTACTTGGCCAGGACCTCTCTGTTGAGCTCAGTACAGTCCTCTTGATGAAGGAACTCACATGCTTCCACTTCGTCCAATGTTTTGCTCCACCGTCATTACAGAGGCTTCAAAGAATGCCTCAGCCTCCTGTACATGATTGTCTAATGTGCTCATTTTAAGGACAACAGTCATTCTGTCTTTGGGCAGCTGATACCTGTGCTCCTAAATTCTGGCAAATTTCTCTTGCCAATTATCAGTATGTGGTGAAAAAAACCAAGCCTTCAAAAACTTTCTATCTTCCTGCATATCCCGCTCACTGACTGAACAGGCAATAATATCGTTCTTTAAGAGACATGTCGCTGCTGTCACGCGACTCTGGCACAAAACCAGAACACCAACCTTGAATCATTTACAGGCCTAATTCACCATTTAACCACTTTTTGCCTCCCTAAAATATGGCCTCCATGTTTATTCTTGTTGAATGATGGCTGTGTAGTTGGTGCTGTGTGAATCCAAGTCTGCTGTGTGCACCAAAACATTTAACTTCTAGTGGATCTGCATGGACAAGTCTTCTGACCAGAAGAGACACTCCCAAAGATGGGGTGAGTCTGTGTGCACACTAGAGTGGCTATATGGGCAGATCTGTTTGCCCTGCACCGTGGTCTAATGCTCTCCTGGAGTTTTTAGCACAGACTTTTCAGACTTCTTCCCACTGGAATGTGTACATTGCTCATAACAAGGTGACAGAGACTGTGCTAGAGTAAACATAGATTTGTAAGCCTTTCCATTTCATGAAGTGCTAATAATATTCCTCAAACTTACAACACACAAGCTTGGCAGTGAATTTCAAAATATATTTCTGAAAATAGTGCACAATTTTCAGCAAATAATCTGAGCTACAAAAAAGCAGATGTCACCTGATTAAACACCATACTATGCTTTTGATTTTTATCATTTTGGAGAAGGAATTTTGCTTTAAAATTAATTGCATTATAAGACTCCTAGATCAGGGTTTTCTTTTTTTGGAAGACTGCATGTTCAAGGTCAGCTTGGACGGGGCTTTGAGCAACCTGACCTAGTGAAAAAATGTCCCTGCCTACAGCAGGGGGTTAAAGGTCCCTTCCAACCCAAACCATTCTGTTTAGTCTCACACAGAATGCAAAAGCAGCAGGAAAAAAAGTCTGCCTAGAATGGCACTATAAAATGTGGCTTTGTTTCCAGGGGGCTTTCCTTCATGACAGCAAAATCTATATTACATGGTCTTCTATGAACTAAAATTTGAGTCAATAGTACCATAACGATGTCTGTTGAGAAGCAACATGAGAAGGGAAAATATTTAAATCATTTCATCAATTGTTTGCTAGCTTAAGGGCTTTTTGTTGTTTAATTATTTCAGGTGATGACAGCTAATTAGAAGTGGTATAATTACACTTTTTGCAAATGATGTTGTCTGTGTGTTGATAACATGCTAATGTCATCAGCCGTGCTGGCTTTTGTCTAAGATGTTTGATCAGTTTGTGGTGTTGTTGAGAAAGATGTTAAATAGCCAGAACTATTAACTATTATCTTTGACTTATTCCCAGAACAAGGTTCAACTTCCAGTTCCTTGGAAGCGACAGAGGATAAATCATTGCAACGAAGAATACTAAATTTATTCTGGTGAAACACAAAATTCAATAAAAATAGTTTGTCAAAAATATGTAGGAAGTTTTAACTGATCAATGTTATTACATGAAATTTCTCGGTGGAGTAATTATTCTAAACAGATCATTCCTATACTTAATCTTTTTTTTTTTTTTTTTAGTCACAGGTAACTTTAACAGTTCACTTCCTTTCAGTAAAAGACATTTTTATTTCAAGTTTATTAATATCAACTTTAAAAGCCCTTACTTTTATTTAATATTCCTCCACGATGTTTAAATTTGTGGGAAAATAAATGCTTTTTCTTTTTCTTTTTTTTATCCCAAGGGGCATTTTATTGATCCAGCTTCTGTTATCTTAACTATATGCTCTCCACGTTCAAGCCATAGGAGTATAATTCCATTTTCTTTTCTTGGTACAGATTTTTTGAATTCTTTATTAGGTCTTCTCCTGCCTTGGCCCAAAACTTCACGTTAATACTTTATTCTCCAAAATGTTATCTGTTTTTCATAAAAGTCCACATGCAAAAACACATGAAAAAATACATTTTATGATGGTTAGTTATGTGTAAAGGTTGGACTTCATAATACTTTTGAGTTTGGAAGTGTATCTTCTCTGTCAATATTCTTATGCACTTCTTCTCTTTATAGAGTTTACCAAACTGCTAGATGAGCTCATCCAAAGTCTTCTAATTGACAGGCATATATTTTAGCTAATCTTCAGTCCCACTTTCCTTGTTCCTTCCTTCAATTTTCAGCCATCCTTTGTCTCTCTTTCAGTGACCAGTTATCATTAACAATAAAGTTGTGGCAGTCATTTATGTTTATATGGTCCTGAGAATATTTCATAGCCAGATCAAAGCCAGATTTATCTTAATGAAGACTTTGCTTCCTAATCTTTCACTATTTTTGGACAATAAACACACAGATATATTTATTTGGGGATTCTTTGTAATCTAGACTCTCTCAGAAAAAACCTATGATATCTACCAGCAAAACAAATCACACAAGTTCTCCCATCTCCCTATACTGCAGCAAACAAATTTGCCTTAAAATAAAATTGGCTTGTGAAGTCTTGGAGCTAGCTGAACATATTCCTCTTTTTACTCATTCAGTGGGAACTCTGTCAACACCTAGTAAACACTGTAGCAGTTTGGCTTGGCAGAGTGTCTCCTGTGCTGCCAGGAGGCTGAGCACTTTGCTGGTCATAAATGTGGGTTCGAAACATGCCCCAAGCCAGGCAGGCCCAGTGAAATGGGCCAGGTTCATGGCGCAAGTCGCTGCTTGAGGGAGAGAGTAAGGGACCAGGCCTAGCATGGTCAAAGAATTTTCCTGTTAATGAAGTTTAAACTTCAGGCCGAAACTACAATGATTAGAGGAGGCTGCAGCCACGCAACTTCCTCTGGGGTGGGGTAGAACTGCATGGAGACAGCCTCTGCTCCCGTCTTCACGCCCAGGTCCGTGTGTACTTACTTTATTACCGATTGAAGTTAGTCACAGAATATTAAGGCAGCTATGTTGTTAATAACATGTCTTAAGTATAGTCCAAATACAGAAACAGTGCTGGTATGTCTGCATCTACATTGGCATTGTCCCAGTGTTCACACTCTCTGTGTCAAGAGTGCTCTACCTTGCAGCTGCAGCAAGACCTGCTGCTGTCACATTAAAGAAAAGCAGCTTAACTTTGAAGATTAAATTCTGCTTGATAAGGATATATTTTCATAGGTTATTTTTTCAGCAATATTACAGGAATTCTCCAAAGGACTAATAGAGTGGCAAGAAAAAAATCACCTGAGAAGTAATTTTTGAAAAGCTTAATGCTTCTGTGGTGAAAACTGACCAAATGTAAATGTGGTCTTATACTCACAGAATTAATCTGCATGAATTAGCAAGTGTCTGCCTTAACTTAGATAAACAAAGTGTTTGCAACTTATTATCTTACAGGAAGTTTCGGTGTGTTTGGGAACAATCCCCTTAATGAGTCATGAGATAGGCAACATCAGACTTTATGTGCCATGCTGCAAATGTTTTTTTCTTTCAAGAAACTGTTTCTTGTGGAATACAAGTGCAGTCCCACAACAAGAGAGCATAGTTGTATCAAAGTTATTTAATCAACAGTGAAGGAAAACATGTATTTCAATGAAAATATATATTTCAAGAAAAACATATTTCAATGATTAAAGACTAAAATCCAGATCTGAAATCACACCGTAAATCTCCCTTTGAATCCTGTAATGTATTTACTAAAGTAATACAGAAAAAATACAGAAGAAAAAATAGTAATTAGTAATTGCTTAACCATTAATATTTTCTTTTAAAATAGACCAAGTTCAGAAACCACGTCGAGTTGCACTGAACCAGATTTTAAGGCTCTTCCAATTTGCCTCATTTGAATTTGAATCAACGTTGAACTCTAACAACTTGAAATATCCTGGAGGGCAAATAATGAGGTTTGGCTAGCACCCATCCCCTTCTCCCTTATTCTGAAGTAATTACTTATTTCAGATTCAAAGCAAACTGTAAATCAATATTGTAGGGCCATGCCATTTTTGTGGAAAGATTCAGAATTCTTCTTAATTGTATCTAAGAAGTTATATAAAAACTGCAGAAAGATGCTATTATTTTGTTATTAGAAGTAATTCTGAGCCTTTACTTATGACCTTAAGATCTTTTTCTTCCCTGTGTGTGCATTCCAGGTCTTCAGCAATTGTTCATTTAAAGCCTATCCGTGTCATCCTTTGAAGCCAACAGGAATTCTCAGTACACAGTGGGCACCTAATAAATAACAAATCTGTTCGGTTATACTGCAGTCTTGGGGGATATTCACATTCCCTCAGGAGCTGACCATGATGGAAGAAAGGATAGAAACCATGGTGATTCCCTCCAGAAACAGCTAAGTGTAAGAAGAATGACAGGAACAAGGCTAGGATTTCTGACGTGCTGTTTTATTGGATAACCCCCCCATCCAACACCTGGAAATGTTCTGCAGAAGCCTTTCAGTCCTGGTGACAAATTTTCATCAGGCCTCCAGCAGAATTTTGCAGAAGTCGGTCCCCCAACAGAGCCTTGGATCTCCCCAGCTCCCTGCCAGCTCAGCCACATGAGGCTGAGCCTCCAGCCTCCGGGGTCAATGGGCTTGCACAAGTTTACATCAATGGTGGGCAAGACTTCTCCAACAAAATTTAGGAGATGGATTTACAGCAAGTCAGCTATTACCTTTGTGCAGCAGATATGAAGCAGGAATGAATGACTGTATGCTCTAGATCTTGCCATATCAATAACAGTGATGCATAGAAACTTGTTCAGGCAGCCAGGCTACATTTCCAGCAGCAGCTGCCAATGCCAGTGCCAGCTGGACAATTTAATTTTGGAAACACCTCATGCCTCAGAAAGATGAGTTCCCCCTCTTAAATTTCTAACCCACCAGATTTTTTTTGCTTTTAATCTAGTTTCAATCTGATTCAAAACAAAGACAAGTTTTTATATTAACAGCTCCTGTGAACTGGAAACACCCTGCCTTGGCCAGCTCTACTGACCCACTTCAATGACCTGCTTGCCTGAAAGATCTGCTTAGGTCAGGGAAGTCATATCACCAGATCCAGTGGGTGTAAATCAAGAATAAAGTGACACAAAACATACTTTACAGGTCAGAAAACGTAAATGTCCTCTATGTCTTACAAATCAACAGCAATTATTCACATTTATATGAAAGGCTTCATTAGCCGTATGTTTCCAATTCCCAAGAAAATATGAAGAAGGAGGGGAGGCCTACAACTACAAAACCATGTAAAGTATGGCAGTCTGGAATTCCTTACTGAAATTAGTTATGGAGAGACATTAATCACTGTACCCTCTAACTTTGCTTCAGGTCACTACCTTTACTCTTAATCTTTGCAAAGTTTAACGATCAGCCAATTTGCATATATAGCTCCGTAAAAGATTTACAGATTCAGATTGTAGGAATGAGCTCCAAATATCCCTGCAAGCTTCCTGTCTTTCTCGTTCTTCCAAATTAAATACTGGATTATGTTCTCTTCCCACCCTGCCAAAAAAACCCCAAAATTAAAAAAAATCATCCAGCCATAGTGGAATAATAATTTAAAAAAACCCCAAATATTAGTAAGATCTTTTCAGAACAGGGTCATTTTTCCTAAAACATATCCTGAGTGATTATAACCTTACTTATGAAGAAGGCAGAAGCAAATAATTCAGGGAAAAAGATTGTATTTCTGTGTGCTGCTGGGTAGCAACACACAGCAGCTCTGTGCTCTCAAGGGCTGGATTCTTACGGAACAGCAGTAGCTTAAATGAACTTCTAAGCCAAGTGTTGGATACACTTTAAACGAATTGTCAACACTTCAATGAAGTTAACTTTTTATCTCCTTTCCTGTTGTGTGACACAGTAACTTGCACGGAAAAAAACCCCACCCATACAATCCCTGGTCAACTTCCCTTATGTTCTAAAAAATGTTATTTCCTACCTGACACAACAGTTTAAAATCTCACTATAACACACCTGTTCAATACAAAGAAAATACTTCTTGAAAACAAGAATTACATTCCCAACTCTGGTACTCAAGGCCAGACTGACACTGTACCAACTAGTCAGGCTCTCTACATTTAACCCCCTGACAGGGGTGATACAGCTCCCTTTTTTCTGTCCTCTGTACTGAGACTGGCACAGCTCAGCACTGGCTCATCCTGCACCTCGGCTTTTCAAATGGGACACCTCCATTGGGCTTGCTGCATTTCCCTGAGGAGGGGCAACTGCTGGTTAACAGCAACCATTGCCCAAACAGCCAAATTCCTCTTGCCTGCCCACAGCTGCCAGCAGGGACCAGTGGCCGACTCTGCAGCCCTGGTCCAGAGGAGGGATGGTAGCCTGACCTATGGTTTCCGAAACCAGATCTGTCTTTTCTGACTGCTGAGGCTGAGACAATTTGCAATAGAGGTTTCTGCTGTGTGTGTTAACAACATCCACCAAATGGGCTCCCATTTCATTTATGGTCCTTATGCTCTAGCTAAGTACAGGCAATAGGCACTGCTAACCCACCATAGCCAAACATGCTAAGAGTGGTTATGACAGCTCTCCCTTACAGCATATATATGTTGTGTGTTTATGCAGACACACACCCCCTTTCCCCAGGTATTCTAAAAAACAGCAATAGGGGGTTAATGAGAGTTTCTGTCGGATTCTGGAAACTCTCTCCTGGCTAATCAAGCAGTCTGCAAATTCCTCTGTCACGAGGTTCAATGTCTCCACATTCCTTTGCAGAGTGCCAGGGTGATCCAACAACAGGAAACTTGCTGCTGCTGGTTTCAGAGCAACCAAGGAGAGAAATTCTCTGTATTGTAACAATTTGGTCTTCAGCTAGGTTCAAGTTCGTGTTGCTGGGGCTGGGGAATAGCTGACCACAGCTGAGTGACGAGACCGAAAGTTGTCCACAGCTTTGAAGTCCTCTCCCTAGACCACTTCCTTATAGGGCTCCTCAAAGGCAACCAGGTGGTTTTAAAACATAAAAAGAAAAAAAAGCTGGGCTTTATTATAATACAAAGTAAGTCAGCTAACATTTTAAATAGAAAAAAATAAACTAGGTAAGGTACTAATAAAATTAAATACATGAACAATAATTTTTTATACAAAGCTCCCCCTCTCCAACTCAGTCCTTTATTCTGGGCTTGGTTTAGCTAGTTTTGTGGCTTCCGGACCATAGCAAATTCTGAACAGCTTCCCCTGACCTGGAGAGTTGTCCCTCTGGCCCCAGCAGGCACTGGCTGGCTGCTCCCTGATCCTCACAGTGGTTCCCATCTCCGAGCTGCAGCTTCCCGGCTCTGTGTCGTGCTCCCTTGCTACCACTCCCTGCCAGCTCTTGAGCCTTCCTCGTCCCTCAGCAAGCTCCCCTGCTTGGGAGCAATTTGTTCCATCTTGCCTTCTTTCCAGTTGGCTGCAGCTGTCCTAGTTTCTATCTAAAGGATCAGCATGAAATCATCCATACCAACAAACCAAATGTCAAATCTTCCTGGCTCAAGACTTCTCAACTGTGTGAACCAAACAGCTTTTTGGTGGCCAGCACTCAGGATAAGATTAGTTAGACCCTGCTGCTCAGCCTTGGAAGCAAAGGGAACTGTGCTGTCAACAGCCCCGTTAAAAGCCATTAACCCTGTTAATATCTTCCTCATCTGTCCTCTCTCTTGACAAGCCACATAGCAAACCTAACTCTGGAAGGCGCTTGCACAGAGTGAGCAGGCAGCACCACCAGGGCTGTCCTGTCACTGCCACAGTTCCATCACCTCAGCAGTCAGCTTCATGCCCTAGCTGCCTTCTCCAAGGCTGAGGTCCTGCTCTGGAAGAACACGCAGCCTGCAGCAAGGACAGACAGCATGAGCCTGGGACAAGGGACACTACAGGGCCATGTGGGGTCATGCGGAGCCCGATGGCACAGGCAGAAAGCACAGGACTCCCCGTGCCTATGCACCTCTTGCACACACAGGGATGATGTGCGTCAGCCCTGTTCCCTGCAAGCCAACTCCAAAAGGGCTGATATTTTATCCTGAATCTGAATCTGTGTCACCAAATTTTGAGAAAAGCAGCTGCAGGCAATAAGCCCTTTGACACATGGGTACCGTAGCCCTTTCTGGCACTATCTGTGTGAGCCAGCCAAAGGAAATGGTACAAGTGATGCTCATAACACAAGGACCCAAGGGGTAAAGTAGTCTCTTCCTCTCCTTGCCTGTGATGAGGGGATTAAAATCCCAGTGACCAGATCTAATTTAGATTGGGAATATAAAAGGTTTGCCTTTAAACACAGAAGGTTCACAATCCCATCACTCAACCATGTGCTTTGCGACTTCTTATTCAGTAGACCATGCAATGGGCCATGCCAAATTTCTAAGATGAGGTCAAATCTGAAGCCCACAGAAGATGGAAGAATTCCAATGTCTTTGAACCAGGTCATTGTTTCTGACTGATGCTGCCCCTTAAATACAGTTATCACCACAGGGAATCTGCCGGATAGCCAATATTATGCTTGGGCAGAGGGGGAGAGGGGCACCACACTGTGCTGGCACATCCCCTGTCATTATAGAAACAAGGGATGCCTGACAACTGAAACAAATCAATGCCAATTTGCTCATAACTGCTTGGCAGTACAGCAATTACTTCACTGATTAAATCACCAGTTAACTAACAGAGGTAAAATTCAAGTTAAAGGAAACTGCACAGTGTTGCCATGTAAAATTTTCTGTATTCCATTTTCAAGCTGTTATGTGATCTGGTGAAGTCCTGCTTTGTTCCCTCAGAGCCTGTTGCCATGGAAGTGGCTGAAATATCACAAGTTAAGCACTATAGCCTCTATTCCTAAACAAATAAGCAGCTTTTCCCTCTGCAAAGGACCACAAATGGTACTTGTGCTGCTCTGGGATATGCATTGCAGTTGCCAAATGCTTTTAAGCACTGAACTCAGCTCTGAGCAATTGGGTCACCTAACAGGAAGGACCAGCTAGAAGGTGCTGCCTTGTGTGTGGGCAGAAGGGGGATGTTCTGGAGTTTCTGTCTTCACAGTATTTCCAAATCTGATTAGGTCACTCCTCACTTCTACTGTTTACTAGCAAACAGGTCCACTGCAGACATGAAGAAAAGGGGAAATGAGGTGAGCTTCAACTCAAGCAAAGGTCAAAGTCAGATGTCTAGGTGGACCACATAGCCCTGTGAACAAAAAGGATGAAACAGCAGAAGGCTCAATATTCAGCTGCCAAACCACTTCTGCCTGTTAGGGAGCAGGATGATACCTTGTTTTTTTGGAGAAGAGGGCTAATGTCGCTTGACGTGCTTTTCAGAAACACTCTTTGCTTTCAGAAGAACATAGATACTGCTGTTGTGCCTGCTGCTTGCAAAGACAGAGAGGGAGAGAAGGACATCTTGATTTCCTGCTCCCTAAAATGCCAGATGACACGAGGCAAGCGAGCCCTCAGTCTGCAAGGGGGTGGACCTGAACAGCACAGTGTGATGTTTGTTTTCCCTGCCTGACATGTTCAGAGCAAGCGAACAGGAGAAGTGGGAGCAGTCTGACACTGCAAAGTCTCCCTCGGAGTCTGTTTTCAAAGAACAAATATAGTGGTGCTCCCATTTTTTGGTAGAGGCAGATCCTTTCTCAGAACAAAAGCTTAACTCAGAGAAAAATCCATTTGCATGTTGTTTTTCACAACATATGCATTCCTACCGAACGATGGTGTCAGAAACATTCCTGACATTTTAAAGCAGCTGCTATGTTTTCGCATTTATTTATTTATGTATTATTCCCCACAAGAAGGAAACTGGGAAGAAGAGAGGAATTTAATCTTCTTCTTTACCGGTTTCTTATTTAAATGTTTGCAGCATTTTATAGATTTATACAGAAGTCCTGTATCCTATGAGGTCTTCCAATCTCATTCTAGAGCCCATGCATGTAAGAAGGTTTTTTTTTTCAGTCCCTCCATTTTCTAATTCAGTTTGAATTTATCTAGATGTGAGCAAGTACAGCTCTTTTCATCAGAAGGACACTTAAGGTTTGGCCCTCCACTATTGATCCTTCCAGCTTTTTGACTAAAATATTTTTGAACAGATGTAGGTTCTGGGTTGTGTCTTTGGTGAGCTTACAAGAACTGAACTGTAGAAAAATTAGGCAATGACTCATGATCTCCAGTGCTAAACCACCTAAGCAAAGTCATGCTCAGTCAGTGAGATCAGCAGACCGCTGCTGGGAGCGGTACTGGTGAGTGGCATTGGAGAACCATCATTTCTGAAAGGTGGTGGGAACACCACACTGCAGAGGAAGGAGACATAAACCTGAACAACCTTTGCATTAACCCTTCAGGTTTGTAGGGAAAACTGTTAATTTTAGTGTCTTGGCCAAACCAGATGGCCTATACAACCAGTGTCATCTCAGATACAAGCTGTGTTTTTCACTTAATAGATAATTTCACACCACATTGTAGCACACCAGTAAATAGAGGCTATGTTCTGTCAAAAAGCTTCAGTCTTTCCATACAGGTGAAGGAATTCCATAAATACATGTTGATTTGGAGACACTTTCTGTATCAGAGGCTCGTGTTAGTATCTGGTATGAAATGCCCACCACCACAGCACCACCAGTAAAGCAAGGTTACTAAGTTCCTTAACAGGATTACAAGTACCTAATAGTAATTGTTTAATATTGGACTTAGTGTTATAAAGGGAAAAGATCATCCTCCTTCCAAATACACTAAAACAATAATATGTAATGACAAAAATGAAATTATTTCACTTGAAACACTAATAAAAGTCATCATCTCCTCTGTTGCAAGTGCCTTTTAGACTTCCTTTCCTACAAAGCCTGTAAAGGGCTGGAGCACAGATTATATTGCAGTTGAAGCTCTGTGCTAACACTTTGAGACAGGAGGCCTAATATATTACAGTATCAAAGAAGAGGAACACATGAGTTATAATTTTGATCACTATGTAATTTCCAGGTACAGCAACAGCCTGACCATAAACAGCTTTCAGAACGAGAGTCCCATTGCACAGCAACTGAATCCAGCCCTGGATTTGCAGCAGACGCATACACTGCTGATTAGACAAGATGCAGGTTTTACTTAATGAGTAACATGCAATCTTACTGAATCTTTGAAGTGAAACCTTTGGCTATTCCAGATGAAAACAATGACCCTACTGAAGGAGTCCTTCACCTTTCTGATAAGGTAAGGTGGTAAAAGTAACTAGCTCACATGTTAGCTAAGAGTTTCATAACAAACAGAAGATAGTAATTCATTAGGCAAAATCCTATGTCTTTCTTAATTCTTAGACACCAATTTTATCCCGGGAAGAGTTTCAGATATTACAGTTAAGAAAACTGACAGTTAATCTTTAGCTCATTTATCTGTTGCCAGAAGCATGCTCAGCCCAACAATCTATCACCACTAAACCCTTTCTGCCCCCTTGAACTTCAGAGTGCTATAAAAGCAATTATAGCAGAAATGGGTTCAAATTATGTCAGAACATGAGCAAATTTTAAATTCCCCAATATATCCAATAAAGAATTTTTTGTGTTATTTCAGGCAAACAAAAAAAAAACCAAAACCAAAAAACAAAAAACCCCACACTAATTTCTCTCCATTTAGGTATCTATTAATCACTATTAGACTACACAAATTGATAGTAATAAGCCTTTAAGGTCTAAATTCTGGCCTCAAAACCAGCCAGTACACCCACAAAAACTTCCGTGAAAACTCTAAATCAGTGAAATCTGATGCAACTGTTCCACTCTTGCTGTATAAGTACACATCCATGAAAGCTCTACAAGCAAAAGCAGACCATCTATTTTGTAATTGTAATACTAGTTAGTCATAAAAAGATAGATGAAAGCTCAGATTTTTCCACTCAGAATTCAGCTGCCTGTTTCAAACACTCTAGGATCCAATTCTGTCGCTTTGTGCATGTGGTAAGATAAATGCAGTATAGCTGTGGGGTTCCCTCCTCCCACTCGCTTTCAGCTACCTTAGAGTTTCTGGAGGGCAGCCAAAGTGGCAGCTCCTGCCTTTGTTTATAGACAGCCCCAAAACATGGTTCTGGGCAAGAAAGTTGAAGACCTGGAGGACCTTCCAAGGCAGCACAGCATCACGCAGGTGTGCACACCCTCACCAGTGGTGGCAGGGCCCCTTGGTGCCAGCCTTGCTTTTCTGTTGGGGTGTAGGAGTCTGGTGGTCACTCAGAAGTGCAAGGACTCTCACTGTCTATTGAGGAAAAGAAGATGATCCATATTGCCCCTCCTTCTCCACATTCCTTTTTCTGTTTTTTACTGAAGAGAAGTATTGAGACCACTGGGGGCCTAGGACATCCCTGTTCAATTGCAACCTGAAGATACAGAGTGAGAGAAGAGAGCCACTGCTGGATCTTGGTGCCCTCTAGGTATCTTCTGCTGTGGACAGCCTTTAGGGGTCTTTGTAGCAGGATACGAAACAGAGCACTCCTGAGCTTGCGCTAACATACGTTATTAGCTGAACTGTGTTCAGGCATACTAAGACAGAAAACACACTGCCCAAAGTGGAGCCGGTCCTGCCTCTCAGGCTATCAGCAATGTGGTCTTTGACCCTGACAAGGCACACAGCTGCTTGCATGCTTTGGTTTCCCCTTTTGACAGCCATAATAAAAATCCTTCCCTGATATCACTGTAATGTGTTGAGACATCAGTGTTCGCAGCTATCTGCTTTGCTCCTCTGCCAGGATTTTATTACTCAGCAGCCTGAATGACAGACCCAGACAAGCACCTGCATCTCAGCTACTCTAGTGCAAAATCTGATATATTACACCCTTGGTGGAAAAAGAGCACAGCAGTGTGAACTTAATGAACAGCTGAGGCACAGGTATACGTGAATGAAAGGCTGGGTAGATAGAGACAGCAATATCTCAAATCATGCCAGTACGCTTCAGTGAAAGATATCTGTTAAATAGCTAAATTGATCACTCTGCTATCCATATGTATCCATATTTATCCAGAATAAATAGGATACACAAAATTACAGTTCAAACATTACATCGGAAAGCCCTTAACTTATCCACCTTCCAAAAGTACATTTATGAAAGCATTTGTTGGTTTTTTTATGTTGCAAACATTATTTTTGCACAGTTTTCATTAACAAAGAAAGTTGCATGTGATGTCATGGTGACTGTACACCATTCATTTTATGTTACTTCTACACAACTAGTTAAAGGAGTATTAAGACAGACTCGAAATGGGTTTCCCAGTCTTCCACTGGACGCCCACATTGCCATTTGCATAGCAGAAAAGATACAATCATTCAGTAAACTATGTTCTATCATGGCAATAATGAATGTCACATAAAACAGTCTAAAACTAAGTTGAAATATAAAAAACTAAATTCAGCTATAATAGTTCAAGAACATACCAGGTCCAGGGGTTATACAGAAATCCAGCCAATCTAGAGCAGGGAACCTGTGTTCAAACAGGAGGCATATGAAAGTTGTGAAGATAGGGAGCTACTTCATTTGTGGGACATCGATAGCAAATGATTTGCTCTTGGGCTCAGTCACTGTTGTAAGTCTTCTTTCCAGCCACACAGGTAGGAAGACTAAGAAAGACACTAGCCCACATTGACGTGAGAGGCTACTTACTTAGGGAACCACCCCTCGGCAAGATCTCGTATCTTTCTTTTTTTTTCTTTTTTTTTCTTTTGTTTTTCCTGCACTTCAATAATTTTTAAGCCTTTAGAAATCTGAGTTCTGAAGAAATAGTTCTTTTCTCCTTGATTTTGCATTGTTTTTATAGGGAATGGACCAATCTGAGAGCAGAACCTTTATGAGCAAGCTGAAGAAGATCAGATTCCTTTACTGGAAGATATTAGACACCATGGGATTTTTTGGCATTTGAGTGGACTGAAGGTGTTGGTTTAATTTTGTGTTTGTTTCTCACTATCCAACCTATTTTAATTGGCAATAAATGAATCTTCCATAAGTCTGTTTTTCCCATGACGGTGACTGGTAAGTGGTGTCCCCTCCTTTATCTTGACACGCAAGATTTTCCATTTAATTTTCTCCCCCTGACCTGTTGAGGAGGAGGAGTGAGAGAGTAGCTGAGTGGGCGTCTGGCAGCTGGCCAGGGTCAACCCACCACAAGATGCAACAGAAAAAACAGCCTGCAGGAAAAGGAGTCCCTGCCCACCTTGTGTGGGTTGTTTCATCCTCTTGTTAGGTGTAAGGATAAGATTAACACTACACTTGCCCCCACAAACATCACCACCTGCTGAGACTACTGCTAGTTTTTTGCCAGCAGTGACCAGTATCCAAAATTCAGGCTTCCTCCTGTATCTCTGATTATCTTAGGAGTTAGTGTCTCATGGTCATTCCTTGTTTTCAGCATCTCTGGTTTCCCCTGCTTGACCCCAGCTTACGCTAAAATAATTACAGAGCCCTCTAATGCCTGGACACTGCCTAATAATTCAGCTGATTTAGATTTGCATATTCATTATTTTTCAGGCACCCAGAAGGAAAGGAGGAGCCAATTACTTCATTGAGTCTTTCCTTGACAGATGGAATGACTTCTCTTCCTTTACTGCCTACATACTCTTGGACTATTTCTATTATAATTCTGTTTCATTATAAATCATTGCTGGGTTTCCACATGATTTGTGAAATAAGTAATTTTACAAGCAGAGAAATCAACAGACCAGGACACAAAGCAAACCTGTATCAGGTCATGAGATTCAGACTCTAGCTCCGTCTCAGCTCTCCACTCCAACAAATGATCATTGCTGAATTTTGTGAAGACATACCTTAACTTATGGCTTCAGGACTTCTGTGTTTAGATTTGGGTTTTCTCTGGTTTTAATCTTGATTTTTCTCAGTTAAATTGATCTTTTCAAGTTGTGCTGTAGTTTTTTGATAATTTTTTATATTTTTTTCTTGATAAAGTTTCACTTATTTATATATTTGAAAGGAAAATGAAAGCTTCTACTTTTCTAACTGATGCTCTTTCCTATCATCCCCTCCATCCTTATTAACTTTTTTTGTACTTTGTAGAGAAATGAGCTAGCACTCACGGAAGTCAGTACTTCTGATAATTTCAGTGAGTTCTGGGGGAAGTCCTAAAGGCTCACACCTTCCACACAGAGCTAATATTACAGCTGGAACAGCTCCCAAAGCAGGCATGTTTTAACAAGTACACCTGTGATTAAGCTGAATTGTGAAATCAGAAGTACACAGAACTGGAAGGCCCCTGGCAGGTTTCTAACTTTATTCAGCAACGTAAACAAACACAGGCAGGTGCAAAATCCTGCTAGAATTTCCCGAGACCCAGCCCTATTTAAAAGCAAGGAATCCAGCCCTGCTGAAATCAGTGATCAGTTCTCTTTGTTTCCAACCACAGGGCAGCATGATGTGCAGCTGCAGGGGTTCAAGACGGCATGGGGATGGGGACTCCAGCAGCACACATGGTCCCCTGATGTGGTGTGTTGGGTGTCCATGTCCAGCTGTTGGCAGCAGAGGTGGCCTCTCTGAGAAGAGGCCAGAGCGACTGGGTAGGCATCTGCCAGCAAGCCAAGGTCAACCTGCTACATGTGGACAAAGAGCAGTTGATCTTCTTCTAAGAGGGACTGGCCATTGTTCCCAGAGCCCAGTCCACCTGGCATCCCAAGACAGCTAAGGCTGTGGGTGGTTCCCTTCCTTTTCTGTTGTTTTTCCCAGCAGAGACCTCACCATGATAACCCTGCCACATCAAGGGCTACAAGAGGTGGCTTGAGCTTTCCATCACAAGGATGTCCCAACTCACTACAGAAACAGAGTATATGCCCCTACAGGCCCTATTTGCCTGTATTCATGGTATCATTGTGAGATAGAAGGTAGAAGGAAAAAGCTTTTCTCCCTAAAAACCACCTTCCCCTTCACCCTGGAATGTGTAATACCAAACACAGCACAGTTCAGTCTGGCCCTTTTCTGAGGGCTTCAGTTTTATTGCATCAGCGAAAACCAAATCCAACAAACATCTCTTCCAACATCTGTCCCAGCTTGATCTCTTCTGAAAGAGGCTTATCTCTTCACCATGGTACAGTCTATATGAGACTCTGTTTCCTTCTCCTCTTTTCCAGAGTTCAGCCCAGGCAAGCAAAGGAGGGTGCAGGTATCCCCAGTGCCACACTTCAGTCAGGACACTGTGAGCTCTAGGAGAGTCCACAGGCTCAAGGGGAGGCTGGACAAATTCATGGACTATAACTATACCCAGGGTTATTAAATATAAAGACACCAGCTCTGAGGCTGAGGAAGTCCATGAACTTAAATGGTGGAGACTGGTGAAACATCTGCAGGAAGTACTACCATGTGCTTGCCATACGCATACCACTGCTGGAGATAGGATCCTGAGCTCGGTGGCCTTGTAAAACTGCTCTTTGGTTCCTATATATCGTCACTGTTGAACGAAATCTCTTCCAAATTTTGTTAAATCTAGGCAAAAGTCATAAGAAAGCTGTCTTCTACAAACCAAACCCTTTGTAATAGCCTTCCTCTCTCCTAGCTATCAGTTACATGACTATTATGTGAATTTTCAATGTCACATTCATGTAACTTGTTTTGAAGGGGCAATTAATAAAACAAATCTGGTTGCCTGTCCTGGCAACTTATTTCTGAAAAGAAAATGTGCCTTTCTAACACAGGGGTTTTGTGTAGGTCAAATGCCAGCATTCTCTGAGGTTTTGAAAAACATTTGGGAAAGATATTACAGCAGAGAAATCACCTCTGCTAGTTACATGCCAGCTTTCTTTTTGTTTTCCAGGTCAGGATTGAATGATTCGGGAGGAATAGCCTCAGACAGCATTTAATTTACCTTTTTGACTGCATAATAAAAATGTGACATCCAGGAATGATGGGTAGAAGCTATTGTTGGTCTAGTTAAATTGTTGATTCTAACTGTCTTTCCTCCATATCATTGTCCTATGACATGCATCAAGATGAGAAAAGTTAGAATTTTTCTCATGTGACAGATGTAATTTTGTCAAAATGATATCTTTTTGTTCTTTAACTACTAATAGAACATGCACTGTCATAACAAAACATTACAGAAGAGAGAATGAAAATGTTATTTTTACCATTTTTTTTTTTACCAATTTACCATTGCTTTTTTACTATTTCCTGGCTTTTCATAACATCTAGTAATTCACTCCACAGTCAGATTGCCCAGTGAGAAGATGTGGAGTATTTTATTAATTGCAAAAGAAACCAGGGCACTCTGAATGTTTTCATGCTCCTGGAACCATTGAGATGACCATAAACATGCTCAGACTTAATCAGTACATTAGCCCAGTTATTCTAATGAATTTATATAATTTTTTTTTTCCTTTTTTGCACAAACTTCATAACTACTCCAAAGATACCTGGAAAAGGAGGGATGCTAAGAAAATTACCTTATCTCTGTTAAGATGCTGTCTGCACTGGCACTTTGAATCATACTAGGTTATGAGCTTGAAAAGTTGCATTCAGTGCCATGACACCAAATACAATTTTGTAATCAGTTTGGACAAAGACCTATCTTGCTTAGTAACTCCATCAGCTGTCCATGGCTGAAACAAACACATGAGTTAGCACTACTCAACATAATTCTCACAGGCATAAGATGACATTAGAGGGAAGATAAAACTTAATCCATCCATTCTCATTTGTGATACCACATCTGAACAAAATGATGTATTTTGAAAAGATTTTTCAGTACCATTTATTTAGTCACTTATACCTTATTAGTTCTGTACATTTCTGGATTGTTTTCTCAACAGAAAAAATGACAAGACACAGTTCAGCCTTCTTAAGATGCATCAACATGCCATGCTTACTAAAGAGCCTTTAAAGTGACTAATAGTTTCAATACATAGTTTCTTGTTGAATAAGTTTTTTATAAATCCTTCCCATTTATCTCTGTTGTGATATATTTTCTTTGCCAATAATAGTTAATCTGAAGGCAGTTTGTACTGGTCTTTCTAGTAGCCGGGTAGAGTAATAACCTCCACAATCTCATCTCAGACTCTTAGCACAGATAGCTGTTAACAAATGATGGTAATAACAAGTAGAATTACTATTGTTGCCAAGCATAAGGATTCTTTTTATATGTACTTTAATTATCCCTTTCTGCTATGATATCTTTTTAGGTTACGCGTATTATATAGTAGAAAGGTTATAAAAATCATAAATATCAGACCAGGAAAAGCCGTAGCAGCAGTAAATCAATGGCTATTCTGTCTGAGGAACTGACAGAGCTGGACCTTTGGGATCATCAAATCTGTTATTTGTTGTGAGCTGCATGATCATATGGATTCCATAGGCCAGGATCCACAGTAAAACTATAGACGTCACCAAGCCCATCCAGATTCCAGGAGTGAAGAAGCCTGTACAGTCACTTGCATAGGAAAACTGGTTGTTTTCAATGTTGAAGCCTTGAATCTGAGAATGAAGAAGGGTAGACAGATGAGTGCAATTAAATGTGGAGCGTAGGCCCTACTTTCAGGATATATGTGATAATTACAAAAAACGCAGCTGTTAATTACCACTTACACTTTGCCTATTAAAAAAGAGTGAGAACCAAATCCTTTGCATAACAATTCTCCAGGTCTCCTTTCCACCCAGGAAATTAAAGATGCAGAAGTCATTTGTCTGGCAAGAGGTAGGCTGCATTTCCCACTCAGAAATTTGTGTTACTTTTAGAAGTAACATCCCAAAGGGGACATATGATCAGTATTGTTCAACGACCGCTTCAGAATCAGGAAACTCAAAGCACCCAAAGGCATGAGACTTAAGGCCCTCCAGATCATAAGATTTGATGAAATACCCTGAGATTTTTAGCTAATAACTCCTTGACAAGCAGAACTCCCGAAACCTACTTTAAAATGCATCTAATGAAGATGACCTTTTTGGTTGAGTTTTAGTGAAAGTTCAAAGAGAAAACAGTTTTGAAACCTTTCTTCCCCCCTCCTTAGACACCAGAGTCTCAAATCAGGAGAGAGGGCTTGCTTTATTGAGGTGTGGGATCTGTGTTGTCTATTAACATATGAAACCCATATAAGCTTTTCCAGAAGTTACAAAAATCTGTAATATCTCTTCTTTGACTGGATTTTCAAGGTCTGCCACTGACTGAACTCCTGCCATATTTTCCTCAGAAAAATCAACTGATTTGGGGATCTATTCTCTGCCTAGCCATGAATTTTGCAAAAAGTATCAACAAACTGAATGCCTTTGAGACCACTATCCTTCTAAAAATTTTGTTAAAACCAGTCAAAGGATTAGAAAACTATGAAGAAAGGGAATACAATCCCCCCTGTACACACATGCACGTAATGATATAAGCACTGGTTCCTTCAGAAGGAAGAGAGTCTAAGTGGTGGAAGAAAATGAAGGAAGGAAAGAATTAATCTGCTCTGTGTTTTTTGAGTCTTTCTTAAGTAATTTTGTAAAGAAAAATGAAGACTGGGATTCTTATGTATTTACAGATTCTTTGAGATGTGTGTTTAAGAAAAGCACCGAACATCATAAATCCACCAGTAAAGAAACAAGACCTTAAACTGACTATTTTCTATAAAATATTACAGAATAAAATAAAAAAGGATTATTGTATTTAAATCACTTCCCTCACCAGGCAATAAGCAAGGACACAGAAGATCATGGATTTCTACTTTTCCATGTTCCCACTCCATGATTACTCTATGTTTGATGATAAAGTAAATGGAAATCTTTGTGGTAATAAAAGAATTTGTGCTTCCTAGGAAAGGTGTTGGTACAAACATTGAAGAAATTAGTCTGTGGCTTGCATTGGGTTGGAGTTCATTCATGGCTCGGGCACTTAAAGTAAATGTGTACGTAATATGTGTGTTAAGACCAGTGTCTATACCTTCCAGAATGCTGATTAATAAAACTGTTACCATATGCAGAACTGAGGGCTATTAAGGTACTGTGGAGGTGAAGACAGTTTTAGCAATTCAAGCTTTCTGGGTCTCTTATAAGAATCTTTCCAAGTCAGATCATGGTAGCTAATTTGCAAATACTGCCTGCTTTCACTACAGGCAATCAGATTTCTGATTAAAGCAGGATTAGCAAAAATGAGCTTTTGGGTTGGAAAACTGTGTGCACAGTTTTAGAGAACACAGGTGATTACCAAAGCCTTCGCTTGTTAAGCCACTGCTTTGACAACAGATGAGATTGTGAATAGGAGTCATGAAACGTAGCCTGAAAGACTTATTTACAATAAAAACAGAAAACAGGTGATGATTTATGACATTTGTATTCAGAAACTGGATTGAAATTCTAGAAAGCAATACACACTTGTTACCACATTTACAAGAACTCTCTGAGGCACTTAACAGGTATATTTGTTTTAGAAAGGCTTTACCACTTCTGATTTAGATCCAGAAATACTGAATTTTATTATGTCAATCCTACTGGGCTTTTTCTAAAGCAGGATTATGCTTACCAAACCTTTGAGGTGAAAGCTTTAATTGTACATTCTTAAAATGCTATGTCTATTTTTAGGCAGGAGATGAAGTATATGCAGGGTTCTTTTATTGTTTTTCTGAAGCTTTATCATTTCTGTGGGGGTGTTAGATCCCAGGTGGGAGATAAAAATGTGGCTCCTAGCAGCATTTCTACCTATAGAAAAGTTAAAAACGCTTACATGTTGTTCTTTAATTTTTATGAATGTAAAAGCCTTTTGGATACAGACCTCTGTACTGCAGAAGATTTAATTTTAGTGTTTGGACCAGCATCATTTGTCTTGGTTATACTAGTCTGCATTTACTGTTAAGTTTTAAAATATTTCTTTGAATGGAGTTTTCTCATCATTTGACCTTTGACAAAGCCTTCAAGTAAAATCTGGTGTTTTAATGGTTCTTAAGTATACACTGAATATCTAATTTTTGAGCTTAGAAATATTTTAGCCACAAGAATCCTAATATTCTTGATTTTAAAGTTTTTGGCAGTTTTTCTTAGGAACAAAGGGGCTTCTAAACCACTATGACACATACTAAAGAAAAGCAGTGCTTTTGGTGGCAGCCTCCTCTTTAACTTCATAGACAATTCTGAGATCTTCAAAAGGATGAAAAGTATTGTGGTAGAACAACCATTCCTGTAACAACAACAACAAAATCAACAAAAAAACCCCACCAAAACCAGAGCAGTTTTCGGACTGTGTAGAGCTGTGAGAGATGACACCCTAGGCTATGGGCACGCCTAGACAGCATCCCACAGAGGTTCTTTAGGTGGTAGTGACCGAGCGAGCTCCAGAACTAAAGTAAAAGGCTGCATCAGTTCAGACTTGCCTTGGAACAATATATGCAAGGCTTCACTGTGCGGGCGCCGTGTCCCTCTAATACAGTGATACTGTTTTCAGGACCCAACATTGCAAAGTGCAATTGTACCAGCTAGATTGGCATTGGATCCCAGTTTCTAGTTTATTGCATAACATTGACATCAAAATCATGTTCCTCAGTTTCAGCAACATGATTTTGTGCTGCCTGCAACCACTGAGCACATCCCATGTGCAGTGGAGCTTGGGGGTTTCTAAACCTCATTCTAGAACAATGACTGGTATTGAGATCAATCAGATTTCACTACATATCAGTGGAAGATATCTGGAAAGGTATGATCTAGTTCAGACAGAACTTAGGAATGAGCCCAGAATGGTGACTTTCTGTTTTCTCACACAATGGAAAAGATCAAAACAGGACTTTTCAGGCTGTGTTCCATGCTTAGGACATGATCAGAGAAAAAGGCCTTACCCAAGAGGAACTGGAAGTTCTGTTGTCTGAACAGTGGAACCAGCTGCTGCTCCAAATCAATAAGGAAGGTGGAAAGCCTACTACTTCTGCTATTGATCAAGACTCCAATGAAAGATGCCTGCTAAGGATGGAGCAAGGCCTCTCTCTAAGCTCTGAGAAGGCAGCAGTATCAATTTATATAGAAATTCAAGGAAAAGATATGTTGTAAATGGACACTTCGTATTTTCATAGCCCATGTACTTTCATAGGCTAGTGATGCCAAAGTCTAACTTCAAAGAGTGACTGGGCAAAGTACAGTTGTGTACTCAGATATTTTAAGGCCTTTCCATAAAAAATACCATCAGGAGGAACCTTCACAACATTGGTGTGTATTGCTACATATCTTCTCAAAAAACTGTGGGACTTGATCCTGGAATTTGTGGAAAATAAATCTCAGCACCAATGCTGTTCCTTTGAGATTTCCATTCTTTAAGCAGAAATGTCAAATCTGGACTCGTATTATTGAGATTTGGTTTGTTATCAAAATCATAAGTACAGCTATATCAGCATTTGGATCCAGTTATCACGGGGTTCGCTCGTCTTTGACAAATAGAGTCCAGTTTGGAATGATTCCTATAATTTCCATGATCTCTTTAATCAAAAAAATCCCTTAATGCAATATTGTTTTAAGGTATAAATGTTGATGTGCTTCTCCTAAATTGAGATCAATGCTCAAAATAATAAAGATGCAATCATCTACACCTCACATTTGTAGTCTGTACTACTGTACTAAATACACAGAAAATCTATGCCTCATTCAAAAAAAAAAAAAGCCAACTGCTTTCCTTCTGGGCCATGCAGGACCTAGTATTGCTCCCGACTGAAGTCCATGGCAAACCTTCCCTTAAATCTAATTGCACTGGGCTTTGTTTCTGTTTGAAGTAGTACAGACAGCCTATGTCACTGAAAACAGTAACCACACTAAGCTGTACTTTCCTAGGCAAACAAAGTGCAAAGAAATCAAATGAAAACAAAGTAACCAGCATAAAGCCACCCAGCTAAGAGGCCCATGTTTCCAATAGCAGCCCAATTCATTAAACAGGCATGGGGACTTAGTAATTCTTTGCCTGATTACCCACATTTGGGTTTATTGTTTTTAATTTTCTGTGGACAACTTCATAGTTTTTTGTTTTTCAAAGCTGTGCTTTCATGTTCTTATGGTTCAGCAACTGCTGTCTTTTTTACCCCTTTGTTGAATAGCTCACCTAGGGGGAACAGCTTTTCTTTTACATTTTCCTTCAGGCTGAAATGAAAGTAAAGGCATTATTAATGTTTGCCGTTCAACACCTACAATAGCAGGTAACAGTTCTTGGAATTATCTCTGAAATGGCAATGTGTACTCACTTGCAACCTGGAAATGAAAACATCCCAGTTTTTTGCCTCATTGTTGGATGGAATCAGCCTTGCAGGACAGAGATTGCTTGTTCCCACCAGCTGACAATGAAATGAATACTCTGCAGGAGCAGAGATGACAGAAACATTAAATTTAGCGAACTTTTCTCCATCTTGTACAATCTCAACTGAGTCTAAAGTGGACCAATTTCTAGCCGAGCCTCCATAGAAATTGTTGGTCATTAAAAACCTAGAAAAGCAAGAGAGGGAAAAAAAGTCAAAATGACAGAAAGAAAAAGTTAATTTTAATTTAATAAAGTACTGGTGGCAGATAAAGGTTCACTATTGCTAGCTGCAAACATCACAGTTGGTATCTTAGCTTGGCCTCCCATATCATTAGGATTGTTCATGAGTTAAGAGACTGTGAATATGTTTTTACTACTTCTTAGAGTTTCATCTCACAAGCATAGCTTTCCGCAGCTGTGGCAGGGAAGGAGCAAACGTGATTTCATTCTTCAAGGACCTCTGCCAGTGCAGTATTTCATCAGTTACCAACAGTTTATAATCAGTGGAGCAGAACCTGAGAGACTGTCAGTAGGCCTACAGTGGCTTTTAATAAACATTTTATGGGATATTTTGAAAATTGCTTTTATGATAGGTACAGGCATGATAACCATTCTGATTTATCATTGCAATTCTTCCTTGGCTCAGATGTCTAAATGGTAATTCCTTTGCAAATGTCTGAATTTGCAGTAGAAGACAGTTTTCTCTCACTGGAGGGTGGGGAGAGGTCATCAGCACTAGTTTCCCAATTTGTAGTAGGTTAGGCACAAATAAATATTTTCTCATTTTGAAAAGTTCTGTGTATGTGAGGTATTGCAGCAATTTCCAGTAGTTTATAATCATGGGATTTATATATATGTTACTGCCACCGCAGTCTGAACACCTCCCAAATGTTCTGAAACAGAAATAATTGAGAACATCCAGAAGTATATCCGGACCCTTTACAGATCAGGACTATGCCCTAGTGTCTACCACTTTTTACCCAGTTACTTTTAGATATTCAGGTTATCTCATAAGGAAATGATAAACTTTTCTCCTTATTTTATGTTGCTTAATACTTTAACCCTACTTGGTCTATGTATGTATTGCTCTATATAGTTTGCTGAAGGGTTTTTTTCCTTCTTGATAACCACAAGGAATTTAGAAGAGGAATCTTTTTAGCAATAAGTAAGATTTGTTACAAAATTAAATATTCTGTCTATCCACAATGGGTAACACTGTATGTGGATTTTAAAATGTGGGGTAATATTTAGATGCAATTATGACAGGTTTGAAAAATAAACAGTCATCTATAAATGTGGCACAATATATAATATTTTATGTTCTATAGGGTATATGTATATATAGAAAGAATATTCTCTGTTGTAGAAGATTGCTTATTTGTTCAAATCAGTTGCTTTCAGTAGCATGCCACCCATACAACATAGAGTCTAAACTCAACACAAAAAATGCTCCTTAGGAGTAACACACAAAATGTGATAGGTTAGGTTACTACAGTAACTGAGTCCTTTTTTTTTTTTTTTTTTTTTTAAATCTGTGGCTTTTGACTCATATTTATTCATCATTCTCAAGAGTTTCAAAATTCTTAGGAGGAATCGTAGAACTCAAAGTGTCATTCAGGTGAGAAAAGGATGATTTGTTTTATGGCATTTCTTACATTTTGAGCCTAAACAGCTCTTTCCATACAACATTCAGCTGCAAGCATCAGGGAAAAAGAAAAAAAATTTGAATTTCATCTAGTGCACATTCACAAATATTTGTGGAAAATATTCTATTGTTATAGTGATAAAGTTACAAAATTCAAACATGTATTAGCCTAGATATTAATTGCTAGAAGAAAGGAATCTTTTCCTGATATACACACAATCTGAACGGAATTTCCATGATGTCTCAGTAGCAATGCTATAGGCACTAGCTGAAGGCCAGTTATAAGCACAGAGAAGTTTATTTAAATGTTGTGCCAGCCACAAATACTGGGTGTGGTCTGTACTTTTGCTGAGAAGGTAAGAGAAGTCGTAAATAAGGAAGTTCTTTGGAGGCTTACCATATGAACAAACAAGTCTTACAAGGCTATGTATGTGAGTAGTCTAAAGCAATCTCCAAGAGAACACTGTCTCTTCATGTTGCACCAAAGACTAAAATTTTATGCTACTTACAGATTTATGAGAATCAAGATTCTAATTAGTGAACTAGTTGAGCATGGTTTACTTAATAATACTGGCTTTTATCCTGAATTACTTCATTTAGTTTAATACTTTCTCAGATGAGTATATAGCAAATAGAATGAGCACAATATAGCAAATGAATGACAAGGGGAGGAGACATAACAAAGATTTTATCTGCAGAACTGAAAGTACCTTGGCTTTTATAGGAAATGCTGCATCCATATTAAACATTAGAGCCAATACAGGAAGCAAACTTCCACACAGACATTAGGTACTTTATGTATTGTGGCACAAACAACTCCTGGTCATAGGCCAGACTCCCTGTGCCACATAACCGTATGAACTCTAAATGTCACTACCTGTTACTGATCAACATCTCATGTGGCTATTTATTACAAGGAGAGATATTTCTGAGAAGGAAGCTAGACAGAATTACTACAGTTTCAAAGATTCAAAGAGAAACACAACTGTTAGGTAAAAGACTTTAAAACACAGTTCTTGGGTCAATTCTATCCTATACATGCTATGAGCAACAACAACAATCAAGTACTTATCGATGTAAGTGGGGAAAATACTAATGCTCTGCACTTCCATCCACTTTGACACCTTTTCCCAGAGAAGATGACAGACAGGTGCTTGAACAGCTGGATGTCATCAGCTGCTGAGAGAGCTGAGATGATGATTCTTCCAGCAAAAACTACTGCCTACTGCTCCTACTCCTGCTGCAGCAGTAGTTCACTTTTCTAAAACTAGCACAACCAGAAACACTCTACAAATACTCCTTAACAGCTCACCTCTCAGTGGCAAATGCAGAAGGATGAATGGGACTGCTGCTCTTGCTTGAGAGAGGGAGAGGGAGAAGGCAGCTGTTTGCATAGGATGAAGCAGCTATTGCAGCTGTAGTAGGAGGTGGGATATGACTAGTTGCTCAGCATGAGGTGATAGACTAGTGGTGGTAAGGGCAGGCTCTAATCCAGCTCATACTGCTAAATTAGAGCCTCTTTTATTGATGAATAAATTGAGCTATTTGAATGTGGTCCTCTCTGGTGTCACTTTCTGCCTTCAAGGGATGCTCTCCTACACCTAAGTAAATGGCCTTTACAGGAGAAAAAATGCAGTCATGGCTCTAAGCTCTGTTCCTTCCCGCCTCTTTGCTCTGCTTGTGTCCTGTTTATTAAGGCAGACTGTAATCTTACCAAGGAGTCATCTTGAAAAATAAATGTAATCAAAGTGAACCAGAAAGGGAAAACAGAGGTTGTAATATATCTCTGTGGGTTTTAGAAGCTCTTGACAATAGACATGCTGAGATAAACAAGGTGAATAGTGTCCTGAATCATCAAAAGATCAATGGATTGTTCTGGTTCTGTTGAGTATATCACATTATTTGCATTATATGCCACGCAATATTGTATTATGGTAGCTAATACAGGCCTAAATGACACAATTGTCTCTTAAATCAAGAGATAATCCAACAGAAAACAGCAAAAATAACGAGGGATGTCTTTAGCAGCAAGTTTTCTTTATAAAGGCTTCTGAGGTGTTGTGGGTTGATGGCAGCCAGCAGCCAAGCACCCATGTAGCTTCTTGCTCACTCCCCATCCCCAGCAGGACAGTGGGGGAGAACAGAAAGAGCAAAAATGAGGAAAATTGTGGGTCAAGATAAAGACAGCTTAATAAGTGAAGGAAAGAGGAAAAAAAGCAATACAGAAGCAATCACTCTCTACCTCCCACAAGCAGGCCAATGCACAGTCAATTGCTAAAGTCAAGGCATTGCTCAAGCAATGACTACCCTCGACGTCACCACCCACCTTCTTCCTCTATTCCATTTTTTTATTGCTAAGCACCTGTGTCACACATTAAAAATAATCAGTTTAGGCATTTTTGTGTCTAAATGCACTGAGGGGCTGTTAAAAACCTGGATCAACCTAGCCCAATGAAATAAATCAAATTCGCTTGCAAAACACAGCCAGCCTATGTTACTTTAATTACTCACTGGGCATGACAGCGATCAGGACTTCACCTACTCTCTTTTCAAGTCCTCACCGATTGTGGAGCCTGAGTTTATCCCAGCTTCAAGGGCTGTTTATGCATTTTTGGTATTTAGTTATAATGTATTGAAGTAGAAGCATAGGTCAAGAGAAACTTTGTATTTCTGCCTTTACTACAACAGACTCAAAGGATGTAAGAAAGTATTTCAGAATAAGGGAGAAAACATGAACCTATTACCTTTTGTACCGATGTTCTCCTTTAATTTACAGTCTGTCTGCAGAGTTGTTTCAAATTTCTTCCTCTTCAAATGCACCTCAGATTCATGACTACATTAAAGTTTTCTCCCAATAATTAATTAAAATGATAAGATTTTAACAAACAGATGACTAAACATAAATTTGAATAATCCTGATTAAGTCCATATGCATGCATGAACATCACATTTGATCTTATGCCTGCTGCAGCAATCAAAATCTAAGATAGATGTTTCAACTTCCAAAGTATTTTCTTTTTCTAGTAGCATCCTAAGGTTTGTAATTTGCTGTTGCATAGTTGAGCAAAACCTGTTGACCACTTTTAAGAAAACAACCCCTCTAAGATCTATCAATTAACCTGGCAGCTAGTTTTGCAGCACAGTGTTGTGGTCCATAGGATTTGAAAGTGCTTTATGATTCATATTATTTTCTTGGAACTGTAATTTTACTAGAAAGCATGGTATTATGCTGAGGATGGTCACATTCAGGACAAATGTAGAAAGCAACCAGATTCATTCATACAGAAAGAGATTACAGGAGAGCAGCTAAGACCTGCACTAGTATGAGCAAAGAAGCAGAATGAGAATCCAGGGCACTGTTTCGGTGGGTCTCTCTGTATGCGTGTGAGACAGGAGCAGCAGACAGTAGGCAGAGAAGCACCAGGGCAGCACCAGAGAAAATGATATTTTGTGACTTGGAGTAAAAATAAAGACACAACTTGGCAGAGTCTTGGTTTGAGAACAGTATTTTTGCAATGGGATCCAAGGAAAATGTTTCCTTAATTCCCCATGCTGCCCCTTTGATATTTTACACTATTGAAACCAAGAAATGCTTGACTTCATCACCGAGGACAAGTCTCAAGGATCCTATACACAATTAACTACAATAGTCAAAAAAGTAAAAATACTATAATAACAGCAAACTTATCTGTACATTATGTTCTTTCACAAAGCTCTAGATGCTTGGTGGGGAGGGGAGATGTTAAATAACAAAGCATGTTTGGTTTTTTGCCACCTATCATGGGCTCTGATGATGACTGCAAGTGTCTCTATGCACTCCAAATACAACTCCAAACACATCACTGACTCTCTTAAACATAAGTCCTTTTGGGGGTCCTTTTACCTAAATGTAGAATGCCCTTCTATCTCAGTGTAGATAATGGTATTTATCAATTTGTGCTTATTGTCTTGGTGCCACATGCTTCTTTTACTCTCCTACCAAAATGTTGTTCAAGCTTTGATTGTCTCCTACATTATTACTTAAAACTTCATGTCTTTGGTTTCCTTGGATTTCAGTTTCCCTTATTCAAGGTGTCAAAAGCACTTTAGATGGCAAAAGTAATTTGTCCTTCTGCTGCCCAAGCAAACATCCAGCTGATCCTCTGATACAAGCAAATTTAATTCAGTGCAAGTTCCCTTGCCCAAGTCCTTCCCAAGTAAATTTAAGCAACCAACCAGGGTACCTAAATGAAAAGAGTGGGCCATAGTATCTTTGCCAGAGCTTAAGAAAATAATTTTAACTGCTGCTCCTGCTACTGAGAAAAGAACTGAGGTTTGCAGACCAGCAGCTGTATGGCAGCCCTCAAACAGTAGCAGGTGCTTTCCCCATCCCTAGAATCCACTAGTAAGAACAACAGCTGCAAGGTCTCCCTTTGACTTTTCACCCCAAGTCTTCCCATTCCCTAACTTTTCTTCCCTCTTCTCATGGTAGGAGAAATGTGGTCTTCTCATCATCCATGGAGCAGAAAAATTATGAGTTTTTGCATCCGTCATTAGCCACAAGCTAGCTCTGACAGGGTACACTGCTAATCCATGTTAGGACTAAATACAGCCCTGGCCATGCAAGTAGACTTCAGCTCCTAGAACTGTTCACAAATCACAGTTAGATTTCCCTGAGGCAGAATTTTCGTCTGATCCTATTAGCAAAACATGACATTGCATATATCAGTACTTTACAGTAAGGTTGTTTGCCTACACCACTTTTTTAGAACTTTACCTGAGCATATTAATATAGTCTCTATATAAAGACTGTATCATTGTTCTCCTGCATAGTAAGTCTGCAGAAAAGAAAGCAAATCATAATTTCAAAAATATTTTCAGTTAACTCCTCCTCTTTTTTTGCTCCTAATTTACAAACAGGCTTTGTACATCACAAAGATTTATTTAAAAATAAATCATGAGTTACCTTATCTCTAGGCTGCTGATTCCATTCACTGGCTTTGTGTATTTTAATGACAGTCTACGAATAAGAAACGGATTTTTAATGTTAGAGTAGTCAGTTTTAATTACATCATTGTGACATTTCAATCGGAGGGAATATTCTAAATCAATAGGCAATTACAAAAGTCATATAGCAAAGGTTCAGTACACAGAAAAATATGACAAAATATTTCTAGAGTTTTTTTACCCAAGAGCAGGTGCTTCAAAGTAAAGGAAAACAGAGATCATGTTTCATTAATGCACTTCCAGCTGAATTACTACCTAGTAACTAGCAATACTCCCCTTCAAGGGAATTTTACCATGAAATGATGATCTCATTAAAGCCAGTGGAGATTTCTGTGATTGTGAAATTGGGCACAGGTAAACCAAATATAAACAAACAAGGAAGTAAGGAATGCAAGAGGAAAAAAATTCTGAAAATAAGAGGCTGCATCTGAACAATTTTTGTGGTCTTGACTCAATCTTTTTCTTCTAAGAATATCCAGTTTAGTATTTTTTATTTTGGATGCTTCAGAAGAAGAAAATTAAATTCATATTACCTTGATATTGCACCATTTCTGATTAGTTTTCAGAATCACTTGTATTATGATACAAAATTTCTTGTGCTACTCACGTTGTGTTGATGTCTGAGCACTCAGAGGAAGAAATATCCACATTGTGCGTTACAAATGTTGCGTTTGTCAAATCTATAAAAACTGAACTGTTGGCTTTAAGGCTGAAATTACTAGCATAAAAAAGGATGCATATATCATTTCCAGTGGTCACATTCAGAGGAGGATATGATAAACTGCCTTCTTCCTCAGTGGCCATTAATTGTCGTCTTAATTCCCCCACCACATCAGTTCTTCTAGAAATCTGGAATAACAGCACATTAACAATTCATCTCCTTTGTAAGAGATAATATCAATTGAACACAGACCTTCACCATTCTGTACCATGAGCACCCATCCTTAAACCCTCAATCAACCTTCATATATATTATTGTCTGTCTATTTAATTGGCAGTATGGAGGCTAATGGGGTGGTGTTAACCTAGGGTCCCCTGGTCAGGTGTCCACATGTGAAAACAAGCACCACTGATATTAGGCAAATGAACATAAAACCATGTTGTTAATGCTGCTTTAAGGCAGTAGTGTGCATTAATGTTAACAGGTAAAAGAATTTTTTTTTAACAGAAGAATATACTGAAAGAATTTAACTATTTTTCTGCAATAAAATCACAAGAAAACTTCAGCTTGCTAGTTCAGTGACCTCCCCCCTTAGTAACAATAGCTGGTTTTTCATGCTTCATTTCAACAGGCATGAAAGCAGGCTACTTAACCACAGCAGTGTTATATTTAGACTCTTATGATGTCTTCTGGGAAAAGAAGATCTATGCTCATTTGGCTGATATGGTGAACTCCTACAAGAGACTTCACTGCATGTATACATTTGCTTTTAGGAGGTTTCCAGGAACTCCCTTTAATAAATAATGCTTTTTTACAAATGTGCCCAGGGCATCCTTGGAAAAACAGCCCCACTGATATCAACGGGAAAAGCTAGCTGATAACTTACTTATTATTAGATGATAACTTAATCCTGTTGTTCATATCTTACTCCTCACTTCTTACTCTGTTCATATCTGGGCTTTTCCATCTGTTTCTAAGACCCATGTCAGCTTTACAAGCTTGTATTCTACAAGTGGCCTCTGCCCTTGGATACCTTTGGGATACAAGAATGAGAGGCATCACAGGCATTACCAGAACTATAATTATGTGGAGCTATTGCCTGGAACAACTTTTAACAGGTTTAAAGACAGGCAAGGACCATTTTCCAGTCTGGAACAGAGGCTATAATATCACTTTATAACCTGCCTGTGGAGAGGAGCCCCAGAAGATTTTGTCACCTTAACTGCTGTTCTCTAAACGCTATTGGCCATCTGTTATTTACAACGTGTCTGCAGATACCTCATTCTACGAACAAAGCAGAATGGGCTGAGTTAAAAACCTTTGACTAAACACTCAAATGAAGATTGCAATCTTCCTCTCCCATACATGCATACTTTATGAATTTCTTTTTAATTCAGGTAGTGCCTTTTCAAATACATCAGAATATGTATTATTTTAAATGAATACCATTTCCTTTAAAAGAAAAGTGTACAACAAAAGAAAATATTCAACTTTTGATATAAAACTTTTAATCTTCCCTTAGGCTCTCCTGAAATGTAATCATTTTATTTCAAACTGAAAGGAAGAGCTGAAGTCTAAATTATATCCTGTCTAACAATTGACTTCACTATGTGGGCCCCGAATATCATCTAAAGAGGGCTTTAAAAACCACCTGCTAATAGCTGAAAACAAGGTTACACTGGAGACAGTGATTGGGCTAACTTGGAGGATTAGGTTTAAGTATCTTAAAATAAAAAGAAAGCTATTAGAATATAATCATGAGACTACAGCTTTATTTCTATTGCTCTGCTGCCAGTACTTTGTTGTGAGGCTCTCACATAAAGATTCCCTTTTGTCTCTGAAAAAGCACACAAACCGAAACAGCATTTGCCTGTAAAGAAGGGATGTCAGGGACTAAGAAATCCACTAATTTCCCATGATTAAACCTATTTTAACAATTTACCCATGCTGAAGAAGGGAGGCAATACAGCCTCCCAAACACAGTTCTAAAAGCGGGCTTTGTTTCGGTCATATTTGTGGTTGAAAACACAGGCAGTCATGGACTGTGCAGCCCAGTGAGACCTTACTTGTACAGCTATAGGCAGGCAGGATGACTACACCAAATGGGAGCCTGAAAGTATCAGTTCTCTAGAGTAATGACCCCCACAATTACCAGCCTGTATATTCATCCCTTCAGCCTGAAGATGCATTTCTATAAGTTACCTGTGAGTAAGGTAATTTAGCACATTTGAAATCAGAAAGCATTACATTACAGAGATTCAAGAAAATTTAATCTTGAGGCTGGAAGGGGGATCTCTGAAACACCCCAACCTGGGACCCACTGGAGACCTGAAGACGGCAGCCACTCCTTCCAGCTGACCTGCAGCGGGAAGCTGAGAGCTCCCCCAGTATGTCCCCGCCTCTCTCTTTCAGGCACATTTTCTTATTCTTTTGTTGCTGCACAAACATGAGCTTATGGAATTAAAATAATTCCCCCATGTCATATATTTCATGCTAAACTATAAATGACAAGGTACTTCCTTGAGAAATGGATTATATTTACATCAAATTCTTGTAAATCAAATTAGATTATTTAGGAACAATCCATAGTGGCAGTGTTGTCAATCACTAAACCATAGTTTATTCTGTTGTTTAGTGCTCCCTTCGCCTTTACCTAATCTGAACCATGGGATGTTAAGTCACTGTCTTGTGTCTCTGGATTTATCACTGACATTTTTGATCTCAGATATGCAGTGAACAATCACAAGACCTGATTAAATGAGATACAGAAAAGAAAGGGTGCCATTTACATTGCCCTAGAGCAGAATTGAAGACTGTAATTACTAACTGAACCTGCAATAGATGTAGCCTGAACAAAATTCTTCCTTTTGATCTGTTTCACAAGCCTTCTAATTCAGAATCATCTCTCTTGGAAAGGAGAAAGACAGCTGATCTGGCAACATTTTGATGCACCAACATACTGATCTTTTTCAAAGCAAACAGACCTTACATCCAAAATTATTCATTTGTTTTCTTGTTGTTGCTGGGGTTTTGTTGGCTGTTCTAGAATAGAATGGCTAGAGACAAGAAAAAAGATTTGGGGACATTTTACATATTTGAAATTACAAACAAATATAAATCAAATGGTTGCAAACACATATGTGAAAAATACAAAATACTGGGAAAATAAAATTTTCATTGGCTGAAATGATGAGTGGCAATGAACCATAGAAACAGGCTACAGTTCACACTAGTTTCAATGTGGGATTTTTGGATATCAGTTCCACAGATGGTTATGCCTTCTTTTTCAGTCTTGCACTTCTTGACTTTTTTATTGCTATGTTTAGGTGTGCACATCAAGAATAAGAAAACTGTCCTGGTGGTGCTCGTTGCTCCTTTTCATTTCTAACAGTATGGATGTATGACCACATCCTCTCTGTGGAGTGGTTGCTCTTACTGTAACAGCTAGAGGAAGGGGAAGGTCTTTGTGTAGTTTCAAGGAGGTAGGCGAGGAGGAAGAATGGTCCACACCCTTTCTCTTTTTAGGTTGTATCTTAGCCTAGTCCCTGTCTCCATACTGTACTGTGCACTACAGTACATTCTCTGTATATACCCTACTTAGATGGCAAATGTTAATTTTTCCAAATTTAGTCATAACACAATTAAACCAGTTGTTGGAATCACAAAACTACATAAAAATCTTAGCTTCCATTAAAAAAAAAAAAAAGTGCATTATAAGAACCAGATATTGCTTAATAGTATTAAACTTCACAAATGCAGAACAGAGCCTGAAAATAGTTAGGGCATGCAGGTACAGACAAAAGCTCAAAATACATTGTGAAAGGGGAAGTCAAAGAATCCTTTTGGGTCACTTACGATGGCCTGAATCATGAGGTGTAATGTCTGAGGAGGGGAGGGCAGGCACTGCAACTGCTACCATAGCACCCCAAAGACAAATACCTGCTGTCTGAGCTGGGTTTTGGTTTTGGTAGCTTGAACTGCATCTACCTACAATGTACCATCATTAATTCTTGTGACAGGATACCAAGTTGACTGTATGTTTGCATTTTCTCAAGTCACTTTAACAGCGATCTTTACAAATTTTTTCGCAAGGTATCATTTAAAAAATTACACTAGGAGGCTGCTGAGTGCAGGAGTGCTGCTCCCAGCAGAATGGCAGATCATGCTGCTTGCTGGGGTTTGGCTGTGGCACATCAGAGGCCACTCAGCATTCACATTCCAGCTAAGTATCAGCACATTTCAAATCCATTTTCTGAAATTACCATTTCAGTTTCCTTCCCATGCAAACAGGTCAGTTTTCCTCCATGTTTTCTAACTGATGTAGCTTTACGGCCTCACTATGGACAGCATCACCACCCCCCTGCTAATATATCAGTTTTTCTGAAAGACACTGTACCACAAATCTGTGATGCAGGCAATGGCTGCTTGTATCTCGCTGCTAAAGGTCAAAAATGTGCAAGGCAAGCATTAAAATTCGGTATAACTATAAAGACGTTCTTTGCAGTGTCAAGTTTATAAAATCATGTGTATAGCAACCAGGAAGAATGTATTTGCACTTATTTCATTCATCTTTCAGTGCAAGATTGTAGCATAACTGTGCTTTGAGCTGTCAAAATCTAGAACGTTAAGCAAAGAGTTACTAATTATCTCTATTTTTGAGAGTTTGAACTGTTTATATTTTTATGATTTCTAATGTTCTTTGGGTTTTGGTTTTTTCTTCCCCCTCTAGGCTATCTTAAAATATAATTCCAATTTTGGCCCTAGATTTGGTGAATCTTGCATTCCATATAAACCCCAAGCAGTCTCCCTGTTTTGTTGAGGAGTCTGGATTCGTCCTGGATTCATCCTCTGATACACCACAGGGTCATGCTGCCATCCAGAGGGACCTCCACAGGCTGGAGAAATGGGCTGATGGGGACCTCATGAAGTTCCACAAGGGGCATTGGAATGTCCTGCCTTGGGGAGGGACAACCCCCAGCACCAGTACACACTGGGGGCCAATTGGCTGGAAAGAAGCTTTGCTGAAAAGGACCTGGGGATCCTGGTGGACACTAAATTGAACACAAGCCAGCAATGTGGCAAAGGAGGCTAATGATATCCAGGGCTGCACTAGACAAAGTATTGCTAGCAGGTCAAAGGTGGGTGATCCTTCCCCTCTACTCAGCACTGGTGAGGCCATACCTGGAGTGCTGGGTCCAGCACTGGGCTCCTCAGTACAAGAGAGGCATGGACATACTGGAGAGAGTCCAACAAAGGGCCACAAGGATGAGGAAAGGTCTGGAGAACCTCTCCTATGCAGAAAGGCTGAGAGAGCTGGGACTGTTTAGCCTAGAGAAGAGAAGGCTCAAGGAGGGGAATCTCATGGATGTGTATAATTACCAGAAGGGAGATTGTACAGAAGATGGAGCCAGATTTTTTTCAGTGGTTGCCAGTGACAGGACCAGAGGCAATGGGCACGAACAGAAACATAGGAGATTCCACCTGAACATCAGGAAACTTTTTCTACTGTAAGGGTGACCAAGCACTGGCAGAGGTTGCCCAAAGAAGTTGTGGAGTCTCCTTCTTCAGAGTTGTTAAAAATCCAACTGGACATGGTCCTGGGCAACTGGCTCTAGGTGGCCCTTGCTTGAGCAGGGAGGTTGGACTAGATGACCTCCAGAGGTCACTTCCAACCTCAGTTATTCTGTGATTCTGTGTGATCCTGTCCTAAGTCATCTACAGATGACTCAGCGTGACCTGAGCAGGGTGCAGGATGAGGAAGTCCTCTTCACCACAATGGTCAAAGCCTAGATTCCTAGTTTTCAAAAGATATAGAAGCCCAGTCTTGTTAGGATATATTTTCCTGCCTACTAAGTGAACTACACATATTTTACCTACTACTTTTTTCAAGTCCTATTGTTTGAATTAACCTATCAGTACAAAATGTGAACCATGAGATACTGTCTGTCCATCAGCTAAAAAGATATGAAATTAGGCATAGTACTGAAAAACCCCACTGATTTGGAGCAGCACAAAATTTCGAGTAAGCTCAAATTCAAATGCAAGCTTTGATGCAGTCTTTTGTGCTCTGTTGCAAAGGATCTTACCCACCTGCAACTAATTTGACTTTCATTCTTTATAACTAAAACTGACAGAGACAAAATTTGTGCTCTGCTGCAACTGAACCCAGAGGATGTTTAAACTGCATTTTCCACCAGAACTGTTTGTAGGGTGACCTAGTTATACTCAGAATCCCCCAAACATTTCCAGTGGAGATGCTTAGCTTATCAGGAATTACCAGAAGCTCATTTGAATACACTTTTCTTGCTCATTTACCTGTCTCATTCAAGGTGGCAAGTTATCACTACTTCAGGGTAGTTCTTCAAATTTGAAATTTCTGTTCATACTAAATCACCTGAAATTTTATAAGTTGCATATAATACAGTAAAACTTACATATCTAAAGACTGCACAAATCCCAAGTAATTGCACTTGCAGCTGTTATCAGAACAAGAATTCAATTTCTGAAATTGTTCTTTCCTTCCACATTAATTCTTTTTAATGCAAACAGCATGAGGTAAAACTACAATACAGCTTTCAAGGGAAACAAAGCAGGTAAAATGTGCATTGAGTAGATTCAGGAAAATTTAGAAATCTCCTTTAGAAAAATCATTTTTTTTATGTATGCATAAGCTGCAGTAAGCTCTTTGGATTGTGAGAGCCAAGCCCTTACATTTTTTACTCAGACATATTTCCTGTCAATTAATTTTTTCCTGAGTAGAAACTTTAAACTGACCAGAATCACCAGTCTATGCAGAAAAAGCAAGCAGGTATGTAACGCGCTTTTCTTCAGTGAAACACAAAATAGAAAATTTGTTCTAAGTTATAAGCAAAGAGAGAAACATGCTTTAAAACAAAGGTCATCTAATTCAAAATCCATGCATAATTGAACTATGACAATACTCAGCATAAGTATGGACTTGGATGCCTGTATTGCTCACATACATATGTGCGTTCACACATACACACATACAGAAAGAGTAGAGTGGAAATATACTCAGAAGTGGAGAATTTCTCAGAAATTTAATTCTTATGCCTGCTGACTGCATGGATCTACAGGTAGATCCAGATGGAGAAGGCAGGTCTGAGGGAATTTACAAGAGGACTGAAAGAAGGAGCTTAAAGTGGTCATACTTAAAAGCATACACAAAGAAAAATGTTTTCAAAGCAGGATTAAGTTTTCTTAATTAGCAAATTCAGCAAATAAGATTGCTGAAACTGGAATGGACTCCTCACAAAAAATGGAAATTAAACTTCCAGAAAACGGTCTCCTTCTTAACACTATACTTTCTCCTTTTCACTTCCACTTCAGCAGCTGGTAGGGAATCATTAGGCCACTGCTTGCCATCACACTGAAGTGAATTCTATGCTATTTCACACATTTGTAAAACAACTGTAAGCCTAACCAAGACATCAGAATAAATGCCAAAAGCATGACATTTTTTTCCAGAGGGATCCTTCATCTCTTTTTCCCTTCTTTATTAATATTGTGATAAAGCAGGGTAAAAAGAATGCACAGAAATGAGGTACATTGCATCAATAGCAATCATTTATTACAATGATTACTATGATTTTAGTGCCCTGCAGGATATATGACCAAGCTTACTGGCTGACATTATCATCCGATGGCTCCCCTGTCCAATCATGCATACTTCTACCAGCAAGCCAAATGGCTTGGGAACTGTGTCACCCAGCTCCTACCTGGTATTCTGCATCTCCCAGGGTTTTTCACAAAAGTGAGGCTGGGACACAAATGTTAAAGTCAAAATATAAGTCTCACTGTAAGAGATAATGATCTCACTGTAAAAGATAATGTTCTCTTTTATAATTGATAGTACTGTTATGACTTGTGGAGAGTACCCAAGTCATGACCAAGCATTTGGAGATCTTCTGTTAGAAGGGACAGTAAAACTGCAATATTTATTATACTGCTCAGTTCACTGGCCTGCGTAGACCCAATGTACAGTGCCAGCTCGTATGTTTATGGCTAGATGTGTTTCTTCACAGTCCTGTCGTTTTGCAGCACTGTGCTGTACAAGGGTCCTCTTGACTGTCATTTACAGAGAATGTGACTACTCTGTGCAACTGAATATGGTGCAGAGATGAGTGAGTTAGCAGGGACCATGCAAGTGACAGAACCCAGAGCAGAGGAAGGTGCTGTGATGCAGCACTTGTGGTAATCAGTCTGCCTGAAAGGCCTTAAAATGAGGCAAGAAATTTTTGTATGTATGGGACATACAAGCACATCCATAAATGCCACAGTAGTGCCAATTTTCTGAAGATGATGATATTTCCTGTTATTTTCTCACTCCAACTTTTAATGGATTTTTATACCAAACTTTTTAAGCTAACTTAAGGAAGGTCAGGAATTGGCCTATAAAAAGATCTTGATTTTAGAGAGTAAAAGAAAATATGTATAAGCTGGAGTAGCAGTGGAAGGAGCTGCTACACTTAATTCTCCACCTTAAATGTCACTTAGGACATATAACCCAAATACAATTATTCCAATGAAAACAATGTCATGGTCATCTACCAGATTGTTAAAACTCATTTACATCCTCTTAGCTAATCAGATTTTTCAATCTAATATACAAAAGGGAAAAAAAATACATTAAGAACTTGCATTGTAAAACAGAATTACTCCTGAAAGGAATCTACCAGATGTATCATTCAAGGAGTATTCGCTCATGCCAATTTCCCCAGCTTTAACATTAGATTTTGGGCCCTGTTTCAGGCAATTCTGCCATAAAGATGAAAGAAGCTACAGTTTTTACATAAATTTTAGACTGCTAAGGGGAATACCCACTCCAACCGGCTTTTCCCCATCCATATGTGGAATCCAAGTTGCCATGGGAGATGTGAAAAAGGATGAGGAGCCTCTGCAGCAATAAGAGGAAACAGATATGTAGTGAGGGTTGGACTGAGGTTAGATAGGGGTCTGGTGGGTTACCTAACTGAAAAATGCAGCCAGGGGCCAAAATGTGTTACTCATTGTGCCGGGAAAGTTGCTAGCACTGTTTGTCCCAGATGTAGGCTAGTCACAGGGGGATTAAAAATCTGAAGATCCATAAAATTCTCTCTCCCTCCACTTAATATTTTGATCCTGCACCACTTTGGAGGACTAATCTGCAAAACTGGGGAACCTGTCTCCTGTTTTTTTCTTAACTTGAAGAAAGAGGTGTGGACAGGATGGTAGTATTACATATTGCACTTAAATTTTTTATTGATACTTCAAGGAAATTAATTTTTAACTTTAAATAGTTACAGGTCATTCTTACAATTCCTCATGTCCATCTGTAATAAATGACAGTCTGAATACCAGTATGTTTTTCAGATGGTCAGATTCTCCCTGTAAAAATACCGTGTTGATTGTGGCAACACCATTCTTTGATTTCAGCATCTCCATCTGTGTGTAACAACTCTTTCGGAGAAAACAGAGAAAGTCAGAACTTGCACTGCAAGAACTTCTGAGGGGAGTCTGGCTCTGTCTTCCTAGTTTTGCTGAATCAAAAGGCAAAGGCCAATAATTCTAGCAAACTGGATCTCTTCAACAGGGAAGTTAAAACTATCATTTTTTTCACAGAAAATCGATAAAAAGGTGCTTACCTTCTACTCTGCTTTCTTGCACTCAGTATCCACTTAATTTTTCTGACAGTAGTGTATGTAAGCTAAAGGTATATATAGAAATGAAAACCATATCAGAAAGTCTAGACAAAGCTAATCTTAGAAATAACATCCATGCACTTTTGAAGATTACCGTGCTTTCTTTTCTTAAGAAACCTTTTTTCCCCTTCCAAGTTTGTCTCAAAATAGACGTATTTCCACCAAAGCCTAGTTAACCCTTCCAGTTAACACACCTCAGCCAATGTCATCAATCTCAGTTTCATAATTTCCTTCATCTTCTACCAGTTTCCAGCCCATCGACTAAAGCAAAATGAGACCAAAGCATGCAGCCTTTGCCAGCAGTTAGGTGTAACTGCCACGTCTGTGGCTGGTCATTACTGACCCTTGTCATGATGCTTTGATATTAAACTTTGAAAAACTGAACTTTATAAGGTGAGGCGTATTAGAAAACAAAGACCAAATTCCTTCTAGCACTCCTGTGGGATTGCTTTTGCAACCTGATGCCTATTGCTGTTCCCACCCCATAGCCAAGCTTCCCTTGCCAGGTAATGGCAAGTCTGGCTGGGGATTTGGTTCAACCACAATCAGTTGCTCCTGTTGGCAGTTCAGATACTGAGAAAAATTGCAGAGCAGTAGCAAGGAATATCATTAGGATCATAAGGAAGTCAGGTACTGGGGAGGAGGAAGGAGTTTTCAACAGTGAGGAGGTAAAGAGGGATCTAACATTCACCTTGCAAAAGCTCTGCTCAGTGTAAGGCAAGAAACCCTCCTTATTCTGTTCTAGGATTTTGCAAGTGATTCAGCTGAAAGCCCCACAGGCAGAGATATCTAACTGTTGGAATACTTGGGGTTTAACTTTCACACTGTAGTGCACTAAAATGTAGAATGATACTTTTTATGATTCATTAAATATCCGTCTGTGAAGTCACTCAATCATTTGGGCTAAACCAGAAATCCCATCACAGAAGAACAGCTGCAGTGTTTCAATAAAATTGTAAACATTGAGGTTTTAGTAAAATGACAAGGACAGAATAAGAACAAAATATGCCATGTAATATCAAATCTGATGTCAGGCACCACTTTATGTATGGCTTTTACAGCAAAGCTTCCATTAGCAAAGTTAGAAGAGGCTTGTAGCATTTTGGCAGGAAAAGGATAAGTTTCTTGCCTTTTTTTTACTGAGGGTGTGCCTGCCAGTGACACTAAGGACATATGTCATACAACAGCCCAATAATAGAGATTCCCATGCTAGGTTGGAGTGAGCTGGTAAGCCTACGCGGATCAGTACAGTACTATGACACTAGGTTGGATCCCAGAAGAAACAAAGCCTTGTCAACCTCATGCTGGGCAAATTTGCCTCTTCTTTTACAGCATCCCAGTACCTCACCAGGCTAACAGTCCAGGGGTCTACAGCCATACCACCCTGAGAACGCATTACCTTGTCTGGGTCCACCAGTGAGTCCCAGAACCCTCCCACCATTGCCTCTGGGTCTGCTGTAGTTTGGCTGGTGCTAACACAGGTGACTGCACAGGGGTCTGACTGTACAGGGCTAATTCCTCATAAGATATTAGCACCACAAGTTTTTTATAAGCAGTTAATTTTCTAATTTGACAACTTTCTAAAAAGTTTGACGACTTTCTAAATTGAAGATGACTGAAATCAGATTCAATTTAAAGTTGTTAGCTACAAGGGATGGGGTAATATGGTTCTCAGAAAGAAATAAGATCTGTATTCCAATACACAAACACTCCCATAACAGTCTGTCAACATTTTATTAGCACCCTGGCCTAATTCTTTGTTTTGTCTGCTAAAGCTCTAACGTGCAATCTTTGTGAACAGAAGCTTGCATGCAATTCCAGGTTAACAGATTTTTATGGAAAAGTCTGCAGGATTTAATAAAAGTAACTTTTAGAGAGAACATTTGAGTAGAACTATCCATCACTAAAGCAAGGATATATTTCTCTGTTAAAGTCATAAATATGCTTGAAAATCACACAAAAAATTATTCTCTGTCCTAATCTTAGAGACACGTATGCTGTATTTATGAGTTTAACGGCTGCATATGCACAATGGCTATGTATGAATAATGATGGCCCCTCTTTTCTGTTTCAAATGGCAGAAAATCATTTGCTGATGGCCTTGAATAGAGTCTAATGCTTCAGGGGATCACAGGCAGGGTAGGAGTTAGAAAGTGAAGAAAAACACAAGCACTACATGCACAAATATGGCAGATATAGAACTGCACAGCAAAACATCTTCCTACCACAAAACATCGAATTTCTCAAATTGAAACATTTTGTGGCACTACATTATTTCCTAAAGTGAAAAGAAAGATAGAATATGATATGCCAGTTGAAACTAATATGAAATAATGCAGATTTCTTCCAACTAGTCTTAACTGTGTTACAGATTGGATGCACTAAGACTTCCTAGGATCAGGGATCTGCAATTTACAGATTATTGACAAATTTTTATGTCATGTGTTGGTAAAGTGCGTCTTTGTTCCTCTAACAGCTATTCCTTTAGCACAGACAACAGAGGCTGCACTAGAAATCAAATGGTGCAGGATGTAAATGCTTTTGCCAGTGCATGGGGCATCTGTGTGGTTTTACCAGCTTTATTCATTTAATTTCCTTTAAAGGGAAGGAAGAAGTACTGCAGGTAGATGTTTAGGACAAGGTTGCTCACCATGTGCAGTAGCTACCTAGCCGCAACGCACCGAGCTCCTGGCTCTTCTGCCTTGGGAACATGTTGGGAGGAGACACATATGCTGTGGTCCTCTGGGTGGATGGGATCGTTTGCAGTTTCTAAGCCTTTGCTTCCCCAAAATGGGAATGTATGTCTGCCTCTGAAAAAGGTCAGGCCTATGGGCTTTGGTGCATGGAGAAGGTGCTGAAGATACAAGTTTGTTTGCTCACCAGTAGCAATGAATGGGGAGAGGATTCAGAGTTCTCAGAGGCAACTTGCAGATCTTTAATTACAGGGATCTTGAGAATCCAACCTGTTTCACTACACTGAAAGTAGGGAAAACTGCCCCAAGCTTGGGGTCTTACCTACCTGATTTCCAGCTGATGCAATCTGTTTTTGTTATGGATTTCCCGGTTGCCAGCAGAGCAATAATTTATGTGCAGCAGACATTCTTTTGATGTGGCAATTACCTTCATTTTCAAAAGTGGCAATTCTACAACAACCTGATGGGCGAGCATGTGGAAAGTCCGTGAACTTCCTTTAGTGGAGCTTTGTTTAGTCTTTTGGCTGCCTCTTCTGGCTTATGGCCTTTAGTTAAACAAGTTACATATTACATTTCACATTCCTGTTCTAGAGAAATGCTGTGTAGATATCCCAACCTTCCACTGCCAAGACACAAGACCAGCTAAACTGTGTGAGAGCAAAGGTCCACCTACCTCACTGCCAGTGCTACTGATAGTAACTGGCAGCTAAAAATAAGAAAAGGGTAAATACAAACAATACTTGTCCCACGTTACCCTCCTTGATTTCTGTGATCTTTGGGTTAGAAACCTTCAGCGCTTAAGGTTGCATTCAAATGAACATGTATAATAGGATCTTCATTCCATCCTTCCTTCCTATTCCTATTCCATTAGTTCACCAAATCACTGAAATTCATGTACTTTTGTCACCCCTAAATAGTTTATTTTGTTTCTTTAAAGGAATTTGGTGCTTTTGAATTCCTGTGTAATGGTCTGTGAGTGGTGATAATTGTGAATACTATGCGAGAGACTGAGTAATTATTTCCTGTTTAGCCCATCCATGTTATTGCTGTTTTTATTTACTATTTCCTTCCTGAATTGTCACTTTTCCTAGCTAAAACATTCTAATCTCATAGCTCTACTGTATCCCTTTGGAGATGGGGTGGCCAGAATCACACACACTATTCCACTGGCTGACTTGTACTTACCAAGGGCTTAGTGAACTAAATGGCTCTTGCTGCTTTGCCCTCATCCTTTCCAAATGATTGGTAACATTCTGCTCCCTATTCATCCTGCTGCTGACTGCTGGGACATTCCAAAAGATCTACCCATGGCTACACCGTAATCTCTCTCCTCAGAAATAGCAACCACTCACCATATTATAATATGGATATTTAAGGTTTCCTTATGTGTGTTACTTCCTTCATACTGGATTTCATCTGTCATTTTATCACCCAGTAATGCAGTGCTTTGAGTGGTTTCTCCAGCTTGTCAGTACATCAGCAAACTTTGGCACCTTCGGATTTCTGTCCCCTTTCCATACTAACGAGGACTCTGTTAAACAGCACAGGTATCAACATAAACCCTCAGGGAATTCTACTGGTAATCACTCTCCACTGTAAACACCAATCCTTTATTTTTTTCCTTTGTTTCCTACCTTTATTTTTTTATTTCTGCCCAAAAATAATTTCACTTTTTTGCCTTTTTTACTGTAGCAACATGATGTTATGCCTCTCAAAGAACACCGAATCCATCTTGTATTTTCTTCATATATCCACATATTTTCTCCTTCAGTTTCAACTGGTTTTGTCAGTACAGAAGATAAGTTTCCTGGCTGCATTTCTTCAGAGATATGGAGCCTCTTTTCAAACCTCATGTTACACTTGTCACTACCTGCTCTTCTGGAGTTAAGGTGAAACTAATTTATAATTTTTATATATATTATGTAAATTATAATTTATAAGTTGTACATTAGAAATCATGACAATTGATAGTTTGACAGTTTGTTATCTCATTTTAGTTAAAACTTGGGTAAAAATTATCTGCCCTTGGTAATATGATACTATTCATTTTATTGATTTATTCTGAAATCTCTTCTACTACCACCTCAGTAACAAAAAAAGTTTTTGGGGCTCGACGATTACTGAAAAAGTCTTTGAAGTGAGAACTTCTCTATGTTCCACCACAGAGATGATCAACGCACGGACTCATTTGGTTTTGTGTTGTCACTCTTTTTTCCGAGTTCCTCTTTTTTATTATACTCTCTGAAAGAATTCCTGTCTAATGTGTTTTTATTAATAGTTTTTATGTCTTTTGCACATTATTGCTCTGAATCTCTTTAAACTGCCATATGATTTGCACTGAAATTGCAAGAATTTATATTCCTTTTAATTTTCTGTATGCATACAGGACTTTGCTTTTTGAACAATGGCTTTATTACTTTTAATAGCCTCACCTCTTTCACTCTGTTGTTTAATTATGACACAGTTTGGGATGTTTCTATGTGGGGAGAAGGGGGAGGGGAAAGAAGAGGTAATTCAAAAATGTATTTTGACATATAGGTTGAGCTTTTAATATGTTGTGTTTAATCAGTTTGCATTCTATCTACAGTGTCAGTCAACATAATTAATGAAGCTTACCGGGCAATTCACCAAATCACAGACACATGGATCATTTCACTCTTTAGGTTAAAGTCATATCACTTGGATGCTATATTTGGCCTCAGTCTTCAAAGACTCTGTTCCTAGAATAGGACTCTAGAATTTCCAGAACACTTATCTTTGTCTCCTTGAACCCAAACTTTACATATCTATTCTGCCACTCTAATAAATTTTTTACCTTGGCATTTTCCTTCCAGAAAGTTTTTAGCATGCCTACCAACACACTATATCCACATGCTTGTTTACAGTTATGCATTCCGTCTATTCTATCTTATTTTAGTCTTATATCTTAATTTTTATCTGAATTATCATGTTTATGACCTTTGACTAAATATCACCGTATTTGTAAGAGTATTCTTTGCAATTTTTATACCTGCATTTTACCATTTTCTGTTTTCTCCTAAGACAGAATTCATCCTCACCTCTGTCACTCTCCACTATTGCTCCTCCACCTCACTTTTCCTGGTCCTTAGTTTTAAATGCAAAATAGATACAACTTTCTAATTTGGTGTATATGGAACACCTGTATAGGTTTCATCTATGCCTCAAAAATTTAGTTAGCAACCGAAAATAAAAATATTGTTCTGATCAGATAAGAATAATAGTTTAGGTCCATGCTGCCCTTGATTTCCCAGTGAAGTCAATATATATAAACATAAATATAAAATGACAGTGAATCTTAATGTCCTTGTGCAAAGTCGAGGGTTAAAGGTAAAACACGAGTTTTCGGTTTTTTCCCTGAATTCCCCACTGACACATGGAATGAATAATAGAGAATTGCTAGCAAGCATTTCTCACACCCTTAGCATTCAATTTCCAAGCTAATTTGGCTAAATGTTTGTTCATTTTTTTTTTTCCTCTACAATGACACATAACTGGCTTCAACCAGCCTTAAGCAGTTCTTTTTTAATTATTTAAAAAGGCTCTACCTCTAGTAAATAAAAAAACTGAGTTAGCTAGGAAATAATTAAGTGCATATTCTTCATCTACAAGTTAAAGTTTATTTTTTATTATAATGAAATTCTTTAAGTGGAGAGAGGAGAGGAGTAAAGGATGAGGAATTCCTGCAGTTTCTTCTTTTAGGCTGCAAGAACTGATGCTTTATTATACTATGTCAAACTATAACTCTCCTTCAAATGTAAAAATACAAAAGTAAATGAATAAGGCAATTCCTATATTCAAGGATGCATGAGGATATTAACCCTACAACCCAACTCCTGCAAATGCCATTAAAAGCATTTTTCTAGTATTTGGTTCATGGGGAAGCTCCCATTGTATAATGTTTGAGTATATTAAATGTTTAGAAGCATTCCATTAATCAGAAGCTGTGAAGTCAGTGGGGTGGCTGTTGCAGAGTTTAGTCTCCTCAGAGTGGTGAAATGTGCTGGTTTCAGCTGGGATAGAGTTAATTTTCTTCATAGTGTCTAGTATGGGGCCATGTTTTGGATTTGTGCTGAAAACAGTGTTGATTACACAGAGATGTTTTAGTTACTGCTGAGCAGTGCTTACACAGAGTCAAGGCCTTTTCTGCTTCTCACCCTACCCCACCAGCGAGGAGGCTGGGGGTGCACAGGAAATTGGGAAGGAACACAGCTGGGACAGCTGACCCCAACTGACCAAAGGGATATTCCATACCATATGATGTCATGCTCAGTATGTAAAGCTGGGGGAAGAAGAAGGAAGTGGGGGACGTTTGGAGTGATGGCATTTGTCTTCCCAAGTAACCGTTATGCTTGATGGAGCCCTGCTTTCCTGGAGATGGCTGAACACCTGCCTGCTAATGGGAATTAGTGAATGAATCCCTTGTTTTGCTTTGCTTGCATGCATGGTTTTTGTTTTACCTATTAAACTGTCATTATCTCAACCCATGAGTTTTCTCATTGTTAGTCTTCTGATTCTCTCCCCCATCTCACTGTGGGGGAGTGAGTGAGCAGCTGGGTGGTGCTTAGTTGTTGACTGGGGTTAAATCATGACATAGTCAACAAAAAAGAGAGGAGCTGGATGTAAGTGGAAGATGCAGCACTGCAAAATGTAATGTATTTTTAAAAAATGCATTAGGTAGAAGACAGAAACAAAGAAAATGCAACCACAAGCACTTGTCAAAGATAAAGCCTTTTCATACTCTTTTCAGCTGGAGTGCACATCAATAGCACCTGACGATCAATACAATGAAGAGACACTTTTTAAGAGTCAAATGCAACCACTTGTGCTGCAGATGCCCATGTTACTTATGGCTGAATAAAGTTCCTGTAACTCATATTGCTTGGCTCTGTGTGGGATCAAAGACTCAACACACTTAAACACGAGCTAGAGCAGACAGCTTGTAGAATGAAGCAGTCAAAAGCCCATGGCAGCTGAAGCTTTCTGAAAATGTGGAGGCAGTAGAGAAGGTTTAAACAGCACTTCACAATGCATCTGTAAAAAGTGGAGTCAGCAAAATGAATATTGGCTGGGAAGTAGCTATAAATCTCCTTTTGGCAATATGTGGTTCCTCAGCATTCAGTCTAACTGGGGAGAGCTAACAACTATAAAACTGTCTTGCAGAAGTTTCAGAGGCAAACTTGTAAAAATGTGACATGGACACCATGAGGATCTGAAGGATGGGAAACACGAGATTTATGATTTGAGGCATATCTATCTTTCAATAACTGCAGCCTTTTTAACCTCTCCAATTCCAACAGCACAGGTGAAATTATGCATTACAACCACAAGCCAAAAAAACCTAATTATCAACAAGCACAAGTAGGGGGGTGACTTTGATCATAGTCCCCAAGAACACAAAAATTCATATATTCCTAAGAACTCCTGATGCAAGAGTGGAAGAGCGACTGCAGAAGGGTTTGATTGTCCTGAAGAAAAATCAGCTGTCAAATGAGTTTCAAGGGGAAGAAAGGTCTTGTCAGGAGAATCCTCAATTCTTGGGGTAAGTTTGTGGTTTTTAATGGAAAAGAAGATGAGAAATGTTGAGTGAAAGTTGTCTGACTAAATGTATATGTTGAGATCTGACCTGAGCATTAGGACTGCCTTTATGGTTATCAGAGACAAAGAAGATTACAAAGGGTGAGTTTCATCTCATCCTGCAGCAGTCCTCTACAAAGTAGGTCACAAGGACTATACCCTAAAAAGCCTTTGATTGTAAAGAGAACTGTGGTTGATGACTTCAGATGTAGATATTTACATTTCACTTGCCCAGAATTAGGTGATACCAATCACTCTGTCAGTGTCAGCCCAACTCAGCCAGACCTTAAAGGCAAAGCATTTTAGAACAAGAGTCGCAAGTCATGGCAGTTGCCTTGTCGGAGGAAGGCAGCTCTTTTATGACACGATGGGATAACCAGAGGAATCATCAACTGGTTAGTGAAACCTTTTCAGGTAGTTCACCAAACAGCCTCTGTTTCAGGGTCTTAATTCTGTCTTCCAGCTTCAAATTCAGAAACTGGAACAGAACAAGAACCAGCCTGAATAAATCTCCATTGTGCATTGGGGCTATTAACTGATAACTATGATAGCCCAAAGGGATCTGTGCCTGCACTAACTAAACTAATCAAATCAGAGAAGAGACTCAGTCATAGGGGATTTTTTCTTTCTGTCTCATTAATTCACTTTCTGTGAAGCCAATACCAGTCTGGAATCTTTTCCAATATATGCATTTCTCACATCTATTTTTCTGTGCTTGAGGCAATGGAAGAATGTGTGAATGTAACAAGACGATGCTATGAAGCCATTAACTGCCCAAGAGCAAGGGGGTAGAGCTATTGGGAGAGAAGTATGTCATAGCCCCAGTGTTTGGGAGCTTCACTGCATAAAATTAATTTATCTGATCAGAAGGACCTGTCTTTTTTTTTTTTTCATGCTTAAAGCTCATTTCCTTCATCAACGAGAACAAGTCAACTTAGTAAATGCAAATCTTTCATACTGAATGATTGCTATTGATTTTCAAATGTACTAAGTAATGTAAACTCTTTTCCCATACGATCAAAGCCTTTGACTTCTCATATATAGTGATCTTGGTTATCACTGGGGAGTGACCCTGTAACTTCTAGATCATGGAATACAGTATTTATAGCTTAAGGAAAGGGAGTCAGTCCTTTAGCTTAAGGTTACAAACCAGTTCACATCTCCTATAGTTCAAGCACAGCCAAAGATATGCAATACATATTAAGAAGAGGTTACATGCAAATGTACAGACTGATGAACCCTCAAAGGTACTTTCCATTTTGCCTTTTCTAGCTCTGTACAGGAGCTGATAACCTTGAATGTACTGAAATAAAGTTACTGTGGGGGGAAAAATATGCTTCAAATGGTTTTATATGGCATTGAATTTAAGGAATTAAGAAAAAATTAAATTGCTTATTTTTAAAAAATGCAGAACATCTTAAAATACATTGCTTTAATTATTTAAAAGTGCTCCAGTTACTTTAATTTAGAAAGCCTGTTGAAATATGCATAGATTTAAAATTCAAGAAACTTTTAAAATTGCTCAAAAAAATTCCTTCTCTTGACAGGAATTCTTTCATTAATTAAAAACATTTTTCATTCCAATTGTTCTAAATGTAATTTGCAGCTAAGAATGCCCATGTCCCTTTGATTTCAAACAGTAAAAGAGCCTCTATAACCAGATAATTTTTATTTTTATTTTAGACCTTTGTTAAAAAAAATAATGCAGTATTTGCAAAAAGGGAGGATCAAAAGTCTTGGACTCATGTCCTTTCTTTTACCACAAGAAACATAGAGCACGGAGAATATCAATGTGAGCTTCCTCATGCTGCTCTGCCTTTGTATTCTAACTCTGGTCTTCAAAACCCAGTGTCTGGAAATGAATTTCACGGGGTTGATTACTGAAGAAAGTTCTTGTTTTTCTTCAGTAGAACTAGCCTTTTTCCTAGAGTCTGAAGGGACTATTCTGATAATCTTGTTGGACAGCCAGAGGATAAAGATCCTACCTCCCTGCAAAAACCCAGGTAATTTCTAATCGAGCATAGAACACTTTTGGGGGGCTCATCCACTTCTGGCTTAAAGAACATTTATGAAGTGCAGTCAAGTTTCCTCTTAATCTTCTTTTGGATAAGCTAACAGGACTTCTCTCCATACCCATTTAAAACAGGTTTTCTAGGTGCTGTTCTTGTGCTAAGAACAGTTGTGAGTTTTTCTTAATGTTCCCTCCTGAAAATCCTTCAGCTTCTCAAGATCCTGACTGCAGTGCTCATACTAGATCTAAACAATCCCACTAATGGCTTTCCTGTTGCCTAAACCAAGGAAATGATATCTTCTGTATTTTCAAACAACATTATCTTGAGTTTGAATTAAAATTCAAATTAAACTAAGCATCATATTAGGAGCTCATATGTGTTACCATTGGAACAGATAGATACGTTTCTTTCGAAGTTGCTGATTTTTAGGATACAGCCCATGCCTCTCTTCTTAGTGGGAACCTTATTCTGTTTTCCTCAAGGCATGACTGTCTGCATTAAAATTAAAATTTGAATATTTCTTGATTACAACCTGTATGCCAGACAAAACAGATCACTGCATAAATAACTATTCTGCATTGCTACTTACTGCTAACGTAATATGATGTGATCTATAAATGATGTTCTGACTATCAGCAAGGGTGAAAACTTTACCTTCCAATTGTAAATACCAAGTATTGACTATAAGGAATGAAAAAAGTTAATTTAAAAATGGATACATTAGTAGCCTTCAGTTAATTAACAACACTTTCCCTTTACTGACCAACCACACTGAGAAGCTCAAAAAGGTTCCACACAGAATTTATGATAAAACCATTAGAGTTAAATGGAAAAAATCTAAAATTACAGTTCTTAAATATAATAACAAGTTCTAAAGACAATGGCAGAGTTATGGTCTCCTACAACAGTAAAACTTCAATAGTTTTGTGATATAGCTATTGCACATAAAAATTCATGCAACCATTTCTGGTCAAAACTTCACATAACACAGATTGCTTGCTTGTGTAATCTTGAAAATAATCTACAGCATTCCTCTGTAAACATTAAGTTGTTAGATGCCAAAAGTTTGACAGTTGTAGGCACTGAAGGTTACTCACCCTTGAAGGTCTTACTGCAGTATAAATTACTGCAAAATTAATCCCTCGTTCCTGCAGATCCATGGTCAGTCTTCCAATTATTTTGTCTATAAATAGAAACATGTATAATTTAACAAACTCTGTAAGATGAGAAAGCTGAAATCCTACAGTAGTTGGAGAAGTAATGAGCTAGATGTTTAAGCTTATTTAGTTTATCTAAGCAATTTAGGTGCTTGTAACATTTACATGTCAATAGGTATAAATGGGATAAGACGTGTTCAGTGTCTTGAAAAATGCACAATTTCAATGAGACAATACAAGACAAATACATTACAACAATTCCAAAAAAGGGGTGATTTTGAAACTAAAAAGTAAATACTGTAGAAACAATACCTGAAAGGTTGAACTTTGGGCAATTAAAAGCAAAAGCAGAAGAAATTTCTTAAGACATGAGAGCAGGATGCATATACTGTTCATCAAATGACCAGTTAATGAATAAATAATAAATATAAATATAAGTAGTATTATTCTCTGAATTACAAAGTACACAGAAGCAATCACTGAGAAACAATACTCAAAATGTAGTGCTTAGTCTGGGGCAGGATATGCATAATATTGGCAGCAATATCCCTTTTCGCTTCAGTGGATTTAAAGCCTGATTCTGCACCCTCAACAGGATATGGAAAATTTTGCTGTTGACTACAGTGGAAATATGGTGGAATATTTCTGAAAAAGGAAGGAAGAGTCAAGTAAGAAAGAGAGGAGCTTACAGAGAGGTTCAAAGATGCCTCTACAGAAGATCCTCCTAGTTCTGAACCCACAGACAGTTGTAACAAATACTTAAAACTGACAAATATTTTCAAGCTACATGCAGAAATATTAACATCTGCTTATGATAAGAAGCATAATAGTTGTGAATCAAGAACCACTATTAGTGTTGTTATTGGGACTGATAGAGAAATAAGCAAGCAGACTCACATTTACTGTTTCAGTGCCTTCCTACTTCTCACCCATGTACCAGTCTGGTAAATGGATGTTTTATAGCCTGGACATACAGGCTTCTCGGATTTCGAGGTTATACTTCACAGAAATTGTATTTCACTTTCATGTACTGGAAGTGGAGCTTATATTATTACCCTTTTTAACCTCTTCTATTTACAGTAATTATGGTCTCCTGGCTGAGTAAAATGTTTAGCTTTTCTAAAAATGCAAGCATCGGTTTTTCTGCGGGGTTTTAACCAAACTGATTTCCTCACATCAGTCAAGAATCATAGCTATGTAAATTTTTCTTCTAAAAAATTATTGCTAAAAGGATCTACTATAAGAAATGGACTTACTCAGAAAAACAAGTGCTTATATACTACTAGTGTAATTATATTGGGTGTGGAGGTCCAAGGCATTATATAATATAGATTTTGTATTCTACATGCACAGAGTGCAACTCACTGGAAATTCTCAGCAGCCCCAGCTAAAATTTGTGGAAAAAAAGATAATACATAGAAAAATGCATAGATTGTCTTTGTTTTTTCTTTCATTAAAGCAACCAATTGCTTTCGGAAATAGCACATTATTTGCATTTCACTTCAGTAAGGAGCTACATGTAACTATAGTTACCAGTAACAACTATAACTCTTGCCTTTGGGAAGATTCTAGAGGCAATTCCTTCATTCAGAAAAGCTGCTGTGAACACCCTTATGACAGCAGAGTTGATATAGATCTTTGCCTGTGATCAAAACTCTCCCTTGCTCATGAAATATTTGCAAATACTCCAATGTAAAGGACCCAGATTGTCCACCATATTTTAAAGCACCTAAATTACATGCCTACATGGGAACATTAGTCATCCCACGCTCCTTCTTTAATGGAGCAAGAGGCATCTCCAGATAGTGATACTGATGTTAGAGTGATTTCAGTGTGGTTCTGCTGAAGTTTTTTCTTAATTTTAGGTAGCATGGATCAAGGAAACACTATGTAGATCTATGAATGTAAAACAGTTTGTCTAGGATAACATCTTCTAATTAGCATAACTGCCTGCATCTGTGCCCTGCTGGAAGGATGAAACCTTTCTAACTCATTGAAGACACATCCCTTGAATTTCACCATGGAGTGCAGGATTAGTGCTATTATTAATTTCTAATCTACCTTAATTTCTTTGTGTGATTTTACACATGGATGGAAGGGATGGAAGAAATGAACTGAGAAGAAATGTTCTGGAAGGAGAAAAGTGAAAAGAAAGGATGAGTATAAACTATGAACGAGAGAGAAAGAATGGAAAACAAGATGAGAGGGGGGAAAATGGGAGAGAAGAGAAAGAGCAGAAAGAGGAACGCACTGAGAATCAGAGTGGAAAAAGGAATACATGCCTCATCTTATGCAGATGGAGTCATAGGTGTCTTTGCCATTGATTTTGAGGTATGCTGGATCCAGCTGGCAGGACTGACATGACAGAATGCAACCTTCTCCTGAGCTGAGATAGGTTTAGCAAAACTGGCAAAAACTGAGTAATAATGTCAAACTACCTCATGCAAAAGAAAGAAAGAAGAAATACTGAAAAGAAGCATAAAGAAAACAGTGAGTCTGAATCCCTTGAAACCTGAGCAGATTTGGATTCTGAATTCTAGTTTGGATTTTGTAATGAGCCTCATTTTAATAATGTGCTAAAAACCTCTGCTTCTAGATATTTCAGAACAGCACATTTCCCTTGGGCAGAATCTGAGCCCATTTGTTCTGTCTTACAGAGCTTCCTGTCTGCAGTGAGTAAAACAGCAGGAGAGATTTCTCTGACATTTTATTATATCAGATTTTAAAGCCCTCCACAGTGGAAAGGCAAGAAGTTGCTGTGACAAACATAAGAGGGTTTGTGTAGGCAGCCTACTACAGGTCTGCAGTGTTTTTATATGGGTTTACTGTTGATACTGTGAAAAAAGAATTTACAAGCAATATTTATGGGTTAACAATTCTCTTGCCACATTGCAGGTATGTGACAAATAGTATTTTTTGTTGCTTACCCAGCTAGGGTCTAGCAGCAGTCCATCAGTAACAAACACCAATAAGTCATGACCTTGCAAGCAGTTCTGACCTTGAAGGACCTCCTGACAGCAATATTTGACAAATGACTGTGGTTGAGCTGCAAACAGTACCTAGACACCTAGACCTGCTGGAGCCCAGATTGCATGACTTGGAAGACTGTGTTTGGGACACTTATCTACTACTTTTGGAATGATTCTCTTCTGACTCTCTCCCATCTGTTGCACAGTCCTTCAGTGGGATAATCTTCAGGAACTGTGGCTCAGTAACTTTCATTTCAATTAAAACTTCCTGCTGATGTTATTTCCTGTTTTTATTCAGCAATGCATTGAGTGGCTGCTTTGACAAATAAACCAGAAGGTAAGGGTTCAGCCCACACTCCCACTTTCCTAGAGCACAGATGAGATGCAGAATACTAAGCGCAGATTTTGCACTTGGACATACAAAGTGGCACATCTTCGCTGATCTACACACCTTTTACCTGATAACAGCTAGTTGACACTAACTGAAAAGTTCGTATAGCCAGTTCCTCCATCATCCCACAGGTCCCCTATTAACTTTGCTCTTCCAAACCAAAGTGGCCTGAGACAGGGTTTGGGAAGCTTATTCTTGAGTTTGTGCAGCTGATGAAAGAAACGTCCCATGAAGAAAAAGCTAATGTTTAGCCAAGGCCAACATTAAGCCAAGGCTTTTCCTATCTAATATGCTCTGGGGACAAGAAAAGAGAACTAAACAACTCTGCAATTCAGAGATGGAGATCCAGCTGCTTATTTGAGTATAGAAACCACACTCACTTTGGAATAGCACAAAAACAAAGAGAAAAGGACACCACTGATTCCAGTACTAAGGTATTTCCCCCTGATTTTCAAATCTGCTTCTGATTTTACACCCCTAGCTCTGAGACTGACTGACTGAAGACTGAGAAACAGTCATAGGCACTAAGGACAACTTAATGCCGTGACACATTGTGTTTAATTATCAGCCCACTACACTGTATGTCCCTGAAACTACCACTACAGTGATTTTCAGACTTTATAACTCGATCTCTAATTTACAGTAGTAAGCTAAAGCCCTGCAAAAAACCAGATGTCTCTCAGTGCCTCTTTGGTGTATGGCACCTCTTTTTCAGCCAGATGCTAGGCAAGAAAAGTTTTACTATAGTGTTATAGGGAGAGATTCAGCTGTAAAAAGTAGTCTTTAATACTTGCAAAACCAATAAAAGTCTCTAAAATCGAAGGCTGCAAAGGGCATCAGTATTGTTTTACAAAGACTAGAAAAACATTTCCTATTCATTCAGACGCCCTCTGTTGAGACCAAGATCTTTGAACTGCCGATGAGCCGGACACCTCCAGCTGCCGGTGTGTGAGGTGAGATCCAAGGAGGCAGTCTGAGCTGCACGGAATTGCAGGGCTGGTACTCCGAACTGGGAGGATCTCAGAGTATGAGCAAAGGCCCATGCCTGAAGCAGAGGTGAATTATCATTACATTTCAGGTCACAGAGCTGTATCCATTTCAGTAGGTTTTGAATCAGACACTCAGTACTTCAACACTATGATAATTGACTGCTTGTAAGTACTATAGATGGGGAAAAGAAAATCTTTAAATAGTAGTATTACAGCAGAACTCAGGAACTAGAGAATACAATCTGCTCAAGTGAAAACATAGACTTAAATGATGAAATGTTAGTTATATCTTGGTCATATTGCTTACCATTTTCAGTAATTGCTTCCAGGGTGGAAATCTCATTTAAACCACTACAAAAAAAGTGTAAGAAAAATAATTAAAAATCTTGTCTAGGCAAAACCAATGTGAACCAGAAATGTACAGATACCGACTAGTAAAAGGATTACTGTCAGCATCAGTCCCTCCATCATTCTCTTATCTCCTCCTTATGAACTTTTTCTTCTGCAAAGCCATTAATAGTACAAGGACCACGTCTTCAGCTGATTCCTCAAACCCCTCAAACTTCCTTAGCTGCAGAGAAGCCAGACTACTAATGTTATTTTGACCAATCTCTGTGCAGCTTTCTTTTTATTTGGTGTTGGCCCCTTGTCCAAAATTTGTACATGAGCTCCTTAAAGTGGGTATCGTGTCTTTTTTTGTGACGTGATAGCTGTAATTGCACTTCCTTAGGACCCATTGTTACATATACCATATACCAACATGTACAAATGCCCAAGTAACAGGCTAGGAAGAAGAGCAGGAGAAGCTGAGCAGAGGGACTCAATACACCCATGCTTTATATTTTCTAAATATACATTCACCTGAAGGAATAGTCTCTCTCTACTTCCATTAGATCACACTTTTCATAGGCCTGGAAACATGAAAAATTATAGCCCTCCTCATAGCCCTCCACCTCCTTCTAGAGTGATGAAAACTAGTCTCTTTATTCATATAAACTTCAGGTTTGTCTGTATGTTTATTTGCTTGCTTATTTACCCTGCCAGTGTTTTGACCCCTGGAATGCCTTTTAGCAATTAATTCTGCAGGTTAATCATGTGTTGCATAAAATAATTCAGCCTTTCTGCTAAAAGTGTGCTGCCATTTAGTTTTATTAGTTGCCCCTTTGTTCTCATATAATGAGGCAGACAAAATAGGAACGCCTGACTGACTTTCTCAACATAATTCATTACACCTGGTAAGCTCATCAGGGGACTTTAAAAAACACCGAGTTCACCCTTGCAAGAAAAATAACTTTGCTAACCTTGTAAGCTTCCACTTTAGTTTTTAAGTTACCTGAATACAAGTGACATTTTCAAAAACTTTAAAAATCATGCACACATGCAGGTCAGTTTTGTTTGTGACAAGCTCCTACCTGACAGGTGGTTGTAGCTGAACCACCAGTAAGTTTGGTTTAGATGTATTCACTTTGAGTTGAGAGACATCAAGGTTAGTTATGTTTGTTAACTTCCAATCTCCTGACTCCTGAAGAAAGCTCAAAAGATACCTGGTAGCCTCACAGTCAACAGCTGGCAAAACCAAAGATGAAGGAGAAGACTGAAGAATTTCCTGTAATAAATTTATGAACAGTTTATTTACTTGCTTAATAATTAAACACAAACCTTTCTTTTATGTATCCTTAATTTAATATTCAAGGTGAGGAACCGCCATGGTAAACACTATGTGAGTTCTCACCAGCTTGATGCTGGCTGCAGGCTGCTCCTGGAAAGGGGCAGTGAAGGGACACTTGTGTTGCTCTTATTCCTCATTATTCCCCTTCTTGGGGCAAGCTTAAGACACCCAGTGACATCAAATTCTTACTGTCCTTTCCACATGTGTGGTGGAAGAGGAGAGACAGATGATGTAGAAGTTCTCAAGCTAAGAATGTATTGGAGAGACAGGTTATGAACTCTGCCAGAAGCAAAGCTCATCAGACAACCATCTAACCAAATGCCCTCAGAGGTGAGAAGGATCAATGTCAGACACCTCAAGTTCCAGCAGCTCTATTCAGTACAGAGCCATACTTTGCATAATAAATGCCCTTCCTTTGTGTACATCCTGGTGGTACAGCACACAGTACAGACAGTGTCTAGTTTTTAAGTATTAATTAAAGCAAGCTACATGTTTCAGGATCTACAAAGCCTCCAGACACACACACAAACAAACACCCTGTCATGTATTTTCTGTCTTTCTATTCAAAGTACAAGTTATAAAGCTCAGGCTGAACCGGTTCAGATAATCAAGCATCAGAGTATCTATCACTTTTTTTATAATTCTCTTAGCTGAGTTTCTGAGGAAAATACTTGAGTGAAATGCATTTAAAAACATTCTCTTTTTATGAATTTAAAATCTGCAGAGTCAAAAAACTTCCTTTCAAAAGGTTCTTCTTGGTAATAAAATTAACTTGAAATGTTTAGGGAAAGAAAATGCAAGACAGAGACTTGAGAATGATCAAAATTAATGTACTCCAAATTTAAGGTGAATATTTAAAGATTTTTTTTCATTGAGTCCTAGTTTACAACTTCTTAACTTTGCTGTCCCATTTCTACATTTAAGTCTAGACTGAGTCTGTCACTTGATCCAACATTCAGATATTTAAGTTGTTACAGACTCTCTCTCCCTCTCTGACTGATGCAAGTGTTGTAGTCTTGCTAACACTTTTCTCCTCCTACTCTTTTTCTTTTTTGTCTGTTCTCCGACTGCCTACCACTTTTCTGACCTGCTCTGGTTCTTTCTAATTGCTCACATGTTTTCCTTCCTAGGCAAAGGCTAGTTATGTTCACATTTCTATAGATGCTTATAAGGGAGGATTATGCAGCATTGTCTGATTTGCCAGACTGATAGAAAAATAACTGCAGAAATAAAAATAGAGCAGAAAGCACTGATCTGGTTCACAGGTCCTTGAGTAGCGTTTTTAGCACCACCTGGAAGGAAAGGATGATACATTTCATTTTAGTTTGTTTACATATATGAATTTAGAGCTAAAATTCTGAGCAATAGTCAATTATTTTATTTAAATATTTTAATACCTTGCCCCCTAGCAGCAGCCAGAATGGCAGCAGCCATTTCTTCCAAGGATATATATTAAGCAGATTACTCATTTATTGTAGAATAAGATATAAAATGCATCATTACTGAGTAATATCTGAATTGTGCCTCTGCTCCTAACCAGTCCTGCACTGCCATCTGTCTCAGCTTCCAGCCACTGGTATTCAACTGTTTTCCATCTGAAGGGCAGACACAGCTGGATATCTACTTGTTAGCCTCAGATAGCCATTCTGATCCCATGCCTCTTGTTTGTCCTTCCTGACATTTGGCCACTGCACACTTGACTTTACAATACCCATATGTTGCTTTATGCATTTTAGGATTTCAACTACTATGCATGTTCAAAACACCAGAACTCCAAAAGAGGGTGGGGAGTAAAGAGGATTACTGAGAAACACCTGATTTTGCATTCCGCTAAAGGACTAAACAAAGAGGTACAACCACACAGTAGCTAGGAAAGGGAGAAGAAGAGGGAGAGGGAGAGAGAGAGGGAGAAGGAGAAGGAGAAGGAGAAGGAGAAGGAGAAGGAGAAGGAGAAGGAGAAGGAGAAGGAGAAGGAGAAGGAGAAGGAGAGGGAAGAAAACCTGCTATTGAGCTGTTGGACTGATAGCAGAACTTCCTACATTAAATGCCAGGATCTATAACCAGTCTATGGGCAGCTTACTGTAATTATGAGTATATTTACCTTCTCTAGTGTCCCCTGAAGCACCTCTTCTGAGTGAAATATTACAAGAAACTTCACTCTTGGATTATATATATCGCTCTTCAGGTTGTTTTGAATGTAGGTGTGGGATGACTCTGTCCACATTTCTAGCAATCCTGAAGCCAAGTAGCTGCAACATGATAAAGCTGTGCTTGGACTTACTTGCCCAGCTCTGGTTTCAGTGTTATATTAATTGGGTTGATATTACACCTAAGCAATTTGAAGCTGGAATGGAGTAGATTTAGGCCTACCATTAAAAACCTATTGTTAATATCTTTGTTAAAAACTCATGCATCCATCTATAAAAGATCATGTGGGCGTACTCATTGTTCTGAACTAGTTTATGTTTGGCATCAAAGCTGATAGACAGTCCTATAATAAAAATATTAGTTGGGAAACAGGCTCTTGTATTGGCTCTGAAAATATTTGGGAACCTACACCTGAAGTAGGCAGGCTCTTGCATGTAAAAGATCTTTTAAATCTTCATCTTTTACATGTGAGTATGTCATTTGAAATACTAAAGTATTGTATTTATTTTTTACAGCATTGGTCAATAGGTCATCTATAAAACAGAAAAATCTATTCAAACAGATTTGGAAGCACGTCTGTTTCTACACACAGTGAGAACTGCAAAGAAAATTATCATTGTTGCATTTTAACTTTCCAATTACAATTAATCTTACAGACTTTTACACTATACCTGTGTTCTCCAAATGTATGCATAAAGCTATATATTATGATTTTAATGAAAATTGATCTGAGGTACTTTAGCTGATAAAATATGTTGCAGATACAGAAAGTATTGTTGAACAAACCTCCATACCACTGTACTGTATGGTGGCAAACATGACACCAGATTTTTTTTCAAGGGTTACAGACAGATCTGAGGAACTACAGAGAAGCAAAGCTGAAGTCCAAGAATGGGAGGAACTATTCCAAAGAATGAAATACAGGCTATAACAACAAGGAAGGATTATACTGGGAGAAAGCTGACATGGCTTTTGCAAAAAGTTGTCCCTTGCAATTCTGCTGAAAATCTGTGAAGGAGTCAATAGGCATGTACACCAGAGAGCTCTAGCTGATACAGTGTACTTGGATCGACAAAAGGCACTGGGCAGAGTCTTGAAGCAAAGACTCCTAAAGAAATTAAGCTGCTTTAGTGTGAGAGAACCAGTCTTCATATGGACATAGGTAAAGGACACGTAAAGAGTAGGTAAAGAGATAGCAAGCAAGGGGCAGAAAAAAGTATCTGTTCCTGCACTAGGGTCTGTTCTGTTCCATGTGTTCATAAATTATCTGGTAAAAAGGCATAAATATTGAGCTAATGAAATATGCTGATTTTGCTGAATTATTCAAGATAGTACAGGCAATGGCTGATGAATTGCAGAAGCAACTTCTGGTACAACATCTTGGGCACAAAGTAACTAATGAGATTCAATGTAAATTGATTTTAGCAGAACACAGGGTGAGGAAAAACAACACTAATATTATGTACACAATAATAGATAACAGAGTCAGAACTGAGTGTTAGCCTTCAGTAATGAAACCTTAAGGGGCACAACAGCTCTTTGAAAATGTCAATTCAGTGGCTGATAGTGATCAGAATTGAAAAATCAAATATTAGTAGTTTTTTGGAAAAGGCTAGAGAACAAAACATCATCATGTCACTAAATAAATCTATGATGAACTTACACCTTGATTATTATGCAGTTCTGCATGCCCCCTTGTCAAAAAATAATATAATAAAACTAAAAGAGGTAAAGAGAAAGGGAACAAAGACAATCAAAACTATAATAGGACCTCTGTATCACATGTGACTAAACAGTACTCCTCAGTCTATGACCACCTAGTGAGGATATGATGGAGATACAGAACCACAAATGGCAACGACTTACAATAATAATTATGCAGCTGCACATCTGGCCAATAATTGGAGTGTGTTACCATACGCTGCAGTTCAAAGGAGCTGAGCGTTGTTTGGGGAAAGCCAAAGCTAATATTGAAGAAAAATAGTTTGTAGGGTAGGTGACTGCTTGACAAAGAAGTTCCCCAAGTGCTAATCTTTGTATTTTATTATTTAATTTAAAAGTTCTTTGAATGTTTAAGATAAATGATCTACCCATAAGATTCCTTTTGTATTAACTGGAAATAGAATTCTTTTATTGCATATAAACCCATTGATCCCAAAAGCTCAAAACAGCTGCTAATGTAGCTGAACAAATCTAACAACTGCAAATGTCTCTGTGGTTTACAAGCCTATAACTCTTTTACAAATAACACTTCCTTCTTGTGGTACACATGCTGCTACATGCACATATACATTCTAAATGAGATCTTCAGTTGAGGTTTGTGAATAAATTTGCATTTCTGAAGTTCAAAAGGAGGATACTCGAGTGACATGGAATATCTATGATAGCTTAATGAATCACTTGTATAATACAGAGCATGAAGGTATAAACATTTATGATTATGCAATATCAAAGATTCTAATTTCCCCAGTGAGAAAATTCAGACTTGACCTTCACTTTGTCCTGTGTTCTGTGAATATTATGACAGAGTCTGTCATAGCATGATTAAGAATGGATTTCTTTCCCAAAGTAGCTCAAGTGGAGTGCAACTGATGCGACAGCAACCGAGCAAATTCTTGTAGCCTCTGTTACATCCAAGATGGAGCTGGATGATTATAAGGATCCTTTCTGGCCCTAAAAGCTACAAGTTTATGCAATAGATATTGACAAAATGCTCCATATGGGCACCTAAGTGAAAAAGAAATATTTAATTTATACATCTCATTTTCTTTCACTGAAGTTACAGCATCTCACCCCCACAAAACTATGCTAGAAAAGTATTAAGATTGCCAAGTCCAACAGAACAAATCTTGGAAGTGCTGGAGTTAAGGTGAGCAATTTGGCAAAAGAAACTTTAGAGTTTTAAAGAAGCTGTAATGAGAAAAAGTTTCTCAGCTGCAAGACAGAAAGGGAAGAGAGGCAAGGTCAGAAAGCAAACAAACAGTTACTGACATTTATTCAGCCTGCTGAAAAACTGGGTTTAAGTCTTTGCTCTGCCAGATACAGACCAAAGATTTACTTAAACGCAGTCCTTCCTTTAGCTGAGGACCTCCTCACTAGCCTCGGTAGGTCCCCAATTCACTCAGTATACCCCCCCAATCTCTAAACCCATCAGTCTCTGGACTCATCTTTAGCCTTTGGCTATAAGCGCTATCTACAGTGCTGATGGAGTCCTGATTACAAGACAAAAGAAGGAAGTTTTAAATACTTTAACATTCCTCCTCTTAAACATCCAGGGCCTACTTAAATAAGACCACCACACCATTAGGAGCTTGCAGAGTCATGTGTACATTTCTAAATCATTGTGTCATGTGTACATTTCTAAAATCAAACCAGCTCTGCAGTCAGGCAGCAACAAAATTTGCTCCAGACACAGCTTTGCATAGACTTTAAACTCAGAAAAGATAGGGCATACCAGAGAAGTACCAGTACATCGGCCTGTGGGCTCAACCGCTGATCCTTACACTACAAATGATTATTACTCCCATTCATTCATCAGAAAACCCATGTACATACTCTGAATAGTTGGTTTTGTTCCAGCATCAGTGTTAAAATGCTGTTATATGGCGAAGACATGAAGATCTCCAGTATCAGTGACACAAGGAAGATGTGAGTTTCTTAGACAGTATAGATGTAGGGACAGGTAATATGTGAATATGTATGTATTTAATTACACGTACAGCTTGCTGTGTGGTGCTTGGGAATTTACACTTCCTCATGTGCTCTGATACCAGTTACGTTACTAATAGCTCTGTTCATCCTGCTCTGCCTACAGGAATGCCTTATGACTTCCACATGTCAACACTTCCTTTGTCTAATTAGCATTCAATAAACTGGCATGTAAGTATAACTAGAGATGCTGTGCACAAAATCTGTAAACCTCCTGAGTGAGAAGAGAGGTTGAAGTTGCTGATCAGCTCAGGAGGACCCCGTCTTAGATTCTGTGCCTGGAGTTGATTTCAAATTACTCAAGTAGCATGGCTTTTTTTCATGAAGATTAAAGCAATCCAGGATCTAGTCATATATTAGCAACATTCAAATATGAAACAGTTAACTCCCTGCAAGAGCTAAGAGAGCTTCAATTTCTATGAAAATAAAATAGATGTTCAATTCTGAAAATCAGGAATAAATAATTGATTCCGATAACTTATTTTCTTCCTATTTTCAAAACAGAATTTTGGGGTGTCAGTCTGGAAATTTATTTGTTTTTTACAATACAAAATTGCAGCATATTTAGGAATCATTTTGTCAGTTACGATGAATTCTGAAAACTTGATCTTCCGCAATAAAATAGCTACAAAACACTTCTGTATACTCAGTTGATGTCCTTTAACCCATCTGCTTAAACTGAAATAATCTCAATAAACAACTTAAATAGGCAAACTGCTGCAATTCAGTTTAATTTTCCCAATTATTGTTTGTTTGCATCTTTCTTATATCTTTTTAAATTTTAAATACTGCATATAAAATGAAAGAGAGAAACGCTTGCCTGAATATTTTTAAATGGATTCTTGTTACCGTAGGATTCACTGAGGTATGTGAAATCATCTATGCTAAGCTGAAAAACAAAGAGAGGAGACTGATGAGAAGGAGCCACAGCATCTCATTTAGGTACAGACTTGCACTCAGCATTGGTAGGAGAAAAGGAATTAATGTTACATACTGTATGTTGCAGGAACAAGATGAGGTTTCTGGAGTTCTGCATAAAAACAGGTTGCAAGAGTACAGTCAGCTCCAGTGCTGAGACAATGTGTCCTTCATGCAAAGCTGTGTCTCGATTCCACTGTGATCTACAAAGAAAATTTTTTTTTCTGTAAAATTTGCTGCCAATGATGACACTCTTCTTTCTTTAAATATGCAGCAGCAGGTAATCATATCATCATCTTTGGATTAAGATCAGGTTTGCAGTTCAGTTTACTTTCATTCTACTGAAGAGGAGAAGAACTTGCCCATTTATGCTTATATCACATTAACTGTGTTACAGCAGGAATGAAATTGGTCCAGTCAAAATAATTCTCTCTACTTTGTCGTTATTGTACAACAGCACAGTTGCATCTTTCAAAAAATTAGCTACTAAGTAGTGCTAAGTACTACTAAGTACTAATGAAGAAGAATATGTCGAAAACCTTCAGAGAGAATTCCCAAAGGGAATCCCAACTCCCAAAACACTTTCCAGTGCTGTCAGACATCTTGGTGGCCAGAGAGAACTCAGGCTAGACCACAAGTTGTCATAAACCAATATTTTTTCATAAACCTTTTGTTAAGTAAAAGTGGCTCTTCAGTGTAAACAATATGTCCTCCCCTAAGGTTTTTATGATGAAGGAACCACTCTGCAGAAGCAGCTCAGAAAAGCCACCCTTCCAGAAGCAGGAGCTCGTCTCATCAGAACAGTTCAAGACACCAAGGAAAGCTTACAGTTCTTTTGCCAACCTCTCATTATAAGGATTGGACAGAGAAATAACTCATCTATTTCCTTTTACTACTACAAAAACCAGTTACGGGCAAAACAAGAGGTGGCACTGTTCTTTCAACACCTGATTGGGATTTTAACAGTATGCAACATGGGTCTATAGGGATGAAATTTATTATGAAAATTTTAGTCCTAGGTGTCTTGACCAAGGTAATATTGTCATTCTGTAGAAAACCCAGAGCTTGAAGCTTAATATCCCATCTTCCCCAAACACACAGCAGTTGCTAAGGCCTGAGAAATCAGGTATTCCAGACCCTCCAAATGGTTCTAATTACAAAGAATAGAATGTAGAGAATTGCTACGTGCTGTAGCATGAGCTATTATATGATTGCAGTTTGGTGAAGTTGAGATGCTTATTAAATTTTCTAACCCAAAAACAATTCAAAAATGATCCTTGCACAGCAAGCGTTTAGGAATGAAAACAATCTCTGCGTCTCTTAAGATGGAGGCAGAACATTGGTAATGAACACATAGAGGGGTTTCAATGTTGTTTCTGAGATAAGGAAAATCTATATTTCACTTCAAGACTTCTCAGTAATTCCAATGAAGATTGCCAAGAGTGAATCGAAAGCCTCCAACTGCACCCATGACAGAGAGAAAAACAGTGCAGTCCTGCAGTACTAGATACCTAGCACGCTTCAGAGTTTGGGGTTTGGGAGAGCGTTAGAGCAAACAATACATGTGGAAGACTCTTTCAGGACAACGTGCTGCAAAGGTTAAAATTAAATTCTAGTAGGTCTTCTGTCTGTCACTTTTCAAGCTTTAAAAGTAAACTCTGCTGTGCAGGAAATAATTTTTTTCTATTCAGTAGAAATTTTCATTTGACGTTTTCTTAGTTTTGCTCAGCATCTTCACTTCTTTGTTAATTTGTGCTTAGAAATTCATATTAATTTATATTTATGGAGCCAAACAAGTTAAGCCTCAACTTTTCAGAAAAGTCAAGCCTCATGATCTCAAATATTTAAGTATAATCTTTAAAAATAAGGTATTTGAAAACACAAAAACTCCTGAAGATTCTGAATGACTATTCAGGAACTTGACTTTCATACTGACTTTATGCATTCTATGGCCACACCAAAATATTAATGATATTAAAGGAAAAGAAGATAGATGAAAGAAAGAGATGTTAAAAAATGGCTTGTGTGAAAGAAAATGAGAGTGAATATCTTGGTATATTTATTTAGAAAACTAACTAAATAAATCTATTTCATGCCTAATATTAGAAAAAAATGAAGATTTTGAGAGCTTTTGGGACTTGCAATTAAGAATAAAAGGTAACAGAAAGCACAGGAAACAAAACCAAGTTATTTGCAGCAGCACAATGGCAAAGGCTTTTGTCGTGAACTCAAAACCTCAGAAATTTAATGATCTTGTTTTAAAGCATACTTGCTTCTAAGGTATTCCTGATTCCTTGAAGCAGCTCTTCCTAGCTATCTAACCTTGAAAAGCACCTTTTGTGAGACTTCTTAACTTCCAAGCAGTCAACTTTAGTAACTCCAGCATCATCATTAGAAAAATAAATCTACATCAGTTAGTCAATAATTCTATTATAATGCAGTATTTGCCTAATACTTATATTCACCATATTATACACACATTTCTTTTGCTTCTTTCAAATAGTTTGCTGAGCACTATGCATGGCAGTAGGCAAGGCTACACCCTTCATTGAATGGGCTGCTACTGTCAGCTGGGTGCAACAATATTCTTACCATGGTTCAGACAGGAAATGTCAGTATGTTTTGCTAGCTGGTTTACCGTGAACTGCAGAGTGAAATGTAGATACGTGACTACCACAGATAGCGGATATCGTGGATAAGCTGAAGGTATGCTTTACTGAATGCAATGAACCGGTCCATCCCTTTGAACTCTTCACCTCAAGCAGGCAGCAAGAGATCAGTAAGGGATGGCATGGGATGAAATAGGCAGTAGGCCAACACACATATTGATTGCTACTATTGATCGCTCACACAAAATTTTATGTCCAAAGATGCACACAGCCTTGTGCAGTCATCTGCATGCTAAGCATATCAGACTTAACCTCCCCACCGTAGACCCATCCTGGGATCCACAGCCTTGGGGGCTTTATAATGACGAGCATCTCTGCTAATGTATGTGCTTTCCTGATGGCTAAAAAGGAGGAAACTTAAAATTCAGCTGCTCTCTCTTTCCTCCAGTAGCCAGACAATGCACTAAAGAAAGAGAGAGAAGAAAGCTTAGATTTGTATTTTGCTTCTTTCTTGTTCCTAACTGCTCTGGCATGACAAGAAGTTTAAGGATACCGATTCTTCTCTGACCAGTGGTTTTTCTAGGTAGAACTGGGATTTGACAATTTATTTTTGATAGAAGCAAAGATTTCCAATTTTCTTGTATCTGGACCTCCCAGAGGGGGAGACAGTAACATGACAGGACTTCTATCACTCTAACTTGTGAGCTTACATTCTTGCTTTGTAGCTGGTTTCTGAACTCCTTCCTACAAATTATTCTTGTCAGTTTTCACTTTCACTGACCTTGTGATTACCATATAAGAAATACTTTGTCCTGCACAGCAGAAGTAAACAAGGTAATTAAAAAAAATTTGGAAATGACCTTCAAATACCACTTTTACACACAAAGCTCACATGTCACCATTACTAGTAGCAGCAGTAGAATGAAAACTCATGATTATAGGAAAAAAATTCAAAAAGTTACTCAAGCATGCTTAGCACACAGTATCTCCATAGAAGTCCAATAAAGTTACAGCTAAAACAATTTTCTTTTTTCACTGTATCCTTTTAATGTTTGACCTTCTTTCAGAAGATTTTTCAGCAAATTCCTTGCAGTTTTAAGAAATACTGCAAATGTACTATTTGGCATTAATGCCTTCTCAAAGTCACATAATCTGGATTTGCCAGAAAAGGATTCCTTTCCCAATATAAGCATAGCATAAATGAAGATAGTAATATATTTTCAATGACTGTAGGCAAAAATAATTCCTAAAACAAACACATGGGGGGAGCAATCACAAAAGCTAGTTTTAATGAATTTATTTCCCCAGGCTCTCTCTCTAATCTATGGAGGGAAAGAAATTAGTTTGCATATTGGTTCAAAATGGCTAAATCAGGGGTTTTTTTGTGAATCATATGCAAGAGGAACCTCTCCATCTCAACTGCTTTGAAAAGCAACCAGGAGATATTAGTTTAAGGGCTAATTTAAGATAAAGGTTAATTTTTCTAGGCCAAAGTTATTTGGAAAATGTCCGCTGATATATTAGTATTAGTTTGTGAAAAGCAGGACACTGTGACCTACTGAGTTATTCCCACTTCATCTTTTTCCTGAGTTCAATGGAGAAAGACTGTTGTGTGGTAGAAAATACTCACTTTTCTCAAAGTACAGATCTGCATTTTTCTTTCTAGAGGAAAGAGGTATTTGATTTACTAATGTCCCCATAAGGATTTATATCACACTTCCCTTATGCTTTGCACACTGCATGTGTTTGTCAGTTGCAGGTTTCATCTGTATGTGACATCTAACATTATATTTAATAGCATGATTACAGTACAATAATAATGCATAAAAGAGAGACTTTAAAGTGTTACTTTCTTCTAATATAGCTGTTCTGAGATATGGCTTTACAAACACTGGCTAGTTCTTAAGAAGAGCAAAATGTATTATCCTTCAACTATTCGACATCATATCCTAACAGATAACCTGGGAGAGGGTGATGGAATAGATTGGTGAATCTCAGGTTCTGTTGATAAATGATTCACTGAAGTTTTAAACTGGTGGGACGTGTTTCCACAAAGTGAATAGAAATCCATTAAAAATTGCTGCACTTCTTTAGTTACCCTTCCTAAAACTCTTAATAGTAGTTTCCAGATTTCATAAGCCTGTAGATCATACACCGCAAACCTTGCATCACTGCCAAGTATCAAGATGTAGACCATGGAGTAAAGGGGTAGCAAACAAAAGTTACTGCTACAGTTTCTTTAATTTATAAAATAACATAAATCTCCTTTCCCATGACTTTCCCTTGACTTTCACCAGAACTAATTTCTGCCCCACAAGAACTTCACCTTTCAAAAATGGAAAGGTCATGGTAGGAGGAACACTTCTTCCAGAAAATGTTCTATTCCTGGAAACGTGAAACTGGTTTAATCAGTTTACTATACTGTTTTGCTTGCTCTAGATTTGTATAAACCTGAACAGTCTGCAGTAGAGCAAGTTGCTAATTGCATCTTGGTGGAAAATTTGCTCTTATGACCACCCCGAATTAACTGATAAGATTTTGCTTATATTGACAACAGTTCTGTTGCTTATATAAACTAGGAAGTAGGACAAAGGAAGCACTGATCCTTGCTTAGACTCTTAGGATCACTTTTATCCTAAGAACAATTCTTTCCAACATTTACTTTGCTTTTAAATACAAAGGTTTAGTACTCACACATGTGCCCGTGTTGTATAAAGGTGAAGAGATTAAGTATTTTGAATGTAAAAAAGCCTTGATGTTGAGTCATCCATTTATTTATTTCAAAAGTCAAAATTACCTAATCAAACTTTATCAAACTTTGCAGATTCCTATATGTTGTGGCTCCCCAGGGACTAGAGGTTCTGTTTCTGGAAATACTTAAGAGATGGGAAGACATTTGTCAAAGCTGGTATTAATTACTGCTGGGAAAAGGATGCAATGTCCAGGATAAGTATGAAAGAAACACAATCAACACCTCCTACACATCTGTTTTCCGTGGCCCTCAACATTACAGAATGACATATGAAAAATCAAAAAAGTAGCACGCTTGTCTATATGGCACTGTACATGGAGAAAGATCTCCTGAACAAGTTAATCAGTATAATTCCTGACGTTCATAAGATTTCTGAATCCTTCTATTGCTGTCTTAAAATTACCACATTAAGAAGCAACCGCAAAAAGGAAAAAAAAAAAAAAAGAAAAAATTAACAAGATTTAGCTCTCAGACGTAAATCTTAACAAACTTGTCTAAAGACAAAAGATTTACACTAGGATAAATGAGAGCAGAATTTAGTCTAATTCTCTTCCTAGTGACAGCTAGATAATTCACAGTGTCTCAAATGTGTTGAAGAATAGCTCAAAGCCTCATGAAAGGTAGAGTGAATCCAGCAGAACTAGCTGAAAGGATGATTACCTCCCAAGAAGCCATTGGCTTGGTTCCTTTCCCAGTTTACAGAAAAGTAAATCACAAGCAACACTCTGGGTTTTAACAACGCAATAAAGATACAAAAGAATCAAATCCAATGGATTCAGACGTGACAAGAGTTGATGGCCAAAGGAGTTCAGAAGCAAAACTCCCCCTGCCCAGGCACGCACAGCTTGGTCATGCCAGCAAAGAGACCCAACAGGAATCCGTGTCACTGCAGCCCCTTCTGTTCATCTTTACAGGAAAAGTGAGGGTTCACCTGTGCACCAAGGCTATTCGTGGTGCAGGAAAGGATTTTTTGCTTATGAAATCACCCAGCTGGATTGTGACAAGTTCCAAATGCTGCTGGTGTTATGGATTATTTGTATTAGAGAAATGAATAAATACCCAGCTGAGATCAGGCCTGTTGAACTATGTATAATACATATGTGCTTGCAGAGGGTACGAGAGGCTTTACAATTTAGATAAACCAGATTAAGAATGTGGAGGATTTAGGAATTAGGAGGAGAGAGTAAAATGATTTCCTCAGGCCAAAGCACGCCCTAAGCAAACCTAGAGTACAGCAGATCTGTTGTCACCTTCCCACTCAGAACAGGACTTTGCCTTCAGTCCTTCCAATCAGTCCTGTGATCCCGTAAATCCCTCAGGAGCCTTTTCTTAAAAATCTCTGACATCAGCTTACTCTATTTTGGGGCAATACTTCCTAGACAAAACCAATGCGTATGCCCCACAGAGACAGCCTTGTGAATAAGTGCCACATAGTCCTCTGACAACTTTACATATCCAGTACCCCGCCTGAAGCTACTGCATTGCCCAAGCTCCCATGTTTCTGGAAATCACAAGTAATTACATAAAAACCTTAAAGTCTGCATGAATAAAATTCTTGTTTTGAAAAACGAGGTCTAGATCTGGCTCTTTCAAGACAGGTTCAAAGTCTTATTTCATAAGTATATGCAAACCGCTGAATTTCACATATCTCTCTGGATCTGTCAAGACTCTGCAGCTGTTTCTAACAACTTATGTCTATACATACAGCAGTGCATTCTATTAAAAAACCTGCATTAAAAAGAATATTAAAGTGAAAAATCAGGATTCAGTCGTTAGGAAATGCAAGGATTAAGGTTGCCCACACAGTTTTTGGTCAGCTCCTTTTTGTGAAACTATCTTATGTTGTGCCTTTAAGTCACGACATCTCTAACTGGAGTTCAAGGTTACCTTAGGGTGAATAAAGCATATCTACTTCAGATTTGAAGAATATGGGTTTTATTTACTTCTTACTGCCAAGCTTAGAACACTGAAATTATAAATAAATCCAGGTGAATTCATCTGTTATGTTGCTCAATTGCCAAGAAGCGAATTTATTTCTTGGGTAATTTTATTGCCCAGAGGCTATTCACCATAACTGATGATATACAATATATTCTGCGCGCGCGCGCGCGCACACACACACACGCACACACGCGCACACACACACACAGAGCAACAGCATAAGTAGAGATACTCTTTTATCAGATGTCTTACCTCTGAGTTGACCAAAGCAGCATCGGTACATGGTCCACTGACAGAGACATTTTGAACAGCACAGCGAGGGTGCACAACAGCAGGGCTGGAGCAGCAGAGCAGAGCTGCGTCATGACTCCAGGCAAGCGTGTACGTAACTGACCAGCTGCAAAGGGAAGTCCGAGCGTATGCACAGCTGCGCTTTCCGGTTCAGCTGCAGCTATCCAGATTCAGCCAGGCTGCTGGGTGAGGTTGCTCTATAACAGCAAGCAGTGGGAATTTCCATAACATGGACTTCCTTAGCCTGAATTCAGGAGTTATATGTACTTTCATAATAACTTTCAGTTTTGTGATATAAGCAGCTCATAAAACTCTCCGCAGTATAAGCACAGACAGATTCCTCTAACATTCTGCTACAAGGGAGAGTCACGAAGTTCAAAATCCTGTCCTACTGTTTTCTAACTCCTTGATAACTGCAGGCTGATAACAGAATTGCTCAACTTCAAAATGGAGTTTAAAGAAAACTTTTCTGTACTGCACAAAATGTATTCTGCAGAACTTCTGTCTTCTTCCCCTGCTACATATTATCATGTCCCTCAGCTTGTTCTTTCACATGTACTGAGAGCTGGTGCCACACATTTGGGTGTTGACAGGTTTGAAATCTGCAGTAAATCTATCCATTGCAGATTCCAGCAAGAAGGAAGAGAGTGAGAAAATGGTACGTTTGGAGTGTATCCACTGAAACATGGAATTGTTCAGCTACCTTTTGCATGGAGCGATGCTGTCCCAAAAATCAAAAATATCAAAAGTCGGGAGCAAATTATAATCACTTCAGAACCTGACATGACTTCAGTATTTCACAAGTCTCATGCAAGATCAAAACAGCCATATAGAATTTCTTCATGCTGGGAAGCAAATTCCTCCAGCGTACTTTTTTGCTCCTGCCAAGCACTGAGCTGTTTCTACACCTTGTGACTACATTAGGCAGCAGCAGTCACTTGGCACATGTTCGGCACAGGGCACGGATGCCTCTTCACAATCAGAACAAGATGTTGGGGATAATAAAAAAGAAAGTGTTAGCTTTGTTAAAACAAGTTGTGATAAAGGAAAAATAAGCACAAAGAAAACTGTAAGAGAAGATATAAACAGATGTCAGAAGACATGCACTTCTGAATCTGGCAGACGTAGTTTGATTAATGAAATCCATTTGCCTTAACTCACAGCATACTCTTACTAGTACTGTTACCTAATGTAAGGCAATTTGTTCATCACTTCAATCTGAAATTGGATTTCTGAGACAAAAATAATAACTTTGGGGGAAGCAATAAAACCGACCATCTACATGTTCCTTTTCTTCTCCATGTTACCTGTACATAACACTGAGGTTAACCCTTTAATTGCACTTTCCCCTCTTCTCCTCAGAGGTATTTTATACATCCTTCATTTCCCTTTTCACAAGCCAGTGTTTGTTCGTCTGTTTAAGGGAGTGTACAGGTAAGACAGCAATTCAGAGCACAAAGACGGGCTAGAACTGGAATGCCCTAGAGAGAATTTAGTATGAATTGGAATAATTTGGGCAACACAAGCAAAATACTTTGTAATTCTTGAAGTGGTTGACTTTTCCATGGTATCTTGTAGAAAACGAGAGATCTGGTTTCTCACATAACTGTCTAGAATAGTCTTGCCAGTTTCTGTGTGCACCTCCTGCCCACAAAGCCAACCGACTGTAACTCTTCCTGTCTGGTTCTTACAATTAACCTTCATATAAGAAATGAAGACAAATTGAACGTCAGCATTATATAAATCAAGAGTGCACAATGTGGTTGCCCACAGAATACTAAAGGAATCACAGGATTTCCAGCAAAACTTTCAATTTTGCAGAACTTACTAGATTTGCATTGCAGTTGGCAGTCTAGACAAACAGTGCATTACTACTTCTACGCTTTCCTTTATTCCACTAAGCCCATGCCTTCTCAGATTGTGACTCCTTTCATTCTTTAGCTTGATCAGTGCAGAGATTCTTACTTTGTGAAACAGAGCAAGAAAGCAGCATATCTTACTATTCTTCTAGTATGAACCAGTGAAAAGTAGGTTCTAGTGGGTCTCCTCCATTACTAATACAGTTGATAAATATGACCAACACTGCCAGGACTTTCACATCAGAAGAAGCCCTCAACAATTTGATCTGAATGTATGGAAATCAAGAGCAGCAAATATATACTGTTGTACAAATACCTGTTGTAACCTGATAGGAACCTCACCACAAGAGCAAATGATTCATTACTAAACATTTGACAATTCCATACTTTTTTATGGGTGCTCAAGTCTATTATCACAGTGCATTTTCATAGGGTGAAAGCATCTACACCACTTCAAAAATTCCACTGTTGGCATGTGAAACTTCTTTTACAAGTCCATGCTGTAAGTCTGACACCCTGGATGATTCCTGGCTTCTTGTTTCTGAAATTGTTGACTTAAAGTAGGTTAATGAAAACAAAAGAGAAGCTAACACAAGGGAGAGGATTATGAAAGAAAGGTATATCGTCCTTGTCTCTTTCCAGCTGGTAATATATCAAAAACTCATTATCCCTTGGTTTGATCTGGATCTTTTGGAGGGCACTTGCACACACTAACCAAATCACACAAAAGTGAGATGGAGCACAGCTGGTGGGTATAGTCTCCATATTCTGCCTTATAGAAACAATCTTAAAACCTTTTGAAACAAAATCAGATTGTTTTCTCTCAGATTCCCATATTACTTGTGAACAAAATTTTAATTGAAAACAAACTGAATTTTCCTTTTTAATATTTCTCCACAAACCACAGTTTGGGAACAACTGAAGTGAAGAAAGCTTTAAAAAAAGGAATGAGAAGAACCCATTGACTGGGACTTTTATTTGCCTCCCTCAGTGAATTTGGCTCACAAATGCATCTGCATATATTTGCTCCTTTTTTCTTTTTTTCTTCACTCCTAAAAATAAAGATTTCTTGCCAAATGATAAGGAAAAAATATATCTACTGCAAAGAGATTGCAGTGGTTCTTTTATCTGTGAGCAGGAACCTAAAAACACTTTTGATTGATGTCTGTTGGTATACACAAAAGCACACACAGTTTACTGCTGCATTTTCCATAGGGCTTTTTCCTTGAAAACCCATAGGTGATCTTGAGTCCAGGTTTAGAACTGCTTGCACCTGAGGATTTTTTTAAATCCAACACAAATTCAGAACACTGAAACCCAGGCTACTGTGAAATCGTTATGAAAGTGCAATGAAGAAAATAATACCTCCGTTACCATGTATCTCCACTTAACTAAAATAATTTTATTAAGAGAAGCTATAATATTCACATACCATGTATTTACAGTCTACTCCTATCCATTTCTCTGGATTTAGACATGCTTTCTTTTACAATTGTATGCATATCACATATCCCATATATTTCCTCTCCTGTCAAAGTTGAAATATGGGACTCATAAAAAATAATGGGGAGAAAAACCCAAGATGATGGAGGCTTAATTTCTTTTGCTTATGAATCCTTTAAAAAGAAATATATCCTTTCAACTTCAGGATTCTACATTCCTGATGTAAAAGATTTTGAATAAAAAGAAGTGTGAATGCCAGGTTTGTGTGGGATGAAGGTAAATTTAGGACTGTAATTCAGGGTAAAAGGGATAACTGTTGCAACGAGGACAATTTACAGTGCAAGATAAGCCAAAAGAATGATCTATAGACAGGTGACAAAAATAAGTGCCATCCATTTTGCATGCAAAAGTGATCCTTGAGCGATAGGTTTGGGAGCTAACATGGTACTACAGCAGTGTATTAAAGAACCTCTTCCCCCAGCTCAGATAATAGACATATTCAAATTTAACTCTTTAAAAAGATAAATAATAACTGAAAGAATCCAAGATTTGAATTTTTTTTTTTTTATCTCCATTTCCTATTAAAAAAGTATGTTCCACATGCCAAATATTGGTCAGCAACTACATTGCTACTCTCACATATTTAATTTATTATTCTGTTTTATCACTTTTTACAATCATTTTATGATCTAAGAAGGGAATTAATGCTTTGTTCATTGGGACATCTTTTTGGGACAAGGAGGTGGAGGGAGTGATTACTCTGAGTTCTTCCTTTGAAACATAAATAGGGAAATTTACATCCTGGAAAAAGCATGGACTTTCCTCTTGGGAGTGGGGAGGCAAAATGTGTGTTGTTCTTTGCCAAATTAACATATTACTCACTTGTGCATCTGGGAAGAAAGCCAGAACTTTTCCCCTCTGGAAATGGATTACCAGTGGTGTTGGAAGTGGGTAGAAGGCAAATTTTGCTTCATGCTTGGAGAGCCCTGTGAGGTAAACTGCAGGTGTTAATTGGCCTCGTGTCTCTGCTAGTGCAGAAGGAGAAATACAAGCCACAGGGACCAATCCCCTTTTCCTGGTAGTATCTACATCTGGGAAAGAACTGAGGCAAACCCAGCATTTCTCATGAGGAATGTGGACTCCTCATGATCTCAACCTCTAAGCTACAATTTATGGGACTTTATAAGCCTATCACATCAGCCACTTCTCAGAAGTGAAGAGAGAGAAGGTTAGAATTTCATCTTACAGTCTCTTCTCCTTTGAAGAGGCACTGACACTTTGCAATCATTTGTTCTCGTTATCCAGGAAAGACCTAGGCTCCAAAGCAGAGGCTTTTTTTACCAATAGATTCCAGAACGATCTTGTCACTAACTCTCTGAAATTCAAGCAAAGATGATCAGCTGTGCTTTTAAAGAACTTACTCAGTTCTAATAGAAACTAGCAGATATCACCCTTTATCTGAACAGTTTTCTTTTCCTGATAAAATGCAATGACTTCTCCTAGAAATATATCTTTAATCTGACTGATATTTTGTCAGCTTTTCAAGTATTCGCCACTGCCTGATACAGAGAACTCTTGTCCAGTACCTTTTAATATCCTTTGTGAGCTAAACAGGTGAAGCAACACAGTAGAGAAAAGTTTTAAATTAATTCCTTTTCAAAACACAATACAATTACAAATGCTATGGACAAAAAGGAATAAAAAATAATTGTTTTTAAATTCAGTAACAATATCAACAAAACATTTATGATGATCAAAGTAGCAAATGGAGAAAACTAACATGAAGGATTTATGCTAGATTTTAAAAAAAATTGTTACCCTATATTTGAATTATGTTGGTTTTACTTAGCTTTGCCCCAACGAAAGGATTCAATTAGACATCCAAAATATTGAAAATACTTCTTTCATTTTTCAACAACTCTCTCTCAATACATCATGTCCTCTAGAACATTCAATTTTTATGCTTTCCAAAACGATTTTTGGACACCGACTTGAAGGAAGACGTTAGTTTTCACTTCATACAGGTAGTCACTTGTTTTGTGAACACCCATGTCCCTGATATTAGTCAAGTATCTGATTCACAATAATTGCAACACAAATTTGTGACTATTTCCACAACAGCTTTCACAGTTTGATTAACTGGCACTGTCATTGTCAGGGACCACCTTTGGGACTTCTGCTTAAACCAAAAAAATTTTGCGTGTGAGCAATTCTCTAGCAGGCCAAAACTCGTTTGCTTGAGAATACTGAGCTGAATATAGAATCTAGAACTCTTCAAGCATAAATCTATAATTCTGCATCAGGTTTGGGCCCCTCAAATCAAGAAGGGCTTTGATAAACTGGAGCAAGTTCAACAGAGGACCACAAGAAGCTCAGGGGGCAGAAGCACTTGACATGCAAGGAGACGCTAAGGGAACTGGGCTTGTTCAGCCTGGAGAAAAGAAGGCTTGGGGAAAACCTGATAGCAGCTTTCCAAAACTTAAAAAGAGATTATCAGGAAGATGGAGCCAGGCTCTTTACAGGTGTGCCTGGTAAAAGGATGAGAGACAACATACTCTACTGAAAGGAAAAACTTTTTCTAGATGAGGAGAATCCAGCACTAGAACATGTTGCTGCTACAGGTTATGCATTCTCCATCCTCGAACGTTTTCAAGATCTGAATGGATAAAGCTTTGAGCAATTCAGTCTGACCTTACAACTGTGCTTTGAGTAGGAGGTGGACTTCTGAGGGCCCTTCAGACATGAATTATTCTATGATTCTGTACATTCCAAAAATCTCCAACACTAGATCGCACTGAGATTGATGGACTAGTGGCTTTTCACATTGTCCTTGTGGCGCTGTAATGCACATTATTTAAAAGCCGTTTAAAAAGAAAGGCAACAAATTTATAAAGAGTAGGTTACTATCTATACGATTCATGTTTTCATTCTTAACCTTCAACTTATAATTTTCTTCAAAAATCCTTTTATCACTCTGGAAGAAGCCCAGTGTTAGCAGCCATTCCTATCTGAAGACTCAAACCCTAGAAAGCACATGTCAACCAGAATGCTCATGTGCTTCAGTTCTGCAATTCTACAATTGGTTCAGTACTGCACTAAAAATCCAGAGCCAGAATTTAATGGTAAAATCAATGGAAACACTTCCACTGATGTTAGAATGCACTGGGCAGTCAGGTACTAGCTCTACAGTTCATGTTCTGTTGAGGGAGTCAATCCTGTTTCCAGCTGTTTGCTGCTAAATATATGCTTATTTCTGTTTGTAAATACTACTGCATTTTCCTAGACAGTTTTATTTGTCAGAGCAAAGGGCTTTATCTTCGTTCAAAACCATGTCTAGAACAGATTTTTCAAGCAGAACTTTGCAACCTTCTGTAGGACTTCATTGAATGTACACCATATCATATTTTTCTCTGTAACTATAATCAAACATAAACATGCTAAATAAGTGTGCAGTGAGAGTTGACTTCTACTTTAAATAACACAAGCTCCTCAAAAAATAAACATGTTCCAAACAGTCTGCATTGTGCATTTCAAATTATAAGTCTGATTTACAATAATTTCAAGATCTTGGATACAATAATTACATGCTGGCAGTTCCAATATGACCATCAAGATGAGCTATAAAAAGTAAAGTTATTCTTTTTGCACAGATGTTTGCAAGACAAAACAGCTATATTTGGAAGGACACATCAATTCTGTTGTTCTGTTGGAATTTACGGTTTGAGGGGTATTCTGCCTTATATGCTTAAGACAAGAGAAATACATTTAATACAGTGTTTACAGTATTATTTTTCTAATTAAAAGGTGACAAAGAATTAGCTAAATTCCCCCAACAGGAATATTACACTATAGACAGAATGTTCCAAGCAACACAGGCATACAGAGAAAGTGTATTGGGTTTGCATGGCAAGGTTTCAGTAGCTGGGGGGCTACAGGGGTGGCCTCTGTGATAAGTTGCTAGAAGCTTCCCCTGTGTCCGACAGAGCCAATGCCAGCCGGCTCCAAGACAGACCCACCGCTGGCCAAGGTCAAGCCCATCAGTGACGGTGGTAGCGCCTCTGGGATAACATATTTTAAAAGGAAGAAAAAAAACCCCAACCAACTTGCACAACAGCAATTGCAGTCGGAGAGAGGAGCGAGACTACATGAGAGAAACAACTGTGCAGCCACCAAGATCAGTGAAGAAGGAGGGGGAGGAGGTGCTCCAGGCGCCAGAGCAGCAATTCCCCTGCAGCCCCTGGTGAAGACCATGGCGAGGCAGGCTGTGCCCCTGCAGCCCATGGAGGTTAATGGTGGAGCAGACATCCACCTACAGCCCATGGAGGACCCCAGGCTGGAGTGGGTGGATGCCCGAAGGAGGCTGTGACCCCCTGGGAAGCCCACGCTGGAGCAGGTTCGCTGGCAGGACCTGTGGACCTGTGGGGGATCCACACTGGAGCAGTCTGTTCCTGAAGGGCTGCACCCCGTGGGAGGGACCCACGCTGGAGCAGTTTGTGAAGAACTGCAGCCTGTGGGAAGGACACACATTGGAGAAGTTCATGGAGGACTGTCTCCCACGGGAGGGCCCCCATGCTGGAGCAGGGGAAGAGTGTGAGGAGTCCTCCTGCTGAGGAGGAAGGAGCGGCAGAGACAACGTGTGATGAACTGACCGCAACTCCCATTCCCCATAGCCCTGCGCTGCTGGAAGAGGTGGTAGATAAAATTGGGAGTGAAACTGAACCCAGGAAGGAGGGAGGAGTGGGGGGAAGGTGTTTTTAGATTTGTTTTTATTTCTCATTATCCTACTCTGATTTGATTGGTAAGAAATTAGTTTCCCCCAGTCAAGTCCATTTTGCCTGTGACGGTAATTGGTCAGTGATCTCTCCCTGCCCTCATCTCGACCCACGAGCCTGTCGTTGTATTTTCTCTCCCCTGTCCAGCTGAGGAGGGGAGTGATGGAGCGGCTTTGGTGGGCACCTGGCGTCCAGCCAGGGTCAACCTACCACAGAAAGACAGTCATTGCTCTAAAAATTTAGAATTTACAAAGCTCATCAACAACATTTTTCGGTTTAAATAATGAAGCTACAAAACATGAAATGCACTTATATTGACTGGTCAAGATCAAATTATTTTATCCTCAGAAGTTTATTTTGATATGTGTAATACAATTAACGTATTGATGAAAAAATACATTTCTTTAACACCAAGAAAATTGTGTTAATCAACTGAAGTTAAAGAAGTTAACTGAATTATTAACTTTGCCTAAGACTTATGTCTTTGTACCAGTAGGAATGGGCATAGCTATTAAAAATTCATTTGCATTAGCCTGATTGTCACTCCTATGCAAAAACGATGCCATCGCTGGAATCTGAGCAAAGTAGTTTTTTGCCCGGATATGCTTATATTTTACTCTGTGAATAAATGCCGCTTCATAAGCCTGAAAGGAAAAAAAATCCAAATCCCATTAAATGCAGTTACAATGTCTAGCAATCTACATGTTGCTTCATATTTTAGACAGCATAAATAGTGACCCTTCAATAAACTAAGCCAGATAATTTATTCATATATGATACATATTGAAATATTTTGTAGTTCTATGCTGCTACCTTATGGCCCAATAGTGAAAATGACTAACCACACCTTGTGAAATATTAGTCACCTTTTAAAAACAGAAAAACTTCTGGTGTTTTTTTATCTGCTTAAGATAAAACATTTTTTTCTTTTCAGGTAAGAACATTTGTTCATACCTTTGAAAACTAAAAAAGGCAACGTTTAAGCATATCAACATTTGCCAGGTGATGACTATGGGAAATTTCCTTGATAAGAATTGGAGTCATTACTTCCAAATAATCATGCCAGCAAGTATTTTGCAGCATTTCAGTCAGCCTTTGCATTCAGTGGTGACATTTTCCTAAATTTCTAGTGACTAGTAGTAGTTCAGATGATGTAATAAATAACCAGAATATTTAGCTGAAAAAACCCTTTGCTATCACTATAGTCATCGTTATGAATAATTGCTATTAAAGAAAGTGCCTGAGAGGCCTTTTTCTGTTCAGTGAATGAGAAACAATGATTCAACTTACAACATTCTAACTTTACCTCATTTTCCTTATTTCACACTCATTTTTTTTAAATAAAGCTTTGGCCATTACCAGCGAACAACGGTGACTCCTCACTATAGCTGGCCCACTTCTGTTTTTGTAGCAAGAGCTGAGTGAAAATACCTTACTGTTTTTACATAGGCTTGCATACCCTACCTGTTGCTCTTCTGACCTAATTCCCACTTACACTGAAGCTCTGGACCTAATCAAGTTAACAGCATCTCTTTGACTATGACATCCAGACTTATGAAGTTAAACCACGTAAGTGCATAATCAGAATCTTTGCCTGCCATAATGCTAGTAAGATAAATTTATGGAAGCAGAGAAGCATCGCTAGATTCAGACAGCCTGAACAGCCTTGTTGACTGAAAGTGAGACAGAGGAGTCAATAAAGGAATTTCCAGCTTGAAATTGATTTTACCTTTTAAAGCTAATGCTCACATAAACACGTAAGTGTCTGCTTGAAGACACAAGTTGGGCACACACACAAAAAATATCATGGAGGGCAGAATTCCTTTTACTTTTAGAATACCCTGACTAATATATTTCGTCCCCATAGCAAACCTTTCAGTAAGAGAGCAATTCATTTGCTCTGCCAGTTTAGTTATCACATACTCTCAAGAATTCCAACAAGAAGGGCCATGAGTAACAGCTGAAGTTGCATTTGTGATGCACACATACTGTGTTAGAAATCAGATTAAGAACACCCTGAACAAAAGGACACTATACAACAATGACCTCGATCACTCCTTACATAAATCAGTAACCTAGAGGTGAAAGGCTTAATAATCCATTACTAACTGCAAGGCAAACACAACTCACAGGATTTTCTCATGCCCCAGAAAACTAAATACTGTACCATATGACTTCCAGTGGAGTGAGACATTTACCAGACTACCATGTTTAGATATGGAATTTGGAGGGAGTGGTGTGAAAATACACAGTTTCAATGACTTTTTAAACAAATTCTTAAGTTTTTTCAACTCAGAACAGCAATTATGTTTTTATTGCTTAATTACAAACTATAAGATTACATTGTCGGGGGTATTTAAATGCCATCTATCTAAGAAAGTAAATGGAGACAAATTTTATTATGACAAATGGTTAAGTTCTAGAAAAAGAGCCATTCTGTTATTTGGTGAGAAATTTATAAGGCCAGAAACCAATGAGGCCAGAGCATGTGCAAGAGCACAGACACACAGTTGTCACAGTATTTATGGTTAATCCTTCCTATGTTTTTCATCCAGGCCAGCTCCTGTCTGATCTTAGCTGAGGGAAGAGCATGGGCATGGCACTGTTCTCGGTATGGATGAGGCCACTTAGCTTCTTGCATTTCGGGAGGGAGAATCAGGGCAAGACACAGTTCAGGTACATGGATGTGAGCTGTACTATGTCAGCTGTCCCCTGGACTAGTGCCTGGTTTATTTAATAGTACAGATCCAATCATTTAAATAGTCTCAGTGGATCAATTTAAACATGGATGAGTGTAAGGACTAAATCTGGCCAAATATCATTAGTCATAGGACTCTTTTAAAACATAATATAAATATTGCAAAAAATTAAGCCCATCTAGTTTTACCTCCTGAAGGTTACACAGCCTAAGATGTGCATCTGCCTCATCTTTAGTGAGGAGAATAGTGTTCCATGGAGACCACTCATGCTGTTTATCCCATCTGACCATAACCAAATCATAGAGGTCACTGCAGGCACTGAGAACTGACTGGCAGCCCCATATGTTCTCAATCATGTACTGGAGATCTTGATGCTGAAACAGAAGACAGGGTTAAGAAGGAAGAAGTACGTTTCATTCTACAACAAAAGCATTGTAACTGTCAAAGAATCCAAATAAAGCTTTGAGTAAAATTTTTTTTCTATGCATATGTCATAAAAACACTTGGTTAAAGAAAGTCTAGACATACACATCTTCCTTTAGCATGGTGTGGCAATTAACTGCATTTTTCTTGTATCGTTTCTAAAATACTACACTCTTGAGTGTTTCTGCCAATGGCAATTCTTTTCTTCCATTGACATCCTGATTGCTTAACTGCTCTTAGACAAAGCTTCTTAGATCTCATGCTTTTTCTCATGTAGCATGCTTAAGCCTGTTCAGATCTTTTTAGTTAATATCCATAATCCACCTCTGTCATTATTGAGACGACTTCAAATGAATGTTATTCAATAAATGAGTTATTACACAACTAAAATACTTAAAGATTACACGTAATCAGAATAATCTGGCCTGAAAAATGTGTGGAAATTAGGACAAGAAAACCTCCCACCTGTAACAGGCCCCAAAACACTGCCTGTTTTGCTTTCTTCCCCTCACTCTGCAGTTGACATATGAAGAGTTTATTGTGCTCATGATACTATTGTTCATTTCACCAAATGAGATTATAAAATCAGGTAGCTATGCTACAATATTAACAGAAAACAATAGAGTGTCTGTTTGTAAAGGTTCTCTAGTACAGAAAGGCCTTTAAATGTACTTTTAACCTATGTCTAAGGTCAATTTACGTCAGTCTTAATTTGTTTACTTTATTACTAGCCATCTGAAATCACTACTAAATCTTGATAAAAACAGCCTCTTGAATGAAAAAAAAAATTGGGACGGCAGTTACCACTGAACTTTGGCATGTTTTTCTGTCACCCGCCATTAATTCTTCTCTGTATTAGTCATGGAAAATTTTTATAAGATTTTTATCGACAGGAGTCTGTAAACAACAGACTTTTAAATAGGTTTTCCTACAAACTAGCCATTTGAGGAAGACTTATTCCTCTAAAAAGAAATATTAATTTAATTAAATAATGGTGCTTACAGGTTACTTATTAAATTCTTGAAAAAGAATGAATGAAACTATACCAACACAGTGCTTTAGTGAAAGCACTCATGTATTCTCATCCATCTTGCTTCCAAAATCCAGGAGCCCATGTAAATGTAAGATTTTCTGGGCTTAGAACCTCCACTGGTAACAAATCTGTGCCTACGGATTCCAGGAACACAGGACTGCTCCTACATCTGGTCCTACAGGGCCTCCTTTATTAGGTTTCACTAATTGGCTTCTGTTTTCAGTATTTCCTCCTTTTCACAAAATTTCAAATAACTTCTGCATCTTCTTCTTAGAAGACAGAAATTTGCAAGCAGGCATATTAGCAAGTACTACTATTTGCGTGCTAAGGTACACATCTCAAAAGTTATCAGATCTTGCAAAAATCTATACTGAAGCATATAAGGGTCCATGTAAAACAGATCCATAATTTGACTCTTCCTTTTTCCTGGATTACAATTTTTTTCTCAGATTATGGGGAAGAATTTGATTTAAGAGACTACTTCTGCACTTTCTAAAGGTAGGCATGCATTTTGCTGTGAAATTTTACAGTTAATTAATTTCAAATGATACTTTCCTCCCATGCCCCTAATAATTTGTTCTGTCCTCACAAGAAACAGAAATGGTCTTCAGCACTGTCATCTGACAGGTTGGGAGCAAGTATCACTGAAGGCCCAGAAGCTGAGATTGGGAAAACAGGGTAGGCAGCAAACCGATAAAGGACTTTAGTGTATTTTTAACTTCAAATGAATACAACATTCCCATTAGGATGATACTCATTATGAAAAATCAAAACCATAGTATGCACCATTGATTCTAAGGAGCATGGTATAGTTAAACCTTCTGAAAGAATAAAAGGCAGCCTCAGGACTTGACACATTTGCTGAACTAGTTCATTTTGATACCAAAAAGATCTTTAGCTGCAGTAAGTGGAATTTAGTGGAGCTACTGTAACTCTCACCAACTGCTTTTTGCCTTTTAAACCTTAGCAGCACTCATACAGGTGGTCAACCCAAACACAGTTAGAATCAGTACTCAAGAGATGTGAAGAAAAACCTTTTATACTCTCACAAAAGTCTTGCATCTATCCACACACAATACAGTCAGAGCCAGTAACGGTACTGCACTGGGCAATGAATGAAGCTGTCCCAGCTGCTGCAAAAGAATTCTAGTCATGCTCAAGTCATTTCTGGATGCCTTAGAGCTGTTTTCTGGATAGAAGAGGAGTAGGGGACAGATGGTTGTTGGGAAGGGAAGAAAAGAAAAGCAAGTAGCACAGAAAAAAATTAATAATTTAAGGAAGTGTTAGGAAAAAAAAGCCAAGGAAATTAGTGATATAAGATAAAAACCTCTGTTGTTCAGATATTTACAACTCTAAAGAGAAGAACTTGAAGTTAACTTGCATGAAAATGACACAGTATCTAGAGACGTTGCAGTGGTACAACCACAAACGGAACTGCAAGTGGGGACTTTTGGTGTCAGCAGTTAAGAAGCAGTCACGTTTCAGTGCATCAATGGCCCCCAGCCATCACAAGTGATGTGATGTGATGTGAGAGAGGTCCAAAAGATTTTGGAGGATGTTTACATATTAAGACAAACTAAGTTAGACACAGACAAACAACTTTTCAGCTTAAGTGAAAACCAGTATGGATGAACATCATCTATAAAATCCAGGTTCTTGGACAATATTTCTTAACACAGGCATGATAAAGAACCCATATCTTCCTTTTGGCAGCTGCTAAACCACACAGCATGGCTTGTTTTGGAATATTGATGACTGGCTTTTGTTTGCTTGGCTGTTGTTTCAGACATACTGAAAATACAGTTCAAAAACTGTTCTATGAATGTTGATGTTGTGGAGGTTTTTAATTACTAAATTTCAGAAAGTTCAAATAAATCTTGGCTGTTCAATATTTTCAATAAAAGACACTTTGCAATTACCTCAGATTTAAAAGTTTCCCAGTGGATACTGGATGTCAAATTCTTTTATTGACAAAATAAGTAATAACAACTAAAAGAGAGAATTTGCTGAAGAAAGAGGCAAGAAGTTCTTTGAACTGAGTTGCTCCAGTAATGATTATTAAGAAACATTAGCTACTTAGTAATACTGCAAAAGATTAGAGATGATTACAGATGATGGTAAAAAATTAGAAAATTAAAATATTTAGTGAATTCCCCTCCTAATAAATCCAAAACAGTAAAACTTTCAACTACACAGATATTCTGCTGACATAGAACAGGAATGTCAAAACCTCAGCTTCTTTTTTTCCTTCTGAGAACACGAAACAATTTAGTTGTGTTACTAAAGCAGTACAAATAATGGGTCTTCAAATGTTTTACTAGCATTATGTCTTAAACAGTATTATAGTCACAAAAACATTATTGTTGCTTTACAGACGATGCCAGTATCTTTAAGCAACAGGATGGCCATAGCAGAACCGGAAGAGTTTGGATCATCTGATTCTTTGACCTGTCAGCTAGACTTCTACCTTCTTTTAATGTATAGCTTGTAACCACTTTTGAAAGTGCAGGTATACTTCAAAAGCTTAAGTGCTTCTTCTCTGTGGTATGGAACATCCCATATCACAGGAAGTTTTTGTAGCTTTTAGCCTATTTCTCCACCTGTCAACATACACAAAATAAAGGAAAAATTATAGTCAAAGCCACTGGTTTCCGTTATTAGCAATGCTCTTTCAGTCAGTACCTGAACTAAGAAAACAATTTTAGCATCATCTTCATAATCAGCTTCAGACTTCCTGAGATTTTCTAGAATAAGTTTGTACTTCAAAAATGCTTCTCGTCGCTGAGCCTCATTATCAAGTTTGCAACACAAGTGACATCTGCCAATGGTGCGGGAATTAGCAGGAACAGGAAACTCAGTAGATGGTAAGTAATTTTCACAACTATGACAGAAGTTAACATTTTTATAAAGCTTTAAGGGATCTCGTGGAACCTAAAAGATTAAAAAAAAAGTTAATTTACCACAATGTATCTCTGTATTATTGTGTGCCACCCTAACTCTATTGGAATATGTTTTACACATATTCATGCAAGTATTCTAATACGTAAAAGCCAGTAATATTTATTTTAAAATACCCAGTAGGGTTTTTTTTTTGTTTGTGGTTTTTTTGGGGTTTTTTTTGGTTTTGTTTTTTTTTTAATAGAAAACCAAAAGCCATATGATCTTCTTACTGTACTTGTTAAAATCAGTTATACAAATCAGTCAATTTTTAAGCTATATGAAGATGCTAGACATTATGCTCCAGTGGTCTTGCTGGCGCTTTTATGTATACAGATTGTCAGCCGCTCTGGAAAGATGACAACACAGAGAAAAGAGAAACTAATTCTTCTGTATTTAATTTTTCATATAGAATCTGCCCTTTATGTCAAAGATAAAACCCTGAGATTATGGCCATATTAATATTTTGGCATAAGAATATAAAATCATCAGAGCCACACATCCAAAAACAGTATAGGGGAAGATAATAAACTAAACTTGCTAATGACCTCCTCATCCTCATATTGCTTCATGGGTTCTGGAAAGAATTTAATGTAGTCTGTGCAGAGGGCCCAAGTCTGTAATTGGGTAGTTTGAGTAGTCTGATAGTCCAGCTACCTACTGTGGTCATCTGCTTTTTTTTCTGAAAGTACCCTGAGGATTTGGTTGCCTTGACTGTCTGTTGATGAACTGCCATCTTTTTTATGGTCTACAGAAGGTTACAAGGTTCAAATACAAATATAGGTCAAATTCAGCCTTCAACTCAAAGTACTGTTAACCAAAAGCTACAGAAGCCAAAGATCTCCCACCTCCAGTCTCTGTTATGACCCATCCAGGTAATCCTGTTCATACACCTACTGTAAAATAACTGCTGGTTGGTTCTAAATCCCACTAACGTTCACTGACAGATTCTCTACTCCTGAGATCCCACCAACCACTGTAAAAGGAATCCTCTTCTGATAGATGCAGAATACATGTTGCTGCCTAAAGCAGCAACATATGATAGTGAATCCTATTTTTAACTACAATCTGTAGTCAGAAAACAATCACACAACTTGAGAGGTGTCTACCACTTCATAGCTATATCTGCTTCTCATGAAGTAGCAACCAGCTGTACAACAGAAGCTTGTAACAGCTCTTGCTTAGGTGCAAGCTCATTAGACATCGCTTTGACAATGGCGATATTCTTCCTTTCTGGACACATGGGTTGCTGCCTCTTGTACAGAGGAGAAAAGATAATTGCTCTTTTTATTGGTTCCCCATTTGCTATTACAATTTACTGTTTCCATCCCATAAGATCTACCATTTACAATTCTCAGATTTTTTTCTTTCATATACAGTGTTCCAGCACTCTCTCAGTGCTACCGGCCATTTGTCAGCTTTTATACCCATGCCTATGCCCCATGCTTCATATATGACTATATAAGTTTAATTGTGTGAAGAGTGTGTACTTGCTACATTTTACCTCTTGAGGAACTCCTCCAGCAATTCTACAGCAAAATCTAAAAAGCTTTCATTGTTTTTCACTCCCATTCTCCACCATCCTTAGTTTGATGGCCACTATGTCAGACTGCAAAATAAAAATAATACCTTAAGTATCCTAGCAACTCCAGGGTTAAACTTTGGAATTTTAATATACTGAAGAAATAATGTACAAATTCTTTTCCTCAGTCCTTCTAAGTTGCATTCTTTCACCTCTCTTGACATAAGATCAAATTCCCTGTCAATTAATTCCACTATTTCCCATGTTAATTTACATTCATGTTCCTGAAAGAAAACACAGAGAAGCAAACTCCACATCAATAAGGAAGCAAACAAACAAACAAATTCTAACACAGATATGAAAGCAAACTATAGATTCTTTGCCAATCATCATTCATACTGCTGCATGTTCACAGAAGAACATGTTCATATAAGAACCCTTAGTGTCTTAGGAAAATGGCCTCCAAGAAAATTAATATAAAGAACTAAAAAAACTGAGAATGCTTACAGATCCTGCTTTAAGAGGCCTGCATATACACCAAAGCTGTGAGGAACTGTAAACCTGGAGGCATTAAAAAAATGCTAAGCAGAGGCACAGAACACATGCAAAGCTTTCAGTCTCCAAAAGCCCCAAGAAATATCTCCCTAAGAAGCTTCCTTTGGCTATGTGACAGGAGGTGTAATGTATGTATGCAGTAGATGGTTTAAAACAAACAAACAAAAACATCGCAAAAACAAACAAACAAACAAAAAAAACACCACACAAAAGCCATGGGGGGACTTCATGAGTACATTTGGAAATTAGTCATTTCAATATTTCAAATGCTTAGCAGGAGATTCTCCAGAGAGAGATAAGAGGTGAGTAAGTTCAATGCTTTCTCACCTAAAATAGAGCGCTAATTTACAGAAAACCTAGAATTTGTTCACTACAGCAATATTGACTTGTATTAAGATGGGCAGGAGTTCATAAACCAGCAATGCTCCCAATGCTATATTGGCTTTAGATCAAATTCTTGTACTACCAAAGGAAACCGCAAGATCTTCGTTTGTTTTAGTAAGACCAGGAAGCAGCACTTTATTCTAGTTTGACGTCAACAGTATCATCCTGAAAGTACCTTGAAACCCATATTATTCTTTTTGTACATGAGTAAATAAATGAATAGATAAACTAATATGGAAGACTAAAAGAAATGCAGCCAGCTTCTAAATCACTGGCAACACTGGCAGCAGCAGTGGAGGGGTGTGGGCTTGGGAGGTGGGAGGAAATCAATATTTGCCAGTTTTGGTAACCCAAACCAACAGAGAGATAAGGCTTTAAACAGACATTTCAAAGAACTGAGAAAAAAAGTAGTAATAGCCACTTAAATCTCTGCCATGGTTTTCATCAAGTTGATATAAATATTAAGCTAAACTTTGTACTAAAATTGTATTATGTATTAATATACAAAGAAGTCTAAAACCATGGGGTTAAAATTCTAACACAGCTTGAAGAAAAATGTGCACATCACAAAGTGAAATATGAATTTAGAGTGTATCTGGAATGTAAATTCCACTCGCGTGCCAGGTGGTAAAGTAGGCTTTCTCTTGCTGCCAGCTGATCATCCTGGCACCTGTTTGCCAGAAGAAGCATTGCTTATGTGTCAACATAATTAAGTCACTGTATCTTCGGGAAGTACAGCTTCAAGCTAAACATAAATAGAAAAATAAAACATACCTTCACTGTACGTCTGAGTGTTAACAGCACATCTATTCTCTCATCTTTTGGGATGTCATTCATGCTAATGCTGCAGTAGATTTCAAATAGTTCTCTGGCACGGAGTGTGTGCTGTGTATCCATTTCAGTGATTTTTCCATCATATGCTTTCCATCTCTTAGGTTGTGCACACTTCAGAAACAATTTGTATAACTCTTAGCTATTATAATCTGATCACCAGCTGAATAAGTGCATTTTGTTACATCAAGTTTCACCAGAGCAAACAGGGACTTAACATTGATGCTTGACTAACATGAAAGGCTAATTCTATTGTCGATATTTATACAGTACCTTTTCCACCAAGTATTTCCAGCAAGTATTCAATTGCACACTTTGTTTAAAGTTGCAGGTCATGAAAATTTTGGCTTACAGCATATTAAAAGTAAATAATATTCTCCTACAGGGATATGCTCTACTTCTTTAAAATTAATTTACTGACAGCAGTGTTAGAATACATTTATTCTGTATTTCATCTTACAGTCATGAATTCCTCTAAACTATCAGTAAAAATCAATGGGACAGTTTACTGTGTAAAGATTGCAAATTTAAGGCCTCAGAGTCTATTGCAGTACAAAATATCTCCACGGAACTGTTCTATTTAGGCTAGCTATACAGACAGATGGAAGGCACAGACTTTGTTAAACCTAAGGCAGACTATGAGTTTACAGCTTATTGGACACTTCACCTAGCTCCTTGTTTGCTAACTTAACCACATACCATATGCCTACTACTTCAATTGTCTCCTTCCACATCTTTAACTTCTATAGACAGTGAGAAGTTACATGGCGTCAGGTGCCCCACTTGGTTTGAAAAGTCCAACTGTTCTCCTGTTTCAAGAGGACTGGTTTTGGTTGCAAACCACACTGTTGCATAGGGAGGGAGGTATCTAAATCCAGTAGAAAGACAGTATTCAAAACCCTCTCCCCATCACTACCTAACTCCACTCCCTTTCCTTAATTGGGACAGCTATTTGAAACCTCATTCTGTGTATTAGTTATTCTCCTTCACTGTATTTGGAACTTGAGTGTTCACAAACACTTGTGAATTCCACTTTGCAGTCTCAGTGCGAGTTAACTAGAGCAACACTTCATGCAGCATTCACATGCCTCGTAGTTTTCTGGATATGACCCCAGCATTGACGTAATCATTATTTTGACCAAATATAGAGGCTTGCTATAGTGATAAGTCATAAAAGCACCAAGAATATTACATAGTTAGAACAGATTAGTCACCACTACAATCAAAATAGAGCTTTCCTCACTTTCAAATAAATAAATTATAAAGTCAGGTAAGCAACAGAAAGATAAAATAGTTGAAAAAAAGGGTTTAACACTGAATAACTGACATTTAATTACATTACCAGTTGGGGTAGAACTCTAATTAAAGGAGGTACTGTTAATGAGAGGTCACAATTCAGAGCCGATTAAGAAATGCAATAGCAAAAACAGACATTAGTAAAAAATAAAACTCTTAATTCCTTAATGAAATCTTTGAACTTCTGCAAAACTAGAAAGAAGCAATTTTCTCTCTGTCATATTCTGCAAAACTAGAAAGAAGCAATTTTCTCTCTGTCATAAAAAGGAAGCATTCTACTGTAACTTCATGACTTTGTTTCACTATCTTTGTACAGTACTAGAAATTCTAAAAAAAAAAAAAAAAAACCAAACCCAAACCCCAAGCAAACAACAAAAAAACCCCCCACCAACTTAGAAGCTATATCATGCTGTAACTCCTTTGTATGGTAGACTGGCAAAAATCACCATTTTCCACAGTACCTTCATTTGATCCTCTTCAATGAAATCACTTATAAGACAGAAAGGTCACCTGCTTATGCTAGGGAGAGCCGGTGGGCAGAGTTCACCCTAGGAAATGGTTAATAAAACTAGGTTCTTCTGATAAACTTGCAACAACCCATATATGAGCTAGCAGGCTTGGTATTCTACTGTGCAAATGACCCTTAACACAGACCAACTATATCATGATAACATCTAAATTATTCAAAGCAAGATATTTGCTATCATATTTGTGACTTCTGTAATTTTTCTTACTACCTCATCACAACTGGATATTATATAAAATAAAAAAATAAAAAGAAAGAAATTATGCAGCTTTTTACTGAAAAAAAAAATACAGAGGTCTCATCAATATGAAGATTTTCAGTATTTCAGAATCACAAGCTCTCTGATTTCAGGACTATTTTCATGTATTCAAGGTTGGTGCAAGAAAACTAAAACATCGAGTTTTTTTGCCAGCTTTTTCTTGCCTTTTAGTCTGCTGGCAGTGCAGACTGCCAGCAGTGGAATTTACAATAATCCTGTTATCTCTATTACTTCAGAGAGGAAGACGACTATAACTGCACTCTGCTGCCAATGCATGAAAGCAGAAAAAAGTACCTGAGGAGAGAAACACACCACCACAGACACAGAGAGAAAAAGGTAAGAACAGTAAAAAAAATCCATAGGATGGATGCAGAAATAGCACAAAGCATGAAAGGTATAAACTGAGCGACAGTTAATAATTACACAAATTCCTTTAAGAAAATATGATTGCTGTATAAAAGCTTAGTCAAGTACTTCCTCTTCAAAATACAAATGCTGAAGAAGAATGAGCTCAGCATAGAAAAGAACCCCCTAGAATGTAGCGCACACACAACCAGTAGCACCCATTGTAAAAGCACACGTGCATGAGGACTGTACATGCTTAAAGCAGCAAAGAAGGGAACGAAGGTTTCCATGGAGAAGCAAGTTTCTATCACATTGGCTATTGCAGCAAAGTGAAATGCTTGCAGTCTTCAAATGTGAAGGGTGTTATTTCAACTTTAACTGGCAAGTGTCCAGATCAAGATTATCAGCTCAAAGTTCAAGAAATAACCGATTAATCTATAATCTAGCACTGCAACAATAAATTTCATACTGCAGTTTAAAGTGTTTAAATTGCACTGTTACAGACATATCAAATCATCCATTTAATTTTGAGACTTCCGCAATTATTTTTTATTTATTTTATTTTTTAAGAAATACAGAAAGTGTTACTTTCTTTTCCTCTGAGTTAGGCTGCTATCTATGTCAACAGTTCAGAACACCACTCAAAACCCTAGAGCTGACATGATAAAAAAAACTTGAAAAGTTGCAGTAATTCAGAAGCTCACTAGATTTTCAAATTAAAAAGAAACCAGTCTCTTTAATGAAAAAGATAACTTATATATTTAAAATATGAATAAATAAATTAGTAGTAAATGCTTCAGAAACATGCCCACTGTTTGGAAAGAGAGAGCATCTCTTGTGTCTCATGCGTCTCCTGAATCTGCAAACAACAATTGTCATTAAGAATACTGGTACTGAAGAACATTTTGCTTCTGATTCCCAGATGTAAGAAAACTGTACAACTTGTGAGAACATACACTGGAAGTAATCTATATAGGGTAGGACATTGGAAAGCAGTCCTTAAAGGAAAAATAAAGATAGAGACTTTGTTACGAGAGAAATATATTTGCTTTGACTGTTCCAGGCTTCTTTTTCTGAGAAGACAACAGAACAGATTGTAAATAGTAGAAGCAAACATTTAACACAGAAATGATTCAAGGTTTTGATATCATTCCTAAATATTTAGTTCTCTGGTTTTTTGCACTCTTGAAAGCAGTAACAGAGAATACAGTCACATCACAGCAATAAATTTGGTAACAGTTCCGCCGTTTCAGATAAGTGATTTGTTCATAATGAAGAAAGATGAGAGGTTTTAGCAAATCACTTTTTACAGTCCAGGTCCCGCACATCAGTAATAAAAAGAATGAAAAAAAGTCTCTTTTGGACAAAACTGCCATTTTTACTTTTGAGCACTACATAGTCAAAATTTAAAAGAAAAAATATTCAGTAAAAAAAATTCTTGTTGCAGTATGTGACTTAATTATGAAAAGAAATTCTATGAAAACAGCCACCAAATAAACTATTTCTTTTTTCTGAGGGGAAGGATTGCTGGCACATCTACCTAAAAAGGACTTTTTTTTTTGTATTTTAAACTAAGGTGCCATTGAACCTAATGCCATTCTGAATCATTTTTGTGTATGAATGAATTCTCATCTTTGTTTTATAGATGAAAGCCTGAAGAACACTTGTGCTAAATTTCATCCCCAAGATTATACAAGAATAAAATCTCAAGTTAAAGTTCTAACTCAACTGAAACTAGTGAATTAATAACTGAGTTTAATATGATATACGATTCAGTTAAAGCTCTTCTGGGTTTCTATCCTGCACATGAAAACAGAATAAATGCTTTCTTTAAAGACAGACATATGAAGACCAGAGATCTGTGCTTAATAGTGAAATAAATGACAAATCTAGTTCCCGAAAGACAACATTTCTGAGGGAAGAAGAAAAAAAAAAAAAAGAAAGAATCAATCCATTCTGCAGGGTTAAAGTTTAATTTTACAAATACTTGCCTAAAAAATTGCATTTAAGTTTAAACGCAGTAGCAAACTTTTCACTAGAGAACAGTGAACAGAACATACCAGAGGGAAAACCTTAGACATTAGTTTTGATTAGTGAAACTGAGTATTTTGGAAAGAGAAGCTAATAGGCAGATTTTTGAAGTTTCAAAAACAGATTAGGAAAGAGCATAGTTTCATGCATGAATTCTTACATCACTGTAATGCACACAATACAAAATACAGAATGGTATGCAATATCCTGATACTTTATAACCTCAAATTAACCATTCTGAATTGTTAGAATTTGAAGCTTTAATGCTGTTAACCGTGCCATCAGAATAATGTTCTTTATGCAGAATAGTTACATGATATAAAATTCATCCACTCAGTGCTATTTTTTTATTATATACACATAGCTGTGATTTACCGTAGACACAGGTAGTTAACAGTCTTAGTGATGCACTGTTAGTCCTTCAATCAGTCACAGAGCTAAGAAATTCTCAGCTTGGAAAAAGAAATTTACTTAATTGTATTGACATGAACAACTAGATAATTTGGATATTTAGAACATTAGCATTCATAATTCACAGTTAAAGCTAGAAAAGTTACTTTTGGCAGGTATTTGCAGATACATTTTCTATTCCTGTACTTGGTTATTCTTTATGTTCAGCCTAAAATTACATCACTGACCTTATCCAGAAAGTGCAGTATTGCTTTTTGTTGATTGTCCTCATCTGCATTTAGCTTGTGTCTCCCAATGGAAGCAATCAGCTGTGCCTCTTGTTCCACAAGTCCACAAAATGCTGCCTTTCTTTCAGCTCCAGTAAGAGTTCTATTAATCCGTTCAGTCTCCTCTTGCTTCCATACTACAGATGATACAAATATTTTGGGTATTTTTTACAAGATGTTTTCCAGTGAAACTTCTACTTTTGTATTTAAGAAATAATATAATTAATTTTCAATATTAATTAAAAGCCAGTTTCTGTGTTAGGGAATTGATTGTTATACATATTTTCACTACACATAAAATGGCCCAGAAATGAATGTAAATTATACACATGTTCTCACAGGACATCTGTATGTACACCAATTCCAAACTGCCAATTTGTACTTCAAACTCGAAGACGCGTTAGGAGAAAAAGGAGCTCTATGCGAGAAAAAGAATTTAGCTCCTGTGGAAACGTGTGATGAAATAATTTCTGCAAGATTTTGCATCTAAAATAACTCTTTGAGACTCAAACAGCTCCAAAAGGTATAAGCAACAGGAACTTTTTAAACAATTGCTCACCAAAGTCACAAGAAAAGATACCATGGAGATCTCAACAGATTAAGGACGGCATCTTACTGTGGTACCACTAGTACTCAGTGCTGAGAATATTACTGCTTCTCCTTGATAAATGAGTAAAATCTAAAGAAACTTGAAGCCCTCCAAAACTGAGATAAAACGTGACTGACAGTCACATTTAGCGCTCCAGGTCTTACCCTGAATATTTGAGTGGTATCACCTTTTGCCATCTAAGGCAGATGGATGCCCATTAATAGGCAGCCATTGCTTTACTCTCCCTTTCCTCTTCTACAACAGAACCCTTCAAGTGGAAGTGGCATGCAAACCACAAGATAATAATGACAGCAGCAGCTGAATCAACACATGCTGTATAAGAATCTGGCCTTCTGACTCTTAGAGTCAAGTCACCAAACCACAGGTACCTGCTGCACTTACAAGTTAGACTACTTAGGCCAGAAACATACAGATGTATACATATGTGTCTGTCATGGTTTGTTTTGTAGTACCCTTTTTTGACTATAAGTGCTGATACACAGATTCTATGCCCTTACAGAAATCTTTTAGTAAAATCAAATTGTGTTTACTGAACAGTGTTTTTTCCTTTGCATATGTTGTAACAATTCTTGGCTTTTCTGAAGAGTCTGTTCCATTTCAAATACACCTTCAGTTTTGTAGGGAATTTTACAAGATCCAACACTTCAACATTCCTGAAAAATATCTCAAAGTGTTGTTATTGTTCTAGAACAGTTATACAAAAGCAAAACCCAACGTAAAGAAAACAGTCCAATAAAAGATGCACACTTACTAAAAAAACCTGTAACATCCTGTATCAGGTAAGATTAGAGGCATGAGGAGGGGAAGGAGTAAGGTTTATTTTCTACTTGTGGCTTTCTTATCTACAATACCTTCTGTTTTCCATTTTAAAATATTTCAGTTCATTTCCTTAAGGCTCTCCAAAGTTTGGTATTAATATGACAGCTGCCTGACAAGTTCCGAGTACCCAAAGGTATATTTTTAAATAAAGCCATTTCAGCAAACAAAAGCACTGTATACAATTCATTTACGTGAAGCTTTATATGCCTGAAGGGGGCAGCAACTTCAAAGGTAGAGCTAATAAATACAGTAAGCAATTTCATACTTACAGAAATGAAGAAGCTGCCAGTTATCATCAACACTCACCTCCTGATTCACCATATACATGCAATCAAGCTAAAACATTCCTCTTAGATTATCTGCTCTACAGACAGAGATTTTACTCATTATAATTATTATTCCAGCTTTTATAAAATGAAGTAGTTCATGCTTTTCTAATAAATAACCAATGTCTCTATATGCAGACACACTGAATATACAGATACATCTCATTTGCACCATACAGTCAACAGGCAAGTTTCTGTACCAACAGGAATTGCTTGTACTGGCTGACCCTGTAATAGTATCCCCCTGTTGTGATCAGCAGCGATAACCTTCACAGATCTCTAGAGGACAATAGTCTCATTCTATTACTGTCACAATGATTTAGCTTGTGTAGACTGTTGACACTATAAGAATGTAAAAGTAGTTTCAGATGCAGGTAGAAAAAAACACTTCCTAGAACCACTAAGCTCTATTAAAATAAACACCATGACCACAAGTCTCCATGTAGAGGAGCAACTAGTCAACACCGGTAAACAAAAACAAACCAAAAGATTGATACCAGACTACTGTTTTTAACAAAATCCTAAAAAGACATTTCAAATACTGGAGTTTGTTCTGGTCCTCCGGTTTTGAAGTGGCACATGCTTTTTCAGGCTGCCTAGATATTAAATTCCTGAACATGCAAAGCTGAAAGTTTTATTATTTGTGAATCCAATGACATTAAATTAAGCAAAAGAATTTTTGCTTAATTAATTTTAATTAATTGTCTATTAATATAATTTATATATTAATATACTTATAAAATATATAAAATATAAATGGATGTATATTTATATTTACTGTATTGTTTATTATTTATTATATATTTTATATAAAATTTTTATATTCTAAATTTTATATGTGGATTAATATATTAATATATTTATATTTAAAGACACTATCTTTATATTTTATATAAAATAAAATATATTTTATATATTAATGTAAGATTAAAATGTATATTATATATTGATATATTAATCTGAATAAAATATTAATATTTTATAAATAAATTTAAAATCTAAAACCACTGGAAATATCAGCACTCATTCACAACTTCTACTCAGCTTTGTTGTTTCTACTGCAAATAAGACTCATCACACTTCAAAAAAAATAGTGGATGATACATTTGATAGCGCATTAGCTAGGAAGCAGTTTTTTAAAGAAAACATTGCAGGAAATCAGATATCAAATGGTAGCACTTGCCATAAGTGGAGAGTTAAAAAACGATTATTTGAGCACCTTGTCTTTTAAAGGTGTTTCTGACTAGGTAATCAAAAAGGCTTGATTCTTGTTCAGTGAAAAGCTAACTATCTACGAAGAAAAAGTGGGGCAGGGGAAACAACCCCTAACAAACCACAAATCTCATGAAGATACCATTCCCAAAATTCTAAAGTTTAACACTAGTAATAATTTTTACATTTGTCACAGTGGTATTTATAAGTCATTTATACATTCAGACAAAGCGATTTGTTCAATGCCACACGAAGCATGACAGTATTAGAAGATTAGCGTAAAACTTGGGAATTCTTGAATCATCACTTTAAGCTCTATGAATAACACACGCCACCGAATTTACGCTGAGTTTACCATGGAAGAAATGGCTGGGATGGTTTAAGGTAGGTCAGGTGGCTTTGTAATGAAGCAGGTAATCCATTAGGCCAGTTCTTCTATAGGGACAGTAATGTCCAAACTGCCAAAGAGTTACACCATAAGCAAGCACTGTAGCCTTAGAAAACATATGAGTTGATACAAGTCACAATGCAAGCATCTTGCTTAAAAGGAGACATTTTAAAAAGAACTCTTGCAGTTTCATTATAAGCTGGTACAAGTCCACTGCTTTCTCTTGGTTTTGTTTTTCCAAAAGGACATACTCTAGGTTTTTTGTTATGTTTGCAACATTATTCTCCTGTAAGTTATGTCAATTTTCTGCAGTATTCACTGTTTTTCCAGGGAAGTTTAGAGGTGCTTGCCTATATTAGATACCAGCCATGCCAACACAAAAAGTAAGTCTTACAGGATGCTCTGTAGGACTCCTAACAGATTTTTAATATTTTGACAACACAGTTTTGTGAAACATGGAATAAATTAGAAAGAAGAAAAAGCAAGAGAAGATGAGTCGGACAACAGGAATAACCTCAGTCATATATTGTAAAATTCTGGGCAAAAATATAATCCATTATAAAAAATGTCTATATTAAATGACAAATTATGGATCCAAATAGTAATTTCTTCACGTTATTATTTTCAGCATCCTAAATGCTGAATCCTAAATCCTAGATTAAAAAGACTAAAGTAACTCTGATCCAAAAAACAGTTCCTGTTCCTCTAGCTGAACTTAATATTAGAGATGAATGAAAAAAAAAAAAACCAAAACCAAACCCTTCCCAAATAGCATTATTCTACAAGCTGATTACTTCCTAAAAAGGTGTGCTAGTTTTTGTTGGGATAGAGTTAATTTTCTTCATAGTAGCTAGTATGGGGCTATGTTTTGGATTTGTGATGAAAACAATGTTGATAATAAGGGCATGTTTTAGTTATTGCTGAGCAGTGCTTACAGAGAGTCAAGGCATTTTCAGCTTCTAGAAATATATGAAAGTCAAATAATTCTTTAAAAATATAAGAAATTCCACTGTAAGTCAAAAAAATCAAGAAAGTATCTATAGAAATGTCAAAACCAGATGAGTTTGTTTTAAACAAACTGTACTCTTTTGCTGATTTAAGAGTATCCCTTTAAGAAAAAACTTACGTTCTAAACCATGGTACAGTAGCTCAAAGTCTTCTTTTGTTTTCGGGTTCAGTCTTCGTTCATGCTCCCTCCTCAGCTTTTCTTCTTTCTCTTTTTTTCTCCGTAAATCCTCTTGTGCCTCCCATGCCAGCCTTAACCTCTTTTCTTCCCTCAGATTTTGTACTACATTTATAGCATGCCAACGACGGAAATATGTCTGTAATACTATTACCTATTTATGATACAATACCAAAGAATCACAAATTTAAAACAATACAGCATAATATTTTTTTTCTTAACTGTTATTTTTCTAGCTACTTAACCACATTTTCTGAGATTTCTCTTGTACTCAAACTAATTTAAATGTTACAGAAACAGTCATGTACTATTAGTCTAAACACTAGTATGCTTACTTATGTAGGTAACTGCAGGAGTTTAATCAGCAAGTACAGTGGAGAAACTATGTTTAAACAATCAAGGTAAAGTATAAACTGCAATTATAAAATCTATTTTTCTTTTTCAAATCTCTCCTTAAAAAACGCCTTTTGCCATGTATTGTTTTTATTCTTTTCTCTTCAGCTTTGTGGGTAGAGGTCCTTATTTTACTATTCATTTATATAGTGTCTAGATCGGGAATTTAGACACGTATTTGCAAAATTTCTTTTAAATTTCTGAATACAAAAATCAACGTGCACACACAAACACACAAAATCAACTTCACTTTGTTTGTAAACAAATAATGAAAGTGAAATTACCGATGCTGTTGTGACAGAACTTAAAAAAGAAAATTTAAAAATCCACCTTCCAAAGCTTTGGCCAATAAAACTAGGGAAATCTCTCTACTAAGCTAAGGGAGCACAATGCACAAGCCCGAGCTTCTGCCAGCTGAGTTAGCCCTTGCACCACAAGCAGTCTAGCCAGGTCAATACCATGAGCTAAAAAGCACTGTTCAGCATTAAAGGCTATCAAGCACAAAACCACACTAATACAGTTATACTGTCTCTAGAGATATCTTAACCTAACTTTTCTCTTCAGCTAGTATTTCAATATGGAACTACACTGCACCGTGCAAATCCATCAACTTGAACCAACACCAAGCTGATGTCTCTCTACTGTGCATTATAGATTACCTACAGATACATTACAGATTTCAGTAAGTGGCAGTAATGATCAGAGTAAAACATACTGGCAGTCCTGAGGAAACAGCTACCTATTTGGGTTCCGCTTCTACAAGACACTTACTTCCATCAGCTGATGCTGACCAAATAAGACGTTCTTATAGAAAACTTCTACCCAGCAGATTTGAAAGCATCTTGCCAACCATGCCAATAAATTATCCTACTTGGACACATGGGGAGTCAACTGTTTCTCCCTTTAGTTATATTCAGACTGTCTATTTTAAGCAATCAAATTAATAACTAGACCATTTACAGCAGTGCCCCACCTAACATGACACTGGGTGTACTTAAGTGAGGTGTGCAGTCACTGAATACGTGGCTTTCAAAAGGAATATGGAGTGCCTAAATGGCATCCTTTGCACAATGACTATACAGAATCTGTCACGAGAATTGCCCGCATGAGGCAACTCGGCGCACCAAAAAACTCCACAGGCCCATTGCATGTGGGCCTTAAGAAACCACAAGGTCTCAAATGTCATTAAAAGCACTAATATTGTAAATGAGCAGACACATGCTTCTCCCATACCTGAAAGATTACAAAATGTGAAGATTAAGCAGACATTTTGCAGTTCGCTGTTAAATTCACTTTCTGAACATGCATTAAATATTCATATAACCTTTGTAATACTTTGCTTTACAGAGAGAGTTTCAAATAGATGAGAACTTACTGCTTCAAGTCTACGTTTATGGTATTCTTCCGCTGTAAGATACTTCCCAGGACTTACTAGTTTGTCAGTCATGTTTGACACATACAGGCCAATTTTAGTCATCTGTGTTGATGTTGTATTTTTTGTTTGTTGTGGCTTGTTTTTTTCAAAAACCGTCTGGGGAAAAAATGCATGTCAGATAACAAAATATACAGAGATTTTTTTTCCTCATTACAATAAGTGGCAAAATTAGCTACTTGTAACAAAAATCACAAGACTAATGATATTCATCCAGTAAATACTTTCAATTGCACACTTATTTCTGATCTGCTTCCTCACTCCTATTGGAAATAATTGTGTCAACATTGTATTCTGTTTGGCAAAACCAACATCCTAAAAAGACACTACAAAGCCATTACCTGTGTTTCCCTACAAAATAACTGAATTCCTTTGTCAGGTCGTTTTTTGGGTATCGTTTGTGATCCTGCGTTATGAAATTCCACTCCTGTTATCCTGTTCTTAAATCCACCCAGAAATGGTTTATGATAGGTAGGTCTTTCAATTTTTACAACTATGTCTTGGAACGAATCAGAATCTGTTAAAATGGAAGTTCCAGGATAGAAATATTGTTTCTTTTAGTAACAGACTGAGATTAGAGCACAACTATATATATTGATACACGTTTAAAAACAGCAATTACCTGTTTGTACTCTGACAGTTATGACATCAGGCATGTGGTAATCCTGTTGAACTGCTTTCCCAGGAAAATGTTCCTCATCAGGACATAACTTCTCAGACTGGATAGTTTCATCAAAGTTAGCCCTAGTCCTCCTAAGAGCTTCACCATCCTCAATCATGCTTCCTAAAAATAAAAACAAAATTAATTCCTAATATGTTTCTCAAAAAAAATAAATAAAATAACTCAAGTTTACCCTGAGTTTATTTTATCGAAACACTGCCACACAGAACAATCATAGATTTTTGAGCTGGGAAGACACTCTACTTGAAAGCTGAAACAGCACTGAATCACACACTTTTTAAAGAGATATCCAATGTAATACTGTCACCACATAACAAGTCATTCATACTACAATTTTTAAAAAGTTACATTAAGTAAATGTTTTATTTGCAAATGCATAATTTTAAATCAAAGTTAGCCATTTATACAGTGAACTTTTATTGAAAAATCTTACCTAAACCTGCTCCAACTTAGACCTGATTTAAGTATACGATGGCTGAATCATTGTTGTGTTTCACACAATACTTGACGTGGTGGTTATTCAAAGACTACATTCTGAACCAGATCTACTTAACTTGAAGCTCCAGAAATTACTTCTTTTTGATTTAGAGATGTGAGTCTATCTGGCTTTAGTATGGTGCTCTTCCTAGGAAGTGACTGCCAGCTACTCAGAACAAGAGCATCTGAATGCAGCCCTGCCAAGAGGAAGTCAGTCAGCAGCTCCGTACTCCGAAGGGTCACTCCCTGTGCTCACCTGCTGAACAGGATGTGTTACCTTTCGCTCTGAAGAACTAAGAAAGACCTGGGAAGAGGAAGTAACACAGGACACCCAGAACGGAGAGGAACAAGTGCAGGAAATGATGGAGTGTTGAGGGGACTGCAGGAGAAAGGCATGGATAAGAGAAGGGTGACAGGTAAGTTACAGGGGAATCTAAGACACATAAAATAGTAAGGTGACTGCTACGGTCTCGTCTAAACTGTGGGTAGCCCATGTACTCGTGAGAATTATGCACTGCTGTTCTTCAAATGCATGTACAAAACACGTATACATACTCACACACGTTTCTGGAAATGAAGATCACTCTATAAAATGCCATATTAGTCTATAAATTGCTAATGGAACTTGAGAGAAAGAATACATTCCTCATCTTTTCAAGCATGTTTTATATAAGAATTTAAAAAGTCACTTCAAGAACAAAAACCAGCAAACACGATCAGAATGAGGGTGTGGGAGGTGCAGGAAGCCATAATCAAGTTGCAGAAAATCTCTTTATAAAGCCTTAATGTCCAACATTTTAATAACTTCTTTACCTGTTACTGTCCCACTTGCTGCGTTTTCTGATAGTACTGAGTTTTGAGATGTTTGTTCTTCCCTTTCTGAATTTCTTAATTCAAGTAAAGTAGAATAATTCTCATTGGTAACAGGAGATGTGCTCTCAGATGATGCGCTGAATGGGGCACCTGGCTCAAATACATCTTGCTCATTATTTCCAATCTCTTCTTGATTGCCCAGTCCTTCGCTGGGTAATTCCCACTCACAGCCCTCCTCTGACTGTACAGTGCCTGTAGCTACTGAACACAGAGGCTTCTCCGCTGGGTGCCCGTTCTTGGCCTCTCCGGCTGCTCTTCTTTCTGCGGATGCAGATGGCTGCTCTGCACCTGACCTTTGCATTAGAACAACTTCAGAGCAACTACTCGATGTATCTTCCATTTCCTAAAGTATCAGTTGCACGTTTTTAACCGTTCTGCAAGAATAATCATGGTATCTATTTAAAATTGCATACTAGCACACTACTACTACCAAACATACGGGTCACTCGATATCCTGAAAAGCTTTTGCTCTATTCCCAAATAGCCTATTTAGAATAGCACGAGGTCTTGGGTTTCCACCAAAGGCAAAACACTTAACGTCTTCTCACTGGTGTTTAACAAACCGAATACTCCACAGCATTGCCAGCTGGCAGTCAGCATAATTCCTTATATATATCTATATAAATATATATTAAAACATATGTTTTTACCTATACCTATACATACGTAACCCAAGAGTTTCCAGAGCAGTATTACGCAGCGGCAGCACACCGCTCACGCTGGCCGCGCTGCCACTCGGCCGATTCGGGCCGGAAGAGCCCAGATCCCACACTCACGACAAACACCCGACGCCAGCGGCAGGGAGCTGGCGCCAGGGGCCAGGCGAAGCGGCGACCCCCACCGAGGGCCCCTCCCCGCGCCCCCTGGCGCCGCCCGCGGGGGACAGCCGCCCCGGCCCCGCACGCGCCCCTCTCCCCGCGCCGCCTCCCGCCCGGGCGGCTCTGGCTCGGCGGCGCGCGGCGGTGGCTATAGCGACCGGGCCCGCAGGGCGGGGCGGGCGGCAGGAGCGGGCGGGGGCGGCGCACCGCGCCTGCGCGCCGCGGAGCCGCCGGTCGCTGCGGGCTCGCGGTCCCGGGCGCGAGGAGGGCCGGGAAGAGGGCAAGAAGGGAGGCGGCGCGGAAGGACGGGGGCCGAGAGGCCGCCCCGGGTCCCTCTTAGCGCGCGCCGGTTAACGGCAGGGCCGCGGCACCGGGGAGCGTGCCTGCTGCCTCCTCCGCCCGCCTCAGGGCGGTGACCCTGCCGCACCGCCCTCAGCGAGGTGAAGGCGAACTCGGACCAGCTTGTAGAAAAAACCGCCGTTTTTCCTTTCAGTTTATACAGGATAGTAGCAGGCATTGTGCTAATACCCGAACCTGTTGCCTGGATGTTGTGAACAGCTGGTGAGTGGGGATGTGGGCAACCCTCGCCCTACAGACCATCGCTTCCCGGCTGTGCGGCAGCACTTCCCCGCGCAATGTAGTCAGCCCAAGTGTCGTGCTCCCCTGCAAGGTCTGTGGTTCCCCAGACTGCCGAGTGGAAATTAAGACACACGTACCAGAATTAAAACCATACAAAACTGAATTTCCTGGTGTTTTGATGTGTGGTTTCTGAGACAGCTCTTGCAAGCGTTTCAGCGCGCTACAGGAAAACTGAGACTACGCTCGCTTCACACAACCGTTTCAGAGGTGAAATGCACAGTTCTGTGTCACAGCTCTGGGAGAATCCTGAAAAAAGTTGTAGTTCAGCAGGCATTGAAGTTATATCCACACTCAGTATGCCGTGGTCACTGTTACCTTCTTTCACAGGCACTGACAGGCACTTGAACATGGGCCTGCTTCCCATCAAAAGGACAAAAATCTCCCATTACTACTGTCAGTGCTCTTTTTTTCCAAAACCTGGACTGAACTTGAACTCAGGGTAGAACAGGACCAGCAGTAACTCTATAGAAAGATACTCTGTCATTTTGTGTCACTTTGTCACTATTATATAGTCAACTTGATTAAACGTTCCAACTCATTTTCACTTTGCAAGAGGATTTTTCTTTTTTTCTAATGAAATAGCATATATGCTGCAAATAAAAAAAAAATGCAGCTTTCACTCATCTCCCTTTGAACACCATAAGAAATTATGTCGAAGCTGAAAATGGTGTCCTGTTCAGAACACACAAAATCAGTTAAGCATCACAGACAGCACCTCAGCAATAACAAAACCCTCAGTACTGCTGCTACCTGGCAATCCAAAAGCTGTTTTTCCTGGTTTAACAGGCTCTACTAGGTGCCATCTTTGCAGATAGGGCGATTTTTGCTGGCATGACAACTTCAATCAGCCAATCTCAAAAGTGTTTTAAAGATCTAGTTTGTGGACTCGAAGGCTTGCAATGATTTACCTTACCATATTACAACAGATAACGATAAAATCTTTTGCATCATCATGTATTTCCAACATAGTTAATGGAGAAAAATCAAGCAAAACCATTACAGTCAGACTCCAAATTATGCCTTGCTAGCATATTCATCTTAAATTATTTGCAACATAGTACTCCTAATATAGCTTCTCTCTTGCCTGTAAAATATGTGTGTACTGTTTTGTTGCTACAGTATGGATTTAAATATCAGATATAGTGACACAGCTAATAGCAAGGTAAAAATTACTGTTTCTCTTCTTGGCAAAAACATATTTTAAATTAGCCAGGAACAAGGATCACATAATCTACACTACACTGTACAAAAAGGCATACACTGTTACATCTCAAAACTGCAATCCATTTTCTTTCCTCCCTTTGTTCTCAATAACTGCTATTTTGAAGCTGATGCTACAACATAATACTATTTAGTAATCTTACCTAGCACATGATGAATTTACGCTAAGATAATGAAACCAAATTTAACGAATGTTAAAAGAATGAAAATAAATCGTAACACATTCTAAGAATTTGATAAAAAGCTCAGAAAGCTGTATAGTCCTCATTAATGATTCCTAGAGTTGACTTCATAGAACATTTCTCAGACTCAAGTTAATTGTTTCCTAAATTAAAGCATTTGTGAAGGCTGATCCAGTGTTTTGGATAGAAAGATGTAGAAAATGATCCTACTTTGAGTTGTGTGAAAGAAACTTATAGACCAGAAAAATCACTGAGAATAAAAATTAGGAAATGCAGCACTAATAAAAAAAAATCCCCTCAAGGTAGCGAACAGCTTATATTAGAGTCTGTACCAAGGCAATATTTGTGCCTTAGTGAAAGGGACAAGATGTGAGTACGCTTTTCATCAGTGAAACTCAGTTTTAAAAGACCAGCTATCAAGTTTCAGCAGCCATGGGCCAAGAAGAAGAGACTTCCTCTCCCCTGCAACACAACTTAGAAGCTTACAGGAGAGCTATTGCAAGTCACATGGCAAATACGGCTTTAGAAGTGGAGAAAATAACTGAGCAAAAAGAGAGTCCAACTAATGTCATGAAAGAGCAGAAAGAATTCCAATAGTTGCCACCGTTTTCTGGGAGCTTCCACCCCCCAAGTATTGCATGCCAATATCATCCATACTAGATTTCGGGGTTTTTTGTTTACTTTTTATTTTGCTTCCTCTCACATCAGCTCAATACTTACTACCTAAAACCATTCATCTTCATTTCTCATCTGACATCGTTCGCCCTCATTCAAGTTTGTAATCCTTTAATATTTCTCATGTGAAAACTGTGTTTGTTAACCTTAGGAAAGTCCTCTCTTGGAATGCCATCTAGTGGTTTTATCTCAGAAGAGACCGGCTTCTACTTTTTTCAAGGCCGAAAAGCCTTCAAAACCAAGCAACGATGCAAAATATTTTCCACTTTTTCAATTTTCAAAAATGTGAAGATTTCTGTAATTATAGTAATAATAGTTGAAAAAAACAATGCTAAAGAATGCAGTGAAAATAGTTGCTAGAGTCAATACCCTAGGTATGCTTGTTTTCTCTTCTACTGTCCTACTCCCCTAATACCTTGATTGTATGAAATCTTATATAAGATTATGTAATTACTCATTAATAATAATGATGTCACAAGTAAACTTATAGGCCTGATGACTATGAAAAACAGCTACGACAAAGTATGTTATGTAATGTAATGTAGTGCGGTGGCGCTCTGTCATAAACATTTAACAAACTGCATAAACATACAGCTATATTCCTACCTTTAAACTTGCAAGAACTTTACAAGTGGTACTGAAAAAACGTGAGTAAAGGCAGACTCGCACAGTATCCTTAGATCTAGTTTGGATATTTTAATTGGGGCTTACAAGCTTAAATATGTAAACAAAAGTTTTCAGAAGAGGCAGGCAGTGCTTCTACTTGAATGTTTGAAAGAACCTAGCCAGATGTGTCAAGAAAGATCCACTATTTTTTTCATACTACTAAGTAATATTCAAGGTCTGAATCAATAATATACAAATAAATCTGTTAAGTACACGTTCGTATACAAAGCCTTTGTAAGGCCCCAGTACCAAAGACTGCGTCGTGTGTATTTTGCCAAGTACGGTAACCTTTCCGCTAACCAAAAAACCTGTTCCTGCTGTCACCTTAAGGGGCATCTTCCTTCTCCCCCTCACCCCTCCAATCTTGGAATCACCTCCCCCGAGGCAGATTTAGTGTTTATGTGGGCAGCGAAGTCAGCCAGTTCAAGACAGTGATTCAGCTGAAATCTGAAAAACTGGTATTTTTGCTAAGTTTAGTTCTCATTACATCAGACCCCTGATCTCAGTATCTGCATGGTCATAAAGACATGGGCAGTGGCTGGCAAAAATACACAACCAAAAGTGGGAGAGAAGGGCAGGATCATACTTTTCTACAACTTTGATTTTGATTTCAAATGGTCTATAATATCTGGATTTGTTAACATACAAATACAGATTATAAAAATAACTCACAGTGAGGCACAAATACCCAGCTGTTAATAAATTACAAAAGGAAATAAACCAAAGGTTGTACAACAGCTGAAAAGAATTTTCTTAAGAACACTTTTGCAAGAAATTGGAAGCAGTCTTCAGGTTGTTAAATATAAGTGGACATTAAGACAAAGCATGCTTTTATGAAGTTATTATCTTTAATTTAAAGACAACTGTCAGTAACAATAGATTAATAATTAACTTTTTTTTGAACTTTCAAGAGTTTACACCATTTTGAAAATTATATTGGCCATCTCCACTGGTCAGAAGGGGGTTCTTCAACTAGAGGCTCCCATGGTTTCCACTGTATCATTTTTCTTGCCAGGGAAAGCTCACTTTCAGCCTGTTAATAAACACCATACACAAATTCTTAAATTCTAGACAATTGCCGAAGTATTAAATTACCTCTACTTCAGTTCATTATCTCGGTGATGTCACTACCTATCCCAGTCAAGGACTACCACAAATTTCATCTATAAATATCAAAAGGAACTGTGACTTTTCCTATTAAAAAACCATACTGAATCACCTCCAAATATCCCAACAGACAGTCTGTTCACCTAGTCATTCCCAATGACAACTTCATTACATTTTCCAGTGTATTTGGATTATCCCCCAATATTATTCAGTCATCTTCTGCCCTTTCCACTGATTTAGACTGCGTAAGAAGTAAGTAGATGTAGTATATATGTAAGCATAACACAGTAAACATGTAACTGTGTTAGATTCTAATATGGTCATCCCAATCACTATTTGACAATTCATGTTCATTTTTTTTTTCTGTTTGATTGTTGGTTTTGCAGCAAAGGAAGATACGGAAAACTGCCAATGTTCTGAGCAGAAGCTCAGCCAAAGAAACACTGAAAACCACTGCCCCCTTTTGTACCTAACCTTAAATTTCCCTGCTTTACCTGTAAAATTACTTCTTCTATGTGGCCACTATTCAGTTTGTCCTGTAGTTTTTGCACATCAGTCTCCTGTGTATTCAAATATATATAAATAAATGTTTAGTTTTACTGAGAAGCAGAAAGCCCGGATAAAGCAAAAAACCAATACTTTTAACCAGATCACACTCTAGTCTTCCTCAAAACTACCAACAAATTAGCTGGTTTTTGTCATTTTACATTATCAAAGAAATCTCACATGCTTTTCTTATTGGAAAACAAACATCAAACTCTCAATGACAAATACAAAAAACGAGTATTATTTAATGACATCCAAAGAAGCATGAGCAGCTAAGGGCTTTAGTATGTATCTTAAAAGAAAATGTTAATCTTAGCTTTTTATAAAATGATACGCAACCTTCCAACTATCACCTTAAATACACAATACCAGTATCGCATAGTTTAATGTACCAAAAAGTGTTTTAAAATGTCCAAGGCAAGGACTGTGCTAAGATACTACATTGGTAAGAGCACATGCATTTTTTGTGCAAATGTGTGGAAATTACCACTGTTCTACAAATCTTAAAAAAACCTACATTTTCTTCTAATTTTCACAGAAAAAGTCAGTAAGAAATTAACAATTCTTTTTAATATACCATCAAAATATTCCAGTCAATAACAAAAATAAACCTTACGACTTCAACTATTTCTGAACCGATACCTGAAAGTTACATATACTCCTGAAGAAGTAATTTTGAAAATCATTCTTCTCATTCCAAAAATATTGTCATGTGTAACATTTATGAAACAGCACTGTACTTACCGTTTGCACCAAATTAAATCGCTGATTTACAATCTGCTCAGTGTATTTCCTATATGCTGCATCTTTGGGAATGTTTTGCAGGACACCAAGGATTTTTGTGTACAGTATTCGCAGGCGCTGAAATGATCACAAGACATGGTTAAAATATGTAATGAGAATTATTTAACTTCTTGTCCTACTTAACCTACTAGCTAACCATCTCTACACAAAATACAGAGGGTTATGTTATTCAATCCAGAAATGTAGGAATAACAAAGTAATTAAGTCTGAACCACAGAACTCTGTCTGTCTTGGGTAAGACTGGGATTTATCAGGACTGGGAAGTCACCACAGTCAGATTCCTCAAAGAAAAAAAAAAAAGAAAACAAAAAAGGAAAGTTGCCATCTGAAGTACATGATGCAAAACAGAACCAATAAAAGCTGTGTTTCTAATACTAACCATACTTTTAAAAAATGAGGCAAATTCATGTCCAAACCATCAGTTTCTTAAAAATTAGCTGGGAAAAATACAAAGCAGCACATGAGCTACCAAAGCATAACGAGATTTTTTTTTTTTTTTTGGCACTTCTCACCATGCTGGTACAAAGTTCTGAGTGACAGACAGATTTAAATTAAACTAAAACCTGAAACGTTTATTGCTGGATTTAAATGCAGTGATAAATGACACACTGGGGCAAAGAAATTGCAGCTTTTGGGCCATATGTTGGCTGGGTAACTGTATCTAACTGAAAAGAAATAGATATCCTACAGGAACAATGAGAAGTAGAAGCAGAACACTGCAGCCAAAGAAATACAAAGAAGAAGAAACAGGAAATGAAAAGGGGACTGGCACAGAATCTATACTTCAACTAAAGCATTGTTGATTTCTTTACTCTTGGCTTTAAGTCACTGAAAAAACTAAAATTTAGTAAGTTCACCCAGGTGTCTGACAAGGCTGCAGACTGAGCTAGAATAATTTATACAGAACAATGATTTTTGCAATATTTTTTTCTGATAGCATTCCTAACTATTGGTGGCAAAAGCATTTTTGAAATAGAATCGTTGCATAGTGGGAAGTTTCAAAGCAGAGAAATCAAAGAATTACTGAAGTCCTTTCAAAGCTCCTGCCTCCTGAATAAGCAAGATGGGTCAGGCATACTTTCATTACTGAGCCTGAAGAGGTAAAAGGAAAGTACTAAATTGCTACAAAAACGACCTAATGTGGTTCCCAAGGTCCACTGAAGCATTCCAGTCTCAACAGCGCCATCACAGGGCCTTGGTGCGGCTTTGCACCACATGATTAGCCTCTGTCATGTAAGACTAGCCTATCCCCTTCATACAGGTGTAAGTTATTTCGGTCCTTGTTGGAAACACAACATAGCAAGGCAGCAAAAATGTGTATGCCTGTAAAGTAGAAATTACTTGTATGAAGAACCGAACTGAAAGAGTTCTTTGCTTTTGCACTGGAGTTGAGAGAAATCAAACATTGGTTCATAAAAGTAGTTATACAAAGGAGGTTTCTGAAATCAGCACATGCAACAAAAAGTAGATGTGCAAAATAACTCCCACAATATTAATTAAACCTTTAAGAATTTTTTCCTTTATCACTTTGGAGCATTTTTACACTAAACTAGCACAGCTTTAAGATACACAGTGTACCTACGTACGTAAATACATAACAAAAAGCTTTGATCTCACTGACAACGACCATTAAAAACAGAACATGACGTGCGACATACCTCACGAGGGTTTTCAACCACAGCCAACCCCACAAGCCCGGTGGTCTGCAGAGAGCGCATAAACACATTTAACATCCCTAAGCACCTGCTTCCACGCCATCTGATCGTTTCGTTTTGGCTCAACGCACACCCGGCAGGGGCCGTTCCGCGACAGGAGCCCCCGCCGCCCACCACACCCCTGCCATCCCGCACGTTCGCAGTGCTTCGCCCAGCGCACCGGGACGGGAGCGGCTCGCGTTACCGGGCAGCTGCTGGAAGCTCTCCCGGCGGGGGGACCCCCGGCCCTCCCGCCTCCTTCCTCCCCGCACGACGGGCCCGCCCCGTCTCACCCCGCCGCCCGGGCACCCCCTCCCCTCGCCCCAGAGACACTCGGGGGCTGCGCACGGCGGGACCCGGCAGCGCCTCACGCCTCACCTTCCTCAGCGCCCCCGCCATCACGGCGCCGCCACAACGGCCCCGCCGCCGCCGGGCGCACGCGCAGAGCCCGGGAGACGCTGTCGCCGCTTAGAGGACGCGGCGAAGGGCGCCCGACTGCGCATGCGCCGCAACCCCTCGGCTTCCGGCCCCGGCGGCCGGAGAACGACTCAGGCCGGGTGCGGGATCGCTCGGCGCATGCGCTTAGCGGCGGTTGGGCTGGGACTGTCGCCTGGGCAGCTTCGTGATCAGGGCGGGAGGCTGGGCCCGGCTTGGTTGGGCTCGGCTCGGCCCGGCCCGGCCCGGCCCGGCCCGGCGGGGGCTCCCCCCGCGAAGAAAGCCTCCCGCCTGTGCGGTGTGGTGGCCGCCGCGGGGGCAGGCGGCTGGGCCCTTGCTGTGAAGCCGCCCCCGTGGCGCCCGGCCGCCCAGCCTCGGTGGGGGCAGGCCCGGCCCGGCCCGGCCCGGCCCGGCCCGCGCCGCTCGGCCCGGCTTGCTCTCGGCTCGGCCTGCCTTCTCAGATCCCTGCCCCTCAAACCATGGCCGGCCGGCCCGTGCCCAGTGTTTATGCGGGAGCGGTGTCCCATCCGCAGGCAGCCCAGGTTCTGGAGGCCAGTGCTTTTAGGTGGGCTGGGTGTGCTGTAGCAGGGCACCACAGTTTGTGCTTTGCTGCGCTTACAGAGATTTGAATATCCCCTTTTAAGTATGTTTTCTGTTAGTGATGCTCTCTGCATGAAATTGCTAAACACAGCTTGTGATCACTTTGCAGAACTTGGCGGTTTCTAAATGAGGAATACTCCGTTGAAAGATTTACTAGAAATGCACCGCACAGAAGTCGTGAGCACTGTATGTTGCATTTAGATTTCCAGCAAGTTTCTAGTAAAGATGCAGTATGCATTTGGTTGATGTGTTCTGTATGGCTGGTGACAGTACTTGGAATCAACTGATTTTTGCCAAGTGATAACTAACTGCCAGCAGTGAGTTCTCAGAACTTTTAGAGGTTCATAGTTTTTGGGTATTTTTGTTTTCCAAAATGTCTTGCTGAGTCCAAGCTTCAGAGTTGGTTTCAAAGCTCCCTTTCATGAGTCAAACAACTGTGTCAAGCCTTAAAGCTTCAGGAGTATGTTTGGCAGCTGCTGAGAGCAGTTTTTTGTGATGTTTACTTAGAAATAAAGCTGTTTATTTCCACTCAAGGTGAGGTTTTGGTGTAGTGGATATGATCTGAATATGTGTCAGCTTCTATCATTCTTACATGAAACACCTGTGTAGGGTTTGCAAAAGTTTCTAGTACATAAATTCTAGTTTTCTGCAACGTATATGTAAAAAATACCTTCTGACTGATAACTGGTGCAGTGTAACAGTAGGCGTTTTTATGCCTGGTAATAGTGTCTAATTTAGAAATAATGCAGAAGCTTATAAACAATTAGAATATTTTATATTTGTATTTTTAGCAAAATTGTTATATTAAAGGGTTGCATGTGCGTGTATTTATCAGTCAAGTCTTCCTGAGGTTGCTAACTTTCTCAGGGAATAGTCATAAGTATTCTGGAATTTGTTTAATAAGCAGAAGCATGCATATACCACCTGTGAATTTTTGGTTTCACCAAGAAATTGTGTTAAAAGTAGGTGATTAACTGCAAAACCAAAAATAAGGATCACTGTAATAGAATATGGCAAATGGGTAATTTCTAAGTTAATGTGATCCAGGTAATAAAGCAAAAAAAAGTTGTGAAATACTGACGGAAAGTGGGAAACTCAGTCAAGGGACTTGAGATGGAGAGAATGGGAGAAAAGAACAATGAAAAGATACTTTAAATTATTGTTGGAGGTAAATATGATGTTCATTTGAATATCTAGTTGGCCTTGTATACAGTCCTTATGGCCTAGCTGCTAATTTGAAGGGTGAGTTTTGCACAGTGAGTAAGATTTGATAACGGTTTTGTTGCAACTTTATATTGTGTTTATTCTGGACAAATTTTTCTTTATAATTCCTTTGGCCTGCTCTTGAGCTCCTCCTTTCTGTAACTGGTAAGCAAACCCAAGAAACCGAGTTTCAGAATACTGTAGAGTTCTCATTGAAAGCCAGTCTTTTAATAAGACACATGCTACCTCGGTTCCATAACTTAAAGCAAAGTGATTAATACACTTTATGTCAGAATTCAAGGTTTGTGCTTCTTTGCTCCCGAGTGTTCTTTGAGATTGCATCAGGGAGACCTGGGGCTTCTTTCCAAGGCATTGAGGATCTTTCTTTCCTATCAAAATGACATTCTTTAAAATTTTCAGCCTTTTTTATTGGATCATCGCTGTATTTTTCCCTGCTCTGTGATGGTCCAACCAGATGATCTATCTCCTGATTACACTAACCAACCGCAGCACAAATTGTTCTGTGCCTGGCAATCTTCTTTAGCCAAATTAGCTCAGCTGGCGTCATTCAAACACTAGTTCTAACCGTCTGTTCGGACAACCAAACAATGTAGGTATCCTTCCCACATCCTAGTACAAAGAGTAAAAAACAGCAAGCCGTGTTGATGAGACAGTTCATGAAATCAATACAGAAGTGATACAGTAGGAAGTTCCCCAAACTGCCAAACTCTGTTTCAATAAATATTTTAAAATATAACAACTCCAAGACCTAAGAAGTATTATCAGAATGCCTACAATAATTACTTGTTTTTGAAAACAAACCAAAAATCCCCAAAACCACCCATGTAGCATTTCGCAGTTTATTATCTGTTTAACGCTGGGGGCTCTTGTTAGGAGTATTATCCTACATGTTAACATACAGCGCGTAGGCGCCCTAAGAAGGCCTTGCTATAGCTATGACTTCTCTTCCCTTTTTTGTCTCATCAATGAATTTATCTCACTGTGAAGTCTTGCACATTGCCGTATGATTTAGTATCTGGACAAGAGTCTTATTTATTCTGGCTTTACATGCATGGAACGTAATTGACTGATAGATTTATAACAAGTAACTATGTAAGGTCAGAATCAGACAGTGTTTACATAGCAATGCAAAATACTGTTAAAAAGACCTGAAAAGCAAAACAATACTGTGCTGGTAATAGGGGTATGTACCAGTTCTGATAATATCCTGGTTATGCAAAGGAGATGAAAGAACTCAAGGTAAGCAATTAAGACATTTGTGTTCTTTATATATATTATAAACATATATTTTAGATATTTTTATTATATAAGAATATATTTCTGTTCTTATCAGCTCTTAGCCAACAGTAGAGCAGGGTCTCAGCCCTGTTTGTCTGCTACTGTTGTACTTTCTTTTTTCGGAGGCTCGCCATACTTACTTAGGTTGCACTGGCAAAAGAAGTTGCAATGAATGTTATTTATCATCATTAAATGGTTTTCTTGATCTTGTGTCCAAAGACGAGATGCATATAGTGCCTTAGTTAAGCTTACAGTTTTATGGTTCTATAAATGCAAGTGAATCATGGGGCACAGAAGAGTTCACAGTGTACAATTTTGTTTCATCAGAACAATTAAAGATAAGTTGGAAGTTTGTTATTTCAGTTTGTTATGTTCCCTTTTTGTCTGTTCATTTTGGTAGAGATAGTAACTAATTGGTTAAAACCAAAAGAAGAGAGAGGTTTTGCATCAGTGATACATATGCCTAGCTAGAGAAAAAAAAAAAAATTCAGCTTCTTCCTCATCCCATGCTTGCGATTTAACTTACTGGGTACTGCTATTCTTGATGTTACTTTTGAGTTATTCTGCTTTTGCATCACTGCTGTCTGTGGTGCTGTGCCTCCTGCTTCTTTGTCCAATTTCAAGTTATTAAATCTAGTAAAATAAGTACTATATTTGGCTGTCATTGAATCTGTAAAGCTTTGCATCATATTGGCCTTGAGAGAGAGAAAGATTAGTGTTTGCTGATGTAATATGGTAGGATCAACTAGTTAAAGGCTAAACCTTCTCAGATTTGTTATAATTTATGTAGATATGTTACCAGATTTTCTTAATGTAGCCCTTGAGACTAGGTTGGCAAATAATTTATTTTCTTAATGAGAGTCGTTCAACCAATGAGGGCACAGATAATCTTATTATACCGTCCAGACCTTGTGTTACATTTGACGAGATTTTAGAGAAGTCATGTGTAATACTTTCCTGTGGGTCAAGTCTGCTTATGTTACAGTTGTACAAGGTCAGACCTTAATTTATCTAGCAACTGCGTATTTAATTTTAGAAGTATCACAGGACACATCAGCTTGCAGGGCACCATTCCTGGCTTTTCAAAATGCAGGCCCCAGAGTAACAGTGGCAAGATAATGGGTTGAAAAGGTGAGAATATATGGTATGCTCGCCAATTAGACTAACAGAGAAATAGTTTAAGACTGTAATATTTAATAGATGGAGTCCAAATTTAGACTGCTATTAATTATTTTATTGCTATGAATAACCTCTTTGCATGCCTAAGGGCCTTCTATTTATAGAGAGCAAAGCTAGGATTGTCTAGTTTATTTTAAGGATAAGAAATTAGAATAACATTAACACTCATGTAACTTCAACTTTATACCTATGTGTTTAAAAGGGATGAACGCTTGATACACTTCTTTCCAAGGAAAGACAGAGCTTCCATGATTAGCAAGTAGTTCAGATTTTTTCAATGAAAAAACTAAATTTAGGAGAGCAAAGCTTTTTTCTTTTTTAAGGAAAACTGCAAGTAGTAATACCTAGATTTTCAGGCATAATTGGAAAACATATCAAAAAAAATCAGACTACTCCAAATGTTGTTTAAGGAAAATGTTCTCAGTAATACAAAAAGTAAGCTTGTTTAGAGTGAAGCACTTGAAATTGTTTCTAGTGATCTAGTGCCTGGGTGTCATAATTGCGAAACTTCCGTAGGTGAATGGAAGAAAATTTTGCTGCTGAGCTTTTTAGCCTTTTCATTGCCACACCATGTAATGTAGCTGGGATGTCTTTGCTGCTGCTCAGTGTACCAGCCATGCAGTTATATTCCACTGTGATCCTAGTGGAACATCCACGCTTCAGTCGGACCTTGTCACCTCAGCGCAGTGTATTACTAGCAGTGATATAGCAAATCAGGCTCTCGAAGCATGTATAGACCCCTGGCAATGTGTCCAGCACTTGTGCTGCAGTGAGCTGTTTGCCTTACACTTACTCTACCATGTCACAGTCACTTGCTACCTTACTAACTTTCTCATTTTATAATATATTACAAATATTTGTGGGATATGATAATTTGAAAACAGTACACACAACAATTCTGGAACACTGCTTATCTGAGACCTTTCTGGTTAAGTCTGTGTTCAAGCAGAGCTTTATGTTTGCTGCCTGTGGCATAATCAGTCTGGGGAGTACAGCAAAGCAGGAGCTAGCTGACCAAACGGGTAGGGAAGGTATATGACCAGAGAAAAGAAAACAAGTTTCTGTGATGACTTGTAAACTGATTTCTTCCTCTAATCTTTCGGAGAGAAAAGGGAGATAGAAAGTCAAGACATTTTGCTGAAAATAAATGGATTTTCTTACTACATTACTATCCTGCAAGATGCTCTGTGCTCTTAACTCTTCTTGGAATCAGGGACTTTGGAGGGTATTGATCACCTCACAGGACTAAACTGTACGTGAACATCTTCACAAAGATACTGTAATATATCAAAACAGCCTTCTTTCAGAGAGTTTGCAATGTGAGGGTCTAATCTAAGGCTTATGTAAGTCTTCAGGAGTCTTTTTGGTTCAGGCTCTAGGGTAAGTATAATATGATGGGCTGTAATATAATAATTTGCAGTCTCAATTCTTCTAAGGACAGCAACTTCAGTAGAGCTTGCAGGGCATGAAGGTCCATCCATGCAGATCTGAGAGGGTCAGCATGATTCATGAAAAATGCTTCGAAAACTTCAGCAATGGCATGAAGTCTTCAAATGAAGAGTTTTCGAAACATAAGGAAGGGTGGGAAGAAAGGGAGGGTAGCTTCTGTTTGCCTTTAAACTGCTGTGGGGGAAACAAGAGATTATGAAAGTTACACATTTTTCCTTAATAAATTATCTTATGTAAATAAACTATTTAGTGTCATGAGGAGCTCCTCCCCTCTGCCAGTGAAGTGTTAATTTATTCTAAAATGTACTTTCCTTTTAGCTGATGGCAGGAACAGATTGTAGGTATTTTTATTGAGATACACTTCTGAAACTGCTAGTCCAAGAGAGGTTTTATCTCTGCTGTCTGAAAGGTTTGTCAGTCTTCAGAACAGCGTATATTTGTGGTTTAAATGATGGAAGCTTTAAGGTACCATCAAAAAGTGTTTATGAAAATGGGAAGATAAACGCACTTTGACTTGGAATTCTCCTGCCTGCCAATGAAGTGCCAACAAGAGATGAGGAAGAGAGGCTTAGTTTCATGGCCTTATTGCTGATGAGGAAAATTTTACATTCCGGTTAAGAAACTTATGGCAGCATTTAGAAAAAATGGTCCGCTGCTTTGTTTTGTTTAGCATTTTGAAATTTCTATATTTTGTATTATACCTTGGAAGTTTGACGTGGGATACCTTCCTTTCTGCATAAAGCAAAGTCTAAAAAAAAAAAAAACCTACTTCTTACTAATTTGTTTTTGCTGAAACAAACTTGATAGGCTTTCCTAAGCTTGTTTTGACCATAAGAGCTTCAGAGCATCGTTACCATTGTTTTTTGGAATTATGGAGAAATTCGTATTGTCCATCCTGTCCAACAGGATGTCAGTCAGTCAACGTTCTTGGTCATTTCAGACATACTTTTTTGCATGCAAAGTTCTACCTAAACAGTATGCCAAAAGATAACTTCCAGAACTTCTGAATATTAATATGATGTGCAGCACTAGGTAGTATCTGAAAGGTTTTTGGTATATACGTCTGCATTGTACTGACCAGTTCATCAGTCTAGCTTGTGTGTGAAATCTGATTTTGGACTGTTACGCTAAAGCCTTGATTAGAGACACAAAAGGAAGGAACAGAGAACCCTTGAGAAAAGCAGTCTGTTATGAACAGCATAAAGGTCTGTTCTTCTAAGCCAAAAAAGAAAATGTGTCCATGAAAATTTTTTTTTAATTTCTTGTGGAAGTTTTTTTGCAGTAAGAGGTGGCAGTCAAGACCAGAGTTGTGTATTTTTTCCTTCAAAGAAAATGGAACCAAAGCGGGGATTTTTTCCACTTCCCTGCAGGTTGTCCATCCTTGCAGATAAAAATGTAGGCCATGGTTCCAGTACATATTGAAAGAGGTGGGAATCTACATTATGTGGGAATCTGAATCTGAGAGACCTTTAGCTTCTGAGTCAATCTGACTCTAAGCCCTTACTAATTTTTGTTTTGCAAGCTTTATCATAATATACTAAGTAGTAAAGTATTTGTGGATGTGATTATATATAATATTGGCTGTGGTACTTTGACATTATTTACTGGAGCAATGCAGAAATTAGTCTAAAACCAAATCTGGTTAGCACTTCCCTTCAAAGATAATTTTCAGAAAATGGCCTCCAAATAACGTCTACAATGTTCCTTCTCTATTTGTGAAATGACTAGAACACCCCACGATGACCCTTGCAGGTCCCTTCCAACTCAGGACATTCTATGAATCTGTGATCGTTCTGTGAGAAAATACAACAGATTCTTACTGTAATTGTTTAATATTTGTGCAACACTTTGACAATGACAAGCGTTCTTTGTGGTAGATATGGTGAATTACTGCATAAACTCTGGGAATAGTAGTTTACTTGTTTTAAAAAAAAAAAACAAACCTCAACCTCTGGTGTCCACAGTCTGATTAAAGGCCAAGCATGTTACCCTACTAAGATTGAATCAGAGAAATTTTGGCAAAACCCAAAGCTCACCTGTAAAAAGTTAGGTAGGTACAGTTATGCATATGACTTTTATGATAGATAAATACCACATTTTGCACTTCAAGAACCTACAGGAAGGTGGTCTAAAAAGCAACATTCCTGACCTTCCAATTATCATTTACTAGGAAGGCATTTGGTTGATGCGATATCACTAGCAAAAAGCGTAGTGAACATAAGCCACAGCTAAAGTTGGTGATATAAGCAGACTGAATTTAAGCTGGTGACTATAGTTAAAAGTTTTGACATACTCTGTTACTGATCCACTGAGCCTTCCAACTACTCTCACACCTTGAAAACAGTAACTGGTGCAGCTTGACCATCACCCGGGCTCGTGTACTGAACTCCTGTGAATGTCCATTAAACTTCCTGACTGCTGGAGTAGCACAAAGACTTGAAGTCTTTAGTCTGCATTGATAGACCATGCCTTGACAGTGTAAAAGTAAAGCAAGATTTGCAAGAGCGTTTTGAGGTTTTTTTAATGTATTAATGATGACTAAAAGTGATGATTACTGACGTAGGACCATTGTAATATTTTATTGTACAACCACCTATCCATGAAGTCCAAAATCTTATACGTTATTATATTAACATAAAATAGGTTTTGCATTTGGTGTCATCTCTCTCAAATCCCTTATTTATCCCACGCTGGGTTCAGCTCCGGGAGAGGAGAGGTGAATACAGGTTACAGCTGAAAACTTTTCTGGTAAAGTTTTTTTTAATTTGGAACTGAATGATATGTCCCCACCTAAACTGTAGTGACATGCCATGGGATTTCTCACGCTGAAATCCTGTGTCCAAACGGCATTGGTTGGTGGGTCCATCCTATATCTGCTCCCAGTGCCATACTGGGTGAAGGAAGTGGGGAGAAAATGCTCTTCCCCCATGCAAAAGAGTCAAGTTAGTTTGTAGCTTCTCTGAAATAATTTGATGTTTGTTTAAATCCTGAGTAAGTACAATGTGTGATCACCCTTACAACTGGTCCTGTGTTTCATCCTGAACTGCAGACCTTCTCTTAAATAATTCTCAAATAATTTGAATGTTTTTCTTTTTTGTGTCTATAATTTTTAAGCGTGTATGTGTTTGTGTTTACATTCATTAATTCCTTGTGAATGCCTGTGTTTGATTAGGAATCATTCATGAGGCGATAACTTTGTGTACTGTTCATTATTCATGCTTGTATGGAAATCATATATACACTGACATGACCACAGCTTTCTAAAGAGGAAAAGTCTCTTTTTATGGTTCACAAATTGTCTAGTATTTGTCTGTAGATGACAAATGTAGTGTGTGAACCATAAAAAGAACTTTTCCTAAATGGCATGTCCATTACTAAATGTTTTCAGGATTGTTTTCTTGTCTATCACCATTTTTAAACAGGAATTCTATCATTTTTAAATAGGAATAAACTCACCAAATTATTAAATTAACAGAAATTGATGGAAACACCTGATTTTATTATAAAAAATACCTTAAGCAGGATATGATCTTTTGTGTGTATTTCAAAATAGCGCATCGTTATAGCTCTCCATAAAAGATGATGGATGAAAGAGAAGATTTGGTTGAAGATCTGCTCACTGAGTATGCCATACAGCTTAGCATCCAAGAATCAAATGGGGCCAAACCACCAGCGTCTTCCAGCTACGACAGGTACTGTCAATTCAATATGTGTTAGCAATTATGACATATTTTAACAGTATTTTGAGAGGTTGATATTTAGAGCCTTATGTCATGCTTGAAGCAGTTCTTGGTTTGACTATTATGCCTCATTCTCAGTGAAGCACTGGCTGAAGCAATGATTGAAAAGAGTAAACAAAATAGAATTGTTGATTTTGTTTTTCTCAAACATTTCTAAAACCTCAAACTTCAAAGGCAATGAATTTGGATGTGTTAGTAATCTGCTCTCTAATTGTAACAGTGTCCAGTCTTTCCCTGTGCGCTCAGATACATACGTGTACAAGAAAAATGCAAACCAGAACAACAACAACAAAAAGCTCACAGCGGTGTTCCAGCGAGGGTTCATACGTGACATTAATGTTATGGTTAAGAGCGGTTCCCGTGATTAGGAAATGTAGGGCTCAGCTGAGCTACGTGGGGTGATGAGAGCTTAGGGAGATGAGATTGGCTAAACTAATACTTCCATTAGCTTTTAAGGCCATTCACCTTCTTATAAAAAGCGTATATGTGAAACAAAGCTAAACTTTGTCTTAATAGAAGTTCTTCGGCAAAAATCCTGTAAATACCTTCTGTAGATTGCTCTGTCTAAAAAGGAGAGATGTAGAACTGTAAGTTTTGGGGGACTGTTAACCTTTCTTCATTTCCTGTGGGATCTCATGGAGGTTGGGTCCTCACGGGGCTCCTGTTGTAGGACTGGAATCTCCCTTTTCACTGAAGGCTCTCAGCAGAGCCACTGGGTACTCTTGTTATTTGGCTGGGTTGTGGTTTTTTTATTAAATCTAATTTTTTAATATGCTTTTATCACCAAAATATCTTAGGGAACTAGCAGGCGCCAGCATTTAACTTCCATCTCATGGAGGACTAAATTATATTGTTAAAAACATACGACTCTTTTTCAGGGAAAATGGTATCATTGATGTCATCAAACTCTCTTTCATTAGTGAATATTGACATTCTGACGCAATCACATTCTCTTTCACTGTCTAAGGTTTCTGAATCTGAAGGGCTCATTTCTGTAGGGTGGGGCAAATACAGCTTTTTAGTCCACAACAGAATTCTTTACTAAACAAGGAGATTACTAAATTAGGAGATTTATCAGGTCAGCCTGCAGCAGAAATTGCACCTACCTCAAGAACTCTGGATACTCTGAAGGTCCACAGTACAGGCATAACTTAGGAGGTCACAAGGCTTATCAAGATTGCAGTTGATGTATTCAAAGAAAAGTTGGCTCAGATGGGAACCAAATGGAAAATATTGAATAAACATAATGCATCTACTTTTTGTTTATATTTTCTATTTTCTGCTCTTTTTTGGATAGTTTTGTACCACCTAGTGAGGAAAATAGGAAAATTGTAACATCCATAAAGCAAGGTAAAAACCCTAAATTAAAATAGTCCCTTTGCAAAACTGGGCTTCCCTTATATTTCCAACTGCATCTTATTTATCTGTTGGATTTTTTTAAGGTCAAGTATTTGAGCTGCAAGAACTTGTGAAACAGAAATATGCTTTGGATGAAGCTGATGAAAGAGGGTGGTTTCCACTGCATGAGGCTGCAGCTCAGCCAATTCAGCAAATACTTGAAATCATTTTAGATGGTGAGTAAGGTGAAAATATCCCACAAGATAAGGGGAGCAGCAAAGAAACATAGAACAATAAACAGCCATCACAACAACAGGCTAGAATTGTTCACTGCAAAAAGTATGGTCAAATCCTCCATGGAACATCTTGCTTACGTTTTGTAAATATTCAGGCAAATGTTCCTTTTGGGAAAGTTGCATCATTTTACACCAGCAAAGAGCTTGGACCATTTTTAAAGTTTTATTCAGAAACCTACAGAGAGAGCAAAAATTACTGCTCAGTATTCAGTGTGTTTGGCAGTACCAGTTAGGTTAAGTTAAACATAATTACAAGTAATTTTCATAAAGACTTAGCAGTTAAGGATTTCTGGTATATGTGTATGTGTTAACAGCCTTGCACTTCAATTTTGTTTTATCTTTTCTCACTTTCTTACCTCTAGCGTCTTATAAAACAATGTGGGAATACAAAACATGTGATGGAGAAACACCATTAACTTTGGCAGCAAAAGCTGGCTTTGTGGAAAATGTACAAACGTTACTGGAAAAGGGTGTTTGGCCCAATACCACAAACGACAAAGGAGAAACTCCACTTCTTATTGGTAATTGCCTCCTCTCCCTGGGTTTAAGCAAAGTGAATAGCAGCACTTCCCCTCTGCTAAGTACTCACCCAAGTATTCCTGTTGGCTTATGTGGTTTAGATGCTGGTCATCTTTTTGGATGAAACTAAATGCCCAGCACTTAGTGAAATGTACCCAACATTGTGTTCAGCGCTCGTTATGCTTTTGGTGATCACTGAGCTGCTCATAAAGATGTTCCTTATGCTTTAGGCGATTGCTGAGCTGCTCCTAAGAAAATAGGACCTATTTTTTTTGTTCAGGGAACCTTCTTGGCGTCTTCAGGTGCTGTAAGACCTTTACCAACCTGGTCCTATTTGACCATCTTAAGGTACAAGTATGTACAAGAGTAAGCCATTACTTTAACTTGAATGTACTTTTCTGGAGGTCTGGGGGTTATTGGAGATCTTTAGTTTTATTGGATGCTTTCTTCAGAAGTAGGCATGTATTTTCAGTTTCAAAACCTCCCATCTCATTTCCCTCCCCTCTTGTCCTGAAAATAAGCTTCAACTGCATTTCTGAGTAATACACCCATCTAAAGAAAGATGATTCCTTTGGAAGATTTTATGCTATTGGTACACTTAAATGAGCTTTACTATACATGAGTAATTTAGCTATGTTAGCTTCTGATTTCTATTGAGTGTCGAAACATCTCCATTCTTCTGAAGAGAATCAATCTGTGAAATTAGTACAATATAAGAAAATAAAATATATAATACAATTATCAGTATTTAAATATTCAGTTCTCTGAATTTTTGTTAACTTTCATCAGATGCAATTGCTGTATTAACATTTTAAGGCCCTGAGGCATTTCTAGAGGGTTCTTCTGCAACGTCTTGCTTTGTGTTGTTTCAGCTCTTTTCAGTAATTGTAAGTCTGTGCAACTTTTAAGCTATCTTCAGCCTTTGCTTTTAATGAATTCTGCAAAGAGTTAACTAGGCCTTCTGAAAAGGGTCTTTCCCCCTTATAATGCCAATTTCTTTTCCTAAATATTTCTTTATACAAACTCCTGAAAATTATGTTTGTCAGCTGTGTATTGGTTATGTGATGCTTTTTATGTTTTTGAGTCACTTGGCACTGAAAATGTGTATGTAGATATTGTTGTGCGTCATACATTTCAATCTTAGTCTCAGTGAAATAGAGGATTGGGTGCTTAACACTTAATAGATAATGCTTATGATTTAGTTACTCCTTTTAATTTTCAAGTTGTGGCTTAAAGGGCTCTTCAGTACAAAGCTGAATGCTGGAGAAGTATTTATCTAGTGGGATGATTTCTGCTTCCAGGTACGTTTGGTAATACTCCAAAGCAATTGTAGATAATTATGAAGACTGTTGCTTCTTAAAAACCTTCTTACTTGTATAACGGGCCGTTCACAAAAGTTAAACTTGCTAACCCTATGATGATCTCCATCAGCTGCCCCACCAGTCAGTGGAGAGATCTGCTATACCCCAAAGGGTAGTTCAGAAGTAAAATTAAACTCTTACTCAGGATTACTGTTTTATATATAAACAATTTGCAGGTATAGTTATCCATGAAAATTTCAAACCTGGAACCTTAAAAAGGCGGAACATGGCCTTTAAGTATGATAGATGTCAACTGTACTTTGGCTGACAACAGCCACTAAGTACACACCAGGATTAGAGCTACCAGGTGACAAAGTCACAAGCGGAGTTTTCTGAGGACACTGTAATGTTTGCACCAACATTATAAGTAAGGGCCATATTTGAATATTATTTTATTTTTATTGTTGCTTGTCCTTGTGATACACCTGCTTCTGCTTTCTCAGAATCAAAGGGGTGCTGTTTTTGCCCTCCGTGCTCCATACTGACATGTTTTCCAGCTTGTGTTGGTTTACCTTCATTTCCCAAGCAGCTGACATTACCATTTATTTACCAGTAAATTGGATTCCCAGATTTCGAGGACTGGAGATCTTTTTAATTTCCTCATAACAGTACACAAGGAAAAGCTTTTCTAAACTTATTAGGTGTCTTTAACTTTCAAGACAACATACCTGAAAACGTAATTGTATTATTTTCTTCCTTTTTAAAATATCTTCAAGCTGTAAGAAGGGGCTCTTTTGAAATGGTATCCACTCTGATTAAACACAACTGTAGTATCCACCAGCCGTGTGTAAAACGTTGGTCAGCAATGCATGAAGCTGCAAAACAGGGACGCAAAGACATTGTTGCTCTTCTTCTGAAGAACGGTGGAAATGTGAACCTTAAGGATGGGTATGGAGTAACACCATTAGGTGTTGCTGCTGAATATGGTCACTGTGATGTGCTGGAGCATCTTATTCATAAAGGTATGTAGTCAGGAGAAAGGGAAATGCACCTCTGCACTGGCATACATCTTGCCTGGTTGCTGAGGTGTTTTAGGGTTATCATGGAAAAGAGTGGAAAGAAGGAGTGATGAATGAGAATATTTGGTTTCTTGGAAGGAAAGGAAGCATCTGTGAGTGTTCCTGCTAGAGTAGAATGATGCTTACACATTTCCATAATGCATGTGAGAGGAGTGGCAGAGTTGATACCAGTCCATTTCAATCAAGGAGGGATTTAGCACTATACATGCCCTTCTTGCCCTTCTTTATTTCCCTTTTCTCCCCTCCCCTTCGTCCCCTCTTCACCCTGCCTTCTTCCCTTCCCTCTCTCCCTTCCCCTCCTTTTCCTTCACCTTCCCTCCCCCCTCCTTCCCCCTTCCCCCCTTTTCCATCCTCCCTTCCTCCCATCCTTCCATGTACAGAATTATATTGGTATTAATTAATGAAATGAAGTATTTTTGAAATATGCCAGAATTCTGAAAATCTTCAGTTATAACAACTAGTTTGTTTGCTTGAGTTTTAAATTTGCCACAAGAACTGTTCCTTGTTTTAGTAAAGTTATAACTTAAATACAACTGAAAATGAAATTTTCAGTACTAGTAGGTACTTTGGGCTTGGTTTTGTGATGATCTGCAAAAGATCACTGCAAATCAAATACTTTAATTTGGATATAATTATAAACTCTGTATCCTCCTTCAAGGTGGAGATGTCCAGGCCTTAGCAGATGATGGTGCATCGATACTGTTTGAAGCAGCTGGAGGAGGTAATCCAGACTGCATAGGCCTTCTTTTGGAATATGGAGGAAGTGGCAATGTGCCTAATAAGGCAGGACTGCTTCCCATACACAAAGCAGCTTATGAGGGGCATTACCTGTGAGTATGAGCTTGGGCTTTACATTTTCTTTAAGACAAAGTGTGGCACAAGGTCACATTGAAGATGACTATAGTAAACTTGCAAATGTATAGATCACTTATATTTCAGAAGTGCCTGTGTTACATTAGTTTGAATTAACTTTTAAGTGGTTTTTAGCATAAACAAAGTAAAATGCAAAACATACTCCTTAGAACTAAGTAAAAACTACTAAAACAACTTAAACACAAGGTCCTATTTGACAGTGCTCAAAACTGGTGCATCTGTGTTTGGATCTTCTTGTGTAAAGTATCTAGCTGGTAATCTAGCATATAGCTGGATGAGGGTTGTTTTCTTCATGCAGGCAAGTTATGCCTCACTAGTTTTATTCACTGTTTTTTAGGGCCCTGAAGTATCTCATTCCGGTCACATCCCAAACTGCAATCCAGAAAAGTGGGTTAAGCCCTGTTCACTCTGCAGCAGATGGCCAGAATTCGCAGTGCCTAGAGCTCCTCATTGAAAATGGTTTCGATGTCAATGCTCTCCTGGCTGAACACATTTCAAATAGTTACGATGACGAAAGGAAAACCGCACTTTATTTTGCTGTTTCTAACAATGACATTCTTTGCACTGAAATATTGCTCAAAGCAGGGGCAAATCCAAACAAGGATCCTTTAAACTGTCTTCTTGTGGCAGTGAGAGCTGGTAACCATGAAATTGTAAGGCTGCTCCTATCTTACGGAGCAAACGTCAACTGCTACTTTATGTTGGTTAATGATACGCATTTCCCCAGCGCCATTCAGTATGCTCTGAATGATGAGGTGATGCTGAGGCTGTTGCTTAATCACGGATATCATGTGGAGATGTGTTTTGACTGTATGCATCAAGATATCTTTGGAAATTCTTTTGTGTGGTCAACTCCAGAGGAGGAGATTCTCCCCGGGTGGACTTCTTCTGTAATAAAGGATAATCCAGTAAATACATAACCTTTCTTCCTTCTCCTCACTTTGCTCTTTTCATTGGACAGCTTTAAACATTCCAGATTATTGTGCAGAATTAAGATGAACATACTGACAAAATCCTTTTTTAAAACACCCTAAAAATAAACCAGCCATTTTTCATTTTCTACGCTGAGATAGAGAAAACTATGTACATGGAGTGGTTTTAGTTTGGGGTTCATATATTGGAGATTTAGGAAGGAAGTTTTAAGAAATCATGAGGCAGGATTCTGGAATTTCCATTCCTATCCTAATCAATGCAATGGATACATTTCCAAAGAGATATCGCTGTTGAACAAAACAGTGCTGCGAATTATAGCAATATTATGATAATTATTGGCCTTCAGGCCTGTCCAGATGAATTAAGGGATCACAAAAGTTAAGCATGGAAGAAAATGCCTTTTAAAGTAACCTACCTAGGCATCAATTTATGACTGTTAAAGGTAATTGCTAATATGTTGTTTAAATTATTCTGTGTAATTCCTTTAAAATATGTTATTTTGGCATCATTCTGCACAGATTTTGAAATTATGACTTGATGTGTTTTCCCTTTCAGTTCTGTGACTTTATTGCTGTTCCTTGGTTGAAACATTTAGCAGGAAAAGTGGTTCGTGTTTTTATAGATTACATGGATTATGTTCCTCTATGCACAAAAATTAAGTTTGTCTTAGAAACACAGAAGGAATGGACAGAGATACGTCAGATATTGGGTAAATATCTAACTTCCAGTTAATGATGTTGTGATTTATTGTAGGAGACTTTAATTGCTTATGCCAGGTCACAGTCATCCAAAGTGTTTTAGCAGTCTAAATGTGTACTAGCTAAGAACCGGGTTGTGCCTGTCATCTACTCCTCAGATTGAGACAGAGCTTTACCTATTGCCACTGGTCATAAATTAATTAATTGGACTGAAATATGGCAAACTTGCACCTGCTGAGAATTAATCTTGTAAGAAATGTCACTGTTGTGTGGGAAGCCCATTTAGTTAAGCAAGACCACTGAGGTACTTCTCAAACTCCTTATTAACCCATCTGACACCAGCCATTGCACAGCTATGGGGTACAACTCTTTTTATTGAGGAATATTGCTCACACTTCCATCCTTTTTGCTCCCTTGATCTCTCAAGTCTACTAATTGTTCAAGGGTTTTTGTAAAACTGTGGTTTAGATCCCATTATGTTCAAGGTGGTAGATGGTGATGGCGAGTGTGCCATCACAATCTGTGTACCATCATTTTCTAACTCTGATTTACATGATAGACATCTCAAGTTCCCATTACTAATACAGTACTTGAGTAATATTTCTTATCTATGCCTTACTTCTGAAGTTCTACACATTAGCCTGGACCTCCCACCATTTGTGGCACCAGAGATAGGTTTCACCCACCTTGAAAAAAATCTGTTGGGGAATGTATTAAATGTTCTCTTTGCATGAATTAATTTTATTTTACTTTTTTTTTAATTTTAAATAGAATTTGTTTAACATCAGCTGTAAAACCCCAAATATTTAGGTTTAAAACTGGTATCAAGTATTCAATTTTCATGAATGAATTCATTTTACATTGGCATGCAGAGGAACTCCTTTTCGTTAGTGTCACAGGAACATCCAAATAATTTGATATTCTTTACTACTACTATTTCAAGTACGGTAAAAGTTTTTATCTTCAGGAGGGCTAAATTAAACTGAGATCTTTGACTGGTGTAGATTCTGATAGGAAGTATTTGTTTAGAAGACTCAGCAGGCCCAAGCATGGTAAGGTCTGGTCCTGGTTCCTTATTGATACAGCAGAAATGGAAGGTGCCATGGCTGGCCTCAACATGCAATTTTTAAAAGGTGCAGCTAGGGAAAGGAGAGATCATTCATCAGTTGGAACTGATTATGCTAAATAAAGTCCTGGTTTAGGTGTTCAGATCAGTGCTTTGGAGACAGTACAGCGTGCCTATTTCCAAAAGTGAGACAAAAATATTAAGCAGATGTATGACAGAAATTTGATTAATATCACCATTGTGTATCATCACAATTCTGAAGTGGGAAGAATGGTATTTTATTCAGAAGTGGCAAAATAATAACGCCCCAAGGTAATAGATTTTGATATTAATTTCATTAGAGCATGTTTTGAGATTGTGAATTGGCTTACAATCATTGTTAATAGCATTGATTTTTCCACCATTTCTCTCTCACTATTGTTTTTAGATAATCCTCGCCCATTGAAACATCTGTGTCGCCTGAAAATACGTAAACTCCTGGGGTTAAGGAGACTCCAGAAACTGTCATCCATGAAGAAGTTTCCACTTCCTCCAGTTCTCAAGAACTATATCCTATTTAAAGAGTATGACCTGTATGGAAAAGGGATACATTTAGAATAGTTTTTACAAAATAACTGCGTACAGTCTGTAATTTGACTCATTTCCTCACTACTTTTTACCAGCTAAAGAGCTGCTTGGTGTTTCATATACGTTCACAACATTCTGATATTTGTTGTTAATAGTTCTTTTATGGGAACAAATTTTCCTTCAAGATTAGTACGTTAATGCTCATGTTTTAACACAACATTGAACTATCCAAATATAGGCTAAAATCAGAATAAAGGCGCTATAATAATTATGTAGAACAGTACATTCTAAATGGGAATGCAGATGAATAAAGGATAAAAGAAGAATTTTCATGATGGACTTACCAATGAAGATGATAAATATAATTGCTGCTCTCAGTTTGTGGCATTAGTTTATCTGTAAAAGAAAATGAATGTCTAATTTAGCTTGGCAAAGAAATTGAAACCACTAAATGCACATCTCTGTCATGTAATTGGCCTGAAATGTAGCACATTCTGTACTTTGAGGGTCATATTCCTATTATAAAATTCTCCAAACACTTAAAAGATTCTTTTTAGCTATTTTTGCTAAGTGTTTGCCCCAACACTGCTCGAGTGCTGTGTGTGCCAGTACTGCATGTTTCAAGGCTTGGCAAAATCCGAGGGACTTCAAGTAGGCTGTTTTAAAGCAAGAGTAGATTTTGATGGACAAACCAGGAAATTGAGCGGCATATCCCCTTGGTTGAGAAATGTTGCAATGTCATAATTTTAGTTACGGTTCCTACAAAGTTTTGACAGATCGCTTCTTGACCAGACTAAACAACCCCCTCAGTCTTGCTGTGATGCACTTGGCAGTATGCATCTGCACGTCTAGAGGAAAACACATCTGATTAAATACTCTTTAAATTATTCTATTAAAAGTGGATTGCACTTATTCCCTTTGCTGTTCTACCATCCCTTCCATCGTGGGGTGGGGGGAGGAATAAAAAAAAAAAAGAATCCAAGCCCCCTAAACTAAGAAAAGATTTCAGTTGGTGGATGTCAGGATTGCATACTGCAGAGTCAGAGTTTAGCTAAACATGTAATTTAAGAGATAGGCTGCTTATCACGCACATACACACAGCCACACAAAACGAAGGTCAGCTCAAGCATCCTGCTGCCTGTGCTGCCTCTCCCTGTTCTTCAGAAGTTGTCCTTATTTGCTGGATGTCATTGTCACATATAACTTATTAACACCTCAGCCAGAAAGGTAAATTCCACTCCCAAAAGCAGCTGTATCAGTCCTTTGTGGGTCTGTCCATCCTCAGAACAGATTTACAGAAGCAAATGGAAGGAGTGAAAATTACTGGTCTAGGACATGTAGAGGGTTGAACAGAAGGCTTATTTCCTGCTTCAGCTCTCACTAGGGCTACTATTCTTCTGGCTTTCCAAAACATGTCCTTTGGTTTTTTGCCAGAAGTTTTGACCAGGATGAAAAAGAAGAATTTGGTCGCTTGTGAAAAATTTCTAGGTATGTGGCATCTGGGCCAGGCCCCTGACAGGAGGATGCCCCGGGTGACTGGTGACTCCAGGTACAGCCTGAGCACAGAGTGCCCAGTGAACCCAACATGGCAGTCAAGGCTCCACTGGCCAATACAAGCTGGACATACCAGGCTAAATGCATAACCTATAAGCTGATACTTCTATGTGGGAATTCCTAAACAGAAGTACAGGCTTAATAATAATGTCTTAAATAGCAGCAATTTTAATGAATACAGTGACCACAACACAAAAATCTGGGTAGTTGCATATCTGATACAGTATACTGCAACCAGCAAAAGAAACATGATCAAATAGGGCTTTAGACAGGAGATTTTAAACCCTTTCTGTGGCTAGAGCCAAATTCCGTTAGTAATTTTAGTTCATGGGCCAAGGTTTATATTTAGGACTCTATACACGCCTCAGGCAATAGTTACATTGCCTGTGGCATCAAAGCATTCAGCTCTCGGACAGAGCATTGCTCCAAGTGTTTAAAATATCATGGACTAGTCCTTAGGATATCATTAGGTAAGCTAAAAAGACACAATATTATTGTGTTTATCTTTTAAACAATACATCTGGGCCCTTTTTGTAGCTTGGTAGCCTGTTACAGAAGGTGGCCTAATCCTGTTTTAAAGCTTTTCTGTCCTTCAACATTGAAGTTGTTTATTGAAGACTTTCACCCCCACCCCCGGGATGCTGAAGAAAGTACGTTATGAGAAAGCATCTTTAATGCTTTCAAGGCATCTGTAAACCGAATGGAGGCAGGAGGAGCAAGACTTTGTTTTAAATGGGATATAAGGCGAGATAGACACAGAAAGGGGGCTGTTTACCCCATGTCATGCTTATGGCACAGCCAGGAATTGAACACAAGTCTTTCGACTCCCATGTTTTGCAGCCAGACCATTGAATACTACTTTTATGGAGTTAAGTATGTGCTGGTGGTAGCAGGAAATGTAACTGGTCCAGGACTGGTGCTTGTGAGAAAAGAGGCAAAGGCAGCAGCCCCAGCTGGAAGAAGAAACTGGTAGGGAAAAAACTACTTTTTTCTCTGCTTGGACTGTGATTGAACCCTTGCAATGCTGGGATTTAATTTTCTCCCCTGTTCGGGTGTGACTCATGGGGTGTTCCACCGCAACCCTATTCCACAGCACGTCCACCCCATGGACAATGTTGGCTAGCAGTAATTAAATGCCCTGGCACTGATTCAGGCATGCTCTGGGGTAGGGACTCCTATCGGTTTGGGGACAATGTTTGAAAGCAGAGGTATCATTTGGTCTCTGTTTCTCATAAAATCTGACACAAGCAGCTGCACCAGACTGATGAGCTCTCCAAGGAGCCTGACATTCAACAGTGGTTACGTCAGCCTTTGCAGCACCAGCGAGATGGACTTTGTAGCTGTAAGTGTTTTCAGAGCTTGGTGAAGAGCCAAACCATAGCCATGAGTTCTGTATGTGACCAGCTATTCCCTGTAGGGACTATAATGTTGTGTGCCTTCCATAAAACCTCCATGCACTGGCTACCATCTAATCTTGGGAGCTGGTGGGGCAGATCCTTGTTCTGGGTATCAAGGGGGAACAATTTTACTGTTTAACTGCAGCAGTCAGTGTTCCGGCTCGGGCTGTCTGTGCCTGAGCTGCCCTTTCTCAGGCTGGTGCTGATAGTACGGGAGTCATGCATGGAAAAGCACAGTCACAGAGCCGCGGGCTCCTTTGTGTCTGCCCTGGAGTAGGGCAAAGGGATTTTTTTCTGACCCTTACTTGGGATAGAAAAAGGCTTCTAAAAATTCCGGCTGTTTATGGTTTGCATGGAGAAACGTGGCATAAATTAATGAGCAGTTATCTCTGCAGAACAGGTCTCATCTCTTTTGCTTTCCCATCACTCCCTTTAATATGCACCTAACCAGCAGTCTCTTGCCCTCCACTTCTGTGTCTTCTGTGTAGCCAGCTTTGCGTCCCTGGTGTACTCTGCATGCTGAATTAGTACTTTTAAAGCCTCCCCCCACTTTTTTTCCTGTGAGCCTTAGGACAGATAGATCTCTGCTCAGGAAAATGGTATCAACAAAAGTAATTCCAGCCAAAGTGATTTTCAGCCTTGACGGCCCTATTCTGGCTTGTTCTATCCCCGACCTTTCTACTGGTAATTGTTTGTTTAGGCTGCAGTAATTAAAAGTGGCACTTTGCCACCAAGGTGTCTATCCTTCAGAGGCCTTTTCTGCACCCTACAGATAATGACCTTGATTCAAAAATACACCATCTGTCTCCAGATGTATGGAGCAGTCGTCAAAGAAATCCATCCCAATTCTTTACTGGGGCAAGTGCTGGATAAATCAGAAAGAAACACATGGGTGAGTAAGTGCACCAAATTACTGTATAAATATTTCAAGGTATAGATTGCAATGGAGAGTATTTTCTCTCTGAAATGCTCCTTTAAGTGTCACTCACACCAGCAAAAGAGGTACTTAGATCAGAAGAAATATTCCCTGAGGAACCTGTGTTTCAAGGTTCTCCTGAAAAGCTGTAAAAATACATTAGTAAATTGTTAGTACTCATAAGACTGATATAACAGTGTAGCTCTGGTGACATGTATGAGGTATTTACATTTAATTTTCAAACTTCACATTTTCAGTAGAAATCTCTACGTTGCCTTTTGCCTGCATGTTATGCACATGGTAGATATGGTGCCCAGAACTCCCATCATCATTAATAGGGACTACTTAAAAAATAGACATAAATAAAGACAGTAAAGTAGAGAATTTACTTAGTATAGCTGCTTGTATTTAATTCCCTATGAATCGCATCACTTGTTTTTATTGCTGGGATCTCCTTTTTAAAAAAATTCTCATAAACACACACTGTTAAAAAAAAGTGACAAAACCCAAGGAAATGCTAAATATAGAAGTACCTGTATTGCTCCCTGTGTATAAAGAAATAGAGCAAATTTTTTTATCTGAATGGCAATCTGTAGGTTTGACTAAGCGACCAGGGAAAACCATCTGGGAATAAGGCATTCAACAAAGGATTAATGCCATGCATTTTTTTATAATCACTTATAATTTAATAACTACCTGACCTGGACATGCAAATATGGTATATTTGGAAAAACCACCACAAATAATATAACGCTTGCATTGGCGGACGTTACCTATTTTATCATGCTTTTTTGGGAAATAGGCTAACTGCAGATGCCTAAACAGCCTCCGATTCAAACTGCACATCCAAAACCCACATTTTTTGTGCATGCAGCGGTTCCTCTGCTACTTTCTTTGCAACACAGTGGCCTCTACTTCCTGTCCAAACCTGTTGAGCAATATCGCGATGTAATTCCAAACAGCTGCTGTGGTCACCCTATGTCTGTACATCAGTAGCGAGTGAAATGATTTCTATATATAGTTTGTAAATCTGTTGGCAATGTTTGTAAAGCACACTGAGATTCTTCCTGAGGGGTAAGAGCAGCTATATGGAAGCAAGAGCATTAAGATCATCATTGCATACAAAGCAGTTTATCTTTTCAGTGTGGTAGAAACTGGCACCAAGGAAATGGCCAGTCTGCAGAGATGCAGAGAAGCACTTGCTTTGAGCAAAACCCTGACAGGAATAGTTTGTGCTGTCAAAGATAAGCAGGTTCATCTCGCGCTGTTATTACAGAACATGACATTGTACTGACACAAGGTGATTAAGAAGTATTGGCTGTGTAGGAATGAAAGAAAACTGGGAATGGAAATGAGGTTTATTCAGTAAAATTTGCCCCCTCACCTTCCCTGTTTTAGTGTGATTCAGGTAGGCAAAAGGGGCAAAAAACCCTGAGTCTGCTGCACCCTTGGCACCCAGCTGCATGCCTCTCTGTATAAACATAGACCTTCAGGATCCATGCACGAAGGACACCGGGTGCCTGTGCAATGTGGGCAGTGAGTTTTCCTTCTTTGAATCAAATGTTGAGGAATTTGGTAGTCCAGAAATGTTCTTATTTGCACCCAGATGAATTTTTTCCCCTGGTGCTTCCCTGCAGCCAGGTCAATCCCTTGACTCCCCTTCCAAGATGCATCCCTATGCTCTTTCCATCAGCAGCATTATCAGAGCCCATTCACTTCTTCACTTGCTATGACTCTTCCGTCTTCCTGATAAGCAAGGCAACCCAAACACCCCCACCATCAAAATACCTTACATCAGTGGTTGCCCCATGGGTTGTTGGTATATAGTGTTGTATATAGACTTCTGGTTATGTACCCCGCAGCTGTTGGGAATGCTGTTTTCAAAACTAATCTGAGCAATAAGGCAGCCCACATGCACATGTTTTTGAGTGAAAGCTGATCACTGTTTGTGATGGGCCTGAGTTGTTAAGCTACAATCTGGACCTGGAATCTGCCCTCCCGGTAGCCTGGGGTGTGCTGCAGGGGATCAGTGGGAAAAAAAATCCATCTTTGAGTTAGGATGCTGAGTCCGAGTCCCAAGAAAAGACTGGTTTTGGATGAGGGTCATCTTTAAACTTACCCCACTTTTTGTTTCCCCAGCGTGGATGAAGGGAAAGATCTTTTTCTCCCACATGACTCCCTGTTTACAGCATCTCCAGGAGAGATGGACTGGACAACAGAATCATCTGGCATAGAGAAAAGCAGCTGAAAAATTGTTCCTTCACATGCCTTCAGTGCATGCTTCATCCCATTTGCTCTGCTGATACCACTGTTAAATGTAGGTGATGACACAACCTTTTCAGGAACAGTATGGCATGCACAATTTTCACAAGTTACGCTAGTCTCCTGGGAGAAAGAGCTACAGCTTGTCCCATCAGTCTGCCTCACGGTCCTGTTTAGGTGCCGGGTTGCTGACCCTTTGTCTCTCCAGGCCGATTTGGACTCTGCATTCAACCTGGGCCTGTACAAGCAGCGTACAGAAATTGAGGGGCACACACACACACACACACATATATATATCTATCTCTATCTCAATTGGTATAGGTGGGAGGGGGAAGGCAGGCAGCGAGGAGCAGGGGGACAGGACAGAGGATGTGCGAGGAGGGGAGGGAAGGAGAGGTCAGGGAACAGGCTGCAGAGGTGGGTGAAGACAGTGAGTGGCTATGCAGGGAGGGGGACCTGCAGGGCCAGGGATGGAGAAGGCAGCACAGCAGCAAGGAGGCAGGAAAGAGCTCAGGGGCTGGTGCCTTGGGGTCTGCGTGAGGGGACAGTGGGAGGGAAGGAGCTGGCTGAGGAATGAGGGGTGCAAAAGTGGCGTGGGAAGGTGGGAGCGAGCACTGCAGGCACAAGGGCAGTGGGAGAGATGGGGAAAGCCCAGACATGCTGTGGTGCATTGTTTTTAATGTGCTCTATGGCAATTGGACCTGTTCCTGCCGCGTGGGACTGCAGCTCAGTACGAGCCAACGCATCTGTCTGACAGGCTGTCCTCAGGAGCCGTGACTGAAATAGCCACTATCCTGGGGCCAGCCGTGTCCTGCGCCTGAGGACAAGGTTGTGCAGCCTTCTCTGCTTGCCTGTAGTTTTCCCTGCACTTATCCAAGTGGAATTAAAATTTAAACCGTGGGCTTTGCCCTGCTCAGGGGTGAGTACCACCCCTCAGGTGTTGCTTGCATCCTTTCAGCCATTAGGCCAATATGCCCAAGGTGTGGAAACATGTGAGAAGTTTCCTAGGATGCTGCTTGAAGTAGTTAATTGCTTGGAAAGGAAGAAAACTTTCAGAAGTGTTTCATCTTTTAAAAACCAAGAAAATAGATCACCCAGGCTAGAAAAGATTGAAAGTCTTGTCTGCAATCTAGCTGCTGCTGAGTGGGCTCCATCCCACTCCGCTCGGAGCCAGGAACCTGGGTGCCAGCTATCTGCAATGGCAGAGTGAATCTTGCTCCTATTAATTTGGTGCTCCCAGTTCTTATTTTCTCTCATTTTAGCCCAGGTCCTGAAGGGAACAAACCTTTTAATAATTCTGTTGATTGAGTGATGAGTTTTTCATGGCCCATATGTGAAATGGTTTATTCCCTGCATGCAGGATTTCAGCAAGGCACTAGGGAGGTGAGTTTGGGTTTTCCATTAGAAGGTGGCAAAACACTTTGGAGGATTCATCTTAAACAGACGTCAATGCAGCCAGTATAAACCTGCCCTCGCGTACTACGTATGGCTCACGCTCTGCTCTCCAGCCTTCTGCGATGGAAGGAAGTTCACTGTGCCACCTCACTAGCACAAGGTCTCTTCCTAAACTGTTTATAATGGTGTGACCAAGCATTTTGCCTGGGACGTATAACAGGTTGCTCAGACTGCTATTTTTTTCTTGTTTTTTTTGCAGAAATCCAAATATGTATAATGCCTGTGGAATGGGACTGTGGAATGAGAACAAAATGTTTCAGGCAGGAATGCTGCTAACAGGAAAACACAATCACTCCTGTCTTTGTAGCAGAGTTCCTCTCAGAAGTTGGACAACTCAATTTAATTGTAATTAAATCATTTGAGTGTTAATCTGTGATCTGAACTCTTGAAGTGGTGGGCAGCTTCAGCAGTGGCTGGTGCCCACAGGAACTGAGCCCTAACCAGCTGAAGTGCTGCATAATGCCAAAGACCCCCAAACAGGGAATCCTAAACTCCAAATTAGTGGGTACTTTCAATCTTAAGACCTCTGTACCTCTGTTCTTCCTCCTCACAAAGGCAGTAACACCTTGATATCTCCGAAAAGGGCTGCTGAACAAATAAAGCCATTGATAGTCTTGATATGCTGAAGAATGGGCAAAACAAAATGCTGAAAGACTGTTTATTAAATGTGCATGATCTCTCCTGTACACTGAACAAGAGTAAAGGTCCTGGGGACTCATAGGTCTAGGATCAAAGTATATGATTACAGAATTATGGAATTAAGGACTGTGTTACAGTGCTCATCAACAGGCAAGGACAAATACTATCACCACATTTTCTGACCTGTAAGTCCCTAGCTTTACAGGTTTAGTATCCTTTTTGTGTGTGTAATTTGGCATGTGCTACAGCCTTATTACTTTTATTAAAATTTTTCTAGAGAATGTTCATGGGTCTTCACCGTTAGCCATCTCCATATAAAAAACGGGTCCTAAATTACCATGAGTGACAGGTACAGGATTGAGAAAGGACCCAAACCTCTCATAACCTCATCTAACTGTGCCAGTTTCCCCCCTGCTTCAGGGAGGACACTTACAATAAAATACCTTGTCCATCTTTAGTAACATCTTTAAATTCTCTTATCTCATGGTTGCAATGGACATCACTGACATTTTATATATAGAAAAACATCACCACTGGCCGGCCCAGTGTTGTATCATGCCTCAGCAGGGAGTAGCACTGAAGGTAGTATTCATGTTGCTGCCTAGGATTGGACTAAATCTTCCTTTGGAATATTGTTTTACAAGTGAGTAATGCATGTTGCTTTTTGAAGTTCCTCTGAGTTTGCAAAATTTGAATTAAACATAGAAAACTTTAAATAGACAATTCAGGTATCTGTATGTTTGTATTATGGACTCTCAGCCCAGGAAAATTCAGAGACTTACAAATTCTGTTGTATATGAGGAAAAAAGGCAAAGCAGAAAGCTCAGAATTTCCTGGGAAACAGTATATTTGAATAGATTTCATTTTTAACAGTATGGTTTTGCTTTTAATATTGTACATATCAATGTTGTAGATGTCAACATTGTGCTAATAAAATATAGCACATTTCTAAAAGCATTTCAGTTTCAATCAGCATTTTCCAACAGAAAATCTGTCCAGTGCAAATTTTCTAACCAACTCCATCTAAAAATGTTTGCAACAAAATGTTGTCTGCAAAAACGTGCCCAGGAAAGATAATTTTATTGTGCTGCTTATCTGGCTAACTACATGATAACAAGGTGAACCATTGTCATAGATGTACTGAAAAAATAAAATTGCTTGGAGTTCTGTTATATAATTTTAATTAATGCCAACATCAGCATTCACAATGCAAAGGTAAAAGAAAAAAGGTACCTTTTTTTTTTCTTGCTGTTTTACATTTTACAGAATTTGGCCTAAGCATCATTTCTGCAAGTGCAGGCTGAAAGAGTGAACAGAACTTCTACTGACCCACTGACTTATCTAGACACAGGCGACCCATCACAGTATCTTATACCATGAAGATATATGTATAAGATACTCTTAGCTCCATAAGCCAAACTGTTTTGCATCTTCCTCCTTTTTATTTTAGGCAAAGATTTGGCAAATGACCTGCAAATATTTATTTTAAGATGCACAATATTCGTTAGTCTGCTTTATTAATGTATTTTGTGTGTTAGGGAAGACTAAGCTTGTAAGCTTTCATCCCACCTCTTGAGCAAGATAAACTGCATGAAATTCATATAGAAAATAATCAAAGGAAAAATGTAATTTATTTATCAAATCTGTGTATGAAAATCACGCTCAATCTCCTCTCTCCATTGCCAGAAAAGCAATATGCATAATAATAAAACTAAATGAGCAATTTAGCTAAACATCATACATCAGTTCAGGTGTCCAATCAATACTAACAAAAAAGAGATTATGTTGGACAAGAAAAATACTTCAAATTATTTTCATTTACATTTCCATTAAATACTGACTTGACTATCTAAAAATAAACCCACTGTGTGTTACCATTTAATAAGGTTGATATATGTTGTTACAGATGTGCTCCTACTTCCCTTCCTACCAACCTTTTCTCTGTCTTTCTCTCTTCCTCTCCCTCTCTCTCTCTCACAACACAGGTTCGCAGATATTGATGGCCTGCACGTTTCAGAGAACGTTGCTGGTTCACCATCATTCACTGCTAATAGAGAAAAGAAAAAAACAATGTGAAGTTTAACCTTTCATTCTGTAGTTTCTTACACTGCAAGATACCTGTCTATAAAAATAATATCAGAATAATATATCATTTATTAGCAGACATGATAATGTAGATATAAATTTAAAATTAAGAATTGAAGGGCACTCTCCAGCTGCGCATCAGTCAGCTACCGCAAGCAATAGCCATTAACTAAAATAGCCACTAGAGGCCTTCATTTGCTAGGGGCTGTCAGGAGTGATGAAGACAGAACCCCGCTGCCCACCCAGGGCTGGTTCCCCCTAAAGCTCTGAGGGATTCTGCTCACTCCCCCAGCAGAGTGCAATTCTCTGTGTGAAAAAAAATCTCACAGGAGCTCCAAATGGCCATGTCAAGCTGATTCTCCTTCTGATCATCCTCAAAAAAAAGGGGAATTAATAAATAATCCAGTTGTGTGATTTGTTACAGGCGAGGCGTGACATTGCCGGGAGCAGTGCTCCCCGCCGGCGCTGGCACACCGACCTCCTCATGCTGCCTTCCCACCGATCCCAACCTCCTGCAAACACCTTGGCGGGATAACAACATGGTTCCGCTCAAAAACCGTGAAAACGAGAGGAAGTCCGGTGAACAATGGCGAGGGTGTTTTATTTCCAGCCCCTGTGGCAGCTCAGGATTAAATGGATTTGCATTATTCTTTCTCTACTGCAGTTTGGACATGAAGTTGGTGTAAATGTGCCCAGGGTTTTATTTGCTGCCACCCCCCCGCCCCCGTCCGTGAGGCTGGTATTCTCCTGCTAGCCGCCTGCTCTAAATATGGCCATGGCCAGTGTGTCAATAATCCCCCTCTTTAAGGGACCTGCAAACACTAGTGTTGGGACATTCTTGCTGTTCAGATGTCTAGCTGACGTCTGATGCTTAAAACAGAGCATGCTTTCATCCCTTCGTGCATTGTCGTAAGCCCCCGACGATTACTCTTAAAAGGGTGCCTCCACTACACAGGGAAACAGTTGCTGACCAAACGAGACACAGCTTGCTTGCTTCAGCCTTCTTGAATGCCTAGTCACTTCAGGTTTGGGCCAGCCTGACCAAGTGGGACCATGGCTACCTTTGGCTACAGAAGAGAGCTCAGTAAATATGAAGACATTGATGAAGATGAGCTCCTCGCTTCTCTCACTGAAGAGGAGCTGAAGGAGCTGGAGCGGGAGCTGGAGGACATAGAGCCCGACCGTAACCTTCCGGTGGGACAACGGCAGAAGAGCCTGACGGAGAAAACTCCGACGGGGACTTTCAGCAGGGAAGCGCTGATGGCCTATTGGGAGAGGGAGACCAGGAAACTCTTAGAAAAAGAGAGATTGGGTGCGTGTGACAAGGTAAGACGCTGAGGCATTTGCTGTTTCCTAGGAATATTTGGGTTTGTTCTTCCCTGGCATGGTCTTGCTGACTGTTTTCATTTTCTTTCAGTCTCTTGTAGCATTTTTAAGAACATTGTTAGCCATACTTTTGTGCCTGCTAAAACACTGCCTATTAGCTCAGAAAGTTTTTGCTCTCTCTGGAGATACTTTAAATGCTCAGTTGAGAACAGGAGAAAGTCCAGTAAAAGCTACCATTAGTGATTAAAATAGGAAAAATTTTAAAGGGCGTGTTAGAAATTATTGCCAGGTAGCGATGTTGACTTTTGGATAACATTTGATTTTGTTTAAAATCTAGAAAAATTGCCTTTTCCTTTCCTTCAAAAAAATCAGTATTGACTGCTGAGAAGCACGTCAGGAAGATAATTCTGAATACATGTTATGTCAGAAGTCAAGTAAGTGGCTGCCAGGCTTCGTGCTCGCTGGAAGGAAGCTGCATTGCACTCAGCAGCTTATGTTGCTTTGTTCCTGCTGAGGGTCCTTGGCACGGCTCGGGAGTCTTCTGGCAACTGTCAGAGGGTAGCTGTAAGTTATTTAAAAAGTGGCCTGGGGTAGAGTTATCAGCCAAACCATTTATCTATATTCCCCCAAAAAAGCCAAATAATGCTTGTTAGGCAATTCATCCACAAAATAAAAATGTTAATAATAAAGCTGGTCCCTGAACTGCAAACAAACAGTACAGCTGGGCAGGACTGAAGAGCTCAGCCCTAGGAGGCAATGAGCACTCTCAGTCTAAGCTAATGTCCATGTTGGAATCCCCCCGGCCCTTGCTAAAACAGTTTGTGAGACTGAGCTCTATCAAAAAGCAGCTTCTGTTTTCATGTTGGCTCCATGTAATTTCAAAGCAAAGTGGGGACTTCGGGATGTGAGTAGCTTTTTGATTTTTAAACACTGCTTCATACCAAGCTCTGACTCTGTTTATAAGGACACATTTCCCCATGTTTAATTAGAAAATAATACAACAAAGGCAAAGACAGCAAAACTGGACTCAGAACTTCTAACAGCCTTGATTCAGGTGCTCAGTTCATTTGCAAGAAAATAATTGCAGTTTGTACATTAGATAAAATACTCTCCTAGAGAAAAATCACCTGGATTAAATTAGCCTGCAATAATAACATCCAGGATTTCTTTACACGTAGGTGTTTTCTCCTGCTCGTGAATGGTGGTGTAATCTCTTTGCAGGCAAGCGCACAGACCACTAGCTGTCATCAGACCATTAGTATCAGCTTGCAGACGTTGACTTCACTCCTTGTTTGTCAAGTCCTAGGGAGGCAATGGCAAGATTAATGTTTATTTCCAGCTAAGCCTGGAACTCAAAACCTGGACAGTTCCAAAAAACCTTCTGAACAGGTCTAGTTTGGTGTCTTACATAATAGCAGGAGGTTGGTTTTTTTCTTTTTCCATGTCTATACAGCATTGATAATGGACACTGGCTAAACCTCGAAGTGCTAGCAAAAGCCTCTGTAGTTTTTGATCTGAGAAGAAACTTCCTACATGTATCTGTAAATATGAAAATGTTGACATGCTGATGTAGAGGGCATAAAGGCTCTCTCCACTGAAGGCAGTAAGAAAGTGCCTTCTCAGTTTCTTGAAAGCAATTTTCTTCTTGCCCTCAACTGTCAGAAAGTTAGACACCTTATCTAAGGTGGTTGTTTGTGCTCCTTCTATAGTTAGTAGTGAGAGATCAGCCTCTCCAGAAGGCAAACATCCTGCAGATAGCCTTTTAGGGTGAATGACTTGCCCTCCAGAGATATTTACCTCTCTGCATTGACTATCTTGGTCCTAACTTTTCATCGAGTTCCTACTACAAAGTAAGATGAAGCCCTGCAGGCTGCCTGCAGCAGTCCCGTACTGAAATGCTGCCACAATAACAGTGCATGCCCCTATGTATCTGCAAAGAGAAGAGTACCCGGTTTCAAAATTATTGTGCAGTTTGTTATGACGCCAAACCATGTATGTGACAGGAAACTAAATTCCCCCTTTCACCCCAGAAATGCCACTCAAAAAAAAAAATCAAGTATTTCTTTTATTAATCTAGTGTCATCAAGCATATTAGCAGTCCATTTAGAGGCACCAACTTCTGCTCAACTGCAGCTGTGTTGAAGGCTGCAGTATATATTCCTGGATAGATAAAAGCACAGCCATGAAGACAGGTTCTTGGATACCTGGTGTTTTCAGCTTTTAAAAGTCTGCATATATGTATAGGAGCTACAGAAATAAATCTTAGTCCCATAAAAAACCTGGCTTAAACACAGCCCTGTTCCTATATGTAGCACAGCATCTCTCAGTTTAAAGGCCTTCCTGCACACGATCCACAGAAGAAGCAACAGGGCCGGACCCTGCAAGCCCTCCAGGTGCTCAACACTCAGGAACGACAGGCTAGAACACCTCAATGTCCTCTTTTATTAGAGTGCCCCAACACAGAAATCTGCTTAAGATTGTGAAACAGTACCATGCAATCTGTCATTACTGTTATTTTAACCTTTCCCTACATTTTTAGAGCCAGATAATTAAGCAAACCTAAAACTCCACAGGTTTTCTAAAAATAGGCTGTCATGTTAGTAACACTTTTGTTTTCCAGAAGCACAAAACAGAATCGCTATGCCTCCACAGAGTGTACTCACTTCGTAAAATGCCCTCTAGTATTTTACGAAGACTAAAATATTAATGTTGCTAAAGTAATGCATATAGAACAATTATATTTCATCCAAATTTTTATAAACATTTACAAATGTAAATAAAAAGGCATAGGCTATGGCTTGTCCAGTAGACAAACCAGGACATAGGAGATCTTTTTGGGCAAGAGGTTTAAGGCTGGTCATAGCGTGTGGGTCCAGTCATGGCACATACAACACTGCCACGCTTCTGGAGTCCTCCAGGTGGAGAGTGAGATTTTCCGGGGGTGCAGACCTTTTGCTGCTCCTATGCAGACAATTGTCTTTTGCCACCATAACTGCTAAGGGCACCAGGCAGAGCTTTGAGAAGTGGTTCCAAATTTGCCTTCTTGGTACCCGCCAAACACACTAAAATAACCTTAGGTTTTAGAAAAACAATCAGTTTACTCTGTAGGCAATGAGATATAACAAGTTACAGTACAGCAGCTGGCCTGCGACAGCTGTCGGTGACCACAGTCTTAGCTCTTGGCAAACATGAAGAAATTTAGGGATAATTGACATGGGATTACTTGTTACCTGTGGGAATGTGTCTGAATCTTTTCTTCACAAATAGCTTGTAAATGTGTATAGCCCATGCAGTGCATCCAGAGTCTTTTCGACGTGACTTCTGTAATTCTCTATTATTTTGCATGTCAATATGCATGTTGACACATGCAGACACTAGTTGTATTCTAAATCATGGCAGTCTTTAGCCTTTTTAGATGTACTAACATATGCAAGGGAGCCTGAGCATTGACACAGATGTCTAATCCTTATGAAATGAAGAAACTTGTTGCTCATAGATCATGTCCATTCTGAAATTGCTGTCTTGTGTTTCTGCTGGCAAGGATCCAAATAATATCCCCTTGTGGACATGCCAACACATAGAAAACATAAAGTGTGTCCATGTTGCAATATCTCGTATCAAATCTTCTCTTGGCAGAAATCACTGACATCAGTAAAACTGTTCCAATTTATGCTAAGCATTTATCTTCTAAAAAATATGAAGGAAATAATGCTAAAAAGGTGTTAGGTGCTGAAACATTTTCTGTTCTCCTAACTGTCTCTGTTCCTGGAGATTTATTTTTAGCTTTCAACATTAACTTATATAGTTTCAGGATAACTGTTTTTGTGCAAAAAGGCCATAGCTACATTACTGCAATCATGTTTAACACCCACACCTACATTCCTGTTCAGGATTCTGAGCAAGAAGAAGACAATTCAGAAGACATTCAAGAAGAATATTTCACAGAAAGCAATAGTGAAGTGTCTGAGGAGGCATATACTGAAGAGGATGCTGAAGAAGAAGAAGAAGATGAGGAAGAAGATGAAGATGAGAGTGATGACGAGGATGAGGAAAAGCAAAACGCTGCAGCTGGTGAAAGGCCTGAGGATGGCAGGGGTTCTGACCACATCAGACGCAAAAAGTGTAACGATGCAAATAACAGTGAAAACTTAGTCAATGGCCACGATGGAAAAGACACTGATCTGAGCTTAAAAAGCAGTGCCATCCACCCTTGTGGAAATCCAACAGTTATTGAGGATGCTTTGGAAAAAGTTAGGAGCAATGACCCTGACACCACAGAGGTCAATCTGAACAACATTGAAAACATCACTTCACAGATGCTTATACAATTTTCTCAAGCCCTGAGGGACAACACTGTGGTTAAGTCATTCAGCTTGGCTAACACACATGCTGACGACAATGTTGCAATAGCTATTGCTGGTATGTTAAAGGTAAATCAGCATATAACTAGTCTGAATATTGAGTCAAATTTTATCACAGGCAAAGGAGTGCTGGCCATCATGAGAGCTTTGCAGAATAACAAGGTTCTAACAGAACTGCGATTCCACAATCAAAGGCACATCATGGGCAGCCAGGTGGAAATGGACATAGTTAAACTGTTGAAAGAGAACACCACTCTGGTCAAGCTGGGATACCACTTTGACCTGGCTGGCCCAAGAATGAGCATGACAAGTATCCTGACAAGAAATATGGATAAACAAAGGCAAAAGCGTATGCAGGAGCAGCGGCAACAAGAGTCTGGTTGTGATGGAGCCATCAATGCAAAGACCAAAGTCTTGCAGAAGGGGACACCTCGATCCTCACCTTATGTGTCACCTAAGAGCTCACCTTGGTCCTCTCCAAAGCTCCCTAAGAAAGCACCGCCAGTGAAAAGTCAGCCTCCAGCTCCTGCACCCCCACCTCCCCCTCCCCCTCCCCCTCCCCCTCCTCCTCCTCCTCCTCCCCCGGTTATTCCAGAGAAGAAGGTACCAACCAGGAATATAGCTGAAGTCATCAAACAGCAAGAAAGCTCAAAAAGAGCCTTACAGAATGGACAGAAAAAGAAAAAAGGCAAAAAAAGCAAAAAACATGAGAACAGCATATTGAAAGAAATTAAAGATTCTCTGAAATCAGTCTCAGACAGAAAATCAGAGGAAGGTTCACGACCCTCCACCCGTCCCTCCACCCCACAAAGATCTCTCCATGACAACCTTATGGAAGCAATTCGGGCAAGCAGCATAAAGCAATTAAGGCGGGTAAGTAAGAGATCCTATTTCAGTAACTGATTGTGGCTCAGATACAGCACCAGCTCAATTAATTTTAGTACATATATATTTAATTAAGAAAACATTCTTAGAACTGTGAGCATAAGAAAGCACTTGGGAGGAGGCTGTCCTCTGATTAGGCTTTTCTCAGCACACTGATTTCTGTTCGACTGTGATTTTGACAGAAAATGAGATACTTTCCCAGGTTCAGGCTTGTTACGGGAGATGGTGCGTAGCGGAGGGCTCTTGGGAGTGTGTCTCTGGTAGGAATTTTGCCATCCAGACTGTACAGCTAATGTAACAAACACCCTCCCCACCCCACTCCCGTTTCATAGGTGGAGGTACCAGAAGCCCTTCGGTGAAAGCCTGGATGACAGAAGAGGCAGAGCACTGCAGTGGTCAAGGGGAGGCTACTCATCCGTTCACTGGTGGTAACATAGACTGTCTAGCAAGCTGCTTCCAAATTACACTCTTAGAATCAAACCATTTCTCTTTTATTTCAAAGAAATAAACCTGCTAAATACGAAACAATGCTTTAAGGATACATTTGCCTTGTAATCTGTAAATATGGAAATAATTTTCTTTTTTATTTAATGAGATTTCTATTGAGAAATTGCTGCTTCTTTAGATATTCTTTTCAATATCTGATTGCACATCACTGGAGAAGTTCTTCACAATGAGATGTAATACTTTACCTACCTGTGGTTTCTTCTTTTTTTCTTTTTTTCCATGAATTTACAATAAATGTGGTTTGAAGCTTTCAAGCAGACACATAGTCCTGGGTTTCTGTGAGTGAAAACCTACCAGATGTTTGCATCAAGTTCATGAGCATTAGGGAAGTCTCCTGGGAAAGAACCTGAGATCTTTCTCAGCTGCACCCATCAAGCCTGCTTGGAGGACAGTACCTAAGCCCATATGTTAGTGCATTTTCATACTGACATGGGAAAAAATGGTTCATAAAGCTATATACAACTAAGATTAAGCTGTGGGCTGTGTCAGGTGACTGGTATTGAGTACCAGGTCCTAAACCTTGATCTAACAGAAGGGGAAGTGGGTGATAAATAGAGCTGCTGTTCATGTTGACTTAAAGGTTAAAAATTTATATAGATATTTTAAGGATGCAGCCAAATTATTCAACTGAGATCCATTCAGGACAAGTGCACAGTGCTGTATCTAGGCAGAACTAACACCCCAGTGCAGACGTTCAGTGAGACAGAGAAATATGAAAAGCTGTCTAGCATTCAGGTGGAAAAAGACTTTCATATGATATCAGCTGAACAACAAGCAGGGTGTGAACTGTAAATACGATATGGTGGAAGCAGAGCCAATATCATTTGGAGATGCATGGCTGGAGGTATCACATCACAGGCAATGGCATGAATAGCCCTTCTTCGTGTAGTACTAGACTTCTCCCTCTGTCAGATTAGTTATGGTTCTGGGTGCTTCAGCTAGTGTGAAGGTAGTGATAACATGAAGAAAACTGAGCAGTGGCCAAAATGTTGAAAGGCAAGAGGAGATATATGTCTAGAAGCACTACCAAATATTAATTAGTTTGCTGATTTCAACAATAAATAACAGAATTAGTATTTCTTTTACATAAAACCACACCAAAGACAAGTAGCTACTTAAGGTTACCCAACATTGCAGTGGTACTGAAAAAATAAAGGTAAGCTTGTGTCTAGAAAAATTAATGAGACAGATTTCCCCAGAAAGAGGAACAAATTACTGGAGGGTAATGAAGCATAACAGAGAGGGGATCCTTGGTGAATTGTCAGGAATGTTACTGTTATGGCAAGAAAACGGTGAAGATACATTTTTGCTTTTGTATTCATTGACTAGAACATACCAAAAGCAATTTATAAATAACTGAAACACTTTCCAACATTTTTCCTCTTGCCTCAGGATCACAACAACTCATGAGTATTTCTTGACCTCCTATCACAGGAAATATGGTACGTACAATTAGTCCTTAGCTGCCTTTATAATTGCATAGGCTCCCATAACATAAAAATCAACCTACGGTCAGTCTCCCATGACCAAATGGAAGCTGGAGCTTGGGATCTTCTGAAGATGGAAGCAATGCTGGAATGCAGACCACAGTCAGGAGGAGACCCGCGACCCCAGACCTTGTCCCCAGCAGCTTTGTGAAGGATGAGATACACCAAAATGTTTAATCAAATGTCAGATGTGGCTAAGCAGTTGCAAGGGAGAATGAAAGATAGAGAGGGAACTCAGGGAAAGCACAATGGAGAGGATTTGGAGGAAGATAAGAAAATGTTTAAAAAAAACCAAAACCAAACCTTTAAGGAAAGAGGGAGAGTGAGAAGTGAGGAAACTATCTGTATGGGAGGTGAAAACTGATCTAGAAAAAGAAGACGATCTAGAAGAAAATGCATACTGAAAAGTGGCAGATGAGAGAAGAGAAGAATGTGGAAGAAGAAGAAAACCTAGAAAAATTAAAAAGGAAAGCAAGATTAATCTTTCAGGTCAGTAAGAGCTGCTGGAGTTACTCTTCTGCAGAAGGGGAGGGCAATGGGCACAGCCCTTGCGAAGGCTCGGCCAGAGCTGCTGACTGCAGTTGCTGACAAGTGGCTCATCGGTCCTCTCTGGTGCTGCAGCCCACTCTGATGATGGAGATTAGTATTTCACCTAAAATGTGAAGTCATGGCAGCCATATGTGGTTATTTAAGCTCCTGCAGCACACTCCCTCACAAAGTTCCTGTCCTGTGCCTTAGCCAAAGTCTAATCTGGGTAATTACTTTCTGCTTACATAAATTTTGCAGCAGTTTCACATGGAGGCATTTCAAAGCCCGTCTCCTACTTGCAGAGTCACGAGGCAGAACCCCTGAAAACACCCTGTTAGGGTTTTGATGCCCTGCTGAAGGGAAAGGCCGCTCCCTTCCCTCCTGCTGCCGACAGCGCTAAGCTCCCTCACGGATGCTTCCAAGGAGCAATCTGTTTTCCTTTCAAATAAGCAAGCGAGCACCATGTGACAAGCATACAAAACCCCTCTGGGAGGTACTGTGCCACCTTCCCAGAATGGAAGATGGTTTTGCAGGAGACAGGAGGTGCCAAGCCATATTCTTGTCCGGGGAACAAACACCTCGCAACTGTGCATTTCCCCTGGGATCCAGGTCCTGCCTGTAAGCTCAATCCACTTTCTGTACCCTTCCCTTGAGTCACAGGGAGGCAAATCATCTCCTTGAAAGCCTGACAGCCTCTTGTTTGACCTGTAAGGAAGGTGGCCCCTGGGTCAGCTCCTGCACATCCAGTGCTATGTCCCCGTCAGATCTGGATGTGGCGTCTGGACAAGGGAGCCCCAGGATGCAGGTATGCTCCTCATTTGCACTCGTAGGGCTCCCTACAGTGGGTGGCTGTCCACTTTCTCTCAAAGACCAGTCAGAGAAACAAACACACCAAAATGTGTCAAAATTAATTGATCAGCAATAAAAGAGCTGCAAAGGATAACCGAGTGTTTGCTGCCACTGAAGAGGTAAAAGGACAGGAGAGGACAACAGGTTATAATGTCTTTAGGAACAGATGATATGTCTTTAGAATATTATTTATCTCCTCATGAGTTGCAGAAATAACCAACCCATTGATGACCATAAATACTATAGCTTCCCAAGGAAGAAAAAAACCAAAACCTGCCTCCCCTATTTACACTGAGCCAAATCTCTCCTGTGAGTTTTCCCCCAAGTTTGGTCTGCAGGGTGGGAGGGAAGGGCTGGATACTGCGCAGACCACACAAGCTTCACGCTGTGGTTGAGACTGACAGGGGGTCCTCTGACCACCCCACAGCTACCCTGCCCCGTGTGCTGCTGCGGTGCTGCTGCAGCGGTGATCTGCCACCCAGCTGCACTGGGCAAGGGCTGCAGCCTTGCGTGGTGGTTGGAGGCTGTGCCACCCTGCGAAGCCCCACACTCCAGGTATTCCGACAAGAAGGCACTGCCTGCACTGCAGCTTCATGCTTTGGCCCTTCCCCATAACATGTATCCACGTGAGCATCCGTGCCGTGTAACGTGGTGCGAAAGAGCTGACCTACCAAAGCCCCAGAAATATCAGAGCTTGACTGTTACTTGTAATTCCAGTATTTGGCCCTTTAGTTTGTGCCACATCACCTAAGGAAGTGTCTGAGCTTATAGAAAGCAAAAGAGCTCATAAAAGTCCATGAGATTTTATTTCCACATCTTCTGGAAGTTTCCTGCCTCCTGCCAAGTCCCCTGTTAGACATTCTGGACAGTGACCCACATTGCTCTGCAACTGGGGGGTTTAGCTGGGGGTAGAGGTGCTGGTCCAACAGCCCTGCAGAGGTGCTTCCTTCCCACTAAACAGGGCAGGTGGCCAACAAGGCTCCTTGCGGGAGAAGCCACGTCCATTTCTGGAGGCCGAGTCTGTGCTGCACGCAGCCGGGAAGCCAGAGGAGCTGGTGCAGCACAGTCCCAGCATGGCGTGAGGGGAGGACGGATGTCCCGGGGTGCGGGAGGCTGCGGGGCAGGGGGGAGCGGGAGGTTATGGCCAAGGCCTCTCCCTTGCCCGCACACTAGCAGAACACAGACACAACCCTCCTAGCACAGAAGGGATGCTGTGGGTATTCAAGACTTCCATGCCACCACTTGTACGGTTTCCTCAGAAGTTCATCAGATCTATGGAAGTAATGATTAAGGCAGAGCAGTTCCAGAGCCAAATCAGAGAGGACTTGTCTGCAGATTGTTTAGAAAGTGAAACATAACTACCATGAGGTAGCCATGAAGGGGGTACCTACAGTGCCTGGATGTAAGGGGAGAGGTTGCTCCAAGAACTATTCCCGGGTGCAGGCCCATGTGAAACAGCATCTGGAAGAGTGTGTACAATTCCAGTAACCAACAGCTGGGAAAAATTGTTTTGAATCGGAAGAGGGGCAGAAAATGGCTAGGGTAATTGGGGAATTGGAGAGGCTGTCCTATGAGAGAGATGAGAACAGGTGTTGGGATCAGTCTAGCCAAACAAAGGCTCAAAAGGATTTCAGCTCATGTCTATAAATACTGCAAAAGGGAAAGAGCTACAGGACACTGTTCACAGTAGGAAAAAAAAAGGACAGAAACTGTGCATGACTGCATTTGGATCAGAAATTAGAAGAAATTTCCTAACTCTTAGAACAAGAAGGTTCTTGGAACAGCATTTCCATTAAAAAGGAATGGGCAAGTTCGCCTACTTACTATTAAAAGAATGCAAGAAGCTTATGGAAAGGATAGTATGGTATGGTGCTTCAGCAGCAGAAGCCTGAAACTGGTAACAGAAGCTCCTGCCATTATTATATTAATGCTCGTAGATGTGATAACTCCACAGGATCAGCAAGCCGGAATAGTGTTGAAAGTTGTAAAAATCTCCTACAATTTGTATTAAGATGCTTTATTTTCAGATCCATGCAAGTCAGGTGTAACTTTAGAAAAAGACTGTCACATGGAAGCCAAAGCCTAGATGCTGGCTTAATACCACATATGCTTGATAGCAACAGGAATCAAATACTTACAAGAGGGAGCAGAATTTGGTTCACATGTTGATAAGCCCAGCACTGTGCATGCACTGTCTTGGTCTGACAGATCTCCCTTTCCAAAACCCTGCACTTAAGACAGAATTCATTTTTAAATTCATTCCTCGAAAGTTACAACACAAGTTTACTTTGACTTGCCAGTTCAATGTCTTCATTTTAAATTTTATGTTCTTGTATAGGATAGTGATAATTGTGCCTTACACACAAGAGGAAACCTGCAACCAAGAGATAAAGCCTTGCTCAGAAATTAAATTGTGTGCTTGTGTCACTGAGAAGATGCTCTTTAGAAGCATCTGGTGATTTGGAGTAGCCACTTTTATATAAGTATCATGAAAAATTTTTCTTTTCAGATATGCAAAATATCAGCCCACTGACTGTGTTTCAAATTAGGGACTTCTAAATGAAGTTTCTGAACTGGACTGTGATTTTTGCAGTATTTTGGTAAATTTATTTTATTTTATCTGACAGTTCTCTTGCTCTTGGCAGTACAGAGGACTCATGTTTAAGAGCTGCTACTCAGAAAAGACCTTCATTATCTGAGGGGAGACATCTCAACATCCCACCTCTCGGCTGGGACTTGGGCTTCCCAGTCCTCAGCCTTACCTTCAGCTGCCAAGACCTGGAGCCATGAAGGAGGAGGATTATGGGCAAGGGGTACCCTCACACCTCGAATAGGCAAAGTGAAGGTATGACTCCGGATGTAGTAAGTGGGCTACTGGTAAGGATTAGCTGCGGCAGGGTATCTCCCAGCATGGACTGACCAATTCCCCCCAGTCTGCGCTGCTCCCCGGCTTGCCAGGGCTCTCCTGTGAGGGGAGCATGGGCTGAAGGTCCGTCGCAGCTTTGGGTCTGTTGGGTGGATGCAGCCTTGCGCTGAAACTGGAAGGTGAAAGAGCGAACTGCAGCTAGTGTGCAGCAGCTGAGGGGCTTGCTTTCTTTCTGTGAAGACGGTGGAAAAACAGGGAAACTGTCACCAACTGGCTGTGGGGTAGCTGGTGTGTTATCGGACCCAGATGTAACTGCTCTGTGTGAAAAGGACGGACCAGTCCAAAAGAAAAATGGAGATATGGAAAAATTCTGCCCTTGCTGAAAACAGGGCAACAGCCTGCCTGCCAGGTGTATTTACTTCTAGCTATCTGTAGCATTTGACTATTTTCAGCTTCAAATGAATACAATTTTTATAAAGTCTTTTTAATGGCAAAAAAATGAATTCTTTTCTACAGAAGTCTAACACAGGGAAGGATGCTTCTCTTTCCTTAAAATATTGTCACAGTAAAAATTCTCGGTGAGTTTCTGGTAACAGCCAGGACATGTATCGCAGAGCCAAGGCTGAAGGTTATTTCCTGGGTTGTGCTTCTGATATTCGTGTACTCTTGGGGTATATTGCTTAATTTCTTGTGCCTCTACTTTGCCTTGGAGATACCAGTATTGATCTGCCTCACAATACTGCAAGGCTATGTTCACATGGACTCAAGTGTGCTCCAAGATCCTCAGACATCAAGAGCTATTAGGTGCATTATTTTAATTTTAATTTTAATTTTAATTTTAAATTTTTTTAAATTATTTTTATTATTTTAGCTAACAGTAATATTTTGACTGGCTATATGTAAGTGAATGTGATGAGTGTCAGTTCATTTCTAAGCAGTAAGAGAAGCACAGCCCATGACCCAGTGCAGGAAATTTTGTAAATGCAGATGAAGCAAGCCATGAAGACAGGAATCCCGAGGCTGACCCAGGTGTGCAAGAATGCCGTCAAAAGGAAGACATGCCATTTCTGTCATTTAGTCACCTAAGAAACAAGCATATAAGGAACTGAAACGACAGTCAAAAATGCTTATGCACACTGAGGAGGATAAATTGGGGCTGTTTCCCAGGAGAAGCCTAGGAGACAATTTCACCAGACTAACCAAGTACAAACTCTATACATCAGACTATTTTTGTTGTATGGGAGATACCTGAAGTTTCAATTCCATAGATGAGAAATTCATCCCTTTGCACCCTGTTATGCCTTTCTGCTGAGAGCATTAGGTCAATACACCCATAAAGGGCTAAATATTTCTTGGGCTTTTCTTTCCAGAGCTTTTTCTGAGAAACATTTAGAGCCACAGTTTTATTTTTTTATTAACATATTCATGAATGTTCTTGAGGGCTGTTGATGAGCTACAGTTAAAGCAGTGAATTTTATAGGCACCTGAAGGAAGTGTTTATGTGTACTCAGAGTGGGGTCACTCATTTCACTCGGTCTCAGCTTACCGCTCTTTAAATCAGAGATACATGCACGTGTTGCTGTGTTTCATAAACAAGTTGGAAGGCAACAGTGCTCATGTTTCATGTGCTCTTGAACACTTCCGCCAAACTCCAGCTCTTCATTTTCCTCTTCATCAAGCCTGCCCTGACCACGGCTGATTAGTCTTGATTGTGTAGGGCAGACAGGTACAGGCAAACTCTGCCCGTATTGCAAGCTGGTGAGACAGGCACCAGCACAATTCCAGAAGGTGTGTGACTGCACAGGCAGCACTCAGATGGGGTAAATATTCCTGCCTTTCATCCTGGTTTAGCACATAGGTTTGGGTGTGTCACTAGCCCCTCTTACATGACTTTTGACACTCCATGCCAGGCTTATCTTCAGCCAGTCATGAGCTAAACTTTCAAGTTTCTGTTATAGTTTAGAGTGACCAAAAATAGTCTGAGTGAGATCCAATCACTCCAAACATCCTAATAGTTGGATTTTAGGTGCAACACCAGTTGGAACAGCTCCAGGACAATTTTGCAGCTCTGGATGGGCACTGTTGTTGTCCCTGTTGCCCCCTTCATGATTGCCTGTCTGTGTGTTGCTGCCCCCTCTCTCTCACCAATTCTGCAATCAGTCAGTTCAGGGAGGTAAACCAGCACCAAAAAAAAGAAAAGAAAAAGAAAACCAAACAAACAAAAAGGAAGACTGTTCTGGTTTTGTTCCCTAGACCTCCCACTCCAGGTTCAGCTCTGTGTTGCTGGTGCAGGAGAGGTGGTGGGAACCTCTGGCCAGGGACAGAGGGAGGACAGTGTAGCTTGGCTTAAATTGTTCTGGATCCATACCCTAATCTCTTCGTGACAACAGAATCGCAGATGTTGATAGCCCAGCACAGCTGAGCAGCCCGCATCACCCCACTGTGCCACTGGCTCCTGCTCTCAAATTCCCACTGAGATGAATCCCATAGGTCACATGGAGAACTGAGCTCACAGCTGGGTGTCAGACAATCCCGAGCTCTAATCCCGCTCTGCCAACTCCATGCTATGAGACACAGTGTGCCTCAAGGGCATTGAACAAGTTGTGTCAGCTTCCTATCTCTGTAGAGGTTAAATATTAGTTATACAAAGCGCTTCCAGAGTGACCTTTGCTCCAGGACAAGATCAAACATAATTAAACCTGTCCTTAAAAATACATAATAGATGGAGCTCCTAGTCTTCCTAAACAACCATCCACTGGAAAGTCTTCCTTAGTGCTTCATCATCTTCTCAGGTGGAAAGAAAGCCCATTACCTTTTGTATCAACCACGCTGGACGCGGAGGACCATTCACGCTGAATAGTTGTCATTTGGCTACCTCAGAAAGGCAATGCGTGGCCTCACCTGTAAGTGACTGTATAGCATGTTAATACTACAAAATGCTGTACCTCATTCAGCACTTAATTAAATACAGGGTGACCGGACCTGTTCAATGCTACAGGTACTGGGTCCTCTGACGGTCATCCATTCGAAAGCTCATAGGGCCCATAGCCCGCTGCACATGTGAGTGAGCTGTGATCCCACCAAAAACATGATTAATTCTGAAGCAGTCAACTATTCCCCCTGCAGCGTGCCTCTCCTCAGCTATATTCCCCACCAGAAGAGACATGGTGGTGAGTAACTGGGAATATGGGGTCGTTATCACATTTGGAGATCTGCATGACCCAAGATTACTCTCCCATTGCTTGCTTTGCCTGTCAATTTTCTGATACTGTCTCGTCATTGTGTTGACACTAGTAGTGCCACCTGGGATAAAGTGGTAACGGGGGTGATAGGTGCAGAGGCAGTTCTTTCATCAGGGATGGGCCAATTCATCACTTCCAGGGTGGAATTCCTGATAGAACCAGCCTGAGCCTCTGGGTCTCAAGTGCTGCTGTTGTGGTGGGACTCACATGCCCGAGACCACTCAAAACAAATGCTTGAACTTCACTCTGTCATATTTCACTGAACGTTTAAACACCTGCTTTCCAAATCAGCCTCTTTCTGAGCTGATAAATATTTACCCCCCTCTCCAAATGGAGTGGTGGTCTCAAGCCAATTTAGCTTGGTTATAGGATATTTCCTTACTTGAAATTCAAGGTTAATGCATTTCTTGGGCAGATTCAGGGTGTCTCGCTCTCATTTGCTTTTCATGAAGAAGTCTGGAGAGTTCATTTCTTCCTGGGGAAAATGGTGAAGCCATTCAGTTCTTCAACAAGCCATGGGATGGAAAAGCTCTGCATGGCCATTCAGTCTTCTTCTGGGGCTGGGAGAGCTGCAATGATCTCTGTGGAAAGGAGAAAGAAGATTCAGATGTGTCCACCTCATTCCAGTCTTTCTGCCAGCAAGAGATGCTGCCTGCTGCCCTGAGGTCACGGGAGGTCTCCAGGGCCATCACTGGCATTTACAAGCAAGCAGCAGTCTTGGGTATGTTATTTCTGATGCAGAACATCATACTTTAAAAGCAGCACATCTGATTTAGTTGAAACCAGCTGGGAATGACCTGAAGGCAGATCAGGAGTTGCATAATTTATTACAGGCAGCTTTTAAGTGAAATTAGGGATTTATTCTGGAAATGCTGTTGAAGCTGAGGCTCTACTCTGATCTCCTACCTCTTACAACAGATATTCTATAATGCTTCAAAATGCAAACACTGAGCTAAGCAGTGGCAGAATTTCCTGCATGATATCTACACGCTGCTTGTGAGCAGGACTCCCACTACAGTACAGCGGGAAAGGCTGCATAAAAATATATGAGGAACTAAGGATGCTTTACCCCTTTATTTGCTTTTCCACCAAGCAGTATGTGAGGGATCGCTTTGCTGTGAGACAGAGGTGGGCACCATGCTGCCGGTGATCAGACTTCTCACTTGAAGGGCTTTCTCACCAGCTTGGCCTCCACGCTGCACGGCACCAAGAAAGGTTTAATTATGGTCAGTTTTTCTTTTTTCTTTCCACGTCTCTTCCCATTCCTCCAAATACCACTTTCAAAATTGTGGAGGAAGCATGCCCCAACACTTCTATTTTCTCCTGCTGCCCCTTCCCTTCATTTCAGTGTTTTGCACAGAACAGGCTTGCTTTCTTTCCATGTTTGCTTTGGGACATTTGTCTGTTTCATAACTCTCTCGGAGACATACTCAGTGTGATCCAAGTGTTACCAGCTTGGGCTCAGGGTGCTCTCATCAATGTCAATCCTTTCCTCACACGTCTCTATGCTGGGCTCCACGCTGTCATGTCAAAAGACACCCTGCAACCTTTTCCTTCCCCTTTAATCCTCAGCTGGCATTGCTTGGGTCATGGGAGATGTAAGTACATGAGATAAGGAAAAGCCAAGCCTAAACCATGAAGACAGTCTGAATCAAAGCTCCATCAAGCTGATTTTCCCTCCCACTGGCTCTGAACCAAAAGAAAGAATAAGACATCTTTTCATTTTATGTCTCACTACCGATGAAGAATGTACTTCCTAGCAGATATCACACAGGCTTTTAAATCCCTGAATGTGTTTCAGGTAGAGGGTCCTATCCTGGTGGTTGGAAATGTGATAAACATAAATTAGAGGTTTCTCTGGTGGATAAAGAAAGATAAAACTTCCACTATAAATCTAAATAAATGTTCTTCAGCATTAATTTCTCTAAAGCAAAAAATCCACAAAGCATTTTTAATATAGATTTGCTGCTTTTCTGTATTCTAAAAATGTCTTTTACAGATTTTATTAGAAAGGAGCTACATAATCACCTGCACCATATATAAAATATGTAATGGCAACTGGGAGGAGAAAGTAAGTTTGTTCTGGTATTAAAAATTGTCTATCAGAAGAATTTGATGAATATACTGCAGCATGCAGAATCAGCCTGATTTTTTATTTTAAATGCCCCCTCCAGTACCATAGGAATATGTCCTTTATGTGGCTCCACCCTCCGGACAGCCAAACAATTTCCCCCATTACAAAGGCCAAATGTTTTGCCAGTTTGCAAGAATTGCCAAATCAGCAATATGAACTTGTGGATATCTTGATATATTCTCGTATAGACTGATGTCTTTCTGTGTAATGGGGTACTGCCTCAGATAGCCTAACAAATCCCTTCTGAAGCCTTTAATTCTAGTCTTTTGTTGCTGCTCTGTGAATTCTGCCAATCGTCCATGTGCCCCAGAGAGAGGTGTCTGGGGGCTTTGATCATACATACTGTGCAGATTGCTTCAGGTACTCCCATCTCCAATGTAACATTGTATTTTGTACATCAGCTATGTTCTTCTCTGAGATAGTACACATTTAAGAGGAAACAGTGATGAAATGCAGAGACAACCCCATACCATATGTCCCCAGCAGGTAGCCATGGTACATGAGAGCTGCTCAATGAACATTATAAAAACTAATCCTATAGGGACTCACTGTCTACAAACTAATAGCTCTATTCCTTACCAAGCCTGTGGTTGAAATATCACACCAATTAAACACATATTATTCTCTGAGACTGAGACTATTGCTAGTTAAGTACCACTGTACCGCTGCGCCTGCTGTTGCAGAGCTCCCATCCCATCTATTTCCAGAACATCCCAACAGTTTGACTGATTGAGTCCATACCATGATTTCACTCCAGTTTAGTAGTTCTAAGTACAGCTTGGTGGAAAGATTTCATGACTGGATAATATATAATGCTGCTGGAAATAAGGAGCAATGGGTAGAGCACATACCTTTATCACAAAATTCTGCAAAAGACTTGGTGAAATAAGCCTTTCCCATTTGCAACTTGAGCAGTAACATTTTATTTTACCTTCAGAGAACCTCTTGCAGTCCAATCTGGTTAGTGTTAGGAAAATGCTTAGAGGCCCTGAACAAAATGCCAGCACACACATGCAGAGAACAACCAATACTTAAACTGAATGACAGACTTCGGGGTTAATAGGTCTATGAGCTTCTGTTTAGCAAGACCTTACGAAGTTGCACTGGACAGAAACATTTTGCCAGTTTCGGTCAAATTAGTAACACAAAAGATGAAGTTTTTGTTTCTTTTTTCCTTCTTTGATGCTGCGAAATAGATGCTGCTAAATTAGAACCCAACTGTCTTCATAGTAGTAAAACAGGAGGTCAGATTTAAAAAGGTACATTTGCCCTTGTGTTTCTTGGAAGACCTCTCTGTCTCTAAATTGACAGTGCAGCTGTTCACTGGAAATTATGCAGAAAGATTACTAAAATGTTAGTTGGGATTTTAAAATATATGGCAAGTCCAACAGTTTTAAGTAAGCATGGATCACATTGTTCAGCTGAAATAGTTGCTACCTTTTTACCCTGTGGCTGTAGTTTTTATCAAGTGCAAATAGTAAAAAAGAAATTTAATAGAGGAAAGTAAATCAATCTGATTTCAGCTGTGTCCAGTCACAATTTCTCCTAAAGTCCTGTGATGATCCAAGAGGCTGGGGGATATAGAGTGTGACTGTCATCCTGCAGCAAAAATATTATCGCACACTTCAAAGCTACTGGCTGCCTTTCCTCAAATAAAGCCAGAGCTTTAACATGCACCCTGATGAAAACAGGATGGCCCCTTTCAAACCGAGTTGATGGGGACAGACGAGGCAGTAAGATGAAACCAGCAGGAGCCAGCACACACAGAGCTGCAGTAAATCCAAGCCATAAACAGAATGCCTCCTGCACTTAAAATCTTCCAAGGCCCCTGAGCTTTCTGAAAGCGTGGCAGCAGCACTGCTGCACCCTTTGGTCTTGCAGACCTGCAGGGATTCAGAAGAGGCACCAACTCCTGTGATTTTATAATGATTGACACCTGTGAAACTAATGTTCTTTACATCTTTAGGGAGAAACGTGTGACTGTGTGTAGCCAATCAGCAAGGAAGTCTGCTACATTAAATAGGCAGAGCCGAGTGGCCATACGATAGGGCCATACATAGCTGCTGCCGCTCATACAAATGCTGCCTGCAACAATCACGCACTTGAGCTCGGGTGGCTCACCCTGGCGAGGACTCCCTGTTCAGGATCAGTTAAGCTTCTGACACCGTCAATCACACTGCAGCGCTCCTGTTGGGAGCTGCTGCGAGAGGCTGTGCGGCAAACCTGCTGAGCACATTTCACTTGTAAACCACAGGATTAGCAACTGTTCTATAACTTGAAGTCCCAAACTTCATGTTTTTCACATAGTTTATTAAAACTTTTTAGTTTACTAAAACTAAATCTGAGGGAAACTGCATGCTATGGCTGTGTTTCCAGTGTTCTGATCACACAGGAGATATTAAATACAAAAGCACAGTTTAAGGCAACACTAGAGTTTGACCTAACATATGCACACACAGGTAATCGGACTGCTCAGATTAATTGTGGTTTACAGACATGATTCAGGTGGGTTTTGTTTTTCTTTTTGAGAGCTTAAAAATGGCTGCTGATTCTGAAAACCAGGCCTAGTAGAAATAAAGAAGTCTTACCTAAGGTTTTTGTTCTGAGAATTGAGATAACTAAATTTTAACAAGTAAAATGGCATTTAAAAATATTTTAATTGTCACATGGCTGGCTGCAGTACCATGGTCTATATGTATTTATATGCATTACTTCTGATACACTGTTACCGCCATTACACAGACGGGCAACTGAGGCACAGGGCAAGCTGGGGTGAGATTTGGCTTCAGGTAAGACACCTACATCTAAGTATCTGAAGTATGGATGCCTACCTGCTCAATGGATGACTACACTCTCATTACAGCCAGTGGAGATAAATAGAGTCTGAAAAAAGACTGAGCTGGACAAATGTAGGAGCCTACTTTGGGATGGATCCCACCCTGATTTCTCAGTAACACATCATCTATTTCTGAGAGAGAATACAGCTAAATCTCTTGAACACTAAGCCATAGGGCCTGTTGCATGGGGACCTGACCCCCATGATGTTCACTATAGGTTTCTGTATGCACTACTGAGCTACCCCATGCAGGCAGCCCTCCCTGATGGCCACCACTCTTCGGAGTCACCTCCCAAAGTGCACCAAGAGACAATCTGCTTGAGGTTAGACAAGATGCTTCTGCCGCACACAGCAGCAGCTTCATCTGGGGCACTGTCCTCCTGCATACAGCCTGAATGAGTCTTACGGCAAAGAATGGACAAGATAGCAATTGCTCAGAAGGTTTGACTTTTTACTGTCTTCCAGAAGGCACTAGTTCTATCTATGCAGAGAGGGAACATCTGAAGAATGGGCCCAAGGTAAGAGGCTTAGTGCTGAAAATGGCATGGGGAAGGACATAAGGAAGCATATAATCTAGTTTTATTGGAAAGTCAGGAACCACGAAGATCTGTAATGAGCTTGTATTGTATCATACTTCCGGAGGATTTCAGGACCAACAGAAAAGCTGTTCTGACAGTGAAAACACAAGGAACAAAACTTCAGCTACCATAGCATTTGATTTCAATCGCGGGGTTGCAGCTACAGCCTTTCAGGAAACAGAGGTACATTATGCCTACAGGTAATAGTGCAACAATTCATTTCCACTTGGCAACATACACAGTCTCACTAAATCCTCTGCACTGCAGGGTAGCTAAAGGTAACTTGGTTAGTCAACTAGCACCCACAGTGTGAGGTACAAGGAATGCTGCTCTAAACTCATTCCAAATCCAGATATCACCTCTAGACTAGATGGGCACTTGATTGAGGAGGCAGATTCCTCACATAAAATAGTGGAATAATGATGATCATCCTGACAGGTTGCTGCCCAAGGTCCACGTGGTTTCCTGAGGTCCATAGCCTAGAGTGTCAGCAGACACGATGAACCAGGCAACATGCCCAGCAGTAAAGAAAGCATCCTAGTTTCAGGTGGGATAGAGTTAATTTTCTTCCAGTATTTTTTTTTTTTCTATGCCAGCAGTGATCTATGTTTGTTTGACTCCTTGAAGAATGCATCTTGGGTTACTGCTATGCTTTGACCAGCCACCCGTCTCTCACGTTGCTCATTACAGCAATCAGCACAAAGCTTTCTCTATTGGTCATTTAATATCTCCGAGTATTCTTCAGCTAAGTATGTAGGTAAGACGATTTTTTCCCCAAAAAGGAATCCACATCAGGACAACTTCCGTTCACTTTGAAACGGCTCACGTGTTACACAACAGCTGCATGCTGTAGGCTGCTGAAGGTATCCGCTAGGCAATTGTGCTAACTGTATTTTTATGAGGAGGTCTGGAGAGCTGTCCAGGAATAAGACATTAGTAGTGAAGACCAGAATGGCTAAAAGTAGTAAGGGCTGAGGTGTGATAATGTAGCTGAGAGAAAGAGACACTTCAGTTATCTGGGTAGCACATTAGTTTAGCAGGAGTCAGAAAACAAGAGTACACCACCTCCTCAAGGCCAGCATGGACGATGTCATAGCACAAAAGGGATGCTTTAAACATTGCAGAATGATTTAATACAGTTTTTCTTTTCTTCATCTTGCTTTACTGGACTCTATTGATCCTTCTGCAGACTTGTAACCAGATTTTTTTTTTTTTTTTTTTAAGGTCTTTGAACACTCTTGGTATTATTTTCCTCCATTTTGGCCACTAAAAAACCCTGGTAGGGCTGTGCCTTCTTCCCAGGTATCTTGCTGGCTGAGGTCTTGAATTTTCTTGGTAGCTTTCCTTCTTTCCTAGTCTGTTCCAAATTCTGCTTTATCTGATAGCTTGCATTAGAACTAAGGTCATTCATAAGGAATATACAGTGGGTTTTTAAGAACTATTTTCTCCATAAAGAGTAACCCACATGCGATGCGTTGCCTGGCTGAGGAGCAGATTAGCAATATAATGTGCAATATTCAAATGCTTCTCTAAGAACACAGAGTCTGCAGGGAGACCTCCTGCCAAGAAAATCAGTATTTTCCTCTCCAAAACACAGTATGCCATTCAGACAGAAGACTTGGAAAAGTAATCTAGAAATACTTCTGAAGATGTATTATTTCTGTTTGGAAATTGTAGACATGGTGGAGAAATGAAAAGGTCCAGGTACCCTCCAGCTATGCTTTTCATCCAGGAATTACATTGACACACATATGAAAAGGGCAGCACAGAACCCAGACAGGAGCTGGATGGGATGCTGAGAACTAATCAATAGCATCCCCATTTCAAAAACAAACCCAACAGCAATATCAGGGTCTGTATCTTCCCCGTCACGTGCTCTTGGCACCAACTTTGATACGAAGAGCTTGCAATTTGTTTTTGTACCAGATAACCCACTGTTAGCAAGGTCAAAAATATAAAACGCAGGACTGAGCACAGTTTAACACAACTGACAGCAGAGGGGCTTGCTTGTTCTCCAGAACTAATCTTCCTCTTACCTGTCTTGGGGACAGCAGGTAGTTTTAGTAATGTATTCTCTGAGGATTAGGTACTAAAGCTACTACTGGTGAAAACTTAATTCTTGATGTAGGACCTTGAAACAGAATGCTACTACCTAGCAGATTTCGGCTTTAGCCACTTGCCTTTCATGCTTACACACATAACCCTCAGGAGACTAACCACAGAAAACGTGTTTTATGTTAACTGGGTCTAGACTGCTTTTTCCATTTCATTTTGAATTTAAAAATAGACACATTCTCTGCTGACAGTTGAACAGGCATAACCATGACAAAGGACTATATGCTGAGGATCATTTTTTCCCTTGATGATTAAATAAGCACTGTTTTGGTCCAAAAGACTATTCTAACCAGAAAAACTCGATAGTAGCAGAAAAAAAGGATGCAGGTTTCTCAGCAGTCTGTCAGTCTGTGTACCTCGTATCCTAAGTGTCTGCGAAAGCCCCATCTACCAACAAAGGGCTCCAAATCCAGCTCAACTGCTCCGGCAGTTGCCTGGTTATTGGCATCAACATCCAGAAGAGCTGATTCCCGATTTTGCGTGCCTGCCGATGTCATTTAAACAAATTCTTTGTGTCTGATATATGATACAAGCATTATCATATTTCTTAAGCTTTAAACTCCACATCATATTGTGTGCCCCAGCTGGCACGTACAAAAATATAATGTGGGTTATAGCTGTTTTTGAAGTTGTTCTGTTTTTTAAAACTTCTCTGAAGTTTCTTCCTCAGAAAACCTTACACCCCCTCATCTAATCCTCAAGTAACAAGTTTAAAATTCATACTGCTTGAGTAACAAAACTCAGAAAAGATGATTAAGCTTCAGGGAGGGAAAAAACACACACATGAAGTAATGGCTCAAGAATTTCACTCCAAAAAGACTCCAAAAACTCTTTAGAGCACTAGCAGAAAGGCCTTTAAGTACATTTGTCAGTACTAACAGATAAAAACCACAATAAATATAAAACACCCAATAAATATAAAACATCAAGCTTCACATTTTCAGGTGTGAAATAAGCTGTTTATAGATGGGCAAGTCCTGCAGGTATCACCCAAAAACTACGTTAGAGAAAAATTTGAATACCTGGTAAGTTACTATTCTAACTCATTTTAGCAGGTTACTCCACAAATACTGCAAAACTCAGCATGAAATAAAATTTGTCAGAAAAGAACTATTTGTATTTCGATACTGATGCAATGATTCTACTTCTCAACGTGTATCTGCATTAATTTCAAATCTGTGATTTCAAACAACTAATGGCTTATTTTTTCAAGCACAGAGTAGGAGACGTGCCATAGCAGTTTGGTGGTTAAAAAGAAAGTCTCTTCCACAACTGTATAAACATCCTCAAACTTTTGAATACTACCTTAGACAGAAGTGTCAGGCTTAAACACGGGCATTAAACCTCCACAGCTCACATTCTAGTTTGTACTACTCTACCCTTTCCTTTGTCTCTCTCACAAGAAAACTCCAGGCAGTAAACAAATACATAGCAACAGGAGTCCTTACTGCAGTGCTAGAGGATAACACTAGTCCTTTGAGAGACAGAGGTTTAGTATCTTCTAAGCTTCCCTAAACGGTTTTCTCTTTTCTATAAATAAAGCTGCTTATCACTGTACTTAAGCTTCAGGAACTTTAATTAGACCAGGAATTCTTCTAATGATTAGATAAAGGCTGTTGCAATGGATTGGTAACAGTCTTAAACAAAAACAAAAGGACCTTTCCTCCTTTTTCCTCTTTACATACATCTTACTTGGGAAAGTAACCACTGTCAAATAAAAAAATTCAAAGAAAAGCCTCCTTTGAAAAGCATGTTTTAAGCTTCTGTTTACTAAGTGGAGAGGAAATAATTATATACCTCAGCACACCCTGTAAGTAACAATTCCAACTTTGCCTTGCACTGGTGCAAGGCCTAAAAATCAGAAAAGTACTAAACTTCAAAAGGAAGCGTACACCAGATAAAAATTTGAAATGCTGAACTCTTCAGCTGCTTTAGAGGAAGAAAGCAGACTTCTGAAGTGTCCTGAGCTCAAAGGTTACAACATGCAAGACAAAGATTTAAATCTGTAAAAACCTCGTGAGTTAGAGCATTCACTGACAAGAGTTAACTATTTAGTACTCCTTCTAGACAGTTTATTAATGAGGCCATGTTTGTTTGACCTTGAACTGTTGCTGGATTATTGCACTTGCCTGCAGCAGTAGCTGTTTCCACAGATGCTGCTGAGCAGCTGTGAGATCTGCCAGGAGGACAGGGTGTCACATTCTTACTCATTGTGTTTATTCACTAGCACAATCCAAACTTCCAGAGACGTGAAAACTACTGTGATTTGACAGCGGCTATTTACTGCTTTGTGAACTTGGTTAGGCGACCAAAGTTACTTTTAAAGTGTGCAATCAATATGCAGATCTATTTTAAAAGCTCTGCCACAATTAGCACTTAAAAACCACACAGTTTTACAGTAGTTGGGTCAAATTAATTTTATTATGCTCCATGATGAATTGCCACCAGTGCAACATCCTATTCACTGTACATTTCAAAAATTCACATACTAAAAATTTCAGTTTGATAAATGGAGAACTGAATGATTGAGAAGTTCTTACGGATTTCATACGTACAAGTGGCTAGCTGATATTGTCTATGCACATAGAGTGTTGAGATACAAAAGCCTCATGCTAGTTCGTTAATTGCTAAGGCTATCTGGACAGTCATTTAACCAGAATATAAGAGAGGCCTTCATTACAATGTTTAGCAACAATGCACCAGTATCATGAAATGCTATCTTCTGCTCATAGTGCAAGTGGTGGAGTGCTGAAGCATGCAGTTATGACTAACTTAACTGCCATTGCAGTCTTTATGCCTGAAATTTATCATGTACAAACACTACTTTAAAGTAAATATTAACCTGGACACCACAGAATGTGAGTGTACTTTTTGTATGAAGAAGTGGAAAACCCAAAAGCTTTCTTTGGCCAGTATCTACAAATTAAAGTTTTATTCAATAAGGTAACTTCAGAGCTCCCAAAACCTGGAATTGAAGTTTGATTAAAGAACTGTGATGCTTAATTATTAACTATATTACAGAAATTCCAATTCTGGGAACATAACAGCTAAACATTCTAATAAGTAGCATGTTAGGAAAACCTCTAGGCCTCATCTGCTTAATTTTAAAATGCCCTATATGCAATAAAAAATAAAGAGAGCAGTGCCAGGAGTTATATGAAAGCCATACAAATATTTTCCTTATACACAAGCTCTTAACTCCACTGCCATTAGCTACCCCAGGCTGCACTTGCACTTGATCCAATGCTCAAGCCATACAGCAGCAAAGCTAGTAGGAAGTGTTTCTAGCATCAGAGGGCAATGCGAAAGTTACTGCAAGAAAGTGAGATCACTTGGAAATTTTCTTCCTGAAGTTATGTGCTTAAATTACTCTTGGAAGGAAGTTAGCATCCTCTGAATAATTTAACTACAACCTTACCTCTCCCACTACTTTTCAGCAACTTTCCTTTCTTCTCATATGACTAAATTAATTCGCTAAACACTAGGTTATAACTGGGTTAGAAATCCAAGCCATATCATGCAGGTCCAGCCTGTCAAGATCAGGTCAACACTGGGTTTCAGTCAATACAATTCCGATAACTTAAATTTAGTTTGATAGCTTGACTACAATCAAAGACCCAGGACACTATGCATTAACTACGCTCCAAATATGACTGACTTAACTAAACATTCCATGTCAGATAATGTGGTTTTTGAAAAGAATTTCTACCTGAAAGTTACAATAAGTACAGTAACTGATGCTGCAGATATTAAATACCCACGTAGCATAGATTAGTATTTTGTAATAGGCAGATATGCCAGTGTTTACTGCACTACAAAGTACAACTTATATAAATGTGCAAGCTGTGAAATGAGAATCCCATTTTCTGTCCACTTATTCAAATACTATTCTTGTGAATCGGGTTCTTGATCCTCATCACAACCCTTGGTCTTAAAGCCAACGTATGAAGACAGAATATTGCCATAAAGTTCAGTACTTATTCAAAGTGTATATTCTGAGTTAACGGCTTTCCAACTTTATGGATGTAGGATTGGTGTTTCAGCATTTGTTGTGTACCATAACGCAAAGACTGCAAAGTAATACCACTTATGTTTATTAGTACACCAATGTCCTACAAATTTTAAAAAGTAATTAAACATTATTGAAGCAAGCATTAAACGCAGCCCTTCAGCCTGAAAACCACATAAAACTGATTTTTAAAAATAAATCAAACTGTAGCAATTGCCAGCCTCCAGTATAGCCCCCAGTAATTTACACTTCTCATTCTGAAAGTAAGAGCTGGGGGGGGGGGAGGGGGGGGGGGTCCAAAAACAGAACTTGTCTGCCTCAAAGATGCCTTTACCATTATTACAATGTAAAGCCACCCTGTTCAACTTCAGATAGAGAGTTCCCTAATTGAAGGATTTTAATTACTACTGCTGTTCAATAGCAGTCAGTATTGCTACAGTTAGGGCAAGGTAATCTTCACAACTAGCTGTGCATTTCTGTAGTGATTTTGTTTTATGTAAAGCATACTGCTAAGATTTGAACTGCAATGTTGTGATGTAATTGAAACCATGCAATAGTATAAACCAGCCTCAACATTCATGTAGCATTGCATTTGAAATGAAGGGGCTATAGAAACTAAGAGCTGCATCACTTAAAGAACATAGTGCTATACTAGGTTTTAATAAGAAAATTTAGATACAGAAAAAGTAGGGTATGAAAATAGTGTTTTCCTTCTTGCATTATAACTAAATTACATTAAGGTTTTTGTCAGTCTCACATATTACATTTAAACTCCCTTATTGATGGAATGGAAAGTATTCACATGTACATGATCATCCAGGTGTAAACTTGCACACATTAACAGGGAGTAGCTTTGTAGAGGATTATGACAAACCTTTACAGATTAAATGAGGTATTGCACAGATTAATAAAAAAGCAAAAGGCAACAAAAATATACAGCAAATTGGTAGAACATTTACATGATAATTTTACAGAATCCATAGACAGAAAGTAGTGTTTAGTATATCATTCACCTTAAAAAATATATATATATAATAATATATGATCAATCATCCCATTCATCATCATCCTCAAAGTCTTCTTCATCATCTTCATCCTCATCTTCATCTGTTAGGAAAAAAAAAGGCAAGTCACTTGCATGCACCAAATTAGTATGACAAAAAAGTGTTATTGATTTCTCCCACAACTTTCTGAAAACAGAACAATCAGTTCAAGGAGGTCATGACAACACATTTGGTAATACCCTATTTTAAGATTTCTAGACATGACATTCAGTTTAGATAGATACTGGCTGAAAGTGAGATCTAACCTGTTTCCTTTCTCACTCCTTTTCCCAGGCAGGAAAAGTGTATCTTGTTTTCTGCTATGAGAAAAAGAATCAGGAGTTCTCATTTAACACTTACTACTTTATTACTCTTTCTTAGAGAACATGAGTGGTCAGCTTGTTCCAGATCAGGTTTTAAACTTCAAGGACAGATTAATTTCTGAAACATAAGAACTGCTTCCCCAGGTTTACTACATGATGGAATTTCTGTTTACTGTACAAGCAGATAAAAAATTTTGTGAGCTAAAGTCTATTGCGGTTACTGGAATATTCTAAGCTGTGTAATCCACATCAACTTCAACATCAATGTTTGTTGTTAACTTTATTCAGCCTTCCACTATTTTGATATGTATCATAATTTAAAAATTGTAGCTTGTTAAAATTATGACTACTTATTTGTTAGGCAAGAGCATTTCCCTCGCTACAAAAACCCTGTACTTAGCAACATTCTGATATTTGATTTATGTAAAGTACCAAAATTGGAGTTTACTACATAGGGCAGCAAATCAACAAACTATATTGCACTTAGCCAAACGGTCTGCAGACTGCGAGTGCAGCTTTGGTATCAAGGCAAGCTCTGGAAGAAAAAGATATCAAAGCCTAAACAGAAGAGATGTAACCAAACAGCTGCACTGCAGCTACTGAACTGCATTTATTACAAGCTGGTATTTGGGAAATGTAAATCCTCTTGCAGCCTTATTTTTTCCAAGCACTGAAGTGTGCAAAGTTGATTCAGTACTAGTATGGGACTAGTCAAGCAACACTAGTTACCTGATTATTATCCAGCAGGTGGCATCCAAAGCACACTGGAAACCACAGTTTTAAGAGCATGAATCTTTGCAAGAGCTTTGGTTTATAGAAACAGAAAGCATTAAAAACCTTCCTTCAAAAATATTTTGACAACTTATTTCATCAGACATCTACTGGATAAAAATAAGTCAGTTGCTTAAAAAAAAAAAGACAACTTTATAAGGATATTAACATTGATGAGTAATTTTTAATTCAGTACTACTGCAAACTACTGTACATCAGTAATTCAAAGTAGCATAAAGTAACCATTCAACCCATCACTGGGGGTCTGCCTAGAGCATTCTGTATTGGACTATACGCTGAAATCCATACTTTTTTCCAACATTTTATGCTGAATAGAGGTGTTAACTAACTCTTGAGAACCTGTCACCGTGAGGTCAGAAAAATTCCATCAGACTCACCTGAAGAATGAATGGCTTTGCTCCTTTTCTGCATAACTTCCATTAATGCACCCACAATTCCTGAGGTGGGTGCAGGTGTAGGTGGTGCACTCTCCTGACCATCAGATACCTTGGAAAAAAGGATACATTAGAAAGATGCAATTAGCAAAACAGAACCTGTGTATTTGCAAACTTCCTTATAAGATGGAGTTTATTTTCAGCCAGAAGGAAGAGTGAAACTGCAGTTTCTTTAGCTCAAGCTAAGTTTTTATATATTAAAAAAAGTCAACCTTTCCTCTTTTGCTGAATAACACAACTGTAGTTAGCCCATACTCAAGATTAAATATTTCAGTGTTGACTATCATGAAGTGAGTGCTTAGCTAAAGGAAAACTTTATAATATGGTTGTACAGGCATGACTTGTGTGTCATCAATAACCATTACTTATTTTATCCTTGGTATATACCTCAAAATATTTTTATCGTTTGGGTTTGTTAACTGGGTCTGCTTTGGGTCAATAATCCCTTCTGAAAGTAATAGACTTTGATACTGTGTACCTGTAATGGCAAGTAAATATCAACATGCCCTCACACTTTTTACACCGGAGTGCAGAAGAGTGGCAAAAAAAAAAAACCCAAACCTACCTACAGGCAAAATTATTTTGAAGATATTCAGTGAACTTCAAGAAACAGTAACAGTAATAGCCTAAGCTGCAGCAGGAACAGCAGAGGCATCCCTCATGGGTGGCACTTTTCCAGACACAGGCAGCCACCTTCTTACAAGCCTCAATGTTTGCAGAGCACAGGTCCATTTTAAGACTGGGGGGGCAGTGGGGCAATCTTTCAATAGTTCTTTACTGCCACAATACTGTGGTATTAACATTGTAGGATTTATGCTTAAAGCTTTACTGAAAAGTAAGAAATGAGTTTGAAACAAGGATAATTTCATGCACCAATACTCTTCTATAGCAAATATGCATTCTAAGCATTTTCTCAGTACTACCGTTTAAAGCATCACTTCAAAAACTCTAGAAGTTATGATCCAGCCTGAAACAGAGCCACAAGTTACTGTTCACACTGCAATACTGCAGCCATTTGCAAGTCCCAAGGGGACACAGATGCCAAACAGCTTTTACTCACAGATTTCAGCTGTATACCCTGTCGTATCTGGTCTAACAGTGCATCTCTTCCTGAGCAGGACACTGGTCGACTGTTCTGTTCTACCTTCTTTAACTGAGCTCCTTCTCTGATTTGATCCAAGAGCGCTGCTTTGTTTCCCGCAGGAACTGGAAGCTGGTGATCAACCTCTGAAGGAAGGCCTGGTGGTGGAGGAGGACCAGGAGGGGGTGGAGGAGGAGGAGGTGGCGGAGGAACAGATGACCCACTTGCTGGTGGCGGTGGCGGAGGCGGAGGGCCGGATGGTGCAGATGATGAATGCACTGGTGGTGGTGGAGGATACATCCTGTTTGGAGGAGGTGGGGGCACTGTGGCACCAGGTCTAGATGGAGGCGGGGGTGGAGGTGCTGCTGTGGGAGCTCTTGAAGGAGGTGGAGGTGGTGCCCCTCGGCCCCTAGCAGGGGGAGGAGGAGGGCCCGAGCTATGGGGAGGTGGTGGTGGAGGTGGAGGGGGTCCTCCTCTGCACGGTGGTGGTGGAGGTGGAGCTGAAATGAAACAAAACAATTTACAATTACGTGCTACTCAACACCCGTACGTCTTTCAGAGACTAGCAGAAAAAGAAAAAAGGCTTTGCCTTGCTTTTTGCAAGGATCTCTGTGCCTCTGCAAATTTTACCAATTCTGGATTAAGCTGAATATAGTTGAATAAAAGCTATGCTTATGTGAATGCAAACCAAGATGAATATAGCCCCTATGCCTGTCATGTATTCTATAAAAGAATCAATATTGCAAGAAGCAAGTGCAATACATAAAAAGACTAATGACAGTCACAAAACAAGCTTGGTGATTAATTTTGCTTTGGTCCTATGGTAGTAATTTTCTTCATAATCCAAGTGTATCTTAAATTAGTGTTTCACTTTCTCATGACAAAATGCCGAAAATTTTCAAAAGAATCCTCTAAAATTTTGTGGAGCTAAGGCAGAGGGCAAGAGGGAGAAGTTTTAGAAAATACACTTAAAGTGAAATACAGAATTTCTACTTTATAATCTATCCATTATTTTATTAGGGAATTACAGATGCAAGTATTTTTTGAAGCATCATCTAGTAACAAAAAAACCTACTAATGCATTACAATGCAGCATAAACTGACTCCTAGTCCCTTTTACTGAAAATTAGCTCCAACAATATCACTATGGAAGGGACCATAGAAAGGAGACAACTTCAGGGCTACCTCAATGCACAGCATCATTTCTATATGAAGTGGCCTTGAAATGTCCTTGCTCTGCTAATGGACAACCTCTTCCATTAAGCATCTAATGGCTTATGGTACTTTAGGTTGTGTGGTTGTTACATGTAACTACTTAATAATCTAGGTGCTGCCATGCAACTAAGAAAATTCACATTTGATTTCACATGCTTCGATAACAAGAAGGGTATTACACTCAAGAAGATACTTCTTTACCTCTTCTATTATCTCCTTCCTGTTACATGCTGAGAAAGTAGGCTGTCTGCACTGGAATAGAGAGGGGACATCCCTAAAAAAGGGATTCTGAGGAAGCAGGAGACACTAGGGCCTCAGTGCCTCCTTCCGTGCCCATCTTAGAGAAACATATCCCTTATTACGTGTTATGTTCTTAAGTTCCACAAACTGCCCTGTTTTTTTCCATCCCTTCAAGAGAACAACATGGGGAGAATCTCCTCTCAACCTTCATATATTTTGCAAGAGACATACTGCCAACTTTCTTGATAAAAAAAATCCCACCACTTTTTGGCTGACATGACCGTAGTTTCCTTCTCGGCCACTGGAGGCCACTATTTTCAAATATAACTTACTCAGCAAGCACTACAGACAGTTTTTCTGTATTACTGAAAAGATGGTCATGCTCTGGAGCCCGTAGTGTCTGTAGATTTTGAACATAAGGTTTATGTTTTCCTGTAGGGAAAGGCTTTATTTGCATTGAATATAGAGAGATATGCCACATCCAATCTGTGGAAATAGAGTTCAGGAGTTTTTATAAGGCTTGTCTGCACCCAGCTGGAGTGAAATGAGGGAGGAAGAACAAGGAGGGAGCACCATTACCTCATCCTCTTTCCCACCCCCCCAAACAGATGGCACAAGCAAAGCAAGAAAACAATTTAGCTTTTTACAGATGCACATTAATCTGAGCATGGCTATTAATAAATAAAGGTAAAAATCTTCTGTTGATGGTATTGTCACTAAAAAACCCAACCAACCGTACCAAAACTACAGAAAGGGCAGGAAAAACAAGGAAGTAACTTGTATCTGAGCAGAACAACGTGTCTGCAACTCTCTAGTCACCATCCTAGCTGAGTGAATACATAAGCACAGAAATTCTTGCAATAAAACACAAAAAAAAAGTGTTTCAGTTGAGAAATAACACTTCAAACAGCAGTCAAACCTACACATCAAACAACATAATTGTTGATAAACCTGCTGAAATACTGGAATATTTTATGTACCTCTATCAAAAAGCACAGAGGTAGATTATTATCATGCACGTTAAATATGAGGCAGCTTTTCTTTCAATTGCATACATGCAAGTGGCCGTAACTTGAAGTTAACACATATGTAATAGAAAAAGAGACACTTTAAAGTATTTTAAGCTAGTCATAAGACTCCAAGACAAGTCTTCTCAATTCAATGTTATCATCAGCAGTCTGGGATCAACAACTCTGTAAACATTTAAACAGAGTTAAGATTATATAAAGAAACTGACAGATTTTTTACTGAGAAAAAAAAGTCGTAACTGAAATTTTGCTTGCAATTTAACTATGAAGTTTGACTCTAATTTTTAGTATTGCAGTCAATGAGATGTGGACTAAGGTTTCTCATCTAGGAAAGAAATCACACAGCAGCATGAATGCTTCAAAGCATATGCTTAGATGCCAGCTCAAATACATACCGCTCCACAGTGGGGGACCTAAGGAATAAATGTAACAAGTCATTGTACCCTGAATCTGTATCTCTTCAGTCACTCAAACAATTTATTCACTACTTTCAAACTGCTATAATTTCAATGGCATTTATATCCTCTTGCTCTTGAGAAGTGTTCTAGGCAAATTTTTGAAAGTTTGACATTGGCAGTGTAATTTTCAGACTGACTTGCTATGTTCCACTAGATAATGCATCAGCTGAGATCGCATTTAAAGGTGAGGCAGGAAATGGCTTATTTGAGAATTTGAGCAGGCTTCTGCTGCAATAAAAACTAGTACTTTCTACTTTAAATTAGAAAAAAGCTTTTTTTTCTTTTTTAAAATATTCATATAAAATTTGCAGGCCTCTAGCTGTTGCAAGGTTCATTACACAGTGCTGCCAGGGTAAACGGGCACCACACATACACCTATCAGACACATGCTACTACTAGAACTGACAGCAGCAATATTGCTTCTAAGATTTTCATTTATTTATAAGATTGAGATTGTAAAAGAAATATGCAACATACACAGTCTGAAAAAACTATATAGAATATACTGCATAGCTTTACAGTCTGACTAAGTGTTACTGGAAATTACTGAACTGACATAGATAAGATCCTTATTCATTAGGGAACTCTCATGGGTCATGCATGAACATTTTAACATAGCATATGGTATACAGGAACATTATAAAATCCAAGGCAACTGCGGTGACATGAAGTCCAGAGAAGAGAATCAAAAATTGCTCATCATCAACAGCTTTTACTCTAATCCTTAAGGTAAAACCCGTCCTACTAATCTTTACATGGACATAAAAAGGAATCCCACCTTGTCTGCGCAGTTCATTTTTAACAGCTTCCACACCTCCTGTTTTTTCAATGAAATCATATATGACCTTTGAAGTTTCTTTGTCTTTTAGTTGAGCCTCTGAAATTCCACACAGATCAAACAGATTTTTCAGTTCTGGGTCTAAGTTGTTCACCTGCAAGTCAGATACATTAGTTTTAATTAGCTTGAAATAGAAGAATTTTTAAAAACATCATTTGTATTGGGAGAAAAAAAAACCACCCCAAACAAACCACAAACCATGTAGTTAAAAGGAACAGCAAAGCCAAGGACATGTCTCTGGGTTGACTTTTCAGACAGGACTATTTTAGGAGAGGGAAGTGCCTTGTACAAAACCTTAGTTTTGCATGTTTCCCCCTCAATCCCATATCTCTCCTATTCCCTTCTACTTCAAAATCTCTGTTTGAATCATATTATAAAAAGCACAATTTATAACTATTTTGATGTACAGTTAAGTTTATTTAATGCCAATCTTCACAACTTACATTAAAAAGCCTCTAAAGCTTTTAATTATTCAGTGTTGTGAATAACTTATTAAACTACTTACATCAAAACCTGTGTTTGGATCCCAACCAACATGTCCAATGTGTCTAAAAAAGCAGAAAAGTCCATTTAATCAGCATAAAAAGAACCTTGTTAACTAAAATAACAGGACACCAAGATAACTAGAGATTAGTACCAGCTTTTACCTCCAGGCTTATAAGACACTAAGCAATTCTTAATTCTCAGTGCCCCACCTGAGAACAGAACAGTAAAACTTCCTTTACTTCCACTTTTTGTCTTGCGTCAAGAAGACTAAGTGGAGAAGTTATTTTCCCCCCTTAGGTTATGGTCTGTGGCAAAACATGAAGGCTCCATGCCACCCTGTGGTGCATACGGATGATGATAGAAGGACTGCCCAAAGATCAAGGGCGGATATATAGTAACTGGACATCCAAGCTACTGCCAAGGTCTTGAGTGTCATGCAGCTGGAAAACCTCCTCCTCCCCACCATCACTGTTTGTTCTCTCATCACCCTTCTCCCATTCACTTCCTTCTTTCAAAGAAAAGTCAGGACTGTTTTCAGTTGCCATCGTCCTAAGCTTCTAGTAGCTATTTCATGCAGCTACTGAAATATTATTTTATGTGATACTATAATCAGCTAAAAAGGCAGAAGCGTTTGTGCCTCTCCAAGCTACTTCATGCAATTGCTGTTGGCTATAGAAGACAGAAGCATCATGGTACCAGCACTCCATGTTTTGGGTTTCTTTTTGCCAATGGTCAGTTCTAGAAACACACAGTCTTCAGGAAATCCAATTCAGAGTTTTAAAAATACCAGGTGAGCCATTAGTAGCCAACTCAGTCTAGACTAAGCTTGTCAAATTACAAAAACTGTTTCGCTGTCCTTATACGCTGCCTAGCACAACAGACCTTGTATTCATGCTTGGGTCTGTTAGTACCACCAACAGCACAAGTTTCCTTAATGAGATTACTGAAGCTCAATGATCAATTCTGGTCTTGGTATAACTATGATTAATTAACTACTTAGTCTGAGGGGCAAGAAGTAAAAAATCTGGTTTAAAAATTACATTATGCTACAGAAAAGGCAAAAAAATGGAAGCTCTCTGTTTTGCCTAAATGTTTAAAAGCCTTTCACTACCGAAATATAGCATGATATATTGATTACAGAATTTTTGATGTTAAGCTACAGCTTCCTTCACATAAATTAGACACATACTTCCTAATACATAGTCTCATATCCGATTGTAATGTATTAACTGGCATACAGAAGTTGACAAATTTACCAGCAAATACAATCTTACCCATATATCGCTGCCTATCTGTGCAATTCATGATGTCCTTTTAAGAGGTAGTGAGCATCCGATTCAGAGCTTAGTGTACTTAATTGATATTAAAGTTTATATGGAGTAGTGTTAGCATTACCTCTCATTTATTTTTCATCCTTCAGAGTAAAATAAGTTACTTGTACACATTGACTGTAACACATTGTATTCAGAGGTCTTTTCAATGAAAGTGCATACTTACCAGGTAATTGCAACTCTTATGTTATTGAAAAGAACGTATACAGCAATAAATTATATGAATGTTAAGATTATTTTTTTCCTCAGAACAGTGAAAGTCCACATCTGTCTAACGGAAGGCATTTAAAAATTTTATCTACTGATCGCAACTTTGATCTGGCATAAACAGTGACAGTGTTGGTCTTCACAAGTATCACAGCTTAAGTTATCCTACTGGCATATTTGCCTAACAATACCAAAGACCAATCCCCATACGTTTGTACAAAACCAGCAATTAAAGTATCTTACACAGTAAGATGACACTTAGCTGCACTCTGCAGGAAACTTAACTAGACCTTAAGCTGACCAAAATAGACTTTCAATCTTCTAAGGTTCACCACTTACAATTTAATGTTACATTTAATAATATGGGAACATGTCTTTTGTTTGAACTTCTTTAAATATTTTATCATGTTGTTCTCAGCTTTTCTAGGCCTCCTTTAATATTTTATGAATGCACATAATGTTTTGCAATGGTCAGAAACTGACAGACATTATAAACGAAGTCTCAAATTCATTTTATATCTGCACTGCTGCACAACCCCTTCTACAAATTCTGATCAGGGGTAAGACACACTAATGCAAATAATTATTTACAACTTTGTCCACATGTACTGAAGTCCGCATCAGTAGAGCTACAACAGTGACCAGCTACCAATCACTATTCAGTTTTCTTTCTTTCACTCTTCCTTTTTTTCTGCATTTTTCAGTTTAAGTGATATTAACAGATGCAGCACTTCACTGATGCTCAAATCAGAAAGAACGTGGTTGATGTCTGAATTTCTAAGCAGTCTGGTTAGGGAAGCATTTTAACCAATCCCTCCTTTCACAATCTGTTCACTATCCCATTCTACAGAGCACTCTCTCAAAACACTGTGCAGTAACATTACTGTAACTGGTAATACCAGCATTACTTTTATGGAGTTTTATTCTGGGAAGGCACACCAGTGGAAGTGATGCAAAATAATGGTTCAAAAGAAGAAGATATTCACTTGGCATGTAAACCTCACACTGGCTTTCTAACACTTCACAGAAACTGACCTTTCCAGTAACTAACTCAAGCTCTTTAAATTCCTGTTGCTTTAGCAAATCAAGTACACTTATTTTAAAAGACAGAAGATTAAAATACCAAATTATAGTTCAGGAAAACAGTAGTTAATTCAGTAAACCAACCAAACCCAAGTTTCATGAAAGCAAAGCTTAAAATCATATATCATAACTATTCTAAAAGATTGAAGATACATAAGAAACAAGATTAGAAGAAAAAACAAGCCATTCCTAAGAGGTGTATACATGTATGCTGTACTTTCATCACAAGCTAAGGGTACTAGCCCATATACCAGAATAAATAAGTTTGGAAACAGAAAGCCAGAGATAAAAATATGGCTACGTCATTTCTGCTGTTATGACAAGTCAGGACCCGCATGTGTATTTTGTATGACAAAGCACAGCTAAGCAGGCACTGGTGTAAGAATAACAGTGCTAAAGAGTTGACCACTGAGGCTAAATATGAGTCTGCACTGAGCTGACCACTTCAATAAGACATTTTTATGCAGCTCAATTGTTTTCTAAACTATTTTAGAATAGCAACTTACTTTTTGTTTACAGTTGCAGTAAACTCTTCACCTGTGTATAAACTAACCTGCTTTTAAAACCCACAGCATTCCAGCCAGCATTCACTGTAGTTCAGGTTACACACAACAGTCACACATTTAAGTCTTGGGCATTTGCAAGTGTAATTGACACACCCAAAACCAAACCAACCCAAAAACAAACAAACCCCCCCCCCCAACCAACCAACAAAAAAACAAATACAACAAAAAGCCCACCAAAAACCAAACCCAAACTCTGAAAACTCCTTACTGGAAATTAGATGGTGTTCCAATATCTGCCTTTGTCAATCTTCTCTTTTTAGTTTTTCCTTTCTTCTTTTCTTTGGTATATGAAATATTGTTGACTTGTGGAGTATAAAATCTGTTAGTTGTAATTTCTGGGTTTTTGATATCAACAGTTGCCATTGGTAGATTTGGGCCTGTGAAGGTAAAGTACAGGATTTTTACTACTGTGTTTCAACAGAGCCTTTTTTTTTTTTTTTTTTGAGTGACAAAACACTTGTATTGTAGCCATAGTTCTACATGCCACAGAATCTGCCTGGATTCTGGATGTCAGAAACATAAACTCAGTTCTTTGCTGAAGAACACACCCTGCTCCCCACCCCCCCACCATGTTGCTAGAGCAGAGCAATGGCAAAAAAATTTTCTAAACTACAATTTGATTTTTGCAAATTTGGCAAAGAAAGTAATTCTGAACTAAAGAGCTTTCATGGGCACAGAACACATGGAAAGAGACACATTAATCTTGTCCAGGATTGTAGCTACTCTGTACCTTAAAGAAGTGAGTGCCATAAACAGTAACACCCTGCACTCCATTACCTTGGCAGCACAGTAAACTGATCTTAAAGGAGAGGGAACCTTTGCTTAGTAAGTCCCAAGTGGGAATGCTTTCTGTCATAGCACACAGAACCAAAATATCACAAGAACCTCAGAAGGCTACTCTAGACACACTACTGTCTTCAAATGTATGACAGTATCTATGGAACTATTCAGGATTTCTTATTTCTTACTCTTTGACAGGTTTGGAAAGTAAAGTCCCAGATAAGAAACAAACCTTGAAAAGCAGTGACAGTGAAGACAGCACCAGATAGAGAAATTAAACACTCGAATTATGAACTATGTTTTCAAACCTTGTTCTTATCAACAATTCTGAATTACTACTCTCATTATTTAAAATGCATCTGAATTATACCCCTGCCAATTTTAGCATTTTAGTATTATACTCCTTGTGTAATACTAGCAAATATATAAATATACCTAGCATGTTTTCCACTCAGATTTTTTAGCTTTGACAGAAGATAACCCTTGACATGAGTAAGTGATAGTATTTAAATACTAAGAGGCAGTTTATGCATTTTTCATAAATATTTATTTATATATATGAAAATATATACGTATATATACATACACACACGTATTTTTAAAGAAACCCGCAAAAAGGATATGTAAACTCCTTCTTCCAAAACTGAAACTAAGCAGTCAATTTAAGACCAGTTTGGCCAGAAATAGTTCGAAAAGCATCCTCCGCTGTGAGTTACTACCCAATGATTAGCAATTCAATTGAAAGAAGACTCATGCATCCAGTCTTACCAGGCAGATGATAAAAATGTCTAGTTAGACTGATAAGTCTGAACCTTATTTTGACTTTTTTTTTGTATCTGCATTTTGTATGGATAATTCAAAGTTCTCCTAAGCATTCTGAAAGGACCAACAAGCCTTAGGTTTCACAGTCCAAAAGTCCAAATCAGAAAGGAGAAGGAGACAATACAACAGATAACATAGTTGACATTTGGACTTTACCACCTCAGTGGGAAGCACCTAGTACTGGCCAGAACAAGAAACAAGAACAGAAACATGACACCGGGCTAGACAAAACTCATCTAAAACCATATGACAACTCCTACATTCCTGTAGGAGTCTTAAAAGGACAAGATTTACAACTGCAGGAAGAATTTCTGAAGTGTTTTCTGCTAAGCAGAAATGCTTTGATCTAGAAATGTTATGATCTAGACAACTGTCCTTTAAGAATACCAAAAACCAAACTGGCCACATACAACCAAGCAAAACAATTTATACTGTTGAAGTTACACTTAAAGTTAGCAGTAATTCACTAATTGCCAAAAATTATCAACCCAAAACTTAACAAGTGGAGTTACGTAAATCTTCAGGATTAATTGAAAGTTACAGTCTTAATCTCATTAGATTCAAAAACAAAACCAAAAATACTGTAGGAGTTAATTTTCACTTTAATCACCTATTACATTTTCTCACTATTAAAGTGATATTTGTAGTTTCAAAAGCTATACTGAGGTTCAAAAGCTATACTGAGGTTCAAAAACAAAACATGTACCTTAGCACTTCTAGGAAGCTCTTGATATTCTTCTCACAATTCCTAACAGTCTTAGAAATTACACCTTTTTGCATGTAAAATCCTAAAGTAACCATACATGGTTTTAACCATGTCAAGCAGCAGCCATCTGCAAACTGAAGTTTCATTCAACTCAGCTGAAATTAAGAACTGATAACCTGAAACTAATTCCTTGATACTAATAATATTCATACCAGACATCACAGTAAACTCTTAAAGATTAAAATTTTCTTACCGTCAGGTTCAGACCTTCCATGTCCACGAGGGATAAAAGAACTTTGGAAAGAATTGTACTGTTCTAGAACTGCCATATTTATATCCAGTAAAATTTTTCCCATCATAAGACATGCACCTTCCCCATCAGGTATAGATAGCTCAATAAATGAAGATGAGAGAGGCATATAGAGCTCATCATTTGGAAGTACCTGACAGTACAGTTGCCTTAAGCATCCACTGTTATCAATATCTGTGACATCTTCAGAAGGGCCTCCAGAAAATGTAGTACAGAACATTTTGATTAATTCTATTAAATTCTTTATATTTTATTTAGAACCTCTCTAGGCATCTGTCCCAGACTCCAGACAGCCCTACAATAAATACAAACTGTTCTAGTTAACATATGAAACAAAATTCTGCCACATGGTTCTTACAGATTCCCTCAAAACCTAATTCTCTGACAAATCCTTATTTCATCCAGCACTTCACTAAGAGGTCAGAGTTCAGCCACGATAACTCTTCTTTATTTGCATAGAGACCTAGCTATTACAAATGAGTAGAACATAAATCCCAGGAAATTACAGACTAATACATTTTACATAACTGTTAATGCCAATTTGATTTTAATCCTGCAATTTTACAAAAAAAAAAAAACTTAAATCCGTACCACGGAAAACGTCATACAAAAAGACAGAGTGCTTTTTCCATGCAGCTTCAACATATGCAGAAAATCTGGACAAACAAGCCCCGCTAAAGCAAAATTCCCCACAGTATTTCAAGCATGGATCATGTGAGTACAGAAATGTGACTGTTCTTGTTTTTCAGTTTTAAAAGGTAATTATGCATTGACACCCAGTACAAAAAAGCAGGTGTTCCATTTTTTTCCCCAGTAGAATTTCACTACATAGGGAGAGTAAAATAAACTAGCTGATCCTACAGTAGGTTTTATTTTTCCAGTTACGTACTGATAGTATATATCTGCTCTAGTCTGAACTCCAAATACTGAAATGCAGAGCCTGTATAGACTATAACCACCTGAGGCTATAACCCATACCCTGACCTTGTCTGATCTGTGACTACAGAGGGCATGACCACACTTAACTCTTTGCCAGCAGAGAAGCCAGGCATTATAGAATTTGACAGAATCAGAAAAGGAAAAGACAGGTTGTGAAAGAGTATGTGGATGTCCCAGGGAAACAGTAGATGCTCAGAGCTTTGACTAGTGATTATAAACCTGAAACGCTGAGCATAAACCTATGTCTTCCACAGAACATTCAGGATAAAGGCACGGGACCAATGAATGCAAGTTTAGCATGCGAATATCTGTCTTAAAAAAATGTTGCTGCCTAAGGTCTTACAGGATGAATTATGGAGACTATTTTAAGCACAAAAGTTTTTGAAGGCTTAGTTTTTACAGATTTAGTTTTCTTAAATCTTATTCCAATGACAGATAGCAAACTAGACAAACAAATTGTTTGTGTTACTGTTGGTAACATTTACAGTAGAGACAAAGGCTAAATTTTTGTGGTAGGCGGCACTACACAGTCACCACCGCTGTTTTCCTTCCTGTCTGCTCTGCAGGTACTGCTATCAGGGATGCACTGTTTAGGTAAGCAGAAGCATATGTTGCTCAAGAGGCAGAACAGTTAAAACCACCTGAAACCTCAGAAAAGCTGGTAAGACCATCATGGATGGTATTACCATGATTGTTTTAAAACTAAACAACCCAGTCCCAGTTGAAGGAATTGATACTAAGAATGCCTGGTCTGAACTCATGACTAGCCGAACTTCCTCAAAACTTAATGTTTATGAAAAAGAGTAATTTTTTTTTTTTTTTTTTTTTGGAGAAGTATTTGGGGGGGGGGGGGGGGGGATGAGCTTTATTTGACTGTAAAAGATATCAGTAGTTCCCATAATTCAGGATTAGTTAAGGGTTACCTATTTTGGTGACCTACCAAGACACTTGGATGTCTTGGTTTTGTACAAATTTAAGACTACCTCCGCAGGCCATAAGGGGACCTCAGATGATCAGCTGACTGTACCCTTGCTCAAGCAGCGAACTAACAGATACAATGATATGACCTACGATCCGGATCACCAACAGAAATATCATGGGAGAAATCAGTTTTTAACTTCAGTGTGAATTCAGAACTACAAAGACTCCAAACTTGATGTTGCTCATTGATGTGCATTTTTCACTTGAGTTTAGAATAGATGGTAAAAAAATTTTTGGATCAAATTGAGACATAGTTTTGACTCCTTCCATCAATTTAATGAGAGGTTCTCCTGAGGAACCTGTACCTTCATGCCAGTGAGATGTATTCCTGAGAGGTAAACAGAGTCAAATAATTCTTCATGCAAAAAAAAAAGTTTAATATTGACAAAAATATGACATATGACCAAAAGTCTAATGTTACACAGTTAGCTGGATACACTGAAATTGAAATTTTATGGATGCTTTATGAAATCTGTCATCATTGTGCCTGCCTTTAGACAAACAGGCTAACTTTCAATTTCAGCATTCATTTCTGTGTAGTGATCCTATATATGTATATTCTGAAGACCAAGCAGCAAATGCAAGGTACGAAGTTTTCTTCTCAGTTTAAGCTGACAGGCTTCTGTCCTACTTGCAACAAAATATGCTCCTCCAAAAACATTCTTTACAAATGCCAGCTAAGCCACAAATCTTTCAAGCTACAACTAAACAAATACCAAAGAACAGAAACAAAACAAATATACTAGCCTCCAGAATAAGAGTTTACTGCTTTTGCCGCCACATGACTATCCTGAACAAGTCCAAAACAAAGCTATATATAAACAGTAAATGACAGCAGTAGGAAAAAATAAAATGCAGTGATTCATGCAAAAAGCTTACCATTTGGTGGGTCTCGTCTTTTTTCTGTTGAAAAAGAAAAAGAGCTATTTATTCATAGGTATGACAGGAAAAATTCATTCTAAATTTTAGTTTCCAGTGAAGCTTTCAATGACCTTGAACTCAGACTTAAGAATCTATAAATACCCTTAAAGTCTACTTGTTGTGCAGGTGAAACAAAGCATTGCAGAACAATAAAAATGCAATCTTAGTTAATAAGCACTGATTTCAAGTGAGCAAACTTGAGCAGGAGCGTAAGGAAATAGCTACTGAGTTGGTTTCAGACATTTTGACTCCAAAGTAAGATAAGATATTCAAAAAGCAGCTGTTTTGGACAGCCTATCAAAGCAAGATTTTTGAAGCCTTATGCTTTCTGATTTCCACTGAATGAGACTGTTCCTTCATTTTTATTTGAAATAAAATTAGCACTTTTATACAGTATTGTTCTCCCACAGAACCTAAAATACATTTAATTATTCTTGGTTTCCTGGGAAGAAGTTAGGACACAGAGGGGCAAGACACTTCACCTATGCTGTCTAACAGGTAACTGAATAATATGGAACAGAACTAGAATCTCCTTATAGTACTAACCTGATACTCTATTCACAACAGCAAGCTGTTTCATAGACCATGAAGAATTTGGCTTGATGATTTAAAATGTAGTTGTAAACATTTCACACCTCAGTACTCTTGGCCTATAATAGTAAATTTTCCTTTAAAAGAGATTTCCCTCACTTACTATTAATTCCTATCCACCACATTTACCTACCCTGCAACCATCCTTCAAAACCCCCAGTACACAGTTACGCTATTTGTGTACCTACATACACACTCTTAAGAATTTTGGATTTAGCAGTACCCATACAGCCAAGCAGTTTGTCATCACACCACACCAAAAACCATGGCTCTATAAGGAAGGCTGTACATCCCTCCCTTTCAGATCTGGAGTATCCAAAATCTAACAGGGACTCCCAAGAGTTTTGTAATAAGAATTTGTAACAGACATCTCACTTTGCTGAAAAGTCCCAGAAAAACTGCTAACTTATATTTTTCCAGACACAAACATAAGGGGTAGGGAAAAGGTGCCTCCACAGATGGTGTTGACCTTGCCCTAGCAATATTTACCAAAAAAAATCTACAGTCTTAAGTGTGCAAGGCAAGTCAGCCTCGTATCAGTCAGCTGATCTTTAGGTAGGAATAAAGAACCTGTCAAGGTCATCAAACCTTCAGAGGAAGGTGTCCAAAAACCCCTGAGAATCAACTTTTGCTGAGCAAGCCTTCCAAAGACACACAGTTGCCTCTTAGCTCACAGCAGGTTAGCTTTAGGCACAAAGATGGAGAACCTCTGCAAGGGTGCTTCAGCAAAAGGTATCAGGTCTGAGGGAAGGCAGGGCAGGGGGTGGAAAAAGGCTTTTTGGCTAAATACAGTGCCTTCTCTTCCTAGAATATTCAGTTTAAGAAATCACTAATGTACTGCCAAAAAAGAAAAAAAAGACCAAACCCAAACTCAACTTTTGGAACATTAGTTGGACTTTTATTCAACAACTCAGAGACAGCAAGAGAGTGCAGGACTGATTGCAAGTCATTTGGCACAGGATGGGAAGCTGGCAGAAGCAGGAGGTATTCATAGGACATGTTAAGTGGCCTTGGGCCAAATCATGGGAAGCCATTACTATTTTCATTAGAAGAAAGAGTTCAAGAGAAAAGATAGTGGAAAACAAAGCAAGACATTTTAAACACTTCCTGTAATTTTTTTTCTGGGTATATAAAAGATTAATTTCTGGCCCAAAGATACTAGATCTATTTTTCTGTGGTCCCCACTGCTGACTAGAAAATATGAACTCCTGCTCTGAAGTGCAGATGACCTGACTGGAGAGTGGCGGATTTCTCCTTGTCTGAAAATGGAGATGCCTACTGATTCAAAACAGATCAACTTCACCAGCTGCCTATGTCCAAAAACCACAGCTCCTTTCAATAAGTGTTCCTGGAAACAAGAATGATCTCTGCTGAGACTTGAATCCAATGCAAGCTGAGCGCTTCAGAGATGCCCTTGTCTCCCCGGCAGCAAAAACAAAAGCTGTGACCAAAGACAAAAAAAAAAAAGGCAAGCTCTCCCATATTAAGTATCCAGCTTGAAGCTTATGAAGTATTCAGAGAGGTCTAACAGAGCTCCCACCCATGAGCTACAAGCAGTCCATGAAAATTAGTCAAGAAGCCTCCTACTTGAGAAAGGCAGTTAAGAACAAGGCTCTGTTCTAGAAGTCTCTTGTGCCCTTTTACAGCTGAGTGCTCAGAATGTGGAGAGGACACTTGTGTGTGTACATACATTAACATTTCTGAGGCACGATAATAAAGATAAAAACTAATGGTACCTACGTGCAAGAATACCCAAAGTGAGAATGTACTACACTGACAAGCACTAAGAAGAGAAACACTGTGTTCACCCTGCTTACTGGGGGAACTACTTGGGATCGGTTTAAGTAGTCAATGGAGAGATTATTTAAATAAGCCTACCAGAGAAATTAGCTAACTATAGTAATTTCTTCCTAACCTGAGGTTAAGAATTTAATTGACTGCCAAAAAAAAAAAATCAGAATTTAGCTAGATGAAAACCATCTTCATATTAAAAAGATTGAGACAACACATCAATAATTCTTTCTCTGCCTTTCTCCCTCATTCTGTTCTCTATTAGATATCTGTACATTTGCAAGCTTTTGTACATTCTCTATTTGGAGCCAAACTTTCACCTCTCTGGAACTCCAGCTGCACTTACTCAGGAGTTGTCTGTATACCGGAGTGCATTTCATGCCAAGTGAGGAAGAGCAGAATACTGTTGCCTCTTCTTGCAGCTGTTAGACAATATTCTGTATACTAGTCTTGGCACCAAGACATAGTTTTGTGAGCCAGAACTGCTGTTCTTGCTACCTTCCAACAACATAAGCTTTCCGTAAGACTCCTGGAAAAGTCTCCTAGCAAGCCCTGAATGGTGTAACAGGCTTCCAAGTGATTACATGGAGTAGTCATTTCAGTTGAAAGCATGTCAGGTGGCATTGCTATGAAATGTAACATATTTTGGAAGGCATGGAAGTAAAAATCCCATTAACATAGAAAAGCATCAAAACTACCAGACTACTACCTCTGTGTTTGAGAAGTTAAGATGCATTAGAATACACGCACACAATTTATATATACATTACAAATAATATATACAACTTTTAGATATCATTTATATTATATATAAACCTATGTATAAATTAATCTATGTTTTATATAAGCACTTATGTATAAACAAATATATAAACACCGACAGCAAATCAGCTTTGACTTGGGCAAGTGCAAAGCCTGTTATTTTAGAAGCACAATTAGATACAGTCACATCAATGACAAATACAGAACTCCATCTGGTGGCTTGACTAAGGAATCTCATGATTGTCTGCAATTCTTGCTTTGCAGCTCTTAACAAGAAAAAAAAAACGTAGAGTTTTTTGTTTTGGACTTTTTTTTGTAATTAAATTGTCTTCAAGTTGTAAGCGTTTGGGGAGGGGGTGTTGTTTGTTTGTTTAAAGACAATATATGGAGTAAGCTCATCCTACAACATGAGTTTGAGCATACAAACCAAGATACTAGCCCAAAGAGTAAACTAGAAAAACTTAAGTGGTCCTGTGAAAAAGAAAAAACTCTATGTGAAGGACAGAGGCGAACCTCTGTCCTGTGAACAGGAGGTTTGACTGAACCACTATTTTCAAACAAAGTTTGCTGTGGCCAATAATGCAAACATAGTTCCTCCCAAGCCATGTCTGTGCACCGTAGCACTGTGTTTTAGACATCTAAGAGAGTGAAACTTCAGGAACAGGAGATGCCAGCTGATGCAAGATTACTTTTACACAACAAGTATGAGAAACATTATTAATGCCATTTCTTCTCATGCAACCCTATTCTAATTCTGAGCAGAGGGAATCTTAAAGAAGCCATTTAAGCTTCTGGAACAAAAGCTCTGTACCTGAGTCACCATACCTGAATGAAATCCAAGTGAATACATATAGATCATGTAGGTTCTCAAGAATACTTGCAAGGATGGCACTCCAAGATGAGAGCTTCCTCCCTTTACATTAGTCTACACTGCATTGCTAGTGTAATTCTATTCCAGAATGGACTACAAAAACGCATCCTGTAGCTTGAACACAGGTCCATGCTACAGCTTACAGCAAGCCTGAGCACATTCATGTGTTCCCAGCCTGTGTTTTACATCACCTTATTCTTCATGGACATATGGCACTCTGACAGGCAAGTTGTTTATGGGCCCCTGGAAAAGGACCAAGACAAGACCTGTAGGAAGCTTGAGCTCCCTTTAAAACATTGACCATGTTCCTAAGGCATCTTGTAGCTGGCAAAAAGCATGCTGTGCTTCAGACTGTCCTGTGCTGCTAAGGACAGTATAGGCACATACAGCATCTCCTGTTCTTGGCCTCCACCAAGATCACTAGTTTTGAATAAAAGATATGTCTCTACTAAATGCTGGACCAATGCCAAAAATTCATTCACATGAACTACTGAACATTCCAGATGGTAAAATCTTTGTTACAATCCACTTGGGGTCAATTTAAACAAATCAAGTTATAAACAGCCCAGAGCTAAAAGAGGGTTTAGTCAAACGTGAAAACAGCTTACAGAAAGTTTTCTAGTTTTCCCACTGACAGCTTACCATTTTTGCTTCCTCCTGATCTATATTTTCAAACACCACAACCTTGGAGTCTCAGCTTACAAGGAAACTTACAGCAAGGAGCACCAAGTTAATTTATTTCAGAAAAATATTATTTTTGCACAATAAAGAGGCACACTTCAATAACACAATTACTTCTAAATAGAAATATGGCAGTAGTGCCTCCAGTAGCTTTCAGACATAGAAGTAGCTTCCTGCCTCCCCCCAAAACAACATAAACAAGCCTGAATTTAAGATTAATTTGAATATTTACCAGATTTTCTCTGCCGTCGTCCAAGTAAATCTGTTACTGTTTTGCGGAATAGTTTAGCTTCTTCTTCATTAGCAAAATTAAGACCAACTTGACATGTCTGAAAAACATTAATATTCCCCCACCCATGACTAAGAAAATTTTTCAAAGGCTTTCTTAAGTGTCTTCTTACACCTTCTGAAGGTATAATCAGAAAAATCATCACTGCAAATTTGGAACCAAGTCTTAGTGAAACATTCTATCTTAGGAATGTCTGTCTACTAATCAAGTTTCTAGAGATCACGGCTAACAAATTTGAGAAAATTCTTTTAGCTTGAAATCAAAGGGGGGGAGAGGAAAATTTGTGCTTTAAGAATATATGATACTTCACAAACATCATCTGCAAGTCAAAATGTAATTTCATTAAAGGGAGTTCAAAATAAAGAACTGCATTTTATGCTTCTGTCCTATGGATTAAGTTTTCTAGTTGAAATACAAAAAAAAACCTTTTATAATTAAACTTAAAAAGCTTCAAGGAACACAGGTAATATTGTACTTTTATAAATAATTTACAGAATGAAATAAAAACCTCCGTTATATTAAAAGAAGCTACTGTTCAAATAAAAGGCATTTTAAAATAGGTATTCAAAGACATTGGGACTCACATCTCCAGCAAAGGTATGAAAATATCCTCTAGGACTATTATATACAAAGTTATTGTACAGCTCCTGCTCCCACAACAATTTCCCATCCTGAAAAGAAGGAAAAAAAAAAGATTTTGTAAAACTTAGACAAATTGCAGAGTTTAACTTCTTTCACAACAGAACCTATTAAGAGTTGGAAGTTGCATGGTGTTAAAGCATCTATTGCTATTAACCCAATGAATGAGCTGAATCAAAATCAAAACTTGTGGAAGAGCTGTGAAAGACTATTCCATCACGTCACTCTGTTCTGTTCAAATTCCTGGATGTTTTCAAAAAACATCCTTCAAGTTCTACAACCCTGCAATAGTGGTGCTGGGAGCAGCAATAGTGACCAGTGATAGGAACATAGTGATAACAGCAATAAAGGAGGCTTCCAGTCTCTTGTTATTATCTCAGGCTTCACTTGAAAACAGTTAACTTAAAAGGAACAGAAATGTCACCTTTTTAAGAAGTTTTATATATTTTAACAGCATTATAGTTCAGCACCCAAGAAACAGGTTTCTCACTAAATCTAATAGTTCAATGACCAAATCACAAAGTCAAACACAAGCACCAGCCGGCAGTCCTGAACAAATCAGAGAGACTTCAAGCACCGAACGCCGACAGATAAGGAGCTGTTCCTGGCTGTAGAGATAATGGGGAACTTTCCAAAGTCTCAGCAAAGTCAGTAGGGCTTATGCTTCTCAGTATCATTTTTGTTATGAAAACACATCTTGGACACTTCATCTCTTAGTTCCCACTGTCTTGAGTGAAATATTATAATAGGACAAAAGTCTGAATATATGAATATATGTATCATGGAGGGGAAAAAAAAACTTGTTTGTCCTGCAGTTTTTACATGCACCAACACACTAATCAAAAAGATTGTTTCCACCCGTACAGAAGACAGTATCTATTTTGTTAATATCAAAGTAGTGTCACCTACCAGAATTCTAACAGCTATCCATATCAGTGACACTATACTAACTTACACTAGTTTGACTAATCAAATCTGTAGAGGACAGCTTCTGTGAGCTGTAAGAAAATTGTATCCGGTATTTATTTCATCCATAAAAGCCGATATCACTGAAATAATTTGAATTTAGAATACTTGAGAAAGTTGCACTTGCCTATTAATAAGCACTGTAATTGCACCGCTTAAAGCGCAACCATTTACTTGAGAATTTCTATGAGTTTATAGCTACGACAACCTAAGCTCGTTCAATTAAAATGGAGAATGAATACAACCAAGCTTAGAGAGTCTGAAAAAGAAAAAAGATGCTTACCTTAATGTCAAATATTCTGATAAAATACGACCTCTGTGGATTGTCCTTTACAAGGCAAGCTACACCACAGCATTTCTTTGACCACATGGCATTGCGATCTGCTGCATATATTTGAACAACTGCTGAAGACATCGTCTAAAAAGAAAAAGGTAGCTATTACTTTTAAGGTAACAATCACAAATTCTACATTTCACCTTTTATCAAAGCATCTCTTAATTTTGTTCCTTGTTCTAGGCAGCAACTTTTATGATTTCCCCGGTGGTAACACAGCAAAGTTCAAATGACCCCAAATCACTTCTGTGCTTTAGATTTTCACTTCTACGCAAGATTTAGACAGCTTAAGAACCCAACTGAACTTCTTGTTCTTGCTCATAAAAATCAGCGAAGAGACTTTGCCTGTAAGAGGCAGACTAGTAACTATGGTGGTCACACAGAGAAGCCCTACTGTGCAACTAAATTTCTTCCTGTTCAGTACTTCAAACTGGATAGAAATGCAATACTCAGGCAAGAACTGTAAATTACACAGTGCCTGGAAACACTCCCGGGTACTGGAACACAACTGCCTACATTGCTTAATTGTTCAAATGGTCTCTGGCATGATTTTACCCTATGCCAACTAGCAAACTCCTAAAATTCTTGGGCATGGTTTGAGAATTCACATGAGCTAGGCTTGTTCCCAGATGGCAACTTGAAATCATCCTGTTTTCAAATTGAGGGATTTTAATAAGAGATGAAGATTATTCCACACCAGATTGCTTCAGTCACTGGGAATGTTTATTTTCTAGTATGTATGTGTCCTACCTTAAGAGTCCTATGAGGGAATGAAATTGGAGCCTTTGAAGAATATTGATTTAGCAGCCAAGTCATAAGGACATAAAAGTTAAAGGCTCTGTAATGGGACAAACTGGAGGCTATCTAGCCCAGGATCTACTCTCCAACAGCACCAGATCCCTAGGTAAGAATACAAGAATACACCATTACACTGCGGGAGTATACCCCCGGCAACTGGCAGGTTGGAGCTCAAACCTCCCCTGAGCCAGCATACGTGTTTCACAGCACATGTTGGATTCTTCCTTTGTGAATTTATCTAATCGCCCTTCGGACCCATGTGAACTTCTGGGCATCACAACACCGGGCAGCATTGTATTTCACAGTTCACTTAGGCACTGTGTGAATAGTTAGCTACTTTTATCTAAAAGTTTGCCACCTGCTAGTTTCAGTTGACTGTCCCTCCTTGTTCTTACACTAGGAGACAGTGTTAATGGTTTCATAGTTGTCTCTCCAAGCTGCACATGCTTTTATAGATATTTGTGACACTTCTTCACCCTCTAAGTTCTCTACTATTTAGGAAGTGATACTAGTTTTAAGTCATTCCTGTACCAAGAAAAGGAAATATCATTCTACACTTTAATTAGCCTTGTCGCTCTCACATGGATCTTACCTAGTCCTACTACATCCTTCTTTGATTGGAGATGAGACTTCTGCTGTATGAACCTAGTTTGTTAGTCTTTTTAACATAGGGTCACCATAATATTGTTTTCTGTTTTCTTCTCTATTTCTTTCCCTGTAAGTCAGATTTGTTTTGTTTTGTTGGTTTTTTTTTTTTTTTTTTTCCCCACTATGGAACATTAAGCAGATGTTTTCATAGATCTATTATACAGTTCCAAGACCCTTCTGGAGGGATCATCTCTAGTCTGAATAATGAGCTCCATATTAGGTTTTCCCCACTGCTCTAAAAGCATTACTTTGCCTTTATCGACACTGACTACCTGCCAAAACAGTTGACATCTAGAATGCAGACATGTTTTGTTGCATGGTGAGATTATCTACTAAATATCTATATCACCCATGTCACACTTTTTAACTGGTTTAAAATAACCAAAAGAATAACCTAAGTTTCATGGGATTTTATTAAACACCAAAAAAAAAAACCCCAACCAAACTTCCAATTTCGTTAAAATGGAGTCAAAGTAATATAGCTAGACTGACAGCTACTCCTTGGGGACACTTTATAACCTTTATAACCTTTGTGATGTAACTTTCACAAGTCAAGATATAATTCTCTTCCTCTCTGCAACCACCCCTACAGAAGCTGTCAGACTGACAACTAATCTTTCTGGTAACCTACAGAAAAGGGTAAAGTATGACTGACTGATGAAAAGAAAGCTTTGCGGTTGCCTCCTCAAATACTCTACAACTAAGTGTAGAGTAAAACTTCTCTCCCTATCACCTATAGAGTAATACAAATAATTTAATCATAACTGGACTTGTCAGATGAGTAAAAGGGACCCTTGAATTAGCCATACTATCACAATGAAACAGCTGACATTAAGTTGCAGGTATAAGAGATGCCATTTTTCCCCTTATTTTGCAACAGGCAAAGACTTAGTTTTGGGCACAACTGGCCAGATTTTGTTCAAAACTTCTAACAGCCTTTTCTCTCATTTCTCCAGTATCATCGCATTGTTAAACCAATAATCCTGTAGACACAAGACAACAAAAAGGAGCACAGGTGGGCCATTCTACTGTTGTAATGAAGGCATCCCATTCAACCACAGAAACCATCCCACTGTCCATGCAAGAAACCTTCTCAATCCCCCAAAACAAGTCCAGCTCCACTAACCTCCCCCTGCAACAGGACTACCCACAGAAATGGGTGGTCTTGCCAGGAATTACGCAATGTAAATGCAAGGCACAGAAGACAGTGATCTGTGTCAGAAAGGGCTCCCTATGCATTGCTTCTTATCGTATCTAGCGGCAAAAGTACCAACTGGATTATCTGGGTAAACCAGTAACTGTCGTAACTCAATGATGACTGCATATAAAACCTTGAACCAGCACCTGCCCCATGAGTAGACAGAAGGATAATTACACAAAAAGAGTGTCCTCATTCTGCATAATCATAATAGATTTAATGTACACTTGGATACCCTATGAGTAGAACTTAATTTACAAGTTAAGAAAACAATTTCACTGAATCCGAAGTAGGTGTTGTTTGAGGCCTACCAAGCTTAGAGTTCAATTACATTTTAAACTTATTCATTAGCACTGTGAGAATTCCTAGTGTTGACAGACTGCGATGAGGCTTTCACGTGTTAGAACATATAATTACAAATTCCACAGTTACACCACTAGTGGTTTTTTATTAAAAGGACAATACAGGAAAAAATACAAGGTATATTTTTGTGGGGAGAAGGACAATAAAATCCAACTCCTTTTACTTCAGCCATTGCTCGTTTTCATCACACAGAGCAGTGGTGCCATGCTTTATGCTATTCAGCTTCTGGAAGACAGGTGGCAAAAATAGTTAATCATCCACAACCTTTGGAAACTTACCAACTTACCAGCAAAATTTAAAACTTAAGATATATGAACCATGAAACTTCATCTACTGCTATTCATTATGAATCCTAGCCACATAAATTCAATTAAAAGAATTCAACTGTAATTGCAGAATTGCAGCATCTGAGAACATTTATGCAAATATTATAATTTGAGTATTCTACTGCATTTTCTGAACGAGCATTCACACTTTGTCTATTTTGAAGCCAATTAATATACCCAGCTCAGTTTCTCACAGCATTCTTGAAGAGAACACTGCATTTAAAAGTATGGGTTCTTTAAAACTATATGTAAATATTTCTTCACAAGACGTCATGCCACCGATTTTACTGACAGAATTGAACACGACTGCCATTAAATACTCAACATAATTAGTACATTTTTTCTGAGATATAGTAAGTTGATTTGTTACTTAATACTCAAGGTTATTACTGTATTTTCAGGAAGACAATTTCAAAGCTGGCACTACTGCTTTGCTTCACAGTTTTGGCAAAGACCTTGTCCTTTTTATATCTCAATCTATTTGGAAGAGGTGCGTAGGAGAAAAAAATAAGGTAGCCCACCAAAAACTGACGGGCCACAGAGACTAGAATCAACACCCCTCAGTTCCCTTTATTTTCTCCACAGTCAATGTCTGGCTAGAGGGCATGCCATTGATTCCAGGGACTTGTCACACCCCTCAAACTGATGAAGCAATAAGTCTGGTGTTGTCAAGCTGTACACTGGCTGCCTTACTGGCAGAGCTGGTCTCATCCTTGGACACACATATTGCAGGATATGTGGTATCAACAAAAGGCTCATGAAAACACCTTCTGCCTGCAAAAGGTAGCCACAACTAGTCTCATCGTGCATTTGTAGAATTTGATCATAGCAGTCACTGATAGCTTCCAACTAGACAGCATATAGCTGTGTACTTTGATCAGCTTCTGCTGTGAACATTTGCTGCAGTAGCCTGTCAGGTTAATGACTTGCTGTAACACAGTGTTTCTCAAAAACAGTAAAGTAAGCCAACACAGACAATGGCATATCTCATTGCTTATGGCTGACATGGATTGTGAAAAGCTAAGGTATTGTTTTAATGTCTGTAGTTTCCTGCATAGTGGGCCAAAAGTCACAACAAAGAGCAGCAGCAAGACTAAGGCTGTAAGAGGATGTTCAGCCACCTCAGTATACACCAGAACATTACATATACAACAGAAAGCATTTCAAGACCCATCGGGATGGTTTGTTTTAGTGTTCACATATAGCTGACAACTGCTTGTGGTACAAAGATCAAAGACTCATAAAATGACTTTGGTTGGATGTGACCTCTGTAAGTCTTCCAGTCCAACCTCCGGCTCACTGCAAGGGTAATTAAAAGCCGAGAGTTCAAGTTGCTCAAGGTCCTGTCCAGTTAAGTTTAAAGGCTGCAAATCACCTCTGGGGAACCTGTTCCAGTGCTTAATCATTCCCATTTTAGTGCTTGTAAAAATGCAACTAACTTCAACGCATTCTTCTAACGGTTCAGTATTGTTATGTGTTACATGTTGATGGTACTACTGAAGACATTTGCAATCAGAGCATTGATTTGCAATCTTTTTCCAATTTTAAGAGTCACGTTTTTTCCAGTAAAGGTGCAGAACCCTACAGACGTATGTAATTTAATCACGAGAGGCTTGCTTTTCTTAGTTATCCTTCCCAGCACCTGAAAGTATCTTATAAATAAAACGGGGGGGGGGGGGGAAGACCTTGCCCTGTAATGTAAGAATACAAGCAGTAGCAGCTGTTTCCAAGCAGAGTAACCTCTTGAAAAAAAAACATGCTGATACAATGCCTGTAGCTTCTTCATGAAGTCAGTCTGAAGACTTTTGGCCTGAAAGTCACAGTGAACACAATTAGCTACTTTACGATTTCTGTGAAAAAATATATGGTGAATAGCTGTGTGCAGCCCAAACCCTCTAAGAACAGAAATCAATATTTCTATTATCTTCTCCTTCTCCTTAAAGTAGATACCTGGAAAAGTTGTCCCAATCAATACTACAGCTAGTGAGAAGGTACCTGTGGCAGGCATTTTTTAAGACCTACTATGGTGGAAATGCTTATTATGGCTAAGCAAACATGCTGAAGCCGGACCAGGTGATGCTAGGTGCTCCTGGGTTACTCATTTCTTCTTTGATACAAGACCAGGAAGGCAGCCCCGCAGGTTGCTTTTAGGGTGACTGTTCAAAAATAAAGGGCTGCTGTTATTCATTTACATTAAAACAGTGGTAAGTAATAGTCTTCCCCAGACAGCAGGGTTCAGGAAAATAGACATGCTAATGTCGAGTACCACTTCACTGTGGAAAATGCTTAGGGAGGTGTAACTCTAATCTTGACCACAACAAGGACAGGAAGCTTCAGTACCAAGGCAAACTCTAATAGCTTAGCATTATCTGAGTCATGGAAGGAGATACGGAAACTCATTAACACTTATGAATGAGAAAGAAGAAGCAGAAGTGAGAATGCAGGGTAGCTAACTCTATAAGAAATCAAGACTAATCCACAGAAAATTATACAATTAGACAGAACTCAGTGGTTGACCTTTCTCTAGATTACAAGTATTCTGCAGAAAAAAACCCAAAATGTAGCACCAACAAATCAAGCAGAAATATTGCTTGAAATCTTACTTTACCTCAAAAAAAAGCTCACATTTAAGAAATTACACATTTAAATGTTGACACTTTAATAAATTCACGTTATTCAAAGCAAATAAAATTGGAGTTAGACAGTGATAATACCTTCCTGTTGTTCTGCAATTACCTTATCTTCAGTGCCATAAATATATGGAGCTTCCAAAAACGTTTCTGCAGTGCTCAATACAGCTATGCATTTTATCTCATCATCACTCAATACAGAAACAAATAAAACCTGCTGCAGAGGCCAGGTGCTGGAACCTCCCCCCCTTCTCAGGGGAAGGCCTTCAGTGGCCTACACAACCAAGCTCTGCTTGCTCTTTCTGGCAGTTTCATTTCCCTTCTGCACAGTGGTCCCATTTCAAGAGAAAATGTAGCTATTTTCTTGGCATTGAGGGTGTCTCCTGCCATGTGGGAACAGTGTGCTCCCTTCCTGCTAGGAAGGGCTGATAACCCACTTTCAGGGTGAATGTTCTCGCCACCACGCAATCCTACAGAAGGCACGCACTGCAATCTCCTCCAACAGTGCTTTTAAATGAACTGAATAAGCCTGCCACTATTCAGATGATCCCTAACTAATTAGGCCACATAAACAACATGCAAGTATGCTTCCCTAACAATTTCCACATTATACGTAGCAGAGGCATTTGCTAGAGTAGACAAAAAGTATTTCCTAGCACTTTCACAGAAACATAGAAAACTTGAGTTTAATTAGGTTCAGAATCCTACAATATTTATTAGCCCTGGATAGCAGGTAATCCAACCCTCTTAAGCGTGGGTGCCCAGTATGACAGTTTAGGTGCAATTCAGGCATAACAGCAAGAGATACGAACACAAATCACCACTTTCACCAAATTTTAAAGGTCTCAATTTTTCACAAGTGTCAACTAGTAATTACTTTTGCAGTTTTAGATGGGAATGGATGGAGATAGGAAGAAACAGCACAAGGAGAGAGAAGAGACTAGTGACGCTAAGGGCAGACTGCTTTTGCTTCCTGCTGACACCTTCATCTGAAGGACCACGAGGATAATGGCCCCAGGTGACAGAAGAATAAGTACAACAGATGCATCCGACTGTCTTTTTAGCCTGATCCACTCTTCTTAAGGGGAAAAAGGCTATTTACGGCTACTGCATCTTGTACAAAAAAATACTGTCTTGATAGTACACACACACTTTTCTGTGGATAAAAATACTTTTCAAGGATTCCACAATATTTTGACTATGAAATTAGAGTTCAGTAAATTAGATTTTGCAACTTTCAGACTGGTTTATAATTTATGCCTTCCCACCAGGTTGCCTCCAGAATCTTCACAAATGAGTCTGACATGTGACAGAGTTCATCCACTGGGGATTTGGATACTTCTTTATTTGCAACTTGGGTAAACCGCCATTACTTCAATTTTTAAAGCTGTTATAGCTGTTAAAGATACATTTAGCAAGTTACTAATAATCATATCTTTAAAGACAATTGTGTATTGTAAAGAAGTTATCTACAGATGCTACAGACAGGATTTTAAATTAAGTTTCCCATAGAAACTGGAAATACAGGATTTCAGAAGTTTGCTGGCAGATTTCAAGAAGTTAAGCAGCTGGAAACAATCTTCTAATTTTAATGCCATTTACAGGACATTATTTTCAGAAGACAGACTGATTGCTCCACAGACAGGAAAACTAAAGCAAGATTTCACATTACTTGACAGAACTGACATAAGAGAGCCTTTTGTAAATACCCAATCACATGAGAAAAGCTTTATTTGGTGCAAGCTGAAAAATTACTCAACTGAAGACACTGAGGCCTCACCAGTTCTGCTGCTTGTGAAATTACTTGCTACAATCACCAACAGCATTCAATTTTAAGCTTAAAGCTTGCTTTTCATTTCATTATTTCCCATTATCGCCCACTGATTTAAAAATGCACTATGCACAGATGCTAAGAAATTAATATTTTTTTTCCACCTTGACACAAAGTTAGGCTATGTTAAAAATAAAGCCACTGCATAAGAGATGCTGCCTTTTTCTTATTTGAGGGAAGAAGGAAGAGAGGAAGTTTTTCTGAAATAGCAAAAAGCCACTTCAGGTATTTCCTATCATTTCTGAAACATGAGGATCTTAATCTAAGTTAAAAGACAGTTCCACAGAACACATAGCCCAGAACATTTAAGGGATCAAGAGACCAAAACCATTTTTTAAAAAAAATGTTAATACCCAAGAACAGATTCCCTGCCTTGTTCTGATCAGCACACAAGTCAGCTGCAATATCCTCACTGTAGATCTTTTACTGACGTGGAGAAGGTACCAGTGATCACGAAGTGATGTTACAACAAAAAAAAAGGATGAAACAAGGGACTGCTGTTTAACAAATCTGAACTATAAAAGTGCTTATCCAGACTTAAGTCTGCAGTTACCTAGCAAAATGATCCTTCACTCCTAATCCTTGGTCAGCCAGTTACAGACAGCTCACATTCTTCTGAATGACCTCAGATACAGGTTCTTTTACATTTCCAGCACCTCCCAGATCCCCCAGTTCAGCTAGACCTGGCCAACTCCTTTTGAAACACTCGTTGCTCAACTGTAGATCATAGAAGACCAACAATTAAGATGTGGGTATACAGCATAGCGTATAAAACCAAATCAAACAGCACATGAATTAAACAGATATGCTTTTATCACACAATAAAGATATTTTTAAATCCTACAACCTCAGTTCAGACAACACATGCAAGACTTCAGCCTTCCAGAGATATGACATAACCGTAACCACAAGCATGCTCCAGATTATAATATTCCAAGCTATCTCAGCTTAGCAGATAATTTTCCAGATGACATACACAACCTAGGGTTTTCATTGATGACCTAGCTGAACACTGTCACTTCCTGTTTACCGGCACAGTATCATTAGTAGCTTACTCAGCTACGTCTCACTGCTTAACGCTGCTGAAATCTTGGCTGGCCAGAAAGCAGACGACACATGACAAAGCACAGTTATTTCTGTTCTGTTGTTAAACTTATACATTTAGTTACTTTCAGAACAACAGAAAGTGTGCTGCGCACAGGCTGTCCACAAATTTGTCACTGTCCTACTGCCATGGAGCACAAATTCTCATTACAGAAGACACTTTGTCTTGCAGTTCCACTCCCACCCCCAGCCTCCCAAGACACAGAGAATCAAGGCATATAAGACTTCCTTTTCAAAGCTTAGGGAATTTTTAGATGAAATGTTAAAGTCGATTTTGAGCCATTTTAAATTAATCAAGACTCCCAAGACTAGTATGATCCTTACACAAATAGAGCACTGTACAGATATGTAGATGAACCAGTTCTCAAAACTAGGTTTCATGGTCATATACAGAAATTGCAGATTGGTGTTGCAAGCCATACAGATTCAAGGCAAGAATCATGAGTTTCATGCAACCCATGGGATAGAACTGGAGCTCGAATCTGTTTTGTCCTATTCCACTGCCTATTGAGTGATAAGGGAAATCAGCTCCTTCGACTTAACATTCTCTTCTCTTCTACCAGCAACCCATTGCCTTCGTGCACTAAGGTCCTCTTTCTTCAGCCTTCACCAACCATTCTATTTTCTATGCAATAACGTTCTTTCATATGCTACATAGTGGTTCCATATTTAATGCAGGTTCTTATAAGCAGATCCTCACACCCACTTTGAACATATGAGAGTGCTTTGAGAAAATACGGTAGAATTCAGACTTTTATCATCCATAAAAACCAAAACGGGTTGGTTTGGTTTTTTTAAAGAGTTAGACCCACTGTAGTTTTTTATAGACCCACTTAATGGTATATGCATCATCACGTTCGTAAGTAAAAATCTTCAGAACAGTTAAATTGATTAATGAAAGATGTGAGCCATAAGCCTCAGGAATTCCTGAATTATCCCAGCTCTGGAGCACTCATTAATGAGCCCTTGAAAGTGCTATTTAGCATCTACCAGCACTCACAGGTCCAGATTTAAAAAAAATAAAAAATAAAAAATGAATATTTGCTTTGTATAGGTAAAGTTTAGGTGAACTTTACTTACTATCTTTACACTTGAGGACAGAAAATAAGGAATTTTTACTGCAGATACTTAGAGGACACTGAAATAAAACAGCTTAAATTGTTTTAAAAGAAAAAACCTCTTTTCTTATAAAACATTAACTTCATGCCAACATAAAACAAAGAACCCCCTTCAAAATATTAACAAATTTGAGAAAAGGCTATTAAAAGTAAAACCTCTTTGAATAATAGCCAGCAACTGCTCTCGCAATCGTGTCTACAACTTGCGTCCTGTCCCGTCACGCAGACTCAATCCACTTACATAAAGGTACTTAGAGATGCAACCCCCCTCACACTTCCACTGTGCCACAACTCAACGTGTTTTAATTCCTCCTTCAGCAGTTCATGTTTGAACAGAACAGCTATAATAATTCAAGTCAGATAAAAGGAAACTCATAATTGTACATAAGATTTTTTTTTATACCAACAATTGAGTCTGCTATGAATAAAGTTATGCCCAGTTATAAGTCTTAAAACGTAGATATACTACAGGGAAAAAAATAGCATGAAGATGTAGTAGTTATATGATCCCTGGCCATATTCAAAGTTCATTCCAGGGATACAATGCTAAAAGCTCTTGCAGAGTAGAAGACATATGTAAGAGCGAAAGCATCAGCTGAATGTTTGGGAGACTGCTATTTTTCATTTAGTTCTGGCAACAGCCTGTTGCATGATATTTGCATTTATTTCTCCCCTGTGCCTCAGTTTACTCATCTGTAATACGGAGATATGAACCTCTACCTCTGTAAAGTGCCTTGAGAACTACTGCTGAAGAAAAAAAAAAAGTATTACGCTGCCACAGACAGAAATTTATTATTTTGGGGGTGTGTCTACATTATCTTCGCTGCTAATAGCAAAGGTTAAGGCAGCTTAATTTCCACATCACTAGTGTTAGTTTTCCCCCCAATGCATGAACATTAATTAATACCTGATAGCCTGGTCACTGTTGACGGTTTTAGATAAGGGAATGGAGATATTCTTTTACCATGAGGGATACTACCTGAGTAAAGTGACATTTCTTACAGCTAACAGTTACAATTGTCACTGCCTGTACAGGTTCCTTCTTTGTAGGTCCCAAGCACTGCAATTACCAACGCACTGTGGAGGCCAAAATCCACTTAAATTCACCCGTGTGTAAACAAACTTTAGCAGTTTGGAAGCAGTATCACAGAATGGTGGTCTTACATGGCCAATTCTGTGCACATCTCAGGCTTAAACCTAAGTCACCTATTTCCCTTTTAGACAAACTACAACTGTAAATTCTTTGTAACAAACTTACAAATGCTTGTAAGTCATCATCACACTTACTTTTTACACAGTATGTTTAACACTTGATCCTTAAGATGGAAGAATAAAGAGCACAAGCACATGACTCAAAACTTAACGGCAAAAGCAAAATTCTGTTTATGAAGACATCATTTTTATGTCTTGTCTTAATGTTTAAATTTAAAACATATTTATGTTTTTGTGAAACAAAAATAATTTCCCACCTACCTGGCATTTAGCAGTGGTCTCTTCCGTGATAACCCTGACCCCTGAGCAACAAAAATCCCTGAGGTCTTAGTACATAAGGATTGAGAAAATCATGACACCACACACCAGAAAAAAAACCAAACAAACCAAAAACAACCTGATGTTGGCAATACCAGAGGAACTAGATAATCACCTGACAAAAGCAGTTTTGAAAACTAGGCACTCTTTCCTAGTTCCAACACAGCTCTTCAATAAGGGCAATCATCGCATCATACATCTAGGTTCTTCTACAAAGGATTAAGGCTACCTAATAAAAAATGCTGGAGATAGTTTAGTTTAGCTTTTGGCGTTACCACTTACGCCTCTTAGAAACTGCATTAAGAGCTTGCCCTCAGCAACATACTGTAGCATGGGCTCTGCAGCTCAAGATTTGTGTTTAAATTCTCAGGCGAGGTATTAAAAACCCTCAATTTCTACTACGTAAGAAAAGCTCCCCTGTACAATTTCTGTTTCTGTTACACTCTCCCCTTGGATTATCTAAATGAATAGTCCAAAAGTAATAACGGAGTGTAGTTTATTGATTAAAAAAAAACCAACTTAAGGAAAGGAATTGCTGAGTTTGCAATACTCAGTTCTCAAGGTGAAAAAAGAAATGGATACAGCTGACCTTTGCCAAACTAGGACTTCCAAAAAAAGTTCAGATGAAGAACAACTTTGAAACTCAGATATTAAACAGAGTTGACAGTTTCCTTTCTGAACTTACTACCCACTACCTGAAAATAAATGCATGGACGGTTGCTGAATGGGAAAAATGAAGCCAAAATTCTTCCTTTGTAACTCTGTAAGGTGCCAGAATGTTACTTATCATAAGGTTGCCTGCTCTGCTGGGCACAACCAGAACAGCAAAAACTGTAAAGAATCTACTCATTTACAGCTAAAGTGTTTGTTTATACCACAAAAACATTGTAGAAAGAGGGAAACAAGTCTGTATTCTTCCTCTGCACGCAACACTTCAGTGTCCATGTCCAGTCACCAGTTTCCAGTTTAAATCACACAATACTTATTTTTTCCTTCAGTGCAGAGCTGGTAGTTCAACTTAACATAGCAGTTCTAACGAGCAACCACTGGCAGAATTGAGGAACACAGGCAGTGATATTGTTCTCAATCTTTTATACTTAAATATTCATAAGTTTGGACGGGTCAGAACAAGAGCATCCCCACAAAGAAATGAAGATAAATTAGCTCCCCAGTACTGCTGTGTTCCCATTCATAACTTGTGAACATTGTTCAGCAGCAATAACAAATATGCTACATGAAAAGTTAAAAGTATGCACCAGCCTGAATTTACAGATAACATAAAAATTATTTCACTCTACTTAACAACAGTATTGAAGTAGCGCTATATCTTGTGGGTGAAACAAAGCTTAAAGAAAATCAATATTTATTAGATCAATACAAGAGTTCAGCATCCACAAAGTCAAACCAATATAATTTTAACATGAACACAGTAGTTTAAGATATTTTAAAATCTCTTAGGACAGAAAATATTTGTTTCAAAGAACACTTAGATGAAACATTAGGTCTGAAACTGACTGTCACTCTTTTTGGTGAGTATAGCCTGAATTAATGAAATACAGCACATTGAGCCAAAATAATAACTTTAATGAAAAAGATCTTAAGATAGCTTTGCTTTTGATCGCAGTGAAAATGAAATACTGAAAACAATCTGTATTGCACTGGCAGTCCAATCAGCCCGTATCATTACCCTAAGCAAGCATCAGATTTGAAGCATTACATGCTTCAGTTTCTGAACTACTTCTCTACAAGTCTCTGAGTCTGTTCTGGAGCGGACACAGGCTAACATGCTCCATGTGACTGGTTGTTGCTGCTTGGGAGAACTGGCAACAGCCTTACTGTCAGGTCAAGTGTTTGCCACTTTTCTGAAAGCCTCCACTTATGCAATAATAAGTTACAGTGCTTTTATGACAGTGTAAAGACAACAGGTATATTGTTACACCACACTAACAGAATAAAAATGTCCATTAATACTGGTTGTAACCAATAAACAGGAAAAAAAGGGTTATTAATGACATACTGATTAATTTTTTCAGATGTGTAATGCTTTTGGAAACGAGGTAATTCCTCCATAAGGGCACTGATGCAACTTAAACCCCAATGACTGAAAGTACCCCTTATCAAAGCAGACACTGGGTTTCCAGTTTTTGTATGGATATCCCCTTCCTTTGTGATCAACTAACTATACCAATTGCTCTGAGCACCTGAACAGCCTCAATCTGTTAGCACAGAAAGAGAAAGCTCTTGATGTTGAGTATACGAAAGATAATATCAGTCCCAGGAGTATACGGGTTAGAGAAAACAAGCTGATTCCCCAATTAAGACTGAGCTCAAGAAAAATGACACGCTACTCAAAAGACTTCATATGAGTCTAGAAATAGGGTCTCTCTTCCAGTCTCCTGGAAGGAATAATCACAGGAGTGGGACCTACATAATAGCAATGCATTAATAGGTTGCTAGAGGTTCAGCATGGTAAATTTTATGAACATCAGATTAAAGTCTGTATAACTGGGTCCTCAAAAGATCTAGGAATTGTTTGCCAGAAACTTCAACACTGTGGTACAAACACTGATGATCTTCCTACAAGATGGCGGCGATGGGGGTGTGCCAGTAACACAGCTAGACCTTGAACAAGCCTGGGGAATGAAAAAAAGAAACCAACTTGATTTCTTGGTAGTCCAGAATCCACTTCTGGGCAGATGGACTATTTACAGAAGATGAAGCAGATTTACAGCATAAAGTGAAAGGCTAGCCAACGTCACCAATGAAAGTGACCTGTAGAACATTTGTTATTCAAAAATGCATCCTTCAGAAGGCCTCTGCCATCCACCATGTGATGTGCAATATGATACAGAACTTGAGTTTTATATTAGCTGACGTGAAACTAAGATCTCTAAATCTGCCAATCCCCACATGAAAGCTTCAGTTCTGCGACAAACACTACAGTCCTCTGAAGAATCCCAGAGTCAAAGAAGCGACATGTCACTTCAGGACCAGGTTACTCTGACAAACCAGGGCACTATGCTGCACTTCAGCAAAGTGCCCAAACCGTCTGAAGTGAAAAACCAGCCTTGATGATGGATGGCAGACATCTTTATTTATGGCTGGTTTATTTATTTGCAATAAGCCAACTATGTAACACCCTTCACTAATTCAGACTTGCATCATAGTGATATTGTCTGCATGTGGTGACCTTGGAGAGGAAGTTATTTCCAGTGACACAGATATTGGTACTGCGTCATTTCATTGCTAGAGCAATCATTGCAGCCAGAATTGACATGCAAGTCACTATCCTGAAATTAAGACTAAAGGCACTCAGCTTCTAAATCCATGATGGATTGTTATTCTCCCTTCTGCTCTGAAGCACAGACTACCTGCTGTGGGAGAACTGTTTGTACAGCACCAAGCATCATCAGGGGTCCAGTTCCTGCTGGTGCTGACTCATAAAAGCAGACACTGGAAAAAAATATAGCTTGAGGGGGAAGAGGAGATCACAGGACACTAGAGAGGAAAAAATAATAAGATAAAATAAAAACCTCAGGTAAATGTCTACAGAATGGAGGCATCTAAATACTACCTAACAGATCTAGTGGATGTAGAAGACAGAACTGAAAAGGTTCCTGAGCTTGCACCTTTACATCCCAGACAGAACCAATGATTAAGGTGAGACACCAGAACAGAGTATGTGATGATTAAACTATTATTAATTATGCTACTTCACACCCTAGAACTGTCCCTGGAGCTCACGTGGGAAACAAATTGTTGCATCTGAACTGACAGAAAACTGCTAAAATGCTCCAATAATGCAGCTGCAGCAAAGATTCCAAGAGATCTCAGCACATCCCTGGAGTCTCTGAAGACACACAGAACTTTTCTTAAACTACTTACAAACTACTCATCAGAAAAAGAAAGCTCTAGACAGGAATTCATTTTCCTGGTAGGCCAGTGCTCTGTCATCAAGAAGTACAGTAAGTGAAAGGCAACAGCCAATAAGGTCACACTGCTGCACCTAATGATGTATCTGTAGAAACATGGCTACAAGTTAGCCAGATCTCTGTAACAGAAGGCAATTTTTTTTTTTTTTTCCCCTCCCAAAATCGGAGAAAAGGCTCAGGAACCTCATGAGCTTGTGTTCACAATATGTCAGATGCACTTGATAATTTCTCCACTGCAGTAGGTTGTTACATGCACAGGCACACTTCCATCTGCTGGGAACTTCACCTGCATTTTCTCAGGTTTCCAAATGCCATTTCTAGGAGTAGAGAGACAAGACTGAATTTTGTTGCTGGCAGGAAAACCAGGTTTGACTCTGGCTGGATGTCAAAGAGAACAGTTACGAGAACAGCAGCAGAGCTGACCCTTATTCTGTGATGTACATGCTACTGACAGCTCTGGAACAGATAGCTCACTTCCATCTCCCCATCGCCAGCACTACAGTTGCTTTTGTCTCCTGATAGCTTTTACCAGTTGCGCAAATATTAGTAACTAGGACCAGGGACACCTTCTGGATCCGATGGCAAGTGGTATAGCAGAATGCACATCTGCACAGAGGAACTCTCTTTCTCCTCCCAACACAACACAAATTGGGTAAGGATGGCCCTACCCATACCATCTATTAGGAACTGTGTTTACACCATTCTATTCCCAAAATCATGCTCACTAATTTGGGCAAGTACTAGGTAGCATTACCCAACCCTGTGCCAGGAAGTGTGCCAACAAATTAAACACCATGGACAGTCACAGAACAGTGCCTGAGTTCATGCTACTGCCTACTTAAGTTTGTTAGCATCAGTATGTTAGGACAGCTGGCTGGCAGACCAGAGCTGATGTATCCTTCTCCCACTAAGCTTCAGTGTACCCTGGGTGGGTATCTCACATTTTGAGCCTGCCAGTTATGGTTATCAGGGACAGAAAGGTATGGTCGAGACAGGTATGGCCAGTGTCAGGGATGGTCCCCTCAGTTACACAGCGTGAAGCTTGGAGCAGCAGCAGGAACACTTGTTCAATAAGCACCCCTCATCTAAACAATATGAACAGAGGGCAGAGGAACAGACAGGATTTGTTGTTTACAGGCAGCAAAGGCCAGAGATGTTTAAAGAGACTGTTAAGGAAAAGTCTCAGTAAAGAACTGAAGCACTGAAAGAGTGGCCTCCTAAATGACATAAAAAGATGAAGTGAAAACCATGACCTGGAATAAGCAAGATCTACATCTCCTAGAGAAACATTTAGCACCAAATCCATCTCCATTCATCCTATCAAACAAAACCGTAATGCAACTAGTATGCTGCATCTTGTACACGCTTGAACTAAGGCAAGGAAGGGCATGCTCTGGGCAGAGATACAGACGTAGCAACAGTCTCTCAAGTATATAAATATTGGCACCTGAATATGATATGGACAAATCTCTCAAAGACAAAAAACTAGAATAAATTATTTTTTTAAATAGATAAACAATTTGTTGAATCACTACTAAGTTCTAGAGATCAAGTGCAAACAACATTTTCTGTTGCAATGACACTTTAAAACCTTGTAGAGTTTTAAATTTTAAAGTTCCAGCTACACAAACTGAGAACAGTGCTAACAGCAGAGTGTAACACAAAGAGGCCAACATTGTTTAAGAAAGGTCAAAATGACAACACCTATTGTATGGCTAAAAAATACTAGTTGATCTAAAATCGCACAAAATTAAGCCCCAAACCTGTATTTTTCTGCAACTGTTAATTGCCAGGTTACTAAAAATATAAACGCTAATAATCCTGTGTGCCCAGTTATAAAATGAATTTCATACCTGAGATACTCTTAACTACAGACTCTTGGGAAATGAAGAAAAAACAGCCCTGCATTTTACTTATTAGAAACTACTGCTTCCTTCTCTGCAGATGCAAAGGGAAGCTTTTGCCTGTGGTATTGCACAGAATACATACCACCACAGGATGTTCATAGTTTTCTTCCTCTTTTCAGTTAACCACAAAAATCAAGCACAGTTTTACAGAGAGGAGCCTATTTGGATATCTTTGTGTATATTTAGTGTCATAAGCCAAGTGATGTTTCTATTTGCTTTGGCTGACTGAGGGGGAGTAAAGGAAAAAAAATGCCTACTTACAAAGAATGACCACATCTTAGCTGTGCTCAGAGCAAGCTGTCACATGGTTAGAGGAGCAGGAAATAACTTACAGTTCACTCAAAGCAGGACTAAGCAATTCTGTGGTTTCAAATCTAGGCCTGTAGAGTTGCTGAAGCTGTATCTTCCAGTATACAGTTTCTTAATATAGCAGCTTACAAACTGGAGAGTCTGGTCCTCCCTGGAGGAGCAGCAGTGGAGGGTGGAGCAGTGCAAGAAGCCTGAGGAATACCATACTCCAGTTTTTGCTTCCCCCTCTCTTAACCACCAAAAGTTCTTTTCTATAGCAACATTAACAATGACTTTGGGCCAGTGAAGATGAAATAGGAGAGAAACGTCTAATGACCATATCTCAGGCTGAAGTGCACTCTATGTACGCAGCAAACAGCTGGCTGGCACAGAGACCGTCTCCTCATCTCTTTCCTCATGCAATGCTGTGTTGAGTTAGAAGAATACAAGCCATGTCTATCTCAGCACCGGGTATGGGTAGGACTACACGCCTGACTAGAGACAAAGTTCATCAGCAAGAGCAAAACACTTGTGGAACTGAGAAGTAGGGGGATAAGGGAGTGGAGGGAAGAATGTTGAGGAGAAGAGACACTTCTACCAGGAGATCTTTGCGCAGATTAAGGATGCAGGGGCTGCAGGGACAAAGGGAGATCCTGGAAGCACTCGAGATACAAGGGGGAAAGAAGAAATAAGGGGAGGAAACGATTTTGCTGGGACAGAAAACTTGTTAAAAAAAAGAGCCTGTGTGATAAGTGAGTGCAAGGAGACCCTGATGAAAGCTGAGACACAAGATTTGGAGGACAGAGGTCTCTGTGCAGGACTTTAAAGCAAATCAGCAGGATGGGACTTACTAAAGAAATAGTGTTTAAATCGATTCCTAAAATATCATTACCAACTTTACAGTAATCTGCTGTATAAAAATCTTAAAGCTTCACTTTCTACATAGAAACTAAGATTCTTTTTACATCAATAAGTTACTGCTTCTGTTATAAAATTTACTAAGAAGGTTGTAAAACATCTCTTACTTTTCTTTATCCCTAACAAAAAATTAATACTCATTTCTTTTCTTATCCACAAGTCACAGACAAATAAATCTCCTGGCTGTCACCTTGAGGGGGGAGAAGGCATTTACAATTTAGTGCCAAATTCCCATATTCAAATACTCTTGTTATTCTTCACCCTAGACAGCAAGACAAGTACAAGACCTTGTTACTTAATACTCGGAGAATGTTATTTAGGAATCCATATTTTAAATTAACCTTTCTTGTAAATAATCTCATCAAGTGCTGGCTAACTTTCAGGAAAACCATCATCAATAACACTTGAAGTTAAATGCATTTTTAAAAGTGTTTGCGATCTTAGAGGCCACACTTATCATTCCATAATTAAGAGTTCAAATAATGAAATACAGTTTTCCTAGCTTTTCAAAGAGGAGAAAGCCACACTTTTCAGTGTTTCTCAAATTGCAGGCACAGCACCTGCGCATAGAAAATATGCTTGGTGAGCACAGATATGTCCCTGTATAACTATACCACTCCGATGTGGCATAGTGGCTAATTAACAAGAGGAGATAAAGGCAAAATAACACATTCACTTTGAAAGGAAATGAGAAGAACATAGGGGAATTCTGAATTACACATAAAGGGAAGAAAGGGAAAATGCTATGTGAAACCATCTTACGAAAATTGGAGCGCTTACAACCTTGATTAGCAAACCTTAATGTGATCTTTCAGCTTTAAGCTAGACACACTGGTGAACTGGAAAAAGCATTAACACTGTTTCTCAGAAAACTTAAAAGAAAAAAGCTGCCTTAGAGTGAGCATTTTAAGGATAGCCAAATAAACAGCACAGGGGAAACAGTCTCACCAAGGTGGGGATGCATGTATGAAAGTGAGCGCCTAAGGTGAGCTGCAATCTCCAAATCTGCCAGTACGTCATGGAGTTCTGCGTCAACAGCTTCCTTGCCAGCAATGATGTCCACAGAACGTTAAGTCTACAGGAACTGAGTAATACATTTAATGAACTTCTTCCAGAATCATATATTCTTAACAGAGGCATTCTAATCTGAGATGCCTAAAATGTCACTCACTGCATAAACACGAAGAGGTGTCAGGAAAATTGTCTACCTTTAACTCAGGGGTAGCTGAAAATACATTACTGAATTTGAAGAATTAAGCAAGTGAGCAGCTTTCTAAGAAACTGTCCCTATGATTGTTTGCATTACATCTCTTCTTTTTCTGTTTGGCCCTTCTAGTACACTGCTCCTGTCATGTGAGGATCATGGCACGCTTCAGGATCTTTGAATTTAACTGCAGCTGTCCCTGAAGGTAACTGCACACCTACTGTGCCCATCTTATTGGTTATCCAGGCATAAACAACGTATCTGGAAGCCACAGAAGTTAGTGTGGCAGCATACCTAAGCAAATACCTTGAGAAACAAAACCATCTCATACAGCATCTGAGTCACGTCCCAGTAGAGTGGGCTGTCTAAAACCACCCATGAAGATATGCTTCTAGCTCCACTAAATCTACTTTGTATGATTTACAAGGAGAACGAACTGGCCAATAAAAAAACAACCCTCTTTGTCCAACACATAATGCCAACCTTTCTTGAGGAAACTGTACCCTAACCTACCGATAAGCAGCTCTGTCTAGTGCCCATGACACATTTTTGTTACTTCCTATATTTTATTATCTAGGTATTAGGTCATGAAAGCGTAAGTCGCCTGCACTATACTAAGTGTTATTTCTGTACTACAAAGATTCCTCAAGAGACGAGCCCATGAAACACACTCACTGGAAGAGAGGACACCATAAATCTTACCACACAGCTTTAAGTGAACAGCAAACTTTCTCCAACAAACTGAGCACTTAAAAGCTCACCAAACCCCATCTCCACTGCAGACAGCTCTGCCTATAAAAGGTCAATGAAAGAATCAAGCCTTTTGTCATGTTGGTTAATGAACTACTGCAAAGTTCCTAGATGACACCCACTCATCATGTACAAACCACTTCATTGCCTCCCTCCACCCATTCCAGCACTGAGCTAGGAGCTGCCAGTGGCAATTGCTGCCATTGCTGGCACCTGCAGCCACTACTTACCAATGATAGCAGCAAACAAGTTCTTAATTCCACCACTACTAGACACTAACAGTAGAGCAATAAGGGTCATAAGAAGCTCTACAGAAAAGACAGGGAAGTTTTTTCAGGCAGAAGTACCAGAAGTCCTCCAAAAGAAGAGATTCAGTATCTAAAGTTAGAACATTCTCCGTTATCACCTTTTTACCCTGAAATTGCATGGTGTTAAGATGGATCTTATACATTATAGTTGCTACAAATTGGGCTTATACTAAACCCTCGAGAATTCCAGAAATATTCACAGAGCAAACATTCTAGTGTTAACATATTCAAATCGATTTTTATGATCAGATAATGCAGAGAAGTCACATCAATTCTCTATTAAAGGAAGAACAAAAGTAAAATCTTTCCATTTACATATTTGCATGGAATAGTAAACTCGATCTTTATCTTCTAACAAGAAACTACCTCTTCCTTAGGTGTTCTCCTAAACAAGTGGTATCTGGACATCTTGGTGGAAATCTTGTAGTCAAAACATGACTGTTCATCTGAATCCTACATTAAAACTGTGGTCTTCTAAATTCCTCCACCTGATTCTTTGCTGTGAAGAGCTGGTAAGTTACAACACAACAGCTTGTGACTACAAATTGTTTTCATCCTGTTGCGTCTGTACACTATAGGATTCCAGAACATGTTATCAGGAGCATGAGTGTATACTTGACCCACTGATTAACCACAGAGATGCTAAGAGGCTTTCAGCACTTGACTACCTCCAAAACAGAGAAAAGATCTACAAAGTAGCTCAGGAGAGAATGCAAGAGCACAGAAGTGTGCAGAGTACACAGAACAGACTGAGGTACTTGTCCCAGGCCTGTATTTCTAGACCACCTTCTGTTTAGGAATACATAACTTCATAACAGAGATATACAGTGACTGACATTTATAGTGGGACTCACGTTGCATATCAAGACACAAATTTATGTGTCTAGCATATGAGCTACAAGCATAGTCAGGAGCAACGTAACCACTATGGTTACAGAAGCAAAGACAGATTAAGTTTCTGTCTTAAGGTAAGTTGAATAAGAGATTTAGATAACAGCCCGTGATGTCTACTGACAATGATGGGATTCTAACACCTAAATTTGTCTCTCACTCCTGAACTGAATCCCATGCTCTGTGAATTGATGCTTTGTCTCAAACACATACAGCTACAAGAACACTCTACGAGCCTTGTAGAGCGTTCACATGTGGTCTCAAAACATTTCTCACCCATTGGTATATAATCTGTTTACAACGTAGTTCACTACCTTAGCTTAATAGCAAGCTGTGAGGAAAACAAGCATGAGAAACACTGTATGATAAAGTAACCCTACTGTAGATACACGGAGGCAGTTTGAGGACAATGGCTAAGCCACTTGCTCTGAAGAGTCTGATCTGACCCGTTCCTGTGAAAATCAGTTCTGTAGGCACAGGTTTGGTTCAGAGGAACTGTCAAAAACCAGTGTAATTCCCGCTAGAAGGGAAGATTATTGCTGACAAGTTGTTTTAGGGTAGTGACTCCAGTGGATAATAGTGAGGCATCTGAAGATGTTACATGTCTTTTCATAGAACAGGACAGACCTCAAAAGAAATCCAGGCATAACTCTCAATATTCTTCTGTTCCACAAGACCTTATCCTTTACGCTGTCTTCTCCCTCTGCATCTCATTTAAACACATGCAAAGATGAGATAACCCCCACTGAACTCAGTTCTTCCATCTGCTCAAGAGATAACTCCTTTTCAAACTGCAGTCTCAACCTTTTTTGGATGTACAGCCTGCAGCATAAACTCAAACTGAAGAGTCCCAACACTTCTCAGCCACATGAAGTTGCCCGTTACTCAGACCTGTAGTCCACCTTCACGTCTTACTTCATATGCTCTTTTCATACGCACACGTAATCTTACAAGTCCTTTCTTGATAAAGCCTTTAATTCTTATCAATTAAGAGCTATAGCTGCCATTCAGGTTTTTATTTTGTTTTATCTGAACTATTACTGTAATTAGTCCTTCGGCTCTGACATACAATCTTATTCTGGTCACACGCACTTCAAAAGCAGCCAAAACAGTTTTCTTCATTTACTGCTGTGTCACTTCTTTTGCATCCTTTACCAGTTCCTGTTTACTGTATCAACGATGGCAAGATCTTACAAGTAACAACCTATTCCTAGCCTTACTCAGTACACCTTATCCAAGCGTTGAGTCCCACTTCTAAACTGTATAGAACATCCATACTCCATTACCTACTTCTAATGTTATCAAGTACACACTTCTCATATTTTCTTTCCTAACACCTCTCACACATATAAAATTATTTCTACAGAATAAACTAGTTTTTCCATCAGTGACATTACTGACCAATATTAATCATGCAAATTATAAGAGTAACTTCTTTATTAAAAATTATTAATGGGACACCTAGCATTTACTTTTCCTTACAAAATTCATTCTTATTCCTTAGGACAAAATTAAAGCGACTGATTTATAACTCAGCAGACTTAAGCAAAAACTTCCAAGTTTGGCATAACCACAAAAATATTTCATTAATATGCACAAAAGTAATCTCATAGCTCACCTTAGCATAAGTTTACATAGACTTTTATTTCTACATTGTGATAAAAAAGTTATTGAAAAATTTCTACAGATAGTAAATTTTACACCTGACCTAGATAATGAACATCATGTACCTGAATGAAAATTAGTTACATGCCTAAGCAACAATGAAAGTCCTAAAGGGCTACCTTATGCTGGATACCTGCTGCAAGTAGTTCCACATTTGGATTCATATTTCAACCAAATGAACTATAACTGCAGCTTTGACTATTAGCCAGTGGCTTACTTTTGAAAACCTGATCTGTCATGGGCAAAGGTATTTTAATTGCTTATAGATTCCAATAAGCATTTTATAGCTCAGCAAGCAGGGGAAAAAAAAAAGGGGGAGTAAAAAAAAAATCAATAGCCTTCTGTATGTACATTTGCCTACTAGTCAACAAGATTCCCAAAGTATCAGTAGTAGTCCAGAAAATGGTATCAGCCTCAGCAACACACACAGAGCGATGGCTCTTCACCACTTCCCTCACTCCCAGCTAATTTTTGTGTTTACCAGTCATCATTACTTAAGATGCCATTGAAACTACATCAGTATCGGAGTTCATAGGTTGCGAGTACTCGATCAAAATTAAGCTACTTGATAAATTCCTTTGCTTTTCTATAGAACAAAAATTGTGTAGTTGAATCCTCAATGTTATTTCAAAGCAGCTGCCTTGTTATCAGTCAAAAACAGAGTGAAAGGAAAGACAGTTGAAATAAATCAGGTCCAGAGTGCCACATGCTTTCTTAACCAAGCCCCCCGGGACTGATACCAGCACTATGCCCTCCATAAGAGCACTATAAATTATTACTACAAAAAGAGCATCTAGGATCATAGTTTAATGTCTCAACTGTTCCTCTGGCATTCATTTCACTAGCGATGTAAACACAAGGTCAAGTCAAACATAACCTAAAGTTATGTCGATACGGCAGATGCACATCACATCCAGTAGCATATCCATGCCCCACACTGACAGAAACACTGCCTGTAGCAGCCAGGTAGCACAGTCAATTCAGCTGATGGGAAAGCAAGCTTGTAGCATCCTACGAAACTCACAAGATTTTCCTTTCTTAAGGACTAGTATTTACAGCCTGATGTTTCAGTAATGAATAATTCAAACATGGATATTAAGAGATCAAATATCATGTACATTACAGCAAAAAGGCATTTATCAGCGTAGCATGCCAACACTGAGTCAGGCTAGAAGGTCAAGAGTACTATCGAGCTCTGACAGACAGACATCATGGATTCAAGTTAGACAGCCAAAGCTGTTAGCATCTCCAAGTGCCCATTCCCACTTCCACTATCAGAGCATAGACATTGCCCTCCAAGGGACAGAGCTGTTCAATCTGTTCATGAATTAGTTGCTGAATTATCACCATTTTTGGCTCATGCCACAGTAAGTAAAAAAAAACCTCTAGAGCTTCAACACTCAAGTCCTTGATATTGAGCAGAAACCTTCAATTATAGTAAGACAAGCCTATGCTTAACATAGAGAGCATATAGGGCTGGGGGAAAAGGGAAAGAGAATGGGCCACAATTAGAAAACCTCAATTGGGAAGTCATCCAATATTCAGTGTAAACCACAAGAATGTGTAGTTTCAAGAAAAATACAAAGCAAGTCATGTCTATGAAGCTACCAACCTGTCACAAATCCCATAACACCCAGATACTGTGAAGATATTTACCTCCAAAGTCTGCTTTCAACATGCTATTTATGCAGAGAAGTTGACAACTTGAGTAGGTGAGTGTTACAGCTGAGCGTAAGAAAAATGAGAAGTGTGTTCACTTGACAAGAAAATCCAAGTTGTAGAAAAACAAACTGGAAATCAACTTACAAATCCATGCACTTTTTTAAATTTAGAGAAAAGGGGTTTTTTCTTTTTTTTTTTTTTTGGCAAAGGAGCTAAACATATTAAATACATGCCTGAAAGTAGTTCAATTAATTGAAGATTTTTTTTTTTTACAAATGTATTACTTTTCAAAAAACATGCTTTACGGTCACACCTTCTGATCCATTTAGCTTAGTTATTGTGACAGCATCTTATTTAACTCACCCAAATGTAAATATCACCTACTTCCTGTTCAGTTACTACATCTTATGCATTCCTTGCAACAGTCAGTTTGATCAACAATACCATTTCAAAGTCCAAAGAGTTATGTGGGACCATTATGACCGCACAGATAATCCTGCTTTAGATCACAATTTTAAGTTCATGAAATACTCTTCATAGCAGTACAGCAATATACACGGTGCCTGACATTAGTATGCTGGGCACTGGACATAAAGCATCAGAAGACAGCCAGGTAACATAATTTTCAGTGGCTTCTGAGTGGTATTTTAAAAAAAAAAACCACAACTTTTTTTTTCATTTTTTCAAAAACACGATTCTTCTAAAAGCTGCTTCTTTTCTAAAGAAAGTGGTTAACTTTTGAAGCCTTCAAGTAGTTCTTTAATACAGGTAAGTACGGTTTTACATCAACACGCAAGAAGGTATTTTGAAAACGAAGAAGTTACTGATATACTTAGTAACACATTTACTATATGGCTTTTTCTTTTTTAACCATTATATTGCCTTTTATATATATATATACACATACACACACACATATAAAACCAGGAAGCGATGCGGTATTTGAGTACCTGAACCTATTCGTTAGGCTAGGAAAAGTGCAGACTAAATCCAAGGCAGGCCTAGCGCCGACACGAGCCTTCCCACAACTTCGCCAGCACTGCTCTGTCGTGCCGCAGGTGCACCTGGGGCTCGTCCCCGCCTCGTCGAGCAGCTCAACTTTTTCCCGCGACCCCCGCCGCCGGTCCCCCCGCGGAGCGGGGCCCAGCTGCGGGGCTGGGGGGGAGCCCCGCCGGCCGCCCCCCCGGGGGCTCCGTGCCGGCGGGCAGGGTCGGGGAGCCGCCCCGGTGCGCAGAGCTCCGGCCGGGCGGAGGCGGCGAGGCCGGGCCCGCCGCTCGGGGCAGGCGGCCGGGCCGGGCCGGGCGAGGGGCCCCGCCGCCATTCATTGCCCCGGCACCGCCGCCGCCGCCGCCGGGGGGCTGCGGGCGAGGCGGGCAGGGAGCGAGGCCTGCGGAGGCGGCCGCCCCCCTCCCAGGCGTCGGGACGGGGCAGCGGAGCGGGCCGGGCCGGCCGAAACTTCCGCAGCCCTCAACTTCCCGGCGTCCCGGCCGGCCTTGTCCTCACACGCCCCCGGCCCCGGAGCGCCCGGGCTGCGGGTCCCCGGCCCCCTCCCGCCGCGGGCCGCCCCCTGCCCGCCCTCCCCGCCGCCGCGGGCCGGGACTCACCACGCATTTCTTGCCGAGGAAGCCGAAGAGGCTCTCGTTCTCCTGCGGGGTGAGCAGCAGGGAGCCCACGTTGGTGACCCGCCGCGGCTGCGGGGGCTGCTGCTGCGGGTTGCCGCTCATGGCCGGGGCCGGCCCGGCGCTGCCGCCCTCGCCTCCCTGCGACTGCTGGCGCCCGCGGCCCCCTCCCTCCTCCTCCTCCTCCTCCTCCTCCTCCTCCTCCTCCGCTGCCGCCGCGGCCTCACAGCACCCGCATCGCGGAGCCTCCCTCTCGGGGCCGGGGAAGGCGGGAGGCGGAGAGGGGCGGCGGGGCCTCGGCGGCCCGCGGCGGGGACGCCGGGGGGTGGGGGGGCGGCGGGAGGCGGGGGGCAGCCGCGCGGGTGCCGCTCTGCTCCGCGCCGCGCCGGCGGCCGATCGCGCCCGCCCCTCCGAGAGGCGCTAAACTTCCAACTCCGGCCCGGCTCCGGCGGCCGCGCGATCCAACATGGCAGCGGGAGCGGGCGAGACCACGCCGCGCGGCAGCCGGAGGGGAGGCCGGCGAGCGCCCTGCCGCCGCGACCATTCGCCGTGCGGGGGGGGACGGGAGGGGGCGCCGCCGCCTTCCGCTCCCGCCCCCTCCCTCCCCTCGGTGCCTGCCAGGCTGGCCTGGCGGCTGCTGGGAGGGCGACGAGGAGGAGGGGAAGGAGCGGCCGCCGCCGTCCCTGCCGCCGCCTGGCCCGGGATGGGGACCGGCGCGGCGATGTCCGGGGGCCGTGGGAGCCGCCGGCGCCCGGCCTGGGGGGAGCGGGGCCGCGGGCGGGGGGAGGCCGGTCACCCGGAGCGCGGTGAGGTGCCGAAATCCGTTAAACCGACGCTCGTGAGCGAGCGAGCGCGCGCGCGCGCGCGGGGCGGCCGGGCCTCGCGCAGCGGTTCGGGGGACCAGGGTGCGCTGGGCGCCCCCGCGTTCTTAGTGAAACCCGGTTTAGTTTGTAACTCGAAACTCTCCTCGCCTGTTTGTGACAGAAGGGAAAACGCCTGCTCGTGGTTTGCCACGCAAACCGCTGCGCGGGGCGGGTGGCTCCTGCGGTCCCGGGGCGCGCAGTCACGCAGGGAGGCAGGAGCGGGCGTGCCAGCCCTCACGCTGCCTAAAGCCGGCTGCCACAGTCTGAGGTGAAATAGCTAAAAATGACTAAAATAGGTACTTCAGGCTCTCCGGGGGTCAGCTGCTGAGGAGAAACCGTGGATACAATCAGCGGCCTTTGTCAGCTAGATTTCGCTTCCCCCTGCTTCTCCACGTGACGGCAGCTCGCTGGGATGGAGGTTGAAGACCTTCAGGTTGAAGCCTGAAGATCCAGAGCGCAGCTGCCTTATGCCCAGCCTGGCTTTCAGCTACACCAAAGAAATGCTCATGCATCTCACCTGCAAAGGTGAAAACCAGGTGCCAAAGTGAGCACCTTTGTTAGTTTTCTCAGCGTTTTTAGGTGAAGAATGTGTTGGCTTCACATCCTCTGATGAATTCATTGTCCATCTGGAAGGTGCTAAAGTAATCACCCCATGGTGATTTACTTTGTGTTCTAGGAAAGAAGTGAAGAAGCACAGGAGGAAAACCTGTGAACACAAGTCTTTGTACAAAGCTCTACTGACTTCATATCTTCCAAAAGATCAGGCGGGAACAGATGGCAACCCCTTCTGCTCTGCTTATAGGCCCTTTTCCTTGTACTTAAGAGCCTGTAACTGTGTTCAAAAGTATGAGGAAGGGAAAATATGGTGGAAAATCCTGAGCTTCCAGCATAAAAAGAGCTTAAAATACATTTATATACAGGACTTCTCATTCTGCAGACACCACAGAAGCGGCTTTGGCCTTTGCTGTAAAGAAAAAACGAGTAGGAACCAGTGCTTCCAAAGTACTTTTCAGCAATCCTAGGTTCTTCAGTTTTCATTCCTTTCTTGTGTAAGTATGTGCATATTTTAGTGGAAGGGGAAATATTTTAGCGAAAGAATATGGGCAGCAGTTTGCTCACTGAAAATATACGTAAAAAGATAAAACATATGGAAGCACTTTACAAGACACTTGGGTGTTTTTTTTTTAATTTCATAAAACAAACAATTATTATATAGCCAAAGCCATTGCAAAGAAATTTACGTACCTCTGTTGGTGGTCACAGCGTAAATAGCTAAAAATATAGTACACCTTTGATGGGTACGTGCTGGTATTGTCCTCACCTCTCTGACCACTTACATTCCTTGATTTTTTTTTTCTCATTTCTGTTAACTTCTACTTCTCTTTGTTCCATATTGTGAAGATCTTGCCATTCAGAGAGAGTTCTGGGTGATACATTTTGCTTCATACTGTTCTTCTGAGACCAGCTGGCTGGTGCCTATTTCGTAAGGGCCCTTTAATATTCAGGCTCTGTTGTTAGGATTTTGTTTGCTTTTTTGATAGGGGTAGGCAGGAAAGGGAAAAAAAAAAAAAAGGGCTATTTTCAGACTCTGTGTTTCATTAATTATGCAAAAGCTGTTTCTGTTTTCATATCGTGGCAAAACAGCGAGTACTGAAGGGAAATGGAAATATCAGTATCTGGTGGTAAGTCCAGGGGACCCACTGAAAAATAGATTTTTGCCTTTGATATTTACGTTTGCAGTAATATCAGCAAAGAGCTGCTATTCTTGCATGAAACATCCAGTTTCAAGCAAAGTTCTCTCAAGGAAAGCCACCAGCCAGAATTACCTGTCTATATCTTGAAGGAATTGCAGTGCTCTTTCTGACCTCTCTTAGGGAAATTGCTGTCATTGTTTATCTGAGGCTTTCCTCTCAATTTCTCACTGTAGTCCTTAGGGTTCAAGCTGTGTAACCCACTGCTGATGTCTGTGAGCTTTATGGGAAGCTGCTCTTTTCTTGTATTTTTCCATTTCAGGAGACCAACTTGTAGCACCAAGGTACTGAAATACATTGCAAGTGACATAACGTGTATCAATATGAGCAAGAGTAATGATTTTAAAGATTTATATTATAAATACTTGTTTAATAAACAGTTTTTATTATCATTATCAGACTTATCTTTGACAGAAAATACATATCTCTCAATTTGGCCTTTAAATGTGGACCTCTACAGTAATTTTTCATACTTTCACGCTTTGAGTTTCAGAGTTCAAATATTCACACAATTTCAGAAATAACATTCTGCAATTGAAAATGGAGCAGAAAGGTGAGGAAAACTTTCTACTTAAAGTTCATTTTTTCTAGCGCTATGAATCATAATATATTCTAAAGGTTTTATCAAAGTCTGAATTATCTAAATGCAAGAAGTTAGTTCTCCAAGGATTTTTTTTTTTCAGGAGCGTTACTGCATTTCCCAAATCTTGATTTTGTCCCAGTGCTGAATTTAGGTCACACAGTTTGGTTTTCTTATTTTCCATAAGGTGAAGAGACAGTTGATCGCACCAACGAACAAGCAGGCGTAAAGGAGACCGTTGCTCTCCATAGTAAAAAAACCTTACCGTCTCTCTTCCATCCATGTTATTCTCGGTGACAAGTGGAGCAGCCTGGGACAAGCGCAAACCTCGCTGCAGCACCCACATAAGCATGGCTGGGGAAGCTGAGGAGCGAGGGCGTGTGACTGCTGTCACTGCACGGGATGGGTATGTCAACAGGGCAGCCAAGAGTGAACAAAAGGGAGGAAGGGCTTGTTTCCCTCAACACCCTTCTTGCTTGGGCTTGTAGAAAACGCCAGTTCACTTACTGCAAAACCGCTTGTGGTAACCAAAAAAAGGAACTGTCTTTGTGGTTGGAAGTGAGTTTTGAGCCATGAAGACAAAAGTTCTCTTTTTGAAGTAAACCACATTGTTTTTCGCAACAGAGACCTTATTGAAGAGGACGGGGTTTGCTTCATTACCGAATCGATGGCAAATAACATATTTATTTTAATGACGAGGTTCATTCACTTCTCTCTGTGCGCTGAACCTTTAAACGTTTCAGAATCCCAGCCTGCTCTGGAGGTAACTGAATCATCTGTTAAGTTACGGCTCGTTTCAGATGCAGTCACTGCATTTGCTTTCTCACAGGGATTTTATATTAACTTTTTCAGGCATGTAATAGTCTGGAAGAAAGAGGATCTGGAGTCTAGGGTGGTTTTTTTCTCTATTGAATTTGTACCCTGTGGGTTTCAGTTACAGAAGGACATGAAGTAGCCACAGAAATTGAAAAGCTGACAATTCAGTTTTATTTTAATTAGTCAGGAAAGCCTCTGCTAATTCCATATGGATGTGGAAGTATAGTGTCAGTAGGAAGAATCCTCTCCTTTTGTGGGCTGCCTGCACAGCCGAGCATCCTCGCCGTGTGAATGACCAGGCTGGAGCCTGAGAACCAATGCCGTGGGACAATAAGTTCTTTCATTTCTCGCACGAATGCTGTCTTGGGTGCCAACTAGAACTTTTTCTCTCCCTGTAGTGCCTGTTACACATGTCTTTCCATTTGCCGTATCTTTTCTTGCCCTCATTTTTGACCTCAGACTGTTTACTTGTAGGAAAGTAATTTGTGCCCTTCCATTTTGGTCAGCAAAGGATAACATTGATTTTGCTTTGGATATAGAATTGTACTTTCAGTATGCTGGGGTAAGATATGAGCAATTCTGTTTTAACTTTGAAATAAGTTATGGGAAGATCTAGCTCTTTTCGAGAGCTCCTCTACAATTCCTTTGTGGCCTGAAGCATTGGACTGTATCACTCTCCTTTTCAGGACTGTGGAGAAGATGGACCAAACAACATACTGGAATTTGAGGCATCCTCTCTCTCTCTCTCTCTTCTTAATGCTTATTTATTGATCATTGCCTGCAGTAACTGTGGATCCGTTCTGTAGCTGCTCTGCGAATTAGGGAAAACCTTTTGATTTCCCCAGCCCACCTAGCATCTAGCTTTGCATCAAACCTCGTCTTCAAAATTGTATAGCACAGGATTTGTTGAAACACTTTTTATTCTCTTTGCTTGGTTTATACCTCAGCAGAGGTGTGACTTCTGAGTTTTACACCCAGCAATAACCATGAGTGTAGTAAATAAGTTTGTTTTGATTTATCCACAGGTATTAAAATTAATGTTTATTCCTTCCTCTGAGTTTCCTGAGAGTTTTTAAATTCAGTGTAATGAAATCTCCTGTCAGCCATTAATCAGCCACCATAAAGCTCAAGAACCTCACCAGTTAAAAAAAGAAAAGCATGTTCTTTCCTTACTGCGATCTGCAAATCCGTTGTTAGAGCACATTTCCTTAACAACAGGAATCTTGCTCTGGCTTTGAAACATCAGTTCTTGTTTGCAGCGTGACTGACCTCCCACCCTGATCAGCGTGGTTCTGACCAGGAAGCCTCATCCTCACTGAGCGGAGGGGAGCAGAGGCAAGTGCATTCAGAATTGACCTTTCTTACTGTAAGCGCTGAATACGATGTATATACTCGCCCTCTCAGAGCTGGCCTGAGATCAGTAGTTTACTCCCAATAGGTCAATGAACAGCTGGCAAATATGTAATGCGACTCAGCAACAGTTGCAGTTTGGATCCTGATGGACGATTTAATAACTTTTATGTAGTTTTTCTTCTTTTTTTTCCCCCTTTTTTCTTTTAATTCTGTATCCAACATATAACAACCCTAAGAAATAGGCATGAACCGCACTTTAGTTCTTGTTGGGGTTGTGCTGGGGCTCACACTACCAGATCCTTACTGCAGCCCTGCGGTGTGTCAGGGCTGGCCCTGTCCTGCCAGTCCTGCTCTGCTGCTGCTGCCCTCCCGGAGGCCAAAGAGTGACATTGCATCAAAGGTCAGCCTTCATCTGGCAGATGGGTCCAGACCTGGGGCTTCACTCTTGCATCAGACTGGCTCTGGTGCGTTAGTAATTCTTTAATCATCTTGCTTCTGTGTGGTTTTGCTAGTTGATGCAAATATTTAGGAACAAAAAAAAGAAAAAGAGCAGTCTTTATGCATCAGTGTTTTTAAAGGCGTATGGCTCCACTTCATAAAGCAAGATTGAGAACATGCGTATCTTGATCAGCCTGATTTTTGTGTTCAGGGAGTTTACTTGTATCAGCTCCAGGCCAACTAGAGCCACTGGTGCAGTGAACTATATTGTTTTTATAGGAAAAAGAGAGTATGTTTAACAAATCTAGAAGCTTAACAAACATATGCTGTAGGAGTTTTAACAAATATAAACCAAATGAAATTGAATATGCTGCAAACTGGCTTGAGAAGATGGATGAAAACCACCTATTTTATTTTTTTTCAAAACTGTGTGTGCAGTCAATTGACTGTTGCTTATGCATATGATGCATCAACAAGAAAATCTGCACTGTCCAGTTGTTTCACCTCAGAGATAAGTAAATCTAAAAGTAAATCATTGTTTTTGATTGCATCCTAGTAAGTAAAGATAATCAAATTTCCTTAAGACCTTAGGAATATCTAGAATTTAGCACAGACAGTCAAGTTATTTTAATTGGTACTTTCCTGGTTACCCTATTATTACTTTCAGTTAAGGACACTTCCCGTGGTATGTTAAGATGGCACATACAAATGATAGCAGTGCTTTTTGTGGGTATCTACTTTGCTCATGCTCATCAACTCAACCTGAAGGAGAAGAATTTGACCTGTGAGAACTAATTCTTTTTTTTCTTTTTTCTTTTTCTACCTAAAATACTGCTGTATGTATAGCACAGTAGTGCCTGAAGCCCCGTACAGATTTGATGCCCAGGTGTCCTTTAAACACGTATGAGAACCCAGCAGCTGATCCGGAGGGACGTGTCATTAAACTTGGAGAACATCCACAAGAGTCCACCTCCTAAAACTAACCATCCTTGAATAAATATTGATTCTGTGTGCTACAACCTGAAGTAGAGAAATTTAGTGAAGTTCCTTTAATCAGTTTTCTTTCTATACTTCTTTGTGACAAATAAATTTTGGAAGATGTGTACCTGTTGGTTTTGTTTTTTTTTTTGTTTTTTTTTTTTTTTTTTTGTAGATGTCATGGTTCTTCAAGCCTACCATGCCATTTGTTAAATACATATACATCTCAGCCTTAGACCTATCATTTTTCAGCTGATAGGATATTTATGTGGATTTTAAGAGGGCCAGAACTGATTTTATTTGAACTCTAGACTTGGTCTTGCAGTATTTCCTGCAACAGCGTACCATGCAGTGCTGACCTGCTTTGTCCAGTTAGGTTTCTTGGCCTTCAATTTTCTCGTATCTATTTAAAAGATGAAACCAAACATCTTCATTTAAAATACTGTCACAATAATTACAGTGTGACGAGTTGCTGTTCAAAAACTAGAAACCTATAGCACAGTTAATAAAGCTTTCTGGGAAAATACTTGCTACTGCTGTAGCAGCTCTTTCACAGAGGTCATGGCGGGGAGCCAGAGGAGGTTGGTAGACAGCTAGGCAACCAGAAAAGAACAAGTTTGTCAGCATGTACAGCTGATTACTGTGAGAATAATTTTCCATAAGCATAGCCTGCAGAGTGTTTGCTTAAGGGGGAGTTACTTTTTCACTAAACTGCCTAAAAGCTAAGCCATTTTTAACTGTGGTAGAAAGTTCAAATCAGATGGAATAAGGCTCAGTACAATTTTTATACTATTTTAATGCTACCTACACGTTGCAGTAGGCTGAGGTATATTTCAGTGTATATACAGGCAGTATAGGATTATTACCATAATGATACATTATGAAAATTATTTTGGATAAGTGTTTTGATTTCTACTAGCTGCAGTGATCAGTTCAGAACAAGAAAACATGAGAAGGGTTCTTAGTGCCAGAAGAGGCAGCCTTTAGTTATTATGTTCTCCTGCTTGTGAATGTCATCTAGATTGCCAACATGTAACCATAAATTCTCTTTCTTTTCCAGGTTGCTCATGCTTATAACCTTAGTGTAACTCTGTGGAAATATGGGTGTTCTATACAAGTTTTATGGTGCTCTGTAATCCAAAATCTCTAACCAAGTGTAACTGAATCATAGGTCCAACCTCCAAAGCAGGTTTAGGTGTGTTCGACTGCCGCACTATATCTATAATTCTCGTTTCTCTGGCTATATATGTGTGCAAGGTCAAGGCTGAAAGAAAGTATTACACAGGCCTGTGTCATATGGAGACTTCCTTCACACTGAAATAATCCAGTGTTAGCTGGTTGCTTAAGGAATGGTATAAAGCAGGTGGACTGGACTAAATGCATGAACTCTCCACTTTCAAAAGAGAAGTTAAAAATCAATTCATATTTACACTGAAAAAATGTTTCTGATAAAGTAATAACCCACTCAATTTTTAATATCGTTCTTGAATATACAGAATGTTTGCCAAAGTCTCTATAAACATGTGTGGTTTTTTTCAAATATGATGCAATCCATAACCTGCAGCCTGCTTAATTTTTGCAATATGAGCTGTCTTTATCCATTATTTATTGTCTTCGAATATGAGGAGGATCAGAATATTAGACAGAAAGAACACAGTGGCTTTGACGATGAGTCATAGGAATGAGATGAAATTCAGTAGTAAAAAGCACTGTGCTTAAGTGTCTCGGTTGAGAATGACCCGGGGGAGGCCCGAGAATGGTTGGGAGCTGCCCTGGCAACGTGGCCTTGGAAAGGTGAATGCATGTCCCAGGGGATTCGGGGGAGAGATTCCTGCTAAAGCCAGTGAGGTATTAGTGCCATTGTGCAAGGCCCTAATGCACCGTGTCAGAAATAACATGTGTGATTCTCCCTGCCCGTTTTCTAGAAGGTGAATTTAGATTGGAACAGGTTCAGAGGAAAGATAGCATGTCTGGGAGAATAGGGAAGAGGAGATGGGGTATCACAGCAAAACAAAGAGGCAGAAGACCTGAGAAAAGATATAACTGTTTAAATATAGAGTACTTCCTGATCATTGAATAGAAACAATTTCTGTTGAATAGATATAATTTCTGTGCATACATGTGATTTCTAAACAATCCACAATGACTGCATCCTCGTTTATCAGGTGTGAGGGACTTCAGGAGGAACACATCAAAGAAGAAATATCTTTTTTTAAAGGAAAGGGCAACATTGGTTCAAGAAAAATGTTTAGAAATTAATAATGGATACATTTAGGCAGAAATTTACAAATTCCTAATTGTGAGGATAGACTGTAACGTATCTCCAGCAGGATTAAGTGGGGCCAAAAGATTGAATTGCTTTCAAGCTGGAGCTCGAGACATTTATCAAAGTGATTCTGTAAAGTGTTGCTTTTAACACCAAGGGACAGGACTCAATAATTCAGAAAATCCCTCTAGTTTTTCTGTTCATATTTGTCTTTCAGGTATCTTACCATCTAAAAAGTAATAATAAAACCAGTCACTGCTATGGAAGGAATTCAGAATCCTTCTGTCTTAAGCGGTGTAAAAACAATAAATGATTTGGGGTCTGCTGGAGAACAGTAGCTTCTAAACAAATCTGTCAAATCTTAATTTAAGTCTCTGTTTAGTCTGCAGTGGTGAAATTGCTTTGAATAGAAAATACATGATAAAATATGTCTAAGGCTCCTGTCAAAAAGCTTTTTCATTCTATTTTGCACTTTCCAATAATAGACAATCTCTACTTCATTTAATAAAAAGTAATAAAACTGCCAAAGCCAGAACTTATTGCTGGTTAGTTTAAAACAAAAAAAAGTTCATAACCTCTCTTTACAGTGTACTGCTCACTCACTGTATCTAGAAGTCAGTGGTTGAATAAAGTCTCTCTGGGAGGAAGTTTCCATTCTGAGTCATAAGCATTGGATTGACAACCTTTCTAGAAACGTAAATGCAATCCTATTAAACAATACATTTCTATAAATGCTGAAGGATAGATTTCTTTCACTGGGTGCGGGGGCATTAAGCTGCAGTATCTTGGAGAACGGCTTGTAGAGAATTTGTGTAGCTATGCAAAAGCACTAACGCTGGGAATGGCCGTGCTAGAACACCTCTAACATCCCGTCAGGAAGACAGGCTATCTAATGGTACAGGGCCCAGCAGCCAGCAGCAATTAACTAAATGGTGTTTGCCCGCAGGAATAAAGCAACAGCCACACAAATAAAAAATTGTTGGGTTTTCTTTCAATATCCCATTAGAGCTGGATATTGTTCTAGCAAGCATCATTTGAACTAAGTATATCAATAAAATGCAAATAACTATCACAATACTTCCTGGCATATATTTTAAGCATACAAAATTTAGAAAAATATTTTCCTGTAAACTTACTTTGTGGATTCATCAACACGTCTATCTCCCGTAATTATTATTTGGCTTCATTTTGAGTTCACTTGCAACAGCAGAATTTGGCCACAGGTTTTATCCTTATAACCTCTGACTAACCTATAAGTGAAAAATGTAAATGTGCTAAAAAATGATAAAAAAATGAAACACCACTCTTGTCAGAGAAAAGTAACATATGCTCAAGGAAATTATTTTTTCCAATATTAAAAAGAACAGTTTGGCGAATGTGAAGGCCAGTCAACCCACTCAGGAGGCTGAGCATATATACCGAGGAGAAAACTAGAGAGATCACAGATGATGTTGTACTGATGCATTGGAAGAATGCTGAAAAAAGGAGATGTGAAGATGTTGGACAGCTTTCTGGAACAGCAGAGAAGACAATACCAGCAGGCTGGGACTGTGTGAGGTTCCTGTTCTGACTGAATCCCAGCACTCACAAGTGCCAGCGCACAACCACACTTCTGTGAAGGTGCCCCTATTCGCTGGGCTGGGCTCGTGGTGAAGTCTTTGAACACAGACCCTCCTTGGTGGTGGGCAATTCTCAGTGCAGTTCTCAAAGCCTACACAGATACATGAGCATAAAACCCACTGCTCCCAACATAATCCCTTGTGCTGGTCATGCACACAGTGCTGCGCAAGTAATTTCTTTTTTTCACCCTCCTGGTATCACAACCTCTAGATCGCTTAAGATAGGGCACTGGTATTAGCTTCCTGGGGAAGGGCATCTGAAGGTGATTGCAACCTATACATGTGGACACAAACCTTGTACAGCTTAGCACTGTGCTTATCAGAAGAAGGAAGTGCTGAAAGAGAAATTCAGTGAGGCCCTGCTGCTGTTAAAGAATACTACTATCGACACTTACTGTCCTGTAGCAATAATTTTGTTCACCATCTCCACTTCTACATGTTATTTCTTCTTTGTTAATTTAAAGCAAACAGTTGCTTACTGTTAGTAGTCGGCTGGTCTCACTTTCCCTTCTCCCTCAAAAGCAGTTACTAAGAAAAGTTCAAAGTTTGTGCTTTGCTGTACTTGTTTTTCTCTTGATGAAATTGAATAGCTAAAATCATGCCAAAAGTTTTAACAAGCAAACAAACAAAACCCAGTAAACACTCTACACAAATGACTTGTGTTTTAACACATGCTTCTGAACCAGCAATAAGAGATTTAAAATATTTGGAAGCAAAATCATCCATTAACCAATGCAGTCCATAAAGTTAATCAGCTGTAATATACTCTCTAAAGATTACCGGGGGATAACCCCTCTCCCCCCAGCAAAGCAGGCACATTACAAGTCTGTAATGCACCAGCACTTCATGTCTCATGATAGCCCACAGTCCAGAAAGCAGGATGCTCATTTACAGTTAGTTTCATTAAAATTGCCATCTATTGCAGAGATGGGAGCATTTGTGCGTGTATCTATATGTATGTGTGTATATATACGTGTTAGTACATATATCATCACTGATTTTTCTTGTCCTACACTGCTGTTCCAACTGGGATGCATCCTGGCCACTTGAGTAAAGGAAAATTCTCACCAAAGAAGAACTGTTTGCCTCCAACAATCTTGAAGAGCATCATTTGTCTTTGGTCTTACAAATGCCTGTTACACTGGAACTTTTGCACCAGCTAAGGCTATAACTGACCTTTTAATGTGACTGTACTGTCTGGATGAGCTTTTATAGTCCAGGGCCTAAGGACAGGCAGGACTTCCAAGAAGAAAAGCTTTGAATAGCTCTGCTTCCTCACATGGATTTTTGAAGTCACTGCTGGTCATCCAAGATAATTTGAGTACAGAATCATGTGAAAAACCTCCTGCTCTCAAAGTGCTGATGTGCTTGCGGGTTTTGTAAGCAGCTGGCATGTAAATGTAAACCTCCTCCTATGTTAAATACTTAAAATGAATCAAAGAGATCTGTAGTGGGAGTAAGTTGAGCTCAATAGATGTATAAGAATTTAAATGCACTGTGAACCTGACTGGTTCTCCAGTGTGTAGTCTTATCTGCAGTGAGATAAATGAGATTTTTACTAATGAAAGGTGTGGGAACAATCTTGGACCCCCAAACAGCCGTAGCTCAGTGCCCAACCCTTGTGTATTCTCTTTTCAGCCACTGCCTGTTTTAAGACTGAAAATCCTAAACTATTCTGTCAAAGCCTTTTTTGATATGCTACTGAAAAGACTTCTGCCACTCTTGAGCTGAATGGAAGGCAGTGACGGTACAGAGACCTGATAATAAATATTAAGACTTTTTAAATATATGATTATTGAATGAAGACATTCCAAAATGGTTGTGTCTTTTGTTATGATCTGATAGTTAAATAAATATTTTTTGATTGATAAATCTTGATGATGATAAATCTAGATAAATCTTTTGGTGTCTTCCATTTCATAACAGTAACTTTATTACCAGTGTTTCTAATGCTCCCTCATTATGTCCTGCCACAAGGGCTGAAAAAGAGGAACTATATTCAGGTTCTAATACAGGCAGATCAAGGAAGTGCCGAGAATGCAACAATTAACATGGCAATCAGTATGATGAATGATGGTGACCAAGCTTTCTGCAATTATAAAACCAGCTCTGTGTTCTTTCAGTCTCACTCCAAATTTTATTCAAACTGATGAGGCAAAGTTTAAAGTTTAGAGGATCTTCCATTGAAATTACATGCCTGTCTTTAGTCTGCGATGATGGGCTGCAAATGGCAGGAAAAGAGATTTGAGGAAAGGTTCTAGCTGCATCACCCTCACCTTTGGGCCCGGGGTGCTGCAGGAACAGCATCTACTCTCAGCGGCCATTTTCAACCCAAGAAACACAGCAGGAGATGAAAAGGTGGGTGGAGTAGCTAGCATTTAAATGAGCCAGACTGTTTCTAACGTCAAAAGAGATTCAGTCCAAGAATTGGCCAAAGGGTCAACCAGATTCTTGCCTTGCCTAAGGCAGTATTTCCATAATGATTTTGGTCTGTGCAAATGCTTACTACAAATGTGCAGCCAGGGAGCCTAGGCAAACTCCTAAATTTGCCAAGGGCTTTGTGTTGAGCTAGGGATTGTCCTCTTTCCTTAAACACTGAACATTTAACTTCTAGACAGTGTATCTTTCCCAAATTACATCTACACTGTGTTTCTGTAACTTTTTGGTTTTCTAATAAATGCTCTCAGTTTATGTCTTTCCTCATCGGGTGAATAATTGGGCTGGTTTCCTATACGCACTTTTAATATCTCTTGCTTAATCTCTACAAATTCACAGGTAGCTAATTATGGCCTTGCTACGTAAGATTTTGGGGAAGCATTTTCTTATGTTTGCCTTTACAACTTTATACATGCACATATATATGTTTATATAGGTATCTCTCTTTATATTTTTTTGCTTCTTCATGATTAAAATGCTGCCATTATTTTACCACATGCATCTATGTAGTGTCCTAGAATATCCCTTCTCAGGAGAAGAGAAGATCATGGGAAGGAAACCTCAGATAGGATATATTCCATCTGGAATCCCTGGAGGTATTTCCTGAGTCAGCAGTTCCAAAAGGGGGACCTTCATCTCCTTGAGGGTAAGGTGTGGCATAAAGCCCAGATGAATAATCCCCTAGCAACTTAGCCTTCAAGAACTGGAAACTCTGAGAGCCGTGTCCAGAAACACGTGGGTGCCAGGTGTGTCCAGCCAGGGGCGTGAAGGTGGAAGCGCTTGAACGTTGTCTGTTCTCCCGCATGAGCTCTGGGCAGCAGAAGGCTCTGAACCACTGTCCTGTGTCACGCCAGGAGGATAGGCAAGACATGTCCTGCCTCTCCTTCTCACCAGAGAGGATCTCCACACCTTGCAGGTATAGGGGAACCGTTGGGCAGCAAAACCGACCAGCCCTCCCATTTTCTCCCCATGCTTCCGGGAGCAACTAGTCCTGAAGCAGGGTCAAGGGAAGGAGCTATACCCAGGTACTGTGAAGCTCAACCTTCTGTTCAGCAACAGGGAGGTAGCCTCTGAGCTTTGCTCACAATGGGTAATGCCAATGCAGGACCATATTCTTTGCTCAAGTATCTGATTTTTGAAGGAGGATACTCTCATGCTAGGTTTTGCTTTGCAGCCCAACTCATATTCTGGCACTTTGATTTTGGAAAATAGCTGCAACTAACAAGAAATATCTTAGGGTTAACTTGTATTTCAGTGATTGAAAAGAGCGGTTATTGTTACTTCACACATTAACTTTTGTGAATGACACTTTGTACTTATATTTATCACAGGCAAAAAGAACTGAAAACACCTCTAAATGTAAAGCTACCAGTGCTATAATATATAGTTCCTCTCATAGGCTCACCACAAAGGATCATGCCAGCCTCCTGACACAGCGTGTGCTGCCCTATATTAAGCTATTTTAATGGCTCTTAATTCAGTTTTGATCTTTAGAGCTTGTTCTTGAAATCCATATTTAAAAGAGTCTGTAGTAAGTCATTTGGAGTGCTGAATTAAATGTCATCCACAGGGCTCAAAAAATTTTGATAATGTTGTTTATATGAGGCACAAGGGGTGGGATTCATTTGATTGCGTTCAGATCGCTCCAGGAGCTATCTATGCCTATGCTAATCACCTAATTTTCCCTTTATAACCAAAAAAGAGAAATAAGCACTTTAAGGGTATGAGTCAGCTGATCTATTTCAGATATCTGGTATACGATGAGATGAACTGCACCTTAAATGCAACTGTTACTCCCTAGTAACTTCAAAAGGAGATTTGGTGACCAGTTCAGGTATAGACATTCCTACTGGTGATATCTAAAGATAGGTAAATCCCACTGAGATGACTGACAGTAATTATGGGCATGCCTTTAAATAAACAAGCTCAAGCACTACACGTTTTACTCTTAGCCCTACAGCTGTTTGCATATTAAACAAGCTGGTCATACTCTAACATCAACAATATTCTTGGTCTTCTCTTTTCTATCTCCACAGTAGGTTGCTGACAAGTCTGACGAGTCCTTTAAAACTAGAAGAAATTGAGGTATTTAAAAAAAAGACTGAGAAAAATGAGTCTGCACCTTGTTAATTCTCAGAGTTAAGGCACAGATCTCAGTTTTTAAGCAACTGAAATCCCCTATATGTGGATTTGAACAATTTTGACTCACTTCTGGGAGTAAGACATTGCTGCTGCAAATTTAGCCATTATTTTCTTGATAAGCATATTTTAGCTTGCTTTTTTTTTCTTTACATTTACTGGGGCTAACCTCAAAAGGGTTTTTCAAAAATCATTTATAGACATTAGCCAATGTCTCAGAAATCTGTGTAGCATGGTAAGTCATCAAAGTAGTGTGTACCTTTTGCATAATAGAGTGCAGCTCTGCTCTAAAGTCTTCTGAGACAATTATTATTTTTTAGACTCAAAAGGCTACTCGGTACAGTTATGAGAACCAAAGGCGGGGGGGGGGAATGAGAGAAAAGTAAAAACCAACTAAATTTACTGAAGAAAAAACACTTTCGTTTTCACCCACAAGATGGTGCCACTTCCTCAACTTCAAGTACAATTTTCCTTTGAAAATGGTATAAAAATGACCCTTATCAAATTAATCCCCATGAAAAGGGTGATGGAGCGCAGAAGTCCTACTAGTGCCTTTAAAATAGTGTTTAAATGGGACTTAAATGACATATGGTCCTTGTGCTGGCCCTCTGCAAAAGAGTAAGATACATCCTGCATGAATTCAGGGACATATTTGCTGATCTGCGTGACAGAAATAGCCTTTTAGAGCATATTGTCACTGCTAGTTCTTCAGAGTCACAGCGCTCAGTCTGAGTGGGTTTCTGTTTCTTTCTGTGCACCATAAAAACAATTATTTAACAAATTTCAAAGCGTTGTATCTAGGGAAATGTGCTGAAAATGGGTGATCTGCACAGATATAACTGCAATTTAAAACGAGTAGGGTTGCTAGTGTTTGGCTGAGAACACATCTGAGAGCCTTCATTGCCAGGAATGATTAATTGGGTGGAAAGCTACCAGCTACCAGCTTTCCTTTAGGTTGCTGCTGCTGGGTTTACAAAATCGGCAGTTAGAAAAAGAAGACAAAACACTTCTAACTTTTAAACTAAATGCATAGAAAGAGTAAAAAAGCAGAACATTACCAATATTGTTTTTATAGTCACTGCAGAAGAAGACCTTATGGGGTGGTAACTGCTGCTTATTATTATTTTCACCTCATTATGGGTGAAAACTTGAACGAGTAAGAAACAAATTTATGGTTTTGTATAACACTTCACCTGTAAAATTATCCTGAAGTCAGATACTGAAAGAGTAGGAGATGGCAAAAGAGGCAGCCCCTTGGCAGCTCTCTGTCCCCGTCCTTGGCTCCCCTTTGCTCATCCCCTCGAGTCCCTCTGGATGCCCTGGCTTTGCCCTCTTCTCCCATGAATACTGCAGCATCTCCTACCTGCTTCCCTGTTTCCTGTTTCCCCTCTCTGCTTCCCTTCACACTCATTTAGTAGCTGCTTCCTCTGTGAGGCACCCAAAAAAGTGCGGGGGAGCAAAACAGCGTGGAGGGTCTCCCTGCTTTTATTTGGTGTTCGAGTATCCCAAAAATATGGCCTAAGGATGTGAAAACATTGGGCAAACTTGACCATGTGCATCATTTCCAGTCCAACACCTGTTTTAATTTACTAAGAATAGAGGCATAATTTTGTGTTTTATCATGCTTTATCATGGAAATCTTAATCTCTATTTAAGGTGGAAAAATCAACCTTTTATTCAAATGAATTGTGTGCCTGATTCCTACTGAAAGTCAAAACACATAGGCTCCTACATCTCTCAGGCAGTCTTGTGAGTCATATTTGAGAGTATGATCCAATGCTGCTTCCATTCACCTGGCTAGGAACAGCAGGGTGAATGACTGACATGTTTTCAAGTGTTTTTATTGCCCAACAAACTCTTCTGAAATGTAGAAACCCTATTACAAGTAGCTGGATGACAAAGCATGAATTCGCCTCTCAGCCATGAAGCAAGTCATTGTCTCAGGGTAATTCTGCATTTGCACCTGGCTTCTGCCTGGCCCAGGTGATATGGTGTCATCCCTGTGGTAACGCCTAATTCGGGGAGGAACAGGTTGTTCACCTAATGGGTGTCAAAAGGGATTGTTTTCTTCAAATTGCGGAAGTATGGGATTTTGCATGACTCAGGGTAGTGTGATGGCTCCATACCTCATTTGTTTAGGCAAGCTGCAAGCCTAAGGATGTGTCCTAACCTAAGTCATGCAATGTGTTTCTCTGATGCCTAAGTAATCTGGTTCCTTATGGGAGTTGCCCATATGCATACGCAGCCTGCGCTTGAAAAATGAAAATTAGTTTAAAGCTGAGACACAAACTCTTACGGAAAATGACTGTACTACTTCCTTGCTTTGCATAAAAATCTGGATTTGAAGTTATGTTGCTAGGCTCTTGGTTTTTACTACTTATGTAGAAGTAAAATTACATTTCATTGTTATTAAAATGCAAAAAAAGGAAGATTAATAGAGAGAAGGGAGAAAGGAAACAGAAAAAACTTCAAAATAAAGGGTAAGATTTTTAAAGAAGTGGATATAATTTGGGTTAAATCTTATTAGAAACCTCAGTACATCATATTTCTGAATAGTTCTACTTTACTGTATCATATTTTTTATATTATAACATACTTTTAGAGGAAAAAACCCTCTCATTTGGTAGTCTTCAAAGTCATAATTAATGTCCCTTCTGTGAAAAAAAAAAAAAAAAAGGTGTTGATTTCAGACAGTGGCTTTTGTGTTTCACTGTTAAAATTGAATCATATTTCCTTTTTAAGCAAAACAAAGCCCTCTGGTAGGAAGGGGAAGGAGGAAGGAATAGCAAAGGCAGGAAAATATAGCTTCTGTATCTGGGTAGCTTTTGAAGCATATGATCCAAACTGTGTTCTTTGGTCCAGGAAAAACATTTGCCTTTTTGCTCTTATTTTCCTTTCTACAATTCATGGAAAACTTTTTTTTTAGAATGAGATCTGATTGTTTGGGACTGGTTTTTAGCTTGCTGTGCTAAGCTAAATGTAGCAGGGTTAAGGTGATCTGCCTGGCTAAGATGGGTTCTCATTCAGACAGAAAGCAGAAAGGACTGAGAAAAAATAATGTAAAGAGGAAAAAGAAGCTGGAAAGGAAATTTGTGGATTAAAAGGGTGATTATTAGAAAGGATTTGTGTCACAGGCATGAGATAGGTCTCTCCCCATGACTGATTGCTGGTTCCTTTTTGGTGCCAGGGCTGCTGAGCATCACCACCCCTGCAGATGCAGCTGCCCCAGGGTGCTACGAACATCGCCTGTTTGCTCTCTGTTTCAGTGTTGTGTAATGAAGGTGTGCAATGCCAGTGGTGCCTGGGTGCCAGTTCACGGTTCCCCCATCCTTTTTTCATCTTCAGCAGTTTTTAGAGTCTTTCCTCTTTCACTTCTCCCACACAAAGAGCTTTTAAAAGAGCAAGGGACATGACCAAAGTGAACACTTCTGCAAATATCTGTCTTTATCATATTTATACTAGCTGACAGACAACTTTTGGACAACCTTTTATGAGCCTGAGTGTTCAATAAAGAAAAGATCTAAATAATTTCAGAAAAAACAAATCTCTTGGTTTTATTGATGGCTTACTGTTATCCTCCCCACTTATCCAAGTTCTGGTTTACAGCACAGACTTTAGAAAATTAGTCTAAAGTGTGAAGTGCATTTTATGAGCAGTGGATTTCTGATTGTGATTTCTGTATATGTATACATATATATGTATATAGGTAAGCAAAGACTTATTTTCCACAAAAAGTTTTTTCTCAAATGCTGTCTAATTATTTTTTATTACCATCCAAGAGTATTTACTGAGGAAGTGAAAAATCTTCTTTTTCAATATGGATGAATAACCTGATCTCATGAGTTTTCTATGATCCTGCTGGTTTTCATACCATGTTAGAAAATCTACGAAAATTGTGGAGGTATGATTTAGCCACAGGCCCCAGCTTTTACTTTTGGGATATACAATAGAAAGAGAAGAAAGTTGCCTTGCAGAAGTGTGTGGGAAGTCATGGCTGTTCTTTAGCTTCCTCTTTAGTCAACATAAATTGACATTTTTTTCTCCTTATTCATTTATCTCCTGCTGTTGCTTGAAAGTACCGTCAGCCATACAGGCCTGTGAGTCAGCCACCTCTCTGCATGAAGCTGAACAATAAATTCCATTTCTTCCTCCTTGCACTTTAAATATAACTTCATTCCTCTGTTCAACCAGGAACAAGGTCTGTTACTTATTCTCTTCTTGTGTGATGTGGTTACTGACTCCCTTTGGTGTGACAACGAAAATTCATCTAAGTTCCAAAAAAAGTGAATGCACAATATTTTTTCCTAAAGGAGTGCCAAAATAATGGCAATATCACAGAAGAAAATTAGGAAAAGGTCTTTGAGTAAAGCATCTCTCCAGATAGCAGCATCTCAGACCTGGTGATGGTTATCTTCAGGGAAATGTGTTCAGCAAGTCAGCCCGACTTTTCCCTGTTTGATAGATAAACCAAGAGTTGAGGAGCCACAGATCTGATTTTGTGACAGTTGTTACCTAAACATATATCTCTCAAAAACTATGTTCTGAGTGTGATAAGCTTATAAATATTTGCAGGCTTTGAGCTTTGAACATATTTTCTAACTTTGTATTGTATCTTCGTATTGTAAATATAACCATTGCCAGAGTAAGATCATAGAATCATACAATCATAGAATCATTAAGGTTGGAAAAGACCTCTAGGATCATCAACCCAACACTACCGTGTCCCCTAAACCATGTCCTGAAGTGTCACATCTACACGTTTTTTGAACACCTCCAGGGATGGTGACTCAACCACCGCTCTAGGCAGCCTGTTCCAGTGCCTGACCACTCTTTTAATGAAGAATTTTTTCCTAATATCTGATCTAAACCTCCCCTAGTGCAGCTTGAGGCCATTTCCTCACATCCTATCACTAGATACTTGGGAGAAGAGACCAACAGCCACCTCACTACAACCTCCTTTCAGGTAGATGTAGAGAGCAGTAAGGTCTCCCCTCAGCCTCCTCTTCTCCAGACTAAATACCCCCAGTTCCCTCAACCTCTCCTCATAACACTTGTTCTCCAGACCCTTCACCAGCTTCGTTGCCCTTCTCTGGACATGTTCCAGCATCTCAATGTCTTTCTTGTACTGAGGGGCCCAAAAATGAACACAGTATTTAAGGTGCGGTCTCGCCAATGCCGAGTACAGGGGCACCGATCACTGCCCTGCTCCTTCTGGCCACTCTATTCCTGATACAAGCCAGGATGCTGTTGGCCTTCTTGGCCACCTGGGCACACTGCTGGCTCATGTTCAGCCGGCTGTCAACCAGGACCCCCAGGTCCTTCTCAGCTGGGCAGCTTTCCAGCCACTCTTCCCCAAGCCTGGAGCGTTACATGGGGTTGTTGTGACCCAAGTGCAAGACCTGTCACTTGGTGTTGTTAAATCTTATACAGTTGACCTCAGCCCATTGATCCAGCCTGTCCAGATCCCTCTGTAGAGCCTTCCTACCCTTGAGCAGATCGACACTCCCACTCAATTTGGTGTCATCTGCAAACTTACTGAGGATACTGATCTCCACTATCTAAGTGCGAAAGCCTGGTTTGCTGAGGGTGTTTTCAGGAGCTCCTTGCAAGAATACCTAAAAACTAAGATTGACCAAGCCACTGGATACATCCAGAGAATGGTAGTAAAGTGTACACTTTTTGCATTTACCCACTGAGTTAAATATGATTTGGTATCTGTGGGTTGTATCGGCAATTAAGTAACAGACAGTCTGATGTCTCCCAGCAAAATAAGCGGGGTAGGTTGGATTTGGTCCTGCAGCTTGAGGGAGCTGGATATGACACTGGGTCAGAGGCTGAGTGCCGGCAATGAGGGCCAAGCACTTTTCTGGCAGAGGTGACCTGAGCATCCTTAACTTCCGCCAAATTTCACTGAAACCCTGTCACAATGGGGTGCTGTTCCCCAAAAAGATGACAGTGATAAGCGCTGACAAAAGGTAGCTAACAGTAGCTACAAGCATCCCAAACTTGCTCCTGTCCAAACAGAAAGCTGGGAGAGGCAGCTTATCCTGTCTCATGGTTAGCTAGGTATTTTTAGAGTGTGTTTTAGTTTTAGTTTATCTAGCCATAAAATCAAATGTCCACTATTCATGATTAAATGTGTTCAGAAATGCAAGAGAGAGACCTAATCCTTTAACCCGCTAACCCTTGAAGGGATAGATTTGTAAAATTACATAAGGGCTTAAAGTACAGTTAACTATCTAATAATATTTTCAGAAGTAACAACACTGGTTCAGCCTTTGTCTTACGCCAAAGATAACTAGGTTCCTGACTGCACTGAAATCACCAATAAACAGGAATCAAATATTTGAATAATTTTACAGATATAAGCCCTTAGTCCTATGAGGTCCAATCAGTTCAACTGCTTTTAACAACGACAGTAAATACCTGTTTGCATCTTTAGACAATGATGTGACTTGGAAATCTGACCAGAAGGGCACGAGCCCTCTCACGTCACATTAGCTTTAAATAAAATAGACCCTTAGAGTGGAATTCAGTTCCAGGTATGTGTATGGGCTTGAAATGAAGCCCATAGCTCCCAGGTCTAATCAACTTGACAAAATTTATTTTAAAAATCAGTATTAAAACTCAGTCTAATACTGGATTATTCCCACACCCCTTTTCAACCTTTTTTTCCTAGCTATGGCACATAAGGAGGTATTCTGTAGGCAGCACTGAATTTAATTTTTTCTAGAACTCTTAGAAGTAATTTTGTTATTAAAAGCATATTCTTCATAGAATTTCTGTATTAGTCCAGTTGTTTAATAAGCTGTGAGTTTTTTAGAAGCATTTATTGTTCAGAGTGCATTTGTGACATGGGGTAGAACCTGGATTATAATGTATATCAGGACTTTGTATTTTTCTTCTAGTCTTTAAACACCAATATTAATAACTACTTGGTAATTAATTAGGAAACATACATTCTAATTATTTTGTCAGTTATCTAGAAAAAAACCCCCAACAACCAGTTCTGTGTTCAAGAATGGACTACATTTTATTCAAGTGGCAACCCGTATTCCTAACATGATTTCCTCAGGCATTTCTCTCTTGATGCATAGGAAGCTGGATTATATTTATCAGGAGTGAAACTTTAAAATAAAAATATCATTATTTTTAGATGGGTAATAAGAGGCTGGGAACAGCTGTGCTTCCTTTCCAGCTTTAAACAAATACCGCTCTACATAAAGTACAGCTTTCTTCCTCAAATTCCTTCCATTAAAGATCTTGGTTTCATTTGTAATTCAAGTAAAACCAAAGCATAAGTCTCTCTCTGAATTATTCCCCAAACAGTCTGTCCCTACTGTTCCCTTTATTCTGCCACAGCCGTCATTCCTTCTGTCCCAGAGAACATTTTCTGCTGCTCCTATAATGCAGCTGGGGCTGAGGTCCAGCTGCCGAGAAGAAGGAGCAGAACTTGGGAAGGCTCCTGATGTAGATGCCCACCACCCAAGTTCAGGGAGACACAGCAAGAGACAGGTGCTCCACAAAAAATATCTCAGGCTACTCCAGGCTTTAGGATTTAGCAGAAGCTTTGTACAGCACAGGGGGAGGTTGGCAGGAGCTAGACTGCAAATCCTGGTGTCATTCTCCTCCTGTCTGTCATAATTATATAAATGCATGCACAGGCATCCCTTTGTCAGATGGCAGGAATCGATAGCTGCTGACTCATGGCAATTGTTGCACCTCCCTCATGATCTCCATTTCTCAGATACCAAAGGTAACTGCAATATCAAGTAAAAATAATGACAAGAATGAAACACACCGAGTTCTCAGTTCCCACACAAGTGCAGGTAGAAAGAAAGGTGAAAACCGGAAACCTGTGGTGGGTTACAGTATCACACTGACTTTTATTAAGTATTAGTGTTGCCGTGAATTAGTAAAACAGAAACTACTTGTTCTCAAAGCTGCTTCTTCCATTCTGGGTTATTCGGGGCTGTTTCATCATCCTGAACACATGCTTTTTGCTCTTGCTGGCTTTTTTCTCCCCAGTGGCTGGAGGGATTTCTCTTGCTCCAGCAGCTCAGAGCGCTGTCCAAATGACTCTTGATGCACTGAAGAAGCAAGTTCTTGAGTTGTCTTTGTCTGCACTTTATCCTGCAGCATTCACTTTTCTGTGCAGTTCTGAGTAAAACCCTGGAGTGGGTGGTATCTTGGTAGGTGCCAGCCATTTATTTCCAATTTGTTGTTCTTTCCCACTTTAGTCAAAGAAATACAATACTTTCTACTGGTTTATCTGAGTGGTTTTTTCCATCCTACCACTCTGTTTTGAGTGTGCTCAGGTCTATTTTTTGACTATACCAAAGATTTTACCTACATATGTATATAAAACCAAGCACACTTGCACAGCCTGTATATATTTGACTGTAACATACTGGTATTTTAATAACATTTAATGGGAAAGTTATTCTTCGCATGGTATACTTGAACAGAGGGAACAAAGAGAATCATCGCAGTTAATTCCTTGTGAATTATGCCTCAGTTTGCTTCATATTTTCCACCTGAGCGCAGGATCAGAAAAAGGAAAATGTTTTAGTGGAGTGAAATGAGACAGAGAAAAAGAATCAAAGTAAAGGGGAGGTGTCGCTGCAGGGCTGGCAAGGCTGAGCTGTGCGGAGTCAAGGCTCGAAGGGGACGCTAACCCTTACAAGTAGGGTAAGGGTGCAGTAAGGGGGAGGTGGACAGCACCTGGGTTAACAGCCACCATCTGAGGGAAAGATGCAGATAGAAGCACATTGAGAAAGAGGCATTTCACACGTGTCAGGTTGGTCTGCACTCCCGAGCCTACAGGCTGAGATAATTGGGCTTAAAAAGGAAGATGGATATAAGGCCAAATATGAAAAGCTGTCTGTTTAACTTTACCCTTTGTCCTATGTTCTATTTTAGGCAAATAAATTGTGCTTTGTTTTGAATAAGCTGTTGCTCAGTCCCGGCAGGTGCTTAAGAAAAGTTGTGCGGGCTGGGTGATCCTGCTTGCTGTGCTCCAGGATGGGAACCCTGAGTGTGGGGCTGCAGCACGGGGCTGCCAGACTGTGGACAGGCAGTGACGGGCACCTCAGCAGCATGGTAGAAGTGCACCGCCTCACCCATGGCATGTCTGGGACAGCTGTTCAATGCACCCTCTAGCATATCTACTGAAGGTGTTGGGCAGCAGTCAGTAATGAGAAGTTACTTCAGCCGGATGCTAAAGCCCTCGCAGAGCGTGTAGATATGGACACAAGTCTGTCTGTCTGTCTGTCTGTGTAATTGCATGCCCTCCCCTGACAGCAAACATCAGCCAGACACTCAGGAGGGGCTCAGGTCTCCGAGACCATCTCATCTCTACCCATTGATGGAAACAACCTGCTGAGTAAAAGGCAAGAAAAAAAGGGAGTCATGCTGAAAGCTGGAGAACCAGCACAGGAGAGATCTTCTGTACATGCCTCAGCCTTGGAAAACCTTAGTTTGGAGCTCAGTCAAGGATGAGATGTGGGCCCATAGGAAACTTGCCTTTATTATTTCCAGGGCTCAGGGAGCTACTTGTTTCCTATTTAATTCAAATGGCTGCACGGATTCGGAGACAAATGTGGCAACAACAACAACAAAAATGTCTGTAGTTGTTCCAATAATTCTCTGTACTTGTTTCCTGTATTTATTTCAAATTTAATACTTAAATGGCAACAGTCTTGCTTGACAAGGTGAGGAAACCCAGGGTTTCCTTCTTTTACACTTTGCAGTTACCACATGGGGATATGGATGTTTCTGACCTCCTTGTCTGCACTGTTATTATACACAAATGCCCTTGACCATCATACTGCTGTATATAGGGACTCCTTCTATCCTTCCCTATACATCTGATGGGGTTTTAACTGGTCATTGAGGTAAGATGTAGCTGTTTAAGCTGCTGTCATGCTGAATCATTTTAAAAGCCTCTTTGAGGAGTACACAAGGGTGCTGTGATAGCTGGTCCCTCCTGTCCTGCTTTGGTCACTCACACTATCCTATGGCACTAAGCTACCGGGATCAGGAACTGGTGGTCCCCAGTGTCTGCTTGCAGGTGTCATGTTCAGGGAATAGCAAAGACTGAGCACTTTGGGTTAAGTTTCAGGGAGGTTTATGCCCCATCATAGAATCATAGGTTCACTTAGTTTGGAAAAGACTCTTAAGATCATTGAGTCCAACCATTAACCTAACACTACCAAGTCCACCACTAAACCATGTCCCTAAGCACCACATCCACACATCTTTTAAATACCTCCAGGTATGGTGACTCAACCACTTCCCTGGGCAGCCTGTTCCAATGCTTGACAATCCTTTCAGTGAAGAAATTTTTCCTAATATCCAATGTAAACCTCCCCTGATGCAACTTGAGGACATTTCCTCACGTCCTATCACTAGATACTTGGGAGAAGAGACCAACAGCCACCTCACTACAACCTCCTTTCAGGTAGATGTAGAGAGCAGTAAGGTCTCCCCTCAGCCTCCTCTTCTCCAGACTAAACACCCCCAGTTCCCTCAACCTCTCCTCATAACACTTGTTCTCCAGACCCTTCACCAGCTTCGTTGCCCTTCTCTGGACATGTTCCAGCATCTCAATGTCTTTCTTGTACTGAGGGGCCCAAAAATGAACACAGTATTTAAGGTGCGGTCTCGCCAATGCCGAGTACAGGGGCACCGATCACTGCCCTGCTCCTTCTGGCCACTCTATTCCTGATACAAGCCAGGATGCTGTTGGCCTTCTTGGCCACCTGGGCACACTGCTGGCTCATGTTCAGCCGGCTGTCAACCAGGACCCCCAGGTCCTTCTCAGCTGGGCAGCTTTCCAGCCACTCTTCCCCAAGCCTGGAGCGTTACATGGGGTTGTTGTGACGCAAGTGCAAGACCCGACACTTGGTGTTGTTAAATCTTATACAGTTGACCTCAGCCCATTGATCCAGCCTGTCCAGATCCCTGTATAGAGCTTTTACCCTCAAGCAGATCGACACTCCCGCCCAACTTGGTGTCATCTGCAAACTTACTGAGGGTGCACTCGATCCCCTCATCCAGATCATTGATAAAGATATTAAACAAGACTGGCCCCAGTACTGACGCCTGGGGAACACCACTTGTGACCAGCAGCCAACTGGATTTAGCGCCGGTCACTGCAATGATTTGGGTCTGGCCATCCAACCAGTTCTTTAAAACAGCTCTTCCTGAACTATTGTGTTTGCTCGGTTTTGCAAGCATCCCTGCTTCGCCCTGCACTGCAGTGACTGAGCTGTCCCTGCTTTTAATGCCTGTTGCTGCTGAGTCCATAGTGTGTAATTCTCAAAACACAACTTAATTATTTTCAAACACCGGTTTGGTTGTTCCCTTATCAGGCCATGATAGCAGGTGATACAAAATTATTGTAGCAAGAGCCAGGCTCCTAACAAGTAATATGGCTAAGTTTTCAATGAATTTATTTACTTATTTTGCAATGATATGATGAGTGTTTTGGTAAAATTGTGCCCTTATCTTCAGATGCCCTCAGTTTCTCATTAGTTAAAAGCCCACTCATTAGGAAGAGCACATTCCCCGGACAAACACATCAGCTGTTGTAAATTGCTCTGCCAAAGTTTTGTGCTGTTCACTGATTTTATAGAGGTAAGTGCCATGTTATTTACTCAATTAATAATCAGTAAAGACAAAGTTTTCACTTCAGCTTATAGTCTACCAGTTAGGAAGTCTTTCTATGTTATTTTCTGTAGCATGTCAATTCTGGGCGATGTTTTATTTCTTTTTTTTTTTCCTGTCAAATAGCTATCTGGTGCTTTACACACTAATGTGTAACAGCAATTTTAAATTAGAAAACCGATCTTGAAATGCTGTCAGCAAATAAAATTCATGTTTGAAAAGCAAGAGTAATATTTTTACTTTAAAGTTATTTTGGGATCTGATTAATCAATTTAATACTTAAGCGCACTGGGCTGTGCATGCAACACTACACTACGCACCTAGAAAGCAGATAATCATGTGTTGGTCATGTATTTAATCCCATATGAAAAATAAAAAAAAATACTTCTTTCATTAAAGCAAAACATTTATGGTAATTGTTTCAAGATGACTCACAGTAAAGCAGTCCATCACCTACAAACAGTGTATTTTAAAATAATCTCAAAAGGAGCCCAAAAGAGAATGCAGTTAGTTGTTTGACAATGAGTTCTGTTTATTAATGTTTTTTGTTAATATATTGTGCTGGGTATTTGTAGAGCTAGAGGTATTTTTAATTCATTTATTTGAGACAATGCAGACACCAGACAAGCTGTGTACTGGCATGCAAATAAAGTCTGAAGTTAATTTCACCTCAAATGCTGTATGCATATTTTCCAAATTGTCCTGAGTTCTGTTCGGCGAAGTGTAATATTTCCTTTTGTGTTACCCAAAGAGTAGGAATTATTTATTGCAAGCAGAGATTTACAGTGGAAATACACAAATGTTTTAAGCATTTGCCAACATATTATTTTTTTTAGCTGACTAAAGGACACATTTTTCCTCTGACAAGATTATAAATGCTTCATAACTCCATTAATTTAACTGGAATATTTCCAGATTTACACCCCTCAATTGATTTCAATTGAATTTTCTTGAATTGCAGCATCTGAAAGCAGAATTTATCTTTGAGAGAGCTAAAATTAATTTAGCTTACAGCATTTTCTCAGGAATAAGCCAAGGCCTGATTGTAGGAATTCTCTCTGTTATCAATTCAACTTAATTTTCTCTTTTATAAATGCCCCTAATAACAATAAACCTTTCAAATAATGAATGTGTGAATTAAGCAGATGGTGTGAAAGAAGCTAAACTATTTTAAATGCTTTGCAACAATGTAAACTCATGTATTATTTATTGTACAGTATTACCCATTCATACATTCTTATCAGCTATTAAAATTACATGCCAGAAGGTAGCATGTAGTCTGTTAGTGCCAATTAACGTTCATGATCTTCAGTTAAAAGTATTTAGTAATAAATTAAAAGGAAAATTTATAAAATGGCAAGAACTTCTTTTCATAATCCTGTTGGTAGGCACTTTTATTTTCACCCATCAAGGGCCAGAGCCAGACCAGTCTACTGAGCACTGCTGAGGACATTACTCTTAATTATTCAGGGAATTAAGGCTTTAACAGTTCTGACAATCAATATAGCTTCTTGAGAAGGCAAAAAATACAATTTATTTTTTCCTCTTTATTCTTTGCATAGGAGGAAGAAAGAAATATTAAAATTGCATATAAAAGCTTATACTTTTAACATAAACTTTACAACTTTCAATATTGAGAATTTTTTTTTCTAAAATATGTTTGTCTCTACTTTATATTGCAATAGAAGCAGATGGAATGGAATTGAAAATAAGAATACATCAAGCTTTTTCATAAAAAAATTAGATCAGCACTTCATATATTAGATTCAATCTAAATTCATGTATTAGATACGTAAAATGGTATAATACTCTAGATTTTATATAGTTTCATCCACTCAGAAAATGCTTCTTTTATTCAATCCTTCAGCAATTGAAAAATTGTTCGTGGCACATATATATTTAATCTTCCTCTACTGCACAGATGGACTTAAACCATATTACTTTATCTTTTCCTGGTATTCGAAGTGTCATGAATAATCTGCAGAGATTTAAAATGACAGGACAGTCTTTTAACTAAAATAGTACTGGGAACCATGACCTGTATCCTAATTTTCCCTCTGTCACTGATTTGCTAGTAAATCACTGAAAAGTTTCACTATCCCAATAGGGAACGTTTTTCTCTGCAGCAGGAAGTAAAGAATTAACATTTGAAAAACAGTTGAGGTCCCTGCGTTAGAAGCAGTGGGGCAGTGAGAGAGAAGAGCCAGGAGGGAAGGAAATCCCCAGACCTGGCAGTCTCCACTGCTTGTATGTGAGCATAAAGCAAGGACAAGGTGACCCCAGCACACCCATTTGTGATTGAGCAGGCTGTACCCAGCCTTGAACAGCCAGATCCAAACAAAAAGAGGATGCAGGCTCCAAAAATGGGATGTGAAGGCATTTGGGACAATTTACAGAGTTGTTGCAGCACTGGAGCATTGGACCAGTAAATGTTTAGAGTGCCTAAACTGCACATATGGAAGGGGAAAGGTCAAATATTTTACCAGCGGTGCTTTAGTGACAACACGCAGATGCAGGTGTCTTTATCTGTGTCTGTGAGATCTAGAAGTGACTAGAGCCCAAGCCCTAACTGCATGGACAAAACAGCACTTTTGATGGCAAAGCATAGCGGAATGAATGCAGCTGGCTGCAGGCTATGCCGAGGGTCTGGCACCGGTACTGGGGAGCTGGGATAGCCTGACCTTTCTGCCCTTCGCTAACCTGTTCCATCACTTCTGGCTTTTAAACACAGCTAAAACCTCTGTCATTCTGGAAATCAAAAGTCAAACTGGAAATGAAAAGTTATGAGTCTCCTGGTTTTACTGAGGTTTATACTGGGGTGAAAGTAGTTTAAGGAGTGACTTGTACTTTCATGAAACCAGTCCTACAGCCAAGGGTTGGGTGAAATGCTATCACCATTTATTGTGCTGAGTAGCCCTCAGTCTTGTTGGTACTAATGTGATGACTTGGCATAAGTAACAATGTGTGTAAAGGTGTAAGAGTCTGGCTTCTAACGACTATCCGACAAAGATGTGACAGGTAGACTAGGATAGACCAGGGCACATGAAAGACTAAAATGGTTATCTTTAATAGAAGAGAAAAATTATGGGTTCCATGGGAAGAATATCTTTTCAATACCAATTCTTTTCTCTTTCATTCCCATGCTTCCTTCCAGTCTTTTCTCTCAATTTAAGGCATGACACGAACTGCACATAACAGAAACAATAAAGCTAAACAGGAAATGCCTATGCGGATCTCTGGCTCAAATATGACTTACTGTAAAACTGTGATACGCGCCCAAGAATGTCCTCTGGCATTTTCCATTTGCTTTGAGATGAATAATCCACAGTTCACAAAAATGTCAGCAGTGATAGCATGGGCCTGAATCCCCAACTCCTTGCTCTTTGATCTTCTTTTCACATATTTTGCACAATAATAAAGGGATGCTACTTCATGCCTTGCAACCTCTTGTATCTTTATTCAACTATTGGAAGTGAGCTGTAATATGAATTGCAAAGGAAAAAGTCAATCATATGTCCGTTTTGTACTTTTATTGATCTGTAATGAAGTCTGCAAAAAATTTACTGTTATTCTGTTCACTTTTTAACTTGGAATCTAGTCTGAGAAATATAGCTGGAGAATTAGGATGACATGTGAGTCAAGAGACTTTAAGAGATACTTAATCTGTCTCTAATGCAGTTTTGTACTTTTGGACCACAGAAGGATTAACAATAGATATGCAGTCTGTGTCCACCTTACCACCTTATCTAACACAAGCCATTTTTCAACAAAAGCAGGAAAAGCAGGACTCCTGACATAGTTTTGAAACAGAGGAATAACAATGGAGAGGGAGCAAGACAGGAACATAATGGACAGATTTGGTCTTTCTTTTATTTCCTAAGAAGACAAAGAAATATACACACATGCATAGATAAATACCTGATATCTTGTAAATGCATATGGTGAGCATATAAATCATATCTCATAGAGAATGAAGTATCGATGCACAAGATTTTTCAAGTTGTTTGCAAGCTACTTTTAAATGGGATTCTATGGTGAAAAAAAATGTTTAAATACAATTGAAATGTCCATATTTCTTAGCCACAATAATAATTTCTGCCCCAAATGTGGTCAGCCTATGTTCAAAAAAGGACATTTCTTTTAGCTGCCAATTTTGCACATTCCTCAGTGGAATGCAAACAATCCAGTTACATTAATTTCCTTTTTAAGTGCCATCATATTTAATTTATTTTTCAAGAAAAATGCTTCCCTACAGATATGAGAAATATTAATTAAAACAAATATATGTCTACAATGAAGGAAAGTGCAGTGCTACACTCAGCAGTTGCAAGACAGGAGGCAATAGTGCATGTGAGAGGCTGAAAGCAAGCTTGATAAAGCATTGTAAACCTAGTTTAGGCCACAAAGCATGACTCTTTTCTGCTAAATAATTTGGGAAAAATCACCTTTCCTCTACGATTTAACTGTACCTCTTTCCTATTCTGGATTTTAAATTATGCTAGCCAGATACTGGTTAATGAGGGAATCTGAAGTGGCTGTTACTGTAGGAACTTCAGATTTTTTTCCTTTTTTTTTAAAAAATATATATTTGTGAGTTCTGAAATACTGATGAAGTTCAATGAAAGATGTGCAGCCTGACATACTTCATGGGTAAAACCACATCTCTGTGACATCTTCCTTTCCTATTGCCCATGACATTGCATACATTTCAAAAGGCTTGAAACTAAGAGTATAGTTTTCCCTTCTCTGCCTGAACTGAAGGACTGACATAAGCCCAACTTAGTCATAGGATACGGGCTTCCAGATGTTACAATCACATTATGTGGTTTAGTTTTTAAGATTATCTTTATGATATTTCAGAAAGACTGAAACGTCAACTAAACCACCTTTTTAAATCCTACTTGAAATTAGGTCTAAATCTACATGCTTTCTCTGCTTCACTGCAACTTCTGAAAATCTCTTTCCCCTTATGTCATACTTTGTCATTATAGCTCGGGAGAAATTACACCAATTTCTTCAGAATGAGTACAAAATTTACATAGATATCCTGTGAGTTTCTCACCTGACAGGTAAAGAATGGTAATGAAATGGAATCTCCAGAACTAAACTTGTTAGTTAACTAAAGTATGCAGTGAAGGATTCTTAAGTTTTATGAAATGCTTATTTGATAGAAGATTCTTCTTATCTTGTTGCCCATTGACATTAAGCTGCATAAGTAGTCAAAACACTTGTCCCACTCCTGCAAGATAAACCTGAATAGCAAATCTGTCGATACAAATGAGCTGTTCATCCAGAAGAGATTATAAACCTTGGGCTTCAAGAACTCAGCAGAAGTTGAAAACAGAGAATGGTATTATAGCTAAACATATGGATTATAATTCCTTGAAAAGTCAGCATACAGATGAGTATAAAATGAGAGGATGCATTTGCTGGCTATTGTGAAGTTGCGTTGGCTGGCTATATGACCAACATATGAATCAAAATCAAAAGTACCAGCTGTAACATCATGTGTTACAGTGCAAAGAATGCCAGGTTAACCAATAAAAACCAGGAGAGAAGCAGAACTGGCCATCTGGGGAACACTATTGGGCTGTATTGGAACACATGGTATGCAAATAGGTTTCTTTAGGGTGAGAGTCTATATTTTTACTAATTTTAAGCTGTTCCTTTTGGAATCAAAGTGTGCAATTAAGATGTCTAGTTCAGCTGTTATCGACTATTTGGAAATGGAAACAGTGGAATTCAGACCAATAAACACAGTTGAAATTAATGTAGGACTAAGTTAACAGCATTTGATTGGGTAAAGCAAATGTTTTCTTGCTTCTCTTTACAAAATGATGAAAAGAATATGCAGAAATGAACTCACTTTTTCTATTCAAAAACTGGCAAATTTCACCACACTTATTAAAGGATATATTGAAGTCCGGCCATAATCCACTTCATCCTAAACTGCATAGCAGAAACTGATGCAAATAGAAAACTACATGTTTCTCACTACATGTGCAGTGAGAACATGATCCAAAGTTTCCTGAATACAATAAAAAATATCTCATCAACTTCAATGCATTTGGGATCAGGCCCCACTTCTTTCACTTACGAAGAATTCATTTTTGTTTTTAGAATATAGAGCAGAAACACTGCAGTGCCTCTTTGGGAAGTTAAATTAACCATAATAGTATGTCATTGAATCATAAAAATGGGATAATTTGAATCAAGGTTGATAATGAGCTCCAAGGAGGAATCATTAGTGTCTCTGCTCATTAAAAAACAGGGATTAAAGCAGTCCAGTTAGTGCCCATGCATGAGACTAAAAAGGCCATAGTCCAAAGATACAGCAGTGGAAATTGTAATAAAAGATGTTTTGTTCTTGTTTAGAGGTTCTTTCATGCATTTGTGAAACAACAGATAATTTATTTTCCCCTCTTTCAGAACTAGAGGCTTACCTGTTTCTCTGAAAACTTGTTTCATTTGGCTTCAGATGGCTTTTAAAAGGAAAAGTAAGCATCTGTGATTAAATTCCCATGTGCAAATAACATCAGAATTAAATGCAGATTAATGCAACTGGATTGGAACTTTTCCAAAGGACAGCTTTTTTGAATTGTCTGCCCTTTAAGGAATTGTGTATATAGGAATGTCTCCTATGTATAATAGAAAGGAGCAGGAAAAGTGAGATGCTTTGCAATGAGATGCTTTAGCCATCTAAAAGGTAGGCATGCTATCTAGGCATTTATCACCTCCTTTTCTAGGTTAACAGAGATTGCTGGGTGACTAATTCCATATAGCTTTAAATAAGGAATTTATAGTAGCTTTGGGAGGTGTCCAGCATTCACTGGAGGACCCTGAATGACTGTCCTTGACCAGACCCCTAACTTCTAAACAGCTTGAACAGGATTAGACAGATTCCTGCCCTTTTTTGTGGGATTCAGCTTGCAGATGCAGACACCTGCATGTCTACAGTTGAGCAAGATGTCCAGACTTCTTCACAACTTCAATGAAGATTTGGTCAACCCAGTCAAAAGACCCTCGAGAATTATTCAACATGTCCCAAGATAAACATTTTCATTTTGTCACTTGTGGTATTTTGCACGTAGTCCTGAGTGACCAGCTCTAGGTGGCCCTGCTTGAGCAGGGGTTGGACCAGATGACCTCCAGAGGTCCCTGCAAACCTCAACCATTCTGTGATTCTGTGAGTTAAAGCCTTGTCAGGGACAGTGACAATAATTGGCCAGGAACTAAAAATATAACTTAAAATTATCCTGCACTATTATTTCCTGGCTTATCTCTGTTATGATTTATTATCTGCAATGTTGTAATGCCTTGGGCTGTCAGACCTAGACAAGAACTGTACTGTATTAGTCATTAATACCTGACAAAATGATCTAATTATATGTACATAATAACACAAGACTGAACAGTATCAGCATTTGGATTGTGGGAATAGGCAGCTGGGATCCTTTCCCAGATCTTTCCTTACACAGAAATTCACTAAAGGTCTTCTCTATCTCTCCTGGTTCTCTTCCCATTTCATCTGAGCTATGACTTTTTGAGAAAATCTTTGTTTATATTATGGGCTTGTTCTCATGTACTGCAAAGTAACCCAGTCCAAATCATGAAAAAGCAATTACAAATGTACTAAGTCAGTTTGGTGCATCAAAGAAGGAGTGCAAAATACTGTGATGCATTCATCAGTTTGTATAAAACAGGAAGGGAAAGGCATTTTTTGTGGCTTTTTGCGGTTTTCTTGGTTGGTGGGTTTGTTTTGTTTTTTTTTTCCCCAGCCTATGACATTACTTAGATGTTTATGCAAGACTCTGCAGGGAAACAGAGCAAAAGATACTGGTTGCAAGCATAAGACTTCCTTCCAGCAGATCAGAGGACTGAAAATAACCTGGCATCCTTTTCCAATGGCCGCACTTGTACATAGTACCAGCTTGATGGCCTGTAGCAATGGCCCGTTTCACTCAAGGATGTTCTCCTTAATAGGATCTAAAGGATTGTTAGCAAAGTTTTAAAACTTAGGTGCCAAATCTATATTTAGGCATGCAAAACAAGCAGGCAGAGAGTGGGTGAGGAAACAACAGGAGCATAAATCTCTAGCTTGCTAATGAGGGCTTGCTCCTGCGTTGTGGCTTCTTGCAGTCCTGCTCTTCACTCACTGTCCCTAGCCATTGCTTAATGCAAATTGCCTTCCTCCACCTCTTGGGAAGGTGCTCTTGTACCAGACCACTGGTCAAGGGGGCTCAATGCTTTTCTGGGACTGAGGACAGAATAACACAAGACTGGGGATAGAGAAGAGAAATGCTGTTCTGCAGGAGATAAAAAGACAAAGTAGAAACTTAAAGGAAAGGTGGAAGATCAGGAGAGCAGTGGCAGATAAGAAAAGAAATATCAAACCCAGAGGATGGAAAAATGGCAAGGAATGATAAATGACAGGGGGAGAAATCCTGGATTATATAATGCATTATATTTTTCAACATTTCAACATTTTCAAACAATAGAAAAGTTTTTTTCTTGAATAAGTTCTGCTGGCAGATTTGCCTAGGGGTACCTGCAGCCCTCCTGTAGATTTGGCATCCCATTACAGATTAAAAGGCAATACCCAAAGAGAACTACAAAATCTAGTATTTAGAGTAGTGTGTTGTCTATACTGGGTTGAAAAGCAAGAAATCTAGTGATCCCAGCTGTGAGCTAATGGATGGATAGGTGTGAAGAGGTCTCCTTGTCTAGGAAAGGAGTTAAGTGATTAACTGATGTTAACTGAGTGAGCAAATACCAGGGACCAGTGAAGCTAAGCTAATTCTGATAGGATAACTTGGGTCTGACTTTATAGGCAAGGAAGGAAATCATTAAAAATGGATGCAAAAATAGGGAAATACCCAGTTTCAGGACATTTCAAATTCAGCTGGCAAGTGCATGAATTGAACCTGCAGTGCAGACAGTGATTGCAGTGATTGAGCATGTGACTAAAATGGATAAATTTGACAGGTGAATGATAGAAGATAACATCTGAGAGAATAAACCATGTCATAGTATAGATGCAGTAATGTTCATAAGAGCAAACAATTTTTATCATCTGTGGATTCAAGCTGATATATCAGCTGGACCCCACCATGTAGTGGTTGCTCATCAGGACCAATAATAGGTACTGTATTCCCCAGCAAAGAGACCTGAATGACAAACCCACGACAGAGTTGAGCTGTTCTTCTTGGAGAAGGAATAGGAGCAGGGGCAGATTCTGGAGCAGTGACTGTGAGCAGTGGGTGAACAGCTGCCCCAGAGGGTGCAAAGTGGCTGCCCAGGGTGCCAGCAGTCCTGCAGCCCTGCCAGCTCCCAGTGTACTAGTAGTCCCCAAACCAGTGTGACTGTCAGGGAAAAGAGCAGACCCTGAAAGGAATAATTAATACTAATAAGCCTCCACTCTGCAGACTAGGTCCCTTTTTCAAAGACTTTCCATCTTTTCTTGCTGGTTCAGATCCACTTAACATAAATTATTTTCTTTAACATATTGATATTTAATTTGCTTTCAGTATAATAAGTAGCTTAAAACATTGTCATTAATAGTATCACCCTTCTAGCCCGCAGTTGATTATCACTTTTGCATCTACTCATTTAGAAAATGAAAATTAAATTTGGGGTAAATAACAATACACTTTTTTTCAGATATGCTGAAAATCACAGTTTTTCTGAGATGTCTTGATTAATCTGTGTGAGGTAGAAGTGTCTGCCTTCTGTAGATGATATTCTAGGCAAGTCAGACTGACCATAGCAGAACATGCTTGGAAGCTGAAATTTCAAATGAGCAGCACATTCTTTTTTATACTGTTGTTTTAAGTTATTCTTTTATTAATTCACTTTTTGTAGACATCAGGGAGCAAATAAGTGTTAAGGAAAGGTCTAAATCAACTGTGAGAGGTGTCTGGGTGAGAAGGAAAGCAAAAAAAGAACTTGAGCACCAGAACACACTTCCAGGTAGCGAAGTCTATCAAAAAGTCTTTCAAAGCATTTGAAATTGGACTTAATTTTTACAAAATCACAGTTTTGCACTCTTCTCTGTTTGCCCTGGGTGTAATGTTAACAAAAGCAAATCAAAGCAAAAGACATCCCTTTGTCATCCTGTCTGCTTCCAGGGTGGCCACTGCCCTTCTGACATGTCTTGTCTCGTTTTTGTTTTCAAGGACACATCATAACATTTTCCCAGAAAAAAAACATACCATGGATGTTTGGGTCAAACAGTTAGCAGTGACGGTGCTGCTTAATATGGTTGATGCTCAACTGCCGAAGCCGGCACAAGCCCCTCTGGTTCTGCACAAGCCTTTCATGGTTGTTTGGAATGCGCCAACCGAGCAGTGCAGGCTGCGGTACAAGGTGGACCTGGATCTCAGTGTTTTTGACATTGCATCCAACACCAATGAGACTTTGAGTGGATCCAATGTGACAATCTTCTATCACACTCATTTGGGATACTATCCCTACTACTCAGATAACGGAGATCCTGTCAATGGAGGGGTGCCCCAGAATGAAAGTCTTATCAAACACCTTAATAAAGCAAAGTCTGACATTGACTATTGCATACCCATGAAGAAATTTCAGGGACTTGCAGTCATTGACTGGGAAAACTGGAGACCCCAGTGGGATAGGAACTGGGGCAATAAAAGCATTTATAGAAATAAATCACTTGAGATGGTTAGGAGACGGCATCCTCAGTGGTCAGAGGACAAAATTAGGAAAGTGGCTAAAGAGGAATTTGAAAATGCTGGCAAGAGTTTTATGAACAACACTATCCTTCTGGCTGAGCATATGAGGCCAAATGGTTTGTGGGGTTACTATCTTTACCCAGACTGCTACAATTATGACTACAAAGAACACCCCCAAACATACACGGGGAAATGCCCAGCCATTGAGTCTTCCCGCAATGACCTCCTGCTGTGGCTGTGGAAGGAAAGCACTGCTCTCTACCCTTCTATATACCTGGATTATATACTGAAGTCAAGTCCAAATGCACTAAAGTTTGTTCACTATCGGGTTAAGGAGGCAATTCGTGTTGCCTCAATTGCTAGAAAAGACTACGCTTTGCCTGTTTTTGTTTACTCCAGACCATTTTATGCCTATACTTTTCATGTTTTAACAGAGGTAAGCAGACAGACTTCTTTAGAAATTTAGAGATTAGAAACAGCCACTTAGAAAAAGTACTTTCTAAAAGTTTTCCTTGTATAAAAGCATTTATGCATTTGTTTTTCATACTTGAGAAAGACCCTCTAAAAGGAAGTAGTGTAGTCGCAGTACAAAATTTTACACTTTTCAGTAGTTACTATAGCAGCGCTTTCGTCTACTTCTGTACAGTAACATTGTTTATTTTTAATGAGGGTAATTTAGAAAGAAAGTACAAAGAGGTTATTTCCTTAAGGAATTAATTCATTCTGATATTTTAACTCTTCAGGACAGCTTGTGAAATGAACTTGACAAATTTTCATGAAGTTTAAAACTAATTAGTGTAATGGAACGATAAATTTTTATGAGAAAGGAGCTTCAGGGCTTTTTTGTTCCTTTATCTAAATGTAGATTTGTATAGAAAGTAAAGACATTTGTATAGAAGTATAGAAATAAACCAGTCAAGTAAACTAGTCTGGTTTGGAGCTCCTAACTCCTGCATGATAAGCATTGGCCATCTTGCTTTTCAGAGGTACAGCACATGCAAATATCTTCATGAATCAACATTTAGTGCTAACACTGTGGATTCCTTTTAATGAAGAAACCAAGTTTTTGAATCATGCGATGTTCCTTCAACCAATGATCAAGTGCAATAAATATAAAGTGACCACAACATTGATGGTAAAAAGACATATGCGTGCAAATCCTAGGCTTTCTGGATATTTAATGACGGTCATGGTGCTGACTTTGTTTATGCACACAATAGAGAGGCACAGATGCTTATTGATTCTTCTACCGGTTGTCCCAAGTGCCAAAAGTTTTGCTTTGATTGCTATCAATTCCATGAGAAGGAAGAGGGGTGAGGGGAGAGGGGAGAGGGGAGAGGGGAGAAAGAAGAGGGAAGAAAACCTGGGCTAGCAAGCAGGGACTCTTTGGAACTGTTTTCTGTGTGATATGGAAACTGCAGGTCCTAACTGACTCAGAAATCATGGGTAAATAGAAAAGGCTGGGTCCCACTGAAGGCAAGAGCCACTGGGGTCAGTACAGGCAGGATTTCAGCCAGAATGCCTTCACTGAAGAACTCAAAACAGGCCATGAAATAAATGAGCATTCTTCAAATGCAGGCTGTAATAATACATTTTTATAATATAAATCAGTCCCTTGATTGATATGAAAATACCACAAATGTCACTGAAAGCTAAGAAAACTAATACGCTGCTACCAATTATGCATGAGTTCAAAATCTGTGGTGGTATAAAGTTACTGTTTTACCTTAAGCTATTTTCTGAACAGTACAGTGGTAGTTTGGAGTGATGTTCCTCTTAAGTTATACTCTTTAACTCACTGACCTGTGTTTCGATTGCATGTAGCCATTTACTTCTGGATGCTTTAAAGATCACTTTACAACTCTGCAGCCAGGGAAGGTCCATGCATAGCCAGAGAAATATCTTTGGGTTATGCTCCACTACATATTTTCTAATAAGGACAGTACCCAGTGCAGTAGGCAGCCATGGGGAAAGAGCTTGACTTATCTCCAAACTATACACATCGTCTGTGCGAACAGCTTGGGACTGCCAGGAACTTGCAGGGTCACACTTAAGAAAACTCTAAATAGGAATGATCAGGAAAATAATGTTCTTTTTTTCCTTCATAGCCCTGAAGCCACCAAGATACTTGAAATAAGGTTTTGTGTGTTCAGATTTTAGACTAGACTGGAGCTTCTCATTTGAGCCATGACAGGCCCCTAAATGATGTTCACAAACCTGCAAACAAGGCATGAAACCTCTGAGCTTCAGCAACAATGTGCGTGAATGTGACAAGGAAAGGAGCCAGTGTAGTACAATGACAACCAGGCTAAATGGCCATAGAAAAATTGGGATAGCAGGGTTGAGCTCTGACAGGGACTGGGCCAGGAGAGCCACTGTCCTGCTCCATCAAACTGTGCAAGAGCTGTGACGTTCTGGTTCAACAGAATTAATTGCTGACACATTCAAGCCTTGTGTGTAAGCCCTTCTGTATGCAGTATCAAAAATACAGTAAATATCACAGTGGAAGAAAATAGAAAGAATGGTTGTGAATCAGAGTCACTGAGGGAGAGACACAAGTGTAGCAGACCTTCAGAAAGATGAAAGACCCAGGATGCTGTAGCTATGTGTGCTGTACCTTTCACCCTGACTGCACCTGGAAATCAGGTGAGTTGTTCATAAGGTATCTGAGAATTCATCCTGCTTTTTTTCTTGGAAACAGTTTATAAATTCTGAATTGAGATCCAAATCATTATGAAAGGTTTCTGTATTTGCTAGAAATGCATATAAGCGGTTTGCCATCTGTAGGGTATTTAGAAACTATCTGTCTTGACAATTCACTACTAACTGTGTGGGAGAGGGAAGTTGCACAGTAGCATCTGTGCTTCCTGACTCGATGACTGAGGTCATTAATAAAGCAGGATGACAACTAACAAATGATGAATAATGGATAACAACTTTTCTCATTCACCTGCAAATAGTCTTCTCTGATGACCAGGCGTGCATGTGTACAGAGACCACTCCCTGAACCACACCAGGCTTGCACTATCATTCCTGAATACAGAAAAAACATATCTGAAACTAAGACTGTTCAAAATTTAAAGGAATGATTACAGATGTACTTATTTTTCTTTCCTCAATGTGTAACTAGAACTGACTGTCCTGTTTCCTCTCAAGCTCCAAAACTGAAACAGCTTAGCTCATGTCCTATTTTTTTCGTATCCAATGCAGAGACTTGGCTGATCAAAATATGGTGAAGCATTGATAGGAACCAGAGCCTCCTCCTGTCTGCCAGATGAGCTGTCTGCTTGGAGATAGCCCAGCATACTCTTGAGGATCTTTGGCTGTTGCACACTACCCCCAAAAGCTTGAACGAGAATGAGCATCAGAAGTGAAGAGGCTTTGTTGACTTGTTTATCACTTGGAGATGGCTAAGTGGCAGCTGACTCATAAAGTTGTCTCTTCAGGACAGTTCTCTAACATGGATGGACGAGGATCTGAAACAAAGGGTGAAATAGGATTCCCCACCTAGATAAATGCCAAGATGGTTATATTTAAAATTACAGAATTTTTTTAAACTTGCATGTTTTTTTTCCATATGAGGTACCTCTTACACTCACACAGCAGAGCCGTGCCACTGAGACCCCACTAATGCCAAGCTGTGTTGTGTGAGGAGTGACGCTAAGTTCATTCCCCAAACCCGGACTGCTATGTCTGAGGCCACTGCTGGAGCTCCCACGCCTTACCTGGGGCTTCAGGGAGGCACCTCCCTGTCTCTGCTCCTGATTTGCCATTCTCAGCCGTTATGAAAGGCACTTATGTTTCCTTTTCTGAAAATAGCTGAATGAGGGGTGAGTCATTTATTTTGCTAACCCTGTCTTTGGCAGGGGAGGGTTGGTGGTGGTACCTCCCTCTTTGTGTGACCATCCAGTGGCCAGAGCACCCACCTCTGGCACAAGAGCTTGATTCTCTTCCCAGCCTGCTCAGGATGAATCCAGCACTCTGTGTTACACACTAGGAATGAGTTAGGGAATCACTAGACCAAAAAGAACAAGCGTACAGAGAGAAAAAATAAGAGAGGGTGTAACCTCCTGTTCATAGGTTATTCAGGGAAGAGCCCTTCTGTGCTGATGGCTTTTCAAGTACTGAACATGAGTCAGTCATTCAGTAAAGGATGTAACTATGCCTAGAAATGAGAGTCAGAAACCATGTTTCCTTCCTTGTGGGCAAGTTACCTCATTATTAAGCTGAATTAATCATAAGCTGTAGTCAGGTTCCCACTTGTTTCTCTTGTTCTCCTTTGAACCTTCATTGAATTGGTGCAAGGTGAAATGGCATCAGAAAGAGAAACGGTACCCGTTTAAACGTTGTCTGTAACCTCATAGTGAAGATAACCCCTGATGGAGGGTTACCTGGAGGTGATGTACCTTTTGAGCATGGCAGAAGAGAGAAAAAATCAACCCATGTCTTTCTAATTCTCTTCTCTCCTGGGGATGACCCTTAGCACTCAACCTTTGTTTTAAAGAATACAAGAAGAGGAAATGTAAGGTGGAAGGAGAGTGCTTACATGAAATCCCATACAATTTTTTTTGCAGTGAGCTGCTGTTTTCTCCAGCATCCAACACCTGTGCAGGTGCTGTAAGTGTCCTTTAAGCATCCCTAGTGGAATGTATTTTCCAATCATATGCCAGATTTTGGCCTTAGCCTGAGAAAAATGCTGAGTTCCTTGACATTGGCAAGGTGGTGATTCTAGGGGTGCACGGAAGTGGAAGCGTAGGTGCCTTGGGAACTTCAGTTGTGAAGTTATTGCTGCCATTGGACTTCACACACCCAGAGGACTAGGTGAACTTTAAGGGTCATGCTCTTGGATTGAATTATTTCATATCTGTATGAATCAGACATGAAGTGCTGGAATCCCTTTGTGGATCTGAATCTAAACAATTTCTACAAGTAACAGAAGAAAGCTGTGAAATATGAGGGAATAAAAACTAGATTTACTGACTCCTGGTGAAGCACCCTAACTCCTAAAGCATGTTACTAATAAAATCTTTGTTTTGGGTTTTGCTAAAGTCCTAGTTCATCCAGCAATGCTAAATATCTACTGATTATTTATTTTGGCTGTCTGAAAAGCTTTCATTAATTTGTTAATGCAATCTGAACAGTGTTAGTGCTAAATCACTCAACCATCATGTGGCTAATGTAGAATCACAGTCCAGTCTTTGTAGCTGGGTAATCTTCATAAAATGCTTTGCAGATGAGGAAAGCCTGGGAACCCTCATTATCAAAAGGTCAGGCTGTATTTCACATTCTCTTAACATTTGATATTTTGATCTTTAATTCACACACTTTATTTTTTTTTACTGATAAATTAATTCCCATAGGAAAAAAACCCCACCATTTCCCACATGAAAGTCATACCTGCAGCCCACACCACTATCCTTTTATAAAACTAGCACTGGGCTATATACTTTCAAGAGTAATGGCATTCTCTAAAAGACTGCTTGGATGATCAGCAGCAACACAAACTTAGGCGAGACCAATTATGCTTTATATCACTCTGAACCCTGGACTAAGAGCCAGTAGGCAAGCTCTACTCTTTCAGAATTCTGCAGGTTTTCCTGCATTGTTTTGTCCAACCTTTTAGTTAAGGGTCAAAGTCACTGCTCGCTCTGACTTCTCTGTAATTGTCTTCAACTCTTCAGTGGATTCTCCCTTTCCCAAAGCATTTATTTATGCCTTCTTTTATATCTTCTTTTGGGCCATAAATGTTTCAGGAATGGGGACTCCTTAACTCTGCATTGGTAAATCAACAGGCCCACTTACACACCTAATAAATTATTTAGTAGTAATTAACAATAATAATATGGTTCTTCCACTCTATCATTTTGCATTTCTAAGGTGCCACCATCATACTGTGATAATGTGGCCGGTCTTTTGGATTGTTTTCTCCTAAAAAGAGGTGAAAAGACTGTATCAAAGTCCATCACTAACTTTTAAAAGGAATTTGCTATTTCTTCATCAAATTGAGAAGTATAGTAATACCTGTCATTGCAAACTCTGATCAGGAATCACTTTCTAATCAATTATTGTAGATAGAAATGGGTTTAGATGTAATTGAGCATGCCTTGAAATTTGGGGGTGAAAGAAGATCCTTCCTCCATATTTTATAAGATTCAATTGCATTTCTTTTGACACAATATTCACAATTTCAGGAAATGGCTTTAAGACACTTGCAAGGTACGTTGCTATGTTGTTGGCAAGGCACCAGTGACTTCCGTTCTACACAGAGTCTGTGCTCTGGTAGAGCTGCGTTACTGCTGATAGCTACAACTCAACTGCTTATTGGTGCAGCTCTGAAAAGTGGACATGGTTAAGTCAGTATGCAAATGTGTGCTTTTTTCCCCATTTGGCACTACGTAGCACTAGGAGAAGCTGATTTTTCAAAGATATGTTTCCTGGAATAATGGCATTCATGCTGGTAGGAACAGCAGTTCTGTAACTGTATTGGCATGGCTAAAGCAGCAGAAGTTAGACACCTACCTAAAGCCTATCACCTGCAATTAGACACTGTAAGGGTGATCCAGTGATGTGTGATCATACTTATCACTCACTAAAAATGGTGCCTATGTAGGTATGGCAATCATTCAAAGACTGGTAGATGAAATAGATCATTCAATTCTTACTCCACCAGTTTGTTTGGAGGACCCCTTGTGAATAAACTATAATGATTTCATTATTTAGTAGTCCCACTCATGAAAGCAACCTATGCAAACCTTTGGAGATACACAGAAGAGCTTTCTAAATTAAATAGCAATTTTATTGTGACTGCAGGACTGATATCTGCTCTGGGGGAAAAAAAGTGTTGCCCGTATCCTAGTGCTTTTTTAGTTTTATTTTTATATCTTTAGTTTTCTGATGTCTGGTTTTGGCCTTCTTTTTCAGACAGATCTGGTCAATACCATTGGTGAAAGTGCGGCCTTGGGAGCAGCTGGAGTTGTTCTCTGGGGCAGTATGCAATACGCCAGCTCAAAGGTAGGTTGTATCAGTTTATTAGTATTTAGGAATCACCTCAATACCTCTTCTCTGCCACCACATCCTCTGTAGCACCTATCTATCTTTATCAATGTCATCAGCCAGCGACTGAGGATGATGGCTCAGTACTACTTTCAGGTCTTGTTAATTCTATATTTCATTAGACTGAGAAGTCCCGTTGCTTCAGAGCACGATGCTTTGGGCAGATCATTTGTAGCGTTGTGGAATAATGAGTCCAGGTTAGAAGAAAGACATGTTTTGAAGCAATAACATGCAAATAGAGGCACAGCTTGTTTTACAGTGTTCTACTTCATAGCTTTAACGGTTTGTACAGATCCACAGAGAAGGAATGGAGTCTGGAGCGGGGGTATTTTCTCTGGTCGCTAGTGTTGAAATGACACATGGAAAATAATGTTACCACAAGGAAAGGCCTAGTTCCTCCTCCCAGGTTCTTCAGGCTTTCACAAATAATCCTTCTTGAAGTGATGGAGGAGGCAGGAGGCTGCACTGGGGTTTCACAGGAGGCATGGCAGGCTAGCCCCAGCTCCTGAACCTGGGCTGGGCTTTGGTGTCCACTCTGCTTTTCATGCAGTCTGCTCTCCTCCTGAAGTCTCTGGCAAAGCACCACTGACTTGGTCAGAGGAAGAGGGAAATCCGAACTGGAACTTTCTAGCCACAATTGCAGCAACTTCTGTGCTCGTTTCTCAAAATGATGTGGCTCCTTGGAAACTGAAGGAGTTGGATAGATCAGGACCAAAGTGGTGACTCAATATGTGCTTTGAAACCTATTAGTCCCATGCACTGCTCCTTGTCAGCATTTATCAGAAATCTCTACTTAAGGAAATAGTTAGTCACAGATAACATATAAACTCTCTTTCTGTTTACTAAGACTCCTCCCTAGTCTAATACTGTATGTTTCTATCAAGCAGTCAGACAGGCAATATAGTAAAGGTTAATATTTTGCTAATCTTACCCAAGGAAGTAAACTCACTTAAACAATAGATTACTCCAGTATGTAAATCCAACAAGATTTATCTCAACAGGTTATTTTAGCCAAAACCAGCTTTGTACTAGCATCTTCTTAGATATAAGAAATTTGGACATAATGCTAACTACTGAGAAATATGTCATGGTCTTTTATTTTCTATAGGAGAGCTGTTCAACTGTGAAACGGTACATTGATGGACCCTTAGGACATTACGTCATTAATGTGACCTCAGCAGCCAAACTCTGTAGCAAAGTCCTGTGTAAGAAGAATGGAAGATGTATCCGCAAAAACAGTGACTCTTCTGCTTACCTCCATTTGTCACCCACTAATTTTAAGATTCACACCCATCACTCAGAGAGGGGCCCCAGGTTCCAGGTGACCGGTGAACCCAGCCTGGAGAGTATTGAAGCCATGAGGCAGAGATTCATGTGTCAGTGTTACCAGGGCTGGACAGGCATATTTTGTGAATTGCCTGACCAAAGGCTAATGGAGCATTGGGTTCATGTTGTGTTCAGTACATCAGGAAAACAAAAATTGTATGTCTTCCTCTTAGGAGCCATACAGCTTCTTCTGTTTTATGCTGCACATTAAAGTATTCTGAGACAGTGCAAGGAAATAAGAAATAGTGCCACTAAGACATCTGTCCTGAGCAAGTTTTTATTATGAAGGGAAAAGTCATTGTTGATTAAATAGTTTTATTCTGTTTTCTTCATCTCTCACCTCTGGAATTGCTTCAGTCATTAAACATTTTGAAAGGAGCCCCCTCTTTTTTACCTTCTCTTTTACTCTTAACTCACATTTTACTCATACCTTCAACAGATAAAGCTTCTGCTGCAACAGTGGAAACTTAACCTGGGTAAAAAAGTTGAATAAACCTGTACAATGATTCATCCATGTAAAAGCTTAAAAAAGACATAGAGCCTCTTTGTTTCCGGGCTGTATGATTTAACACATGGTGAAAAGGAGAGTTTTCATGTGGACCAGGGATAACAAGCCATTCACTGCAGCTCTTCCTGAAGTCAAATGGCACTTTGTGTGAGCAGCAGCAGCACTGTGCCCAGATCCACATCCACCACAACTCCCTGATCACACTGCTTCTGTGTATACAATGTGAAGAGTATAGTTATACATCAGTGCACACTTTAAAAAAATGTATATTTTGGTATTTCAAGGCCTAATTTGATTCATGTTACTTCTGGAGGCATCACTATTTCCAGTGGTAGTTTTGTGCCATTAGTTTCAAAGGTACTGTTTGACTGAAAATCTCTGCAACTGCCAGTCAATGGGTCAAATGTTTATTTTCCACAGTGCCAGCTGACCAGCAGAATGTATATGTGTTTAGGTGAGGGGCTCCTGAGCTCTGAGAGTGGTGCTGGCAGCTGGCACCCCGCAGTGCTCCTATTCTGGCAGGCAATGGGAGAGCACTTCTTTTGCTCCGACCCCTTGGGAAGCAGGCAGCCTTGCTGCGTGGCATCACTGCTGCCTTTGGAGCATCTGAGGGTCTTTGCTTTCTGGTCTGCTAACTACATGGGTCTGGTAGCTCTGCTCTCCTACTGCTCTTGTGCAGTTACCCAACCAAGTTGGCTGGTCAGCAGCTGGGAAATGGGAACAGGCTGACAGACCCCACTGCCAACATGCATCTCCCTCGTGCAGGGGAGGAGAAGATGAACTCCTCCACTCACTGGCAACGTTTTGGCTTGCAGCCTTCAGCTTCAGATGGGGACCTCTTTGGAGGTGATGTAGCTTAAAGAACCACTGATTACTGGTTAATTTAGCATCCATAGTGTGCCAACCTGTCAGGTTGTGGCATGTCCATTTGCAGTTATTCATTGGTCCGTGTTCATGCGTGAGCATATATATTTCATCAAAGGCCTATCTGTCTGCCATACAGCCTTTCAATGTAACAAACAATGTATACCTTCTCTGAATTGATGACAAAACCAAGAAATTCTCTACATCTCTCTTTCACTTAGGGAAGATATTAAAACAATTTTCTTTTGAGGGTTTTGTATGATGTGTTGAACTGAGTACTGTTTCAGAGCATGGATACAGAAATCAGAAAGAAATGCACATGTGGGTCTAAACCACTTTTTTTTTTTACCCTCATGTCTGTATTGATCATTTGTGGCCAGACTTCAATGCTCACATTACACAGTACCCTATTCCTGTAGCAGTTTCGTTAAAATTAGTAATGCTATGTGGAGAGGATACTCAACTGAGTAAGGAGGTCTGAATCTGGCCCTTAGCCAGGCCTCCTTCTTGATACTGCCCTAAATTACTTTAAACGTTAACATGTCTCTATGCATTATAATCTGCTGGGGTGTCCTATATTCTTTGTAATCTCCTGTTATCTCTGAACATTTCTTGATGGTAACCCCACAAAAAAGCTTTCTTTGGTTTGCCAGGACCAGATTCACAGCTGGTATGAACTGCAATGCTCAGATTCACTTGAGCCAAAGACCCAGCTCATAACAGACCTCCAGTGGATACATTAAGGCTGCAACGAACCCTTTAAACCTAGACTGAAATGGGACTGACTTCAGTTAAATAGAGACTTAGTGCCGGCTATAGTGAGTCACTCTGTAATGGCATGTTGTGCTGAGAAGCTACAGGAGAGCTTTGCCACTGACCTTTTCCTTTGTAGTGCATACTGGCAATGGATGAGAGCAAAAGTGAAGGTAAGAAACTTCATTATTTTGGTGTGAGAGAAGGGATTAAAATTAAAGTTTAGAAAACCTGACAGTTGTTGGGAACTATGTCTTTAGACTGAAGCTATGGGTGTTTACCTTTTCAAATATTTTTTATTGATTATATATATTCTCCTTTAGCTCCTTTATTCAGTTCAGAGTTTGCTAAACTTCAAGGGGAACTACCACATACTTAGATATAGAATCATAGAATCTTTAAGGTTGGAAAAGACCTCTAAGATCTTCAACTCCAACCATCAACCCATCAACCATGCCTCCTAAACCATGTCCCAAAGTGCCATGTCTACATGTTTTTTGAACAACTCCAGGGATGGTGACTCCACCACCTCTCTGGGCAGCCTGTTCCAGTGCCTGACCACTCTTTCTGTAAAGAATTTTTTCCTAATATCCAATCTAAACCTCCCCTGATGCAACTTGAGGACATTTCCTCATGTCCTATCACTAGATACTTGGGAGAAGAGACCGACACCCACCTCACTACAACCTCCTTTCAGATAGTTGTAGAGAGCAATAAGGTCTCCCCTCCCTTCTCCAGACTAAACAACTCCAGTTCCCTCAGCTGCTCCTCATAAGACTTGTTCTCCAGACCCTTCACTAGCTTCGTTGCCCTTCTCTGGACACGCTCCAGCACCTCAATGTCCTTCTTGTACTGAGGGGCCCAAAAATGAACACAGTATTTGAGGTGTGACCTCACCAGTGCCCAGTTCAGGGGCACGATCACTGCCCTGCTCCTTCTGGCCACTCTATTCCTGATACAAGCCAGGATGCTGTTGGCCTTCTTGGCCACCTGGGCACACTGCTGGCTCATGTTCAGCTGGCTGTCAAACAGCACCCCCAGGTCCTTCTCAGCCGGGCAGCTTTCCAGCCACTCTTCCCCAAGCCTGGAGCGTTGCATGGGGTTGTTGTGACCCAAGTGCAGGTCCCAGCACTTGGCGTTGTTAAACCTCATGCAATTGACCTCAGCCCATTGATCCAGCCTGTCCAGATCCCTCAGCAGAGCCTTCCTACCCTTGAGCAGATCAACTCTCCCGCCCAACTTGGTGTCATCTGCAAACTTACTGAGGGTGCACTTGATCCCCTCATCCAGATCATTGATAAAGATATTAAACAAGACTGGCCCCAGTACTGACGCCTGGGGAACACCGCTTGTGACCAGCCACCAACTGGATTTAGCTCTGTTCACCACAACTCTCTGGGCTCGGCCATCAGCCAGTTTTTTACCCAGCGAAGAGTACATCTGTCTAAGCCATGAGCCGCCAGCTTCTCTAGGAGGGTACTGAGGGAGACTGTGTCAATGGCTTTACTAAAGTCCAGGTAGACAACATCCACAGCCTTTCCCTCATCCACTAGGTGGGTCAGCTGGCCACAGAAGGAGATCAGGTTGGTCAGGCAGGACCTGCCTTTCATGAAGCCATGCTGGCTGGGCCTGAGCCCCCGGCTGTCCTGCACATGCCTGGTGAGCTCACTCAAGGTGTATTGCTCCATAACCTTCCCCGGTACCGAGGTCAGGCTGACAGGCCTGTAGTTCCCCGGATCCTCCTTCCAGCCATTCTTGTAGATGGGGGTCACATTGGCAAGCCTCCAGTCATCTGGGACTCCCCTGTTAACCAGGACTGCTGATAATGATGGAGAGTGGCTTAGAAAGCTCCTCCGCCAGCTCCCTCAGAACTCTCGGGGGGATCCCATTTGGTCCCATAGACTTGTGAGTGTCCAGGTGGCTCAGCAGGTCATAAACTGCTTCCTCCTGGATTATGGGGGGTTTATTCTGTGATCCGTCCCTGCCTTCCAGCTCAGGGGGCTGAATACCCTGGGGACAACTGGGCTCACTATTAAACTGGTCTGACTATTAAAGACTGAGAGCTTAGAAACTATTAGCCCATTTTTGCTAAATACCTGTCACTAATGCACATCTGTATTTAAAGTGGATGCTCCTGCTTTGTGTAGTGCTGTCCTGTCAAACCAGAGGTGATGTGAAAATGCTGTAATGCCCGTGCATTCTGTCAGTGAAATGTGTTTTTAAAATGTTGTGTGTTGCTTTGTAAAGTGTTTCCATTATTTCTGTAGGCTTATAAGAATAAACTGTGTAGAGACTTATATACACAATTTATTTGGAAAGAATCATAGAATCATAGAATGGTTTGGGTTGGAAGGGACCTTTAAAGGTCATCTAGTCAACCCCCCCTGCAATGAGCAGGGACATCTTCAAATAGATCAGGTTGCTCAGAGCCCCATCCAACCTGACCTTGAATCTTTCCAGGGATGGGGCATCTACCACCTCTCTGGGCAACCTGGTCCAGTGTTTCACCACCCTCATTGTAAAAAATATCTTCTTCATATCTGGTCTGAATCTACCCTCTTTTAGTGTAAAACCATTACCTCTTGTCCTGTCACAACAGGCCTTGCTAAAGAGATTGCCCCCATCCTTCCTATAGTCCCCCTTTAGATACTGAAAGGCTGCAATAAGGTCTCCCCACAGCCTTCTCTTCTCCAAGCTGAACAAACCCAACTGTCTTAGCCTGTCCTCGTAGGAGAGGTGCTCCAGCCCTCGGATCATTTTTGTGGCCCTCCTCTGGACCTGCTCCAACAGTTCCATGTCCCCCCTGTGCTGAGGGCTCCAGAGCTGTATGCAGCACTGCGGGTGGGGTCTCACCAGAGCGGAGTAGAGGCGCAGAATCACCTCCCTTGACCTGCTGGCTGTGCTTCTTTTGATGCAGCCCAGGATACAGTTGGCTTTCTGGGCTGGAAGCGCACATTGCTGGCTCATGTCCAGCTTTTAATCCATCAGAACCCCCAAGCCCTTCTCCGCAGGGCTACTCTCAATTCCTTCATTCCCCCAGCCTGTATTGATATTGGGGGTTGCCCTGACCCATGTGCAGGACCTTGCACTTGGCCTTGATGAACATCATGAGCATAAATTCAATTAAAATGACATAAGATCTTCATCAGCTAAAGTTCTGGTACTTCGTGGGAAGTTTATACAAACAATACAAGTGCTGTGGGTGAAGTGGCAATATTCCTGATTCAGCCTGTGATGCATATTCCCTATTTTGGTACACTGACAGAGCCCTGCTAAAATCCATGGGGCTCTGGCAGTTTATGTCAGGTGTAAATTTTCCCAATGGCTCTTCTTTAGTCTAGGTTACCAATTCACATGGAGGAGTGTATGAGTGTCCATAGTAGTACATCTGCCTGGAAACAAAGGTCTTTGAATTTGGCTCGTATATTTCTGTGAAGAACCACAAGTCCAGTTCTGCATCCTCATCACCAGGTTTTCTTAGGTAGAAGACCAAAATCAGAATTAGGTCTGGGCTTCTTAATAATTGTTGATGGCACCAAGCATCTAAGTGAATGTAATTTTACAGATTTTTTTTTATATTTCACATAGTTAGAGCCCTTCCTTTTGTAAAGAAAATAAGATTTACTATTAGACAGTGTGCCTGGAAATTATTTACAACTACAGCTGCGAGTGGTGGGGTTGGAAGAGCCGTGCTGCTGACTGAGGGCAGGCAGAGGTTGCACAGATGCATGTAAGGGCTCCCACACGTTGCATGCTCTCATGTAGGACCACTAACTACAGCAGCCAGTACCAAAGTCAGGATGCATTTGACCCCCTTAAGTCCACAGGTGACTATGCCCTAGGTCACCTATCAGGATAGGGTCACAGTGTGATGCTGCATCAGAGCTCTGTACTGGGGTGGGTGGGTGCAGGATAGGATCATGCAGGGTGACTGAAGCCTGATGCTCAGCAGGATCACAGAGCATGCATGACCCTGCAGGGCCAGCTGGCCAGCTGTCACAAAAGCAAAGGAGGCCTCTGTTCCCTTCCCCTCTTTTCTGGGTGTTTTGTGCTCACTGGGGGACTCAGCACCCTTCCAGTGGAGGGTTTACTGACCTCATGGTGTCTTTTTTTTCTCTTCCCTGTGGAGAAATGTGAAATACAGTAAAAACCATAGTAATGAGCATTTTTTATCTTCTGTTAACATTAAATTAATATTAGTCTTCAAAATAAGTGATGAACTAATTGATTCACTTAATCCAGGTCTGAACACTGAAATCAAATTCAAATGAATAGGCTTCCTTGCAAAGTCCAGCTACCTGGAAGTTATGGAAGATGTATCTTTTTTTTTTTCCTACTTCATTGATCCTCCTGAACAGTATCATATAGTTACAATCTTGACAATTTATTTCTTTATAAGTGCACTTCTGTCTTTGATGGTACTTTGGATCAAATCAAACTCCAGATGCTACTGTAGTACACCTAATAAATAGCAAGTAGAGAAAGCTCTGCAAAGTACCTTTTTCATTACAGCCTATTTAATATTGTTGTAGCTCTTGCCTGATCATTCTGGTACACATAATTTTACAAAGATCTTTTTTCTGGTCTAATTATATGGTCCAGTCTTTGGAGAGACATGATCCAATTTCTATCTGTGTTAGAACTGTTTGGAGAAGGGAGAGTCTGAAGCAGCAGAGAACTGTGCTATAACCTTTATGATGATGTCCTTAGCTAGAATCAGCTCTTAAAGCATAGTTGATCCTGGGAAGTGGGCACTGGTTTCTGGAGATAATAGGAACAAGGATTTGCTGTATTTCATCTGAACCACCTCTGCTTCAAGATGATAATGGACTCAGACCCCATATCTTTACTCTTCCCAAATGCTGAGTTGTAGAGTCCTCTAATCCTCTGCTTCTTGTCAGAGGATAAACAATACCAACAGAAGCACGACTGATGTGCTTCCAGCTTTTCTCAAATTTGCTTATTTAGCATTCCAAAACTTTGAAATAAGGGGAAATGTTGTGTTCATTTCCTTTTTCTCTCTCGCCACTGCTGTGTTGCACTTAATAAAATGTTGTATGTTCTGAGCAACTCATAAATGTATGGAAAAGCTGGGACTCATTTTGTTCCACTTCAGTCCGACAGGTAGATGTGTGGAGCTGCAGTCCCAGTTTGACCAGCTTTAGGTGCCACCGGCATCTTCTTCCTACTCCCAGCCTTTCCTCTCACTTCCATCCCTGTATCGTGGTGTGTTGTTCCCTGCTTGTGCTGGCACTGCAGTTTGGGTGCCCTTGCGCTGACCTGGATTGGGAAACCATCCAGGTCAAAAGTTCCCTTGTTAAAAAAAAGGTGCCACCCACAATGCTTTTTTTCTGAAGTCAGATTAATTCCTCAATCTGACTCATATTGTGCTGCTCACACAGCTGAGCCAGGGCTAAGGAAGTGGGCAAAACCCATAGGGAAGTGGCAGAAAAGCCGTAAGTTGAGTATTGCCTCAACAAGACAATACATCATGAGTAAGCAGCCTTGGTATGAAGCTGGCAGCATCAGCTGTGGCTCACCCAACCTGACCCTCAGGGTCCGTGTGGCAGGGGAGAGGCAGTGCCTGGTGGTCTCCCCTCTTCTCTGTGCCTCCGTGGGGGACAGAGGACAGCACATTGGTCCAAGGATAGGGGGTACTGCCGTGCCAGGGTGCCTCCTGGGCTCCCCCAAAGCTGAGGGCTCCTTGGGGTGACCAGCCCAGACCTCGGTGCCTCACCAGATGCCAAAGGCAGGGCAGGTAAAGCTTGCCTGGAGTGACACAACTCGGGAGCATGGATATTTAACATGTTTTCTGAAGTCCCCTTTTGCCACTGAGGTGGCAAGGTTAAAAAAGATGAGAAAGGCTCATGGGTTGAACATAATCATACAACATTTTTGTATTTCATCATCTTTTTCCAAATGCAAGGTTCTCTGCTAGGGTCAGGGACTTTGTAAAAATGGGAATGATATTGTTATAGAAAAGAAGTGCTAACAGCCCTTACAGACAAAACCAACAGAATGAAATCTCAGACCAGTTTGGATTTGTAACACTGTGCATAAATATGCATGTGTGCATTTTCTTTTCTGTTAAAAATCACTAAAATAAAAAATGTTGCTTAAATTAAAAATTGCCTCGGTTTTGCACTGAAAGCATTTCTTGTAGGTAATGAATTAAAACTGCACATCATGTATAATAAGGAGACATATGAAAGACTTTGCCAAAGAAACTTTGATACGCTTAAGACGCTGTGGCAGCGACAACTTCTTTTTGTTTACATATCAGGAAAAGTAATTTCCTGTCAATCTGGGCCAGAGTCAGACAGTGGGAGTGTTTGCAAACACAGGTTACTCTAAAAATAAGTTGGAAATGATAGTCCTGTACAATTTGAAGAATGATACTGGCTGGGAACAGTACAGCTTCTTAGAGAAAAAAGTCCAGTCCTTCAAAAAAAAAAAAAAAAAAAAAAACCAAGGAAAAACAATGATGTCACATACTGCTTAATGAGATTAAAGCCTCTAAGTTGTTCTTATTTAGCAATGGCACTGCGTGCTTTCCACATACCATAGCATGCAGCAGTAAGGAGCAGTCAGAGGTCACGTTAGAAAAGCAGGGAGAACTCTTTTTGTAGTTTCCCAAAGTAAGCATGTGCTTGCAATTTAACTTTGCTGCTTTTAATAGTTACAACCCACCAGTTTATCCCTTGTATAATGTCACCACAGTAACTCCAAGGTAGTATTTTTCTGATTCAATTAAAACTTTGTTTAAGCTGTAATAAGAAAACAAGGGGATATGTGTGTGTGTTAATATACACATATAGGTACATGTGTATATGAATGAGCGTATGCGTGTCTATATTGTAATGCATGTGTCTACAAGTTTGCCCCAGAAGCAGCAGAACACTTACAAGGGGCGTGAGGCTTTGTTTTCTGCCTGGTGGGAACATGCTCAGGGGCAGTTGTGTAACCTTATAGCTTGGCACGTATGGCCTCTGCTGCTGTGCGGATTATGTCTATTATGTAACCGCGTTTATACAGGAAGCTAACAGCATCTAACAAGCTAAAAATAGGCAGACTTCTATAATTTCAAAGGACAATGCTTTAAACTTCGCTCATGGGGCTGCTCCAATTTCAACAATAAATGTGGCCTCTTCAGATATTTTATTTTTTGCCTAGGATGATATTTTAACACGCTGGCAGCCTGTTTTCTCAGAAAGAGTCAGAGCACCTTTCTCACTTTTCCATTACAGCAAGAACTCTCCTGGCTTTTATTTAAGGTGCTCCCCAATATCTGTGAGAAGCAAAGCAGCCCAGCCTATTGGTCCTGCTTTTTCTTCTCAGAGAGTCCAGCAGTCTGACATTTGTGGGCAGCTTTTGGAAAAATGATGTTTGTTTCCATGTTAGTAATAACCTTCTCAGTCAATTAGACAGCAGATAATTAAGAGCATTTTTTATACTGCTCCTTCAGATGCTGGGTTTCCAGGGCAGAACAAAAAGTATTTAGTTTTTTCCCTTACTGAAGTTGCTCCTTACCTTGGCTTTGTGTCCAATCGCCCTACGTGCTATGGGAACCCTAGGAGACCGATGCCTCACTCCTTGATGGCATTTTGGACAGTGCATCATGTACACAGAGGGCAGCTGGGTTTTCTTAAGCTGACACTTGCATTTACCTTGTGTTGTTACCCCTGCCCTCTGTGTATGGCTGCTCATGCCTCTCCCCATACGGAGTGGAAGTGAGCTTCAATATGAGCATTTTAACGCTCAGCACAAGGTTCCCGATGGGGATGTTAGAACAGGCTCACACCAGGTATTGCCTCCACCGCAGTGAGCTGCCTTGGCTCCACGGGCACGGGAAGGACCCAAGGCACTGGTGGGGGCTCTTTGCTATGGGGGTCCCCTATATGGGAGAGCACAGGCCCCAGGGGTGGTGCTGATCTTCCTCCTGCTCCTCCTCACCTTACGCCGGCTGCAACGGGAACTGTGGGGGAGCACTGCCCCTAGGTGAGATGCAAGCTGGCAGGGCCAGTGCGTGACACTTTGCTGCTCTATCAAAGGTGCTTCTTCAAGCTGGGTGAAACTGGGTCATGCACAAGGCTCTTGCAAAGTCCTTGAGTACCTACGATGGTAAGTGACGCTGATCGCATGGGGTTAAACAGCACAAGCATGAACTGAAGCCCTTCAGAAACTCCAGACTGCTCCACAGACAAGTAGTCCTTTCTTAAGTCTCAGCATCAAACTTCATTTTGTGGAATTTGGACAAATAACAATTTTTCTAAACCTAGAAGTAGGAAGAAATAAGACAAACTCTCCCTGGGCCTCTGTAGGAATTCAGGTACTGATGCACCTTGATGTGGAAGGAACAGTGACGTGTAAGCACCATTGTTGCACTCATACCTCAGCAGCAATACTTAGCTCTGAGTATGCTTGGACAAAAACCCAATAATAAACTGTCCTGATTGCAATGAAGATGCTAATTTGAGTGGTAGAGTTACTCCACTTTTGACAGAAAGTACTTGATTTGTGATTTTCCAGAATGCAATCTCCTATTTTAATTTTGTTGTGATTTGTCTGCGCTTAAAGGAGCACAACCTCATCTGATGTAAGATGGTATATCTTTACTGATTTGCAGTAGCTGAAAACCAGGCATGAAATATTCATGTTTGCTTTGTTCACGCTTTAGTTTTTCCTTTTAGGCTGGCATTAGTCCATTAGTTGCCAGCACCTACCAGCTGCTGCAACTATGGTCAGCAGCAGTTCCTCAAAATATCCCCTCTGTGCTCCCAGCAAAGCAGCAGGTCATATGGCAGCTGACGAGAGCTAGATGGAGAGGGTGCGCTGGGGCATGGCCACTGAGAGAGGCTCATTAGGTTTGTTCCAAGTCTCCATCCATATATGAGGCTTACCAAAGTTTACATGACTCCCAGCTTAAAATAATTGCAATTAATCCCTTAGACTGACAGCACTGAATTGTTGTATTTCCTCCAACAATAACATTTAGTTCTAATGTAATACTCAGCTGGTGAGGGGTGTGTGGAAATCAAATGCTTTCTTTTGTTGTTGTGTTACAGCTATTCTGTAGGAGTAGGAAGAAAGGAATGTCACCTGAATCTGCTGGTGCTGGGTGCAAGCTGTAATCACTCCAGTGTACGTGTGGGTGTTTGTTCTGCACGGTCTTGGGGCACAATCTTATACTGCAAATACAAAGTAACTCTGCTGGACTCCCAGGAAAGTTAGTGGGAGGAGAGGCAACTCCTTCCTATTGTGCAGGGGTAATCTTTTGTTTAATTTCTGTGAGAAGAACATGCTCAGAACATCAACCATCATTTATTTAGTTTTCAGTTAGGCTTTACCATACAATTGAATCAGGAAAGTAGACAGAGAGGAAAGCTACTTCTTAAAAGAATCACTTCAACACCATTTTAAATGCTATAAGGAATAAGAGTAAGTCAACACTAATCTGTTGGTATTTGATCTTTTCTCTCAGTAACCTGAGAAATGTAGGAAAAAGATGGTAATGAGATGCCATGAAGCCCATATCTGGTCCGTGCTGCATGGACACACCATGTACTCGGGAGCTCCCTGGAGAGGGAGAGCCCAAGCAGTTCTGATACTTTAAAATGGGCTCCCACTTTTTTCTAACGCAGCCTGAAGTCCGGTGGCTGGCTATGCTATGTCGTGGTCCTCCAAGCATATCTCCCAAATGTGGCTATTTGTGGTGTGAGTATTCTGAACTACAGATAAACGAGCAATGTGGCAGGAAACCTGGGCATCCTGGGAGTCAGTTTAAGCCAACTCCTGAGCACAGTCTTCATGTCTTGAGGCTGACATACCCTCAAAGAATGTGAATCTCCTTGCTTTGCACACAGTGTAATCCATATAATTTTTTAATATGCTATCACATGAAGACAATGTGATAGCAAAGCAGACCACTCAGGATATTTCAGGATTCAGGCTATTATTATGCTGATTCTATAGTATAAGCATGCAAAATATAGTCCCTAGTGCAAAGGCTACCCTCTTTGGAAAAGGGGGGTACTGGAAAACCTTTGGGCTTAAAACAGGGGGAAAACTGTGGTATGGAGCACCGAGAACCTTGCCAGGCTGGACATAGGCCAAAGAAGCTTTGTGATTATTTCAGTGAATGCCAGAAAATGACCCAGTCACTGGCATCAAGAGCATCACAGAAATAAAAGCTAAGCATAAAGACTGATTTTATGGATGTTCCAGAGGGCCATTAAATCAATCCATCAAACTGTCTGCCTTTTTGCTAGGACTAAGCATGAATCTAATCTCCCAGGATGGACAACTGTCAGGTGTAATTGTCTACAGATGAGAGACATCTATGCAGCATGAAGTGGAGGAGAAGTAAATTGCATAAGGGCACTTGATCAGTTTTCTTCATTTTCCATATTCAGGGCTCCAGCTATCTAGTGGGCTACCAGAATGAAAGTGGTCTCACGTGCATAAGAAGAAAAGTCCACTATGGTGGCAAAAGAAACTAAGAAGATAGAGGCCAGATGACTGTTCGGATGAGCCCCACACAGATTTGTAGCTTGTTTGCTAAAATCTGCTCTTTTCTGTCCAACAGTCCCAATCTTTCATCATAATAAGTTAAATTTTACTACAAAATTGCTCCCAGTACCTGCCTTCCAACCTGCCATACATGTTAAAATGCTGAATTATAGCTATTGATGCTTTATTCAGCTTATTCCTTACAGTTGCTATGGGAAATTGCTCTGCTGCAACAGATTCATACTTTAATTTGTAACATTTTGAGGGTGCCCTGCCCTAAATTTGAAACACTGTAAAATGTCCCTTGGCAGTGCATGCTCCTCAGGATTCCTAGTACTGTACTAAAGGGGTTTGAATCTCAACTAAAGGGGTGTGAATCTCAGCTATAATAAGGCACCAATGTCACTGGGTCAGTGGTCAGTCAGATAATTGTGAGGTAAGGTCTTGCTCCATTTTTATTGTTCATTATGCTGCATATTCATTCCCCTGCATCTACTAACATAACAGAGATACTTTGCAAAATGTCATTGAGGCAAATCGCTAAGGGATGCCCTGGCCTAATAAGCCCCCATCCATATGAGGGAAGGCGGAGGATGGCAGCAATGCATCCTCACACACTCTCCTCCCTGAGGCTGCTGCAAGCTCTGCGGCTCTCGGGGTCATCTCCTCTGTCAGCAGCCTCTGAGCATGTTGCCTCCAAATCCAGATCCGGCACAGAGAGCAAAATTCGCCGCTGACAGCATGGGCAAAACTTGTTCCAGCTCATCAGACTTCTGAGTGTATCAGCTTTAGCTTTGCTGATAAAAAGTCAACAAAAGGATTATTCTGTAAAAATCCAGGGATTTTATTGGATCTCTGTGGGTGTGAAAATTCTTGTTTCAAAAACCATGCACGTCTTTGATAAGGGTATTTGGCGATCGGCTTGCCTGTTGAGACAGCCTGTTTTAAACCCATCAAGGTTGTGCTGCGTCAATGTCATATTGTTGTAACAATGTTAACCAGAAAGGAGAAAAGATCATTGTCTTTATTCATCATTTGTAATTTTTCTAATCCCTTGATATGAATAGTGTAACGTCACTGGAGGAGGATTTTTGTTAAAAGATAAATGCCAAAGCTTGAAAATATGTTCCTCAGCTCCAGATTAATTGGGGGAGAGGGATACAGGGTTTAATATCATCTGATGAATGCTTAGGTTTTTTCTTATCATTTAACCAGCTATTTTTTTTCAGCAGTATCTTGTGATCTGGTTCAAGTACTCTCTATGTCTATTCAATTCAGAACTGCCTGTTTTAAGCTGATTTTGCTTAGTCTTAGAGCTATTTGCTGTCTAATAAAGACATATGGTTTCTACTTTCTCTCTGTTGGGAATTGCTGCCCACTGTGCATTTTTACTGTCAGTTGGACACCAAGATGGGCTGCCTCTGTGTTGCCTTGGTTTACAGAGAAAAATAGAATCAGCAGAAGGGGTATAATTGGATACATTAATTTTGTTTTTTGCCAACTACAACAGATACAAATGAAAGAAATACCTAGCAAAAAAAGGCAGGGAATTTTTTTAGCATGGTGCAATCCTGCACAACTGGAAGCAAATTTGAAAAGCCTGTGTGAAGGGAAAAATATTGAGCAGAGCTTGGGACATCCTTCCTGCATGCTGCAAACAAGTGACTTCAGAGCCTGCTCCCAGCTGGCACATGTGTGTGCTTGTGTGATGGCTAAATGCATCAGAGGGAATAAAATCAGAAGTCAGTGAATCTCATTGATTTGCCCTCATACAGAATATAAAATGGTTAACTGTTTCCTCCTTAATAATAGACCGACTACAAATACCTTTCTGTGTTAAGTCCCTGATGACAAGTTTTTCTCAGAGGGACACCGTGGTCTGCCACTCCCCTGCAGTCTTCAATAACCTATTGTATTATTATTATTATTCTCATTATTATTATTATTATCATCATCATCATCATTATTCCTTATTCATTATTACTTTCATTATTATTTTCAGCTTGCTGATACTGCCTTTCCCACATGTCAGCTCAGAGGGCCTTGGGGCAGCAAATCAGTATATCCAGCACACAGTAAAGCTGTGTAGGGCTAATTACACCCCAGCCCTGCTTGAGAAGGGATGTGCAGACCCATGGCGCGGGGCAGTGCTGAGCCTCCCCACTTCCCGCCAGTGGGCAGACCCCGCAAGAGCAGCCCCCAGCAAACCCTATAGGTTTTGGTGCAGGCTGGCTGAGCAGTGCAGGGCCTGCCTGCCCCAGGGGTTGTGGTGCGCTGGGCAATGCCACGAGGTACCCCAGGGCATGGGTGGCCACTGCGCACACTGCTGGTGCTTTGTGCCAAATGGCACAGGTCCTGCTTGGGAAGTGCTCCCTGAAACCTGGGGTAAAACACTCGAGGGATGTGCCTAGCCCAGCTAGTGACACCTCCCCATCCAGACTGTGACAGACATGGGAGCAGAGGGGCAGGATGGTGATACAGCTCTCACAGGGGTAGCTCAACATGCTGCAATTTAGAATCACATGCTGCAATTATAAAAAAAATAATTGTAGGGTTTTGCTGCCCTCTGGCAGGATTTTCTTACAGCTCTGATTCTCTGTGAACTGCAAGAGCAGCGCTCAGTGATCATGCACTGGCACGGCAAGGTCTCTGCATTTCCCAGTTGGTTGTAGGCAAAGCAGAGCAAACTGCTGGGCACCCCTGCTGCAGCCTCCCTGCAGCCCTCCTGGAAAGCCAGACACGTGTGCTGATCCCAGGCAGGGGCTGGAGTAAGGGGCAGAACTGCTGGGCTGGCAAGACTCCCCTGCCACTTCTCTCCATCCCTCTGGGAGAGATGGGGCAGCAAGCCTGACTCTCTAAAGCCAGTCCTTTGTTCCTTTGGTTGTCTCCTCACAAGAGCCAGCCCACCAGCTGCCAGCTTCGGCTGTACAGTCTTCTAGCAAGAAAACTCAGTTTGGCCTCTAATGCTGACAAGCCCTGAGTGGCTTTGCTGAGTTTGATTTCTTGGTATGGTACACACTTTCTGAGAGATACTCAGCAAGTTGGGCTAATTTTCATTAACACCATTTTCCAAAAGGCCCATTAATGATGATATGGCACTTGTTGATATGTGGAGTGATTTTGAAAACCTGGGCCTCCTCTTCACTAAATGTAAAATATTGTGAGTCTCATGGGGTGAGACTTCTCTGATGAAACATTGAATTCTGCAGTGTCTACACCATACTGCATTGGTCCTGTGGACTGCCTGCCTGGTCAGCAGGAGGAACAGGCACACCTTGGACACTTCAGAGCACTCTGATGTCTCAAACTGTCCGATGGCTGTATCCTAAAAGCATCCATGGCTTATTAGAAGTAAATAGGTTGGCTACCTTGATGTTGATATTTTTGCTGCAGGTACCCAAAATTAGGTCATGCTAGTCCTACCCTAAAATAGCAAAGAAATGTGGGAGTGGGGAGGTCCAGAAAAGTACCCCAGGTACATCGCTATGACTGATTATTTTTCTGTCTTGAGATAAAGGAAGGATAACATAGATGCGCTATTCCCGTTAGTATATGTACCAATTTGGTTGCCCATATGAAACCCATGATCCTGACCTCCAGCAGGTCACAATCCCAGGAGTGAGAAACAGGCAAGGACTGAGGAAGAAGAACTACAAGTAGGACTCAAATACAAATCCATGATCATCCCTGATGGCTGACTGTACAGCTGTATGGAATTTCCCCAGGGTTTTGAATGCATGGGGGAGCCTGGAGTTGGAGGATGGATAAAACTCTCTCTCTTTTACATATAAGTATGTTGGTTTTGCTGTATATCTGGTTTCTTTTCTGCTTAATACGCACATAATCAGGGATCTTGTGACTAATGATTCTGCTTGTAACAGTGGCCACAGGCCTTAGCATCAAAGTCCACATTGCACAATGCAGTGCTGTGCAGAGCTATCAGAGATGGTCTGGAAGGCACTAGCTCCATGTGATAGTGCAGCCAGGCTAATAAACAGCTCAGAGCAAGCTTTCATGGATCTGCTTTATTGCTGTCAGGGGTTTGAACTTGTATCCCTTTATGGTACTACACAATGACAATGAAATATGTGTGCTTGTTTAGAGCTATTTGGAGTATCTCTGGCTGGCACTGTACTAGACAGGTCAGGGATGTTCATGAAGCTGTGAAGACAGTGATAAAAGCCACTGTTCGATTTTGTAGTTACCTTTGTTACGGAGAAAGCTTGAAGAATAAGGAAACCATTTCTTCATCAACCTTTCCAGCTGCAACAGCCACAGCCACTAAGACACCCTGGGGGCCACTGAAGCGATCGAAATATCATCAGTGATTTCAGCAAGACCTGGATTGATGAGACAAGCAACTGTGGTTACGCTGACTTCCACAGACTTACCCTGATTTACTTCAGCTGGGAATCTGCCCCCTTTCTTTGGGTTAGATTGTGTTCACTTTGTTCAGCATTAACATGGTAGATATACCTTAGAAGTGGCTGGTACCAATTCATATAGCTGTATATGGAATAAGTACTAATGTCTCTTCTGTTATGTTCTACAGACAAACTGGGAGATCCGCCTAATGTTGTCTCTTGGGTCATGAAAATACTACCTGAAAATGGGATGATGTAATGCATTATTCACCTTTTGGCCCATGGCTTGGCTGCGCATAGCACTCCTCTGGATTTCCCTTGCTATGAAACCAGCCTGACCACCGGACTGTGAGAGAAAGCCTTTCATAGCTGCCAGGAATGACCGACAGACCTGTGCTCGCTGAGGTGTGACGTCGTACTGAACCTGGAAATGTTCCATATAATTGGAAGCCCGTTAGCTAAACCAAGAGGGCAGAATGTGACCATATTTTATTTTAATAGGTTCAGCTATTATCCTTGGTACACATCACAGGAAGTCCCTGTTAATGGTGGCCTATCCCCAAACTTCAGCTTGCAAACTCATCTGCTTGCAAAAAAGCCAGCCATGGCATTAGCTATCACACCCCAGTTAAGGACTTCAGTGGATTAGCTGTCACAGACTGTGAGTACTGGAGGCCTCACTGGGCCTGCAACGGGGATGCAAAAGATGTCTACAGAAGAAAGTCCAGGAAACTCACAACCAAAATGGAAGGGAATATTTCAGCAAATTATGTCGAACATTTAGCCAGACTTTCCTTTGAAGAAAGTGCAAAAGCTTTTATGAAGGAAACAATTGCATTAGGAATGAAAAGCAGACCAAAGGGCCTTTGGGGATACTATTTATACCCTGACTGTCACAATTACAATTTCCGTGATCAGAACTACACTGGTTCCTGCCAAAAGGGTGAAGTTTTGAGGAACAATGAACTTTCCTGGCTCTGGGATAGCAGTGCAGCCCTGTATCCTCCCATTGGCATTAAGAAATTCCTTGGAAACAGTCAAAACATTTTGCACTTTTCCCAGTTTAGGGTGAATGAATCCCTAAGGATTTCCTCCATGACATCCCAAGACTATGCTTTGCCCGTATTTGTGCATACTCAACTAGGTTATAGAGATGAACCTTTATTATTTGTCTTTATGGTAAGCTTTTGCTGGAACAATGTGGGTTGCATTTATACATTAACCATTCTTACAGATGGTGCATCAAGATGGAAAACCTTCTACTTGGGCCAGCTCTGCTGGTTCATGTTAATTGTCCACATGCTTTAAAGAGCTCAATGTTCTGAAGAAAAAATGCAGTCTCAAATACCTTTTTTTTTTTTTAGTTCATCACTATGCTATACTCAAACATGCATTTGAGTGGATTAAAAGGATTTCAGCAATTTGATGTAGTATGTAGGAGGCTGTTAACACATTAACCCTCTCTGATGTATTTTCTTCTGCTCAGGTATGCAATCACTAATCCCCAGATAGCTCCCCCTTTTATAGAAGGAAAACTGAGGCAGAGGTGTTAGCAACTTTCTCAGTGTTACATCAGAATAGGAAATTGAAGCCAGCAGACTTTCTGCATGCCTCTGTCTCAAAAACATTTAATTTAGTCCCATACCCACCTTGGAGCAGGCAAACGGTGCACCAGAACCAAGGGGTACTGCTCACATCAGCCGAACACACACACACAAGTAATTCCAAGATAAGTGCCCTAACCTCGTCCTTCTTTATGTGATTCTGGACATCATCCCAGAAAACGGATGAAGACAATAGTTTCCTGTGAAAAAGCAGCACAACCTGTCTGTCACAGCCCTGGCTTAGTTATCCCCTGTAGACAGTGACTGCACTACCAGCAAGTTTCAAATTCTGTGTTTCAGAGTTTAGCAAGTGAGCTGTATTCACTTTTTAAAGGCTATGTTCAATCTTTCAGCCCAGGTACAGAGTCTGAAGCTGGCACCTTGTCTGGGAAGGAGTGTTAGCTCCCTCTCCCATTAGGTCCCACTACTCCCCTAGCACTGCCATCACCCACTACACTTCCTAGTAAGGGTCTGCTTCTCTGTGGCTTGAAGGCAAATGCCTATTCTTAGGCATTAAAGGAGGTATAGGCACCTGCTTTGGTGCTTTTATCCAGCTTGCCCTTCCTTAGCTTCGCAAGAAGAGGATAGATGGACATCAATAACTGCTGCAGGCTGGTGTGCATCCCCTTTGCCATTTTATACCCAGTTGCCACCTCTTTTCCCCCTTAGGCAACCAATTCCTGTGAAGTTTTTCTACTTTGATTCTTGATGTGCTGTGGCCCTCAATCTCCCTTAAATCAATGATGACGTCTAGAGAGTCACTTGCATATCAACGGTCTTTCATCTTCAGTGCTTGTGGCATAGTAATTCACTTGTTGCTGATCCTTAATTCAAATTAAGGATAAACATCCAAGCACCAATACCCTCCCCTTAAAGCCTGAGATATGAGGAAAAGGGACAGCGAAAGACATCTCTCTTAAACAAACATAGAAAGAGCACAAAAACCGAAACTGAAATTCTTAAAATTCACAAAGTGTTAACATTTGCCCTTTCATTTAAGGTTGCATAATGCCAGCATCCTCCTTCATATAGTGTGCGCCTATTTACAGTCACTTTTTCTAAGGTTTTTATAAGAAAGTGAGTAAGCTCCTGGGGAAAACAGCAAGAAAAATGCATGCCTTTGGAATCACAGCTTTCAAATTGGCATGGGAGGGGAAAACCAGCTGATTGACATAGCAGAATGGCTCTCTCCTTCCCCTTATCAGCAAAAACAGAACTGAGGGAATGCTTTGGAGAATTCTCATGTTAAAAATCCCACTTTAATTAGAAGATTTTAGTTGCTTCCAGTAATCAATGACATATCAAATAATTACCATTAAATTTTGCATCAAAGTAAATTGTACCCCAATGTTCACTTGCTTATTACCAACATCTCAGGCAGTACCGAAGTTTGCAACTTACATTTAATAATCTTTGTACTCTAGACAGCAAATCTTTACCCACAATAAAATATAGTTCATAGGGACCAGAATGAAAAGAAAATGCAGTCCGAGGGACAGCCACATAACAAACCATTGGATTATTTTAGAAAAGCTGTGAAATGCTGAATTAGCCTGACAGTGATGTCTTCACTCTTTTCACTGTAGCAACATCTTATTAACACTGTTGGAGAGAGTGCCCTGGGAGCTGCAGGCATTTTATTTGGTGAGATATGAATTTAACCTTCAGAGGTAAGCTTGTGCCTGATTTAAATGCAGTGTGTAAGTCCCTCATTTTATCCTATTAACAGACACTGACTGCAGCAGTTCCGAGTACTCGGTACCAGCAGAGCTGACTGCTTAACCAGTCTTTGCTGTCCCCCAGTAAGGATGACCATGAAACATGGTCAATTCTTCCTGGCTCAACATGGTCTTGTGAGGCTGACAGGCAACCAGCGGTAGGGAAGGAAGCCAGTGGCTAATACCAGGCATTCTGGAAGACAGATCCTCAATATTATCCATTCCAGCTGGATAAAACACCAGGAAATCAGCTAGAGCATGATTAGCACATCAGTCAGACCAGATTAGGTATACCAGTGGTGCTCAGTGATTTGTCTGGTCATGGGAACTCTATTTGTGCCTGTGTGTGGGCAAGTAAAATGAAGCAGGCTGCTGAGATCAGACAGAGAGGCTTTGAATTATGTTATATCACACCTAGCCACATTAAAATCAAAGACTGATTTCTGAGGCTCTCTCATGTCCTGGAGCTTTCAGACAGCCACACATCAAACTTTGTCATGAGAATAGACTTTGTCCTTAAAGCTGTGTGCAATGGGTGTTCTGGGCTGCTTTTCTCCTGACAGATAGCATAGAAAACACAGCCAGCATGAGAATGCTTCCTTTGCCTTTGACAGGTCTTTTCTAACTGCTGCTTAGTCAAAGAGCTGGTTTCGGTCAGTCAAGAGGGATGGTAGAGTGGATCCAACAAAAAGTCTCACATGCTCTGCAGCTGGGGACTGCACATGTCATGGTCCCAGATGTAACCCAAACCCTGAAGCTGTGCTCTGAGGTGTAAAGCCCATAAGACACGGAGAGAGTGGGGCACCTTGGAGGCTGAGCCAAAGACACACAGGTCATAGGAATATGTCTTGATCCCACCTTCTGAGATTAGGCTGTTTAGGAGGCTAGAGATCAGGTTTGTGCACAGCTGAAAGCCACAACCAGGACAGCAGAAGCCTACTGCTACTGGAAAAAATAGTGCGACATTCACTTTTTCCCTTTGTAAAGAGAGGAGGAGTCTACCCATATCTACCTCTTACCGTATAGAGCATACTCCCAGAAAACGGAAGATAGGTGGGAGGTTTCCAGTTTCTTTTCCATTTGAGTGACCTCAAGTCCACGTTTTCCGCTTTCATGTCCCATGTGATGGAAATGTTCATGCTTTGAGCCCTCCACTAGGAAGAAAGGAATGAAAGAGTCAGGAGATCAGGAAAAAAAAGCACAAGCCTCACTCTGTTGATTAATACATTTACCGAGAAAGGAATGCATATATTCTAATCCAACAACAAAGGGTCTCCCTGTGGTTTTTTTATGCCATGACTATTTAAAAAAAAAAATTAATAAGTAGTGCTGGGAGCAGGAACTCCATCTCAGCCAGGTCTACTTCCATCCTGAATCAATGATGATACTCCAATGGCTTCTAAATTTAAAGCTAATGAAATCACCCCATAGCTATTATAGAGATGCAATCAACGAGGATCAGGCAAGTTTATCATCTTTGACAAGAAACTCATTTTTGTCCCAACTGCCATTGTAAGATCCATCCTCTGGAGGGGGTGGAAAGGCTCTCAGGGTTCTCCTCAGTCAGCAGGGAGAAGAATGCTCTTCTAGAGGTGACCATGAGCAGACAGCATACCTGGCATGTCTCCAGGGCACTCTGTCAACCCCCAGCTTCTCAGCTTCCCAGCTTCCCAGGGGTTAAGTATTCTTGAAAGAGACTTTACTTGAATGAAACAATTACAAACCATTTGGTTATTAACAATACACATGAAAATATGCACACATCTAATATATATGTGAAATAATTGTGTCTTTATATTAGAATCTCTGTAGCTAGAAAAAGAATAGACAAATAGCCATAAAACAAATAAGGGACCTATGATACCTATGCTGAGCTCCCTGGTTTTTTCTATTTGACCCAGGCAAACATGAAATATACCATCCAGCTCCCACTGGTCTCCATTATTCCTTTTCTCCCAGAACCTTAAAGATCCCATCAGGCTTAGACCTTTGTGATCTTGCACTCTTAGCAGCTTTTCATTCTTCAAACATATGCTATTATCTTCATATCTAACCTCAGTGAGTTATTGCTATAATAACTATGTTAAACGATTGTAAGGTGAACAAACACCATGTTAATAGTTGAAGGCAAGTGAAAAAAAAAGTGTTTTTTTTTTTTTTGGCAGAACTCTTTTGTAGAAAGAAATATTTAAATTCCATTTAAGTTAGGGGAGACTGTGACTAAACCCCAGCCAATCAATAAGAAGTAAATTCAGTTTAGAATGATCCTTCTTTAAAAGAAAAAAATATAAATGAAATTCAGGCTATTTCTTTCAGAAAATAAATTAAGGAGATCCACTAAAATCTTTTAAAGCATATTTTTATAGTGAAGAAAACTAGAGATATTCTGGTTGAAATTTTTTTGATGGAACGGCTTTAAGCAAAATGCAGTTTGTTAAAATCAAAGTGCTGATTGTGGTGGATTTTTCAACGGAAATGTGTAAAAATGATTCATTTGACATCTGCTTGTGCTGTAGGACTGAAGTACATGCTAACAGGAAACAAAATGTCTCTTAATGTTTTCTAAGCAGCATTGGATTAGATGTTAGTTTTGACTCTTCTTGCTGTCTTTGTTAAGGTCACATCTTACTGCTCATAATAACTAAACAATGGGAAAGAGAACTAGTGTTTTAAAAAATCAAATTTCAAACTCTTCTGTGAATGTGTTGAATTAGCAACTGTCTGTAATACATTAATGCATCTTATGTAAATGTTATGATATTCCTTGGTATCCAAACATGGATCCAGGTACACAGGCCCAGATTTCTCCCACCCAGTATATCTGTTGAAGTGGGACAACTAAATTAGAAGCTCACCAGCTGGGGGGAGGGCACCTCCTGAGGACCACTTCAGTTACAGTGGGGTTTAGCTGGTTTCGACGTAAATAGAACTTGGGCTGTTGGAGATGGCAGTTTTGGTCAGAGGGCTCTATGCCCCACCTCAGTATCAAGCCAGGCATGTAAGCCCTCGTTTGGATCTGGGCCACATTTCCTCTTTAGGCAGAGGTACAACAGTTTTTTATCAAAGCACAAACCAGCTCTGTCATATTGCTTCCTTCCATTGAGAGAAAGAGGGTTTTTTTTGCCCTAAAGACTCAAATAATATTTCAAGTGTTATTCTGCATTCAGAGGAAGACCTCAAAATGCGGGTTACACTGGGAATTGTAATTCTTAATTATTACAGCCCAGGTAGGTGAGCAACAAAGCATAGGCCAGTTCAATGAAACTGAGCTTTCAGATATTTCAGAAGTATCTATCAAATTTCAATATCTCTCCCTCTCAACAGTATTGGCATGCCAGACAATTTTGTGAGAATAAAGTAGTCAAGATCTTCAGTGTGGCAGTGACAACCTGCAGGATGGTACACTGATAACTTCCCAAACCACAGCAGGTTACCCCCCACAGCAGGGTACCCCACATGCAGACTCTGTTCTCATGGCGAAAGCTGAACCAGGTGCTCCTTCTGACTCCTCTGTTAGCATCCCTCTCCTTGTAAAGATGAACGCTCAGGCTATGTGAAATCTGCTCACATAGATTCACATCAGCTGTACCTCTAAGATCAAACCACCTCTCTTCTGTTCCCCTGTGAGGAGCATTTCCAATTTCCAGTTTTATAAGTTTTTTGATTTTTGTTTTCTTCTCTTTGTGTTTTCTGTTGGATACATTTTATGATCCTTGACTGATTTGCTGGTATTTGCAAATTTATTTGCTGGGATCTAACTGTCGTAGAGCATCCTATAAAGAATTAGATTGCTTAAACTTCAGACTGTGGGTTCCTCTCCGGTGTCCAAACCCTTAAGATTTAGGCATGCCAAAACTGAGTGTTATGGTGACTAAATTATTTTATAGATATCAGTAGGAGTTAGGCACCTGAACAGGCCTGAGAACCTGCGCCTGGGCTTTCAGCAGCTGCATGGTTAAAACTGTCGCACATGGTATGTAGAACGTAATGCAGCATGTCATAATAAAACTGATGGTGGAAAAAATTATTCTAGTTGTAGGCTTTTTCCCTGCAGAGGATTAGAGATCATTTTATGTTATTACACCTACTAAATGGTAGTGATAAAATTAACTAATCTCTGTAAATTCATGAGAATGGATGCTTTTAAGTATAATAAACATGCTTTCTCTAATTATAGTACAAATTGTGATTCTTCCTTTCACGTTTTGAGAGGCTAAACATTTCTTAATAATAACATGTGAAAATAATAATACAAAACCCCTAAATATCAGAGGAAAGCTGAGAAGCACAGAAATACTTTAGTCAGTGCTTTTGATGGTCTGACCCAAAGCCATGTGAAGGTCAACAGCAAGCTTCCCTTGGTTTCAATAGGCCTCTCATTGAGCTAGGATGCCTCCCAGGGAATTACACCACAAGGGTCTTGAGGCTTTGATGGGTGCCTCTTCCATGCTAGAACATACCTAAAATAGATCAGAAGGCATGCATTAGAAGCAAAACCAAGTTTTGAAGAAGCTTATGTAGGCACCTAAACACAAAAGATCTGTAAAAAGCATCGAAAAAACCTTATTATCTAAGTTGTTAAAGACTTTGATAAGCTACTAAGCATTTAGATAACCGATAAATATCCTGTGTGATTCAGTATTTAACAATATTTATTGGTATAAGGTATGAGAATAACCTTAAACATTCTTTCTCTAGCCAAAAGCTTCACAGTCAGCTAAAAATATGCATAATCTCACTAATAATTGAAACCATGTACAAATTCCAGTCTTTTAGCAGAGGCAACCAAGGTTATTGAAATGGTTTTGTAGTTGTGAATGAGAACAGGACATAAAGAAAACTGCTCTGACTTTATTGCCTGCTGATCGCTCTCCTAGGCTCTTCCATGAGTCACTTTGTAATGGGAAATCAGATGCTAATTATGAATTTCAGGTAATTTGGAGCCTCCAGCTGTAGTATTCTCTGGTATTGACATGCTGTACCATGATTCCCGCTGGCTTTATGTTGATAAAGATATCTTCTCTTTTTGCTTCTATTTACTGTCGTCCTGGCAAAGGACAGATATTTGAAACTGGCACCTGGTTGCAGTCATACCATGAAGTGGCTGTAAAATTCATGGCCTTGTTCCTTCATCTAGATCCAATCAGGCAAACCCCATCTGCATGTGTAGCCAGTTAGGAGGTACGGATCCGAATGACAACAAGGTTAAATTAATGTTTCAAATTAAATCAGAAATTCTGATCTGGTGTAGGCAGCCCTTGTCTCAATCATCCTAACTTATTCAGTACAAAACTATTTTCCTCCCATTAACCTCGAGGCAGTTGAAGGGTAATGCTCCACCTTCTTGACCATTTCTGCTGCTTGATCTTACAGACAGGAATTTTTCTTTATCACTCAACCAGTTCCAGATGTCAGCATGTTGATCTAAATCCCAGGCTGGGGCTTCGCTGCAAATCAGTTTGACAGTCAAGTGCAAAACAGATTTGCCTTGGCATAATTCAGGTGCCTAACTCCCTGAAATGATGGTTGAACTCAGAGCAATAACACTATTAAATACAGCATTTTAACCACTACAGATTGCATTGCTCATTCATTTTTAATTGTATTCTGTGTTGAAATTGATGGGAATAGGGCTCCTAAGTACACTTAATGAGTCAGATTAATAGTAAGGAGTTTGTTTCTATTATTCTCATTTTAATGTAGAGGGGATTAAAGAGTAACTACCTATCTGTGCCCTAGTGCTCTCAGTATGACAGAATAATTCATGCTTATATTGAATAATTTAATCACCACTGTCATTATATTGAGAATAGTGGAACAAATTACAGATCTCTTGTGTACTTTTGCATATACTTCCACCTTGTGCTCCATTGGTGGAAGTCTGAGATATGTCATTTTCTGAAAATTACAGAATTACATTTAAATCTTAATTTATCTTGAACCCTAACCTGCTGAATTAGTACCTGAATTTTCTACTGGGCTCCCACTTTAATGCAGGATTTTCTGAACAGGCCCATCTTTAAAAAAAAAGAAAGATTCTAAGCAGATTCAGAGGTATTGTGGCTTTCGTCTGCTATGTGAACTTAGTCAATGGGGTTGCTTACTCAGATCGCTTTTCAGAGACTGGTATACCCTATGAACTCCCTACAGAAAATGAAGTCTCAGCTACACGTAACTTCCTCAGTAGTTAGAAGTGAGTTATGAACTGTTTTTACAGACTCCTGTTCTTCTGATTCTTTGGGAATTTGTGAATGTGTTTTGGCTACAAATGCGTTTTGAGAGAGTGGGAAAGGAAATACAGTATGAACTAGAACAGCTGATAATCACCTATTAACACACGTGGCAGGACATTTGGATTCAAGTTCTTTCCTTGCTTTGACAAAAGTGTCACACCACCATCCTATCCAAAAAAGATGTTTCAGATCCTTATTCAAACAAGATTTGTAGTTCAGCCCATGCCTCTCTATAATGTAAAGGCAAGCCTCCTGAACAGAAAGACAACACTTTGCTATTCCAAGGATAGTAAAACCATATGTCTTAATGATGGCAATGAATCTAGTTTCTGCTAGAATTCTGGGTAAACAGTAATTCTTGAAAGCAGGAGCTTGTTAGATCTTCCTGAAATCCATGCTTCTGTAAGGATTCTCTCTCATCAGACAAACAAGATTATGTTGAAATCTGCCAGGACTGGCTGCGGTTACGCATTAGATGTGACTGCGGAAAATGTGGCTCTTTCTTTAACCCTCACTGGATGTGGTCGGTGAAGGCTTGAGCATTGATTCTCTGAAGATTTTTTTAGAGCTGGAGCAGCTCTGCAGTTTCCTGCTGCATGGGGAATTTGCTCTTCAGCAAAGAAAACCCTAGCCTTTTTCCAAATCTTCAGGCACAGGTCATTGAAACAATCACTGTACTGAAGGTGAAGGCTTTCCTAGTCATCGCTGCATCTGTTAGATCCATGTATATTGAACAAACAGGACACTGGCTTTTTTCTCCCAGAAAGTGGGAGGAGGAATGGCAGCTGCACATTTACGGAAAAGTCCTCATTCAAAAGACTGGATTTCTGAAATAAAGACTCTACATGCCTCTACTACCAAGAAAATCATTCTTTATTAGAAAGCAGCACAGACTTAACTAGCATTCAGTTAAGGCAACATGAATACAAAAGATTTACTTGTAACTCCTGGGAGGGAAGAAGTGGGTGCTTCTATAGGTGGAAAAACCCTTTTCTCCACTTTCTGAGTATACTGCTTTTATGTTAAGAATACACATTTTCTTACACTTTTTTATATTCTGCATTGTGATTTATTGTATTCTAAATATAAAAAACATCTGATTCTATTAAAATCAGAAAAGGCTTTGGTCATGTTTTAAATGAATACAGGATAAAAGAAAATGTGTAATTTACAGCCTGGTCTTGCCTTTATCTAAATGATTATTAGAGTTTCTGGCTGGTAAAATGAAATATCACCACTCTACATCACATGGATCATGGTCTTATCTTGATACAATATAGACTTCAGTAGCAGTGACTTGCTTGCACAACAATGTGGAGCAGATGGAGAAAACTTAGTATAGCTGTAATTATGTCCAGAAATAAGATGCGTACACTGAAGAGCAACAGTCCCAAACCAGTTCTGCTTTGTTAAGCGACTGAAGGAAACATAGGAAAAACTGCAGTCAGAATTACCAAGTTTAAAAAATATCCTAAAATATATAGATGTGAGAGGCAGGCCTGACATTAGACTTCCCAGAAGTTACGAAACAAGTCCAGGCAATGTTTGTTTTTCTCCTAAGACAAAGTCTTTGTCTGTTACTAGAGAAAACACAGATTCTGGAGCTTCCCTCGCCTTCCTTCACCACCCTGATTCTCCCAAGGCCATTCAGCTCCCAGGCCTTTAGTTTCATTAGAACATTTGTCTGGGACAGGAAAGTGTTGAATGTTTTGAGAGGCAGAACTGAAAAGAGAAAGGGAACAAAAATGCAACAACTGTGCTATGCACATAGGCAATATCCACACCTGCTGGGGAATTGGGCTTCACAAGGGATGCAGTGCACTCCCACCAAAAGCTAGCAAAATCCTTCCAGTCACTTTGACAGGCATGTCAAACTTCCATCCAAGAGAAGTGCAGGACTCTTAAAACTCCATTTTGATTCATTACGATAACTAACACACATCTGTAAAGGATAACAAAGGCTCAAAATGTAAAATTTCATTCCACATTTTGACTCTTATTCCTAAAACGTATGTTGATCAGGTCCACGGTTTTGTGGTTGTGGTGTTTTTTTTTAAACCTTCAGAATGTTCTCTCTATCACTGGTATTGATTATATCTGGTCCATAAGGAATACTTAATGTCAAAAAGCATTACAGAAAATGCGCTATCTTTCTGAATTTTAGCCAGCTGTTTGATGTATAACATTGGCAGCTTAAAGCTTCTGCTGAATTTTTAAACCATTTGGAAAATAAATCAGAGACTTCAGTGGGACTTCTCTGATTTACACCAGCTGGGAATTTGACCCTGAGTGTTTTAGAACAGGCTAATTGCCAATCAATAGGAAAAACTTTCAGTCAGTGTGTGAAAAACAGCATTCAACTGCCAGTTTGATCCCTGGCTTTTCTGGTGGAATTTTTGCAATGAAAATTGTCTCCACAGTTTCAGTGGCTGCTCAGGTAGTGGTTACAGGTCCTGCTCAAAGCAGCTGCTATGGCCTCACATGCTTTTGGGGTGGGGGAGAAGGAGCCAGGAAGTACGTGAAAGGGGAAGAAATGGGAATATAGCCATATAGACTTGTTTGCTGGGATCATTTCTCTCAGCAGATGGGTGGGGAAAGGCAAAGGATTGACTATCAACACGGAACCAAAAGAAGGAGCCTGGGTGACTGTGTCAAACTGTTATCCCACTCACATCATCCTAGGAGCTGCTATGAGTGAAAACAGGTCTTACATAGCATAACAGTGTGCCTAAAATTAGCACCAGCTCTCTGATGCTAACCAGATTCCTATATAGGCACAGGAAGGATAGCACCAGTGAATGCTGATCTGTGTAAGATGTAGAGGTACTGATGCTCAGTGTGGACCAAGTATATAACAAATAGATAGCAAAAGTCAAATACCCAACCTGAACAAGTTGGCACAAGTCTAGTCAACATGTGCCCCTCCGAGGGTCCTCAGCATCACCTGGGTATGGGCTCCTACCAGAGGTGCTGCCAACCATCTTTTGAGTAACAGACTCAAAAGCATTTATAGCATTTGCTATAAATGGTTATAGCATTTGCCCAGGGGCTGGGGCTGATCTTGGCAGCAAGCTGTAGAATTTAGCTTTCTTCGTGCTCTTGCTGTCTATAGTCCTAACATTTTATCTTGCTGACTTGATAGATTAGGCCTATGATTGCATGGTATTTTGGGTAAAGCAGAACGTTCAAGGCCAAACAGAAGACCTAAAATATTCTTAGGCCTTGTTTTCTAGTTTTCACCACTGCTTACATATATGAGGCTGCTGGTGAGCTGCTCTCATCAGACACCCCAAAACTGATACAGTAACCCGGTAATATTGTTCATCTGTTCCTGTTAATAATTTTTTTAGTCATATGGAGGATGGATGGAAAAGATCGTTTGCAAGATGGAACATTGGCATCTCCCTGTCTTGGATTCTTACCTCTCAGCAGCTTGGCTTGTGCAGCAGGTCTGCTGTTCTTGGCTGGGTCTGGAGCAGCAGGCACAGAAATGGCCCAGGTGAAATTATCTATTTTTAAACTGATTTCTGCATCAGCAGAAGTTAGAAGCTGATCTATAACTCCAAAAGAGCATCAAATCTCTCTCATACCCACTCCCATACCAAGCTCACGTCCTATTTCCCTGAGGTTAAAGCTTTACTCAGACAAATCAGCTCCAGGTAGATGAATTCCTTAGAATGTGCATTCATTAGTTACTGCTGGCATAGCACAGTGAAGGTGGAGAGTGTTACACAAGCAAGTAATAACGCTACTAATATCTGCTATTATCTGCTATTATTGAGTCTATTAAAATACCAACTGGCACTGCAGAAAATTTGTTGTCATTAAATACATATTAGCACTTTATAATGAACTATCAGCATGACCAGTCCTGTGTCTTGGCAGACAAGAGTTTTAGAGGTACACATTCACTTCACAGCTTTGTAGTGCTGGAACTGTACTCTGTGGTGGGATTTGAAGGCAGAGCAGCAAGGGCAGTGATGAGCATCAGAGAGCAGGCTGTGCACTCCGGGGCTGCCTGCTCCCTGGTCTGCCTGTAACCTGGTCAGTGACACTGCCACCCCCCATGTGCCAGTGAGCCCCTGAGCAGGGAAAGGAATGGCCATGACATGCACCCGTGCTGTGTCCACATGGAGTGTCTGAACAGTGCAAAGCTTTGGAGGAAAGGGGAAGGTGAGATGTGTCTGCTGGGCTCTGTGGCCCCGACCGCTCTGCACTGGGGTGAAGCACTGGTAGGTGAGTTGCTGGGATACTTGGTGGAGGCCATCAGATGGTGTATTGGCATCCAGCTTTGCTAACTTCTGCACATTTACCATTGTTTTTCAATACCTGGAGGATTTCCTTCAGTGCTGGTTGGCAAAGTATAGAGTACAGAAGAAATAATAGTTTTCATTTATGAAGGTGAGCATTTGGCTGGGGTTAGCTTACAGACAGGCTTCTCCAAGCATACTTGCTTTTTCTGGCTGAAAATTTTGTCTGGGTTTTCTCTTCATGTTCATGGCTACAGATGATATCAGATAAGTGACATTTGAGCATTGAATCTGGCCCTTTCAAGAAACAGCACCTTCATTTCATGCATACTGCAGATCCAATGTATCTCAAACACAGTAGATATTCTCTGCAGATCAGCTATAAAACTTCTGCCCCAGAAGGCCAACACTTCCCAGAGGCACTGAGTCACTGCTCAAGCCACACTAGGTTTAACCTATGTGGTGTGGAGAAACGACTGAAAACTCATAAAGCCAAATGGCAGTAAGAGCTTAATGCCTATTGTTTTTAATAGTTGGTGGCTTTTAAGTCACTTGCACAATGATTCTTATAAATACCTGTTCTTTTATAGTACGTCCAGCCTGTGAATCTTGAAAGGCTTTGCAAAGGCCAGAAACAACTGTTTTACAGATAGTCAAACTATAGTCCAAAGAGACAAATTATCTTGGTTCATCTCACATCTGGCTGGTAGCTGAGCCAAGAAGAGGACAAGAGCCCCTGGACCCCAAATGAATGTGCTACCCCCAAAGCCAAAGTATGAACAGGATCCCTCCTTAACACAAACTATTGCAACTGTAAACCCTGTAAAAGAAGACATCCCCAAGCAGAGCACCAGGAAGGCCCAATGGATAAATGGTCCTTTCTTTGCCTCAAAAATCTATAGTGATTCTTCTGGGTTCTTTCTCAATCTTTTTTCAGGGCTCGCTATTAAAAGCACTGGCATAGTTCTTGTCAAGTCAGTGCAGTTATGGCAGTGTACATCTGTTGAACTCCTGATCCTATCTGTTCTCACCAAAAGCAGCTAAATGTGAGGAAAGGTTCCAGAAATGACCTATGGTCTATCTGTACTGGGCATTTTCATTTATTCATTCAAAAAAAAAAAAAAATCACATACAGGCTTGTATAAAAAGAACTAAACATGTGAATTGCAATCAGCAGGGTGTTTCAGACTTTGCCAAGTGAAGCTGTGAGCAGTTTATCTGTCTTCACTGGTTTAGCTAAAGTACATCATGTCCTTTCCTGAACACTTTTTAACTGGTAAAAGTAGCTTAATTCATCCTGTCTCCCTTTACTCCTAGAGTGACTTAAAGCAACTTGAGCAAAGGCCCTTTACTTTTGAATAAAAGTGCCACATGAGGGTTTTAATACAGTCAGTCCCACTTACTTTAAATGCACCCCTTTAGCAAGCCCACAACAGCATTCCCAGCTCCCCCCATTCGTCTGCTCCCAGTTCCAGCCACTGAGTAGAAAAGTCTTAAATTACTGACTCCTGAGCCTGTGGAAGCAAGCCTCAAAACATGGTCCTCAGGCTCAAGAACCAGAAAGCAAGGAGGCACTTGACTGAAAAGCATCTCTAAAATCTCTGCAAAGTGAGTGGCTTTGGCGGTCTGCCTTGCTGCCACAGGCTGATCACAGGGACCAGCACTGCTCTTGAACAGCCTGGTCTGTAGCAGTGGGGTCAAAGCCTCCCTGGGCAGGCATCTTCAGGCATATGGCACCACTGGGAGAAGAGCTGTGAATCTTCCATGTGGTCCCACATTAATGTTTATTTAGTTCACAGTATTAAAACCCGAGTTATAGACAAATAAGCACTGTGAGAACTGTCTCGTCTACTTGCTGAAAATGTTATTGCATATATAAAAATGAACAGAAAGAACTATGGCCTATGAAAAGATATTTCTTTACGGTGTCATCAAACCTATGAAATAGAAATCTCCTTCAGCTGTAGCAGATTAGCTTTATTTACATGGTTTGCCTGCTTCTTGAGTATAACACAGTACCCGAATTTTATATTAAAATTTTTAAAATTTTATGTTCTGTCCTTTATCAGGATAAGTTAATGAATAATACCCTGAATAATAGCCACAATTTGATTGTGTTTTCTGAGTCACTTGATTTTTCAGATCAAATTCTTTCAATCAAGCTTCAAGGCAACTGTTAATAGGGAAAAATGTAAAATTTACTTTTTAGAAATTTTCTCTTCTTTCAAATAAAATTTGCTGTTTCCTCAAGAGGTTCTTTGAAGAAAACGTGCTCATTAAAGTATTAATTGAAACAGACAGAAAAGGGTCATGGAGTCACGGATCTATTGAAATCTGCCTAGAGGAATGTGATTACCTAGTTTCTCAAATAGACTTTGTAGCACTGATCAATTCACTGCATTGAAAAACATGGCAGGAGAACCTTTCTAATCTCTTTGCTCAGTGAAAGATTTGATGGTGTAGAAATGAACAAATATAGCGAGAGTTATGACTTTTTCATATTATTTCCTGGGAAAGGAACACTTCCAAAATAAGGCAAACCTTTCTGGTGATTGAAAATAGAAGAGTGGCGTTGCCTTTCCTTATTCCACACTTCGCTATGGAGTATATATTTTTACACAATGCAGTCCAAATTTTTTTTCAGGATGACTCAAGCAATAGGAAAAAAAATTGTTTTCTAATTCTGCTTGCCTTGATAACTCTGCATCCCGTTGCTGGCTTCTAGGGCTCTGCTTTCAGAATGGCTCTGAGTCCCTTCCTGCGCCGCGGCGCTGTGGGCAGGAGCCTGGGCAGCTGGTAAAGCAGCACAGCAACAGGGTCAACAAACCAAATGCCTCCATGCAATTAGGCTGGCCATGCTGGGAGAGGGAATCAGAAATGCAGCCTGTTTACACTGGCAGTGGTGGGCACCCATTTGTTTCACTCCTGCTCACGAGGAGCAGGATTTGTACAGCTCCTTGGCAGCTCTGCCCTGCTTTTGCTGCACAGGGTTTCAGAGTAATCAGAAAAGAACATTTCTGGGTCTGCGGCAGCATACTGGCATATGGGGGGAGCTTTCATAAATGTGCTAGGGCTGCCCAAGCATCCCCATAGCCTGCTGTTCCATAGCATTGCTTGCCAGTGTCATGTCTAGCTTGACTAAGGAGGCCTGGTGCACTAGCTCAAGAGGAGTCCAGTAGAAAGTACAAACACACTCACTTCAAGACTCTGTCTGTCCATCACACTTCTGACTCGTGCTGATGTTTCAGAAACTTGCAGATTTTCCAGTAGCTGGTTTTCAGTCTCTTTACATCTCTGATCAGGGAATTCAGTTTTCACAAAGCACTGAGGGCTTCCGTCTGCATACCAAAAGCCCTCACCCCTCCTGATTTCAAATGCTGGGAGGAGGTTGGGATCGCTTTGTTTACCGTGCCAAAGAGTACATGCTGTAACAAGTGAATGTGGGCATAAGTGGTGTGCCACAAACTTCACTCTGTGCCACTTAGGGAAGGACTGGAAGAACTGGATTTCTGCCAGCCAGTATAAAGGTAAGGTAGCCTGGGAACAGGCAGTTCTGGTAGCTCTCTCCTGCAGAGCCCTGTAAGCAGCAGATCTCATCAGAACCAGGTAAAAAACCTATGCATTAATTTGCTTATTTTGGTTTAAGCCTGCTACTGCTTAGGGTCATTCCTAAGCCAAGGGTGGTATTCAGCTATATCCCACCTGCCCTCCAGCTGCTGTCCCAGAGGGACATGGGACTCCTGTGCATCCTTTGTCATACCTGCCAACCCCATGGAGATACCTGGGATAGAACAGAGTAGTTATAATATGCTGTGTACAGACAAGTAAATCATCACCAAGTGTTTTTACAACTGTTTGCACTGGGGTTTTTGGTTTTAGTCTGCATAAATTTGCATTTAGAAAAGAAAGGGCTGTGTCCTAATGCATGGGGACACACAAAGATGGCTTGTTTTGCTGTGCTTACTAATAGATGTGGACTGGTAGCAACCACAATGAGCCAAGATACTTACATCTAGCATGCAGATGTTACAAAACCCCTAAAAAACCTCTGCTCAGGTACTTCCTAGTGCTCTAGACTGCTACATTCCTTCAGCACATCAGGCTTTCCTAGTAATGTCTCATCACTACTTGACCCCTCTTGCTGCCTGGCTACATGGAGACCTACCTCTTTCACATTTACAGTTTGGTGGGATTCTCTGTAAGTCTCATCTATCTGACCAGCAGAGAGCGATTTGCTAAGTGTCCTTAGAGCATATCTGCTGGATATCTGAGGGAGAGCCAGCTGATATTGATAAACCCCAACTCTATCTCATCCTATTCAACAGCCTAGTATTGTAGGAGCTGCGTTTCAAAGATCTGTTTGCTGATCTTGTTTGGGAGCAGAGACTTAAACCCAGGCCTCCTGCACTTCTAACTAAGGTTGGTGAATCTTTAGACAGTGATGCAAAAAATAAGAAGTACTTTTGCTGAAATGTTACAGTGGAAAAAATAGGGAGCTTTTGTTCTTTGTACATATAATATGATTGCTTTCTCAGAAGAGAAAGCCAAAGATGAGGGTGTTGTGTCTGTGAGGGCTGGCTGCTCCAGGAGGGATGGGCAGCCGAGGGTGACCCCAGCATGGGCCACGCCCTCACCAAAAGGTGCAGTCCCATGGGGGCTGGACACAGTGGGCAGAGCCAGGTGCTGGTAACGGGGCCCACTGACAGCCCCAGACAAAGCAAGTGATGAGCCAGGTTCAGGGGCGGTGATGAGCCCAGTCAGGAGTAGCAGGAGATGGGGCCAGAGACAGACGACAGCATGGGTCCAAGGCATCCACCCAGGAGACAGGGCCAGAGACAAGGCTGGAGACGGGCACCCCTGCAGTGTCTCTGGCGCAAGGACCAACAGCCCCAGGCTGAGCTGAAATGGGTCTCCTGGGCCAGGGGCTGGGGTGGAGGGAGGCCCCAGGGGAGGCTGGGCAGGGACAGAAAGGCCATCAGCGCCTTCAGGGCCACAGCAGAGAAGTGTTTGAACCCCTTTTGTCAAACAATCACCAAGACATGGAAGATGAGGGCTCCAGGCATGAGATGAGTCATATCCATGAGAAGCTTTGGACACTGTGACATAAGTACCTCTCCTAACATCTTGGTGCAGCAGGAAGAAGGCTAAAGTTCCCTGAACTCCCAGCAATGTGCCCTAGCTGGGTGTTTATTTTGAGAAAGGCAGGGTAAGAGAGTTTTTTGAAGCCTACATTTAGTACACTTAAAAACAGATCCCCCCTTGTAAGGTGAGGGCTCTGCAGGCCATGGATGAAGTGCTGGATTAAGACCTCTTGGAACTGCTCTGGCTTCTATCCTTAATCTATTTTGTGGCTATATGAAAGTCTGTGATTGTTTTTCACCTTGAAAAAGTTTCTTAATTCATCATCTTCATGACATCTGCTGTGGAAATATTAGCACCAATTACTCTTAATACAGTTTCTTTTTCTGACTGGAATTTACATATTTATTAAAGCATTGTCTGCCTCATTTAATCTTAGGATTGAATAGAGAGAGATCAGGAATGTAGAGAAATAGAAATACAAGGAAAATGAAAACAGATCTGAGGGAACCTCCTTCATTAGCAAGCTAAACTAAGCAAAAGAGTAGCTCTACCACACAGATTCTCTGCTGACAAGCTTGGAAAACCCTCCAAATCAGTTAGCATCTAAAATGCACAGTCCCCTCATTTTTAGCACAAAGCTTCTAATATCCTAACAAGCTCCCCCAAAAAAGGGGGGGCTTTATGCACAGAAATAGCAAGTAACTTAAAATATATATCGCTTCCTTTGGGAAAAAAGTAGCTGAACTCTGTGAGAAGTATCTACTTAAAGCTGTTCTTGGAGGATACTGAGCATCATTTCATAAATATATTGCTCAGTCTGTCAAATTTATTTACACACACACAAACAGGCTTGCTATAAACATTACAGCATTGGTTACTGCTCTTAACAGCGTTAGTGTTGATAACAAGACTGTGTGTTTGAGTTTTATTGTGTACATTAATTCCCACTAGTCTGGCATTGTCTAGGGTAAAATCTACTTAACAGACATAAATTGGGTATACAAGATAAAAAATAACCCTCACAATTCACACATACTCAAGATGTTGTCTCCCTACTAAATTAATGACAATAGTAATAGTAGCAAGATTTCAAATGTCACGTTCTTCTCTTAGAGAGACACAGTTAGGGAAGGAATGTGATGCTGGCAGGTAGACAGACTCTGTCTGTACAAAATGGTAGAGCCTGTTAATCTTTGCCAGCTCACTGTGTTTGCACATGCTAATGGCAATAAAAAAATTGCTATCACTTGGAACTATTTATATCAAGGTACTACAATCATCTTTTATGCAGTTGAGCAATATACAAAATAGAATTGGTTTTCGGCTGTTATTACACCACCTGTTTTTGATGTAAGAGCCTGAGCAGGGCCTGCTGTACCCTTGCTGTACCCCCGTTTATCTGCACATTGGGGGGGCATACGTTACAATAAATCTGGTTTTACCATTAGTTCAACTAGTAAGCAGCATAAAGCAGACTATAAGACAAATAAACAAAGCAAGATTTTAGGAGTGAGAATGCAAAGGGTTTTTTTTATTAAGTCATAAATAAAGTTTCACCTGTCAAAATATACCTCCTCCTTTTCCTTTCCCTAAAGAGATAAGTAGCAGAAAGAGAAAAGTGCAAAAGATAGGGTAGAAATGCAGGCAATAGGTTAGGAATTCAGTTGCTTTTCCCTCAGATTAATGCCCTGAAGGGAAAGGCTCTGGCCATGGCATGACCCCAGCTCAGAGCACCCACCAGCTGCAGAGGAGCAGCCCAGAGCTGGAGCTAATCCTGCTCCTGCTAAGGGTGAGGTGTCGGTGCCCTGGGCCAGGTCTGACCCTCAGAGCCCGGGCAGCGCCAGGGCTTCTGAAAGAAACCTGCAGGCGAAAGGCAAGGCTTGGGGAAAAAAAAGAAAAGATTTGGAACAACTGTGAGAGATCTTTATTTTCAACTGCATTTTCCAGCAGTTATGTCCTCTTATTTCCAAGGGATTCAGATAATGCAACCCAGATGCTTCTCTATCAATTTAAAGACTCCAAATTTTTTTTTGAGTCAGGAAATGAAAAAATCCTTTTATAGCTGTTTCATTTCGACAAATGATTTTGCCTTCAGCTTTTAAACTTCTAACTAAATACAAAATCTAAATGAAAATGAAAAGTCATTACAAATTACAAACAAACTTTTTTTCCCCAGAATATTTTGATATTGTTACAACTTTTCCCTTTTCACTGAGATTCTACATTGGAGAAAAAGTAAACAGTTTAATACGTCTCAGAAATATGTTTAATTAAAAGTAGTGCCCTTTTTTAATGCAAAACAGTTTTTCTAGCTGCTCTACCTCCTGCACTTGAAATACTAAAGTCAAACTACTCTTTAAAACTTTTGCTTAATGCATTCTGCAGAATGCTAGGTATCATTTGCTCATTTCCACCTGTGCAGAGGGTGCTTAACATCTCAAAGCCTGAGATATTTACAATGCAAATAATCAGGCGATGGGGATATTTTTTCTAACATTTACACTGTGGACTCTATGATCCATGTTTAAGAATGTATTTTACCAACAAGTTCCAACCGATTTAAATAGAATTCAGGCTTTGAAATGCTTTAAATACTTAAGTGGCTCTGTGGGCCTCAACCTTACTCCCTCTGGTCTAATGTATATTAATAATGGTAATTCAGGGATTACAGCACTGAAAATAGGAATAAGAAATACCACCCAAATTTGAATAAGAACTGGGGCTAGAGAAGAAGGTTCAGTAACAGTCACCTGCACCTTTCAGTGATCTTTGCCCAAAGCCTAAAGAAAACTAAGTTTGGACTCTCAGAAGAAAAAGGAGAGAGTTTGTTTCAGCCTGTTGTCACAGTCCCTGCTCCTTGCAATAATTTCATTTTTTTAGACTGGAAACAGAAATAGCACAAAATGCCACAAGATATCCTACTCTGATGATCCTACCAAAATCAAGAACAGAGAAATTACTGGAAATTGCATTAGAAAACCTCACCTAGGAAAGTTGCCTGGTTCAGGAAACTTAGATGAGTTTCAGTTACAGCTGGACAGCTTTTTGCAAGCTGAACAAAGCTTCTGAATATCCTGGCTTCTGAATTTCTTCTTATTTATGAAAACATTTTTAAAATATTTATACTTATGTATATAAAATCAGTTTTTATACTTTAACCAACCTTTTAGGCAACACAGAAAGTCTAGCATGTAAAAAGGTCACAAACCCAGACACTGAGTTTACTGGCTTTGGGCAGAATTGAAGGTTCTTCCCTTTGGGGCTTGAATACTGTTAGTTTTCCCCACTGCAAAGAGCAAATACCTCAAAAAACTTCTCCTCTAAGGGTCACAAGCCAGCTGTTCCTTTCTACCACATATAAGCTGCAAAACTCAACAAAACATTGCTATCTTCTGCTACTGTTGCATTTGCTATTGCTTCAGCAAAACTATTCTTCCCCCTCAATTTTCTGCTTTGCTTCTGCAAGAATTCTCTATATCCCCTATCAAGAGGTTATATCCAGCTGAGTTCAATGATAGACATTCACCCATCGGCAAGCACAGCTGCTTCTGAAATTCTGCTTGGCTGAAATATATCCCTGTGAGGTGAGCAGGATAATAAGGTTTTCTGTCTTGTAGCGAAACCTTCATGTGAGTCTGTTCCACATTGTCCTGCAGGACTAAGCTAGTTAAGAATACCAACAACAGCCACAATAGCTAATGGGCTTGTAAGCTGATTTGCATAATGAAAAATCTGTATTAATGTTAACTAATTAACTTGGAAAAATGATGTTTGAAGGAAAATAAATTTTTCCCTTTGGAAAAAATAGTAAAATATGTGGAAAGTTCTTATGATCACTTTATTGCCAAAAAGGCTGAGTATCAAGCTAAAGGTGGGAGGAAAATTTAATATTATTGTATCATAAAATATGGTGATCCAAAAGAAAAATGTAGGTCAAATGTTAGGAAAATTTAACCACAGATCCAGTAATATTGTGAATGCTTTGTGCAGAAATCTTTAAACTGTTATTTTCCACACAGACATGTCAGAGACATGGTTATCAACTGTATAGGGAATTCAGCTTACCCAGGACCGCAGGCTAGCATGGCCAGATTTCTAAAGATGGAGATAGCACAGAGTGAGCACTGGGGAGAGGACAACTAGATTAATCCCTTGCACCAGGACACATGCCAGCCACTCAGTACCTATATTTGAGGGATTTTACACACTGATGCCCCATCACTTCCCTCCATAAATGTATATCACACACTGTTCACCGGTGGATTAATAGTTGCTATTACTCTTGCAGTTGTCCAAAAGGACAAGATAGAATAATGACAAGATTAGAGGAGGAGTGGGACCAGAAAGGAGGGGTTAAAGCAGGTTTGGAGTGATTCCCTTATCTTATGCTTTGGACCCTGCAAGGGCAGGAAAGAGCAGGGATTTTGTATGCAACCTTTTGTATGCGAACATGTGAGGAGGTGCGGGATTATCTGCTCTGCCTGCCAGTTCCTCTGAAGGGACACGAAGGAATGCGATTACAGGTTGGGTTGCACCACACACCCTGGCTACCTGATCTGAGCATCTAGGCCATTAAAATATGGTAGCCAAGAAGGAGAGTGAGGGACTCTTTGCCTACTGCCTGCATTAGTTGTCTCTGAAATTTGTACTCCTGGATCCTGGGTAGCCTCCTCGCTGTGGTAAAGAAACTTCAAAGAGCATCCTGTCTCCCCACCCAGGGGCAGCTGGCCAGCATGGACTGTGAAAAACTCTTGAATGTTTGTGGCTTTAGGCATTTTGCTGCCTGACACATCTCATCTTTTACTGACCTAAATTCACATTTTTTGCAGTTGCTTCAGGGCATTCACAGAAGGCTGACTCCACTTTGAAGATGGAAATGTCATAAATGTCAAATACCCCTGTGATTATTTACATGCAAATTTACATTGTATCAGTCATTTACATTATAGCAATCAAAACAATAAGGTCAGAATTAAGCAAAAGGTCAAAAGTCAGCATTTTCTGCCTGAAAAATATTTGACCAACTCTAAGCTGAGCTCGGGTAGAACGATTGATAGATATTGCATGTCCTTTCCTCAGATATTGGACATGAAGCTTTCAAAACTACAATGAAGTTGTTCCACACTGCCTTCCTGTGGCTTCTGAAAATATTTTCTCTCCAAGTTTCACCATAAAAATGCATCACTGCAGAGCAGTTTTTCGTGATCCATTTATAAAGTAATCCTTTCTCAGCTCATGTCAATTTAACAGCCCTATTCCACTAAATTCTTTACTTTCTAAATCTTTAGGTAACTCTAGAGCCTGGTCCTACTCATAGTACAGTCAATGAAAAAAAAAGTACGTTAATTTTGGTGGCACAGGATCAGATCCTTAGGCAAGATATTTTATCAGCTTTTTTTTTTTTTTTTTTTGTTAGAACTGGTAATGAATACAGTAAATAGATATACTTACTTGACCTCCTCAGTCGATATATATTTATTTTCTTTTCTTTTTTTCTATTAGCAACCTATAATTTTTTAGCATTTGGTTGCCTTTTTTACCCTCCCATCCTATTTCTGAATCGCTCCGTAATTCTCCCATTGAAGGCCAAGTTCTCTTCCTTTCTCTCCTTTATTAAGAAAATTTGTGGTATAAGAGGGTCCTGATTCTTTTCAAACTATATTTCCATTCTTCAATGTTTTAGTTTTACCTTGCATAAACAAACTCAGAGTTATTCACAAATAAAAGCAAGAAAAGATCTATCTCTGTTTGATTTTCCCTCAGAGACAAGAAGAGCCACTGAATAAGTAAATTGTAATCGCTGGGAACCAGAGTACATTTTCTGAGTTAGCAGCAGTTCTACTACAGCTATGTAGTAAATTGCTCAAGTTTCACAGGCCAGTGGGCATAGGGTAATCTTAGCAGTAGCAATCAGAGGAGGAAAAATCTTTCTCCCTCAAGGAAAGATAGATATTTGGAGAATTATATAAAGCATTTTCTCAGCGAAAGAGCTGTGTCTAAGAAAAGAAATGCTAAAAGAGAATAACAAATATCAATGGCTGACTAACTAGTGGCTTAATCTAACTGGGGAAAAAAATATCAAATTTTATGTAGCGGTGTGACATCATGAAGCAGTATCCCTGCATTTCCAATATTGCACACTGATCTGAGCAGAACCCTACCCCAAAAATACAGTAAGCATTATAAGTAATTTAGGGAAAAAATGACATGAACAGGCATTGAAGAGACCACCATATACATAAAACCAAGATAAAAATCACTGATTACACAATGATTCGTCGTAAAAGAGGACAAAATCATAGGCTGTAGATACAAGGAAAGGGAGGATGTATCTTATGTGATGTCAAAGGTTATAAATAAAAACAATGGACTAAACCTAGGAAAGGAGGGCAAGTCTGGTGAACATTTGAGTAAAATGAAAGTTGTAAAATTATTTTGTTTTGTGGGGAGTATTTGAAAAAGATATGTGAATTGTTAAAGAACAGAACAGGCGACCTATTAAACTCTATCTCACTTCTAAAACTCTGACAGCTCTATTCAGAGAATGAAATGTCATCAACCTCAATATCATTGACACTTTCAGTGTAAGAAGTTAATCTGGCACCTTGTTACTGATAAGAAAAATAGAAAACATTTTATTTAATACGCAAATTATCATTGTCTGAATTATTTTGGATGAGAACTGAAAGAACGGAAGCATTTTAGGCCATCACAACTTATTCTGCAGTTTCCTAATCCCTGCAGTGTGATGCAGAGACATTCACTTGCAACCATAGCGCTATTACCTGCAAAAAGATGCCAGGTCATTTCATATCATTCATCTGAACTCTACCATCCTCCCTTTGCAGAACTGATGGAGAGAATGATGCTCATTGTCAAACACACTTCCATGTGCTGGGCTAAAGTTAATTATACAGGACTTAGGCTGGCTTAGACCTGCTTAGGATCCAGCACAGGACAACGCTCACCATGTCAGGAAATGAATGACGGGCACTACCCTACTAATGCAGGATGTAACCATTAACTCAAGGGCAGTCACAGAGAAAGCTATAAAGGAGGTAAAATCAGTAGAGCATAGACACTATTTGCTAAGTGCCAGCTGTTAATCCAGGGTAGTGAGTTAATTTTTAAAGGAAGAATTTGCCGTAAGAGAGTCATGCATGCTCCTGCAGCTCCCAGATGGATTGCACCTTGCTGGGATATGGAACCCAGTCTGGGAGCAATGGTGAGGATGGTACAAACAATTTTTCTTCCTGAGCTTGTCTGTTGTCATTACCTATTTTGCTACATTTTATGACTCCTGCTTCCAGATGGCAATTTATAGCTTAGCTGAATAAAAAACAAAACAGCAATTTTTCTCCCTGTTTTGCAGATATCTTCTTTCATTTTGATATACAATGTATATCACAGCAAATATATATTGTGTTTTCAAGTACTGCTGAAAAGGCATGGGTAGTACACTAGGGTGATTTTTCCCTATGGCACAGAGAACAGATTGAAGAAATGCCAGCTCCTTTCTTCCTCCTCCTGCTTTATGACTGGCTGATATAACACACATTCACATGCTACAGCCATGATCATATGGAAGGGCAGTCACCCCATATAGAATCATAGAATGGTTTGGGTTGGAAAGGACCTTAAAGGTCACATAGTTCCAACCCCCCTGCATGGTCAGGAACACCTTCCACTGGACCAGGTTGCTCAAAGCCCCATCCAACCTGGCCTTGAACACTTCCAGGAATGGGGCATCCACAGCTTCTCTGGGCAACCTGTTCAAGTACCTCACCACCCTCATAGTGAAGCATTTCTACCCTCTTTCAGTTTAAAGCCATTACCTTTTGGCCTATCACTACATGCCCTTGTAAAAAGTCCTCTCCAGCTTTCTTGCAGGGCCCCTTCAGGTACCCAAAGGCTGCTATAGGGTGTCCCCAGAGCCTCCTCTTCTCCAGGCTCAACAACCCCAACTCTCTCAGCCCATCTTCATAGGAGAGGTGCTCCAGCCCTCAGATCATCTTTGTGGCCCTCCTCTGGACTCGCTCCAACAGGTCCATGCCATTCTTACGTTGGGGGCCCCAGAGCTGGATGCAGTACTCCAGGTGGGGTCTCACAAGAGCAGAGAAGAGGCGGGGAATCACCTTCCTTGACCTGCTGGCCGTGCTTCTTTTGATGCAGCCCAGGATACGGTTGGCTTTCTGGGCTGGAAGCACACATTGCCAGGTCACGTTGAGCTTCTCATCAACCAACATCCCCAAGTCCTTCTCCTCAGGGCTGCTCTCAATCCATTTTCTGCCCAGCCTGTGTTTTTGCTTGGGATTGCCCTGACCCAGGTGCAGGACCTTGTACTTGGCCTTGTTGAACTTCATAAGATTCGGACGGGCCCACCTCTGAAGATCACGATGGCATCTGCTACTGGGTTTCTACTGGGCATTTCCTTTAATTTGTTTTGTTTTAGCATCTGTTTTTGAAAGTAAATTAATTTAAGAGGGTGGTTCATTTGCTTGTAAAGTATTTTAGGCCCATCTTTGGGTAATCAATCTGTACACAAACCAATTTTGAGCTGTTCCCTTTAGTTATGTTATGAGGAGATGAACAAGTGCTTGGCGATGGCACTCATGAAGCACTCAGGATTCGTTAGCATTCCTGATTTTCTAAAACTAGATTTCTAGATCCACTAGTGTAACTAATAAAACAAAAGGGTTTCTACATGTGCATGCTTGTAGTGGTGCCTGCATTTGTTTTCTGAGTCACTGATTATTGAATTTGGCCCAGTTGCTGCTCAAGCCCTGTTGATGACCATGCTGATGTCCTATATTTGTTCTTTATACAAATAACCTGTACAGCGTATTACTGCAGCGATGCAACAATAATTTTTACATACTGGGCATCTTTAGAGCTAACTTGGTACAGGCAATGCTTTGATTAAACTGTCTAATGCTGTATGCTCTTTGGAAAAGTTAGTTTTCATTTTACTTTTTGTCTTTTTTTTTTCCTTTTAAATAGGTAATTATTAGAATTTATTTTTACATAATTTTATTGAAAATCAGGCTAAACATCAAGTAAAAATCAGTTATGCTGCATCTTGCAGAAAATGTAGATGAGGCTCTAAATCAGACAGTTGCTGCCCCAGTGGGTCCCTAGCACACCTTCAGACTGTGTACTGACTCTCAAATTGAGTAATTTTGTATGATGATGTTCACATTGTCCTTTATCACATCCTGAGTAGTGCAATACAGTACATAAAGTGCTTCCATCTCCTAGGGAGAGAAATTACTTTCTATTTTCTGTGTGAATGACTGACTATTTAGGTCTTGAATTCATCTACATACCTTACATTTCATGTGCTAATTAGAGGCCTGCTGTCATTAGGTACCATCTGCAGGCAATGGAGAGAGACAGGCACTTCTGCAGGGTGATTCCTCCCCCCTCCCCCACCTTTCAGGATTTGAGATGAACTTGAGAGGTTCCTGCAGAGCGAGTCTATGATGACTGCATTCCTAAAGTAGGCACCTCAGTAAAATGCCTGAAGTTACCTGGGTAAACTGCACTGTAGCAGTCAATTCTTGCTGTTTTAACCTTTGATGCGTTAGGTCTGTGGACCCAGCTATGTATCCATGATTTACTCAGTCATTAGAGAGAGCAGATATCTCCTGGCAAGGATAAATCTACTAGATGGATATTGTACGTAGATTGGATGAGTCATGCTCTACGGGCTTCTGTCTTTTTCTGTCAATGATAGAGTGTCTGGAATAACTAACTACCTTGGAGCAGGGACCTAAGTTTTAGATGGCTGAGAGAAATCCCATCCTAAGTGATAAAGGAAAGTATTAATTTGGCAGCTCAATAGTCATCTTTTAGCTTATCCAGTAGGATAAAATAGGCAACAGGATGCAAATTTCCCTGTAACGTTCTGTGAGTATCATTCAAGGTTATTAGGCTCTGATTTGCCTGAAGAATAGCAAAATAGCTCAGTCTTCATTGCCATTAGCTCAATTACTTTCAGCTGTACTGCAAATTTTATGACAGAGAGCTGAGCAGTCACTATAGCAATTTTATGTCATGCAGCAGGTAGCTAAGATACTAACCAGATAGACTGGAACTGAACTTTCAACTTAGTTGTGATGCCATGATAGAGGGAAAAAAGTAGACCTAACTGTAGATACTTTGAATCCATTAAAAGAAGGGATGGAGAAAGGACCGGTGTTTTTTAAGTGCAGGGTAAAGATTATAGATTTCATGAAGATTTTAATGTTCTCAAGTCTTGATCATCTATTTTTGGTAACAATGCCCACAATGAATTCTTAGTAGTTTTTGTATCTTATGTTTATAGCATTTAAAGTACTTTAAAAGTCTTAATAATTCTGTAACCATATTGCATGCAAGCATGAACAACTGGCTGCTACACTCTAAAATTCCTCACAAGGCTACACAGACCAGCCTTGGACAAGTTGCTTAGTATTGGCTTGTGTGGTCTTCGATGAATTCTGCAGTGCAGAAGCAAGATCAACTGTGAGTTTAAAGTTTAGGTCCTTCTAGTGTTACTGGCTGCAGTGTGCAGAAATTCAAAGTTTGGTTTTGCTCAAGGAGGAAATAAATGACCCTAAACCGGATGTTTTCATCTGGGCAGTTGGGAAAAAAACATGGGCCTATATTTTTAAACACAGTCATTAATTCTGGGTGGTGCAATATCTAAGTAACTATCTTGAGACTCTACTTGTTAAAATTTCTGAATTAGCCTTACACCGGCTAAGGCAGTGTAAAGAGCTTTTAGTGCTTCTGGACAAAAAAATGTGGCACCAGAAATTGGAAGCAGCTTTCAAAATGGGGGCTTTGGTTCTCATATTTCTACACTGGTTTGCAATGAAAATATGAGCAGCCTTTAAAGGCTTTATCTAGCAAAAAATCCTGCAATGTGTCTCATCTCATGAATTATAATGTTGTCTGACATATCTGCAGCCTAGAGGTATTACGTATTATGTATCAACCAAACTAAAGAAAAAGAATTCTAAGTCAAAGAGATGTTTAAATGCTGGAGAATTCAGAGTACAGTCCTGAAAGGGTCCTCTGGAGATCATCTGATTATCCCTTGCTTTCCAAAGTTAGGATTAATTATACCTATAACTTCCTTGAAAGATTTCCCAACTCTCCTAGACAAGGCACTTCTTCCTGCTACAAAGTTTTCGAATATTCAATTTAAGTCTTTGTTAATGTGATTGAGGTTCATTAGTCCTTGTCTAACTCCTAGTGGATGTGGAGAACGTGAGCGTTCTTCCATCCCTTTTTAATCCTTCCCCCCTGCCTATTAAAACTATTACCATGTTTTCCTAATAATCTCTTCTAAAGACTAAAGAAACGTCCTTCATTCCTTCAGTCTTATCATGCTGTATTTCCTAGACCTCTATTGATTTCCATGTTCTGCTGCATCTTTGGTCCTCTACTCAGTTAATTTCTTCTACCTAAGTATAAATTTTTGCATGTCTCTACTGAGTTGAATCCAGCATTTTCCTGGTCATTCCTTCCATTTGAGAATTTTTTTTTTTGCATCCTAGGCCAGACCTCTGGCAGACGTGTAGGCCACGCTAAGCAAAAAATAAACACTTGTCTGAAGATACAGGTAGGCCTCTCATAGGATTTTGAAGAGGCTGTGCATACTGAGCTGGCAAGTAATTTTAGGGCACACCAATACACGCACATATGAACATATACACCTTTCTGCAATTTTACCTGTGAGGCATATGCGTACATGTCACACTAACTAGAGTCCTATTGTTGCATGTCCCTGACAAACAACAGCTACCAACTGGGCATTCCCATTTGGGGGCTTTTTTACATCTTTCTGACACCACTGTATTTTCTTGATCATTTTTCTGTATTTTCTTGGCAACAAATTACTTCAGCATAATCTTTCTGTTCATATCTCACCAGTATGGAAATAATTACAAGCAAGAAGAAGCTGTTTTAGGGCAAAGGAAAGCTATAAATTAATAATCTCATAATTCAAATGGGCAGCATGTTTTGGATTCACAATAATTACTCTGGCCCAAAGAAGCTGACACAGACTGGGTTTACAGAAAGTGAATCAGTAGCTCTGGAAAAGTTCTAATAAAATGGCCACGAGGCACGACTCAGCTTTCTCCCTCTGCTATGGATAGGTGCTGCATGCTTTAGTATTAATCATGTAAACGCTTTCTCCTGTGCAAAGCTGCAGCAGGTATTTAGGGCAGGATCAGAGCAAGATGTATATTAATTGACTCTAAATCTATCCCTGAGATATCCAGCATTGGGTTATAGACAATTATGTGCTATAAAACTGTTTGAAGTAGCAAATAAAAGGTCATCTACTAAATACGGTAGCAAAATAGTTCTGTATTCTGTGGAAACTGGAAGAGATTGACTTTGAAAATGAATTATTATTTCCTTAATCTTTCCTTGAAAAATTAGTATGGTAAAATCCCAGTTTAAAAAATAAGAGACTAACTATTGTCTGATTCATTATTAAGTTCCTCTTTTATCTGGGAGCATGTGAATTCAGAAGTAATATGACAGGAGACAAAGAGATGCTTCTTAACATTTTTGCATTGCTAATATAATACTCAGAGTGGAGTTCCTACATTTGTAGGGTTTCCCAGCTTGCAAGATCTTTACCCTTTTTCAGAAAACTGATCATTTCCTTTATGTTCAGAGAAACATCTGTCCTAGATGATTTACTCCAAGTTTGCTCAACACAGAAGCAAGAAAATAGAAAAAAAATCCCACCATTTCAAACAATCCTACATAAAGCTTTTGAACTTTTTAATGTCTACCTCACTCTCGTGTTCTGTTTGTTTCATAATGATCTAATTACAGGTGGTTTTGTTACCAAGTTCAAATAACTGTAGTGGGGGTCTGAAAGACAGAATTAGAAATAAATGATTCACTGTTTTATATAGGCATTCTAGAAGTTCATCTATCATCTTTATATAGACAGTTTTCACGTAGAGTCAAGCATAGAAGAAACTGTAATGGTTCTCAAATGACTAGTTGAAGAGTATAAAAAAAATACCCTCCAGAAATTCTATTTCTATGTCACAAAGAATTAAACTACTGAAAATCAAATATAGTCTAGACATGAAATTCTCCTGGAAATTACCATTTCCCAAAGCTATTCCTTTAGGGCCTAAAAATATTGGGCAATGCTATGTTAAAGTGTAGCATAATTTTTATAACAACATTTTAAGACTACGCAAGATAAATAACCCATGAACACTGACACTGCTGCCTAGAATGACCATTTCACTTGCCATGGGTCTTCCTGAATTTGTTTTGGCACTGGTCTTTATGACTCCAAGTAGTTCTTTTTATGTTTTTAATATGTAGATTACTAGCCTGGGAAGACACTTACCTTTACTATACTGCTTTGAAATCCAAATGAATTGCTACTTCTGTAGCTTTCAGAAGTCATTTAAATTCGTTTCACAAACAGGTGAAGCAGTTCAGAGGCAGTTTATAATGCAGATTTTCTTTAAGGCCATATTCCAGCTGTGTTGGGTGTGGAAGCTTGCTGCTGTAAAAGCTAGCTCATAAGCAATTTTCTATCCCAGCCCCTGTGAAAAGCCTTGACTTTTTTTGTTTTTAATTCAAATTGAGGTAGTAATCTTCACACAGAACGTTTATGACCTACTTTAATTAGCATTTTTCTCAGCAGACTTAGTAAATTGGCCCTTCTTTTTTTTGATGGTAGCAGACAGGTGGATTTATTTCTTCAAGCATACTAATAAATTGAGATTCCTATTTATTTAAATAATTAATTTTTTCAAAGTTATTTTACAAGTGCATGTAGACTTTGTCAGACTGGAATTACAGTTACTTGAACTATTGTTCTTAATATGGAAATTACAAGGAAAATTCCCTGGGCCTGATTCCTCTATTGTTCTGGCAGAAACAAGTAAGGAATACCCTCTGGTAGTTTGTACAAGATGGACAGACCATTTCTAGATCTAGTTAGAAATGGGTACTATTTCTGATTTCTACAGAAGTGATATGTAAGCCAGCAACAAGTAAATAAAAATGTTAAGAGAGAGGTCTCTGAAGCCCTTGAACTTCTTATAAAACAGGGCAAAGATTGATTATAACCTCTTAGTACCTACATTTCAGAACTTCCTTCCAGTGCACGAATAGCTACAGCAAAGCTCTAATGAGTTTTTGCTCTCCTTGACTTCACGAGCAGGGTTGGCAGGGATGGGGGAGAACAGATTCAGCAGGGAAGTTTTGAATACTCAGGAAAAAAGAGCTAATTTATCTGCAAGGTCTCAGAAGAAAATCATTGAGATCAAAGTCCAAATCAAGTTCAATACATGCAAAGGTGAAGAGAACAAAAACTTATAAATCAAACACACTGTAAAGTACTGCTGGATGGGAACTCTTTGATGAAACTTTTTTTTTTTTTTTTTTGACAAAAAATGCCAATATGTTTAAAAAAAAAAAAAAGTACAAAACAGAAACTAGTGGGAATTTTAAGCTCCTCAAAGAAATTCATGCAAGTCCACACTGACTAGTCAAATACTGTTTCTCCTAGTTGGAACTGTGCAGTTGCAGCACAAGAGGCACTGGCTGCTGCAGTCCAGGGCCTGCTGTGTTCGGGTAAGACACAGCTGAACATAATTTTGGCTGAGGCATGCTGCTTACAGCTGTGTTACCTTGCTCTACTGCATAGTAGAGAGCTTCCAGCAGAGAGACAGGAGAGCAGCAGGGTACTGTAACACCTTCAGTTGTCCCAGCCAGAGCTGTGAGCTTATTTCCAGGCACTCTCCTTCCTCCTTCCTTGTCTGCCTCCCTTTACACACGTACAAAGCAACAGCCAGGAAACAAAGCGTCCTCCCTCACAAGCCTTGTATGTGCCTTTGCTTGGGGCACTGATATGTCTCTGTGTTTGGGATGAAGGTCAGTTATTATTTACCAAAGATGGTTTATTCCTGGTCAGTATCCTATGTGGTATTTTCTATCCCATATTATTCTCTGTGACTATGGTGTGGTTAATAGAAATATTGTTTTAGAAAAATGTGGGTGGAGAACATTAACATGGATTTTGCATGTCTTGCATATGTCATGCAAATGACTTCCAGGTGAGTTACATTTCCATAATAGGAAAAAGGTTCTGGCCCATAAGACACATTCTAGCACAAAAGAAGTAAATTCTGCCAGCTGAGTGCAAGAAGCAGGATTTCCTGGGATCCAGTGGTCCTGGTATCCTAAATGGCAAGAACTTTGGAGCACAAGGAAGGCTGGTAAGTGCTCCTTGTACTCTCCAATGGCAAGGGTGCAGAGTGGTTTATCTCCTTTTCTGTGCTGTTGTGGTGAGGATGTGTGCTTCTCTCTCTTCTCCTACATGTGCTTTGAACCTGTCCAGGTGGAAAGGATCACTTTCTAGATATGCACATCAGTGCACGTGAATAGCCCAGTGGGCTTACTCTTGCTAAAGGCACGATCCCAAATGTCCACTATATTAATGAATGTGGGCTCATTGGTATAAATTTGCATAGATGCACCAGAGCTACCTGTACTGCATGGATTTTCGTTGGTGAGAACTAGGGACTAGTTAAGCTTCAGAAGCATCCTGTGCTATTGCTGTTGGTTTAAGATGGAGTTTAGTTTCCCAAACCTTTTTGCACTTGGGATGGGTGAGAGAAGGGTGTCTCTTTGTTTACTCTTTTATTAAAGCTGCTGCTTTCAATATGCACACATGACATGCAGGAGTATTATCTTTCTTGACGTAAAACCATTTCATTCAGATTGCTTTTAGCTTTCACGTTTGAAGATATAACTTGAAAGTGTCTTGGCATAGATTGATATAAAAGACAGTGAGACATGAAAGGCAATCAGGTAAATAAGAAAATTCTTATTTACTAATTTTTACAGTGCCTATTGTCATGGCAGCTTTGCAAGGGATTAGAAAGATTTAAATATAAATTAGATATGTCATTCTCAAAACTAAAATGAGTTAGTTATTCAAATTTGTAGGGGAGAAAAAAAAAAAAAAAGGCAAAAGAGCCTTCTGTGTTGCCTTTCAAAGCTTAGATCTGAGTCCTGGAAGGCACTGAGTGCAAGCCACATTGTAGGAGGCCTCCCAGGGGAGAGTCATGCTGCCCATCATAGGATTTCTTTAGTCTGCACAGGGGACCACAAGTCAGAGCTAGCCTTGCATATGCAAATATGCCAGAACAGGAAAAATCAGATCTGCAGGAGTGTGGTGCTGTGTCCAGACTAAAAGCTCTGCTCTGCAGAATCAAGAGTGGGACTGAAACCTGCCAGTTTGATCCATGTGGGCTTTTAGGCTTAGATGGTGCAGTGCAGAACTATTCCGTGAAGACACCAGCTCAGGTCCTAAAAGTAGTCCAGACAAACTAAAAATGCTCTGTGCTGAGTCAATATGCTGCAGTTTTTCATGCTTAAACACTTTCAGGACCCAGGCTGGTATCTCTGCATTGCATTTTACTGTGCAGGTGAACTGCTTTATTTGGAAGTAAGAGGAAACTCTTCTTTGGGCTCCATTACCTGATACAGACATTCACACAGAGTAGGCAAATGCCACAGTGGACAAGGGGAGTTTTCAGAATGACTTTAACCACTGTAATACAATAGGGGGCTCTGGCGCTTAGATCCCCTGTCTTGCCAGCATTCAGGAGATACTTCCACCTGGAAACTTTATGCACAGGTAGGAAGGAAAATATTCTCTCAGGTTAAACCACAGTATGCTCCCGAGCTCCCTGGTTTTGTTATATGCTTAACCTACGTCCTGGGGCAAGGCATGGGAGTGCATTGATTTCCATGTCTCTTCCCCACTGCCCTGGTTTCTATGGTAGGGAAACCTGGTGACAAAGGCCAGAATGAGACCATGTGAATTCAGGTCAGATCCCTGACACAGATGCTCAGAGAGTAAGATTTAAGGATGTCCATAGTACCTGCTTGTTGATCAGATCTCACGCAGACCTCAGTCTTGGAAAAAGTAAGACTTAGAGCTTCACTAGCACCTAAAGTGACTCCTTGAAGCAAAAGAGAACACAGGTGATAATTGCTTATGATGGCCCACCTCTGTGGGTAGCTGAACCCTGTACCAGATGGAGAGTCTGGGTGGAGTTAAGCCATAGTTCTCCAAAAAGCAGTTTGAATTCTTTAGGCTGGAGCTGTCAAAGTAGTGTGGAAAATATCTAGAAAATCTTGACTAAGGAGAAAGCAGTGGTAAATTGTGACAAAGGCACAAGACACAGTTATGTTTAAGTGGGGAAGGTAAATCCCAGATGCGCACAGGGCATGCCAAACACATGTGGTGCTAACCAAAACTACCAGTGCGACCTGAGCTCCCACAGCCTGCCTGCAAGGGGTACAATGCTGCCCAGGTCTGGCTGTGGGTGGGGGCAATGCACACCAACATCAAGAATCCTGGGAGTGAGTTAGGGCAGTCAGCCCCGTATTGTGAAGGGCTGAAGGAAAAGAGTGTCCTGAGGGATGTAAATTGGAGGACAGGCTCTGTCCCACAGACGTGGTGGGTGAGCATACTATAGGGCAGGGCCTTCTGTCTGGGGGATGCAGAGGTTAAGATGGGCACTTTGCAGAAATGAAGGTTGGAGGTGGGGAATCCCAAACTGCTGGAATAGAGAAAGAGAAGGGGACATCAGTGAAGGGTGGGCTTAGGAGAAGGGGATATGGTGTGTGCAGGGTAGGATCTGACACGTGTGACTGAGGCTCAGTGGACAGCTGCCGGGAAACTGGTTACAGGTGCTGTAATGCCTTGCTCTGCTGAGAGATGAAGCGCCAGGGAGGTGGGTTTCATCTCAGTGGAATCGGACTGGCTGGAGAGCGGGGGGTGGTTGGAGAGAAGGGAAGGGAGACACCACATCCTCAGCTCAGCCCCCTGCCTCCCTTCACTGCACCGAGCGCCCTTAGCCTTGCAACCCATTCTGCCAAAATGACAATGTTGAGTTTTGCCAATTCCTCCTTGCTTCACTCCTGGGGCAGCAAGAGTTCAGTTTTTGCCTACACTGCTTAGAAGCTTTGGGCCACCTCTGCTTTTGCATGTTACACACCCTATTTTTTTTATTTGTAACGTTCAGTGATATAAACTGGGTGGTATTTGCATATCTTTACCAGCTTCTCTTCCTGTCTGGCTTCAGCTGCCAGCTGTGGCTTTTCTGTTTTTCCGTCTTCTCCTGCTACCCCACAGCCAGCAGGAACACCTTCCAATTTGTGTTATATCAAAGTGAAATCAGGAGCCACCCAACAGCCATACCCTTACGATTCGGAGGAGCACAGAAACATTTAGCACCAGGTTATTGGGTTGAATCCATCTCATTCAGTAGCAACTGGAAATTAGTGTCTGCTGATGGGCTGGCAACTGTGGGGCGTGACTCTGGTGGCTCTTCTCCAGTTGCTAATGGACAGACAGATGTCCACATCATAAAAACACAAACAAAATTAAGGCTTGTGCTGGCAGCCTCAGCAGGGGACACATGCAGCAGGCAGTAAGGCTGTTCTTAAGGCAAGACAATGCCCACAGAGAAGCCCAAGAGTACTGGAGTGAATAATTTGCAGACCACCCCCATGTTGGGCTTGTTCTGGGAATGGGAACCTTCTGTACCAGCTACTGCAAGTCCTGTTTTAAAAGAAATAGTTTGATGATAGAAGCCAGAGGGGATGTTAGTGGATGTCTGAGACAAACCAGTAGGTTAATGAGGTGTGAAGAATGATTTGGTCATAGTTCTCTGCACTTCTTCTTTTTCTTTTGTTTCCCATACCTCTGCAGACCCATTTCCATATCTCCTCGGGCTCGACTTTATTCTATCCCACACCATCACTTCCACCAAGCACAGCAATGCCTCCTTCAAATGTTGAGAATGATTTAATTTATTTAATACTGCTGCCAGCAAGAGCTGGCTTATTCTGGGAGGAAATTCCTATTTGACTAGGGAAGTGGATAGTAGACCACAAAATGAGTAGTAAGGATGCTGGATGGATTCTGGCTGTGAGACTCCTATGGAGTGGATCGCGCACCATAAAGATGTGATGTTACAGGAGAGAAAACCGCTGCTACAGATCAAATAGAAAAGCCTTGTAGTCTAGAGCTTGGGCTGGAACAGCAATGGCTTTTGCTACCATGAGCCTCTCAACAGTAATTTGACCTACATAGTGTCATTATTGTGTATCTTATCTTCCTTGTTCTTCTGGCACATAAAGCTGGCTCCATATTATCCATGAAGAAGGACAGTATTTTCTTTTTCGAAAATAGCAGGTGGAAGAATTCAACCCAGCCAAAACCAAGTTTAGCATTAACATTTGAAATTCCAAAGCTTTATTTTAATTTTTTCTAGACTTTTACCAATCAATATTGTTTTAAAATTCTTATGTAAAGTAAGAGTAATATACAGTAGCGTATTACTGAGCAAAGATAATGTGAAAATATATATTTTGAAAAATTCTATTTCATCTTCTTTCTTCATTGTAGCAAACTGCTTTAGAGTATTTTTCTCATAATTTTAGAATAGTTTTATAAACTTATTTTTAAACATTTTTTCTGAATTTTTATTATAAATAATTATTTTAAATCGTTGTTCTACAGTTGACCTTAAAAAATAGGATAACTGAATATTTTGACTATTTTGTCATTTTAGGGATTTATCATTATGCACATTTAAGAAGGATATGTCATGGAGTACAAAAAACTTGTAAAAATATTACACAAAGAAAAACATGACGTATGACATTTAAAATTACAAAAATGTTTCAATATTGAAAGGAAAGTCTTGAGACTGAAATCAGCTCCAAAGACAAAATTGCTTTTATGCTGAGGGAGAAAAGAAACAGTTTTTAAACTGCCATATTGCAAATATAACAGAGGGTCCACAGCTCAAAACCCATGCACAGCTTTAATCCATGGCACCTCCTGCCATCTCATTGCTGTGGGAAGCCCTCAACTCAAAGTCCTGTGTGAGCATAGTCAGAGCTAGGAGTTTAATGACAAATAGTGGAAGGTTGTTTAATTACCTTTATTTCTTGAATGCGTCCAGAGGAGTGCAACAAAGCTGGTGACAGGGCTGGAAGGCATGTCCCATGAGGAGCAGCTAAGGACTTCAGGCTTGTCTACTTTGGAGAAAAGGAGGCTGAGGGGCGACCTCATTGCTCTCTACAGCTTCCTGAGGAGAAGAAGGGGAGAGGGAGGTGCTGAGCCCTTCTCCCTGGGTTCCAGTGATGGGACACGTGGGAATGGTTCAAAGCTGTGCCAGGGGAGGTTTAGACCGGACATTAGGGATCATTTATTTACCAAGAGGGTGGTCAAACACTGGAACAGGCTTCCCAGAGAGGTGGTCAATGCCCCAAGCCTGTCAGTGTTCAAGAGGTATTTGGACAATGCCCTTAACAACATGCTTTAACTTTTGGTCAGCCCTGAATTGGTCAAGCAGTTGGACTAGATAATCATTGTAGGTCCCTTCCAACTGAAAATATTCTAATTCTATTCTAATTCTAATTCTATTCTAATTCTCATGTGGGTATTAACAAACCCTACATCAGCATCTGCTAGGGACGCTCCACTGGTCTTGCCTGAATCTCTATGCAAGCAACCAGAGGGCCAAATGTGGTGCTCAGTTAAGTGATGTCCAAGTTTAGCAACCTCAGTAACCACTCCAGTGGAGGATCTCCTGTGGCCTTGTTTCCCGCCCAGCATGGATGCACTGCTGGGGGGTACACTATGCTTTGGCAATGCAGAATGCAGTTTTGCCCCCCCACCCCATTTCTGCATAGCCATGAAAAAAACTTTTACCTCCAGTGGTCAAACCACTGCTGCATCAAAAAGCAAAATTAAGTCATACTATAAAATAAAATATTTCTTACCCTAGAAGAAAGAGATCTCTTTCAAAGCATTTGTTTGACATTTGTTCAGTAGACTATAAAACATGGTGTAAGATCTCTGACAGGTAATGTGTTGTTACACTATCTACTACAATCAGCTGTGACAGGAGACACCTTTAACCAACCACCCTGTAATTATGCTAAGGTTTTCACCAAATGACAAATCCCAATTGGCTGGCCCAGAGCCCTGCCTTTCCAGACAAGGCTAATTATTTTGTCCACTCACCTGTTCATTCGCTCCAGCAAGCCCTGACCTGTGGAATCATGTAGGTGAGTATTTACTACTTATTTTTATGTTGCTTAAATTTTTACTATTTTGAAATGTAAATCTCAGAGAGGGAAGGTAAATTTTGGTAAGACTTTCTGGAAAGCTTGTCAGGGATCATGAGGTGTAACAACGGCTGTTAAGAACAATGTTTGATACTATCACCTACTTCTCTCTCAGCATGTTTTAACTTTTTTCTATTCCAAGTGATTCATTGAACTCGTATACACACAAAAGATTACTTATAAAATGTAACTATATAGCTGTCATAGGTATTGAGTAAAATCTATGTCTATCCATATCAACAAAATTGCTTAAACAATCTTACTTTAAATAACACTTGTTTTAAGCTTTTTAGGTTAAGATGTTAGTCTAGGTAATTTTTCTCTGGGGGTGGGAATAGGGAAGAGTAGCCTAATATGGATTTTTGTTTCTTTAGGAGTCTACTGGAATAAACTTATGCTTGGGGAAGTTTAATAAGAAGTTATTTGTCCCTAGTGAGTGCCTCTAGTCAGGGGTGAAAGACAAGACATCTGAATGTTTTCAGCCTTTCAACTCGGGTAAATTATACGTTGCAGTGTAATAGTTATTTTTTATATGAAGCTAGAGATGGGCAAGGCAATCCACAAAATATCCAAGGCAAGAGGTTTGAGTCAGAGTTGCTTATAAACAATCGAGCACATGCTGGGCAGTTCCTGCACAGGTGTGGGTTGGTGTAGGTTGGTGTGGGTCTCCACTGAAGCCTCTGAGGAGCAGAAGTCTCAGAGAGGGCAAGGATGTGGGCGACAAGAGCCAGGCCTGAATGGCACGTGCTCTCCAAGTCCTAGCTCCCACAGCAAGTGGCCCACACTCTCACAGCATGCAAGACATTACGGACCTCTTCCTTAAAAATAGCAGACTTCATTGTGTCTCTCAACTTTAATGTTTAGCCAGAATTTGTGAGGGTTTGCAGGTTATTTCAGTTAGAAGAAGACATGGTGGTGAGGCTGGGTATCCTGGCTGTCTGTTCCTAAGGACCTAAGGACAGCTTTGCTTCCCTAGCAGGCAGGTCCAAACAAACAGAAATTGCTGTTTGCTCAGAGCTGCAAGCCTTTACCTTCCAGCTCCCTCACAGCAAATCCTTTTCCAAGGGATATGCTAATATGCCTGCTCAGGCAGGTCCAACTGCACTCCTTTCTTTTCAGTTGAAACTGTTAATTCTTTGCATAACCGATTCCCAAAACAGTGCTTGATAATGCAAATGTCTCCTTTATAAATCAGCAGTGTTCCGCATAGCTTTGTAGTCACCTTTGTTTTGAGACTTTGATATCTGCTTATCCATCTCTCTCACTTATCTCCAGGGATGGGTGGCAATTACACTGGCTCCTTGGTATTAGTAGGTTTATCAAACTAACAAAAGACTATGAGGATTGTGAAGAAACAGCAGGTGAAAAGGGACACAGCAGGAAAGAGAAGTTATTCTTGAGGGAAGGTTCATTACTGCAGTTTAATATTTTCCTCAGATTGTATTTATTTATACACAGTCATGTGGGACAAAGGTATATTGAATGAATTACAGTCCCAGGAGAGGAAGTTTAAAAGGAGAGACCATTCAGGTAGAGCACAAGAGAACTTGAAACCGCATACTGTGAAGACAGATGTTAATGTATTAACTGGTACTGAGATTAATAATACATATTTATTTCCAAGGATTATTCCCTTTGAGGACACCCCCCCCCCCACCTCCTGTTGCTCTGTCTGTTCTGCAGACATACTCTAGAACCGTCTCACTCTTTTCAAAGGCACAACTACTTTTGTAGAGTGTAGATCACTTTTTCATATTAATCCTTAGAACAGGGTAATGATTTGCTGGTGGAAAAAATGTATTTTTAACGCAGATATGAAATGCCATCTGCTTTGACCAAAAAAGTATTGCAGTTGTTTCTGTGCTGCATGAAGGCTTAGAAGGAAAGAATATGATATATTTTGAAAAACAGAAGTCTGAACTGAACATAAAAATAATACTCCTATGGGGGATGAACATATATGCTCGTTAATAGACCATTATAAATCCTCCATATTACAGGCTCCCTTTGATACTGCCTATACATTTGTAGGTATAACATTGACTTGTTTGGAAGAGCTCAGTGAAAAGATTTAGTAAACTGCTTAGGAAGCCTGTTTTTGTACTATAACCCTAAGTGCACAGTGATCTGCACTACAGCTTTTCGTAGAAGTTGTTGCCCACAAGAGTTTAAAATTGTACTGGGATACAAGATAGGGTCACAAAAAAAAAACCAACCCCAAAACCAAAACCCACACAGGACATCTTAGGTGGAATTTCAAAGTAGTATCTTGATGTAACCATTCACAGATTACTTAATTTACTTAGTTGATGTCCCCACAGAATAGGGGAATCCCATTAAAATTTTGCCTACAACTTTGTCAGGTAGTTGGAAGAAAGAACAGGTTGAGTATACAGGCTAAACCAGGGATTGGGGTTGGTTTTTTTTTTTTGAAGGCTTATAATTAGAATTATTCAAGAGTTCAGTGTGATACAGTGAAAAATATTTGACTAAAAAGAAACCAAAGAAAACCACTAGCTGTTTTTAAAAATTAGGCTGCGATTTGCCCAATGTTTTACATTAGGGTAGTAGTAGTAGTATAGTACAGAAATGTGATCCAAGTATATTTGCAGGCTGATCTGTGCTTTAATTAGCTGTATACTAATCAATATTAGTGGTAGATATATATTTTTATATGATATTGAAAAGTAATGCATATTTTTATTGATTTCAAATCTTGCTATAGAGAGTATGTTTGGACTTTTTTTGCCATAAAGCTCTGGAGATTCAGCAGACAGTGAACATTTTGCAGAATAACCTTAGTGAGATGGAATACTCTGCAAAGTGACATGTGACAGATTCTTTATTTTATCCCTGATTCCTCTGCAATGGAAACTGTCATTACAGAATCTGAGTTCTGCCAAGCCTAATTATACACAATACAGCAAAGGAAATTTTCCAAATACTCTTGGAAATGTGTTCAGACAGTTTATTTGGCTAACTTGCTAAAAAACAAATTTGAATGTCAATAAACAGGCTGTTAGGATATTGAGAATTAGAACTTGCAAGAGAAAAAAAACAAGAATGAAGAGGATAGAGTTTTTCCTAACATTTGAAATTAGTCATGGAACACTGCAGTAGTCATCATAAGACCATAAAAAATAATTGGAACATATTAGTAAAAACATATAGTGGGCTCACGCTTAAATAATTGAACAGTAGCTTGACTAAATATTTTGCATATACATTCTTAAGGGGGTCTGCCTACAACTGGATGCTCAGCTCCTGACCTTTACATCATTGGCATATTTTGATTTCTTCCACAGACAACAGTCAGGAATGCCAGTACAGCAATCTCTTTGGCGGTTTTCTCAGGCTTCGGGTCCTCATGCACTCATTGCCCTGTACTCGGAAACAGAACTCAAGAAGGGGAGTAAGCAATGATGAAAGAGATGGTTTGGCAGTTCTTCATGATAAAGTGTTCTGGTTTCAGCTGGGATAGAGTTAATATTCTTCCTAGTAGCTGGTAGAGTGCTGTGGTTTGGATTTAGGATGAGAATAACGTTGATAACACGCTGATGTTTTAGTTGTTGCTAAGTAGTGCTTACACTAGTCAAGGACTTTTCCAGCTTCCTATGCTCTACCGGGTGCACAAGAAGCCGGGAGGGGAGGGGCCACAGCCAAGACAGCTGATGCAAACTGGCCAAAAGGATATTCCATATCATATGACATCATGCCCAGTATATTAACTGGGGGGAGTTGGCGCGGGGGCAGTGATCATGGCTCGGGCACTGGCGGTGTCAGTCAACGGGTGGTGAGTGGTTGCAGCACTTGTTTGGTTTTTTGGTTTTCTTTTTTTTTTTCTTTTCTTTTTCCTGCCTGGGTTTTGCCTCTCTTTCTTTCTCTTGTTGTTTTCATTTTCATTACATTATTATTATTTTTTTATTATTATTACTACTATTTTATTTTAGTTATTAAACTGTTCTTATTTCAACCCACGGGTTTTATTACTTTGGCCCTTCCGATTCTCTCCCCCATCCCACTGGGGTGGGGGGAGTGAGTGAGCAGCTGTGTGGTGCTTAGTTGCTGACTGGGGTTAAACCATGACAGTCCTTTTTGACGCCCAACATGGGGCACGAAGGGCTTGATATAATAACAGTTGCTGGTCTCAGCATTGACTCATCTGTCCTCAATATCAGTTTATCTGATCTGCACCATGCTCTTGTTTTTGCTGTATGTGTTAAAGATTGATGTTGGTTTGTGTAGTCTGCTGTGCTTTGCAGTGGTTAGCGATGTTTTGCCTGGGAGATTTGTTATAAAAACACTGGTCTTGAGCTTTATCTGGTATTTGGGTTTTGTACTGAAGCCGTTACTGTACTTCAGATACCACCTCATGGGACAATTAACAATTATACCTCCTCTGAGAGGCTTTTTATGGAGGAAATACAGAATGGCACCTTCGCTACCTTCTTCTATGATGTATCCTCCTTCGTTACAATAACTTTTCAGTATCTTGAACATCCTTGGGTAGTTAAGATACATCTATTGGTATTTCTTGGGAATAATTTGGAGTATTGTCTAAGGTTAACAAGCAATGTAAGAATAACATCCAGAGATCTGCCCCAAGGCTTGATAGTTATGAGTAGCAGGGCATGTGGGATACTATGGGCAAATGCCTAAGACAGCGGGTACCCCCTGTGTTTTGGAACTTCACCGCTGAACAAGTGCAGAATCCTGAAAAACTAGTAGATTATTTGGAGAAGGTATGTTGTCACCCTAGCAATTCCAGAGAGATACAAATCACTGCAATGTGCGGGGGCCTGGCCCATGCCTACCGAGCCCTATTCAACACTATTCAGAACCCCCAAGGGGAAGAGAAGGTCTCTGGATCTGATGACAAAATGACAGAGTAGCCGCAGTGCCTAACCTTGGCAACAGGCACTGCAGCTGAACCAGAGAACTAACCCATGCCAGTATCAGTCGCCCCTATACACAAGAAGAAATCTTGGAAGCGGAAGTCAGCTTGTCTAGAAAGAGATGATGGAAGAACAGGGCCATCACAAGGAGAGGAGGAGGAAGAGAAAGAACTCATAAACGAGACGGAAACCACCCAACCTCTATCCTTGAGTGAGCTGCGAGATATGTGAAAAGATTTCAGCCATCATCTAAGCGAGCACATTTGTCACCTGGCTGCTCCAATGCTGGGGTAATGGGGCCAGTAGCCTGTAATTAGAGGGGAAGGAAGCCAAACAACTGGGATCCCTTGCTAGCGAAGAGGGTATTGACAAAGCGATTGGAAAAGGGGCACAAGCCCTCAGCCTCTGGAGGCGACTCCTGTCTGGTGTGAAACAAAGGTATCCCTTCAAGGAAGATGTTATATATCACCCAGGAAAATGGACCACCATGGAGAAAGGTATCCACTACCTGAGGGAATTAGCCGTGCTTGAGGTGATCTATGGTGACCTGGACAATGAGCAGCCATCCAAAGATCCAGATGAAGCCCAGTGCACATGATCTATGTGGTGGAAGTTTGTACGGAGCGTACCGTCATCCCATGTAAACTCATTGGCAGTAATGTCCTGGAAAGATGAAGAGGCACCACAGGGGATGTGGCTAACAGACTCCAGGATTACAAAGCACATATCTCTTCCTTGCTTGTCTTGGCTGTGGAGAAACTGTCCCAGGAGGTCCAGCAACTCGAAGAAGATATGTCCTACTCCCCACCTGTATGGACCAGTATCTCAGCCGTTAGGAGTAAGTGTCCCTTTGCTCAAGAGAGAGGATAGACACCACGGGGCACCCTATGGTTTTACCTGCATGACCACAGAGAGAACAGGAGCAAGTGGGATGGAAAACCTACCTCGACCCTAGAGGCACAGGTACGTGAGTTGCAAGGAAAAACAATCTCTCAGGGGGTTCTTCCAAGAAAATTACTGCTCCAGTTTCCAGCGAGCAGTTCCCCAGACAGAGGAGTAGAAGCACTGATTTTATTTCTGAGCTTAATAGGGAGACTTTTAATTCACATTTACAAGAAGTGAGTAGCAAATACTATGATCAGGACTAGAGGGGCCCTGCCTCCAGCCAGGTGGAGGAAAGGGACAACCAGGTTTACTGGCCTGTGTGGATCCGATGGCCTGGCACGTCAGCCCCACAGGAGTATAAGGCTCTAGTGGACACTGGTGCACAGTGCACCCTAATGCCATCAAACTATGTAGGGGCAGAACCCATCTGTATTTCTGGATTGACAGGGGGATCCCAAGAGCTAACTGTAGTGGAGGCAGAAGTGAGCCTAACCGGGAAGGAGTGGCAAAAGCACCCCATTGTGACTGGCCCAGAGGCTCTGTGCATCCTTGGCATAGACTACCTCAGGAGAGGGTATTTCAAGGACCCAAAAGGATACAGGTGGGCTTTTGGTACAGCTGCCTTGGAGACAGAGGAAATTAAACAGCTGTCTACCTTGCCCAGTCTCTCTAAGGACCCTTCTGTTGTGGGGTTGCTGAGGGTCAAAGAACAACAGGTGCCAGTTGCCACCACAACAGTGCACCGGTGGCAATATCGCACCAACTGAGACTCCCTGATTGCCATCCATGAGCTCATTCATCGACTGGAGAGCCAAGGAGTGACCAGTAAGACCCACCCCCCCTTTAACAGTCCCATATGGCCAGTGCAGAAGTCTAATGGGGAGTGGAGACTAACAGCAGACTATTGTGGCCTGAACGAAGTCACTCCGCCACTGAGTGCTGCCATGCCAGACATGCTAGAACTTCAATACGAACTGGAGTCAAAGGCAGCCAAGTGGTACGCCACAACTGATATCGCTAATGCATTCTTCTCAATCCCTCTGGCAGCAGAGTGCAGGCCACAGTTTGCTTTCATTTGGAGGGTCGTCCAGTACACCTGGAATCGACTGCCCCAGGGACGGAAACACAGCCCTACCATTTGCCGTGGACTGATCCATACTGCACTGGAACAGGGTGGAGCTCCAGAACACCTTCAGTACATTGATGACATCATCGTGTGGGGCAACACAGCAGAAGACATTTTTGAGAAAGGGAAGAAAATAGTCCTTTTGAAGGCTGGTTTTGTCATAAAACAAAGTAAGGTCAAGGGACCCGCACAGGAGATCCAGTTCTTAGGAATAAAATGGCAAGATGGACATTATCAGATCCCAATGGATGTGATCAACAAAATAACAGCCATGTCTCCACTAACGAGCAAAAAGGAAACACAAGCTTTCTTAGGCACTGTGGGGTTTCTGGAGAATGCACATTCTAAATTGCAGTCTGATCGTAAGCCCTCTCTGTCAAGTGACCCGGAAGAAGAATGATTTCAAATGGGGCCCTGAACAATGACAAGCCTTTGAACAGATAAAGCAGGAGATAGTTCATGCAGCAGCCCTTGGGCCAGTCCGAGCAGGACAAGATGTAAAAAACATGCTCTACACTGCAGCCAGGGAGAATGGCACTACCTGGAGTCTCTGGCAGAAAGCACCAGGGGAGACCCGAGGTCGACCCCTAGGGTTTTGGAGTCGGGGATACAGAGGGTCCGAAGCACGCTACACTCCAACTGAAAAAGAGATATTGGCAGCATATGAAGGGGTTTGAGCTGCTTCAGAAGTGGTTGGTACTGAAGCACAGCTCCTCCTGGCACCTCAACTGCCGGTGCTGGGCTGGATGTTCAGAGGGAGGGTCTCCTCTACACATCATGCAACTGATGCTACATGCAGTAAGTGGGTTGCACTGATCACCCAACGGGCTTGAATAGGAAACCCCAGTCGCCCAGGAATCTTGGAAGTGATCATGGACTGGCCAAAAGGCAAAGATTTTGGAATATCACCAGAGGAGGAGGTGACACGTGCTGAAGAGGCCCCACTGTATAATAAACTGCCAGAAAATGAGAAGCAATATGCCCTGTTCACTGATGGGTCTTGTCTTGTGGGAAAGCATTGGAGATGGAAGGCTGCTGTATGGAGTCCTATAAGGAAAGTCGCAGAAACTGCTGAAGGAGAAGGTGAATCGAGTCAGCTTGCAGAAGTAAAGGCCATCCAGCTGGCTTTAGACATTGCTGAACAAGAAAAGTGGCCAGTGCTCTGTCTCTATACTGACTCATGGATGGTGGCAAATGCCCTGTGGGAGTGGTTACAGCAATGGAAGCAGAACAACTGGCAGCGCAGAGGTAAACCCATCTGGGCTGCTGTGTTGTGGCAAGATATTGCTGGCTGGGTAGAGAACCTGGTTGTGAAAGTATGTCATGTGGATGCTCACGTATGCAAGAGTCAGGCCACTGAAGAACATCAAAACAACCAACAGGTGGATCAGGCTGCTAAGATTGAAGTGGCTCAGGTGGATCTGGACTGGCAACATAAGGGTGAATTATTTATAGCTCAGTGGGCCCATGACACCTCAGGCCATCAAGGAAGAGATGCAACATACAGATGGGTTTGCGATTGAGGGGTGGACTTGACCATGGACACTATTGCACAGGTTATCCATGAATGCGAAGCATGTGCTGCATTCAAGCAAGCCAAGTGGTTAAAGCCTCTGTGGTATGGAGGATGATGGCTGAAGTATAAATATGGGGAGGCCTGGCAGATTGATTATATCACACTGCCACAAACTCACCAAGGCAAGCGCCATGTGCTTACAATGGTGGAAGCAACCACCAGATGGCTGGAAACATATCCCGTGCCCCATGCCACTGCCCGGAACACTATCCTGGGCCTTGAAAAACAAGTCTTATGGCGACATGGCACCCCAGAGAGAACTGAGTCAGACAACGGGACTCATTTCCGAAACAACCTCATAGACACCTGGGCCAAAGAGCATGGCATTGAGTGGGTGTATCACATCCCCTATCATGCACCAGCCTCTGGGAAAACTGAATGATACAATGGACTGTTAAAGACTACACTGAGAGCAATGGGGGGTGGGACATTCAAACACTGGGATACACATTTAGCAAAAGCCACCTGGTTAGTCAACACTAGGGGATCTGACAATCGAGCTGGCCCTGCCCAATCAGAACCCTTATGTACTGTGGAAGGGGATAAAGTCCCTGTAGTGCATGTAAAAAATATGCTGGGGAAGGCAGTCTGGGTTATTCCTGCCTCGGGCAAAGGCAAACTGATTCGTGGGATTGCTTTTGCTCAAGGACCTGGTGGGTGACGCAGGAGGATGGAGAAGTCCGATGTACACCTCAAGGGAACTTGATTTTGGGCGACAATAGCCAGTGAACTGAATGGTATGATGCTAATTGCTACGTAATACTGTATGCCATCACTTCTGTGGTTGCTATATGCCATATCAATGGTATTACTGTAAGAATCTCCCAGATTAATGAAGAATGAACTTTGATTAAACCGAGCAATGTGCAGCAGTGATGGCACCAGAGCTGACTTCAGCATGCAACAATCCAACACCACACACCATCTCTCCTGCCTTGAAAGACTGTTATGACAGACGGAGCCCAAAGACATGGACTAAACGAACTCAGTGGACATTTAGAGGGATGGTCCATAGACTAAGGGAATGATATCTTTGTATATACATACATATATCTCTCAAAAGATGGGGAAAGTGGTGGTGATTAATTGGAATGTACTAGAAAGGGTAGGACCTGGGCATGACATAAATGGAGTAGAATAAGGGGTGAATACTGTCCTGGTTTTGGCTGGGATAGAGTTAATGTTCTTCCTAGTAGCTGGTATAGTGCTGTGTTTTGGATTTAGGATGAGAATAATGTTGATAACACACTGATATTTTAGTTGTTGTTAAGCAGTGTTTACACTAGTCAAGGACTTTTCTGCTTCCCATGCTCTGCCAGGTGCACAAGAAGCTGGGAGGGGACACAGCCAAGACAGCTGATGCAAACTGGCCAAAGAGATATTCCATGCCATATGACGTCATGCTCAATATATAAACTGGCGGGAGTTGGCTGTGGGGGGCAGCACTCGTGGCTCGGAGACTGGTGGCATTGGTCGGTGGGTGGTGAGTGGTTGCAGCACTTGTTTTTTGTTTTGTTTTTTTTTTTTCCCCCCAGGTTTCGCCTCTCTTTCTTTCTCTTGTTTTCATTTCATTAAACTATTTTATTTATTATTACTATTTTATTTTAGTTATTAAACTGTTCTTATCTCAACCCACAAGTTTTCTTACTTTTGCTCTTCTGATTCCCCCATCCCACTGAGGTGAGGGGAGTGAGCGAGCGGCTGTCGGGTGCTTAGTTGCTGACTGGGGCTAAACCAGGACACAGCACTGGGGTGTAGTTTGACAAGCATTTCTTGAATCAGACATGCTGGCTAAACTAGCCAGTCTTGCTGATTCATGTACTTAGTCATAAAAAACCCTTCCTCTCTTTTCTTTTTACTGAGGTATTTTTAACCTGAACAATTCATTATGTGGCTTCATTAACAGTTGCCCTAGCCCAATTGAGAAGATTATACTGAAGTGAGGGTGGAGCTTTAGAAACCACTGTCAAAATAAGTCCTTACCAAATTCTGACTTTACAGACAAGCGCAACTTAATGCATTCATAACAACGAGGCTAAATCCTGCTATGCAAGGACCATCCTTCACACTTAAGTCTAACCAGATCAAACATTGTCATCAGCTGTGCAACACAGATGGTTCATAGCTCCAGAGGTGTGCCTTCTTTCTGAGGAGCTTCCTACTCCTCACAAGTGTTAATGTTATCCTCACAACACCTGTGTGTCTTTCTGTTAATTGAATATCATTGCCTTCTCTTCTAGAAATGCCAAAATGACCCAAGTGGGGAATGCTATGTAATGACAAAGTTATTCTTCCCTTTTTTCTGTGGCTGTTTCATGGCTCTGACACCTGTTTGTAATGAACAAAGAGCCTCTAGCCCAGGACATGCACCTCTAAAAAGAGCAGGAGGGTTTAAATCCTCTGTAAGTTGAAGCTCCAGCAGTGATACTGTTCCCTTCATGTAGAAGAAGGACCCCTTCAGAACAGAATGGGAGAGAATGGGGCCATTTTTCAGAACAGCACTATCTGGGGCACCCAAGGACAGGGCAGGAGGGATGTCAGACACATTAAGTACTTTCCACTGATCCATGAAAAATACAAATGTTGACCTCAGACAGCTCTTTGCTAGCAGTGCAGGCTGCTTTGATCCTATTCAGAGAAACTAAGCCTATGGACTGTAACAGTATTGTTTGTATCTTTTTTTTTTTAAAAAAAAAAAAAAAGCTTTGGATTCTGCTTCAGATTCCAAGTTTAGATATGTTAACACTTAATTAAACATATCCTTAGTCTGTTCCTCTGCTCCCTAGGAGTCTATTCTGTTTCTCCTTAGGACTTCATCAGTGCTGATCTCTTCATGGAAGCTGGAGTTGAGTCTTTAGACATCTTTCACAACTTTATATTTTCACAGCCTTCAGATAAAGGAAGAGACAAAGCAGCTTGTCCCAAGAACTTATAAAGTTACACTGTCTAGTACTGTACTTTGTCTGTAATGTTGGGAGTTATTTTTACACTTACATAGCTAGTGTTTAAATGAAAATGAAAGAATAGCGACTAAATCCTCAATATTGTGGTTCCATTTGCATGTTTGACCACATATCTTATACCACAGCTTTACAGGGATTTGAAGACTTAAAGAGCTAGATTCTTCTGCCCCATCAAAAAAAAAAAAAAGGCAGTTCCACATGCAAACTTTTGTATCCATATTTTCCTCAGCACAGGGAAAAGACAAATCAATTTTCATATTGGTATTTTCTATTATGATTTTATGTCATTAAGTAATAGGTAGTAACACACACATTGTTTGCAATGCAAGAAACAGTTAATAAAAACTTGAAAACTATGTGATCTATAATCTAAAATGATATTATACTCATGATCTCGGGCTTAGAGGTGTTCTTACATGCTGTTTTTCAATGAGATACCACAGCTCAGTAACACTTGTCTTCTCCCTTGGAAGTCACAAAGGGCACCCCTGCTTTCTCAGTGTTCAAACTAAAACAGGGGAAGTGTGAGATTTTATAGACTTTTGCTTGAAATTTGAGAAGTGTGGTTAAGACTATTAACATAAGAATGTCAGATACTGGTTGGGCTTATTGGCTTAAGTTTAATGTTAGCGGATCTGACTTGAGTAAACGATGTCTAATTATTTCAAGGCTAAACGTGGACTCTCATGTCTAACTTTCATAAAAAACCCAAAGCTGAATTCTTCTAACATTTAGTGGCACTTATTGAATATAAGCCAAATGGCATAATCAACTATTTTTGATGGGATACATCATCTGCATAATATTTCTGTGAATTTCAAGAATATGTACAGTACTCCTCTCCCTTTTATTGTCTAACTGTCTTTGGCCAAGTGAGGCATTTTTTTCAGGGTCACGTGACATGGCCCAGATCTATGACTGTGTAGCTACCAAAATAGGGGAGCATACTTGCATTTTCAATTCTGCGTGTTTCTGCAGTCCAGTTTATGCTGGAAAAATGATGAAATAATTAAACCAAGAAAATTCATATTATTTCCTCCAATATGTAACCTTTACAAAGCCCAAAGTCAGGAAAACGTAAAGCAGAAGCTATTTCCCTAGACTAAGGGCATTTAGATCCATCAGTATGTACTTGTTATCAGGTAGCCCCAGAGCAATTAGTGTTAATATATTGTAAAGATATTGACTTTTTGACAAAGACAAGGGCAGCTTTATGACTCAGCTCACTTAGACCAACATTCAAGGAGACTGAAGAGAGTAACATTTATCAGAGCTGTCAACATTAGGCTGGGCCAAAGGCAATCCTTTTAACTGGAAACTATAAAGTATAATAATCTATTAATTTATACCCAGCAGAGTACATTACAGCAAGATTTGGAGGAGAACCATTTCCCAACAATCAGTTAAACCAAAGTTTTCAAGATTAGCCAATAATAAATGAGTTCTAGCTAAACCAGTAAATATAGTATTCAAAACAACGCTTTCTTCTTTTCTTCTACATCAAATCAGCCTATTACTGAAATCTACTTACAAAAAAACCTTACAAAGAATAAAAATTTTGTCCTGTAGTTTTCTGACTTCAATGGAGGCATGGAATCTTTCACAACCAGAGCCAGAGGCATAGTAAAAGCTGAACTACTCCTACAACTCCTTTCTGAAGTGATCCCATTTTGTTATGACAAAACCAATTACATAAAGGATCACTGTCCCGGCAAATGTCAGTGTATCTCAGCTCTTTGTGTGATAATTTTATTTCATTTTAATAAGCTGGAAAATACTTTCTCCCAGAATTTCTGTATGGAATTCTTTTAGTTTGTCCTGGATTTCTGTCTGTACCATCTCAGGAAATGTCACTTTGGATAATGTAGGAGCCAGCAAGGGGAGATGTTCTGTTGGACCTCATAGTTACAAACAGGGAAGGTGAAGGTTGGGAGGCAGTCTTGGCTGCAGTGACTATGAGGGAGTGGAGTTCAGGATCCTGAAAAGAGGAAACAAGGCAAATGGCAGGATCACAACCACTGACTTCAGGAGAGCACACTTTGGTGTCTTCAGGGATCAGCTTGGAAGAATCCCATGGGAGACAGCCCTGGAGAGAAGAGGGGTCCAGGAGCTGGCTGATTTTCAAGAATCCCCTTTTCCAAGCCCCAAAACAGTTCATCTCCACATGCAGGAAATCAAGTAAAGGTAGGAGGAGCTCCTGACAAAACTCACACATAGAAAGGAAGTACACGAGGTGGAAGCAGGGACAAGTGAACTGGGAGGAATACAGAGACACTGTCTGAGCATGTAAGGATGGGGTTAAGAAAGCCAAAGCCCACCTGGAGATGAATCTGGCAAGAGATGTGAAGGGCAACATGAATGGCTTCTACAGTCTATCAGCAGCAGAAGACCAGGGAAAATGTGAGCCCAGTGCTGAATGGGGCAGGAGATCTAGTGGCAAAGGACATGGAAGAGGCAGAGGTACTCAGTGGCTTTTCCACCGCAGTCTTTACTGGAAAGATTGGCCTTTCGGGATCCCAGGCTCCTTAGACCCATGGGAAAGACTGGAGGAAGGAAGACTTACCTTCAGTGGAGGACGATCAGGTTAGGGAACGTTTAAACAAACTGGACATACAGAAGTCTATGGGGTCATGATCGTATATGCCCATGAGGAGCTGTATGTGCTGAAGAAGCTGGCTGATGTCATTGTAAGGCCACTTTTGATAATCTTTGAAAGGTCATGGTGATTGGGGGAAGGTTCTGAGGACTGGAAAAAAGCAAATGTCACTCCATTCTTAAAAAAGGATGATCCAAGGAACTATAGGCTAGTCAGCCCAGCCTCACCTCAAACCCTGGGAGGTTGACAGAGCAAATAATTCTGGAGAACATTTCCAAACTTTAAGGACAAGAATGTAATTGGAAGTAGTCAGCGTGGATTAACAAAGAGGAAATCATGCCTGCTCAACTTGACAGCCTTCTACAAAGAGATGACTGGCTTGGTGAAGAAGGGGAGAGCAGTGGATATTGTTAATCTTGATTTTAGCAAGGCTTTCAACACTGTCTCCCATAACATCCTTACTGATTAAGTACAAGCTAGATAAATGGACAGTGAAACTGAAAACTGGCTGAACTGCCAGGTTCAAAGGGTTGTGATCAGTGCCAGGAAGTCCAGCTGGAAGCCTGTTTCTAGTGATGTATGCTAAGGGTTCATACTGGGTCCAATACTATTTAACATCTTGATTAATTATCTGAACAATGGGACAGAGTGCTCCCTTGGCAAGTTTGTAAACAATGCAAACTTGGGAAGAGTAGCTGATATTCCAGAGGATCATGCTGCCATTTAGAGAGACCTCTACAGGCTGGAGAAACAGGCTGACAGGACCCTCATGAAGTTCAACAAAAGCAAATGCAAAGTCCTACACCTGGAGAGGAATAACTCCATGCACGGGTACAGGCTGGTGGGCCGACTGGCTGGAAAGCAGTTGCAGAGAAGGCTCTAGGAGGTCGTGGTGGACACGAAGTTGACTAGAGTGAGCAATATGTCATTGCAGCAATGAAGACCAATGACCTCCTGTGTGGCGTTAACAAGAATATCCGACATCAACGGGTCAAGAAGTGTGTTTATTCCCCTCTATTTAGCACTGGTGATGCTACACCTGGAGTGCAGTGTCCACCCCTGGGCTCCCCAGTACAAGAAAGAAATGGACATACTGCAGCAAGTCCAGGAAATTGCTACAAAGATGAATAAGGGATTATAGCATTTGTCCTATGAGGAGAGGCTGAGAGAACTGAGATTGTTTTGCTCAGAGGAGAGATGGCTTTTTCCTGCTGTCATCTCTGGGCAGCTGGGGGAAGTACATGAAGCCCTATTTGCTACAAGTCTCATCAAGCAGATGCCATGCAAATGAGGTATTGCTCTTGGAAAAATTTAAATGCACAGAGCATACCTTCTTTCCTGGTCATTGGATCTATGATCTAAGTGTAGCTTATGAAACTGCTTCTTGGCAGGGTTTCTTTAGTTATCACATCGGCATCTGTGGAATGGTGAAATATCTGTATGGATGTTTAGACTTCAGTCCAACTGCTGCTTCTTTAACAAGAACTTGTCTGCCTCCTGTGATAGATAAGGCTTTTGTAAGATAAAAGCGAAATTGACCATTGAAGGCTAGGTGAGGGAATCCAAAACAGAACTGTGAGAACTCCTGTCTACTGCTGCTTGTTCATAATCCCAAGAGAACCAAAGAGCTTGATCATGAAAGAGGATCCAGCTTTTTTTTTTAATTAATATGAAAGCAATAAGCAGTCATCATACACACCTCTTGATCCTAGGGTCTCAGGTATCTGCAGTTTCACTTTTCCTTTACAGGTCTCGGCCTTTCTGACTGGTAGTTTAGCCTTCAAACCATTGTTTCCATTTCTTCCAAAATGTTGATGAAAATCTGTCCACTGAAGAAAGAGTGAAAATCTTTATTGTAAAGGGCAGGCTGGGGGGAGGCTAAACTAAACAAAAAGGTGCAGAACTACATTTGACCAGAGCTCAGCTATTTGTGAAAGGCCACGGAGAACTCTTTGCAGATACACGTATAACACTGTGGACACTCAAGTGTGGTGCAAAAGCAATTTGTACTAATATGTTGAGGGAATGAGGATGACAGGGCCGAAATCCTAGCTGAAGGTTTGTGCTGGTCTGTGGAATAGAGGTGCTGATGGCATTCCTGGTAGAGAATGTAGCATGTGCTTTAAGTTCCTTGACTTATGGTCAGAAGCTGGGCCCTAGGGGCTCAGGGGCAGTGAGACTGAGGACACAGAGGTGCTGTCATGGCTGGTGGGAGGAAGCTGTGGCAGTTTTAGCTCTGCTGTACGTTGCATCTCACCACCTATGCTACATTTTACTTCCCTTCCTCACCTGTCTTTCATATACTTGCAGAAGACTCCTAAAGGGGTGTCTGATACTGCACGGTTTTACATTCTGCTCCTTCTACTTGCACTTCCTACTCCAGGACTATAAGCTTCTGTTTTGAAAAAAAAAAAAAAAAAAAAATTCCTCCTCTGGTGACAAACCCTCTTCCAAGAATCCTTGCTATTGGTGCGTGTTTGCCAGTATTTCAGCTGTGCATGCTTGTGCCTTTGAGTAGCCAGTTTCATTCACACGTGCTGGTACCTCTAAGCCAAGAAAACTGAATTGGCTGTTGTTCCCTCCTCAGCTAGGTTGGTGACCCAGCACAAGGAATGGCTAGCAGCTCTGTGCTTCTCCACTGACACAGTGACCAAGAGCTGGCAGCATGCCCAGGAAGAAAAAGAATAAAAAAGAATATAAAGGAAAATATCCCTACTGCCTGTTGGTATCCGAAGTGATGGATGAGGAAGAAGCAAAGTGGGGCCTGCTAAACAGACTTGCTAATCTGGGAAGCTAAGTGTCTGGGTTCTGACATTTTTTGAAGAGCCCTGTAATGCAAAACCCCTCCTCTGGGAAACGACTCCTAGAGATCTCCTCCTCCTGTACAGCTTTTCCATTTGTCCTTGATTTCCTTTTAGTCCTCAGAAGAGGCAAGCTACTCTCGAGTGATGAATCCCAGAATCATCTCTAGACAGTGTTATGTCCGTGACCAGAGGCAGGATCCATTTGTTGACATAGGTTCTTTCATTGTTTTGGTCCCCCAGAGGTCTAGATTTCACCATTCTGGCAGGAGCTATGCTGCTATCCTATCAGTCATGCTGCTCTCCCTTCCCCCCCCGCCGATGCTAGTTCCTTTCACACATGCTTTTCTCCCACAATCAAAGCAAACCTGGAGTTTTCAGTAGATTCAGATGTGATCAAACTCAGAGAACACACAGGGAATCTCATTGTACCACTACTACTACCTCTGCTGTGAACCTGGCTTGAGGCTGGATTTAGGAGGGTTCAAGTCTCCATCAACCTCTCATTATACTGTCAGCTTTTTTGGGTATGCAACAATTTGACGGATGGAGGCATTCTGCCATTTTATTGAAACAAATTAAAGAAAAATCATGCAGCCAGAGGGATGATTAAAAAAATGCAAATGGCTAATAACTGCAACCAGTTGTCTGTATGCACTGTTGGGTGAAAAGAGATTATGATTCTGTGCCCACACTGCTTAAAAATTTTACACTAAGTTGTCACAGAAAAGACAGAGAGAGAGATAATTCAAGGTGTAGGGACCAGAGATTTGCGGTTTCCACTCCTAGCTGAATTCAGTAAATGCAAACCAAAATCTTGCTTGCTTTTTTTAATCTGTCCTCAGAGATTTTACATTTCTAGCCACCCTGTGGCCCACTTCATGATGATTCCTATATTTTCCTCCACACTCCTACATACTGCTCAGATACAATATGGCCTCATCATGAGGTCACTACCTCTACTGAGGAAGGTGACAGATTCAGGTTTGAACCATTTCAAAATTAGGAGGGAAATGGATTCAGGTGAGTTACTGCACAAAGGACTGCTTTAGCTACTGGGCTACTATGTAAAAGTTGCTGACTGCACCATGACTACCACCACTACCATTACGTTCTTGAATAAAAGTGTGACTGCTCACTGTGGGTGTACAGACAACCTCAGTTTTCCTAATGAATTACACTCCTGGGCAGACTTGGACTTGGGGTCACTTAATCTGTAGATCTCAAATGGCCTCAAGCAACGTATAGATGGCCATATACTGAGTTGATACACAGCTTTTGAGCCTGTCTAAAAGAGCTCTGGACAGAAGATAGAGTGCCTATAGTATTTCAGATACCTCACTGAGTTAAATGAGTGTACATGGATTGTTTTCTTGCATGTGTACAACAGTCCAGATTCCAGTTTTGTGTTATCTTGTATCTCCCCTTAAGTGCTCCGTAAAATTAGTGAAATACCTAGAACTTTATTTTGAGATAGGTGAGAAATATTACATATAGATTACTGTTGATTAAGAGAAGACATTGTGAGACTCCTCACATTGACAGACATCAGTCACTGGCACAATCAGGACTACTACTGAGCATACGCATTCTGATCCATGACTCACTGGATACCATTCCACAGTCAGTTTTATATCTACTTTTTGTATATAAACAATTTTATATAGAGAGAGTTTATTTCCTCTATGATTGTACATTGTGCTTTTCCTTCAAAGGGGAACTTTAGTCAAAGATTACAATGTATTCAAAATCACAAATGGTATTTTCTTTCATAGCTAGAAATAAAATATTTATCATCTCTTACTTTATCTACATTTGTTCCTTTTTCTGCATTAGATCTCAGAAGTTGTTCAAAGGCTTCCTGCAGTCTGAAACAACAGAGAGCCTTGTGTAAAGGACACCACTATTTTTCACCTAAGGAATATGCCTTAATAGGTATTAATCTGAAGAAATATATTGTATGGTAAAGCTTTTGACAGACTACCAACCTTCTGAACACCCAGAGAGTATTTAATTTCTGTCTGATCAGAAGCACCTAATGTCACTGCACGTGCTACAATGGAAACTCTAACACAAATACAAAGTTTTGGTATCTGTGTTACCTGTACATATCCTAGAGCATTCAGTATGGTGCTCGCCACTCTTCTCGTCTCTTGCTGCTCATCTCTGAACATAAGAGCTCGTCCACTTGTTTCTAATTCACCTTTCCTTTCCATCTGGAATGCTCCTACAGAACTTTGTACTGAAAGGACTGGTGTGCAGCTGGACATGAAAATTTTTTCTCTCATTGGAAGCACACTGAAGACATCCATTGGGCAAAACATCACTCTCTTCTATCCAGACAGGCTTGGCTACTATCCTTACAAAAATGAAGTCACAGGAGAGGCGTTCAATGGAGGACTCCCCCAACTCTCGCTGCTGGAGAATCATTTAAAAAAAGCCAAAGAGGACATCCAGTTCTATATTCCTTCAGATGAACAGTTTGGATTGGCTGTCATTGACTGGGAAAACTGGAGACCTGTGTGGATAAGGAACTGGGGATCAAAATACATTTATAGACAGGAATCCATTGAACTGGTTCAGCAGAGAGACCTCAGTCTTTCAGAAGCTGAAGCCAGGACTGTAGCTAAAATGGAATTTGAAGCTGCAGCAAAATCAATTATGTTGGAATCTTTAAAGCTTGGCATAGAAATGAAGCCAAATCGTCTGTGGGGATATTACCTTTATCCAGACTGTTATAACTATGATTACAAACAAAACCCACATAATTATACGGGAACCTGTTTAGATATTGAAATAGAAAGAAATAATGAGCTTAATTGGTTGTGGGAGGAAAGCACAGCACTTTATCCATCTGTCTATCTAGAGACAGCCTTAAGATCTTCCAGAAATGCCCAACTCTTTGTTCGCAACAGAGTTCAGGAAGCCATTAGAATTTCGTATGTCTCTAATTCTACTCATCCCCTTCCAGTTTTTGTATATACACGTCCAGTATTCACAGATGTCTATGAGGAATATCTCTCCCAGGTGAGTGGAGCTCAACCTTAAATATTTCAAATTTCAGTGGAATTAAATTACCAGGTAACAATATGCTAGCTTGTATCAGAAAAAAGATGCGTAGATTTTTTACAAAAAATTAAATTAATCCATCAAAGAAATTTGATCAAACAGAACACCAAGAGGTCTATTTGCAAAACTTCCTCATGATATTTTTCAAAGTGTTTTATTCTCTGAGTACTCACATGTAGCAAAATATTACAGAGCTAGAAAGCATATTTAGTACATTAAGTCAGAGGAAAGAAATTTGAGTAACCTATTCCAAAGAGAATTAGTAAAACCGGGCTAGCCTAATGTCTGCTTTTTAGGTTATATGAAAAAACAATAAAAGGGATTCTTCTTTTTCCTTAAAAAAGGGTTTAAAAGCTACTGAGAAAATTCTGTCCTTAGCTGTACTCAAGTAGCTTTCCAAATGGTATTTCAGCATCTCATGGGTTAGTCAAGGTTGGGGTCTGATTAAGATCTAATCATCTTATTGCAGTTCTGGCTACACTCTTCCCTTCACGTTTTTATATACACCCACCCTATCAGAGATACCACCAATCTGGGGAATCTCCTCCTTGTCATCTGGGCCATGAGGAAGGGGAAGTTAGAGGTTGTGGTCCCAGTGACTGCACTGTGTCCGGTGTCCTCTCACATCCTGGATAGAGCATCACCAGGCATTGCCCCCCAGCTCTCAGGGAGCAAGGGGTGCTTGCTGGGCTCCTAGTTAATAATTTAAATCCTGTAATCCTTACATTCTTCCTTTTCATGTGTTGTGCCCTGCAGTAAGTTGTTTTTCCCTTGTTCTTTTTCTACCCATAGTCCTCTCCCATCCCAGATGTGCTTTAAGATTTTGTTAGGGCTGGGCTAATAGCTGACCCTAAAAGAAGAACTGAACAGAAACAAATTTCCCAAATCAATCTCTGTAAAAGGCCAGAGCCATTCTCCGGATAAAAGAGATTCCTGTTGGTGAAAGCTCTTTCTCTTGCTACTTTTCTGCTTTAGCACTTTCTGGTAACTGAAAGTAAGTTTAAAAAAAAAAAAAACCAAGCAACAACCGTGCTTGCCAGTCTCTGCGTCAGGCAGCATTACTGAAACAAGTTACTACCAACTCCAAGCAGCCAGCAGGCAATGCAGCAAAATAAAACTTTAAATGCTTGGAGGAGTGTATGTCATATGCCCAACCACTGGCTCAGTTTTACAGCCTTATTCTTCTAACCAGATGACATATATAAATTGGATACAGTTGGCAACGTTTTCTGGCATCACCTGTGCAACCCAATTCTAGAATAAAACAGTGTAATTGGGAGCGGAATGTTTGCATCACATGTAATTGCTTGCTGCCTTCAAAGTAGTTATTTTGGATATGTAATTTACTATACGCATTATACCTTTTGCCCTTATGTTATAGCTTACTGACATTAGTATGATTCTTTGCACATTTCCTCTCAGGATGACTTGGTAAACACCATTGGAGAATCTGCTGCACTGGGTGTTTCTGGAATTGTGATCTGGGGTGATATGAATTTAACACAAAATAAGGTATGCTAGATTAATTATTATATGACATTTTTAAAGAGCAATAAAGTGAAAAGGATATAAAGCATTATGATTATTTACATCGTATCTTCTACTTTTAATATGATGATTCCATATTACCAGCAGTCTTCTCTAGTTAAGAAACAACTACATTGAGGCTTATGAATACTGTCATTGACTACACAGAATAAGAGTTCAATCTTTTAAAATATCAGTGTTGGCTCTGAGTAACTGGATAAGCTACCACAATAACTGTAGGCAAGTTAGCACTTGTTTAGTTAATTTAAGGAAAGTATTCCTATATTTTCATTACATTCCAGGCATGAGGTACAGAAAAAAATTACTTGTGCTTGCCCAGAACAATTTTTAAAAGACCCTTCTGCTTTTTAAAGTGGTACACTTAGCAATAATATTTAAAGCAATAGGAGGCGTCAGTCTGTGAAATTTCAGCTCTAGCCTGTTCTGTGTGTTCTAAGCAGTACTTTGATTAATTTCATTGTAAGAAAGATCTGAGGCAGAAGAGGAAAAAAAATCCAATTTGTTTTAGGAAGGTCAAATACATAGTTTGAGAAACAGTGTTATAAGGATGGTTGAATAAATCTTTCGAACTAGCTCCTTCATACTCAGGCAAGCTAGATATAATAAACTGCTGTATGGAAAGACTCTTCTGAAGTCTTCTAAGAGCAAAGAACTGAATCTCTTCAGCAGTGTTGGGCCTCCTGTCAGAGAAAGTATGGCCAAATAAACCTCCGTAGCTCTGGAAGGGTCAAATTCCCAAAAGCACCCCCTTTTGACTCTTTTTTGTATGTGCCTGCCTTTGAGAAAGCATATCAGTTGCACCTGAAGCTTTTTTGCCCTCTACCGCAATACCAGAACATACAGGAGCAACAACTTGTATTGCTTGAATTTTGAGACTTGTATGAGCAAATAGAATTTTCCACAGTCCAGTCAGACTATGTATTTGTGAACTAATCACACCTTTTTTTTTACAGCTATCAGAGTCAGTAGCCTTTCAGCAATGAAATACTACTGTAAGCCTCACTTCTGCAAGAATTGCATCAACCAAAATTTGCAGGCAGGGTTTTTATATATAGCTGAAAGAAAAATAAAAAACCTACATATACCTCAGATTCACTGAACTGATGTCTATGGGTGTAAATATTAGCTGTGTCTATGTGTGATATTAGGCATGTGCCCTAAGGAGACATAGTGTCAGAAAAAAGAGTTCTCAAAGCCTCTGGTTATTAAACTGTGCCAAGCACACACAGAATATATGTCAACTTCATGATCGATTAGAATGATCAATTCTCTTAGCATGCCTTCCATTTGACCATCCTCCCAAAACGCCTTCCATTCAAAAATGCTGTGAAAGCTCCCTACTCCTGCAGCCTAGCTATTCAGGTCAGGGGAAAATTGAAGAGTCTTACAGAGATGATTGATAGAAAAATTATTTGTTCAGGCTGGAGAAGTGAGATTTTTTTCAAGATCCATTCAAACCATTCAAGACACATTAAAAGGAATTTCGATCCTTCATGTAACTTCTTTAAATGCATCTGATTCAAAATACTACATGAAACATACAGATAAAATGAAAGCTTAAAAGTTGTTTGCTTTCTGATGTAAATGCTTTTCATAACATCTCCAGCAACCACCCAACATAAATTTGCTGTGATCCTTGAACTATATAGCAACTTCTCAGATAAACTTGCCTCCAACAACCAGTTATAACTATTATCAAAACCTCAGGAGAAACATTAATAGATATCCACTACGGTAGTTATTAAAATGACAGCATTTTAATGGTTTCCACACTAAACACTGCAGATATGATGGTCTTTTCACAGAACACCTGTAGGACTCTGGACAACTACCTTAGGAGGACTTTGACCCCATACCTCATCAATGTCACGATGGCAGCCAGAATCTGTAGCCAAGTGTTATGCCAAGACTCTGGTGCTTGTGCACGGAAAAAATGGAATTCCAGTGACTATCTTCACTTGAACCCTGAGAATATTGTCATTCAAATGACAAAGGATGGAAAATACACTCTGCAAGGGCAACCAGCATTTCAGGATCTGCAAACACTCATAGAAAAATTTGATTGCCACTGTTATGCAGGGCACAGTTGTGAACCTAGAGTTGATATAAATGACATCCATTACCTCCATGCTTGCATTTCAGAAGATATTTGTATTCATATATCCTCAAATTCACTTTCTAATAGAGAAGCCTCTGAAGAAAAGATCCTGTCTAACAGAACTCCATTTTCATTCACCTCTCAGACTAATGTCACATTATCTACACATCCTGAAATAGAAGATTTTCAATCTACCTTTGGAAATAATATACTCAATATAACAATGGCAGAATATAGCACTGTCACAGCTGCCACTGGATATGATTTAGAAGAAAATGAGACTCGTATTTTCAGTAGTTCTTCATCCTATAAGATAAGGATGTTTACTCTGTTTTGTTTAATTCTAATTTTGAGAACCGTAATCTAAATGACCCATGAAAGTGAGAATATTCTTTTCCCTGGTTGCATTTGAAATTCTGTAAGTTTTATTTACACAGAGAAATCATTCCTGAAAGGCATAAGCCACCTGCAACTCTGTGGTCTTACCTATATCAGGAAACCTTTTCTATTCCATAGGTGACACTTCAGCTTGAATGTATTCAGTTTAGTTCTATAAACTACTGTTTGTGCCAAAGATATACTGGTATGAAAGGATAAACCAGAAGAAGGAACATTTTTTTACAGTTTACATTTTTAACAGTTATATTTGAAAAAAAAAATTGTTGATAATGCTGTTTTGTATGCTTCAAGTTAAGCCAGTTGAATACATCTCAACCTGGATTTCACTGAGTCTTAGCAGTAACAGGTTTGATGCTCTATGCAGGAATTAATTACATTCCATGTGAAAATTATCTCTTAAAAATATTTGGCTTAACTTTAGATCTGTGAAACTCTACAGCATAAAATTTATCTGATTAATGTCATATTTCTCCACTTTTCACAATATCTACAGGGACGCTGTGGTTGTTCTTTTAATTAAATATATTCATAACTCTTCAAAGGGTTCTAACTTTAATGTAAATGTTGACTTCAAATATTACAGCTTCATTATTTAAAATTTGACCTGGAGTGGTTTATCCTTCTTTCTTTCTTCTCTTCTTCTCCTAAGCCTTCCCCCCTCTTTCAGATGTCCCCTCCTTGGCTTTCAGTTGTTTTGTCTGGCCAACACTCACAACTCATCTGATCTGCCTCTGAATTCCCTACTGCCACCGGTCACCAGTCCTAGTTTCTCCGCCCAGACAGTCCTAGCAACAGGGTAGGACTGTCCATGCCATTTGGACAAAAGCCCGCGAGTGTGGGACTTTCCCTATGCCTGAATATTTCCTGAGCAGTCTCTTTGGTGGAAAACAGTTTGTTCCTTAGGAATACTCAGCAGTGGAGGCTGCAAGATGCAGGGATGCTGGGAACCTGGGGCTTCCTTTCTTCACTTCCAGTGCCCATGATCCCCAACCTCAGGACCACCTTTTTGATCCAGTCTGCTAATGGAACTAAGAGTATTTGCTTAATATTATTTCATTGCCAAAAGCAATGTTAAAGTAGCAGAGATACCTCAGAAGAAAACCACTCCCAGTTTCATACTGAGAGTCCAGTTATGATATATGTATAGTCAGTTTAAGCATTTAGAAGCAATTAACTGTAGTTCATTTGATAAAATATCTTTTCCAGATTATTATGTCAGATGCTTAATGGACAGCTGGACTTCTGATGGGTGAAAAGTGGCTGCTGGCATGGATAGATTAAAAAAGTCTCCCTAAAGCTAGGCATGATCTGCATAAATAAATCATCACCTCCCACAGATACAACCTGCCTCACTAATGGAAATACCACGGATTTCAATATAGTAGCCCTTTATTTAGGAAAAGTTAATGCCTAAATTTAGCAGAAAACACATATTATATCCACTGCCTTTGAATTTAAAGGTTGTCAGTCGTAACAGACGTGCAGAAAAGTAGGTAAAGGCTTTAGATTTAACATGGAAAAATAATGTTTTATGGCTTTTGGACAAGTTATCAAGAGGAAGTGTCAATTTTCTCATCACAGTTATGGTGTTGAGTCCACAAGTCAAAGCTGTTTCTGCCATCAGTGTTCCAAGTAGAATAATGAATAAAAGATATATATGTAGCAGACTGTCCAGCACAGAAGCCAGCTGTTTTTGATCACCTCTGTAAAAACATAGTTTCTTCACTGCAGCTTTGATTTTGGTTATTTGATCTTGGGTAAACAAAAGCCATGGTATGTCTTCTGCATAATTCCTGTACCTGAGGTCCCTCCCTTTCACACTGGACTTGCGATAACTATCAAAGAGTGTCTAAAAACTGGAAATGTCACTGGTAATGTCTTAGTGTATTTTGTATGACTTATATGAAGTTTTATGTTTTTGGTTGAATGCTTTAACATGGTTAAAATTTTATGTTGATGCACAGAGTTCTGGTTCATACACTGCACTGCTTTGTTAAGGCACAAATTGGCAAAATTTCCTGAGGTTAGGCTTGTTTGTATCTAGTGTTCTGAAAGACACTGGTTCTACAGCACTTTGTGATGAGATCTACAAGTCTTGCCATAAATATTTTTGAATATTAGCCAAGCAATAGCAAGCAGAGCATTTGTGAGAGGAAAGCGTGAAATCACCAGAAAAGGAGGAATGAGAAGTCAAAAATCACAGAAGAGTTGAGACAGAGCACCCAGGACCTCCCAGTGGATGCAGAGGAAGTGAACTGCAGAAGTGAAAGAGTGAAGCAGTAGGGAATGTGGACAGACCAGTCTCTTCCCATTCAAGAGTTTTTATCTACCTGGTATTTAATACAGACAACCTTTCCCTGCGGCCCACTGTAAAGATAAAGCAACACAGTAACTGATAGGTTAGGTTAGACCTATCCATCTGATCCTCTCTCTTTCTTCTTGAGACCAGCCAGGACCAGAAAAGTAGAAGGAAGGTGAGAGGAAAGCAGACTATGGCAATGAACTGTCCACAGAAATGTGTCTTCCTAAGTTCTATCCATAAATATCATTTGGTGTATTTATGTTACCTCTATGTATCTGTAATTCATGCTTTAAATCCTACAAACTTGTCACAGTGAGATTCAGGCCAGCTACATGCTGTGTAAAATTACAGTATTTTCCAAATATATTATTTTGCTCTGTATTATATTTGTCTTGCCTATATTCTATGCTAAAGAGTCACCACGGAGTCAGCCAGTAAGGAAGGAGAAAAGAAGGAAAAGGGGTGCCATGCCTTGCATTGCTGGTGACTAGCTCATGTTCAAAGTCAAACTTGTATTCTCCTAAAGCAGACCCCCCAAAAAAATATATTCACCTTCTATTCACTGCATTTCCTGTAATCATTAGTTGTCTCTGTAGCCTTATATTTCAGTTTCTTATGTTCTTGTATTTTTCAAAATATTAAATACTAGAGGAATGTTCGTTTCACTTTGATTGCCATTCATTATTTTGTACTTCTTCCTTCTAGGCAGAATTCAGGCTGGCAACACTTAGGGACTGGGAAATGCTAAGATGGGTTTGAAGTGGTCTAAATGAAAGTCACTGAACTGTCTCCAGTGCCCTCCTTCAATGTCTCAAAATTTTGCTAAAATTTTAATTGAAATTCTGCTTCTCTGTCTGAAGAATCTGGATCTGGTTTATTGTATTGCTTATTTTGGGACACCCAAAGATACTGGCCCTTTTAAGAGAGATGGCTATTGGCACTTATAGTCTCTGAACAGAATTGAACTCATAGTCTAGTCCCTCCCTTACAGCTTCTTGCTTCTCTGTATTAAAAATAACAACATAGAGAGAGATTTTGAGAGACAGGTCAATAAGACCACTTTGTAGACAGCCTAGGATGTGACTAGCATCCCAAGGAGTCCAGCAAAATTTGCCTTAATCCCCACATCACACTGGGACACCCTATTGTATATATATCAGTAAAGAATTGTGTGGAAGATTTCAGACCTGTGCAATATGCGCTAGACAACTCCCAGACACAGATTAGATTTGTACCTGTACCTATCCATCACTTTTCAATACAAACAATAAGACAGCAAAGACAGTTACATAATTTTAAAGCATATTCAGTTATCGAGCACTGATGACCTTTTTAAGAAGACAACTAAATTCTGTCCTTCAAGTATACACACGCAAAACTTACTTGAAAGGTCTTCACAGTGTGCCTGTGCAAACCCCTTTGCACTGGCAGATACCCATTCTGCCAAAGTAAAACAGCCTGCAAAATTAGGGTCTGGGATTTCAAGACAGGGTCGTGAGTTTCATTCCAAAGAATAACATTGATACAAAACAATGTTTATTGCATGGCTTTAAAAAAATTACTGCTTACTAAACAACAACTTCATTTTTCTTAAAGAAATTTCTTTTTTGTTGTTCTTTCTTAGCAGTTTTTTTCCTGCCCTATTGAAAACCATTGTATAGGTGGCTGGAAACAGATTCAAAAAGCTTATCGGTCTAACTTCATCCCTTCACACTTCTAAATGTTCCTTGATGTATGGCTATCCCAGACCCTTCTGTCTATTCTTTTGGAAAGACTCCACTGAAATTTAACCCAGCATCATGGTATTTTTCTTAATGATGACAGTCATGTAAACATACAGTATTTGAGATCAATCCTAAATTTTTGCGTACACCAGTCAAGGACCTGGGTCTTTAGAGAACAGTTCTTTTGTTGTAGGTGTTCCGAACCTTTCACAGCTACTTTTCTCTTCACTGTCAGTAGTACTCTGGACTGCAAAATCTTCCTGCATTTGTTGTCCCCTTGTTACATATGAGAAAGTAAAGGGCAAGTAGGTAAAGGGCACCTATCAATATTAGCATCCTTAAGGGAATAACTTTGGATTTCATTATGTTTATTAATGTGTTACCACCATCATGGTGTATTGATTATAGTTCTCCTTGGCCAGTAGTAATTAGATGATATTTTTCAGTGTATGCTTGTATACCCCTTAGTTTGTAACTGATAAGGTATTTATGAATCAGTAATCAGACACAAACAGACAGTATGAAAATTAATGTGAATCACTACTTTTTACATTCAGCCAACATTTTCTTTCTGTGCATGCAATTCCAGAGCATGGTGTTCAGCTGCATATATATGCAGACGTCAGACAATATGCAGTCACCCTTCTCTGCCTTTGTTTTCATCTCAGAAAATATATTTATTCAACAGAACTTCAAGATCCTGCAGAGGAGATATACCATATGTTGGCAGTCTCCTTCTGGAGCACACTGCTCCCTTAGGCTGCTAGCAGCATCAAGTGAGGATTTCCTGAGGCAGGGACCTAACAACCACACTTTCAAAGGGCGGCTAAGGACACCCTGCAGTCCCATAATGATAATATTGTTAATGTCAGAACAAAGCGTGAAGTATGTTACTGCTGGGACTAATAATACACAGACTTAGGCTGTCTGTAAGTCTTATGCATTGTTTCAGTTTTCATGCTGCATATACCCAACTTAGGTATCCAAAATGCAGAGTTCTTGAGTTAAAAACCTTAATCTGCCCCACGCTGTCAGTGTAACAATCCTTACAGAAATCCTTTTTCACTCCTTCCTTCACTGGAGCATGAGAAAAATTATTAAGATACATACTAAAGAGTCTCTGATGCTCCAGCCAGCAGAGGGCACGGACAACGCACATAGACACTGGCGGGTACATTACAATGCTTTCACTGAAAAATTCAATACAGACTTTCTGTTCTCTTTAGCAAAGGAGCTGCTTGACTCTGGCCTACAAACAGAAAAGACAACTAGTATCTCACTAATGCAGTGCCTCATTAGCAGAAAAGATGTATGCCTTATTCTGCAGGGTTTTTTTCCTGAACATCTGGTATATCAGGACAAACCTGAAAATACCGGAGTGAGACATTACCTCTTCTCATGCTTTCCTCCCTGGAGATTTCATTCAGCTGAACACTTCTTCTCATTAAGATCTTCAGCTGCCACTAAAATCCATGCTTATATGACAGATAATGTGATCTGATCTCTTTGGTAGTACTCCAAACTAGAGATGTGGGTCCCAAACATCCTGTCTCTACCCAAATATGGAAATACCTGGATATGCAGTGTTGGTTCAGGTCAAGTTTTGCTGACTATGTATTTATAGCATCACCACCGTCGTCACCTGAAACGTAAGATCCATTGTTATAATTTTTTTAGCACAAATAAATCTCTGCAATGAAGTAAGCTGCTTTACTATCCCTTCAGAGACAGAGCACTTGGAAGACTCCATACGCTGGGTGCTACATGGCTCCATAACACTGCTAAACTGGCCCTGAAGCGTGTAAATCTCAATAGACAAGACAGAAAAGTGAAATATTTTATCAGTGGTTAAAGGTTTTCTAGAAAGATTAAGTGGCTTGTCTACAGTCACACGAGATAATGAATTGTGGCCTTCTGTGCCCCAGCTCAGGCTTTTAGCTACAAGAACAAATGTCCTCTGAGCTGCTAATTGTAGCAAGGTAGCAATATGTTTCCATGCAATATTCTATTACCAAGCAGTCTGCAAAATAAAGAATTGCCTTTCATAACCATATAGTTTCACAAAAGATGTAACAGGTTTTAGACAATATTACAGGTCTTTGAACTTAGACAAACCCTCCAAGACTTTTTCATGTATTATATTTTGACCCCCTAGATACTGTAAAAGACTTCAGTCAGTGTACAGCTGAATTAATGTTTTGGAATTTATGTGCCCATCCTCTGCTGGCCTTTTATGAGGATATGACTGAAATGTATTTTTTCAGAATATGTTACTGTATCTGCAATATATTGTTTCTTTAAGCTTCCATCACTATGAGCCTTAAGCACTACTGCAGAATTTAAAAATTCCTGTAAAAATTCTTGTAAAAATAGAGACTGCTCTATTTTATATGAGTTTTCCCCTCTGCAGTTATCGGAACATCTTCATTCACAGAAACCACTCTCACAAATGGACTGTCTTTATTCCACACATGACCAGCTGGGTGATACGTGGAGATTGGAGAAATGCTTATATTTTTCAGCTTTAAGGCAGCCAGAAACATTTCACCTATTCACTCAAAATTCAATAATTGCTTTGGCTGAAACAAGTTTTTAAAAATAACAAGCTACACAGCAGAAAAGGAAAGAATAGTTTTTTGCCTGTGAATTATTTCTTAAGGTCCTTTTACCCATCCAACAGAATAACCCAATTCCTCAATGTCAACTTTTCCACCCATGTCTTCAGTGAACCCCCCCAGTATGTTTAGGGTAAATGGTAATCAGACAGTAAATTTGTGACAGCTGTCTGAGGTGAGGATGTACATATGCATTGAACGGCTATCCACCCGCTACCAAGAGGCAAGTAAAACTGTAGCAGAGTTCTGCTATGTTCTCCCTCAATGCAGGACCTGATAGCGTTCCTCTCTTTCACTGTGCTGCCAATTTTTAAGAAACATTGAGAGCTGTAACGTGCTCTGAAACTGCTGAAGACACCATCAATGCCTCAGTTTTAAGAGTAGCATCCAAAATTCTGACTCTAACCCAAACCACCAAAGCTAGGGACAAAGGGAGTATCTGTATCAAGAGCAGCACCCTATGCTACCGGGGAAAAAAAACCCCAGCAAATCTCTTTTTGTTTGTTTGGGACTCAGCACTTAAATCTGTATGCTTTCCGCCAGATTTTACATTAAGCGTAACAATGAAAAATAATTCCCTAACATTACCATTGGGTGGCAGGACCAGCTCCAGTGTCCAATTTCCTTCTGGAAATGTTCAATTAAATTTACAAGGGTAAATAAATGAGTATCTGTAAAAAAAAATCTAAGAATTACACTGTGAGTCATTTTGACTGTATCTACAAGGCGGGCATGAAAAAGCATACAGTTTTTCACCATTACAGCTAGCCCGGAACCAATTGCTCTTGACAGCAGTGTTGCAAGAGCTTCCAGTTTTTGTGGTCTGACTTGACGTAACCAATGAGGTTTGTCACAAATTGCGTTCTCTAAAATGCTGAATGACGTCTCTAAAAAGAGCACGAAAAACAGATTTCAAAATGTTTTGATGAATTTGCTATGTTTCAATAGTAGAAGTATCAACACTAAATTTTTGAAGTGCCTTGTTTATACCTGTATGAAGGTCCTTCATCAGCCAATGCCAGCAGCATTGCAACCTTCTAGAGCATCACATATAATTTCAGTGACAACTTTTGAGACTGGCAGATGGATACAGGCTAAGCGTTAGCTCTTTATTTATGGGGAAAACAAGCCCTGTTACAGCACGGCAAGACTGTATGCTGCATGTTGCTTATCCGGCGCAGGCAGGAGGCTCCTGGTGAAGCGGCACGTCCCGTCGTTGCCCGCTATACAAAACCACCGTCACAAGCGTCTCTCGTTGAGGCAGGGAAGCATGCTAAGGCAGACTCCACAAACTGTCAGAGAAGGACCCAAATAAAACCACAGTAAGCCCTGGATCTGAAAGCCTGTCCTTACGTGATGAACAATTCAAAGAAGAGTTTCATGGGAAGAGTGGAGGTCCTAGGGGCATGAGAACCGCCATCACTAGAGGTGTGAAAGACCTACCAAATCGATCCTGTCATGGAGACCGACTCCCCGAACTCTCACAAGCCAGCGCTGCAAGCGCAGCCCTCGGCCATCCCTTGCCGGGCGCGGGGTGCCGCACCGACAGCCCCCGGAGGCAGACCGAGGCGGGGCCGCCCCGTCCCGCCACGCTCCCGCCCCGGACCAGCCGTTCACCTCACGCGATCCCCGCGGAGCCACCCCGCTGCTCCCGGGGCCCGCGGCGCCCGCAGGCGACCGCCGCAGCCCCCCAGGGACTGGCGGGACGCCCCGCCGCCGGCCGCCGGCCCCGCCCGCCATTTCGTGAGGGCGCCGCCCCGGCTGCGGAGGCGGCTCCGTCACCTCACCCGACGGGCGCCTCCCCGCCTGCCCGCGGCCGGCGCCGGCCCTGACTCCCGCTCGCTCGCCCGCCCCGGCCCCCCGCGGGGCGCCCCCGCCGCTCCCTCCCCGCCCCCGGCCGGGCCAACCCACGCCCTCCCCGGTCTGCAGCAAGTGGCGGCGGCGAAGGGCGGTGGCGCCATCACGTGAGGCCCTGCCTGCCGCTCGCCTCCCCGCGCAGCGCCGCCGCCGCCGCCCCCCGGCCCCGGCCCCGGCCCGAGCCCCGCCGCCGCCTGGCCTCGCCTGGCCTCGCCCGGCGCTCCCATGCCCAGCAGCGAGGCGGTGCCGCTGGGGCTGGGCGCCTGCCGCAGGTCGGGGGCGCTGGCCGGGATGCTGGCGCTGGTGGCGCGGCTGCTGGAGTGGCTGCGCTCGCTGTTCTGGAAGGAGGAGATGGAGCTCACCCTGGTGGGGCTGCAGTACTCGGGCAAGACCACGCTGCTCACCGTGCTGGCGGTACGCTGCCGCCGGGGCCGGGGCCGGGGCCGGGGCCGGGGCCGGGGCCGGGCGGGGGGCGCCGAGGGCGGCGGCCGCGGGAGGGGGGTCGCCGCGGGGCGGGGGGCGGCGGCCCGGCAGGCTGCCGTGGGCGGAGGGGACCGGCCGCACCGAGCCGGCCGCTTCGCGTCGCCGCCCCCGGCAACAAGTGCGGGCTTTGGCTCCGCGGCCTGCGGCGAGGCCGCCTCCTGCCCTGAGGTCCCGGGGGGCGGCGGCGGGCGGGCGGCATCGGGCAGCGCTCGCAGCTTTTGCAACCTCGGGAATTGCACGGCGGGCTCAGGTGGGTGTGAAATTGTTCTAAGAGGGAGGAAGAAAATGTCTCCCGTGTCTGACCGCCAAGCGTGCCCACCTCGGAGCAGATTCCTGGGCACGGACTCTTGCCCGCGGCTCAGAGTTGGCTTTTCACGGCCAGTGTGTTCCAGAATAACTCGGAATGTATCGCGCATCCTCCAAGGCCACAACTCCCCTGTCACTGAATTCTCCCCTCCCATCAGTTGTATCAATATTAATGCCTCCCACAATTCCTTGATAGCGCTTTCCCAGCATTCAAGTCTGAGTTTGGCGTTCCCTTCCCACCGTGACGATGGCCTTGCAGCCTGGTTCTTCTCTAACGCTGACACTTACCGTGACGTTTTCCATTTTGTCGCCATGCTGAAATACATCTTTGTTCGCTATGCTCTCCGCCCTTCTGCAGCTGGGTCTATCCCGAAGATTTACTTCCCGTTGGAAGATGGAAACAAATATATATGTTAAATATCGTTAGTGCTAATCATGAAACTTCTCACTGCATACCCTTTTCTGCAAGGTGATCGCTGCTGTTAGATGTATTGCAGCTTCAGCTGCCGTGAGATATGGGCTTCCTGATATTCTTCAGTCCTTATCCAGAAAAGTTACTGGATCAAGAATCAAAACCAGACTGGGAGGTGTATGGCCTAAAGCCAAAGAGATTGAGACAGTGGTGAACATGAGTTTATGATACTTGTTGTTTGCTTTCATACATGGTTATGGATATGTTTTCATATATGGTTATGGAAAAGTAAGAGATTTGTGCGAGTGAAGAAGTGGAGAGAGGGAAGGGGAAAAAGGAATGGTGTAGGGAAAGTACAGAAAGCAACAAAAGCATGCATTGGGGGACATCAGCAATCAATAAACAGAAAACATCTGGAACTGGTATTTTAGTTCGTTTGTTCAGCTCTCTGGTGGTCTTCGTGGCGCAGGCCTCAGCACTCCTCATGCCCATTGGAAGCGTTCATCTCCCAAGGGAGGGTTTGCTGAGGAAGGGGGGAAAGGCATGGCAAATTATATTGCTTCTTGGATTGATTTCATAAATGGAGCAAAGAACAACAGCAGTTCAGAGACCTCCAAGAGTAGTGTGCGGTATTAGACTTTGTGTGTGTAAATGTTTGTCCAGTCGTTTATACTACACCACCTGTGGAATGGCATGATAGGTGTTTGCCTCTCTTGTGCTAGTATCTTGAGTACCAGGGCACTGCTGTTACTGCAGGTCTGATCTTGCCGGTAAACATATCACGTAAGAACACGCTACAAGGCATCCATGTTTTAAGACTTGGGGAGTATCACAGATTACAGGTTTTGTAGCTTTTGGATCTTTCAGTCGGGAGATGGCACACTGTGATAATCACTGAAGAAGGGTGGCTGAAGAGTTTGGGAGTAAGGCAGTGGATAATAGCTTACTTTTGAATAAAGTTGATATGGGATGGCAAATAGATTGGGAACTCTCTGTGTGTTTGTGTGTATGTGGTTGGAGTGTGACGAGATGAAAATAACCGTCACAAAATAGTCGCTACTTAAAATGCGAACTGCAACAGATCATAAAAACAAATGGTAGGAAATTATTATTTTTTCCACTTTGCAATAGTATTCAGAGATCCTATCATGCTAACACTGAATAAACACCCTTTGAGACAGTCTCCTCCCTGAAGAGCTTGAGCCATATTTAGTCCTGTTACCAGTGGAAACCTTGGGTAACGTCACTGCCTTTTGCTATGGATGTGCACTGATGTAATGGAGTAGAATCTCGCCCATGATCGTTATGGTAAGGGGTTACAGCAGTATTAATTATCACTTCAATATTCAGCAACATTTAAAGAGGACATTACAAACTTCTTACCATCAGTTGTTTTCATCTGTGTTAGGATGTAATCTCTTTTTTACTAAGCTATGACAATAAACTTATTTGCACGTCTTGAATAGTCACAAAAATTGGTATTTTGTCATGTAATACTTCCTTAGCAAGCAAAATGGAACAGTTTTTTTTTACTTTATGGTGCTTACAACACTTGAAACAAAAACACAGTAGTCAGAGTTTTGGACTAATGCGAGCAAAAGATTCAACATATTACCTTCTTTTCTTCATTGTGTGGGAAATTAAAGAACTGTAAACATAATACTTTCTTTGTAGCTGGTTCCATTCAGCCACAATGGAAAGGTTTTAGAGGACAAGACCAATAAAGGGGACACTAATTCTTTGCATTCTATCCCCAATACCAGAGCAGTTATGATGGTTTTTTTTATTATTTTTGTCTTCCAGTTTAGCATATTACATGTGGTGTATAATTTTCTAGCAAAAGTGGAACCCTGACTTTCTATGACTTTGTATATAAACAATAGCCTTCTGAGTCAGCTGGTTGTTTTTCCAGGCATTCCTGTGCTTGAGTAATGATGCTACATTCTCAGGGTTGATGTGTTCATATGTGTTTATGTGTCTGTGCTCCACAAATACTATGTATTTTAACAAATTAGGCTGGTACCTGCTACAGGAGATGGTTACTGATTGGCTCTGTCTTAATCCATCCAATTAAAGACTTATGTCGCTGCTGGGTACGTGTATCTGTATGAAACTGTAGGTGCATTCGTCTTCACTGTTTTTTCCTACTGCTGTTGACAAGTCATTGAAGCAAGGAGAGAGGGGGGGAAAAGGAGACTTCCAGAAACAAAAGATGGGGAAGATGTATAGTACAGAATTTAGCAAGAAGGTTCCCGTAGGTAATGTTGAACAAGTAGTTGATGGTACTTGTTTCTTGCCTGAAGGATCTAATTCCAAACCCCAAAATCTTGTGAGAGGATCAAGTAACTGTCAAAGGTTATACAGCTTTTAAAGTCCCAGATTAAAAATAAGTAATCTTAGTTTGTGTTCGCAAACTGGAGGCATACTATATTCCCACTCTGCCACAAACAGCAAAGAGGAAAGTTGCAGAAAGCATATAGAGACCAGCAATAGCATTAGGGGTGGCTGGCAGCAATGTGTGCACTGTGAGGCACGTAGCTGCTCTGGTGCACCTGAAGACCTGATCATCCACTTCTCAGATGGGAGGGACCTCTTGGAACATGCCTGCTTCACTCCTTGTCCACATATCCATATTTTCTTCCAAAAAAACCCCAGGGCACATGGGATGATGAGATGGATGAAGGGAATATGGGCAGATGGATATGGAAGGGCAATCGCAAGCCCAGAAGCTCCTGCTCTCCTTTCTGGATGACTGGAAAACCAGGACTACTGTGTATGTTGCAGAGAGTGCCTGGGCCTCTGTGTAGACATAACTTTTAAGTAACTATCTGCATATCTTAATGCACCACTCCCAGGAGACACAATACCATATTAATGATACATTTTGAAAAGGAAGAATGAATAATGAGTTGTCTACTTAGATCTGAGTTTCACCTTTCTCCTCAAAAGCTGTCTTCTGTAGGGGGTAGGTGTGTGTGAGGTTCCTGTTGGCATGATGACAAGCATCAGTCTTGTAAAAATATTTCTTCTGAACTGGGGAAGGAGGCAGCACTTTGGTTTTATGTTTTGGGTTTATGGTGTGCTGAGTTAGTACCTTGTATTTTTCTGTCTTATTGGTGTTCTCTTAGCTTCCACAGCAGGACTCCTCTGCTGTCACCTACTCAGAAGGAAAGGATCTGCATGAAGTACTCTCTACATGAGTAGTCATTCACCGGTTTTTACATTTGGAGTTAAACCATTGGTAACAGTAGTGAGAAAATACAGCGAAAAATCCTGATATAGTCAGTTTTATAATATTTTATCATATTGGGGGTTGGACTAGATGGCCTTTAAAGGTCCATTCCAACCCAAATCAGTCAATGATTCTGTGATTCTATATTTTGACTGTGCTGCTTTGTGGTTTGCTTAGGGATCAGATGAAGAATTATCTGGTCTCGTGGTTTCTGGGGTGATCTTTGTCGCTGAAGAGAATAAAAGATCATTTAAAGGGACTGAAATGAACAGTATTCCCTGGCATGACAATGCAGTAATTGAAGTGCTGGCCAGTGCTCTTGTAGAAATTTGTCATATTTTACAGTGTTGTAAAATAAAAATTTTAGATTGCAAACCAGAAAGTCATCTGCTGTGTATCAACTGTTTTATAATAAATATAATTTTTTGTTTGTTTGTATTCTAGTCAGGGCAGTTCACAGAAGATATGATTCCTACAGTAGGCTTCAATATGAGAAAAATAACAAAAGGAAACGTTACCATAAAGGTAGGTGTGCATGTTTGAATTAATACAGAGTGAATAACCAATAGACAAAGTGATTTCAGCTTGGAATGTGAAAGTGTAGGAAATTTCTTTTAAGATGGTAGGATCATTTATCTATTTTTCTATGTCAAAAATAACTTTTTAAAAGCATATAGTTGTATATTTCTCTGTTACATTAATCTGTTTGATTTCATGATATCCATGCCAAGCAGAAGCTTTGTTGCACTCTTTTGGGTTAGAAAGGTCATAAAATTCTGAGATATTAAGGGAGCTGGGTTGACTCTTGGAGGTGCCTCTCTCTTTTCCTCCCCCCCACCCCCCCACCCCCCCAAGTGTAAGTGAAATCTGCAGCAACCTCACCCCTAAGTTTTGCATCTCAGTGGAGAGTGCAGTTTAGCTCACATAATGTCAGCTATATGGAAATAGAACATCTAATATAACTCAGTTGTCAGGGAACCATCTCTTAGGCCTATAGAGAAATATAGATGATGCCAGTTTGGTTGTGATTCATGCCATGGGCATCAATATAGAAATAAATCACTCCAGTAGCATTAAGGCTTCCTCTGTTGTTTGATCATGAAAGGAGCCTGGCTGATTAGTCTAGATCAAATTCATAACTTCAGTCTAAAATTAGGTGAAGGGAATATAGGTTTTTGCTTTTACCTTGACTTACTCCCTTCTTTTCCATCGTTTCCTTCCCTTTCTCCCTCAGTTCTAAAGATATTCTTTTTCCTCTGGTTTGGTATGACTCCTAAACCTAGGGAGGATTTTCTGAAATGACCTGTAACGTGAATATGAGTAGTTGCTAGCTGTCTACCCACTCGCTCTAAACAGTGAGCAGGTAAAGGGTGGTAGAAGGGATAATTGACTTCTGTTGGCTGGGAGATGTTAAAACTGAACTAAAAAAACCTAGACCTAAAATGACCATAGGGATATAGATACTGTGACTGCCTGTCTGCTTCTGTTCTTAGTATCTTGCTATACTTTTTCAAAATTTCACATGACTGTAGGGCCTTCAGCTGCACATTTCACTTGTGTATCTAATTCTCTGTTATAAGCTTGCAGAATAATCAATAGGTTCCTCTACACCTGCTTGTATGTTACGATGCCTAATAAGCCAGTCCTTTGAAATCTATTGAAATGGAAAGTCTAACATCACCCAACTATTTCCTCTTATCACCCCAACTCTCCTTCCTGTATACGCTCTTGAAATTCATGTCAGGTTTGGCTGAAATAAAAACTCCTAACATTGCCCATGATTTAGTCTGATTTTAATTTCGCAGGAAGTTTTGGCAGATCGCCAAAAATAAATGTTGGTATCTTAAAACTAGGTCCGCAGTAAAGACTGTAAAAGGCTTAAAAGGAAAATAGAATAAAAGTGAAGTGGAGGAGAATCATTATTGCCTTAGTAACCTCAACTTTCTGACTTTGTGCATGATCATTATAGGTACATGATTAAAGCCTACTTTGGGAGGGAATCTGACCTCACTCTTACCACAGAGCAGGGGAGCAAGAAGACAAAGTAGCATCATATAAGCTTTTTTAATTCATGCATTTCCTGAAAGGTAAATGATTGATAGAAGCCTAAACTTTTTTTCAGTGTAGATTGTGTGTATGTGTTTGTGAGTTTAAAAAAACCAAACTGTCACACAATGAGCACTGCAATACTCAATGCAACCTGGCCAAACTCTTCTTTGAAGTAAAAAGTGTGTCCTTCCAGGATGCAGAAATTTCAGTAGAGAGTTTTTGTCATTAGGGAATACCTTTCTGTAGCCTTTAACAACCAGCTTTTGTGTGATAGTAGGACAAAATGTCCAATTTAATGTTTTAAAATAACTACAAATTATTATACCTTTATTATATTTTTATTAAAATATATTGTAGCAAGAAAAGCACATACTGCAAGAGTTACAGGAGTGAAAGTTGTGAAATTTTGAGATAACACCCTCACTCTGCACAGATAATGGAAGCAGAAAGAATTTTTGTTGTGATTTCTTACTTTTTATAAGTTCTTCAGGGATTAGTTGAGAGCTGCTTGAATCGCTAACATCCACAAATGTGAGTGTGCAATGGCTCTCATTTTACAGTTTATTCCCAAAGATCAAAATTTTCAGCATTGTTTTCATGGAATTCACTATTAGTAGTGTGTCTAACGAACCCTTATTTATGTGCTGCTGCCTAGTGTAAGGTAAATATGTCTGAACTAATGGCATCAGGGTAATGAAATCCAGTTGACTCTGGTGTTTGTCTACTGGAATAGGTAGTTAAGACTAGCGTTACTTTACACAGTGGGCAGCTCTCTGAAAACGCAGAGGAATTTATATGGCAATATGAGTAAGTCTGCATCAATTGGACTTTATCTGGGTAAAACGTAGGTGACCAGAATCAAAAGCACTAATTCTTGCAGCCAACCCTGTATGCTCAGTTTATTTTGGAGACACAGGAATCAGAAAGAGTAAAAGGTAACTGAACAGTCTTTCAGGAGAGAGAAGGAGCGCACAAGGTGTACCTTGTGCTGAGTAACAGTTATGCAGCTTTTTCTTGTAAATGGAGGAGGTTATTTCATCATGCTTTCTGTTAGTTCTTATGAATGCTATGTTTGAAACTGGTGAAAAAACACAGAATGTCACTGATGATGAGGTTTAACTTCTGGTCTTGGCCCTTCTTCACCTCTGTTCTCAGTATATACAAGATCATCCAAGCTCTCCCTCATCTCTACTGGTCATTTCTCTGTGGCCAGCTTGGCTTGTGGTAGTGTGTACACTACATGAAAGGTAAGTTTGATAAGGGGAAATTTTAATTTACAGGAACATCTGCTTTGATTGCAGTAGGGCAATATTGACGCTGCATAACAAGAAGGTGTACTGATAGGCAGAGAGCTGTTTCCTCTTCTTCCTTGCTATGCCAACTCCTCTCATGCCTGTTAGCCTCTCCTCATCAAACATGTTCCCCTCTTCTACTGCCTGGTTTCTTTGTGCCTCATCCCTTCACATATACATACAAAGGCCAAACCCCAAACACCTCATTCCTCAAAATATCTGCTCCTGTCCCTTAAAGAGGAAGCAACAAATGTTCTTGCTTAGTCCAGGAGTGAGTTTGTCAGTGAATGAGAAAAAAAAAAGAAATTCTAGTCTTGGGTCCCTCTGTTGAATGTGTCTCAATAACCATCCGTGCGTTGCTGAGCAAAGAGCTGAACTCTGCTATAGAAAGAACATACTTCAGCCTAACAGTAGCTTGGTACATCCCTGTTTATCTTCTCCCAAAAGAAGAGGCTTTTTAACCAAAACAAGAACTTCTGAATATTTTTGCCTTTGGGATCCAAATTCTGCTTTACAAACAGAATCTTTCTTGTAAAGGAAAATAAAACCATCCCCTCTTAAAAAAAAAAAAGTCATAAACCAACCTTTTAATACATCTGGCTTTCTGCTGGTGGTAGCACTTCTAAATCTCAGTATGACGTTCCTCATGCTGGGGACAAACTAGACTTACTTTCTGGGAAACCTAAGAGGGAATCAGGTCAGCCTAGTGAGGGTGGCAGAGATTAAAGGTCAGCTTTTACAATCAGCTTAAGTGGATCATGGTGTGACGTTTTACATTCTACTTTAAGCCTGGTCGTGCACCCTTGCACCCCTCTTCCATCAGCAGCAGTGATCACGTGGCAAAGCAGTAGTCAGATCAGTGAACTGATCTAAATGAAAGCAACATCTAAAAAAACCAACAACCAGCCAAACAAAAGCCGCCCCCATGCTAGTTTCTCCCCAGTCAAATTACCTAAGTACTGTACTCCCCAAACAGCTGCCTGACTGCTGGTGCCACCACAGTGTGGGAAAGCAGGATAAATAATGCATTTTGGGGGCAGCCTGGATAGATTGATTTAGCTGCAAAACACCATATTTAGAACACAGAATCTGAACAGGAAGAAAGCATTCCATCCCTTTGGTGAGAAAAATGAAGTTTTCCTTCATCCTTTACTCTGGTAGCTGCAAACTTTTAAGCACAAATAACATAGCCTGTTGCTACAGGGCTGCCAGAATTATGGGTTCAGTATGCACACATAGACTGATTGTGGATTCATAGGGATCAGTGACAATATTTGAAAAAATTAAGTGTTTATTGCTATATTGTTAGGATTTATGAACTTCGGATGGTGTTAAGTTTTCTAGTCCCTAAGGTTAATTCATGATTCATTCATATTAGTTATGAAGTTGGAACACAGGACGTTCCACCTAAACATGAGAAAAAACTTCTTTACTGTGAGGGTGACAGAGCACTGGGACAGGCTGCTCAAAGAGGTTGTGGAGTCTCCTTCTCTGGAGACATTCAAAATCCACCTGGACGCAGTCCTGTGCACCCTGCTCTGGGTGTACCTGCTCAAGCAGGGGGTTGGACGAGATGATCTCCAGAGGTCCCTCCCAACCCCTACCATTCTGTGATTCTGTGAAAGAGAATTGATGGAGAAGTTAATGGGCATTGATATCAGCAGAACAGTCTGATTGATGTGCTAATTGTATAGATTTTCTCCCTCAAGATTCTGTTTATAATACAAAGATTAACATGTACACTAGCTATGACAGCAAATCAAACAGTGTATTTACAACAGGAACATCAGAGGTACTGCCTTACAAGTGCAAATGCATCCTAAGGCTATCCTGTGCTTTCTTGACCTCTTGTATATCAATGGCAGATGTGCAGGAGAAAAGGACCAGTGGCAAAATTGTGATTAGCATTGTGATATGAAGCAGCAAATGCAGACTCACAAGCAAAAGCTGTTTGTTTCAGTTTAGGTAGTCAAACTGTCTTAAGTTTTCACTTATTCAAAGAGGTATTTTTTCTGTTCTTTCAGGCATGCAGGTGTTCTTTGTTCTCCTGCCTGAGCCCTCCCTTCTTTTTCAGAAGAGTACATTTGTACTGAAGCAGTACCTTCCACCTGAGCCTTATCAATGCTTCCCAATTCATCCAGGAGAGGGTTCTATTTTAACTATTCCTAAATGTCAGTTTCATACACTTTTCATCACATCTGCCTTGCTTTACCACTGATGAAAGAAGTCCACAGATGCCACCGTCAATAAAAACGTTAGTGCGTTCAACCATAGTTCATAAATAATCCACAGGAAAAGGAATTTCCTTTCAGTTCCCTTGTTTTCTGCCTTTGCATAGAAACAATAAGGCCATGATTTAGACTTCATCTAGAGAAAGCATAAGGACAGTTGGAGTGCTGTGCTGATGCTGCTACAGAATCGTCAGATGTGGAGGAAAATGAGGAAGCTGTTGATGGTTCATTCCACTAGGCAAACAGATTTCATTTACAAGTAGACAGAGTCTTCAAAATAAAGTATTTTTTGAGCCAGGGTAGTTCAAGTAGGTGAAGGAAATGATTAATAAGTTTGACTGAAGTTGTGTGCACATGTGATATTGCAAGATCAAGTTCATGCAGGGAGGAGGTGTGTGAGTTTCTGTGGAACTGGGCCTAGTTCTACACTTTGGTCTAAAAAGTCATGTTACGTATGGTTGTTACAATAGAGTTGTTGAGAGTAAGGGGATAATGCTAACATTATTAATATGTTTCTTAGTTTCAAAAATAATACTTGGTTTGGAAGCAAATCTGCACAGGAAAATAAATTATCTTAATAATAATTTATCTTAACCAGTTCTCATGGTCTCTCTGCTACAACAACATACAGTAAGGGATGTAGGGGAGTATGACTCTTACATATAGATGCTTATTTCCTTAGAAGCCTGTCAACATGAAGTACTTGTACATCACTATTCCTGTATCTAGGTAAGCTGTTAAAATCTTACAGCCTAATTGCTAGATAAAGTTTCCAAAACTATTTTACTTTGAGAAGAATGACATCATTTGTTGGTAAATTGATGACTGAGGAGTGGTGAGGGGGATGCTTCTTGCTGGAAACCTTTGATGAGCTATTTGCAGCCAACAAGGATTCAGAGTGAAATTTTCTTTAACCTTTTTATCCCAACAAAGCAGGTTATCTTTCTCATAGAAATATTACGATTTCCAGCTGTCAGCTATTATTAAAATTCCTGGATAAATTGTTATTTTACTAAACTGGTGAAGTCTTTCACATGTGGCAGGAATGTTCTTAATGGTAAGCGGATAGATCTTGCGCCTAACCTTTTTCAAAGGTCCCAGGGGACACTGCAAAACAGAACCAATTAAACTTAGTGTAAGAGTGAGGCTGAGAAACCATCTGAATCAAAAAGTCATCAAGTGAAAAAATGGCATCCTGGAAGGCTGAGACTGTTCACCTTAGGCAAAGAAAGCTGCAACACCAACAAGCAGGTGATACTAATCCTTTATCTGGTTTTTGCCAGACTTTGGGGTAGGCCACTAAGAAGGAAGTACTATGGTAGTGCAGCGTCACTGCCTGGTTTCTGGACTATAGTTCTATGTCCAGGTTACATACAGTTCCAGAAGGCAACAAGAACTAAGAGGCCCATGGTCATCTTTAATTTCTTCCTATTTTGGCAGTCGTTTCCGGAAGTTAGCAGATTTATTCTCATATTTAGTTTCTAATCTTAGAATATAAAAGCATCATCACTGGCACGCTTGTGTGTATGAGTATTTATTTGAACCACACTGAAAGAAAAACACTGATATACGCAGGCCTAAACATTTTGTAGGAAGATGCCAATTTCACATGCTCTTTAATTGAAGTTGAGCATGATCAGAAATGTAAAGCTGTCAGCTTTAACCATGAATTGTCAAATTTTGGCTTGTCAGTGTATTTCATGAAACTTGTTACCTATTATTTCCAGAAAAAGAGAGGGCAAACAGGAAAGATTTTACCAGGCAGCATTTGAAGTCTAAGCAGGAAACTTTATGGATTTCTAGGTTGTGGTTGAGGTATTAAATTACAGGATGATTTCCAGCATCAAAATACCTAATGTACTACAAGTTATGGATCAGTTACAACTATTTTGATGAAGTTTGTAATGAAATTGATGGCTATTGCTTCTTTATGACAAAAAAAATATATGAGTGAATTAATTTGGGGTTTTAATTCCAAGCAGGTTTTGTTTCCTCAGTGATTTGATTTTGATGGGATTGCTCTGTTTTTTGATTAGCTCAGTATTAGTAATCTTTTTGCTTTGGTGAGATTTACTGTTCAATAAGCTAAACAGTGGCTAAAAAATTTCTTTGAACAAGCCAAATATTCAGAACCTCGGAAGACATGCATCATGAACCGTTATTTTAAATGATTGTGAGGCTCCAACTAATCAACCTTTGATTCTCACAGTGAGGGTTTTAGGATAGTCTCAGGTATAAAAAAGAAATAGAGTAACACAAGATATGCATACACACAGGCAATGCAGCAGCTTCATTTTCCTTGCTCTTGCACTTCATTTAAGCTTACTCTCTTAAAATAGCACTGCCAGCCAGTTTCTGCACCCCCCTGGATATTGCAGTCCAGAGGGAGCAGGACTGGAGCTGGTTGTACTGTGGTCACCCCAGCTGTCGCCACTAGAGGCCAGTGTCCTTCCACGGGAGCTGCAGCCTGGGCCAGTGCAGGCCAGTCTGCTGGAGGGCAAAGCAAAGCTTCTTGCTGCTTGTTTGCTCTGATGTGGCAGAGGGGGAGGAGGAGAATTATCCCGGCTCTGTTCATTCCTCTTGCAGCTTCCTTCATTGCAGCACTCCTCCCTCCTCTGGATAGTAGTTTGCAAGTCTCCAAGCATCATTATAGAAACAGAATCCTCCTGCTTTGTAATGCTTCATCCTGCTATTCAACAGCAATTAAAAAACATCTTACCTGTCATGCCACCATCTCACGTGTCATGCAGTAATGCAAGCCTCTGTGTGTACTGCCTGTATAGCTCCAGCAGTGTTTCAGCAAGTACTGGGTATTCCATATGGTGTGGGTTGCTCTAAAAAGGCTGTGCTGTATCTAAGCTGATTTCAAGTCAGAGTGGTTATTTCTATAAAGAAGGATTTTTGTGGGATGTCCCAGTGATTTATGATAGTTGTGTGTTGTGGAAAAGCTGTACTACTGGATTCAGAAGGGCTGTGATCCACAGCAGGAAGTCCAGTTACTAGTGATATACCCCAGGGATTGTTTTGTGTTTTCATTAGTGACCTGGATGATGGGACAGGGTGCACCCTCAACAAGTTTGCTGATAATACAAAACTGGGAGGAGTGGCTGATACAGCCAAGGGTTGTGCTGCCATCCAGAGTGACCTCAACAGGCTGGAGAAATGGGCTGACGGGACCCTTATGAAGTTAAAGAATGGAAAGTACAAAGCCCTGCACCTGAGAAGGATCAACCCCAGGCACCGCTACAGGCTGACTGACTGGAAAGCAGCTGTGCAGAAAGGGGTCTGGGGGTCCTGGTGGACACCAAGTTGACCGTTGGCATGCAGTGTACCTTTGCAGCAGAGAGACCAATGGCATCCTGGGCTACATTAGGAAGAGCTGCGACAGCAGGTCAAGGTTCATTCAGCACTGGTAGGGCCATACCTGGAGTACTGTGTCCAGTTCTGGGCTCCCCAGTACAAGAGGGATGTGGAGCTACTGGAGAGAGCCCAGCAAAGGGCCATGAAGGTGATTAAGGGACTGGAGCATCTCACATATGAGGAGGTGCTGAGATATCTGAGACGGTTTAGTCTAGAGAATAGAAGGCTCAGGGAGATCTCATCAATGTAGCTAGAAGATGTAGTCAAACTTTTCTCAGTGGTGCCCAGTGACAGGACAAGTGACAATGGGAACACACTGAAATATGAGAAATTAATTTAAACCATAAGAAAAGGCATTTTTACTGTGAGGGTGATTGAACATTGGAACAGGTTGACCAGGCAGGTTCTGGCGTCTCCATCCTTGGAGCAGTTTGCTCTAGGTGACCCTGCTTTGACCAGGTGAATTGCGCTATACAATCTCCAAAGGCCCCTGCTAGCTGCAGTGGTTCTGTGAAAAGGAGTTAAATGAGGATTAGAGGGTGGCTCAGAGAATAAATATGGGGCATACTCAGAATTACTCAATGACCAGCTAAGAAGCAAAAGTATGAAAACACTCTCCCATCTGATAGTTTGGGAAGAGAAGCCTTGGAGACTGTATCTGTGCTGGGAGTTGTGCACTGCAGAGTGTGAGACAGGATCTTGCATTATATAGGAACCTCTACAGTGGTCAGGACAAACACGTGGAGCCAGAAGCCAGTGTCAGAACAGGCAGTGTTTAATGTCTCACCAGTCATTCAGAGTAACTGTTAGGACTCCTAAAAACGAGGACCAAGAGTTGATCTCAAGGAATCATCTAAACCAAACTTGTGCTCTGAGGTGAATCAGGTATTCACCCCAGTATCTTAGGTAATTGTTTCTTAAAATTTGTTATTCCATAGAATCATATAATTGTTTAGGTTGGAAAAGGCCTTTAAGATCATCAAGTCCAACCGTTAACCTAGCACTGCCAAGTCCATCACTGAACCATGTCCCTAAGCACCACATCTACATGTCTTTTAAATACCTCCAGGGAAGGTGACTCCGCCACTTCCCTGGGTAGCCTGTTCCAGTGTTTGACAACCCTTTCGGTCAAGAAATTTTTCCTAATATCCAATCTAAACCTGTTTTGGAGGCCCAAGGAAACTTGAGGCCGTTTCTTCTTGTCCTATTGTTTGTTACTTGTTTCGAAGAGACCGACACCCACCTCAGTGCACCTCCTTTCCGATAGTTGTAGAGAGCGATAAGGTCTCCCCTTGCCTCCTTTTCTCCAGGCTAAACACCCCCAGTTCCCTCAGCCACTCCTTATAAGACTTGTTCTCCAGACCCTTCACCAGCTTCATTGCCTTTCTTTCGACGCGCTCCAGCACCTCATGAAGAAGGTTCTGTAATATCCCTTGTTTTGTACGATGTTCTTTCATTCTGAGTGTTAGAAAGCTTTTTTCCTAATATCTGTCATGAGTTGCCGTCATCACAAATTGAGCTGCTTTTTTCTTCTCTTCTGTATCTGGCAGCCATTTCCTGGGAAACATTATGGTTTTGCTCCCTCTTTATAGGTCTTATTTTCAAAATCTCTCCTCACCCTTACTTTTTTCTTCTGGACTTTTTCAGATTTGTCTGAGTTTTATAGACTGATGCTCAAAACCAGAGCCTGCCTGACACTGAGGACAGGGCGGAACATGCTTCCAAAATCATACATAACGTGCTTCTGCTAGTACATGCTGATTTAAGATCTGCAACACTGTTGAAACACATATTTAGTTGGTGATCTGCTCAAGATTTTTGTCCTGCACCTCTACCTGGTTATCCATTTTGTGTTAGTGCATTTGGTTCCCTCTGTCCAAATGTAGCATTTTGAAGTTGTGTGTTAAATTTCAGCTGCCTTATTTCAGACCATCCCTCTAGTTGGTCCACATACTTTAGGATTCTGATTTTTTTCTTTTTATCTGCTCCCAGCTTGAAGTTATCTGTAGTTTACATAAACATATGCTCTATTTCAACATCCTGTTGGGATGCTTGGGAACTGTAAATGCTGCCCCTGGTTAGCTCTGTCCTTAGCAGCTTTGCCTCATTGATAAATCCTGGGAATCTGTCAGGATTGCTCAGACTTGAGAGGTAGAGGGCAAGGGACACACACGAGGAGAGTGCCAGGGAGCTGCTCTGTGGGGTTAAATCTGTCATGGGAGAATGTCCTCTTCTTGTCTAATCTACCACTATTAGATTACTTTTTCCCAGAATACATACTGTTGCACATTGTCCTGGCTTTTCTCTGCTATTGAGCAAATACTTATTTTTGCTTTCATGGTTATGTGTTCCTCAAGGACAAGCAAAATTAATAATCACTACGGTAGTTATTGATCGGCTGTTTTGAGCTAGCAGTGTCCTTGCCTCTGGTCTCCTTGCCCTCAGTCTTCCAAATGCAAGTTCTGCCTACAACTTACAACTTCTGTATGCCTACAACTTACAACTTCTGTATGCCTACAACTTACAACTTCTGTATGCCTACTTTCACCAGAATCTCTTGGATTTTGATGTCTAGATTCATGATCATATGAAAAGAGGGTACAAAGGATTGTACGTGGTCACACAGAATCAGGGCTTTCTACTTCAGGGAGGAGACAATATTGAGGCTAGGGTGGATTGGCTCCTTCTATTTAGAGGTGTGTTATGTCTTGATTGAAGGGATTACTGTCTTATCTCTAAAGCTGGATTCCCTGGTGCTTTCCTGCCTTAGATCACAACATGGAGGTAAGCAGCATGAGGTTCAGAAAATGGTTTCTGAGAACAGACTTTGCTTTTGTGTCCTATTTAAAATCCACCTGCTGATCCTTCCAAAATTGTACCTTGTGTCTCTGACAAAATGGCAAATATACCCTGATCATTGAGAAATACACGCTCCCGTTAAAATGCCTCTGTGCTTGTTTTCAGGAGTTGAAGATACTGAGCCATTTAGTGTTGCAAGTCTAAGTCCATTTCCAGTTCTTCAGTGAAAGCACTGTGATTAAATTAGTTATAAACTGTGAAGTGTGCGTATAGCATTTTTTCTGTCTGATGTGATTAAAATAAAATACCTAGTTGCAAAAAATGTTTAAAAATTGGACTTTATCTCCAGTGAGGAGTGACAACAAGGTTCTTTCAAGGACAAGAATGATTTCAAAGAACATAATGTTCTGGGAAGTATTGCCTGCAGAAAACGTAGCCATGTGGCATATTTTTTTCAGCTTTAAGAGCAGCTGTAATTTCCAAAATATAGGATAATAGATAGGTAGTAAGTGTACTAAGTTAGTAAGGTATTCTAAATTCCATAATAGGTTACATGGCTGGTACTACAAGGCAGGCTCCATAGTTTTGTATTCACAGGGCTATTTATTAAAAGAAGTTAAGGTTATTTGATTTAGCTCTTTTTATTCTTCCCGTTTATTAGACGGGGAAGCTGAACATTACTGGTTGAAGATCCTAGTCTGGAACAGGTGACTATTTAGGATTTGTCTCCCCTGAGCTTAGCCAAGTGAAAAGGAAGGAAGCCAGCCTGAGTCAGTTGTCTAAACTCGGTGGAGAGGAGTGGGTGCTTTGCAAGAATGGTTCTTGTGGTAGGCAAGGTGGGTAAGACAGATGCAATCGTTTCCTGCTGTGGATGCCCTCTGAGCTCTCCAGTAGCCACAGAGAAATTTTAGTCACTTGGATTACATGCCTACATTTTAGGTGGCTGAAGTGGAGGGAAATGAATCCCATGCTTTCCAGTTACTCCCTGTCATTACAAATTGAGTTGGCTGTGAATGCTGTGACTGCTTGCTGTGTATGCACGAGCTCATTAGTCACATCTCAGTATACATGTACTTGTCTGTGTACAACGTGGTGTTGGATGTTGCTGGTGCTACCTTATTCTGCCCAAATACTTTTCTGTGTTTAGAATTTCCTCACCTGTTTGTTCAGGTTAGGTTCTATGGCTGATATTTTCTGAATACTTCCAAGCAGAAAGATGAATTCTTGAATTCAAGTATTTGAAGTGTTGGATTCAGCTTGCAAATTAAGATGCCTGAATTTAAACAGCTATATGTCTGCAGTGAGGCTTAAGCTCCTTTAATAATAGTCAGAGAAGCTCTAGTCAGTACTGTCAAGCCTAGAGCTTCCTAAAGGTGACATTACATCTGGTCAGCTGAAGGGCTGTCTAGGCTTCACTGACTACTGTGAGATTGTAGGTAATAAACCCATGCGTTGACATAGAGATACAAATGTCATTGTACACATCTCTGTCCACAAGAAATACCCTACCCAGCATGTCTGAAAAAAAGCCATGTAAAACTGACATCTAGAAAACACTTTTCCTGAAACTTTCTTATTAGCTGTCAAGCCTTCCCACAATATAAGCTAATTAAAAGAAACACAGCTAGAGTGTTAATGAGCCTTTCTGTAACTGAAAGCTTTCGAAAATCTTTGAACCTGTTCCCAAGCTGCGTTTTTGCTCAACTGTCATGGTACACCTCTGTGCAAAAGAAAAGGATTTGCTCCTTAAACATAGCTGGTAGCTGCAGTCTTAAGAAGGAGCCTTAGATCTACATGAAGAAATTGAGTAAGAGATGTATCCAGAGAGATTCCTGTTTTAGAAGAATTTGATTTAACAGGTAAGTATAAGCACTCTGGTAAATGATGGTTCCAAAGTATAGTGATTAATCTAGTTTACAAATTAAAACATCTCATTATTTTATGAGAGTTTAGACCTGCAAGCATGAGAAGAATTACTACTCTATAGGAGTAGACAGGAACAAATAAAATAGTGATTTGTAAAATGCAGTAGAAATAAGATGTATGCATTTGAAATTGAGCCTAAAAAACAACTCCTTGAGGTTTTAATCTCCTGTGAGGCAACGGTACTGGCTATCGAAGAAACTTTTTCTCTGTTTGGTTTGGTCATTCTGTAGGCATTTTCTGATTCTTAAATTCAGCTGGTCTTCTAGGGGTAAAATTACCTCTTAAATATTTTGAAAATTTTATTCCTGAGGGACCAATGAAAGCCACGGGAGCAATTTGAAGTCAGTCTCTTTTTAAAAACACCCAGGCAAAATAAACTTCTTTTTATAGCTAGCTGTATATTCTGCTGTTAAGATGTAGTCTCCTGCCTCTCCCAGTGCACACCCAGAATATACTTATTACCTGTGTACTAAATACTGGCATACAAAAATAAGTGATGTACAAAACATGCAAGGCTCATACAAGAAAACTTCTTTGATGCTAAGACCTCTCCCCTTTCCTTTCTGGGTGCCTCTTATATTCTGCCAGTTCTGTCTGTTCAGTCATGTACAGTGGAAACGGTTTGGGGCAGAGATTTGTGTTTTGAATAGTTAACTCTGTCATTGGCTGTTCAATGTAATAAAAAGTATTAGAAAGTTACTACCAACACCATTTTAATTTCAGGCAAAAAGGTGAGGATTTTTTTAAAATGTATTTAATGCATTTATTTTCTTCCCTATTTCAGATAATTATAACTTAATATATTGACATGAACCAGGTTCCCAAGCATTACTAAAAACACCTGGTCTATCTTGTGTCCTTCATGTTGTACTTCAATGAATAGCTGAAAGCCTTATTAGGGAAACTGATGGGAAATTACTTATCTTTCCATTGTTTCAAGGTGACTTTTTCTCCTAATGACAATAATACTTGTTCTGCAGTGCAATTTAATGTAGTATAGATATAGTATATCATCAAACAAGGACAAACCCAGTATTTCTTTATCTTGTATTATTTCTTTTGTGATTAGTCCAGGCTACATCATCTTGTAGTTGTGGCTACCAGGAAGAATCGCTGTCAGTCTCCAAAAATCTAATCTTACTACTGGCCTTCCCTGTCCTCTTTCCCATTCTTTCTTCTCTGATCTACCAAGAAAATAATTTAGTTTCTTTTTCCAGACACACGGATGTGCACCAGATGGTTACTGATTGTTTCAAGGTCCTGATGAGTTATTGGAATAATTAGCGTTGGTGTGAGGTTTGTCATCTAACTGTAATACTGAACTGTGTACTCATCTCTTTCAAGCCTTTAAAATAAAAGGTTTGTTTTATTAAGACTTTTGAAACAGCGCTTCAAAGGTCAGTGCAGATAATAACTGATACCCAGTTCATGGTCAGAAGTTCGCTCAACTCTTTCATATGTAAAATTCTTGATCTTATAAAGGGGATCAAAAGCAGTCTACATTTAGGTGATATACTAATTTTATGCCAGAAGGAATGGTAAGATATCAATCAGGGAACAATTTTAATGGTGAATGGAGAAATATTTCTTTCTAAAATATGAACATAAGGTGTTGATAGAGAAATTGATACATAAATGTGATTTATAGATTATGGAATTAAAAATATAATCCACATTAGTTGAAAAAGGCCTTATCCCAAAGGTCTATTAGGTGTCGCTCTTTTGTGCAAGTCTTTGTGGCCACAGCAGGTTTAATATGTTTGGATTTATAAAGTATACATATGAAAACAACTCTTAAGAAAATTTTGCTTCCGTGTATGTTACTTCCAAATTTAGTTTGTGCTGTAATGGATATGCCTCCTAGATCTGGTGTATGGTACATATTGTTTTGATAGCTATATCTGATTAAAATAAAAACTAATTACTTTGCTTTGTCCCTGATACAGGAACAAATCCATTCCTTTTATTTTTCAGTGTTCATCACTATTTTAATAAGTGTGTCAGTTGTAACACAACTGCCTTTGGATGTAGCTGCAACAGCTACATCATCGTGCAGCCCTTGCCTGCATGATTTAGATCCTTTCCCTGGTATTTTGATCTTGGAAACAGTTTTGAAACAAGATTATTGTCATCCACCAAAAATACTGAATTTTTGCAAGCAAAGCAGAATAAGTAACTCCTGTACATAAGAATTATGTGCTAGCCTTTTAACGATAAAGAATGGACGCTAATAGCATGTGTAAGTATTTGCAGGATTGGAACTTTATAAAATCCTAAGCAGAATCTGAGCTTCCTTTCTTTAAGATTCACTGATTAATCACTTCAGGCCTACCCTACAGTGCTGTTTCCTTTCTGGTTCTGATCAGTTAATGCATGTGTCTTTTCAAGCACATTTGATGAACAAATGGGAGAGCTGTGGAAGTGGGAGAGCTGTGGAAGTACTGGAGATCCCTAGAGTATATCATCCTTTACATGGACTCAATCTGCTCTCCGGCCAACTCTTTTACTTAATATCCATCTTTATTCTGCTGAAGGCCTGATGCATTCTTAACTCAGGTTTTCCTAGCCCCATAAAAAATGGAACTTCATGACTGTTTTCGTACAATGATGCTATTCTTTCTGGGTTTTAGACTCTGTATTTGCAAGGATTCACTTTGTTATCTGAGTAGGACTTTTCTTGCAGTGAGTGGGAAAGGGTAGTGTTCTCCAAACGGGCATTTGGAGCTGTTAATGTCACAGGACTGACTTGCCCTGTGAATGTGCCTGTCCCCCTGGCTGGAAGGGGCTGAGAAGACCACTCTCCTGAGCAAGGTCCCTTAAAAAAATGCTTGTGTTTAGGCATTGTCAATACAACGTGCATGCTGCATGTAAGAGTTCTTTTGTTCTGTTCTGTTAGTACTGTGTAGTTCAAAAATGTTTTGGGGTTGGGGTGTTCTTACTTTTTCTAGGTATGGGACATTGGAGGGCAGCCAAGGTTTCGAAGCATGTGGGAGCGTTACTGCAGAGGAGTCAATGCAGTTGTGTAAGTTTTCTTGTGTATACCCGTATAAAATGTATTTTAAGGCTTTTCTTTCTGTCCACCTCCATCACATAAGAAGACCCAACATGATAAAAGTAGTGTGTTTTACACATCCAGCAACCCAGATATATAAGTAATTGCATGTTTTAGGCTATTTTTTCCCAACAGCCTGTATTTAATTCTGTATCTTCCTGTATTAATAAATGCAGGGTTTATACAACTCAGGACTGTCTATGCAAACGTATTTGTCACATTTCAGATGTTTTAACTTTCTGCAAGTAATGGGCAATACCATAGATAACTATATTGCCATTGCAGTTACATGGTGGATGCAGCAGACTTAGAAAAAGTAGAAGCTTCAAAGAATGAACTACACAGTTTGATAGATAAGCCACAATTGCATGGAATTCCAGTAAGTATTTTGATTATTATTCTTACCTGAATGTAGACAGTGTAGCCTAAATCCTCATGAACTGGTTCCTCTGGACTCTTGAAAATACTGGGTTAAATATGATGCAGCCTTTATACTCTTGCAAAAATTATTGTGACATTTTTTCAGAGGACTCAGCATCTTATCAGTGCGCAGTATGTTTGACGTTTTCTCATCTAAAGGTCAGAATAGATTTGGAAAAAAATTCATTTTCACATGTGGCATTATCAGACAGTAATTACTTCCAGTCAGTCCCCTTGTTGGCTGGGTTTGAACCAGTGACCCAGACATATTTCTGGCAGTATCTTAAGGCATGTGAGATTTGTCTTTCTGAAGGTTGGCAGACACTAACATCAAATAGTGTCCTCTGCTTCCAGAGATTGTGGAGGAGCTTGACTTTTTGTGTGTCCTGACTTTTTCTTTTTCTTGACTTCTTAGTTTTTCAAACTAAACTGTGTGGAAAAAATGCAAATATGCATCTGGTCTCCAGTAGGAAGTGTCAAAGAATAGTATATTCTGCTGAAATTCTGGTGAAGAATTATGGAAGTGGAGACTAATGTTGTTTAATTAAATGAAAACTGCCAATTTAGACCCAGTAGGAATCCATCAGGTTAGCATTGATCTTTGATGCTGACATCACCAAGCAAGAGTTCATACCTTCGATCATAAGAAAGAAAACAGTGGTACATACAAATCAGGAAGAAGTTACAGCTTGATGGCTCTTGCTTGGCCCCTTTTTTGTAAGCAAATATTTGGACACTTGGCCAGTGCAAGTGATCAAAGTCATCTGAGGATGAGTAGACAGGCAGCCAACATGAAGTCATTGTGAGAATAAAGTTCTCACACATCTATTCTCAAAAGAGAGGTTTTCAAGTGACACTCTATCTTTTTTATAAGGTTTGCTGTTATTGTTTTGGTTTTATATGTTAAGTACATAATTGAAAAAATCCTACAGAAATCAATAATCATGCCATTCATGGCGAGTGACATTGCCTGTCCTTTGTACTGTGTTCAGATCCTGTTTTACTTCTCACTTTTCCTTCCTGAAAGGATCGGTCTCTCATATCTTCAGAAGTATTTAATTCAGTTCCTTTCCTTTTACATGGTATAATATCACATTCCAGTTGCCCAGCCTGACCAGCACAGTAATTTCCGAGGTGCAGTAATGTATTTTTTACTTACTTTATTTCATAGGTAGTAACTAGTATTGAACTTCCTTCAATTTATTGTACTCAGGCTTTGGCATTATTGATTTTAAGGTAGCATTATTAATCTGAGACTGCAAGTAATGAGTTTTAATGTGTTCCAGTTTCACAGGAAATAATGGGACAGTCTTGACTCAGAATTGTAATGCATCTGGAAAACAATAATGCAATCATAATTAGAAAAACCTTCCATTGCTTACTTTATCTTAGAGTGTACTCAACCCATTTATCTGACTATAAGTTATACTTGAAGCCTTAAGTATTGCATAAAACTTTTAAGTTCCAGCATCTCTTCAGTAAATTTTCTGCATTTCTCAAGCTTAATTCCTAATGGCTGCCTTTCAGATTTCTACCATGGATGCTCAAAGTGGAGGGAATCGGTCATTTGGCTAGTGCTTGGGTGTTACGTGGTTTGGATGCCTGACTGTTTAGTATGTCAACATTAAGAAGCAGGGGAGCAAAACTGTAGAGAGAATCATGTCTGGGTCTTGAGGACCCAGCCTCTACTGCTAGGGCCCTACTTTTGATTCACGTTAGTCTGGTCCTGTGAATTGAATGTCTGTTGGTGGCTTGAGTGCAGCTGGTGCATGCTGTCCTCCAGGTTTAGTTGCATGCAATCTGACACCATCCCATAATGCCAGAATGGAGAGATTCACTTCCAGAGGAAACTTCTGATACTTACTGATACACCCGGAAATAATTTGATCCAGTTTTCAGAGGGTGTGCATCCAGCATCTGACCCTGACTAGGAGTGGGATTTCCATGATGCTCCCACAGTCATTGGTCATTTTGAATATCATCGCTGTTACGTTCTAAATACTTAGCTGCAACATCCAAAATAATGCCAACAAATGGTTAAAGACAAAAATAAACTTTTATTGCGCCTGGATTTAATGTGAATATGAATGATTTCTTTCAGGTGTTAGTCCTTGGAAATAAAAGAGACCTCCCAGGTGCACTGGATGAAAAGCAGTTAATTGAGAAATTGTAAGTAGCTGGCCTGTATAAAAAGCTGAGACACTGTGAAATTTGATATGTAAGAGAAAATCGTTGGTAGTCTATGGCAATAACCAGCTCTAAGAGATTCCATTTTACATTCTCAGATACTCCACTTCAAGCTCTGCTGGCAGCTGAAATAGCAATCTAGGCTGATAACTGACTGCAGTAGATTTGAACCTCTCTTATTATTTCAGTTGTATAAAGTTGTTTCAGACAATCCTGTTTTCCCATCACTGAAGATAACACTGCTATAGAGAGTAATAGGCTTACATACACTTTTCAGAGTACATTGTAGTAGCAGTTTAATGCTCAAATGGCATTAGAACAGAGCCGTTTTAAACTACTGTCTGTAAATTTAAGCAATTCAGATATTTTTGGCATGTATCCAAAGCATATACTTATGGATTACTGAAACTAACTTAAATTGATCCATTATAAGGGTAATTGCAAAGGAAATACACAATTTTGTAAAAATGGCCAATATAGCACTGATTTTGCAGAATAGGATTCTATGTCTCAAATCACATAATTTTAATCAGTGGGAAGTGAAGTGAAGTTTCAGTATAGAAGGATGGTCCAAAGGCAAAGCAACTAAACTGGGACTGAGGAAACACAGAATGGATGAGGTTGGAAGGAACCTCTGGAGATCATCTTGTCTACCCACCTGCTCAAGCAGAGCCACCCACAGCTGATTGCCCTGGACCGTGTCCAGACAGCTTTTGAATATCTCCAAGGATGGAGAGTCTGCAACCTCTTTGAACAACCTGTGCTAGTTCTTAGTCACCCTCAGAGGTAAAAAATGTTTCTTTATGTTCAGAGGGAGCCTCCTGTGTTTCAGTTTGTGCCCATTGCCTCTGGTCCTGTCACTGGGCGCCATCTTCTTTACAGCCTCCCTTCAGGTATTTGTACACATTAATAAGATCCCCCCGAGCCTTTTCTCCTCTAGGCTAAACAGTCCCCGCTCTCTCAGCCTTTCTGAATATGTGAGATGCTCCAGTCCTGTAATGATTTTAGTGGCCCTTCAATGGACTCTCTCAAGTAGCTCCACATCCCTCTTGTACTGGGGAGCCCAGAACTGGACCCAGCACTCCAGGTATGGCCTTACCAGTGCTGAGTAGAGGGGAAGGATCACCTCCCTTGACCTGCTGGCAACACTCCTCCTACTGCAGCCCAGGATACCATTAGCCTTTTTTGCCACATTGCTAGATCGTGTTCAATTTGATGTACACCAGGACCTCCAGGTCCTTTTCAGCAGAACTGCTTTCCCACACAGTCGGCCCCCGGCATGTACTGGCACATGGGGTTGATCCTTCCCAAGGGCAGTCCTTTGCACTTCCCCTTGTTGAACTGCATGAGGTTCCTGTCAGCCCATTTCTTCAGTCTGTCGAGGTCCCTCTGGAAGGCAGCACAACCCTCGGCTGTATCAGCCACTCCTCCCAGTTTTGTATTGTCAACAAACTTGCTGAGGGTACATACTGCCCCATTATCTTGATCATTGATGAAGACGTTGAACAGGATTGGATTCAGTATTGATCCCTGGGGTACACTGCTAGTTACTGGCCTCCAACTAACCTTTGTGCCACTGATCGCCGTGCTCTGGGCCTGACTGTTCAACCAGTTTTCAGTCCACCTCACCGTCTGCTCATCCAGCCCATACTTCCTGTGGGGATGATACGGGAGACAGCGTCAAAAGCCTTACTGAAGTCAGGGTGCACAATATCCACTGTCCTCCCCTCATCTACCAAGCTGTAGATTTCATTGTAGAAGGTTATTGAGTTGGTCAAGCATGATTTCCCCTTTGTGAATCCATGCTGACTACTCCTGATCACCTTCTTGTCTTTCATGTGCCTGGAAATGGTTTCCAGGATTAGTTGCTCCATCACTTTCCCAGGGATCAAGGTGAGGCTGACTGTCATGTATGTTCCCTGGGTCCTCCTTCCTGCCCTTTCTGAAGATGAGTGACATTTGCTTTCTTACACTCTTCAGGCACCTCTCCCAGTCACCATGATCATTCAAAGGTTATCGTGAGTGGCCTCACAATGACATCATCCAGCTCCTTCATCATTTGTAGGTGCATCCCACCAGGGCCAATGGACTTCTCCGTGTCTAGTTTGCTGAGATTTTCCCTGACCTGATCCTCTTCCATCAAGGGTAAAACTTCGTTGCTCCAGACTTTCCCTCTGGTCTCTGGGGCCTGGGATTCCTGAAGGCTAATCTTGCTGGCAAAGGTGGCATTCGGTACTTCTGCCTTTTCCATGTCCTGTGTAACCAGGTGCCCCATCTCACTGAGAAATGGGCCCACATTTTCGCTTGTCTTCCATTTGTCACTTACAGAAGCCCTTCTTGTTGCCTTTGACATCCCTCAAGAGATCCAATTTCAGTTGGGCTTTGGCTGTCCTAACTGGGTCTCTGCATATTTGGACAACGTTTCTCTAGTCCTCCCAGGTTACCTGTCCCTGCTTCCACCTTCTGTATGCTTCCTTCTTGTGATTGGGTTTTGCCGGGAACTCATTGTTCATCCACTTATGCCTCCTGGCTTTTTTCCCAGACTTACTAGGATGGGCTGCTCTTGAGCTTTGAGATGATCGTTGAGTATTAACCAGCTCTCTTGGGCCCTTCTTCGCTACAGGGCCTTATCCAATGGGACTCCCAAGCAGATCCCTGAAGAGGCCAAGTCTGCTCTCCTGAAGTCCAGGGAGATCACTATTTAGTTCTCATTATTAGAGTCTCTTGTGTGATCTCAAGTCTCTTTCCTTCTCGGTGCCTCCACTCCCCATCTGCTCCTGGAATGTAATCTGTTTCCTGCATGTCTGTGTCACTTCTGTGAGGATAAATAAAAGAAAAAATAACAAAGTGCTCAGAAACTCTGAGGGGGCTATGGAAATTCCCAGAAAGAAACAGAAGTTAATTAAGAATCAGTTTCTTCCTAAATGTAGAGGCGTCCTTTCAGTAGGAATCAGATCTGATATATTCAGTATATCATATGTAATATAATATATTAATTATAGATATAAATATAAAGATATTTATATTTTTATTAATATATATAATATAGCAAACATCCTGAAGATTAATGGTGTAATCATTTGGGTACTGTTATTTGATTTTAAGGGTTGTTAGAGATAGAAACTCTGAATTCTAAGTGAAAAGAGTAAAAGATGAGTGCTAAGACATGGTAATGTTACACAGTTGCCACTACAAAATGTTATTTTCAGCTCATGGATTTCTGTGTTCTTATTCACTATTACACTGACTTAATGAGAAATTTGAATTTTTGTGAAATGACTTTATAACCTCTTAATCTTTATAGTTTAAGAAATGTGGCGGTTTTTGTGTGCATTACCATATTTTAAAAATGTAACATCTGAGGGTAGAATTTAACTCACTGAGTAAAAAGCAGAAAACATGTAATATAATGAAAATCTCTGTTGTCAGTCTTTGTGGAGTTATAACACTACTTATTTTATTATTTTTGTTCCTGTAGAAACCTTTCAGCTATTCAAGACAGAGAAATCTGTTGCTATTCTATTTCCTGTAAAGAGAAGGATAACATTGGTAAGCTGCTTTTTTTTACGGCATCATCAGTGTATGCTATATACTTCGTATCAGATGTTAAAAATGTTAATGAGATTTGAATACTGAACTCCAATATATAACTGAAAATCTCAATTTACTTTGAAAGATTTTGTTGCAGATATTGCATTCAATTGTATTTGTTTTAACATAGAATTATGTGTAGTTTAAACGTCACTTGTAGAATTATTTAGTTCCATGAGAAGTTAAGAAATTAATGTGATGGGGGCCTTAGGAAAGCATATTTAAAACCCAAAGTAATTGAATCCCTCACAAAAACTGTGTTACTTTTGAAGAAATAGTAACTGGATATGAAGGCCTTCCAATTATTAGGTGATACTTAAAAAATTTTGATAAGTGTTTTGCTCCATACACAATTTTACTTTGTAAGCAGGCCTTACATGCATGTGGCTGTATGGTGGTGTTCCTCAGATGGAGGGACTAGTGATTTTGTCCTACTGGAGATGCAGAGAGTGTATCTTGAAGTCAGTGAGACCTATAAAAGCCCCATGAAGTTGTCTTCCATCTGCCTTTCCTTTTTGCCCTTTCCTCTCTCTCGCCCCTTTCTTCCACTTTCCTGTCCCTTTCCTCTGTCATGTTCTCCCCTTCCCTTCCCTCCACAGGGCAGGAGAAAAGGGTGAAGCACAGGCTGTGCCAGCAGTAGCAGTTGCCTGGGGGCATGCTGCGTCTGTGTCACCCTTATTCCCTGCTTGCTGCTAAGACAAGTGGTGCTGGATGGGAGGGATACAACCTGGGTAGATATTTTTAGCTGCTTCTTGAGGAAGCCAGACTCGTTAGAAGAGCTGGGCAGCTCTGTAGGGCTCAGCTGAATGAGAGACGGTAGGAGTGGGAATGGGAGGAAAGCCAGTTTCTCTCAGCAGCAGGGGAAATTTCCATCCTAGGCAGAGAGGGCAGGGTAGTGGAGATGGTGAGGAGACTATGCCATGACGCCTGGGCTTCAGAGAGCTGAGGAAGATTTCAGCTGTGTACAGGGACATGTTAGGCAGTGAGGGCTTCTCTTGGAAATGGTGTACGTGATTTGGGTACTTGGTTTGAAGAAGACCAGACCCACGTTTTCTGCAGCTTGGGGTGCAACAGTTATCTCAGAATGAGGAAAATACACAGAATGTACTGTTACACTGGGGAAGATCAGACTTTGGGATATAAGGACTGAGGAAGACAACATAGTCAGGATTATCTGCATAGGTGGAGGGCAGTGAAGGTGATTGACATTTTAGAAATGCAGTGCTTGATCCTCATCAAATTGGCAAGGCTGCAGTGGAGGATCTCGAAAGTGGTATTGTGACTAGAAGCTGATAAAAACAACTTATTTTCTCCAGGATCCTTTCAGAAATTAGGTTTTGATCCTGATTCATTTGTCTGGTTGGTCTGGAGGAGAAAAGCATGCAAAAAAAGCATGCTAAAATTTGCAAATGGGAAAATAATGAACGATCACTAATGCAGAACCATGTAGATCACTTACTTGTGGAAGTCCTGGGAGTAGTGATAAAAAAGACTGAAATCATAAGTGAGAATCAGTCAAGTGCCTTCCAGTGAAACATTGTGCCTACAAAGGCTAACCTGGTTCCTGAATATTTGCTCGAAGAAATAACAAATGGGAGCAGACTGCGTATATCACCTGTGTTTGGAACTGTGTGGGCATTACTGGAGTACTTGTGTGCCATATTTTGAGAAAGACCTTGAGAAACTGAAAAGAGGTTGGGCAAGAACCTAGGGAGATCAAAGAACTGGAAAACGTCATTTATAATGAAAAACTATAATGAAAATATATTTAGCTTATTAAAGTCTAGTCTGTTAAGGAGAAGACTGGGAGCTGTCTTCTTCCTCTGCATTTTTGATTGATATCAACACAGTTGAATGAGATGATAGTCATTTTTCAGTGCAAACTGCAGCTTAGCTAGCTGGTCTCATCAGGAGGTGTAGGTGTAAGGCTGCCAGTTTCTGTGTCCTGAAAGACTGTGGAAGATTAGTTATTAGCTTTGAGATGCTATGGGATGCTTTTGTCTGCAGTCTCAGTGCCTAAGCTGTTCTGCCAGGATATTCATGGAGTGCTGTCTTGAACTTAGGACAGATGTGGCAGCAAATTTAAATTTGAGGGCTAGAGCTGTTGCTGCCCCCTGACATCCTTCCTACCTCCCTGACAGATGTTACTGCCTTGAGGCAAAAACATCTAATCTGCTCATGAATCAGTGAGTGAACCTGCTGCAGTTTTCAGCCCAGTGCGTTACATTGTGTCAGGAGGGGTACCAATTTCAGCTATCAAATTTTAGTCCAGCGTTGCATGTCTTTCATAGACCTTGGACTCCTACAACCTACCTAAATGGCTTCTTGATGTTTGCCCTTCTCTTTCCTTCTGGTTGTGTATTTCTGCCTTTGTTCTCACACTGCATTTCATTCTAGTGTGGATTTTACAGTTCATTTTATGGTCATTTTAAATCTTTGCTTTTCCAACAGTTCTTCATCTGTGGCTTAGAGAACCTGACGTCAGTCATCATATTTCAAGAATACAAAATGCACATAATTTAAAAACAAACAAAAAACAAGAGCAAAAAACCCTACCTGGAGTTTTAAGTACTGAATTTTTAATTAGGTGTAAATGAGAGTCTGTGGTTTCTGGGTTTTGTTTGTTTGGGTTTTTTTCAGTTATATTAACCAGCTGGTGTTCGGTTGTCCTTTTACACTCTGCAAACAGGCTGTTGAGTTTTTCATTTTGTTTTATCTATCCTGGCAGACATAACATTACAATGGCTTATTCAGCACTCCAAATCAAGACACTGTTGAAGAAAACTTTTGCTGAAGATAACTCCTTCCCAATCACTTTGACTCCTATCAGCTATACACAACTGAAAAGATAAAGACTGCAACTGCGTACTACCAGGACTCACTTTGGTCGTATTTGTTAACAGAAGTAAAACTGAGTTATAGCTTGTCTTTCTATTTTGGCTCTTTTTTTAAAAATCCAGATATTTGTCTGCCTAGGTGAAATTCCTGAACGCCTTAATACAAGACTGAAAGAAATCAGTACTTTTTTGGGCTGAAATGTTTGAGTTTATGCATGTGAATTGTCAAATACTTAGTAATTTTTTTTCTAATTTGAAACTGAATAAACTGCACAGTGGAAACAGATATGACTGGGTTTTTTTGAGCCTATCATATAGTTATTCATACAGAATGTTTTCCCTGCAAACACCTGTAGTTAAGTATCAGTAATCAATTAAAACCGTAATTAAAAGCATCTTATTTGAACAAAATGCTGTTAATCAGAACACTTTCAAATACCCCGATTGGTGAGAAGTTATTTCCAAAGTCATGTATATGTAGTTATCTAGTTTTTCCAGTCACTAATGTGAATGATTCATATGAATATTCTTTGGGAATTGAAAAATAAAACAAATTCTAGACAGTCCTGTCCTTCTCTATCGGGAAGGGAAAGAAGCTGGAATTGCAGAGGATGTTTTTCTCTCCTAAACAGAGAACAAAATACAGAGAGAGAGCAAGTGAGATCATGTGCATCTTTTCTGACGTTATTACCCCCAAAATTCATGGATTTCCTAAGCATTTTCACTGATTTATGAACTAATTTTCACAGGGCTTCTAGACTACTCTTTCTATTCCTGAACCTTGCAGAATTTTCAAGTACACAGCCTAATATAGCTGGGCTCTGAAGTAGGATGAGTTCTTCTGAAAAAGATTAAAGGAGCAATTCACTTCTTAAATTTTGATGCTTTACTAACATATTACCAATACCTGCTTCCCAGTGCTTCACTTAGAAGCACTCTGATGGGAGTTCTTCTGTGAGTTTGGAAATTCTGTTAAATATGGAAAGTTCATGTCAAGAAATAATAGCTAAACTTAAAACTTATGCAAGATAAATGCTCAGTGGCCAAGTTTTCAAGGACACTTGCAGATCTAGGAGGGAGAAGTTCTGGGATGCTGGTCTAAAGATGTGGTAAATCAACTGATTACTATAGTAAGGTTGTAAGTCATTTATGCAGTTCTTGCACTTAAGTACATGCACTATAAAAATAGCAACATTTTTTGTCATGTCTGTTTTGAGGATGCTTTTAGGCTAGTGGCTCTGATAAGCTGCTTAAAGCATACTGCACAGACTTGATAAAATCTTTCTTGAGTGTCACAGGAATGCTACTACAAGCATGATGGTCAGGTTATAGCACTTGTTCATGAATGTTTGCAGTATCACCTGCAGAAAGTCTGGCCAGAGGGGATAATTCTTCTATGGTTACATGAAAATAATTTGACTATGTGTTAAGTGCTGAGTGCTCAGTAAATAGGTAAATAGTGGATGTTCCTGAAATGGGATGTTGGAAATGACCTTCCAAAATCTGACACGTAATCCATCTAATGACATTTTGTATGCTGAAAACCAGCATTAGATCGCTAAGGTGATGAATTTTGAATGCTGTTGTTGCTCATGGACTTTTGAAGTAGTAGAGCTGTTGTAAAATGCACTGGAATTGCAGTCATAATGCATACAACACAGGAGAAGAGCCACTTCTGTACCAGCAGTCTCAATATCCTTCCTGTAGTTGTGCTTTTTGACAGTAGTGCCTCGTCCTTCCAACCTACTACCACAGCATGCAAAGTCATGCTTCTGGTATAGGAGCACCATACCAAATGTTACTCCATCACTCCTTAATCTGGACCTCTCTTGCCCCTTTGCAGCAGGAGGTTTGTGGGAGTGGACGCAACCTCTTTGCAGGTTGATTGGAACCAGCCAGTTTTCCAAGAGCACTGGTGAGAAAAGCGGTGCTGGCTCCTATCCTTTCCTTGCTTTGCTCAATATAGTATTTCCCTGTATACTATACATATATATACTTCCTGTATGTGGTATACACATCACCGAGTACCAACGCAAGCTAAAAACAACCTGTAGAGGGGGGAGGTTATGTTCCAGGTTGGCTGAATGAATCTCTGTGAATAAGAGATGAGAATGAGCAATTTTGTTATTAAAATTATCCCATTAAAATTATCCCGTCGGCATATGCTGATTTTTTTTCCTCGTTTCTCCTACTATGTGACCTTGTATCTGAACCTAAGGCAAATCAGCGCAGACACTGGCCTTGCTGTTCCCATTTGAAACAGCCTGTCTCTTTTTCAACAACTTGCCTTCAAGTAATTTTTCAAATCAAGTTTAGCTGAAGATGAGTCTTTACTGTCACACTCAATAGCTTTGTGGGAGAGATGAATTGTGGCTGACTGACAACTCTTGACATCCTATTTCAGAGACTGTATGTGGCCATAAAGTGATACGGAGATCTAGGCCATTGGAGACAGTATTGCAGCAAAGTTGTTCAGAGAGGTCACAAACCTTCTCTGCAAAGGAGCCTCTGTGCAGGGAGTGTCCCCTTGCTCAGACAGCAATATATAGTGCAGTGCCTTGCATGGATCCCCTTTAGGTATGTTTCAGAAGCAGGGAGGGCATGGAGATACGTGCTGTGGACACACGGTGATTGCTTTCCGCGTCTCAGCACTCCTGAGAAGCTGACTGCGAGATGGAGCAGCAGAGGCTGCTGTCGTGCTCGGGCTTTGCTTGGGAGGTGGTAAGTGCCATGCTGTGCTCGGAGGTCCTGACCCCTAGGCATGCGTGATGGTGGTAATCTGGCCTACATGCACAGCGTCGTCCAGGCTATGGGAAAAGAGTAGTGTTGGGGGATGTGAGCAGCTGCGGAACTAGGACTTACCTTCAGTTTAGGCACAGCTACTAACCCCAGACCCCACATCGTCAAAAGCCCTAAAATAGCACAAGTGCAACAGTGATACAGACATGTTTCCCTTCCCTTTTTTCCTTCTCCAAGTGTAGGAACAGCATAACTGTCACCCAGAGCTATACAGAGCCACCAGGTGCCAAACATCTGTTTTACTTCCAGCCCATTTTATTTGTTAATTTTTTTTCCTGCTAGCAATGTAATTTCCCCCATATTTCTTTTCCGTTTGCATTGTGTATTGTAGAAAGCAATCACAAACATAAAATTTTAGTTAAGTGATATAAAAAAACCCAAATCAAAGTCGATTTTTTTATCAAATGCACTATAAAACTTTCTGCATTTATTGCAGAGAGCAGTGACACATACATAATTTGTTCCTGAATAAGCTATTTTGTAAAATGCTGGTACTTCAGTCACCTGAGCAGCATACTAAATTGAATGCCTCGGTTCTGTGCGTTAGGACAGGGTGTACTTCCCCACTGTCATGAGACTTTTGAGCAGGCTGATGGAACATATACAAGAATTGTGTATAGTGACCCCAAAATTGTAAAGTTTGTGAAACACAACAGACTGTACCCTTGGCTGGCATCTCCCACAACGCTCTCCTGCGTCTTGCTATGACCCAGTCTGGTCTGTAGAACACACACGGTGATTCTGCAAGAGCCTGCATAACAAACTGCCTAGCTCAGGCCATAATGTCACGGCTTAAAAGCATGTAAGGGAAGTGGGCTATGGGTAAAGGCCTGGCTTCTGGCTATGAGTTTTTTGCACCATGGTTTCCAGGCCAGGCCATGCCTTGGAGTCAGTATGTGGCAGTCTATACAGTATGTCTGTGCAGCACTTCCTAGGGATTTGTCTTACTCAAATGCCTTCAAAGAGCAGGACACATTTATACTTTTCCCTTCAAAGATCCTGGGGTACACTGACAGGAGCCGTGGTATCTCTCCATTATATTTTTGTGCTTTGGACCTAAGAAACTGGCACCCTCTCTTACAGGGAGTGCCTGCAAAACTGGTCTAGAGGCAGAGGTCATCAGCATAGAGTGATGCAGGACAGGATTGTGAAAGCAAAGAAGTGTGAGGAGAGATGTCCTCATATCCTCCTTACTTACAGGGAAGGATGATTTTAAGATCTGTGGGGCAATGAATGAGAACAACATCCTGTGTCGACAAATGTGATATGATCAAATTTTATCCCTGGCAAGAGAGATGGTGTTGCATTATGCTCCGAATCAAATTATTCTTGTTGTGATGCAGTCAGGCTAGAGGCATAGACCAACCATCACTGGTAAACAAAAAGAAAACAGTATTCCAGGTTCTCAGAAGCTAGGGTCATCTAAAAGCCACCAAGGCATGGGACAGGGTGGACCAACTTTCTTCCTCCACTGCAGAAGACGCTGGAATGGAACATCTGTGAGGAGTCACACACTGCTCCCTAAGCGCAGAACAGGGTCTCCATGAGAGATGGAGTCTCTCATGGACTCTATGACAAGACTGCAGTCTGTCAAGTCTAGACAGACTGGATGCTGTCCTGTTTTCAGCTTTCAACAGAAGCCTTTCCAGATTACTTGTGACCTACTGGCAATGGTGTTACCCTCAAAAATACTGAGCTCTGCCTTTCTTGATTGGCCCCCGGCCAAGACAGCCATCTTCTCTTGCAACCCAGACAAGTGACCTCACACTTGTCCATCCTGGCTTTAATCCTTTTCAGGAGCTGTTTGCAGCACTAGCAGGATCTAGCACATTTCACATGGCTTGGCTTGTGTGAGAGCCAGATTTGGACTTACTCAATTCCAAGGTAGGTCTGGGAAGGTCTTGGACTCATTTTTGTGTCGTTTTTGCACAAAACAGTCTGTTCTGTTGTTCCCATTCTCTCTGCACTTAACTGTTTCCTGGCAAAATGGGCATAGTCCACAGAGTCTTCTCCGTGCTAAAGCCACCTTTAAATAAAATTTCACGTCCCACTTTTTGAGGGCACTCTGTATTCGTTGTGGCATCACATACACGATCCCAAGAAGAAAAGGGAGTTTGGAACTGGGCTAACAAGGAATGCTGAAGAGGAAATGCAGTCCAAGTGATATGGCTACATGAGAAAAAATGAGCTTGTGGTATACCATCAGAGACAGTCCCTTCACCAGCCCCAGTTCTGCCAAGACTATTGATGTGCCTCATGGCATGGCCTGCAGCATTTCTGCTCTTTCCCAGAATGTGGGCATTATAAAATCATAGAATCAGAGAATTGTTTAGGTAGGAAAAGATTCTTAAGATCATCAAGTCCAACCATTAACCTAGCACTGCCAAACCCACCACTAAACCATGTCCCTAAGCACCACATCTGCATGTCTTTTAAATACCTCCAGGGATGGTGACTCCCCACCTCTCTGGGCAGCCTGTTCCAATGCCTGACCACTCTTCCGGTGAAGAAATCTTTCCTAATATCCAATCTAAACCTCCCCTGGTGCAACTTGAGGCCATTTCCTCTTGCCCTATGGCTTGTTACTTGGGAGAAGAGACCGACACCCCCCTCACTACAACGTCCTTTCTGATAGTTGTAGAGAGCGATAAGGTCTCCCCTCAGCCTCCTCTTCTCCAGGCTAAACAACCCCAGTTCCCTCAGCCACTCCTCATAGGACTTGTTCTCCAGATCCTGCACCAGCTTCGTTGCCCTTCTCTGGACACGTTCCAGCACCTCAATGTCCTTGTACTGAGGGGCCCAAAACTGAACACAGCATTTGAGGTGTGGCCTCACCAGTGCCAAGTACAAGGGGCACAATCACTTCCCTACTCCTTCTGGCCACACTATTCCTGATACAAGCCAGGATGTTGTTAGCTGCCTTGGCCACCTGGGCATCTGGCCAGCTCATATTCAGTCAGCTGTGTGAAAACTGGGCGGGCAACAGATCCTGTTTTAGTAGCACTATTCTGTCACAACAATCTCAAAATGGATAAACAGGAGAAACACAGCTGAGCCATGGCATGAACTGGTGATTATTGATGTTCTCAGCCTGAATATAGAGCATTTCTTTGTCTCCTTCGCCTTGGTCAGCATAGCCAGTGAGTGAGAAGATACATTACAAGAGCTATCCATGCAATATAAGCATTTGCAAGCTGAGTAGCCAAATGTTTCTTGGAAAGTGGACTTTCTGTGAAGGAATGCTCTCATAAATCAACCTGGGGATGTGGAAAAGCCAGGTGGGAGGTAGCTGTGAGGCAGCAGGCAGAATGTTGAGGTGAAGAGGTGCCTTCTGCTGGCTCCCATCCCCTGAGTTCCTCTAAAAGGGGCATAAAGCCATCCCCTGATGACCCAAACTGTTCTGCCCTCTGTTTCTGATGTGATTGAAGTAATCAGCACTTGGACTGGAAATGGAGCACTTCTGTGGTGGTTGTTCATGGTCATGGTCTCTGTAGCCAGTGCCGAGCATGTCAGCAACTTTGGCTTGAAGGAGAGTAGTGGGAGCAGGGTGGGAAGAGCAGACTGAGAGCCGGGGCAAAGCCAAGCAGCAGGCAATGGCAGTGCCTGCGTGCTGCCTACAGTGTCCAAACCCTCCACTTTTTGTTAGGCTTTTCTCTACCTGTGTGATTGTGACTTCCATGCTGATTGGCTCTGGCAAATGCTGCCTCTCTTGCCTTTTCAGGTGTGGCTGCTGAGCAGGTCTCTGCTGGTCGGTGAGGAAAGGAAGAAAGCTGATGCCACCACAGCCATATGGCAGCTAAGAGGATTGGGGCCAGCCGACCCTTCAAGGCTCAACTGTTGCTGAGCCTTGCAAGCCTGCTGGCTTGAAAAGGCAAAAGGACAGGAGATTTGCAGCTTGTGGCATCTATCTGTGGGTCTCTGCTCTTCACTTGGGAGGGAGGAAGGGAGGATGAGGAAAGCTATTGCCTGCTGTATAGTCCCCCCTGGGGTGAGCTGGGTGCCAGGCCCTTCGTCGCATGGTTTGGTAATTCTCCTTGCAGCCATCTGCTGCTGGCATGGGAGCACACTTGGGCTGGTGAAGGAAGGGCCTGGGATCACTGCTAGTGTCCGAGAGGTTTTGAAGAGCACAGCTTTTAAGTGAGTGGACAGGCAGTCCTGTGACATCCAGTGGTACAGGCTCTGCCCTGCTGCTGTTAGGTGCAGACTGGTGGCCTTGGCTTCTCTGGAGGGGACTGTGTCAGCATAAGCATATGAATTTGCAATGAAAAAAACATTCAGAAGCGTTACCTGCTTCTGCATAGATTTTCTCAATGGCTCTCCAAGGCCACGACAGCATGGACAAGGTATGGGACCTTGTAGCAATTCAAATATTTCTTTGGGTACTGTTGTGGTTTAGCCCCGGTCAGCAACTAAGCACCACACAGCCGCTCGCTCACTCCCCCACCCTTGTGGGATGGAGGAGAGAATCGGAAGGGCCAAAGTAAGAAAACTCGTGGGTTGAGATAAGAACAGTTTAATAATTAAATTAAAACAGCAATAATACTAATATAATGAAAAGGAAAATAATGAGCGAGAGAGAGATGAAACACTGGAAGAAGAGGGGGAAAAAAAAAAAAAGGAAAAAAAAAACCAACAAGTGCTGCAACTGCTCACCACCCGCCGACCGACGCTGCCGGTCCCCGAGCCGCAATCGCTGCCTCCCCCAGCCAACTCCCCTCAGTTAATATACTGGGCATGACGTCACATGATATGGAATACCCTTTGGCCAATTCGAATCAGCTCTCCTGGTTGTATCCCCTCCCCTCCCGGCTTCTTGTGCACCTGGCAGAGCATGGGAAGCTGGAAAGTCCTTGACTAGTGTAAACACTACCCGGCAACAACTAAAACACCAGGGTGTTATCAACATTATTTGCATACCAAGTCTAAACACAGCACTATACTAGCTACAGTGAAGAAAATCAACTATCCCAGCTAAAACTGTGACAGTACCTAGGCCCTTGTTTGCGAACTGCTGCTCTGGATGATTCTGCTTTTCATGGGCTTTTCATGCAGTGTCCAGCACATCCTGTGGTGGAGTCAAAGCTCTGCCCTTGTGAGTTGAAGAAGGAGGGAGGCGATTTCTCTGCCATCTCTGAATATCTAATCTTTGCTGCTGGAGACAACTCATCCCTGGGGCTCACAGATAGGCATTTAGAAAATGCTTTTGGTTTTTGACTGAGTGGACCAGATTGCACCTAGAGCACATAATTTTGCAAAGTGGTCCCTGAGGAGGGTAGCTCATCTGCCTTCCAGTTTCAAAAATTGAAGCACTGTGATACTTCTATGTAGGCAGTATACTTTTTCAGGAATAAGGTATTTACAGATAAGTGCACTTAAAATAAGTGGGTTTGTTAAGCAGCATTGCCTGACTCTTTGCTTATTGTTATCTATAGATTGCATGGAAAGTGTTTCCACTGAAGTGGAAAACAAGTCAATACATTTCCCTAATCCATACGTCAACGTAAAAGCAGGCACATGCACTGCTAGTATTTAAACTTATTTACCAATTAAAGGACAAGAAATGCAAGTTTGCAGCATGTCACTCGATTTGGAGGCTGCATGGTATAGCCATATTGAACCAAGAGCCTTGTTACAGAGATTCAAGAATAAAAGAGCTTCCATGTTTTGAATCAGACTGTCCCCACTAATGCTGATAGCAGTAGAAGTAATCCCTAAGCAAGGTTGTCCCCCTTATGTGCTATCGAGAGGTTGTCCTCCAGTCTGAAAAAGAGACTGGAGTAGATCCCAAGGCAATCAAGACAATTTATGCAGTATCTTATACCTTCCTTCAGCTGTCTGTCCCCCCCCACCAAGTTTGTGGCAGTAGGACCTGAATGGAGTGTTTTAAAATACTCAAATACATGTATTTTGGTTTTGACAGATGTGGTGAAGCCTAGTGGAGAGAGACGGTGTGTCGGCTTTTCTTCCCCTTTCTACTCGCATATGGACACAGAAATCCTTGGGATGAGTAGATTTCACATAGAGTAAAGAGCTGCTTCTGTACCCAGAAGTTCTGTAACCAGAACTTTCTGGCTAACGAAGAGGTGATCTAATGCCTCTACTGTTCAGAAGAGAGAATAGAAAGATATCTATTAGTACATGAAGTGGCAGAATATATATCAGTTATAGACAAAAAGGATTTCTTGGCATCTGTTGGACATTATGTAAGTGTATTCTTCAAAAAATAGCTAAAATGACACCTTTAGGAAAACAGTCATTCATTTTCAGTCCCTGGAGAGGAGTAAACTGGGTTTTGAAGACTTATGCTTTACCTTTATTTTTAAACCTTTAACCCAAATCTACACACTAGGTCTTGATCTGTGCACAACCCCAAATGCACATACAGCTACTTTGATTGGATGTACAAGTGTACATCCATGCACTTTACATGTAGTTGTACATGCAGATGGCTAGTTGGATACCTGCCTATTTGAATAAGGTCAAAATTAATCAGATTTTTAGAAGAATAAAGTCATCAGTCACAAGGAAGAAAGAACCCAACCTGTCCTCTCTTCTGTAGAGATTAATGTGGATTAACTGTAAGTATTTTTGCTGTACTCATACCGTATGGAGGAGTCTGCTCCACAAAAAACCTGTCAAGTTGTTCCCCACAAATTTCAATATTTATCATACACTGTGCTACAAAATTCAGCTTCCAGATCAGATTAATTAAAAGCCTGTGATACCACTCCACATCTGACAGCCTTCAGCATGTACTATCTTGGATCAAAGTCCCATTCCCTGGCACTCCAAAGCTCAGCTCCCGAACCACCACTCTGCCCATTTCCTTCGTGCTTGGTATGCAGCAGATGGAAGATGCCTTGAGCATTCTGGGGCTGAGCATTAATCTAAAGACTGCCACATTAAGACACCTTTCATGTTTCTACAACCTCAGCTTCCATATAGAGTGAAGGAAGACAGTTTTATCATGCACCTGTTTATCAGCCAGTTTATTCCCTTGTACCATACAGAAAACTCCACTGGTTTGCTGGAGGACCTCCTGAGGAATGGCGAAATGGCTTGGTCAAAAAGTGAGTTTTACTTGCCATACAAAACTGCATCATCTTTGAGAAGGGTGAATTACTGGCACTGTAAAGCAAGTCTGCCATGAAATGAAATGGAAGAAAATATATTTTTATTATAAAATACTCAGGAGGGCTGTCTTCTATTTCCAGGACCAGCTTGATTTTGTTAGTTTTCCTTGTGAGGAAGTCAGATATTCCAGGCAGTGAGCCTTTTAACCTTTTTATTACCTCAGGTCCTATGTCTTTGACTCTACACAGTCTTCCCTGCACTCTGAGATTTTCTCAGTGTTTATGGCCCACCTGTACTGAACTTCTGAAACCTTCCAAATTGTGAGTTTCAACCTTAGGGTTTACCAGTTGCCTCTTTTGTAAATGCACTAAATGAAAAAGAAATGGATAGAACATAAAATCTCTGTGTTTCAGGAAACTTTTTAGTTAATACAGTGATGATTTAATATGTGCCTAACACCCAGAAGTGCTTTGTGTTTTGCCCACAATAATCAACAAATGCACATGACCTATTTTAGGTATCATCCATATAGCTGCTAATATACTTGGTCTATTTGTTGGGTAATCTAGGAAGTAAAGGTATTTTCTCTGCAAAAAGTTAAGGTTAGCATATCCATTCAGACTTGGAGGTAGACAAGCCATAAGTATTTTTGTGCATTGGAGGAATGAAATCACCTAACATATTCTTAACCTTCTTTAACTTCTCAAATTCTCTTCATTCTCATTTCTCCTATAACTAGGAAGTCCTAAAGCCATTTTTCATGCATTTGACAAAACAGTATTACATGCTTCATTTACATCAATTACACAAAAATCAGAGTTGAATGGCCTGTAAGTGGAGGTAGAATGGTACCTTTAATGCTTCAAGAAAGCAATATTTAATAAAGACTACTCAGAAAGATCTATAGTGCTAGAACCATTCTTTCTGAAAATATTTTGTTTTGGAAATAGGAATGGAGAAAGAGCATGGAATACATTTATGACTTATATTTTAAAGATACTGCTACAGAGATTAGCAATTAATCCTATACATATTTGCAATTTCATTGCTTTAAAACTTCCTTTAGTGTATTTGTTTGAAGTCAAATTATAGTAAGGTCACTGAAGCCCTTTTTGCCTTTCTATGATCATCATGAAATATTCTACAGGTGGCTTTATAGGTCTCTGTGAAAAAGGCAAATTAAAGGAATTGGGGAACAAGGAAGGCTTTACTGACGGGAGGGATTATCATTCAAATGGACTTTGTTTTTCTAAGAATATTCTTACTGGTGTGTATTAGTTGGTTTTCTTTGAGAATAAAGTCAAAGCTGTCACACTGCCTTATATGTACCAAAACAAAATTCAAAGTTGTAGTTCAGTCTATGGTGAACTAAACGTAAAAGAGGGAAACACTAACCATATAATGCTGCTGTAGTTGAACTGTTGGAAAACTGATTACTAATCAGATCTAACATAACTGTCAAAATAACCGTGCAATACATTTGAGAAATGAGACTTAGAAGTCACATGTAAGAAATCTGAGCATCAGGCTTTCTCAATTTACTGAAGCTGTAAACTAATATATCAATGTCTTTAAAACAAGTGATGAAAGATGAGGGAACAGCAAGAGATATTTTCACACTGTACAGAACAAAATGTATTGATATTTGTAGTGGATAGTTTTAATTACATATAATTGTTGTACTTTAAGTCTTTAACAGAGGATTTTTAATGGGCACAGTAAAATCTTTGCCATTAGTTTTTAATGCAGTAAATTTCAATGCCTATGCCAAGCTGCTATAAATCAGTGAAACACCACTGAAATCAGTGGAGTGACAGATACACTGTTTGAGGTTCAAGTCCCTTATTTTGCATCAAGTGCAGCCAATCTGCTCTATTAGACAGTGTAAACAGTGAAACATGCTGTGTAAAACCTGAAGTGCAGGAATAGCACCTTTTGGAGAGGAGAATTGGAGGTCATCATTGCTGGCTGAGGTTTGCTGGTCCAGGGGCTAATGAAAACTGACAGATTACTCCTCAGGAAAAAAAAATCTCCTCACAAAAATAACAACCATGCAAATTAATATGATACACAAAGGGGGTGAAGATTTATGTGACTATTTCCCTCATCCCTTTCATCACCTTCCTTTTTTTGTGCTGTTCCCTAATGATGCTCATTTGTCTGCTTCACTTACCGCTGCCTGCCCTTCTTCCGATGCCACTCCTTCCGATGCAGGGCTCCACTAGTACTGCGGCACACAGCACTGCACCATCCTGGCCTTTCATTCTTGATCCCCACTGATTTATTTTTTTTTTGATGGCAGCCGAGCTGTTGCAGCTGAGGAAGCTCTTTTGCCCAGCTCTTCACGCCACCTCTCTGCCAGAGTTGATCTCCTCACAGCACAGGTGGTAGGATGGGTGGCAGCCTTGCACTGCAGTCGCTGCAGATCGTCGCTTCAGTATTGTGTTCAACAGACAGAAATGGTGGCAATTTAAGTTAATATACCAGACTGTGAGGTGACTGAGCCATGGGTGAACTGTTTTACTGCCTCCTCAGCTAGCCTCTGGCTGCCAGGCTTAAACCCAACAGAAACAGTGAGGCAAGGCCAGGCTGCTAAGGCTTCAGCCCAAGTCCATGGAGATCAGTGGGAAGATTCCTACTGCTTTTAATGAAAATAGGACATTGGCTTTAGATTACCCACAAGACTTAATTCTGCTGTGACATTTACAAAGAATAAGGAGAGCCACTTGAGCAAAACTTGAGTCAAACCCTCATTTCTGTCCCACCACATTGCACACAAAACTCTGCTGAGAAACAATGCGATTACCTTTCTCTATTTCCCTTTCATCTCTGCTCTGCTGCATCTGAAACAAGATTCAGGCTTCTTAGAATAGAGTCCATGGCTTTCCATTTAGAGTGCAAGATGTTAGCCTTTTTGGATGTTGTGAGAAGATAAATATGTCATAGAAAATGTGTTTTCTGCATTTAAGTGGAGAGTAATTAATCCTAGAGCTTTTTGATTCCTTCTGGGAATGGTACTATCAGCTACTTCTTGAGGATGAGAGACAATTGGCAACAATTTCCTACTTGATGGAGTGAGATAGGTGGTGGATTTCTCTGAAGATACTATTATTGAGCAGGGTCTGTTTGAGAAAAGAATGAAGCAGGAGGGAAAGGGAGGAAAACTGAGGAAAACCGGGCCATTGTCCCCTTGTCCCTCAAAGACAGGGTCCAGGGAAGCTCACCCCAAAAGCTGTTCCGAAGTGATTGGTTACTGTTGTACCTGCTCTCAGTCTAAAACAGCAGAACATATGTAAAAAATATGTGTGCAGGTACACACACACGTACAGACATATATATATATAGTATGATAGCTGATGCACTTTTAATTTAAATGTATGATATAATGTATTAATGAGCTTCAGCCTGAAGTTTCAGCTTTTCACAGCACAATGTGAAGGGCTTTTGTAGTGAAAAACATTAGCATTAGATAACTTGCTAAATTCCTTACTCAGATATGGGATAACTATTACAAATCAGTGTTCATTTATTTTCATTTCTGCACATTTGTGGCTTTGTGTTTTGCAAATGGTGTTTTCTGCTTTGTGTTTAGCAAATAAGCATTTCTATTTGCTTTCACCTTAGCCTGCCATGAGATAAAGCTGTTTTTAAGGTCACTTTCAAATGTCAAGCCATCCCTTCCCTGCATATGTTGCCACCTTTTGAAGTAGGAGATTGGTAAACCTGACAACTCCTTGACTCCCCAGAGCATTGCTCCAGGTTGGGAGCAATGTTGTTTAAGAGTGATGGACTTGTTTTCCTATTAGCTGCACAGGTTGGTTTGAAAATTACTGGTGTGGAAGTCCGAGAGGTAGATGTTTGAGGAGGCTTGTGAAATCTGCTATTGAATAAACTTGAAGAGTTTGTCCCTGTTCACAAAAGATTTGGGAATGTGAAAAGTGTTGTAAGCAAATGTCACCACAGTCTACAGTAGAGACCTCCAAACTCTTCCATGGACTTGTGTCCACTCTCTTTACAAAGACTTCTGTTAAATACTGAGTGGGTGAGAAAAAACACCAGCCTACCAGTCCACAGAAAAAATCTCTTATTCATTAATCTCACCAAGTCCATAGTTTTCCATCATAGAAACGGAAACAATCTACGTGTGTGGAATAACAGTTGCCTGGGTCCTTGGCAGGTCTACCTCACGGAAAAAGACTTCAGAATCTGCAGATTACAAAACCAAAACATGTGCATAAATTGCACATGCTTTTTACAATCAAACCATCATTTGGTTTTCGAATTTTCAGCAACTCAGCATAAGCTGTTATTTATACCTTTGGGGTTGTTATCTGACAGTCCGTTGAATATTATCCACTTAATTCAGTCTCTTTTTCAACAAGTGATGATCCTTTTAACATACATATAACATGGAGCTGATATAGCCAAGAAGAACTCCTTTCTGTCTGTTGGAGAAACTTCTTTCCATTGGCACCTAGAGACATTTATGTCCTGCTGTGTTTATTAAACTGCTGTCCTAGTATTGCTGAAATAGATAGCTTCAAAAAGGGCAAGAAGGAGGACTGGGGAAACTCTAGGCCAGTCAGCCTCACCTCCATCCCCGGAAAGGTGATGGAACAGTTCATCCTGGAGGTCATCTCCAGGCATGTAGAAGAAAAGAAGGTTATCAGAAGTAGTCAGCATGGATTCAACAAGGGAAGATCGTGCTTGACCAACCTGATAGCCTTCTATGATGGTGTGACCTGCTGGGCCGATGAAGGGAGAGCAGTGGGTGTTGTTTATCTCAACTTCAGTAAGGCGTTTGACACTGTCTCCCATAACATCCTCACAGACAAACTAAGGAGGTGTGGGTTAGATGAGAGAACAGTGAGGTGGATTGAGAACTGGCTGAACAACAGAGATCGGAGGGTCGTGTTCAGTGGGGCAGAGTCTGGTTGGAGGCCTGTAACTAGTGGTGCTCCCCAGGGGTCTGTACTGGGTCCAGTTCTGTTCAATATATTCATCAATGACCTGGACGTAGGGATAGAGTGTACCCTCAGCAAGTTTGCTGATGATACCAAGCTGGGAGGAGTGGCTGGTACACCAGAAGGCTATGCTGCCATCCAAGGTGACCTCGACAGGCTGGAGAGCTGGGCTGAGGGAACCTCATGAAATTCAACAAGAGCAAGTGTAAGGTCCTGCCCCTGGGGAGGAACAACCCCATGCACCAGTACAGGCTGGGGGCTGACCTGCTGGAAAGTGGCTCTGTTGAGAAGGACCTGGGAGTGCTGGTGGACAACAGGTTGACCATGAGCCAGCAATGTGCCCTTGTGGCCAGGAAGGCCAATGGTATCCTGGGGTGCATAAAAAGGAGTGTGGCCAGCAGGTTGAGGGAGGTTATCCTCCCCCTCTACTCTGCCCTAATGAGACCACATTTGGAGTACTGTGTCCAGTTTTGGGCCCCCTAGTTTAAGAAGGACAGGGAACTGCTTGAGCAAGTCCAGCGGAGAGCTACCAGGGGACTGGAGCATCACCCTTACGAGGAAAGGCTGAGAGACCTGGGTTTGTTCAGCCTGGAGAAGAGAAGACTGAGGGGGGAATCTTATAAATACTTATAAATATCTGAAAGGTGGGTATCAAGAGAATGGGACCGGACTCTTTTCAGTGGTGTCCAATGACAGGACAAGGGGCAACGGGCACAAGTTGGAACACAGGAAGTTCCACTTAAACATGAGAAAAAAACTTCTTTACTGTGAGGGTGACAGAGCAGTGGAACAGGCTGCCCAGAGAGATTGTGGGGTCTCCTTCTCTGGAGACATTCAAAACCCTCCTGGACACAGTCCTGTGCACCCTGGTCTAGGTGTGCCTGCTCAAGCACGGGGGTTGGATGAGATGATCTCCAGAGGTCCCTTCCAACCCCTACCATTCTGTGATTCTGTGATTCTTTGGGGTAACTAGGACATATGTATGTACCAAAGATTTTTTGTACTACTCATTTGCTCTAGCTGAGGTTACACATAGAAACAGGGGTTCCAAGAAAACTCAGCAGATATTATTTTGCAGCCACAGAGAAATGAAATTTGCTTTGTAAGTAAACGGACTTCTAGTTTTATTGCTTGCTTTTCTTTTCTACTCTCTATTAGAAGCTGAATATTTAAAAAACATAATGCAAAACTTAATCTGAAGAGATTTTCCTCATAAATGCACTATACCAAAACCTGTAAGCGATGCAATTGTGCTCTGTTCTCCTTTCAAGAGGAGAAAAATAAACTAAGGCATTTTGAGATATATATATAGATAAATGTGTGTGTGTGTATCAAAATACAGTAGTTACACAAAGCAATCTTCATCCTGCTCTTGATAATGCAGCCAGCATTGAAGAAGAATACTACTTGCAAGCTAGGAGAGTTGAGTGGCAGAAAGATAAATTGGTTATCCAGAATCATTCACTTGTTCTGTTTGCCACCAGCTGATCTGCCTTCATCATTCTCCCCTGAGACTAATAGTGAGATTTGCCATTGCCTTTGTGCTTGTGAAAGACCCTGAGCTGAAATTCAGGTACTGCAAGAAGATGAATCTATTTAAAACAACATAAATCTCTGGTAAGGCTTGGGGCTACTTTTTTTTTTTTTTTCTGTAGGCTTTCCTGGACTCTGCTTGGCAGTTTGTTAGAGTGTGTGCTATATCTGTTACTGGCCAGACCAGTAAGTTTGCTGAAATACTGCCTCTTCAGCGAAAAGAACAAGAGCCACCACTCCAAAGTTCTGTATTTAAATTTTGGGAGAAACAGAGAAAAATTTGAACTCTTTGTACTCTATGGAAAGTCTATTCCTATCTTAAGTGAATTGGATAAAAGCAGTGAAAATAGGGACTTTGTTAGTTCTTCACAGTTCATTGAAAATATTAGGTTATTTTTTATACATAATCTTAGAATGAACGGTGGCTTTTAGCAAATACCTTTATAAAATGCAAGTTGACCCTCCTTGCAATACGAACTAGGATCATACAATACTCGAAGAAGGAGAAAAAGAACAGCTTTCAATGGAGCTGACTTTGCAATGTGGCAGCGACATACAAATTTGGTGTAGGATGTAATTGATTTTGAGGCAGACTTTACAGAGCAGGTATCAGGCAGATCCTGCTGGTGCTTCAGGCATAATGGGATGAAAGAGCCCACAGGTTTGGGATGGATCAATACTGTCTCTGCTCACGCCATTTCAGACAAAGGAGTGAATCATTTATTTAGAATAGCTCTAGCACATTTTGGATAAACACAAATAAGAAGTGTTGGGTATCTTTGTTATTGCCATTTTGCAGACTATAATCACTGAGGTATTCAAGTTAACAAGCTTCCCTCTGCCCGTTGTATCATTATAAAATTGACACCCTTTAGTAGGAAACAAGTTGGACCAAGATTCATTTTTCTGTTAAATTCCATTGCTTTTTTTTAAATTTCAGCTTCCTACACCAGCATCTCATCTATTTTGTTTTTGGTTTGGGGTTCTTTTTTTTTTTGTTGTTGTTTTTTTGACTACCCACAGAGAGCTGTAAATTCTCTGAATATCTGTCAGGACTGCATTCAGGATTTTGGAGGCCATGGGCACAGTACTCCTAGAGGGGTCTCCATCATCCCAGACAGGTACCCTATATGTGCACAGGATGGTTATCTGACACACACAGTAAAATCCAGTCGGAGTCTTTGAACATATGGCATAGCAACAACTGTCTGCCTGCACAGATGGAGTGAACGGGGTGATTTATGGGTTCATGTGCAGTAGCTGCTTCTGAGATGCACCACAGTCACTATGACCATGGAATTACATGTAATATGCTAGCTGAGATGAACAGCCGTTCCGGTACTGATTAATGTGTCCTGGTGACCATTCTGAGCAGGGATTCAGCCTTATACCAAAAGATAACATTATCACTCTGTTATCTGCATATATGATGTCTGGCATAATAGGGACCCCAAGCCAGGTTCACAGGTGTTAATATGATAGAGGGAAATACTAACTTATATTCAGACAATCTTGAAAGTTACCTGGTCATGGGAGCCTGGCCTCAGTGTCTCTTTCTACAAGTCTTCTCCTGGGGATCGTAATTTTATTAAGACACTGAAGAAAGGAGGGAACTCAGCTGTCTTAAGGGTATTTTCTTTTGTTGCTTTAGTCAACCATTTTCCAACTGCCTCTACTTGGCGATCTCCCCTACAGGCTGAGAGCATTTGCATCTCCTTATGTTTTTATCAGAATAAAATTAAAAAATTTATTATTAGGAATAATAATGGCAACTGTGTCATTATCATGTTTCAGGAGACCAGTACATATTTCAAATCTGTTTCCAAACTGTTTTTTCAGGAAACTGGTGAAGGATATTAAACCTCAAAGGGGTAGGTAAGAACAATAGGGATATAGGTGAATAATTGTTGCAGATTTAAGTTCCAATACTTTTTCCAATTACTTACAATCCTCCCCGTTGTGCAGATTCTCAAGAAGATGCAATGAAACCCAACATTATACTGTGATCGAATAGCCCTTGCCAATATTTATAATCCACAGCCTGAAAGCATAGATTCTTCCAAGCTTTTCTTATTTAACTAAAATTATTATGGATATTCATTCCAACTTTATAACTATTCAGTAATTTCCTTAAATTCAGCAAAGCCTTGTAAGGTTAAGTTCCACAAACTGATGGTGTGTTGTGGGAGGGCCTTTAAAAACCTGTACCTCTCCCTCCTGTCATGGGGAGATTTATCTCAAAAGCTACTGCATGGTTCAAAGACCTGGACTGTTGAGTAGGGAAGCAGATTTATCTCTGATGAGAGAAATGAACAACTTCAGTTTTACTATAAAGCTCCAGGCATTATAGACAGCCAGGTAATATCTTGACTCTGCTTAAATCACTGGCAAAATGCCTGCTGACTTCAGTAAGGCCAGGATTTCATCCACAACATCTTTAATAATCTGTGTCAAAATGAGATCAATTCTTTGCTGTGGGTGGGAAGATATGAAATTGTTCTAAAATGGACAAGTTGCCAATAACTAAGAGACATCAGAGAATTTGGGAAGTTTCCATCTGGGAAACATCTTTGGTTAGTCTTTCATCTATATTAAAAATATGTTTCCTGTTTTCTACAGCTAATTAACTGGGGAAAAAGTATTCTCCTGGTGGGTATATGCAATAATCAGCCTATGAGATAAAATCAGTTAGTCTATCAGTGCCAGAAATACTGCTGAAATTTTGACTTTTATTGCACTATCTTCATGCCCTCTTTTTCATTAATCTGTACAGCAGGCTGTGTGCATTGAAGTGAAACCTGAACTGCTATTTAGAATTAATTCATATAGTCTAATATTATGGCAAGATATTTTATAGAATAATTAAGGTTAGCAGATAGGACCTGAGTCTTCCTAAGTTTCCAATAACTTGAGCTCCAATCCAGAAAATACAGTATATACCACTGTTATTTTTGGCCCAGGTGAACTGGCAGTGAAGTACCGACAGACAGAATATGATATTTTAAAGTTCTGTGTGTGGGGAATTAACTGTTCTGCCTTCTCTGAGATGTCAGTGACACTATGTTAACATTGCAAGAGGGGACAAATCTCATTTCAAAAAGGTATGCACCAAAGTTCACAGTTTTGCCATTAATTATATAAACCAATATCAAGGATAAATGAAGTTCTCCAGTCTTATTTTATTAATCAGGTAGTTATTAAATTATCAATATATTTTTATATCAATAAAGAAATCAGGCAGGCTCTCTGGTAAGTTTTTGTCACTCTGTAGACTTCTGAATATATATATATATATATTAACCCTGAAGTAAAAATATATTGGTTTTGCTGTGAAAAGCAACAAGATTCCTTTTCAACTCATGTTCAACATTAGCCCAGGAAGTTTTACTTCACGTCTTTACTTTTTAAGCAATGGCTGGTTATCAATTTGTGTTCCTCTGCAATAATCACAGCTGCTTTTTTTCTCTGTTTAATGGTAGTGATCATAAGAAAGTAACTGTTTGCTTTATCAAAGTGGCTTTCTTTTCAATCCCTCTTCAGTGGAGCTTCTAAAAAGCCAAGTCAAACACTGTTGCATGAGAGAAAAATTTCCAGAGAGGTATTATAGCTACAGGTTAAACAGAGAGCATACTCTGCTAAAACTGGAGTCCTTCTGCGGCAGTGCAGTGTGTAAAAAAGAAAACAAAACCAATATAGCCTCTGAAAGAGATGAATTGCTTTCTGCTGTGGGATAAAGGGAAGAAAACAATGCTACAGTGGTCTGGAAAAAAGGAACGAGGTGTTGGTTTCCTTTATGTACCCATTTATTGGGGTTATCCCTTCAGCAGGAGAACCACAACATTCAGAAGAGGAAAAACAGCATCTCCACCCACTAGTTTTATAATAGCTGCTAATATAATAAAATTTAAAATCATAAAAGAAGGGGCCTTTACCTCATCTACTGTTGCTCAAAGCCAAGGTTTCTGTAGTGCCATCAGATCTTTATGCCCTTACTGATCTTGCTGTACTACAGCAGAGGCAAACAAAGATCTTATTTAGACGCACAGGCCCAGATACTGCAAATATACAACCAATGAAGTAATGTTGTATGTTGAGGAAAGACACATTATCCAATGATCAGGTAGAAGTAACTGGATGCATAAGGTTGCTTCATGCGCACACTTCCAGGTCAGTCATACCTACCCATAAGAGTGTTTATGCATCTGACATCCATACGACAAAAGCAGAAATAACCCAGAGTGCAAGACAACACATGAATTTGCCATCTTCTAATAAAAGAATAATCTTCTAGTAAAAATCAGGCTTTCTCAAGCTGCCATTCTCCCAGCCAAAGTCTTATGCTCCCCAGCTTTATAGAGGTCTGGACTGAGCAGGGAGATGGAGGAATGTTCCCACCATGAATGCCCCATCTTTAGATGTGTGGGTGCCCTCCCTGGACCAGCGAGCTTGGACAGAAACTCTTCCAGGCTGTAGGCAGCCCAGATTCAGGGCCTGCCTTTGCTTGGCAGGGGTCTCTGGACAGTAAGCTGCAGTGCAGAATTACAGGCAGCAACACTGCTGCATTTCATATGGTAAGAGAAGGGCTGAGGGCCTGTGCTTAGTGTTTGCTATTGATCAGCTCTAGCTGGCTGCCTGCTCAGCCGTGAGGGTACAAGTGGCACTTTGAGTCTTTATGTACACTGAGAATTTGAGAGATGCAAACTCCTAATTTAGGCTCTCTAAATTGCTCTCCGGAGGTGTTCTGAGCTGTCTTGTTCTGTCTGTTATGCATTAAAAGCAGTTGGGTATGTTTTCTGCACAGTTTGCATTACATTTAAAAGGACAGTTGTCTGATTTTAAGATGAACTTACTTTGGACATAAGCTTGGGGTTGGGTGCAGTCCAGTTAAGGTTCACCGTGCCTGTGTTCTCCACCTGTGAAATGGAAATGACAACACTCTGCATGGAAGTTGTGTAGTTTTGTATACATTAAGAAACTGATGTGCCTCTGATTATGCTGATATCTACAGTTGAGAGACTGAACCCCTTCCCACCCTCAGCTCATCTGGACTGTATCTTTCTGTTAATCCTAATGCCCAAAGAAGTTTTGTCCATCTACATCTTTTCTGTGCCTTTAATGAAACATAACAGGAAGATGACTGCAAATCTATGGCTACTGGTGAAATGTAAAATTTGTGGAAGGGAATCGCTCTATTCAGGCTGTATTTGCTGCAATCTTTTCTGTGAGAAACATCACATATGCCACTTAGCAATTGTTAATAGGAACCAGAAGCGTAATTGGCAGCTCACCAGATGAACAAAGAATATAAAAGGATACCAGTTCCCCAAGGATATGCCTAGATATCTAGGAATAAGAATACACATTCTGTGGCTCAGTTTTCATAAATACTGAATTTGTAGCTGAATTCAGCAGTTTCATGTGGTCAGTAGCTCTGCAATGCAGGGACCAAGCAATAAAATATATCAAAGTTACAGCACATACTCTTGCATTTTACTCTAGCACTAAGTTGCACTGTGCTGCTGTCCTGGTTTCAGCTGGGATAGAGTTAATTTTTTTCATAGTAGCTAGTATGGGGCTATGTTTTGGGTTTATGCTGAAAACAGTGCTGATAATGCGGAGATGTTTTAGTTGTTGCTAAGTAGTGCTTACACTAGTCAAGGACTTTTTCAGCTTCCCGTGCTCTGCCGGGTGCACAAGAAGCTGGGAGGGGACACAGCCGGGACAGCTGACCCCAACTGACCAAAGGGATATTCCATACCATATGACATCACGCTCAGTATATAAAGCTGGGAGAAGAAGAAGGAAGGGGGGGACGTTTGGAGTGATGTCGTTTGTCTTCCCAAGTAACCGTTACACATGATGGAGCCCTGCTTTCCTGGAGATGGCTGAACACCTGCCTGCCGATGGGAAGGAGTGAATGAATTCCTTCTTTTCTTTGCTTGCATGTGCAGCTTTTGTTTTGCCTATTAAACTGTCTTTATCTCAACCCAAGAGTTTTCTCACTTTTACTCTTTCGATTCTTTCCCCCATCCTAGCAGGGGGAAGCGAGCGAGCAGCTGCGTGGTGCTTGGTTGGTGACTGGGGCTAAACCATGACAACTGCACTGCAAGGATGGACACAACATAACCACACATAACTGCACTCATGTAATAATGCTCAGGATTCCTGGTTTTGCTTTTTTCTGCTTCCTTTTGTTTAAGAATGTGCTCTTAAGAGACAAATCAGCTAGAAGTATTTAAGACTCAAAGTAATATTACAGATAACTAGCACTCCAGATGAATAATAAAACACTAATAAAGGGCCAAGGGTCAAACATTAAAACGGTTAAGAAGTGCTCTTCATCAAAATATATCACAGGCTCTGGGATTATGTTTTATCTCTCTCCTGACACTGATGACAGGATGGGATCTCCCAACCGTTCCCTATGTATTTGGCTTTGGCTTTTATTAGTCAGTGTATGCTTTCAAGATCATGACAATCTTTTCAAGGCCTGGATGTACGGTGTATTCAAGTTTACAGAAATTAATTTTTGTTGCTGTTTTGTTCTGTTAGGAAAGACGTGCAAAGAAGCTAGCCCATTGAGTAAAGTCCAAAAGGGTTTAGGAGAGAGTTACTATTTTTAAGAAGAGGTGAAAGCACTGATGATAAGTAAACTCACTGTCTTAGAAGAACGGAACTGCTGAAAGGTAGTGAGACTTCAGGAAGGGCCTTTCTTTGTCTTAATGAATGGAGGAATGCAATGCTGAGTCTAGACAACTTCCCTTCAGATACAGTATAATATGAAACAGTTGGTGTGCCTAGTAAATAGCTCTCTCCTGGAAAATGTATACCTACTGCCTGTGTCACTTTGTGCTAAATAAATACACCTACCAAAAGCTGAAGTTGTTTTATTACCAAAGTAATCTTCAAAACCCTTGTGTCACTATTCATTGCTTAGTATCTTACACAAAAAACTGCCAGATCCTTGCTGGGCCCAAGTTTATGCTTTTCTTCCCTTCTCCCGTACCCATGCAGACGTGGTGAGTGCTATTATTACGGGACAGTAGAGCTCAGAGGTATCAGTCTGCAAGCCCTGCTGTGATAATGTGCACTGTAGACCACAGCCTGCTAACATGTAAACTGACTTTGTCTAAGATATGTAAACTGAGGGAAAATCTCAATGGAATATTTGAGCTTAAGAGTGAATGACCTGCAGTGGTTGGTATTATATTTTGGAGACAATTTAAAGTAGTCAGTCAGAGAACTATTATTGTATGAAAGAATGTAAAAAAAAATGTTGAAAATAGCTGTGCTTTTGGCATGGCTTAAAACACCCTCATCATACGTGGCAGGTAGCTGTGTGTGCACAGTGTGGCAGTCAGTGATGCTACTGGCACACAGCTCATCCTTCTTGTGTGCCATCCTTTGTTCATTCAGATTTATTATTCAAAATGATCCTATTCTTTAATAGGTGTCCATGATGTTAAAACACAAGTAGGCTCACAACAGATGTCCACATTATTCTTTTGTTGGCATATATCTGCATCTTCTTTTATTGCCATGAAGATATTTCCAGCAAATGATGGAGAATAGGCTTCCTACCTCAGCTGATGGATGCTGATAGAGGGACAGTCTCTGGGAGTAGTTTTCAAACATGGGGTATCATGTTACTGAAATCCAGTCAGCCTGGCTTTAACATCAGAGATTCGGTCCTTCAGTGTAACTCAGAGAAATAAGGGACCGTGTGGATTGTCTTCAGTTAGCAGAGGTAGCACTCCTCTCATCTTCACAGGGGAACAGGCTCAGGCTGCCTCTATCTGCTTTAGCTGACAGAGCACCATCTCTTCCAGATGCTGTTTGCTGACAGATTGTATTTGCAACAAGATGTGTCATCTCAGTATTCTATTTATGAATACATTTAATTAAAATCCATTCATGCAGATGTAAAAGCATTTACCATTTAAGGAGGCTATGACAAGGACATAGAGAGGACTTCTATTCCTGTAACTTCTTTACCCTTTACTTTCGGCTTTTCAGTCCCTATCTGAATTTTCCAGGATATTCTTAGATTACCTGTTTGACTAAAGTGGCTTTCAAATATAGATGCTACAAATGGAAATGCTCACAGAGAAACCATTCAATAATCAAAGTCTTTCATTTCCCATCTCTCAGCTATCTGCTGTTATTGAAATACAGCCTCATGAGTCTGACAAGGGCTCCATGTTTAATTGCCAAGACTGAAATTGATGCACCTGCTGCAGAAACTAAACCACCACTTCACAAAAAATTTAAAGACATTTAAATAACCACAGCATCTCACAAAAAAAAAAAATTCTTAAGGGCCTCATCCAAATTAGATCTAATCATACAAGACAAAGCAATACTCTAATAGTGTTAAGCTACGAAACTAGCCAAAGTGGCTAGTGTCAAGGATACCTACACACTCCCAGTTGTTCAGGGATGTCATGGTTCAGTCTTTGCTTATGGGAGCACATACTATTTTTAGAGGACCTTTATGTACACTGCAGAAGGAATGGCCTGTTAGTCTTTCTCATGCCAGGCAGAGGTATCCTCATGCTGATAGTATTAAGAGTGCAGAAGGCCAGGAGGATGGAAAGGGATGTCTGCACAATATCTGCAGACAGCTGCAGATTATCCTCCCATGCTACCAAGGCTGTATGAGTGTCTTGCCCTGCCTGCATCCAGATAGGGCCAAAGATAAACACAGGTTATTAGATTTGAGTAGAGGACTCACTTTTGTAAGTGCTTGGTTAGGAACAGAGGGCATGACACAGAGGAGCTGATGACTAGCACCAGGGTGGCTAGGGGAGTTTCTTGAGTTTCAGAGATAATATTGCTCATTTGAAAGAGGAACGTAAGCTTCCCCACTTGAATGGGCTCCAGTCATGGGGGTACCAGGCGAGCAGAGCAGTTTAGAACATTTTTGCTAGATAAAATGTCTCCAAAGTATGTTTCATTTAAGCCAAAATATTTCATGGAAGTGTAGAAGTACATTTAAAAATTTCCTCAGAGACTCTGTGCTTGGTGATTTGGGCATTAGGGGAAGAGATGGGAGAATTCTTTTAATCTCCCGGCCTCCTTGGTTGAAAGTGATCAGGGCATTAAAATTACTTTGAATCAATATCATGGCTGTATGACTGCATCTGTCATATTCCACCTCAAGGGGTAGTTCAGTACAATTCCCTTTTTAGCAAAATATTTGAAAGATTTTCTTTTATTCTCATATTAAATAAAACTACCTTTCACATTTTGGAAGCTAAAAACTTCATTATCATCCCCAAGAGACTTCAGCTGAGGGTCCTCCGTCTAACACCAGATGTGAGGTTAATCAGCCTCTAGCTGAGACCAGTACGTGTTGAAGAATATGTACTGTGAGTCTGTATGCTCCAGACATGCAGATGGGCTATGTGGTACCCTGTAATGGAAGCAGATTTGTGATGTATAGGAAAGCTTCCCAAATGTGCACCAGATTTTCAGCAAATTAGGAAGAAGTCTAGAACTGCAAAACATTTTAAGGACTCAGAATTAATGGATTGGTTTACCATGCCAACTAGCTTCACTGTTTGGTGTAGAGTGGCTTCAGTGGGTGGCTATGAAGAGAACTTTTTAAAATGTATAATACAGCTTAAGACTGAGTTCTGATCTGGTAGTAAACAGAGATTTAAAAAAAGAACAAACCACTTTATATCAGTCTGACTCACTGGAAAATTCCCAAATGTGCAGAGTAAATCATTATTTTGTAAAAATTAAGCATACCTTTCTCTGAATACCTACACAGTGAGCATGCATGGACAGGCACAGGGGGAAAAGCTGTAGTTCTTTAAAATTAAAGGAAGAGATCGCATCTGGCTCTTCTGCTGCCACAGTTGCAAAAACACAGAAAAAAAAAAGTCAAAGAAGCCCTTGGAACCAAGATGAAAAACATTTGGGATTCTGGTAGCAAAACAGATAATGGCATTAAAGAAATGTAAAACTGTCCCGAATAATAGCAATTTGCTGCCGCTGCTGTTGAGTAAACACAACAGATTCTTCTGCCTGTGACAGTTCTGCCATTAGCACAAGAGAATCATTCATACCACAGCATCGAAGAAAACAAACAGAGATCTGTACTTAATTTGCAGCGATACCCTGAGACAGCAGCCTCAAGATGAGGACAAAGGACCTTGACAATACCCTCCACAAGCTGCACCTATAATATGAGTGAAAAGAATGTGTGTGTGATCAGAAAATCAATGAAACACCATGTGGATCTGCAAGAAACAAACCAAGAAACAGTCAAACAGAAGGAGAAGAGGTAGAGCATGTGTGTGCTGGATGGGCTCACAGCACATTCAAGGCAAAGGGAGCAAAGCACTCCGAGGGCTGAGGAGAAGTTGCAAGAGACAGGATACACTAGAGAGGAAGGAGGTAGAGTAATCTGAAGAATTATCAGAGAAAATCAGATTGAAGGGGATCTAGAGAGGTCACTAAATCCACCTACTAGCCCAAGGCACAATCAAGCTTTCCTTCTATCACCTTCTAGGACAAGCAAAAAAGTCCTGATTGTTATGGGTGCAAGGATGGTGAAATCCACATGAAATCCCAGCTCCTTCACTGAACCAAATATGATCATTTTGCATTACTGTGGAGGCTAGTTGGTATTTTAAAATGTCAGACAACTACTGCAGTCCCTCTCTTTATTAAGACCTTTCACTTTGTGAATTATCAATTGGACTCCAGCTCCGAGGTCAGACAAGATAACTACTCATCAGACAGATGTCCATTCCTAACATGTGCAAGCCCACGTGCACAGCCCACCATGACTGACACGAGCTGATTCCTTCAGTCAGAGGACCTTGCAGGTGGTCAGAAGACAAACCATTCATCTCGGGTGAGCTCTCCACTGATCCACGATGCAGGTTGAAAGGGCAGTGCAGGGAAAACAGCCTGTGTCATATCTTTTTCTGGTCAAATAAGATTGTACTCACCAAAGCTAGCAAGCTGGCACTTTTGACAACCACTTGAATTAATATGTGAAGATATAAGGTATCAGTAACACAACTGATGTCAGTACTGTTGGGAGTGTCTTTTCTCATGGACTAGGTAGTCGCTAATGAGCAGTGGATATTTTGCATCTTGTCTAGGATTAATTGCTGCATCTACTGCTACCCTGGCAGTTCTGTCAATAACAAAAACCTGTCAAAACCAGTGAATATAAGGGCTGTCTAATGGAAATGGCTACAAAGTGCTGAGGGAAGCTGGGCTTTGATAGGGACATTGATGAAAACTTAATCAGTGACTCTCCCACCTTTCAAAAAATGTCCTTTTACTTCTGGAAGTGAATAATGGCAATGATTTTTACCTGAGTAGTGCTGGGTGGAGATTCATTTTATTAAGAAAAAGTCTGTTTCTAATCACTTCGCTGCCAACTAGGAGTGCATAATAAAAGGCAATAAATTAAACATTTCACTCTAAACAAAGTCTAAGAGTCACAATGAAAATTCAATTGAAAGAGAAGTCCTTTGACAGTAAATAAAATTTTATAGCACATGTAAATAACAGTTCAAGTGACAAAAGCTGTTTTCAATGCAGAGTAATTGTTCAAATTGCCCCCTTTCACAAAAAAAAAAAGCAGCAAAAATGAGGCAATTTATGTAGCATTCACAAGAATTGTTTTCAACTTTAGGCATTCTGTTAAAGCTGTTTAAAATTAAGTAGATGGTTGCCAAATTGATGCAATTACTTAGACATCATAAAAAGGATTTTAAAACTATAAATGCATCTGCTAACAGTATTAAATTGAGGCAATTAGCCAACAGGAGTTTTAACCTTCATCTAGCCACCGGGAATCTATTTGGACATGAGAAGTACTTTCATATATGTCTTACTGTACTTTATATTGGTAATTAAGGAGGGGAATTATCTGGAGATAAATCACCAACATGTTCTTCCAGAGGTATGCCTATCTGCAGCCAACATTAAACCATATGTTGCGGATGCAATGTTCACATTAATTGATGCTGCATTAACTGTACTGATATTACTCAACATTATGTTTCATGTATGTACATTTTGTTATTTAGTCAGTAAGTCTTATAGTGGAAAGCATCTGGAAGCAAACTAACCTCATTAACGGAGAGCAATTGTATGAAATGAGGTCTGTGAAATTCTTCCAGTTGTCTCCATCTCTGGAGGAAAGCTTAGCGCCGTGCAGACCAGGACCCTGGCTGGCTGTAGGCAGTCTCTTCCATCTACACTGCTGACTTGAGAGGCGCTGTGTGTGTGACGGCTCTTACAATGTTCCCAGAAAGAGCTATCTGGTATTAACTAATGTCAAACAGGATGGGGCACTGTTGTTAGTCCTACAACACTCACTTCAATCCTTTCTAGGTTGTGCTGTGTGGCTTTGGGCTAGTCACATATGCTTCAATATTAGTTTCAGACTGTGAGCTACAAAACATTTAGGTAAACCTTCAGAAGTGCAGATTTCAATTACAAAGTTTCCCAGGCACCCATGGCCATGCTCTGGCAGGTGCTCATCCCAAATCACTGGGGTCCCTTGGTTAAGGAGGGCATCAAATCCACGTCATCATGTTCTTATCTGCAATATGGGATTGTCCCTTGAAAGACAGAGTTCCAGATCTTAAATGTTGTTCTGACAGAGATACTTACGTTTGGAAGGACTTTGAGTCCTTGCCCTGAGCCTGGAGTTAGGCATCAAAACTCTAGAAAGAGTTGGAGTGTAGATAAGCCTTTCTCTTTAGCATTTTCTAATGGCTATCTTAGGCAGCTCCCTTATTCAGTATAATGAGTCTTGTCACCCCTGTTTGGAGATGCTTGATTTCCCCAACACACTGCTCAGGCACTTCTGAGCAGCAAGTTCCTGTCCAGTATCCAGGTAACTTGCAAGAGCCTTGTGGCTTTCAGCACTGCAACACCTAACCCCATTTCCAGAGAGTTAGCTTAGTTCCCATCTGTTAGTGGAAACAACAGTACTGTCTTATCTTAGAGTAGTAGTGTCAGATGGCTAAAAAAGGATATCGGGTTGTCAAATGTTGTAGTGAAGCAAGCCATATGAAGGAAAAAGAGGAACAGCTGAGTTGGACTTGTAATTTGATTAGCCTGAACCCAATCAATCTTGTTCATCCATATTCCCTCCTAGGGGGAACAAAAACCCCACAGAGGAATAATACATGCTCAAAAAAATTCAGTTGTCTGAGTTGGACTTTCCTGTGGGCCTTTTCTGTGCAACTTAATAAAAGTTTTGAAGGTCAAAGTTCTGCCACTCTGAGTGGGTTGTTAGACTGGGGAGGACAGGGGTACCTAGTAGCACCCAGCTTTGGGACTTAGGGAAAGTACTGCCTTCTGCGGCTGGGCATCCTCTATTGATACCGAATGACTTTCCATCAGGCTTTTTTGTGTCCATTGGTTTTGCGTCCTTCCATTTTTTTGTGTTCATCCACTTTGTGTCCTCCAGTTTGTCAAACTATAACAAGGCAGAGAGATTCCCTTATGAGTTAGAGGGTCAGGTAAGGACTGTGGCCACATAGAGATCGCTCTCTCAGAAAGTGCAGGTCCTAGTCCATAATCTTATTGCCACCTTCTAAGTGACCTGTGAGAGTTGCACCCTGTGGCACAGGAGATAGGTCTGATAGAACAGTAACAAGAAAGCCAAAGAAAGGGTAATTAATCAAAAAAGTCTGGCTATCACATATACAGTGTACAAATGCATAAAACATAAGGTGGTTCAATGGCATTTCAGACATTGTATTTTGGAGTGCTATTTATTAACTGTAATGCAAAGAAGACACCTTAGACATGTAAAAGAATTACAGAATAACATTATAAATAAAAATCACGTTTCTTGTTAAAATTTCTTCCCATATCTCTCAAATTTTAGGCTAGTATCTTCCTCACAGCATCTGCTCAATAGTTCCTTCTACTTTGGTCAGACTGATAATTTGTCTAAAATGAAATTATTTGGGTCATCAGAGAGCAGCTGTCAATAGTTAACTGTCAGACTGCAAATTTTTCATACTGAGTAGAGTTCCACAGAACTCTGTCATGAGTCCATTCAATATTTTCATTAAAGTCTTGGATGGAGGAATTGAGAGTTTGCTTATTAAATCTGCAGACATCTTCAGGCTGGGAGGGGCCACAGGCACTTTGGAGGACAGGATTAGAATTCAAAATTATCTCAACAAATTTTTGAAAAATGTTCTTAAAAAGTAGGCGGCTATTCAACAGGGAAAAGTAGAAAATATTAGATATGTGTAGGAATAATCAATAGCACAAAATCAAGATAGGGAAAGAATCACAGTCCTCCAGGAAAAAACAATGAATTTTAGCAGGCTATATAAGTAGGAAGTAGTGTAGAGCCCATTTAATATTTCTTTCATTCTAGTCAGCAGTAAATAACACCTCAACTGAAGTAATGTGTCCATGTGACGTATTGCAGGTCAAGACAAACATGGAGAAGGTAGATCAAAATTCAGAGGAAATCATCAAAAAAATCAGGAAAACAAAACTTGTAGGCAAAGAATGAAGGAGGTAGGTTTGTTTAATATGGAGAAGGGACTAATTCGAGAGACATAACTATAGTCTGTAAGTATTTAAAGGTTTTTGCAAAGGGGAAGCAAATAAACTGTTCTTATACACACTGGAGATAGAAAAAGATCTGAGAAGCTTAAACTGGAGCAAAGAAAATTTAGGACAGATACTGAGCAAAATCTTCTAACATGCAGGAGAGTTAAGAGCTGAATAGACTGTATAAGGAGGCTGTGAAATCACTGTTTGCTGAGGGTTTTAAAGAACAGATTAAGCCAATCTCTCTGAGGAAGGTGATATTGTGAACCTTGCTATTGGGCATGACAGAGGGAAAATTAATTGACTGCCCAAGGTCCCTTCCAGTGTTGTTTTCTGTAAATCTTCACCCAAGAGAATCCTCAGCAAAAGCTTCAGGCAAGTCTTTCAGCCTTGCATGATACTACCTAAATGCTAAGCTGTTCAGATTCTGCTCATAGTGACCCCCTTCCATTTTCAAAAAAACCTCACCTTTGCTAACAACCTAATTGCTTTATTTGCTGCATTTATACTATTGATCGATTACTGCTGTCTGATTCAACGTTAGACATATACAATTCTACAAGAAAAAAACATTTGGAGTTCAGACTTTCAGTTCACCAGAGTATGTTCTCATCAACGGACAGCATGCAAGAAAACCACTTTTCTCTTAGCCTTTGCTTTTTAATCTTTTCCAGTTTCACCTCTTGTGACATCACAGTTCAATGCATTTTTTATGAAGGTTTATTCTGGCTTGTTGTCTCCAGAGCCTGTTTCTGCATTCCTCAGGCAGGCAAGCTGAGCCATTAGGATTTCACAACATAATGTTTTGCCTATTTCTTCTCTTCTTGAAAAAAACAGCTTGCTGCTTTCCTTGCTTCCTTTTCTGTGTGTCCATTTTGTTGTTGTACTTTCTCAGGCTGGGGAGGTCATTATATGAGACAATGGTATGTTAACTAGTGTGTAACTCACAAAGGAGTTTCTCAAGTCTTGACAGTGCAAATGATCATCAGTGTCAATTTAAACAATCAGCTTTTACCAAAAAAGTTTCCTAGACAATTTTTCACTCTGACTGCTCATCACTGGACTCTCTCTAAGTGGTCTGTGGCTTTCTCGTGCCCAGGAGTGGTACAGCCCGCAGTGGACAGAGTGCTCCAGCTTAGGCCTTAAGTAATGTAGATTTCTTTTTTTAAAAAGGACCACAATAAGTACTGTAGTATGGTTTATTCTTTTGTTTTTTTTTCAGAAGTAAAGTTTGTAGGCATTGAAGTTTTAAGGTTCTTAATGGGAGAGTTTCTGACTATAGACATTTTTTTCTAAAGTAGGAAATCAAAATCAAAACTGTTGCTGTTCAATAGATCACAGAAAAACTCAAAAGTGGATGTCTCTGTGACTTTATGCTGCCTGAGCTTCTAAGAGACTTTGTTACTTCATTTTGCCATACCTGATTGTATCATATTTTGGTGAGGCTTTTTTTAAAACTACATTCTTCTTTGTATTATAAACTCTGCAGTGAAACAATTGTCTTCTGTGCCTGTGCTATGCCTGTCACAGTGGGATTATGCTCTATTTCAAGCCTTGAAAACTTACTGTACTACAGATAATGAATGAAAACAGATCATGCTAGTTGCAATGCATGCATGCCAGATGCAATGTAAAAAATAACCATGGAAATGACAAAAGCTCTTTCTTGAGGTCTTAGCTTTCTCTTACTGTGCAAGAAAACCTCTTATTAATGAGAGTTTTGAAGGAAGAAGAATGTTATTCTACCACTGATATTTTCATTCATAGCAGTTACTGATCTGAAAAGACCCCAAAGGTGGGTGATGTGGCCATATAGAGTAACACTCTCTAGAAATGACAGGAAACATGTTTTTCCTAAGAAGTAGCTGAGATTGCAGTTTTCCCATAATATAATACCTGGTGCTTCCCTAAGTTTGTGGCTTTTTGTGGGGTCCTGTGGTCCATTGTGCATAAATATCACTGTGACTAGAGTCTATTGTATGCAAATGTCTGTGAATCCTTCGAACATTTCAGTGTTATTTTTCTGCTAGTGATTAAAATCTTGGACTTGTGCCTTTCATTCATTATTCATTTTTCAACGTGAAAAAAGTTTGGTCACAGGCAGAAAGCAAGAACAGTACCAGCAAGCTTGGGTAGCATAATGTATAATTAAAATTAATAATTTCAGTCAACAATTCAAAATCTAACCCCTTAGTAATGCTTCCAAATAAGCCATAGGTGCTGAGAAGAGATGGCATTGCAAATTTTTAGCAAATATAAAATAAAAGGTGAAAAAAACCCTCATCATTCTTTAATAAGCAGTACTTTAACCATTGTTTCTCCATTGGCCCCAGTTCTCAAGCATTTGTATTACTGAAGCTATTGCAGGCTTTAAGAACAGATTCCACAACTAGGAACATTGTATTTCCTTTTCAAACACTTATGTGAGTCTACTAGAATGAATATTAACTTACTCATTAATTGCCCAAGAGTTGTACTTCTGACAGTTTTTGCAGAGATAGTTAAACTTGTCATTTTCAACTCTTTGATGTTACAGAGATAACACCACTCAATACAATGCAAAGGTGCAAGAACTTCCCTTAAAAAGAAAGAAGGAATAAAACAATTTAGTGATTCCACTAACTTTGAACTTTTAGAAGAGATATTACCTAGGATTGAAATGTCCATTTCAGTCAGATTTAAATGAAGAGAACTTACTGTTTCTGAATGCTGGAGGATTGTATATTAAATTCATATCTTTACTTGAAAATTCAATATTAGAATTCAAACCAAAAAATGCTCTATTGCTTTAAGTCATAAAACGGGCACTGAGAGGATGTCTTTGTATATTGACCTACTTTTATACCCTGTTACCCAGAAGCATCTCTTACTTTTAGCATACTGATGTCTTAAGCAAAATGCAGCTGCAGACGTGATCTGAACAAGTTTGATAAAAACAGACTGACATCTAGCTTCTCTGAACGTCTCCTGAATGCAATTTCAAAAAAAAAAAAAAAAAAAAGATGAAAAAATCAGCTTTTCTGAGATGCATCAAACATATTTTGGAGTTTTGATGACCGCGATTATGTGCAGCAGTACACAAATTATAAATTTAGAGTACATGACATAAAACTCAGGTAGTTGCAGTGAAGGCCAAAACTTTTATGGTTAACTGGAAAACAAGATCTGCAATGAATCTGAATAGTAATTGTATTAACAGGACAATGGTCTCTGCTCCTCAATTTGGATGAACAGAAAAGAAAATCTGTTTTATAAGCTTTCTTATCACAAGATAAGAAAAATAAGATAAGCTTTCTTTATAAGCTTTCACATCACAAGCAGAGTATTGTGGAAAGACCTTTGTTATCTTTTTTTCTATTCAAACTGTTTCTTAGATTGTTAAAAAAACCAATAGTTTAGCTCCTTCTCCCAAAACTCACCTGTAAAAAACAGCAAGTTTTCTCCATCAACACTAGCCATCAAAAAACACCTTGTCCGTTGAATTTATTTGGGATTTGTGAGGTCTGTTGTGACTTAAGTCCCCAGCTAGACTGATCACTGTAGCACAAACTCATTGGTGCATCACAAAGAAGAGATGCCACCTGTCTGAGTAGTCTCTCATCTGGCTAGAACAGCCACTTCCATTGCTGAGATAATGGGAGGATTCATCTGCCCTAAACTAGTTGTCTAACAGTTAGACTTGTATATATCTGAGTTTGTTATCCTTGGGTCAGTTAAGACAGATGAATCCCACCCATGGTTTTTTTTTACTTAACTACTAAACTTCTTAAAATTGGAGACTTCAACTCTGCAGGAGAATTACCAGCAGGAGTTTTCTTGGCAGAATGTTAATGTGTATGTGCAGTGGGTCACTAAACTTTAGCTTGGGTTATATTGCTGAGTGTTTTCCTCTGAGTGATGTCCCTCTGAAGATAATTACTGAAGGAGTAGAATGCCACACAATTTGCATAAGGAGAGAAAACTATGAAATGATAGCAGCATTTTTAAGCAGCATTCATAAAAGTGGCTAAGAAGGTAACATCTCCATTTCACTCCAGCTGATACCACCATATCCCTTAGTCAACTAGTTCCTTTCCACTTTCATGTATAAATATGCATATAAAAGTATAAACATATCTTATGAGTCTTTCTAGCTCTGCATTCTTTATCTAAGCAGCTTTCTGTAATTGCAGAATTCAAAAGAATTTTCTGTCTTATACTTCACACAAACAAAACTGCGGACTTACCTGTTTGGAGGTGCCAATTACTGAGAAGATCTAGAGGGCCACATGAGGGTAAGAAAGTTAGAAACAGGCAGAGTTGTGTATTTAGAGCCCTGGATTTCATTTTTGCTTTGTGATCAAAACAAAAACCCAGAAAAGTGACAGGAATACAAGAAGGTTTTATTTTTCATGTGTTTTTTTAAAGAAATCAAACCACAACACATGCTGATGTCAACATGTTTAACTCAGGAATTCTTGAAAATTTTCAACTCCCTTCTCTCATTTTTATGACCGAAACTATTTTCTCCTTCAATCCTAGTCCACTGCTCCAATTTCTCTGATTTTTTTTCCCAACAAATTATCAGTCCAAGAAATGTTGCCCAGCCTTTCTTCAGAAGATCCAGATTTAGTCATTGTCTATTTCAGCTTTTCATATAAGGTAAATCATCTAAACTTAGGACCTGATCTTGTATGTATCATTGCCTGATTTGAACTGTGAACCTGATGGTATGTACATGACTTCCCAAAGACTTAAAGCTGCAACAAGAGCATCCATGCAGAGAGAATTGCAGGGCTATAGATTTATTAATTAAACGAATCCCAGAAGACTTTTTCTGTGATTGTGTTACTCAGCTGTCATGTTCAGGTTCCTGAATATATCATAACATAATCCTGTGAATAGTGAAGCTACATCTCTTGCACCTTTGGTCATCTTTGGATGTTTACAGCTACATGAGGTGGACAGAGCAAGCACTAGCTAATCAGAATAGCAACAGTTTGCATTCATTTGCATCAGCATGTTTGTTTGCAGGGATACAAGACAATAGGGAATTCAGATAGGAGCTGAAAATATTAATAAGAAAGAAGCAGGAGAATATTGGAAACTTCATATTGACCTAACTGTGGTGAATTGCAGGAGTCTTCATATTTCTTAAAATGTATCCATGCACACTTTTTAAGGGGCTTAACTAGAGCATTTTTTAAATTAACATGTAAAAAGATAGAACTAATTGCATAAGGATAGTGTTTAGAGTAGCTAAGTTGATACCTTTGTCATGTTAGTTAATTGAAATGCGTTTCCCAAGTAGAAACAGACAGAAGCGAAGAGTCAAATCATACACCCACTGGTTCAGGCACAAAGTTTTTTTTTTTATATTAGGAAACTTTTGGTCTTGTTGTTGAAAGAATTTTGCTAACCCACCAGACAATTTTACTGTTTTCAGGTAGATGCACTTTTAGCGCAAGTGCTTTATTTGTAATATAGAAATTTCTTTGACAGTTCAGTTGTTGGTTAGCAAGAATTTTTCACTTCATGTTTATAGGTTAGCATGGCTATCCTAGAGCATTTCACATTTTAAGCCAGCATATGGCTTAACAAACTCAGTGACCTCTTTGACCACAGCTAGGATAACAGACTTGCAAAATGTGTCCTCTAAATTTGGCTTGCCAAGGTTATTATGCTGAAGGGCATTACTTGTCAGTAGGTCCTTACTTCATCTTCAGACACAAACATATTCTACTTTAGGTATACTCCTAATATCAGCAGTGCTGTCTTAGGTGATGATTGAAAGTCAGGTCCAATATTAACACACAGCTGTAGTGTACAAATGCCTGACAGAATTTAATGAATATGTTATGGCTCTGAATCTTTTACCTTGACTTTGTGTTTCTTCTCATGACTTGCAATATCCCTGGAAAGACAGTAAATGATAGAATCTTACCTTTTTTTCTGTGATACTTAAGACACTATTTATTTTGTTGTTATTTCACTGCAGAGAGAAATTTGGGGTTCGCACTAAGTATAAAAATCAAAGGCAAGCTAATTGCTCCAGAGAGCATGTTGAGTTGCTCCCTTTTAACACTAGATGGAAGTGTATGTAAAGACACTAAGGACTGTGCAGCCTGCACTTTGTTAATTTGTTAGAGGAATGGCATTTCCTTTTAAAGGGATGAGGACTTGGGAGCACTAATGATGAGAGGCAAAACAGTATAATGTATCGGGCAGTGGTGTAGGATTGGGGCAACCTGAATCCTTTCACCAGCCTTCTGGGTGATTTCTGGCCAAGCACGTTACCTCCCTTTTATTTGTTTAGACTGCCCATTCTTTCAGGGCAGCAGTGCTAATCAGTTTTGTAGCTGACAGAGAGCAGCATGCACTCCCAGAAGCAAAAGCCTACAATGGTCTTGAGATTGTGGAAAAATTTGAAAACAAGAAAGAATAAAACCACTTATGGCTTATCAGATGCAGTTCCATAGTGGTCAGCCTATGGCAGGATGGCCTGTTTTATGTACAGCTATACTGTGGACAGCCCACCAGTCAGCTCCAGAGTCTTTTCAGCAGTTTTAAGAACTTCACTGGTTTTCAAGCTCCACTTTGGTGTAGGGACACTCAAGGAACCTTTGAAATAGAGGGGAAAGATTGCCAGCTAAGACTGTTGTAAGGATGTTTGCTCCATGGTATTTATGATGGATTAGATGAACTCTCCCCATTAACAATAAATGGAAGTTATTTAATCTCCTTTGTGGGGAGAGCTTTACCCCATAAGTGCTATTCTTCACTTCTGTTGGCAAATCGTGAGGCAGGAGTCTGCATATAAGTAAAGGATCCCTCAGTGATTTTATGCTGACCCATGTGAATCCTGATCCAATGCCTACTTCAGGAGAGGGTCCCATACCTTCACTGAGCTTTAAATGTGAACATTGATATACATAATCATACTGCTCAAGTGTCAGATAAAACCAAAGAATGAAAGGAAATCGGAAGATGCTTAGGAATAGGAATTGCATTCAGAGGATAAAGACGAACTGAGAATTATTTTCCATCTCTGGTCATCTGTGTGATCCTCTGTCTCATACTGATGTCTCAGTAGAGGAATTGTTCTTTCTAAAAATTTCATGTGGGAGTATCATGACAGTCAATAGGTGGGTATGGCATATGGGGTACCTGATTAAACAGTGGTACTTCAGAAGACGTACTTAGAGTTTGTAATGGGTGATAAAATAAATAACTTATATGTTAGGTGTTTTAAAAAATTTAAGGAACCTGCCTTTTATGTTAAATAAGCAAATAGCAATGCATAACATGAGGAAAGTAGTAATTTGTGATAGCTAAAGTGTTATAAGATTATAAGATTATATCTTCACACACATTGAAAATATTAAAATGGGTGACCAGGTTATTCTAACAACACAAATGAATATCTGTAATAAAGTCATCGGTCCATTGAAAATACTTATATCAGCCTCAGTTCTTCCTTACATCTGTACTGCTTCTGGTAACTGCTCCTTCTTCAGATTCCAGGCTGTTCTGGCATTGCTTAGACTATGTGAGGAATTCACACAATCCTGCAACACCTCACCTCAGTCTTATGCCACATATGGCTTCTTCAAATCCTCACAGGCTATGTTCCCCCATATGTGCTTGTACTGGATGCCACTGGGCCTATGCCTGACCACTGTTTCTGATCCCACTGTAATTTTTTTTAGAAACATAGAATACAATCCTAGAATGGTTTGGGTTGGAAGGGACCTTTAAAGGTCACCTTGTTCAGCCCCCCTGAAAGGGACATCTTCAACTACATCAGGTTGCTCAGAGCCCCATCCAACCTGACCTTGAATCTTTCCAGGGATGGGGCATTTACCACCTCTCTGGGCAACCTGGTCCAGTGTTTCACCACCCTCATCATAAAAAATTTCTTCCTTATGTCTAGTCTGAATCAACCCTCTTTTAGTTTAAAAGCATTACCACTTGTCCTGTCACAACAGGCCCTACTAAAAAGACTGTCCCAATCCTTCCTATAAGCCCCCTTTAAGTACTGAAAGGCCCCAGTAAGGTCTCCCCGCAGCCTTCTATTTTCCAGGGTGAATAACCCCAACTCTCTCAGCCTTTCCTCACAGGAGAGGTGCTCCAGCCCTCTCATAATTTTTGTGGCCCTCCTCTGGACCCGCTCCAACAGGTTAATGTCTTTCCTGTGTTGAGGGCTCCAGAGCTAGACACAGCACTCCAGGTGGGGTCTCACCAGAGCAGAGTAGAGGGGCAAAACCACCTCCCTCGACCTGCTGGCCACGCTTCTTTTGATGCAGCCCAGGATACAGTTGGCTTTCTGGGTTGTGAGCACACATTGCCATCTCCTGTCCAGTTTTTCATCCACCAGTACCCCCAAGTCCTTCTCCTCAGGGCTGCTCTCAATCCCTTAATCCCCCAGCCTGTATTGATATCGGGGCTTGCCCCAAACAATGTGCACTTGGCCTTGATAAAACTCATGAGATTCTCACAGGCCCACTTCTCCAGCTTGTCTAGGTCTCCTTGGATGACATCCCGTCCTTCTGGCATGTCAGCTGCACAACTCAGCTTGGTGTCATCTGCAAACTTGCTGAGAGTGGACTCAATCCCACTGTCTGTGTCATTGATGAAGATACTAAACAGTACTGGTCCCATTGCAGACCCTGGGGGACACCACTTGTCACTGATCTCCATCTGGATGTTAAGCCATTGAGCACTACCCTCTGGATGCAACCATCCAACCAATTCCTCATCTGCCGAACAGTCCACCCATCAAATCCATATCTCTCCAATTTAGAGAGAAGGATGTTGTGGGGAACCGTGTCAAAGACTTTACAGAAGTCCAGCTAGATGATATCCGTAGGCCTTCCCTTGTCCACTGATATAGTCACTCTATCATAGAAGGCCATTAAGGTTGGTCAGGCAGGACTTGCCCTTGGGGAAGCCATGCTGGCTGTCTCGAATCACCTCCCTGTCCTCCATGTGGCTTAGCATAGCTTCTAGGAGGATCTGTTCCTGATCTTCCCAGGCACAGAGGTGAAGCTGACAGGTCGGTAGTTCCCAGGGTCCTCCTCTCTACCCTTTTTAAAAACAGGTGTAATGTATCCCTTTTTCCAGTCACCAGGAACTTCACCTGACTGCCACGACTTTTCAAATATCATGGAGAGTGGCTTGGCAACTACATCAGCCAATTCCCTCAGGACTCTGGGATGCATCTCATCAGGTCCCATAGACCTGTATGTTCAGGTTCTTCAGGTGGTCACGAACCTGATCTTCTCTTACAGCAGGAGGGACTTTGCTCCCCCAGTCCCCATCTTGCAGTCCATCCACTTGAGAAGTATGGGAAGAGAGGTTGCCGGTGAAGACTGAGGCAAAGATGTTGTTGAGCACCTCAGCCTTCTCCTTGTCTGTTGTTACCAGTTTACCAGTCTTTCTCATCAGGAGGGGTATGCTTTCTTTGACCTTCCTTTTCTGGCTGACATACCTGTAGAAGCCCTTCTTATTATTCTTTGCATCCCTTGCCAAATTCAGCTCCAGCTGCACTTTGACCTTCCTGACCCCATCCCTACACAACCAGGCAGTGTCCCTATACTTTTCCCAGGTTACATGTCCCTGCTTCCACTGCCTGTGCATTTCCTTCTTGCCCTTTAGTTTGACCAGCAGGTCTCGACTCATCCATGCCGGTCTCTTCCCTTCCTTTCCTGATTTCTTACACCTGGGTATCAAGAGCTCTTGCACTTTATGGAAAGCATCCTTAAAGATCTTCCAGCTCTCTTCTGCTCCCTTGTCCCTGAGGGCGGTTTCCCATGGGGTCCTATTGGCTAACTCCCTGAACAGCTGGAATTTTGCTTTCCTAAATTTCAGGGTCCTGACTTTACTCTTTGCCTGATGCATATCCCTCAGGACTGCGAACTCCACCAGTGCATGATCACTGCAGCTCAGGCTGCCTCCAATCTTGACATCACCAATTAACTCACTTGGTGACCAACAGGTCCAGTATGGCATCCCCTCTGGCAGGGCTGTCTATTACTTGGCTTGAGAAGTTATCCTCAATGCGTTCCAGGGGTCTCCTGGATTGTCTATAGCTCACCATGATACTTTTACAGCAGATGTCAGGGTGGTTGAAGTCCCCCAGCAGGATGAGAGCCTGTGAGCACAATGCCTCCTGTAGCTGTAGTAAGAAGGCTTAGTCAATAGGCTCCCCTTGATCAGGTGGATTGTAGTAGACACCAACCACAAGGTTCCCTTTGTTGCTTCAGTCTCTGATTCTTACCCATAAGCTTTCAGCCTGCTCGTGGCTATTCTTCAGAGACAGCCCTTCATACTGTTATCGATTTCTTGATGTAGAGGGCAACACCTCCGCCCCTCTGTCCTTGCCTGTCCCTTCTCAACAATCTGTAGCTATCAATAGCCACACTCCAGTCATAGGATTCATCCCACCAAGTTTCAGTAATGGCAACTATCTTGTAGTTTTCTAGCAGCACGGTGGCTTCCAGCTCCTTCTGTTTGTTGCCCATGCTGTGTGCATTGGTGTAGAGGCACTTCAGCTGGGCTGTTGGCCATGTCACCTTCTTAGAGGAACACTGCTTAATTCCTTTGAGGTATTTCTCTTGTGCTTCTCTGTTGGTTCCTATTACCCTAGAAGCCCCTGGCTCACCTCTGTAAGACTTCAAATGTGCTGCAGTGTAGCCAGCACGTCTCAGAGCAACAGGCTGAGGACCCTTGCTAGCACCCCATCCATCTAACCTTGGCATGTCATCCCACAGCTTGTCCCAGGCAAGCCTGATATTATACCACTCCCACTTCAAGTCTATTTTAAAGCTCTGTCAATGATCCCCACTAGCTTGTGAGCAAAGACCCTCTTCCCAGTTTGAGAAAGGTGAATCCCATCTGATGCCAGCAAGCCTGGTGCTGTGTAGGTCATCCTGTTATCAAAAAACCCAAAATTGTGGTGGTGACACCAGCCACGGAGCCATGTATTAATAGACTGGGCCCATCTGTTTCTTCCAATGTCACTTCCCACAACTGGAAGGAGAGAGGAAAAAATAACCTGTGCTCCAGAGTCCTTTACTAGCTGTCCCAAGGCCCTGAAGTCTCTTTTGATTGCCCTTGGACTATGTGATGCAGCTTCATTACAACCCACAATGAAGAGCAGTAATGGGTAACAGTCTGAGGCCCGTACCAGATTAGGAAGTTTCCTAGTGATCTCCTTAACCCGGGCCCCAGGGAGGCAGCAGACTTCCCTACGAGGAGCATCTGTCCAGCATATTGGACCTTCCGTTTCCCTCAGAAGGGAGTCGCCTACAACTATAACCCATCTTTTCTTCCTCATGGAGGTAGTTGTGATACAGGGAGTAGGCCTTTCTGACCCTGGCAACACCTCTGGTGTAGATGAACCATCATCCACATCGTCCATTGTCCTTCCACCTGCAGAGCCTCATACCTGTTGTACAGAGGCACCTGGGAAGGCAAGGTGGGCAAGGAGGGTGTTCACCTGCTGCCCCGAGCATGGACTTGCCTCCATTAACTCCTTTCCTTTAAGCTGCTGCCTTCAGCCTGGTGGGGGACGGAGACAGGAACCCCTTGATCTTGGGTTTTTTCTGGTGTCTGCTCCTGTTTCTGTCTCTGGGAGGGCAGAGCATGGTTCCACTAATCCATCTCTTTCTCAGACTCCCTGATGCTCCTTAACCTTTCTACTTCCTCTCGTAGCTCTGCCATCATGCTGAGCAGATCATCCACCTGGTCACACCTCTCAGAGCTGTGCTCACGGCTGCCATCCGTTACCAGAGAAAGGCTCTGGCACTCCCTGCAGCCTGAGACCTCTACGGCTGCATGTTTTTGTGGGAGCTCTGTCTGGGTTGCCACATCCATTCTGGCGAGTGCAGAGGGCATAGCTTTCCTCTGGGTGGATACCATAGCTAAACTCCTTCTGAGAAGGTAATGACCACCGACTGAACTCACCTCTTGAGCTGGTAAGGTGACGACGCCCTTCCTGCATGCCCTTCCATGTGAACAGCCGCGCCACGGCCTGTCGTCGGTGCTCCTGGTCGCTTGCGCCCCCCAGGCTGCTTTTTATAGGCATGTGGTGGTCATGGTTGCCCTGGTAATGTCCAGACCTTGTCAGCCTCTTCTGTGAGGGCTGCTGACTCCTGGCAGGTATCTCCACTGCCCTGGCATTTCCCTGCCTCCAGAAAATCCCTGTGTGCCGAGACCTGTCGTTCCGCTGCAGGTGGGGCCAGCTCCAGAACAGCTCCCCTTGGCAACTATTGTATTAAAGCTATAGTCCTATTCAATAATAATTACCTACGTGATATTTTGCTTTTAAATGAAGAAGAAAAAGCAAAGACTTCAATGCTTATTGAATGGAAGTAAGAAATTCTTCTTTTTTCTTTGCCAAAATAGTAAAAAATACAGTAATCCACTAATTCATGTTGGATTAAATACTCTATTCAGTCAACTCCCCCCCACTCATGTTTTGTTTCCAAGCACTTCTCACATGGGCAATAGAGGCAAAGCTGGATTTATCATTACTGAAGGAACATTAGTATTTTACTCAGCTACTAGTAAACCAATTTTACTCAGCTACTGATTTACTCAGCTACTGGTTGGAGCACTTGTTTCCAATGAGTAAGCTGAAATTCAACTCTTTTCTCTACCTGAAGGAACTTGAGAGTGTATATTCTTGAACCCAATAGCTACAAGCTGCTTGATATCTCAAATATCTCTTCTGCTCAATATTATTCAGTGAAGAAAAGTCACCCAGATGTATTAAGAATACTTACTACATTATATTAATAAAATAGTATGATTAAAAGTTCTGCAGGTATATTAAGAAATTTGCTGATTGGAAGATAACAGAAAGAAGCATGATGCTAGAGAACAGTTCTTTTTTATGAGTCAACAACAACACAATCACTGGAGTTGGGGTATACTAGTAAAGCTATGATCTAAGCGGCAGAAGAAACCTTTATGAGGACCCTTCAACATGATATCAAGTAAGCAAGAGAGGGTGATGGCACTCTGTGAGATTTGGCTTGCCAGGGTAGGAATTTCCAGTATTTCCACCATATGAAGATGGAAGGAAAAGCAGACCTCAAAGCCTCAGAAAAAGCACTTCACCTAAGGGGGCACTTTTTTCACAACATCCAAGAGCTGAATGTGCATGGGACTGAAGAGTTTGGGAGAGTTTGAATAAGCATTCAAACTCTGAAGCTCTTGAGACGTCCTTGTCACTTGATTTTCTGTGTCATTTAACCTGCAGCTGCTGTGCATTCACACATGCCTTTGCTGTCTTCAGGCTGGAATTTTAACATATTCTGTGCAATTTTAATTCAGTGGCTTAATTTTACTACTTACATATTATGTGGGGTTCTGTTAGGAAATAAATGTGCATGTCACCACACCACCGCTGTGATTCATTTTCCTAACACTCAAGTTTACTTCTTTTTAGCTGCCAGCGTAGCTGTATAATTTTCTGCGCCCCCCCCCCAAGTAACTACCCTCTAAGGAGAAAGCAAAGGGATAGGGGGAGAAACATGCTGTATTGGACCATTTTAGGCCTATAGATAATGCAGCAGAAATGATTCAGGCACAAGTGACTGAATCAATTTTTTTAACCTTACTGCCATAAGAGTAGCTGTTGCAGCCTCATCTTCTTGCATGACAGCAGAGTCAAGGTCTGTAATTCAAGGGCAGCTAGGATTTACAATCTTCTACTGTCCTGTCATGCTGAATAAAAGCAGCTCAAAAACTTTTTGTATAATAAATAATTTCTAGTTCTCTTGAAAGCCATTTTTTTTTCTTCTTTCCACAAAGACAGTTTTTCTCTAGTTTTCATCTGCCTGCAGGTCTCCTTTAACATTGTAGTAGGGAATAACTGTGGTAGATACCAAGATTATTATTTATCTGAACAGAAAAGCTGAGTCAGTGATAATTTCAGCTACCCAAATGAAAGAAAAAAACCTGAATACCACTTTAATGGAAACAGTTTTCACTTCTGTGTTGTGGGCACTAAATATTTGCATGTATCTAAAATATTATTACTTTATGTCATGGTTTAACCTCAGTCAGCAACCAAGCACCACGCAGCCGCTCATTCGCTCCCCCCTGGTGGGATGGGGGAGAGAATCAGAAGAGTGAAAGTGAGGAAACTCTTGGGTTGAAATAAAGACCATTTAATAGGCAAAGCAAAAGCCACGCACACAAGCAAAGCAAAACAAAACAAGGAATTCATTCACCACTCCCCGTGGGCAGGCAGGTGTTCAGCCATCCCCAGGAAAGCAGGGCTCCATCACGCATAACGGTTACTTGGGAAGACAAATGACATCACTCCAAATGTCCCCCCCTTCCTTCTTCTTCCCCCAGCTTTATATACTGAGCGTGATGTCATATGGTATGGAATATCCCTTTGGTCAGTTGGGGTCAGCTGTCGCAGCTGTGCCCCCTCCCCTCCCAGCTTCTAGTGCACCCGGCAGAGCATGGGAAGCTGAAAAAGTCCTTGACTAGAGTAAGCACTACTTAGCAACAACTGAAACATCTCCACATTATCAGCACTGTTTTCAGCATAAATCCAAAACATAGCCCCACACTAGCTACTCTGAAAAAAAAAAATTAACTCTATCCCAGCTGAAACCAGGACACTTTAACTATTCATGAATTGTAGTTTAGCTAGAAAGTGTGAAATGCTATCATTTCCCCCTCTCTAAGTTCTGAAAGATTTTAGATGTCAGAGCAAGATTTGTTGCCAGGTGTTACAACAGCCATAAACTTATTGGCCTCCAATAACTAGTCAAGAATCCTAGAATGGAAAATGCAACGCAATCAAAACATGGGCATGCATTTAGAACCAAAATGCATGCAGCTCCATACTCAAGGTGAAGAGATGGGGAACCTGCTAAAAGAGAAGAGGGCCCAGCAGATCTATTTTGGCCAGACGTACCAGCACCAGTGTGGAGCAAACCATTAACAACTTCTTTCCTCTGGCCTAGCCCTGATATACCAAGGTGGTCTTCAACTTTCCTGCCGTTTCTCTCAGAGGTGTTTCTGCCGGGCAGGTTTTACAGGCTGAAGTTTCTTTCTCCTACACACAATGTCTTTTTTCTCATCTTTTTATGTATACCTAAAAGCATGGCAATGTCAGGGCAAGAAGGTCAGATAATAGATAAATCAATGTTAGTTTACTACCCAATTGAGAAGAGGTGGGGAAGAGGAAGGGAGGATTTTCCTCCCTTTACCCGAGATTGTTCCTACATTTTTTTTTTTAATTAAAAAAAATGCAACCAACATTTATGAAGGATCCTGTAACCATGTAGACTTCTCCCAGGAAGCAGTCTGGTTCCCTCCTCTCTTCTGACTCTCTGCTTTCATGGTACATGATCCTCTCTGCCTAGTGATGCCTCTTCAGAAATGCAGTGAAAGATTGCTTGTGCTGCGTATCCCATGGCTAGAAGGTGAAGGTACTTATGTGGAACTGGTGAGATGTTGACACAGTTCTCCTCAGACTGACTAAAGAGACTCTTTCCCTGGGGAGATTTCAAGTAATGTGCCTTCAAGCCCTACCATTATCCCCTTTGCTCTTTTCCAGTTACTTTTGTAAGAAAGCCCTTTGAATGGGATGCTGGGTGGATGAAGATATCTAACATTTCCATTTTAGTCACTTGTAATCTCAGTGACAGTAGTAGTTTGCAAATCTAAGCAAAAGGACTTTTCCTCTTCAGTCATGTAACTCGCTGGAGATGAGAGACCCTTTTCATAGAATCATAGAATCATTTAGGTTGGAAAAGATCTTTAAGATCATCGAGCCCAACTGTAAACCTAACACTGCCAAGTCCATCATTAAACCATGTCCTTAAGCGCCATGTCTACAGGACAGATTGGACCTTCTTTAGCTAAAGGTTTTCTCCATTAACTGGGCAAGAATTTGGACAGTTATTTGAGGAGGGTTGGAAAACAGCAACTCTGCTTTCCCTCATCCAGGCCAACATGAAGCGATATTGAAAGTAGACACATGACCTATTCAAATGGAATCCTACCCTTAATTTTCTCTTCCTGACTTTAAAATCTAAGATAGAAATGGCACTGCAGGCAACAGGGTCAACTGCTGCTGGCTCCCACCTTGTCAGAGTATGCCAGCTGGTGTTAAGTTTGGTGTGCCAACTCAGCCACAGAAGTATGGCGAGAGATGTATGAACTCTGTCATGATTTCACAGAACAGAATATCTTCCTGGAACACAAGGAATATAGTACGTTATGGAACTGGTCCAGTTATTTGTTGTTCTAGTGTCAGGGAAAGCTCTTTAATATAGGGAGATCTAAGAAACTTATTTTGGCTGGACTTCTAGCAAAAAAAACCCCTCCAAAACCAACAAAAATGGAAAAAGCAATTCTTGCTTTCTCCTACTAGGTAGTGTTCAGTAGCAGCCTTATTCAGCACAGCTGGTAGCATATTTTCCAGCCAGAATAATCTCACTGTCTAGTGCTGAGCACTCAGATTTCAATACACAGCTTTCAATACAGCCCTGTTTAAGTAATGAGATAGCTCCTGGGAAACATACACTTTTTGTATCAGAGGGAACATCTGTAGATAATCCCTTCAAGTAAAAACTTTTTTTTAGCTACCTTAGCAAGCAAATAAACTATATGAATGGTTGTGGTGGGTTGACCCTGGCTGAACACCAAGTGCCCATCAAAGCTGGTCTATCACTCCCCTCCTCAGCTGGACAGGGGAGAGAAAATACAACAAAAGGCTTATGGGTTGAGATAAGGACAAGGAGAGATCACTCACCAATTACCGTCACAGGCAAAACAGACTTGGGGAAATTAGTTTAATTTATTACCAATCAAATCAGAGTAGGATAATGACAAATAAAACCAAATCTTAAAACACCTTCCCCCCACCCCTCCCTTCTTCTCGGGCTCAACTTCACTCCTGATTTTCTCTACCTCCTCCCCTCCCAGCAGTGACAAGGGACAGGGAATGGGGGTTGTGGTCAGTTCATCACATATTGTCTCTGTCAATCCTTCTTCCTCAGGCAGACAACTCCTCACACTCTTCCCCTGCTCCAGCGTAGGGTCCCTCACACAGGAGACAGTCCTCCCTGAAATTCACTGTTGTGAGTCCTTCCCATGGGCTGTAGTTCTTCACAAACTGCTCCATTGTGGATCCCTCCCACGGGGTACAGTCCTTCAGGAACAGACTGCTCCAGTTGGATCCCCAACAGGGTCACAAGTCCTGCCAGCAAACCTGCTCCAGCATGGGGTCCTCTCTCCATGGGTTCACAGGTCCTGCCAGGGGCCTGCTCCAGCATGGGCTTCTCATGGGATCACAGCCTCCTTTAGGCACATCCACCTGCTCTGGTGTGGGGTCCTCCATGGGCTGCGGGTGGATATCTGCTCCACTGCTAGCCTCCATGGGCTGCAGGGGGACAGCCTGCCTCACCATGGTCTTCATCACGGGCTGCAGGGGAATCTCTGGCACCTGGAGCACCTCCTCCCCCTCCTTCTTCACTGACCTTGGTGTCCGCACAGTTGTTTCTCTCAAAAAGTCTCACTCCTTTCTCCAGCTGCAGTTCCTATTGCACAGGTTTTTTTGGTTCCCCCCCGCCCCAAACATGTTGTCTGAGAGGTGCTACCACCATTGCTGATGGGCTCGGCCTTGGCTGACAGTGGGTCCATCTTGGAGCCCGCTGGCATTGGCTCTATCGGACATAGGGGAAGCTTCTAGCAGCTTCTCACAGAAGCCATCCCTGTAGCCCTCCCACTATGAAAAACTTGCCATGCAAACCCAATACAATGGTATAGCAGTCTCCCAGATGTGTGCTGTTGTGATGAATTGGTGCTACAGCTGATTCAGCTGTAGAATATAGCCTTAGCACTTGCTAGACTTCAGATTTGTCAGGAAGAAAATCCCTTAGAGACAAAACAAAAATTGATTGTATGAAGTGCATAGAACTGAGAGAAGTTTATTTCTATGATAATTTCTGTCCTTTACTTACGTTGTTCCATTTTTTCCCATAGTCCCTCTTAAATACTATAGTGATTGGTAGTAATAGTGAATTCTAATGGATGTTTCTATCTCGTTATAGGTTGAATTATTTTAGGATATTAATTCTTAACCTGCTAATTATGTATGCAAGTAGATGAAATTGTTTGATCATCCACATTTTTAGCTGTGCTGTAACATGCTTGATCAGAAATTACGTTAGGATACAGCAGCTGATGGATTTAAAAAGGGAAGACAGACTGGTAAATTGGTGAGTTTCATGCTTTAATTGTTGAAATAGCTTAAGATAATGAAAAGTAATAAATTTAAAAAGTAAATTCTTAAGATGGCAATTCTTCACTCTCCTATTTGGAATGCAATAATCAGCTATGATTCCTCAATGTCCACGCTCTGATATATCATTCTAATATAAATGTTACCACCAATCAACATTAAAAAGTTGTGTTAGGAAAAATTTCTTCAGTCAAGCTACTCTATCTTCTTGTATCATTCTCAGAGCAGGCCTGAACTTTGCTTTTGTTTTTCTGAAACCTGATTTGAGTTGTATCTGTAGACCAGCTCTGCAAATCACCTGCACTCAATCAGAATACTTTTTCTCTATCTTCCTCACTTAACAAAGTAGAATTAGAGTAATTAGATAAAAATCAGGGAAATCAGATTTTAAACCCGAAAACCTCTGTTCAGCTTTGTGTTTAGTCTTCAGTGTATTTTGATTGATGAGAGCACATTTACTCAGGCTAGGTTGAAACCTGCAGGATCAGCTTTCTGCAGGAAAGGGGTCTGGGGATGGTGATGTGATTTTTGTGTGTAAGTGGGGAAACGATCAGTAGGCTGAGCAGAGAGTCTTTGGTGGTAACACATGGCTAACCCAAGTCACCTTTCTCTCTCGGGTGAATGGTGCTGAAGAACAAACTCTCCAAGATGACCTGTGGGTGATGAAAAGGAAAAGGTGGGGAGTGTAATGGTGAATAAGAGCAAGGCAGAACTTCGGAAGGATGGAGCAAAAGGGTAAAAGACCTGGAGGTAAAGTAGAATCAAGAATAAGTGATATTGCTGGTACCAAGACCACAGGCAAAAGGAGTTTTGATGAGTAGAAGATGAGAAGAAGGCCAAAAATATTAATCATAGTGACAGTTTGAATCATATTTTCAGATTATGTTCCTGCAACTTCTCGCAGGCTGATTCCTTTCTGAGCTGTCTTTTCTCTTTCCTCCCCTCTTGCTTTCAAATAAACTCAGTTGGAAGAGTTGAGAATGAACAGTCAGTGAAATGAAACTGGAAGAATGGTGAGGTTACAGCTGATAAAAGTAAAAATGAAAAACTATATGCCAGCACAGTACATATAATATCCTCAAAAAAATTGTCCATTAATGCAGAAAGATCAGCACCTGCAGAATAGTTTTCTGCGCATTTATCTCAATTCTTTATAATTTTTTCTGTTCTGCTGCTCACAGGAAAGGAACCTCAGTAACTGCAACTTTTGCTGTGGAAGGGTTTTTAAGTAGTCTTTCTCTGAAAAGGGAAAACAGTACTGACAAGGAATGAATCTTAGTGATTGTGGTTCATGCCAGGACTGACTTAATACTTCAAAGCTCCACTAAACTTTTAAAAGTTCTTTGCAGTGTCCTGCTTGTCAAAGTATTCTCTATAGTGAGGTGAAGCTAAGATGATTTTGTCACTGAGACTTCTAAGCCAGTGACCTTTGATCTATTTTTATCTTTCAACAGATATTGTTTATTTTATAGAGAACTGACTTCATTGCATGACATAAAATTGGCAATAGAGATTTCCCAGTATAGAAAAATTAAACATCCTTGAGTTCATTCTATCATTTATTCGTTCATTACTGCAGAAGTAATCCACTGGATATAAAGAATAAGTCATGATATATTTGAAATTGTTTACATTGTTATTCTCCATGTAATCAAATGTTTTGTGCATCATATCATTAACTTAAATGCAGCAATGCCAGGAACTAGTGAAATATTTTCATGAACATATAAAAACATAAAAATGGCCAGATCATGAAGCCTGAAAAACAGCAATGACTTCCAAACCCTAATATTTATTAGAGATCGGCTTAATTCATTTAAACGCCATATAGAATTCAGCTCAACTAGTATTAGTTATTTAAAGGTCTAGGCAAATCACGTAGATCCTCTTTATAATCATAGCCAACAGAAAGTGTCCAAGCAAAAAGACTTTTTTTTTTTTAACTGCTACTCTCCCTCATTAACTACAGTGGGAACAGTGAAACTCGCTCAGATTAAATGAATTCGTTGGTAGGTCCAGATGCTACATGATCTTAAGAAAAATGAACATGTCAAATACCTACCAGAAATCAGTTTAGAGAGAAGATTTGGATATTTTATTCCAAGACAGTGAGATAACACTGCAAAGGGAGTTGTATGATCCTTCAATCTTGATTTAGCTGAGGAGTACAAAAGTTTGGAATTTAAGCAAGAGTGGTCACACTGAATTCAGATACTTGTGAAAGTGGTTACAGAATAGTGATGTGACAGAAAAAGTGACAACAAGGGTATAACGTAGGGAATGAGTTGGGTTATCCTGGGCTCTTATTTAAGCCTAATTTATAGCAGAATGACATGAAGTAGAATTGAAAGAAAAATCAAAGACTTTTTTCCACTTTGCAAGATACAGTTACTTTAGAATTGGACAGCACATATCGCTTTACCAGAGAGGTTTTTGAGGAATTCCAGTATTCCCATCCTTTTCCTGTTGACATCCTCAGCTGCAGGAGACTAAATGCTAAAGGAGATAAACTCTCCAGAATCTAAAACTGGAAAAGATTTTATCTCTCCATCTCTCCCTGCCCAGATAGGCCACGTTGGGCAACTTCTTTTTGATATTAGACTATTCAGTTCAAAAAATCAACTGTGCAACAAGCCACCCAGCCAGCAAACCTGCTTATGCAAAACAAAGCTTTGAACAAGCAAATAAAAAACTATTGCCAAATGTTATTCCCTATATTGATATTGGGAGATGCACTGCTCTTAGGTGCTCTTCTTGTTTATGTAAGGCAACTAGAATTAAACCCTAAAATGAAATACATATTTTTTTATCAGTAGAGGAAAAAATTCAGTCAATTTTCCTTTACCCAAGAAAGCAAATGAGGGAAATGGGCACTAAATAGAACTTTGCACAGTAATAGCTGCAGGGAAGAGAGATCGATTGCCCTCTCAGTAATTAAAATCACATAATAAGCTTTCAGTCACCACCAATGCAATTATTCAGACTTTAGCAAGTACACATTGAAGGCCTGATAAAGTTTTTAGGTGACAACTGAATACAGTGCTAAGGATCCTTTCCCCCTAAAATGGATGCAGTTAAAGATCTCTGAGAAGTTATTTTCTCTTCACCAGCTTAATAAAATAATAAATGAAAATTCATTTAGTTCAAACAAATTTTATGTTTTGGTTTGTTTTGTCTTTGCCCAACCAGAAAAAAAGTGAAAAATAGTCACATGTGTACTGAAACATTGCATTGAACATGAATAGAATATTTGATTTTCAGATGCTTTAGGAAAAGCAATGAAATGAAGAGCTAGAATTAATGATAGTTTAGTCATTGATCTTCTTTTATCCAATTTCTAGGGGTTAGCAAAATCCTCAGGAAGGACAAAGGCTCATATTAATTTCTGAGCTTTACTTGAGAAGATTTGAACCAATATATCTTAGGAAGCTTCCCTAAATACATACCATGCTCCTATAAATACCATCATCCTATAGTGAGGTGTCCTTCCTCTGTCTTGTTGGTCATATGTTATTTCATACTAATAGTAAAAGAATCGCTGGAGCAGGGACTGGAATGAAAATGTCCTACATCCTATGAGAGTGCGCAGCAGATCAAGCTAGGTAGTGAAATAATTTGTTCCTTTACAGGATGGTTCAATGAATTTTAAATAGTTTACTCTGAGCACAGCAGCTCTAACAGACTGATAGTACTTTATTGGTGTGTGGCAGATGTGAGTTCAGATCCCTTCAGGCAGAAAGACTTGATCCCTGGTCTCTCATGCAGTGAATAACTGCCTAAGCTAGTGGATAAAAAGGAATGGTAATAACACCATTCCCTCAAATACATTTGTTTGGCTACAAATATTTGGACCAAGTTCACGAAGAATTTCTAGTTGAAAGAAGCAGTTTTTTCAATGCAAAAGTTAGTCACATAAAAATTAAAACCAAACATGAAAAAATAATTTGCATACAAGATCTCTAATTTTTTTGTATATTAAAAAATATTTAGTTTCAGTACATCTTGCTAAATGATTCATATCCTTCCATATGAGTCTTCCTTTCTTCACCATTAAAGATCACTCCCCCAGTGGTGTGCAGCATCAGTACACTGTATCAGCAATTATTTTCTGTATGACTCCAGACCAGCAATGGAAATATTGAACGGTGCAGGACCAATTACTGTCCCATGCAGAACCCCTGAGACATATACTTCTCTGATAAAAAGCCTCCTGTGAGCTTCTCACTTCAGCATCCGTTAGATTCCTGTGCCTGAATGCTATTAAAGATCTCACTGGTGGCCTGAAAATTGTCTTCCAAATGGACGGGTTTCCATAAGACAAACCTTTCTCACCAGGTACTGATCAACACGGCTTGCTAGACACCTAAACACACAGGAAAAAGACAGAACATATTCAACTATGTTAGAAAAGTGGTTTCTGAATTTCATCTCTGGACCATATGGATGAAGCAGTAGGAGAGAAGCTGTGCTGCTGTTTAACCATGCCATAACAGTTTTTCCCTTCTGTCTCCATTATTGTCACGTTGGTCCCGCTCATCATAAAATTATGTGGGGAAGGGGGGAAATGAAGATCTGAAACTCCACACATTTGTTATTCTAATGAGTTAGTTCTATTGTTAATCTGCCAAAGTGCAGAAGGGAGACAGTAGAGACCATTTTAATTCTTTGTCCTGGTACAAATGAACACCCCCCCCTCCCATTCAACGTTACTCACTTTCCCGAAAAGGATCTTTTCTGGTGTTGGCCAGAAGAAACCTCATCCAAAGTCTGATGTGTATACTGGTGTCACTGAAAATCAAAAATTCTATACAAGAGACAAGGTTGTTCTTAAGAGTCGCAGACACAATGAGATTCCTGTTTCCTTTTCTATTTTTCTTCTTTTATTTTTTTATTTGCTTTGGGGTATGCAGCGTAACAGTAAAATCCCAGAGACTCACAAGATCTGTGAGAATGTATCCAAACTGACAGGAGAGACGGCATTGCCCTCTGGGACTTTCTAGCTTTGTCACACACTTTACAATGTACACTATGGGTAAACAGTAGAGAGCTTTTCAATTTTAAATTAGAGTTTGGTAGGCCCAGTAGGAACTCTCACCGTGTTCTGATGAGAAGTGAGTTGTCTGGTTACTTCAGGAGTTTTACTATTTGATGAAGAAGCAGAGTACCCAGCTACCAAGAGAGAAATTACTCCAGAAGAGGAAAAAAAATCTCATTTCCACCGACTTTCTATGTAATTTTCACTGAATGACAATGATGGAATGAGCAAGGCATGTGTTGGGTGTCTGTCCAAAGTACAGTGGTACATGTTCCGTAAGATTTTGCTGAAGTTATCGTTTATATTTTAAATTATTTTAAAAAATATTTTAATATATAAAATATATTTTGATATTTTTAATGAGCTGTAGTTGCTAACAGTCAAAGAAAAAAACATTAGTGGGGGAGAGTTTCTCTTACAGGCAGGTTAATTTTTGCAACTCATTTCCTCAAACTGTAGAAGATGACAGCTTTCAAAGTTTAAGGAACAAGCATCAATATAAGAAATTGAAAAGGAAAATATGGTTATGTTGATTTTAACCACCTTTTGACAAGCACACCCCTAGTGATTAGATCCACAGGCATATATATCCTTCATTCACCCTTTTCAGTCTCAGAACTGGCAGGTAAGAGACACTGGATGTTACTCTCTCTTTTTTTATATCTAAATTGCATCCTATTTCTGTTGTTTTCTGCAGATACTTGATCCACAGGACAGCAGACAGGAATGCTACTACGCTCCTCTCATTGTCCCCCACGCTGACTGCTTGCAGATGTCAGCCATCTGTCAGTCCCACTGGCACAGCAAATAGGGAGGCTGCAGCCCAAAGTGTCCTGGGGTGGGCAGGGCTGCTGCCCTGAGCAGGGAGCTGCAAGCAGAAAGAAAAAGTATGGAGGACTCCAGTCCCCAAAATTGGTCCCAAGAGGAATTTACTTTTGACAAACTATTTGGTGCAAAGATATACTGAGTAGTTCAGGGTACTGTCTCAAATGGAAAAAAGGGGAGATAAGTAACTGTACACAATTCATACACCAGTGCAGACCAGTGCAGTAGAAGCCAAAAGTTTGCATGCAACAAGGAAAACAGCTGTTCTGGAGACAAGGAAAGACCTCCCTTTGATGTGATCATCAATGATATTAATCAAAGGAGCAAGGATCCCACTCGTGGGTTGCTGTGTAAAGTGGTATGCTGGTCCTGCTTCTGGGGCTGCAGGAACAAGGAATGGGTTCTCTCTGCATCTCAGGTCTCCACAAAGGTCAGGTAACTCAAGAGGAAAAGTGCCACTGACTGTAGCCAGAAAGACCTTTCTGAAAATCAGGTACATGATACATTTGGTGTTTAACCTCCGTGTGCATTTGCCCTGCTGGTGGTCAAAGACTGGGAGGGGAAATTGTCCAGCCATGGCTTGGCCCCAGGTCCATCAACACTTGGCCCCACCTCCCCTGTGCTCCACGCAACATGCTGCCTGGACAAATAACTGATGAATGCACAGCCCTAACCAGCCCGGTCTGGCTCCCTTCTGCTGCCTTCTTGACTGTCTGTGCTGTGCCACTGATGAGAAACGGGCCGCTCACATTGACACCTTCCCTGTGCTGGGGTCTGCCCCCTCACACCGCCCACTCCTCAGTGCAAAACGGATCTGATGTCTTTGGTGAGTTTTAAATGAACAAATACTTAAGGCTTGGACTGCCAGATATATATTCATGCACTTTATATAATATATTGATTTATTGTTCAGGATTTCTTAGTAGAACAGAACTGGACAACAGTATTCGTCATGGGTAAGAACTATTGACTGCAATATGACCAGTCACCGAAGTTTTCATATGGGATCTTGGCCGGGTTTCAAGGTCTGGTTATACAGCACTCTCTGCATATGACATGCTGTCATATATTACAAGAAACAGCCAGTCCACAGTGCTAATACTTGCTGCTAGTTTTTAAAGATAGGAAAAGATAGATTAACATAATATTTTGAAGCACAAACATGACAATTTCTAATATATCACCTAAAAAGTACGTTGCCCAGCACATAAGTTCCTAATTCTATGCCCTGAAAATAGCAATGTTACTGTTTGGATCATCAAAGAAAAAGAAAAAGAAAAATCATAAAAATCAGACACTCACGGAATTGTAAAAATTATTGTGTTTCATGTGAAGTAAATTCTGTCTGTTCTGAGCAGTAAAGTCCCATTTTTTGTTGAATTATAGTATTTTAAAAATGCCGTAAATGCGAATACACTGAAAGCAGTGAAGTTTAAAGTACTGTTGTGTACTTATGTGATAAACAATTGTGGCAAACCTGCCAAGGTCCAGCACTTCAGAGTAGCTAGATAACATTGAGCAAAGCCGAAGCAATAAAGCCAAGTGCTCTGTATTGATACTTCAAACTTTTTATGCATTTATGTCAACACACAGAACAGCACCTTATCCATAGTAATGAATTTAGACAAAACAAGTGTTTGGGAAACCTACACTGGATGCAAGTGATACTTTTAAAACCATAATAAAAATGAGAACCTAAACCAAATCCTATCTGTCCATAGAGACAGAAAAGATGACAGCTTTTATAGGATTACTAAATTAATAGGTGATTCCAATTTTTTCACTGTTGTTTTATTCTCCTTTGCTATCCCTTTCTCCCTTACTATCAGCAGGGCAACCAGGCCAGGAAGGCAAGTGTTCTTCATAAGGAATTGAGCTGGGCTGTGAAAGCAGTATATAAGTCTGCATCAATGAGATTGAGAGAGCTGCTAATTTTCCCTAGATTCACAAAAATTGGGATTTTCCCCCTCTAATTACCTTTACAGAGGAGAAACTGTTTGTTTTTTTTTAAATACATTTACCCTCCATACAGTTCAGTGCGGGGCGGGGGGGGGAATCTCTAAAGCCATGCCTTGGTATTGACAACAGGGCATAACACAGCATTTTCTTCTTCCATACAAAGCTGTGCAAGTCTCAACTCTGTAGTAGCCAGGTGAGGGAAAACAATATTCATCGAGCCAAACAGCAGAAAACATGCAGCTGAGTTCAGCTGCCCAAGTGCTGGCAGGTTGTGTTCTTTGGCAGCCCACTAATCCAGTCATCTCAGCTTTGGTAACATACCATGATTTGAGCGGACAGGTAAAAATTGTATGGCTCACTTGTTTGGGATTGATCAACCCTACTGGTAAAGCACATGCTTATTTTGCATGAGAAAATTACAGGCTTGATAGATTAGCTGAAGGCAGGCTTCAGGCAGTGTGTCCTCTAAAGGTTTCAGATCTGTTTAGAGGTGTTCCCAAATGCTTTGGTAGTCAAGGTCTGTTTTGAAAGGCCTCACAGGGGATGCTAGGGAAGATATGTAATATGAGAAAGTCCAATTACAACACAGGCAGAACCCCTCACCATCAGTGTTATTACAGCCTGATTGTTAATTATCTATTTTATATAGCGCACAATAGGGCACATAGATCTTCTGGTCCTTAGTCTATGCCCACTCTATCATTGCAATGTTGCTCATTGCAGTCTTCAGCAAGCTGGGACTCGATTTTCTCATGTTATCTGTCAAGTGGCGATAACTGTATTTGCCCTCTTGCCTCCTGGGTGCTATGAAGATTAATGGATGTCTGTGCAGTGCTTTCAACATACAATCCTGCTAGGAGTTATTATCGTTGTCCATTTTGAATGCCTTACGTGTAGTACACTGGTTCCAGGTAACAGGCACTTTTTTGTTTTTATTTATCATGTTATTATCTTCCTTCCAGATGTTCTGAAATTTGGACTGTTGTGGTTTAGCCCCAGCCAGCAACCAAGCCCCACACAGCCGCTCACCCACTCGCCTGTGGTGGGATGGGGGAGAGATTCAGAAAAGTAAAAGTGAGAAAACTCATGGGTTGAGATAAAGACAGTTTAATAGGGAAAGCAAAAGCCATGTGCACAAGCAAAGCAAAACAAGGAATTAATTCACTCCTTCCCGTCGGTAGGCAGTTGTTCAGCCATCCCCAGGAAAGCAGGGCTCCATCATGTGTAACAGCTACTTGGGAAGACAAATGACATCACTCCAAATGTCCCCCTCTTCCTTCTTCTTCTCCCAGCTTTATATACTGAGCATGATGTCATAGGGTATGGAATATCCCTTTGGTCAGTTGGGGTCAGCTGTCCTGGCTGTGTCCCCTCCCAGCTTCTTGTGCACCCGGCAGAGCATGGGAAGCTGAAAAAGTCCTTGACTAGAGCAAGCACTACTTAGCAACAACTGAAACATCTCCGCAATATCAGCACTGTTTTCAGCATAAATCCAAAACATAGCCCCATCTAGCTGCAATGAAGAAAATTAACTATATCCCAGCTGAAACCAGGACAATATCATGCAGTAATTTAGAAAATCTTACATGTTACTAATTGTTTAATAAACGTGAAGTAGTCAAAGATATGCAAGGGCTTTACATATTGTAGCTATAACTACCTTTATTTGAAACCCCATGTTTCCTAATGGGTTCAGGGACTCTTCTATTAAAACTTTACATGAAGGTGCAAATGTTTGAATGTCTTTTCTCTAATGTGATTTTAAGTTAAGGATATTTGTAAGTATAAATCGAACCTGATATTTTCTATGGAGAAATACCGGGAAGTGACTGCTCCTGAGGAGTGTTAGTTACTTGTGGTCTTCTTTTCTAAGAAGAAAATGAAGAAAAAAAAAGACATTAACTGTCAAGGTCATGTCACACAGAGAAGTGTCGCTCAGTGAGAGATGACCAATCTAAGGATAGATTTTAGGCAGGCTACTTTGGAAAAGCACAATGAACGAAAAAGCAAGAACATTAACCTAGAAGGGTTTCACTTCCATTGATTAGCCCTTAAGCTACCGAATCTTCATAGTAATGGAGATGATTAGAAAAAAGAAAATAGAGACTTCACTTTCTTTTCTGTTATGTGAGTAGTAATATTCAGCATGGTGTTCAGCTGCTTACTAAACTTTAGTGCCTACAGCAGAAGGGCCATTAAAGCAGCTCTTGGAATTGCATAGGTGGTTGTGGTAGCTTCAGTTCTTTGTTTCAGAAGAACACCCTTGGAAGAGTCCCTGACATTGAATCCTCCCTTTTCCATCAGTAACAACCTCTGATGCATCATTTGGCTTTTAATATAAGGATATATCATAAGAGTTGCTATGATAAATCCAAGCAAAGATCCATCTTGCCCAGTGTCCTGTCTCTGAAAATAGCTAACAGCAGATGACCAGGGAGGAATGACAGAACAGGAGAGGCATATAGTAATGCTTTTCAGGAGGAGTCTCCAAGGACCAGGGAGCTCTGCTTAAGACATTTCTAAGACAAGAATTTTAGAATTGTCTTTAGTAGGTGTCAACTGAATCTATGTGTCCATGTCTGCAATCCCTGACTGCACTGCACTAACGTTATTTTAAATTAGTCCTGATAAGATTAATCTGACTCCTCTAAGTAAACGTTTATTCACCAGTCATCTACTTGCAATATGACATAATGTAAGGGATTCTTTGAATCTGCTGATTCTGTAATGATAAATCATTGTTAAACATTCGTAAAAGTTCTAGATAGATCACAGCAGGGCTAGATTAATGAAAAGGCATATTGTTGTATGCTTGACATTTCAAAAATGAGGAATCTTCTATAAAGTGCTGAAAAGTAAATACTGCAGAAGAAAAATAGATTAAAAGAATAGGTTTACTCTTATTTATTTATTTATTAGTAAACTGGAAAGGGATGTATTTTGATCAGTTTTTTATCCATTTGGTTTATATATTGTGTCATTTACTCACTGACTTTGTAAAAGAGTGTTGTGGTTTAACTCCAGTCAGCAATTAAGCACCACACAGCTGCTTGCTCACTCCCCCCTGGTGAGATGGGGGAGAGAATCAGAAGAGTAAAAGTGAGGAAACTCCTGGGTTGAGATAAAGACAGTTTAATAGGGAAAGCAAAAGCCACGCGCACAAGTAAAGCAAAACAAGGAATTCATTCACTCCTTCCCATCGGCAGGCAGGTGTTCAGCCATCCCCAGGAAAGCAGGGCTCCATCACATGTAACAGCTACTTGGGAAGACAAACGACATCACTCCAAATGTCTCCCTCTTCCTTCTTCTTCTCCCAGCTTTATATACTGAGCGTGATGTCATATGGTATGGAATATCCCTTTGGTCAGTTGGGGTCAGCTGTCGCAGCTGTGTCCCCTCCCAGCTTCTTGTGCACCTGGCAGAGCATGGGAAGCTGAAAGAGTCCTTGACTAGAGTAAGCACTACTTAGCAACAACTAAAGCATCTCCGCATTATCAACACTGTTTTCAGCATAAATCCAAAACATAACCCCATACTAGCTACTACGAAAAGAATTAACTCTATCCCAGGTGAAACCAGAAAGAAGAGCTGTCTTGAAAACTTAGATCAAAGTCAATATCAGTAATAAAAATATTCAGAAGTGTTGGCCTTTTATTCTGTGTCCTCATAATCCTTTTGGATCCTCAGTCTCCACAATGTAGTAAAAATAAACATTCAGAAGTATACATTAACAATAAAAGATCATTGTTCTCTTCTACTTTGCATATTAATGTCCTCATGAAGGATTTGGTACTGTTTCTGTTGTAGCAAACAGCAGGATTGGTCCCAAAAGATTTCATCTACTTTTTCTCCTCTTGTTATTTAGTTTTGTGATACAAGTACAACTCTGGAGATGGAACTACTGAAGAAAACAAATATTAGATTTTAGATAAATTTGCTCTGTCGAGATTAAGTAAATTGTAAACAGTCTATGTTCTTGGTAATGGACATAAAATGTTATTTATCAGTCTCTGTGCTGCCAAAATGAGGTGCAATGCCAAAAAGGGTGTAAATATTGTAATTTGTAGTGCCATTAAAATGGAAATTAAGGAATCAATCATGGTTTGTTGTACAATTCATAATTTAGGTGAAGCTTGTGTTACTGTTTGATGCTGCAGATTCAGGTTTGACACTTCAAAGATGATAACACACCATTTTTTACCAAATATTGTTAGGCCATGATACTGTAAGTGGAATACACAAGACATTTTAAAGTGTCATGGAATGCAGATGTGCCCTAGATAGTCACTAATCTCTTATTTAGGCATTAAATAGGAGTCTTGGCCATTTGGGATAGTTTCTTTTATAGTTCCATCTTCATAATATCTCAGGACTTTCTAGTAATTGATTAAGCAACACGACAGCCATCTGTTTCATGTGGTTAATTCTCTTCCTCATCCTCTCATGCATGCAATATCAGCACTGATTTTCGATAGCAGTTTATTTTTTAAGTATACATCCAACTGTCTATGCCAATCAAAACCCAGCTGAAGAATGTGCCTTGGCTTTGGAGGACACGAACATGGGAATGTCAGTTGTTCTGGTCAAGAACATGAGAATGAAATAAATGACAAACTACAGACTTTTATAACTGCACTTGTTATTAGACCTGATACCCAACATGCTTGGTCAGGCAAAAACACCTGGAAAAACACCTGAGAAAAGAGAGGTCTGAAAATTTAGTTACATTTCTTTTCCAAGTCATCATTTTCATTGTTACCATGGAGTCTTTTCATTTAGAATTTTCCTTCAGTAGTGTTGATATTTTGGGGAAAAAAAAACCCAAACCAAAACACTTTTGCTTTCCTCAGACTTTCAGGTAGATATAAATTAGCACCTGCCATATAATTCCCTGTTATATCCTACAGTCAGATGGGGAAGATGTTGAAACAGTTTAATAGAAGACGAGTTCAATTTTTTGCTCTGACTGGTAAAAACCTTCTAATTTCCATAAATGTGTTAGTGGGAACACTCTAGACATAACTTTCACTTCTGACTTGCGCTTATCCATTAGCTTAATGTTTTTTTTTTTTTTAATGCTGATCGTGTACTTGCCTTATATATTTATAGAAAACAATAAATTGCCTTCTCAGGCTTCAATTCGCCATGCTTACTTAGATCCTTCTCACAAAGTACAGAAACTCAACCCTCTTCTGGTTTGACCTCATCTTTCTTTGATGTAGGGGATCAGACAAGTTCTAGGTATTGTAGGCAAAGGTTTAGCAATGCGTTGTACAATGGGACAAATATCAGCAGTTTTACTGTTCTGCCACAGAAACTTCTCTTTCTAAACATCATACAGTCACTTTTACATTATTCTGGCCACATCACGGATTACTTGAGTTCAAAAACTCACACCATCCTTCTCTGCTCTTTCTACATGAAGTACTCCTTACTTACTGTTGTTTTTCCTATGAGTTCAGAACTTATGTTGTTAGTTAATTTTACAGTCTTTCATTACTTTCTATTTTCTACTCCTTTAATCATGTATGATTAATCTTTGTATGATAATTCAGCATTCCCTGCCTTGATGCTACTTTCAGTGTTGTGCCAGGGATGGATTTCATGAGCATGGACTGCAGTATCTTATGGTCACTAATGTAAACAATGGCTCCTGATGAACTGTACTGGCTACCTCTTTCCCCCAAATATCTCTCCCTTCAGCCCTAACCATTTTCATTTACTGTTTATGCCTTTCTCTTCCCTGGCATGACAGGACCCCGAGTCAGCTACAGCTTTGAAATGAGGTAGGCAAGACCTTCTTGTTGCAAACTGCCCCAAGAATGTCACAAAATTTTGAACTCAAAAAACCAGCTTTAATTAGAATATGAAAAATTAACTTCCAAAACAGAAAAAACACAATGCAGCTAGGCAAGATAGCGCAGTAAAAAAGAGCTAATTAATATTTTCCTCCTGCCCACTTGGCCCTTGTGGAAAGCTCTTTTCTTCTGAGTTTACCCTCAGTTAGCTCAATGACTTCTGAGTTGCAGCAAATTGCCCAGTGTTGTCTGGCTGACTGGAAACTCTTTCTGTCCCCTCTGACACCTGCCTGTCCTTACAGGAACATTTGAGTTTCTTTGCTTGAGCTCCAGCTCCCAGCTCTGTGTATTGTCTCTCTCCTTCCTTGGCCTGTCATTCATGGCAGTCTCTCAAAGCTGCTGACCTTCAGGCATGTCTATTTGCCTCCAAAAGAAGGGACAAGCCTCTGCTTTTCCCAAGAGTTGCACCTCACCTACTCATACTGTAACACAAAAAAATGAAGAACAAATAATTAAAATAATTCATATACTGTTTATCATGTATTCCTTATGTTTCCTTTATTAATCTCTATGTTTGCCAGCTTAACTAATGTTTACATATTTACAGAGGATTTACAGAGATCAAATATTTACTGAAAACCAGATAAATGGGATATACTTCATTTTCTTTGGCCAGAGACCATCAAAGAGCTCTTCCAGGTCAATCTGTCAAGAGGTCTCCTTAACAAATCATGTTAAACTTAATCTCATCTGCCTCTAACTTTTCACTTATCTCTTCCGTCAAAGTCTGCTCTCCATCCTGCTATGTTGGCATTTAGACTGAGAGGCCTGAAATTGCTCACATCACTTTCCTAAATATAGGTACCTCATTTGCTATCTTCAATTATGCAGAAGGACTTGCTAACATACTTGCTGTGGGATTTACAAATTCAATGCCAGTTCTGAGGAAATTATCTCACTACCTGGCCTATGTTCCATAAGTTTTTTCTCTAGTTTTAAATATTCTCATTATCTGGTTTCATTTTGCATTAGTTTTCTATATCATCAGTCTTGGAAGCTAACCAGAGTATATTTAGCTTTGGACCACACCAACATTTTCTTTCTCTTTACCTCTTTAGTGTTCTTTTGTCTATAATAATTTATTTATATGGCTGGACAAATTTTATCTCTACTTTCTGTCAGAAAGTTGAATTCAGCTTGATTTTTTGGTCATTGCCACAGCAAACTTTGCCTGACTTGACACTGAACATATAGATGTCTGTGCTTTTTTCTACTCTTTTATTTTTAGTATCCTTTTTATTCTCAGATTTCTTTTCCCCTAAATATTCCAGTGGATCAGATAGCTCTTTGTCCAAGGTTTTCATTTGCTGGGGAATACAGACTTCTGATCATTAGCTCCTTTGATATGCAGAAAGTGCATTTTCAAGGTTTTCTGTCTGTCTTCATCCATCCAAATTTACTAGGAAGTTTCTTTAACTTTTTAACACTTGATTATTCAAAACAGTCTTAGCTGTAGACCTGTGTTTTTATTCTTTGATTTTACTTGAACAGAAATAACTCATCACTTCTCAGTCCAAGATTATTTTCTACAACAAGCTTCTGAATTGTCTTGTTATTTGATAAAATCAAGTCTAAACAGCATCCTTTTTCTTGTTTCACTGAGTATGTAATGAATAAATCTGACAACTATCACACCAGGAAAATGTTTTCCAAGCTGTTTCTAATATTGTCCTCTATGGAACAATTCTGAGTAATAATTCTCTCTCTAATAACATTACAGATTTCCTATCCATATCCAAAACACACCCAGAGATTCTCTGCCAGACTGCTGGCATCAGTCCAGGGGAAGCTGTTTTACTATCTTTGTTTTATGTCCTTCTAAAAAATATACCTTAGGAGATAAAATGTGAAATAATTTTATTCCCACTTAAGGAACTTTTGCCTGAGTGGAATTAATAATTTGGTTTTGGGATGCTGTATGGAGCTTTGAATAACTCTAGACTCTGCATCCCAGGGCAAAATGATTAATTTTAAGTCCATCTTAAGTATTTAATGTCTGAAAAAGGCTGCTACAGTGGGAGCAGAGGATGCATCCTGCATCTTGGGGATAACAATAGGCAGATACCTGTTTTCTCTCATGTTACTGGGGTGATATGCCAACCTGAGGCTCAATGCAGTGATGACAGATAACCATAATGAGGGATACCCGCTAATCCTGAATTGGGCAAATCTTAAGATTTTAGTAGGTGTTTGTGTAAAGAATAGATGCAGAAATTTTCTTTGCATTTTAAACCGAGAACAATTCTGTATGTGGCTGTTTAATGAATGGGAAGACCAGCATGCATTTGGGAGTGAGGGGGGGGAGAAAACAAATGTAAATAACATTGAACTTTTTATTGCTGATTGCCTGCTATTGGGCCCTAACAGCATGTGGTGCAATATTTGTCTCTCATCTAATTAAAGATGAATGAAAACAAAAAACGAGCTTCTTAGTCATCCAAAAACATTCATTTTACACCCAATTACTCTCCTTTGGAGTGGAGTTTTGCCATTAATTTTCCTTATGGTGAAGTTATACCAGAAGTTTAAGTTGATCTAAATTCACATTACTACCAAAGGGCTGACCCCTGCCCATACCTGCTAAAACCCAAGCACACACTGTCAGCTCTTACCTTACGGCCTCATTAGTGCCCATGCATTCTGGGTGGACCTTATCCAGCTGAAATATCTTTCACTCAGTAAGTTATGATTAAGACTCAAGACTCTGGGTTCATCTTGTACCCCTTTGCATACTAAAGCCAACAAATCTCAGCTGGCACCTGGGAAAAGGTATGGATTTGTTTCATCTGATCTTGTAGATGACTTTTCATAAAAGAATTTCTGAAAAGTCATCTCACATGAAAGTGAGATACCTCTACCTCTGCTATAGTCCTATGCTTAGCTATTAGGTCCAATCTAATATGCTATAAACATGTGCAAATTCAGTGCATGATGAAGGTTATATTTGCCTAACTGTGATTGTGCTGTTTTAAAGGAAGATCCTTTACCACCCAAATTTGTGAACACAAAGATAGTTTACAATAACATCTGTGATGCATGAAGATACTGCTAGGCATCAGTTTCACAAAAACCCCACAACTGAACAATTTAGAAAGGACACTGTGGGTTGTTTTTATCTTCATGCCATCTTAATGCAGGCTGATAAGCCAAAACAATCTGAGGTGTTTAACCATCACTTCCTGCTAAAATATATGTTTTGCAAGATGTATGCTCTGTGCACCAGGAAAGAAATCAAGTTAAAAAATACAGACAGCAGTAGATAAGACTTTATTTTGACCTTTGTTGGCAAAGAAGGAGATTACAGTCAGAAAATTGTTTTCTGGCATTTATAGAGAGCACTGCAAATTTAGAATATGTTTTTGGAACTGCTATTGGCTGCTACAAGAGGTTGCTCTTCTCCTTGAACTCTTCAGGTTTTTTCATATCAGTTGCTTTCTCTGTCTGTTAGACGCTAGGAAGAAGAATGTCTCAAGAGACAGGGACGGTTTTCTTTCTTGACTGGTTCTGTTTAGAAAACTTGTCCTTTGGCAAAGAGAGGAAGAGATTTAGGATCCAGGCATTGCAATACAAAGGACAGGATAAGTCTAGATCTTATATGATTTATTTTTATTTACACTGAAATATTTCACACCTAGGATAGTTTGTTGCTTGCCATAGTTCTGCTACGTTGAAGCACAGCTATATTCTACTGGGGGTGTTTGCTCTCTGTTTAAGTACATGTTGAAGGGAAAGCTCTTCCAACCTCTAAAGGAGGTCATACCCACCGCTGGGAACAAATGAGGGCACCTATATGCAAGGGCTTTCCTCCTGCTGCCAGGAATTAGGTTTAGCAATATATGCAAAGGTCTTATATGACCAGCATTTGTGCTTGAATGACTTCCTGCCTACTATTTCCATTTAGTAAAGCATTTTCATTTCCTAAGAAGCTTTACAAACTCTCTGTCAAGTAGCACAGTCGTTTAGTATTGACACAGTATGGAGAGCTGTGCTACAAATATGCATGCAGGTGTTATCAGGGATTTATGTATTAAAGGTATGTGGCCACTACAACATGGTGCCAGTGGGTCCTCACTAACTGTTGTTTCGTAAATAGCTATCACAACTAGAAAATTACCTTTCTCTTATTGCTTTCTGCATTTCTTTAGGTGAGTGTAGCTGGCACTGATTAATTCTTTTTGACTGGGATATTGAAGAGAGGTATCATAGAAATTTGATTCAAAGAGGTATACTTGTGATGAAATTTCATTTTTATGAATACCTCAGGACAGTATAGCACACAAATGAAACTGAACTGAGATGTCCTGGTCTGGGTGGGACAGCCTCAGCACTTTGAGAACTGGAGCAGATCTGAGCAAGCCATTCTAGTTTTGAGCCATTTTCACTTCACTTTGGATATGAGCAGGTTACTGTTTGAAATTTCGTTCCCAATAATACATTGAAATCTTTTTTGTACATGTATAAAAAGCTCCTTCTTGTTCTGGAATTGCTGGTGCTTGAAATGCAGGGAGGGATGTGCCTTCCTGTTACTGCAAAAGAATTAACAGACTTTATTATAGGAATCTGAGGCATTTCACAGTTAATTACTATCAAGGAATGTACACAGATCAATAAAGCAGGCTTTTTGTTAGAACCATCTATTTTTCTCACCTGGATGAGCAAGCCAGAAGTCTGCACTCTCTTACTGGTATCCTGGCTGATCCAGTCACCACCACAATATAACACCTGAGAGCCTGTGGTGATGCTCATGCCTTGAGCATTTGCCATCTTGAGAGTAGTTTCTGTTTGGTGGGGCTGGAGATTCCCTCTACCTGACCCTGCAAGCAATGAGGGGATGTGGAAAGAAATGAACTAAAGATTTACTGTTGCTCTAGCAAGCCAAAGCTACAGTGTAAAATAATGCAGAAGGGGTAGCTGGAGCTGCCTGATAACTCATACAGATTCATGGGGAGACCAAAGCCAATGAATTTAATCTCTTGGTTCGTGGGTGGCGACAAGCAGAGCCAGGACAGCATGCAATGTCATGCAGTGTGGCAAGAGAAGGAAGAAGAGAAAGAATATTAATCTGGAAGCTGTTTTTATTTCTGAAAATAAAATAAATAAAAACCTGGTGGTTTGGTTTGGTTTGTTTTTTGTTTTGTTTTGTTTTCTTTTGTTTTGTTTTGTTTTGTTTTTTTAAACAGGGTTTACATCTTGTGAGTGTCCAGGCAGGTTGAGAGGATAGGTTATGTTATTATGCCCCATTTGCCAGATCCAAATGCACAAATTCAATTTGGATGGGTTAAGATAATTTTGTAAGCTGTGTTGCCATGTTGGTCTCTTCCTAGTGTAGCTCTGTATTTTGCCTGTGTTTTGGAAGCACAGTCTTCAATCACACACACACACACACGCACACACACTGCAGAGATAAAAGCTGATTCACCTGAAAAAGGGGAGAAAACAAATGGCTACCAGTCTTAAATTTGCTAGTCACTGCATTCCCCCACTCTCCTTCCTGGATGAAGGTCAGGTGAAAGATATCTTCCAGGTACAAGGGAAGGGGCAAAACTCCAGGCTGTCATGATTCACATGCATGGTGTCATCCTGAGCATATACAGATGCTCAGAGGAGGCATGTCTCCCAGGTCTCCTCTGTTAAAATTCAAGAATTCAACTAAATTCCATCTCTTTTGTTGCACCCAGAAGCGAAAAGTAGCCAACCCCAAGGACAAGAGTTATGTTAAGGCTCTTTAGAGGACTTGAAATGTATTAACAATTTAAAGAGAGAAAGCTGCAAAGGTGAGTTGAGTGAACAAAACCTGACTGGCTTATTGACCGTTGCTGTAGTGCTAATACTGGGCTGACAAGGAGCAATCCCATAATTTTTATACCTAGGAAAGATTAATGTTGTAAAGCACTTAAGCAGGTAGTCCAAAAAAGGCCATAGGTATTGTGGTCCTGAACTTAGGGTTGAAGGAGAGAGCTTGATGTTTTAGAAGAGGATCTGCAACAACTTTCCTGAGTAAGCAACAAGTAAATGGGTATGTTCATGAAGGAGCTGGCTACCAACTAGGGCATGAAATTCTCAACACCTCCCCTTGCCAAGGACTGCTGGGAATAATTATTGCCTAATGCCCAGGTCACTCCGCCTGCTCCAGGGGTGACACTGGAACAAGGAAGACCCTGGAATTTGCTTTCCCTATTCCCTTCTTGTACCATGAAGTCATTATGTCAAATGATGTGTCTTCACCTCTGCCTTGACTGTGAAGAAGGTGGTAGCCACCACTTCACTCTGTACTGAGCCCAAGACTGCCTGCTGATCCTTTGACAATTGGAGTGGAATAAACCATGGAAGGGAGTCAGGTGGAAAGACATTTGGATTTTCCCTTCTCAGTCTGAAACAGGTGCCAGGCTGCCCAGATGTGCCAATACTGAAATACTTCTAATTCTGCAGAGATGAACACTGCTAAAAAACAGAGTGTGTCTCAGTCACTGTAGGATTCCTTGAGAGGTGCAGGAAAGAGTAATTTCCAGGCAGCAACGCATCCGAACTATTTTGGACATCTCCTTTGGACACCTGTCTCTGAGATACAAAATTCCCATGTGAGCTGTTTGATTTGTTTCTGAATAGGACACCTTGAATATCATTCCAGGTGGTGTTCTTGAGAACTGAGACTAGAGTTGCCTGGAAAAAAGCATAAACAATTTTGATCTGCTGCATTTTGATGACAAGTGACTCTAGGGATGAAATGGAACATTTTGCCACAAAAGCATTCTATTAATCTAAGTACTTGGGACTTAAAAAAAAAAATAAAAACTCTCAAATAAAAGGTATTTTCATTTTCTAAAAGGCTTTTATTCTGAACTAAACTATTCTTAATTAAAATTCAAGAAGGTATTGATGAAAACATAAAGGTAATTTCCTATATTTTTTTCCCTGGGAAATGAATCTACTTTCCAAAATTCCCATCATGGGATAGATTCTGCTCTTATCTACAACCACCCAGATCTGTTGGTTCTTTACCACAGGGATAGCTGCAGACATAGTTTAGCCCTCAGATTTAGAGTTAAGTCAGAGTCAGTATCAAAGACATGGTCAAAATCTCCCTTCAATTACCTTCACACAAGTCTCCCCCTTCACAGAATAAATGATTTTTGTTGCTTTGTGGGTTTTGCCAGGCCATGAGCATTATTGTGCTGTGGGTTTTATACTTTGAAATAGGTTACAGGATAAGAAGTCATAAATATTCATTCTTTAGCAGCACCCTCTGAACAGCTTCCTCACCGCTGCTTCTCTGGGGTCTGCCCATAATTGTATGCCATCAGGCTCCCTGCCCTTTGCCCTTCTCGCTCAATCAGGACAGGAAATAAGGCAAAATAATGAAGCAGGGGCTTTTAAATGTTGATTTCTGTTCATGGGGCACACCATGTGGTATGGCTCTAAGGAAAAAAGCTCTGATAGAGGCGTTTTCAACTGATGAAATGTCATAGGTAAACTACGGAAAAGAAGTTGCTTGCTGCAGGTTCCTAGACCAAAGAATGTGTTGAAACACACCATGGCACACTGATGGGAAAAACACAGAATATACAATTGCTCTATAGAAAAAGACCTTTCTCAGGAAGAGTTTAAAGATGACTTGCTGATAGGATGCAGCAATTAACCTCTAGCCATGCTTTCTATTCAAATATGGATGGAATGATCTGAAGGACAAGGAGATGGTATTTGAACATACAGAGAAGCCTCTCATTGATCTTCTAACCTTTTGGGGATATATAGCATATGTAAGACCCAAGAAAGTTGCTTTCGAAAGGGAATTGAAAACTCTTGGCTATAAAGAAAGGCTTTTTAAACTGCTTTGCCATAGTTATCTCTTCTCCTGTTTAGTTGAGGGTTAACTGTCCATCAGTTGTGCTCAAAAGAAGAGCTGCAAAACAAATATCCTATTTAAAACACACAGCTCTGAAACATCCCTGTGAAGTACTGCATACTAAACACAAGCCCCCTGAAGACAATCCTTTCTGCTGTTTGCAACATTTTTGGTTGCTGTGGGCTTGACTGTTTAAGGCATTTTGCCTATCTGTGCCCTGTGTTAGTCTCTGTCTAACTTGCAAGGTAAGAGATTGTCATTACTGAGTTGCTGTGGAGCTACAGAAAGAAAAGGGAAAAAGCATGAACTAATGCAAAACCCAGAAATATCTAAAGTTTCTTTGAAATCAGAGAACTTGAGGGCACTTTTTCCTGCACTTTGAAATATCACTTTTGCAATGTCACAGGCAGAAAGGGAAACTGAGAGGCCTCTTCTGTGCAGAACTTCTAGGCGGAATTGCCTTCAAAAGCGAGGAGTGCATAAAGTTACCTCTTCTTCCTCTTGATGTGCTGTGAGCTACCAACAGATTTTGTCTTTTTTTTCAGATTTTGTAAATTCAGACTGACCTTCAAGTTTTTTCTTTTTCTCTTTTGAGCTGTGAAAATATCTCCTAACACTGTCTTCTCCAATGCGGTGCATGCATGGTTATAATCCTGACAAGTCACATTTAGTTCAAGTACAAAAGTGCTCTCTCTCCCTCTGTCTCTCTGTGCTCCTCATTTCTTTCCCAGGACTTTTCCTCATTTAAAACTGTATTTAAAAACAAACAAACAAACAAACAAACCAAACAGTTCCCAAATATGTGAGCACTCTTGAATTGACTGCTGCAATTTCAGACCAAAGCAAGTATCTTCTCAGCTCACATTTTTATTATTTAAAGTTTCACACATTCCTTTGAAGTCTCCAAAGACAACTTGCGCTCTAGCATACTCCCTGGCTACGTGCCTCATGTCAATGAAATGTATGAAGTGTCCATTTCAGAGAAATTATCAGTTCCTAAAAACCCGTACTGAGTCACAATGACTACTGTTCTGAATAAATCAACACTGCAAAAAATGGTTAAGCAGAAACAGAGAATCCACATGGCTATTAAAGAACACTGAGTAACTTATATGCTGCATAGATTATAACATTGTTACAACAAATTGTGAAACCATGGAACTGTAAGAATAGTCCTTATGAGAGCAGTCTCCTTGGATTCAGTGTGATGATTCACATGAGAAGGAGTTTGCAGAACAAGGCAGTTGCTAGAGTTATTACTAGATTCATAATTCCTGAGTATTCTTTGTTAGCTCTGCATGCAAAATCACATTGCAGATGCACTGTAAACTGACTGTAGACACTAGGAAATAGAAATACATATTTAATTAAGAGGGTGACAGTATGTTATCCCTTCAGGTTGTCTTTTATTTGGTATGCTAACAGAATGCATGAGCTTTCTGAAGTTGTTAGCAGTGCTTGGTATATAACACTTGCTGTTCAGCTATAATTGTGTGAACCCTAAATGAGAAATTGAATTTGCTGTATTAGCAAGTATATGGCCTCACAGTAGAAGTCAAGAATGTTGCATGCCTGGTTGTTTATCTTGGCAATTGTACAATACCTTTTTTGTCTTAGGAAGTACTGGTAGATTGAGTAGGATCTTGATTTGCAGTGCTTTGCTGTTAAATCCTTGCTCTGAAGATAAGAGACATTCCCTGTATTTTTCAACTTTATTTTTTAATTACAATGTGTGCATGCTAATGAGGCCCTGCTGTTTCTGCTTCCCAGCCAGTCATCAAAAGCAAATGCCAGCAATAAGACTATGCTCTGGAAAAGTTTCAAAAGTTAACGCTTTAATTTGGCCCCAGCTTCCTACAGGCTTAGCATCACCAGCCTTCCCCACCTGTGGGCTGAACTCACTGTATTGTAACATTTAATATACAAGGCAGTTTCTGCCTCTAACTTTTAACCCGTTGGTGTGGATGTGTATTATTCCAAATTCCTTTAAGGCCTTCTTTATACTACTACAGGCATTGACACTTACTCTATAGCACACCTAAGTAATTTGCCCTGCATTTCCTCAGGACTATGTATTCTCTACCTAGTATCCTATCTTGTGTCTTTATCTCTCTCTCTAGCCTCAGGGACATACACGGTTTCAGAGGAATACCCTGCAGAATTTATCATTTCACTACATCTAGGATCCCCTTTCTCCTGTAAAAGTAATAATAACAATAATAGTAAAGCAATGATGATATTATTTATAAATGACAGACTATTTATGACTAATTACTTCATCAAGAGAATGACTATCATCCCCCAAACCCTTCAGAATAATTTTGGAGAAGCAAACAAACCAGTAATGTGTCTTCAAAAATGCATATTTCAGTTTCTAGAAAAAGGAAAATGTGAAAATAATTGCTCCCAGCACTGGGATGAATTAAAAAGAAAGCAGATTGCACATCAGAATCAACAATCAATAAACTGCTCTGATTTTTAAGAAACATTTATTTTATATATATGTAAGGATGTGTCAGATCTCTGTGGAATTGCAGTAAAAATAAGTAAAGGATGTTTCAGAGAATTTGGGTTTTGAAAGTCTTTATCTAGACTGATTAAAAGTGGGCATTGAAGTTCAATGTCTATAGGAACATTTGGGTGTAAAATATGTGTAATTTATACTTTTTAGATTTTAGTTTCACATTGATCATCCTTAAACTTAAATAATAAAATCCCTTTCTTCTTTAAATAATTGCTGCCCTACTACTAGGAATATGACGGGGAAAATAAAAGCAATTAGAAAAAGACCATTTGATCCAGTTTCTGCATTATTATTAACATTAAAGATGAGGCAGTTCTATAAAGAAGTTCTGGCACTGCTGAAGTACACACGAGATGATACAACAAATGAGTCCCTAAGCAGCAAAAATGAGCATAAGAAGTGATAGTAAACTGGCTTCAATATGGAAGGTAATCTTGGGAGTGTTTATTCTCTGCTCTTATGCATAGGTTTGGTGCATCAGGTTTCCTTTACTGCATTCTTCATTCCATTTTTGCTGTGTGAATTTGTAATAAATCAATACTGATTTAAAGGAAAGACCCTGAATTTTTTGTCAGTGAAAATTCTGGTGTACATCAAATGAGTGTAGATGGTGTCAAAACCTTTGACTCTGGGAAGTCTTACAGGCAGGCAAGAAAGCATTACCTGACACTTGAAATAAATCCTTCTGTTACTTATTTTTATACTGGTGATCCCTATGTTGAAGGGAAATTGAGATTGCTCAGCATGAAAACTGGAAATGGATGGGGAGCAGAAATATAATGGCTCCTACTGTTTTTATTTTTATTTTTATGCAGCCTGGACAAAAAAGTTGGGATTCATCTCAACAAGATATACAATGTATCTCTCCAGAGCTAAGCTAGTTATCAAAAAATTCCTCTATAGACCTTTTCTTCGCTAAGAAAGAAAAAGATATTTTAAGGTGAAATTAATCTCAATAGTAGATGCCCTACTTAGGTCAGATGATTCACTTTAAAAGTGCCTCTTTCTCTACAGTGGGTGTAAAAGGTGACCAACTTATTGATGGTCCCTGATGTCTGAGAGTTATGTCATATAAGGGACCAGAAGTTCAATGGAGCCATGTGGGCTGCCCGATACAGAGCACCTACAGAATCAGTTTACATATTTGGAGTGAATATTGTGTCAATATAAATCACACAGAAATCTCTTACAATTTCAGCATCAGCCTCTCTGCCTTTCATCGTGTTTTTATTAACATAATATAACGTGTTGGCTTAATCGGTCACTCCCTTCTCTCAGAGTTCACCAATACAACCATAGGCGGCTTATATATAGGAAAGGTACCATAAATGTCTTGGTAAAATCAAGAGAACATGCAAGACCATGGTGTTTTTCCCCAATGCAACCTTTTCACCAATGCTACTGTAGCAGGTGATGGTGGCTTCCAAAAGCTGGGAGAAAGACCAGAGCAGTAGAGGGCTCCAAAATTATTTAAGAGGGATTTCTCAGTTCCTGTGTTTTTGTACCATCTCTTATTGTAAAAGGATATGAAAAGGTACAGATGCATTAGCACCATTACAAACACATATTTCAATGATTTTGCAAATCAGATATCAAAGCAACAGAACTCTTTGCTCAAAATGATTATTCCTCCATGGCTGCCTTCTTTGCTGGCTGCTCTGTCCCGCCCTAAGACTATTTGCCTGTGCCCTATCCAGTCTCATGCTGTGTGGTTGCACCTTGTTTGTGTCAGGTTAATTGAAAATATGGAGTTGTATTTATGGACAGTGGAGCATTCAGTGGCTTTGACCATATAAAGAATTAATTCACCTTGTCAATAATGTCATTTTTAGTCAGTATGAGTTTTAGCATGGCATTTGTCCCCAGTAACAAATTTCAGCAAGGCATGCATTCTCCAAAGAAATTTTAGCAAGTTTTTTTTTTTCCTTCAGTACAGATCTCAGCAAGCCATGTTTTTATAACAATGAAAGCTTTAACAAGTCACTTTTGTCAGTACAAACCTAGTAATAAAACTACCTTGCAGCAAAGAGCCATCCCTGTATAATGAATACTCTTAACTACTACCAGCACTGTTTTAACTTCAAATACGACTGAAATTCATTAATGGCAAAACAAATGTACAGTGTGCATAAAACACAATTTAAGGTGCATACTATGTGCCAGGAAAGCTCTCACATTGCAAGGCAGAACCTCTTTGTCCATGTTTCTGAATAAGTGGCAATGTTCTTCTAGCCCAATAAACATCAGAAGATATTGCTCTAATGGTAACAGGGTTTGGAGGCCATTTGAAGTAGGATGTGTGTCCTGTTTTACAGTGGAACACTTCTGTAATGCATAAGGTCCAGAGCAATGGAGGCATCTGCCCCAAATCCGAACTCATTGATGAATTCTTCTAATGAAGACGCTATGAACTGCAGTGAAGTAAAAGCCAGTTGTTTAGTTGGATGAAGCTACTGTGTGCTATTCAGTATGAAGAGATTATAAGAGGCATATCAGTTAATATTATTTCCTGGCACCTTTTTCTCTCTCCACATTTTTATCTTGTAGACAAGATAAAAACTCTGAATATTTGGAATATTTTGTAAAGTATGTCCATAGCTAGCTCACAAACTGCAGATGAGAATATTATCATTAACAATGGCTTGTTATATTTATATAAGCCCTTATATCAGTGGGTACCTTTTGTTTACCATGTTTACCACCAGCTAATGAGGGAAATACATCCTCTGTTCTTGGTAGAGGTCAGTGATTTGCATACAATGCTGCGTTATTTAGTTTGAAACCACAAACACAAATAACCTCAACAGTGGTTATCATTCACTTCAGTTTACCTTAGACATAATTTAAGGTCTAGAAGTTGTTTCAGTTCCCCTTCTCCCTTTGACCACACCACAGAAAATAATGGTGGATGTTTTCGAGATGTACATATTACTTTCTCTCCAAGCACAGTTTTTGCTTTCCCGAGTTTCAGCGCTGAAACTGTTATGAAGACCAGACAGTTTAATTATTCAGTTCCAATCTACCAAACTTTAATCTCAAATTCTGCCGTGCTGATGCCATCCTAGAAGAACATTAGTTCCTCTCTCTAAAAGTTCAGATCATTTTGGAAGTGTGCAAAAATCCATCCATGTATTTATGTTGTGGTTGGGCAACAAGCGCTAGGTTTGTCCTGAACACAATCTGATGTCCCAGGGACTCCAGCTAGTCCTACTTCTGCTGGATCCTTCCTGTGAAAAGTGCACACTACTACTATGATAGGATGTACATGAGGAGAGAAACACTTCTTGCCCGATTTGTATTGAATTCATTCCCGAGACTGTTGGCTGCAAATAGTGGCATGTAAGAGCACATAACCTTAGAAAAAAACTCTGCCTAAAGATGGCAGTCCTCGAGGGCAGGAGAGAAGGAATTAACTACATTTGGCAAATGACCATCCCCTAGTAAATGCATTACAGAAAGGCACTTAGATGGTGTATGTTAATGAATGCAGGACAAAGAAAGAGCTAGAATGACATGGGTATTTATCACTGGCTTTTGGAATAAATGTTTCTGTGAAATTTCCACAGACCTGACATTTATATCATGGTTTCAAAGAGGTTGTAAGCTAAACAAATTATAGGTTTTAGAAGATATGCCCAACAAAACTACCTTATTTTTCTCCCCTTGTATGCTATCAGATCTTTTCTATTTCTTTGTTTTATATGAGCTTGTGCTCCGCCAGGCTGTTGAATGAGTCCTCTCAGTCCTCCCATCTCTGAGCCCAGTCATTCTTAAAGATATTTAATGTCTTTAGATCAGGAGGCCATCCAAAAACCTAATAGCAGCATGCTTCATTTTCTTTTATTTCAATACATCTCAGACTTCATAATATTTCAGAATTATCTCCCTTGTTTCCTTCTGATGTTATGAAAGAAGCACAGAATTAGAAGTGGACTCAGAATAATTTTGTTACTTAAGTAAATGTAAATTGTAAGAGCTACATTTATACACTGCTTCTCTGACAGCTTTTCTAGCTTCTAAAGTACAGAAGACAATGGGGTCAGTAGAGTGCTCAAAAAACATCTAAATCCCTAATACTTAAAATGATTTGCAAAATCTTCAGCTAGCAAATTCTCTTAGATGTCATTTGGGACTCTTCCAATATCACTGTTAAACTACAAGCTTCATTCTGAATGGAGGCCTACCTACCTACTATGTTGATTTTTCTTATTAATAGTAGGTTAAAGTTCAGAGTGGAAAAAGCAGTGATTGCCTTCAGGCACTCAAGTTGGAACGAGGTTGAGGTAACCTGGGCGTAAATGCAACTATGCAATGATGATGTGATGACGTGTCATTGAGCAACAGGGAACTATAACAGAGGATTATAAAAGAAGGAAGGAGTTACTCACTGGCCTAGAGGAAGAGACCAAAAGCAGAAAGGTGGCTGATGCAGGGGAGGGACCCTTCACACTCTTGAAAAAGAGTGTGGTGTGGAGAAAAGGAAATCTTCCAGACACAAAGCTGTAAAGTGTTTTACCTCAATTCTGTCCCTCTCTAGTACCCTTTGACTCAGTTCAAAACAGTCCATATATACACTTCCTTGCTGTATGTAGTTCATGATATATTGTGTCATTCCTGTATTATTTACTCCATATATTCCTTAAAATGATTGTGTATTTGCATCAGAACTTCTGGAGTGCTTATATGTCCTTTTACTTCAGTTACTTCACTTCCCAAGCCATGGCAAGGCAGTATGCCTGGGAGGCGGTGTTTTTGGAAGAGGGATTGTTTGAGCAACAAGACAGCTGCACGTGGTCAGTATGGTCTTGTGGTTTCCCACTCCCATAGGAGGATGAGAAAATGCTGTCTTGACTCTTATTTACAGTGCAAAACTTGTAGGTGCCAGATCCCAGACAAACCAAAGACAATACAGCTTCATGCTGGGTAACTGTGGAACAACTTTCCACATGATGTTGTGGATAAAGCAATTAGACAAATTCATGGAGGGAAAACTCACAGAGGGAACAATTACAAAGTTAACATTTTGGCTCAGGAATTTCCTAAGTCATAAATCAGTGGACAATGGGAAAATACTCTGAAGAGGAGTTACTTTATTTTTATTGTGTTCCTGTATTCCTCTCTTGGCATCCACTATTGCCGCTGGGGACTGAGGTAGGGTGCTGAGCTATATGGTACAGCTATTTTCATGTACTGGTGAGCATAAGAGTACTGTCTTGCCTTTGGGTGAAGTCATAGCTTCTGCTGAATTGGGAACTCTGTGGGAAATGTCAGTAATCCTGACATTTTGAGAGAAGCATCAGCTCCCATATCACATGTCCCAGTGGGAATTAGAAGGCTTAGATTTCCTACAAATATTTTCTTTCTGATTTTGGAAGGAAAAATGCCCTTTAGCAATAACCCTTAAAATATTTCTATCCTTTCCCTGCAAAATAATATTTTCTCTTCTTTATTTTAATTCCCTCTGTGTTGCTTCAGATCAACTCCATAACAAAGTAGGCATTTTTATTGTGCTAAGACAGCTGGTGGCCCAGCCAGTCTTGTGTACTGGCTCTCACTGCTCTGTGCCGCAGAGGAATTTGTAAGAATCCCATCAGCAGTCAGTGACAGAAGGACATGCTCTGGAAAAGTATCTACCTAGCTTCTCCTTTTTGTTATAAATAAGGCCATCCCTGAAACAGGAGGATTTGAGCCCCCTTCAAAATGTTTAGGCATATTTTATAACTTTATTGTTGTAAGCTGTGCGTCTTTGTTAACTATATATTCAGACCAACTTCCAGATTTTACTAAGAACTTAACTTTCTATTGTTTTAACTTCTTGTCTCTTTTAATCTCTTCTGGAATGTTTACTTCCTTTGAATAGTAATATCTACCTATCTTTTTTTTCTTCATTCTTATTTGCCTCATCCTTCCTAAGAAAGTGCTTGCATAAACACAATAGAGACAGCTGATGTTAGAAATGAAGCTTAAGGGAAAATCTTCCAAATGAAGTATACCACCAATTTAACCCCAAATTGTCCCCAAGTAAAGAACCATAGGAACAGTTGGAAGCAGGCAATATTATTCAAGGAAAAGACAGTTTTCCAGCTTCTGTGGAATTATTATTTAAAGCATAAGTGAATTTACTAAATGCTTACAATAAAAGTTCTACATTATTTAGAGATTTTATGTGTTGAACTGAAAACAAAAATTTATTTCATTGTGTTATAAAATATTTCTAAGACTAAAGAGCTTTCTTTTTACACTGCATTTTTCTCTGTAGTTATTAAACAGAGATCAGTGTCCTGAACAGGCTCTCTCTCAGATATATTTTTGAATAGTGATGTCATTCCACACGATGTGTAACTCACATTAGAATTCATAGGTATTATCCATGCAAATGCTCATCGCAGGGGAAAGAAACTATATCATATTGCTCCTATTTTTCTTTCCTCAAGAAAGGCCTAGTTGGAAAGGAACTAGAAAAGCTTATTCATTGGTCAATGCTGCTATATTTCATAGTATAAATGCTAGAGGGGCATATTGGAGAGGTAATAAATTTATTCATAGTGCTGAAGCTTTTGAGAAAGCATGAAATGGGAGGAAATTGAGCACAGAGCTTGATTTGTTCAGAAAAAGGATCAAAGTTAAACCTTATTAACTTAATAATACACTTGCTAAGAATGCGCTCAAGGAACAGAAAAAGCCAAGACTATATGGACATGTGATTCACTTTATAAGACGATAAAGATAAAGAGAAAGGAAAATGAGAAAAAGTTCAGAATGAATCCAAAAGAAAAAACACTACTGATGAATTTATACGTGATCAAAGCATGTGTTCAGAAGCACAGAAAAATGCCCTCTCTCCAGGGGAGAAGTCACTTGTTCCATGTCTCAATGCCATCAACTATCCTAAACATAGAAGCCATTTTATTATGCATATGAATAATATAATCTTCCAGTTGGGTGCTTATGTCTTAAAAACAAAATCTGAATTAGCATATATGTTGACTGTGACTTAGAAATCGTTTTACTCCATGCATCACAATTATTGACTCTTCTGAATATAGCAAATATAGGTTTTATTATGCAATGGAATAACATTTCCTAGCTGGGTGCTTATGTCTTAAAACTGAAATCTACATTTTCACGTTTGAAGGCTGACAGCTGCAGAGGCTCTAGGAACTCAGACTCATACCCTTGATACTGAGGCTTTGCACTAAATACTAGTACTGACAAGCTTTCGTGTTTGTGCTCTATCTATAATGCTGTCAGTTCAGTCAGCTGCTGTAGCAAAGTGGCAGTAGTAGGCTGCTGCAAAGCTTCTTTAAACCCACTACAGATTCCTGGGGTGCAGGTGAGGGGTGGCAGGAAAATGCTGTGCGTATATATATGTGTGTATATATATATCTCTATGGAGTATATAGTGGAGAATTTTGAAAGGACCCTGCTGAACAGCTGGTGTAAACTATATGTGAGCTGGTTCCATAGAACTGATGCAGCTCAAATTCTGCAAGGAAAAGAGCTCAATGAATCAACACATAATTCTGTCCTCAATTTGCAGCTGAAACAAGCATGGTTCCAAGGATGTGGAGCACCATTTTTAACTAAAAGCCTGTCTCTGCTGTTCTGGTGGCTCAGAATTCGAAAATGGAGGGGGAAATGGTTTCTTGTTTGCTTTAAAGGCTTAGGAGGCCCTGTAAGAGGATGGGGGTGAAATGCAATACTCCCTGGAACATTCTGGTTTGAACCTGTTATTGTTTATCAGTTTGGCTGGCAGCCTGCTGAGAGAGAAACAAAGAGGCTTCCCTGCCTTTTGCATCAGCCTTCTCCTCCCATGTTCATTAATTCACCTTGGTCATAAAGACTCATTCCCAGCTCTAGCTCTGCGTTGTCCTGTATCACCATCAAAGAGCACTAAAAGGTCTGTCGGCTTTTCTGTTATTTTACCTTTTCCTTCTCTCCTCTTCCCACTTCATCCTATTCAACCACAGACTGTCAAATTGGAGGATATGAGAAGAAGTAAAACAAATGCCTCCATATTCTTTCCTCCGTAAAGCAATGTGGCACATCAGCAGCCCTACTGAAAAACTCATGATGGACTCTCTATTGCCTGGATTTGCTGTAGATACTCCTTTCCTCTGGTGGTTAGGACCCTACCCAAGGAGGACAGTTCTGCAGAAACCATAACAGCTAAGGGGTACTAGGGGGTCATTTGGCCAGAGCAAAATTATGTCCAGTGGAATTCAACTCCATTAAAAAGATACTGGCTTTGAAGCTGTGAATCCTAGCTCCACGAATCTGGAGGGCAGAGTTCAGATTTTCTCCCAAAGAGTCTGCAGAATGCAAAGAGGGAACTTTTAAACTGCGAACTTCTACCTTCACCTCCTGTTTGTCTCTTGTGCTTTGGCATGTACAGGAAAAGTGGAAACATCTCAAAATCACAGGAATTGATGTTCAGGCTACTGAGATAAGCCTTCTGTAATGCTTGCTGTCATATTTTTCTCACATTCCCAATGTTGGGCTTTGACCGACATTCAGGTTTTGGCAGATTGGAAGACATAAAACTAATGGACCATTAAATTGTTGCAGGTGTGATTAAAAATACATCAGATCAGTAAAAATAGATTCATGCAATGACATTTGATATTGATGCCTGTCAGCCTGCAAAACAGGAAACCTTCCTACTTCCTTATCATCTTGTCTCTTTCCTTCCAGCCTGGAATAAAGAAGTCCAGACTTATGGATCTCATCCTCATCACTTCTACAGCTAGATAGCAAGAGTTTGTTTAGTAAACACACCCTGCCCCTTTGTGTCTATGTGTGAATTGTCTGTAACACACTATTATTTCTATAAATGTGCTTCCTATTTGTAATTAGAAGGCAAATCCCATGTGCAAAACAGTTCAAGCTTTGTCAGTTAATCACAAGTTATTCCTTGTGGCTTTCCTCTGAGCATCCTGGAGTTTGCTAATTGGGTCATGTGAATAGTGACGTGGCATCATTTATCCTGCTAGTTTGAATGGCTGATGATTGTATAAAGAACATTGTTCAGACTATCGATTTTGTTTAATACACCTTCCTGTGTTAACAATGAATTTGAGAGGGCTAGAAAAGGGTTGGCTCTGTTACTTATACCTGCAGCAAGGTCCTTAAGTCCTAGTATAAAGGAACTGGAAGGAACTTTTCAAGAGAGAAAGCAGTTTTGCTTCCATTTCCCATGAATCTTTCTTTACACTAATGTTTTTATGCATCAGTTTTTATGCTTTTATTTTTTTCTGAACTTTCATATTCATTATCATATCTTCTAACTTCCTTCCAGGTATGTTACTTATTCCACCACCCTCCTGACAGCACATTTCACCCGTTTTCTCTCTGACTCTCTGTAATTTCTCACCCAAATTCCTTTTGCAGGACATTCTGGCACTGAGATCCAGCAGTTCTGCACTGGTATTTTTTGTTCAGTTCTTGTGTTTGTTCTGACCAAAGCCAGTCAAGTGTCATTTCTAAATGAAGTTTTTAAAGAAAGTCAGCTATGCTCTTCCAAACACAGTGTTTGTACCACCACATATTTGGTAACATATTTGCAAATAATGAGCTGCTATTTTGCTAAAATTCTCCTAGGAAATGATTCTTAAATGAACAGAGAACTATTACTTGAAACACTGTATAACGTAAAACTTTCCTACAAACGGATTATCTAATTTTGGGCTATTTTATTAACTGGAGTAAGAGGTTGAATAGGAACATTTGGATTTTGTAATATGAGGTCCATATATACTTTTGCACTGAAAAAAAAGTAAAGTATTTTGTGATTTATTGTGCACAGACAAGCCATGAGCAGCAGAAATATTTGTGATGTGCACTCTCTCTTACCACCCAACCTAAATATCTATGACTACTAAATGCATGTTTTTATTATATTTTTCAAAATGAAAATGAGTGTGGAGGTTATTGGACTGTTCTGCAGTCTTGAACTTCTTAGCATGATAGGGTAGTTATTTTGCTACTCACTGCTCTCCCCGACTGGAGATTTTCAGAGCCGTCAATTCCATCTTCCATCAGGACTCATTTACATTGTGACATCCCTCCGACACTTGTTCCTCACTCTTGTTTTACATTCAATGTACTTGTGTTCACCTCATGAGGATCCCCATTCATTCTGCATGCAGCTCCATGGTGGTGTTTGTGAGAGAGACTCCTTTGTTGTGAAGTAGTTATTCTGGAGTAGGAGACACCACACTGTCATAACCCTGTGGCTGCCAATGCATTTTTCTCTTTATTGAGGACTTCAATGGGTTTGGGTGTGTGTCCTCCTCAGCATTTGTACACCATCAAAAAAATTAGAGTATTTACAAAATAGTTCTGGAAGAGATTTCAAACGCTAACCAAACCGTCCAACCTGCGAGGAGCATGGCTAAGTCTACATAATTTCTGGGAGAGGTGCGTCTAACTTGTCCTTAAGACCTTCCTTTGGAGTTTAAATTCAGGTGGTGTGATAAGCACAAGCAAGGAAATGCAGATTCATCTAGCTTTCTGATAGCCTTCAGCAGTGATATTTGTTGCTGTAATTTTTGTCTGGAACTTTGTCCTTGTCTACAGGAGGTGAGCAGAAGTGCTTACTCTACCTAAGCAATCTTTTCTTTGTGATTTCAATTAGCAGTACTCTAGCAATAGCTCCTTCCCTTTCTTTTGATACAGACAACGGTCACCTGCATGTCACTTAAAGCCCAATTTTTCAGAATGTTATTAGGTCTGAAACCTGTCCATACAAATCAGAAATACTTTTCTCACATATCAGTCATGGATGCTTTAATTTGAATAAGGGCTACATGTGCACTGATGACATAGAGGGAATAAAAATATGTCTTTACCAAGACTGGTCAGGAAGTAAGGACAGAGATAGTAACTGGACTTTGTGCCATCATAGAATCTTATGTGGTCACATGAATAACCAATTGAAATATTCAATATTACTCATTTGGTTCCTTGTCTCATTCACTGTAATGAATCCTTAGCTTTAACTGACATTTCATCTTTTACCAGCAGTTACCCTCCAAATTTTTGTTTGTTTTTCCAAATTCAAGGCTTGGATTTCTTGTGGGACCACAGAGAGTAATAGTTCCTCCTCCCTTTCCCAAGCAGTAGCTATTTGGCTTTTCAGGTCTCCACTTCGGTTTGTGGCTGCATCCATCCCTTCTTTTGCCAACTTCCTCTGCCCTACTCTGTTCTCAAGTCATTAGACACATTCAGTGTTACTAGGTGAGCACTTCTAGTTGGAAAATCTTTACAAATTGTTATTTATATGCATCTCCTGGACCTTGTCTCATTGGACAAACAATCTTGGAAGCTGACAATGTATGCATGAAAAATTGCAAAGCAAATCTGAAGACTTAATTTCAAAGAGTCTTTCTGTCTGCCTTTTTGTGGCATTTAACCAGCCAATATCAGCAGATATCTCCTCTACTACTGTGCTATAAAACCTGCTTTGTACTACTTACCGTGTAGGTCAAAAACGGACTGGAAAGGATTCAAAGGAACTGGACAATTTCTAGGGAAAATATAATGACATATCTGAAGAAAAGTTATTAACAAATGTTCAGAAATACCTGCTCTCAGTTTCAGTGTTTCCACCAAACAGTGCTTTTGTCAGGGTTTTTTACTCGTTATTTTTGAGGGATTAAAAAGGTTTTTATTAGGATGTTTCATTCTGAGACTTTTCCTCACTAGGATGAGACCTTTGAGGTATTGCATTGAGATTTTGATCAGACTTTTATTACCATTCCATATTATTTGAGAATTTGTACTGAAAGAAAAGATAAAACAAAAAATTAACTTGGTCCAGTGATGAGATGTATGTGTTCTGCATTGAAATGGAAGCAGTCCCAGACCGGCTTCCAAAATGGTTCTGGTACCAGCATCAGACTGGTACCAGATTAGGTACCAGTCATTTCAGTGGGCAGCACATTACATTGGGCAGCAGGATCTACCTGCATTATAAAAGAAAATAAATACAAAAATTAAATAATAATAACCAAATATGGCAATCTCAAGATGTGGGCCCATGTGAACCTCATGAGGTTCATCAAGGCCAAGTGCAGGGTCCTGCACAAGGATTGGGGCAACCCCCGATATCAATACAGGCTCATCTAGAGTACTGTGTCCAGCTCTGGAGTCCTCAGTACAAGAAAGTCATGGACCTGTTGGAGCAGGTCCAGAGGAGGGCCACAAAAATGATGAGAGGGCTGGAGCACCTCTCCTGTGAGGAAAGGCTGAGAGAGTTGGGGTTATTCAGCCTGGAGAGAAGAAGGTTCTAGGGAGACCTTACTGGGGCCTTTCAGTACTTAAAGGGGACTTATAGGAAAGGTGGGGACAGACTTTTTAGTAGACCCTGTTGCGATAGGACAAGGGGTGATGCTTTTAAACTAAAAGAGGGTTGATTCAGACTAGATATAAGGAAATTTTTTTTACAATGAGGGTGGTGAAACACCGGACCAGGTTGCCCAGAGAGGTGGTCGATGCCCCATCCCTGGAAAGATTCAAGGTCAGGTTGGATGGGGCTCTGAGCAACCTGAACTCGTTAAAGATGTTCCTGCCCATGGCAGGGAGATCATACTAGATGATCTTTAAAGGTCCCTTCAAACCCAAAGCATTCTATCATTCTATGATTTAAAAAGCATTATTAGGAGATCAAGACTGGACAAACTCAAGGCAATTCAAACCATTTTTTTCTCGACTGTGTTATACTGTTTCTCACTTTGAAATTTCACTATCTATTGTTTCATTTTTTGTTCAAGAGGTATAGCTACTCAGTAGCTCCAACTAGATGTTTAGTTTTAACAATTCCCAATGAATTTAACAAATGTTTAAGCACTAAGCACGTCAGAGGATTACTCCTGCAAATTCAATACCAGCTGCTGTATACTTTCCCTTTGATATTCTGAAACCAACATGATTTATCATTTTTAGTGGCTTATTATTTTAGAGGATCTACATTTTTCATTAATTAGTGTTAGAGCAAGACACTAATCATAAAAGCATCTGAGACTAATATAAGAAAAATGGAAATAAGCATCTCTGTGATAAAGACCTCAAAATGTCTTGGGATGCAAATAAAACAAACATAAGAAGAATCTGCATAATCTCCTACAAACATTATTCAGGCAGGGAAATCCAATTGTTCTCACATGCTCTGACATGATGAGTTTTAAAACAGTTCAAGAGACTACAGGATAGCTGGACATTTAAAAAACATGATTCCAAAGTCCACAAATAATCATGTTCATTTTATATCACTGCTCACCAAGCAATTGAATAAAAGGATCATTACCTTCATTAGAAGGTAGAAGAAATGTGAAAGTTTAATTAAGGGGGAAAATTGTTATGTATTTTAGAGTAAAACCTGTTGACAGAACTACTACCAGCTGGACTGTAAAAACTGAACCAGTCTGGACACAGGCAGTAGAAATCTTCTCAAGCAACCACCAGACAGTGTTAGCCAATATCAGAGATGACACCTTCTTAAACCTGTCTTCATTTGTCACTACCCTTGTGAGCCTATGTTTAAACACTCAGTATTTAAATTAGTATTGCAACCATAGGGAGAGATACTTCCTGAAGTTATTTAGATACAGGAGGTCTGATGTGGAGGTGTCTGTCACTCTCTGTGGACTATAGATCACGTCTAACTCCTCATCTCACTGGTATAATGGCTATCTCAGCTGTTTATTGCTCTCTGAGTCAGATGTTGATAAATTCTGCATACTAAGATTGGGTGTGTGTTAAACAAGATACTGAGTAATGAGTTTTTAATTTATGTTGCTTGGGTGCTAGAGTGCTACGGCTCATGCCTAATTATGTCTTTATGAGATTTAGCTAAGTCAGTAGGTCAACTGTTACCTCCAGGTAATCAGTTCATACAACCAACCATGTTGTGTGTAAATAAAGGAGCACAAAGCAATACGTTTGGTTTCACACAAATGCCTCAAATATTAAATGGCCTCTGATGACCCAAAGGCAAAAGTCTGTCTGCCTGGATAGCCTTCCAGAGTCTAGTTTCTGAGTTTTGGCAATTTCTTCTGAGAATTTCAACTGTCTGCACAAGTCTAATTTTTCATTCCTAGTCCTGGTATTTTTCCAGGATACCCTTCTTCCCTGGATCTCAAAACCTCCCTATGTTCCTTAATTTCACAGTATTCAATGTGGTTTTGGAGCATGCTCCTACCTTGTTCTTCAGTGTGACTCATCTTCTTCCTTCTTTGTTTGGTTCATAAGTTCACCTATGACCCAGACATTACACCGGAAAGATCTTTGGCTACTCCAGTTCTTCAGCATGTCACATCCCAGCTTTGGCTCTACCCAAGCTCCAGCCTAGCCAGGACCATGGCTGGGCACCACCGCTGTGCTCTAGTTAAAATTCCGTGACACGCTAAAGATAGTTAATGACCATATAATTGACCTTGCACTGAAAGGCATTGGGAGTTGTCATACTGAATCTAAGAGTTGCAGGAGCTGTTGTGCCTCAGAGATTCCTAAATTCTGTCTTTCAGTTGAAATCACTATCTGATTGTAACAGCTTGTATTGAAGTCTAATATGTCAGCGTAAATGAAAATTTGGTGTGCAAGAAGGCATTATGACCTGCATAGATGTGACAAGAAACCAATGCAAGAGTAACCAAATATAAGTTGAGTAACTTGAAATTCAATAAAAAAGTATCCTTCAGTCATATTTTGGGTAACACAAATAAACTTGCCTTTATGGTTAAAAAGAAAAAAATCCAAATTTTTAGCTAAAACCATTTTTTAAAATAATTATTAGGCTCTGCCTTAAATAGTTCAATTCTACTAAAAAAAAAAAGTAAACCTTTCCACCCCAAGCAGCAATATGTTCTTGTTCAGAAAAGCTAGGTTTGCAGTCTTGGATTCGCAAAGTGGTGGATAGACGAGCACCATTTACAGTAATGGAAAAGTAAAATTAACACTCCTTGGCTAAAGGAGTTATTATTGTAGCTTCAGCCACCTAGCCATGTAGAGAGAGATAGCAAGGGTACAAATAGCAATCTCCTCAGGATTTTCTGAAAATGCACGTTATGTAGGGGATTCTACCATTAGCTTTATCAAGGCATTCATCTGGATCTTCATCCAGGCTTGCAAAACTTCAGGTTGATAAAATTGCTTGTACACTAATGATTCAGCCCTAAGCTGCAATCTCAGCACATAATGTAAGTGAAGAATAGCTGGGTTTGTGATGTGACTGGAAGAAGTCCAAAGAAAACCGCTGTTCCTCAGGAGCCACTGCCTGGCATTCAGCATACCCTGGGTCTCTGTTGAACAAATAATACCCCAGCGAGGTGGTAGGTAGAGCTCCACTGCTGGAGACAACCCTTTCTGGATACATACTGAACTCTGGGACCCAGAGTGCGTGCTAATTAAAAATCCCATAACAGTCTTGGTAGCAGCAAAATATTCATTTCCACATTCTGGCTATCCAGCACTTACTCTTTCATATCTTGTTTTTCTCAAAAGGTTGGATCAGCTGCTTATATGACTTGCTCATTAATTTGAGTATAAAACTTATTGCTGCTATATTTTTAAGTGATGATTTATGAGAAGGCTTTAATGTAAGAACAGGTAAATTACTACCAGAGAAAAACAGAGTCCTTCCAAAGAAGGAATTGAATCTCTGCTTGCATTTCAGTCAGGACATTAACTCACTAAGTAACTAGCACCATTGTTGCTTTTTAGCATTGCACAGAAGTCAGTTACCTGCCTGGGCAAGCAGCTGGGAACTGGCAGGGCCGGTAACAACGGGGAAAGGAGGGACAAGAGTGTGAGTATGTGCAAAGGGGGAGGTAGTGTTGCAGGGAAGAGCAGCTGAGCTGAGTTGAACCGCTCAGGGGGTGCAGACTGGGACTGGATGGGAGAAGAGACCATAACTGGAATAAGGGGTGGGAGGGAAAAGAGGGAAGATGCCTGTATAGAAACAGGTTGAAAGCATGGCAAAAGACGTCTCTGCTGAGAACAGGCCAGGAGGAGCCTGCGGTCACCAAAGAATGTGGTCTCCCAGAGCCTGGAAGCTCCACAAATTCTCCTGTGGCCTATCTATGTTTTGTTTGGTTTTTTTTTTTTTTTTTTTTTTTTTCCTGTTTTTTCTTGGTTAGTTTTTGTTGCTGTTTTTTTGGTTTGGTTTGGTTTGTTTTTTTAAAAGGAAACTAGAAGCACACACATACATGTAAACACACAAAAAAAATCTAATGTCACTGTAAAAGGTCATCAAGATTAAGTGCTCAGAATTTAGGAAATTCCTTTGGGGGTGTCTGTACAATGATCCCTAGGTGCACATGCAATATGATTACAGAGGGTTGGTAATTTTCCAGGATATAATTAGCAGGATAGAGTCAGAAGCTGCTGATCCTTCAAAACTGAAATGGTTTGTAGAGTCCTATCAGACTGAATGAAATTAAACCAAAATGCAGTCAGAAAGGTTTCCTGCCCTCTTCATGGACAGGGTCATAGGAGCCTGGGATCAAACATCTGAATAATCTGCGACTGGCCAGCTGTGCAGCTTGTCTCAGTGCCTACATGCCCAGGTCTTCTCATGTCTGTTGTTTCCTAATTTCTTCATGCCAGACTCAGGGGTCCTCTGTCTCTTCTTCAGGGCACCCTGAGCCACCACCAGCAAAAGCTTTAGTTTAAATGGGAGAGTGTAGGAGTACCTCTGCTATGTAAACAAGAGTCTAACAGCTCCGGTTCCCAGTGCTGAGGCTTGCAGGGGTCACCTTGGGACTCTTTTGCAATCAATGTATTTCCAAATGTCTTTAAAGCTTTAACATTAAATACTTTTCTTGCCTCTCAGATTTTCTCATTTATTGGAATTTTGAAAATTCAAATATTTTAAAAAGGAGCAGTTATTTTGTTATTTTAAAGTCTGACTCTTGACCAGATCCAACTATGACAGTCTTAAATTACATTATCCTTCACTATTTTCAGTGCACAGGATATCACAGATTCACATATCAGTGCACAGGATAGATGGTAGCTACTTAATGAAATAGTACTTGATATTTGTTTCATGTTTAGTCATTTAGTTTATGACCCCTTGAGTATTTACTGCATGTTACTGTGAAGAGAGAATTAGTATGCTCAGGGGCTTTTCATCACTGAATCTAAATGTTTCACAGATACTAAAGAGTGATTTTTTTATTACGTAAATGTCAAATAGTTGATACAAGCATGGCCATTTCCTATCTTTCACGTGTTTATCTTTCTAATCCTTTTTTAATATATCTAGTGTGTCTGCTTCAGAATCCAAGTGTAGAATAGATGTATTCTTCATGCTTTGCAAAATTTCATTAGAGAAGAATCTATTCAGCATAAAATACTAAATAGGTGATCAGACTACCTAAAATTTATTGCAAGGTTTCTACTACATAAATAAGGATCAAATAGAGCTAGAAATCTGAATATTTTCAAGTGAAGAGCAAATGCAAGCGCTAACTGGGCCTAGAACAAATATATAGTGTACAAAAAAGTCCCTCAATAAACATTACAAAAAAGGTTTTGGAGTTTTCCTTTTCTCCTTGTTCTCCCCTTCACTGTACTGTAGAAAAAACCCCACGTGTTAAGGTACAGGCAGGACAGCCCATAACTCAAAAGCTGATGTGGCTCTGATGAGATTGATTTACATCTCTGAATGTAGGTGCATTATTAGGTACTGTATCTTAGAAGGTAGGCAATTGCCTTTGAAGGAACTTTCTACAGAGTAATGCAATGGAAACCAGATACATAAAAAGACCTTTCTAACTAAAGGGCCTGGAAACAATGATCACTCATTAAAAGGCTTTTTAAAATTTTTTAACCTTTTTTCCCCTAGCCTCTCAAAAAGGTTGACAAAACAATATTTGTTTAAATTTCCATATGGAAAAAATCACTCATATGGATATAAGAAGATACAGCATCATCCAAGTAAGACAAAATTAGGAATGAAAGTTCCTTTCATTCTTCCATTAGGCTTAAATTCCAAATTTAGGCAAGGTAAGAGGGAGAGTGAAGATACGAAATCACCAGAAAACAGTCTTGAGATGCTCAAGGTAGAATTAAGCCTGCTCTTCACTGGTGCTTTAATCAGCCTTTAAGAAACCCATGTTCCTCTTTTGGCAACACAAATTACCAAGTTCCAGACTTTTGTCTCCAGTGGGATGGTATCTATAACAGATGGGCAGACTGTGCCTATAGTTATCCAAGTTGTGGACCTAAATCTCAGTGCCTCATTTTCAGATATATTGAAATTTGCTACTGCCATTAGCTCCTTTTTTCAGCACTACTGAAGTTCAGCATCCCTCTGTCCAGCCATCAGTCTGTGTCTTCCAATTCATCTTTGTGTTATGTGGTAAGGTTTGTAAGAATATCTGTCCATAAGCATCCAACCGTTCTCCTCTTGCAGTTACTGGTTAGTCACTGTACCTATTCTCCAATATGATTCTTTTCTTGCTTTTATTTTTTTGATGTTTTCTAAATTATTGCTGCAACCTTTAGACAAAAAATTTAATCCCTCAGCATAGTATTCCCATTTTTAGCAGGTTTTAGAATATTGCAGTGAATTATTTTCTTAATACATCCTTGCATATGTGTACATGTACTTATTGCAGCATACAAATGAATTAACTAAAAGCATCTTCCCTGAGTGTTTGAAGACAAAACCCATCTCTATGCATGATTTGTTCACATTTTTCTCCTCTGTACATTATTTGCATTTGTTTTCCCTGAGATTCTTTTGCTATTGTTTTCCATTTTGTTAGCTGTGTTAAATCCTTCTGATATTCTTTATTTTCCCTGTTAGATTTGCCCAATTAGACTCGATTACCCTAAATAATTTTGCATTCTCTGTATCTCTTCCACCTCTTTATTTACGTGCTCTTCTAGGTCAGCAGTAAACATTCACCATTATGATTCCTCCAAGAGCCATTGGGCATCTGCATTTTAACCTACTTCTCTTGCTTTCTCTTGACCTGTCATTGATCTTTTTGCGTCACCCAGCATCTGCAGCATCTTTCCTGCTACCTCTCAAGCAGCATGCTCATTAAACTATGTAGGCTACTGAACATCTAATGTGATTTGCAATGTATATCCCAGAGACCGTGACATTCAGATTTGGTAGCAGCAGATCTCCAAGGCCTATATATTTCTGAATTTAGGAGAGGATAAGGTGGGGACAAATACGGTGCAAGAAGAAGAGGCGTTACACAGATCTCTGCAAAAGCAAATAAACAAACACACACAACACTCCCCGCCTCCAGTTCCTAAGTGACATGTAAAAAGATTTAGTGGTTCTCCTTAAGCCAAGCAGCTTCCAAGACTGTCAGGAGCTCATTAAAATCAGGGAACTGTGGCAGTGAGAAGTGATAGAGGTGAGCACAGCAAGAGGTAAGAGCCTAGAGAAATGAGCTCACAAGTGGGTGAAGTATGGACTATTAATAGGCCTCTGAGCGAGGGAGTTGTGACCTTTGAAATAAACTTTTGTAGAAAAAAGGAGAGGCAGGGTTGGTATAAATATGTATATAACATTCAACTTAAAAGAATGTTTTGTCAGCACTAGACTTCAATCTCTGCTTCAGGTGCTTAGTGTTCCTTTAGAAATTTTTTTGTCACTAGAAGGTTTGTTTTAAAATTCTGAATTTTTTTCTTATAAAACATTTGCACTTTCAGTTAAGGAGGGAATTTAAATTGCTGACAATTAGCTTAATAGAAGTGAAAACCTGAGAAGATCCTATGAGGAGAGAATTTCCCTGGTGAGCCTTGTGAAACACAGCTAGGTTTAAAGGACGGGATTAGAAACAAGTATTCAAAACATCCAGGAAATGTGACTGTCAAGGGAATCTCTGTAGCCCAGCAGGACAAAGTTCTGCACAGGCTACAGCTCATTTTTTAAAGTGCTGCAAATCTTTGAAACCTGTTCAAAGTAGCCGCAGAGCAAATTAGACTTATCAAAACTGAAGGAGAGGTCTTTGTTAGAAGGAAACAGTGAGTCTATCCTGGGAAGGCTGAAAGGGTATTCATACCTGTGATGGGAAGAATAGCACTGAAAAATGCCAGATCTCTAAGTTTTGCAGACCTAAATATCATGGTATTTTTATTTTCCCATTCACGTTCTCCCTTAAACAGAGGTGACGTTACAAAAAGCAGACTAAGCAGCTGAATGGGCAAAGAAATTTTCAAAAGGATTTCAGGTCAGGTGATCAATGAGAAAATGAAACCAATGAATGGTTTGGGGTGAAAAGGAGTCAAAATGGGCTCTGGAGGCACAAGAAGGTGCTTGTCACATATGCAAATATTGAACTGCAAAAGCTGTGAGCTTCCTCATTGCAGGTGTACAGCCAGTCATTGCAGAAGTGATTAAAAAAACCACAGAAAATCAGGTGTCTAAGAACAGCCTATAAGCAAAAGCTGCATCATGACTCTGCGAGGAAGCAATGCCCTCATGTTGCTGACAAGTAATGACAGCCGTACCGGGATGATAAAAGGAACTGGATTCAAAAATCTACCCACAAAGTATGGGCAGCAGAGACTGACTGGCCATGAGGAGGCAGCTAATTGTTTTCTTTTTCTCAGCATATTAATTCTTTTTGACACTATTTGGGCTATAGAACAAGGCTTTTGCTGAATTGAAATTCAGCTTTTCAACACTTCCATTTTAGGGATTTTCTAATGAGCTGGTAGAGCATGCATCTCTTCATTGTGTTTTCTCAGATTGTTTCGGTCTTAGACTGACTTACAGGAGAAGTACTCTTCCTCGCTTCAGAGTTAAAATGAAGCAATTGTGAATTGTTGGCTTGATTTTTCCTCTAAAAGCAGTTGAGAATGCTGTTCCAGCCAGGCTCATCAAGAACTTGGATAGCAAGATGTAAGTAGATTTTCTGCAGCTAACCTTTGGCAGAAAATAAAATGAATGTTGGGGGCCAACACTTAAATGGTGAACTGGGCTGTCACTTGAGAATGCAGCAATTTCTCCTCACCTTCATTGGTTCATCTACCAAGAGTAAAACCTTACTGAAATGTAGGAGTCAGGACTCTACTTTGGCTGATGTGGTGTTGCAGATGGATTTGGCACATACAGCTGCTACTACTGTAGTTTTACAATCTGAAATAAAATCTCTTTGGAGATGGAAATTTAGAAATAAATGTTTCAACTATTAAGCCTAATTGTGTCAGCCTGAGGTGGTTGATTAGTATAATATGCACAATTGTAAGCAGAAGACTGTACATGATCTCCAGGGGTTCAGAGGAATTGAGTATGAAGTATGAATGAGAGCACTTTCAGGCAGAGGAGAAAATGCAAGTTAGGGTAGTAAGAAGCTGAGGCAAGGCAAACCAAATTCATTATTTTCATAAGACCTGGAGGCATGGTGAGTCTACATAGTCCCTGTATGTCCTAATTCTGGACAGAATTAGGATACAAAGGACAAAGGATACATAGAAGTCCTTTTGGTCTGGAACTAGAGTTAACCAACATTGTCAAGCACACACTTAACAGGGAAGCAGTACCTGGCAGATGATGAGAGTGACAAGGACCATAACTTCTCCTGCTTATCGTGTATGCTAATCAACTTGCTGTTTGAGTAATTAGGAAACAGTGTCACACAACTGGATTACATTTGCTGAGATTGATGAGGTTTCTCTTTCTACTCCCCGTGGTGCAGCTTATGCCTCAACAGGGCATCAGATGCAGGGCACCAAAGTGGCTGTGGTACAGAATATGGCCAATATTTCACATAATTGCTAATTTGTATTCTGGCTTTGAACAAATTTACTAATATGCTTGCTAAAGGTAGATGTGTCAGATTTCAGTATTATTCCTGTAGCTGACAAAAATAATCTATGTTTGAAAAAAGGGAGGTCGTTTCTCAAGAACAGAGGAGTAAAAAAAACCCCAGCCCATGACGATCTCCAGCTCCCAAGTATGAAGCCATTCAAGCTGATTAATACAAGCATTGCAGTTCACTGCATAGAGGTTTGACATCCAGGCAAGCTGCCTTCTTGTTTTGTTGTTGGTTATACTATTTTGTTTTGTTTGTTTTAACTTGATACTGAGGCTAATAGACTGATGGTCAAATGGCAATGCTAATAAGCCATTGCTCTGAAAAGTCAGTAAGAATTAATTACAGAAGTTTTCTTTAGTTTGAATATACAGACTATGCTGCTTGATATGTCTGGTGCAAGTGTCATGTATTTCTGCATGAATGATTATATTTTGGAGTGATCTTCTCTAAATACAAACCTACAGGTGAACTCTTTACAAAGTCTTTTTGTTTTCTACAGAGATATAGTATGAAAACTCTGAGAACTGCCTCTCTAGAAAAATCCTGATATACAAAGACAGTTGTTTTGATCTCTGCATGAGTCTATATAAATCATTCAGACTTTTCAAAAGGCTCTTGTGTCTAACCATTATGTTATCTTTTGTCGTCTACTATAAACTCTGCAACCCCTCTATTTCTCTTTCTCTGTCTTGTGGGCTTTGAAGACATGATAGCTTTCAGAAAAGAAACAATATTAATGGAAGGCAATTTGGGGGACTATAATCTCCATCTCTATCTATTCCAATAACCTTCATGTGTGCCACAGCATGCCTTAAAATCAACGTCACCTTTAATATATTTCTAAATGTTAGACAGGGAGAATTTTTGTGTTCAGGGCACAGCGTGAGCAGTTTGGGTTACCTCCAAAAGAACTAGTATTCCTCAGTGTGAGAAATTCTCTATTTCAGACACAAGATGGACTAGCTAAACTTGCACAGGTTTGGCTTATTTCATGAAAAATGTGAGTGGACAATAGATAGCAGCTATGCTATATTTCTTGAAAAGGTTTCATGTACCATCTTCTACCTATGAAAAATTTTGTAAATAGTTTACTTTTCAGCTCAATTGTAGGAATGAAAGATTGTCAAGAAAACCCATGAAAAATGATAGCTTGAAAAAAAAAATCAGAGGGATACTTGTTGCCAATGTATATGAAATATCACCTCAATTCTGCAATTGCTAACCTTTCTCAATATCAGAGAAATAAGAAAAGATGTCATGAAGGTTGCTTCAAATCTTACCAAGCAAAATTTCATAACTTACCACATCTTACCTTACAATTGAGGTTTAAAGACAGTGAAGGGAGTAGAAAATAAGAAAGAATTATTTAAAGTCTTGTCCTTTTAGTTTTCCATTTATTATTTTTTATAACAAAATCTGAGGGAAAAAAGTATCGAAGAGGATGAAGTGCTCCTTTTGGCCACCTAAATTTGTAAGGAAATCTATTTATAAAAGGTTATACCAACATCTTGAAACATCACCTATTGTTATGTAACTGACAGACTTCAACAACTGGAACTTGAGATAAGTTTACCCACACTTCCACTCTAATATTTTTCATGTAGTATTTCACTTCTCACACTGGGATTGTAATACATATGCTAAGCATGAAATCATGGACTTGATATTACTTAATGTGTCGGAGTCCTGCTTCAAAGAATAATGTTACTTAAATGCCTACGTGTCCAATTCCTTTATTAGTTCTGTTAACTGCAGTATAGAAGTAATGTATATTTTACTTACATCCTTTCACCACTGAGCATCTGATGACTGTGCATACTCACGTACATAATGTTAGTCACTCAGTGGCAGTATATATACTACATAGCGTAACAGAAAACATTCAGGTAAAACTTCCTAATTGTCTTGATACAAGGTTTATATGGTCAGGCTGGCTTCTGTTACAAGAAAAATAATTCATGTAACAGTCAGTTCTTTCTGAACAAAATCATTAAAAGAAATTTCACAGAGATGGTGTGCTAGGGCTTGAGCATTTTGGTAGAAGAGAATGGATTTGACATCAGTGGACCAGGATGTGTGCAGTTGTATTGGGCTTACGTGGCAAGGTAGCAGGGAGGCTGTAGGGATGGCTTTTGTGAGAAGATGCCAGAAGCTGCACCCATGTCAGACAGAGACAGTTCCAGCTGGCTCCAAGACGAACACACCACTGGCCAAGTCTAAGCCCATCAGCAACATTAGTAGCGCCTCTGTGGTATTGTAATTGAGAAAGGATAAAAAAATGCTGCACAACAGCAGCCGGGAGAGAGGAGTGAGAATATATGAAACAAACAACTGTGCAGACACCAAGGTCAGTGAAGAAGGAGGGGGAGGAGGTGCTCCAGGTGCCGGAGCAGAGATTCCCCTGCAGCCCCTGGTGAAGACCATGGTGAGGCAGGCTGTCCCCCTGCAGCCCATGGAAGTTAATGGTGGAGCAGACATCCACCTACAGCCCATGGAGGACCCCACGCCGGAGCAGGTCGATGTGCCCTAAAGGAAGCTGCACAGGGGAGAACCTCCTCTGAAACTGGTCCATGGAGAGGAGCTCACACTGGAGCAGGTTTGCTGGCAGGATCTGCAACCCTGCTGGGGACCCACACTGGAGCAATCCATTTCTGAAGGACTATATCCCATGGAAAGGACCCATGCTGTAACAGTTCTTGAAGAACTACAGCTGTGGGAATGACCCACTCTGAAGAAGGTCATGAATGACTGTATCCCATGGGAAGGACCACATGCTGGAGGAGGGTAAGAGCATGAGGAGGAAGGAACAGCACAGACAAAGCATCATGAACTGACAGCAACCCCCATTCCCTGTTCCTCTGCACTGCTTGAGAGGGGAAGGAGGTAGAAGAGTCGGGAGTGAAGTTGAGCCTGGGAAGAAGGGATGGATAGGGGAAAGGTGTTTTAATATTTGGTTTTATTTCTCATTATCCTACTCTGATTAATTGGCAATAAATTAAATTAATTTCCCTAAGTTGAGTCTGTTTTGCCCATGATGGTAATTGGTGAGTGATCTCCCTGCCCTTACCTTGATCCACAAGCTTTTTGATGTGTTTCCTTCCCCTGTCCTGTTGAGAATGGGAACTGATAGTGCAGCTTGGTGGGCACCTGGGGCCAGCCAATGTCAAACCACTACAGCAATTTAGGTGTTTCATAACCCAGAACACTGTCTTTGGTGTACTTAATGGTGGGAGTAGCTCTACCCTCTGAGCAAAACTTAGAACTACAGCAGCTGGAAATGTCTGGGTTGGTACAGAATGCACTGTACTGTCTCACTCTCTGATTAAGAGTTTGCTAGACATATTTTTACTGTTGTAAAATAAGTGGAATTTAGAATATATAGCCCAGTTATACTTCAGTGAAACTATCTGCTTCATTCCTTCCTGGATGAATATATTTTCCCTGTGGTAGTTTCCAGAGACCTGATTCTGACTAAGAGGCTGTTGTATTACATTGTACTATGTGGGGTGACATTTCCTACTGAGAGTAGGTGACATTTAAAGCTCCAAGTCCTGCAGAAATTTACACTTGTGATTGTTTTTTAGATGACTTAAGTGAGACTAACTTCATAAAGTTAAAAAGGTGGAGAAGTCCCTGAGGACCAGAGCGTACTTCAGTAATTACTAAGTAAAAGTTCAAAAGGCACAACAACCAGTAACCTAGAGCAACAGATTTCTGGTGGAGGTAAAGTTAATTGTGGTGTGCCCGGCTAATCTGAAAGTTTTAGGAACCCATGCTTCCAGCAACTACTGAGAGAGGGCTTGAGTGGTGGAGTGGTAAGCAGTGTTGTAACTGTAGCATGGTAGTACTTGAGAATTGCTGACTGATGCATGAAATTCTAATGATGCAAAAGTCCAAAATTATCAAAATTGTCTGATGTTGCTGAGACCTTGGGAATGATATGGGTTTTCATGGGAAGACACCAACAAGCCCTTTTCTGCACCATCATTTTGTAACGGATTTTACGTAATTAGAAAAAAGCTGCCACAGAAATTTTTTTAAAGCTATTTCAAAACACTTGGTATGTACCATTTATCCTACACCTCTGTCAGGCTCCCTTATCATTTTAATTGGTCACACCAGACATGAGAAGGAGAGAGAAACTTTATCTACATACACATTTTGACAATCCGTACTATGTCATTTTTCTTCATATATGTAAGTGCCAACATCTCATGTCTGTTACCTTAGGATCTACCAAGCCCAGAAGGCAGAGGGACTTTCAGATTTGCAAAGATTTGGTACATTGGTGATTAGTCCTGATAATTCATGAGATACTGGATGTGAAGTCTGTCATCCATCCAAGTGTTTCTTATTGCCTATGTGGCAAAGTCTGTTAGTAATCTGTAATTGAAGGAGTTATTGAGAGGACTTGGATAGTAGTTTCAAAACCAGAGAGTGGCTGGAAAAGTGCCATCATAGTGCTTCTGTCCTCTCTGTCCTGGATTAAGAGACTGAAGCAAATGATTGAGTCTTCATTTCTTCCTGAGGTGAGTGACTTCCGAACTGTAAAACTGATGCAGCTACAGCTCAACATGTTAAACCAGATGTGGCTCTGGTGTGATGTATGCCTGAAGCTAACCCGTCTTCCAGCCAATATCAGGTTTAGGGAACATAAATGTGACTGTAAGTCAGCTTCTTCAAATTTTTTAAATGGAGGTGAGGTTCTAGCTCCAAATGTGTAGTGGTCATGTCAGGAAGTTACACCATTTGCCTATGACCTGAATATAATGGAGGTGGTGACAACTGTCCTAGAACTAGAGGATATCCCAGCCAGATATGGCAGAGAGGCCATATGACCATGTCGAGTGGAGGTCCACTTCATCTGTTCAAAACACTTCAGTTCTTCCAATGAATGTGTTGAAACAATATTTTACAGAACTGTCATTGCCAAATGTGTGGACAGTAGGTATTTCAAAAAGCATGCAGCAGCTGAATATAGTTTTGTAATCAATAACTATTCCTTAACAGGTATTTTTACAGCCAATTCCAGGACCTGTACTGTTGAGCAGGTAAACACCAATCAGGTAAAAATGCAATTCTCTTTCATTTGATAGAAAACGCTACATTACGTATACCTTAAACCAATGCCCCCTCGGGCTGCTCAGGGTGAAATCATAAACACTATTTAGAAGATAAGAGAGAACTTTGTAACCAAGAATGGAGAAATATTTTGGTCTGTCTGATCATGCAGATAGGGGTTCAGATTTATTACAAAATCAGTGTGGGGCAGTTGACAGATGTATGAGGTATTAACATGACATTTCCATGGATTTAGTGTGTGCACAAAAGGTGACATACCTGATTCATGTGGAACAATACCTGAGACTTCTGCAAGCAAAAACATTCAAGTGGTGCTCTATTAATAATGGTACTGATAATCTACTGTAACTCTAGTGGCAAGCATGTGTATCAAAAATATTACTGGATACTTGTCTATGTAAATGCAATTAATGCAAGATCAACTTAAATAATTTGGGGGAAGACTGATAATATTCAGACTGCAGCTAAACATGTAATGGTTGTAGAGGGTTTGAACAGAATAGAGAATGGCTGCTGACTATGTTGTTGAAATACAGGAAGTGAAAGCTTTAGTAGGTCGGTTTGGATTTCATCTATACTCCTACCAAGACTTTACAGCAGTGACAGGGGTGTCAAGAAGGATGTATGGAAGAAGACATAATAAAAAACTTGAAACTGGATGGTGAAGGTAAATACATTTACAGCCCTCTCCTTATCTGCTTTAGGAATTAAGGGAGTTTCACTAAGAGATATTTACTAGCTTTGAAATCAGTATTCCACTTAACTATAATGTCATAGTGTGCCTGTTTTATATTACTCACATCCATTATTTGGTCTTTAGTTTTGCATATTTTGCATATATTGAATAGAGAGAACTGGGTTGGAACATCTGAGTCATTGAGCTGTCAGCAATTGCAGATAATTGCATGAGAACTGTAGTCCCGAATACTTCCATAAACATTCATTCCAATGTCACAGACTTGTCTCCACATGCTGTAAGACATACCTAGAAAACCATGTTAGAATTAAGAAGGGATTCTGGGATGTTAAGATCACTACAACTATGATAAGTAGAAAAATGAACATGTGCTACTGCATTATTGAAAAATGGGAAGTGGGGGAAGTGAGAGAAGTCTGCAAGAATTCTGCATGCAATCCAAATGCGTTTGTGAGAGGAAAAAAAATCAATTTATCTTATATCAGTATTCATTATATTAAATAAATCTTTGTGGAACTGTCCTCCAGGAACTTTTCCTTAAACAGTCAGCAAGCTTCCATTTTTTGGAAATGCTCTTTAATGTTTGTTATGCAGACCTTTTATAGAAAGTATTATTGGAAAGAGAAATCTAAGGAAGTAACAGCCAAGCTTGTTCTCTGTCATGCTTCCTGGAGTCAACTATTGGCCCCTCAGTATCCAATATTTGTGTTAATTGGTGAGATTTCTGGAAGAAATAGTTACTAATTAGCTAGATTAGAACTTTTTTAATTCTAGAATGTGTATCAGGATATAAAGAAAACACATTTCATTCACTGCATTCTGACTTCATCTTCATCAGTGCATGCTGATATTTTCATCTCCCAAATCCCCTGAAAGTTCTTGATATACAAAAAAGGTGACCATACAAATAAGACAGTTTTACATGGCATTAAAAATTACTTGGTAGTTTAGTCACATCTACTCTTTGTTACTGTGAACTTATGTATTGTCAGGAAAGAAGGCCTCCCTTATGCAGCAGATAATACAATACCAGCTGAAATCATGGGGAAAAACTTGTTAAATTTTTGTTGGATTAACTTCTTATCAACAGCAGAATAAGAAGGATTTTTGTAGGTTGGGTAAGTATTCCTTCTGACCCAGTGATTATTCAGTCTTTATGACTCTTCTCTGAGCAAAGGACTAGAACTAGTTTGAAAAAAACCATGTTAAGCCTCAAGTAAAAGTGGATCCAAGCATCACAATTCTGAAATATATCAAAGGAAATACCACTGACACATCACTTCCCAACCTGGATGGATCAGAAATGATCTAAATCTGAATCTGTATGTACTAAATATTGGAAGTCATTGTTTAATTCAACAGTAAAGGCCGATATCTAAAAAGCACTAGCATGGGCACTGTTTCCAATAAACACCCAGTGAATAAGTTTTGGTAAAGATGGTCCACCCTGTGACTTACCAATGAGATGCGGCGCTTTCATATATCTCTTATTTCAGAACGTGCGAAGAGCCAAAGATTTAATTTATTCAGTGCTACAATAAACATCCTATATGCATGGGACTTACAATTCTTTCTGAAACCTTTGCTGAGCTCTTATATGTGCTGCCTTTTACAACTCTGTTAGGCCTTTTGAAGACATAATATAGGATGAACCATAGCAGTAGCATGAGTCAGCTGTAGTGATGTATTTGAAGAAAAGATTTGTTGACAACCAGAACAAATGGCCATATCAGTCTTGGAATTTTATATCAGCTCAACAGCATTTAGTTCCAAAGCCTTAGAAATTGGGCAAGGGCAAGTATATTGGTTGTCATGACCACCGTCTCGGGCAACATTGGCTGTTCCCTGCCAGATATTGGTAAAGCAGCAGGAGACTATCTTATTATCATTAATTTTAATAGCTTTCCACATCTTAGCACACCTTATGCAGCGTTGTAGAGACTGGGGATTGACTGTTCAGCTCAATCCTGCTCTTGTCAAAGCCTGTGTAGGAAATGAGGGTGGCTTTGCAGATTGACCCACAATTAAAGGTTAAATGGAACGTGCAAAAATACACCTAATGTATTACATCAGGGAAAGAAGGAGGGAAGGACAGGAAAGGAAGAAACAATGGTTTAGCTTCCCAACTAATTATAGTTAGTGGGCACAACAGCAGAAGTTTGGCTTTAGACACAAATGAGTGGCTTATTGACATCTGAATGGTTTATTTTTGCTGCTTCTAGACTTGTACAGAGAAAGAAGGAACAGAGCAGGAAAAACATGCCAAAGGAATTACTTGTCAAGGGGAGGGAGAAAGCAAATTCAGATTTCATAGGTAACTGGGGGTGGGGGTGGTGGGGTGGGGGTGGGGAGGGAGGGAGAAGGAGAGGGAGAGGGAGAGAGAAAGGAAGGAGGGGAGGAGGGAGAAAGCGAGGAGTTCATTTAGTACATCAGCTCATCAGCTGTTTGAACCAATGTGGGAAGAGAGGTTTGGAGACTGATGACTAGAGGCAAAGATCGTGAATTAATTCTGTGCCCTCCCTACCCATAAATTTAAACACCTTCCTTTCAGAAAGTGACATTTGTAAGCAGATTCTTCTACTTTGTTTATTGTTAAATAAACCACAGATACATGCTGAGATACCACAGTGATGTGACTTGCAAATACCACAGGAGATCATCTTTCACTTTCTCTGAAGGGTATTTTGAATGTAGAATTCTATTATTATTTGTCTTATTGTATTTGTAATGATGCTTGCATTTTGGAAACTTTCCTAGGATTTCTCTCCCATCCCAGTTGCTGTGTCTTTTTTTGTTTGGCAGACTGTTCATTTTACCTATCTATCCTCCTTGATTCTGTTAAAGAAGAGGTAATCTTTAAAGTCAGGTGGATGCCTTAGGGCTAATTTTTTTGGGACAAGTTCCCCTCTTGGTGGTATTAATAAGAATGGTTGGAAGCTGTTTTTTTCTGAATTAATCTTACTTGAAAAATTCTGTAATTACAGTAGATTTTACAGCCTTATCTCCATGCTTAGGATGGTAACACACCTTTGCCATTTCTCCAGATGAAATTCCTAACCTCCGAGCTGCAGCCATTCTCCTTGCTTGCTCTTCTACCTGCAGTGGTTTTACACTCCTGGCTGATGGTAGCCCAGTTTCAACAGAAAACAGGTCATGTCCTACATGGGTTTAAATCCCTTCAGGCAAGGGGTTCACCTACTCATGAGGTGAGTGCTCCAGCCAGTCAGCTTTTACGGGGAAGGTGAGCAATACTAGTACTGTCTACAGCTTCTGTCTTGTAAAAATAAAAGTATCAAATCTTTAGATGCCTTGATGGTCTGCAACATATGCACACATACCTTAAGGATTCAGTGGGCAGCTGGGGACCTGAGCTCTAGGTACAGCAACTTTTTAACCCCGTGCTGCTGGCTAACAGTTCAGAAGTGTCTGATTTTCTACACTGGCTGAAAGGGAGCTTATTTATCCAGCTGACAAGAGATCAGTTCAGAACTCCCAACTTACTTTTAGGTGCTGCATTATTTAAGTCAGGCACAGTTGTCTCCTATATCTGGCTCAATAAGCTGTTTGGAGAAGATGGATATTTGGGAAAGAATCTATGTGAGAAATTCAAGGTTTCTGAGGTTAAATGGAAGAATGTCCAGAGACAAAACAGTGTATAGATGCAAAAACTTGTAATATAAAAGAAAAAAAGGAAATGAAGTGATTCCCACTAAAGAGCTTGTTTGTAGGTAACCTAGTTAATCATAGACCACCGAAGGCTCCATTCTGCACTCACTAACCAGGCCTAGGCCTCAATTCATGTTTCTGAAGGGACTCAATGATCACCTAATCTCCTGCTTCCGACTGTTTCTGTATGGTTTTAGATCTGTTCTTTCATGAGAAGTCTCATAAGAATGGAAATTTCTCTTAAAACTTGAGATCTTTCTTCTCTCTCATGCTCGTCAGTCATGCCCTTCTGTTAATGCCTTTATATTTTGTCATGTGTATAAAGTATTAAAAAGGAACTAATGGGGAAGAGGGAATCTTTACATTTAATTTTAATGAAACCTACTGGTTTTCCCCTCTCTTCCCACTGCCAATTGCATATATGCCCTCCTATAACCTTGTTTACCTTTTCTTCTGACAAGTGCTCTCTGCTTTGCCAATCAGTTCTTTTTAACTGTCTGCTTTTTCAGTTCTAATGGAAAGTCAGCCTGTTATGTGGAGATCATTAAATCTGTTCTTTATGTTTCTTCTTTTTTTCCCTCTATTTCTTTGACATGAAGAGAACTTTGCAGAAGGCTCTGGGAAAAATGTCAAAACTTCAACCAATTTATTTACTTGTTTATAAAAATTAAAAGAAAAAGAATACATTATATATAGTAGCGTAAAATGATCTTAATGGTAAAAAAATGTATGCAGACACCTCCCCCTCCCAACTTTATTTCAAGACTCTGTAATCTGTAGATTTGATGGTTGCCAAGGTGAATGTTTGCCACCTTCTATATAAATTTTTTCCCCTCTTTGATTTTATACGGTTTTTGCAGCTGTTAAATTTCTGTATCTTCTCTATCATAGGCATCTTGGGGATCAATATAGCACACTGCTGACTTTCTGTCTGCTCTTAAAAATTCTGATCTACATGATTTTTTTTCTGCACTGATGATAATTTCTTAAGTGACTGTGAATATGAAGTCCTGTAACAAGTCAACTTTGAGAACAGCTACATTAATCCAAAATTATCTCTTTGTTTACTTCTTAAGTTGTCTTTTTTTGCTTCCTTAACTAGAGTCTATTTTTAGAACTCTGGACTCTTTAATAAAATTACATGTACAGGGGAAGGCAAACTGAATTATCTTAATATGGACCACTGTGGGTTCAACTTTAACGGTTCTGGCATCTCAGCTTGTGTTTACTCCAACATAAGCAGAGAGCACAACCTGTCATTTAAGACTACAGTCCAACATCCCAGGCAGCTTAATAGCTCTACTGACTGTTCATGTTATTTGAGACACATTTAAAACCTGATCTTGCATGCACCAGGGAGTCGATAGGAAACTTTAATGAAACTCGAGCATCCAGAGATGTAGAAGTAAACATATATAGAAGGATATGCAGGATTAGAGTGTTGCAAGTGTGCAAGGGAGATTTTTGAGTATATATTAAATTCTGATTTGCTTGCTCTTTTTGTTCATTCTTTTCCCCATGATTTAATTAAAATGTTGTCACTGTAGTATAACACATGTGCAAGCTGAAAGTTCTCCAGGATAGTGTGGTTTAGCTGAAATTAGACTTCTCTAAAAATCTTACATTTTATTATTTTTATCAGTAGCCTTTATATATCATGGGAAACTTAATCAGCAGGCTGGGTTGATTGAAATGTGATCGTTTGTCATATTAAACCTAAATAATTCCTTTTAAGACAGGTGTCTGCCTCATGAATGTTTGGATCTGTTTCTTGAAATATATTTTCCTGATTTATTTGATTAAGATACAGATTTGAAATTCACTTTATCACATCTAAGTTAAGTAGTCCTAACTCTGGAGCTCTTGGCTGCTCCAGGCCAAGGGAAGGATTGTCTCCCTTCTCTCCACTTTGACCTTCGTTTCTGTCCTTGCTGAAGATAGAACATGTGTTACCATAGAGCGTTTAGGTTTTGATGATCTGGCATTTTCCATTTGTCAGGAGTTTTCTGACAAGCACCACAAGATATGCGTTTCTCACATACCTGAACTCTTCATGCAATTCACTGGTGGCTTTGGCTACTACACAAGGAATGCAACATGAAGGGAAGTGAAGTCTTAGATTTTTTCCAGGGAACATTAGCATTCAGTTTCAGCCTGACTATGCTTACTTTTGCTTTTGAGTCATCCACACATATAAAAGCCTTCCCACTGAAATTAAGTGTTTGTAGGCTCAGGCAATATTTATTCACCACAAACCTTTATTCTTTCTTTCTCTTTCTTTTGGTAATGATATGAATATAAATGAATTCAGTGCCTCCTGATGACTTCGCAATAAATCTCTATTTTACTTTTCTGTTTATGTTGTCCTAAAAAGAAAGTTGTTTGTTTGTTTGTTTGTTTTTTAAGAAACAAATCCATACAGTGAAGAGGAAACTAATTAACAACCTAGGGTTTTTTTGTTGTTGTTGAGGAATTTTTTCCATACTTTCTTTTTGACTGTAAGAAGCAGTCAGGTACTGGGACAGTGCAGATCAAGTTTATCAAGACAGCATAAGCAGTAATGAAGCTTTAACTTGATTCTTGTTCTTATTGTGCTTGTACATCTGCAGTGTGCCTGCTGAACACAGCACCATCAAGCAAGCTTATACCTATACCCCTTTTTACCTACAATGCAAAGGTACGTAATAGTGATCTGAGATGGTCTTACAATATTTTGAACCCCACATCACTTAGCCCAAAGTTTCTAAGAAAAAAAAAGGATGCAATGGAGAGCAGCTGAACTTTTGCATGCTACAAATCACCCTTCTATATCTGAGACATTCTGATTACCCAGATCTTTTTCTTCCACAATCTTTTAGTCTACAAAAGGTTAACAACAAAGGATTATTTCCCTCTTCTTCACCTAAAGCCCTGTTACACTTTCTTTTTTCATTGCTCTCTGAGCAGAAGGGAAAATAATTTTTTTTTTTTTTTTTCCTCTTGAAACATTTTTCCTATTCTTCTGATCCTAGATTTCTGGGGATAAATGATAAATGAAGAAATAACTACTAAGTTCTTCAGAAAGAGATTAAGGTTCATGTAAAGGACTTTCAAAAATCAGGTTCCTCTCTATATAAATAGTGCTACACCTGCTAAAAGCCTGTCTCTTCAAACTAGAGAAGGCTGAACAGAGTTGCTTAGATGCTATTGTAAAATGTAAAGGTACAATTTATGTTGGGAAAAGTGACTGTGCTGATCTGGGTTAAAGAGAGGCCCAGGTGGCTGAGCAGGCGAGTGACCTAGTGCCATGACAGGTGATGTTGAATTCTTTGTGCCTTATGTTAAGCAAGGCTCATTGCTAATAGAAAATAATTGTAGCAACCAGGAGAGAGAGATCATTTCAAACTATGCATAAAGAGAGCAAAGGAAGGAGCTGGAATGGAAAGTTCATTCAACTGATTGACTACAGTCAATCTTTTGCAGTCATCCCTTTTCAAAGAATGTGTCTTCATGAATACAGGAACCGTGACCCCCGTGGTAGGAGGCTCACAGAATTCAGTGCCAACACTTTCCAGTCCTGAACAGGAATCTCAAAACATCCCCGTGGTTACCAGACATGGCTTAAGAAACAGCACAAGATAAACAGGCAAGTCTGTGTATGCTGCCATCAGTGCTTACAGGCATAAATTAAAATTTCAGTGTGAGTTACCAATAGGGTTTTTTTTCTTTTTTAATTGGGAATGCGTTTGGCATTTCTCCAAGTCTGAAGATGATAAATTTGTCCTTCTGCCTTTCATTATTTAATTACTAACATGCTCATGCCAGTCTGTGTCTCAGAATCCTACATAGTACTAAAGTATTTGAAGTACAGCTCTAGAAGGAAATTGTGTGCTTCTTTTTCGAATGTTCCACTGCAAGTAAAGACTTTAGTCCAATGGGATTCTGACCCTCCAATGTAAAAGGTGAATGTATTGAGTTTAATTGGGGGTGACATTTGCTTAATCCTCTGAAAATCCTTATGATTTCAAAGCCCAAGAAAGGCCAAAAAAAGTAGAAAGAATATTTCTAAAAGTGTCATTTGTACTTTCATCACTAGCCTGGCCTGTAGTTGCTTTTCTGAGCTGGATATTTAGTGCAATTCATTAGAGCTGCTCTAAATGTTGTTTGCCAAGAAACTGTCTTGGTGGAGCATTTCTCCCCCAAACAAGAAATGAATTGTTAGGAGCAGCAATGAACTGAACAAGGAAGGAGACAGTCTAAAGGAACTGAATCTTCTCTCCCATTTACACAGCCTGATGTGGAGCGTGTTTTGCCTGATGAGAAGAGGGAAGAGAAGCTGCTCTTGAAGTGGTTGGTGACCTCTTTTTCCCTATCAGCATCATGATTGCAACCTGCTCTTGGAGGGAGATGGATAGTGACACCTCCTGATACCCCCATATTCCCCTGACACCACTCTAGCTGAATTAGCAAGGGTTATGCATCATTCAACACAAAATATGAGCTGTCAGGATATATGCACTCCAAATAGTGGCTGTTTCAGATGTTCTTGTCACAGGCTTAGGGAATGTACCACACCTTGAATTCTGGTTTAATCTGAGCAGCTCTGTGATTTGAGGAGAAAAGCCTAAAATGCTTGTATTTCATACTCACAGATATCAGCTGCAGCAGTTTTGAAGGCGATAATAAGGTAGACAGTTCAGAACCATTTAAAATCATAAGTCATGCCCCAAGAAATAATCCAATTAGTTTTAATAATAATGTAGGGTTGGGTTCTTTTTTATTATTTTATGGTTTTGAGTCTTCAAAATTAATTCTTGTAATATATTCGAGATCTTTTTCCCCTTGAGACAGTGTATTAAAAATTCCTCTTTATTTTTAATTGAGCTTGAGATTTCAGCTAATAACCAACCTCTTGAAGTAATGTAAGAAACATTTTCAAATGCCATACGACTTAAAATGAACATAATGTTTGGGAAAAAACCCAAGACAAACTACTTGAAGGAAAGTCTAGTCATCTGCTGAAATTCTAGTTCCATGTTCCAGTAGGAATAATGGGAGTGGGAGAGCACCCTAGTTACTTCAAAAATTTAATTTGGTTGATTTATGCATAGTGTTTGGTTGTGTAGGTTGTCAGAGAGGTTATTTCTTGTTCCATGCAGTACTGGATTTACATGGAATAGTGCAGGAATAATGTTTATTTTCTGCAGAAAATTTGAAAAAGGATTAAAACTCAGCTTAGAATAAAATTCACATATTGAAACCAGTAAATGCCAGTAAATGCCTGCCCCAGAGTTCTGGTGTCCCTGCTTATGGGAGGGAGCAGCTGGGAAGGAAGGATGCTTGGTCATGCAGCTGGGGAAGAGATTTGTCTTTAAGAAGAGTTTGAGGACCTGCAAGTTTTTATGATTTATACACCACTGATACCTGGCACGTATGAAAATGTGTCTTAAGTACCTGTATCCTCAGATGTGTGGTCTGGCTGAGAAGTGCTTAATGGAAGGCTAGAAAGTAATCAACCTACTCACATGAATAAGTGATACTCAGAGAGAGAGTTGTTGAATTGAGCCCTTTGGGAGGCAGAAGTCACAGACTGGAAGTTAATGATGGTCTGAGCATTATTTGCTTTCTTGAGGTTGCAGGACAAATACTCCATATGTTTCCCAGGAAACATGCTACCCATGGTGACTGATTCTTGGCTTCAGCTGATCAAGTTGCCTAGTCACTGTCACCATACTGAAATGCAAACATACTGAGCATAAAAACAATCCCATCATGTAGGAAACGTTGTAATTCAATAAAGAAAAATCAGTCATGCAGGTTCTGTATTCCAGTTACTTTACCAAAAACAAACAAACAAAAAAAGCAAAGCCCGAGAGCCCAGCGCTTATACTTTCCTGTGTGTTCTGCTTGAATCAGAAATGAAACTGCAACCTGAGAACAAAAAATCTACCTTGCAAGCTAATGTTCTACTGATACTTGATAGCTAGAAGTTGAAGATAAGTTACCTATCTCTGATATTTAAATGTGTGCAGTATCTGAATGTCTAAGCATCTGTATATAATGTGCAAAACTCCTGTTCTGTTCTTGAGACAAAAAGTTCCAAGTTGCCTTATTTCAGCTATACTCTTCAACCTGACATTAAAAGCAGCCTGTAGGTGTCCTCCAGCATTGGATCCAGATCAGCCAGCACTGGCCAGCCCTTACTGTCAGGTTCCCGACGCATTCAGAAACCAGAGTGGGGGGTTTTAGCACGGGGCTGAAGATTCAACAATGTACTTGGATGCTTAAATCTTTGGCTTAAAGTTAAGGTGTAAACCAAAGTTTTGTTATCTATGCAAAAATAGCTAAAATGCTTTGTTTTATACATGGTTATACAGGGTGCCTCTGGTGAACAAAAGCCAGGTCACCATAAGGAAACAACTCAAACCCTAGCTTACTATACCTAAACTGAAGCTTCCTCTGCTACATCACATTAATTTTCACAGCAGCCAAATACAATGTCTTTCAGGATCCTTCCTTTAAGTAAGAAAAAAAGTCAATAAGTGAAAACTAATTTGGAAATTCTTCCCCTTACAGAAGAGTTAAAAATAAATAATATATATGTAAAGCAAGAAAAAGGGTTAAAATAAAATAGAAAAGATTTGGAACAAAGGGTAATCTTCAAGATGATCTTTTCTAACATTTCTTGGATCTTATATCCAGCATGATGCACACCAGTCCCCAGACTAACTCCATATATACCTGAGTTTTCACAGTAATATCTCAATATATTAAGTGTATCTAGATGATTTGGAGTCACAGGTGGCTTAGGTTATGTGCATGAGTATTGGACACAAATTACTCACAGTCGTGTGCAACTGACCCTGAAAATATTTACAGACTGTTGTCAAGCAATTCAGTATAATCTAGGATACTGAAAATGCACCTTTGTAAAAAGGTGTTCAAAGTAACAAGTACGGGACAGAAAAAAACTTATCTGTCTAAATACATCTATTTGGTGATGTTTTTAGATAGACAGATAATGAGAATTTAGATATTCAGGATACTTGTAGATAGCACAGAAGACATACAAGAAAGTGTGTCCTTCTGAAGAGGCAGCTGGAGGCCAGGATGGCTAACTGAGGGTCTCTAATGTCTATGTTTAGGAGACTAAATACCAACAAAAGTTTCAGTCAGAACTCTGTCCATAGCTTTTAGTTATATGTAGATTATTTTTTGGAGGGATCCATATCCTGAAGGTCATCTCAAACACATTTTTCTTTTCTTATAAAACCATATGGTAACAACATGTAGATCTAGAAGAAAAGGATGGTTCCATATATTTTTAATTACATCATACTTACTGATTTATGTTTAGCCAGAAAGTGAAGAACTCTTTTTCAGTTTGACAAAGTAAAATACTTTCATGGTTATGTGATTTGCTTTAATATTCTTTTCACATCTTGTTCCCTCCTTCTTAAGATATTAAAATTAAACTAGGAAGTATGAAGCCTCAGAGTTTAATTTTATTAGGTTTAGTTGGTTTTTTCCCCCCTCTTTTTTAGTTACATCTAACTTCTTTGACAATTTATATCGTCTGTAAAGTTTACAGTTCAACATTGGAGTGGTAATCAAATAACTAGGGGAAAGAAACAGAAGGAATACAAATAGAAATGAAAATGCAGATCCTGCATTCTTGGACTGCACTATACCATTAAGCTGCTGGGAAGAAAGATGTGATTTGTGGATGGAACCGATAGCTTAATATTAATTGAATCAAGAATTTACATCTTATGAGAAGACACACACAAGGAAGTGATATTACTTCATTCTGGAAAAAGAAAACAATGGCTTTGCCTAGAGTAGGCTCAAAAAGAGGAAGTGACAGCATCATTAGAAATGTAAACTCCAGAACTCAGTCCTGAGTAGCAGGAAACTCCAGCAAGCTCCCTACGACAGGCCAGTTAGAGAATAAAAACCTCATGAATAATGATACCAAAATCCAGCTCTCAGATCTCAAAGTTTTACAAAGGAAATAAATGCTACAGTCCCCACTTTCAAGAAGAGGAAGAACAGAACTAAACAATGTGAAGAGAAGAGGAGAGGAGGAAGATCCCTGCTGAGTGCCCACGTTGTGTCAGGTCACCAGGCAATGGGGGGTTAGCTAATCTGTTGCAAGACAGATGCTGTTTTCAGCAGCTACCAGATCCAGCATGTGTAAGAAAAGACAGGTGAAAACACAACGTCTGCCCATGCTGTGTTCATAGGGTATGGAAGGAGGATTCTTCTTTGCTTTTTTGTCTCCAATACCATTTCTCCTCCATTTTCTGCAGCCCAGAAATTAAAGCCAAGAATTGGACTTTGTCTTTTGATTTTAAAGGCTATGCAGACTGATACACAGACTTTGTTATGCTGTGATGAATTTCATTCACACAGGGCATTAATCAGCTCATTTAAATAGTAAAAAGTTACCCAATGAAACAATATTTTTCCTTGCAATTTAATGAGTGAAGGCTACCCCTATAGTGCTTGAGATAAAGAAAAGCTCAGAAAAACTATATAAAATACAGCACAATTAGTGTAAAATCCTAAACTCTAGGAGTATGTAAACAAAAGAAAAAGACTTTCAACGAAAAGCGAGCATCTTAGTTTTCAAATTTTTCAACAGTCTAATGAGGGCTGTATGATACAAACACTAACTTAATTAATTTGACTAACTCAAAGCTTAACAAGTGAACCTGTTATAACAAATACTAATAAGTCCTTATTAATCAATTCTGTATTGCAATATTTTCCTTTGGTAGGACAGAATATTCAAATCTCAAAGAAAAAAGGCAACAATTATCCCTTTTTTCCCTGTTATGATTGCTTCACTCCTTTCCATATAACCATAGTTCTCCAAGTATTTGAATCCTTCCAAAGATTTGCATCTTCCACATTAGCCATGATAGTGAGCCAGGAGGCTGCAATTAAACCAAGTTTCTCCTCTGCTATTTATGCTATATAATATATATGTGATATATGTGATTATATTCTAAAAATATATGTGATTGTATTCTCATTTTCTATCTTATACATCACTGAATATTGTACCAACACTTAGCAACAAAAGGACAAAAAATTCAGGAACATAAGAACAAAATATTAGCTAATCTAGTCCACGCATGCATCACATGGAGCACATTCTCACAAATACTTTCACCAAAGCAAAAAAACCCCAGAGTTTCCTGAAATCAAAGAAAAGCATTAATTCTCATCTTTTGAATTAAAAACTAGTCCAGAATCAATCAGTGGAAGCTGAATGAAATTCTCACTGGATATCCATTTCTGAGAATGGCTATATTGCAGTATTATGACAGTGGTTAAAGAAATTATGTAAATAAATTTCCATCAAAATGTTTATGTTCATATTCTGTCACTGCAAAGCTGCAGTTTTCACAACAGAAAAAATGCCAAGAACTTGTTTTGAATTTCAAAATTTAAAGTCACCTCCTGTTCAGAATAAAGTATGTTTTCCTTTTTAAAATACGTGTCATGCAGGGAACCTACTCTTGGACAACTCTTTTAGAAAATACATTTTTCTATTCAGAGAACATTCTCTCTTGCTTTTAAATATCTATTGAAATGCTGAACTTCCGAGTTGTTCAGTCTTCACTGAGAATATTTTATTACTATCTAATATTATTTTAGATAGTATTTATTTTGTTACTATCTAACCCTTTAGTGGTCTTATGAAGGGTTTATTCACAGGGTTTAGTTCATGTTTTTTAAAAAGTGTATAGATTCCTAGGTAAAAAAACCCTGTGTAAATACATTTAATTATTTTTTGGAACTGCTTTGCTCCCCTGGGGGTGGAGATGCAATTACAGTTTAACCCAAAATGTTATATTTTAAAGAGGGCTTTTCCAGGCATTTACTTTGCACCTGTTCATTTCTGTATACAGACAACAGTAGTTGGATACAAAACTGCAGTAGCTACTAATGTTATCTGATTTTTTGTTAACAAAGTAATTCTTGTAATTTAATTTTGCATACATATATGTCTAGTGCCCTCTTAAATAAATTAATTGCAAGACTCTGTGTAGATACATATATGCAGATCATAAAGTTTGTTTGAGAGCCTAGCTGTACATTTGTACAAGGGGGTCACGTTTGTAAGTTCATTTGCATGGACAGGACCTTGTACTTACATTTATAGATGGAAATAATTGATGTCTACCTAATTTCAGAAATGTATCAAAGTAGGATTTTTTGCTACTGTATTGGCACAGATTTATAGGTTGATGCAGAAAAAAAAAATGGATGGAACTTTTGATGGGACCTTATGTGTTCTTTAATTACTGTGACTGTTCCTCCTTGGAAATTAATTTATAGTCTGCTTGGGAATGTAAGCAGGTAAAATGCATTACTTCTTATTTGGTACATTCATTAGAGTTTTGCAAATGAGTATCAGGTTCACTATTGAACAGAAATTGAAATTAAGAGCAATGCACTTGGGAATTGGTTATGGAAAGTAAGACAATTTTATCTTTAATGAATATTATGCAATCATTGGCTTTGTTGTTCACATGGGACAGAGAAATCACCTTTAGTAGATTACACAGCTAAACCAATTTACATAATAACATCATATGCATTAAAAATACATTGCCCTTGTGGAGGCAGGGTTCAACTGTTGGAGAGATAAAAATAACTGCTACAAACTGGCATTTCCCAGCTACACAGATGAGTAGGGATCACAGAATTCTCTTGGACATCAGCTTTAGTAGATTTCAGCACTAAGCCAATTTCCTGAAGCACATTATGCACTTTGAAAGAGTTTGCTTTTTGAATCATACATGACTCTCTCATGAGGCAAGTTAAAACATATTTAATCCTATTAAAACTTTTTCTACTAACTCAGACCACAAGGGATCATGTAATCCTATGAAAATGGTCATTATGGGGGAAACTTGATCAGTAAACTAATATTCCTAAATAGGCTGGTACACTTGGGGCATACATATGCATTATATTAATGTTTCTTCTCAGTAGTCAATTGTGACTTGTTTCCAGTGTTTAAGTAAGTTATCAGAGAGGACACTACCACAGCCTCGTATTAGACATTTGAAGACATGTTTTGGTTGATGACCATCTTTCTCAGAGAAAGATTTTCTTTCATTTGTGGATCATTGCTTTACCTATACCAAGAGGAATAAAAGTCCTGGAGTAGATCAAGGACTGGATTAATTAAATTATTTGGCATTCTTTATGTTTTTCTCTATGGCACTTAGAAATTATATATTTTAGTTCCTCTAGGAACCCCCAAGAATAGAATTCAAAGTGGTCTGCCCAGTTACCAGCAGAAGGGCTAGGGGGCCCATCACATACAAGGCTTTTTTTAAGCCAATCGCTATGACACTGAGGAAAGGGTTGTGTAAATAATCTGGTTTATTCCTCTCTTTAGTCAACAAAATCTTAAGAGGACTTACCCATAAGGATCCCACCCCAGTCTACCTCATGAGTAGACTTCAGTAGCCCACGGCAACAATTTTACATAGATCATTATAATGAAAAATTATGAGTTAAGCTAGAATAAGAAATATGTGTCTTTAGGACTGGGGCTGTATTACATATCCCCCAAAAGGCTGAGCAGGAAAGAATTTAGAAAGCTTGATAAGAATTACTGACAGATATGGGCTAACAAAAATGTGCTGCTTGGAGTATATTTTACCCATATGTTGTCACTGAGTTAACACTGAGATTGTTGCCTAATGTAGGCAGGTTGAGAATACAGTCATCATGGTCCAGGCTTTCTCAGAGAGATAGCAAGAGACCCTTTCACCCAGGGGGGATATGACAATGTTCCATAATTTCTCAGTCTCTTCTGCAATAAAACTTGTACATCCAGGAATAGATTTTAATAACTTTCTTCTGTACAGCTCTTGGTGTGCTTTTGCCAGTCCTTGATGTTTGGGGCCCTTTATTATTACATACCTGATTTTTTTGGCTAGACTACACTCAGCAAATTACCATTTTCCCATTTTTTTACTGTCCCCTCTGTAGGGTCCCCATCTCTCCAGTATTTTTGTACACATTTACTTTAAACCAATTCACCAGGCTGTGAATGTGAGTAGCTGAGTCACAAACGTACATTCCTGCCTGCCCTGGGAGTGGTGAGCTCTGGCACAGGTATGCCATAAAAGTTAAGAAGCAAGCTTCCCATTCAGGGCAGAATCAATCAGAAATAACTCACATCAGAAGCACAACAATGTTATGGGTACTGGCAGGCAAGCTCGCTTGGACCTTGCTGAAGTGCTAAGGAAAATATCTTTTTTTAATGTAATTTAGTAGATCAAGACAACATCGTTTATTAATAAAGGTCGGGTCAGTTCACTAATCTTTTTACCATGCATCAATGACAGTTAGAAAATAACGTCTAAGATCTATCTGTAGCAATATACATAAAAAAGTGGAAAAAACCCTGTAACACATTCTTTCAAACATGATTTTAATTTTAAAAAAATAATTAGTAAAAATTGTGTTCAAAGAGGTGGCCAGTTTTTCAAGATGAGGAGCCTTTTATGCAGTTTTTCAAAAATCATGTCCTGTACAAAGCACTTGTGACCGTTCTTAGTTCATATGTTTAAAAATTCATAAACTAGAATTTCTTTCTCCTTGCTTATCAACAATCACACTGCATACCTAGAATATTTTATACCTTCAACAGAAATGGAAAATAATACATAAAAGCTTACATTTATCAAAAAAAATCAGAGTAGAAGGATAATTAGCTAGTTTAATTGCATATCAGGGTCAGAAGTAATTTCTTAATTTTTCGTATTGCATCACCTAAACACAAACCAGTATGCATGTGTAAGTATTTGCATTTAATTACCTTTTTTTCTAGTAGTGTAAGGGTTTCACAAGTGCAAAGCCATTTATCTTGTGAAATCTAAGGAAAATATTACTCCAATTTTTTTACAGAGTATTTGTTCTAGTCTGCCTCTTGAAATATGTGGATGTCAGGATTTAGCTTCATCAAATTCATCAGCAATTTTATATATATTTTTTTTACCATGATGATTGAACAAGCTAGTCAGCTGTCATTCCTGTACTATCAATACAAGCATAATCAAACCTTGAATGTTCTTAGTCCTTTTGTACAAGAGAAAGAAAGAATTTTGAATTAAATGTGCAGTTGGTAGTAAATTCATAATATGATTTTCTACTGCTCATGCCCAGTCTATCTTGTAAAATGCTGTTGTGAAAAAAATGTTATCTGAAGTGAAGCAAATGCATGATTTTCTTCAGATTTATCCCAGCTGTGAAGTTTAAAACAGTTTGGGGGTATTCTTTTGAAATAGTATTCTATCTGTACTAATATTTATACATCTTAGATTTTTCTAGCAGTGTTCATGGTACAGAAATAAATGACTGGGATTTGTGTGTTAAGCAAGAGAGTTAAATGTTCATTAATCAAAGAAATCTGACAAAACTCTTTGTCTTTCAAATCAGAGAATGGAAATGTGAACTCCAGAAAGTAAATTTTAGAAAATGAAAGGCTATACAAAAAGAACAGCAGTGAAAGATTTTGTTGTAAGCTTAATGTTGCATTTGAAAGCAGCCTGGTCATACAAAGTGTGATGGATTACTGGACTCAGCCTCTACTTTAATGTCTTCCTGTTTGATACTTGTGATCTGTGACCGCAACAAAGGAGCTTTTTGATTAAATAAAAACTCACACACTGTGATCTATACCTACAATATTATATTTTGCAGGGAAGCATAAAAGGATTTTTTTGTCCTCTTTTGAAATTAGACTTCCCCAGAGTTTGTTTGTATTTGGTTTCAGGCTCCAGACAACTGCACCATTTTGTGTTGCTTCAGTCAGCTGCTGTGTGATTCTTTTCTTGCAACACGAAAACATGGCACAGCCTATACCAGCTTTCCTGTCTTTGAAAATGTGGTGGCCCATGTTCAGCAGACAATTCTTGGTTAAATATTTTAAATACATTTAAATAAATAAATACTTCAAGGGTGATTTTTCATAAAGGCAGAGACAGGTATTCTCTCCTTAACAAGCCTGCCCTAGATTTTCTACCTGTTATACTAGCCCGAGTTGCTACTTCTTTTATTTTCTCTGAACTCCCCAACGAAAGAGGGGTCTGTGTCAAGACTCCTTCTTGCCCCAAAGCTCTATCAGAGGACTGAGGAAAATAATTGGCTTGAAGACATGGCCAAGATAAATTAAGACATCAGGTGGTGAGCCCATTAAAATGTCAGGCATTATGTCCCCTAAGTGACAGGAGAAGGGTGAAATGCAGCCTTTAATCTGTTAATCATTAATTTCAGAAAATAAGTCCACAGTTCCCTCTCTAGCATATCTGCATGGAAACATACCTACCCGACTGGCCATAGGCAAACAATTTTGGTGGAGCACGTATCTCCTACATGACGTAATACTCCACCAACTCAGGTGGTGCTCAGGCCACCCTCCAAATCCTTCAATCAGCAGCACAAACACCGCTTCACCACTGCTCACTCACTACCCATCACTCCCATCCAGGCACTGCAGCAGCTGTGTGTGTCTCTATCGCTTCCTAAATCAGATTGCTATAGAAAAAACGTTTTCCGAGAGATGTGTTTGCTTCAATAGCAGGGATGGAAATAAGTCATTGCATGTGACTTGTGAAAGACCAGGATAGGTATTTGTGGCAGCTGGAAGTTTAGCAGGATGAAGAAAATGCGGGGGGTAGGAAGGAGTGGCATGGGGGTAAGGACAGGCATCCTTAACAGAGAGAAAGAGGAAGGTTATAATGGAGAGAAAAAGGGGGAGGGGAGAATGGAGAAAGTCCAGGACTAGGTGAAGGAGACATGAAGATTTAAGAAACTACAGAAAGGCAAGAAAAATGGGTAGAAAAATATAACAAAGGAGTGTGACAAGTAAAACCAGAATTAATTAAGAAAAAGAAAATGGAAGAATGAGAAAATGGAGGAATTGGCCTTAGTGCACCAGGTCCCAGTTTTGGCCACATAAAACCACCACACTAACCCCATCTTTTCCTCATCACTCCAGTATTCCTGTGTCCATCTGCAGTCCTCCTTTCTCCTTCTCCTTCCCTGTTCCAGAGCCACCCATGCTCTCAGCACCTGTGTCTCCCTGCTCTTGTCCATGGTGTTTCAGCCTGAGATGCTTTGCTCCATATAATTTCATGCTGTGTCTTTCCAGCTGGCTCCATGCTCTCCTGAGAGGAAGATGGCGCTGATAGACACTGTGGTGATGCTACTTCATGTCAGGAGCTTTGCAATTAGAGGGAAAAGTTCACCAAAGGGGCCAGGAGGGGCTTTCTGGGATGTGGGGACTGGCGATGTGCCAGTCGGGTGGAGATAATTAGGGAGGTGTGCGCAGGTTAGTGGTAGGAGAGATCGGTGTGTGGATCTATGGAGTGCTGTGACTTGCAAGGGGTGGGATAGGGTACTTCTGTCAGTGTGGGAGCACTGTGCAGGGCGGCAGAGAAGAGGTGATGTGTGTGTTGTGACGGGCCCTGCGTGGGGTACGAGGAGAGGCTGCAGCGCAGGGCCCTCGGGGAGTCTGGCATGGTGCTGAAGCTCTGCTGATGGCCAAGCAGGGAGAGGCTTTAGCTGCTGAACATCTTATGCCAAACATAATTAAAAGCCTAATGTGATAAACAATACAGATCCCTTCTCCCAAAGAGTAGAGGAAGAGAAATATTGATACCTGGAAATCTTTTTGGTAGGGAGAGAAGAATGGACTATGTGGAGCTCCAAGCTATGTGACAGGAGATTTTCATGCAGTTTCCAATTCAGACACCTGTGTAACCTTTAACATTTTGCTCTTTGTATAATAGTCTTACATCCCTTGGCTACAGGGAAATTTTCAGACTAAAAACCCTTTTAATGACGGTGACCCACTCAGGCAGTATAGTAATGAAAGCTGTACAGTTGTAAAGGTAGACAAGTGAGAGTCCAGGTTCCAGTCCTGTTAAGGAAAAAGTGGTGGTAAAATTTAATGCCTTTAGCTAATCTCTCTCTCTCTTTTTTTTTTTTCGTGAAAAGTAAGCGGAGAAGCGCTTGGATACAGTCATTGTGCCATGTAGCCAAATGCAGACTGAAGAGATTATTTATTTATGGGAGGCTTTTTAAAGGGGAAAAAAGAGACAGTTAAGCATTTGCATCCTATCAAAATCTGATGGTTTGGATACTTAATTCCCATTCGTGCACCTGAAAATCTTTTTCTTTATTCCTATACAGAGGGAAATATGAAAAAAAGTATTTTTTTACCAGTTTTCCTGTCTTTGTTTCCCAACAATATCTGAAGGTTGAATGCCCATATTTTCCCTATTAGTCAGGTGATTTAGTTAGACTAACTACCAAGACAAGACTTGGAGTCAGCTATGCTACATCTAATGGACCAGGGAGTAATTCCTTTCACTGAGGTAATAGGAAGTACTTTCAGAGGCAGAGATATTCTACCTAGTGTTGGAAGATATGACAGTGAACACTTCTCAGTTACCCGGAGGCTTGCTTTCACTAGAATAAGTGACTAGAATAGATTATTGAATTGTTCCCAAACACATAGTTAAAGCAGCTGGCTATAAGTCTGTAAATACCAGAGCGTGCATTTGTATTTCAAGCTCAGGTTGTATTTCTAAAATCCATTGCAATCTAAATTTTGAACCTGCATTCAGGCCTGGGAGGTTTACACTCTCCTAAACCCCTTAGCAAAGCTACAAGAATCTGTGGTGAGTAGCTGGGGGCAATAAAGATCAGTGTACTGCAGTGCTTGGTGACACAGTATTTGAACACTATTCTCCAGTGCAGTGAAACTTTACTAAGCTCTAAGCATTGTTAGCAGACTTGGGAAATTCATGATCCTGACTGCTAAATAGGAAGGAGGACAAGAAGGCAACAGATGTTAGTATGTGTGGGAATGTCACATGAAACCTCCAAAGTCTTGACAGCTGTAGTATTCATCATTATGTCAATACTGCAAAAATTATACTTATTGTGTGTGTTTTGTTTCACTGTCACTTAAAAAAAATATGTATTATATCACTGGCAAGATTTTACACTAAACTATTCAAAGGTTGACATAGTACTTTAAGACAAATATACTTTATAATATATTTTCTGGTAACAGTCTAATTTCACACAAAATATCTTTTATACTGTGTTATAGTTCAAGTACATTATGATTGAAATGGAGCAAAAAGGTTGAAATTTTTGTCTGTTATGGCTATGACACTGCTGTGTTCCAAAGCTGAAATGATAATTCTATTCATGTTTTGGTTTTGTTGTACAAAATGTGAAACATTTATTTTTTTTGGGGGAAAAAAGCCATAAAAACATACTATATATGCAAATTCCAGTAAGTGGTGATTTGAGGAAAAGCTGTATTCAAAAAAGATTTGCTGTATTAAATTCAATTGATCATCTACCCTTCTTACAGCTAGTTTCTCAATGAAATGCATGAAATTATTTCCATTCTGTGGAAGATGGCAGCCTCTTAATGTGGAAGGTTATAAAAAACACCAGTGTCCTGACCTCCACCCTGATACAACCACCTTTTTTGAAGAGAGAACTCATTTCTGCAGGTGAATAATTCTGCTGAGGTCAAAGGCTCTTTAGAACTATTACTGATTATTGGTATGTTTGCAGTGCTTGTGAGCACTTGTCATGGGCAAGTACTTGAAAGTGGGAATGTAAGCAAAGTCAGAATAAGAGAGAATAACCCTTCTCAAAAACTTTCTATTTGATCGTTTCATCTGGTGGTGATGGAATGTTTTATTCTCACTATTTTCTCAACTACCTTTTTGAGCTGGAGCCTACATAGGAAAGGACTAAACTGTTTGGATCATTTTGTAACAAGGGGAGTCTATAAAGCCTCTGAAAGAGAGAATTAAGTAATCTCTCCCTTCAGGCTGTAATGTAGCAGAGTTCTTGTGATTTTGAGGATAGTACACTTCGACCTTACTTCTTGCACTGTTTTCTGGATCAAACAAATCTGGGCAAACCTTGTACACTGGATCCCTGAAGAGTGAGGATCTGAGGCATTCAGGACTACTCTCAGTCTACCATTTCCAAATACTGTCCACTCCTCTCTTTCAGCAGATCCTTTGTTGCTTATAGTTCTCTAGCCATGTGCCTCAATCACTGGAAGTTTTTCTTCCTTTGAAGTAGGACTGACTGCATATTTCTAGGAGATTTGTGATGTAGGAATTAGGCCTATAGGTGAAGAAATGGGAATGTTAGGCTGATAGAGCAGACTGCAAATATTCATTATTTCCAATTATAATTTTATTATTCCCTTTTGTAGGCTTTGGGACTGGGATATTCAGTGAGTGATAATCAATGTCTGCTAAGATCTATTTATCATTGAATTTGTCATGAAATTTCATAACAAAAAAGTATAACAGTACTCCATTAATCCATTCAGCAGGTTCTCCAAAGACTTACTGCTTTGGTTGCTGCCCTTTCTGTGCATGACTCACAACTCTTGCAAAGAACTGGTTCAGAGCCTGGTCACACCACTTTTTCAGAGAAAAGCTCAGGGCATGAGGACACAAAAGTTATTAGCTGTAAATTCAGACTTACTTGATAGCTGGGACTTCTTATGAACTTTTACTGTTTAACTTTCCTTTGTAAAAACAAAAGAGTAAGGTGAATGGCCCACCTAGCCTTGTAGCCTCTCTATATCAGTGCTTATACAAGATGATACTTAGGGAGAGTATGTGTGACTGGCCAATCTATGGTCCGTTTTACTTGTACCTTCCCGGCTTCCAGAATCATTGGATTAGGGGTTTTTGAGGGTATGTCACTGTCTCTTCCCTTTACTCTATATTGTCACATTAAGGATGTGAGTCTAGCCGCGTTCCAAGAGCTATCATGGCCAAAATACTGGTTGCGCTCAATAAGAACTATCACAACTGCATCAATGCACACCACAACTTATTTGAGCAACAGATACACAGGTTCTTTGGATTGCCGGTGATAGGGATTGTCTGCAAAAGTATATGCAAATATTGCAAATGTGAGTAGAAAGAATCTAAAATGACTCTATAGAGATTTCTAAGTGATTCCTGGGGAGGCACTTGGTACAACCAAGTGTTCGAATCTTACCCAAAGGGGTCCCAATGTGGGGGAAGAGAGGCTCAGCCAGTCAACTGATCCCAGAAGTCAGAGTGGTATGCAACGATGGTATCTTCCCTAAGATCCTCTCTCTCTTAAGCTACTTTTATATTATTTTTTACCTTTCAGGTGGAGCTTGAGTGACTCTAGTCATACGTACTTTTGTTATGATTGGTGTAAAACTTTCTCGCTTTGCTTTTAAAGGTGTATACTAGAAAAATTCAAAGCGCAAGCTCAGTGAGAGGTGGTCGCACCTTGGAGGTGGGTAATGTTTGGGATGGAGGTGTGGTTTGGTATTATAATGAGGTTATAATGAGCAAAGTTCATGAATGAATGATTTTGCAATTGTATGGTGCTGGCCAGGGCATGGTTCCATGGCTCCATCTAGTTCCTGGACCTGCAGTGATTTATGGAGGAGTTGGGCCATGGAGCCTTTGCTCCACTCCCTCCTCCAATTATCTCTCTTAGAGCAATACACCGAGCTCCCCAAGTGTTGCCAACATCTAAGATTGCAGGTGGTGTTGCTTAGGGAACAATCACTGAACCGATATTCAGCATGTCAACCATATTCCACCCTGGAAGTTAACTTTTATGAAATGTGGATATAAATTTAGCCTCAATAATTTCAACCTCAATAATCTTACCCCCAGTAATCATTCCACATATATTTATGGACTTGTTCAGTGCATCTATCAGAGGGAAAATTCCATTTCCCAGGTATTATCTTTTTACTGCATGTATGTACAATGACTGTCACCATCAGAGACTCTCAAAATGTTAATATAATTAATAGCAGTTTGTTACCTAATCCTTTAATAGGTTTTCTAATAAAAGTATAAAACTTAAATGTAGCACCTGCCTGTTTTCTATGTACAAGTCTAAATGGAAATAGTTTTTCAGCATGCTTCAAGATCATATTGAAAGAATGGTTTAAGTAGGAACTCTTCATACAAAAGCAGAGATAGTCAGGGAAGTCTGGAGAGGGGCAAGGAAAGACCTAGAGTTTTATACTGGGATATTTGTGCAGTGGATTATGAATGTTGGCATTCCTCTGATCTGGAAGAGTCCTCAGACCTGATTTGAAGTCACTGAGCTAAGGGGCTCTTGTGAAGGAGCATTCTTACCCATCATCCTGGTGTTCATGACAATGTCCCTAATATCATTCCTGAGGATAATGCATAACATGCTGCTGGTTAGACTTTGAACAATTGATCTCTACACTCTGAGCCCATCTGTCCAGTCAGTTGTCCACCACATCATGGTCTACTCATCTAATGTATTTCTCTCCAACTTACTTTACCTAAGTAGTCCCTAGCTTCAACCTCCTCTATTGTGTGTACCTTTCTCCTCCAGATCTTGCTATGAGGCATGGAGACATAGAAGGCCTGGGGAGAGACCTTTCCAGTAGATAATGAGGCAAGAACTGCATCAGGTCCTTCATCTGTTCCTGTGTTCCTCATTGCTAGGTTGTCTGTCCAGCTCACCAGCAGTGTCAGGTATTTGTAGGTTCCCTTTTTGCTGCTGATGTACCTTCAGAAGCTCATCTTGTTGCTCTTTCACAACTTTTCCCAGTTTCAGCTCCAGCCAAGCTTTGGTTTTCCCAATTTCAACCCTGAATCAACAATGTAATACCACCACTGTGCTTAAAAATTCTATTTCATTGCCCTCTCCCTTACACTGAAAGTATTTTTAAAATATGAATTTTAAGGCATACACTTTTACAGATTTCTCTCATATTTAGTCTCTCTTCTGAGCCCTTTTTGTGTGCATGTAGCCAAGGTTTTCTTACAAAACCAACTATGAGAGTGTCTTGCTGGTTTTTTTTCCTTCAAAAAGCAGACATTCTCATGTGCACATTTGACCAATATTAGAGCATTAAGGTGAAAAGTTTTTATGAATTTCAATAAAGTTTTGGCACTGAATTCTTCTACTATGTTAGAATCAGAATATGAAGCTGGCTAAGATTCTGTAACTGGCTGACCCACCCAAATGGGACTGCTGGAAAAGCAATGAACAGCTCTGAAAGGTATTATTGGAAAGCCTTGTAAAGCATTTCTCCGTCCAGAGAACTAGCATTGACTTTAATAGGAATCCCATGTAAGTTGGATTAAAAGATCAGCACTCTAATAGCTACTTCCATAGTAAGACAGACTAGAATTAAAAAACAAGGCACAGACAGTGCTTCTGAAATTCCCATACTTCACACTCTCCAGAGGGAAGTAGGGTGTCAGGGAAGAAAATATATGGAAAAGCAAATGCATAAATTCAAATACAAATCTTATTTTTAATTGAACAAGATTTTTATTTATTTGTTAGATTGTTTTCCTGGGGTTTTTTGTTTGTTTGTTTATAGCTCCAGGCATATACTAAAGCCTTGCTTTCAGCATGACCACAAGGTGAATACAGAGTTATAGGTTTTATTATATGCGTGTTCCTCCACTCCCTCAAGCAGGTTACAAAGTCTAAGTAGAATTCTTCTTCCTTACTGTATTTTTCCTTGCTGCCATGACCCTAAGGGGGCAGGACCGCAGCTCTGCTTTCTCTGTGTAAGCCAATAGACTGGGTCTAATCTGACAAGATAGATACACTTAGTAAACTGGGGTATCAACAGCATCATCATTTTTCTATATGTTCGGGCATCCTTTTAAGTTTTCACTTTGTCCTCTCTTACCTGCTATCACTGTTGGGCAAGGCAGCTCTGCAGAGTCCTATTCTACACTGGGGTTTGTACAACAAAATTACACTTTTAGGAAGATAAAACTTTCATTTATCTTAATTTTCTGAAAGTGGCCATGTTCTATCCCAGTAATATCAGTTATGGAAATAAGCTGATCAGTACTGATCATTTTAAGAGGATTTTTAGAAAACTTGGACTTCATTTTGTCAAACGATCTGCTTCCTCTGAGATACATTTAGTTTTGTATCACAGTAGTCTTGAATTTCTGTATTACAAAATCAGTCATCAGGTACAGTTATCATTACATCTTTTAGTGAATCTTGTGCTGGCCTTAATGGCACATCTGTTTTGGATTTCTCCATTATGCATAATGCACTGTAGAGATGTTAAGTCTAAATCAGATTGAATGACAAGTTGTCTGGCTAGGGAAAAAAAGGAACTCAAAAACATCATGGTAATTACATGCTCATTTTCTTTTCTATAGGAGTAAAACATAGTAAAACAGTTAAGATGCATTCAAAATATAGAAAACATGCAGTTTGGGAAATTTAACTAGGGGAGAAGGGAAAAAAAGAGATATGTCTTATTCAATATACCACTGTCCTACTAAGCAAGAACAATGTGACCATGACCATAAACATTTTAATTGCTCCCCAAGTACATATTACAGTGATGACCTGCATCCATACTCTCCTAAGAATACAACAGTATATTGTTGTCTCTTGGGAAGCCATAGTTTTGTTTTTTGTAGATGTGTTGCTATAGCTACCCATCACAATTAATGATATTTTCTGAAGACAGGCCGTCTAACCCATTCAAGCTGTAAGTGGAAACAAAACCTTGTTTCTGCCTTTAGCCTCCTCACTCCCCCAAGCAAACTGCCTGACTTTGTTCTCTATTGTCATGAGAGAAGGAATATAGCTCTGGCTCATGAAATCCCTTTCCAAACAGAACAGTAGGTAAGAAACCATAAGCAGTGAAGTCATTATTCTTCAAATACATAATAGTAATAATAAAACTGACAACAGTAAGCCTAAATTTGCTTTGACTGTTAATTGTTTTGCTCTCTCCCTACACCTCTCCCGTTCTCTAAGGTCTCTAGGCTACTGGAAGGACCCAGAGGTCTGCAGTTTCAGTGGTGGCCTTTTTCCTAATATGGTCTATCTGGGCAGAGTGGGGGTAGCTTGTCTCACAGCATCCTGAAGTGGGCGTGCAATAACTGTGCTTGGTAGCACTGTCAACAGTGCAACTTCTTGGGCAAAATAACTGCAAAGATTAGGGGTAGGCACTTCTGTCCTGTAGTATTCTGCAGGGGAGTGAAAATTCACCCCTGTAAAACAAGGTGTCTCAACTGAAGCTGCAAAATCCTTGTGCTTCATTCACTGGGAGGTGAAAAGAGTTCCCACTGTTAAATAAGTGTTTTGCTGCCAAACATCTGCAGTTCCCTTGGACAACACAAAGCAAGAGAGAGAATCCAAGGCAGCATTTCATGCACCCTTTCACAACATTTAGAAGCCTTCAGGCACGTGCACCGGCACGTTGTACATGGGCACTAACAATGCAAGGTGGTTGCCAGGGTTACCACAACCTGTCAAAAAAACAGAAAACAGAAGTGAAGGAGCCACATTGCCCAGCATAATTCCTGTCAAGCGTGTTGCCTCACATGCTGCCTTAAGCCACAATAGAAGAAAAGGCAAGTCTTTGACAGGCATGCAAAAAGAGAGATGTGTCGTAGCTTACGGCTTAGTGTAAGAGGCTCCTGATCTGCAGATTGGAAAGACACCAAATACCCATCCCTACAGGTGATATCACAGCTATTGGATACCTGAACAGAACTATCTCAGCTAGAGAAATCAGTCTCTAAAAAAAAAAAAAAAGCTCTAAACCACAAACATAAATTCAATAACTGGAGAAGTCAGCATTGCAATCTCCTTTTTTTTTCCCCCATTTTTTTCTTTTCTTGAGATGTATTAAAATGTCCTTTTTATTTTGCAAACAATAATTGCATTTGCTGTACCTTGGCTGCATTGCAAGGTTAATATAGAGATGTACTCTAGACAGGCAGTCAAAAAGATAATAAGCCTTCATAAAAAGAAGACTCTTTATCCATCATTGCCACTGCATCATGAAAGAGTAGGGGAAAGACGTCTTAATTCTTTCAAGGCAACAACTCCCTGATACTTAGTTCAGAAATTCAGGAATAAAATGGCAAAAAAATCATCATCTACTAGTAGTTAATAAAATCTCCAAGCAAATCCAAACTGCTGAATCACCAGCTACCTCTGTAAAGCACTGAATTAGACCAGTGAATCCAATTCTCTCCACTGACTTTAAGGGGACCTTGATGACTAGCTTGCAAGCTTATAGAACAGATATCTAAACACGGGAGAGATGAAACCCACACTGAGACTTTAAATGATGAGTAAAATGTAGTTGATAAAGTAATCTGGTATCTGTCAGTCCATTACATCATCCTTATTTCTTTAGCTTACAGAAAAATACAAGATTTTTGTTCTAAACATAAATTTTTGTCACAGGCAAAAGTTCAAATTATTTGGTTATTTACAGGACTCAAAGGGGACAAGGGTAAGGATGGCTTAATAGCTTGCTATTTCCTTGATATATCTTTCCTTCTTTAGATATCTTGGACCTCTTTTTCCTCCCTGTGCTATCCTAACCTGATAATACAGAAATTTTTTTCACCTGTTTCTGGAACAGATGTAAATATTGTGTAAGCAGAGGGAAAAATGCCATTCAGTCGCTACAGACGTCTGCTTAACTGACAGAAAAAAAGACAGCAATATCTGATTTTTTTTTACTTTAATGAAATTCAAGGGTGACACTGAAATCTCCTTTTATTTCTAAGGCTTCACAAAAGAACTTTCCCCTCTCAGTAGTAACTGATCATGCCTAGTATAATATTTCTCTTAATTTTTCTCCAAGCAACAGTTAGCATGATAGATGAACACAGGAGAAAGGAAAGAAAATGATGCTCTCAGGAAATCTGATGAACAATACAATCGCTCCATGCCTGCAGGAAAAGAAAGTCTATGAAGTTCCTTTTCTGTTGTATGTGGTATGTGTATTTACTGGCAACAGATTCAGTGACTTTATTTTATCTTTATTTTTCATTTTGAACTTGGGAATATTTGAAGCTGGGAACTTGACTGAGAGAGAGCACTGCACAAAACACGGAAGCGTGGAAAACTTCCCGCATATGAAGCTCCCCAGAGACCTTTGCTAAAAAAGGTCTCTATATGGGAGAAAAGCAGAAGAGATCATGTCCCTACTATATTGAAGGTCAAACTGGTCACAGACTGCTAGATTTTCAAAAGGAGTTGATATATATCTTCCCTGCATGATAAAGTGTGAGATAGCTTCCTGAGATGGTGCAGCTAAGATATTTCTGAAAACCCAGCCAGTATCTCTGAACAGACCTGTGCAGCACTGTCATATGTATGTATTAACTCTTTGGAGTAAGGTCACATATGCCTGACATAGTTCAGCAGTACATCACGCACCTTGAACCTAAGGACTTTCAGTAGGAAGCAGCTGCTCAGGTGCCATAGTTTAAGATCTCGTGGACAGCAACCAATATTGTTGCTGGTCCTACAGCAGTATTTCATGAACAATGGTCACCTTGTCTTTCTGAAATAGCACCTAACCAGTTGTTACCCTCAAGGTTTTCATTTACTACCCAAATATGAATGTTCATTTATTTTTTGTATTTCACTCCTTGTTTGCTTGCTTCTATTAGAAGGTTGTCATTTTTTTTTCTGTTTCCATGACCTGTTTTCTGATACCCTCCTGAGCCCTTGAGTCATTCTTGAGATGCACTGGCTTACAGATAATTTATTCACATGCTGTTCCTTATGATGCTTTAAAAAATGGCTGCCAGATTTCTTACTGAAGCCACATAAGGGACTGAGCCCTCTGTTCTGTTCTGCATTTGTACCATGTCCTGATCTCAGAGCATTTAGGTGCTGTCTCAAAGCAAATATAATGCACTCTTCTCACTATGCTACCGTTAATTTTACTACAAAGTAGCTACACGAACAGATCAGTTAAAAAGCTTCTTCTACTTGACAGAGGTATCTTGATGTAGCACATTTGGAATTAAAAGAATAATTAGAAATATATGAAAGAGAAAAAAAATCACCAAAGCATCGCTGGCAATATTAGAGTCAAAGGCAATGTCTATGCTAGTAAATGAATCATAGCCAAGGAACATCCCCATGCATTGGCCTGCCACTGTCTCTGTTTCCAAGTAACTAGATTGGTCCCTGGAATGGTTTTGGCTTATCAGCTCACACTTTCTCAGACATGTCTTGGGGAGTCAGAACAGGTCAGGAACCGTTCCCCATAGGTTGGATGAAGCCATCCAGTTTTAGAGAGTGCGTTCAATAGCATGAAACTGAGCCAGTCCCTGCCTCATCTTGGTGCCAGACATGTGCCTCAGGCACATCTATTTACTGAAAGAGACATAGTCAATGTCTGTGAAGCAGAAAGTCCTTGGTTTTTAATTTTCCTTACTGTGGCTTGAATGTGGCAATGCCTCTTCCAGATGGTAGATATGGTGTTGTTCGGTACTCTTGACCAACTGTACTTAGAGGAAGAGAAACTTCTGGTATAAACTTGTTCTGAAAAAACTTGATAGGCAACTTGTCTACGAGGAGAAACAGAATGGTTCAAGACCTTATTAGGTTGTTTCTACTTTGGAAGCACAAGGACGGGAAATTAACAAATATATTTCATGTCACTACCTGCAGTTTAGGCTGGTTGAAAGAAAAGTATTTTCACCAAGATTTTTTTTTCCCTTTCTGAAAGCAAACTGGACTCTAGCTCTGTGGCATTTTAAGAAAGGTACAAATCTTACCTCTAAATGGCATTTTCCCCCTTTTTCTTTGTCCATAGAAAGCAGGGAAGGTGTTCCAGCAAAAGGGAACTACCTCTATATTTAACATTTCATTTCACATTAAATAAAGTGGATGGATTCTTCAATCAAAAAGTTGTTCCCAAACAAAGAACATTTTTTAATCTCAAAAGATTTCCATGTGATTATTTTTGCTCAACTGTTTTCTGATCATATTACTTATGTACACATTCAACTGAACAAACATTTGAACTTTTAGTTGACCTAAGCTGTACCTGAATTTGTCGACTGTTACAAAATAGTACAACGTAAGTTAGGGGTTTGGCACAGAATTTGATGAAGCTTTCTGCAGAAAGCCTGGATGGAACTTTGGCTAATAGCAGGAGCTACTGCACTGTCTTTACCCGCTTAATACCGTAATTCACACCCAGCCAAAGAAATATCTATTATATTGCAGATAGAAAGAATATCACATTTAAGGTAGATAGAGAACTCAGGAGGAGGAGGAAGGTCACTGAACAGACAGATAAAATTCTTCTCTAAATAAGTAACCATGCACTTAAAAAGCCTTGCTGGAAAATTAGGATACCTCTGGAAAAGAAAGGCAAACTGTGGCTGTTGAAAGATACACCTAAGTGTGGATTTTCTAATTCACCTTCTTGTGACATATCGGTATGTGCAGGAAAGTGTCTCCTATTGTATTTTTGTTTAGCTTTTATAGTTGCTATTATAGGCACTTGATTTTGGTTTTTTTTTTTTTTTATTCTTTGTGGGAAAGATAAATTAACAAATTATAAAACCAGAAAAAGCTATTCACTGCAGTACAGCTCTAAAACTCTCAGGGGAAAATAAATAATAAAACCCCCTTTTAGTAGCGAGGTTCTGAGAAATACAGTGACAAAACCTATTCTATTTTTCACACACTCTTTGAATATTAACAAAGACTCAAGAGTATTCAGGAGTTTGATAAAAGCAAAGATAAAAAGATATGAAAGATTGTCCATGTTCTTAACTGACCACTCTCTTTCAGCCTCACTATTCTAACTAAATTTTTCACAGAGATTTTGAAGCTCTATGTAAATTGGCTCCTGGATTGAAAGATTGCAATATATACTGGCCAGTGAATGTCTACATCTTATTTAAGCAACATTTAAATGATTCTGAAACAAACCCTGAATTAGCCCTACCATTTTCCTGTTTATTACCTCACACAACAAGCCTCTTAACTCAGTGAATATTCACCTGTTTTCATATATTAAGCATACAAGAGAATCTAATGTTTCTAGTTCTGAATGTTAGTCTCTTAGGACTATTTCAGACACGAGAACTTCTGACACTATAGAAAGAAGTGTGAAAAATCTTTTTTATGGTGGTACCAATTTTCATTCCTTTGCACAGAATAAATGACTGAAGAAGGCAAAGAGTGGCAAAACTGAAAGGAGGATGATCAGAACTTGGGTGTCAGGCTTAAGCACTTCCTTGGAAATATTTGCACCTGTGATTGCTTCAGGGATGTGTTATCTACCCATGCTCATTAAAAAAAAAAAAAAAAGAAAAAAGAAAAAAGAAACTGTATTTACTGGAATAATTACAGGAACATACGGTCCTTCTGAGGCCCAAGAGCTATGGACAAATTGTAATAAATCCCACATAGTGGGAAAAAGGCCACCAACTTCTGAAAAACTGAGGTCTTCTTTTTACTGCATGAACATTTAAAGACAATTTTCAAGTGATAGACAATAAGGCTGAAGTGTTTTTTAAAAGTGCCTACAAACGTTTATTCATGGATGCTGTGCACTCTCCACAGCTATGCAGGGAAAACAGCTTATACATATGTAAATAGCACTGAACTCTGCATTTGTATGTGAAATTACCTGATTGGCATTTCAAATCACTGTGTCTCGTGCAGTTATGAGAGTTGTTCAATTGCCTCTATTTGAAAATTCAGCCTTAAGGCACATTTTTGCTAAAAATAAGATTATATCCTAGTGTCCTCTGTCAAACTTTTCTTTCTTCCTAGATTCTTTAGCAATACCCTATATGCTACTTGATTGAGACTGTCCCTGTAGAGAGGTAATTGTGTTACAGTTGTAAGAAATGTATTTCTTTTGATGTAGGAGCCCTTTACAATGAAAGACATTAAACATAAATGACAGTATAATCCAGCCTTGGTTGCAATAAATTATTCATTCTTTCTTGAGTACCTGAATTCTAACAATTGAAGAACTTTCCCTCTTCCTGCAGAAGTCTCTGCAGTTTTCCAGCCTTCTTGGCACAGTTTCTGGATCTTAACCTTATAACAGGAAGGACAGTTCATTACTCAATGAATGTAAAATTATGTTGCCAGTTCATGTCTTTGTCCTGTCAATTTATGACATGTAAGGATTAGAGAATCTTGACATCTGGGGAGGGGTTCATCCCACAGTGTCACACATCTAAGCTTAGGTGCTCATACTTAGCGGAGAAGTAGGGTTCTGTGAAGGTGTCCATACTCAGGTCTCTAGAGCCATTTGAGACACCATGGGGTATCAGTGACATTATACACTGTTGCTAAATATGGCAAAGGACCAGTGGGAGGTCTGTTTCCTTCTGTAGAAACAGCTGGAGTCCACATAGGATACCCCATACTAGATACCTACCTGCAGTCAACTGTTTCAAGGTTATCAGCAGTAAAGTCAATAAAATCTTTGAAGGGACTTAGCTGACCGAAGATGGTGCCCAATTTCTCTAACTGAGCAGTCATTTTTCTAGATGACATGGCTGTATTGACCAGCTCTTCAGTGACTGTAATGGTAACTTAAGCATCCTCATGCACCTGTAGATAAGGAAAAGTAGGCTTCTAGGCTTCTTCCTCTGACAACTGAAACCCACCCCCAATGCTTTTCCAAAAATCTCCAAAATAAAGCTGTCAGATAAGAAATGCAGACACAGAAATACAAATTAATGACCATTCACATAGGTGTTTTCCTTTTCTTAGCTGTATTCCAACTATCTGTCTTGTAGCTGACCAAACTTCAGCAGTCAAACACAAAGGATGAAGTAAGCATTAATTTCCTTGACACTGTATATACATATACTCATTCTCAGTTTTTCATAGAAATAAAGGATGACTTTTATCTAAGTGCTGTTACATTATACTTGGCTACAGCCCACCTGAAGCATCATCCAAACAGTATCTAGAATCCATGGCCCAAGTTCTTTATATCCAGCTTTTTCTTAAGAGTCAACGAAAGTCAATTAGAAAGAGTACTCAATCTACTCCAAGAGAATTTGTCATGGAAATATGTCTTATTCAGCCTAATAGCTCAATGAATTATTACTATTACTATTGTTAATTTTATGAAAAATATTTTTATTCACAGATATCAAGGTACAATAAGAAGGTGGCCAAGATTCATCATGGAACGAATCAGTAAAAAAATATTTATTTAACAATTTCCCCCTCTTTCTCTTCAGTTTATCAGTAAAGAATTCTGCAAAATCCTGTAGTTTCTAAGTTATTTTATATCATCTTCACACCCAAACACTAACACACAGCTTTGTTTTCATTAATTATGGGAGCTTCAGTTATTAAGTCTGTGAGTCCAAGAAGACTATGCTTATTATATTGAAAATCTTGCTCCAGCAACTTGATCCTCAAAGATTAAACCACAGGCTTTTGTGAGGATTTATGTACATGCAGAAAACTTGTGGCAGCAGTTGTACCTTCTGAACTTTTCATTCATACTGTATTGTATGAAAAATATTTCTTGGAAGTTGTCATGGGACATTTTGCCTTTTAAGAGTAGCTCCTGACTAAGCTTTTTACTTGCAGCACTTGAGCAGAAAGAACATGCAGAGAGTCAAAGGCTGGCAAAGCATGCTAGGAAGTGTTTAATAAGCAGCTTTCCTTTAGTAGAAAAGGATTAGGAAATAGAGGAGCTGAGGGCAGATAATAGCCTCTGAGATGCCAAACAGCAATCAGTAATTGGTGTCAAAATAAAATTGAGTAGAGACCTATGTGAACTAAAAATATTCTCAAGCTTTCCTTGCTACCTGCTAATTGGTCTTTTATTGTATAATGTTCACTAGAGACCAACATTAAGCTGCAGTCTGCTCACGAGCCAATTCAATCAGCAGAAGGCCCTCTTAGGAGGTCACAGAGTGCCACGATTACATCTATCATGCTTCCTACAGCCCAGTGTCAATCCAGCTACGTTCATCTGTTCTTGGACTGGAGATCATTGTTCCTTGTTGACATACTTCATTTACTTAAGTAGGATGATGTAATTTAAAGAGTTATCTATTAAACAGGTTGAAGAATACAATGCAATTTGGCACAACAGTATCAGTCTATGATGTTTGCCTATATGTTTTTTATTAATATATTACTTGTGGTGTTGGTATAGTTCAGGCTTGCTTGCCAAAATTACCAAAAACCATCTTACAGGATTAATTATTGGAATGCTACAAAATTGTCTCTTCTGTCTTCTGCCCAGTTTTCTGCAGGCTTTACACATGTTACAGACTACATATCATCTTCAGACATTTAAACATTCCTTTGGTGTGGTGGGTTGACCTTGGCTAGATGCCAGGTGCCACCAAGTCACTTTATCACTCCCCTCCTCAGCAGGATGGGGCAGGAGAGGAAAATACAACAAAAGTCTTGTGCGCTGAGATAAGGACAGGGAGAGATCATTCACTAATTACTGTCACGGGCAAAACAGACTTGACTTAGGGAAATTAGTTTAATTTCTTACCAGTCAAATCAGAGTAGGGTAATGAGAAGTAAAACCAAACTTAAAACACCTTTCCCCCACCCCTCCCTTCTTCCCAGGCTCAACTTCACTCCTGATTTTCTCTATCTCCCCCCTGCCAGTGGCACAGGGGGACAGGGAATGGGGGTTGTGGTCAGTTCATCACACATTGTCTCTGCCACTCTTTCCTCCTCAGGCAGACAACTCCTCACACTCTTCCCCTGCCCCAGCATGGGGTCCCTCCCACTCCAACGTGAGTCCTTCCCATGGGCTGCAGTTCTCCACAAACTGCTCCAGCGTGGGTCCCTTCCACAGGGTGCAGTCCTTCAGGAACAGACCGCTCCAGCATGGATCCTGCACAGGGTCACAGGTCCTGCCAGCAAACCTGCTCCAGCATGGGGTCCTCTCTCCATGGGTTCACAGGTCCTGCCAGGAGCCTGCTCCAGCATGGGCTTCTCATGGGCTTACAGCCTCCTTTAGGCACATCCACCTGCTCTGGTGTGGGGTCCTCCATGGGCTGCAGGTGGATATCTGCTTCACTGCTAGCCTCCATGGGCTGCAGGGGGACAGCCTGCCTCACCATGGTCTTCACCAGGGGCTGCAGGGAAATCTCTGCTCTGGAGCCTGGAGCACCTCCTCCCCCTCCTTCTTCACTGACCCTGGTGTCTACATAGGTTTTTTTCTCACATAGTCTCAGTCCTTTCTCCGGATGCAATTGCTGTTGTGCAGGGGTTTTTCTTACCCCCTTCTTAAATATGTTATCCCAGAGGAGAGGTGCTACCGCCATCACTGGTGGGCTCGGTCTTGGCCAGCAGTGGGTCCATCTTGGAGCCGGCTGGCATTGGCTCTATTGGACATGGGAGAAGCTTCTAGCAACTTCTCACAGAAGCCACTCCTGTAGCCCCCCCTTTACGAAAACCTTGCCACACAAACCCAATACATATGGTCTTGTATTTTATGCTGGAATTCACTGCAAGCTACCTTCTGAGATCTAACAATGGGATCATTTGCATGGACTTATTTCTACTGTCTACATATGGGGGAGATTTTTCTGCTAGTGAAGCCCAAGTTAGGGTCAGTGCTGTTTTGCTGCAGCATGAGTGGAGATGCTAACAATAACTACAGCAATGCAATTGTTGCAGAAGAGAATATCACACTTGATACTCTATACGTTTCAAAGGAAAGAAAGATGTCCAGGTATTTCATAATATTCTATTACCTTGAAGTGTAACCCAATTGAGTATTTAGCAGAAGAAGGGATAGGCGTCACTATCATAATAGTCCGTTACTAGTTAAAAAGGTACTATATTTGTTAAAGAAGTCTTCCTAGAAATACGTAAATATTGACTCAATCAATGTGTGTATTCATATAAGAATTGCACAAAATGCCATTGTTGTACAGTGATGAAAAGTGAGAATTTGGCTCTGTATCTGTGAGAGATCAGTTAGTACCCTACTGTAACAAGGGAGATTAAATTTGTACCATTACAGTGTTTTGTTCAAGTCTTTATTGAAAGTATATTCATTCTTCTGATATTCTTGTTCATCTTCCTGTTCTTGCACTTATCTTTGTCACAAGAACAAGGCATCTGAATTTCAATGCCTGACGTGGGCTTATAAGGTATCACAGTATAACTAAGCTGTGCAGCTTTCACCTTTTCAAAATTCAGTAATTTGACTGGCTGAGGCTGTGGTTCTTTCTGGCAGCTGCCAACACTGCAAGAAGAGAAGAGACCAGTCAATCAAAGCCTAGAACAAGTAAAAGGTCAGAGGAGTCAATACACTGCTGTCCTTCACAGGCTGTGTGAGGTTCTAAAAACCCATTCATGTGACATGAAAGGGAGAAAATAACTGTGTGATTCATTGATGCACCACAGAACATAGAAATAGGAAACAGCACCAGTTTAATCATTTACATTTTGCTTTTACCTTGGCAATATTATGACCCTCTAAGGCTCTAATAGAGAAGTAGACAGATAAACGGTGTTCCTGGTAATCATAAAAATGGGTTGGTTTCCAGTTATGAAAGCATTTTTTTCTTGTTTTTTATTGTTTCTATCAAGTTTGACTATTGCCTTTAGAAATACAGCTTCAGGCTGGAAGCTGTTCAGATGCTATGATGACAAGTCTTGGGTTAGTATCTACACTCATCATCAAGTTTCACACTGATAGGAAACATTTTAAAGTACTTATTAAGGCCATATATATTTTCTCTGTCTAAGACCTGTTCTTTTAAAAAAAGAAAACAAAAAAAATATGTAATTTTCTAACCCCAATTGTGATTTTGTGGTATCCCCAGATATTCGCAAACTCTTAAGTCCTCTAAACAAACAGCTTCTAAGACCTGGCCTGCCTCCCCAGCAAGCTTGACTTCCATCAGTTGAAAGCCCCTGGGTGCAAAAATACATTGTCACTGTTGATGAAGAAAAATAAAAGCAAGAGGCTTAAACAGGGAGACATTTTTGCTGCTAAGGCCAAATTTCACAACCTGCTGCCTTGTCTAGTCCCTACTTGGTTATAAACTCTAAGTATTTGAAATCACCTACAGGAAATAAAGAGCAGCTGCCAGTGCCAGGGAAAGGTGGCTCCTCCTCTTTCCAAACTGTCTGTGCTTCTGCATTTCCTTCTCCATTTCCATGCAAGGACAAGGAGCAAGTTGGTAGCCAGTTGGTGCCTGTGTGTTGCCCCAGATATAGATTACATCCACTGCCCACTTCAGTGTGAAAGGCATCATGAGACACTTGCTGAGCCAGCTGAGCTCTGGAGAAGAGTATAATGAATCAGAAAAGAAGCAGAGAGTGGTGGAACAAACACCACGATGTAATAGAATAGGACACTAGAGAGGAAATAGAGTGCAGAAAGCTGCTTCAAAGCATGCCATGTGTCTACTCAAACTCCTCCGAAGGCAATGCAGCACTTGGTGGGGCTTAGCCTTAGCTGCCCAGCTCCAGGTCAAGGTAGATGCCTGCAGCCCTGTATCTAATATTGTGAAAACTTTAGGAGGGGTAAATATGTCAACAGAGAAACAAAGGAAGGAAAACTGTGAAAGAGTCAAAAATAGAGACTAACATTTAGGCATTAAAAAAATTAATATTTTTATTGTACAGATTGTACCTAGTGACTGCAATCAAGACTGGTTTTCTTCAGCTAGGTCCTGTGTAAATCCATTAGGAGTTTGATTGTACCTTAAAAAAATTATATTAAAAAGCAAAATGCATGGAAACAGAGTGCTATAAGGAAAGTAAATAATTTGTCAAATGTTTCACAGGAAGTTTGTTAGAAAACCATGAAATGAAATATCCATAATACTTTTCTTCAGAAATATAGTACTTGATGATAAATAAGGCTTGAATATTTGGACATTGTCATTAAAGCTACATTAGGTACAGTGACTATGCAAGTTTGTAGTGTACTGATGCTGACTGTTGATGTTTCATCAAAGTTGGTGCCTACTAGTTGTTTAGGATTGTCCAATAAGGCATGCAGTAAGAAGGAAAAAATGTAAAAAGAAAGATTCACCATAATTCAGTAAATATCCCTGAAAAAAGTCCATTAAACTTCACAGAAAAGTAGCAGAAACCTCCACTTTTGAGGGAATTGCAATGATGCTGAAGGACACAGTAAATAAAAAAGCTAACAGAGGTTGCTGCAACTGGCAAGGAGAACAAAGTCTGGTGTCACCCCCATCAGTCAAATTATTTTGTATTGTTGTCTGCAGACTAATGAAGTTTAGAAATGTTTGTGTTTTCACAATGTTATACTTTCTATTGATTCAAAATCTTAAACTTTTGTATTAAGTGTTCCTTGAACTCACCCAGTGCTAGGTGTTTCTGGAGGTTATGACAAAAGTGGATGTTCAGATAAGATATGAAAAGGAAAAGGGTAATAAGGAACTGTGGAGTTGTCTGAACAGAAATCTCTATGCATAGAAGCAGCCTGAAGAAGAATTTGGAGAATAATCTAGGAAGTGCTGTCACAGGGTGAAATAAAGACTTGACGGTATGGACAAGATTGAAGAAAATTCACCAAAAGTGACCAAAGCAGACAGTTTGGCAGTGTCAAATCTGTGAAGATCCCCCTTGATGTGATGACAGAAGAGGAGCTTGGGGAAAGAGTCAAAGCCAATACTATGTCCTAATAGTCATTTCAGCAACATGTCTTTAGCAGCACAAGGACCATAAGTCCTCAGTAAATTCTGAGCTTTCACATCAATCTGACTTCATTTCCAAGGGGTAAGTCTGTTGGGGCAAGGTCATCAACTTTGCTCCTGGGAAAGAATACCTTTTTTACAGCTGTTGGAAGGAGAGATTTGTCTCTATGAAAAAGGGAGCCTGCCCACACTAGAGGAAGCTAGCAGGCTGTGTGAAAAGGGCACCAAAGGAACCGCTATCAGAGTCTAAGGACTGGGTAAATCAAAATAAAAGGCAGTATTACCTACTACACATACAGGAGGAATTACTTCAGGGTGTTATACAAATTAAAAATGATTGCCCTAAATCATTCTTCCATGGCGGAGCCATGGCAGTACTACCTTCTCTGCTCTCAGTCTATTACATTTTTAATTCTGAGCTCATGTTCAGTATCTCTTCAGATGGCAAAGCACCTGCTACCTGACTACATGATAAATGAAGCACCATAGTCTTAAAACAAGTTGAGATCATTTGGTGAGATTTGCTGGGCAAATGCAACGAGCCCTTCATTGTAAAATCTCCTGAAGTTTACTTTCCATTAGTTACTTTTATTTAGCTGCATGAATCTGAGATTGAAATTTGTAAGGTGGCAGCTTTTGAATAAGTATCAGTATGGTTGCTTCTCTTCAGACTTGCACACAAAAGTGCACACAAGTGTTTTTGGAGAAAATCTGTTTGTGTTGTGTGAGGCAGATGCATCACATTGCTGAGCTTATCCTGGGCTTTGGGGGTACTTTTTTGCTGAATTTAAGACTTTCATGGTCTGTATGGTGGATCTGTGGGATACACTGTTGAATTATCCAGGAGCTTATTGGATCTTATCTTGGCTTTTGCCATAAAAACGTTATTTTAATGTAGGTAAATATGGGGTTTCCACTGAAATTTACATGTTTTTACATGGGTAACCATAACATTCATTTATATGAGACTGGAGAAAAATGTCTTAGGAGTATAAATTCAAACATGAAAAGCACAACCCTTAAACAGAGCTAGGAAGTCACTTTTCATGCAGTCACACTATTATATACTTAGTAGCCACTGTCATAACTGGGACAGTGAAGTAAGTGAATCATTGTTTTGCTCTACAATGACAAATTTATATTATTTTTCCCTTTTGAAACTGCTGTGCAGGCCAATCTTTCCAAAAAGTAAAGCTAAAGTAATGGCTCCAATGTTACACACACTGCTGTTGGTGTGGTTCCAGTTCTCACGATATTGCTGAGCAACTACTTATTAGAGCGAAACCCCCTATTTCTAGAATTATAGATAAAAAATAGGTTGGAAGGGACCTTTGGAGATCATTTAGTCCAACATCCTGCTCAAAGGATGCCTACATTTGAATTTAGGTGAGGTTGCTCAGAGCCATTACAAATTTTAAAAACTGTAGATGGACATTCCAGATTGATGGAATGATCGTATTTTTCACTTCTATCATTCATACCTCAGGTAACTTGCATTCCTTCAAAAGTACTGCTCCTTGGAGATAAGTGCTCAGATAACTCTTATGTTTGTTAATCAATACAAAATCAGAGGAACAAGCTAGGGAGATCAGAAGTAGACGGAAGTCAAAAGGTTCTGAGGAAGAAAGTGCAGATGTGGGCAGGGGCAGGCAGAACAAATAAGAAAACTACCAGGGAACAAAAGAATGAGAATTAAAATTTTCCTTTTATTGTCTGCATGTCCCTATAACTTGCACTGCTGCTGAATCACAAGATTTTTTAAATGGGCAGACTGCTGGATACATATGTCAAAATATGGTTTTCTGAATAACCAAGGCAGACCTTGGTCTGTTGAACTGTTCTACATGTTTAGGCTATATAAAAAATGACTGTGGTCAAGAACACCTCTCACCTCAGTTCCCATCCCCAGCTCCTTTACCATTCTCTCTTTTTGAGTGAGTTTACACAGCATAGTGACTCGGGGTGTTACTGAGGCAGGTTTGGATCCCCAGTGAAGAAGAAATTTTTAAAAAGGCATGTGTATGCTGTGATTCAAACAGAGAGAGGGTTGGGATCTGCCAGCACAGGGATCTGGGACTCATAGAGGGAGAAGGGGTGAGTGTAGCGAAGGAGGGGTGTAGTCACCCACAAAGCCTGCCTGTCCAGAGTGTGGAGCTGGGAACCATGACCGTGAAGGATATCAACACTGGAATTAGAAGGCTTACAAGCATTAATAGAAAACTTTAAAGGGTCCTCTTGAAGAAAAAAAATGGTTTTGAAGCCGAGAGTGAAAGAGCTGGTATGGTATTTCAGAAAGGAGTCACATGGGAGTGCATGTGGGAGGGAAGAATTATCCATTTGGTTAAGCAAATCCTGAGAGCCGACCCTAACTGAACTTCTGAGTGCTTCCATGTTTGACCATCATTTGATCACTCTGTATAAATAATCTTATTTGAATTTATAAAAGGCAGCAAATTCAAAGTCTGAAACTCCATCCTTAACATCCGTCTCCTGCTGAGCCTTTTTATTTCCTCCCACATGGTACTTTGGATCAAAACGCTCTGGAAAAGATGAGCAATAATATCTGGGCATGATGACAAAGAAAGAGATGCCTGTTCCCAAACTGACAATCAGGACTGTGTGTTTTTGTTCAAACAAAGGACATATTGGCTACTGTGGGACTCAAGAAGAAGGCTTTTAGTGGTCTGCAGGGGCTTTTGAAGAGTGTATAAACATGAAAAAAGGCAGTGACTTTGTTTAGTGAGCTAGAAATAATTCAGTGGTACAGATGAATCATGTTACTTTGGCTGTAAGAGGAACAGAGGGGGTCTTATGAGGGAAGAATGAAATCAGAAGTCTTCTGCACTGAATTTTACTAAGCTGAAGCAATAATATTATTCAAAACAGGTAGAAAACAAGTTTATACGTCACTTTTGCCATAGTATTGTATGCTCCTATGCCCAGAAAACCCCACAGTAGTGTTTGCTTATACATTTGGATAATTTAGAGCTCACTCAGGCAGTACTTGGCAAGTTTATTCTCAAGGCAATGATTTTTACCCCAAAAAGCTGCCTACTAAATATTAGATAACACTTATGGAAGTATCTCATTTTAATATTTTACTTAGTACAACAAACATTATTTTCTTATATTCTCATTTCTGTTCTTGTAAAGGCAATGATTGTTTCCAGCCCTCCCCTTTTACAATATTTATATATAGAACTAGTGTGTTACCATTTCTATGGGAAGTAGAAGATGATGTATATGAGTTAATAATAAGATTCTCTGAGTTGTGCCGTTGCATGCAATACTCAGCTGACCCTCATGATGGAATAACCTCACACAACTTTATCCCTTTAAAAGTTTGTTGTTTAGTTGTGTATTCTCCCTCTGGAGCCACTGGATAAACATAAGCAATTCCAGGTGACAAATAATCTAAATTAGTCTAATCCACTTTAGACATTTATCCTATGATGAAATGATTGTCTTCAGTGGTACCTCTGAGAATAGAGGGATTCAATATTTCAGCCTTTCAGACATCTAAATTTAGGTGAGGTGAATCCCTCCTTTGGGCCTAATGTCTTTTTATTTTCTTTTTCCACACACTTTCCCATTTTGTGCCTCAGATTTTCCACTTATAATAATTTAAAGTGCAAGAAGCATGGATCCATGACAACATGTTTTTACATGCATAGTCATGATAATGCAATGTATCTATGCTCCCCTTTCAAGAGTTATTTAGGTCATACAATAATCTGCAAGGGAAAGTGGGAGCAACAGCATCAGAACTTGCCACTAAAAATATTTATGTGAATAAAGCATACTTTTTGGTGTGCACTAACTCTTCAACACTTGCCTTGTAGGAGCTCATTCTTTATTTTTCTTTACCTTTACACATATTTTTCAATGCTACTTCAGTCTTCACGCTCAGTAGCTAAGAGAGAAGAGACGGAAGAGGTAACTACTGCTTTTCTTGCTGCTGCCATGATATTTTTAGGCAGCTGTGAACACTCGCATACCACTTTCTCTGCCTCATAGCAGGGTCAGTGTTAGCTGTTGCCAGCTCATCTATCTTGCTGCCTTGCTTTTGCACCACAATGGGTGTTTCATACTATTTTCCTTTTTCCTGACCCTGACTATTCATCACGAAGGTGGAAATAATGGCCCTAACAGCTATCAAGTCCCTCCCCTGCTTCCCCCCTCGATGCTTAGTGTGACTCTTTCATTCTCTCAACCACACAGACACAAAAATGTCCCAATGGCAAGTAACTGTCCACTCCTAAGATCACTTGATTTTGATTCTCTCCCTTTTCTTCTTCCATCCTTGCCTCAGAGGAGAAAAATTACAATGAGAAAAAGCAGCAACCAAGTCCAGTGAGTTTCCATCGGCCAGGATGTTCTTGAACCAGGCAATTCCCCTCCCCCACCCCTTATTATTCATTTCATTTGGATGATTAAATAAAAAAGAAAAGGTTATTTTTTTGGAAAAGAGCCTGTATTAATTGTATAAAAGCTGTCACTGTTCCGTTTTGGCTTAGTCTCCTCTCTGGCTCCCAGTAGCTAGCTGCAATTCCTCTTTCAATGAATTTCTATCTTCAGGCACCTCTCTAGTCCCCAAGATCTGTATCTCTTTTGCTTTTCAAAAGTGAGCATGACATCGCTGAATCTGGAGCTGTTCCCCTAGCTGTGGAGCTTTCACAGTTGTTTTGATACTGCTTGCTGAAGACTGCTTTCTGTTGTTTCCCTTCTTGTCTGCCATGGCAGTGGGAGGTGCCTGAGGCTGGGGGAGCTCAGAGGTAGCACACCTTACACTGGTACTTCCTTTGTGTGAGAGGGAAATGGATTTCCTTGTCTATTGGAAGTGAGAGACCATATGCATTGTTTGGATGACCACCACAATCTTCTTGTTTCCTTGCACAGCTCTGTTGGTTTGCAGCCGTACATGTCTGCTCCATCAGCTCTGTTGAGCAGGGATGGTCTTTGTGTGTACACAATTATTGATTGAATCCTGAGCTCTTTAAAACAAATGCATTAGTTAATGTAAAGACATTAAGTGAGAAACTATTTTATTTTGAAATACTGCATATTTTTAAGTGCAAAATATCAAAACAATAGACTTTAGATAGTTAAATAGTGCTTTCACTCTCTTAGAACAGAACAGAACTCAGAGGGCAAAAGAACCTGATGTTTCCTAGTTTGCCAAAGCTTTTGAAATTACATTTTGGAGAAGAAAAATTGATCTGGCTCTTTTGCTCCACTCAAATGGTAATGATGCCATTAGAAATTAATAACAAAAAATAATTTTCACAGGTATTTTAATAAAAATAGAAATACTTCCTGTGTTGGATGTTGGCTGGTATTGTCTATCTCACTAGATTATTTGCAATTAAAAGTCACAGACTATTTAAGAGGTAGGTAGCATAGAAAAAATATATAGTCTTTCATCCCCAAAATTTGAATGCAAGAAGCAGATACATAGATGGTATAGCAGAAACAACAAGAACACAAATAAATACATCATGTGATTATTCCAGGATATTAGTTTTGGTTTCTTTTTCTATTTGCTAGTTTCAGGGTGAAGTAGAGCTACATCATCTTGACTATACTGAAAAACATCCTCCTTGATTAGAGCAGAATGATGAGCTGCTCCTAGGAAGTGCAAGTTGTATGAAGGAACACTGCTGCTGTCGGGTTTTTCTGTTGCTTCCCAGCATAATCTTCATTTTGTTCTGTATATAATACCCCTTTTACAAAACATGTTGATATGTGATATCCTTTTGACATATTGCATTTTGAAAATATTAATATTGACATTTATGTGTTCACTGGCATATATAATGGTATGTAGATGTTGCCTTATTATATTAATGAAGGCAAAGACGTTTCCACAGCTTTCTCAAGTGGTTGACATATCGCCTCTGGCCATGGAGTTGTTTGTGCAATCTATAGATGGATCAATCAAGCATGCTAATATGAAGTGTTCCCATACAGAGTAGCTGCACTTAGCCTGAGAATAATAGGTTTTGATGACGATGTACATCTGACACATTACGAACTTGCTTACCATCCCCCTTGCCAGGGAGGAATGTTTGCTGGCCTGCTACTGCATGGCATCACCTCTCAGCTGGGATGGGGCAGAGGGCATTTGAAGGTTTTGCATGACCTGTGAAGATAGAGAGGGGGGAGCCCAGGTACACTACTGTTCAATTACTTCTCTGCTACTGGAGTGGAGAGCAAGGGGGTACACCAAGAAAGCAGAACCTCTTTTTGTTTTGGAGGTAGTGGTGAACAGAAACATAGTCTTCAGGTTTTGGTCATTGTAACTACAGCAGATCTGTTCTGAGGATGAATCTGAGCAAATTTAGTTAACTGATGTCTTACTATGGTTTTGTGTTTTAATTTTGATATAATGGGAAACGGAAAAAATTTAAACACTCTCCAAAACTTTTGACAGTGTAAAAAACCAAGTGATGAAAATGTCATTTTTATCTTGCAGAGAAATTTCAATCCTGAAGATTTAAATATTCATTTCTCAAATAAAATGACATTGAAATAAAATTCCAAACAGTCTATTTAAAATATTTCAATCTAGCTTTCTGACAGCAAGGTAGGGAGAATGAGTACAAATTTCAGTTAATTCAAATATGCCATTTTGAAAATTTTTTTTTTAATCTACACATTTTGTTTTCTATACTGGGGACTCAGTTGATCAGGCATAATAAAATTGTTGCCTAATGACTCTTTACTGGTTTTTTTTCTGTTAACTAAATTTATATGATAAGGTTACTGAAATAAATTCAACATAGCCAAAGATGAACTATTTTTAGTTCTCTTAATTTGGTAAGATTTGAGGTTTGCTTTTGATATTTTAAAATTTATTTTTATTAGACATTGATAGTCTGAATAAATAAAAATGGCTGCTCAAAGAAGTTTACATTCAACCTTCCAATAGTTGAGTTTTGAAATTTTCTCTTATTTTTTTCAGAGTTTTCATAGTTTTCACAGTCTATGAATTTGAATTATAGAGCAATGTCAGATTTTATTTATGAAGGACATGACAGAGATTAATAAAATGCTGGGCAAGCTACAACTGATAAGAATTTCAAAAGCTTCACTGTAAAATTGAATGAAGTGGAGATAGAAATTGAAGACATGGAGATAACAATTGATGGACAGAGTCTATTCCAACTGAGAATACCAAAGAAGACTGTAGAACGCTGTGAAATTGAATTGATCACCTGGAAAATAAGGTTAGAGTAAGAAATATCAGGTGTGAGGGCTGGAGAAGCTGAGCTAATCTTTTCTGAGAGGATTATGAGGGCCAGAAAGTGGATGTCTTTCAGCTTTTTTAATGTATGCCATACATCATGTCTCATAGCTCTGGTGTCATCAATTAGACAACACACTGACATGGTATTTGTACAGTGTACCTCTTTTGGCCTCCAGTAGACAAATTAAACATTAAAATCTGTATAGGAAGCTGAAATTAAAAATGGCCTAGTTTTAAGCAAGTCAAAATGGTGAAATTACAAATTAAGTGAGGCCTATTGGCTGAACCAGAGTTCAGGCAACAGAGCTTTAATGGAGTATTTAATACCATATTGTCAGGAAAAGCCCATACCCAACTCTAAGAAAGCCAGAATAAGAATAATTCCCTACCTTACACTTTTCTATGCGCGTCAAAGTTTAACTTGTTACGGTTAACTTGCCAAGGCCTTAGGTTCATGTATTTCTGCTGCCTCCAGACATGCAGAGCATATAGATAAGAAGATGGGCTGTATATGGGCTGTGAAAAATGGCTTTGGTTAAGTTTCTGAAGGGTTTATTTTCAATAACGTAGATTGTTGTTGCCTTTCCTCTTAATTCTTAACCGCTGTTGCCACAGAGCTCATTTAGCTAAATTTATATGATGTGATAAGTTAGTATTACATTTGTTATCATAATTATCATGTCTGATTAATCTTGCTTATTCTGGAAAGTTGTGCAACTTTCTCACTGAAGGGCATACTTTCAAGTTTCAATATTAATTCATGTATAAGGCAGCTGACCAGAAGATTGAAAATAATTAATCTGGACTAAAGATGTCTGTGGCAAATTAAAGACCGGTATGCTGGGATGGTTTCAATATCCGGTGTTGAATGAGGCTGGATGAGGATAGATGTAGTGTGAAGTCAGAAGGCTTGGTGATTGCTAGAGCTGACCCATCAATCCAACACCACCCAATGAGGTTTTAAACACTTTACTTTCAATTTTTTCTGAAATGATATAGTACTTTTTTTGGTCTATACCAAAAAAGGTATAGGCACCCCTGCAGAAGTGATTTTTTCTGGCCATGCATAGGATCTCCAGACAAAAACCTGCTGAAATGAGCTCAGTGCAGGATTTGACTAAATAAAATTCAGTAATGTAGGTGATGGAATTTCCTCTAGGTAATCACAAAGGTCCTCCGGCCATCCCAACCTAATCTATGTGCTAAAATAATCACTACTCTATGAACATTATCTGGTGTTGATATCTCTATTTTTTGCCATTTGATGCTTCTTTGCATAAATTGTGATGAACATGCATGTTTGTATGAGAACAGAAAGAGTATCTTCCATCTGTTTTATTATATATAAAGCGGGGAATTCCTAATTGTGCAGGCTAATTTTAATTTTATTTTCACTGACAGGAGAAAAAAAAAAAAAGAGAGAGAAAATCAAAGTTGTAGTCTATACTTACAAAGCTCTGGAGCATTTTCCAGTGGAAGTAGCATTGCTTGCAATATAAAACATAGGCTATTTATTAAGCCTGATTTTTGCATTACATTTTAGTAACCTCATCCATTCGGACAACATTAACTTCTGAGCTTCTGGTAGGTGTACTTTGAGCCTGTATGTAGGCTCTCCTGGCTGAAATTTACTCAGAAAAATCCAAACAGTACAAAATTTGACCAGAAAGAAGTAACTAGAATAGAATTGCTCAGTAGCTATGTGTTTGTGGCCTCCTTACAAGTGCACTGCTTGCTAGCAAGCCTACCTAGACCAGCAGAGGGGAGAAAGAACAATAAATAGCAATGAGAAGAAAAGGAAAACCACAGAGCAATTGTGAAGAGGTTTTGGTGTGTTTTCTTCATTGCCATGTTTGTGTGATGAGTGAGTTATCTGAGTATTGCTACATGTTGTTCTTTTACTTTACACTGCTTCTGCTCTGTGTGTTTTGAATGTATTTCACTCCTTTTTGTGGGAATCTCTTGGAAAAGAGAAAGAAACTTCTTACCATCCCATTGGTATTTATTTTATTTTTATGATGGGAATTGTGTGACAGTACCTATTACTCTGTTTAGTTCTGATAGTTTCTTTTGCTATTTGTTTTTGAAAATTAGACTTCTTATGCTCAAATGGTTGACTTACAATATTTGCTCAAGTTTCAAAATACACCAGTACCAAAACAGGAAAACATCTGAAACTCTTATGCTCCGGAAATGGTTTCTATGTTTTTTCTGTTCCCCATTTTAAAATATTAGTTTATACAGGATTACTAAATTATTTTAGTGATGTTTTTATCTGTATTTGTTTTCCATGGCTGCTAAAGATTGAATATGTGTCCAAGCAATGATATTACCGGCTAAGAAATTTGGACTGACTGTGGTAGTAGATTTCAAGATACTCACTCGGATAACTCCCTCTTGTTGCTACATGGAAAGATAATTCCTTTTTCTGAGAGTATAGCTGTAGATCTCACACATATAATATCACATACAAAATTTAAGGTGTTAACCGGGAAGAAAATTCTCACTGAAGATCCCTGAAACCTTGCTTGTTGTGCCCAGTGGAGAAGAATTGGGTACAGGCACATTGTACCTCCTTCCCATCTGTCCAGTACAGGAGTATCTAAGATGGTTACTCCTTAAGACTTCTGGAAAAAGAATATACTTTTCTTCAGCAAACAGAGGGAATATCTTTGTTCTCAAAGATAGGACAGTAGAGAACTGCATAAGAACTGCTAGTGTGCTTGGGTACCTAAATGCTTCTTGAACTTGGGGATTTCACTGATATTTACAAAAGCTAATAATAAAAGCTCATCTAAAATATGTATGTGCAGTATTTTGTGAATATTTTACACAGCAACAGAGATAAACTAAATCTTACAGATTTAAACCGGAGTTAGAGATCTGTCATTTAAAAAAAAATACAGTCATTTTAACCTTGTTTCATAAAGTCTGCACGCCTGCTTTTGGATTGGATCTGAAGCAGAAATGCAGAACGTGCAATGCCGCTTATTCTCCTAAAATCATGAAACACTGGGATTTCCAAAATTCTTCAAGGCCAATTTGTAGACAGTGGAAATATGAATACCAGTTCAGACAGGCATCCCGTGCTCTCCTGCCTGAACTCCTAAACCTTTGGTGATTAAGCTATTACTAGCTTAAACCAGTCATAGTAAATCAGTCCTGAAGGCTGATAGAAGCTGAAGTCACCATTTTGAGGGAAGAAGGGTCACTATGAAAAGAAAATGGATATATCAAACTCACCGTACATCACATATATTCTTAGTATTCACTATTACACCTTTCCCTCAACAGCCAAAGAGAAAGAACTAATGAAAAGAAGCACAAAGTTGTAGAACAAAATTATAATGCTCTAGATTAGTTCATAACAGTCCATTTACCTTCAGATTTTGTTGTAAGATGACAGTATTTTAGCAGAATGCTTTTAACTGAATACTTGAATTCTGTGCTGTGAACTGTGAAACATTTTATTTCAAATATTTATTGCTCCATCGGAAAAAAAAAATGTTGGTAAATGTGTTTTAGAAATTGTCAGTTCAAATAATCAGCTCTGCCTCTTTATCAAGGAATGCACTTTTTGCAAAAGTGAAAAAATCTGCTGTGTGACTGCCAGGATGCTGAACGTGGTGCTTGTGTGGGGTGGAAGCCTGTAGTAGTGGCACTTGTGTGCTGTCAGGTTCCTTGCCCCTTAATCCATTGTGATTTGACATTTTGAGGGATTTGCCACAGCATTTTCTGAATGAGAAAGCATACAGTATTATTGGGTCACGTTCTACTGCTTGTTATATTTGTGTCCGCACTTTGCTCGACTGAGAGGAAGACAGTATTAGGTCCATGATATGCCTTGCATTGTACCCGGGGTTATGCCAAATCCTTGGTTCAAATTCAGTTTCTAATGTAAGAGCCTTTGGCAATAATGGTGAATTTTCAGAAAATTCAGATCACTAGCGGTGATCCTAGTAAGGCTTCAGGGTTTGGGGTCTCCACTGTGGCAGAAGGGATGGCCCCTGCTCCCATCTCTGAGAGGGGTCATGGGCTATGAGGAGACACCATGTACAGGAGGCGGTGCACTCTGAGGTTGCTGCTGTTGTGTAGGAAACCCTGGCTGCCCCAGTGTATTCCTCTGCTCATACGCTGGGCCTGTGGACTTGGAGGGACTGTGGTTAGACATGGGTATGCTCTGATAAACCCCAGTAATGTAATGGCCTTCTTGTAAGTGCACGCTGCTGCCCCTGAGACTATGCCTCAGGCCAAAGTTCTGTGGTTGCTTCTCAGCTGAAAAGCTAAGACAAAGCCACATTTATTACTCACCACCAATCATACCGAACTGACCACGATACACACTATTGGTGTCCTTCTTCTGCCAATTATCCTGGATATAGTTTCCCTTCACCTTACTGAAGCCAAAAGTTGTTCTTCTGTCTGGGATCTAATACCATTGTAAGGCAAATAAATCATAAACATTAGCTATGCATGAGGTTTTCACAGTTATTTAGTGCATTTTTTCACAGCAGAATATTTGTGATATCCTTCTTTTAATCTACTTGGGTTAGGAGCTATAACAACCTATAGTTGAAAAGCATAAAGCAAAAGACCTATAGTTAAACAGCATTGTCTAAGCCATTCCTTATGAAAATAATAACATTAAAAATCTCTGTGAGTAAATGATAAAGTCTCTTGTGTATGTAATGGGTTCTTGGTTTGATAAACAGCAAATGAATCTAATTAAACATAATGGCAATACATCTTTTACCCCTGGAACTCTGTCAGTCAAAAGGTAAGAAATTTGTGCAGACAATAAACACAATAGCTAAGAGAAAAGATTGAAGCAAATCTATTAATAAATGGAATGGAGTTTATAAAATGCAGTACCAGTGCACAACCCAGCCTAAAGGTTTATTGTGTTCATGTGTTGTCTTTGCTCTCTTCCCTTCCTCTCTTCCTCCACAAATCCTGCATGTTATTTTAAAGAATTATCATAAATAATGAATGAGTAATTCTCATGCTGAAGGACTTCCAATTTATTCTTGGATGTAAAACTGAAATATAAGAAATTCAGATAAAATCACATGGGCCAAGGTTCATTTCACCTAGCTTTAGGCACTGACACAACGGACACAGGCTCCAGAACATCTAACATTAGCTAGAGTGAGTGGAGAAAGGAGGTTATTTGCAGAGAGTGACTTAGACCTTAGGTAGAGTGGGTGATTATGGCATATATCTAGCTCTTTCCATAGGCTATGAGAAGACTAAAGTCTTAATGTGCATGCTTCGCTTAAGCATTTAAAGTAAGGTAAACTAAGTACTCTGGTCTAACTTTGTTTTGGACTGTGTGCATGTCTCTATTTTCTCAGTAGTCATGCCCTGATCCTCCTTAAAATACTATTTCTTCATAGAATACAAGGTATGTAGAATCATTCTCTGCATACACAGAAGTGACTTGATTATACAAGAACTTCAAAATTAAGGGAACAAAGAAGAAATATTCAAGGGACAAAGTGACTGGAGGGAAGGTGGGATTGATAGCACAATACATCTTTCCCCCATTAGTAGTAAGTAAAATCTATGGTGTATCTGTGCAAAGTTTGAAAAGAAATGTTGGTGACACTGCGGCTTCATCTTCCTGAAAATTTCTTCATTTCTTTCATCATGAACATGCTTTTCTGAATGAAGTGAGAAATCCACCTGCTCAGGCTTCCTGTCAATCAGTTACCAATATCAAGTCTTTCACAGCAAGGTACAATAAACTTCTAGTGGACCATTACATACTATTGTGCCCATGGACAAACTTTCCTCCCAATTCAACTACATATTGTCTTATATTTTCATGCAGTCCTAAGCTTTTGCCATTGTTGATGTTAAGGCAGAGTATCCTAGAAAATTCAAACAGTTAATTTCATTTTCCTAGCAGAAGAGGGCTGCAAGTTGAGAAAACATGAGAACATGTGGGGTTTTTTTAACTTAATATCTTCTTTTGAGGAATAGGAGAATGTCAGATGTGAAGTAGAATGCATCCCTCCCTGTAAGTCTGCTAGGACTTTCTCAAAAAGTTGAGACACAAGCCTTTCCACATGCAGATCTCAAACCAGTATGATTCATAGATGAAGTTAGCAACTGTTACTGTTCATGTTTCTGCTTTTCCATTCAAGCACTTTCTGTTAAAAAAACACATGTTCTTTATACAATTGAAATACAACTGCTCAACCAGCAGAACTCAACAAATGATAAAGAGCAGAACTTACAGACAACAGGTTGTTTGGTCACTTCAGTATATCTAATGTCCACAACAATGTTATACATTAAAAGTAGCTTCCATTTTTAATGTATTTAATTTCTTATTTGCATTTTTGATGCAAATACACACTTTTTTTCGATCTTTACAACACTGTCTATTTATTCACAGATTACTCTTGCCTTTAATCTCAACATGTCAGAAAAATATTTTTTATTTCTATGTATATATGAAGTCGAATTCATGTATACAGGTGGTGTTACAAAAAGAGATATTTGTCAATTTTCTTCATTTTAGGCACATATTTTTGTTTGGCATAGATTATTATGTCATCATAGACTTTACTGTTGATGAATTTATTTACTTCACCTGCGGCTGTCACTTTTATGTTGTTTTTTTTTTTTTCGATGAGCTGTTGGTTATAGCTAAGAGTATCCATTGTAATTTTACTTTGTGTGTATATCTATACATAAGTAAAATAAGCAAAATGTCAACAACCATTCTGAATTGCAAAGCCAGAGCATTCAATCTTAAACCTATGGCATTTTTTTAAAAAATCGCTTTACAGTCTTGGATTGTGATATTCATCTTCAATACTTTTTCTTATTCTGAGTAGCAGAAGATTCTGCCTTCAGTTACACCACAAATGAAGAACAAATGGATGATAGAAGCTGGGCACAGAAAAGGAGATGAATTTATTGAGCATAATCAAGTAATTATTTTGGTGGAAAAAACCCACAAAAAATCAGTTCACAATTCCTCATTAAATCTATGAACACGGGATTTAAACCTTATTGCTCTGTATTGAATCAGCAGCTATTCCTCTAATTTTTTTATATTGACCTTCAGTGATCTTAGCAACTAAAAGCCATAGCCCATAATGGAGAAATTGAGGAACATTGTGGCAATGTGACTGATTTTCATTAACTCTGCTGGTAGCAGAGTAAATTGTATAGAATTCTTCCTGTTTGCAAAATTTTAATAGGATGATCAACTTTTTACTCTGGTAGTTCAGAGCAAAGGTCTAGCATGTCTCTTCTCAAATGATACCAGTATACTCTTCTCCATCCCCATTATGGTAATCTAAACAAACCTTGGTAGCATACCAAAGAGGGCAATCTGATATCCAGATAATAGAGGCACTGAAAAAATCAACTGGAAAATACATTAATACCCCTTTGCAATGCCATAGTAAGCATTTCCCCCACTACCTGTAGAAAAGCTCAGAGACTAAAGAAGAAATACCCCACTATGGTGAAGATGAAGCAATCACAGTTATCAGCTTAATGCATTAAAAACATTAAAGGTTCTGATGGAGCCATGATTTTAAACTCACTGGATGCTTTTGGAGTTCTTAACACCCTAACTAAGCTTCGAGAAAATTTATGTTGTATTAAATAGAGAGAGGATTCTGAAAAATGATGCCTAGTGTGGTACCTGTATTGGTAAGATATATCAATATCCCTTCAGGACACTGAAAGCATACATCACAGTGGATGTGTTTAAGCCTGTGCCTGGGACATAAGCTGGAACTCAGTCTAAGCTGTGGACTAACACCAAGTCTAAAGATCATACACTGAGAAATGAGAAAGTTGTGGATCTAGCAGGGATTATTAATACCTCCCCTGGCTAAGGTTTTAACAATATTCACACAAATCACAGGGAAAAAAATCCTACACATTCACAAGTTTTTGGCAAGTAAGTGAGACAGTGGGGATCAACAAACCCTGCAGCACTGAGATGGAGGGTGAAGAGCTTCTTCTGGTTATTTTTGTAGAATTAGAAAAGGATTGGTATAACCTGTGCCTTTCAGTGACTTCTGCAACAGCAGTCAATAGAAATGGTTGTTGTACAGTTCTCATGTTTGGCCTTGAGCTGAAGACTAACACAGGTTGTTCTGTGGAGCTCCTGGAGTACAATAGGTATCTTTGCCATTGGATTTATTCAAAAGTAAATCTGAAAAAAGCTGGAACTGTCTTACAGAGAACTTGTGAGCTTGCTGTGGTAAAGAGAAATGACTGTAAGGTGTAAAGTCATGTGGAAAAACTCTTAAGAGAAAAGATTTAACCTGGTTCTGCAGTTTTAAAAGACCAGAAAAAATTCTACAGCTGGATAAACCTTATGATGGACTCTATACAGCACTGATAAATTAAGTGCTATATGGATTACAGTTTAGTCAATTTTTTCCATAAGGACCTCTGCAGGAACTATCAGGTGAAGAAAAGTTCAGTGTGCTTCTGTCACCAAAAGCAAGGTACCAATTTGGCCATCTAGTATTGTGGGAAAAAAAAAAAGTCACAGGATGGACATACAATAATGACAAAACATGAAGAATTTGCCTAATAACAATGTAAGAACAAATGCCTAAGAACAATCTTTCATGGCATTTGAAGTAAAACCATGAAAGAACAACAACAACAAAAGCTCCGAAGAAATCTGGATAGAAGAAAAAAAAATTTGTGATAATGTGAAACTATCTTGATGGAGTCTGTGGGTGTGTAAATAGTTAAACTTATATCAGATGGAGAAATTTCTCACTAGCCTCAAACTTTAGCCAGTTTTTCTTACAGTAACTTTCCTGATGGTGAATTTCCATATCACTGGAGCTTACTTTAGTTTCAATGCATAATAAAGGCTTCCTTGTTCATATTGGATCACATTTCTGGCAATGTTAGAAGTTGCATAATACTTATTACAAATAATAGAAATAATTTTTTCATGGAAAATATTACCCCAGGGAGTATAGATTGCTGCAGTTAGATTTGTCTGTGAAGTCTTTCCTCTCTGCAAATTAAGAATTTTCCTGATTCCTACAAAAATCTGAAATTTACCATTCTTCAAGGAAAGAGCTTGATCAAGAATGCAGTTACAAACCATGGATAATATATTAAAATGCTGACAAAATATTTCTGAACATTAAGATTGTTATGTCTGAGTCTGTTACAAGTTCTTTCAACCTCCAGGTAATGAGATCCTGTTTTAGCAGGACTACTGCAGCACACAATAAGGAAAATCCAGAGGAAATCAGGGCCCTAGGCTGTCACACAGAATGACAATCGCAGAGCAGAGTCAGACGGAGCAATGTGAGGGAGTTAGGGTTGAGTAAATTGAGAGTGCCAAAAAAAGTTACTTGAAGGCAAGCAGGAAATTACTTTAGGAAGTGCTCTAGAGAGTAGTGGTGGTGCAGTCCTGCAGCAAGGAAAGAAGACCAGGACGATAATGAAACAGTTCAGACCTTGTAGAATGGATGTTCCACCAGACACACATTAAAGAGAGGAAAAAACCTGGATATGGGAGACAATGGAAGACTTGAACTGTACAGTATAGAGGTACAACAGCTGGGTTTTTTTCCTCTTTGAAATGCTTACTCTTCATGTGTGAATTGACAAAACAGCGGAGATAACAATGATCAGAAGTGCTGATGAGAGTCTTCTTGCAAATCTACAAATTTTGAATATTGGGAGTGAATAAGGAAAGAAATAAAGAAAACTTTTTCTATAGTTCTTCCACTATGGCTAAATAAAATAATTAATTAAACAAGTTGGCTAAGTATACATGAGGAAGGGACTTGCAAGTGAAGAAAAAGTTTTGTGTGGTAGGTTTTTATCTGCTGACTCCAACAACTACAGCTTCAATTGAGAATGTTCTCTTCCCTTACAGGAACAGCTATTCCTACCTCTGCTAGGAAAATTTTGTGTGACATTTCTGTAAGAAATGAAAAGCTTATTGTCTAAATGGGACAGGAATGAAGAGGTTGGAAGCACAAATATTTGGAATGATTGGAATTTAATAGTAATGCAATAATTAAAAATACTTCTTGCCTAGATAATACATTACATCAGATAATCAAAACCCACTTTTTTCGAAGAGCAGTGAAGTATTCTTTAACCTTAAGAAGTTAAAGAGATTTAACCTTATTTACCTCTAGCTGGCACTGCCAAGGGAAAAAGGTGTTGTAAGACATCTTTCCATAACGTAACCCTCTTAATCTTTTCAGGTGATTTTGAACTACATTTTTCCCTTTCAGAATGCCCTGCTGGCTAAGAGGTACCAGATCTCCCCAAATCCCCAGGCCTGTCCTGCAGCTCATTATGTGGAAGGTGAGGAAGTGGCTCATCTCTGCCGTTTGCAGACATTCACTGGCTGCCGGCACCCAACATGGCCTGTGAGACGTCCAGGCTTTTAGGTTCCAGCTCATTTGCCTACCCCTGGGTACCTATTTAGTTAGGGTGTTTAAGGCACTTACCTGGTCAGGCAGATCCCACAGCCCAGGAGCTGTGGGATACATATGCCGTCCAGAATGACAGCTGAAGGCCAGGTAGGATACTGAGAGCATCTTATATGGCATTAGGACTACTCTTGAGCAACTAATGCTTCTCGTTCAAGTCCACAAGGACCAGCATTCTTTAAAAAAAGTTTAATTAATATTTGAAGGGTTTGTATTGAGCTTCTTTAGTGCATTTAATGTATCTATTATCCTGAGGCTAGCAGGGTTCTTTGCCAATTTTGATGTAAGCAATTAGTTTTTGGAGTTCTACTATAGTTGTATCTGAAACTTTATACCAGGAGAAAGGGAAGAAAGTACCTGAAGAAGAAAAATGTTCCTGCTTAACTCTGCTAGGAAGTCTTCATGTCTGTGGCACCTACAGCAGTTCTATTGTTCGGAGTCCTCATGTTGTAAGAAGACAAACACTAAAAGTCGACAGGAAACCTTTGCTACCCTTCACATCAGAGGTTTACAAATGCTGTTCAAACAGATTTATTGGTGAGACAAAAAAGGTGAAGTTCGTGCCCTCCTTAGCACCACTGACAGCTGGATATACTCTTCCCTTTCCCTTCTTAGTTCACCTCATTCCACAGCTTCATGAAGTCCTGAATTTCCTAAATAACATCATCCACATTATTTTTTTTCTCCTTACTCCCCTTTCTCAAGGAGAGTACCTAAAAATAGATTTGCTGATGATGAGCAAATACATCCAGAAAGGGGACTGGGCAAAGAGAACAGGCAACGTCAGTAGCGAAGAAGCTGCAGCGCAAACAAACAAGACTTTTAGCTCCATTAGCTTATGAGAGGGAAAAAAAATCAGACACTATATAGGAGAGCTCTCATTTCCAGACTAGCAAATCAGTAACTGAGTATTGCAATTAAGGAAGAACATTTACTTGATAAGAATCAACTACGAATCTTAAAAGAGGTTTTAAAAAATTAAAAATAAGGAAGCAGCTGTAATTAGCAACAGTTGTTTACTTTTAGCTGCAGTCATAGATTTGCTTACTACTTGGCATTCATAGTCAGATCACCACTCTGCTGTGCTGCAGCAGTTTTTCCCCCACTAACTGAAGAAATCTGTACAATAAGAGGAATTCTGAGTAATTTGATTTTCCCCAAAGAGTTCACAAATGCTTTAAAGGTGTATGAATCTCCTTTCATGTTTCTTATAGGACAAGTTAAAATGACTGACTGAAACTAAGTTGGATGGGAAATGATCTTGCAATACCTACTCCAATGGCTCCATTGCAATACCTACTCCAATAGAATGTATATTTAGTAAGATGCACAATCCAAAGAGCACAGTAACTGAAGTATATTCATAGTAATCTTCAATTTTGCTCTATTTCATTGCTAAAGAAGTCTGATCCACTGTCCATTGAGGTCATATAACTTCAGGTCCTAAACTTAGAGTACCTTCATGGAAATTAATTGATTTTACTAGGGATTTTCAGTGGAAAAAGGAAGAGCAAAATGTGCCGCTGTATCTTTGGTGAATCAGGCTGCCAGATATATTGATGAATTGTAAATGCAAAACTGTCACTTATGAGCATCCACTTAAACAAAATGCCAAATGAAATATCTTGTTTCTCAGCTATAGCTGTACTATTCTGTTTTTTGATTATTTTCTTTGTTTGCTGGATACTAAGCAAATACAGAGTGAAACAACCTTGAGTTCAACATTTGTGCTGTTACGCCTTTCTGTTCCCTTCTTATTCTCTGCTCATTGGGTTTACTGGTGGCAGTGCTGCTGAGCAAGGAAGAAACATGTAATGAACCTGACATAAATGTCTAGCTTGGTAGAGGGGTGAAGAATTAAACATGATTGAGACTAGGTTATTTTTTATTCCATAGGTAGAAACAATCAGGTGGGAAGTAATTTGGACTCCAACACATTTTTATTTTATTAGCTTTTGCCCTGTGTGATATACTTTAAATGAAAACCATTTCTGAAGATGATATTATAATGTTCCCTGCTGCATCTATAGCAGTTATTGAAAAATCCTGCCTGGATATAGATTATTACCATTGTTTTAGAAGCTATGTCATTGTGTGGTCATGGAATTAAATGTTTCAAGTACATATATGCATATGTGCTGTGGTTAACATTGAGAAAGACTGTTTTTGTGATTTTAAAAAGCCCCTTACTGCAGGGAATTCAAGCCAAGTCTTGAAGTTTTCACAGAAAGCACCAGAACTTACAAAGTATTTCAGCTTACAAGAGCCATATGACAAAGTATATATATGTATATACATATACATACACAATGTATATATGTATAGATATGTATATATAATATATAAAAATAGATATATATATACACATTGTATATCCATAAATCCATATATCCATATACAAGATTGTCTCAAAAATTATTTCTGTTTCCAACAACGACAAAAAGACTTGTAGAAAAGCAGCATCCATCAAGCCCTAGTAGCAACAGAAGCAGCACCTGTTTATTGAGCTTTTTTTCCTCACTTGAATCCTATTTTGTACACAGGCTCAGGCTGTACTTCCTTTCTGGCATGTATTGTCATGCCAGGTAATTAAAATGGTCTAGTAAGACATAAGAAGTCAGATTCACATTCTGAGGGCCAGATTCTGCTTATCCTTTCCACAGCTTGAGAGGAAGCTTCCTTTTCCCTCTTTGTGTTTAGGCTCACCCAGAACTAGGCAGTCCTCAGAAAGAAACAAGAGATACTTCTGCCATCACTTTGTGAGAAGGACAAGGAGAGGGTTCAGCAGGGGCAGAAGGCAGCTCTCCCTTCCCATGGACACAAGGGCAGCAGCAGGGGCAGATGCACCTGAAGTGTGAGCGAGCTGGAGTGGGGGCTGTTGAATTGCAATACCTGGCTGTGAGGGTCGGTGCAGGGAGCAGGCACTGACCTCGGCAGGGTATGAGGAGGAAGGTTGTCCTTCTGAAAAAATATGCTGGAGAATTAAATTGCACCTCAAAGCATGCTCGGGGTGCTCGTGTGCAGGGAAGTAGAGGAATGCAGGCAGAGCCCCTGCCAATGCTCGCTGCTGTATCCTGGTGTCTGATGTCTTGTGTGATGTGTATGATATGATATGACCCAGCACTGGGTAAAGGTGAGCTGAACAAAGCAGACACAGTTCTTCCCTACCGATGAAATACTCCTTTGTAGGTGTCTGTTATTTTTCTTCAAAACTCTTTTAGCTTTTTTGCACTGTTTTTATCCTTTCCGATGAGTTTACTTCAGTAACAGAAACTTAGATTTCGCATTTTTCAGGAAATGTATCTTCATGCTTCAAAAAATTTTTCTGGCAAGTCAGAATAAATGTCAGTGGGTTCCTTAGGATTCATTTCTTTGCATAGACTGGAAATTTTTTTGCCAACAAAAGCAATCTCATTTTGCCAGTAACTCTGGAAGGCTGCTACTGAGGCAGCATAAAGTGAATATTAAACATTCACCAAGCAAAGATCTAAAGGCCCACAATTAAAACACAGACAAGATATAATCTGATAATTAAAGTTTGCAGGGAATGTGTGTGTGGGGTTGACCCTGTCACAGTCAGTTTTTCACTCCTTGCCAGCCTTAATTTCACAAATACGTTATCTTTTTAGACTTTTTATCCCAACAAAATAGCTCAAGATGGTTACAAATGCATTATCTCCTCAAGGCAATCATCCAGAAAGAAATGGACAGAGGAAGCTTCTTAAAATGTAATCTGGTCTCGGGCCATCCAGTCAACCATGGCAGAGCACTATTGAAAATACTTATTGGTAAGATACTTATTCAACAACAAAAGGTTTCACATGACAACAAACCAGCAACAGATCAAAAGTGTGCAACAGCAGTGACACAATATGCATTTAAAAAGGGAGCTAGAAGTCTTCACTGTTAACTTGCATTTTCTTTGTGTTACAGCATTGAATTATTTTAGAAAACAGGAATCAACGGTAGCATTTCTAGCCCATTAAGAGATGAGAATATTTTTCATAAAACACTTATGCTTCTTTTGTAGCCAATACCTACTTAGTCTCTTGCCATATCCATTTGTTCATAGTTTTTAGGTTAAATTAACATAAACTTTGTGAAGCAGGATTTTGGAGTTCAATAGGACAGTATCATCAGGCTTCCACAGGTAACAATTTTTAAAGCCATATTCAAAGTGAAACACAAATATGTTCTCGAAGTATTCGTTTTGTTGAATCTTAGAATACATTTTCTAGTTCCTAAAAGACTCCTACATCAGGTTAAAAAAACTTTACTAAGTTCTAGAAAGCTCTTCTAGAAAGAATTTCATTGTATAGATAGCAAGAGCTTTCCAGAGCTAATGAAAGACATAAGGAGGAGCTAAGAAAATCAGTTCTTACTAAACATTGTAATTTCTAAGAAACAGTAGTATTTGCTCATTTTAAGCTGTGGTTCAGGAGCCCTTTCTAAGCCAGCTATGCTATAGTTTGATGGAATGTTATTATAACCCTAGAGCAATAAAATGCTATTACAAGACAGCTTTTAAATTTTAAAACTAATTTTAGAGCTTTTTATTTATGAATTTTATTACTAACATAAGGGCAAGGTTTACATATGTCTCAAGGTTACTTTTAATTGTAGATTTGCTCTTTTGCATATGCAATCATTTGTGTCTGTAAAAAACTGGAATGTATAATCCCTTAGCATTGTTCTGGCTTTGTCAATCCTTTATACGAAGTAGATTGTCCAGCTCCAGCATGACCTTTGTCAGGAGTCAGCAGTCTCGTACCAATAGCCAAATAACATTTAGTTCACTAAGAATATTAAATCAAGATTGTTATGTATCTCCCCATTTAGGAAGAGCTTTTTAAAAAACCTTTTATGACAGATAACAGATGGCTTAAGTCGACAACTGGCAGAAGATGAGGAGCTGGTTTCAGAGGAGCAAGGATTAAGTCGGTATTTTTTTTTTTAAATTTTGGAGCATGATTGTTTTAAAGTATGTATTGCACATATTAGAATGACTGACTGCATATTCCAAAACTGCAAACTGCTGTTGTGTTACTTTCCTTCCCTTTCCCCATGCCATTCCTTAATTCTCCATTTTCATAGGAAGTGGATGCCTCTTACCAAGATCAAATGGTGACATCATGTTTAAGTTTCTTGGGTGATTTAGACAACAATGTGACATCTGCAAAATGGCTCAGCAAACCCCTCAAAAAGCCATATGGGGAAATGAAACCCTCTTTTTCAGAAAACTGTATTGTAGCTTTTATTAATGTCAAGAATTTGCATGACTGACTTGTTGCCCTGCAGGACCAATTCTGAGCATCTGACACTGGTGTGGTGGCTTCTATAAAAGAACAGCAATATTTACAGAGTGTAAAATTCCCGTATGCAGCAGTGCATTTAAATGAGGTTGCAGCAACTGGAAAGAAGTTAATACTCCAAGATTTGCTGTGCAATGAGACTGTATAGCATTCATTCAGTACGTGCTGCTACCCCTGAGTACCAAATCTTAAAAATTCTGTTCCTCATACCCAGCAGATGCTAAAAGGCTATAGTTATATTTCAACAGCTGAAATATTCTATGTTAGGTACAGGTCAGTAATTCAGTTCCAGCTTTAAGCTTCTTAGATTCAGGGACGACAAAGCGCATATCAGTTTCAAAACATGTATAATGCACCTACCCTGTTGTCTTCAGAAGAATTATGCTGGCATGGTGGGCATCTCATATGAGTACAGCAGGAGTGAAACTGCCGTAAACAGCACAGACATCAGCACCTACAATTTCTTAACATAAACTATTCATACATTTTTTCATTTTCTTAATAATTTAAACCAAAAGTAGGCATTATCTTAAATTGGTGTCATTCACAGATGGACCTTCTACCTGAAATGTTTAAATAACATTTGTGTAGTCATTTCCAATGATGTTAGAGGATAATGTAATGCTTTTCTCCTGCTCACAACTTATTATCACCACTTAAGGAGATGCCCACAAAGATTTGAAATTTTGGCTAGAAACTGCCAGAAGAATAATAGCCTGTTGCTATCACTGCTATTAAAAAAATAAACCAAAACAAAACAAAACAGCCTAACTGTAAACCTCTGGGAAGCATGGCTTACTCATGCTTAAAAGTGGGGTTTCTTGCCTGACAAGACCACACACTGAACAATACTATACTTGCTCTATCCTCCCATAGTGCTTAGGTGTTAATTAAAACAAGCTTACTCCATTTCACAAAAGTAAAGACTGAGCTATTTTCCAGTAATTTATCCTTCTTTCAGTTGTTTGCTACTGTGATGTCCTGCACCAGGGACCCTTTGTTGCTAGGGGATGTCCCACAAAGGGAAAATTAAACTCTTACGGCTTCTAGTCACTGCTAACTCAAGCAGTAAAGCCCTGTGCTGTAGATCTGAAAGAATTGGTCCTCATGATTATTTACAAAAAGTTTAAAACATTTATGTTTTTATAACTTTTTAAAGGGGCTAAGTTCAAAATAAAAAAACTAAATCCTTTTCAAGAGCAATAAGGGGGCATATTCAAGAGTATATGTTCACAAATCTTTTGTTTAATTTATGAGGAAGTGTAGAGAGGATGCAGAAAATAAGAGTAGGGAAAAGAGGAGGGAAAAAGAGAAACCATGGTCTTTTAGTTAAGACATCCAAATGCTGTCCTGAAGAACTAGATTCTGTTTGTGTCTGTCCCTCAGAAAACACCAAAAGATACAGGACTCCTCTGAAATATAATTACTTAATTAAAAGGCAGCATCATAATTCAAAGTCACAGAAGGGTGGAATTACAGCTATAGATGGAATCTTAGTGCATGTCTATATTGCTGATCATCTACTAGGCACAGTTGTAATGAAAATTCTCTAAGGTAGACACAGTATTTCTTGTCAAAGGTTGCTTTTCTGCTGACATGACTATATTTTTTTTCTATAGCACATAAACTAAAATAGGAATAAGTAAACAAAGCATCTGAAGGAGGTGAGTCACGGGGTCTAGACTGCATGAATTACCTAAGGAGATGCTACTTTATTGGCATCAGTGGAAGCCTAGACAACCATTTTTGGATGAGGATGGAATTTAGTTTGCAGACTAAGTAATTTAAATGTAGATGTTTCATTGTCCATTAGGTGTCTAGTCTCTTGTCAAAGTTAATGAAGTTTCAGTTAACACAGTCAATGGACCACAGAGAGCAACTCAGCTCATCCTAAAGCGGAGGTCCAACACATGTAAATATTAGGGCCATCTGAGATGCCCTAAGACATCACACCCAGCTCCACTTCCTGTAACGTCTGGCTTTTCTAGCAGTCCTGAGTTATATCTGACAGATTTGGGTATCATTATAACCTTTATTACTGTAGGATACTTCAAACAGTATCTCAAAATCCTGCTCTTAATGCCTATTTCTTACAGTGCTCTCCATGAAATATTTACTGAAGTGTAGCAAATTCTGGACTTTCAGCTATAAATGTATTTTAACTTAGTATAGTTTGGATAAAAGTTGGTCTTTCATTAAAGAGGAAAAAAAATTGACATTTTTCATTTCCTTTATCAAGATACATTGTCACAAGAAATTGGAAAATATTAACTTCTCTGTGTAAAATAGAATAATTTACTGGTTTATAAAGAATGGTAGACTTTGAAAATACCATAAGAAATGATATAAACAAAGAAGGAAGAAATATTATCATGGGGCACCATTTAATCCATGCCTCAGGGTGAAACAGATGTTGAAGAACATAATACACTACAGCAAATGATCTGATGGTTTAATTCCACACCTATTATATGTTTAATACAATAAAACTCCCTGAAAATAAGTTATTTTTAAATAAATAAAATGGAAGGATATAAATTATCGTCCATACTTGAAATTATAAAAATATTTAAAATATTTTTAATGTATTTCTATTATTACTACACAATATAGCCCTTTTTGAATGGAACAAAGTAATAATTCTCTTTTGCTGTGAAAGACCAACAGACTTTAATTGTGATGGAGACAAGCTGACTGTATAGCACAAATGAATGTGAGTTGTACAGCTTTTTACCCTTTTGATGCCAGCTCAGATCCTGCCCAAACATCTGGTCTTCTCATCCCTCTGGGTATGGAGAAGTCCCACTGAAGTCAGGAGGAATTCTCTGCACAGAAGTTACTCAGTCTGGGATCTCAACTCTTCCCTTATTGACAATTAAGAGCATTATGACTGTAAAGTGAGTTCTCAGTCAACAGTTAACACTATTTACCTATTTATTCATCCCAATAAATATAGAGGTCTCAGAGGAAAGTTGTGTTGCTTTAGGCACTTGCATATTAAGAAACAGACCCAGTTTCCAGGCTTGTTAGTGAGAGACAAAAGGTGAGAAGGTAAATAGGTGATGAAGTGCTCTAGTCAGAGACTTCCACAGGACAATGACGCAGCTGAGAAGTTTAGCAGTTTATTGGCTGGATGGCTACATCCAAAGAGTTACAGTCACTGGCTCAATGTCCATGTGAAAACCAGTAATGAGTGGTGTCCTTCAAGGGTCTGTACTGGGACCAGTACTATTTAATATCTTCATCAACGACAGAGTGCGATTGAGTGCACCCTCAGCAAGTTTGCAGATGACACCAAGGTGAGTGGTGCAGTTGATTTGCTTGAGGGAAGGGAGGCTATCCAGAAGGACCTGGACAGGCTTGAGGAGTGGGCCCATGTGAACCTCATGAAGTTTTCAACAAGGCCAAGTGCACGGTCCTGCATGAGAGTCAGGGCAACCCCTGGTATCAGTACAGGCTGGGGGATGAATGGATTTAAAGCAACCCTGTGGAGAAGAACTTGAGGATAGTGATGGATGAAAATTTGGACAAGAGGCAGCAATGTGTGCTTGTAGCCCAAAAAGCCAACTGTATCCTGGGCTGCATCAAAAGAAGTGTGGCCAGCAGGTCAGGGGAGGTGATTCTACCCCTCTACTCCATTCTTGTGAGTACCTGGAGTACTGCACCCGGCTCTGGGGTCCCCAGCACAAGAAGGACATGGACCTGTTGGAATTGAGTCCAGAGGAGGGTCATGAAGATTGATTGATCAGAGGGCTGGAGCACCTCTCCTATGAAGATAGTCAGAGAGAGTTGGGGTTGTTCAGCCTGGAGGAGAGAAGGCTCCAGGGAGACCGTATTGCAGCCTTTCAGTACTTAAAGGGGGCTTACAAGAAAGCTGAAAAGGGACTTTTTACTGAGGCCTGTAGTGACAGAACAGGGGGCAATGGTTTTAACTTGATTTAAACGGAACATAAGGAAGAAATTTTTTACAGTGAGGGTGGTGAGACACTGGAACAGGTTGCCCAGAGAAGTTGTGGATGTCCCATCATTGGAAGTGTTTGAGACCAGGTTGGATGGGGCTTTGAGCAACCTGATCTAGTGAAAGATGCACGTGCCCATGGCAGGGGGGTTGGACTAGATGATCTTCAGAGGTCCCTTCCAGCCCAAACCATTCTATGATTCTATGAGAACAAATCACAAATTTTGTGACTCACTGTCCAGCCTGGATGCTTATTGACTGCCTTGTTAGAGACACCAAAACCAGAACAGACAAGCCCCTCTTAAGGATAAACCTTTTAAGTCTTATGACTCAGGAAAATGAGCCTACTTCTTCTGTGAAGCAGAAATGGTGTGTCTACATGCAGGAAGCGAAATACTGTGATAGTGGGAAGCAGCAGCAACAGTAAGACAAAGGAATTATCATGCCCACTCACTGTTCAGGTGCAACTTAGAGGTGTCTTCACAATTTTCAATGATACATAAACTTATCCCCCTGCCATCACTTTTTCTTTTTTGGCGAGACTTGAATTTAAAATATACTTCCCATACTAATTTCACAATTTAACCTCTGCTTAGCCTGAAGGACTCTGTCAACAGTCAGTGATGGACATAGAAAAAATTTATTTTACATCAATGGTAGAAACTCTTATGTGTGGATGAGTCATCATTTTCACCTTGGAATATGTTTTCCATTTATACAAAGGCAAGAAAACTCTAAAATACAAAAAAGATTTAGAAACTGTATGTCTCTGAGCCAATAACTGATTCAGACTATTGGTTTCTTGCAAAGGAATTAATCCCACCTACCTTTCAATATCTACAGTGCTGATGTCTACTTTTGAGCTGTCATCAAGGCTCCACTGGTAGTCAATGAAAAGAAGTCAGCACTTTTAGGGCATGATTCATCCACTGTATTTTAGGCATCATTAGGATGCGACGCAATGCTCTCTAAGTTTGATCACATAAATCTTAATACATTACTGAAGAGAGCTAAGAGGCTTGTTAGATGTTAATGGCAGTGACTATACACTGAATGTAAAAAGTGCCAGCTGTTCAGTGGTCGTTGTAATAACGTAGTCACGTGTTTAAAAGGGATGCTAAAAACTGGAAAGACCTTAAAAAAGCCATCATAAGGATTGAAAATGTAGAAAAACCATTTCATGGTGAGAGTCTAGAGAACCTCAATCTGTCCTGTTTTCCAGGAAAAAGTTAAAAAATTGACTTGTTCACAAAGGAGAAATAAAGAAAATTGTAAAAGCTGGTCATCAGGCACACTACTATATAAAAAATAGGAACCTCTGTCTGGAGCTGAAGTCAATTCAAGTCAATTCAGCTCAAGTTCAGCCTGGATTTTAAGAGTTTAATTGTGAGAGTAATTAATAAATGTCTGGAACAACCAAGAGTATAAAATATCTTTTTTTTTTTTAGTATATATATGTGTATTTTGACTGATGAAGCCCAAGAATCCAAATTTCTTAGTAAAGAAAAATTCAGGAAGTTGGAATGCTTTTATTTCATTTTGTTTTAGTATAATACAACATAAAAATTTGCAGTGAAACCATTTCAGAACATAAAGAATTTAAATGTGTCTGCCTGAAGCTCTTCTCTTACCTGAAGTAAAACCACACCACTCTACAGCGTTTTGTGAAGCACTTTGATTTCATCAATGTAAACTTTGTTTGGGGGCATGATTCTGTCAATATTTTCTGTGAATCAGCTCTAGTAATTGACCACAGGAACAGCTTACTAATGATACAATTGATTCTTTGTCACTTTAATTCATTAAATCTGTTCTGAATGTGTTTCTGAAATAGCTGTCATAGTGTAATCAAAAGTTATGGGTTTGGTGTAGGGATGATTAGGTGAAACTGCAGGATCTGGGTTATTCAAAAGGTCAGACTAGATAATCATAACTGTTCTCTGTGACCTCATAGGCTACTCATCTTATGCATTAGGCCTTCTGCATTTGATTTTAGATATACTTGGCTCCCTTAGACAGCAATGGAGATTATTAAATATATGGCTGGAATTTAAAATTCCATTCTCTATGCTATTACTATTGCTGACCATTTCAGGCAGTGTTACCTCATCTGAAATTTCCCCAGAGAGGCTAGCCTAGAAGCAAAGGGTTGGGAAAGGAGAGATACATAACAAGAATCAAGGTTTTGATAGATTTGTGATCAACAATGAAGGCCTGCCCTGGTAGTGTTAGGGATTCCTATGCAACTTCATCTCAGGAATGGAGATTTCTGCTGATTAATATTTTGCTTACCTGTCCCTTGTCTGTCATTGGTAAATGGCATCAAATACAATAGTTGTTAGGGGAGTGGAACCAAACTAGCCTTTGGATGTAAAGAAGTCCTTTCAGCTACAATTACAAATGTTAGATTGTCAGATGTACCCCACCTGAACAAAGACCTCATTTTCCCCTATGTACCACTTGTAATTATTGGCACTCAGTCAACAGCAATTCAAATAAAGGACTGTCAAACAGGGAAAATTGATCCAGACTCTAACTTGAGCAAGCAGAGGGAAATAAGCATGGATGTGAGCTGCAGGCTAATTTGGCCCATTATCTTCCTTTGCATACTTCTTGTTATTCACCTTTCACGTATTTACTCTGAATCCTCTTGCAAAAAGCAACTTCTGCAGCCTTGATTTCAAGTTACTATTCCTAACATTTGGTTAACATTCTCCATGTTGCACTATTATTGCACTCAAGTTTCTTCCCCCACATGCTGCTCATCAACCCAATTTATTGACTCATAAAGTTACTAAGGAGATGCTTATCAAGCAGAATAAACACCCCTGTGCTTGCCAACTGGTACTGTGTAAATTGGCTTTGCTTCAGTGTCCAGCCATATTTTAACAAACCCTTGATGGTGCCTCAAAATGCTTTGCTTTGTGTCTGGATTTGCCATCAGAATACATTTCTAGTGGCACAAAAGAGGTTTGTGTTTTCAAACCCTTTTTTTTAAGCCTAATTTCAATACTTGAATTTTTTCATGCTTTATCCCCAACCTACCTCATTGTAGTCTCTAGCAAAACATTTTGCAAAACTTCTTATTACTGTGCTATCCAACATCATTAAATTTGTTCACTGATGCACATATGTAAATGTATTTTGTCACACTGTTTATTATAAGATTGACCTGGCAACCAATTGTTGCATTAGAGCTGAGCAATTCTGAGTTACTGAAGTATACAGGCGAATCTGTATTCAATATAATGAACCTTTTTTTCTCTAGTATGTTGATGGAGTGTTGCTGTGAAGTTGCAGTAGAAGTATTGCGTATATTGATTGTATTGATACTGTTCCCAGAGGCTTCATTATCAAACTTGTAAACTCTAAGAACTAAAAGGACAAATGAGTTATTCCAATGAGTGGTGCACTCTGCCATAGTCTATATGTACTTTGGGGATACAAAGAGTTTTTTCTGTACAGCTCAGTGTCCAAGCTCTGCCATGCAGCAACAAATCATATCATAAAATAGAGGGTCATCTAATGCTTGTTCAATTTCCTATTTCAATACTTTCATGTTCCATTAAAACATAGTTACTGAGTTCTTCACAAATCAGAGCACACAAAGTTCACTGGCATCATGGGACTGTAACAAGCCCTTTCCTCTCTCTCTTTTTCTTTCGTTCTTGTAACACAGCTGTTTATACAGAAGGGAGACAATGTTGAGTTTGTTAACAGCTGGCAGTTAGTAGTAATTTATTATGGAATGGGTCTTGAAATGGCCTGGTCTCCTTGACGATGAAAAACCAAAAGGCTATGTTGCTTTCAAAATCTTGTTTTGGGACTAGAAGTGGAGCTTGAGGCTGTGCCAATTCCAGACTTGTGAAAGCTGTATAGAGAGAAGGGGGCCAATTCCTCAGCCCTTGCTTAAAGCAAAATGAGCTTTGTGAGACAAGATTTGTTTCTACCTATTAGCATCAGTATGTTGTGCTCCACCAGCACCATCAAGACAACAATCTTACTGGGACTTGGCACATATTTTTTCCTGTGTTTTGAAACAATGGAATTAACTTGACTTCCCCTGTCATTCCGGGCCTCCACACTTTTCATTCCATCTATTTTTTTCTTTTGATTAAAAGATACAGAAGGAAAGATACTCCTCATTATAAATGTTGCCATATAGTAGGCTAGTGGACATCAGCTTAAATATTCCAGGGGGAAAAGATGGGAAGATTTCTGTAAAGGTGTCCCAGGATTCAGGGGACAAAAGATTCAGGGAGAAAAGGGGTATAAGGATAGCAGAAAATAGGGGTAAAACTATTCGAACACAGATACATTCACAAAGAGTGAGAGTGTTAGCTTACTGAGAAATAACCCCTTCAAACCAATTTGATGGATGGATAAAATTCCACCTGCCTTTTACTGCAAAAGCTCTTCTGGCAATGTTTTTTTCCTGGAACAATTCTCTAGCATTATGGGGAAGATGCTGGTGGTGTAAAATTAGTGAGGTGCTTTGCCAGAACCTTGGAGAACACTGCCACGTTCTCCACCTCCCAGCCATGGAGCTGAGAAAGGCCATGGGGCTTGGGAGAGCACTCTTGACCCTGCAGCCAGAGCTGGGGGGGACTGCACTTATCCCTCAGTCACAGCACAGGCAGCATGCAGACAGCAGCTCCACACTCTTTGTGCAAATGGTAGGGGACAGATACATTTTCTGTTGGAGTGAAGGACTATACAGAAAGAAGCAACTGAGCAAGTTTCAAAGGAAACTGCTGTTAGTCACAGAGAGGATAGGAGGAGTACACTGGGACAACTGAAATTGCAAGATAATAAGGATCAGGGTTCACAGAGAGATTATTCAGGTTATTCACTGTATTTTAATAGGACAATTTTCGAGCAAATAAGGGTACTGTATATTGTATAAAGATATAATGAGGAGCAAACTTATGAAGTTTCTTTAAAAATATATTCTATACCTTGGGACCTGAGAGCATCATTTAAACACTGGTAAAGTGTAAAAGGAAAACAGATACTAATAATTATATATTTAAAGATGTTTAATGAACAATCTGATCCTTATTTCTGTGTTTTGCCCGGTAACTTCTTAGTACAAAATGCAGGTTTCTAACTGAATCAGAACCCTAGTCCTTCTACATCCCCCCACTCTATATAACAGAAATAACATATTACTGACTCAGAGAGGTCTCAGGCTGTCTCAGATGGGTAATCTTAATATTCGTTCCGGCAGCTAAGAGCTTCCATTGAGGAACAAACTTATGAGGAAGGTCAAGGGAGTCTTTTGTCATCCCGTTAATTCTCACATTCTTCCCTTTACCACCTCCTCTTGTATTCCCTCAGTAGCAAAGAAGACTGGACAGGTTTCTCAGGTTACTTGGAAGGTGCATTAAGGCACCATGACGCACGGTCCACACATTGCCCAATGCAAAAACCTTACCTCATCACACAATAAAGTTGAAGGCACTCTCTGTAGGGGTTGTCAGAGCTGCATCTGCCCATGCCACCAGCTGTGTGTGTGTTCTTTGCTTTGAGATGCAAAGCCTGCAGACACCAAAGGGAACAGAAAATTCTGTCCTAGCCCTGTGCCTTCTTTATGGATCCCACATTTCAGAGCCTCAGGAAAACATTTTGTTTAACTCTAATTTTTAAATGTGTGTTTGTGCACCTGGCTTGTCTCAAGACATTTATCCACCTCTCTTTCTGCTCTCTGTTCTTTTTTACCATAGTACGTTTGTTCCTATAAGCTGCTACTGTACCTTATCCTTTTCTTTTGTGTGTTTAACATCTAAAATGATCTCTTCCAGCCTGCACAACTCTCCACAACTCCTCTGGCTTTTAGATACTAATTAATCTATCTATCAATCAATCAATCAATCACTTTTATTATGCTGATGAGTAAGTGTTGTGCTTTATCTAGATCTCTAAGTACCTATTTGCCCTCCAACACAAGGGAATAAAAAAGGTAAATTAGACTCAAACAGTTCAACGGAGTTCTTGCCAAAGTACAAACCTGCTCTTGTCAAGGTCAGCAGGAGTTCCACTGATGGAAAAGGAGCAGAGGCAGAGGCTCTGTAATGTTAGCATCCAGGATCAGCAGTGGGATTTGCAGTCATGTTCTCCAGTATCTGATGCAGGAGCATACCCTTCTCTGGATAACTTAAATGATAAACAGGTTAATATTTCTTTAGTCCACCAAACAAATCCACACTTGGCTTTCTGTCCTTTGTCATACCATGACACCTTTAAGTTGCATTTCATGCATCCTCAAATTTTATTCCCCAAATCAACTATAACCTTTCAAAAAGTTAGTTTAAGATTACATTCTATTTTCAAAGGTGCTGGTTTTACCCATGTTCTTGTTGGTAGTGAATTCAGTGGTGCCTGCTTTACACTGGGGTGAACACAGAGGCACTCAGGCCTGGAGGCCACGAAATGTCTGGCAAAGTGTCAGCTCCTGAAATCAATTTGTTATAATATCATACAGAATAAATCATGGCTGACATATCTGCTGGAGTTATTTTTAAAGGAAATAATTCATCAGGCTGAGAGGTGTGAAACAGTGAACATAATCTACATTGACTGAGAAAAAAAAACCTGTACCTCAGAAGAGACTGAAACAAGGGGTTAGCAACAAACTCAGAGACCATCGTTCTGGTCAGGATAAAGATCTGTCTGAAGGGCTTTGTGCTGGTGATATCACTGCTGTGGGAGGAAACAGTTCAGGGAGATGATAAATAGAGAATTATACAGCTTTATTTTTCTCCCCACTTACAAATGACTTAATCGTGCTCATAGGGTTTCCACTAACTTCCACCGTATGTAGAGTACCTTATACTGAAGCCAAGCAAGTGTCACTCTAATAGCTCATCTTTTCCCGACTACTTTATTCTTGTGTGTCTTTGGTGTAAATGGCCGTATGGGGTGTCTGGCAATTTGGGATTACTGTATTAAAAAAAAAAAAAAAAAAAAAAGGAAACAAAGAAAAAGACCAATTTCGAGAGCAAGATAAGTTTTAGTCCTCAAGGCCAAAGGCAGCAGGGAGGATGTGGTGTTCTTTGTAAATACAGGAGGGAGATGTGGTGGGTTGGAAGAGAAATTAGAATTCAGATGGCAAAAAACCAGCTTCAGCCATCATTTAAATCTGCATGAGCAGCACCTAGATAGGTGAGGGTGGAAATGGATCACTGGGCCAGAATGTCTCCTCAGTCCCCCTGCTGTAGATCAAGAATAATCTCAGGTGAGGGTGGAAATGGATCACTGGGCCAGAATGTCTCCTCAGTCCCACTGCTGTAGATCAAGAATAATCTCAGGTGAGGGTGGAAATGGATCACTGGGCCAGAATATCTCCTCAGTCCCACTGCTGTAGATCAAGAATAATCTCAGGTTTTATTTTGTACAAAATTGGTAAGGGAAGAAATAAGCTCTGAGGAACTGTCTGGATGTTACTTGAGTGTCAGAGAGATCAAAGACAAATTGGAGCAGAATGCTGCTCATACGACAAGAGGAAGAACAAAAATGAACAGAAATTACTGTATTTCTCAGCAAAGGACCTTAGGCCACGTTCTGGCTTATATGAGCCTCTAGGGAAACAAGCCCAGACTCAGACACACTACCATGCCTAGCTAGGGCCAACTTAGTGTCGCAGGGACTCTGCCAAAGCAGAAGAGGGCAGAAAGAAATATGCAAAAATGATGACAGGGCTCAAAGGGATGAATCACAAACGGAAGCTGGAACAACTGTCACTATAATATATTCATGCATTGTGTCATGGCTTAATGTCAGAAAGCAATAAGGACAAAAATATAAAATATCAATTAAAGCATGCAAATGAGCTAAACAGTTCAGAAAATGGTTTTAAAAGCTCTTACACTACTAGTGAAAATACCTTAACAGATGCACAAATGCACCTTGGGATGAATGCATTATGCATTATGGATTCAGGGCTGCCATTATAACCCTCATAATCACTTTTTCACTTGCTCATGTGTTGTACATCTGTGACTTGTTGGCAAGATATCACAATGAGAGGAACTCACAATTTTAGCTAACCTTTTCTCTTTGGAGAGCTTGGTTGCTCTTTTTGCTCTTTCCATGCTTCTGAACCTCTGCAGTGCAACCTTTTCAATAGCATATGCTGCAAATGCACTGTTACTGCTCTCTTTAAAAACTGTTATATCTCAGTATCTATAAATAGAAAAATGAGACCATAAGCGACAAAAGAAGTCAACTCTATGACCTCATTTCAAACAGCATAAAAACCCAGCACTGGATTTACACTAGTGACATAAATATCAGAATCTGATGAACCACAAAGCATAAAAAACTTTCAGCAGTTCTGGGGAGGTTCCTCTGCTTTTACAGTTTGCTTGGTTGTCCAGGGTAGAAACTGGCATCTCCCTCTGGCAACATCTCTAACCCTTTCCAGTGAGGAGACAACATAATAGAAGCGATAGGTAAAATACATAGGAGGAGCCTCCACTTTCGATTGAAAGTTGAGCTTTGAGGTGTCAGCAGAAGGGAGTAAAGGCATACAGCCATTAGGGGAAAACATGTTTGCAGACATGTGACCGTGAGTCCTGCACTGCAGCCAAAGGCATTGTTAACAACCCCCAGGCAAATGCTATGGCAGCAGGAAGAAAAAAGACTACAGAGTATAAGATGACTTATCTGTTCATGATGCACTGTGGGAAGGTGCATTTTCCCTCTCCAGCACTTGAAGTTTTGAAAGTACCTCCTCACAACCAGCATTGTCAACATAATGATATGCACTACAATTTTAAACACTATAGGGACCTCTCACCTGGATACAGCTTGGATACAATGATGTAGCACTTTTTATTGATCCATTTTACCAATGTCCTATCACGCTGAAGAAGAAATAAAAATTTTTTTTTCTGATACTCTTTCCATATTACCTCTGATGTCTAAGTAATCCACCATTACCTGGGTTTAGGGATAAATTAATCATGTAGAAATCTATCACAGTGGGAAACAATATATTTGCATGGGGGTCAGAAGGAAGAATAGGTTGATCACATATTTAAACAAATTTCAAATTATGAACACTGTTCAACTTTAGAATGGTTAAGATGAACAACTACCCATCTTCTCCCAACACTTTTTGGACCAAATTAGGGAGTTAATAGAGAAGGTAGAAAAATTTTCCTGGAAATAGATTGATTTTGGTGCTATGTGAACGGTCAGTGTCTTGACATGCTTGGGAAAGTTAATTTAAAAGGTGGGATTCATTTCACTTAACATCTGATGTCATCTGTAAGCTGGTCATTCTAGGTGCTCTTTATACTCAATGGAAAGAAAAAAGCAATTTTAGGACATGACTGATGTGATGTTTCAGGACATCTACCTTCAGAGAAGATGAACTGAACCATAGAAGTCTCCGTTATCTATAAAAGGAACCCAGACAACAAACCCACAAGTAAACATCTCCTTCAGAAACAAGATGGCCTTTAGTTTCCTGTATTTCCTGCCTTATATGAGACAGGGCCATCTCATAAAGCTCCAAAGCACAACCATTTCTGAATAACAGCATCCATAAAATAATAACTCAATAATAATATTAGATGAATCTCACACCATTTTCAGAGTAGGCAAATAGCCTTATTACGTTTTTGCTGAGAGAAGAGTGACAACAGCCAACCATGGTGGTCATGTAGAAGGTCAGTGCCAGAGGCAGAAACAGAAGCCAAGTCTCCTTGCTCTTTCAGCTCAACAAACCTGCCCTTAATTTCTGTATTCTGCTTATGAGATTTAACTTTATAGCTCTAGTTAATCATTCTGAACTTTCCTGAATGTCTCCATAGACAGTCTCGGAGGGAACATTATCTGCCTTTCCTGCTGATGTTTAGAGCCGTGAATACAACTGCATCACCTCTTCTTTTCACCTTGGAAGGCATCTCCATCCCTCACATGTCTGCTTTTGGGGCCACTTTGAGAGTTGTCCCACCTACTCCTATCTGCAGCAGAAGTTCAACTAGAGTCTGCCAAGAACACCGACATCTACAGTACTGGTTGCATCATCAGTCTCTCTGGTCCTCTTCTGAAACACAAAATTGGACACCAGAGAGCATCTGGAATAGGGAAGACATTAAGAAAAAAGGTGAAAGTAAAAATAACTGAATAATGAAGTTCTTGCTGGCCAAGACTTAGGATTGCAAGTTTCAGAAAACTTTCAAAGGCATATCAGGGTTGCTGATTTGTAAAGTTGTGATTGCAAACATGTGATTTAGGTAAAAAAACCCTCCAGGAACAGAATGTGTTATTTTATCTGAAATTTATACAGTTTTGTGATTATATATGGGTTTCTAAGTGAGAAGCCTTGACACAGATCTGAAGCAATTCTCTGAGACATACAGCTTCAAGATCTGTGCCAAAGAGATTCTGGGGATTTGCAGTGTATGCTGGTTTTAATGCAGTGAAACACATTCTGTTCTGCTGCATAGATATGTAAACTCCACTAAATTCAGCAGTGCTCCAACAGAGGTGTGCAGAAGACACACACATAGAGCAAATTATATTTGAATCCTGCACCCCAATCACTGATCAAAGAGGGTGGCATCAGTAGTCTATAGACAGGCAGCTAGTGTCAACCTCAGTACCCGAGGGTGGTGGGGGTAGCAGTAGGACAATGAATCCACGGTAGACTCCTGCCCTCCTGGGACAGTGGCTGGAGGCTTGCAGAGCACCCTACAGCATCTCACCTGGCACCAGGGGTATGAACTTGGGCAACCAAGTCCCCTGTGACAGGCACTCCACTGATTTCAGTGGATATTGCTTGACATCTGACACATCTATAGAGCCTATATGCAAAGGAAATAGTGAGATTGTAAGTGTCAGATGAAGACAGGATGAATGGATTTATTTAAAATATACAATGTCAGTGGAGGGCAGGACATGCTTGTCAGGAAAAGAGGTTATTCCCAGATTTCTAAAGACAGAAAAAGGTTTTGGCCAGTATCACTCCCAATTAACAAGACTGAGGCAAAACCAAACATGTTCCCAATCTTTACTGTTCTATTTATGAACAGAAAGTAATTCCATTTATGGGCATGTGAATTTTTCTCTTTAGATTTCTCAACAATGTTATTACATCCAGACCTGGACACAGTCTGCTAGAGCAGTTTTGTAAAACAAATATAAAGCAGATTGAGTTCAGCACCATGTCAGTTTGATACACATAAATACTAGTTCCAGCAGGGCTTAATTACAATTAGGTGATACGATGCTGAATCTAAATGATCCTGTCTTACACCAGCTAACTGATCCTGTCAATTGTTTCCATCTTTACAATTGTAGTTAGTTACTGTGGAAGGGACAAAAACCTTTGTTACTCTCGCTCTCTAAAGGAACTTGATACCGAGCATGGTAAGCAGTAAACCTGCACTGTCCAGATCTTTCAGAGAAGCTTCACATATTCAAAAAATAAAAGGACACTGCTGTTACCTCTTGCTGCATAAAAAGTCCAAGAACTTTGAACCAGTGATTTAAGCAAGCTGACCAACAGCGTTCTGTTGAAGAAGCTTTTCTTAACTTGTGAGTTTGATTCCCTTTATTCCTCCTCAAAATACAGGAAACCCAGAAAGTCAAGTAGGGAAATCTGTAAAATATTACTTTTAAGAAAAATAAGAAAGCAAAGGAAAGTCATATTTCCAGAATAATTTTCTTGACACCATACATATAATATTACAACTGTTTGCACATATTTTTTATATCTATCTGCCTATATAAAATTGTTGAAAAACTGTGGATTAGAGTACAGATTGACACTTAATCTCAAATTAAAGACTGAAAGTGATGGAGAAATTACGGTATCCCTCTTTAGCTTCTTCCAATGATTTATTACATCACTGTTTAAAAAAATTACATCTGATGATATATGATAATATGTCTCTTCTGTGGAACATCATGTGCAAAACCAATATAAAATGCATAAATTAAATCTAAAAAAAATTTGCAGTGAGTATGCATGGATTTTGAAGGTCCCATTCTACAAAATGCCAGACTTGTTTGCCAAGATGGTAAGTACATTTTGCTAATTTTAGTGCCCACAGGGAATCACACCAATTGCTAATTCACCAGAACAGACTCATAAAGCATGTCTGATATAATTCTTCTTTTAAAAAGTTATAATGATAAAATGCCAAAGTACAATCGTAGTTGCAAACCACACCGTTCCTAAACTTGGGGTGATAACTTAGATCCTGTGGGTGGATTAGGTAGGTCACTGACTTTCGTACACATCTGCTACAGCAGTGCTATAAAGAATTAATAACTATCTGGCTCCTATAACAATAATAGTAAGAAATCAAAATGTACAATTTACTTGCATTACAAATATCTCACAAACTGTTTAGCACACAAGTCAAATGTTCCCACGGACATCTGATTCTCTGTGCAGTTCAGCTCTGAAAATAACTTTTTCTGTAAAAATGACCCTGTGAATGGGTTGTTAGTCGCTGCTTTCTCATTGCTTGTAACAAACAGCCAGAAGTTAAAATTATTCAGGAGCCATTCAAAGTTTTTTTGAATAGTCATATTTTTTGTTGTTGTGTAGCATAAGTTACAGCTGCCTACTGAAATTTTGCAATCTTCTTAACAACTACCAACACTGTCATCTCCTGAAGAATGCATTTTTTTGTTTGCTCTGCTTTTTTTCTTCTTATGCTCGGGAACACTCATGTTGTTATAGATTGCTACCTTATAGAATTCCACGGGAAAAGACAGTATAATGTAAATGACCACTTCAGCACACACTAAGTTTCTATTATATTGTGCTTTAGCAGATGACTTGCCACCTGAGCTATGAAGACTCAGATCTGATGTTTGCTTTGCATTATTGATGTGGCCATGACACACAACCAGGGTGCTTGGAAATAGGAAATATGAAGCTCAGCCTCTGGTGGTACTGGAGCAGTACAGACCACGCTCGGATTTCAAGCTCTTGTTGGAGCTTTGCAAAAGTGCTTCCAAACTGGAAAACTTCAGTCCTGGTGCTTTGCTTATTTACACTAGTGGCTAGAATAGCTCATAGAAATCCTATGAGTCACATGGGTGCAGGAGGAACCTGGTTGAAATGTAATGTTCTAGCATGCAGCTAGACAAGATCATGAAATGCACAGGTAAACCACTTAGCCTGTGACCTTGAATCTTCTCTACTTTTTCTAGAACATTTCAGTTCTTCCTTTTCCAAGATAAAAAAAAAAATAATCTGTGTTTAAAAATGCTTCTCCAGAACTTTAACCTTGCAGACCCCATACTACACAAAACTCCTTTCTTAATTATTTCATTTTGGCATGTAGCTCTTTATAACAGCACTTTTATATGATGCAAGTTAAATGAATTTACAGTAGAAATATTTATACCAACTTCCATATCATGAATGTCAGGATAAAATTTCCAAACAGAATCCATCACGTTTTAATATTACAAATCAATTAAATCATTGATAGTGTGATAGCTGAACTGTGGTCAAGCATAGTGTCAGTTGAGGTACTACCCCTAAGCAAGTTTACCTCAAACTTCTGACCACTGCATTTAATAACCTTGGTTCCTAAATATGAATTATCAAACATACATGAAAAAACAATTCTGTAAGTAATGAGTTTTTACAAAATAACAGATTATGTCAGGAGAAAAGCAGCCAAAATAATAACAGCTAAAGATTAATGTTTATGTATTATACATACTCACATTTTTCTTTTTGAAAAGTAATGGAATGTGTGAAAAACATAGCAGAAATAAAAACAGGTCTGGAAAAGGTGATGCACCTACCTGAGTGTTCCTAATAAACTGGTGATACAGCCAAATATGTAGAGTGTGAAAGGCTGGGAATTTATATGCATGTCAGCCAAAGGGATTTGAACTAAACTAAACTAAACTAGCTGGCTGATGTCATAGCGAGACCTCTCTCAATGATTTTTCAATGCTTTTGGGAATCTGGAGAGGTCCCAGTTGACTGGAAGCTGGCAAATGTTGTCCCAATCTTCAAGAAGGGCAACAGGGATGACCCCGGTAACTATAGACCTGTCAGTCTCACTTTTGTGCCTGGTAAAATTGTGGAGAAGATTATTCTGGGAGTTATTGAAAAACATGTGAAAGTCAATGTGGTCATTGGTCCCAGCTAGCACGGGTTCACACGGGGAAAGTCCTGCCTAACAAATTTTATTTCCTTCTATGAAAAGGTTACCCACCTAGTTGACCAAGGGAAGCCAGTCGTTGTGATCTTTTTGGATTTCAGTAAAGCTTTAGATAGTCTCTCACATTATCCTGCTGGACAGAATGTCCAGCATACAGCTGGATAAATACACAATGCAGTGGGTGAGCAATTGGCTGATGGGTCGGGCCTAAAGGATTGTAGTAAATGGGGTTACATCAGGCTGCTGGCCAGTCACTAGTGGGGTTCCACAGGGATCCATCTTGGGGCCGGTACTCTTTAATCTCTTTGTAAATGACTTGGATGCAGGACTTGAAGGATTACTAATTAAGTTTGCTGATGACACAAAATTGGGAGGAGCTGTTGACACTCTCGAGGGGAGAGAGGGCCTGCAGAGAGATCTAGACAAATTAGAGAGTGGGCAATCACCAATTGTATGAAGTTTAACAAGAGCAAGTGCCGGATTTTACACCTGGGGCACGGCAACCCTGGATATACATACAGACTGGGGAATGACAGGTTAGAGAGCAGCTCTGCAGAGAAGGACCTGGGGGTTCTGGTCTACAGCAAGTTGAACATAAACCAACAGTGTGCCCTGGCAGCCAAGAGGACCAACTGCGTCCTGGGGTGCATCAAGCACTGTATTGCTAGCTGGTCAAGGGAGGTGATTGTCCTGCTCTACTCTGCGCTGGTGCGGCCTCACCTTGAGTACTGTGTGCAGTTTTGGGCACCACACTACATTAGGGATACAAAGCTACTAGAGAGTGTCCAGAGGAGGGCCACAAAGCTCGTGAAGGGTTTAGAGGAGAAACCATATGAGGAGTGGCTAAAGTCACTTGGATCATTCAGCCTAGAGAAGAGGAGACTAAGGGGTGACCTCATCGCAGTCTACAGCTTCCTCACAAGGGGAGGAGGAGGGGCAGGCGCTGATCTCTTCTCTCTGGCAACCAATGATAGGATGCAAGGGAATGGCAGGAAGATGTGCCAGGGGAGGTTTAGGTTGGATATTCGGAGAAGGTTCTTCACCCAGAGGGTGGTGGAGCACTGGAACAGACTTCCGAGGGAGGTAGTCACGGCGCCAAGCCTGACAATATTGAAGAAGCACTTGGACAATGCCCTCAGACACATGGTGTGAATTTTGGGGTTGTCCTGTGCAGGGAAGGGAGCTGAACTTGATGATCCTTGTAGGTCCCTTAAGCTCAGGACATTCTATGATTCTATGATTCTCAGGAGTGTGCTCTAGCCACCTGCTGTAATCTGAAGTATGTTAAGGGATCGGTCTTTTTTTTGAAGCTGAATTACAGCACAGAAGTTATGTGGCCACAGAGATAAGCAGTGAGCAGTAGCAGTGCATAGTAGCTTCATGATATCTGTAGTGCTTTTATAGAAGGGAGTTCTAGACTCTGCTCTCAAAAACATTCAGGTAAGTATATTCAATAGTTGACCAAGCACAGAAGCAGTCCTGGGAGCAGAATCCAGAATCCTGCTGAAGGCTTCTGCTTGCTGTCTGGCTTTTTGAATCTTGCGTTTTTATCAGAATCTGCGGGCCTTTTCATGCCCCATAATTTAGTGGTTACAGGTCATAGGCCTTCACTACGAAGAAAAGTCTGAAGCATAGTTTTCTGTTTTCAGTGACGTGTTCTCTCTAGTCAGACAATATTACATGAAAAGCTGACCCACCACCTCCAAAATGATGGGTACTTCTTTGCTTTTTCATAAAAATCCATGCACCAGCAGGCAAAAATACTGAGATATAGCTTCCAAATAGAAATATAACTGTTTACAACTCTCATTCGTGTGTACATATCCTGGAGAGAAGCTTGAGTTCAGGTACAGAACTTCTAGGGGCTTTCTCTACCCCTCCTCAAGCTGGCTTCTGAATCCTGCTCCACAACTGATGCTTAACTCACAGATGTATAAATCCTGTTGTCTCTACCCCCAATGCATTAAAAACAAACATTACCATTAAGAAAGAAGTTGGGGCTGGTTCTACACTGTTCTGGTTCTTATTATGGTTATTTCATTTTATTAAAGAGAGGGTAGAAGTGAGGGAAGGTGAGGAAATGCTGCTACTAGTGCAAGTGGCATTTTAGCGTGAATTTGGCTTAAGGGTGTTTTATATTCACAGGCACAAAAGATGATCTAAGGTGCGTGCAGCGTACAGTCAGTCTGGGATGTCTGGGAAAAGGACAGACAACAAGGCAGTGACCTAAGGAAGCATGAGGACTTGGCAAAGCAGCTGCCTGGGGCAAACCCTCATTTGTGAGCAGCAGAGCTTGGTGACTGCCTCATTAGCAAGGCAATTGGAAACAAACAAAACCAACACACACATAATAATTGCAGTGAAGAAAGCCCAGATGTTGGTTGCTGCTTACTAACTATATATCTTCTGCTCAGCTCCACGGAGTTACTTTGGCAGTCATGGAAGTGGCAAAGGGAAGGGACGAAAATGTCAGTAACAACAATATAACAAGAGAGGAAGCAGATGCCACACCCTCCTTTGCAGTTCATGACAAATTACAGGATTTCCATAGTCTCCATGAGGCAATTAAAGAGTTATGCTTCAGTGACCAATTAATATTCACTTGACCTCATCAGTTTACCAGCATCTCAGAGAAGCAGCCTTGTTGTTCCTTGTTGAAGTAATTGCATTACAACACAGAAGCCACAAAAAAAAAAAAAAAAAAAAACCAAAAAAAAAACCCCACCAAGCCTACCAAACAAACAAACCAAAAAAAAAACCCACAAACTAAACAAACCAGAAAATGGGAGCTTTCTTGATTTGGAGGGGTATTTTTCTCCAGTATCTTTAAAAATGCAGAAATACTAGAAAACATAAAGACTCTACTTAGTAGAGTATAGTAGGAATATTTTTATGATGTAAACATTATTTGAAAAACAAAACAAACAAAACACTAAGCATCAGAGGAAAACTCTAACTGACTCACTGTAGCTTAACTAGTCAAAGCTTTCAGGTATATTCTGGAGAACACGGGAGAGGCAAATGCTACAGAAATCACACTATAATTAATTTAAGAAGTATTGATTTGCACTTGATTAAGAGAAGTTTGTAAGACCAAATTTATTAGTCCTTACTCCACAAGCATCCTGTTGAGTCACATGATAACTTTTCCTCCAAATACTGGGAAATGAGACAAAAGAAGCAATGGATATGGATTAATTAGACTGTAACCCAATTAATTGTACTCATTTATAAATTACCAGCAATAATTTTTCCTTTGCTTATAACATTTCTTAATTTTTTTCCCATTTGGAAGTGTCCCTCTGATGTTGCCCATCTATCTCTACTGAGCCTGGAGGGACTAAGCTTGAGCAGGTTCCTGCCGCTGGCACCTTCACCAGGCATCAGATGCTGAGCAGAACCAGTCTGGGATGTAGAACTCAGTGAGAGCATTTACAGGACACGTTAGTGTGGGCTAGCCAGAACGGTATCTATTCCCACCCTGCCTCACTGTGAATGAGTCTCCCAACAGACAAGCCCTAAATCCCACTTTCACCAAAAACTGAAGTTTAGCACCCAGGAGATGAATTTTTTTTATTCATGAAAGCCCTGACTAGCCACTCTGAAGCTCCTGAAAGGCTATAAGTGCTTATTACTTACTAATTAGTGGGCTACTAATGTTCTTAGGTTGCCTGGGTTACCGTTAGGTTACTGTTATTGCAGGATACTGCCAGGTTACTGTTATTGCCAAGAACAGTCCCCAGTTTGAAAGAGCAGAGCCTCTCAGTGCCTAACCCTCATTTAACCCACTCAGGTTGTACCAATGAGTCACCCCTGTGTCAGTTTGAGAGGTAATAAGCACTTATAGGTCTGACTCAGTACAAAACTCAGATGATTTCAGGTCCTCTCTTTAGCATTTCCTATGTCTGATTTAGGGTATCTCACAGCTGATATTCACAGGTGAGTGCTGCAATCACTGGTGTAGAGGTAGGGCTGGGTTGTGGCCACATCAATGCCTGTTGAAACTGGGCATCAGAAAACACAAAAAAGTCAGATGATCAAGGAGAAGGGACATGAGAGTGGTGCAAATGGGAGAGCAAAATTTGCAGAGTAAGGCAGTCCCTGGCAGAGGTGACTACAGCCCATTCCTTTGATTGGTTTTACATTTCATCCAATGAATGTCTAATGAAAAATGCATAAGACATCCAAGACAAATGGGAACCTGGGAATCATTGGGTTTTGAGAGGGAGTTAGTGATTAAGCCACAGGTTTATGCTGTTCCTTGCTTGTGAGCTCTTTTTTTGACCCCAAAAATCTTTCATTCTCTGCTGTGAAGTGCCATGGCTTTCACATGAGCTGTGGAAGTCAGCTCCTCACTTTCTCTTCCCCTCCTCTCTCTCCCACGGTTCCACCTAGTTTAAAAGCCTGGTGCTCTAGGGCACCGTTCTGGGAAAGGAGGTACATGGGTGACAGTATGTGCATTTGTATAAAAAATTGAGTCCTACTTCTGTTGAAAAATTTACAAGGAAAGAATGAAGCAGTTGTCTCTACCCAAAGGCTGAAGAAGTCTTTAAAAAAGCTCCCAGTAACACCACATTTCAGGGCCATTCTTAAATCCATAAGAGAGGTAAGATTTCAGTTCAGTTCAGCATTTCTTATGCCTGATGTAATTTGGGTAGTCTATGAGAAGTCTGATCTTGGGAGAGAAAACGGAGACTAGAGAGAAGAAAGTCCTCCACAATGTATTTCCAAAAGGAAAAAAAAAACCCCTTTGTTCTTGGCTCTCTCTCTGGATTTGTGTGTAAAGCAGAGAAAGTATGGAGGAAAAAGAAAAAATTATCTTCACCTGGCTGCGTTCTTTCCTTTCTAGCAAGGCATTGAAACATTAAGTATTGAATTATGTGCTGGATGCCATGTCATACACAAAAATATTACCCAGTTGCAGATATTTTTATTATACGATTTAAAGAAAAACAAACAAAAAAATCCAAAGAAACCATAGAAAACAGGACAGAAGACATAGAAGACCTGACCTAGCAAGGAAACAAGCACCTCAGACCTTGGATATCAATCGCTGTGCATACAAGATCATCACCATCTCCCCTCAGTGCTTGCAAGTTTCCAGAGTAAGTCACCAAGTTACCTTCTGAAGGAGCAGTGAAAGACATAAAACCCCTTCTATAAAGAAGGGAAGCTAAGGAGAATTCAGAGAGTAAACCTAAGACACATTCTTTTTCCAGTTTTTGGAATTGTAAGAAAATGAGAAGCAGGGGTGTGTGTGGAGGGGAGGCAGGGGACAGACAAAATTGTTCAAGTAGAGTGTCTTCTCTGGTAATAGGAAAAGGAAAAAAATTTCTAAGGCCAGAGTTTTAGCTAATTTAAATCATCATTGGGTTCAAGGGAATTACATTGGTTAACAGAGGCTCAGACTTTGCCTCGTATTTTTTGAAGAGATTTGTATTCAGATAAGCATTTAGATAATTTTAGGGGGTTTTTTTGTTTGTAATACTGTGTTTCTAGTTTGTTTCATTGCTTTCTTGATCACGAAGGAACAAATTCGTTTCTCTGCTAAGTTATTCCTCTTTGAAGAATAGCTCTGAGGAGCAAGAGGAGGAACAGATTGGCAACATTTGTCAGTGCTCATCTGCCTTTATTATCCCTTGGGGACCTGTTTTCTGTGTTATCTTCTGTTTTGCTTGGAGAATGCTCTGAGTATCCAAAGAGCCTTTAATCATGACTATGCTATCAGAGTTCAGGCAGAAGCACCATACATGTCTGAGTTTTGATGCTATGCTGAACTTTCTAACCTTCTGTGAGGTAGATCTGGGTGTAGCCAATGCAGTAACTCATAAAAAGCTCCTTAGTATCTGCCCACCTTCAACTTTTAAGAACAAAGTTAAAAAAGGTTAAATGTTAATGACCTCCTAAGAAGTTATTCACATCAGAAAGTATTGGTAGTCTGCAACAGTCACTTTACTGTGCTGAAACATGGGGTAGAGCCTTACATAATTCTTTCAATGAATTGCAAGTTTTAAAGGTCTAAGTACTTAACACTTTAAAAAGACTATTGACCTCAAGTAATCCATTTAAGAAGTGCACATATCATAACTTTGAGTTCCTTAAAAGTTTCAGCATATTTTTCAGAAGAAAAAAAAAAAAAAGAATTTATGAAATTCATTAGCTGAGCTTTGGTCTGAGCTTTTTCAACAATTTGAGTATGGTTGGCACTGCATAGCTTGAATGTACTGACTGTCTCTCTGTCCTCTTGCTTTTCAGGAGGAAATCAGTATTACACAAGTCACAATGCAATGTGTAATGCTTATATCTTCTTAAAGACTGTAAGCTGCTTGCCCACTTAGGTTTAAACTGTTGGCTTGCCTTGTGTAATGAATATAGTGAGTGAATGAATGGATGAAGAATGCCCCGCAAGGAGAAATCACTTTAAATAAATTACAACTCAAGCTAAATCAGAAAATGAGATCAGTAAAAATTAGCATAGTTACATTAAATGTGTAGTGCAAAATTCATAGCTGTAGGCAGTGGCTCACAGACAGATCACTTGTATACTTAACCAAACAAAAAATCACAGGTAAAAGGCCAAACATGTGAAGTGAGATATTAATGGGTCATGTTGCTGCAAAACCACATATGAGCACCCTGAGTATGCAAAAGCAGTTGTTTAAACTTAAACATTTCTCCATGTGACCAACCTTCTTTAGAGATCTTTGCATTGTGTAGAAAGATTTTGATAGAAAGGTGAATGGTGGAGTGAGAAAACACAGAGAAGGTACTACCGAATCGCTCAGGGTACCTGAGGCTGAAGGTGGGAAGCATCTCACCTAGTTTCCAGCATGTATTTGGTAAGTCACCAATTTAAGTCAGGATCCCTCCACAGACAACAGAGACAGACTGGTCCTTCCTGTAGTTCATGCTATCCTATAGCTGGTGACTCCTTTCACAACTGCCCACTGACTGTGAAGGGAATGGGACAATTAGTTTAGATCAACTCACTAAACTTTTAGATGGCTACAGTCAGGTGACACAGAGATCACCCAGGACAGCAAGGCTGCAGAGCAGCTGGGGCTGTAGCTCAGCTGGGGCCCAGAGCAAGACCTTAAAATCAACTCCCGAGGGAAGGAGGACTGCCTACTGATGCTTCTAGCTTACTTCACAGAAGGCCTTGTCAAGGCAGCTGCCCTTGAACACCCAGCTAAACCCCTAGAAGGAAGAAAGAGGGCCCACCAGTGCTACTTGGCTCCTGTTAGAGAAGGACCATCTTGCCTTCCTCATTAGAAACTGCCTTGAAGTAAAGAGTTAAATTAATCCTAATGTTACATCTGAGGCACCTGAGATTACTATCAACTAGAATGGATTTATTTAGCACAGCTCTTCTGATCTTTGAAAAAGTTTTTGTAGACACTTTGGGTGGGTGGAGGATTTAACAAAAGCTAACTTCAGTCTCGTGAGGCAAGTTTCTCACTGAAGGTTACAAGGAGAAGGCAGGAAGGAATACGTTCTGTGAAGGACCCCAAGGTAAGATGGACTTGAAGGAAAAGTGCCACATTACATGGTGTTCAGGAAAGATCTAACTGATGTATGATAGGGAAATTAAATTTTATGCAAGATTATGAAATGCAACAGAGAATTGTAAAAAAGGTAAGCAAGGTAGAGCCTTGCATGTGAAAGCTTGACAGCCCTGTACTGAGGAACATGAGTTTGAATCTGATGCATGGAAAGAATGAAAGTTGGTGGAAATGCTAGGGAATGGAGATGTGTGACATGACATCAGGGTGTTAGGGGGAAAATGGCTTGCTTGTCCTGAGAAGTGTGGCAGGAAAAGATATGTAAAAGACAAGACATCAGAGGATGTGCGGCAGAATATGGATGTGAGAAGAATGTAGTGGGATGGGTGGGAGGATGAGATCAAAGGATATGAAGGGAGATTGCAGAAGGTTTCTTGATGGAGAGAAGATGAGAAACTTTTACATCAAAGAGAAAGGAGGAAGCAAAGGCAAAATATATAGAAAGACGAGGACCAGATGATATTGTTAATATACCTAACAACTTCCTTTCATGGAATATTCTCAGCACTCTTGAGAATTCCTTTCAAAGACTGGGAAATAGTTTGGTTTTGCTCCTGCATGATGATGGTATAATGGATTTATTCTGTGAGCATGAATAAAGAAAATGATGAACAGTCCAGAAAGAGATGTTACAGTGGAGTGGTTAAGAGATAACAACAAGGAGTCAGAATGCGACTTAAAGTTAGTTTTAGCTTTGTATCTTCACATGCTGGCCCATCTTCAGTCATGCCTTGTGTCTGGTTCTGGGCTCCCCATTTCAAGAAAGACAGGGACTGACTGGAGAGAGTCTAGCACAGAGGTACAAAGATGCTCAGGGGATGGGAGCATCTCCCTTACGAGGAAAGGCTGAGACACCTGGGTTTGTTCAGCCTGGAGAAGAGAAGACTGAGGGGGGATCTTATCAATGCTTATAAATATCTGAAAGGTGGGTGTCAAGAGGATGAAGCCAGCCTCTTTTCAGTGGTGTCCTATGACAGGACAAGGGGCAATGGGCACAAATTGGAACACAGGAAGTTCCATCTGAATATGAAGAAACACTTCTTTCCTTTGATGGTGACAGAGCAGTGGAACAAGCTGCCCAGAGAGATTGTGGACTCTCCTTCTCTGGAAATATTCAAAACTTGCCTGGACACAGTCCTGTGCACCCTGCTCTTAGGTGTACCTGCTCAAGCTGGGGGGGTTGGATGAGATGATCTCCAGAGGTCCCTCCCAACCATTCCGTGATTCTGTGATTTAGAAAACTTGGTTTTATGTTACTTCACTCTAGGCACTCAGCAAAGGTAATAAAGTTAGGAAGCAGGTGTCCCTCAACTGCTTCTATAATAAACAGAAACAAATGGGCAGTCAGGTGAGTTGTGTTGCTGTCTGTGCTGCTTTGCCTTCTCCACGCTAGCTGTAGCAGAACACTGAGAACCATGGCTGCTAGTGTAAGTGCCTCAGTTGTGAGCCTAAAGTTATGTGGGGTGAACTGGAGCTAAGAGAACATAGGTGACTTTATTGGTGACTGCAAAGAACCGTGTGACTTCTCACTCTATACTGAAACAAAACACTCAGCTGTGTAAGGACCAGGGACCTGCTCAATCAAAGCCTTTGTCACAAAATGGTGTGAATATTAAATACAAAAGCTGATAGAAAAGTCCAATAGCAGACATTTACAAGGTTCCTTCCTTACTGCTTAAATGGAGGAATAAAATCTGGATGGGTTGTTGTTAGGGAATCTGGAATAAAATCAGGATGCAGACTAACCCAAGGGACTCTGTTTTTACACACTACCAGGATAAATCTTTGAATGGTTTTCTCACAAAATTTAGAATTATTACCATACTGGCCTCACTAGTGTATTAAAGAACTTTTATAAGCATACAGTGTTGCCTTCAGTGATGCTTTCTCTCTCATACACCTCTTCTTTCCATGTTACTTTTCCCTGAAGCAACACTGGCTATAACCCCCTGCAGTTGCTTTGTGACTACTGACTCACTAAGAGGGGCCATATGTTTAAGTCCTGGTGCATAATTCTTCAGCACATTATATTTGTATCTGTTTTAAACACAACAAAGACGTATCATCTCTTTTTAGCAACTTCCAGCTGGAGGAAGTAGGCCAGGAACACGGGATTATTAAAGAACAACAAAGGAATCCATGTTAAATTGCTAATTATCTGGCACTGTATTTGTTTTCAGCTTAGATAAAAATGTGGTTGTATTCCCAAATAATTCATAATGCCTTAGGCGAACAAGCTAGCCCTGTAATACTTCGGCATAATTGAAAGTGATGAAGTGGAAGACTGGAGATGTTTATTTTGGAATAACAGTGTTAAAGTAAAATGCCAACAGACAGAGAAAACCACTGGAGATCTTGAAAGGATTGAAGAGAAGAAAAGCAGCATGGTCCAGAATAATCAGAATCATAAACACTGTAGCAAACAATTTGACTTTATTTTAAATTACTCCTAAGAAACAAATTGAACAACCAATGAACCTGTGATTGTTACATTTCTTGGCTCGGATGCATATTCAGCTGTCATAAATGTCTTTACAAAAGCGCATTTTACTTTGCACTGGCAGGTATTAGTCTGCTAGATCTAAATCAGCCACAAAACATTAAAACTCAGCAGGGCAAATTCTGTCCTCAGGTACATGCCTGAACATCTTTTCAGCAGAGCTTGCATTGTAAGAAAAAGCTTCAGAATGATACATATTTTCTTATTCCTTTCCAGTGAATTTGAGAAGAATGTATCTTCCTTTTCAAATGCTCCACTGCTGCTGATGGGAGCTATAAAATACACATTACAAGACTGAATTTGGTTCCTTGTCAGTGTCCATGTTCTTAACAGGAGATAATTTAAAAAAAAAAAAAGTATTCTTTTCCCAGTATCTGAAATAACTAAAGGTATTAATTCTCAAACATTTCTGTGTCAAGAGTACTATATTTGCATGCAAGGACCCTTGTCTCCTTCAACAGCTTGGGGGAATCAGGACAACTGCAAACCACTGATATTCATTTAAGATACCTTGGTTTATCTTTTTTCTTGCTTTTAATGGTGATGACAATCCCCTGGGGCAAGGCCAGTCTAGGTCAAGAAGGAAAGGCAGAGAGACCACCTTGAAGGTGCTGGGATGTTAACCTACAGCTGCAGCATGGGTTGGTTGGCAGGCTCCAGGTGACTGGCAGCTGTTAATGAGGAGGCAATCAGCTTATGGATGCTGCAGAGTGCTGTACAGATTCGTGTGGTCTAGTATTTAATTTCATTTCCTTCTCCATCCTGTCTTTCAGTCAATCAGAGGTAACCCAGGTGCACAGAGTTTTGATAGCACCCTTTACAAAACTTTCCAGTAGGTCACTGACCAATTTTCTACCGGCAATCACACTAAAAGTATCATTGCTCCTGCACTGGTGTTCCAGGTCACTTGTGTGCAATGTTGCCTTCCACTACTCTGCGTCATACAAAGCCAAGTTTACCCTGACAAATCACCTGAAAGAGAATAAAGAGTACTTTACATCTCCTTTTTGGATATCTTATGGCAAAGAAGAACAAAAGAGGGAGGACAGGTCAGGCCTTGGTTGTAAGGTCATACTATGCTGAGGCAGGAGGAGGGAGGGAAACGATCTCTCTTCCCTTTGTCCCTGTGCTTATCAGATGACAAAAAGTAGCTACAGGCTGCACTTCCCACCCTGTAGCTCACTTCTGCACTAGTCATTACTGGAAGCAAACACAGAGGATTTAATAGTTCTCCTTAAAAATATCCCTGTATCTAAAATTAAACTGGGGATGGAGGGTCAGAAGAGGGAAAGGGTAAGAAAGAAGCATTTCTTGCCACTGCCTCTCTCCTGTCACATCCTCTGAAGGGGTGTAGGAGAAACTCCAAATCATCGAGCTTTCTGCCTCCACAGATTATTTCTTTGACAAGAATAGAAGCCAGGAGTTCTTTGTATTGTATATTACTATATTGTTGTAAGAGGGGTGACATTCAGGAAAACTAGGGCAACTTCTAACCCAAGATACTTGTGTGGTTTTATATACGACTTCAATGATTAAGGTTAAGCAAACCCATAAAAGGAGTGTTGGCCAAACCCACATGCTCCATTCAACAATACCAGTATTTCACCATTTGAATGGGAGCTTCATGCATGATTTAATGAACAGTCTAATCTTAAGATTTAATAAAGGAAAAATTCTTCAGTAATCTGCTCACATGGGAAATGGTGAGAGGCAATTTGCTAAATCAGCACTGAAAGCCACAAAATTTCTAGCACAGAACAGAATCCTTTTCATTTTTTCTGTCAGTGATATGCAGTTAGTAAATAATACATAAAGAAGAAGCAGGGGCATGTTTAAAATTGTACCATGTTATAAAAATAGAGCTGTCAAGCTGGATTGCTGAGGCTGGCAGGGGGAGGGCATTAGCAGAAGAGAAGTAGGTGTTTGTTGAACAGCTGGAAGACGATTTGTGACAAAAAGGTGAAAACTTAACAGTTGTGTAAAAGAGCAGTGATGGTGTGAAATTAATTGGTTAGATTCACCACAGTTACAAGCTCTTCCATAGCCTTTACTTTCAGCTGTGACAGATGAGGATAATGCTACAGTTGAGACCTTGGTGTTTTCTTGTAGCTGTGTATTGGAATGAATTATTGGCCCCAAAAGTACATTTTTTTGTATACAATTTGCTGACCTGTAGCCAAAGCCTCAGCAATAAATAAATAACTATTTATTTTATATATTAAACAATATAAAAATAACTATTTCATCACAATAATGGTAAATGATATTGCCAATACACTCTGAGAGCATTTCATCTCTATGTCTGATTTTAGTCGTACTGAAGTTGATATTGACCAGAAAAAAGAAAAAGATCAATTCTTTCCTTGGTGTATAATACTGTATTCATAGTGAAATGGACATGCCGATAGGTCCCCAGTGGGCTGCTGGCAGAGGAACAAGAGGGCTGTCACATACACAGCTATGGGAACATGCCAGTATTCTTGCTCTGAAGATGCTCGCTTTTGGTGAGGATTGAGAAAGCTGCAAGCAATTCATACTCAAGGGCTCCAAACCATTGATACCCATAGTTAGTTCACCCTTGGTTTGGGGGGCCGTTGCAAAGTCAGACAGTACTGCAACTGCTGGAGCAATGCTTTAAGCTTTCTTTTTCCTCATAGTAAAAGTCAGACTGTTTTTTTCAAGAGGGAAGACCTGTTTAATGGATATTTCTCAACCACCCTCTTAACCAGGTGAAGTTCCTCTGGGTGACATCCCATCATGGGGAGGTTTACATGGCACCGGGCCTGCTGGTGGCAGATGGAGTTCATCTGTCTCAAAGGGGGAAAAGGATTCTTGTGCATGAGTTGGCGGGGCTCATCGAGAGGGCTTTAAACTAGGTTTGAAGGGGGAAGGGGATGTAGTCAGGTCTACTAGAGAGGAGCCTAGGGGTGGCATGCCAAGGCTGGGGGTGAAATCGATAGCCCAGCTCAAGTGCATCTACACCAATGAACACAGCATGGGCAACAAACAGGAGGAGCTGGAAGCCATTGTGAAGCGGGATAGCTACGACTTAGTTGCAATCACAGAGACATGGTGGGACGCCTCTTATGACTGGAGTGCTGCAACGGGTGGCTCTAAGCTCTTCAGAAGGGATAGGCAAGGAAGGAGACGTGGTGGGGTGGCTTCATATGTTAGGGAGTGTTTCAATTGCATAGAGCTTAGTGATTATGACGATAAGGTCGAGTTCTTATGGGTAAGGATGAGGGGGAAGGCCAACAGGGCAGATATCCTGCTGGGAGTCTGTTATAGACCACTCAACCAGGATGAAGAGGTAGATGAAGCATTTTACAAGCAGCTGGCGGAAGTATCACAAACGGTTGCCCTTGTTCTAGTGGAGGACTTCAATATACCAGATGTCTGCTGGAAATACAACACAGCAGCGAAGAAACAGTCTAGGAGGTTCCTGGAGTGTGTGGAAGATAACTTCCTGACACAACTGCTAAGTGAGCCCACCAGGGGAGGTGCCTCGCTTGACCTGCTGTTCACAAACAGAGAAGGTCTGGTAGAAGATCTGGTGGTCAGAGGCTGTCTTGGGCTTAGCGACCACGATATGATTGAGTTCTCAATTCTTGGTGAAGTAAGAAGGGGGATCAGCAGAACCACTACCATGGACTTCGGGAAGGCAGACTTTGGCTTGTTCAGGGCACTGTTTGGGAGAGACCCTTGGGAGGAAGTCCTGAAGGGCAAAGGAGTCTAGGAAGGCCGGGCTTTCTTCAAGAAGGAAGTCTTAAAGGCGCAGGAGCAGGCTGTCCCCTTGTGCTGCAAGACAAACCGGCGGGGAAGGCAACCGGCCTGGCTGAACCAGGAGCTTTTGCTGGCACTCATAAATAAAAGGAGAGTTTACCACTTTTGGACGAAGGGGCAGGCTTCTCAGGAAGAGTACAGAGATCTCGTTAGCTCTTGCAGAGACAAAATTAGACAAGCAAAAGCCCAGCTAGAACTCAACTGGGCCACTGTCGTAAGGGATAACAAAAAATGTTTTTACAAATACATTAACAACAAAAAGTGAACTAAAGAGAATCTCCATCCTCTGTTGGACACAGAGGGGAATATTGTCACTGAGGATAAGGAGAAGGCTGAGGTAATAAATGGCTTCTTTGCCCCAGTCTTAACCGCCAGACCAGTTATCCCCAGGGTATTCAGCCCCCTGAGCTGGAAGGCAAGGACAGGGAGTGGAACAAACCCCCCATAATCCAGGAAGAAGCAGTTTATGACCTGCTGAGCCACCTGGACACTCACAAATCTATGGGGCCAGATGGGATCCACCCGAGAGTACTGAGGGAGCTGGCAGAGGAGCTTGCCAAGCCACTCTCCATCATTTATCAGCAGTCCTGGTTAACAGGAGAGGTCCCAGATGACTGGAGGCTTGCCCACGTGACGCCCATCTACAAGAAGGGCTGGAAGGAGGATCTGGGGAACTACAGGCCACTCAGCTTAACCTCGGTACCAGGGAAGATTATGGAGCAATACATCTTGAATGAGGTCACTGGGCAAGTGCAGGACAACCAGGGGATCAGGCCAAGCCAGCATGGCTTCATGAAAGGCAGGTCCTGCCTGACCAACCTGATCTCCTTCTATGACCAGCTGACGCTCCCAGTAGATGAGGGAAAGGCTGTGGATGTTGTCCACCTGGACTTTAGTAAAGCCTTTGACAAAGTCTCCCACAGAATTCTCCTAGAGAAGCTGGCGGTTCATGGCTTAGACAGGTGTACCTTTTGCTGGGTAAAAAACTGGCTGGATGGCTGAGCCCAGAGAGTTGTGGTGAACAGAGCTAAATCCACTTGGTAGCCAGTCACAAGCGGTGTTCCCCAGGGCTTGGTGTTGAGGCCAGTCTTGTTTAATATCTTTATCAATGATCTGGATGAGGGGATTGAGTGCACCCTCAGTAAGTTTGCAGATGACACCAAATTGGGTGTGAACGCTGATCTGCTCGAGGGTAGGAAGGTTCTACAGAGGGATCTGGACAGGCTGGGTCAATGGGCTGAGGTCAATTGCATGAGATTTAACAAGGCCAAGCACTGGGTCTTGCACTTGGGTCACAACAACCCCATGCAACGTTACAGGTTTGGGGAAGAGTGGCTGGAATGCTGCCCAGCAGAAAAGGACATGGGGGTGCTGGTGGACAGCTGGCTGAACATGAGCCAGCAGTGTGCCCAGGTGGCCAAGAAGGGCAACAGCACCCCAGCTTGTATCAGGAACAATGTGGCCAGCAGGAGTAAAGAAGTGATCATGCCCCTGTACTTGGCACTGGTGAGGCTGCACCTCGAATACTGCGTTCATTTTTGGGCCCCTCACTACAAGAAGGACATTGAGGTGCTGGAGCGTGTTCAGAGAAGGGCAACGAAGCTGGTGAAGGGTCTGGAGAGCAAGTCTTATGAAGAGAGGTTGAGGAAACTGGGGTTGTTTAGTCTAGAGAAGAGGAGGCTGAGGGGAGACCTTATTGCTCTCTACAACTACCTGAAAGGAGGTTGTAGTGAAGTGGGTCTTGGTCTCTTCTCCCAAGTTACCAATGATAGGTTGTGAGGAAATGGCCTCAAGCTGCACCAGAGGAAGTTTAGATTGGGTATTAGGAAAAATTTCTTCACTGAGAGAGTGGTCAGGCACTGGAACAGGCTGCCCATAGAAGTGGTGGAGTCACCATCCCTGGAGGAGTTCAAAAAATGTGTGGACGTGGCACTTCGGGACATGGTTTAGGGACATGGTAGTGTTGGGTTGACGGTTGGACTTGATGATCCTAGAGGTCTTTTCCAACCTTAATGATTCTATGATCCTCCATGAAAGCTCAAGGCTGATAAGGTAAATCTTAAGTGCTCAGATATTTCATTAATACTTTTTAAACAAATGAAAAAGAAACTACTCCCTTGAAACACACATTGGAAGACAAGATATTCTGAAGTGTTCTTCAGGCAGATAGAGTCCTGACTCACCTGCTGGTGAGGATTTAAGGACTATTGGGGGGCCTGAAAACTTCCTTTGCCCTGCACTTCCCACTTTACTGCATATTCCTAAGCTACAAAGAATGATAGGGGATGACAGAACCTATCCCTGATGTCTCAGTTCAGGAAAAATATTCTGTCCAATTTATAGGATTTCCATGAGCAGAATCACAGTTCCTCTTTAAGGCTGAAATGTCCTGGGTGGATTTAGAATCATAGAATGGTTTGGGTTGGAGAGGACCTCTGAAGATTATCTAGTTCCAACCCCCCTGCTATGGGCAGGGACACCTTCCACTTAGAGCAGGTTGCTCAAAACCCCATCCAACACAGCCTTGAACACTTCCAGGGATGGGGCATCAACAACTTCTCTGGGCAACTTGTTCAAGTGCCTCACCACCCTCACAGTGAAGAATTTCTTCCTTATTTCTAATCTGAATCTACCCTCATTCAATCTAAAGCCATTACCTTTTGGCCTATCGCTACATGCCCTTGTAAAAAGTCCCTCTCCCGCTTTCTTGTAGGCCCCCTTCACGTACTGGAAGGTCTGCTATAGGGTGTCCCCAGAGCCTTCTCTTCTCCAGGCTCAACAACCCCAACTCTCTCAGCCCATCTTCATAGGAGAGGTGCTCCAGCCCTCGGATCATCTTCATGGCCCTCCTCTGGGCTCGCTCCAACAGGTCCATGTCCTTCCTATGTTGAAGGCCCCAGAGCTGAACACAGTACTCCAGGTGAGGTCTCATGAGAGTGGAGTAGAGGGGGAGAATCATCTCCCTCAACCTGCTGGTCACGCTTCTTTTGATGTAGCCCAGGATATGGTTGTCTTTCTGGGCTGCAAGCACACATTGCTGGGTCATGTTGAGCTTCTCATCAACCAATACCCCCAAGTCCTTCTCCTCAGGGCTGCTCTTAATCCATTTCCTGCCCAGCCTGTATCTGTGCTTGGGATTGCCCTGACCCATGTGCAGGACCTTGCACTTGGCCTTGCTGAACTTCATGAGGTTTGCATAGGTCCACCTCTCAAGTCTGTGAAGGTCCCTCTGGATTTAATGGACACCAAGGAAAAAAAGTGTTTACTTGTTTTAGGTTAAGCTTCTCCAAGATTTCCACAGAACCGCTAGTCTGCTCTTACTTATAACGGCTAAAGAAAATTGTGGTAAATTTCTGATTAAATTAAACAAGGAGATGTGGAATATAGCTACTTTTTTGGAGGTTATGAGTTAGACAAACATTAGGATTGATCTGGATGCAATAATGATTTAATGACATTGTGTGACCTGTGGTGAATGAGATCTTCCATTCCCTACCCTGGGACAGTGTAGGGCAAGACTTCTGCAGGGAATTTTTGGAGTGGTTGGTGAATCAGAGCTTGCAGATAGCACTCCAAATTCACCAGCGTCCCAGTATTTACCAAACTGACAATTTCTAAGCTGCTGGAAAAACACTGATAGTGTATTACACTGAAATGGGAATCTCCTCCTGAGACTATCACTTTTCACATTTGATTATTCATGCTGCAAAACAAACTTCAAGAGGAATGAATCAGCAAAAACTTGAGGTCACCTTACTTCAGTAAGGAGACTTACTTTACGTCTCCTCAGAGCAATACAATGTGAAGGAGCTCAATGGTTTGAAAATGCAATCAGTTCTTCTTTCAAAATACCTTAATTCTTACCTAATTTGTAAAGAAAGCATTGTTTTTCTCATACGCAGTGGCATAGTACGAGAACTCAAACAATATTTTTAGAACCCATTTGCTTTAATTGATACCTTATTTAATAGCAAAATGTTATGGGATTTTAGTAATTTCAGGGGTGGACTGCAATTTTGTTATTTTCTAATCTATTTTTATAATATTTCCCAAATCATAAACATCTAAGTATTGTTATTTGGCACTAAGGAGAATTTAAGCTGAGCTTATTGTTCCTTCAAAATAAGAAGGCGACTTTACTCACTTTCAGTACAGATTAGGTGAGTAATATTAGCATGACACTGAATGCAATGAAATGGTCTTGTATATAACACCATGTTTTATTAAAACAGAGAAAAAATCTTGACATTCTATGAAACACATTCTATGAAGTTGAAAAGGAGCTTGAGAACACTGGTGTCTGACAGCTTATGCATCCAATTACTGATATGTCACCAGAAATACGTGGGAATAAAGTAATGAGATGGCAGTTTCTATAACAAAGAGTAACATTGTCTTCTTACATCTGGATCACCAGTTTCATGCTATGTATAAATCTACATTTTCCTGTTAACTCTTTACAGTCACACAGATTACCAGATCAAAACCTAGAGTGCAGTAATACGGGTGCAATGAAATTAATGAGCACTGATGACCACTCTTATAGCTACACAGGACCTTATTACAGTATTGATATTTCTTTCACAGAAATACATGTTACTTCAAAGGAGGTACTCAACATATTCTGATCTGAAACTGAGACCATAATATGACCCAAAAAATTACATTGAGGGAGAGACACTTTTCTCTTTTTGCTGCTTTAGAAACCTCATTTCTTCTTGTCACATCAGATATTTGTCATGGATTTTCCCTACAAACTTCCTTAATTTTCAGTTGCTCTTCTCAAATTTAAAATAGGACAGGTTGTTGTGATTTAACCCCAGTCAGCAACTAAGCACCACACAGCCACTCGCTCACTCCCCACCGGCGGGATGGGGGAGAGAATCAGAAAGGTAAAAACTCGTGGGTTGAGATAAGAACAGTTTAATAATGAAAATAAAACAATAATAACACCACCAATAATAATATAATGAAAAGGAAAAATAACGAGGGGGGGGGAGCACAAAAACCTGGGCAGGAGTGGGGTAAACAACCAAAACAAACCAAAAGTGCTGCAACCTCTCACCACCCGCCGACCGACACCACCAGTCCCCGAGCTGCGATTGCTCCCCTCCCTGCCAGCTCCCCCAGTTAATATACTGGTCATGATGTCATATGATACGGATTATCCCATTGGCCAGTTTGGGCCAGCTGACTTGGCTGTGGCCCCTCCCATCCTGGCTTCTTGTGCAGGTGGCAGAGCATGGGAAGCTGGAGAAGTCCCTAACTAATGTAGGCACTACTTAGCAAGGCTTAGCCACTTAGCCGCTACTTAACAACAACTAAAATATCAATGTGCCATCAGCACTATACCAGCTACAGTGAAGAAAATTAACTCTATCCCAGCCAAAATCAGCACACAGGTGAAACATTTAAAAGCAGCATGACACCAATGATTCAATTAAAACACCAATTGAATTTTTCCAGAAGAGACCATTTTATTTATACGTACTGAAGTTTGAAGCTGCCCAGCTCTGGTCAGAATTTCAAATCCAAAGGCCTTCCATTGCAAAGGAAGATGACTTCATGAGACAAACATTTTTTTCTTGTTGTGAGACACCATCCTAACTCCAGCAGGGCTTAAGTATATTTAGATACATAACCAGCTAAGGTGCCTGACAATAAAGAGAGGATAGAAGTGTCCTAAAGCAGATTGTCTCCCTTTATGGTTTTGTATTTTCTACTTAATCAAACCCCAGGCTGTCAGCTGTATTCTGGCGTTCATAAAGAAATGCAAGAAAAGCAGCCAACAGGAGGTGAGAGTGCACTATGGTCACAGCATCACATTGAAGACCTCTGGGCTAAGAAGACCACAAGCACAGCGCTATTATGGCATGCCAGAAGGAAACAGCTATAGGGATGAAGATTTTCCTTTTTAGCAGAAAGATGATGGGTCTAGTGAAAAAACTTGTTTGTGTTTTTGCAAGTTTATACATCTTCCAAGAGATGAGATCATGAAAGTGTGATGAGATTGTCAGTGGTCTCTGGTACCTAAGTTGAGGTGTTTTGTACAGTGCTGTGCAGTGCGTTTCTGAAAAACCTCACAGCACCACTCTAGTTAGGCATGCTAGAGGAGGGAGTGCATTTTGCAAGTATCTACCTTTGGCCCATATTCTGTCACTCGGATTTTCTCCTTTCTTATGCCTGTGGAGAAATAGCCCCTTCTGAGTTGATTGTGTTGTTAACAGTTCCCACAGCTCTTTTGGCTCACTCTTGCAAGGCCTCTCCTTGACGTCTGCATAGCACATGTGGAGTTACCTTTGCAGGGATTATGATATTAGGCTTCTAATAGAAGATTGTGTTTTAGTGTTTCTAAAGTAATAGTATAACGTGAGTCGATGCAGAGCATCTTGGCAAAACCTTCCTCCTCAGTCAGAGTGCCGCACCACAGGGCTCTCGAACAGGCGGAGCAGGCAGCTGGGCTGTGGGCCATTTTACCGCCCCACGCTACTGCCTGTTCTTCCCAGGTCTGGCCCTAAGCCTGTTTCTCTTTCCCCTGCTGACTTCATTGCAAGTTGGAGCATACTCTAAACATATTTTTTTCTGCTTTGGAATCAGGCAAACTATTAATATGACTTTGAATTAACAGAAGTGTGTATATAAGGAAATCCTGGGTGGAATTTAGCCTGCAAAGGGTTGTACCAACAATAAAATGAGAGTTTTTTATGGATAACAGCAGTTCTGGAGCAGTAAGAAGTGTCATTAAGAAATCCCCCTGCAGAATTCACCTGTATTTGCTCGTATGATGTTAGAAGAGCTGCAGATATAAGAAGGTGAATATTTATTTTCAGAGTGTGTTTGTGCACTATGTTTCCATCACATCCATACTACTACAATCAAACATCTTGCATAGATAAAGTGTTTCTTAATATGTCCTTTGTTTTTTTTAGAGGAATTATTTCAGATTGTCCTTTCAGTGAAATCTTACAATATTTGAAGTAGTAATTACAGAATGCCAGAATTAATTTTTCTCCAATAATTATGTGTCTGACAATCCCAAGCAGTTAGCTCATTCATTAAAATTCAGTAATGATTTCTCCAATGGCTTTCACTAGCAGTAATGACATACATTATTATGCATCACTAATTTCCATGAAGAACAATGAAGCACTATTTTACTGACATCTAGAATTAGTCCACTGTACTTTGCTGCATTCTTTTCAAGAGGTGATAAAAGGGAGAGTTGAGCAGTCTGGATTAAGTTTATTTCTTTTCAGGCCTTACAATGTTTTGCTACATCAGCAGTGTTAAATAGACACTCTGAAATATTCTTAAACTGGTTTAATTATTGCATCATACTTGGGATAAGTGTCAAAATTCTTAGTACATATGAAGTTTCTTAGCTGTTAAATTCTAGGCAATTTTCACATTATAAATAAAATTTAAAAGTGATTCAATCTTTAGTTTAAAATTAGATGGACTGGCTGAAGTGTTCGAAAGATTTCCGTTGCCTTTTAAAAATTATTTGGCTATTCAGCTCTTACTACTTCTTTCAGGGGTTTCTCGGGCATCCTGTGAACAAACATAACTTCAACAACTACGCTGTGTTTTAGAACTCATCAGGGATAGCTCAGTAATTCTCAGGAGTGTTACAAAATTGAATTTTCTACTGTAGGTGGAGGGGTCAGGTCACTAGGTTACTCCTGCTGCAGGAAAAGATGCAGTAGAGGTATGGAGCAGAATGGGATTAGAGAGAGGAACCAGCCCTGGTGAGCTTGTATTGCAAGCTCAATGCAGTGCATAGTCATGAGGTAGAGAACAACTATGTAAGGAACAGGTTAATCCCCTTCACCTATGTTCCTTTCACCTCCACCAGCAGCAAAAGAACTCCCATAGCACAAACAATGCAGGACACACACTGTTCTACACACTGCTGCCCAAGGCAAGCACTTACTTTGCCTATTCTTGCACCGAGGCTAGATAGGATACTCCTCTGTTTGGGTTGGGGTTTTTTTTGTTTGTTACATTTTTTTGTCCTTGCACAGTGCACAAGCATTAGTATTCAAATTAATGATTTTCTGCTCCTGCTTACAGTGTGGAAACCTTTGCCAATGGGCAGTGTTTCTATCACTATACAGCCTGTGAAAACACAAACTCTAGCCCACACATGCCACAGTGTGCAAACCCAGGATACCAATCTATTGCTACAATTACACCAGTGTAACTAAGAGCATAAATGTTTTACTGGCTTATTTGCTGTCATAACTTATACAGGATTTGGCACACAATACATTTAATTATTTAGCTAATAGATTATTTCCCTAATGGAATCGCAAAGCAAGAGGATTATGAATGTTCAGAATTCTTTTCCTTTTCTGCCTAGTCAAGACAGATCAAGTCATCCTTTTAAGTGTATTCTGCTTCTGTTAGGCATTTAGGTCAAAGCAACTGTTTACTTTATGTGCCTGTAATTATTATTAAATATGCTAAATTGCTAGACACATTTCCCACAGCCAGGAACTGAGGTCCAAATTCATTGCCCTTGCCTGCAAAGACGTTACCCCAGGGTAAATTTTACCTATTACAATTCAGCCTTATTTAAATTGAGTAAGAATGACAACTTATAGCACATTACAGCTTCAGACACAGATGTGTATTTCTTGGGGATGCATCAGTAGTCTGGATTCCCAATTCAGAAGTGAAAGCATCCACATTACCATTCTACAAAAGCTGTGTCTGAACTATTTTCAGCAGATTGCTCATTGGAATCAGGGCAGATTAAAAAATGTTTCATGAATCTCTGAGATCTAGTTTCCTCGATTGGCACTAGGGAAACTTTTAACTTCAAAACGTCATATTAGATCAGGAAACCCAAGAGAAAACTAAACATTCTGGTCTAATTTTGTGTTCTCTGAGAACTAGAAACAGAATTTTGAATACTGCTGTTCAGGATTAAAATAACTTACATCACATGGATGTCCTTTTCCACAATATTCAGTTCGGAGCTAGGATATTTAACTAGAGCAAATTGTTCCTGCAGGTGTAAGATTGTAGGTACACCTATGATGGGATCAAAACTCAATAGTAAGCATTTCTTCTGTATAGTTTTCATCTTTATCCATACAATAAAAAATGCAGTTCCACTTTTGTTACTAGAATCAGAAAATTCACTCTTTTAATTTCTTATTAATTGCATACTCCATGTAAAAATAAGTTGTTTCAAAGGCAGTCTTTTACTTCCATTCATCCAGATCTTTTTCCTACAAGTCTAAGAAAGAGTAAGTTGATAAGTGGTTCATTGTAATGTCATTTAAACAGAAAAAAAGACCTAGTGTATTTCTAGAGACAAAAAATAATCAACTTTTGACTTATTGTTCAATGCATATACTAATATACCAGGAATTATCATAAGCTATCAGAAGCTCTTTGTTAAAGGCTAGCTCACTGCTTTGTCCCAGATCAGTGTAGTCTTGGCTATACTTGGCTGAATCCAGAATACATAATGATTAAACTCTATAACAGTCTTTCTAAAATTGACTCTTCTTTCTGTGTACACTACTAGCAGCAGAACGCCTAATTACCTTTATGGTCCTGGAGTGGTACCGCTATACAGTTGGCATGTGGACTGCCATTATGAACACCATTGAGGCGAGAGTATTCTGGGTACTTGTCTGCATTTAACTGGGCAACATGGAAAGATAGATAGGCAGGACCACTTTTGAAACCCTAAGCCATCAGATATATACCTGTAGTCCTGAAAAGTATAAGGTGTGAATTATCAGAATTGTCTGAGTTACACTTTCTTCTGTTGATAGACACTGCTGTCTCTTTGTTTGATAGGATGTTTTCATCAGGGTAGATTCCCAAGCATGTTTATTGAGTGAGAGTAAATAATTCTGCCAGTCAGATTTTTTTTCCCCCTATAAATTAATTCTCTAATTTGGGGGAGGGAGGGAGGAGGGAGCATGATGCGGGGTTTTTTTGCAATAGAAATTAAAAACTGGTGTCTGGTTTTGTGCTGGGAAAGATAAAACAACAAAAAAAAACTCCAAATCCAAACTACCAGTAAGCAGACACTTTCTTTTTTTTTTTTTTTTTTCAGATGGAATACCTTGAAAAAAGATTTCAACAGAAAGTTTCAAAATAAAGCTACCATGGAGGTCAGACAGTGTAAGTGAATGTAGGTAGCTGCAAGGGTGATCAAATGGGTGCCAATTCCTCATTCGTAAGTGTAGCTGAGTGTTAGATAATCTCAGGGAACACAGAAGGAAGTGAAGGTGCCAGAATTTACAGAATGTGACAAAGAATAGTAGGATAATTCATACCAAATTACTCTAGCGCCTTCTGGACTGAGCTCTGAAGTCAGCCAATATGTGGCTAAACATATTTTTTCATTTAACATGAAGTATGTTTAAGCCTTCAACTCACATCATTCCTTTCAAATAACATAAGCTTTTTTATCATTCTTTTTAATAGACTTCTAGAAAGTAAATTGGTATCTGGCCTATGGAGACATCAAAGGATAGTAGAGGAATTTTACAAACAGGGGAGTTACACAAGACACTCTCCTCAAGCATTCTGAAATTTATTGACCTGCATCTTTGGTGCACCAGGTCACCTTGAATTTCAGTGACTTTGGAAATTCTAAAGAATCAATATTTGCAGACATGAATTTGCTCTCAAGCAATGACCTGAATGCAAGCACATCTATAAAACCGAGGGATGCTTCGCTGATCTTTCATCAACAAGAGATATCAGCAGTCACATTCTTTGGCCAACCTTCTTTAAAATTAAAAATTTAATTGAACAGGAAATTATTTGTATTGTCTTTGTCCTTAACTTGAAACTAAAGGAAAATACCACAGGAGGGAAAATATTGCTTACATGTTAGGTGAGGAAAAACAGGTTACGAAACGTGGTGAAAGTGATAGCAGGTATAGACAGACCTATTTAGTGTCCCGAAAACAGTAGATTCAAAACACTGCATTAAATACTCTCTTTTGCATTGAACATGGTTGATTTATTTTGCATTTAGAGCTTTCTATAATGCCATGTTCTTGATGATGTGGCTTTCTGCTACTCTGAAGCTTTTAGTGCTTTTTGCACCTTTATTGAATGAGAAAGGCAGCAAGACACATTCTGTGACAGTACCAATTAAAGCTTCTCCCTGAAGAGTTTCGCTGGGAAAGCTGTTGATCAACGGGCTGATGTAGTATACAAAAGGTGCTTGTCTGCAGCCACCCCCGTTGATGCAAAATGACAGTGAGGAGGCTCTTCTGTTACCATGTTAGTCATGAAGTGTGTTCTGAAGTGCTTTCAAAGTCCTGATGGGAGAACACATTTGTACACCAGCTTCCAGGTTTGTCTTCATTGTTAAAAGAGCTGTGAATTCCTGTCTCAGGTCTCCTCAGAAGTGTTAACTGTCCCAGGATGAGAGTGCCGGGTGAAGACAAACACTCATGTTCTTATGAGATAAACATGCAGAGGTCAGCCTTATTTTCTCACCTGATGCAGACAAGTTTATCTGACAGCAAAACAAAAAGTAACTCATCTCCATTATGCTTTTTGGCTCCACTATGTTAACAGAGACTCAAATCACAATCCCAAATGCAGCCACTCCTGAGATTTGTGGACTTCTAGCTCTGGATTCAGACCCATGTCCTGATACATACTTTTGATATTCCCCCCACCCTTAGTTAGTCTAAGGGTTAGAATTAAGAAGTGATAAGGCTAAGCATGAAACTGTCTAATTCATTTTGATTTTTGCAGGAGTTTCATCCATCTATAGATGTCCCAAAGTGACTCAAGTCAGACACATAGATCTTGATAACCTTCTGATCTTTTCCAGTGAAAAAGAGGGGCAAAGTAATTTCATTCCCAGAGATGTTTATGATAGGTGAAGAAAAGAAGAAAGAATGAAAAAGATTAAATACCACCTATGTCTGAGTTGTATAGAGGCTGGACAATCAGGAGAGCTCTTCAGACCACACATCTTGCATTTACAGGCAGCTTGCAATCAGCCTGAAATCTGTCAACTGTAAATCCCATCTGCCTTTGTGGCAGGTAGAATTGATGCATTTTCAGGCAGAATGTCAAGAGTGCTTTTGCACAGCCCTCCATGGCCATCTACTCCGTGCAGCGCTGTGGCAGCAGTCTCCACAGCTGTTCCAAATCTATCTCTGTACAGGAAAGAAAATTGCTTTCCTATGTACTCTAAAGCTCCTGATTTATCTCCGGTTTTCTTCCAGGAACGCTCCAGCTGGGTCAGCTTAAAGTCAGCCCTTCAGTCTACTTTTCAGAGAGATAATTCAGGTGGGAAACAAATCTGACTTTGAGCTTGTCCTCAGGATGGCACCTCCATTGTATGGAAGCAGCCATAGTCTAGGCTGAAACTGTGGATGAAATGGAAGCTGTGGTAGCTGAAAAGCACTATGCAGAACAAAAGCCAATTTATTGGCTACAAAATCCATATTATGAAGCTAATTTGTAGTCAGATGACATAATCTTTGGTGTGCTGTAGACTACAAGGTGTGCCTAGAGAAAGGTTTCTGTAATGCTGGCAGCATTGGACTGTGAGCTCCTTCAATTCCACCAACTCTGAGCAAATCATATTTTCAAGGACATGGGTGGTAATTAGAATTGGGACTAATTTTTCTTAAATCTAAGCTAAATTTAAATCTAATCTTGTAATCCTGGGCTCCTTTTAAAGACGATGGTGTGTAGTGGACAAATGTCTAAAATAGGCCAGATGACTCCCTCCAGAGGTGCTTATCTCACCTTGTCTAACTTATTTGTCTAGCCGTAACAGGTGCACAGGAAGCATAGCTTTGATGTAGGTACCTAATTTTTCAAGGTCTGAAGTTGAGGAAAGAATCACCCAAATGTCATTAACGAGTAAATACAGCTGGTCTATAAACTGCCATTTTTGCCACTGACAGACTGTACTTCAGCTCAAGTCTCCTGTGTCTTAGTTTCCTCGTATGGCTTCCTTTTTCCAATCATTTACCTTTAGGTTACAAAAAAATTTAGGATGGCAACTGTTTGTTGCCAGGTGCACGTACAGTTCTTAACAAGGGGATTTCTGAACTTAATCAAGGTTTCTAATTGCTGATGTGCCGTAAAAGACACTTACAGTATTTAGAATAATTATTTTGTTGCTATTGTTTTAATAAGCAACATAAACATAGAAAAGACCCATTGTTTCTTTGCTGGTGTGCCTGAGTTAGGTATTATAAGCCCATTGAAAAAAACATTTCAGTGGAAGCCTTTTTTGTTGATAAGCTCTTAAATGCAAGAACACTCTTGTCTTTCCATGGTGAGGAAGCATCATACATATACAGCATGTGGTACAATGCAAGAAGTAAGCAAAAAACAGTATTTCAGCTGACAGAAAGAAAAAGCATATCATTTATCAGTCATAGAATACAGGACCCAAATTCTGGGGGAGGGGATCATACCTGAGAGTTTTGTAAACCTGGCTTACATCACTATTAACATAAGTTTGGGCTTTGGAGGATAACCTTCAACAGTGGATAAAACTCTCAGAGGTCTCTGCTGCATGTTTTGTTCAAAGGCGTGATCTTAAATGCATGTTTTAATGGCTTTTCCTGTCTGCACTGGGCATCCCATTCACCTCCCTTTTGAATCCCATTAGAACTTGCAAGGCTGCCTCTGAAGTGAACTTTTTGGTACAAAAACTCACAGAGACTTTCTTTTACCATCATATGTGCACAGACACACACAGACAGCATATTGCTTGCCATGAAGATTTCAAAGTCCCACCCCCACAGCTTCTAGGATCACTGGACCAAGCCCCAGATAATGTGGATTTAGTAGCTGAAAGAAAAACAATGAATACTTTGTATTTATTATCATTTCCTTAAAGAAAAATATGTTCTATATTTTTAAATGTCTAATTAGCATGTACCACCAATGTAAGATCTTACATCCCATTTGTGACACTAGTCACAGTGCACACTTCAGTCTCCAACAGGAAGGGGTGGTCACAAAATAAAGACGTGTACACAGATACTTATGGTGGAGTAGTACCTTCAAGACAAATTCCATTCATCTTCTGTCCTAAGATGAAGCTCAACTGTAGGTATTTATTGTTGTTTGCACCAGGCTGTGATCTAGGAGCCCAAGCCATAATCTATGACATTCCTTCTCTGCCTTCTAGAGCATGTCATATAGATAGCTATAGCAGAGATCCTGTGGTAAAGAGGAACATTTCCGATTTCAGGCTAACACAAGAATACACGTGAAGTATTCCATTTGGACACCTGCACCAAAACCAAGGACTTCTGTTTCCTTTGTGCATACTATTCCCCTTCCTAATCATACCATTTCTCTCAGCGTTTATCTTAAAGAGAAAAGCCAAAGACAGAAAACAGGCAACCTTGAGAAAAGCAGAAGGAAGTCAGGACAACAAAGGACAATCTGTAGCATTCACAGTACTGGACTTGAAGGCTGATGCATGAAGGCTGATCTCCCACATGGCTCTGCTTCCTGCCTAGGATTCTGACTCTGCAGGGATTACTGGAATTTTGTATTGGAATTCTGAATGTAGGGAACATGGTTGCACCATTTTCTTTCTCTGCTTACTTACCGGAGGTAGTTGGAAATATGGGCACAAAGATGTTTATTTCATCTCCCTGGAATTATATCAAATCATGTAAAAACTGTGAAAATAAAGGAGATTATTATTTCCAACTTCAGTGACTCCTTGTCAAGCTAACCAAAAAAGGCTATTGAAAAAAAAAGTAAATTGTTCCCTTTAACTGAAAAATCATTAATATCAGTGCATAAACCCAAGCCCAAGACAAATAGTGTCATCTTTTTCCAACATCTTCTCTGCACGCGATCTCAAGGAGGCTTGTGCACAGAGGAGCAGATGTGTCTACAGTGCTAAGGGGTCCTGGTGATCCCTGTCATTCTAATGGACCATTAAATTCTGTTACTAATGGACGTAGATTACAAAGCCAGCTGTAAGGTATTATGAGGTGAATAATTCTATAAAGGTCTAGACATTTACTTAGGTAATGTAACACCCTGTGTTACAATAATAAGGGTTAAAAAAATAAAATACAAAAAGTACTTTGAAAGCATACAAATACACCTGGCTTCAAGGCAGAAGCTAACCTGTAACTGATGACAATTGCCTTTGTGTAGTTCCTCCATCCCAGCTCTACCACTGACAGTGTATTGGCATATAGAGGCAGAGGAAGTTTCTTCCAGCAAATGATTTATAGATTTTTAGTGGGCTGTAGGAAAATGCGACTTTTCAATAGCCTGCAATCAAAAGACATTCAACAAAAGCTATGTAGACTGTGAAAGAATAAGCAAAATATGATCATCCATATTCATGAAAACACATTAACCCACTTACCTGGAGTATTCAATTATTTCCCTATTTATGGATAATATGTGTGCTATAAATGTCAAGATCAATTTAAAAAGTGAGTAAATTGCCTTTTTATGTCTTGGTATTAAACAATGTCCTGCATGCATGGCTGTCACTCCAAAATTGTTTAGTTTTCTCCTATCATAAAAGCTCCAGCTATTCTATTACAGTACATGAATAGGAAAACGGAATGCACAGGCTACTATCAAGCAGTTAATGGCATAAATACTTTATTTTAATCATTCAGAATAATGAACAAATGTTTGGAGATGCCAGAAGAGACTGGTATAGTCACAGTCAGTTTGACAACGACGGAGGGAAGGAGGGCTTGTACCTATTGTGTGTAGTAGTATAGGGAGAGCACAGACAGAGGTAAATACTTCTATTAGTGTTTATTAATTCGAATGAGCAAGATGCATTTATATTGCTTTCCATTACATATCCAGGAACTGCTCATTAAGTATTATATTCATGCCCTCTTATGAAACACCTTTCTGTTAAAATATTTTGGGTAAAATATTTAAAAGGTGAGAAAACCCATGAAAACACCTTAAACTTGAGACCTAAAGAAACTTGGCTTTGATTGAATACTTATGCTACAAGAAAGCTTTCATTTTTAAGATATGTTTCAAATGACTCAAACGCCATATTTACAAGCACCTTTACTATCCTGTGACACATCTGTGTAGCCATTACACAGAAAACTGAATGCCAATTATAGGCTACGTTTTGCTTTAATAAGTGAGAAAATCATTTTGGCAGCTATATTACTGATCCCAATAAGGTTACCTCTCCATGTCTCTGACTGAATTTCCATGGAGGATTGCACAGAACAATAGCAATGAAATGAGCTAATCTTCCACATAAATAGAGATGGTTGGAAAATGTTCTGTCAAAATTGTGTTAATCAGAAAATGTCCTTTTTTCCCTTATATGGAAATTTTAATTTCATTTGATTCCCTCCATCCATATTTTTCAACTAAACAAGAAACAAAAGGTGTGCGTATAGGTTTCTTAGGTTTGGTTGGTTTGGGGTTTTTCCCTAAAAAATGAACATTTTAATTTCAGATTGTCATAAAGAAATGCTGGAAATTTTTAACGAACTTTTTTTCAAAAACGTCCTGTGAAAATACTCTTTGTATTATTCCAGCAACTACACATCTCACTATAATCTGAAGAAACTTCTAAAAAATTCTTCTCAGTTTTCTCTTTCCTTTTGTATGAGAATGATTTCAAGTCTTTTAATAGGTGGCAGATGATCTTTGCAAAACAGGTTAAAATGGTAGCACAGTAGTAGCTGATTGTTCTGTTTTGGTAGCTTGCTTATATGCTTAGTGTTCAGAGGTAAATTATTGATTATGCAAACTGTGGGTTTTTTGAAGAATCAACCCCATGCTTTGCAAATCATACATAAGAAACAGTAACCACATCCCTTTGTTTTTCATTTTGAAGTTTTTGAGTGAGACTCCTTTTAACGTTTCATGAGACAGATAGTTTAAAAATGCTAATATTTTCAATGGAACCAAAGAATGGCTTGGTAATAAATTCTTTTATGCAAGTTACTACAAGCTAGTCGTTCTACACTTTTTTGGAGTGTAGCATATGGAGAGAAGTAATGCATGATAAAATTCAGCATAAGGCTTTTTATAGCAGCAGAATTCTTTCTTTAATGATACAGCATTTCTGGGCAATTTGTGAATGCTTAAACACAAACATTTCTTAGAACAACAAGTCATATGCTCATAGGACCTGGCTTCCCTCTCAGATCAGTTTTGTACTAGTACACCCTACTAGCAATATTTAACCACTTCCACAACAGATCAAAGCCCTCCCTTTTTCACCCACGACCATGTAGGATAATTCAGTTTGTATTTCAAATATAGTGATCTAGGATAAATTAGGGAAGTTTTGTTGATGAGGAGAGTCTTACGTTGTACTTGTAAAAACACTGATGCTTTAGTGAAAGCTGGAGTAACTGCCAGCAAGGCGAAGAGCTCAACCTGTCCTTCAGCGTCTAACTGAAAATTCCTCCATTGGTGAGGACACCTGCAATTTGGATAAACTGTTTCTGAGGTCTGGACTGAATTTATTTTACTTGAAGCTTTTAACTGATCTACTTCAATTTCCATAGGCTTCCATTTCCTGTCTGAAAAACAGGGCTGATAATGGGTGTCTTCAAAGATAGTGCTTGTGAGAGTAGTCCAATTATATAATATTCAGATTTTGTAATAATTATTATAGTCTATAATACAATAATTCTATAATATTGAATCTGTAAGAATTATATATTTTTCTGACTTGAGACTCTTCTGAGGTCATGACGAACTTATCTTAGAAACTCCCACCACCAGATAAAAGTAACAAACATGCCCATTGAGATAAACATGTCCCTTGAGAACCATTAAGGGAAGAAGATTTTTCTTCACTTCTCGTAGTAAAATAATGTTTTCCCTCCTGTGTCCCCTGCTGCTGTATTTTTCTGGCCTTTTCTTGAGCATGAACATTTAAAGGACAAAGTGTTGTATTAGGACAATAGAGAATGTAACGTAGGAAATGGATATACTGCCGTATTATGATTGGGGTATGGGATACTTGTACCTACTCTGGCTTTAAATTAACTACTTCCAGCAGCTAGCTGCAGCTATGCACAAGTCAGACTGAGCTGAACATTCAAATTCTTACCCTAATTTTGAATAGCCTTTGAGATCTGTTCTGCTTTGGGGATGACCAGCACTGACAACTGAGCCATAATCATCTCTCTATTATTCATGATCAGGATACCTTGGAAAATGAAAATCCATATAATATGACTATTACTATTTCCCAGCCTGCACAGATTGTCCCAAATCAGCACAGATATCTCAGCAACACCACCCTATTTCCACAAATACTAAGAATATTAACTCAACCACAGCCTTATGGGACTGTGAGGAGCCAGCTGAGATCAGAAACTGGTGTAGGCACATCAGTAGAGCATGGTGTCTGAGCTAATAAATCCTGCCAGAAAAATTGTTCTTTTGGCACTTTTTATTTACAAACCAAATAATCTATCTACAAATAATCATAGGCTGACTGAACTGTCAAGTTATTTTAGGTACTTCTACATCAGAGTCCGTTCCGGCAGGGATTTCATTTAGCTTAGCACCAGGCGGGTGCTTAGTGGAGCAGTCTTAGGTAAATTTGCTCTCAAATAGAATAAACCACTTCAGTCTCAGTTTACATTCTGTACCTCCAATGACATTTGTGTGACCACCAGTTTGAGTGGCTGCAAGACCACACAGAAATATCATTGTGTATCAAGCCACAAAGAAGTTCCTATGCCTGCCAGAGAGGACCAGGTTCTTACCATAGTAGAATGTATTATTTCAGTGGGTGATGCATTCATTCTCCCCCTGCCCCTTTTCCATGTTCTCCGTACTCAAATCATTTTCGTTTAAAAGGGTAAAAGAAAAAATTACAGCTTTGGTAGGACAAGTACAGAGCCTGATACACATCCAATGGTCTTGTCTGTGCTTAGATTCTAGACAGTGGATTGAAGATGTAAACAGATGGACTGATATCTAGTGAATATATGGAGAATAGTAACTTTGACAGGCCTCTACATACCTATTAGCCAAAGAGAGTTACCGAGATGTCCCAAATAATTTCTTTCCATCACAAAGATAACTTCAGAGTTTTCCCTTTCACAGCCTGGACTTTAACAGTAATATAGAAACAGAATGTATGTTATTTTGCACTGTAAAGCAATAGACAAGTTACAAACTTGGTAAAAATAATCCAATGAATCCCAGCTCAAATCCTTTCCACAGTACAAAACCTGCAATCTCCCCACAGAGTTTTATGGATGGAAGCACTAGATGAAGCATCGATGGATGCCAGACTTTCAAGACTTGTGCAAGGAAGACTTCCTTAGGTTAGTGGGTGTATAATAACATTTCAGAATTAATATCTTTTGTTGATTTAAGTAACCATATGGTTTTTAAGGTTTACTTACAGTGCTTAAAATGTTACAACCACCTACATGGCTATTAGAAGTCAGGATTTCCCCATTGAGCCCATGAGAGTGGCCCTGACCCCATAGCAACAAGGGAGAAATCTGAGTAAAATATTCCTATTATGTCCACATCTGTATAGGTCCTTTTCCTGACACTGCAAATGATATGGAACTTCTCCCTTCATTTGTCCTTAATTCTAACTTAGTCTACTGTCAAGGAAAAGACAAGAACTCCAAAAATAATTATAAAATATTTAATAGTAGTGAGGACATCTCAGATTTGAATTTGCTAGCCATTAATAATGACATGGGCAAATGGCCTAAAGTGGTGTCTAGAACTGTAAACCCCCTCCTAGACAGTTCTTTATTTCCAGGAGATGTCTGGCACCTTGATACTTATTGCTCTAACAAATTACCCCATTAAATAGTTCTCTCCTGGTCATCTTTTGTCAAGCTGAACATGTAGTTTTGTGTAATCTACAATTGCTTGTGGTATACAATTATTCAAAGGCAGGACACCTCATTCCGTGTTCACTAGTTATGATTCCTTTTTTCAGAACAGATATTTCAGATTAAAAATATGCCAGCACAGGGATTAGAAATAGCAACTGAAAATATTATATCATCCATTGTTACCAGAGGGTCCGTGAGATTTTACAAAGCAATTGTAATATAGTCTTTTGTTTATAAACTGCTTTTCAAAACTATGTTCCTGTTTTTATCACAAAACTCATTCTTTTATTTCTTTTTTCTCATTTTAGAAATGGAGAAGTGATTGTAGAAAATGACAATAATATAGCAAAGATGGTAAGCTTTCTTCCTCATAGCTCTTGGGATTTCAGACCTTCAGCTTTGTTAATTCCAGTCTAGAACTAGACTTTACCTCTAAGAGGTAAAATATTTCATGACTGAGACAGACAGCTCTGGTTTTCTGTATATCTTTCTCTTTCAAAGCAAGAGGAAGGAGCTATGCATGGGGGTAGGTGAATATGTGGTGAGAAGGTGCTGGAGTCTGACAATCCTCTCTGGTGTTCTTAGACAAACAAAACTACTCTAAATGGCTGGTTGGCTGAGCCAAGCATTTTGTAGTGAATAGAGAAGGCTGGAAAGTTTTGGTAGAGGCACCTTTGGATCAGATCTTACCCCACTCTAAGGTGGTTCAGTTTATCTCCAAACAAGACTTCATTCTGAGAAGACTCATCTGCACAATATTGAATTGACACCTTATTAGAATGTAGGAATATAATAGGCCAGAAAGAATGGCAGATTAGTTGGATTAGAAGCTCAGCTGTGATAGTTTGGATTGACTTATTTTCCATGTGGCAGTATTATAAACGACACTTCTCAGGATGAGGCATTCAGCCATGCCTTGATTTTCAGATTATTCCTGTGACTTATATATGTTTCATGCTGATAGATGTTGCAGCAAAAAAAAAAAAAAAAAAAAAAAGAACAGATACAGTCACATAGCACCTTGTTTTTTGGAAAACACCATACAGGAAATGGCACCATGTGATTTTTGGCATCAAAGCTATACCAACTGAATGACTGGGACATATCTTTCAAAAAGACATCCATTGACAAAGAAAATCATAGAATAATTTAGATGGGAAAAGACCTCTAAGATCATCAAGTCCAACCATTAACCTAACACTGCCAACACCACCACTAAACCATGTCCCTAAGCGCCACATCTACACATCTTTTAAATACCTCAAAGGAAGGTGACTCAACCACTTCTCTGGGCAGCCTGTTCCAATGCTTGACAACCCTTTCAGTAAAGAAATTTTCCCTAATAGCCAATCTACCTCCCCTGGTGCAACTTGAGGACATTTCTTCTCATCACTTGCTACCTGGGGAAACAGACCAATACCCACCTTGCTACAACCTCCTTAGTTGTAGAGAGCAATAAGGTTTCCCCTCAGCCTACTTTTCTCCAGACTAAACAACCCCAGTTCCCTCAGCCGCTCCTCATAACACTTGTTCTCCAGACCCTTCACCAGCTTTGTTGCTCTTCTTTGGACACGCTCCAGCATCTCAATATCTTTCTGGTAGTGAGGGGCCCAAAACCAAACACAGTATTCAAGGTGCAGCCTCACCAGTGCTGAGTACATGTAAATACTACATGCCAAGTAAGTAGTTCAAATACCTAATTAGCTCAGTATCAATAATTAAAAAAAGTTATTTTGTTTCTGAATTTCTAGTGACTAGGTCTTAGCATGTCTTGATTTGCTAGATTCAGGAATTCCCACCATTAAGAAGACTGTCGATGACAGTCAAATTACTTATTAATTTTATTACAGTAGTAATACTGCCTTCATTTTTTGCGAACTTGAGTCAATGGAGAACTCCACAAATTCCTTATCAAATATTTCTGTATACATAGTCTTATGTTATAGCCATGCCTTCATATATATAGTGCATTGAGCATGCCACCAGATTAGGATTGAGAAACCATAACATTTATAACAGCATCCTAGTGTGAATGGTTAAAAGCCTTGACTGATGAATTCTAGAGTATTGTGAGATTTGAAGAAAGCAACCATTTAAACAAACAGATGTCCTGAGTTCCTAGGAAATTTGTCAATACGTCAGGAGGGTGGAACTTTTGAGATATAACAATGATTCTGTAAATTGATAAGTTTGAAAAAGGAAACTTCATATCTAACAAATATTTAATAATAAGAAATTGGAAGCTTTTATAGCCAAAGATGTTTTTGGATAAAAGATAAAACAAGTATGATTGCTAGTGTGCAATTAACAGATCAAGAACTTAAATTCCCTTTTGTATTGTGTGTTGATAAGAACACCATAAAATTTTCCAAGGAAGAAAGAGCAACCTATAGAAAGGGTGTTGGATTAAATGGAAGGGTTTGTTGGGTTTTTTTTTATTCCCAGGCCTCTTTAGCTTCCTGTGTAACACTGGGTAAGTAATTTATTTTGCCTGATCCCCTACTTGCTGAAGATATTATTTTCCTGTCCAGGGCAGTTTTGAGGATAAATTTGATTAATAATGATTGGGCATTTGAAAATTCAGATGTAGTCAGACAAGTATCTAAGTCCTTAGTTATCTATTAGTTTAGAAGGAAATTAAATTTGGCAGATGGCTTTGTCTCTATCTCAAACCTATAATTCAGTAAAAATAATGAAACACTAGGACTTGGGTGGCTGCCTAAATTGGAGAACTACATTATTATCAATTCAGTTTCAGTGACAGAGTTCATTTTCACAAGTCTGACTACTAAAAAACTGTTTTGAAGACTATAAAAACACTCACTGAGTGAAAAGAAGAGACTGCTTTTTTGCCATCTTAATGAAACAAATATTTTGATAAACCCAATAAATTTTCTCTTTTCTCTGTGGAACAGCTTTGATATTCAAATTCCCTTCTTCCTGCATCTTGACTCTTACACCCAAATACACAACACCCTTCCCATATGTCAGTTTGACATTAAAGCTAATGAATATTTTTTGCTTGAAGTATTTTACTGTGTTACTCTTCTTAAATATCTCATTGCCACACTGTATGGGAAGGGATTTTTGAAATATATTAATACCAGTTTTTATGGATTCTTAAATTCCATCATTATTTTTTAAATTAGGATGAAATTCCTATCCACAAATTTTACTCATTAAACAATCTTTTTAATAGGTAAATATTTCACTAATTTTCTCACACATATTGCAAATGACAAATATTTTTGAAAAAAAAAGAGAACTGATCCCTTCTAGAATCCTTAAAAGTACAAAAAGCTGAAAAATCTGATATTTTTCATCAAAATTGTTAATTTTAACCAGTACTTACCAGGACTTCTACTCAGCCAAATTAAAATATTTTTAAAATCCAAATAGAAAATTAATTGTAGTCTATTAATATGTAGAATGAAAGGATTGCTTCTTGCAGAGCCTTTGGATAAATATTTTTACTTTTCAGAGTATTCCAGAATTAATTCAGAACAGATGTCTGATAGTTATAAAGAAAAACTCTAAAGAATAAGTGCAATAAACTGTATTTTTGCTAGCAATGCATTTCCTGTCTAAGACACTAGAAACCTAATACTGCTTACATCTGAAAGGATTCAAAACCATATCTTCAGCTTTATAAGATTGTCCTAACAAGTGACTCTTTAAGCTGTGGTTCTGTGCCTGGAAGGGTTTCATTGTATCCTAGAAAAAGAGCCCAGAGCAGATAAAATTCTATAGCCTAATAAAGCACTACAGTGATGGAGAAAAGGTCTCACCATTTTTCTAATTGTGATTTATGTTCTTTCCAAAAATTGTTTCACCCCAATAATATGAAGACTTCGTAAAGCAACAGAAACACATTTCTTCCCTCTTAGCCAAACACTTTACCTATTTGTATACTAAATCATCCTCCTTAACACCAGTTCTCTCTGTCCAGCATTATGACAGTTGCCCTCCATTTTGATTTCTTTTCAACCTCAAGAGTATACATAGAAAAAGGCTCTCTAATGTAGCCTGATGTCTAAAGAACTCTTCTGGGAGGAACATGAATGAATTCTCAGAGGAATAATTCTTCATGTTTTTAATAATGCTGAATTTTGTAATGTGATGAAGAAGGCGCATACTTTTCCAAGAATGTTTTGAAAGAAAACAGAGACAACCTGTGTATTTTGAAAAGAGCGTGGTCCTGGGGGTGTGCTTAACTAGTGCCTAAAATGAGTGTTAGGTAGCTCTTAACTGTGTTTAATCACAAGACAGTTGCAGAGGTATTCAGCGCTGTAAAAGTTAAGATTCCAGAAGTGCAGAAGTACAATTTCTATAAAAATCCAAACTCAAAACCTGTAGTGCCTGCAGACTTTTGGTACCTCCAAGGCAATCAAAAAGGAGTTGGAATACCTATATCCTGGATAAAGACAACTAAATTATGCCTGATTCCTACATTTGGTGCTTAAGATAAGTTCTAACCCTATTCATACAATTTTATTCTACATACACCTGTTAAAATAATTGCCTAATGTGTAGTAAAAGAGACCAACCACCTATAAGCAGCGTCTGGTACATGGGACCCAGTCATTTGTCCATGATTTCTCTCTTGGTGGGAAAGAACTGAACATATTTGGTATACTGTACCATTAACAAATAAAATAATGGATTGATATTTAAGAGATTTGCCCTACGTCTCGATTTGCTATTTACTTCCCAAATGATTTTGGACTATCACCCCTTTATTTGGATGTTCTATTTACATTAAGCTCAAACTCATTTTGGCAGAACTCTGTTGTTTCTAATTACTGCTATTTCCTAGGTAATAAAGTGTCACAGATGCCACTCTACAAATTAAATAAATCATGTAAGATGTAATCTGTACCAAAATAATACAGCTGCTTTGATTCCACAATAGTTTGGTCTGCTTTGGAATTAGAAACAGATGTTGCATTACATTAGAAGGGAAAATCTGGCTAGTAGGGAAGTGGGGTAGAAAAAAACAGGGTTCTTTACCATTATAATCTGCTTTTTAAAACCTTGATGTGCATTGGTTTGGTCCTTAGAGACATCTCCCTTTGAAATACTTTAAATTGATAGAGTTTACACTTCCAATACTCTGAACAACTTGAGGCATAGGTTTGTACTTTCAGTCTAGTATTTTAGTTTAAATAAGCAAACACTCTGGAATGAGTTTCTGCGAATTACGAGAGTGGGAAGAGATTTCAAGTGAGTCATCTGTAGTAGCTCATCCTCCTGAGTCATTGTAGAACTGATGCAAATATTCCTTCATGGTCCCAGGACCAGCTGTAAATATTTCAAATGAGTTTACTTCAGTCAGCTTCCTTGTAATTGATTCATCTGCCAGAAATAATTACTAAGCATCCTCTAATACTTAGTCATGTTCTCCCATGCCAGGGTACAACTCCCTTTCTTCTCCTCCTCTCCTAACAAATGATAATGGCTTGTGACATAAGATTTCCTTCTTCTAAAATTGTATTTCTTGCATTGTGTTTTTTTAAACAATTTATTATATAGGATATTCACACTCTCTCATTTCTTTGTTCTCTTATCTCACCCTCATGGATCAAGCTTTTAAATATGTTAGGAAGCTTGCTGCTCTTCTCTTGATTCTTTGCAGATTACTCTTCTCTTTGAAATGCAGCATCTCAAAATGTGGGTGTTATTTCAAATAGAGCCAAAGCAGCACTATTATACAGGTGTTATCATCAAGTTCGATTTACTGTGATAATACTATTGATACAACCCAATACAGGAACTGCCTTTTTTATGATTGCTGACTTATCCCTAATTTATGTTTACTTTTATCTTTACATACTTCTTGATGAACTCAATTTCACTGTGTTCTTGACTGGAGTGTTGGAATGGAAGGATATAGGCTCTTTAGGAAGCAGAGGTAGGGTAGAGGAGGGGGTGTTGCCCTCTATGTCAGTGACCAGCTGGAGTGCCTGGAGGTCTGCCTGGGGATGGATCAGGAGCTGACTGAGAGCTTATGGGTCAGGATTAAGGGGAGGGCAGGGACAGGTGACATTATAGGGGGGGTCTGCTACAGGCCACCTGACCAGGAAGACGGAGTGGATGAGGCCCCCTATAGACATATAGGAACAGCCTCATGTTCACAAGCCCTGGTCCTCATGGGGGACTTCAACTATCACAGTATCTGTTGGAGGGACAACACAGCAGGGCATAAACAATCCAGGAGATTCCTGGAATATGCTGATGATAACTTCCTTCTCCAAGTGATAGGAGCCAACAAAGAGAGATGCTATGCTGGACCTTGTTCTCACCAACAAGGAGGGGCTGAAGGGGAATGTGAAGCTCAAGGGCAGCCTTGAGCAGTGACCATGAAATGGTGGAGTTCAAGATCATTAGGGCACTGAGGAGAGCACACAGCAAGCTTGCTACCCTGGATTTTGGGAGAGCAGACTTTGGCCTCTTCAAGGATCTGCTTGGTAGAGTACCATGGGATAAAGGCCTGGAGGGAAGAAGGGCCCAAGAAAGCTGGTTAATAATCAAGGGTCACCTCCTCCAACCTCGGGAGCGATGCATCCCAACAAAGGGGAATTCAGGCAAAAACGCCAGGAGGCCTGCATGGATGAACAAGGAGTTCCTGGACAAATTCAAACACACAAAGGAAACCTACAGAGGGTGAAAGCAAAGACAGGTAACCTGGACAGAATACAGAGAAATTATCTGAGCAGCCAGGGATCGGGTTGGGAAAGCTAAAGCCCTGATAGAATTAAAACTGGACAAGGGCAAGAAGAAAAGCTTCTATAGGTATGTCGGTGATAAAAGGAAGACTAGGGAAAATGTGGGCCCTCTCCAAAGGGAAACCAGAGACCTGGTTACCTGTGAAGAAGGTTGAGGTATTCAATGATTTTTTTGCCTCAGTCATCACCGGCAAGTGCTCAAGCCACACTGCCCAAGTTGCAGAAGGCAAAGGCAGAGACTGGGAGAATGAAGAACCACCCACTTTAGGAGAAGATAATGTTCGAGACCATCTAAGGAACCTGAAGGTGCACAAGTCCATGGGACCTAATGAGACGCATCCATGGGTCCTGAAGGAACTGGTGGATGAAGTTGCTAAGCCACTATCCATCATATTTGAGAAGTCATGGCAGTCCGGTGAAGTTCCCACTGACTGGAAAAGGGGAAACATAACACCCATTTTTAAGAAGGGAAAAAGGAAGACCCGAGGAACTATAGACAGGTCAGTCTCACCTCTGTGCCTGGCATGATCATGGAGCAGATCCTCCTGGAAACTATGCTAAGGCACATGGAAAATAAGGAGGCAATTGGTGACAGCCAACATGGCTTCACTAAAGGCAAATTGTGCCTGAAAAATTTGGTGTCCTTCTATGATGGGGTTACAGCATTGAAGGATAAGGGAAGAGCAACTGATCTTATGTACCTGGACTTGTGCAAAGCATTTGACACTGTCCCACACCGCATCCTTTTCTCTAAATTGGAGAGACATGGATTTGATGGACCACTCAGTAGAGAAGAAATTGGCTGGATGGTTGCACTCAAAGAGTTGAGGTCAATGGCTCAATGTCCAAGTAGAGACCAGTGATGAGTGGCATCCCTCAGGGGTCAGTATTGGGACCAGCGTTGTTTAACACCTTTGCTGGCAACATGGACAGTGGGATTGAATGCACCCTCAGCAATTCTGCAGATGAAAGCAAGCTGAGTGGTGCGGTCGACACGCTGGAAGGAAGGGATGCCATCCAGAGGGACCTTCACAGACTTGAGAGGTGGACATATGCAAACCTCATGAAGTTCAGCAAGGCCAAGTGCAAGGTCCTGCACATGGGTCAGGGCAATCCCAAGCACAGATACAGGCTGGGCAGGAAATGGATTAAGAGCAGCCCTGAGGAGAAGGACTTGGGGGTATTGGTTGATGAGAAGCTCAACATGACCCAGCAATGTGTGCTTGCAGCCCAGAAAGACAACCATATCCTGGGCTACATCAAAAGAAGCGTGACCAGCAGGTTGAGGGAGATGATTCTCCCCCTCTACTCCACTCTCGTGAGACCTCACCTGGAGTACTGTGTTCAGCTCTGGGGCCTTCAACATAGGAAGGACATGGACCTGTTGGAGCGAGCCCAGAGGAGGGTCATGAAGATGATCCGAGGGCTGGAGCACCTCTCCTATGAAGATGGGCTGAGAGAGTTGGGGTTGTTGAGCCTGGAGAAGAGAAGGCTCTGGGGACACCCTATAGCAGACCTTCCAGTACGTGAAGGGGGCCTACAAGAAAGCGGGAGAGGGACTTTTTACAAGGGCATGTAGCGATAGGCCAAAAGGTAATGGCTTTAGATTGAATGAGGGTAGATTCAGATTAGAAATAAGGAAGAAATTCTTCACTGTGAGGGTGGTGAGGCACTTGAACAAGTTGCCCAGAGAAGTTGTTGATGCCCCATCCCTGGAAGTGTTCAAGGCTGTGTTGGATGGGGCTTTGAGCAACCTGCTCTAAGTGGAAGGTGTCCCTGCCCATAGCAGGGGGGTTGGAACTAGATAATCTTCAGAGGTCCTCTCCAACCCAAACCATTCTATGATTCTATGAATTTGATTACTCTCCCATATGTGTACTTCTTTCCATTTGTCTTTACTGAATCTCTTCATTGATTTTAGACACTTGCTCCAGTTTAAGAAGAGTATTCCATGTTTTAATCCTAACCTCCAAGATATTTTAGATCCATTTCAATGTTAACTTTCACATTTAAAAGTTATGTATGCTTTATAACACCCTCAAAATCTTCAGTGAAATTTTGCTGTGCATTGGAGCCAGAACTATTTTACAGGGCCCTACATTAAATTTGCCATTGGAACATCAAAATTATTTTACTTGATTTCCTAGAAAAGTCCATGCATACATTATAGGATATTCATCTAATTCCTATATGCCCCATAACCATATAAAATATTCAGATTTTCCCTAGCAAATGTCCTCAGGATCAAAGTAGACAGTTAGACTGAAGTCCAATGGCGATATATCCTCCCCCTCAAATTACACAGTCAAATACGTAAGGAAGAAAGAGATGTTCTGCTAGCTGCATAACATACAAGGAGCAACAAGTAGCATTCTCCTATTCAGGCAAACTCTCTGCCAGTCTTTTTCAAATGTCAGTGTGTATTAGGTTTGTGTGGCAAGACTTTGGTAGCAGGGGGGTTACAGGTGTGGCTTCTGTGAGAAGCTGCTAGAAGCTTCCCCTGTGTCCGATAGATCCAACGCCAGCCGGCTCCAAGATGGACCCGCCACTGGCCAAGGCTGAGCCCATCACTGACAATGGTAGCACCTCTGGGATAACATATTTAATAATGGGGGGGCGGGGGGGGAGGAAACTGCTGGCAAAGAGGAGTGAGAATATGTAAAGCAAACAACTGTGCAGACACCAAGGTCAGTGAAGAAAGAGGTGGAGGAGGTGCTCCAGGCGCCGGAGCAGAGATTTGCCTGCAGCCCATGGTGAAGATCATGGTGAGGCAGGCTGTCCCCCTGCAGCCCATGAAGGTTAATGGTGGAGCAGATATCCACCTGCAGCCCATGGAGGACCCCACGCCGGAGCAGGTGGATGCGCCTGAAGGAGGCTGTGACCCCCTGAGAAGCCCACACTGAAGCAGGCTCCTGGCAGGACCTGTGGACCCATGGAGAGAGGAGCCCATGCTGGAGCAGGTTTGCTCACCTGACTTGTGACCCCACGGGGGGATCCACACTGAAGCAGTTCTTGAAGAACTGCAGCCCATGGGAAGGACTCACATTGGAGAAGTTCATGAAGGACTGCCTCACGTGGGAGGGGCCCCATGCTGCAGCAGGGGAAGAGCGTGAGGAGTCCTCCCCCTGAGGAAGAAAGAGGGGCAGAGACAATGTGTGATGAACTGACCACAACCCCCATTCCCTGTCCCCCTGTGCCGCTCATGGCGGGGCAGAGGTGGAAAACTTAGGATTAAAGTTGAGCGTGGGAAGAAGGGAGGGGTGGGGGGAAGGTGTTTTAAGTTTGATTTACTTCTCATTACCCTATTCTGATTTGATTGGTAATAAATTAAACTAATTTCCCTAAGTCAAGTCTGTTTTGCCCATGACAGTAATTAGTGAATGATCTCTCCCTGTCCTTATCTCAACCCACCAGCCTTTTGTTGTATTTTCTTTCCCATGTCCAGCTGAGGAGGGGAGTGAAAGAGCAGCTTTGGTGGGCACCTGGTGTTCAGCCAGGGTCAACCCCCCACACAGTGCAAACCTGACAGATTTATCCCTCCAAACACCTGGAATGAACTTATTAAAATGCCCCTGCTGTACTAACATTATTACTTCCCCTTTCCTCATAGTGCACTAAGGAACACATTCAATTTCTTGTTCCCTGCAGTACTCTATTCCCCCCCCCCCAAAAAGACAAAACCACTCAAAGACAAAATTATGTAATGAAACTTCTTTTCCTAAAAAAAGTTCTCATTCCTTTCATTGCTTCTGCCTTATTGAATAGTCAACCGATGCAAATAAAAAAAAAAAGGGCCTTGTGCTAGATTGCTAGATTATTCTTTTTCAGCTTCCCAAAAAATTACTTCTGAAACCCACTTAGACAGCAACTGGCTTCACACAAAGAATTTCTTAGCTGCATGTTCATTTAATGAGTATCTCTTTCCTCTTATCTATGCTAATATATAGACTGAGATCTAATACCAACCTTCCAAAAATTATGTCTTACTCAATCATCTTTCAAACTCTAGTTTTAGTATGAGTCTTCTCAGGCAGTGTTGCTTAAATATTAAGTATTTCTGAAGCCAGAAGTGTTCAGGGTTGCAGGGACTGGCTCTATTGACAATGAACTTTGGTTTGCTCTTGGCCTCTGCAGGCCACATGACCAAAGTTCTTGTAGAGTGTTATTGAATCTATTAAGGCTCAGAGAAGCAAAGCACTTCCTTACTCCAGCTACTAGTAACAAAACAAAACAACAACAAAAAAAAAAAAAAAAACACACCAAAAACAAAACCCAAAAAAACCAAACAAACCCAAAACACAAACCCCAAAAAAGAAGAAAGGAAGATAAAGAACATGAGCTGCCTGGTTTACATAGAAAGCGGTAAAAGCAGAGGCTTTCCTCCCTGAGGAATGAGAGACAGTGGGCTGGCACACATGGCTGAGTAATTTGCTCAGTGAAGGACTGAAGTACATTTCTGCTTTCAAAAAGCAAGGTGAAAACTGAATCACAGTTTGTTAATTGACCAGACCCTGCAGTAACACTTTACACAAAATGAATTGCACTATTAGAGCATATCCCTTCAGAAAGATTCCTAACATGACCATCACAAGTAAAGTGCACAGGAGTCTCCCAGAGGTGACAAGGAAGTTTAGTGATGGGTACAATCTCAGATATGGGGCATCTAAGACAAACATAAGATTCTCTGAAGAACAAAGGAGTTGCCAAAGCAGAACAGAGGAATGGTCTGTTTTAGTCCATATCTTTAATCTGGCTGTCAGCAGAACAAGCAATACCAGAGAATAACAGAAGAAACCACACACACAAGAATCACCTAATAGTATGCCAGCTGATGGTTGTCTTGTCTCCTGAAGCACAAAATTTTATATTTCAGAATTTCTGCCCCATGAAATTCAGGAAATATGTTCCCTTAGTTCTGGAACCAACAGTTGCTTAGACAATATGGTACATGGGAAATGCATAATTTTATAAAATCATAAGAATGTATAAAATTATAATTATTATATTTTATATTTATTCAAATTTATATTTATTCAAATGCATCTCTGAGGATGGATTTTTTGTTTTGAATTATCTTTAATATTGAGCAGTGCCTTAAAATTGTTATTAAATAGTGACAGGAACAGGAAAACATCAACAATGGGTACTCTATTTGTTGAATGTTCTCTGAAGAAGATGTTGAAAAATAAAAAAGGCAACATTAAATTTAATTCAGACATTGTTTTTGATTTACCACTAAATTTGTGTGGTTGAATTCCAGATGTCTATGCTAGAATAGCACTATATATTAAATAACGGACTTCTTTTTCTCAACAATAATGACATACCAAAAGGTCTTTTACAAAAGAAATTTATTGAAATTCATTAATTTCATGCTTAGCCTAAAAAGAATTACTAAAGCATGGTTCCAAGCCTCAATTCAAAATTTCATATTTGCAGTCACAGTTATTTGTACCTTACTTTTAAAACAAGTGCCAATGCATCTATTCTGTTCACTGTATATAAGGGCATGAAGATCTAGCTCCCAGTGACATTTTGCTGATATAAAGATATTGCAATACTAAACCTAATTATATTAAATGCAGGGGAAAATTCAGCTGTAAGTATTACAGCACAAATTGTACCTTGACATATACCTATGATGACCCTACCAAAGTCAAAGCACAAAGATTTCCCAGCAAAGATTGGCCTTATGAATAAAATGTTATATGATGTGACATACAGCTATTTTTATCATAATTGGGAACATGAAATATGAGAAAAGCACTTTTTATTCTTTGCAGGGAACTTTGACACGATCTAGTCCTCTTTGTTTCAGTGATTCTCTTGAAATCCTATTCAAAATCAGTTGGGCTTTTGCCCAATAAATAATATACTCATGATTCATGAAGTGCATATTTTAGATCAAAATTGCACTGTACAGGAGAGTACCAAGTCTTCTTTGAAATCAATGGGACTGTCCCTGGTAAATTATTCTTCATCTAATACATTCTATCATTTTATAGAATTTTTAATTAGATTGAGAGATTAAAGGTAGAAGATATTATAGTCAATAACTATTGAGGTCTGAGTAAGAAGTGATTGAGAATATTGATGTATTTTTCTTCTTCTCAAAGCTCTTGCCAGCTGCAGAAAGATTTGAACCTCACCCCACAAAAATAGCACTTCTACTGCTACTCTCAGTGCTAGAAAAAGGTATTTTGAAGTGAGCTGTCCCCTCATGCTTTCTTGAATTCTCAGCAAAATTGCTGTCACCAGTTCATAAAACTCAACTTACTTGACAGATAGATCTAAGCTTGGAAGGGCTGTATATCCATTCTGTCCCTATCTACCTTGTGGTGCCCCTATCAAATTTCAGAAAGTTTCTGTGGTGATTGTTCTCCTTGGAGATATCCTGAACATGTCTCAAGCCTGAGATACGATCTCCTCCCAGGTCTGAACTGGGCTTTTTAGTCTAGTCCTTTTAGAAGGCAGAGCAGGAAACAAGGCTTGGTAAAGGGGCTGAGCCATGCCACTGCCCAAGCTGTACCTGTGGAGATTAACTGGCTTCTTGGCCTCACTGATAATAGCAGCTCCTTAGCATGTAAAACACCTCCAAATTCCATGTAAAATTTAGCATAAGCCCACCCTCAAATTTTAAAAAGTTCTCTCCTCAGTGACTCCTAGAAAATAAATGTCATTGCTGGTTTCTCTATTATCTGGTAACTACTGTTTATACCATCTGCTATATCAATATTTCCCTGCAATTTCTGTGCAAGAGCAAAAGGAGAGCATCATGTAATAAGTATTTTTCTAAAGCACTTTTCTGTGCTACTGCTCTAATTTATAGGGTCTGACTGTGCAACCTGTTCCTCATTTATAGCAGTACTCATTTGACCCAGCAGAGGAGCTTGTGTGAAGTAATGTTCACAAGGATAACTAACAATCAGGTTCACAGACTGTGAAATTCCTTTGTATGGACACTCCCAGAAGCAAACCCGGAAGGCTCTTGAACCACAAGGAGTACAGAATTTCACACAGAAAAATGGCATCATACCCATAAGCTCTGCTTGAGCTGAAGCTATTTGCTCAGCATCACAACCTAAAGCATGTTGAAGCAGCTGATAATACACCAGTATGGCTAATGCCATAAAAGAGACGTTTAGTGTCCTTTAGCCTTCATAATGGCACTGAAGGTAACCCTACTGAACTAATCGGGGGGAAAAGAGGGGGGGAACCTGGTGAGATTTGGCAGGCACATGCACAGAATAATTAGCAGAGGTTTGAGCTGAAGAGAGTTCCCACTGTTAAGTATTTGTTACTTGCATCTCAGGCAGTACTGTGAATCTTACCTTTAACCACTAATATTTGCCTGGAGACAAAGTGATTCAAACTTGACAGTAGACGTTACTAAGTGAACAGTGAACCAGTGTCCTAATAATTATTTGCTTATGGAGTAACTCTCTGGCTTTTCAGTAGCAGGCAAACACAGCATGGTACAACTAAATGATTATATGTTAATGACCACAATAATTTAAGATTAGGCAAGAGCTAGAGAACAGTATTCAAGCAGGCTGAAAATCTGTTCAGTTGAGTGAACTATTTAATGCCTCTGCTGATGGGTTGTATTTCTGTTACCAGTTTTATGCCTAAAGGATATATTTATCTGTTTTCCTATCTTAAGGATATGCTATAGTGCTCGTCTTAGTATCTTAAAATGGCCTCATGCAAATATACATGAGTTTCAGATGATCAAGCTGTTATAAGAAAATAATAAAGGTATGGCAGTTTTATATCACTGCCTGTAGATTTATGTGCATAGTTTTATTTGACCTACAGACAGAGAGGAATTAAAAGAATATTTTGTTTGATTTTGGTATTTAGAAATTATATGAGAACTGGGGATCTGATAGTCACTCTCTAGGACTGGTCATAGTCTACTGAACTGCACTTCATTTCTAACACATAACAGACCTAAGTAATTCATTTACCTCCCTCTCCTGAATAAGTTGTTAGTAATACTTAATAAGCAAAACCATAAGATAGAAGAGACTATCCCAATATAATAATTTACTGCATTATTACAATCTATTTAGACCATCTTTTCTGCTACACTTTCCACTTCAAGCATTTAAAGATGGACTTTTTTAAATAAAGCTGATAAATCAGTGAGAACTTTGTTGGACAACTTAGGTCAAATTAGATCTTTCATCAACATTATAAATCTGCTGGATCTTTTAAAGTCTGTGGTTTAAGATATATTTATGGTGGTTCTTACTGAGAAGTTGTAAGAACACTGTTTCTAATTCCTTCAAAATCTTTTTAAAATTCTTTCCAAAGTTTGTTATTTTCATCCTATATTCTTCCTTCATATTTGTCCCTCAAAATCTCTCAGATATCTTAGGGGGCAAGTAATTTGTCTGTTCCATGTTAACACCTGGCAAAATAATGTGTGGCATATGGCCTAATAGCTTATCAACACACAAAGGCATTTGGCATTGCATAAAAAATTACTTTTAAATTCCTGTGTAAATTAATGGCAAGGGGATATAATTTTCCAGTTCTTATACACATCTCCAATAACAAATTGGAGTTTAAGGCCAATGAAGTACCTGCTATAACAGAAAACTCTCTTGCTCACTCTGTCTGCATCTGCTGATAATTTCTTAGCAAGCTCACTAATGTAGGTAACTTTTTAATATATAATTTACAAAAAAAATTAAGCTGACATCATATTAAAGCATGTTAGTGATAAGCATCAATATTTCAACCAATTTCCATTTTTCCACCATACATGATACTTTTGCTGTGTAAAATAGCAGTATCTAGCTAGTGTGTGACCTGATCTAACAGTCACATTTAATCCAAAAGTTCCTGTTAGTGAATAGAAATTAAAAAATGAGAGGGATGCGTTCTTTCTGTCCAGATTGCTTTCCTAGGACATTTGAAAGAACTTCATGTGTAGTCATTGTTTCCCTTCTAAATTCCTCCAGGTCACGTTTATTATGCAAATCATTAATATTATATGTCAATTTGAACCCAGGATGAATTCTTTTCTGTTTTGAAAAATCCATGGCAAAACAATATTGTACATTTTGTTTTCTTTTTACTTTTAAAATATTCACATTGAAAACACAGATAATTCTTTGCTAAAGTTAGACAATTTGAATATGACTCAAACAAGTGGACATCATCCCTTTAACAAGCTAAATACCACTGGCCTGATTGTCAGAGATGTAATGCTTTACCACATTGATTTTGCTTTGCACCTTTGAAAAAAAGAACCTAACTTCTTATTTAGACACTAATTTGAGTCTCCCGAGTTGGAAATGCTGCTGTGTTCAAAGTCCCCATACGAGATAGATTTTATAACCTGTACTCACCTCTGCCGGGGTGATCACACAAGGTTTAGATGAAAGGCTGACCCAGGACTCAGGCTGCTTCTCATTTTCTGGGCTGGCTTTCAAATACACTGAAGAAGTTACCTCACCACAGGTAGGAGAGGAGAAATTTGAAGGGTTGTTACACACTGTCAATATTGATGGAAGGCTGGTGGAAAGCTATTGAGCACAGCAGGGCATAACTAGAAACTCACTCTCAGCTCGGTGATGTTTTTCATGCAGGCCACAGAGCTGCTGCAACCTCACAGGCAGGGTCACATTTTTCAGAATTTCTCTCTTTGGTTTTGAAATAAAAAAGCCAACAAGGCACATACTCTTTTTCAAATCATACTGTGGCACATCATTACATGAAGAATATAGCACTTAAAAAGGAAAGCATAAGAAAACTTCTTATTCCTGTAGTCCTTCCAGCTTCCACCCAATTGTTTTTTGGGCTTTTTTGTTTCAACCTTTTCTGTAGTAGTAGTTTCTGTTTTTTCCTCCTTTCCTACCAAACCATTAGCCCAGTGCAAAGATTTTGTTTTAACCAGACACTCTTGCTGTAATGTTCTGTCTTTTGCTTTGAATTTCTATCTTTCATGTTTTTTCCCCGATTTAATGTTCAGCTTCACAAATTTTATTTTCCTACTCAGACCTAGAGTTTAGGTGCAGCTCAGACCATCACAGTCCTCCAAGTCTACATACATTCTGCTATGTGCCTCGTAGGTCACCTTTTGTTATTAGCTTGAATACATACATTAGGACTGTGCTAAAGACACCAGATTTGCGCCACTCTGCTGGCAGGACATGGCAGCCCTGTAGGCACAGAAGCCAATGTGTTAATTGGGGAAATGAAGGAAGTTCATGGCCAGTAGAAGAGAGACTGAGGTTGTCAAGGGAACAGGACAGCTTTGCTGGTAGATTCTTTTAAATTGGGGAAATTAAATTTTGCTTGCTTTGATGGCAGATGTTTTATGATTTCTTTTACCAGATATTATCCAGTTATTTAATAGAGAAAGATGTATTTCAAAGATCAGATGGGCATTTTCACCCATCTAGTACCATAGGAAAGAGAATACTGGCAAACCTCTTCATCTGTCTTGCTCTTAATTTACGTCATATTTTCAGTTTCTGAAGATTATTTACTGAAATGTGTTTTAATAACGGAGTAATCAGTAGCCCTGCAGTTCCCTCCTTCCTGCTGTGGCATGAAAATCCCATATCAGAACCAATCAATCTCATTTTAGTACCAGTCAATCCCAACAGAGCTATTGAAGTCAATATTGGGCCCTATCCAGCTTGCTTGGCCTGTCTGATCTAGTCAGTAGTCAATGTAGTCAGTGGTTATCTGGGAAAAGTTTGCTCACTGCATAGACCTGGACTCAGACAAAACCTGTCCTTTTTACCCAGGGCACTTTGACCACTCCTGTAGTACAAATCTTCATTATTAACTGCCCAGATACACATTTTCTTCCTTCTTTTGTCATTTCTGTCTCATTAGCAGTCTTGTTTCTCCAGACCCTTGAACAGAATACTTAATGGTTCACATTCAGCCCTGGTTTTAAAGCAACACAACTGTGGGTAGTTGCTTAAAAGGCTTCCTACGCAGCTTTCAGGAGAGCTGGGGATATCAGTCCAAATTGTGGCTGATAGCAACGGAGAAGAGAGAATTTTCCTTGGATTTATAACTGCTCCATCTAGGTTGTTTTCACTTTAAAAAAAGCACTTATTGACATGAAACTACTTTCATAATTATATGAAAAATAAAGAATACTGACTGACTTTGAACTAAGATGCAACTTCAAAGGCATAGGGAACTTCTTATGGTATCGAAATGTCATTTTCCTCATGACATAGGAGCTGTTATCTACTGCACTGCTGTAGACTGCCATTCTTATACCCCCAAAGGTATACTAATCAATTCTTAAACAGTCTTGCATCATCCACATTTTAGATGTCTGAACTACTGAGTGATCTTTGTAGCAGACACATCTGAAAAAGCAGCCTTCACAATACTTATGCATAATTTACAGTATAATTCTTTACACTTATCTAGCACCTTTCAGCTCAGAATTCCAAAGCTCTTTGCAAATATTAATTAATTTATCCTTCCAGTGCTGCTTGCAGATAGGGGATATTAGTATTCCTCAGGAGAGGCAGTGCTCAAAAAAAATAATGAATGTAACTTTAAGCAAGTCACTGTTGCTCTATATCTCTATTTTTTCATAAGCAAAATGGTGATAAAATAATAAAGCAACTAACAAGAATGTTATTAAGAATCATTATTTTAGCTTTCAGGGGGAGTCTGAACAATTCTAGTGCAAAAATTTATTTTTAATATAGATAAACAGAAACATAAACTTGTGAAGGCCTCAACTCTTGCATTCAGCTACAAGTCTAATGCATACTGAAATAAGCAGGAGCTGGACACCTAGCCCCTAGTCACTTTTGAGAGTCTTGGACAAAGACCCACCAGTACAAAGAGGTGTATATCAATCACTCCCAGTCCTGTGTTGCTTACAGCAGGAATTCAAGGACCTCATTGTGTATTTTTATTTTCAGGTATAAGTATTCTAACTTGTTCCTTGCCCATTTTTCTTTTGTCCTTTAAGACTACTGCCTGCTTTGGAAACCAAAGAACTAACATTAAAACTCTCCATTTTTTGAGTTTCTGAGAGCATTTTGACACTTAATCAAGTCTTGCCGCTCCCAGCTCCCTTTATTATGATAATGTATTATACCAAATTGAAGATGGCAAGAAGAAAATTACTTGGATGATGTCTTAACGCATTAAACTAAGGCCTGCTCTCACTGAAGCCCATAGCAACACTCCCATTATTTGCTTAATGCTGATGTTGTATTCTCAGCCATGCCATACAGCAAAAAAAAAGCCAGTCACGCAACACTGAATATATTAAAACATTAGCAGCATTAGGAACTTGAATTCCTTGGTACTATGGTGTTCTAATTCCGTATTTGATGCCTTGTTAAAATGGAGTTACCTTGTCTATTCCTAAACAGAGTTATTCCTATGTCACCTTCCATTGAATCAAATATTTAGTCATGACTTTTCATTTTAAAAAGATCCCATTTCCACACTTCTCTTTCATAGGACTGGTGAATAAAGGAGAATATTTTAGCTTGAATATGAGCAGTCCCATTGTCTAATTCTCCCTCCTGGAACGCTGTGTTTCTGTAATAGCCCCAGAAGGCAATACTTTTTTCCACTGCAGATGCACATTGATTAAATTTTCTTCTAAACTTGAGTTTTCAGTTCCAAGTGAATGTTTGTCTACTAAGGTACACAGTCACCTTTGTTTTAACAGATAAGTCAAATCACATAGAATTTGCCTCTTGTTGCCTTATAGGGAATCAAATAAAAAAAAAATCTAAGATTCTTTTAGCCTTTTTATTACTTGTAACTCAAGCTATCCATCTCCTAGTACATTAACCAATGATAGCTTTGTAGTCATAATTTAAACCAATTCTGGTCTGGAATGCATAAGCTATGTTTATCACTGCATCTAACTGGCAACATCACTGTAATGAAGCAAGGAAAGGAGAAACAAACCAGAAGCCTGAGTTGTTTCTGGAGGCAAACCCTGTTTTATTACTACTGTTGTACAATTTAATAAAAATTATGATAATATTGAAATGCTATATAAGATTTTTGCATTATCAGTGTGGTACTCAATATAACTTATAAAAGAAATCTAAATATGGGACCATTCAGTATGCTGGCATTAAATCGTAGCAGTATTAGCTAATTTCTTTGTATAGCTCTATTTACATTCATATATGATGACATTTAATTTGTTAACAACAAGCACCATTTATGTGACTTAGATGCTTTTATGGTTTATGACTTTTGGCATCTCACATTGTAAGAGGTCAGCATTTACAATTTTCCCCCAAACACATGTTACTTTTGATAGATTCTACTTTCGTGCAAAATGGGCTTCAAACTACATAATAAAAATAGGACTCATGGCCATCTGGGGCTTTCACCTTGTTTCTCTTACACTCACTGTAGTGAGTCATGCAAGTCTGTTTTGCTTGATTGAGTACTTCACTGAAATCCAGGGACATGACTTGCAGCTCATGTGGGCATACCCAGCTCTCTTTACACCAGCTCACTCAGTTACAGATAATCATACAGCTTGAGAGTGCAAAGAAATACATTATGGGCCTGGGACATACACCAAAGCAGACAGAAATCTGGCTAACCTGCTATTGGTATCCAAGCTGACTGGTTTGAAGCTTTCTTGAGTTTGTGCTCATGAGTTATACAGTTTGAATTGCAGAAGTCACTTGCTTGTCATGACACAAAGGGTCTCAAAACTAGAGTAACAAGGATGCTAAATAGGTGTTGGACCCTGGGGGTGGAAGCCTCTTTCCTCAGGCTCCCTGGGGCTTTCGTAGCTCCCTGGGGTCCACTGGAGTCCTTCAGCATTAATGGCTGTACCTTGTGGAGACTTCCAGATGGCATTTGTGAGGTCATGGTCCTATGCGTGTTAGAACTGGATCTACCCCACACAGCAATGCACATTTAGCCTGGATCATGCATGGGCAAGTGTCCTTTCAGTGTAGGATTTCTGCTGGCTATGTGCTTTTATGCCAATTAGAAAAGAAGAGAAAAAGCCTGATCTGGCATAAAGTTAGAGAGATGCAGACAGATAATACTTGATCTGGCAGGCAGCCTGGCAATATGAAGTTAACTTATTAATATTTTAAAATAAACTTGAGTCAGCAAAGTAAGTACATACCACATCAGTGGTATATATACATCAGTGGTATACATACATCCTCTGCCTGCCATGTTTTTGATTCCGCAGCAGGATAGGTATGTCATTATGGTGGGTACAAAGGGCAGCAAGGACCATATGCATATGGTTCAGATATAAGTCAGAGACTATAACTTTTCCATAACTGATTTTCCTAATTCTGTCACTAATATATGTCTTCCTAGGAGGCAGACTCCCGAGGTATCTTTCCAGAGACTTTTTTAGATGCATGCTGGAATTACTGAACTCAGTATGACTGCTTTGTCCTTCTAGTTGTACCAAATCAAAATTTCCATTGTTTTCTTTTTCATTACTGTAGTACAATGAGTGAATATTATCTTAAAAGTCCTAACCTCCTCTAAAATGTAATTTTCTTCCTGCAGGGACAAAACTTGTTACTGATGCTACTGTTTCACGCTGCACAAGACACACAGAATTTTTTATTTACTGTCTTTATCCTCAAACATTTTTAATCACCCTCTTGAATTCTAATGCTGATAATTCTTAATACAGAATATTTGCACACACAGACAGATAAGAAGACACAGACATATGCATGCTTTCAAATTATTTAGTCATAATGTGACTGTTGACTTTGTTGTCTGTTTACTTGGCTTTTAAAGATTTAAAAATCTATTCCAAGGTGCAGAGCTTTGCCAAAAGCAACTGTAACTTTCACAACAGCGAATCTGCAGTTGTGTTCAGAAACTTTTCTGACTCCTTAATATTATAATCTCTTTCTGTGAACCTTAATGCCATCCCTCTCCCACATTGTTTAGCTGACAACACTGGATGAAGATGTTTTCAATTCAAAGTATCCTGTAAGTCAGGTGCTAAGCACCTGACCCAAATTTTTCAGGTAATTAATGTTTAAAGTCACTTGCTAGGAGAGGGTAATCTAATAGAGACAAGGTAAGTCCATTTATAAAACAAGCAAGAAAAGGGAGTGTGCAAATTAATTACTAGTCTTTTGAACCTTTGTGTATAGCTATTTTTACTGTGCCATTACAATTTATGTGGTTATCTTACTTTTCCACATGTAAACTCTTTATTAGATAACTGGGGAGGGAAGAGAAAAAAAATACTGAAGTGTTTGTCCTCCAGCAATTCAAATCTCTCTGACTTTGCTGATACCACAGAATGTCAACAAGTTCTAAAAATGGTCTGCTATTAATATATTTTATGATATATATACAAATCCTTTAGACTCTGGTTGGATTCTGGAATGAACATAGAAAGGAGTTTTTCTTCAGACTTCAGTCAGGGCCTCATTCTTTTCATGTTCTTACCCAGCCACATTATATTCACAGAAACTTAGAAAAACAGGACCGAAAGAGACCTCAGATGATCAGCTATGCAGTGGTTTGCCCAAGGCAGATTCTGTTACACCTAGGTCAGTCCTGAACAGGTGTTTTGTATACAACGAAGACTCCTAAGCCTCCCCAGGCTATCTGTTAAGGTTGCTAGAATGATTCCAAGTTAATTTCAAATTAGTCCAGATGTTGTGAAATTAGCTCTGGACTGAAATCTCCAGACAGTTTCAGTGTGGAAGAAAAACCAGCTGTGTCAGGACTCTGAGGAACCTTCTCTCCTTTGCTCTTGGATTATGTATGTGCAAGGCTGAGAGACATTCACATTCCCAGCAGTGAAAGCATTCTCATTCTCCCTCACTTTTACAAATACAGCCTCTCATGTTTCATTTCATAACCAGCATAACACCTCTCCTCCTCTATCTAATGATCTTCCCTTTGGATCCATCACAAATAGCTGGGGGGAGAAAATACAATTACATCCCATAATTCCATGTCAGGCTGCCAGGCATCGCTTTGTACATGAAAAACAGAATGAGTCATAAGAAAAGGAAAAGCCACAGAGGATCCAACAGATATTTATTCATTTTCGTCTGCACTTTTGTAAAAACTTCGAAAGCTGGAGACAAAGATGTTTCTTATTCAGCTACAGTCCCATACGTCATGAGCTGTGACCACAAAGCTGCATGTGTCTCACCAACCAAGAGCTTCGGTTCCTTCCAAGCCTCTATTGACATGGCTGCCTCCTGAACAGCTCAACAAAATATGAATAAAATAAAGATGAGCACACCCTGGCAATGAGGCCAACTGGCATGAAACAGTCTGTGTCCATGCTATTACCTGTCTTAATTTTCAGAGCAGAAATGTGTGCAAAGCATCTGGGGATGATTAGTGAATGGTATTTCCTAGTCATCCCGGGGAGAAGTTTGGAAGCTAATTGTGACCAGGATTGTTCTGAAAATGTAGCAGCATAGACATATGGGTACTAATGCCTAGAATGCTCCTGGAGAAGGTATACATTACTCCTATAGATATGAAAATGTTTACTTTGCTTCATCTGAGACCACATTTCTAAGCTGTACCTTATGGCTGCCCTAATCAGCTGGGATAGGCATAGAAAAAATTAGGTAGATAGATAGATAGATAGATAGATAGATAGATAGATTGTAAGAGCATATTTTCTTTCCTAGAACTGGAGCGGAGTTGCAACAAACCTAATTTAGAAATTCTTGTGGTTTGTCTGAGTTACAGCTGACTCTCCAGGCTGACATACAAATGACAGTCAGTATTTCTGACTCACATCAGTGCTGTGGGCTGGGAAAACCTGCAGCCCCAACTCTTGTAATCCAGGGGTAAACTTTCCCAAAATTTTTGGACAGTTAAGATTTGGAGTTGTGGCTTGGGATTCTCTCTGGACCTGATTTTTTGGAGATAATTCAGCTTTAATATTTTTTCTCTTGGGAGTCCTCTGTAGGTTGTTAGAACACCACATGGCCCCAGTGATGAAGTGTACATCAGCTTTTTCCCCTCCTCTCTGAAGTGCAGTGCTCTTCCAGCTGGACATCCAGTGCCTACCGATATTGATGCATATTGCTTATTCCCAGTGCTCCCATGGGAGCTGACTGTAAAGATTCTTTTTAAGTTGAGCTCTGATTGAGGTGAAGTAGAGAGCAGCTAATGACCTGAGCCAGGTACACCACCCTTTTCCCTTGCCTCTCCTCATTCAGCTGTTTTAATCAGCTATGCCAGGGAAAAGGAATCCTCCTCACATATTGTGCACATAAGAAATATTAAATAGCAAACTTTAAGGTCAAGCAGGCCCATGTGTCCACAATGCCATCAGCCCTTTATTACTGATTTTGATATTTGAGACCTTCTACTCTACAGGATTAAAAAAAAAAAAAAAAAAGGAAGATAGCACTCAGCTGAGTTTTTCAAAGGAGTGTACTCTGAGGCAGGAGAAACCCAGGAGCTGTATTCACTTTAAATAATTTTAGTATTCCAATTAGGAAAGCTGTGAGCTTTTTGTTTCTTAGCTGCCTGAAGACATGGCAGAGTTTGGGAGGCTTTTTAAAAATCCCTATAATTCTGATTAAAGGCTTTTATATTTACTCCTAAGGCAACACCTACGTAATATAATTGTTTGCAGTTATCATTGGTAGCAAGGGATGGTAAGAAAGCAATCAAAGTTGTTCAGTAAACCCAACAGGCTACCCAATAGAAAGAGACTGAATAAAACCATCAGCAATAGCTGAACAGGAGAAACATGTGCTCCAGAAAGGCCATGAGGAGCAAATTCTCTGTGGTGTGTTGCCTTATCCTCAGAGCAGGATTAATGTCATTTCTTAGGAAAAACAAACTACATAAGGATGAGAATAAGCAACAACATGCATCATGTCAGAGATATTTTTTCCTTAAGAATCCTGAGGTTAAAAAAATTTACAATTTGCATTGATTAGGAATTCTATAGATTGGCATGTTTTTCCCTGTCTCAAAAGAATTTACATATATGTTTTGTTGGAGAAAGACTGTGGCTTTCTAAGTGTTTCTAGAAGTCGATGAGACTTCATTTCTGATTGGAGGCTATTAATTATGTATCAGTTATCATTATTACCATTGTTGTTGATTTATTATATTACCATATATTACCACACATTACTGCAGATTATGGTTATAATGTATCATTATAGCATAAATATAAACAATAATAAATAGTAATAATATGAACTACATTAATATGAATATTAATATTGTGGATAATGATGTTGATAATACTATGCTCCAAGTGCGAAATAACAACCAGATTATCGTCAATAAGAAAATGCTTTATGTGCCAGAATTTCATCCTCAGGGTGGTGAATCAGGGTCACAAGATTTCTAATGCTGACAAACTTCAAGCCACATTTTGAGAAATACGATTTTAAACATACAAAGCTCAAATCAAAATAATCTGACGTGGCATATTATAGCAGAAATTATTCAGATGTCAGCCTACAAATTACTGTTAGGAAAGAAATGAGCTTGTGTGATCAATGATAGGACATTTTTTTTCTTCAAATCTCTTTTCAGAGTCAGAATTTTTTAAACAAAGTTCTGTTCTTCAAGATTGCTCTTGGAGCTTAAGTGTAAAAATTTATTTCCATTTATGATAGATCACCCATGCAAGGCAATTTTATATTTTCAATTCTTTCCATATTCAATGGTTTTCTCATGCAAATGACATTGATTTGTAGTCCATGAGCCATTTAAAAAAAATTAATTATTAAAAAATATGTGTACTGATATAATTTTCGGTTGCAAATGTGTATGCATCTAGTGCAGCTTTTGTCTGAAAATAACAGGGAATTTGGTTAAGTGAATCAAACTAGCAAAGTCTTAAGTATTCAGAATTTTAGGAGTACAGGATAAACTAGGTACAAAAAAATTCTGATGTGCAAAAATATGTTATTCCACAATCCCTTTGTACTGCAGCTGATTGAGATCAGTTGTAACTTATGGGCCTGGGTGGGCTGCTCTTGGTTCTGGAATTCTGCAACTTCATTTTAAAAACTGTGTCCAGCAGAGCACACAGATTTCTGGCAGCTCTCAGGGAATGGAAGGACTTTTCCATCAACATTTTCATTCTTGACATAACAACTGCTAAATATCAATGGGTTTAATCATTTAAACTGCTACACTATTGTACGTGGTAGGCAATGCAGGTGCACTCATAAGAAATGTGTTCATCCCAGTAAAAATTACAGCCTTGACCTTGCCTCATTAAAGTAAGTGGCAGTTCTGCTGCTGATTTTGTGAGCAACAGATTCAGGCCACCAACAATCAGGAGAGAAACAAACATTCATACCACTGAGATGTTAATGTTTGGATTTTCTATCAAAGTTATATTTTTTTGCTGTCTTTACTTAAGAAAAACACTTAAACATACTTAATTTAAACTATGTATTTGGGGCCTATTGATTTTTAATGGTATTCAATCATGTGCTTAAACAATTTGGGAATGATAGTCTATAATAGGAATTATAAATGCAAAAATTAGTTGAACAAGACAAAAATGAATAAATAGCTATGCCTGTATGAGGTAAAAGCAAATAGTTCTCTAACCTGCATTTATGTTCTTCCAGCATTATCAACACTTCACTTATCTAAGTATGGTTTGTTTTCTACCTCATTAAAAAAATCAAAATTAACTTTCCTGAGGCAAGAAATTTAAGGAAGAGTGATTTTCATTAGATATAGCTCTTCTGTATGGTTGGATCAGTATCTGATATATTTAGATACTACATGTTTTTTCCCTGCACAAAAGGTCTAATACAAGAAAACAACCTGTTATTTTGTTGCATGATGAATGTTCCATTTATTAAAATGTGAGTTCTTTAGAATGTTTAATTTAATATATCCTTTAGTAAATAATGGGAATGGTGGAAGTAGAGTGGTTACAGTTCTGTGTGCATGTGCTACAAAGTCATATCTACTATCCAAACGATCAGATTTTAATGTATTAAAAATAAATATATCAGCATAATTATTGCTGTTTATTTCAGTTTTAATGAGGAAATGAACATAATAATACATTAGAAGAAGGAAGGTTGACAGGTGTAGGTGTACTAACAAATGGGCTTATAGAGAAACAGATGCAATTTTATTTTCAGTAGGGAGTTAGAATAACAAAAATAATTTTAAGAAACACCTATTCAAAACAATCATAGAATCATAGAATCATAGAATGGTTAGGGTTGGAAGGGACCTTTAAAGGCCATCTAGTCCAACCCCCCTGCAATGAGCAGGGACATCTTCAACTAGATCAGGTTGCTCAGAGCCCCATCCAACCTGACCTTGAATGTTTCCAGGGATGGGGCATCGACCACCTCTCTGGGCAACCTGGTCCGGTGTTTCACCACCCTCATTGTAAAAAATATCTTGTTCATATCTAGTCTGAATCTACCCTCTTTTAGTTTAAAACCATTACCCCTTTTCCTATCGCAACAGGCCCTACTAAAGTCTGTCCCCACCTTTCTTATAAGCCCCCTTTAAGTACTGAAAGGCTGCAATACAGTCTCCCTGGAGCCTTCTCTTCTCCAAGCTGAACAACCCCAACTGTCTCAGCCTGTTCTTGTAGGAGAGGTGCTCCATCCCTTGGATCACTTTTGTGGCCCTCCTCTGGACCTGCTCCAACAGTGCCATGTCCTTCCTGTGCTGAGGGCTCCAGAGCTGTATGCAGCACTGCAGGTGGGGTCTCACCAGAGCAGAGTAGAGGGGCAAAACCACCTCCCTCGACCTGCTGGCCACGCTTCTTTTGATGCAGCCCAGGATAAGGTTGGCTTTCTGGGTTGTGAGCACACATTGCTGGCTCCTGACCAGTTTTTCATGCACCAGCACCCCCAAGCCCTTCTCTGCAGGTCTGCTCTCAATCCCTTCATCCCCCAGTCTGTATTGATACGAGGGGCTGCCCCGACCCACGTGCAGGACCTTGCACTTAGTCTTGTTGAGCCTCATGAGGTTTACATGGGTCCACTTCTGGAGCTTATCCACGTCCCTCTGAATGGCATCCTGTTCCTCAGGTGTGTCAACCACACCACTCAGCTTTGTGTCATCTGCAAATTTGCCAAGGGTGAGGATCAAACATTCTTAAGCAATACTCAAATACCATAAAACTGCCCTTCATCTGTCTGAGACCATTAAGAATAGCTACAGTACAAAATAACTTATGGGGTTTTTTTGTGTCGTTCCTAGTAACTAATAAATATGCTATTTAAAAGAAAAACTTCCTCCATAGCACAGTAGCCAGATGAGCACTGCTGAAAGACAGGTGAGAGCGGTTCTTCTCTGTCACACAACATTTGATTTTTCCTGTACAACAACCAGTTTATGAAATTCCCAGTCTATAGCCAGGGCATAGGATATTCCAGCTCTTTCCAAAGAGCGGATTCATTACCTAGTGTGCAATGAGTCAATAATCACACACTCAGGAAAAACATTGCTTATTTATTTCAGGGCTGTGCAAGCCTGGGTGCTTGGTGGTTTTCCACAAACCAAACACACAGAAGCCGGTTCCTTCATTATATTTATACAATAAATTCATACATATTCAACCTATCTAATACATATTCATTCTAATCTACATAGGTTGCGTAATGGCATTATGTCACTCCTCTTGGCACCACTTCAGATCCTTCTGTGCACGTCTTCCTCTCCTTGGGGATCCTTGGTGGTCTCTGGTGCTCTTCATGGATGAAGTATCCTAACCTTTTTTACCCATATATATGGTTGCGTGTCACCTAAGTACAACTCAAGGCTATTTTGTCTTGCCAGCTCTCCTTTATTTTCTTCCAAAAGGAATGTTTGTCCTTGATTAAATGGATAACACTGATGGCCAAGATATTCTGTCTTTAAGCTTAGGTTAAATATTAAAACATCAAATGCTACACAAGCAATGCTTGATCAAAAAGGAGTTTAGATTCACGCTAATTAAACATAGAAAATACCTCTTCTTTCCAAGGGGGGGTTGTTCCATTACAATCATATCGCCCCTTTCTGAGGCTTGAGATGTCTTAACACCTCTAAGTCTGAAACCATTCCTTTATATCTCCTTGAGATACACTGAATAAGAAAACAAGTGGTTATGATTATTAGTACAGTTAATAAGATAATTATGAACAGTTGCTTTAGCCATCCTAAATTGGGAAGCCATGAGGTTAACCAAGAAAGATCTAATCCTTCCCTTTCATAAACTTCAGAGGCTAATTTTCTCAATTGTTGTATTTTCTTTTCTAGTAACTGAATTATCTGAGAGATTAAAACAACACAATTCTTTAAATTCCTCACAATCATGATTGTGTCTTAATAGTAAATAGTTAATAGTTGCTGGTTTTCCAAGATGGCTTCTTGGGTTGGGTCATTTCAATACCAGTGGCTGTCAAGGCCTGTGAAGTAAAGTTTATATCTTTTACCAGCACACAAGCAATTTTTTTTAGAATATGGTAATTCATAGCTACCCCAACTCCAGGGGTGAGAATGGCAGCTGCCATGATTTCACTTGGACTATATAAAATGATTTGTGAATCACAGTCATTAGATAGCTGATGAACATCTCTTTTTTTTCTCAATTCATGTTGTAAATCTTTCTTACTTAAAACCAGGGGGGCCAATCTTTCTATAGAGCAAGGGTGTCCGGTTATATTTGCTGGAACATAAGTATAAGCCAGTCTTCCACAAAGTAAGAACAATCCCAAAGGTAATCGAGTATGGGACCAGGAGTAACTTATGGTCTCTATTCTTTTGCAAGTCAGAGGGGGTTGTAATCATGTCAAATTGCCACATTTTGAAGTGCAATTTACAAAAGTAATACAATTCTTAGCAGGGAGTGTCCTTCGTACATTAACTTTTAGCATTCTTTATTTCTAGTGGTTTTTCCCACATAGTAGAGGCTGCTGTAAATTACATTTATTTCAAATGCTTTGAGCATGGTGTAATTCTTCAATAGTTCTAGGGGACTGGGAACTCCTTTCAAGCATGAACTATATATCTCTCCTACTGAACTCCCAGATCCAGTACAAAAGGAGGATCTATTGGTTACCTCTCAGGCTAGTAATTCCCATAGATTTTTATTCCTGTCCCACTGTGGTAGCATAATCTGTGAATCACTTTCTCCCATCCACACTATCAGAACACCTACAACGAATAACCATTTCATTATTAGTTTCACAAATAATTATCCAATAACATACAGAAATATTTTTCCTGGATACAATCTTATTAAAATAATTCAATACTGGATACAACTTAACTTTAATTTCAAGGGTCCCTTTGGTGTAGAATTCTATGGAGGTGAAAGTATTTTTTTTTATTCTAGTGTAATGAATCCAGGACTTGATTCTCTGGAGCTTCACTGCAGTATTTGTAGTCAGCAGCACCTGATAAGGTCCTTTCCACTTCTCTGCAAGTGGTTCATCTTTCCATGTCCATAGATATACTGAATTTCTGGGCTTGAAGGGGTGCACTGGTGAATCCAGAGGCACAGGAACTTTAACCAGAATATACCTATGGAGAGAGTTAATAACCCTGGCCAAAGAAATTAAGTAGTCTCTTAGAATCTGTTCTCTGTTCCAGTGCGTCTGACTGTCTTTCCTTGTTTACAACATAAGGTTAAGTTTACAACATAAGGTCTCCCATATATTATCTCAAACCAGCTAACTTTTTCTTGTGTTCGTGGTGTTATTCTGATTCTAAACAATGCCAAGGACAAAACCTCCGTCCATTTAATCTGGGTTTCTTGACATAATTTTCTAATTTGTTGTTTAATTGTTTGATTCATCCTTTCCACTTTCCCACTAGATTGTCTTCTCCATGGAGTGTGTAAATTCCATTTAATCTGCAAAAATTTTGAAACTTCTCAGATAATTTCTGCTACAAAGTGGGGTCCTCTGACTGATGAAAATCCCTCAGGGACTCCAAATCTAGGTATTATTTCTTTTAAAAGCACTTTTACTACCTCTCTGGCTTTGTTGGTGCGACACAGGAGAGCCTCTGGCCAGCCTGAAAAGGTATTGACAATTACGAATAAATATTTATATCCTTTACACTTTGGTAATTCTGAAAAATCAATTTGCCAATAACTCCCTGGTACAGAGCCTCTTTTCACCTCTCCTAGTAAGGGACTCCTTTGAATTCTTGGATTATTTCTTAAACAAGTCTCACATCACTTTGTAGTACTTTTGGCAATTTTTAGCATGTTAATGCCTATTGCATATGTTTTTGTCAATTCTACTAACACCTCAGCTCCCATATGATTGGCACCATGTGTTTTTTCATAATTTCTCTCATTATTTGAGGAGCGACTACACATTGGCCATCTGGAGTTTTCCACCATCCTTCAGAGGTCTTAATACAATTTAGAAACTCGGCCAGTTTATTTTCCTTCTCTGTATATTCAGGAACATTAATATCAAAAGTTCTTTCAGGGACTAAGGCCACTATCTTTGTAAATAGAGCAGCTCTTTTTGCAGTCTCATATGCCCTTCGATTTCCTCTAATTATATCAGGCTGTCCTGATCGGTGTGCTCTGCAATGTACCACTGCCACTTCCTTTGGCTTATTAAGTGCTTCAAGCAGTCTCAAAATTTCCTTGACATATTTTATAGGATTTCCTTGTGATGACAACAATTCTCTCCTTCCAAATTGCACCATGTGCATGTATTACCCCAAACACATATTTTGAGTCCGTATAGATGTTGGCTTGCTTTCCTTCCTATATTTCTAAGGCTCAAATCAATGCAATTAATTCAGCTTTTTGTGCAGAAGTGTTCACTGGCAATGATGCTGCCTCTATTTCCTCTTCCAAAGTGACAACAGCATATCAGGCTTTCTGTTCCCCTTTGGTGACAAAACTGCTCCCATCAGCACACAATTCCCAATCAGAGGGGACATCTCTCAGGTCTGCATGGCTGGAGTATACCTGCTCTGTAAGCAGTCATGTGCTAACCCTTCTTCTTTATGTAAAGAAAATAGAGATGCCAGATTTAAGGAAGTAGACACTCTTATTATTACATCTTCTTGTTCAAGCAGTATCGCCTGATACTGTACCATTCTGCTCGGGGACAGCCAATGGTGTCCTTTCTGTTCCAACACCACTGTAACAGCATGTGGCACATAAATGGTGATTTTCTGTTCCAGAGTCAACTTCCATGCCTCCTGGATGAGTAATACAGTGGCTGCCACTGCCCTCAGGCATCCTGGCCATCCAGCACTTACTTTATCTAGTTGTTTTGAAAAGTAAGCCACCAGCCTTCTCCAGTTCCCCAAAGGCTGCACAAGTATTCCTAATGCTTGACGTTCTCTCTCATGCACATATAGTTCAAAAGGCTTTGTTAGGTTTGGAAGACCTAAAGCCAGGGCACTCATGAGAGCAACTTTTATTGCATCAAATCCTTTCTGGCAGTCTGGAGTCCATTCTAGCAGCTCTCCTGGCCCTTTAACAGCTTTGTATAAAGGTTTGGCCATTAATCTGAAATGAGGAATCCACAAACGACACCATCCAGCCGTTCCTAAATATGCTTTAATTTCTCTCTTTGTTTGGGGGCTGTAATTTGGCATATTGCTTCTTTCCTTTCGGTCCCTAGCTCGCTCTCTCCCTGGGAAGTCTCAAATCCCAGATATGTCACATTCATCTGAACAACTTATGCTTTTTTCCTTGACACTTTTTGCTAGTCCCAAAAAGTTCAATAAACTTATGGCTGCTTTCTTGCATTCCTCAGCTGTGTCCACCCCCAACAGTATATCATCCACATACTGTAACAAGGTAATGATAGTTCCTTTACCTTGCTGTTGTTCCAGTTGTTTCACAAGTATGTTACCGAAAACAGTGGGGCTGTTCTTGAATCCTTGGGGAGCACTGTCCAACACAACTACATTTTGCATCCTGTTGTAGGGCTTTCCCATTCAAAGGAAAACATCTTCTCACTTTGTTCTTCCAATGTATTGCAAAAGAAGGCATCCTTTAAGTCCAATACTGTAAAACAGACATTTGAATCAACTATCATTGTTAACTAAGTGTAAGGATTGGATACTACTGGGTGTACATCAGTCACTATTTGATTAATAGCTCTTAGATCTTGTACTAAATGGTGTTTCTGTGAATGTGACTTTTTAACAGGCAAAATCACGGTATTATATTCCGATTGACATTCTTGTAACAGTCCATATTTTAGAAAGTTATTAATTATAGGCTGCACTCCGATACGGGCCTCCATTTTTATGGGATATTCTTTTTGTCTTACCAGTTTAGCTTCCTGCTTTAATTCTGTTTTTACTGGTTTGGCCAATTTGGCTCTTCCAGGATTCTCAGTTGCCCATACACAAGGGGTTACAGCATCTTCTATCTCCAATAAGGGGTTGTTTGGTCCCTTTTTCTCCTTGTCTTCTGCTATCTCAAGTAATTCCTGTAATACATACATTTGTGCTTCCCAGGCATTATTTTGTGGGATATGGACTCTTATTTTGTTTTTGTCAAAGGTTATCTGCGCCCCTAATTTATTTAACAGTCCCTTCCCATTAGAGGTATTGGGCATTCTGGCGTGTATAAAAATTCATGTTCAAACGTCTTGTTGCCAATCTTATATTTAATCAGTTGGAAAAAGGGTCTAACCTCCTGCTTTCCTGTTGCACCAACCACGGCCATAGAATATTTACTTATGGGTCTCTTGCAACTATTCAATACAGACTAGGTTGTTGCTGTGTCAACTAGAAATTTAACTACATCATTCCCCAGCTTAACATCAACCAGGGGTTCAGCTGGGGATTTCATTTCCTCAACCCCCGGTCCTCATCAGTCCAAATCCTCTTCCACGATCACAATCAGCTCCCTGGGTACTGGGGTCGTAGTTGGGCTGGGAGCCCTATTAGGCTGTCCTTTTGGACATGCATTTTTCCAATGTCCCTTTTCCTTGCAAAGAGCACACTGATCTTTTTTCCAATGGAATTCTAGTTCCTGATCCTCTCCCTGTCCCTTGACCCTTCCTTGTTCTGGTCCCCTCTTGAAACCTCGGCCTCTAAATGGAGCCTGTGCCCCAACAAAGGCAGATGCCAATATTGCCGCATTCTGCCTCATAGCTTTTAATTTTACTTTTTCACTTTCTTTCTTTTCAACCTCCTTCTTATTATTAAAGACTTTATGCACAATTCAATTAGCTGAGATATGGTCATTCCCAACATTCCATCTACTTTCTGTAATTTCCTCCTAATATCGGGTGCTGACTGTCCCTGGGCTATCCTGGAAATAAGGATTGAGAATGACATCTATCAAGTCTCCCAAATTTTTACCTACTTCTGTAGTTAGACATACATTTAAGAGGCATTTGATCTCTGTTTATTTCACAAAATAGGTCACCATCGATCTTCCAAGATAAGATAAAAGTGCAGAAGATGCTTCATCACCAAAGAACGTAAATACATTAAATTATTAGAAGCACAGTCAGGAAAGTTGTAGACGTGTCCTGGTTTTGGCTGGGATAGAGTTAATTTTCCTCATAGTAGCTGGTATAGTGCTGTGTTTTGGAGTTAGTATGAGAACAATGTTGATAACAGGCTGATGTTTTAGTTGTTGCTAAGTAGTGCTTACACTAGTCAAGGACTTTTCCAGCTCCCCATGCTCTCCCAGGCGCACAAGAAGCAGGGAGGGGAGGAGCCACAGCCAGGACAGCTGACACCAACTGACCAAAGGGATATTCCATACCACATGATGTCATGCTCAGTATATGAACTGGGAGGAGTTGGCCGAGGAGGGGTAATGATCGTGGCTGGGGGACTGGCTGGGCATTGGTCAGCAACGGGTGGTGAGCAGTAGCAGCACTTGTTTTTCCTGGGTTTTGTTTCTCTCTCTCTCTGTCTCCTTTTCATTACAATGATGATGATAATTTTGTTTCATTATTAAATTGTTCTTATCTCAAACCACAAGTTTTCTCACTTTTGCTCTTCCGATTCTCTCCCCCTTCCTACTTGGGGGGCAGGGAGGGTGAGCGAGCAGCTGTGTGGTGCTTGATTGCTGACTGGGGCTAAACCACGACAACATGCATTTAAATAGTTTGCTTCAGTCCTTTTTCTCATTAACAGGAACTTGATCGATTGGATCTCTGTAGCTTCATTTGTTATGTTCAGTAAAAGAAAAAGGACAAAGAAACTCACTTTATATGTAAAAAGTCAAAATTTTCAGGCAGAAATTTCCACTTTCTGTTGCACAATGCCCAAATCTGGACGTATAGAAAAAATGTGAGTATGTAGATAAAACATCTTCTGAGAGTCAAAAAGATGTGTGTCATTTGAAGGGCCAACCAAAGTCTTTCTCTACTGTTCAACGTATTTTTCATATGTATTTTGCTTCTCTTTATTATGGCTACTCAGGGAGCCAGGAATTTTTTTAAATCATCTAGACATGTTTAAAAAATTCTGTAGAAAATCTAAAGAGCCATATTTTAGAAAGAGTTTAGTGAGCAAATAGTATATTTGTTTAAAGAGAACCAAAGCATTCACAGTGTCTGCAGCTTGAAGAGACCTTTGGTGTCCTCAGCAATTTCCATGGCAGACATTAGCTATGGCTTTTTCTTATGTGACTGTGCTTGAATATGTATATTTGTCCACATATTCACTCCTTTCAACATCCAATGTTCGATACTTTAATCCATCTAATAATTTCAATCAAATTTGACAGAGCAACAAAGCCATGAAAATAAGTTGTAAATGGGGGTGATCTGATTGGTTGTTGCTGATAAAGGCACTGTTGTGTGAGTTCATCTTATTAGCCACTGGAGAATCTACACTAGTTAGGTGACCTAATAAATGTTCTTCTCACAGGATAAGTTTCAGCTGGAGTTTGCAATCAACCAGGGACAGCTGTGGTTTCTACTTCTGGTTTCTTTTTACCTCTGCATTGGCTTGTCTCTCCCAGTGGCCACTACTGGCACTCCAGGTTCCTTGGCAATTCCTGGTCATCTGCTTTACCCACTACCCAGTACCAACAGCTCTGGAGTCTTCCTCTCTCACCATTCAAGAACTCCAGCAGCTTCAGTCATGTAGCTTGTCTCAAGTATCCTTACTGAAACAAGGTGGCAAGTAGCAAGAATAGCAATTAAGTGCTATGTAACCAATGGGATGAAGCCATTCAATAGCCCAATGACTTACTTATTCATGACTTTCTTATAGAATTGTCAGTTCTTTAGACACCGTACTAGGTGGTTTTCTATTGTATCAAGTATTGTTGAACTAACCTGCCACTTTAGCAGATTCATTCACTTGAGTATTAGTCACTACCAGCATTATGTCTTTGATTCATGCATTAGGTCACATGTTTGGAGATTTCCTAATCTGTTTTGCTGCACCTTCACTTCCCTTCTACGGCTGCCTTAAATCAGGGGCCATATGGGCAAACCACAGCGATCCTTTTTAGACACGAGGATTGTTCAGCTACCTACTTCATCTTCTTTACATCCCACCACTTCAGCTGCACCATGCAGAAACTTAGGATTTTCATCTCTTTTCATCTTCACATAACCTACTTCAAGCTCAAGTCTTGACCAGATTTTTGTATATTTTGCTCTAGCCTGACTATGTATAGGCCATGTAAGTATGTCTAGCAGTTTGAAAATCAGGTGGTGTAAGAATCTTTCATGTCTGTGCTGAGATATAATGCCTGATTCTAGCACTGTGGATGGTGTTAAATATGCAATAGCTTGGCACATGTGATGCTAAATTTAAAGAGACATATCATGACTAAATTTGTGACCAGGCATGAAGACTTCATGAAAAGGTATCATCAAGGAAAAAAAAAAATTTAGAAGCTTTATGTTGAAAGCTATGTGAAACAGCTGGGTGAATTCTTAGCTCCTGCTATGCCTTTAGTATGGTTTTCAAAAGGATTCAGAGTATTTTCTGATGTTTTATGAGATAACCATCAAGCAACTATGAATTATCAACGGGACTCTCCATTTCTCTTTCACTCTTATGAAATCAACATGAAGATGTCTGAAGACTGATTAGATGAAATCACAGAGACTTGTGGAGCCTGGCAACATTGCTTACATACTGCTATCTACAATTCTGTTGTGATCTGTAAGGTCATTAATCAATATAGAGCTATTTTCTTGAGTCAGACAACTCATCTTTCTGATATTTTTAAGTGGCAGCCTCCTCTCTTGCAATTCAATAGGTGGAAATGGTAAGATAAATACAGGTCACTGATACAGCACAGAGCTAGAACTCTTGTATGGGAAGTGAAGCAGAAGAAACTAAATACAGAACTGAAGGTTGCAGTGTTTGGGCCACTTTTGCACTACATGTATAATAAATACCCAATAAATATAAAAATATTTTTATTATATGAATTTATTATATATGTATATATAAATGTTTCTTTTATAAACATTGAAGACATTTGCAGCCACTGGCAATCAAAGACTCTTCGAGGAATGAAATCGAAACACATGGGAATGTGTGCCATCTTGTGATATGATACCTTGTATGAGAGATACTCCTCTTGAAACTGATGTTTAAAAATGTTTATTGATATTTTTAAGTACTGCAGGTTTTTTTATTTTCATTGTCAAGACTAAGTCACAGTGGTGACTTGCAGAACCTTACTACTACATATTTCACTAGGCAGCAACACATAATTCAAGCATAAGAAAATTATAGTCTCTCCCCACCTTTCAGCAAAGAGGGAACAATTCAACACTGTGGTAATGCTTCATACCATAAAAACATGACTACAGTGTTAAAAAATACTATACTGTGCTTTTATGATCTTTTTTGTCCACTTTTCCCTGTTCTAGTCATGTTATCAATCCAAAATGAAGAGTTAATTGTTTTGTGAATTACTACTGAAGGTATGCAACCAAGAAAAGTTTCAAATCCATAATAAGATACAAGGGCATGGACATATTCCTACATCTTCAGAGAGTGCCAAGGAACAGAAATAATTTCTCATTGTGGCATTAATTTTTCAGCATTCCTATGTGTGGCAAACATCATCTCTTGCAACAGAGGAATCCTTTGCATGGGTGCAGGTTACTTCTCCATTTAAATGAATGCCCAAACCACATCTACTGAGTGCTTTTTGTAAGGGAAGGGGGAGGACGGCAGGCAGTGGACAGTCTCTCCTGCTGCAGTTCTCCTACTTGATCAATGCCATCTGATAAAAAAATTGAACATCAGTTTTTTATTTTCCAGATTAATACCCTTGCCATCAGGCTCCAAAATTATCCACTTTATGTTCATTGGGTGTGCCTACAGGGTCTTTGTAGACTGTGGAGGAATGAACCTTGGTTCCTAAGCCACCTGGTATGGATGTGACCACATTCTTACTGTTTGAAGCTAGCAGCTCCTGCAGGAGGCTGACTTCAGCCATACTCTCTATGGATCCAGAAGAAAACTAGCCTGTGTTAGGAAGGAACTAATTCATTCCAGAGGAGAGACTGTAAATAGAGTGATCTAAGTACAGCACGAATGACCAGGAAAGTAGCAGTTATGCAGCAAATCAGACATAAAAGTGAAATGACAGAGTAGAGGCATTTAGTGGATTTTTATACCAAGTAACATCTTCAACAAGTGAGAATGTGAGGAGATCCTCAAATTCCCCTTGTTCTTTGTTTAGGTCCATCACCTAATGTTTAGGATAATAGCCCAGGATTTGCACACTTACTTCTTGAGATGCTTTTAAATGGTACGCTCCTTGCATAAAAAGGCACCTGCCTGATCAGGTATAAGCATTTTTAAGCAGAAAGACAGGAGCTGTAATATTCAGTGATGCAAAAGAACTTGCGTGGACTTTGCCCAAGGCAATATCTTTGACCTAGATTTGTTGCCTTTGGTTTTCAGACAAATTATAATTTAGTATTCATCAGCTTTTGCATGCTGAGTTGTTAGCTGGGGACAATATCACCTATAAATAACTTCAAATAAATAAGCACAACCAGATAGGAACAACTGTGGTCAAAATGGAAACGGGGTATGTTTGAACTGCGGAAATAAATAAAAAGAGGTATCTACCTAGAAGTTCTGCTGCAGAAATTTAATAGCTTGCAATGACTGATGCCATGATAGACCTGAGCTGACAATTTTCTGTCAGGGAGATATTAGTTTGTCTTAAATTATTCCAGACTAATAAGCACATTAATATTGTGTTGCTCATTTATCTATGTCTACAGGTTAACAGAAAAAGGAAAGAAAGAAGAAAATTATTAAAAGGTGAAGCCAAAATACTCACCCAAGTAGTTCAATTCAGCTGGAAGAATACCATCTCCTGTCCCTTTTTACTTTAGAAAATAATTACTATAATCAGTAATTTAAAAGGCATCCTCCTTTGTATTTTATTGGCACCCTATCTTTGTAGCTTTGAGGTCAAAGAGGTAAACAGCTGTGGCAAATGAATCCAAGCAACTAGCACGGTAGCTCATCATGGGGAAGAAATGGATTGTGGCAAGGCATCTGTAGAATTTCCCTAAGGCCGTCATGATACAGTAGCTTAAAAACGACACATAGTTCTGCAGCCTCTAAGTGATCATTTAGATTAGATTAACAGAAAGATTGTTTTTTTCAACAATAAGAACAACCAATGGCAACCAAAAAATATTGGTGCTTCAGCAGAAACACTCTTACTTAAATTGCGTTTGGTCACCCCCCACAGAGAGGAGAGAAAAGCTTTTAGCGCTCTTAAAAGCGAGAGACGAACAGCGCTGTCTAGAGCCAAGTGTTTCAGAGACTAAGGCAATGTGTGAAACACCCCTCACCAGCTCAGCCAGTGCTCCAGATTCCCAACCTGTACCATGCCTATTGCTGTGGGGCTGAGCGGCTGCCAGCCCTGCTGTTCCTTTGTGCTCAGGAAGATGATGGTTTTATGATGCAAATGAAGGTCGACTGAAAACCACTGCACCGATCTGATCTTGCTCCTGACCACCTGCACCTTTTCCTCCTCTGAGACCTGGGATCCCCTTGATGGAAAATGTATTCATTTTTACTATGGCTGCTTTTGGTGACTATGACAAGGCACCTGCTTCTCTGCAGAGATCTCCTGTATAAATCAGTATAGCCTAAAGAGATTAGAGGAGTCAAAGACAAAGAGGATTGAGTGCCTATTTCCACCAAGGACCTAACATATCTAAAGTATAGCAACTGCAGAACTACTCAGCTTGTTTAGTCAGAAATGTTCTCTTTCTTTCCCCAAAAATAAATCTTCATGGGCTGGGGGGCTAGACTTTGTCCTAAGCAGAGAACTCGAATGGTGATGCAGATTGAATGGCTCAATCTATTTTTTTGCCCTTGCTGTGGTTTAGCATATTCACACGACAGAAACACAGTATTTCTGTTTTTGACAGCAGTGCTTTACTGTATCTGCATGCAGCACTGTCATCAGCAGGAGCTGCATCCTGTGCTGCCTGGAAAGGCTGTGCAGTGCAACACCCAGTACTGCCAGGGGATGCAGCAGGGCCTTTGTCAGATGCTGCAAGGAGAACTGGTCTCAATGTAGAGTTGCTGCTGGAGCCACTTAGACAATCTGCAAAGGGCTTTTGGTGCTGATCCTTCAGTACATGAAGCTTCTTTGACATCAGAACAATCTTGGAGTAATACTCCTACAGCATACATCCGTACAACTGAAATCAGCCTCTGATTCTAAGCCCTGGGTACTGAAACATGTTATTAGCATAAATGATAGCTGAAATGTAGTAAAATTTATCTTTAAGAGAGCAGACTACATATTACGTAGTGTTCTAAAAAGAGTAAATGCCCTGATGAATTTATATTAACTTGCTTATTGACAGTTAAAGCTTTTTTGCTACTTACCAGATGTTGCTGTTCAGCAAACAAACTCCTATACCAGACTGAAGAAAACTTACTGTTGAACTTCATCTTAAAAACAAACATTGGAAGTAGAGAAAAATTATACACAGAGAATGGGTGAAGAAAAAAATCAGGACTATCTTTAGTTGATAGCTTTAAAGTCAGAAGGAATACTTTGCCTAAATGACAATGATATGCCATCCTGAGATCACATAAGAGGCACATGCTAAATGGAGCAATGTGCGCAAGACTTTTTTAATGCATTTGTAAGAGGATTGACTATGTGGGAAGGGGAGGAAACACTAACAGAGTTTCAGCTGAGGAAGGAACTACTGGTAATTATCTTGCCTTGTCATCAAAACCCGTATGTAAATATCCAGTAATGAGCTTATGGATCCTCAGGTTAGAAAACTGTTCAGCTTCAGAAATTGACTGTGAAAGAGATCTAATCTTGTGTTTGGTTATTCCAGTGTAACCTGAGCCAACTCCATTTAAATAACTAGATTTATTCGAACATGTACTATCAAAATTATGAAAGGTTTTTTGACATTATAGGGTTGCTGTTTTCTTAATGAGCATAATTAGCACTAGAAGCAAATGGAAGTGCAGAAGTCTCCATCTTGATCTGCTTCTGGTATCCAAACTGAACCAGAACTTCTGCACTGGAGGAACTGGATGAAATTGTGGTGGCTTGTTATGCAAGAGTTAGCCTAGTTTATTGCCTTTCTGTCCTTACATTTTATGTCACAGAATATTTAGCTTTAATGTAAAGCAAGAGGCATTCCGGTTTCCTATATAACATATATTAAATTAGTTAGCATATATATTATAGCACATACAAAAAAGTTCAAACTTTGCCTCAAATTCATCTTTCTTCTTAATTTGAATAAAGATGCTTTCTCTAGATGCAAATGTAAATCTTACCTCATAATGTCCTTCCTGATTGTTAGGAATGTGTCAAAATGGAATTAGTTTTGCCCATAAGGAATCTCATCTTCTAATACTTTTAGGTTGACACTAACATTTTGTTTAGATGCCAGAGTCAACAGAATAGTTTTTCTCCTCCAGCAGGGCCAAAAGCTTGACAGCCTGCCAGTGGCTTGGGGGTAGAGCAGGTCAGGTAACACTCTGATGAAACAGACCTTGGTGTTTCAAATGCCACTCTGCTGAACACAGCATATTTCATTTAAAATACTTCGTATTTTAATTTTCACTGTGTTCAAGATTAGTTCCAAGGGACTCCATCTGTGGTTTTGACAGGTCCATCCCAAGGCAGACTTTTGCATCTGGCTGCTGAACGAGAGCAGAGAAGCCCACAGTAATGCCCATTTTACCAGCCTCCAGGTTCTGATAGCTTTTGGTTTACTCACAAACTGCTTTATTTTTTGGCTTTTATACTGAGTTATTTTCAGTTAAGACCAAAACCACATATATACATGATAATGCAGTGAGCTAAAAGTGCTTATTGGCTTCTTTAACTTACCTTTTACTCACTGAACCCAAGCTCTGATTAAACAGGCGTTAATGTAGAGGAGTATAGAAGACAGCACAAAGAATTGAAATTCTCCAGGTGACAAGAAAAACAGAGGTGAAGAATAGAATGAAAGAAGATGACAAAGGAAAATAAAACAAACAGAAAAGAAGACTAAGAAATTTTAAGAATTCTTAAGCAGTAATATTGTGATTGACAGTAAAACAAATATTGTTCTGTAATTAGGGAGTGGTGCACTGAAAGCAGAAAGAGGTAGATTTTGGGTGTGTTTTCACTTGGCTGACTACCTTCTGCAGATTCAATGTAAACCCACAGTTTTGCATTCCTTTATATGATTTGCAGTGTTCAAATCTCTATAGCTGCTTCTGAGTGTAGTTGTTAGGCGAGGACATATTTGCAAATTCTGATTTATGCTACAGTGGTACTCCAGGAGGAAGAAGGTATCCAAAGCTAAGTCCTTAAACCTCAAAGAGGTAACAATGACTTTTTTTCTTTCCTTTTATTTACCAAAAAAAGGTTAAGAAAAGTCAAGCCCTGCAGGCAGTGGAACCTTCAGGATCTGAACACATACAGTGTTGCCTTGTGCAGGATGAGAACAGCCTGAAACAGGCACTGAGAAGGCACAAACTGCCCCTATTCATCTGAAACCAGGCTCTGCTAGAGTAAATGCTAACATTGTTAACCCTTTCAACACCAAGTGGAGACATCAGGAAAAGCAGGCTAACCTGCATGCTTTCCATGCTCTGTGTATCAGAATGGACTTACCACTCGAACAGGACAGTGTGTTTGGGGAAAAAAAAGTCCAGTGTTCTTTCTGGGGCTTTGGGGCTCCATTACCAGGGCCACTGGCTCCACCCTTGGCAGCAGTGAGGAGGTCTGTGTTAGAGTCAAGGATTCAGTGTCCAATCTGCTTTAACCCCGGGGAAGCTAAGAAACAGTTACTGTTAGAGAAGTCTATCCCAAAAGGTAGAAGTCAACCTAATCCACCTCTGATCCTCTCTTCCTTTCTTTTACCTCCTTTATTCTTCTTCTGTTGTCAAAAGCCAAAGGCAAGTCTTCCTCCATGTGAAACAAGGATGTCTTAAGGAAGAATGAACAGTTTAAGAGATTAGCCCCTTAAACCTTTTTAAAAACAATGCTATGCAGACCTCTCAAAACTGGCTCCAGCATTTGACAGACTTGTCACCGAGTTTGACCAACTACCAGGAGGCTGGATGCAGATATACTGCAGCATCATCTGGTAGCACTGCCTATGAGAGACCCCTGTCTTTCAACTTGCAGATGCAGCTTCAAACAGTGGCATCCACATAAAGGCATATCTTATATCATAGATAGATCAACAACTAATGTTAAGCCTCAGCTTAATCATACAAGCCTTACTCTAAGCTCATGACTGATATCTGTTAAATGAAAATCTGAATGAGAAATAGTTTACTCAGATGTCATGAGGGCATCTAATGATCTGCAAGAGGATGCTTTAAAGATTAAAATAGAGAATCAGTAGACAATCACCATATGAAATAAAGATACCTGAGCCAGCATTACCTCAGGTAGGAACCTCCTGTGTTTTGGCAAGGGGACAGCGCTGTTGTCTGTTGGCAGAGCCTCATGATTTGCATGTAGGTGAGCCAGCTTTAAGTCAGAAATTCATGCTGCAGTGCTGATACTCTGTCCACAAGTCTCGTACAGACTGATGAGATTTCTTCTTAGTTCTACTAGCTTAGAGAAAGAAAGACTGCAGCTTCCTAATTTGTAAATAACTTTCTATAGAAAGAAGGACTGTTCACCTTCAAGTTTTCCAGTGGATAGATTGTACAAAATGAATGAGACTTACTTACAAGCTCAATTTAAAAGAACTGATCATCAGAAAAACAAAAGAGGATTTTCCTTTGCTCAAGGGAGAGTTAGTAAATGGAATAAGACATTGAAAGGACTGATAAGAACAGCCAGCAGAAATTGTTTCAAAACAGAGGAAGGAAAGAATTTAGAAGAAAAAATCTCAAGTATAACTGCTGGCTACAGTTACAGATGGGAAAACTTCTTTCTTAAGCTTTTGTGTTCCCTGTACAACACTAAAAACACTAAATAGATTTTTCTTCTACCACACATACATATATTAAATCAAATTGGAAGCACATCTTAGGAAAGACTTTAGTTCTCTGGTATAATAACTAACAGGCTAAAATCTATTTCTTCACATAAATAGCTGTATTGTCTTCAGTAAGGATTATCACATGCATATCCAGCTGCTATTAGATCATTTTATTCTAATCTATATGTATTCTGGAGTCCCTTGTGACAGTTATGAAATTCAACCACAAGCTATTGTTGAACTGTATGTATCTCCCACCTCATTAATAAGATTGGGCTGGAAAAGCCATGATTATTAAAAAAAATATAGTTCTCTCTTTACATTACCATCCCAATGTTAAAGCTTATTCAAACCTAATTTCTTCAAGATCAAGTTAGTCATGACCATGTTTCTAATGTGAGTATTTTGTCTTCTTTCTCAAAGAACAATGGCCTTAATTCACTATGGATACAAATGAAAATGCTTGATGTAAGCCAAGGATGGAATTTCTCTAACTAGACAAAAGAATGAGTGATTGTGGGTTTTCTGCACTTTGTGTCAGAAAAAAAAACCCAAAACATTAACTTTGTAATCACACAAAAATAAAGGATAAAACATAAAAAGCCAGGAAGGAAAATGAAAGCTTTCCCTTTAGCTATAATTGATCTACTACCTTAATAATGCTGCCACAAGCACTTTTATTAAACACTCTAAACGGTGAGTTCTGTAACTCTGACAGGCCAAATTTCTGGTAGAAGAAAAACCCCATAAACTCTTCAGTTAGGGTAATATCTTCTATTTTTTTGTAGGAAGAAACTGTAATGCAAAACTAAAGATAAAGTACACAAGGACAAAAATCTTCGACCTCTTTTTTGAAAGAGGCTGGGACAGCTCCAGGCATATGGATCCTGGCACTCCAGGTGACATGACATAGGGAATGTGTCACCAGCAGGAGGCACTGGCTCTCAGTGCTGTCACGGACATGTTGAAAATGCCTAGGAGTCTTTGTCCCAACTTTTACTGCCTGAAAACCAAACCCTGAGCCTACCAAATTGGAAAGCAAGTAGCCTGGATTTCAGGGGTTAAATGCAGTACATGGTTAAATACAGCTCTCGTCATTTGTTTGATGAACCTTTAGCTCTCAGCATGAATCAGTGTTTCTATAGCAGAGATGCCTGGGTGTCCTGGAGTGACTCAGTCCATCTCTTTTTCATTGTTTCTTATTCACTACAAAACATACCCAGCTTTTGAAAATTTGACATCTGCTAAGCATAGGTGTTAAATGACTCCATCAAATACAAAACAGTAGTGAAAAATACAGTTCCTGAAGCATAAGAAAGTGCATGTAGGACACCATTAAATTTTAATGACTCACATCATCTGCTCACATTGACTTTGGCTGAGCCTTTCAGGGAAAAAGAAAGGTTGGAAAAAAAGAAAAGGAAAAAAGGAAAAGAGGCATTATCAGAGAAAATGCCTGGTATAACTCCTCCAAATCACATTTTTCAGTGCTATTAGGAAAATGGACTTTACCTGTCACTTACGATATTTCCAGCCTGCAAAAGAAGGAGGATATTCTCAGGATGAAGACATAAGAAGTTAGGACATGGAAACTCTACTTCAAGATCCCAGTTTGCCTTTGTAATCTGGGCAAATCTTTAGGTCTAGGTTCTTATGGAGCTGAGGTGAGCCAGCTTCCTGCAGGCAGTTCACTTCATAGGTTCTTCCCTCCAGATTAAAGTTAATACTCAACCTCATCTGTACCTGCTATAATCTTCCCAAGGCAGAGGGATTGCAGCCTAGAGTCTCAAAGGTGTGTACACGGGCATCTGCCCAGCATTTCCCTGCTTAACTTTCAGGAGTGCTGCACACTGCCTGCAAAATATCTTTCTCTGAGGAAAGACCCTCAGAAACCAACAGCAGGGCAAGAGAGAAATGCATATGAACAAGGCATCAGACTTCCTTCTGCTTAAGCTCACCCACTGTGACTAGTCTCCCATTAGTCACCTGAAACGGACAATTTGCTCAGGTAGGTGGGGAGTTCCACATCCAGGAGACACAAAAATCCACAACTTTCTACCACAGAAGAACCAATAAGGCCATGGCTAGCATATGTATTTTGAAACAGGCTTGGGTTCAAATGTTAGTGCAGGCACTTGAAAACTACTAATTTCTCACCTGAGCACTTTACCAGCCAACCTGCCTGCTCCTCTTGAGTCACAGTTTCTCCACTTCTCTGAAACTAGTTGTTCCCCTTAGAAACATTCCATGAACCAGAGAGTGAACAAAAGAGATTGTTTCTACAGCACAGTGGCTTAGGTCAGTGGTATTGGTACTGAGGCTGAAGTCTCTGCTTCAGTATTTAATTACCAAAAAAGTTGGAACAACTCCAACTGGAGAGGTAAAAACCTTTTCATCAGCATATCTGTTACCACAGTGGTTATACCTTTCTGATGGGATCCTGAACCACCAAATTCAAGTCTCAGCTATAAATTAACCAGAGCAGGACTTTGAATCTAGCACTTCCATCCTAGAAATAACAGAACCTAAATTTTTGATTCATCAGAACACGCATAAACATATATATGCTTATGCTACTGTGCTAACCCTGCACCTACCGGCACTCTGCAGCCACCATAGATGTGCTCTCCATACACACACAAGGCTGGGCCCAGCTAAGGAGACAGACTCATTTTGAATCATAGAACCACAGAATCATAGAATCATTAAGGTTGGAAAAGACCATCAAGATCATCAAGTCCAATCGTCAACCCAACACTACCACGCCTCCTAAACCATGTCCCGAGGTGCCACAACTACATGTTTTTTGAACTACACCATCACCTCCAGGTATGGTGACTCCACCACCTCTACGGGCAGCCTGTTCCAGTGCCTGACCACTCTTTCAGTAAAGACATTTTTCCTAATATCCAATATAAAACTCCCCTGATGCAACTTGAGGCCATTTCCTCTCATTGCTAGTTACTTGGGAGAAGAGACCAACACCCACCTCACTACAATCTCCTTTCACGTAGTTGTAGAGAGCTATAAGGCCTCCCCTGATCCTCCTCTTCTCCAAAATAAATAACCCTAGTTCCCTCAGCTGCTCCTCCTAAGACTTGTTCTCCAGACCCTGCACCAGCTTCATTGCCCTTCTCTGGATATGCTCCAGCAACTCAAAGTCCTTCTTTTGAGCAGGTTTTACCTTCAGTCTTAATTCCAACACAGTAACAAGGGGATTATGTGTTTTGTGAGTTTTGTTAATGTCACCTGACATTAAAAAAGCCCAGAAGTAGCTCAATGATGTTTTTAGAACATCAACAGCAGTTAGGCGCACATAGGGCAAATTGCATGTATTTGTATTGTGCCGAAGACAGCGGCTCACAGATCGTAGGAGCGGTTTTGAATACTCTATTTGTTCAATAAATTTGGAGAAGCTTCTCAGAGTTTCAGTAGTAACTCACATTTCATAGAACCTAGTTTGCCTCTGAGTCCCATGAGCACAATATGACAGTCTTGCTATGTAGCCTAACATACAATTTCTTATGAAAAGATGTGTGACAACATGCTTGGAAACCTCTACATTGTCTTTAGGAGCCATTCATAGAGCTGCTGGAGCAGCAGATGTGGAAGCTTACATCTGGGTCCCAGTGACAGAACAGGAGCTGAGCAAGTAACTGAGGTCATTCAAGGGCAGGAGTTATTTAAGGCTGGATGCAGGAATTTATCTTGGAAGTGGTAAAATAAGAGATTTCTTCTAACTGAGGAATATTTTGCAATAATTTACCATTTGTACTTTGGCCTGCACAAAGATCATATTTTTGATACAGATCATGAAACATGATCTCATTGGAGATACTTGAACTCATACTAGAGTTTTATGGTTTTTAATTTCTTAATGGGACCAGGGCTAGGATGATAAGTGTTAATGTATTAAAAGTTTACATACCTGAAAGATATAAGGCTTTCCTACCTCACAATCTGATTTTCCATTCCATCACTCTTGGGTTGATCACCGCGCTCTGCATGTTTCTCTATTTTATGTAAAAGAATTAAATCCTTGCCATAAACATTTCCAAACCTTCATTCATCAGTCCATTAAATGCCCTCTTGGTAATAGACAAATGTCTTACAGAACTGGATTAAAAACAGACATAAATGGCTTCTAAGACTAGTAAAGAAAGTACGAAAAGCAAACACCAGGAAAATTTCAAAAGTTCAGAGCATCAATCCCAAAAGTAGGAAGAAAAGCAATGCAGTACCCCATCCTTAACAAAAGGAATCATTTATCATGACACTTAAATGCATTAACAAGCCACGCCTGCATCAGAATGGCTGCGACAATGCAAACCTGCTAATGTGGGATTAGTTTAACCAATTTAGAGAACAAATTAGAATAAGACGATGTCTTGCATGTCCAATTGCTATGGAGGTCAAAGGCGGGGTAGTGGGGTGTGTGTGTGGGGGGCTGTTGAAATAGCTGTGAAAAAAGCTCTTTCAGCAGCAGAAAAAGCAAGGTTACACTGGGTACAAAGAAGTCCCACTGAATACAAGGCTGGAGAATGATCCACCACACAAGCAGGAGGGTTATTTCCAAACACAGCATTATTGACCTTCAAATTCTACCTTCTTCAATGATTTTTTAGATTTCTTTTTTGCTGATATTTTTTTCCCAAGTAGGATTAACCTACACATATTGTGGAAATGTTTCAATTGAGAAGCAAACTGCACCACTGTGGGACAGGGCATTTAACCTGGGAGTGAGCAGCATTCCTTGGCAGAGCTTACACATACCCACTGCAGACTGGAAAGCTGAAAGCACCTAACATCCAAGACAGCTGCGGACTTTTCCTGCCCCAGTGCAGTCTTGCACCCAAAGTAGCAAAGTGTCATCATTTAATATTCTGAAATAATTTCTGTATTTCCTTCTTTGAAAAGAGGTGCTTCCTCCCATTCTGCTGTTCCTTTTTCATGTCCTTGAGACACTGCTCATGCTGGTACTGAAAAGGCAGCTAAGAGAAACAATTCAGCAAGCAACACGATGAAGGAACAAAAGGGAGGTTTTATTTCCATTCTTTATAAATATTGGCACCTAAAAAAGAAGAATAGTACAAATCAAAATGTAGTGATGAGAATATGTATTTGAGGAGACACAGGCACCACAGTGAGGAGATTTTGTATTTATCTTTTCTCTTTAATACCTTTCATAGTTTATTGAATGTAATCAAGCAATGTGAAGTCAATGAAGAGTTTAGAAAGAAGGGACAGTTCCCCTATCTTCAGAAGTGATTGACCATCTTACAAAATTATTTTAAAAATTTAGGTACTTCAGCAAGTCCTAAAGAGAAACACATATTTAAATTTAGGCCTGTGCTTAAAGCAGATTGTTTTGCTAGGGTCCAATGTCTGAATCAAAAATCAGAAAAAGAACTCAAGTGCATATATTTGGATTGATATTCAGATTAATTTCTACTGCTTTTTATAGGTTAAAATGGTAAAGAAAATGAAGAAATACTGCTTGCCCAAGCAGATACAAAGATTAAACATATTAATTCCAGAATCTAGAAATAAACTTCTTTCTGGAATTTACAGCAAGTTCTTTAACATATTTAGAGGCAGGTATCAGAAGTCAGACTACATCAGTTACAGTCACTGTTAATTTCAAAGGACAAACGCATGGGATTTTACTTCTGCACATACTATTGCATTATTTATTTAATTAGTATTAAAATATAAGCTAATTATAACAAATTCAATTCCTTAGCACGTCTCTACACTTCAGCATGCTGCCCAGTGTAAATATGATCCAGCTTGTCTGCCAAGAACAGTCCGTCTACTTCAGCCAAGAAGCGGGGCAAATAAGCTCTGCTGGTATAGATAGGCACTTTCCAGTCTCCAGTTGTCTTATAACAACTTTAGATTTTACTATATTGCACTGTTGCTGGCAGTGTCGACATACCCTTATTTTAATAACTCTGCAAACAGCAAAAAGCCATCAGCAAAACACACCGTGGTTCTCAAAAACAGCTTCAGAGCTGTGAGCTGCTAGTGAATAGCAGTCTCTGTGAGAGCAGCATGATTTATAATCAGTATACAGAGCCCCTGTGATTAATATTCATGCTACATATCCTGGAATAAATAGGAGATGCCAGTCTGCTCCAAAGCCCTCTTAAATTGATGGAAACCTTTCCACTGACTGCAATGGGCTCTGGGTCAAGCCCCAAGCATCCAAGTGTGTTTATACCTTTTAAAACAGAAGGAATTCACTCTCCACGTGTTTCAGGCCCTCACGTTTATTGTCAGCAAACCTCTGGCAAAAGAATGCCTCCCTCTGCAATGGGACTCTCACTGAAGCCAGTAGGAGCTATATACACAGAGACTGAGGACATAATCTCAATGTAAAACCAATAAAAAATTGGAAAGAAACTTGATTTTGAAACCACAGAAGACAAAATTTAGTAAGAAAGCAAATCTTTCTTTGTAAGAAGTACAGAGTAACTCAGGTTTTGTACACCTGCAGGTTAAGAAGAAAATTTTCAATCAGGCACATTGAACCTTCGTAACATACATTAAAAAAAACACTCATGTAAATCTAATACCATTATAACCATCTTCCTTAAACACTGTAATTATAGCCTCCAAGGGTAAGTACACGAATGGTAAATTAAATATGGCCATTTAAATTATTTTATGCAAAGAGGTTTTTTTTACTTATTAAAGGAATTTACTTCTACTTATAGGTGTCCTTGTTAAATGCAGATTGACAATGAAGTTAAAGAGTAAAACCTCATTTATTTTTATGCTACTTTATAAATTTTCTGAAGTCCAAGTCCTCTCACAATAGCGTACAGTAATTGGATTAAAACTACCTTCAAATACTTTCCACCACATCTTTCACACGAAACATCTTGCAAAACCCACAATGTCTATATAATCATTTTACAGTGATTATCAAAAAAATACTGTGGAATTAAATAAAAGTGGATTGATATGGATTCTCCTCCCCAGACAATAAAATCCTAGCACCATACAAAATATCATGATTTAAAACTAAGTGCTGGCTCTCCTTCTCTCTCTCATTTTAATAACCAAACAAATTATTTTCCAAAGCACGACTGTTAATATGCAGATTGGTTTCCAGATTAGGGTTTTCTTTTCTCGCATTTTGCTTCAAGAAGAAAAATATGAAGTACAAAAAAAAAAAAAAGGAAGGAAAAGGAAAAAGATACAGAAAATAAAGTCCTAAGGTCAATTAGCAGTGAGTCCCCACAGAGGCAAAAGTGGACATTTCGCGACGGATGGTACTGAAAGGGGAGAGCTCCAGTTCTGTGGTGTACTCATTGTCATTGTCATCACTTGTCACTGTTGAAGACTTCTGGATGCATTCATCACAGCAGCAACAGCAACACTCCATAAAGGCCCGGCTGAAAGGTTTACAGAGACAGAAAAGGAGAACGGGGGTAACACAGGACTTAAAGAACAAAAGGAACTGACTAATGAGATGGAGGAGGTCCATAGTCTGCCGAGAAACCCCTGTGGACATGTAGGCAGTCACAATGTTGCAAATGTTTTCAGGAATGATGCAAAACCCATATAAAATGGTCAAAGCCACCACTGTGCAGTTCATCTGACTTTCCAGCTGAATTTGTCGCTTGTTCCCCCTTGTGCAAGCCTTTTCTGCCCTCCTGATTTTCCTCGCTGTTACCAGGGAGCAGGTAATAGTGAAAAGGGTAGGCAAACAAAAATAGCAGCCAAAGTACCACCAGAGTCTTGCCCCATCATAAGTGAGAGCTAACACGTAGATGGTGTCAGGTAGCGCGGTGGATATCTTCACCACGCACCGCTCCCCCGGTGGGCTGCCGCTGTATTCGGGGTCCTCCTTTGCCAGCTGGCGCAGCACAACCTCTGGCAGGGCCAGCAGCAGCGCGCCCACCCAGATGACGGCCAGCTTGGCAGTCGTTGAGGTGCAGTTTTCGATCATCTCGTAATACATCTGCACGTTGGTGGCGGCACGAAATCGGTCAATGCAGAGGGCGCACAGTGTGAATGTGGTGACTCCGAGAGAGGCTACCTGGGAAGGAGAAAAGGGAATGCAAGTTAATACAGGTGCTGTCTGGAAATAGGAAGAAAAAAAAAAGGAAAAAAGGGAAAAAAGAAGGACAGCTGCAAGTGTACAGTCCAGTATTCAGTGGAGAGTGGGAAAATTTCATCTCTTTCAAAAGTCCCTGGTCCCCTGTTGATGGCAGTTGTCTTGGAGATGGAAGATGAAGGCCTGAACTCAGGCTGAAGAGGGAATTAATTTATTGTACACTGGATGAAGGCTTTTACCATTGAGCTATTCTCTGGAAGTGGTTTATACTCTTTCATAGTTAAAGAGAACTCAATTTGTACTCTGAAACACCAGTCAAGTCTAGCTCCTTGACTGACAAAGGCAAAGCAAAATCTAGTTTAGGGGTATCAGTGTAGGAGACAGTTAAGCACCATGGTGCTGAGCACCATCAAAAGAAGCATCACAGACAGGACCTAGCTTGCAGTGTTTGCTGAACTGTCATCCAGAATGCCTCCAAAAAGAGTACATCCTTCTGGTTTTCTGCCTAAAAATATTTATTTCAGCTTGGTGTCATCCTCTTCTGGAGGCCCATGCAAGCATCTGTGCAACGCTGAATGGAAAAGAAAAGTGAGGAACTGACCAGTACACAAAACTAAACCCCTTCCTCCCCCCTATTTTTCTAAGGGATGTTTTTCAGAAAGATCAGTTCCACCACAGGGGTTGGAATTTAAGTCAAAAGGGAAGAGACAGGAGAGTCTTCCTTCAGCATAAGTATGAAGTTATGCCCACATCACATGTTCATCAAGCTTGCAGGGGATCATAACATCGAAACCTTCCATATCTACAAAATTTAGGAACCCTGCACATGAGGCATCTACTGAATAGAGTATGGTCCAACAACTGTTTTTGTGGACTTAGGGTTTTAGGTGAAATTTTGATGGGATGTAGGCACATAAAGTCATCCGGTACTGTGAGTTCAAAGAGACTGTATCCAAAATCTTCAGACTTCCAGGGCCTGTGCAAAACCAACCTTCCCTATAATAGTTAGGCTTTAACAATCTATCTTCAACATTTCATTTAGAAAAAATTCACAGGAAAATCTAGGCTCAATTTCATAGGAAACATCCTGTGGGAGAGTGTACTACAGGCCAGGAGAAATGGCAGAAGTTTCACTGTTTAAATGATTTAAAGATGGATTGGACAGAGCTCTCAATTATATACTGTAAGGAGCAAGTACAGAGCAATGCATATGTTCTCTAGCTTTAATAACCATCATTCTATGCATGAATAGAAATCTTGCACTGTCATGAAACATAATTTCCTATCATTTTATCCTGTTTGTAATTAAATTTCCCAAAAAGAAATTTGCAAGACAACTATATATATTTTGGCCTAATCCTATTTCCAATAAATTCCACTTCAGTTCAAATTCAAAGCAGAACTCCCATTAACTTCAGTTGGAGAAAGATTAGGTGCCCTGTGGCATTCTAATTCATTTATTTTCTTGGGTTTGCATGCTTGTGTTATGCAGAAAATGTGTTGATGCTAAAGAATCTGTTAAATAATATTCCTAATAAATGTAAAGAATGCCTACTTTTATCATGAATAAACCACGTGTCTGTGCAATTAACTGGGAAATCTAGGGTAACATTAGGCAGTCCACTGTAATTTTGCTTACTCAGATTTGATGTGCAATGATATATTTAAATTTCATATAAGTAGACTGAAAAAAAATACTTTCTGATTTCCACCATAATTTTGAAATATTCCTGTTTATGCATCTCTTGTAAAAAGTTCTGCAAAGATAGATAGTACAATTATGCACAATTATATAAATGTATCATTAATTTTGGCCTTCAATATTTAATGGCTATATCAAACTGCTAAAATTGAATATCACTGAAAAATATTAGGCACTTGGGATTAGAACTGTTAGGCATTGACTTAGTTGGAGAATTCTTTGAAGCAGCTTCCTAAAAGATGGAATGAGTAAGATGCAATCTCTTATAATTAACTTGCAGGAATATTTAATGATGACAAAGCAGTACCGTAAACATTTTTAATAGGCAAACCTACTGATTTAGGAAGTTAAACTGTCTGACAAGATTCAAATAAAGCTTGGTAGATACCGCAAAAAGTAAAAGCAATTAAAGAAAAATTACAGTTACAGGGAAATCTTAATGAAAAGCAATGAACTTAGCTAATGAAAGATAATTTGTGTATCACTGCTGAGAACCAGGTTTTTAAATTCAAGACTAGCAACTTTGTTTCCAAAACATTTAAATGTGTGTGCAGTCTTCAAATTCCTTAGAGTGACAGCAAAATCTTTAGCCAGAACATCCAACTTGAATAACAAAAGGGTCAGAACTCAGCTCTCTACAATTACGGGAGGCAGGGAAATAACTGAGATTCAGGAATGAATAGGGATTGAAGTAAAAATCAGCAGCACAGAAGAAAATCTGAGGTTTTTTTACATTAACATTTTCCCTCTCAGCTCTTACGTGAGCCTCTCCCCCTGCACCCAACGCACACGCTTTTCTTGCTTTAGCATTTCACTGCGAACAGGCTGTTATACAGTGGCTGAGACATTAAAACTCTGTAGCTGTTAGGGCTGGACTAATGAAAGAAGACATGCCTACCATGAACAAACATAACCTACGGGGTTCCTGTCACATTAATTGACCAACAACTTGGAGGTTTAAGACAGTGAAATAGAGCAAGAGAAAACAACTAAGAACAGTGGAAGTTGGCTTTGAAAACTCTCCTGTGGATTTACTGATGAAACAAGCTAAACAAAGCTAGTGTTTCTCTGGAACAGGCACCGGCTTCCTCTTTTCTGTAGATTAACGGAGTTAGTGATGCCATGGAAAAGCTTGCAAAAAATGAACAAACACTCCCAAGCGGATGAACAGGGATTCACTCCAGCTGGCTTGCTTAAAGGCAGTATAGCAATTTAAGGGTCTGATTACTTACCCCACATTGCAGACTATGAGTAATAGCCAGCAAAATCAATGGGTGCTGCTCACAACCTGTGTGGGTGAGAACTGAGACACGCATTCTGCATGTTCACACAATTTCAGTTTAGGGGTGTTTCTCCATACCAGTTATACTAATAATTAGGGTTAAGCTGAAAACATGGAAGGAGCCAGAGAAGTTCCCTTTTTAATCTGTTATACTGCCCTGAAATAACCACAGAACAAAAATAAATCATTTGATGAGGAGTAGGTAAAGGACAAATTAACAAATCCTAAAATGGCGCAAAGCCGCATGGAGTTTAATGGTGCTCTTGTTGTAACAGCTGAGTTTCTGATATGCTGATATGCTGTTGCAGTCTTAATTCCAACAACGTGGCAGAAAATGAGGCAAGGCAAGGGTGAGTCAGGCTCAGTAGTTTTTGACGATCACTTAGTTGTCTGATTTATTTCCATACGGTCCCTATGAAGATTCTCCTTCAGTCTCTAGACATTCAGGATGACACCAGTTTACATCTTTCTCTTACTATACAGTATCAGAAAAGTTCCCAAGTTTCTAACTGAACAACTGCTGATCTGCTCTGAGGAGGTGGTGAAGCAACCCCTGCTTTGAGGAGGTGCCCACGCTATTTGGGCAGAGAACCGCTGTTGAAGGGATTACCAGCTACAGCATACGCACACAAAAGAAGACACTATTGTTACATGGCAGTCTCTTAATACTGATGCTCCTTTAAAGGCGTTAACAGGGGTGGGCACCGTGATGCTCCTTGGAGACACTGCATATACCTTTGGTCATTAGCTCACCAGCTGTTAGTCAACTGTGTCAGAACTCATTTGGAGAACAACACTAAACTCATGAAATGCTCAGCTTAATTGCATCAGTTCTCCTCTCTGTCCCTCCAACATACCCATTCCCCTTTCATGAACTTTAACAATTACCAAAATGTTCCCAGGCCTTCCCTCGCCTGGCCTACTTCTTCTCCTGGCTGTGGTCCCACAGCTCTTGGCCCTGGCCTCTAGGAGCAGAGCCTCTGGCTGACCAGGGAACCAGTGCAGATGTAGTGCAGCGAGTACTGCGAATTCTCTCTCACTAATATCTGCTTGACTAGGTGCAGGTAATGAAAACAAAACCAGAAATGAGATCAGAAAAGGTGACTTGAGTGAAAAGGTCAATGAAGGCCAAATTCTGTGAGTGAATATAAAAGAGAGGTTGGGTCACTCAGTCCAGTAAGATGAAGACCAAGAAGTGATATTGCTGCTATCTACAGATCAGTCTATCTTGAGATAAAGAAGTTACTTAAGCCAAAGGACAGTGAATATAACAGAATGGGAGTCTACCAGCCATGAGCAACTCGAGGCTGGAAATGAGAGGGACCATTAATCATCTCAGGCATCATGTTCTCGACCACTCCTTCTGATGGAGAAGTGAGGCGAAACAATGTAGACTGAGTTTATATACAACAAGATAAAGGAATTATAAGAAGTGGCTGCTTCTACCAGCTGAAGCTGGATTTTCTAAGAATATATTTTATGTTGGTAACACAGAGTTTCTTAAACTATGTGGCACTCTTCCTTCGTTACAAGGCAGAATGGGTATTCGAAACATTTTCCTGTTGCAATAGGAAAGCTGAACTACAGAAAAGGTTGATGACTACTAGCCAAGCCATCTCTGAGGTCTCAGTGACACCCTGTAGACTCTTTATATTGATTCCTGTTATACCATATAAATGACTAATTTTTTCCCCTAAGCCATTACAGTCTTATTATGGCTGTTCTATATCCACATCAAACTCCACAGCTTTAGAGGATGTTAATGCAACATACCACGGTGGCTCTTGTAGAGTTGTCAGTTTTGCCCAAGATAAATAAAGTTAGTACAGACCACAATACTTTTTTTGTGCTGCTCTACACTTACAGTACAGAGTACAGAGATAAGACTGGATGACTGCAGAATAAAAGGTCATCCCTTTGCAAACAATTATTTAATTGTTTATCTAGATTTCTGGTTTCTGTTCTTTCATTAAAAAAATCCAACACGCCTCCCCCCCAAAAGAACAACAGTCCTTACTATAAAAGAACAAAAATAAATAAATATAATATCTCTATATTTCTTACATTAAGTGCTATTAAACATTAATGGCTTTATGCCTTAAAATAGGTAAGGGTCACTCAGTTAAAACACTGCTGTGGTGTGGGCAGAAGTCATTCAGTAGCTAAGGAGTACTGGGGCCAGAGTACCCCTCTGACATCAGCAATTACCCTAAGCATCCTGGATGAAAATCTACATCACCTTAATTATCTAAAAGACAAGATGGTAATTCTGGAAACTACTATCACAGAGATGTCCTACACATGTGGAACAACAGGTACAATACGGTTGTTTCCTTTGTAGTACTATCAACATTCATATCAGGGGGACATAGAGTACGTGCTTTGTGTGTTTCATATCGTTCTGCATATCCTAAAAGTAATAGTGTTCAGAAGCAGAACCCACTTGCAAGAGCTGCTCTTGAATTCTGCTGGAAGCAAAAGCCAACCAGACCGTCATGGCACTGGAAATACTCATTAGTACAGCACATGCTTATCCAGAGGGTTGGAAAAATTGCAAAAACCAAAAAGATTTAATGTTTGTTCATTTTCCTGTTTGCAATCTACCATGCTACCATATAAGTAAGTGTAATTTACCTTTTTTTTTTTTTTAATTAAAGAAATGAGTGCCGTTCTCCACTGAGGATGAAATCTTCATCATGCTACACAAGGGACTCCTGCACTAATTCTTAATATTAACAACATGGAACTACTAAAAATCTGTCTCTTCCTCCTTTGCAGGAAAAATCCTGTCATATGGAGAAATGACATCCCAGTGCTCGGAGTAGAGTCAATGGTGCCGGGATAGCAGATGCTCCCTTTTTTTCTCCACACGTATGTAACTTAAATATTACTGACCCAATTTTAAACCTACTCTGACACAAATTCATCCCCATGCTGAAATGCCACGTGCAAAGTTTAAGCCAAAAGCAAATTTTTATGGACAACTTATAAGCCCCTAAGGACAGGGTTTGCAGAGACAAAAAAGATTGACAGAACAGCCAACATGGCAGCTACTATCATCATGCGATTAATACCTAAAGGGCAAATATATATTAACACTTCTGTTTTAAATAATTATTTATTGCGTGATAAGTGCTGAAGCTATTCTGCTCAGTAAAAGACACATGTAGCCATTGCCCTAGAAAACAGTATGAAGCTTTGAAACTGCAAACCTCACTGAGGATCTTTGTCTGTGACCCAGAGGACTTACTGGAGTTTCAGGAGCCTAGCTCTGACTAGAGCCAAAGAGGAGACATAAAGAAGATGCCACACAACAAAAGACACAGAAAAGACAGATAATACACAGCTTTTATAAACTCCCATAAAAAAATGAATTTGCTTTCCTAAAGTGAAACTTAAAATAAGGATCTCCTCTGACAGCTTTGGAACAGGCAGAGAACGGCTACTTTCTTTGTGCCTCTCACTTGCCTCTACCAAGTAAAAGAGAGAAAGGGGAAAAAGCCTCACCTCAAATTGCCCTAGAGGGTCAGCTCCAGGGAAAGAGAGTAATTTGTATTCCAGGCCAAATCAATCTTTACGCTTTCCACTAAGAATACTAATTGTGATAGCTTTCCTGAGCTGGAAGTTACCCACCAGAAACAGGAGTGATGTCACAAATTGATTGCCAAACGCACGTGTAGAGACTGGGCATCAGATTTCAGAGGCTTTCACTGTCGGCCTCCTCCAGAGTCAAGCCAGTCTCGTATGCACGATATGGTCCAGATGAGGACACCACAGACTGTGTCCTTCTCTTCTTTGTGGGGGATATGAGAAAGGCAGAGGGGCTCACATTTACTAGCACTCAGCAGCGCCTAGTACCATCACTGGCATCAACAACTTCTTGCTCTGCACTGGACTGCACAAGATGGTAACAGCCTCTGCAAACCCCTGTTCTAGACAGTTCTGCAGTGCTAAATCCTTACTCCACTATAAGTAGCTTGTTGCAATCTGCCAGCATAGAAAGCAATGTTTACTTCCAACGACCTCTCTCAAACTCATCAAGCTTCTAGCGTAACCTCCAAGAGCAGAATGCACACAACTCAAGCAAGCTTCCTTTTAAAGCCCAGAAGATAGTTTCTAGTCCTAGTTGACACAATCCATTTGTCATCTTGAGCAAGCTGCTCTGGGTCTTAAACAACTTACTTAACCTCTTCACTACCAGCTTCAAGCATTAAAATAAAAAATAAAAATGCTACTTTACAAGACTGTCGTATTTAACAGCTGCGAAATCTTCAGAAGCACAGTAAAATTACTGATTTTGTCTACATCCACACTTCTTTCTATTAAGGCCTAGCATAAATCTAGAAGTAGGGGAACTGAAACTATACTGTTCTGTACTCTCCCCCCCCCCCCCCCCCCCAATCCTTTTGCTGAAAAGATTGGGTGTCCTTAAACAAAAAGAAACTTTGTACTGTTGTGTACCCTATACCTCCTGATTCTGAGCAATACTGAGAAAAGTATACGGAAGACAACATAACACTGTGCGCAGATAAACACTTCAGACACGCACACCTAAAGCTGGGCTTCTGAACCATCTCTGGAAAAGTGGCAAAAATTAAGAACTGCTGAGCAGAGGATGGAAACTCCAAAGCAGAAGCACATCTCCATGCATCCTTATGCGCAGACTAGCTACCCCAGTCGTTCTAATTCCCTTCTCAATTCCCTCTCAGTGCATTCGAAACTGCTCCTCCAGGACAGTGCCATCATCAGGGTCAAGTGAAGTTCTTGGTGGAGACAATTTCATCTACTTCCACTAACCATCTGTCTTTATAGCTTTGTTCTCTAGCAGTTTTACTCTCATCACCTAAAGACCTAGTGAGAAGCACAGAAGAACTAATTTACTCACTTTCTTCCTCAGTCATGTGCACCGCATTCCTTACGCAAGCATAGCCATGACATAGTTTTAAAAGGTAGTTAGAAGTGACCAAACTGTGATACAATACATGGCTGAAATGACTGCTTCATGTACTTGGCCACAGCAGATGTTTATCAGGTATGGGAAAACCGCCCTTTAAATTGAATACTGTGGAGACCTTCCACTGCTGGAAGCTCAACATTTACCTATACAAACGTGCTTGAAGATATAGAACATTTTCCCCAGACTGTGTGCATGTGTGTTATCACTGGCAACAGATGCTTTGTCAAAATTCTGCACAATACCCATTGAACAGCACAAATAAAAAACAGTTGGCCACAGGAGGCTAAACTAAGAAAGCTCAGGGTTCCTCACTGGGATCACTTGAAACCTTCAAACACAATACAAAGCATGCTTGAGTTACGTTAAAATGCTGTGATCACCATATCACTTGCTCTGAATAATCAGACATCCCCTGTTCCCTAGTTCTGAAAGTACAAGCTAGTATGACAGAGGGCTCAGTCCAATTAGTCTTTGACGCTTGAAAGTGAGATATTTCTGGATCTACAACGCTGGGTGAGGCACATAGCTCCCTAAACAGAGTATGAGGAGAACTGGCATGCAAAAAAGAGATGCAAAGCATGGAACAAAGAGACACTTAAAAGAACAAAATGCTGGGCTAACTTACGGAAAACACAGACAACAGCTTAAAATTTGTCCACCTTCAGGAAGATGCTTCTATTTGTATGCCACGAAGGTCTGGAAACCTCTCCTGAAGACAGCTGTCTACAGCTTTCCTCTCAAGGAGCTAAGACGACTTCATCCTTCTCCCATTGTGTGAGAAGGGGATGAGCCTGCCCAGGCGAGTTACAGCAGGGGAGAAGACACTGCTGTTCAGCTGTCGGATGAGCGCACTGCTGTGAACAATCCTTGACAGAGCACGGAGCAGCAGCTGCTCATGGGGCAGATTTCATGACGTGCTCCACATCTGCATTGCTCCTGGTGGTGTCAGTGTTAACACCTGCGAGGTCAGAACAACACTTGGAAAGTGGTGAACCTTTGCTCTAACTGCCTTCGCTGTCTCAGCAGGGTCAAATCCTGATTTGCAGGACAGTGTCCTTCTTGCCAAGCTCAAGGCAAGCTGTGGAGAGTCACAATACACTAGCAGCATTCAATATCTGCCACTCATGGCTACAGTTTACGGGGAGGAAATCCAGCCTTTTACTTATGGCTCCCAGGGTGCAGAATATACTTTACATACATGAGCAGTACATTTAATGACTACTGAATGAAAAATATACAATTCTGGGAGCAACACAGAACTACACGGCTATATCTTTTTAGCTCTGTACCTTAGATATAAATTAATTAAATTACCTCAGGGAGAAGGAGGATGTTTCACTTTTAGACCCCAGTAATAATTAAGCCTAAGACAGGCACCAACGCTACTGGTCCATCACAACTCGATTGGTGCCAGTTCTTGAATAAAACTTCAACTCTAGAGACCTACAGAACTTTAAAGTGAAAAAATAAGGTGTCTTAAAGTAGAAAGGGGGGATAGCAGCACCTGAATCCTTTTCGGGATCAAAACTTGGAATTTCAGCAACTACATTTTGGCTAAATGACTTTCGGTTTGACAAACTCTTTAGTGCCCAAAGATGCACAGCACAAGCAAGTAATTTTGAAGAAAAACGTGGCCACGCAAATCATCTAAATTACTGATCTTTAATTAGAATCAGTATTACAAACAATTATTTCTATTATGTACGTGGATGCACCAAAAAAAGGTTAGGAAGTATGAAATGTCACTATAGGGAAGTGCAGAAAACACACCTAAACTACACTACCTACTTTAATTGAAACGACTATACTTTAACTGAAACAGTACTACTTTATTGGTTAACACAGTAGCCCCAGAACCCAATTCAGAAATTTTAAAAGCTCCTAGTACTATCAGTTTCTCAACAAATAGTTATTTACTCCTTCACATCTCCTTAAATACAAATTAATTAAGTGTACTCTGAGTTTTTCAAATGTAGTGGTATACTACTGGCCTTGAATTCATCTACGCTCTACCCTTTGTCCAATACTCCCCATAATAAAGCGTATCACATATGAAAGAAGTAATGACAATTTAGTGGCTACAAGTGTCACATATCTTTCCAAACACTTTCTTAAATATATTGGTTGACAGTTAATTATGTATTACTGCGTACCAATGTGCTGTTGAAACTGATATTCTGTGTATTAACAACAAGTTGGGTTTTGGTTTGGGGGGGTTGTTTTTCGTTTGGGTGTATTGTGGTTTTTTTCCTAATATCTCATTCTTAGGATGAGAGAATCAACAGTTATTCCCTCAGCTTTCAGTTAGAGAAGAATGTTGAACATAAGGTTTTGGGAATACAGCAGAGCCAGCTAGAACTAGAGGCTACCACCCTACCAACAAGCCTCAGTGTTCGGTTCCAACAGATAAATAAAGCGGACAACCTGAACGCTGCCGGCAGGACTCTGGCCAGCTGGCGGAGAGCTTCTTTGACAGAGCCTCCGAACAGCTGCCAAGAAGCTGCGATTTAAATGGAGCTGGGGCAATTTTTTTTTTTTTTTTAAGATAAGCTAAATGAGTAAGTGTGAGATTTGAATGCTGAAGTATAAATTAAGCGCGCATACGTCCCATTGATGGTCCTTTTTACAGTCACCTTCTGACAACCTGTCCCCAGCCACCCCCTCCATGCGCCTTCCTGACTCACTTCACTTGAGGAAAACAACAGACATAAAGCAAAAAGCCTGAAATCTAATTCCGAGAGGATTCTCCGCCTTTCAGGATCGCAAGGAAAGTTTGGCAGAACTCGCGCGAGCGGCAGGACGAGCTGGGCGCGCTCAGCCCGAGGCTACAGAAATCCCGATGCTGCCGGACCGGACCCGACGCGGCCACAGCCGCCGCCTCCTCCTCCTCCTCCTCCTCCTCCTCCCGCCGCCGGGGCCCCGCTCCGCCTCCGGAGCGGCCGGGGAACCCGCACCACGCCGCACCCGCACGTCCCCGGCCCGGGGGGGGACGGACGCGGGCAGCGGCGGCCCCGCGGGCAGCCGAGGCCGGCGGAGCCCCGGGAGAGGCGCGCGGGCGCCGCGTCCCCTCGGGCGGGCCGGGGGCCGGGCGGAGGCGGCCGGGCCCGCGCGTCCCTACCCACCGCCATTACCTCGATGTACGGGACGATTTTGCAGGAGAAGTCTTCTAGGAGCCACTTCTTGGTGAGCTCCTGGAAGATGACCAGCGGCAGGCAGAAGAAGACGATGAGGAAGTCCCAGAAGGCCAGGTTGGCCAGCAGGGAGTTGGAGATGCTCCGCATGTAGTAGTTGTGGCAGACGATGCACATCACTGCCATGTTGCCCATGATGCCGATGCCGAAGATCACCACGGAGAGGCACATGACGGCGTAGGCGCCGTACGACTCCTCGGTCAGCGGGTAGAAGGGGTTGCGGAGGCGGGCGCGGCGCCCCGTGGCGTTGCCGCGGCCCCCGGCGCTGCCCTCGCCGCCGGCCGAGCCGTTCAGCGGCAGCCACCGGGGGCCGCCCGCCGCCGCGCCGGCTCCGCGCCCGCTGCTCCGCGCCCCCCGCCGCCGCCCGGCTCCCGCCTCCCCGCGGGAGCTGCCGCCCGGCCCCGCCGCTGCGCCGGCCGCCACGGCGGCGGCCCCGCCGGGGGGGGCTCCGCGCCCGGGGAGAGCCGCGGCCGCCCGCCGGCCCGGGGCGAGGGGCGTCGGGGCCGGCGGCGGGCGGGCGCGCTGCGGGGGCGCCGGCGGCCCGGCGGCCGCGGCGGGGGCCAGGGCGCAGGCGGCCCAGGCGCCCAGCACCTGGCAGAGCAGGGCGAGGGGGGTGCGGAGGGGCTGCATGGCCGGGAGGCGGCGGGGCTCGCCCGGCTCCCCTTCAGAGGCGGCGGCGGCGGCCGCCCCGCTCGGCGGGGCTAGGAGCGGGAGGCATGCCCGCCCGGCTCCCGCCGACAGCCGGCCTCGCCGGGGCGGGGGCAGCCGCCACGCCGCTGCCGCCGGCGCCCGCCGCGGGGAGGGAGGGAGGGAGCAAGCGGAGCGGAACGGAGCGGAGCGGAGGGCAGGCTCTTCCTACCGCCTCCCGGGGCAGACCCGCAAAGTTGTGTCGCCGTCTCCGACGCGCCGAGTTAATGTAGCAAGTGCGGCGCCGGGAGGACCCCCCCTCCGGCGCTCCGCCCTTTCCCGGGACCGCTGCCTCCTCCCCAGCATCGCACCGGCCTCGTGCTGCCTATTTACGTCCTCCCGCCGCGGCGGGCAGTTGGTGGTGAGGAAAGGTCCCTGGCGGAAAACGCCTCCCCTCTCCGGCTAACCGCAAACACTTATTTCTCCTTTCCAGCAACCTCAGAGAAAGCCGGTCGCTGGGCGCAGCTTTCGGGGTGTTTAAGAGCTTTGCAAAACTCTTGCCAGGATTAATCACCGCGCCGGAGAGGGGCGAGAACGGCCGGGGCGGCAAAGTTGCTGCCAGCGCCGGGCGAGCGCGGCCCCGAGCCCGACCCCTCGGGGCCGCTCCCGCCTCCCGAGCCGTGCGGGCACCGGAGGAAGCGGGGCGGCAGGCGGACGGTCTGGGCGGGGAGCGGCGCAGGCGGTCTGCGGCGGGCTCCGCTCAGCCCGGCTCCCCGCTCAGCCAGGCTCGGCTCAGCGCGGCGCCGCGACGGCCCGCAGTGCGCAAGCGCCGCCCGGCGGCCCCGTCCGGCCGCACGGCCCAGGCGCCGCCCGCCCGCCCGCCGGGGGAGCGGGGCGGGGCGGGGCGGGGCGGGGCGGGGCGGGCGGGGCTGGCCTGGCCCCGCAGCCTCCCGGTGCGGGATGCGCCGGCGGAAGCCGCCCGCCCGCCCGGCTCTCGCCGCGCTGCGGCCGGCGCCCCGGTCCCGGCGTCCGGCTGCCTGCCTGGGCTGCTGGCGGGGCCCGGGGGAGCGGTAGGCGAGCGAAGCGCCTTGCTGCGGGACGGGGAGCGGGGGAGAGGTGATGGGGGAAGCGGTCTGCGTCTGGCTGGGGAGGCGGAGAGAGGTTTGGGCAGCCCGGGAGGGCACCTTGCTGTCGGGGCAGGGGGCGCAGCGGCGGGGAGGAAGGGCTGGTGCCGTGTGCGAGGGAGCGCGAAACGAAGCAGGAGGGTGCCGCTGGAGGAGATGGGGTTCAAAGCATCACCCCCGCAGCGGACCAGCGTCGGAAGCGTCTCCGCATGTTTTCAGTGCCTGAAGAGGCAGGTCTGCGTTTGTATCCTGTTCTGAACACTTGTGTATGGTTTTGTTCCGTGGCTTTGTACAGTCGGATAAACTTCACAGCTCTTCCTCCTTGTTTCTCTGATTTTTATTTAATTCAGGTGACTTAGCTTGTCAAATACAATGAATATTTCACTGTAAGTAGCCTTAAGGGTTCTCTATTGCCCTCGTTTCCATTTTTAAGAGTTTTAGTGTAGCTTATTCCCAACAGGTTTAAAAGCTTTAAACTTTTCCCATAAAGCAGTTTGAGAAGCATTCTTTGCCCCCCTCAAACCTAACCCATTTGATGTAAAGATCAGAAATTTAGTCAAAGCTACCAGAGGTCCCCGGTTTAGGGACTGAAATCAGGACTGTGGATCTAATAGTCATGTAAATTCTTTTCTCGTGGGCCAGTTTTCAAAGTCTTGAGATCCCAGGTATGTGGGGTGTGCTTGCAGCTTGGGGCCTCGTCTTCTCTGTATTAATGATCAACAAAGAAAACCATGTATATTTACAGTAATAGAAAATACATGTTACATACATGCATAAAACCAATCTGTCAGCTGCAATAAGAGGCAAGATCAGTGACACTTTTTCTCAATGGGGTTGAATCAAGCTGTCGTGTCGAAAGGATCCTTTTGTATGAATTGTTAATTATTGTTTATATGTAAAAATACAGCTGCACAAATTCCCCTGGCTGGTGGAAAGGTAGGCTTTACATGAAGGTACTTGCTAGGCTGACCTTGTCATCAACAGAGAGAGAAAAGTGCCTACCTGAGGTCGTTTGTCTGGACATTAATATATGTCCAACGTGTGTGGTATGAATTGCTGTCTGGAGGTGCCGCTTGTACACGTCTGCCCTAGAAGGAGCTTAGGGAATCATTTTGGATGAAAAATGTGACCTTCAAATGGCTAAAACTAGTGAGTCCTGTCCCGTCCAAATCTAGGTGTAGTGCCATTCCCCTGGCCGTGATGGTGACCCAGAAAACGCACGAACAGGACGAACAGAAATCTTGTGCTTTTCTTTTTCCCAAAACCATTCTCTCACACATGTAGGTGAGGTGCGATTGTGGGAACCTTAAGGCATTTCTAAGCTTGTGAGAGCAAGCGTAGTAAGTTAGGCCTGCTGTGTTGAATGTCCCTTAATAAAAGCCAAGCCATTTAATTCTTCTTCTTCCTTAGCAATATAAGTGTCATCTCATGGAATTAAATGATCAAGCTAATTTTAAGACTTTGTAATAAATAATAAGTTTTATGTAATAAAGATATCTATGAATGAAAAAAAAAACCAAACCAACAAAACCTACCAGGAAAAGAAAGAATTGTAAGTATATTTAACCTTTTTTTTCCTTATATTTTTTTCCCATTTGTTTCTTCTGAGCTCAGCTGGTGTATAAAAGGAGTTAATGATGATAATGAGCTTACATTTACTGCACCTTTCTTCCTGAAGACTCCCAAAGGGCATTACAAACAGATATGATGAATTCACTGCTTGTTCTTAAAGGATACTGAGGAATATTGCTTCTGGCTTTTATATGGAAGGAGCAGACAGCAGTTAGCAGACATATTGCCCTTTTGCGTACTTGTGGAAGAAATATGGATCACGAAGAAGAAGGTTAAGCAGTGTTTGGTTTACGTCACTGATCTTTTAATGGTGAGAGAAGAACTGAGTCGTGCATAGGTTTTCCAGTGTCAGCATTCCACCTGCTTTATAATAGAGAAAATTGATTTCTAAACACAAAGATTCTTATAAATTATTATTCTCTGCTTACATTTTGTCACACTTACTTCATTAAGTATTTGGCTTGTTACAAAGAACAGCACATGCAAAAAAAATTGGATTTTGTAGCTTGTAGCCGCATAACCACTCTGCCTGGAATGGAGGAGCTTGTTGTATTTACATGGGCGTGATGGAAGTTTTCTGGGCTTTGTCTTGTTGAAACATTTACATCAAAGGGAATCAGAGGAATGATATTTCCTAGAGGTTTCTTATCTCATTGAGACGTAGTTTTGTGTGGAGTTAGGTGTATCTGCACCTCACCATAGCTACCTAATTTTGTCAGTCTAAAAAGGTCCTCTTTTGCTGGCTTTAAAAACAGTTAATTTGCCATTTTGATAGTCCCCTGTTTACTATTGCTGCCCTGTTAGATGCTGAAAGTTAGTGCCTGAAAGTTGTGTTTTCCCAGTTTCTTTGGTCTCAAATATGTAATTGAAATTTTGCTGCAGTCCATATAATGTCTGAGTTGATTTTTTTTTGGGGGGGGGGGGGGGGGGTGTTGTTTGGTTTTGGATTGTTGTTTTTGGTTTTGTTTTTTTTTGGGGGGGGGTTGTTTGGTTTTGGGTGGTTGTTTTTGGTTGTTTTTTTTTTTGTTTTGTTTTTTTTTTTGGGGGGGTGTGTGCATATGGCCTGTGTCTTTCAAATAATTTTAATACTTCTTATAAGATCTTCCTTTTGGATAAAGCTCCTACTCTGTCATATTATGATACAGCCTTCAGTTCAGTCAGGCTTTCACAACTCATAGTGTGCTTCTCTTCTAAAGAAGTTGTACATGTTTTGACAGTCTTTCTACCAATTCATGCATCAGCCTAGAAATAGTCTCACAAACCACAAGCAGACATTTATATTTATAACACGTTAAAAAAAAAAAAAGGCATTTTTCTCTGTTAGATGAGGGAGCTAAACTTCAGAGATGTTTTTGCAGCCAAAATCTATAAAAGGAAAACCAATAAACATGATCCTACATGGGGAAAAAAAAAAATGGAATTTGAAAAGTTTCCAAATACATTCATTCTTTTTTGTTGGTGTTCTACAACATTTCAGCTATGATAAAGAAATGAATAGGCTTTCAATGCCTGCAATGTTGGTTTTTTGACATCTCCAGTATTCATTATCTGAATAAGTGGTACTCTTAGCCTGAACATGTTACTGTGTTGCAGCAAGAAGGGCTTATTGCTGTCCGTTTTGCCTCTCCTGAGGGTTCATATTCAGCAGTTCATCAATGGAGAAGAAAAAGAGTATATTTCCCAAAATAACTTCTGTTCTTTTTTTTGTTTTAAACTATGGTGTGCTCAGCTACCTTACACTCCACTCTCCTTCGTCATTTAGGCAAATGTAATAGGACAACTTTTTTCCTGTAGAAAAAAGACTGATCTGTTTACGCTGTCTTCTTACATCTCACTGGGTTTTGATGTGTTTTACCTTGTCAAAAAAATCTGAGTTCAGACAAAACATAATTTCCGTGATGTGGTATCATTCGGATTTTTGTTTTGGACTGACCAAAATTCCCTAGTCAAAGGAAGGACTTCTGTTGTTGAATTCAGTTGCTTATATGGCTGGGTCAGACTCTGTACTAATAAAAAAATGTTGAAAAGTTTGAAATTGAAATTCAAAAAGGAATTCAAAGTTTAATGATAATATTGGGAATTTCTTGTAATTACTATTCTGATTCTGCGTTTATTGATGTCCATTAGGAAAGCTTATGTTAACTCCTGAGTATAGATTGCTATTCCTGTCTAGTTTCACATTTTAAATTATAATAGTTTTCCTTTTAACCTTTCTCTTTTGCTGAAGTTTGAGTTCTGTTTTAAAGGTAAGCATCAGTGCTTGTATCACATAGTCCAAATAGATTTGTTGTTTAAGTTACCCTTGTTTTGAAAGATAAGTACCAGCAACCCTTCTATTCCTATTAGTAATAAAAGACAAGTGATCTATATTACATGGAAAACTAAAATGGGGTTGATACTTGCATTGCTGCTTTTCTGTCCTATTTTATCCAAAAGGCAGACCGATATATAGACTATCTAACAACATCAATTGTTGGAGAGAGAAGTCATCAATACTTTTTTTAAGGTGAATTACTTGAGGAGTAAAGTTATACTTATATAATGTGGAGATGTGGGAAAGAGTGTCTGTTATTAGTGAGTATCCTTGGTAGACCGTAGATTAAGACAATGAGGGTGAAGCCGCATGAGTCATGTCCATCCACGTCATATCATTCTATTTCAGTCTCTCATGTTAGCATCATCCCTTTTACCTGCGATCACCTTCACAAGTTTCTGTGCAGAGAGTGCTCAAACAGATAAAAGGTCTCAATAATCTACAATACTAGAGGTGAGATGCAAAGACTTTTTTTCTTTGCCTGGCTATGACATTCAGATCAGGGACAAAAATAATAAAACCTTTCCTTTTAAAAGTTTATCCAAGATTCTCACTCTGTAATCAGTAAGAAATGTAGAAGGGCAGTAAGAGTCTTATGGACACAGGTTAAACATTTACAGGCTTTTAAAATGGCAGCTGCTGCCAGCTTTCAACCTAACAGTGATTTTTCTGAAGTGTCCACCACGATGAAATTCTTTTGATCATTGCATTTCAGGGAATTCTCAGATTTTTTTTGATTGTTTGTTTTTTGGGGGTGTTTTTGCTAGCTGCTTTATACAAAATATTTTTTCCTATATGTGCCAGAGTCCTTTCGCTTTCCCCACGTAGAATAATGGCCATGGTCCTTCTCACTTTCTTGATCTCCAAGTTTGACTATTTCAACTCATTTGGATTGGAGCCATAAACCCTAAAAAGCACAAACTAGTATTCAGAGCTTCAAGTCGCTCTGCCCTTGTGACACAGATAAGCACCAGGAGCATTGCTCCAGTTAGTCATTGCTTGCCCTAGTTTGTTACTTAATGCAAAACTGAAGTTCAAGGGAAATTAAGATCTGAACTGTGGTACTTCTAAGTTGCAGTCCGTAAACTAAGGAATATCTGTGAGGCCATAGCAAAGGTTTCACAGCTGGTGTGGAGAACCTGATGGAAGAATGAAAGCTCCACCGTTTCCAGTTGAAACTGTGCTGAGAAATTCCAAAGAGTTGGCAGTAGTTCATAGATCCAAAAGGTTTTGGAACAACTGTTGTCCTTGGGATGGCCCAGATTGCCCAGCATAGCAGCACCTCCTCCAACCCCACCTGCAGTCCAGCCCAGACTGGGCAATAACATGGATCTCAGAGTGGCAGAGGCAGGCGAATGACATCTCAGTTGTCGGCTTTAAGCAGCCAGTGAAGCTATAAAGAGAAATTAAGAAAATGAGGGGAAGGGGAGCTGAGAAAGACTCTCTGAAGGACTAAGAGGGAGAGGAGCCACGAAGGCTGGCAAAAGAAGTCATGAGTGGGGTGGAAGGGATTCTCTTGAGAGAATATGAGGAAACGAAGAACAGATTAAGGAATAAAATGGAGAGGGAGAGCCTATGGTGTAAACGCTGCCTCATCCCTTGAAAGCACGGAGCAAACAACTTCAGATTATTTGTCCCTAGCCCCTGTTGTTATCTCCCAGTGTTGTGGTCTCTGTCTCTCCCTCCTTTGTGCATCTCAAGATTTTTCATTTGGTTTGGAATGCTAAAATTTATTTAATAGTAAAAAATTAAAACCTTAACGTTTCCTCCATGCACAGAGGATTTTCTCCCTTCCTGTGCCACATTAAACTGCTAAATATGCCCCCCAAACATACATTAGCTTTTGCGTCCAATGAAGTGCATGCCAAACCCTCATACGTATGCTGCCCTTCCTTCCTAAGGGTAAGTGTAGGCCATTGCTTTGCCTATACAAGATATTTGTTCTTCTGCTGTGGGCTGTCCCTTCTCCAATGCAGGAGTTTGCTGCTGTCTTTTTATTTTTTTTTTTTTTTTTTAAAGTTAGACTTAGTTTGTTATTTTATGCCACTTTAACATTACTCCAACTGTAGTTTCATCTGCAGATCTCATTTACATGCTCTTTACTTTTTCTTCCAGCTTATTAATGAAGTTATTAAAACAAGAAACAACTTTATACCTTGCAACAGACCCACTGCATACTGCCCCACAACTTCTTGCAATCTGCTGCCATTTCTCATCAGCCAGTGTTTGTGATCCTTCAACCTGTTTTCAATTTACATGACAGTGCTTATGTCCAAAGCAATTTGAATTCATTTTGGGAGATTTAGTGAGACACTGTATTAAATCCTTTATTAAAATCATGCTGTGTATCTTTCATCCAGGATTTCTGCAGTTCTATGAAAAAAGCAATCACGTTTCCTTGGCACGACATGTTCCTTATGAACCCATGCTGCTTATTGCTTATCATTCCATTATCCTTTGAATGTTTAGAGGAGTGTTTTGGGGTTGGGTTTTTTCTGTCTATTTTCTTTTTCCCCTCAGCAATTGTTCTGTTCTTTCACATTACAGAATATGCTTGAAATTAGACTCCTTGTTTAATAAACCACTCTACTCTTCTTCCCTTTATTGATGTTTGAGGCTATACTTGCTGTGCTATATGACTTTTCAGACATAATTTTTGAGGGCTTAGTATTTTCAGTGTGTACTCAGGGATGCCTTTAACCTGGATGAATTGGCTGGATACAACTGTTTTTCTTACTTGTGTGCTATCAATAGCAATTTTTTATTTCTTGTTTTCTGTCAAACCTTCTGCTTTCAATAAGAACAAATACTACATACATGTATCTGGGAATCATGAGTAGGGCTACCAAAGTAGCCCTACTTTTGGGCTATGTTTGCATTTATTTTATGCCTTTTAACAGTCCCCTTTGGTATCATTAACTTGTTCTTGGCTTTATCCTGAAAGCCATTGAGCGCTTCAACCATGGTCTAGCGAAATTGTACAAATACATTTGCTTTTCATCACTGAAGTCATCATGCAGCTTTTTCTGGGAATATTCATACATTCAGGTTAAGAGCAAGATTTTATGCTTTGCTGTTGCTCAGGCAAGTCGTCTTCTACCATTCATCTTTTCCCTGAATACTAGCCCACTGTGTATATTTTGTTTGCTTTCTTCTTCATAAGTAAATACATCACTCTGGGGAGAAGAGTTATTTAAAACTATATGATGTATTTCATACGCATTTTCCCTTTCATGTCATCTTTGTTCTCAGTTAAGCACAGATTCAGAGTTTGTTAAAGTTGGTGAGAATACTCCAATTCACTGCAGTGAATTTGGATCACACCCTTAGTTGTCAAATCTTATATTTTGTTTTAGTTTGGGGTCTTCTTTTTCTATTTTTTTTTGTCTGTTTTTTCCTTCTGTTTTTTTCCTCTCTCCCACTTTTATATCCCATGATAAATTGATATCTTCTGAAGGTTAACAATGAACAGGGAGATCTGCTAACTGCATCCCAGCAGCTGGAGGGTTATTTTTTGTGCATTTTCATGTTATGCCCTTGTGAGGGATGTATCTGTTACCTCTTTTAAATGTAGCTTGATTTTCCTTATCAGCATAGTTTTCCATATTTGTTTTAAAGTCTGAAATTCTTGCCTACTATAGCATTGTTCCAATTTGCCAGCATCTCTTAATGAGGACATAGTATGAAGTGACTGGTAATGTCAGCAGGTCATTGAGGGGAAGGGCAGTCAGGGATGCTAGCTCTTCTGTCACTGGCCTTATGAATCACAGATGTCCTGGATCACACAAATCTTCTGAGGGTGTTTGGTAAAAGCTGCTTGTGGTCATGTTGTATTAGGCTGTGCTTTTTCTACCTAAATAGCATCATTTCCTGTACCAGAAATGTCTTCACTTGAGTGGTGGGTGAATGACTTGTACAGTGGGACAAATTTTTGGCTGTGGCTGTCCTTTGCTAATCAGGCCAGCAAAGATACAGGGACAGAGTGAAAGTAAATTGCCTTTTGGCTACTTTGATTCTAAAGCTTCTAAAAACTGCTTTGGGGTTCAGGGTTGCTCACAGAAATAGTGCTCTGGACTGTTACTTGCAACCCTCTTTCCTCCTGAGGGGTGTCACAGAGCCATCCTAGATGGCATTTGGCAATCAGCAATTTTCTTACATCAGGAAAGTCTCACTTGCCTTGTTTTAGCTGCTTTTTAATATGTCTACTTGTTATGGATGCACTCGACCCCTTAACCAAACTAACAGTAGTTTGGTACAGGCTCCAAAGGACGTAAAGGCCTGAGCCATAGCCGGGCCAAGAACTCCCCTAGTTTCAATCTGTTCTCTGAAAAGCCACAAAGGAGCAGAGTGACAGTGAGCGTCGATGCATATGAGCTTGGAACACCAGATCATGCGATTAACACATGAATAGCGGGTGGCTTTTCCAAGGCTCATTTATCAAGGAACAAAGAAAGTTGTTAGTACAAGGAGTCTTCTGCATACCTTTTCCATCACATGTAGTTTGACTACGAGCCAACAACTTTATCCCATAAGTACGACAGCCTAAAAGAGCCTTCTTTGAGCTCTCCATGCTGGGCAGCGTGGCTGCATGGCAGTGATCTCCCCTTGAGCTGGGACACCTCTCAAGGTTGCTCCTCAAGGCAGAGAGACCTTTAACCAACAGCAGATCTTTGGTAAGTGACCAATATTGTGCATAGCCTTGTAGTATGGTAACTTTGATTTGGTCTTGGTAACTTTGATTGCATGCTGAATCAATGCTAGTGAAACATTGCATGAATTTTGCATATATAATCCCTTAAACATAATCTGTTGACCAAGTCTGAGACTAGGTTTAGACCTAGCTGTACCTAGACTCCTCTCAGAGGAGGAGTTTAGAAAGCAAGGGGGTCCACTCTGAACCTTGTGACTCAACGGCAGGGTCCTCCATATCCTTTTGCATCCCCGGTCTCTCTGTGAATCATCCTAACTCGAGTGTAACTCAATTTTCCTTTGTATGTTTCTTCCATGCAGTAGTTAATAAGGTGAACCTTGGCAAACCCCTGTTAAACTTTGTTGAATTTCATTGAATTCATTGAACTCTGTCAAATTATTATTTTACCTCAATAAAACACATTGCTGCTTCTCTCTTTTGAATGAGGTGCATTCCACTCATTCATGACAAATTGGCATAGTCTGCAGGATCCTAAATCAGGATTCTTGACAGTACTTCATAGCATAAAGAGACCAGAAAAAAAGGCCAAGGATCCAGTTTGGTCTCTTTAAAGAGCTTTAGAAATGCATTATTGACTTCTCAAAGAACTTAATTCTATGGGAGCCTGAAAAACAGAGAAAACTACATGTTTTCTGGAGGGAAAATATATTACTGGCTGGAAGAGGTGTTTACAATTGTTTTAAAAAATAATTCAAAATCCACCAAATAACCTATAATCCCTTCTTAAATTATGGTTTGAAAGAAAGCTAATATTATTTATTTTTCTCTCTCTCTTTTTATTAACAGGCTCTAAGTTAAGAATTATTATAGTCTAATTAATGAAATTAATGTTATCTGTTTTGATATGCTTATTTTTTTTGCTCTTAGCAGCCACTGTCAAACTGTATTTCATTTGGGTGCTGGCAAAAGGTTAGCTTACTGTAGAGTGAAACACATGCGCATTTCATGTGAAACACACATGCATCATATAGGCTGAGAAGGCCGAATTGTACCTCACTGTGAGCTAAGGTTTCTGTCACGTCCTCTCCAACGTTACAAAGGTAAGGGACAGCAGGAGTGATTTATGTGAAGAATTTAAAGAATATATTTAATTAATATTTTATTAATATTTTAAATAGGAGAGGGCTGTGCTTTTATGTTCGTGAAGATCCTTCATTCTGTTTTTGAGAGTGAGCCTCTCTGAAAAGCCCTCATGGTTTAGCTTGAGTCACCCACTTGAGCACTGCTTAAAATGAGGGGCTGCTCTTTCTAACCACTTGCAGGGAAGGCTTTAGCTGGAGCCAGGAAACAGAGCTCAACCCAAGCTGCCAGCTTGTTAGCGCAAGAATCCTGCCTTCATTGAAGTCTTTGGATTAATGACTTCAGACAGGCAGATGTGAGACTCCGAGGCCATGTGTGGGGGAAGGGGTTTCTTGTCGGAGGGCCCTTGAGTCTTCTTGGTGGCAAGAGTAGCTTTATTCCCTGAAAAATACAGGGTGGTGACTGAGCAACTGTGAAGGAAGGCTGGCAAAGTGGAGGGAAAAATATAAATATTGCAGGTATTTTTGTGCTGGGAAGTAATGCACAGCAGCTACTCTGACTCCACCCAAGAAAACCCAGTGCTTTCTTTATGTTAACTGTATACATCTTAAGCTAAAATGAGTTCCCAAATCTGAATACAGTAATGTTACCAATGCATCGTTGCTAATAGAAGTGATCTGAGTTTCCCATGAGCCATCACTGCAGGAGAACTGATTTCTTTGGGGTAGAAGATTTTATAAAACACCAGATCTGTCATAGCAAATCCATCAAGTTTATCCCCTGCACACTAGCTTTCCTGCTATGCTATCAAAAATAAATAACATCAAATAAAATCTAAACATCTTCATCAAGCACTTATAAGTTAGGGGATACCCTCTGAGGCACAACTCACAGCATGAGCATTTTACGATAAAATATTTACATATTCTGTGACGTCTGTATAGTACAAAAGAGTATAATCTTGAATAGCATTTGGAATGCAATTGTGCACATAGAAGAGCAAATTAAAATGTTACACAGTATTTCATAGAGTGCTTATAAAATTATTATGGGAATATAAAAATGCATAACACTGATATCCTGAAATCCATGTAATAGTTTTTTTGTACAGATTGCATAGTCCAATTTAATATTAATTACATTTTTATAATTCTTTATGCTGTAAATGCACATATGCACACGTACTGTTCCACACAAACACATGCTCTGTCATACACTTACTGAAGTGTATATGTCACACTTTCTATTTTGTGTTGCATGTTAATGTTAAAACCAAGAAAGGAGAGGCATATTTTCAGTCTAAATTCATAACACTGGGAATGGCTAAATGGGAACAGATGTGATGTAGAAGGAATTTTATTCTGGTGGGCTGTCATAACAGAATTAATCTATCCAGCTGACTTCATATTCAATGGTAGGAACTTTCAACAGTGGGTGGTGTATGAGCACAGAGGCACACCGGTTTAGAGCTCAGTGAGTAGCTCTTAAATATAGCCAGAGTAAAGCCTGGTGAAAGATTTAGGAATAATAAGCAGCAGCTGATGCAAAAAATTTGCTGGATGGACATAATGTATCACAATAGCCCATCACATTGAGATAATGTACAGCTGCAATGACGTCAACTGCCCTATCAAGAGTCCTGTGATGGGGTCTTGGAATAATGCAACTGAATAAAAATAATAAAAAGGCTCTGTTAGCATAACCAGTGTGGTGATAGGCTGGGGACTTTTGAGTACTCTCTTGAGGTGTGTGACCTCTTCCAAGAACACGAATCTTCTCAGATTTGGGGATGAATAACTGCTGACACATTTAGTTAATAGGATCTTTCAAAATTTCCCATGGTGCAGGCCCCGCAGCCACAAGGCCAGAAAAGTATATCTTGCATCATCAGCATAATGGTAATATTCTGTCCTGTGTTCAGTAATGATCTCACCAAGAGACTTCATATTTACAGCATGGGAAATGGGAAAGGGAGAGAGCCTTGAAGGGTGCCACATTTCAAATTCCTTTACTCTGACACATAATTACCCAGCAGAGCCAGCATCTCCCATTTTTTAGGTAGCTGGAAAGGGAAGGATGCTCTTACAGGTAAGACCTTGGGAGATACAAGCTCAGAAGCTGGCTCTGAGAGAGCACTTTTAGCGTGCCCTTGAGCAAGTGCTTCAACTGGCCACTATTTGGTACCCCTTAATTACAAGAGGATCAGTATTTTTGGTCTTCTAATTGTCTTGGTATTTCTAGGCCCTGGGGGATGTGAGTGGGTTGCAGCAAAACACCTATGAAGTGTCAAACATACAACCTTCCAGTGCTATTTGGATCTGTGTGCGCTACCAAGCTGCAAATAATGAACAGTGACTAAGACTACTGGAGAACAGCTTTAGAACCACCAGCCATTTCCTCTGGTCACTAAAATGAAATATTATGGATTAGAAATACTATTTATTTAAAAATTCCAGGAAAATCTAAACAATACTAAACTTTTTTAGGGACAGAACAGGCAATGAGACCTATAATTAACGCTGCCCTTCAATTTAATTCCAGAGTTTTTACGTTTTCTTAGAAATTGGCAAAACTGAGTAGTATTATTTACTTCAGGCTGAATTTTTAGGCTATTTTCTTGGAAAGTTCCTGGGTAGAGTATTAAGGAAACAATATATTGTTTTGATCACTATGAAATGCTGACACCTGTTTTCTTTGGAAGCTTTCAAGCAGAAGCTTGAAAGGCATTGCAGAAGGGCAGAGAAAGAGGAGGCTCCCTTTCATTATTTCCTTGAAATGTTATTCCACTCGAGCTGTTTTTTCTTTCTGCAGGATGCCTGGTGTGCATCCTGTTTTCACTGCAGATGCTCCAGCTCTCTGACCAAGCCATACACATGCCAGCACCAGTGTTTGTGCGCTGAAAATGTTCACCATCCCAAGGGAACAGCACCAAGGAGTGACTGGCAGCTGTCTCAGAGCACCAGCTATCCCTAAAGGATCTCAGCAGTGCTGAGGGTCTGCTGTCAATAGAGCTGTGCACATGCTGCAGAGGCAGCCTGGGCTATTCTCTCTTGCTGGTGTAAGGGCAGGACCTTGAGCCACTGTAGGCTCATGGCAGGGCTGCTTTTGGAGTCCTCCCCTCGCACACACATGCACACGCACTCACACACACAGGGACACAAGCTGTCTTGGGTATCCTGCCCCTGACCTACCTGGTCAGGAAATTACTCTGTGTGTCTGCTGGGAATGATAGCAAAAGTATCAGTCACCAAAGACAGGGGAGGAGGGGATGCAGGTGAAGTCAGAAGAGGTGATGCCAGTGAGCACTGCAGCACCGGTAACGTGCAGCCTGTTCTGTGTACCCTGCTGAAACTGTGAAGGCTCAATTAGCAGCTTCCCCCAAAGGACCAGCAGCTCCTCTAACCCTGTACCTGCTGCATACAGTGAATACACACTGAAATGGCTTGCGAGTAGTGAAATATAAGAACGTGCCCCTTCTGAGCAAAACGCCTCTCCATCTCAGCCCTATATGCTGCTAAAGATCTTTTTCTTGAGTCTCTATGATTGGTATTCACAAAGTGAAAGAGAGGGGAGTGGTCTTGGCTGTCAGCATGAAGGAGAAGCAGCAGGACCTTGGCTGCAACAAGAGGTGTTTAAAAATCTGAATGCTAACACCCCCTACAGCACTTCCCTGAAACAGTATACTGGATAAAATGAAGGGAATCCTGCTAGTATTTTACAGACCAGCCTGTTAGATGAGTGACCACCCTATCAATCTAATATATTATTATGTCTGAGTACCCCTTTTTGATATATTTCTATCCACATGTTCTAGAGTGCCTTTTATATCAGACTGACATGGACTAATAGCTTGGTAGGTTATCAGAGCAAGCAGACAACAATTGAGAAAATTATTGGTGCCTCTTAATATGAGAATGCTAACTATTATGCTAATTGTGTATTCACAAAAGAGCCAGAGGGAAATAAACGGTACTTTCACATAACAAAGTGTTTCAGCTGATGTTATTACTGATTAAATTTGGATTCATACTTTTCAGAACACTTGTGCTTTTTTACTTTTGTGCTTGACAGCAAATTTCTAAAAAATATATTTGTGATGCATCCTGGTACCAGCTGTGCAGGGTCTGCAGTAATTTGTTATCCTAGAGAGTCATTGTCAAGTTGGACAACCCAGCTCAGTGTGGCAGGACTTTTAGGAATGGTAATGTCATTTCATTAACATGTGCCCTAGTGCTTTATTTTTTAAGGACAGTGCTGACCACACACAAATACACACACAGAGTCATGAATGCTGCATTGCCCCTATAGAAATATGTCTATCATATTTCTTCTAACTGTGACATTTTGTGTCACTCATGTGTGCTGGTACTTGGCTCTGTATAACTGAGACACCAAGTTCCTAGTTTTTCTTGCTGGTTTCCCCTGCCACATATAATCACAAGAAGTATAGGAACAGCTTTTTTCCTCTCCTGTTACCAGAATATTGCTGTTTCTGACATCTTAACATCTAGGTGTTGTAAGGGAAGACTAGACAAAGCAGTCTTGTCCTAGGCTGCCATGGTGGGATACCAGTATAGCATCCTCTCCTCTAGAGCTGGGGACTGGAGAAAGACCTTCAAAAGACCTCATTCTCCAGCAACGAAGTGAGTTAAATAACAACTTTCTCCAGCAGATATTTGTGTAGCACATTTCTAAAATTCTCCAGCAAAGATCTCCCAACCTCTGTGGGAACAGTCTCAGAAAACACAGGATTTTTGCTTTACATTGAGATGTCAAAGAAACCTGTTCTGGCTTGCTTAAAAGTAAAGACCAAGTAAGAAGAGCAGTCCTGAGAGAACATAATACACCTGCAGAAAACTTTTTCCACCTTACATGCATTTTTTTCTAAGGCTACAATAAATTGAAAAGAGAGGACCTCTCTCTTAACAAGCAATCAAGGATGTTCAAGGGAAGATGGTCCTACTTGCTGATCATGCTGTTGAATTTTTTACCTGACGTGATTTGGCATGATTGAAAAGAGAAGTAAAGAAAAGAAGTCTAACATAAAATTGCTCTTAAAATGTGAAAGGGGTGGGGAGCGCAACACATTCTTCTTTCTGCCTGGGATCACAGCAATTAATTCACAAGGGTTTTTTAAATCCCACAGCAGCTTAGTCAGAATGAGTGTGAGAGTTTTTAGCCATTTCTGCTGAGATGTACTTTAAAAAGAGAAGTGATGTTTCATGGGGTACTTTGGCAGTTCTAAAAAAATATACTCACCTCATTGCAAGACTGATGAAGTTTGAGTACCATTAGCAATAACCATCTCCAAATATCCTCTAAGGATGCTACTGTTATTACCATTGAAAACTCAGCAATCCTGCTGCAGCAGCACAAAAATTAAACTGATGAGCTGCAACTTAAGTATTTAACAATAAGATATCAAGTGAACTATTCAAAGATGCCACAGCTTAGCAATTCATAGCTGTAACTAACGGAGAATGCAACAACAAGTATTAGAGAGATTAGTGAGAAGCATGCAGTGTGAATGCTGGGGAGGGTATAACGGATGGCAGAAGAAATGAAGCAGCAAAGATAGATAATTACTGAAGGGACAAGAGATTTTAGTAGCTCTGAAACTGACACATACTAAAGCATTAAATGTCTGATCCAAATCAATTGAAGTTGATGATACCGTAGTAGTAGCAGCAGCCAATTTTTCTGTTATATTATACTGGTTAAGGTGCTTTGCCAGGAAGACGGCTGTTTTCAGACTAGTGCAGTTTTTTTCTTCCTTTGTGTAGTCAAGAATGTAGGAGTTACAGGAACAAAAAGGAAGAAAGAAAGAGCAGCTCCAGAACTGAGGGTTAGACACTAATTTTTTGCATAACAGGTTAGTGACTTGCACAGAGAAATAACAACCTTTATTCAGTTCCATCCTTGGAGTCATTCAGACACCTATCTCCTGCCTACCTCGCGTCCTAGGGCCAGGACTCCCTTGGGACGGAAGCGAATGTGGCCCCCACCTCTGCTCCCCAGGGCATTTCTGCACGTTACATTACCTACTCACCGAGGAGTGATCCTGAGCAGCCAGGTGAAAGCCTGTGTGTAGAAGCCTGCTAGTGACCAAGCAGTAGTTGAGCAGCTTGCTGCCTATCCATCCACTAGCAGGAGGAAGCACCTCTAAGCGTTATTGGCAACAGAAATCTTAATGTGGATGGAAAAGGAAAATTATTTGGGATGGGGTGTATCAGATACTTTGTCAGCTGCACTCCAAAACGAGGAGCTGCAATCCTGGCAGTCCAGAAACCCTAGGAACGATGGAGCTCTGCTGAGCTCCTGGTGTTCTCCTGAGGACCTGAAGGCTCCATTCAAAGATTCAGGTATTTGTTTCTGGCTTGAACACAGGCCAGTACCTCTTCACTCTAAACGGGCATTTCCCAGAGCCAGAGAAACACACAAAAACAAGAAAAGGATTGACTGATCAGACACTTGATCTGACACTTCTTTGTTGTTGATGTTATTTTTCATTGCCTCCAGGCTATTTCTCCTGTTTTTACCCAGGCAAATAACCATGAATAAAATCAGAGTCAAGCTGTTGAAATTCAGCCAAAAGGATGGGTTTTTGCAGTCATATTTAGTTATTTGTCCAGCTTGTGGAACGCCCAAACTGATGTATGCATATGATTATTTATCATATTGCTGTTATTGCTTTGACTGACAGGAGGGAATAAATAGAACTTCATATCAAGATCAAATAAAAAGGGTCCAGACATATGTATTAGATGGCTTTGAAGCTCCTGAAGCTCCTTTTTCTGAGCTGGTAAAAACTACAATACAAAACTAAAATGCAGAGAAGTTTGTTACAGCATATTTGTCATAAACCTGAGTGAATTACAACAATACTTGCAGAAGAATACTGTACCAAGAATGGCACATAAATATCACTTTTAAAATGCAAATATTGATCATGAATCTGTCTTATAAGAATATAACACTTTTTTTTACTCAGTAAAGACCTTAAAATGTAAGGCTATATCAAAGTTATTTGTATATAAGTAATAAATAGTATTAGGTGGTGAACAACATTAGATTCCAAGGCAGAAGCGAGGGACGGCTATTTCTCTAGCCTGAAGAATCTCCCTGTGTAATAATGAGCACAATTCTCATGTTTTTCTTCAACACCAATGTGTTCAATATAGACAAAAATTGAGCTTTAAAGAGAATTTTGAAGGCAGTTTATACTGGTGTTTGTAGCTGTTTTTACAGGAGGAGAATTTGCACAGAAATAAAAAGTCTATTAACATCCGTAAGTACAATTGCCCAAGAGATAACAAGGATGAAGAGGAGGATGCCATTCAGAATGATGACAATATCACGGTAAAAATTGTTCTTTCTCTATGTTCCATAACAACCATCAGTCAATATGAAAGTGGATCTGTTCTTTATTATAATTCTTTTCCTCCAATTTGTGTCCATGTTGGCTTGCTGAGATAAACTGGTAGGCTTCTGGCACTCACATTTCCCTAATTTAAAAAAAATAAACAAAAATGAGAACAGAAGAAGTTACATTTCAGCCCTACCAGTTTCAACAGTGTCCCCCTAATTTGAAATTGCAGTGGTTCTATGAACTTGAGTCACGTTTGTTTTTTTGCTTGACCTTTTGTATGAAAAGGCGAGTGTGAAGGAATATTCAGTCCCCTGTGAACATGTTACACTAATGAACAAAATCCTGGAAAGAGAACACAGGGGTGGGGGGGATGCTATAAACCGTAAGAAGTTATTTTCCATTCTCTTGTCTCCCATCCAGAGGGTGTTCAGTGCTTTTCAGAATGTGTTTACCCAATACAATATATCCTATTGTGATTTTCAATTTACAGTGCAAGTGATTGACTGATGTTGCTAGTTAATGTAGTGAATATGTTCCTGTCTATGTTTCATCTGTGTGGTTTAGGCTGTGTTGAAATTGCATCAATTTGCAGTGTTAACTGTTATGCAGCATAAATAGGGCCTGCACGGAAATTTGAATTGGGAACTAAATGAAAGGAGGCAGAAATAATTCCAGCTGTCACTGTCAATATTTCCAAATGTTTGGGTTTTTTTTAATGCATACTTCTCCTATTTTAAAAACTAGTTTGGGGCTACATATGGATAAAACAAGAAATAATTTCTGACTTAGATTTTGCTTCCCTAGGTACCACACAGGTGGATGAACCAATGTACATACATACAGAGCACAACGAGCGTTGCTCACGTTCTGACTTGCATAGAAGGCACTTGCTGTCTGCCCTGCAAAAAAAACGTTTGTAAATTGCTCAAAGAGTTATATGCTACTGATACTACAGATAAAGACATTGCCGATATACAGACTGCTTCTCCTTCAGCACTTTGTGACTTTCCAACTCTTAGTTTAAGGGCCCGTAGTGCAGCCTGCCTGTTGGGACTGACAGTTGAGAGGGCACAAAGATGGGATGGAAATCTTTTGCCAAATGCCAACAAATAGCCAGGATTTGGTAGAAGAATTATATTTATTTGAAGATCATATTTCATTTATATTGGCAAAAAAAAAATGTGGCATTAAAACCATCAAATGTGTGCAGACACATTTACCCATAAACAGACCAGAAGGCTCAGCTAAATATTCCTTCCTCCCCAGATGAGGTGGGGATGTAGAGGCAAAGCAAGTGGCTGGAACATGCTGTTAGGCTGCAGATCTGAGGGAAAGAGCTTTTCTTCTGTTCTTATCATCTCTATGTATCTGTTTTAATCTTGGAGACAGAACAAAACAAAATATGTTTCAAAGGCATCCTTTAGCCTATCCTGCATAGCTGTACTTGCTGTGTGCTTCTCTTTAGTGCACTGAATGATTGTACGCATCCACATCCTAAAATATGTAGGGAATAGCTCCCTCCCCTGCAAAATAGAAGGCATTGCTGCAAGCCATAGAGGACCAATCTTGTACCTCTTCCTTAAGTGTTAAAGGGAAAATCAGTTTGTTTAATTGGATTGCAGTGGTAAACTGCACTTGCTGATCCATTTGTACAGTATTTCCTATATTTAGAGCATGCAATTTGTGAATTATAGTCAGCCATCTAGGCTGTAAATTCATTTGCAAATATAAGAGTCTTAAAGAAACACAATAGAAACAGCTCATTAAGGAAATTGTTCCCTAAGAATAAACAAACTTTGCATCTCTCAGACTTCTCTGGTTGAAGGGCTTATATGTTCTTCCAATAAGAAGAAGATAAAAGAAGCATCTGTGTCATAGTCAGCATGCAGACAGCCTAATAGTATAAGAATACAAATACTACAAGAACTGCAGGTGCTGGGTCAGTCCATCTACCAAAATATCTTGTCTCAAAAAGTATTTGATGTTGAATGCTTCAAGAACAGTGTAAGACTAGCATATACAGAGAGCGATCTTTTCCTAAAAAAACCCCAAAGCCCAAAAAACCCCACTTTCCTGCAAGGTCAGGGCTTGATGCTTCATTTTCATGAACTAACATGTCATGTGTTTGCAAGAAAATGTATGAAGTAGTTTAACAGATTATGCACCCTCTGTAAGAGGTATGGCCTAAGAAGTAAATTAATGGGTTTACCAAAGATGAGAAATGTTTTAGATCATATTTTCTGCTTGCATTTGCTTAACTGGTGTTTGGAAATATCCATACTAATTGGGACCCCTGGGTGCAATAGCAATACAAATAATAAATATAATGTGAGCATTGATCAAAGTCCCCCTCTTCCCCTAGTGCTAAGATTAGAAGTATGAAATTACACGAAAGACTAGAATAGATTTAAAAAAAAATTAAATAATATCTAAAATAATAAACTTCTATGTTGTTATCCAGCAAATTTGTAAAGGTATTTTAATGCTCAGCAAAAGGTACCAAGGCAGATTCAGACCAGCAACTGAGACGAGGCTATTTTCAGAGTTTTGCCAGTGAGAATCTGGCAATGTTTTTTCTATCTGTCCCTTAGGTCACAACATATTTCCACATCTGTTTTTTTAAGGTACATCTGATGTTGGACTGCTGCTGTTAGTAAACATAGCATTAAGAGTCTGTTTCTCCTCCCACGCACACTAATTACGCTGTAAGTAACCCACAGCTAAATTTAGGTCTCTAGCATGCAGTCTGGGGTAGCCAAGAAAGAGTTTCTAAGGTACTAGCCAACTGCTTACCTAAAACTATTCTAGTTCAGTTGTATTCTTGATCCAGGCTTAGACCTTCATATCTCAGACCTTCTCAGAATTAGAAAATTAAATGAGAAGACTATGATCTTGAGCATACTCCACCGACACCTAGGGAAGTTTTGCCATTAGCTTCAAATAGCACCAGGATGAAGATCCTAAACAGCCAGAGCCCTGGTGTAAATGGGCAGGTTTGGCTGTGTGGCATGAAAGCCTGCTCATCCCAGAATCAAAATGGTCCCCTTCTGGTGTAGAGTGGGTGGAAGAAGTGAGACACTTGGATTTTGAAACTGAACAAAAAAGTTGATATGATGACCGTAGTTAGAAATTGATATGATATAAGTTTGCCAGATCCTATGTGTTTTGCCAGCCCACAGTCGTGGAAAAGACTATAAAACCTGCTATATAGCACCTATTGAAGAGCCCATTATTTCTGCAAAATATCAAGGCATGTTTACAGCAAAAGCAAACTGCTAAGCTTCTTGGTTTTGACCATGATATATGGCACAAGAGTCCTCGTGAAATCCTCACCAGAGTAGGCAGGGTTCAAGGTACAAAGCACTTCAGGTCTCCACCTGTCACTGCTGATATGTAACATTCTGTGACTTTTCTTTCCTTCCTGACAAATCTTCCCGGACGACAAAGATGCAGTAGGAGTTAAGATCTGATCACAGTCATTACTAAATTATTATTAGAATAGGAGAAGTAAATCTGGCAGAATTAGTAACATGGAGTTCTTGATGCACTTTTCTTTGTTTCCTTTTCTTTTTTCGTACAGCATATGTTTTAAACCCCACAACTACTTTTTGGTGTTGTTGGTACTACTTTGGTGGGTTGCACATCATATTTCTGGAGTCTAGTTTTTCAGCCACAATAAAGGGCGTAACCTTACTGAGATTGATTATGCTGTCCCAGTTTCTTTCAAACGACACTCTGGCCCATAACTGAGGACAGTCCAGTGCTGCATATCTGATCTTTCAAAGATATCCCTTTAACAAAGACAAAATGGTGAGAATACTTGACTGATACAAGAAGCCAAACCCGTTTCGTAATACAAAGAAAGGCTTTCTTAAGAAGATCGAATAGATGGATGGCCATTTAGGTTATTAACTGATGAATACACTATAGTCCTGTAAAAAAAAAGACAGTAATATGTCATTAAGAATATTATCTTCTTTTGTATTATGAGACCCAATGGTAAACTATAATGGAATATGCTGAGACTTATGAGGAGTGGCTGAGGTCACTTGGCTTGTTCAGCCAGGAGGAGAGAAGGCTGAGGGGTGACCTCATCGCAGCCTACAACTTCCTCAAGGAGGGCAGTGGAGGGGAAGGTGCTGATCTCCTCTCTCTGGGGCCCAGTGATAGAACACAAGGAGATGGAATGAAGCTGCATCAGGGGAAATTCAGACCGGACGTTAGGAAAAGGTTCTTCACTGAGAGGGTAGTCAGTCACTGGAACAGGCTCCCCAGGGAAGTGGTCATGGCACCAAGCCTGCCAGAGTCCAAGAAGCATCTGGATGATGCTCTTAGTCATGTGGTTTACTTTTAGGTAGTCCTGTGAGGAGCGGGGAGTTGTACTTGATCCTTATGGGTCCTTTACAACTTGAGATATTCTATGATTCTATGATTGTAAGCAATGTGAGCTAAAGAAACAGTTGGTACACTCATCACAAAGTTACCAGGGGAACTGTAAACTCTCAAACTTTTTCTGTTTTCCTCCAGATGTAATTGCAAGACAATTTCAAGTCAATTAACTGTAAAAATTTGATAAAATATAGACCTGTATCTCCCATCTGACAAAAGCTGAGGAAGAGTATAAGAAACAGTGCTGATGAATAATGTCCTTTGATGTGCCTTAGTGGTTAAGGGATGTCCTGTGCCAGAGAGTTCATATTTCTAATTTGTCAAGAATAGGCTGGAAGTAGGAACTGCTAAGCAATTAACTGTGGGCATAAATCCCATCAGGAGTTAAGCACATGCAAGCTTTTGGTGAAGTCCAGCCCTTCTTGAAATTGAAAGCAAAACACCCCTATTGATTTCAGCAGCATCAGCAATGTATTGACTGCATCATTTACCAGTTCATCAGCCATTTTGTCCTCGATCTGTTTGCTTTTCTCATCCTTAATGCATCCAGTGTGAAATTCACCTCCCATTTCATGCTAGAATGGTGGTGTAACCAGGAGCTTTTTCGATTCACAAGTGCAAAATGTTGAGAGTTTCAACTGATGGTCTAAAACCATGGCTAAATTCATCTATTGTCTCCTGCAGTGAGGTGGTGTGGTTGCAGCAGGGTAACACCAGCCTTGGCTGTGAAGCAGTCTTCATTGCTTGTGGCCTTTGGAACTGAAAAAAAGTTAAAACCAAAAGGAACAGAGTGAACTTAAGAACGATGTCACCACCAGTGCACTGACTGAGAAATCATTCCCTGTGACACTGTGTAGACTAAGGACCCTGTGCTGGGAATAAAAGGACCGGTGGTCTTGTGTCATGACTGCATTCAACTAAAAGTTGTTGTCTTCTAGTTGTTTTGTTGATGGCAACATCCAGAAAGTCCCTACATGTTTAAAAGAAAAGTGAAATGTGTTATAGATTTTTCACAGGCTTTACACTAGGAAGAGTTATGTGCAACATTAAGCTTAAATTGATTTTCAGTGTTTGAGCACTAGCCTGGACAGCAGGTCTAATTAGTATCTGCAGTTATTTAAATAACAGTATTGAATGCTTGGGTTGCAGCGGTTCCCATCTTGGTTTAGAATTGTGTTTTGTTGTGGGAACTTCTTGTGCTTCTGAGAGATAAACCTACTAGGGAACTTTAAACATTGAAGAAAATTTGCTTTTATTTAAGCTGTGACTGTTTTGCCCGAGTACTCAGCTTAGAAACAAACAATGAAAACAGAGCCACAGAGAAACCTGGCTGCCAAAAACCACATCTCATGAGAGCCATAAATCTGTATTTATAAAGGGCTTAAATTTGCCATGATCCTTTGTTAATAAACTTGGTCTCTGGATGCCTTTTCCACCAGCTTTGGGCAAAGCAGGCAGAAAAGTGGCCTGAGTGGCACCTCTGGATCATCAGGAAATGCAAATCCACTGTAGTCTAACGGAACAGCTTTCTCCATCCTCTGTAAAGAAGGTATTTTGGGACAGAAAAACTGCTAAGATGAGGCGTGGGAGGGCTGTGGATCACTACTTTATGTTCACCTAAGGAAACAGTCCCATGGGAGCTGGCACACGTTAGATGAACCAGTTGAATCAGAAAAGAAAGTCATCTGTCTCACCCTGTGTTGCACTCCTCAGCTGTGCTGAGTGTTATTTGGCCACTACTTATATTTAGAAAAAAATTGTGCGTGGCTATTACATGCTTATTTCCTTTCAGAGTGAGGAAATGAGCCAGATTTATAACTAAATACATATGTCAGACTGCTCACCTAATCCTTCAGCTCCTGAGTACCCTCAGTTCCCGCTGCAGGCACATGAAGTACAGGAGTGATAACACCTTGCAAATGCACATAAGAAAGAGTATTCAGAGGTTGCAAGTTCAACAGAAGCAGTGACAGAGCTTCAGTACAGAGGTAACACCAGGGATGTCACACATTTTCCTTATGTTGTGGTTACATTTACTTTCTGAATGAGTCATATTTAGATTTTTTTTTCTCTCCACAAATCATTATGGAATTATAACGGTAGAAAAGTGTATTTTCAGTCTCTATGCTTTGAGTGATGTTCCTGTAATTTGCAATCACTTAATTAAGGTCTGACATGGCTCAGCTATTCTTTACAGTTATAGTGGTTGGCCATCTGGGCTTCACTAATAAATAAGCACTTTAAAGGCTGAACTACTTAATAAACTTTCAGTGAGAGAAGAGGGAAATTAAGTCAATTCTTTCATTATGAAAATATGCTGTGCCATCTATTTGTTAAAAAGCAGATGTCGCTCAAATTCAATTAAGCTGTTTAATGACCTGCGTGCTTATCACTAACTTGACTGAAGGTTTGACATAGTTAAAGTAAATACAAATGGCTGGTAAGATTTTAGCTTCTCACGGTTCTGCTTTCTGCTACTTCCCCAAAATATCCACTTCAATCTGTGTTTTTTTCTTATGACACATGACAAATTTGCATTGTCTGGTCTGAAATCAAGGTTTATGCAAATTGTTAACAAACATATTTTTCTTATTTTCACTTCCAAATATGTAGTTTTGGTCTCACAAAGAATGTGTCAAATGATTCAAATGTGAGGCAATCATGAATGTTGTTGGTTAGATAGACGGCAAAGCTCCCAAGCAAGATCTTTGTTTAGTGATTTAGCTTTTTTTTTGTTAGTGACAGATTGGGAGAGATATTAAGGCCGCTTTTTCTCTGTAAACAGTTTCTTATAATATGCCAAGTTTTAGAACATGTTAATGAAATCTATATATAAGTTTCTTCTGGATTATTAAGAAAAAGACATGCAAAATTCACTGATTATTAAAATGTTATTCAGCACTTCAGTTTTTATAATGTGCTTCCCTCTTCCTTTTCTCCCTCATCCTCCTGACTTTTTTAATTAGCTAATTTTTGCTTAGTACTTATTACTTACACAAAATTCAGAACGGATTATCTCCATTACAAACTTAAATCCGTGTTGCAGATTTCACGGCCACATATGCTTTGTGAGGTGGCTCACCCAGTCTTTACCGACAGAAATATGAAGTTGTGTTGATTAGGTGTAGGTCATCCTGGCTGTGCAGTAGTACAGACCTAAAGAAATTCTGCAGGTGCTGTGCCTCCCACAACAACATGTACATGGTAAACTTTGCCGTGCTGCATAACTTTACCTCATAGTATTCACTGTCCAAGCCCTTTTCTTGACCTTGCCATGGGGAGTAGGGTCAGTTACAGTTGGTCAAAGCAAACATTTGTAGGAAAGGACTAGGCAAAGATAGCCGTGCCTGGCGGTGGGAAAAGGACTAGATGGTTTTTTAAAATTGGATTTTCAACTGGATCCTATGCAAGTATCTATTTATTAGAAGTAAATGAAGTTTATCAGCTGTGCTGATAATTTCAAAACAGTGACTTAAAAACAAAAAGAAATGCTGAAGTGAACCCTAATGCAGATGCTGTGGATGGATGGCTTCCTGCTAAGGAGCTAGAAGCCTATCCTTCAGACATTCATCTCAGGTCAAGGCACTCTTGGTTTCCAAATTCCATGATGGGAAGCAGATAACCTGGAGCCCTGGAGGCCCAGAGCTGGCCACATGGTGATGCAGCCCTAGAGCGATAGACCCAGAAAAAAGAGGCTCTTCAGCATCTGGTGCTGCCAGGCAGCTGGCAAGCCTCCAGCTAAGCATTATCTATGGTCCAGCAGAAGGGCTTGAATGGGATGTGTTTCTGCAAAATATTTGTGTTTAGACTTAGTTATCATTGTCCATTTTACAAAGCAATTTTTAGCCTGCTTTTGCCACATCACAGCCCACGTTTTTGCTGGGTCAAAAACCCACAACAGCACTTCTTCTGTCCATTTCTCTATCCTCGTGGGAATATGGGGCTACCTGGAAAGCACTGCTCCACCCTCTAATTCTTAAATGTGTCCACATGTTTCAGAAAATAGCCAAAACTACTCTTTGAGTAAGGGCTTTGCCACATGGATTTTGAGGCCACTGCAATTAGTTTTTGGGTTTTTTTTAACTGGCTGTAAACAGTTTGGACCGGGACTCACCTCATTTGTGCTTTCCCATGTTCAGAAGTCATCCTTCTGTGTTAGGAGTGTTTATTTCCCTATCAATGTACTAAAAGCAAACTTGTAATTGTGAGGATTTTACAGTTCAGCCATGGCTAAAACTTGTGACGTGGAAAATGTTTTAAGTTGCTCTGGAGCAGAATGCAGATTTTTTTAATTCAGAAACATGAAAGAGCATAGCCAAACCCAACTCACTCGACAACCAAGTACCAGAGATTTGCTAGAAACCCTTCCAAACAGCTAGAAAATGAAAAAAAAAAAAATAAAAAAAAAAATAAGAGCAACAGATGCAGTGACTCCACCACTCCATAACATTTTCCTTCACTTTCTTACCTCTGTGGCTATGGTCATCAGCTGCAACTCACAAGCTTTTTTGGAAGGTGACTCACAAGCATGTAAAATATAATGTTCTCTTTTCCTCCATCTTCTGTTTTCTCTGTTTTATACAGTTTATACTTCAGTGAGCTTCTCTGATGTTTAACCAACACAATCCTACTGGATTATTCAAGGACACAGATGCTCCTTAAGAAAGTTGCTTTTCTTTCCTCAGTTACGTTCTCCTTATATGTACTCATCTGCTTGAAGTCTCACTCATGTGGACTCATCTGGGTGAAATCTCACTCTGCCTACTTCAGAGTTTAATGTAACAAGGGTCTTTTCCTAGGGCAAGGCTACCCACATCTTAAAAAAGATACTCTCTCCACTAAATGCTGTAATTGTTCAGCAGAGGAATCAGTCTTTCCCTTGGGGTATTTCATAGGAAAAGGTAAATGTGTTCTGCCAGTGCTCAGAGCTGAATGAAATCCATGTTGACACGGTTAGTACAGTTTGGAGCTTGGTCTGATCATTCACTGTGCTAAAAAAAAATATTCCTGTGGCTTTTGGCCAGCTCAGAGTAAGGGTGGTGTATAGCCTGTGAAGCACTGTAAACCACTGTGGTTTTTCACTCTGAAGAGAAGGGCTGATATTATCTAAGAATATTATTTTTGAAAACCACTCTGAAATTAACGGAGACAATTTTGAAACTTGAACAGATCTCCAAACTTCCCCAAGTACAACAGATTTTAAGAACTAACCAGGAATTAAAACAGAAAATAAGTACAAATACTTTGTGGTACACTACCCAAGGATTGCCCTGACTACTCGCTCTTCTGGCCATGGTTACATGTCACTATATGCTCAACAGCAAATCCAGTTTAAGAAGTTACCTCCACCATTTCTGTTACTTATTTCCACTCCTTCTTAGTTCTTGTAACCCAACTTTTTGCGTGACTTTTCACAGCTGCGCTTGTGGAATAACATAGACTAACATGATCACTTTCTAACATTTCTTTTTAAGAAAATTTTGTTTTAGGCCAAGACATTTTAAAATTGTTTGGAGAGCTACCATGCCCAAATCCAGAGGAGATGATAAAATTTTGGAGAGGGTATGTAGGAGAACACAGCTGGGTACAAATATAAATCTGGAAGTGGATTTGCTGCCAATAAAATAGCAGCTTGTGTGGAGAGAAAGCTTCTTCCCCCTAACTAGTAATTCACTGTAATTTAAAAATTGAGAATTCTCAGTTAAGCTCTCTTTTTATCAGGTTTTGATGGGGAAATTATCAAAAATCAGAAAGCATTTGCAGAACAGGACAATAAGGAAGAGCTGCGAGGCTCTTAATGGCCTCTGGAAGTAAGAAATAATCCAGCAGTTTCTGCTGGTGAATGAACCCATGACTTATTAAAGATGAAACCTCTTTCTCTGCATATTGTCAGGACAACCCTACCTAAATAAGAGTAGGTAAGGGAAAAAAAAAGTCACATTTTCTATTCAACAATTAAGGAAAGCGCACAGATCTTCTAAGTACTATTTTGCCCTTCACTGTGCAGCAAAGGAGAGAAGAGGAAGAGGTAGAAAGAAAGAAGATTCAATATGAAGAAGCTAGAAGTCAGAGGGCAAGGACTAGGCTCAATAAAGAACTTCAGCTCCTCAAGATTAGCCCTGTATAAACACTTGCATTCCCACAATCTCAATTCAAAATGACTCGTGGGGGGTGCAGCGCTTGCAGCCAGCTGATGCGAAACAAGTTATATGTGACCTCCTGCTCTCCTAGTGCAGAACAAAGAGGGTCCTAATCTCTGCTCTCTGGACTGTTTCTGTTTTTTATGTAATAGTTGTTCAATATAGATTCATGGATAATACTAAACTCCTTATTGAACTTAGCTGTAAAATATTTGTGCTCCTGTCTGCAGGTCAACATCTGACTAGAAATGTTTTCTCTAAGATTCAGTATCAGGATGTTGAGGGCGTCTCTAGCACAGCTTTGCTTTTAGCCTACAAGAGGACTCTCTTTTTGTATTGACCAAATTTTCTCTTTATATTGGTGATGATTTTCCGAAGGCTGTTCTTAAGGTATATTGTATATATCTTAAGACATTGTAGAAATTAATTCAGCAATTTCAGTGCTGAATCTCCTGTGGACATCTCTCATCATCAGGAGAAACACCTTAGCTGGTTATGATGTCATGTATGAGCTGCTGGGACAGTAGTGAAAGGTTTGCTGTAGGTTAAAACATCCTTTGATTTTGAAAAGCTACTGTAAAACTGGAATCTTGAAGCTGTGTGTGTACTGGGAGAGGACTTTAAGAGCACAGATGGCTTTGCAGGTAGCTGCTAAAGCCATTGCAGGATGTGGAGTTACTGTACAATAGCAAGGACAATGCAAGCAGAGTATTTTCCTACCTGTTACCCTCTAAAATTTATCTTCTTCTCCCTACCCCCAAAATTAAATAGATAGATAGATAGATAGATAGATAGATAGATAGATAGATAGATAGATAATAAAGAAAATAAATTACCCAAACCCTGTACTTGGGAAGCAAAAGCAAGATGAATATAAAGCAGCACAGGAATTGGTCCCTCAGTCTGCAGGGAGACAACCTGAAATAACAGTCCTGAGACATGTGAGCTGCACTCATCTTCGCTATGACAAGTTAATGAGAGCAATATATGGTCATCCTCTTAATGACTTTACTGTTGAACAAATCACACTAAAAGGAGAAATCATGTTGCAAAGATTTGCACAGTCCACTGTGAATGGTGAATCTTCCCAACAGCTAGAGGAGGCAAATCTGAGCTTTTTCAAGGAGCTCTGGAGAGCCAACCATTAGTACTATTTCTCCTATAATGGCCCCTTGCTGGACATAGTTTCACAGGTGTCGTAATTGCTTAAGGCCTAAGACAATAATGCTGCCAAAATGGATGGTTGCTCCCTGCATCTACATAGACAGTTTCTACATTTTTTCCCTCCTTTTCTCTCTCCCTGGAAAAATTAGTTTTGAGCTACATATGGGAGCTGCTGAGCCAGATCATGCAACCCTACTACTACCAGCATGAAGGAGGGCTTGGGAACTTATGACCAGAGACAAATGCAGGACTCATCTTTTTGGTGGTAGACTTGCTGGGGCTGAAGTGATTTATGAAGTTGCATCTTCAGAAAGAATTATATCTATGTAAAGCCTGCTGATGCACAGGGCCTTCCATGGGGATGTTAGAGAGGGCAGCAATTTTTTTCAGGATCTGGTGGTGATATTTCAGGACATCAGTGGTGGTTTCTGAGATCAAAGAAGCAAGCTGGATTCACAGAACCCAGATGAAATTTGGAGGACCTACCATCTAAGATTAAGTATCAAGTAAGCACTGTCAGTGTGGGATCCTTGAATGCACACTGTCCTTCCCAGACTGCGAAGTCACTGCTACACTTCCACAGAATAAGTTCTCAGAGTAGGGCAGCATTTCAGAATGCAGTCAGGTAAACCAGACACAGAAGCAGCTCCACAGAGCTTGGTATCAAGCCAGGGCTGTCAGCTACTCTTGCTTTCAGGTGCACCAATTCCATCCATGTTCTTTGTTACAGATGAAGCAATTCTAAATTAATTGCTACAGGAGCACTAAACCTATTAAATATATGAACACAAGCTCCTTTTTCTCAAAAAGGTAGAATGTAATGGATAGCTTATCTGTTAAAGGGATACATCTGTTAGAGGAATTCTTTTCCGTGTACCAAACAAACACATAATAAACTAGAGGGTTTGAGATACAATAATTGCTCCCTACGTTGGAAAGAATTGAGCTCTAGCCTTTTTGCCAATGAAATAAGTTTCAAAGTTCTTTTGCCTGTACTGGTATAGTAACTATACTTAGTTTCCCATGATGGTTTTGGTAACTGTACCACTCTAACAAGATTACCAATCATAATCATGAAAGCTTTTCTGTGTGTTCATATAAAGTTTTGTTTTTAAGGCCAAATGTCTAATTAGCAATCAGCTGGAGCAGTCTGAAGCCAACAGTAAATCTTTGCTATAAAGTGCAATATGTTTAGGTCTTCATTCCATTATCTAGAAAGAGCCATACATTGGGGAATCTGATCCACATAGTCCAACCTATCTGGAATGTAACTGCTTTGAAATTGCCATAATTTCACAAGGGATGAATAAGGCTCCTTGAGTTTCAGAAAGCAACAAGAGGACTCATCTCCATATTTCCAAAGATAAAATGTTAAAGATAGTGATCACTCATTAGCATTCAAAGAAGGGCTGTATCAATCTCAACTCAAACTCTAAGAGTGCTGGCATAAAAAGGTGCTTAACTTGCTTGAAAATTAAAACCAGCACTGGATATATTGGGCAAACTTTCAAAAATTGATTCCTGCCCTGCTTGGATGTGCAAAAAGTATGATCATAAAATTGTAAAGATCCAGTTCTTAGCTACTTTTCATACCCACACAGCATTATGCACAATATCAAGATCCTGGTGTATAATCTCAGAAGGTAGGACCTTTTTCTATTTCTTTTAGAAGTATTAAGTGATGAACTTTAATCAAACTTGTTTTTCTCCTTATACAATAGTTTTCCTGCTATGGTTTTAACACAGAGGAAAGATTTCATACTTAGTGCATGATGCCCCATTGCTTTGAGTCCATTTCCTTAGGAAAAGCAATAATTCACTAGTGTTTCAGAGCTCTTGAATGAAAGCCTCCAACAAAGTCATTGGACAAAACCCTTGCCAGCTTTTCAAAAGACAAGCTGAACAGTTCTCAGAAAAGTGCTTCTGAAAACCTAGTTACTTTCTCAAATGGGAGATGAACAGTATTTGAAACCTTGACCTGTAGCAAAGCTAAGAAAAGGAAACTAAATCTCTTGTACTCAGTGGACTTTAAATGGAATGACACCCCTTCTGGGAAAATGGGCACAATAAGCTGGCCTGTAGCTGCTATGCAAGTTTGTTAATTACACTGTTATCCTGACATGCTTTCTTTTACATCCCCCCCATTCATCTCTTTCATTTATGTGTTGCAACTGATTATAAACATGCACAAGCTACAAGGATGTCTCTATATGCCTTTCTGTGAGGGGCATAACACACGATTCCCAACTCTGGATGTGGTCCCTGGCTTGACTGGCTTAAAAATGATGTGTGTTAGTCAGATGTTTTCTGTCCAAATATAGAGATCAAATAGTACATATCTCAGATGCACTTCTAACAAAACAGCATGACTGCTCAGGCTGAGGTCTTATTGTTTTAAGTAAATTACAATGAAATAGAGTTGCTATTGTGATTGAAGGCAATTTGTCTGACTAATCCTTGCTTTCTTTCAGCTCATTGTGTCAGAATTTATTTTTTCATTTCTGTTCTGTGTTTGAATCTCACTTGATGGTCTCAGCTAAGTTTGAAGTATGACCACAGTGAATTAAAATGCTCCTCCTGATGCTGGTAAAAAAAAAAAAAAAGCTAGTAAAAATCTTACTTCCCAAATAGTGTTATATCTAACACATTTTTCATTCAGAGCTGTCATTGTTTACTTCAGATATTAGCAATTACTTCAGATATTCGGGAACAGTTTCACCTGACTGCTTGTTTCAGTCATCTGTCCTGAACGAATCTCTGAATTTACTGGTGCACCTTGAAGCTTTTTCAGTTTCACAATGCTCTTTGTATCTCAAGTGGTTGCAAAAGATAATAGCTGAATAAATACACTGAACTGTCCAGATGATAGCCACTGCCTCAAGAAATACTGCATAGGTTTTGACTTTGGATTTTGCCTAAGTGGACACATGGCTAGCCAAATGAATGAGCTTATAGCAAAAATTATAAAAAAAAAAATGTCAGTCTTGTTGGACAGTAGTGCAGAAGGACTCACAAACGGCTTACTGGGATTGTACCTATGCTTGTCTTTTCTCCTCTCTAGAGCCAACTTTCAGTCACCATCCTCAATTTGTGTATCTTTGAAGTGAGTTTCCTTTTGAAAGCATCTTGATGCAACCAGAACAATAAGGGTAAACAAGAAAAGCTTAAACATTCCCTAGATACATGCCAAAGAGATTCCCATTACAGAATAAAGGGAAGAATAAAAGGATCATGCTAGAGGGTTTGTAATGAAAATCTTATTTACATGAAAAGCACTTATACAATATCTGCAAATAATAATAAAATCCAGATTAAGAGAAATCTGTGGAGAATTTCCCAATTCCTTTTTTTACACATTTATAAATGAAACAACATTTTCTTCCAGTGAGTACATACATCTTTGGGGCTGCAGTTGTTCCAGTACCATTAAAAGAAGAGATGTGATAATCATTTGCTCAATTATTTGAAGCCCTTTCCATCCACTTGCATGTCGCTTAGTGGAGTTAATAGTGCCACCGCTTGAAGTACAGCTGGGTAGAAGTGGCAACAGATTGTCTAAGGGGTTGATTTAGTTTTAAAAATATCACTCTGGTTCTGCATTGGAGAAGACAGATGCGTTATTTGTACAATTAGGCCTTAAGTGTTAAGTTCGTCTCTTGATTAGAATGCCCAGGGCCTCTATTGCCAATTACCATTTAAGTTGTGTGCATCTAGTACAGGGAAGGATATACCCTTAAGTGTTTAATAAAGTGTTTTTCAGATAGCTGGCTACAGAAGGGTAGAACACTGCACATTTCTGTCCCACATTATTTCTGCTCTTAATTTGAGAAATCAAGCCATTTATGGATCATAACCAAACTTATTTGTGTTCACCAAAACCTCACATCTCATCAAGAGCCTGGCTCTGTGCCATCAGTGAACAGGCCAGGATTTTTGGATTAACAACTTCCCACATTATTTATTATGCTGTCAATTTTCCTGCTGTTCTCTTTAAGTAAAAGCAGGACAACTCAGCCACCAATGGCAAGATGTCAGCGTCTTCGTGCATGTGAGCCTGCTCCCGTGCCTACAGAGTTCAGACACTGTGCTGGCTGCAGGTGCCCAGGTGCTGGCAGCGGGGGCTGCAGGGCGGCCTCTGTGAGGACATGATGGCAGCAACTCTGGAAAAGGTAAAACACTGCAATGAGAAGTGAGGGAAAAAAGTGTGAGAAACAGCCCTGCAAAGCACAAAGTGAGAGAAGGAGGAGGGGGAGGAGGTGCTCCAAGCGCTGGAGCAGAGATTCCCCTGCAGCCTGTGGAGGAGACCATGGTGGAGCGGTTATCCACACTGCAGCCCGCAGTGGACCCCGCACCACAGCAGGTGGATATTTCCTAAGAAGTGTGGCCTGTGGAGGGCCCCTGCTGGAGCAGGCTCCTGACAAGAACTGCAGCCCACGGGAAGGACCCATACTGGAACAGGTTTATCCCAAAGGACTGCAGCCACTCTGGAGCAGGGGGAAATGGTCAGGAGGAAGGAGCAGTGGAGAGGAGCTGTTATGGACTGGCCATGACCCCCACTCCCCATCCCCCTGTGCTGCTCAGGAGGGGAAGATGATGAGCAGCCAGGAATGGAGGAGTGAAGCTGAGTCTGGGGCAAAGGTGCTTTCATTTTTGTCTTTGTTTCTCACCATCCAACTCTATTTTTAATTGGCAATAAATTAAATTAATTTTCCCCAAGTCAAGTCTTTTGCCCATGATAAGTGCTCTTCCTGTCTCTACCCTGACCCATGACCTTTTCCATCTTTTTTTCTCCCTTGTCCTGCTAAGGAGGGGAAGTGAGAGAGCAGTTGGGTAGGCCTCTTGCAGCCAGCAAAGTCAACCCACTGCAGCCAGGCAGGGAAATGGGATCTCCCCTCCCGTTCCACTGTGACATCAGCACAGGTGTAAAGGTGTGGAAATTCATACAGATGCAGATTTGAGGATGTCATGGTTTAACCCCAGCCAGCAACTAAGCCCCACACAGCCGCTCACTCACTCCCCCCTGGTGAGATGGGGGAGAGAATTGGAAGAGTAAAAGTAAGAAAACTCAGGGGTTGAGATAAAGACAGTTCAATAGCTAAAGCAAAAGCCGTGCACACAAGCAAAGCAAAACAAGGAGTTAATTCACTCCTTCCCATCGGTAGGCAGGTGTTCAGCCATCTCCAGGAAAGCAGGGCTCCATCATGTGTAACAGCTACTTGGGAAGACAAATGACATCATTCTGAATGTCGCCCCCTTCCTTCTTCTTCCCCCAGCTTTATATACTGAGCATGATGTCATATGGTATGGAATATCCCTTTGGTCAGTTGGGGTCAGCTGTCCCAGCTGTGTCCCCTCCCAGCTTCTTGTGCACTCCCAGCCTCCTCGCTGGTGGGGTGGGGTGAGAGGCAGAAAAGGCCTTGACTCTGTGTAAGCACTGCTCAGCAATAATGCAAATATCCTTGTATTATTAACACTGTTTTGATCACAAATCCAGAACATAGCCCTGTACTAGCTACTATGAAGAAAATAAACTCTATCCCGGCCAAAACCAGCACAGGTACTCCATACGCAAAGGTGAATAAACCTCTCCCTAATTTGGTTAAAAAAACCCCTCATGTCTTCAGAGTAGGGAGGCTGGGCAATCAGGAAATTTGCTATGTTAAAATCTCACTGTCTAAATCAAATAACTCCATCTCTCATTTTCACCCTTGTCTCCAGTCTCGATTAAGCAATAGTACTAGTCAGACTGGTATACTGTTTTCAGGTGCCTTTGCATTTGCTGTCAGTACAGCACTGTGCCTTATTCTCATCCACATCCACCACTCCACCTACAAGAAGTCTGAGAAGCTTTGATAGTGATTTTTTGTGTGGTTATTTTTTTTGGTGGTTTGGGTTTTTTTTTTTAGGTTTTTTTTTTAAATTTTAACTAAAAAAGGTAACTACAGTGTAGTGTGAGACAGTGAGGAAACACTTGTTCTTTCAGCCAGGACATTACTGTGGGAGGCAGGAAGCACTGGTCCATTCCTGACTTGAAATAAATTTGTTAAGAAAATACGACAAAGTCATAACATTGTTGGGCCTAAGTTTCACTTGTCTGCAGCGAGAACACTGCATGTAGCCATCTCCTGACTCCAGTCTGCAATGAAATATGGTGGAATACTGGGTGGGCTTACTGAAAATGTATTACCACTGATCCCATCTGTTATGGCACCTAGTTCTCTACAGTCTTCTACAAAAATAAGCTTATCAAGATTCAAACAGCGTCAATTGGTAATTGTTTTCCTCTACTCCCTATGCAAAGATCAGAAATGTAATTTTTTAACCAAGGAAATTGGTTAAAAGTAATTTTTCAACCAAGAAATTTCTTTTACAACAAAATAAACCCTAGAAGTAAGCACAAATTGAAAAGGAGTAGTTAAGGGGTTGTATTACCACAGTACCACGGGGCATTATGCACACTTGTCCATATGTGTTTTACAACTATGCAGACACAGCTATTATAAACTGCAATTTAATCTGCTGCTATTTTGGTTTTGTCAGTGTTCTTTTGATCAAGAGCAACTGTTGCATTTTTTCATATTCAACCTCTGTGAATGAATTTGAGGAAAAAACAGGGGAGTATTGGTATGTTCTATGAAAAGCGATGGTGTTTTGCATCAAGGAGGTGCCAGTTCTTTTGGGGACTCAGTAAGAAAGGCACCAACACTCAAAACTGGTTAGATGATTTATTCTGAATCGAAATTATAGAAAAATGACAGCAATCTTATGTCCCTCTTGAAGCTGGGAAGCTCAGCTGTTGCAGAATGAGGCGAGCCCCTCCTTGTGGGTCATGGCATGCTGCACAGTGTTCCAGTCAATGGTGGGGTTTGCCAGCTCTGTGTTCACTAGCACTCGTAGGTAGAGACACACCAGTCACTGTCAGCTGTCAAGTTTGGAATCTGGACTGAGCTTTGATGAGGCCCTTGGATGGTGCGCTCCAATACTCTTATCTCAGTAAAGGTATGGTTCCCAAAGAGGTGCACAAGATAAGACACTATATATATGACTGAATACATATTGAATACATGCAGACTGGTTACCTATTCATTTATTATGTATACCTTGACTACCTGTGCTATTGTATACAGCAGTTGCATGGTATCCATGGTACAGAGGCACAGATGTGAGTAATCATGGATTATTCTGTTGGTAAGCACTCACAGGATATTCAGAGTGCACCTGTGTACATGAGAAGGCAGCAAGCACACAGACCTCTCACTCCTTGTACAGTAGTCTTCCAGCTGCCTCACCGCAGGTAGGAAAGACTGCATGGAGGAGCTGTTAATGAATATTAGTGACACTTCTTACCACCTGATACATTCAGTATAGCCTCCTAGATCCCAAAGCAATGACAGTCTCCAAGCAATGGTGTTTCTATGCTGACATAGATGGTTAGACTTCAGTTCCAGTAAAATAAACTGGAAAAATCCAAGGGTTGCTTAGACTGGATTGGGAACCTAAGTATACCGACTATGAGGAGAAATGCCTTAAGAATGAAACACTCAAGGAAGACAAGTTAGTCTTCAATAAGAAAAAAAAGTGCTTCTCAATACAGTGCCTCTTCTGAGGTCTCTGCTTTATTTGAGCAAGTAGTTTCATTACACTTTTGATCAGATTAAGGTTTTATTTATTATTTGGTTTAAGTTTCAGACCACAATTCTTTACCAAAGCTGAATTACCAAAAGTGGAATATATCACTGTCACATTTTTCCTTGTGTCAGTTTCAATTGGAATTGATTTCCAATTCTGATTTGCTTTGCTGCATGTGCTCTTGACAGGAGTATTTGGTACAGCTCTATGCTTTCCTGACACACATTAGCCTATGACCTCAATATTTAAAATGAGGCTTGCGTACCTTTGCCATAGCCACTAAGAAATGAGTTAAGAATTCCCTGTCCTATCACATCAGATCAGTCACCTCCTTACCCAGACTGCAAAGCAGGCCAAAGACATTCACATTTTTCCAGGCCTTACAGAAGAGCTAAATGAGCTTTGAAAACTATTGCTATTTTTACAATGCCTTGGTAGGCTTGCTGTGAAAAGGTACACTGAGGTATCATTGCGTAATACAGTCCTTGCCAGAAAAAATGATCTGATGTGAGCAGGCCCTGGCACGTGGTGAAGTGCAAGAATGCATCTAGCTAATGAAGAATATTGTAATTTTGCAAAGTTTTTTTTCACACAATCAGTTTTTAAAGGAAAAAATGAACTGACCTCTCTCAGTTCAGACAGAAATAATTTCCAGTAACTGGATCCAGAGGAATTAAACTTGTTTAGAAACATAAGTGTCAATTAGTAGCCTAGTTAATCACTTATGTGCAGATTGGAATAATCTTAAAAAGGATATTATCAAATCATATAGATCATGGCAGTCAACAGATTTGCATCAAGATTTTCAAGTTACAGTATCTGATTTTTAGAAGTGCACTGTTAGATATTTAAGTTCTCGTTAATCCTCATTCCTAACTGTCCTTTCATGTGTAACTTCTGACCTTTCCCATCCCTTCAAAGGAAGCTTTTCAAGCTTTCTTTTTTTGCTGCTTTTTGCTGCGAGAAAGACTCAAGCAGTAGCACATTGCTAAAATGCATGTATGCAAAATGACCTGTAGGGGAAAAGCAATTCCTCGCCTTTCTTTTCCCTTTTAATGCTAGTTCGTTCACCCTTGGCAAAACACAGCAAATAGTGGAAGTGTAAAGTAGTCATCTCCCTTTAAGACAACTGTAGCTTTATGAGCAGTGAGACCTTATGCACATCACTATATGTACTGGGGTACCTGTGCACGATGAAAAACCGAAGGGCAGCATGTCAAAATGACCTTTGACATCTCTCTATACTGTGGGTTTATGTCAAACTCAATCATTGCAACTGCTTCATTTTGTTATGGGATTTTGCACCTTTAGTGTAGGAAATGGTGATAGGAAAAGAGTGTCCTTCAACACAGAGTATCATATGAACGTATGCCAGAATGAAAGCATATATATGCCATTTAGCCCACATTTCTAATAAGATGCTGATGTTTTGATGCAGTTACCCTGTACGCTGGGATGTCTGTGGATGGAGAAGATGAGACACCAGGAAGACATGCCTGGAGTTTTCATTGGTTCCGAGTGTACCGATGTTAAACTGATCTACTATTGGTTCAATTTTTGAGTGTCTTTAAATACATTATGATCTATGTCAGTAATTTTTGTAAACTCTTAAAATAAACATTTGACCTTTTATTAATGGTTTAGAAACTTAAACCACATACCTGGTTAAGAACTGACCAAGAGAAATGTGACTTTTGTTTCTACTAAGGAGGTTGCTGGTAACGGCTGAAAGTCATTGCTGCCTGAGATGCTCAGCTTTCAGAAACTGGAGTCTGTTGGTGCCGTTAAGTTCGGTACACAGCAGTCTCAAGATTTCCATCCATCAGTCAGCTATTCACAGGCCTAAGCATTGACCAGGATGAGTAATTAAAGGTCAGAGTCCCACTTCAGTGACTTCCATTGCTTCATATAAAGGCTACCAATGAGACACAAACATTTTTGACTGTGTACTAATCCCTTTCTATACAGTGATCTTTAGTATTGTCAAATATATGATTTTTCATTACTAATTAAAATTATTTCTATGAATTATATTTAGAAAGAGAATTAAACATGTATGTTTCAATCCAACAAACTATACAAACATTCATTTGGAGCATTTTCTTGGATGAAGGCTACTGATGACAAAATTTTCACAGTCTTATGAACAATGAACTAAACTCAAATACCAAAAAACATCAATATGTGGAAAAATATTTATTAAACATTTTAATACAATAATCAACAGTGGAAAAATCAAGTGATGTATATGCAGAGTCTTCTGGCAGGGATCTCAGACAAGGGATGTGCTGAAATTCATTTAGTTTACACTGAAGTTCAAAACATTCTTATCTATTACTTTACAAAGACTTATTTAGAAAAAATGTAAAATATCAATATCTATCAGAGTTGTTAACAAAAATCTAAAAATAAAAAACATTTCCTTCCAGTGTTTTCATACACTATATACAACAAAAGTAAAAAAAGATTGCATTCAGTTTAACCCCTAACTTCTGAAATCACTTGGTTATGGCCAGCGTCTAAAGTTCTATAATATCCATTTAATAACTTGTTAAAAATATTGTTCACTTATGTGTTTATTCACAGATTCAGGCCAGCTTTCATAAGTCAGTACTACTCTTTGGTAAACTGTTTGCTCAATTCCAAAGTTGGTTTTTTCCTACTTTTTAAAGGAAATATCCACAAACGACTTTTAATATTGGTTCTCCCTATACACCAATCAATAAAGAACATAATTTCCTGGTTTCTGACATATAAACCCAGTATAATATTATAGAGTACCAGAAAATTATCAGAAGATATTTAGATGAAATTTTACATGACAAATTGCATAATCTACTGAACAGCCCTGAAAAATTAAAAAATAAAATGTCATCTACTATCAAAATAATAATCTACTTACAAGTATTCCATCTTGTTTCTGAACTCCCTTAAAAAACAGCTGTTGTAAATATTAAGTAGTTTTGCTTTGATGGAAAGCATTTGATTTGAAAGGAATTTATACATTAATTACCACTGGAGAAACATGTCCTGAAATTGTCCTATGGACTTCTGAATGCAAAAGAAATTCACCAAGTAATTTTTCTAGTCCAGCAGTATTTTCAAGCCATGATATCACTAGACAAGTTGTGTATCTCTAAATTTAGTCACAAAATCTGATTATGTAAGACGGAAAAGGCAGATCTGGGCAGTGTAATCTGACAGTAAATTTAGCCAGATATGCGAGAGCCTTTGAAAACACAGACCCAGCTAATAAGCATGCTAAAAACTTTGGTACCCAATAGGACCACCTTAAAAATCATTACAATCTAGCAAATGTCATTATTCATTTTACAATTTTACATTGCCTTACTTTCATGGCTTGACTTTAATTTTAGTGATAACCATTACATGGTCACATTTGTAACTCCATCAAAATCTAAAGTAACTGGTACACATAGCAGTTACCTTAGTATAATTAACAGGAAGAGTTATGTCTACATGTACATATCAGTGCAAAATCAAAGAAATCTCTAAAAATGGACAACCTCCCTGTCAAACTGGCTTACCAAGAATAGTAACATATGCTTGCACAAAGTAGTCTGAGAGAGAGTTTACTGGAGAGCTCCTTCTCCCTATCACCGCTGACATTATTTATTTTAACACAGAAATTAAGAAAGCAGCATCATTCTGACTCTACTTCTAAGTAAAACTCACCAGTTTAGAGTAACCTCATCACTGCCTTTTTGAAGGACAGATGGATACTAGATTGCTTCCGTCAGCCTGAGCCGAGCAGCCTCCAGTGAAAAGCTTAAAACCTCTACTTGCACTCAGATCACAAGGCTGTATGCCAGGAAAGTAGTAAATATATCAAAGCATAATTGCCATTCACATTAATATACAAACTAAAACTTCATACATACAGGCTGAATTCCTAAGAAAGGAACAAAGATTTTTTTTATACAGTCTCTGATCCCAAAAATCCCCAAAACTGGGTTCTCACTGGATTACTTCCTATTAGCAACACGCCACTATACAACATCTTCAGCAACTGTAGTGTCAAAAATTTGGTAATAAACTTGATGTTTCATTGCATCTCTGACATTATAGGACTTGATGAAGCATTCCAGCCATGGCAAGTCATCTACAAACAAAACCCAAATTATTGTTTAATGTTAATTTCAAACTTTTATAGGAGAGAAGTATAACTTGAGCAGGATCTTAACTAGGATATTTAAATGCATACAACAGGTAACAGAAATAAAAATGAATTACTAATTTTCAAATTCCAATTTGTATTTTAAAATTTCCCACACCATCTGAAATGGTGTTCAGTGATCATCTTCCAAACCTCATCCTCGCTGCCGCGGCACCCCCCAAAACACTTGGTACCAGTAGCTGTACCCCAGTATAGCACATATAAAGTCTTCCCAATAATAAAAACTCATCACCATGTGTCTCAATAAGACAATTTCATTGGTCTCAAAGGGAACATCCTTTACACCCTTTACAATAGGGCTGCTTTTTATAAGTATGGTAAAGACTCCAGTGTGGTTGTGGTGGTCACTGAGAGCCATGTACTTAGAGGGAGTACACTCCAGAGATCGGAGCTGCGGCGAGATATATAGCTACCTTGGACATGTGTAGTTTAGGCAGAGCTACTTTCTGACACAACAGAAATACTGCACAAAAACCTCTGTGACTGGATTTGGATTAAGTTTTTGCTCAATTTCCATGGATGTTTCCTGTAGCAAGGGATGCTCTAGAACAACATGTGCATTCAGAAGTAGAATCTCACCCAAAGCATGTGCCATACGCTGAATTCCCTTTCAGTTTTCCCTAATGTGCTGTGACATTCAGTACAAGGGTGTTCTGGTTAACTTCCACATGAACACAAATGACATGTTAGTGCCTGCACAGACATGCCTGTATTCACACATCACTGCATGCTACATGAGAATTTACTGAACCATTACTTTTCTTTCTCAAAAGGGAGTTCTACTATTAAAGAAATGTATCAAAACAAATTAATTGGAACTCTCCTTACAGGCTCCTGCATTTCTCTGTTCTGAGTTTTGCCCATGCGTAAGTTGAATTCTAAGACTTTGCATATGCAGTAGCAGATTGAAAGACCCTTTCCCTTCCCATCCCCCTTTTAAAACAATGGCAAGCTGACCTAATTTTCTTCCTGGAGGACAGAGCGTATTCATGGTCATCTGCATCTTTTGCTGAAGAAAATTATTAGTTAAGATTTCAGAGGCAGGAATTTGGAAGAACTTTTCCTGGAAGAGAACAGAAAAGTATGAGGCGTTGGAAACGGGGTAAGAAATCATTAGCCAGAACCCTGACTGCATGTTCTTTTACCATTTAAGGAAGTTAGAATTATCCAGATAGGTAATACAACAGGAGAACAATATTATTTCTAAAACTGTTCAAATACAGAAAAAAACCAAACTGTCTGAGAAAATTAAGTCTGTATTTCAGTAACCCTGAGTACTCAGGGACTACAGCCACCCAGAAAGCAAACATGTATGTCTGCTTATATAACTGGCAGATATTCCTCGTAAACCTCCATTACCAGACAATGTTATGGCCAGAAGATGGTCAGTCATCCTCAACAGCCCCTCACTGCAGTGAGCAGAACATTTTGAGAGGAACAAAGTCACTTGAAAACGAGGGGGCACTGCAACCTAGCTTCATACAAGTGGAACTCCCTCAGTTTGAGTTTCATTTTTTGATTGGAGAAAAGGAGAAAGGCTTATACTGTGCGATACATTTCTGAATGGAGGAGTAAAATAAAGAATGGAACACTGAAATGTTAAAGAAACCTTTTCTGTGTATTTTAAACCATATAGAGTAAGCATGACTGACAATACTCCCATTTTATTCTTTCCAAGTTTGTTACCTGATTTTGTGTCTCTAAAGGCTCATTATTTTATACCGTCTCAAAGTGAGCTAAGGTTTTTGATGGCAATTTCTCCTTTTTGTTAAAAGACACAAATACAGAATAATCTGTCTTTGTTTAATTTTTGTATGACACGTTTAATGGAAGTGATCAGAATTTAGTGGATAATCCAGCAGCAAAACTGATGCAGATAACTACATTTTCCTCTCATTCTTCCAAGTCTTCTTCTGACTACAAAACCTTTCCATTTTTTCCTTCAGTGACTTTTCCTATAAAGAGGAGAGGAAAGAAAAGAACTGAGAGTGTTCCTACATAAGTGCGACTGGAAGGTAGTGTAAAGTTACACTTCAAAGCAGGCCAGTTCCTTCTCAGGTGGTGCTGAAGGACCCGAGTTTAGGCTTGGAAGGTATTGGCTTGTCTTTGAAGTACCACCAGCAGGAATGCTAGCAGCTGGCAGGCACTTCAGAAGAAACTGTGGGTTTTTTTCCTGCAGCTAAGCTATAGTACTGAGCAGTATCTGATAAGAATCTGAGCTACCCTGAAGTAGAGATTTTTGGAATTCTGCCTCAAGAGATGGTTTAAAATCTTTTCCCTTACCTTCCTTTGGCAGTTTAGTTTCTCGATATAAAAAGGAAAAAATACAGTAGAAGGAAAAGATGACTAGCTGAAATGGGGATTGCAGTCTTTGACCTCCTTTGCTGCTAACCACTGTGTATTTTAAGAAAACACACATTTTTTCCAATATTATTTTTACTTACAGTCTTAAAATTAAACAAGGAGGAGTATCCGTTCAAAGTAATTTAGTACAATGGGAGAAAATATGCAGGAATATACACATTAAATAGCATTGCTGTGGGGAAAAAAAAAATCCCACTAAATTGTTTCTCTGTCCCATTTTGGACAAAGCTATAACTCTGAAGTGCCACTCACTGACTATTTTCCACTTGGGTAGATAGATTACTCCAAATGTGTATTGTGAGAATCCTGATATTCCCAGCTATGTACTGCTGGAGTAAGAAAACATACAAATGCACTTACAGAAGGACAAAAGGTACAATGTAATACTAATCCATTTTAGATTATAATTCTCTTCCTTACCAAGTTCTCCCTTTTTTATTATTTTCCCTTTTCAAAATGATTGACACACCATTTAAAAATTTAGGGTAGTAACTAAAATGGTGTGTGCATGTGTGTGTAAAAACCAAAACAAACCAAGCAAAAAACCCCAGAAGGTAAACACCCACAAAGTACATAGCAACAGATATTTCTACTGCACACAAAACTACATGTAAAGGAGTAAATTCACTAAGCAGGGTGCTAGATCTATACAATTCATCTTCAGCCCTAAACTGGAGATGTAGGAAGCAATGACCAGCTCTTGTCAGTCAGAAATCCTCCACCTTCAGCATCACAAAAAATTCTTACTCAAGCCATCTTTGTGCATCAAACTGCTAATCTAATAATAAAGCTTATGAATTAGACTAAAAAGGAAATAAATAAAAAAAATCCTGAAAACTAATTGGCAGTTTATTGTCAAAACGGGAGATGTCCGAAGTGGATTCTGCAGGGGGTTGTCTAAGTCTGGTGATTTTGAGATTTTTCATTAGTGACATGCTTTATGGAACAGCAAACAGGCCCACTATGTTTACAGACAAAATCAATCTGGGGGAACTGCAAGTATACAGTAGTAAAGAATTAGAACTAATTTTTGACAAACTTGGGAGCTAGTAGGACAAAAAACCCCACCCCCCCACTTTCCTCCAGATACATGTATAAAATACTGCTTTTAAGCAACCCAAATCAACTGTTCAGAAAAGAATGAGGAATAATTTTTTAAAGCCGAGGTTCTACTCAGAGATGAAGGAATTATACCATGAATCAAGAAATTAAGTGATCACCATACTGGTTTATACACAGAGGAACATTATCTGGCAATGCTTCATGCTGTTTTAGCACTTCAAGGAAGATGTGGGCCACCTGGGAAGAATCCAGAAGGAGAACAGTGAGGATGGTCAGAGTTTTCAAAAAACTCTGATATGGAAGAAAAAAACTCCGATATGAAAAACACTCTTATATGGAAGAAGATAGAATGAATGATGGTTTTTTAGCCTTCAGAAGGTAAAATCATTATACAGTATGCAGAGACAGGAAAACCATCCGTTTTTCAGTGTCTCAGGTAGCAGGAATGGTCTTAAGTTGCTTCAGAGAAAACTGAAGATAGTTTAATTCTAAGGTTAGCAAAGTAGTTGAATAAACTGCTTCTGAAATCAAAGACAAATATCTGTATAGCTATAGCTGAGTCCTGCCTATGTTCAGAGGAAGGAAGGCTTCTTCTACCTCATGGTCATATGAAACAAAAAATCAAGAATTACTTAATGGACAGATTCTACTGGCAGTTAAAAAAAGAGGTAATGATATTTTGAACTAATCCAGACGTTACCTGCATAAATCCTGAAACACTCCCATCAATCGCATAGCTTTCAGGCTGCACAATTTAACATTGCCAATAAAAGAGAAATTCAGCCATGGAAATGTATAGAAGTCTATGAAAATACCAAATAATCTATCTACAAGCTTCAGTTTTGTCTTTATGCTTTGATACTCTATACTTTGATATTGTATTGAAAAAATTACTAAAAATAACATAGAATGGATATTTCTATACATACATTTACTATTTTAAAAACAAATAAAATCCCAACCCAGATAATCTGTAGACTCTACCTTTGCCTAGATTTACTTACATAATCAAAAAGGTATGCATTCAGTGCTCCTGTTCCATCAACCAGTGTAAACTTCATAATAAAAACATACTGGAGCAGCTCAATACCTAAAACTGAAGAAAAAAAAAATTGATCTGTTCTTAGAAAGAATATGCAAGACAACTGAAGCTCACAATATCCCTCCTTTAACAGTAACTGAATTTGAATACTGTCATTAAAAGTATAAATTGACAGGCCAAATAATAGAGGCTCTGAATAACAAAATGTGGTTTGTATTTTGAGAGTGCATGGCAATTTGCCTAGAAACACTTTAATAGATGAGTCTATAAAAATGCAGAAAGATTTTTAAGTCCTTATTCTCATCCTAGTAAAAGAAATGCGAATATTTGCTTAGATCTTAGATCCTACCTTGGTAGGATCCTCCCACTCCCGTTCTTTTATCCATGGAAGAGTAAAGGAGACTTGCTCTTAATTCAGTGATAATAAGAAAGCATTCCACCTGAAAACATATCTTCTGAGGAAAACAATTTGTTTCATATGATGCAGTAAAAGCTACCAGGAAAAGTCTTATTCAGAAAAACTTTGCTGGCGGTTCTGAAAATATTCCAGCATAAGTAAATGACTATAGTTATTCTCTCACTGGCAGCAGTAACTGTTATGCTGCAAACATAAAATATCTTAAATGTACAAAGTTACTGCAACCCTGCATCAGTCTTCTCTGGGTACATCTACTTAAATTGGCTAGTCATTTTATGTTCAACTGATCTGATATATTTGCAGGTTAGTCGGAAAATATGGATGATGAAGGAGTAATATACATAAAGTAGTTTAAAAGCCAGAAAGAATTTAATAAATATTGTTTTTATTTTAAGAATTAAATGTCAATTGCAGGTGCTGTAACACTGTCAGTTATATATTACTTTACATTTATTTAATAGAATATAATTATGACAGTTTATTTAAAAGAACCATTGTATTGCTTGAATAGCTTTTTTTTCTTTTATAAAGTCTTTACCAAGCTTAGATACTGCTAGATATTCCAACTTAATATGCTGGAACATGAATTGATAAACATCAAAATATTATTTTTCCTTAATGTGTTGTGAAGTTTTAAGCTCCATTTTACCTCCACCGTTTGAACATGTTGACTACATAAAGTAACACAAGGAACACACAAAGCATGGAACACATGTATGCGTTATAACTCCTTTCATTTGAATATCATTTCTTGCAGACTCTCTGGAATATGCTTAGCATTGATAAGGCTTACAGAAGATATAAGTCTAACTTGTACTCATCATGAAACAACACTCTCTTTAGTTCAGGTCAGAAAAATTGTATCTTCAAAAAGAAAAGCAGGACTAACTTCTAGGACTGCAAGCATGTACACAGTTTAAAAATGACATCTGCAACCAAAAATCCATCACATCTGTACTATCTGTACTTGATATGTCTTACTAGAGACACCTATGGTAGAAGAAACTGTTCAACATATAAAATCCTTTAATTCCTACTGTAATGGTTTCAAAAGTAATTATTTCAACTGGTAAAAGGTGAATAAATTTTACAGCTTTATACTCAAGCATAACCATAAACTACATGCTTTCTGTACAAAACTGCAACCCAGAAACCAAACTATTTCATATGAACACTTCAGAATCAAGGCAGAGAAGTATTTCAGGTTAACATCATGTCAGCTGACCTTGTGCTATTTCAGTTGGTTCCCATGATGGTCGTTGTTCTGCTGCAATGGAACTTAGACTCCTGATAGGCTTTGGAGTTGAACATTGCTTGCACCTAGCATTTAAAACAAGATACTGAGACTAATCAAATACTGGTTTATTTATACCAGAAGCTTTCCGCACAGGAAAAAAAAAAAAAAAAATTCTGATTTTCTTACTCAGTAGGAGTGCAAAAGTATTTCTATTGCTGTTTAAAATAATTATTTTACCAGACACACAAGCTTTAGACCACATCAAAACCCTTAATGCTGCTTTTGAATTATCCCCAAGAAGAAATGAATCACTTTGGTCTGGTAAAGACTATTTCAGTGAACAGAAAGGAGGAAAACTGTATACCAGAGCTCAGAGAGTTGGGGTTGTTCAGCCTGGAGAACAGAAGGCTCTGGGGAGACCTTACTGCAGCCTTTCAATATATAAAGGGGGCTTATAAGAAAGACAGAGAGTCTTTTTACCAACGCCCATAGTGACAGGACAAGGGGCAACAGTTTTAAACTGAAAGAGGATCAATTTAGACTGTACAAAAGGACAAAATTTTTTACAATGAGGGTGGTTAAACACTGGAACAGGTTTGCCCAGAGATGTTGTGGATGCCCGCTCACTGGAAGTGTTCAAGGTCAGGTCAGACAGAGCTTTGAGCAACCTGATCTAGTGAAAGATGTCCCTGCCCATGGCAGGGGGGTTGGAGTAGATGATCTTTAAAGGTCCCTTCCAGCCCAAACCATTCCATGATTCTAAGATCACTACATTGCTAAACATATATTCATTATGTCACTACTTCATTGTTTAGCAATACAAACATCTCACTTCGTAAAAGCAGGAATGAATCTGAACTTGTAGCACACTCTAAAAACAGGGTTAGAGGAGAAATTTTGCTTTACCTGTGTTAAAAAATATTAACTATGAGTTATTAAAACTATCTCTTTTATTACTGGTGTATTTACACCAGTAATTATAAATTTTACACGACATAGTAAGCAAATACTGCAAGTGGACAAAAATATTGAAGAACTGTTTTCAAAGTTGTTTTCATTTGCCTCAGAAATAAAATTACAGAACAACTATTTTTTCCAAATTAAGCTTCTGTGCTAGTATACTACAGTTATAACTTAAAACAGACATTTATTATCTTTTAGAATTACATGCAAAACACGTCATAAAAATCAATAGCACTAGTTCTGCTCAAGTGATATAAAGCCAAGCTCAGTGCTGTTACTTTTTTCTTTAAAAAAACCACCCAAACTCCAATAAAGTAACTTAGCTGTGAATTTTGTTTTTTATATGCAAGTGTGTGTGTTTATTTTTATATATATGAATATATATGCATATGCACACACATATAAATATTTATAGATATTCAAGCTCATTCCTACAGCAAAAATAACTTTGCTTTTCATTCTGCTATACAGAATCTTTGATTTTAGACTTTGCTAAGTATATGCTACTGATAAAAGCATGTGGAACAAAGCTCTGAAATGTCAACATCCTTGTGAGGTTCCTTCCTTAATATCCTACAAACAATCATGGAATATCTTATAGAGCGTTGGCTTTTACAGCACAGCCATTTAAACAGAGAACGATGTCTGAAGACGAGTTGTGCGTAGCTGGGGAAATATATGGATTATGAAAGTGCAAGGGGAAATACTTTGTACTGGTGAAGATCCAGTCCCAGTAGGAATACCCATATATTGCCTTTATTTAAAAAACCTGTGGACAGCCATATCTGGAAAGGTCAAAACAATATATGACAAAGAGAAATAATTAACTGTATTCATTTTTATGAGGCCTTTATGGGAAACTTTAGGGTTCATGTGAAACATGCAATATTTCTGCATAGAAATTTTTTTCTGCATACAGGACTGAAGTAGTGCAACACAGCACCCTGCTTGAACTTATTAGGACTGCTGAGAGGAAGGACTCAATAGCCTGCATGAAGTAGACTGGTATTTCTGAGCTTGGTAACTGCATGCTGCTGTGTAGTACTGGGAGAACATACTGCTGCTAGCTCTCATTGAGCAGGAGCACAGTATTGCATGGCATAGCACAGATACCAGACCTAGATGTGTGTACCATATTCCACAGCCTTGGAACTGGGGAATTCAGAAGCCCATTGAAGTTGTCTCTACAGTGACTGAAATGCACATGTAGGTAAGGCGCTTTGCAGTGTTGTGGATCTCAATAAATGGCAAATGGTGAGGAAAGGCTGTCTAAAAATCTCTTATTTCTTCCAAAACCCAAGCTTTTGCAATGGAATGAGAGAGAGGATGAGATGTGGATTGACAGCCTGAAATCATTTTCTGGGTCCCATGTATATTGTATCTATACAAAAAACCCAGCATACAGTTTTAAAGCAACACGCGTTTTGACTTTAGCCTATCGACTAAGACCAGAAAATGGTATTTTTCTGGCCAGAAAATGGAAGATCTGGAGTAAAAGCAGAAGATTTAGGGGTTTTGCAGCCTAAGGAGACTCATATGTGCATTTCTGTCTCTGTAGTATACTGCCCTATCCATACACCACAAGCAAGACTGAACCTGGGGTGTGGTGTAATTAAGGGCATAAGATTTATAGAGTAAGATAAAGCCCAACTGTAGTTGAGTCCTTTGATATGAGGTAGCAATATGGCATTTCATCCCTGATCTCAGTACTGTTGAACATGTCATGTATTTTGCATCAAAGAATCTTTAGGTAAGTTATCCCCTTGAGTACTGCAGTTTGAAATACTGAAGAAAATGACATCTACGTATTACTGCAACTACCAAAATATCAACAAATACTTTTAACCTACCCATAATATTTTATGTTTCCTTGTAAAAGAAAAGGAGCTGAAAGATCTAATAATTCAAGGTCATCTTTTGTGGATCTCACAGGAATAACACATTTAAATCTTTTTGTAAGCTTCCAGAGTTCTTTTAGCGTTCCACCTATTAAAAACAGAAAATCATGTTTTTTAAACTGTAATCAAGAATATATTGAACAGCTTGCATTTCTTGGCTGATTAGATGTTGATTTCAGGACCTTCAGTAAAAACTTAGACCCACTATGGAAAACTGAAAAAATGGTCCATAAGCTTCTCACTCTTACTCAACAACAGACTCAATAAAGAATCAAAGCTGGACATTTATCAGAGCAGATGCCTTAATAACTTCCTCAGTTATTACTGTAACCATGATGTTGTATTTAGTTAGCATCACTTTCATATAATTTCTCCTATGATTTCACGAGGAATTTTCTTGAGGGGGGAAATAATAAACTGACTTTTTGCAATTGCTCCTAAGTAACTTTTTTTCAGCTTTTAAGTGGTGAAAATTATTAATTTTTAGCCAGCAGTTTATGAAAAAGTAGTTATTCAACCATGTCATAATTGACATGAAGTAGAAAATGCAGAACCACCACACTTCATGCTAATTTGAGTGCTACTAAACTGGGGCCACACTAGGAACACAGTAGAAATTTAATATATTACAGCTGGAACCCTGAGATTTTCCAATTCCAGTGACAGGAAAAAGTTATTTCAAATTTATTATAAATCATGGGATAACCTGCCTTCAGTCTCTGTAGTGTGTGGACTGCAGAACTGATTATGGGATCTTTCTGACATTTCACCAATTCCGTTGAAATGTGGTACATGTATTAATATAACACACAGAGAACAGTTATTTGGTAATAGTTCAATAAAAATATATGATTTAAGCAGCTCATGAACAACCATAAAAAAAGGGAGGAAACTGTTTTAAAATAAATATATTCAACATCTGTGTTTACTGGTAACTATAATTAATATGTTTCAAAGACTTTATGACAAGTAATTACAACACTGGATTGTAATGTATTTATTGCATATATTTGTTACTTGTATTGCAGAGGTAACTAGGGAAGAAAATAAAATCAACAGAATTGCATTATTAGTGGTGATGAAAAAATGCACAACAACATCAAAGCTCTTCAGTGAACTTAACTTCTAGTAAAAAAATTGAAAACAGATGCATAGGTATTTGAAAAGGCTTCCCAAAAAGTTAGAAAACACAGGTTCTCCAAGTACAGTGACACAGATAAAGCCTCTCATATACATTTGAACTCTCATTCAAGGGATTAACTTGCAAAATTCAGGGTAGTTTTAACTGACACTGTTAAAAGGTCTCCAGAATTTCAACTTTGCTGTAATACAAAGTTACACTGAGCAAATGTATTCTGGCTTCTAAGAGACTGACATAAAACACAGAGAATTACCAGGGGTTGACAATGACACAGTTCACAGTGATTTCATGTACAAATAATGAGGATATGCAAGAGGCATTAATCTACTTGTTAACTGTAACATTTCACTCTTCAGTTCAACTAACCTGTAGCTCTGGTTATGGATTCCCCTCACTCCCTAGGGAGGGTCACATAAAATTCTGTCCATTATCCAACTACTTCCTCAATTCCAGACTAATAGATGCCAAACACTCAAAAAGAAGTTCTTGCTCCAGCATAATGATTACGGGGAAGAATAGCGTATTGTGTTGTAGAAGACTAAATTGCTTGTGTTTAACGAACAAGTAGAATCTAGATCACCTCTGTCTAATAAATGTCACAATGTGTTTGGCCTTTGAGGGTTGTCCGTATCTGGAAAAGTGCTGGGAAGATTTCTAGGGAGGCTTCAAAATCTCCACCTCCAAAAACTTAACAATAAACATTAAAATAGTATGTAGCTTTGGCAAGGTTCATGATCCATGTTCTGGGAAAAAAGTGCTAGAACACTGATTATGCCTTTTCCTTGTGCTCCAACATGAAGCATATATATCCACATCCACATACACACATACTTAGATACTTAGGTGCTGGCACTTTAATATCTGAAAAAAGATTTACCAAATTATGTTGTTCAGTTATTTTAGGAAAACAGAGTAAAAATAGATTCTTTTTTATTTTGTTTTCATAAAGATACGGTTAGACTGAAAAAAAAATCCAGTTTGGAACACGTCAGAAATAAAGCAGCTATCAGATCTAGTTGAATATAAAACAAAGCAGAAAACAGAAGGGGTTTTGTCATTGACCCTTACACAAAGGACCACCTGACTTACATTTGCTTGTTCACAGCACTACTTGAGCACAATTGAAGACTTTGTTTTAAACTCAGAATGGTACTATATACAATTATTTATTACTTTTATTCTATTAAAAACATTCCTTATTAGTATTATTGCTAAATTGTTTTGTTTAAAGATCAGTGGCTATTTCTCTTCCCTGAGGAAATCTGATAAAAAACAAACCAAACCAAAAAAATCTCATGCTGCAGGAAGCTCTATTAATCTGAAACAACACTGACATCCAGAGGCTGACAAAGTTAATTGTAGGTTTGTATTGTCAGAAGCCTTCCAAAACTTTTCCACATCGAGATTAAAAATACGTTTTTTTACAAGACTCTGTGAGTTTTCAAATCAGAACTGAAAAATCAGTAAGCACAGCTAGAAAAAACATATTCAGTTGTTTATTTCAGCAGAGTCAACAAGAAACTTATTGGTATAGTTTTAAAATAGACAGAACCACCTTATAAGACCTTCACAGATTACTTTTTCCTGTTTGCACAACAGTAACTTAAAGTTCCAGCTCAGTTTTTCTTGTTTTTTGAAGATGCTTTTATGATCATCACTACTTACATTGAATACAACTTCAACATATCATAGCTTTGCAGATACTCAGAGTGGACACTGTGCCATAAGAAGTGGTGTATTTGCAATTTATCTTACCTTCTATCATAAGCAAAGTATCTTCAGGCTGTTGAAGCATTTCATCATGCTTTACAAAATGGATAGCTATTTTCCTTTGTTTCTGGTCTTGTGTAGTCCACTTTACAGAATCATACCAGGATGTATTGTGTAATTCTGGGTTTGGGGCAGTAACAGCAGAGCCTTGTAAAATAAAGTCAAAGTCATCTCCATCTGGAACTTCTTGCCTAAAACCATTTCCAAAAAGAATAAGTAAATTCTAACAGCCTCTCCCTAGGCAGTCTAGCAACAAGGACAAGAGTATTCCAAATAAATATTAAAATACAGTCAGGAGAGTTAAAGTATATACAGGAAAAACAACTCAGTTGTTATATCAATTTAAACATTTAGAGTTGTATAGCAAATTATGACAAGATAATTCTGCAGGAGCAATATAGCTTTGCATATGTACTGCAAAGGGAAAATCAGCAACTCTACCACACAGTTTCTTTCCTGTCCTGCTAGAGGGCACTGTTTATGCATTTCCAGTTGTCATCCACAAGAGACGTAATGAAGGCCATTCAAATTTTACCAACATTACCAACAGGCAAAAAGCCAGTGGTTGGCACACAAATTAAAAATGTGTTAGAATATTTTCTCCTAAGCAAGACAGACCTGCGGGCTTCAGGTGGAATATGAAGTGTGACAAAAAACAATGAAAAAAAAAAAGGCAAAAGCTTGTGCTATTTCACAAAACACTGAAAGAAAGTAGGTTCCAAGGTTCTGAGCGGAGTTAAAGAAAAAATACCATCAACTCCTGCAGATTATTCTGACAATTTCACTTTCAAACCCAAGAGCATCTGCTACCACCAATGAACAGAACAATTCCTGCCAATGAAAACAAACTTTGATATTCTTCTGCTATGACTGTAGAACTGGCACACAAGAGGTCTTCCTGAACCTGAACTTTCATTTCATAAACACAGTGCTATTCAATGAACTCTTTCCACCTGTGTTCCTGGATTACTGTTTTTAATGCAAAAGCAATGGACCTAACATAAAAGGTCATCATGCAGAAGCATGAACAGAATGAATTGTTTTTGAAGTAAGCTACACGCAAAAGCTGTAAGAGAAGGATAACAGGGGCATCTTCTTGTCTCAGTGATGTCTGTATCTAATAAATCTTGATTGTGCAAAAAATTTCAAAAGGCTAGGAGAATGCTAACGTGCCATCATTTAAAGAAAGCAACAGTTTACACCAGTAACAATAAAACTGTTTTCTTGGGACTGATGCTAGGCTAAGTCAGGCAAAAAAAAGTGATACAGGATTCAGATGATTGTGAATAACGCTGTAATGCATGCCACTCAGTAGTTTAATCAAAAATAGGCCATTTCAAACAAGCTTTCTTTCATTTTTAGATAAATATACACCAGAAATGGTGTATGATTATTTTACTGATCATTATTTGATACAATGGCAAATAGCATTAAAGGGGAAATAACAACGATAAAATGGTCACTGAACTGACTCAGGTCAGAAAAAAAGACAAAAACACCAAGGTGAATGGTGTTTCCCTGATATTTTTGGGTCCAGAAAAGATGCCTTCTCTGGAAGATACACTTTAGTCAAAGATATTTTATTCATTCACTTGGAGACTATCATACCTTTTTGCACGTCTTATTTTAAAAACACAATACAGAAACAGGCACTTAAATACAACTTTGGTATAGGAAAAACTGCACTGCTAAATTTGAAAATACAGAAAAATTATTGTTTTGAGAGCACTCAAAGGATTCTGTAAATGGAACTCATCTGATGATTTAAAATTTTCCTACCTATTACCACTGAGTTTCAAATCTTTGCTCAAAATGAAATACATCCAGCTCATTTTACCCAAAAAAAGAGGATGAAAATACACTGAAAATCTAGGCATCCCAAAATACATAGAACAATGCCTTATTACTTTTGTTGTATGAAACACTTACAAAGAGTTGCATTTGGAACAATGAAGTTTAATAGATTGATAGAGCTTCTGGGGTTTATAAGTTCTCAGCTTTGCTCTAATGCGATACTGTTGAGGAGCCGTGCTGTTCAGAATGGTTTTCAGTTCTGTGTTTTTCAAATGCTGATGATCTGTTAACACTGCAGAATAACAACACGCACACACAAAAGAGGCACGCATACTTATTAAACACTGTAATATTTGGAATATGGGAAATGGACACTGCAGGTATGCATTTTCCCTTAATTCCCAGCTTCTCTTCCCTTCCCAGTTGCAGCCTCAGCTTTGTCAATACAACATGTTAGTACAGTCTTTAAGATAAATCACTGTAGGCTGTAGGATCATGGTATACTTCAGGGTATAGAAATTCAACATGTAGGAAAAAAAGGAAAGTAGAATATATAAATATGCTCTACTCCTTTAAAAACAGAATAAAACCAATGTAACATTCATAAACTTAGAATAGCTCTTCCTATAATAAGTAAAAGATACTATTTTAACCTTTGAGCTGATGTCTCAAAAATACTTTTGTTCTTTAGTAAAAGTAAAATTCACCTTGAGGTCAAAATGTTTCCTACCTGTCACAGATAACTGCTGACATTTCTGTAAGTGTGATTCAAGATCTAAAATAAAGAAGAATTTCCTAATTATTTTCCTTCCTTCTTTTCTTCTTTATCATGTGGACACACAAAACCAGATAGATAGATAGGCAGATAGATGTACACACAAAAATCAAAAGCTGCACAACGGAAAATAGAAGTCCTAATAAAGTTTGAAAACAATATAGCAAAAGGAAAAAGCAAAGTAAGCAGGAGGCAAACATTAGATATCAAGAGTTAATATATCTGAGGAGAAATTAGTGTATACATTAAACAGCAATGCTCATCAAAATGAACACTTTTTAAATGTATGCTGTGAATGATACTGCTGACATAAACTGTATTCATCCCCCTGTCACCTTTGTGGACAAGAGCATAAATATTTATTCCAAGAACAATATGGACTGCCTGCTCCCTCCTCTGAACAACCTCTACTACACATACACAGTGCAATAAATATGTGCAAAATTCTTTCTAAATTTGCAGTGTCATGGTCTAGACATGAAGTATTTATTTATTCCTGACTTTTGCACCCTTTCAGAAATATCCTGTCACAGTATGTTAATAATGGTTAAGTAACATAGGATTTTAAAAGCTAGAAGCAGGTGCAGACTATGTCCAACCACCTTTAGAGTTTAATTCACTTTTAGTTATTCTTATTCTGGGCTAAAAATACCATTCAAAGAATAATATGGGATCTGTAGAACTGTCTATAAGATACTACTTTTCCACAGTGCTGCACCTTGCAACTCTGCCACTGACACAACTTTCCATCCAACAGCATTAGAATGGCTCCTCAACAAGCAGCTGTTTAGTAGTGTTTTCAGTGCCTGTCTCTGAGGAATCCCATTTTAGAGGGAGGGAATTACATCACTCTGCTTTATGATCTAATGTAGTATGGTTAAGAACACCATGTGTGTTCAATAATTTATTCACTACCTTCTATGAAAGTATTTTTCCATGTATATGAAAAGCTTCTGCTGCGAGACAGGATAGGGTAATGTAAATTTCCAGCCTAACAATACAAAAGAATTCTCTAAGGCTTTATATGTGAAAGTAACATTATACACTTATAGAAGCAGTAACTGTGACCTTATCTTGACCACATATATATTAGAAGAAAGAGCAAATGGGCTTTCAATTGCTCTTACCTGTAACACTGTTAAAGGTGCCGTCTAATTCCACTGAAGACATGCTTTCCATATTCTGACTGTCTGCCAGATCCACAGATTCTAAGAATCTAAAAATAAATGACTAAATATTTTATAACCTAAAGAAGTCTTTCATATATATACATACACACACACATATATATATGAGACTATACATACACTTACATGAAACCTAAAGCTTATCAATGCACAGGTATAATGTTCAGACATAAATTTTCCAGTAGAGACATAAAACTCAATCAAGCCAGAAGTTGCAGGAGTGTATATTAATGATGCAGATGACAGGCTCCTTTCCAAATAACTTCTGGAACTTTAAATACAATATAGTGCCAAAAGAAATCTGTACTACTGGAAACAGAATTCCTGATAAAGGAACATGGACTTCGGTTACTTACCTTTTCCTAAGGGAAAAAAAGTTTACAAACTTTGGAAGAAGGGGCAGGCCACTCAGGAGGACTACAAGGATGTCGTGAGGTTATGCAGGGAGAAAATTAGAAGGGCCAAAGCCCAACTAGAATTTAATCTGGCTACTGCCATAAAAGACAATGAAAAATGTTTCTATAACTACATTAACAACAAAAGGAGGGCTAAGGACAATCTCCATCCTTTATTGGGTGTGGGGAGAAACATAGTAACAAAGGAAAAGGCTCAGGTACTTAATGCCTTCTTTGCCTCAGTCCTGGAGCTGGAAGACAGGGACAGGGAGCAGAATGAAGCCCCCATAATCCAAGGGGAAATGGTTAGTGACCTGCTACACCACTTAGACACGTACAAGTCTATGGGGCCAGATAGGATCCACCCAAGGATCCTGGGCTGGCAGAAGTGCTCACAAAGCTGCTTTCAATCATCTACCAGCAGTCCTGGCTAACTGGGGAGGTCCCAGCTGACTGGAGGTAAGCACATGCGATGCCCATCTACAAGAAGAGCCAGAAGGAGGATCCAGAGAACTACAGGCCTGTCAGCCTGACCTTGGTGCTGGGGAAGGTTATGGAGCAAATCATCTTGAGTGCCATCATGTGGCGCGTACCAGAGAACCAGGTGATCAGGCCCAGCCAGCATGGGTTTAGGAAAGGCAGGTCCTGCTTAACTAACCTGATCTCCTTTGTTGAGAAGGTGACCCACTTAGTAGATGATGGAAAGGCTGTGGATGTTATCTGCATAGACTTCAGTAAAGCCTTGACACTGTTTCCCACGGCATTCTCCTGGAGAAACTGGCTGCTCATGGCTTGGAGGGGCATACTCTTTCCTGGGTAAAAAAACTGGCTGGATGGCCGAGCCCAGAGAGTTGTGGTGAATGGAGTTCAATCCAGTTGGCAGCCAGTCACAAGTGGTGTTCCCCAGGGCTCAGTTTTGGGGCCAGTCTTGTTTAATATCTTCATCAATGATCTGGATGAGGGGATTGAGTGTGCCCCCAGTAAGTTTGCAGATGACCCCAAGTTGTGCGGGAGTGTTGATCTGCTTGAGGGTAGGAAGGCTCTGCAGAGGGATCCGGACAGGCTGGATCGATGGGCCGAGATGAACTATATGAGGTTTAACAACGCCAAGTGTCGGGTCTTGCACTTGGGTCACAACAACCCCATGCAACGCTACAGGCTTGGGGAAGAGCGGCTGGAAAGCTGCTTGGTGGAGAAGGACCTGGGGGTGCTGGTTGACAGCTGGCTGAATATGGCCAGCAGTGTGCCCAGGTGGCCAAGAAGGCCAGTAGCATCCTGGCTTGTATCAGGAATAGTGTGGCCAGCAGGAGTAGGGCAGTGATCATGCCCCTGAACTCGGCACTGGTGAGGCCACACCTCAAATACGGTGTTCAGTTTTGGGACCCTCAGTACAAGAAAGACATTGGGGTGCTGGAGCATGTCCAGAGAAGGGCAATGAAGCTGGTGAAGGGTCTGGAGAACAAATCCTATGAGGAGCAGCTGAGGGCACTGGGGTTGTTTAGCCTGGAGAAAGGAGGCTGAGGGGAGACCTTATCGCTCCCTACAACTACCTGAAAGGAGGTTGTAGCGAGATGGGTATTGGTCTCTTCTCTCAAGTAACAAGCAATAGGACGCAAGGAAATGGCCTCAAGTTGTGCCAGGGGAGGTTTAGATTGTATATTAGGAAAATTCTTCCCTGAAAGGGTTGTCAAGCATTGGAACAGGCTGCCCAGGAAAGTGGTTGACTCACCATCCCTGGAGGTATTTGAAAGACATGTGGATGTGACGCTTAGGGACATGGTTTAGTGGTGGACTTGGCAGTGTTACGCTAATAGTTGGACTCGATGATCATAAAGGTCCTTTCCAACCTAAATGATTCTATGACTCCTTATGTATATAACAGTTCAGTAAAGCATTTATATTATATGCTTCATATTGAAAATCTTTAAGTCTCGCCATTTTCCAGGTATCACATATAAACATGCTTAAAATGTGCTCTATTTATTTGCTTAACCATAGCTTTTATCTTTAAAAGATTATATAACACTATAAAACAGAGTAAGTATGTTAATGTGGCCATGCCTTATTATTACAGTACTACAGAAATCTTAATCCTTGCTGTATTTTAAATTTGAAAAATTAGCCTTTATTTACCTATCTGCCCAAATACCTACTCTTCATCTTAGTGATGCTAACAACATACTCTATTCCAGAGTTTCTGGTTCTTACATACGTATACAATTCTAAACTGTGCAGTTGTTACATTAGCCTAGAGTTTTCCAGAATCATCCAGGAAAAAACCCCACCCAACTTACGCTTTTAGTTCCTTAACATCTGGGTTACTTTCTGGTAAGACTCCTATTCCTCGACCGTAACAGGTGCCACCATGAAGATGAAATTCTATATGTGAGACATTTTCATTGTCAGCACTTGCTTGTTTCGTATGAATACTGTAAATTCTCAGAAAACTTCCAATCTTGAAGAAAAAAAAAATTGATAACACAATGTTAGCTATTTACTTGGAAAACTCTAGGCCTCATAAAGCTTCTTCCCTGTTTTCACTGAATTACAGAATAGCTGAAGTTGTCAGAGTCCTGACCTAATGCAATTCAACAAGAGCAAGTGTAAGGTCCTGCCCCTGGGGAGGAACAACACCACACACCAGTACAGGTTGGGGGCTGACCTGCTGGAAAGCAGCTCCCCTGAGAGGGACCTGGGAGTGCTGGTGGACAGCAAGTTGACCATGAGCCAGCAATGAGCCCTTGTGGCCAAGAAGGCCAAAGGTATCCCACGGTGCATTAAAAGGAGTGTAGCCAGCAGGTCGAGGTGGGTTATCCTCCCCCTCTACTCCACCCTAGTGAGGCCACAGCTGGAGTCCTGCATCCAGTTCTGGGCCCCCCAGTTCAAGACTGGAGAGAGTCCAGCGGAGAGCTATGAAGATGATCAGGGAACTGGAGCATCTCTCTCATGAGGAAAGGCTGAGACACCTGGGTTTGTATAGCCTGGAGAAGAGAAGACTGAGGGGGGATCTCATCAATACTTATAAATATCCAAAGGGCGGGTGTCAAGAGGATGGGACCAGACTCTTTTCAGTGGTGCCCAACAACAGGACAAGGGGCAATGGGCACAAATTGGAACACAGGAAGTTCCACCTAAACATGAGGAAAAACTTCTCTACTGTGAGGGTGACAGAGCAGTGGAACAGGCTGCCCAGAGAGGTTGTGGAGTCTCCCTCTCTGGAGGGATTCAAAACCCTCCTGGACATGGTCCTGTGCACCCTGCTCTAGGTGTGCCTGCTCAAGCAGGGGGGTTGGACGAGATGATCTCCAGAGGTCCCTCCCAACCCCTACCATTCTACGATTCTGTGACCTCTGGAGATTGCCTAGTCCAAACCCTGTGCCCAAAGCAGAGTCAACTATAGCAGCTTTCTTAGGGCTTTCTTCAGCTGGGTTTTGAATATTTTCAAAGAAGACGACTCCAAAACCTCTCTGGGTGACCTGTTTGTTTTGCTTTATCAGACAACATTACTGGCAGCAAAGTCTGATTCAGAACCAGCGTAAGTCTTCTTACTAAATCCGATTCTCAAGCAGACTTTAGAAGATGGATCAAATGAGCCAATATATTCCTTTCCTGAGGGCACGCTTTGTATTCTATATTGACAACACAGCCCTCCAGAGATTGACATGCTGTGCTTTGCCCATGTATGATCGCACTAAGAAACTGACCTCATGTCCATCATCATGCATAGCATATTATCTGTTTATGTATACATGCAAACACATCTGCTTACCCAGATTTCTTTATCATATCTTACTCTTACATTACAGATAACATTTTTTCAGCACCAGGACAAAAGGCGACACGTGTTAGAAATTCAAAGATTATGGCACTGCTCCTAACTCTGTTAGATTTTCTCCTCAGGTACATGGAGAATATGCTTTTTGTTTTGCTTACAATTATTTTGTGTTCTCTGAAACAGTTTTGTCAAGTTACACAAATGGACTTAGGTACTTGTATAAGTTAGCCTATTAAGAAAGAAATTTTGGAGTGCTGAACATCGAACACATCTTTATAACTTTGATTTTATTTCAAAATACAACTCCCATTATGCCTCCCCCCATCCCCCCAAAAAAAAAAAACCAAAATCAAGGTTCTAAAGGTAGATAATCTGGAGACTTAATTATATAGTTAATTTCCCTTTGATGTGTTTTAAAGACCTTTGAATCAAATTAACTAGCACCTAAATATTTTTTCTGAAGTATAACCTAAGATCCAGCTGACAGCTGGCAAGCTACACATATCCAATAACCTAGATTTATGTTCACTCTAAGTATCTTTTAAATAGCCCTATATAAATGATAAATTATTTTAAATTGACTTCAATTAACATTAATATTACAGCAGCCAGTCTGTTAAGTCTTATTTCAGCTTTAGCTCCTGCTTTAACCAGTAGAAACCTAAAAATTATTCCTATTCGACTGGATTGGCCAGGTCTCAGTACAATACTTATAAAAGTACGTATATATGCATAAAAGCAGATACAGCAGCATCTTGACTCTGGAATCTTCCTCTGTATCAAGGAACAGACTATGACTATATATTGCTGGTATCAAACTGCTCTTTTAAACAATGATCGCATGTGAAAAAGGCAGCATATTTTCAAATCCATGCACCAGGGACATAAAAGTGTACTTCAGCCTGCACCTATTTTGCTTCTGGCATGGAGCTCTTACCAGAGTTTTAACTGATCTGCACCATTAGGGGGCTGCTCATTTTGTTCATTCAAAGCATATCAACAGGACAGCTTGTGCATTTAGATGGCAGTTAAGAGGCTTATCTGGAGGCTTTTTTTTTTTCTTTCCAGATGCTAAATTTCACTTAATTATGTTGAATATCCAAAAATGCAAGGGACAGTCATATTATGAAACTAATCTAACAACTATGACAAATGCTTTTGGAGAAAGTTTTTTTAAAAGTTCTTAGCTAAGTTCTACTTATCAAATAACCTTATGTCAATATAATAGTGCCAAAATACTTTTTTCCCCAAGAGTAATTTGTATATAAGCAGGAAAAAGTCAATTACAATTGAAGAATTTCTTTCTTTCAAAAACAATGTATGAAAAATCTAAGTTTTTACTATATGTACAAATATAAAACATTAAACATGGGAGAGGAGAGCCCAGAAGCCAAGAATACAAAATGCTAGTTTTGCCTTCTAAACTTGTGTGCTGAAATTCATGCAAAAGTCAACCGAATTACATATTTTAGTGCAACATTCAACTTCCCACGATTTATGATCACTATGAAAATATATCTTCCTATACATGCATTTTATTAGATCCCTTTTCTGAAAATATTATTGTTTTATATATTTTAATATCACTTAGAACTATACTAAAGAGATGCATTATAATCAGCATTGCCAAATACTGAAAAAGTCCAGAAGGTTATGAATGTCACCACAGACCCCCAGATGGGCCTCTGCAAGATGGAGTGCAATTGCCGTGAATTCCTTTGGGAGGCAGCATTGCTCACCGTTAACAGTGGTGAGCAAATGTCGGTGTTGCAGCTAAAAATGTTACTGTATTTCTGTTGTTTACAGAATGCCTGCAGACTGAGCACGCTTTATGTACTTGACTGAAAAGAAATTATAAACTACATTAAAGTAAACACCATGATTTACAGAGCCATCACTAAAATCTAGTACAAAACAACTCCTTCCTTGACTTTACAGCAGTTCTGCTTAAGGACTACCTACCTCATTTAGAGCAAGTTCATTTACAATGAAATTAAAGCAATAAGAACATATTTCTTGCAGTAATATAAAATATACTAATACCCTATTTGCAGTCTAATTCAAGTATGACTTTTAAAAATACATATTAAGGCTAAAAAGAATTAAAATGAAGAAGTCACATATGCAGGTCCTTATAATTAGCCAACTAAAACAACTGTTTAGCGTAGCAAATTCTCATAATTATTTCAAAACACATAGGGTTGTGTTCACATTTAAGACACTGATGAATTCGGAACCCTCATTTATCATGGCAGTTAAATGTTCATGTTTGGCCAGAAAGACACTCATGACAAGAAGCTGTCTTTGTCTACAGGAATCACTTACAAAAATAATCTGTACTAATTTTTATGCCTATTTTGTGGCTGATGAAATTCAATGAGATTTCTTTGTCATCATTTTATCATATCAACAGTCTAATTTTAATGTCTAAATTGTGCACGACTTTTTGCAAATGAGAGGAAGCATATACACGGCATTTGGGTGTGGTCCTGTGCAATAAAAATATCAACTTAAATCCATTAAAGGGTTTGGAGGACTTGGGGGTGGGATAGGGGAGTCTTGTGGATTGGGTTTTTTCCCTTTTAATGAGTATGTCATGGTTTTAGCTGGGATAGAGTTAATTTTCTTCACTGTAGCTGGTATAGTGCTGTGTTTTGGATTTGGTATGAAAATACTGTTGATAACACAGATGTTTTAGTTGTTGCTAGGTAGTGCTTACACTAGTCAAGGACTTTTCCAGCTCCCCATGCTCTGCTGGGTGCACAAGAAGCAGGGAGGGGAGAAGGCACAGCCAAGAGAGCTGATCCAAACGAGCCAAAGGGATATTCCATATCATATGATGTCATGTCTGGTATATTAACTGCGGGGAGATGGCTGGGGGAGCAGTAATCACGGCTTGGGGACTGGCAGCATCGGTCGGCGCGTGGTGAGCGGTCGCCTCACTTGGTTTTGGTTTTTTCCTCTGGGTTTCATTTCTCTCTCTTGTTATTTTCCGTTTCATTATATTATTATTATCATCATCATTATCATTATTACTATCACTATTTTACTTTAATAATTAAACTATTCTTATCTCAACCCATGAGTTTTCTTGCTTTTGCTCTTCCAGTTCTCTCTCCCTTCCCATTGGGGTGGGGGGAGTGAGTGAGCGGCTGTGTGGGGCTGAGTTGCTGACTGGGGATAAACCATGACAGAGTACAAAGACAGAATTGGGGAAAATACCACTAACAGGTCAAAGGAATGCTACCAGGCCTGAAAAATATGAAGCAAGATATTATGGCCATGTAACTCATTGAAGTTGCAGGCTGGAAATGTGACTCAGACACTAGAAAAGCAGGCAAGACTTCTTAGTCCAAGCTACTCTCAAAAAAGACATGACATTTTATACAGCAGGAGGAACAGCTGAAAATATTCAAATTCTGCATCTGAAGATACAGAACACGAAGCAAATGCTGTGAAACTAAGGACTAGGACTTGTATGCATGCTTAGGGTTAATTGTTTTCATTGTACTATCCAGAGAACGCATGGCAATGCAAAATAGATGGTATCAAGCCATAAGAGGAATGCACAGTACCACATATTCAATGAATGACAGTACATGAGGAAATCTCCAAGCAGCTGTGGACAGCTGGACCCCTACTGTGCACTGACTGACCACTTATGCTCACTCACTTTGATGCTTCCCATCTAGAAAAATGCCCCAGATGGAGAAACCCATGTCACAGACCTATTCCTGAGTTATATAGCAAGGTCAGTGAATCCCGAGAACCTCTGGAAACACTGGAATAAGAAAGGCTGAATAATGAACTACAGCCTATGAGGAACAACTGTACAGCTTAGAGTTAGTTGCAGGCTGGGGTTCCTGGAGTAATGAGAAACCCCAGGTAGCCAGAGGAAGAGGGAAATTCAAGAAAAAAGCAGTGAACACCATTGTCTTTGCTTAGTTGTAGCTCTTGCTTGTGTCTTTATGACCCAGGAAATAATCTACTTCAGAGATGAGATTTATGAAAATTCTCTTTGTGTTCTGCTAACGGAGCAAATGCTGAAAAGCCACAGTCTTACCCAGCAGGAAAGGGAGGTCAGTAAATATAGGGGATAAAAAGTCTATTTATAATGTCAACTTTAGCGTACCTTCAATATTACTAAAATTCCCTCTACTGAAAATTGTAAATATTATTTGACTGTCTTGGAAAACAGGATAAAATGCTCATATCTTCAGCATTCTCTGGGCAGACAATCCAAACAAGGAGCTTTTAACAAACTCTTGCAGCAATATCCGTGACACTGTGCTCCAGGATTTGCTAAAAATTCACTGTAATACATTACCCACTTTCTCTAGACTGTAGTGCTTACTCAGAACTTCCTTGTCTGAACACGAGCCTACAGATAAAATTTTAAAATAAGAACAAACATTTCAGGTCTTCCCTCCCCGCCCGCCAATCTGTCCTTCTTGGTATCAAGGCTGCGTAAACCAGATTATTCCTACATAAAACATCATTTCAGAGCTACAACTGTCATTGCAAATGGTACACGACAACATGGGAGAGTGTAACCTAACAACTCCATAACAATTTACATTAAAAAAGGCAATTCTAAGCTACTGTCAAATGCAGAAGGAATGGCTGAAAAAGAAACCATAAACATCTAGTGCAGTTTCTGTCTACACTGTTTTCGTGTTCATATTTGGGAAGGTGCATATGCATACATTAAATGCTCTCCATTTTTATACTTCTACAAAAATGATTTTAAAAAAAAATCTTTGCATAACAAGACTCTGAACTAAATAAAATATTATACAGATTAATATAGAGTATTTAAATTATACTTTCTCACGTTACGACATGATTTCCACTAGTATTTAAAAACTAACCTTTTATTAAATCTTCCATTTTAGGAAGACTCCCCCAAAATTTTATTTTCTTTAGATTATTCTGTGAAATAAAATTAATTGCACATATTGTAACCTGAACTTAATAAATCTTCCTGATGTTTAACTGTTATGACAGCAGCACTTTTTCTTCAATAGCTCCACTAAGACAACCCACTAAAAAGCGGTGTTCAAAAATCTAACTTAAAATCCAATTTAAAACTTCTGCAGCTTGCATGAGTGAAACTACTGCAACTTTGGACATAGCCAGGAGGAGAAAAACAGCCCGTGTTGCTCAGCAGGTCAAACCAAGATTTCTTAACAGTTTCCTCTGACATTAGAGCTTCTGCTACACAGTGCAGTATCCAGCAAAGGCAAGATACTTCAGAGATAAGAAACAAAGGGCTCACAGAAACAAAAAAAAATTGAGAGAGCTGATGAAGACATCCTACATACCCCATATTCAATAGGAATTCCTCAATATAAATAGGAAGGAGTAATAAAGGGAGTATCATCAGCTACTCAAGAAAATATATTTTATTAATATTAAAATATTTTTCCTTTAATTTTAAAAACATATTGCTTCACTGGAACATCAGCAGTTATTTATATCAATAGATTATGCCAGTTAGCAAGAAAAAAATTCTGGAAGAGAACGTGCAAGTAATGAAATACTTCTGTGAGTTTTTTTATGAATTCTTACACAAAGACAAGTCATTTTGCTATCTGTCATTTACTTATGAATAGGCATTTAATGTATCAAATTGATTTCATGTCTGCTGATAGCCCCAGCCTAACAAATGGCTATCACTTATCTTTATTTTCTGGTAAACACTTTGTTAAAGATGATGCTTCGGTATAGAGGGCAAGGCATAAAACGAAAGATGTATTCTTTGCTAATTTACTGTATTCAGAAGCAAGATGGCAGTATTGCTGAAGATCGAATGTTTAATTATGTTGTTGCTTTCTGTATCTAAGCATAATCAACATTACTGACCCACTAAATGATGATTGCACTGCAAATTGCAGAAGTTTATAGAACAGAAAACCTTTTATTGACTTTAGAATTACAGGCCTTTAATGGGACTACAAGTTTAACCCTACTTTATATCATTTAAAAAATAATTCTAAAGCATAGAATACATTTTCTGAATGCATTATTTTCACAGGATTATATATGATATTACAGTATCTGGAAAGAACCGCTTAATTGGAAGAATTTTTTCATGGCAATTTTAGTGTAATGAGGCTGTTTGACACATGTTGAAGGAGTTTTGCATTCAAATAGAAGGTATGGGAAATACAGTGAAAGATAAAGAGGAACATCTGAAACTAACAGCAGGACTGAATTGATACATTCTCTGAAGTGAGTTCTAAGCAGAAAATAGGCCACAAAACTAGAGTTAGAAATAACAAACTGCGCATTACCTTAAGTGATTTTGCTAGTTGTACGTGGTTATCGTAGACTAGAATGTCCACTGTTAGATTTCGCAGCTGGTGAAGAAGAGCTTTTTCTCCTTCCAGGTCTCTTGCTTCCACAGGCACCTTCCATGTTGGGTAAGGACATTTTGTGCCATCCCATACCTGCAATGCAAATGAACTATTTCAATGTGCTCAGAATACTTCAGATTGAGTTTTTAAATAACTTATTTTTTTAACAAATTTGTTGTTTGATTAAAAATTGATAACAATAAGAAATCTTAATTGGAGTCTCAAAGTCCTTAAATTACTTAAATTAGATTTTATGGGATTTTTTTAACATTCTTATTCCTTACAGATTATAAAATAACCTCTATAGAGAATATGATCAAATATTAAGACCTGGGATTTGTTAATATTTAAAAAAAAAAAAAAATCAGTGCTAGAAAAACCTCAACTGTTTATCCAGCAGTTACAACTATAAGAATTCACCATACGCAGAACTGCCTATACTTAATATTTTAATCCTGCCATAGTTTTAACCATTCCAGCTACAGTATGTGAAGACTGAGTACACAGCATATACTCCCTTAATTACTGATGATCTCCTTCATCAACATACACTGCTAGTTATCCAGAACATATTAGAAAAAATCCATATTTAACATGCACTTAATAATGAGGATTCTAAAAATTGTTTACCTAAAGCTAAGTTCTTGATACACTTCAGTATTGAAATATCAACAAAGTTATTTTTGAGCTATCAAAGTTATTGTGAAAAAGTAAGATAACCAACAGACTTAGCACTTTGGAACCAAAATGTTACTACTTAAATCAAACATTAGAATTTCAGTGATAGCTGCTTATGATATATTCTGTAAACTATGGTTTCCTGAGCTCCTGAAGATATACTCTTCTCAAAGACAACAGAAATAATGGTCTGAAATACTGGCATAGAAAAAGAAAAATCTAGAGGCATTTGGACTGTAAGACTGAAATGCTGCATTTCATAGGATTTCATGCATATAGGTTCAACAGAAACTAATTTTCAGACAGTTTGTGATACCAAGGCATTTTGTCCCATGAGTCAGGCACTGCAGAGGGGGAGGAAAAAAAGACACCAAAGCTTAATTTTTAAAGGGTTTCTACCCCTTATGCTTAACTGCTGTGGATCCAAAGGACCCTTGGGAAAAGGTCTAAGAATCACCAAAGCCATGCGTAAGTACACTGAGAATAACTCATGGTTGAAATAATCATCCCAAATCAAGAGATAAAAGGGAAAACTGTTCACAGTGAAAATGACCCATAACATCAAATTAGTGTTCCCTAATAAGAGTGTATTCTGAAGGACCCAAATAATGAGGTGGTACATGCTGCCAGATTAAAAAAAAGCCTGTTATCTTCTGACCCTGTACCATGAAATACTGAAAACCACCTTTGAAAGAGAGGTTGCCCATTGCTTGAGCTACCAAACCTTTTCCAGAACTCAGCTTGAGAAACATAGATTTAGTGCATATATATCACTAATTTAGTCACTTTGACAAAGAACCTTAAGTTTGTCAAGTTTCCCATTATTTTTCAACTGGCTTTACTTGGGACACTTTGGTAGTTCTACACTTAAGAGATGGATCTGACAGATGGATTGAAATAACCTGAACGCTCCCTGTCAGATACAAGGATGACTACTTAGCTTTAAAATGTCCTTTGCCAGGGGAACTAACAGGGCTAGTGTCAGGGCACCGTTTGGAGGAATCTGTAAGCCAGTAAGCTTTCTTTACAAGAAAAAAAAATCCTTAGAAAAGTATTGTATTTTACTTGCACAAATATGAAAACAGATCGAGCTCTCTACCTCAGGAGCTTGCCAGCTTCTTTACTCTAATTATGGATAAAAACACAGAAGCCCTAGTTTCAAAAAACAATGCTTGCCTAAAAACCAACACTGATTAAATTATTTCTTGCTAAGAAACAGCAAATCATTCTATTACTAGTCACGAATGGACTGGAGCTAAGGAGTAGTTAGTAACACCCTTTGATCGCTATGGTCGGCAAAACACTGAAATAGAGTTCAGAAGAGTATGCTAATTGTATGACATAGCTTAACGTAGACAATTTAACTGATGGACAGAAGGAAAGAAAAGCATAATAGTAAAACTCTTTGAAAGGCATAAATGACAATAACTTCTAGTGTGAGTTTTTTAGTCTCCATCAGTTTGAACAAAATTCTCAGAAAAAGGTGAAAACTAACTAGTTGTCATGCGATACTGTCTTTATGCTACGTCAGCCTCAGGTGCTGTGCATATCCCAATTATTTTATCAAGTGAAATATTAAAAGTTATGTTACCGGTGACGCACAAAATCACTGAAATTAATTTTAGTTGTCTTTGAAGCAATCCCCACTAGTTACATGAGCTCAACACTTGAAATAATCAGTATATTTTATACTATAATCAACCATTGATATAACTGATATACTTGGAATGACATGATAAATTTAAATCATTATTATAAAATGTATAACCAAAATAATATAATAATAATTTTTAATGATCACTCCATTTGAGCCGGTATTGAATTTGAGGTTTTATTTTGTTTATCAAATCAACAAAATAATCAGGAGATCTGCCTACAATTTTTTTAAAAAGTCTTCTCTTCTATCACAGCCAATGTTTGATATGAGAAAGGTATTTTGCCATGCATGAAAAATGGTAGAAATTAGCAACAGCATACCAATGTTAATCTATCATTTTTAAGCTTGTCCGCTGTATTTTAATATGGATTTAAGTATTTAATATTTTATACTACTAAAAAAATATACTGTCAAAGGAATTACATGTCAGAAAAATTGATCTACTGTTATTTGATTTCAAACTTTTACCTTCCTAAGTCTATCCTAAGTTTTCCCACCCAAGTCGTTACCTTTACTATGCAAAACTGACAAAACAGACTTCAGATCTTACAACACAGAAAAGAATGTAAAGAAATATTAATAATTTAAGAAAGCACTTGTTCTCTGTCCTTGCAAAGGGAATGCTGAACATATACGTATTAATGAACAACTTAATTACAGCCCACAAAGTTCTGAAATTTCACTGGGTCTTATTTGACATCTACTTCACAAGGGATAATTAAATGGAAATATTTGGAACAGCTGCAAAGCATATTATAGGATGACACAAGGTTTGTTTCTGTGCAGTGCATGCATTGTTCTGCACGAGAAAAATCTTTGCTGCTTTAATGAAGGAATAATGCTGTGTGCTGTTTCTAAAAATATTGTAACAATACAGCTTAACACAGTAGAACCAATAGATAATTTTATGAAGTCATGAAATGGAAAATAACAGGCTGTTCATCACTCACATTTTAACAATCAACTTATAAAAGAAAGAAAAAGAGATACAGAGGAGTTTCAGAATAATACCAGACTGATACATGTGGAGCTAAACCTAGGAAAATTATGCAGACCTCCTTTTTGTTTATCTGACGTTAAGGATCACCCTTGGAAAGTACTCTCTTGCTGTGTGGCACTTTGCATTTTGTACCTTCAGTGAGCGCTGATCCCCAAAGCGCTTATGTATAACTAAAAGAAGCTATCTAAAATCCATCAAGATATATAACATAATCCATTCATTCGTTTTCTAGATAGTGCTCCTTACTGCATTAATTGTATTCAGCAGATATAGAAAAATGAGCAGGAATTGCTGCTAACTAAAAAAACAAGGTTAAAATTTAAAACTAACAATATTTTTCAACTTAAGAAATCTTGTGATATTTATCTACGAATGTTTGTGAAACGATGATCCATACCAATGCCATCTTAGAAAACCTCTCTAAAGAAATAAAACAGATGAACAACTTTAAAGAGAACTGGGATTTCTGTTCTGTTTTCACAGAAATAAAATGGCCAAGGATCATAAATTTGCTTAACTTCAAAATATTTATCTACATAACATTATTTAAATCAATGAATATGTCTGTTTTACCAAAAACTGAAGCACAATGTCCTAATAAATAAATCTAAGAAATTATTTAAAAAAAAAATAAATCTACCTTTAGAAGAAAAGAAGATCCATCCACTTTTGCTTTTCCTACCAGCTGGCAAGTGAGATCAAAGAACAGCATTGGTTGAACACCAGACAATTTTGCTGCTGGCCCAGAGATGGAAAGACTACTGGCTGCCCAAACACGTAATTCTTCTATTGTTTTCTGTTCTTCATCCATGAAAGTGTACACTTTGCTAGAGGTTCGAGGAACTACTGGCGCTCCTACAGTTCCATCAAACGTCAAAGATGCAAATCCCACACTGGTAATTCCCTGCATCTGTCCATTGTATTCCCTGATCTGTAACAAAATATGAAGAAAAAAAATAAATGGTTGCATTTCATTGAAATATACATACATTTCTGTTTTATCATGCCCATGAAGAATGGACCATTGATCGTTTTTGTTCCTGGTGCTACCAGGAGAATGGAGTCAATCGAAAAATAAAACAAAAAAAAGGAAATTAACATTAACAAGAAAACAAAGTGAGTAAGTAGAAAATATAATCTAACACAAAAAAAAAATTTTAAAGAGGCAGACTAATACCTACCTGTAAATATACAGCATCAGGGCAGACTATTTTATTCACAAATGTCAAAATGTTTGTGTGGGTAACATATCAGAATTGCTTTTACAGATGGGGAAACTGAGGTATGAGAGAAATTAATTTTTAGGGGTCACACAGCAGAGCACTGGCAGAACAAAGTTCTTATGGATTCTTGTTTTCTGCTTCTCACAGTAGCCCCCATTTCCTGATATTATGGAACTGAAAAGAAAATATCAGTTCCAGGAGCTATTTTTTTTTTTTTTCTATAAAGCGAACAGTGACCAGCTTTCATCCCTTAAATTGTGAATACAGCTTTCACAATTACTCTTATGTCTACTGCCCTGTACATGGCAGGTCCCCTGTATCCTGTTGATTTAGCTATGTATCTGCTACCATATAAAACACAGTGTTCAAAGTCTGAAGCATTCCTTCAAGGATCTAGTCTAGTCTTCTTGTTCCCTGCACTATATATATATATTTATATATATATATATATATACACAGACACACACACACACACACACACACACACATATATATATATGAAGCACTACATGACTCATTATCCAGAAATCTCAAACTGGCTGTTTTGATCTATCCCTTTTTAATTAAATTTTGCTTAACAAAAAAGCAACAAGACTTCTGAACATAGCATTTGTGAGACAATCTACTTTAGCATTCCCAATGCTCAATTTTCAAATGGTTGAAAATCTTACTGATTTAAAAGTGCAGAATCTGGAAGATGTGACAGAATTTCTAAACAGCAATATTTTTTACGAAAACATTTTTTACCAAAACATTGCCAATGATTTAGGCCCATATTTTATAAACACACTGAAATTTAAAATGCACACAAATCAAGTATTCCTTGGAAATTCATAAACAAAGCAGTTCAATCTTGGTGGCAGAAATGCCTTCAATCCCTGCTACTTTGACATAATGCATAAATGCATTAAGGATCATCTCTAGGATAAAATTCCATTTACTTAAGCATTCTCCAGACCTGACCAATGCAGCACATCATTTCATGATGTAGCTTTTCTTCATTGGAACACTGAAAAGCTTTACTCTTTTAACCTTTAGGTTTATATATTGAAAATACAAGAAAATCCAATGGACAAATCAGGAAAATACAGTTTCATAATCAATTCATGCCCATTACCCATGATCTGGAAAAAAAGTTCCACTGTAACACTAAGATGTTATCTAATATAAATACACAGATTTACTTTAGTTGCTGCCACTGGCAGTACTATTCCATAGCTTCTTAAAATAGGTAACATCCAGAGGGGAGGAAAAGTCTCCTTCATCACTTTTATTCATTCATCCACTACCAAAAGATACTTCAAGCATATTTTTAAGTATCTTGTCTGACATGTCAAATGTTTCTCAAAGTGTTTTAATTTCCAATTTACCTACTTATTTATTTCTTCACTAATCCTTTTAAATCATCATCAAATTATCTTGACTTCTTTCTTACTAAAAATTCTGTCCTAGACCTCTAGCCTCTTTATGAGGGCTCTAAACCTTTCAGGAAACCAGTTCAAGAAACTACTTTGTCTCCCTGCGCTTCCACTAATATCTCACTATAGACTGTTTTCCCCATTTCCCAAATCCTTTATGTCATGTTTTGAGCATTCATGAGGCTTGAACATGAGCTTGAACACGTGAATATGTGCTTGAACATACTGTACTCCTGACATCGCCTAGTACCCTCATTTACTGGATTTGAAATCAGCCTTAATGTAGGGAAAGGCAGTTATAAAATAACAAAAGAAACAAAATATGTAAGAAGGTAAACTGAAGTGTCATGATAAGAAAATTACCAATGATCTTGAAGCAAAACCAAATGTCCTTAGGCGATGGTATGTGGACAAGTCACTGAGTGGTCTCAAAGGTAAGCAGCATTCATCAACATTATTTAGTGAACAACAGAACAAACAGGAAAAGTAAATGTAGAATGGGTTACAGAAATATTTCATAGCTGGAAAATTACTTAAGTCAGACCCACAGAACAGATGATGGTCAACAGAAATTCTCCGTGCTTGTCCCTTAAAAACAAATAATTGCTAAAGCAACGAGGAATCACTGGAGTGTAAAATGAACAAAATCCATGGGCAAATGTTGTTTCATTATGGCACTCTAAGCAGATCTCAGATCAAGTTAAGCAGTGATACTGTAAACTAGTCATATTTTCCACACACAAACGATTTTGAAATTGAATTAAACTTAGGGAAAAGAGCTAATCTGAGACTTTTGGATATGATGACAATTCCCCCTCGGTAGATTTTGTGTCATTTCTAGATGCCTTGGGGATTTTCTAAAAAAATCGGGGCGTGGAGAACAGGGAATGGAGGCAGATGGCTATTACTTTAAAAATTCCCTGAGAATTTTAAATAAATTCAATAAATAATGGTTGCTAAACAAAAATGTCTTCTGGGACAAAAATGGAGCATATATAATGCACTTGGCTTGTTCTAAGGAGGCAAGTAAATTCCAGGACATATTGCCGGAGTCTTTGGCATAGTTTTTATAAACTAAAGACAAAAGGTGAAATGTCATCTCAAAGAACTGCATGAACAATAAACTCTAGTCATTCATATGGTGTACACCTCTATCCTGAACATGCTTATTGAAAAGAAGCTAATCTTGAAATATTTATAAATCAATTTGCAGCAACGTAAACCACCTGAATTAAATTTTTTTTTAACTTAAGCTGGTGTTATTCACCTCACTCAAAGGAAAAGTGCGATAGTAAGCAGCATATAAAGCTGGAATAATAGCATCTCCAAGGTAGTTTTCCATCAAAACTGATTTTGTTAAATTGCAGAAGCAAAGGACTATTATGAAAGCATTGGAATCAGATCATCTTAGAATATCAAAAAAATGCCTTGTAAAACAACATATACTAAGCTAATGTACACATTCTTATACTAAGAAGGAAGATTTCCTAAAATTTAACTGTTGGTTTGTGGAAGGATCAGGAATTCAAGATAATATTTTGAAACGTGAATACATTAAGCTTAAAACCTGATTATTATTTATACATATAAAATTATTTCAAGTTATGTTGTGGTTTTTTTTTTTTTTTTTTTTACTGGAATTATTGCATCATCTGAAGTGCACTGTCCAAACTTCTAGTCCAAGTTGATACACATTCAGCTGAAGACCTCATTATAAGGTATCTTTTACCTAAGCAGAAGTCAAAAAACTTATGATACCTGTGACTCATGGTTGACAACAAAATAATAGAAGATCAAAGTTCACATGGTGCTATCCAGTGTTCCCATAACTGCAGAAATGTAGTAGATGTGACATGCTAGTGAAAAGGACAGAAAGAGTGCAAAATTGTCTACGGGCAACGTATCTGCAAGAATTACTGTGGTCAGCAATGTATTCCACTCAGTTAAATACACACATATAAGCACATGCTACTCTTTTGTGACATAAACAGGATTTAGTTGACACAGAAGCAAGATACCTTATGCAAATAAGCAGTGACAAAAAAAAAAAAATCCCCTTTTTCTCAAACACAGAATCTGATCACAAGCCTCCAGGAACAAAAAACTTTATGAATGTATAGACAGGTTTACAAATGGCTGTACTGAAAAGGGATACTGTCCAAGTACTAGACGGGTATGGCCCAATCACAGAACCACCTCTTACTCAGGTCAGGGCTGTTGTCAGCACTGGGTCACAGGGCTTTGGCTAGTTGAGCCTTGAAAAATTCCAAGCATGGAGATTCCAGAACCTCCCCAGGTAACCTCTTTCAATAACGTACTACTCTTAGTCCACAACCATCCTTGGAAACACCTCCTTTGCCATACTAAGTCTTATCTCTAGATCCATAAGGTTCCCCATTACTGATTACTAAATATTTTGATTGCATTGAATGTTTGAAAAGATCTGTAGGAATGTGGGGGAAATACCCACACATGGATTATATTTCAAGTGAAACTGCATCTAAAAACCTTGAGAGGAACTTGGGATAGTGCAACCCCCCCCCCCCAAAAAAAAAAAAACCAAAACAAAACAAAACAAAAAACCAAAAAAACACAACCAAAAACCCCCAAAAAAACCCCAACAAACAAACAAAAAAACCCCAAAAACCCAAAACAAAACAAAAAATACAAAAATCCAGCAAACCCACAAAACCAAAATCCCGTAATTTGGTCTTATGAATGATGGCTACAAAAAGGGATTTCTTTCTAGAAGATGGATAAAAAAATGTACCTTATGCTAGGGAATGGGCATTCCAAGTCACAAAGGGATGCCCTTCAATTCTCCCCATTCACTCACCCCCTTACACAAACTTTTAGAGACAGATCACTGCACTTTGACTTGAAAAATAGTATAAGATAGCTGGAGCAGATACTTGATGAAAAACACAAACAAATAAAACATAGGCTTTCCATTGTGTCGAGACAAAAAAAATAGTTCACTTAGATATTTAGCTTACTTCCTTGAGTTCTTTTCCGTTTTTGGCTTCACGCAGAATGGAATGGCATCTAAAAGCCACTGGTCCAAGACAGTATGGGTTTCAGACCTGTCTGAACTGAACCACAGATCTTTTAAAACTTGGAAACACCCTGTAAGTATTGCTTGCCATTTGATCAGTGATGGGTTATAAACAAAGGTTGTTTTCTCCTGTTAAATACCATTACCTTATCAGTGGTTCTGACATTTTAAACAAGAAACAAAGCAAAAGCAGGTTGAGAAGGTGTCTTGTTAAGATCTTATATTCATATTGCCTCAAACTAGCTGAAAAAGAATTGTCCTGAAGTCTTTTAGGGTATGAATGGCCTCAACAATTTCATTCCGAAATGGCCTTTCTGCTAAATGAGAGTTGCTCCTTTGTGTTATGGACTTTGAGAAAAATCAAAGTCCTGGATTTATGATCATTTGTCCATCTCAGAGACTGTAGCCACTGAAGAATACAACACAATGTATGTCCAGCATCACCTACAAGGATATTAATAACCAATCCCCTTAATTTGTCCCTGTTTCATTGCTGCTGAAACTCTTGAGCTTTATTAGGAATTGCACAGGGCTAAGAGGAGGCTAAAAGTTAGAGTAAGACCTTTGAAGATGTTTCTCAGTAGCCCTCTCGAGACTCGGCAGCATGAGAACGACTTCAGTTCTACAATCTGGAAACCTACATTTTTAAAACTAATCTGGAAACAGGAAATCTTGCTTTCCATTCTGAGTGGCATGCAGTGCACGAGGGTGGGGTAGGATGGAAGGCTAAAAAAAACCATCACGAACACTGAAGATAAACTTCCAAGCTAAAACAAAGTTGTACATCAAGCATTTGAATGATATATCACGTCCCATAACAGAACATGCAAACAGACAAATACTCCAATACCCCCCAAAATACTTTGATTTGTTAAAATTGTTACTAATTTAATAACTTATTGCTCAAAAATATGCTAGACAACTGAACCTGAGCCTTAACACCATATCAGGTCCAGAGATTAATTTCTTTGTAAAAGTTTGATGATTGTCACTGATGCTGTTTATATGAAAAAAAGATTTCTGTCAAAAAAACACCTGAATGCATTTGGTATATTTCCTTTATTTTGTAAATGTTTTCCCACATTAAGTAGAGTAAATCGCAGTATAAACAAGTTCGGATGATATGCTATGCTGATTATATTTTGTTGTGTTTTAATAAGGTAATCCTCCAGCTGTATGAACAGAGAGGTAATAATGAAAGAGAGAAGCAATTTGAAGTAAATTAGTAAATAATCTCTGTCCTGATACAAATTAAACCATTTTTAACATGTTTAAGTATAACAAGAAAATTAAACTGCAGAAACTATCTGCAGGCACCTTCCAAAGGAAAGTTAACAAGGCTAGTCATATGGATGTAAAATGAACTTTTATGAAGACATGAAAAATACACCTAGATATTAGGACCATAAATTATAGCTTATCCTCTACTATTCCTGAGAATTGCTGTCTGCAGAATAAGATTATCAGAAACGTCTGCCACAATGGAAACACAAATTAAAGAAAAAAATGAACAATACATTGTACATTTCATTTAGCAGTTCACCTAAACACATTATAACTTTTCTGTGGGGAAAAAAAATATGCAGAAAGTATATATATTTAAACCAGCTGAAATAATTTGTTTTGACAATAATTTAAAAAAAACAGCAGGCACTGTGCTACTGCTTTAGAAATATTCCTCAGAGAAAGTGGCATAGTATATCTGAGAAAATTCTAGTAAAGTAAAAATTACTATTTTGGAATATTTCCTACATATTTAAGACATGATCAGGTAACTTAACCAAAAGGACTCAGCTGAAAATTTCAGAAAACATATATGCAAAATTCTAAGACTTTGAATTATGAAGAAACTCTATCACTGCCTACAGTCAATATTTCCTGACATTATTTACTATAGGACAAATACTTGTTTTTAATTTAAATTCCATCAGAACTTCAGAGTGAGTTGCATGCCTTACATAATTTCTGAAGGGTAGCCAAAAGCTATAGTAGTACTAATATTTCTGAGAAAGACTGGTTTCTCTGTGTTAAAAAGAATCTCATAATTGTTTACTAAAATAATTGTAATTGCTTCCACTCTTCAGAGCAAGAATTTGAAAACAGGTTTGGAGTGCCATAGACAAAGACAACATGCTCTTTGACATCCTTTTTAGCAAAAAGTCTCAAACCTAACTTTGGCCTAGTTTATATATTTGTACCACATTTATTCAGAGGACGCTAAGAGTCTGGCAGCTAAATTCTGCCAAAGTTTAATATTCACTCCATATGTTCTATATCTAAGCTCCAGACCTTCCCCCCTCATCCTTATCAACCTGACAACTATGGCCAGAGCTGCCTAGGAATAAGAAGTGAGCAGATACTTCTCCTGTCTTTCTTTCAGTGCCTTCCATACTGTATTGAGAAGAAAGATAAGGAATCAACTTTCATGGGACAAACTGGATTAAACTAAAGCAGGGAATACACAGAGACAAGGAAACCACTAGCAAAGTGCAGAAGTAAGGCTGCTCCAAGAAATAATGGCAGACTGGTTAAAAGATCAGAGTAGGCAACCTAGTGGAACAAATGCTATGTTAAGTATTACTAGGTTAAGGAGAGATATTCACAAGAGAGACAGGACAGAACTAGTAAGGATAACAAAAAAGGGAGTGTGATTGATCCTTCTATGTTTTTATGAAGCCATGCTTCATACATTTGATATTCAGATTCCCACTCCTCTGTGGACAGGCAAACAGCTTAGAAACTCACTAGCAAAACATACATCTTATACTTGTCAGCTGACTGACCTACAGAGGGAATAACCATCTGTGTCATGGCTATAAAGTACTTTTGCTCAAAGCAGCAATGCATTTATATTGTAAATCTAAACAGTTTGAACCAGATGGATATGCAATTGATAGCATGCAAGGAATTTGTTTTTTCTTGCTGTTTTTCTCCACTTTGTTATTCTAAAGATCTAGGATGCCACATCTAACCGAAAAGCTAAAACACTAGAATTGTAAACCATAATTATTCCAAAGTTAGTAGATGACACAGTTACTGTTTTCTGTGCAAACACAGTTCAGCTCGTGGTGCATTTATCTTACAAAACCCCAGTTCCATTACCCTATTTTTCTACAGGACATTTTCCCATGCAGTGCGTGACTTGAGAAGTGAAGTGGTGATGAATTAGTGCTGTGTAACAAAGAAGCTGTCATCTTTAAGACTCCCACTTCATTTGTTACAGCAAGTGGAGTCTATGTACAGAAGTTGTTAAGGCACAAAAGTAAGAGAGAATAGTATCAAGAACACTATGACAAAAAGCTAGAGAATTAAGACTTTGTAATTGCTACAGAGATTACATTATGCTGAGGAAGTCATACACGTAAAGTTTATAATGAGAGGTCACTCCTTTGGTCTTCATTCTCCAAGTGTTCCACATGTGTCACACAGCTCTATAATGCTGTGTAGCTGGGGAAAAAGACCCACCAAAACACATCCTAGACAGTGATGTACCAGACAACTAGAGAACGCTGAACAAGATGAACACCTAAAGGATGTGCTTCACTTTTCTCCAATTCTCAAACATTAAAATGGAAATCAAATACCAATTCACTTTACTGGAAGAGAGGAAATAGATTCTTGTTTGTGAATCACTCAGAGGTAATAAGGAATACTAGAGAAAAGCCAATGAGGAAATTAACAATTCTATCATCATGGCAGAGTTCGAGTAATACAAGAAAGGCAAAATAAATGCCAAAACTCCCAAGTCAAGTGAGGATAAAATACTGCAGATTTAGTCAGTACCAGCAGGTTGCCTCTTCCCTCTCATTAACAGCTTAAACATTAGGCATTAAGATAGTCTAAGATATTAAGAGCATCCACAGTGAACCATAAAAAAAGTTCCAAGAAAATTCCCCTTGAGATAACTCCTTCTTTGCCATGAAGATAGAGGGAAGCTAGACAATTAGATCACAGGCCTAGGTTTTATACTGGGGGGTGGGGGGATCCCCCCCACTGTCATCTCTGCAGAGCACTGACTGTGGTTGAAGGCCCGAATAGAGTACTGTAAATCACTAAGTACTTACGGTGATTTCTCATGAATTACAGAACTAATAAAAATACACTTCAAGAAATATTAACAGAAATGTGAAACTGGATAATCTTTGAGTTCTGTTACTAAGACACTTAAAATTTTCATTCTCTGCAACAAATACTGAGCAAATAAAATTAATCTCTACCCAGAGTAATCCCAACAGAATCCTTTCCATTAAGTTCTTATTAGCTCTGAACCATCAGACCTTGCCAACACCTGTGTTACTATGAAGAGAAGTTATTCATTGGCAGCTTAGACTATAGCTGGGAGCAGTCATGTTTAAAATGTGTTTGCTATCAATGTCAACTTCTTGAGAGTCTCTTAAAAGCATATCCGGGACAGGGAAATGTGAATACACGCTGGTAAGGACTATGTATTTCTGTCCTCATTGGTAAGCACAGCTCTGACAGACTATGGCCTCTGCTACTCTCGATTGCTTTCCATTCAGCAAGCCAAGAGAAGGTGATGAGGCCTGAAGACAAAAGGAGAAGAGACTGAAGGAGGAACTGCAGACAGTGTAATTAAAACTCTAATTAGAGTTGATTTCTGTTCTTTAATTGAAAACTGTTGCATAGCAATCACACATACTATGCTGGTTGTAGGTGAAACAGAGGAAGAGGTCACCCCCACTCCCCCCCCCACCCTCCAGTTCACTTCCAGCACCAGGCTTCTATGTCAGATTTTTACCTGCTTAGATCAGATATGAAAACTTCCAAAGTAACTGTTTGTTAGCCTGGGGTAGTCAGAACATTCCCATTCAGAAAAAGACAACTTAGTGAGCCTAGATCATTCTAACTTAGAAAGTAATTAAACAAGCTGTCAGCTTATGCATCTGAGGAGATATGGATTGTGAACAGCTGGAGGTCAGTTAGGGCTTGAAACAACTTAAAACAGCTCAGCTGTGATAAAAAAAAAGTGTGTGGGGAGGGAATTAACAGACCCTATCTTTAAATACTGAAACATCATCTTGGACAATGATGAAGTATCAATTGATAAGGATTTTAGAATGATCTCAAAAATTTGATGCTAGATCAGGAGAATGGTGAGGTTCATTACATGTGCTATATCAACAGGTTTCCTTAATAAGTTTATATTAAAGATAAATAGAGGGGCTGAGACACTATTATGTTTGCATAAAAGAGGGTGCACATACCTTCCCAGACAGTGGTCTTGTTTGTTTTTTTTTTTTTTTAATCTGTACTTCCCACATCTCAAAAAAAAATCCAATATTAACCTACCACAGACATGCAACTTCTCAATTATTTTATTTTAATCAGGCTCCTTTCTACTTTCTCCTTTTTCACACATATATTAGAAAATATGTATTTTGATTTCAGAAGCAATAAACATGTTTCTACCTCCACTGAATTTCAGAAATTAGTATGTCTGTGTATCACTCACTCTGCTGGATTCAGAGAGAATTTAAAATGTAGCGCAAGACTTGCCCATCTGAAGTCAAATCAATGAACTTCCAAGATTAACAACACATCTCGGGCACTGATTAGCAACACAAGCTTCAAAATCTAAATATAGTTTCATTCCACTCTAATTATACATAAAGATGACATTAAGGAAGCTTTATACTAACTCAGAACAGGTTAGCTAATTTCTCTCTCAATTGTAAATATTTATAATATACATGAATAACTGAAGACTCTTTCTGAATCTTAACAAGTTCGTTCTTAATAATCTCAGTGGTACAAATCTCAATTACTGGATAAATCTTGTCACTTTTTACATTTATTGTCATGGGTTTTTTTCCTTTGTTCTCCTGCTACAGCATATCAAAACGTACATGCTTAGTACTTCTGATCTTTATCCCTTTCATCATCCTTTTGTACAATCCTAAATTTCCTAGGTCTCTCGAGTGTTCAAATGTGCAGATTGTTTTTTTAACTGGCCTCTTTCAGGACATTTACTCCTTTCATTTACAAAATTAAAATATATAATTATGTATGGTTATCTTGCAAATTAATATGTAACACGGTAAAATCATGTCTTTGGTACTATTCTGCATCTCTTTAAGGATGGTCCAGCATTACAAGACTTCCATTCAGCCTCTGTAGTGTGGTTCCTCTTCCCTATATAGATGTAGCAGGCATAAGAAAAACATCCAGCAGAAGCAGTACCAAAGCTACGAACACTGTTTCCTTCATGGCCTTTGATACACATAAATACAGGGTAAGGCAGGAAAACCTCACAGAATCAGCTAGAGCATATTGCACACTAACAATCCCATATAGATCACATTACCTTGAATAACTCTCTAGCTGATCTAAACTGCTCCACAACAGAAGCTCTAAAGTAATCCCTCAATTCTATTAGTTTGAAGAGGAATAAATTGTGCACATTTATGTCAGTTAAATTCTGTTCATCTAGAAGTATTACCATGATTTTTTTCAACTAGTTTAATAAATATGAAAAAAAGAAAAAAAAAAAGCTGTTCTGGAGTTGTCATAACCACATCTAACACCTGTTTGAACAGATATCAGCTTAGTGCTCTGTTGTTGAAAAAATTTGATAGTTTCTTTCTGGTTTTGGTCCATACCATAACCATATCTGTGTTTTTAATCAACTGCTTTATCCAATGTCTCCACATGTTCATTTCAGTACATGAAGAATTAAACTACAGTCCTCTCAGAATTAAATTACAGTCTTCTCACTACAAAAAAGCAAGCACATAACCTTCCCCCCCCATCCTAGTACATACCTTTATTCTATGAAATCGAACAATATCTCCAACTTTGTAAATTTTTGGTAGGGAATCTGGATTTCCATTAAAAAGAGTGCACGTTAACTTCACATTTGATGGGTCCACAAGTGTTACAACTGAGCAATAATCTGTAAAATATAAAAGTGTTTGAATGAATAATAGGCATTATGGAGTTATTAATACACAGATATTAAACTTGGGATGAACAACCATATGGGTAATTTTTTCTGCTATGATCTGCGTACCTCTTCCAAAGTCAATTTAGTTACAGTACCATAACAACTGAAGTGTGGCCCATCTTGCCAATAATTAGCCCAAATAACTGAAAATGAAACGGGTGATGAAGCACAGGTCTGTGAGCCAGAAACACACAAAACTTTTTCTTCTGCAACAGACATGCTATTTTTTCAGGTTTCAATTACTTCCTCTATAAAATGGGGACCATATGTACACTCTGGTACAATCCTTTTCTAAGATTTATTTTTGCACTGTCTTCTGAAGAGGTAATGAGTTCTATAAGTTCTAAAAGCAAATTAAAGCATAAATTACTTATCTTTCACTTCAAAAAAAACACACAAGATATATACTGCAAGGATACAGTCGCACAGTGGTAGTTAGAAAGTGTAGTAAGAATCTGAAATGTGCCCTTTTGAAGTTAAACTTCATTAACAGAATTTCACTTCTATTAATGTCCCAAAAAGTAAACTCAAACCAAGATACATATATGGCAGAGCAAAACAGCCCAGAATAGAGCAGTATTTGCAGATGACATAAATGAAACCTGTATTTTCCATTTCAGCTCACAGAAGCATGTGTGCTCACATATCTTACACATGTAAAATGGAGCGACGGAACACTTGCTCTTTCACAGCATGGTAGCTGGTTAACCTGCCTGAGAACTTTTCAGATACCCAATATCAACTTGGCTGTATGTTTAGAACCTCAAACATCTGCACATCTTGTCCTAGTTGCTTTTAATCAAGAAGACAGAGTGCTTTTGTTTTGCATACTTATTATGCTAGCATTTACTGAAACTTACAGTTCAGGGCTGAATTACAACTTTTTGAGCAGATCAGTGACATCATAACGCATTATTTTTACCTTGATGACAACCTTGATACATTTACATACACAAAATTCTGGCTTTTAGAAAGAGTAAATGAGATCCTCAAGCAAAAAGCACAGTTTTTAGGCATTAAATTAACAGTACTCAATGATTTACAATTTAAAATTTCTACACTTTGAAACTCTTGCAGTGGTGAACTCTTTTCCATTTGAGCATATCATTCTTAAATGTCAGAATGAGAAGCACAAAACTAGTATTAGTTAAGAGTGGTGAAAAATTTTAAATCAAATAATTTTGTACTTCTCCACACCGGTATAACACTGATTTACTATCTCCCGTACTATTTTTCTGTACTCTGAAAAGAGTGGATATATCTAAACTGTTTGCAGCGCGCACAGTACTTTCAGACTGGAATCATGAATGAAATTATTCTGCTGTTATTCATTCTGACTAAAAAAGTATAAATAACTAGATCTGAATTACCCAAAATGCTTGGGCAACCCTCCAATTTTCTAATGCCATCTACTTTAACTGACATTTTGGCTTTCACAATCCTATTTTAAGAATATTAGTTTTCATTGTAAAAGTTAGTTTACTCATACTGCTGACCTGCATATAAAATGCAGACATACTGTCCAGAAGCAGGAACAGTTCCTCTATGTACAGAACCCATTTACTCCTACTATAAGCTTACTATTGTGGATCCCCATTTAAACTAAAAGCTCTTTGTCAACTTTTATGTTGCATTTTGGTAACAGCCAACCACAGAATCTCAACACTGTAAAAAGAAAGTAGTTGTAACTCTTAGAAGACTTACATCCATTCTCTTGAGGTATCAACAATAGGAACACTGTTCAAGATACAAAACTTCCTAAATAAAGTAACACACAAAGACATGATCATAATCCAGCAGGCATCAAGTCAACAGTAAAGAAGCAAAATTAACCAGCAGTGAATAAACCTGTTTATGAATTCTATTGCTCATATTCAAACAAACTATAGAAACTGACTATATAAAACTGCAGTTTGAAACAAATGACCAGAAGTTTCTTGTTTGACAGTGTGAGCTTTCTTAGCTTCTATAACGGTGAAATTAAACACTGGAAGACTATAAATGAAGTTCAAGGTCGAAGCCACTGTGGTTTGTGGGTAAGGCCACGGCCGTAGCAGATACGCCCACAAAAAACCTGAGGCCCATGGAGGAACCCACACTGGAGCAGAGGACACCACTAAGAAGGAAGGTACGGGGCAAGGGCAGGGAAGTAAAGAAGAAGTAGCAGCAGAAAAAAACTGCTATGTACTAACCACAGTCTCCTGTGTCCCTCCTCCTTTGCTCCCCCTAAGAGACACAGTGTAACCCGCAACAATAACAAGGGGAGCGGAGAGGAGGAAAGGGGAAGGAGAGGTGTTTGGAGTGAAGCTGAGCCTGGCAAAGGTGGAGGAAAGGAGTTTTCCCTAAGTGTTTAAATGTTTCTCTTCTTTGTTTCCCAATACCTGAATCAGTTATTAAATGTTTATGTTGACTGGCAATGAATTAAATTCCCCAAGTCAAATCTGTTTTGCCCATGACAGGCACCTTTTCAACTCTCAAAAATAAAATCCCAAACAAATCAAAAACCCCAACTTCCCATAGCTATAATTCTGTGAGGCACTTAGTGATAATAACACTAAACCAGAGTTTACGTATCTGGGAACTGAACAAAGGTGTCACAGCGCTAAAACAAGTCAATAAAATCTCCATAGTGCATTTTATAAAGATACAGACACATAAATTGTTGCTAGAGCGCTTTGACAGAGAATACTATCAGTCTACTAAAACTGACAGATTTGCCTTAAATAAAAACCACAGAAGGCAGTCAAGAGAAGACAACTGTCATATGTAAACTCTGTGAACCGATTCCCCAGCCATGACACATACGTTAGACTGGATTAAAATACACGCTTGTAAGTGCACTGCCTATGCCTTCAAAAGAAATAGTCTGCTGTTTCCAGCAAATACACCTTTAAATTTTACTATCATTTAAACTGAAAAGTTTAAATTCCCTAATGATTTGAGTGACTGAAGTGTTGAAAGAAGAAATCCAGTGAAGGTTTACTAAGAAAAACACAACTACATTTCCTAAAGATATAAAAAACTATAGTATTTTTATAAAATCACTACTCTTCTTCCTCTCCAAGAGTTTTACACAGACTCAATAATGATAAATTCTCATCTTCTGCACTCAGAAATTTTTAAGCATCATTCTTTTGCACACTCCCACTGAAGGCACAAGGTCAAGTGCCATGTAGCACCTATTCTGACATTCTGTGCTAGGAGAAGCAGACATGAATAAAGTCTAGACAGTGGCTGACAAAACTGCAAGTATTTACTACTGTAATCCAAAGACAGATTGTTGTATTTCTTTGGGTATGAATTCTACAGGTTAACTTAACAGGTCAGCTGCAAAGCGACATAAGCAAAATGAGCAATTAAGAAAAATCAACCACATGGTTCACAGATTTACAGTCTTTTAAGGATACAGGATAACATGTTACAGTGCATTGATATAATCCAACACAGGAATCAAGAGTGAAATAATAAAAACATTCCACATTGAAATTGTGGTTATCCTTTGATGCTGTGATTATATAAGCCAGTCAGCTTCATACACGTGCAGCTGCCTATTTAAGGGGGGGGGGGGGGGGGGAAGTTAATACACTCTCTCCATTTTCTGTGCAATTAGCATACTCAAAAGACTAATAATCATCCTACTCAAAGTAGTATAAAATATTATACTTGCTTTATGTAGTCAGGAAACACCTTCCATATAATATAGGTTCTCTGTCTCTGCGATTTTAGACTTCCATTCTGAACTATCACCTCAAAACATCACTTCTACAATAAGCCTAATTACAATAGAGCTCTTCAAGAACAAAACATAAAGACTGATTTTTCTTTTAAAGAAATCCTGATCCAGCAAGTCTTCTTTGAAGGTTAAAAATACAATCCACCTGTCTTTCCTTCCCCAGCTAGAATGTGAAAATTGCTTTCTGCTTTCCATAGCAGCATTCAGTCAGGTCAGTGATTGAATTCACTTTTCTGCACAAATAATGAGTCAAACTCTAAACAGAATTACTGAATTTAAACAATGTCCCAGTGTTATAGGCAAGGATATAATAAATGCCATTGCTCAAACTTTTGATTTTCCACAATATACTTGCCAATGAAGCAAAATCCCTCAGTTACCACGCTAAAAAAAAAAAATATTAATGACAGTTTACATATTGGAGTAAATTTTCCTTTACTAGATAAATTTACTCCACTGATTAACCTTTCTTAAAGAAAGGAAATTTTACCACTGGTAATTTTTACTTTTAATAATCTGGTTTGAAAATATGAGACAATGGATGCACAATTCAGCAAATTTATATACTATAAAAGACAGTTTTTACTTTCATATTAGACTGTCTCAGTAAAAGCATTGGTTTTAGGTTGATACTACACAGAACTCCGAACTGCAACTATAGGGGTTTTTTTCTAATATACTTAATTATTATGAAGAGGTATTTCCGCTCAGGCATAACATCCCTTGACGGACCACCAGCAATGGACAGCTATCTGTAAGGATGCTTATAACACCTCAGAATTGGTGTTTATGAAAACAAGAGAGAAGTGATGTTTGGTTTAAATGGAAGTACAGACTGATGCATGTCTTACATGTTTCTTGTATACTTTCAGACTAGTCCTTACTGTTCTTTAAAAATACAATTACTTTAACTTGTTACTTAGTTTTTATTTAATCTCAATAAAAAAATTCCACAACTATTTGGTGAAGCAGCTTTTTAGAAAAGAAATTTATGCAACAAAAGTAATTAATTATTATTGCAAGGACTATCTTAAATTCAATAAAATTCCAAGGCAAGATCAGGAGAAGGTTACATTAACTACATGAAGAACGCTGACCTCCGAGCTTTTAGGTCCTGACTTTAAATAGTTTGAAATATGAATGTTTTGTAGCCCTGTAACAGTCACTGAAAAGCTAGTTTCCTCCACTGTGATGATGGTTTAGGTTCATTCTTCAGGTTTTAGCTTTCTTTTTATAAATGCCATAGCACCTCCACTCTTTTATGGACTGTTACATCAGTCATTAGCATGCTCAGAAAGTCAGCATCTCTCCACAGTGTACAGATACATTAAAAAACGCAAGAAAAACCCCCAAACCCACAGCTTCACTTACAAATTTATTTTTCAGTCATCATAAGAAAACCAGAATTGCTACAAAAGCTTTCCAGATTAGTTATTACTGATGTTGTAGGAAGGCATTTAGTACTTACTGATTAAACATTTCTTTCAGTTTTACTGAGGACTTCAGCTGTTCATAACAAATATGCTTGTATAAATTTTTAAGGTAGAAAGTATCGCTCTAATTATGACTCCCCTTTTGGGCAATCATATATGTATTCCTGACTAACATTTAAGTTGAAAACCCACTATCCTGAATCAATAACTTCCCCCTGAAAAGAGATTAAAAGGTTTTTGGCAATGTTGTTGCCAATGAGGGACTCTAATTGGAGATTGCCTTCTGTTTCTTATATTCCAGTACACACAAAAAAGAGATATTATTGTAGCAAATTATTCTCTCTTTAAAACTACACCAAACATTAATACTGTTTTCAAGAATTACCAAGGCGATTCAATACACAAGCATCTTTCTATTAAAACCAAGCAGCTGAACCAGCTAACTTACCAACGTAACACAGGAAGAAAAACAATACGAACGTACACACATTGCTATGTGTGTATATATAGGTACGTACAAACACAGATATTGCAGAAGCCCAGACAAAACCTCTAAAGAAAAAAAAAATCAAACCGAGGATGTTTTACTACAGCTTGTTGATCCTAACACGGCGATACACTTAAGAGATACAAACATTCAGTAACTACCAGAAGCATCTGGCTAAACAGATGCTTTAATGCCATCATTTGTAAATTGTAGATCAAAGTAACTGTCTTGAGATTTCTTTCTATTAGCTATTTATTCAACTGTTTAATCTTTAATTTCCTTTTTAAATTTTTTTAACTTTTCTTTATCTTCAGTATTAGATGATAGGAAACAGTGATTATTTGAAAAAGAAACACATACAAACCGCTGCGAACAAAAGGGAAAAGGACATTACTCTAATCTTTATGCTCCAGAAATGAAATCACTATCTTTATCTTTGCAACAGTTTTTATTCTGTTCTGAAAAATTTAAACACATCCTCAATATTTTGATTTGGAAGAAAATGAAACGGAACACAATACTTTAAAGAACAAAACTACTGCAGGTTTAACTCTGAGTCTACTTCCTCGCAAATAGACCATCTGATACCACAACAGTCTGTGATTGGTTTGTTTTACACTCTAAAATTGGTTTGCTATTACTTACTAAAAATTGACTATTTTAATTGAAGTTACGCAGATGCTATAGTTTAAAGTAATGTTTTTTAAGCTACATATTTTTAGTCAAATTCTGTGCTAAGAATGTTGATAAACTTGGCTCAAGATCAAATAAAAATTGAAAAAAAAAAAACCTTAGGTCTTCAAAATACCTTTAAGAATCTGATTTATGGTTCTTAAGCTGTATTTTGGGCATGTAGAACTGCTGACCTGGAGCTGTTGAAGGTTTTCAGAAGTGTACTTTCTGAAAATGCTACCCTTTATTAATTTTGATTCTAAGAAATATTTCATAAAAATAAAATACTTACCATCCACATGGATGTCTAGGTAGGCTAAAATGAGATTTTAATTCAACACATGACATATGAATATACTGCATATATCTAAGAGAACAAGCTAGATGGAGGTTTCCTCAGGGAAATAGGACATTACTCTTATGACATTGTTAACCAGCAGCAAGGACTCTTCATGCCATAATTTTTCCCTGCATTATGGAAAACACTTACTAATATCTGCAGGGAAAAAAAAAAAGGAGAAAGAGTGGGGGAAGCAGTAGTGTCACATTGTAATGTCCCAAGAGTTTCATGGTCAAGCATATAATCTCTGTAATTGGACACTACAAAGACAGAGGATCTTTTTCTTTTATATTTACTGTTTTTACTCAGGCTAAATACTTGAGATGTCTTTGGGCTTAAGGGAGGGGAGAGAAGAGAGAATCATCTTTGTTAAAAAATTTAAAATATCTAAGACTCTTAAACTATTCAGGAGGGAAAGCTAGAATATAATTTTGAACACTTCCAAGAGACCTTCCAGCAGACAGAAACCCATCTGCCTGCTGTACCAAGCAGGACCTGAAGTACTTTCTTGGACAGTTTTCAGACACATTAAATTCTCATGTATAGACATTGCAAACTACATGCCCTGAGCTGAAGCATGCTCAGCTAAAACAACTTTCCCTGGAATAAATAATAATTTATGATCATACTGAAAACTCATTTCATTCATCACTGTTTTAACATTTGTCTAATGCAATAATGGTAATCAAAATGATTAACATTTAACTACAGATTATATAAACCGACAAGGCTAAATCAGGTACCACTTGCTTTCAGTGGGAATACAGTGCAAAGCGTCAGCCTTAAGCTTTAATATATGTAAGAAGGAACAATACCTCATATCTAGGGGCATACCTATATAGGGAATAAAGACCCATAAGGATTAAGTACAGTGGTTCCACTGACCATACTTCCAGCAGGTACCAGCTTAAAGCTATATGATTCTATTAACACAGTGTCAGAAACAGAATGTAATAGTGCAGGATTGTGCCAGATCTAAAGCAATTAAAGAATTTTCTGCCAAGAGCCATTTCATGCCCTGGCAATTCAGAGCAATCATTGAGCATTTTGTACCCTCTCAAGCAGACATAACTCTGGATTGTGTAAAAAAGCCCCCAAAACCAATGCTGAAATATTTAACCAAGTAATCAATATTTTTACACTAAAACCCAAATCAATTCAAATGGTTTTAGAGATTTTCATGATAAAGTAGCAAGTGAATCACAACTATCTTCATAAATAACAAACTTTTAAAATTGTGTCTCTGATCTCCACTGATATTGTTGTGTTGGGTTTTTTTGATATTACCAACTGAAAATATACAGGGAAGATATATTAGGAAGTTATTAATGACATCTAGGCAAGGACTAGTTGTTAAGTAATTCATAATTTTCCCAATTAATTTTCTACTATTTATGAAACAGAAGGGATTAACTTGTCAAACAGCTCAGTTGCAAAAATCTGTCCTAGTTGTTTCAGAGATATATTATCTTGAAATTTAACTTTATTGTTTTGACATATCTGGAAAGAATGCTGTCTTAATAATTTCCAGCAATCAGTGCTTGTCTAAGTAATGTTCAAAGTCCTCAGGTCCCCAAAGTCTTGTTAATGCAGCTGGACAAATGACAAATCTATGCCACATGATCCTTTAAGAACTGCCCTTCCATGATTTACTCAAAGAGTTAAATCAGTACTTTCTACATTTGATTCATTTCCTTTTTACCCTTTTTGTTGTCAGCAATGTGAACAAAGGAAACAAAACCTTTTAAAGGTTTGTGGTGTTTGTTTTGTTTCTTTGCTTTTAAGCCTGAGTTTTAAACCTACAGTATTTTTCAAGAAGAAAGTACCTCCCCATTCACCACTGGCAATATGCTGAATTATTACAGATAAAGCTTATCTTTTCAGTTCCTTATAAACACAGCTAAGAAATCTATTACAATTGCAGTAATAGATTTCTGTAATTGCAATAGAATTGCAATAGAATTCTGTAATTGCAATTGCAGAATATCAGTGAGAGTCCAACTTTTCAAATAAATATATATATATATATATATAAAATGCATTCAATATATCTATATACTCTGTAGGTATTGTAAGACTAATAGCATTCTAACAGGTCTAGCATGAGCAAGCAATCACCACACACCAGCAACAAAATGAGGATTTTTGGGAAGCTCACTACAGTGACAGACAGATGCTGTTTGGCAGCCTGTGCAGAAGAGACCAAATAGATTGGTCAATATTTCAATCGATTTTGAAATAATTTATCAGTCTTTTACACTGAAATCAAAATACTGTTTCTCTGTTTTGTACAGGTCTAGATTATACTTGCACCTCTACAATGAAGTCTTTTACAGATTTTAGTGGCACGTCAAGCAGGAAAGAATATCAGTGATGAGATCTCCACCCAAAGGAAGTATTTTGTAAACTTTTTAATTTAGTCCTTCCATTTGAGAAAGCATAAAGACTACATGTTATTTTTATTCTTTTCAAGCTAAAAAGATTTTTCATTCACCTGAAATTTTTATCTTCAGAGGAAACTTGTTCCTCAAGATCCCTTATCCAGATTTATACTCATTTTATTATAAACCAAAGAACAGGAAAGTCTGAATAACCTGGAAAGTCTCAGCATATGTACTGGGTTGACCTTGGCTGGCTGCCCGGCGTGCACCCAGCTGCTCTCTCACTTCTGCTCCTCAACAGGACAGGGGACAAAATAAGATGGAAAAGCTCATGGGTTGAGATAAAGACAGGGAGATCACTTACAAGTTACCATCACGGGCAAAACAGACTCAACTTGGGGAAGATTAATTTAATTTACTGCCAATTAAATAGGGTAGGATGGTGAGAAACAAAGACTAAAACACCTTTCCCCCCACTCCTTCCTCAGGCTCAACTTCACTTCTTCATTCCCAACATGTCTACCTCCCCTCTTCTTCCCTCAAGCAGCGCAGGCTGATGGCGAATGGGAGGTTGTGGTCAGTCGATAACAGCTGCTCTTCTCTCTTGCTCCTTCCTTCTCACACTTTTTTCCTGCCCCAGCATAGATCCTTCCACAGGCTGCAGTCCTTTGGGATAACCCTGCTCAAATGTGAGTCCTCCATGAGTTGCAGTGTAGATCCATCTGCTCATCTGAGGTCTCTTCCACAGGCTGCAGGGGAATCTCTGCTCCAGCGCCTGGAGCACCTCCTCCCCTCCGGCTTCTCCGACCTTGGTGTCACAGTGCTGTTTCTCACACTTTTTTCCTCACTCCTCCCTGCCATGCAGCGTTTTGCCCTTTCCTAAATCTCTTTTCCCCGAGGCCCCACCAGCAGCGTGTGCGAGGGGCTCGGCTGTGCCCTGGGGCGGGCGGGTTGGAGGCGGCTGGAACCGGCCGTGTCCGGCACGGGGCAGCCCCGGCCGCTCCTCACAGAGGCCGCCCTGCAGCCCCCTGCCAGCACCTGGGCACCGACACCCAGCACATCTTGCTTTCCCATTTTCGATCCTTTTTCATGCCTGGCAGCCCCAAATCCTTCTCCTTAAGTCCCCAGCAACCTAACACCACCCATTCACTACTATCTGGGAATCTATCTCCAACCTTTGACGAGCTCCCTCTGGAACCTTTCTTTGAATGAATACTTTCTGAATATTAAGTATTAGTTAAGTATTAACTGTAGCTAAATCACACAACAGTTCCATACGTATTCAGCTCTAGGGGCCGAATAATTTTTATTACTATTACTTCTAAGCTTGCAGTATAACTTCATTTGATATACACACAGCAAACATGCACACACAATTTAGTATTTTATGAATGTCTGCATTTCTAATTAGATGCCAGAACACTTTCCTGTTTACAGTCTAAATGCATGGAATTCCTGCAGATACTTTCAATTACCATTATTCCTCATTTACATCTAGGAATATCTGTTGTGTTGTAGCATTCATAATGTAAAATGATTGGAATTTGTACTTTTACTGGGCTACAGTATTATCAAAACCCAATTATTTTCTGAAAAAACAGTCACATCCAACTTTTCCACAGCTTTCTCTAACATTAGTCTCTAATTTGCTTTTTCATATATAAAACAATCAAACGAATATCTCATTTTAAAGATTTGCAATTTATTTTTTAGCAAAATAACTTTAGTGTATCAATGACTATGTAGAATATGATAATATTCATTTTTATTTAGTCTCAAGAGGAAAAAACCAAACATGCACTATATTTGCTATAAAAACAGATGGACTGTTACTGGCTCAGTTCCCAACTTAATGACTACATCTATTTTTAAACGTTAATGTTTAAATTTTATTATCTCATATCCTTTACACTTGTTTTTTGTTTATGTTTCAGAGTTATTTTGGGGAACACTACTGACACTTGTTTTTTGTTTATGTTTCAGAGTTATTTTGGGGAACACTACTGCCTTCTCAACACTGAGTAAGAATGTAGAGTGGAAAGGTTTTCTAGGAGCAAGCCTTGTCACCTGCTATAATAAACGGCAATGGAAATACATTCCAACAACTAACTGCATGGGAAGCACAGAACTGCTCTCCTGCAGACACCAGGGCACTGAGCCCTAGTGCTGCAGATATATTGTTTCTTCTGTTGACACGGTCAACACTATGGAAAAATGCTGTTGAATTCCCAGAAGCTATTCAACCAAAATATTCCAATATTCCTAAAAGCTTGTTGACCCAGTTAATCTAATATATTCTTGAAAAATCCTACGTTGCTCTGCACAACTTGACTGCTGGCTGGGCCAGTGGCTGCCTTTAGCACAGCTGACACTTAGTGTATGACAGACCAGAGAGCAGCACACGCGTGTCTTTGCTTTTCTGTGGGCATATGTTAGACCACACTTCAGCTACAAGTACAGCAAAGCCACAATTAGCTACAAGTGAAAGCACAAATTTCCCATCAATAGGGTCTTTCATACCAGTATGTTTCCCTAGAAGAATACTACATGCACCAAATGGAAGTAATTAAGCATGTCCACAATACAGATTATATCAGTATAATTCAGTTGAACATACTGAAGCTAGCATACGCACATTTGCACAGACCTCCCAGATGTTCCCCCCACTCACACACTTTAAACTGATTCAGACAAAGGCTGAAGATTGCTTGGTCTTCAGAAAGTGAAGCCATTATTTGAACCTTAGTTGGACTTGGACCTTTTTTTGAGTGTGCCACCATGTTTGCACAGCTTTCAGCGAAATTTCATTTATGTTTCAAGCTACCTAACTGTAAGGAAACCTCATCCTGGAAGCCATGGTACTGCAGGTACAGCACTGTGCTCTCACAAAGACATTTACTGCCTTGAGTGCATCACCTTCAGACTGCTTCTAGCAGTTTTTGAGCAAGTAAGATCACACAGATCTGTTTGCAAAAGGTTTTGTAGACAAGCCACTAACTCTTGGTTCTTATTTCACTTCTTAAATTTCTCTATTTAGAAGCAAAATTCATGGCTATTGACATTATTCAAGAAACTTGCATGCATAATTAAGACCATAAAAATCAACAGTCACCATCATTATCTATTCTTTTTTGCTTGATTAGAAATACATTAGAAGGGGAAAAAAAACCCCAACTTTAAAATGCACAGTAAATTTATAATAAGCAGAAAATAACTTTGATTAATTCTGAATCAAATAAATTCTACTGCTTAATTGAATTCAGCAGGGATATCACCTAGCTGTGTACTTATGAGCACCTAGTGAAATGGTACAATCTTTTAGCAAAACTACCACAATCAGTAAGTGTTCACCTCACAGAGAGAAAAAATGATTCAGTTGTTGCACGGCTTCTACAAGTAACAAATAACAAATCTGCTGGCACCGCATTTAAAGCATATCATAACACTTATTGGCAAAATCTCAAGGAAGAATTGCATGTAGTTACACAACAGTCCTTTCCAACAAGGAGAGGTCCAGGGCTTTTGTACCTTTTTCTTTTGTACAAGTCCTTTTCCCTGTTTTGTACTGATAGTATTAGCTTGGTAAATAGTTTCTTCATTTGCTATCTCCAGCAGTCTGCCTAAACCGATTGGTATCCCTTACCTACTTGTTGTTCTATTTCCTTGATGTTAGCCGAGAACCATAGTCCAAGGATCACCTGAATTTTTTGTTCTGGTTGATTTTTAACAAACATAGTAAGAACAACTCTGTTTGGAGGAGCAGATTTAAAATCTCTTTAATATAGTACATACCAGTTCCTTTGCTTACATATGGAGGCTTGAAGAATTTCACAACGCCATACAAATTCACTATAGTTCCATCTTTAAGACGATTCAGAGGAGTATACACGTATTTTGGTGCAACAGACTGGAAAGGCATGATAAAATTAGGGAACAGAAGAAAAACTTATTCGAACATTCACTCAGAATTTTGTCTTTTAACACCATCCACCCTCAGATATGCTTTATTTCATCTTAAAAAAAGTTATCTATTTCTATCTTATTCATTTTAGACTCTCTAAAGATAAATATATATATATTCACAAGCAATAAAGTAGGCAAGACTTATTTCCCTTTCTTTTTGCAATTCCATCTTCATTACAATAAACTAAAGTCAGTTCAAGTAAGTTTCAATACATGAATTAGGTGAATAAAAGTAATTATAACAAAGAGCGATAGAAAGTAATTTTTTACTGATTGATTTTAACATGTCCATCCAAAGGGCTTTTTAAAGCACATACATAAATAATTTTGGAATTCTTATTGGCAGTGTCACTGTACAGAATCACTGTCTTGGGGGGGCAGATTTACCTCACAGCCATTGTGTAAGTCTTCCTATCAAAATAGCGCACTTGTTGGAGGATTAAAGAAATTAAGGACTACCTTCTACTATTTAAGGACTACTCTCTTCTCATCTTAAGGTTACATTACATGCTGATCAGTCTCTTTTCAAGAATACAAGTTCTGCCAAACTGACTGAAAACTGGTTTTCAATTACTAGATCGAGGGAAAAAAATTGAACCTCTTCATAAAATTAACACGAAGTCAAGCTGTATCATCTTCGGTACTAAATCTTTAACTTTATGATAAAGAACAATAAAATTTCATACACCACTTTCTATGCCTTTAATATAATATTTCCTGTAGAATTTTAATTTAGACACATAAAGACTTGCTCCAAACAGTAATCAAAAGAAATGTTAAGACCTGTACCTGAAGTCTGATTTTAAATCAAAGGAAGATTCATACTTCCATTTTTTTAAAGCACAAACATACAATCTTCTTTAGAACAGAAGTTACCTCTCTAGTTCATATTTCCTAAACCAACATGCAGCCTATTTTGAGATCAAGATAGGAACTATATTGCAAGTATAGAAAAAGTAGTACTTTTTCATATTTAGTCTGTTTTCCAGGCATATTATTTGCAAAATTAAAAACTAAACAAATGACTACTGGGATGAGAGTATGGAATTAAAAGAAACAGGAAAGAAAAAGAATTCCACACATTCTTATTTACATGCAGTTAGTCTCGTGCTTTAAAAACATCCCAAATATAAACTCACCACAGATGCAGTTTCTGAAGCAGCAGTTGGTCTTGGTACAGTATAAATCTGGGGAGGAAAAAATAGCAAACTATCTGATTACAAAAGTGAAGGCACTGCAAATATAACAAGATTTGATAATGCTAAAGCAAATATAAAACAGCACTATACACACTTTTGCTATCTGAATCACCTCTGAGACTAGTAAAATTTTATCCTACAGAAAAAAACTAAATAATACTCACTCCAATTACACTCAGACAAAAGCTACTTTAAATACCACATATATTTTCCAAATTAGAAATGTACTTGGTTGAATATAAGTCAGGTCACATTAGTAGAGTCAGCATTTGAAAGTTGGAGGCCACAAATTTAAAACTGTACTTTCTAATAGTGACTTGCTTAACACAGAACTTAAATGGGTTTAGGTTTTGTACATGTCAATGCTTAGAGCAGGTCTACTCTCAGCGACTCATTACTCTCCTTTGGCGGGGGCGGGGGCGGGGGGGGCACGACAAAAAAAAAAAAAAAGGACGAGGAAAATTCACCAGATTCACCAAATGTTAAAGCTACAAACCTGTAGCCCAAAGAAAACTAAAAGTGATAGACCTAACACCACTCTTGCATCCTCTACCTTGTCTGCATTATTGCATTGCGTTCTGCAAAAGAATGGCTTAAACAGCTCTAGGGATCTATTTAAAACCAACTAAGCTCAAATTTCTACACTCAACAAGCAGAAATTTACCTGAGAGGACCAAGACAATTTGGGTCTTGCATGGATAGGGGTGCTATAAAATTGCATGCGCGCACACACAAATCTGTTCTGTTTGTTTCCTGTTGGACATGCTAAAATGATCTGTAGTACTTCAGATTCTAATAGATTTTATTGTTTTTTCTACCATAAAGTAAAATGTTAGTGTTGGTATTTGGGGAAAAAAAAAAAAAGTAGTAAAAAAAAGTTAGGAACCCACGTACATAAACGGCTGATCCAGCTTCTTCAGACACCTCCAGGTGGCAACCATGTCTACCATCCTTTCTCGCTGTAGGCGATTTTGCCAACTTAAATCCTGCAACTACGACAGTGTCCTATGGGGACAGGGTGATAAACAGATGATTACATAGGCTGTATCACGTACTCTTAAAATAGAGTATGTGATGTGAAATTTCACCTTGAAGTCTCAAGACATTCAAGAAACAAAAATCCTGAACAAATTCTAAACACTGCCTTTAAGTTTCTCTATTTAGTTCTTCTACCCACGGAATTCATATTTCCAACCAATGCCAGTGAGCATTTTTTTTTTTCTCAAATTCTACTAAAATTTTCACACTTTTGATGCTACTGTGACTGAGTGCTAATTTTGACAAGGGCTAGAGGGGAAGAGTCACACTGAATAAAGCAAAAGAGTCATTCCCCTTCAAATATACTGAAGACCGACTCCTTTCTGGGTAAGCTTAACTAAGGCAGAAAAAGAATGACACATTGAATCAGCAGTGACAAAACACTCTTTCCTCAGAGCTTATTTCTTATTGAGTTACAGTTGCACTTTGAAGAAACTGTCCCTGTAGACATTTTCTGTTTTCGGTGGATCACCATCTTCTAATTTCTTCCTTAAGGGTCAAATAGGTAGGTCAATCAATTGGTAGGTTTCTGGTAGCAAAAGAGATATCACAACCTTCTCTGGCATCACTCCTGAGATTCTGGCACAGGAAGCAATTGCATTTGCAACTGCACTTTCACCTTGGTATACAGTTTCTCAGACACCACAAAGTGAACAAGAAAAGGATGATTTAAGGGGTAAATGATTTAAGTTGCTGCAACAGCTCACCTTTTTAGTAGCAACCTTACCAAAAAAAAAAAAAAAAAGAAAGGGGGAGAAGATAGAATATATGTTTAGGAGATAGAGATAAGAAAGGTATCTGACCAAAGATAATGCTGGGAACTCTGATACAAAGTAAAGCTCCTTTGTATTCAGCTCCTTTGGTAACAGAACTGTATAGCAGGGCTATACCAGTGTGATCCATTCCAATAAACATATTGGACTCAGAACCATATTTCTCTTTGATCTACCAAAAGCACTTCCATAAGCTTTTATTGAATAACTTTTGTTCATGTGTTTATTTGATTACAACTAATAAAACAGTTTTCTGATTAAAGTTCACAGTTTTAGCCAAATATTGCACTACGATGGCTCTTTTTTGCTATTTCAGCAATCTGACAATGCTACTCTAAATGATTTAAGATCCAAAACCTTAATGTTTTATGCAAGAAAAAGGCAGGCTGCTAGCTTAAGTGACAGTGATATATTTAGTTATTACAGGATTTGCAAAAAAAAAAAAATACTGCAGAAAACATAACCTTAATCAGACAGTTTAATACACAATGAAACTACTTAGGGCATGGTGATTTTCAGGTAGTGTCATAAATGGGAATATAATGTGTATACTTTGACTAAAAGATAACATGTAAGTCGCCTAAGTGTACACCATACTCAGAGCTAAGTAAGTTAAAACGGGTCGAAACAATTAGACAACTCAGTATTCCTTGCACCTGGAACACACTGCCCTCTAACAGACATTAAAGTTGTTGCATTGTTTCCAGATACAAACACACACAAACACAAGCTTCAGGAAACTCAGCTATTTTGCATGTGTCTTTCCTTTCACTGTTGCTGCTACTCATGGCATTCCTTCAACAGTGCAATCACCCTTCAGCTAAAAAGCTATGCCCTGCTATACATTATTCCCATTTCAGTTGCTGACTCAGGACTGGAGCGCTGTACAGATGACTGCACTTGTCTTGTTCTCCTGTGCCAAAAGGAACTTTAAAGTTACACAAACTCAAGCCTTTACACAGTTGATAATAAATGGAAGCTTTTTTTGTGAATAATATTAGATCATTGGTGATTACTGTCATGGAATATGCAATGTGTAACATGACATTTGAAAAACACTGTGAAAGGACTGCAATCTCAATGAGGAAAAACAACAGCACTAACATTAAAAACTAATTTTACATGTAGAAAGAACAGGTATATTCTCAGATTTGTTACAAATTCATGGTCAACTTTAACAGGTTGTGACCTGCAGTTTCTAAACATGCAAAAAATTTACATGCTTTGAAATTTAATGCTATATTAGTTTTCAAAATAGATTAGCTTCCATTTCACCTCTAGCTAAGAGTAATTCTTATACGTTCTCTTATAACTGGCTTGGGAATCAAAGACGTTTATATAAATTGGTGGATTTTCATGTCAACAGAAAAGTATTATATTGCATATATATATATATCTAAAAAAAACTATCAGATTTGAGCAACATTTTTAAACAGCAAAAAGAAATCCTACTCCCCTTATTCAAAAGAAGTGAGAAATAAAGGAATCACAGTATTCTCCCAGATGGTTATTCTGTTACAGAACCAGAAGACTCTCAGGAGATACCACCAGAGTTATTCACATTTTTGAGAATAGCCTGCTCCTCCCCTCTCCCCAGGCTAATTAGCTAAAGCTGTTACAGTATGGGAAGTATGATACGGAAATCTAATCTACAAAACCGTGAAGTTTGAAATTGTAAGCAACAAACAAAAAGTATTGGACCTTACTGGAGTAATTCTTTAATGGCTAAAACTTTTTTTTTTTAAAAATTAAACCTATTTCATAACTGCTGAATTGCAACTCTGCTAGTTTCAGAAATCATTCTGTTCCCTCAGATTCAGATTCCTCCAAAATTAAAAATCTCATTTGAGACATGTGGAAAGTACCATGAAGGTTCAGTTCACTGGGGAAGACCGAACACTGGTTTTAGTGCACTCTGGCTGTATAAGTATTGTGGGTTGTGGTTTCCTACTCAGCTCTTTAGTACTGAACTCCCTCTCCTCTAATTGCTGCTCAGGGCCTTGTTCAAGATTTGTATTTTTATCAGGACAATAAAACTGTTTTGTTCTTTAAATTTAAAATGATTCTGCAGCTTGTATATTTAGCAAATTAGTTCAGGAACTTCCCATCCTGGACTCACTGTCAAAATTCTGTGGAATCGAGAAATCTGTCTTTAGACTGTCACTTATTTTATACATATCTGATGGTTCTAAAAGATTTTTCTGCCCCAAACAGACTGAATTGATTTTGCTGATCTTCAAGGCACATTTCTCTCTTTAGCATGGCATATGACAAACATTAAAACAAAGTTTTGATTCACAGCAGAATCCAATGTAAAAGTGAATACTCTCCGACCTGCACACCTTACCACCCAGCCCAAACCCCTTCATGTTGCTCCCTCAAGCTCACACATATCAAAGGGCTATGCACCAATTTCGAGGTGAAATTCATAGCACAATCTCTAAATGGGTTCTACTAAAAGGATCTAGGTAATTTTTATTCCTTATGGCTAGATTCATTTGAAAGAATTGTATCTGCGAAATCCTTCATTCACAATCACTAAGTGTTATTGACTTTTCCTTCACATAACCTATACTGGTTGGAGGAGAGATACTAGATGTAAAGGAAGATGTCCTATAGAATTTTTTTTGCTCTCACCCAGACTTTTATTTAATAGACTACACACTACAGATAATGTATACTTCCTAAGACCTACCACCATGCTACCTGTCAGAGCAAGCACCTTTTGCTGGAAAATGTTTCTTAAGATTCAGTGATTTCTTCAAAAAATTAAGTTTTAACCCATTCAGTTCATGACACAATAGCTCGGCTATCTGCTGATGGAAGCCATACGGTAAATGATGCCAGAAAAGATCCTCAAAGTACAAGGAATCACAATGCTAAGCAAGACTTCTGATGTATTTTACAGATTCATTAAATATTCAGTAAGCCTTTTAAATATTTATCATTATTAATAATAATTTAATATTTAATAAAACAAATTATGTAATTGGAAATAAGGCAATGTAAGAGTGAAAAAGAGAGAGATGGGTCTACAATAATATATGCCAGTATCTTTCCTTTCCATGGGAAGTTTTCACCTATACATGATTCTGCAATTTTTTTTTTTTTTTTTTTTTTGAATGCTGCACTGGGTCACAACTATAACTTCAAATAAATTTCTTCAACTATTCACTAAACATTTAAAAAACTGTATTTTTTAGCCTTGTTTTTACAGAGATAAATGTCACTGCCATGTCAGTCTCGCCTACGTGTTCTGGAACTTCCAAACCTCTTTACTGATTTCAACTAAAATTTGAAAAATGATAAAAATCTCAACACACTTACATATCTGTTGAAAAAAAGAGAAACACTAAACTTTTCCTTGGGCAAGATAGTTTCTGACTTTTTTTTTTTAATCCATCTGAAGAGGCAGCCAAAGTATGTCACCTGTTGTTTGAGGACTGCATGGTAAAAGCAATAAACGTTCAGTTCCTTTTCTCTAATCTATATGCATTCATCAAATCCACATTAATTTAGTCAGATTAACAATGTTGAAAACACAGGGATTCAAACTTTTTCAGCATCTGAGTATTTATAAGCACATAATTGTATAAAAACTATAATATAGGTCACTATACATGATATAAACAAATCAGCTCAAATTATAGGTGTAATTCTTGAAATTAGCAGCTTTGGTCCCTATATCGCATGAACTGACGCATCATCTTTGAAGCTGATACAATTCAGGGTGTAAGCTACTATGCAGAAACAGCAAGATCACTCTCAAGGGATATAAACAGATATTTCCCTCTCCTCTCAAAAAAAAAAAAAAAAAAAAAAGAGCTGGGAACTAAGCAAAAGTCATTATTTAACCTTAGGTGGAACTAGATAAAAAGAATATGCATGTCTCTGAACTGAAATTGAAATATTCCATGAATTTAGAGCAATATCACTTTAAGTGATATTTTGACATCATGCCGTCAGGTCTGCTGTAATTTTCACCCTTTTTCAATATACAGGTCACCAGAGTTCAGGTGTACTAGTCCACCTGAGCTGAAAAACCCTGACAGAATTCTAACTAAGCCACTGCTATTTCCATATTTGAGAAAGCCCTTAACTTTTGTCCATAACAAATATTTCTAAGAACATGAAAACAAAGCCCTGGGTTGTTTGTTTTTGTTTTTGGGGTTTTTTTTGTTCCCCCCCCCCCCCCCACTAAATAACTTTCCATCCTTTTAGAGAAAGACTTTTTACCAAGGCCTGTAGTGACGGGACAAGGGACAATGGTTTTAACCTGAAAGAGGGTAGGATTAGATTGGACCTAAGGAATAAATTCTTTATGTTGAGGGTGGTGAGACACAGGAACAAGTTGCCCAGAGAAACTGTGGATGCCCCATCACTGGAAGTGTTCAAAATCAGGTTGGATGGGGCTTTGGAGCAATCTGATGTAGTGAAAGATATCCCTGCCCATGGCAAGGGGGTTGGATTAGATGATCTTTAAAGGTCCCTTCCAGCCCAAATCATTCTATGATTTACTGTGAATTCGTATCACAAATGAAAAAGCACGAACATGAGCTCATGATGTATTCTACACCAATTTTGAGATCTGGCTAATATTGATATATCAGCAAACTGACAGGCACTCTAATAAGAAATATTAATTTGAGGTAATTATTTTCAGCTTGTTTCCCTTCTTTAGTTGCAACACTGTCTCACAAACTCGTAGGCTGACTTGCCAATGTTCTTTACCCTGGACCTAATCAAACGAAGCTGTTATCTCTGACGAAGCAAGAGACCAGCACTCAGCCAATAAAGAAAACCATGTACATAGTTTTGAATTATTTTTTTTTAAAAGCTTTCAGTGTAACTGTCTTTTAAATCAATTTAATTCTAAACTCTATCTTATCAAATGGCAATAGACATTCAAATTATAAACATAAATGGATGACTATCATCTATATTCATGATCCTTTGCTTGCTAGGTAAACAGCACTGGCAAAAAGAATTACTTTATTTCAATATTATTCTTAGAAAGAATTTACATAAGCAAGTACTTTTTGTTTTTTTTCTAGCTCACATTTATAGATTTGAACTGACTCAATAGACTATTTCTAATTTTGGTGATAGCTATACAAAGACAAGATAAGAAATCAACATACATCTGTGGAAAACAATTCCTAAAATAAGGAAAAAAAAATATATATATTTTACCCCATAGTGTATAACATTTGCACAATCTTCTGCCATTTTTCCGTATATTAAAATATTGATGCTGTTGATCCGTGAAAACGAGTTATCCAAATCTAGAGGAAAAAAGCAGAAGTGATTCCAATCACCATATCTTCTCCAAAACAAAACAGCAATAGGAAGAGATTTCCAAAATCAGTTAATCTACACTAAAACTTTTCATTCCAATTAATCTACAAAGAGAAAATCCTTTCAAATAGTTATACAACTACTTTTATCTGCTAACTATAGGTATATCAAACAGATAGGCCTATCAAGCAGATGTTCTTCAGACGAGGACCATTTAAAACGTGCACACGTTGTACATCAGTGTACATCAAACAGAAATGACAAAGATTTCCATTTGGACAATTCAGTGTACAGCGCTAGAGAGGAAATATCATCCAGTCACATTTGATTTTTTTACATTAACACGTATCATATTGCAGAAGTTTATAAACTGGAGATATTCCAGGACACAGACACATCAATAAATAGCCTTCCAGGAGGACTGAAGCAAAACTTCCATTGTTATTTTAAAAGTTTTCTACTTTTTACTGTTTCAGAAACAAAGCTAATGATTCAGATGTGCAAACTTATTTTTTGAGGCTGTGGACAATGTGCAGAAACTCTTGGCCCTCCTGAACAGCCACATGAAATTAGCAAGACTCAAGGAAGTTTTTCATCCCTCTTTGGGAACCCTGAAGCCAGCAGGGAAACTGACTCAGGTCCCATCAACTGAATTCACCTCTGCTAGCACCAGTCACAAGCAGTATCACTAGGTAGGATCTGCACCCCCCAGCCTGCTGGTTCAGTCACAGTCACAGAATTTGTAGAATTAGGAAGGCTCAGAGGGAGCAAGTGATGATTCTCTAACCAGTGTAAGGAAAGAGCCAAGAAAGAAATGGAAAGAAATTGAAAGTTCCTTGAATACAACATAGACTCCTGACTAATGACATCCTCCTCCTTCATGGCTGATGAGCTTTGGACTCAAAAGGGACATATTGTATTTTAGTATCATTTATTACATGATGAACAACTTAAGTCTTTCAATGTGTTAATGTGTTTACTGATATTCAAATACTGAGTAATCAGATGAAATTCCATTTTTTAACTGCTTAGATTAAAACAGAACAAAATACAAATATTTTGCTGCTAATCAACATACTGACCTATATTTGGTGTGTACTTACATAGTATATACTATATATATTAAATAGTAACTATTAAGTGTGCATTTTTTCTTAGTCCTTTATGATAAGCAGTTTAAAAATACACTATTAAAGCTGTACATATAGCTAATGCATTTTCAGGAGAGTATTTTAAAAGATTCTGCTTCAAGAAGTTTACTGAAATATAAATACTGTATTGTTTCCATTAACTTACCTGGCATAAGTTTAAAATAATCTATTTTTGTAGAGAACAAACAGTTTTAGAGAGTATTTTAAATATAACATTTTACTGAACACTAAAAAAGTAGGTACTAGTGATGTAACAGCATGATGTCAAAAAAAGTGTCAAGAAGTTCAACAAAATAAATTTAAGATGTATACTTTAATGTAGTACCTTGAAGAACAACCTTGAAAAAGTTTGTCCCATCTCCGAGTTTTGTTAATGGGTAGGAAAGAATAACTATTCCCTAAAAAGGAAAAAAAAAATATTGTGAACTAAGACCATATGCCTCTAAGTTATGGAAACATCTGTAAGCTACAAAAAAGGTAGAACTGAAGTGATAAGTGCACATTACCACCTGAATTCTTAAAAAAATAATAAAAACTGCTAAAGACAGCATTGAAGAGCAATATTCTTGGGATATAACAAAGGAAACATTACATGTGAATACCACTTAGATGCTACTGACTAGATGATGATGTTAAGCTTAGCCTAAACAATTGAAATAGTAGTTGTGGAAGTACCTTTTACTAATTACAATAACAGCACAAGGGCTACAGTTTTAGGACAAAATCTGAAAGGTCACTAAAAAGGCAGGGTGATCAAACTCTTAAAAGATATAGCAACTTCTCCAAAAATATTGGCAAAGGATACAACAGAAATATCAAAACAAAAATCACAGTCAAGAGATAAAAGATGTATATGAAGATAAATAATCTGCGAAAAATAAAAAGACCAGTACAGCTGGAAACACAGTATTATAAAGTTTTGAAACTTTAGTGACCTATTAATTTGTCAATACAAATGCTCTAAAAGATGCAAAGGTTCTATTAATTATGTAAAAATATTCTATTTATAATGAAGTTGAAGTTACAAAGAAGCAAAAATCACAGACCAGCAACTTCAGTGATGTTAACATCTCTTTGGAACAAATGTGCTATGTTAGAAAGATGATATCTCATCAAAAAATGTTCTCCAACAGTAGCAAAAATGTCAGTCATGTATTCTTCCACAGTACGGCAGGTAAAACACTGTATACTTCTTAAGGATAAAAACACTGAAATTGGTTCACTAAAGAAAAATACAAAAGATTGAAAACAGACTCTATAAAGTTTTTAAGAGAACTACAGAAACAGGACAGGAAATTAAAAGGGTTTTTGTAAAGAGACAGCAGGGGCAATCTGTCTTACAAATGCACAAAAGCAGCATTAAGAGGATAGTCGGGTAAATCATAATGATTTTACGGTACACATATTCAGCGGGAAGCTTGACTTAAATGTTAGTAAACACTTCTTAAACCAAATTAGGATAAAATACCCAGAAGTGAATTGTTACTGTAGAGGCTTTTCAGAGTAAAATTAGTCCTACAACATGTTAACTGAGGAGGAATCCAAGTAAAATTCAACAATTTATTTCACTATCTGTTTTATAAAGAAATACTAAGCCTCCACAAACCATCCTTTTCCAACCCAGAGCATATTTTAATTTTATGACACTAAAAAAATAGCCATGTTGAATTACATTTAACATGTACCGTATTGCTTTATTGCTTTTGAGGCAGTAGTAATGCTTCATTTAATACCAAAATTAAGGTCAAAAATCTATGACCATATGTTTTTAACAGGTAAGTTCCTACTTTTCACAGGGAAGACTAATGAGTTTTTGTAAGGAGACTTAAGCATCAAATACTTATTTTAACAATCAGCATCTGCAAAATAGTGTTCTGAGATTTGTCTATGAATACTTACAGAAAGGTTTGCCACTTGTTTTCAAACTTACAACTTTGTTTAAAATTTCAAGTATTATATATTATTATATATATTTATATTATTATAATATTATATAAGTTCTTGCTGAGATCGTTTGTCTTGAACTGTACTCACAGGTAAATAAAATACTACAGAATTTTTCCTATAATAAAAGTCTTTGCAATGAAACAAAGTCACCTCAGGAACACTCTGTATTTACATATAAATTGTTTTCTTACTAAATAATTACATATAAATTGTTTTCTTACTAAAGAAATTTCAGTCAGCACAAGCATGCTATTTAAAAGCAGAATACATTCATTGATGAAATAGAGACTGCTTTCTGACTTTTTTTACTTTTTATTTTTCCTTTTACATCCCGGTATCTTCCAATGAGTTGTCAAATTCTGGGGCCACATTCTTTGCTGTAATAGTCTGGCCCCATCACTTTCCTTTGTATCCCAAAAACCTACCCTCTAGTTTTCTTCCTCAGCAGAAATACTACCCACTGCTTTCTCAAAATGCCCGAAACTCTTGGGCTCCAAACTTCAACAAAACCTACCCTAGCAGAGCCTGCTCAAATTCACTCTTCTCCCACAAATCCTTCACTGCTTATTGAGCCCATAGACAAAATTCTTCCAACACCTTCCCCATTCCATATGCCACTAGACTCACTCTCAAACTGACTCCGTGCAATTCCTCTAGCAAATCTGCCTTCTTCCTTGCCGCAGCCTCATTCCTCAGTCCAGTCCAACAGCTGATTTGGAAACTGATTTTCAGGTTTGGTTCAGCTTTGCCACAGCAAAATCCATATGAATTAATGAGAGAAGTCATCAGGGAATTGTGACTGAGGATGTATGGACATTGCTTGTGCTGTGTTCCCACAAATCTAAATTAAAATCTGTATTGTTCAGAAGGATGCCAGAAAGCAAAAAAGTTTCAGAAGAATTAAAGGACTGAGGCACACAAGCCAGAGAGAAGCATCCTGGATGTTTTTTGTCGCTTTTTCCCAGAACACACTTCATAAAAATTCTCCTCTCCCCTTCCTCCCTCCTCAAGCAGGATGTGATCCCTGTTTTGGCAGGTCTAGAGTGAGTGTGCTGTGCAGCCAATAAGATAACCTAACATCACTGCATTCTAAGGTTCAAGTCAAGCTCAGCCTGCAGAACTGGATTTTCCTTCATATTTAATGGGTGCATTAGCATCAGCTTTATCAGCTCTCCAGTTGCATCGGTTTTGTGCCAAACTGTTTTAGTCACCTACTAATCCATGACGGTAGCAGCATGAGGTTCTCTTAACATAAGGCAGAAGTCTGAGAAAGAGATTCTCTACACTTTCTCTTTCAGCAATCAGCTCTAACACTGCATGTATGCTTTAAATCACAGTCTGGTAATAATTGTTCTGCTTTCCTAATGGAAACATTTATTTTTTGCAGAAACATTTTCTAATTTATAATTCGTTTTTGTCTGCTTCAACATCTCCTTTGTAAACAAGAACATCAATGAGTGACTTCCATGTCAGGGGTGCTTGCAGACATAGCTCTTAAAAGCAGGAAAGCCTATATGCCCTGCAGGTGAATGGGGACAAAAAACTACACCCTGCGGAATAAAAACCCTGTTTACTAGCAGCAATGGTTATTGATGTTTCCATTTGTTCCTTTACAAGGCCTAAGGGAGGCTGGATCATTCTCAATCAAATCACCTCCCATCACACTCTACTGCTGCCTGCTTCCAAAAAGGGCAGTTTTGCTCCTTGGCTTTATCTAATTGCACTACTCCTAGCATCAATTAGACACCATAATGAACCAGTCCAGAGAGTGAGAGCAGCAAAAAATTTCCCTCTCTCCCTCAACATGGGAAAGTCTTCTGCCTGTTTATTTCTCATGAACAGACTCAGTCACAGGCTCAGATAAGCACTAGAGCTGGAACTGGGAATATACAGCTGGGGAAACAGAAATGGGTTTTGGATACAGAAAATCATTAGGCCAGTTCAGCTCATATTTTTAAAATATTTATGCCATTTTTTTTAAGGATTCAAGCCACCTAAGGTTTGCTACAAGTTAACTTGCCTTCCCCCCCCCCCTTTTTTTTTTGGTAAGAGACTGAAGGCAAGTTTGGGATGGCATTGATTTCCTGCCACTTAAGCGTCAGGAATGGCTAAAAGGATTTTCAGAACCAGTCACAGAAAAAGTTAAACAGGTTAAAAAAAAAACAACCTCAAGAATTGACACTGCGTTTTACAGAGTATACTCGTTCTAGGGATGAAAAGATATTTCTAGATTTCACTAGTACACTAGATTGTCCTTCCAATCTGAAATATATTTGGGACTACTGTAAAATATAAATGCATACTTGGTAATGATAAAAAAACTAATCATATCTGGATGCAGGTAGTTGCTACAGAGCCCTCTTTCATAAAACTGGATACTGCATTGCTTCATACAATAAAGAAAAACTGCTTTAAAGTCATTACTCTGAAATTTGATCTTTAACAGGATGGTGCTGCTTAATACTGTTTTTTTAAAAACAAAATACCACTTAACCTCCCACAATTCCTCCATTTTCAGCACAGCCTTCTGCATATTAATGTTTTTAAATGGGACCACAGTTTAGAAAATAAGAAAACCTCTCATAAAATTTAAGTCTGAGAATATAAGAGAAAGGGACAGAACTGTGAATCAATGAAGTCAATAGCAACATGCAACGAAGTTCAACAGGGTCATAATTTTGCATTGCCCAAAGATATGCAACAGATGCGCACAAATGCACACAGCTGCAGCAAGACACCCACTGAACTGGGAAATGGAGGTCCCTTGTAAGTATACGAGGAGCTATTTCAAACTAGCCAAAATTCTTTTATTAGTAAGTTACCTGAAAGCATTTGTTGGTATGATCAAAGCCTTCTTGCAAATGTTTCAAATCCTCCTTCTGCAAATGGCTTGGTAGTGGAGTCTCGGATTTTCCTTTAATGATCTTCAGCAACTGAACAGGCATAGCTGCTTTATCTAAACAAAAATGATAAACAGACTCCTGATGTTACTTAATTTGAACAAGATAAGAGTCACTAGAAGTTGCAATTTACTCAGAAGGGGAGTTTTTAATCTACCTATTTCATAAGAAAATTCAATTACACAAGACAAAATCTTCAGCGGGACTGGCCTCCTTTTTTAGTACCATGAATAGCAGGAAGACAGAAAGTAACATTTCCTTGGCAATAGACAGCCATCCAAACTCCTTTATTTTGGAAACAGTCCAAAACACTGCAAATGGCAACAAAATATTACTTTATATAGGAATGAAAAGGGTAATGTAAACAATATGACTATTTTATGTACAGAAATGCACATTAAAAACCAAGCAGAGACATTAAATGACTTCCCCAGAAGAGGTCATGGATCAACAGTCTTTATATTCATCTGTTTCCCTGTAAGACAATTTGACTGCATCAAAGTAGAATGTCTGTCATTTTAACTTATAATGAACAAAAAATGCTCAGGTACAGATTAAAAAATTTGATCAATGTAAATAAAGAAAATAAGATGGGCATCTACAAATGCTAAACACTGAATATGCTGGGGAAAAAAATCTAAGAAATGGATGACTTTATTGTTTGTTCTCACTGTGCTAGAAGTCAATGAAATAAATTCTTGGTGACATAACTTATACTATTGATAATGGGGGAGGAAGAGTAGTCTTATAGTGAAGTTATACATATAAGAAATATAAGAAAGTGATCTAGCAATAAGTAGTTCTATTCTCTCATTACATGGTCATCTCGCTCTTCTTGGGGTCTCTTGTTTTTTTTTGCTGTACGATTTTTATTTAAAGCAGGTATCTACAGAAAAGTCACAGCATTATCAATCTTCTGTTTTCAGTAAGTCTTAATAAACGAAGCAAACCACAATCTTCTGTTTTCTAAAAACCCAACTGGCAGTATTACAGCCAGAGTCCTAACTTCAGAGTTTTAGCAATTTTTATATGACAGTGAAGAAAAAAAAAAAGTATTTCCTATATTTTTGGATGGACACAAAAACTTGGTATTCTAGTAAATAAAAGCTTAAACTATGTTTTCATTTCAGTTCAGAAGTGCTTTTTCAGTGCTAGACTGAATTCTTACAAAAAATTCACTTATAATTAAATGGAAATGGGAAGACACTGTGAAATAGAAAGACTACTGGATCATGTTATAAACGTAAGTCAATGCATATAGGTGCAGACACTCAGAAATATTATAGATATTCTTTAAAAAAAACCCCTTATTCTTCAGAAAAAAAATCAAAATTCCACCTTACTGTCACTCTAGTATCCAAAGACATCTGACTTCATGTATTACTCATGACTATTTGTCTAGTTGTGAATGACTGCCCTTTCTTCTTCCCCATTTTCCAGGAAACTCCCCAGCGATGTTGTTCTTGTCTAACAGATATTATCAAGAATTCACATTCACTACTGAGAATTCCATAAAATAAAATACTTTGGTTCAAGGCTCTCTCAGCCAAAATGACTACACGTAGGACGACTGGCTTTTTTCTCCTAGCTTCCAATTTACATACCTCTCTTGTTGCTTGTCCCCGACCTCACCTTTTACTTTGTCATATACAGTAGCAAGTGAAAAGTTGGCCACATTAATTTTAAATCTGCAACTCTTAGGAGACTAGTTAACCTTTCACTAGCAATATCAGGTTTTTTCCTTAACATTTAAGAGTTAAAAAGCAGTAATAGCAAAAGAACCTTTGGTTTCTTAAGCTATTGTGTCTAGGCAATAAAGTACGCATTTAAAAGCAAAATACGTTCTAGCAAGTCTGATAAATATCATACCTCAAATAGGAAAAACATTAGTGCCTGACTCGAGGGTCTTATTTTAAATTGTAGCTTAGTCTTCAAAAACCAGTCCTCATCTACTCCAAAATACTAAGCAGCCCCAAGAACTCAGGAGACTCAGGAGCAAGAGAATAACAAGGCCACCCTGCCACGCATATTCCCTGCTTCCAATATATATTCCCCTACTTCACAACAAAGCCAACAAGCAACTTGTTGCTCTGTAACTTCCTCCCCAGTGTGCATGAAATAAGGAGGCCTTACAACATTCAGAAGACACAGAGGCTCCAGGAGGCACCATTACTCAAAATGCCATAGATTTTGAGCAACAGATTTAACTTACCAAATACTGATTAATAAATTTAAGAGTTTGACTACCAAGACTCAAAAAGTTTATGATCTGGGATAAGTGCAGAAAGAATTTACATAGGGACAGGTAACTGGACAAGAATTAGCTACAGTTAAAAATTACCAACCTTCACCTCAGTAATTATCTGTGTACAATGTTAACCTGTCCCATTGCAAAGCAGAACATGTTAGCTTACACCTCAAACAAACAAATGACAAATTTAAGCCTAATTACTTATGCTTTTGAGAGTCTTTTACCTCACAGAGAATTTTACTCTTCTGAAAGGAACCCAGAAGACACAAACAAGATCAAACACTAGCTGGAATGGGCAGCAGGGCAGGGAGCTTCAGCACATCATAAAACAGAAACAAAAATCTCACTCTTTTACTGGGGTAAAATTGGAGTATTACCAAATGTTGGTTACTTGATATGAAACAGTAATTACTAAATTCTTAGAAGAGTTCACAAATCTCTAACAGGAATCTCAAACCCTTCTCCTTTACAACATCTGATGGCCAAGGAGCTAGAAAGACATAGTATCATCCACAAAACTCACCAGTAATGGTGTTGACCGATTTTGGTTTAAATGCTGATGCTTTTTTTTTTTTTTGGGGGGTGGAGGGGGGCAGGCACAACACATTAATCAAGGGTGAAGTGTCAACTCAGATGACACATTTTTCAGTCCTGCCATAACCTCACCAGTGAGCTGCAGGAAGCATTGGAGAAAAGTTCTACCTTCTTACTGTCTATGCTATTGTTGTGGGTTGACTCTGGCCAGCCCATAGGCATCCAGAGAGCCACTCCTCATCTCCCCACGGTGGGACAGGGGACAGAATAGGGCTAGTAAAAGCAAAAAAATTCATGGGTCAAGATAAAGACAGTTTAGTAAGTGAAGGAAAGAGGAGGGGAAAAAAAATACGCTCCAGAAAACACAAAATAAGCAATGCAAAGGCAATCAGTCGCCACCTTCCACAAGCAGACCAGGGCCCTGACAGTCTCTGGCCAACAGCTCCCTCGGAACACCCAGTTTTTGTTGTTCAGATTGACTCTATACAGTACGGAACGTCCCTCTGGCCAATTCATGTCAGCTGTCCCAGCTGTGTTGCCTCCAAACTTCTTGTCCAACCTCAGCCTACTCACTGGGAGAAGCAGAGGGAGAAAGAGAGAAAGCCTTGGTCCTGCACAAGCACTGTTCAGCCACAGCTGAAATACTGGTGTGTTATCAACACTGGTTTAGTCACAAATCCAAAAAACAGCACCATGCATGCTGCTAAGACAGTTAACTCCATTCCAGACAGACTCAGTGCAGATCTCTAAAACGTATCCAACAGGATACCGTGACACCCCACAGAAAGGACGCATACTGGAGCAGTTCATGAAGAACTGCAGCCCATGGGAAGAAACCATGTCAGAAAAGTTTGTGAAGGACGCTCTCTTGTGTGTGGGACCCCATGCTGGAGCAGGGAAAGAGCATGAGAAGGAAGGAGTGGCAGAGAGGAAGCGTTATGAACTGACCACAACCCCCATTCCCCATCCCCCTGCACCGCTCAGGGGGAGGAGGTAGAGAAGTCGGGAGCGAAGCTGAGCCCAGGAAGATGGGGGAGCGGGGGAAAGGTGGTTTTAGATTTGTTCTTATTTCTCATTATCCTACTCTGATTTGATCAGCAATAAATTAAACTAATTTCCCCAAGTTCGAGTCTCTTTTACCCATGGTGGTAATCGGTGAGTCATCTCCCTGTCCTTATCTCAATCCATGAGCTTTTTGTTACATTTTCTCTCCCCTGTCCTGCTGAGGAGGGGGAGTGATAGAGCAGCTTGGTGGGCACCTGGGAGCCAGCCAAGGTCAATCCACCACAGCACAGAGCTGGGAGGTACAACACCAGACAGGTTTCAATTTCTACTTGAGCTGAAGGAGAAGCAAAAGCCTGGTGCAGAGATGCAAATGCTGTTCCGTCTCTGTTGACGGCTTTAACTACTGAGATATTAGGAGTAAGAATTTCTATAAAATATCACTAACTGATGCTAAAAATGATGCTTTTATCTTTACGTTTGCAAACATGAACCAGGATAGCACTGTCATTAGCTTACCAGAACTTCAAGCCCCTAGTGAAAAGAGCAACTAGAAGTCTTACAAAGCCTTTCAGTTCAAAGTATCTACTTCACGCTATACTCTAGCGGGCTGAGAAGCTGATATATTCCACCTAGAAACAGTCAACCTCAAAGTTAATCAGCAATATTGATCTTTATCCAGCAACACTATAATGAGCTAGGGAGATGTACAACATCATGGATTAACACTTTTTTTTTAATATATTTCTCTCTGTTATGGTACTTGAGCAATTAAATAGACTTTTCTGGGTCTTTTTTCCTCACAAAGATGTCTAACAGCAAGATGCATTTTGTTACAATTCAAACATCATTGTTAAAACAAAACAAAGAAAGGAACTGAGGTTTCAAAACTCATCCATCTCTGATGACAGCCCTCAAATTATGTAGCTCCCTTGCTTTCATATAAGAAGAGCCTTTGCCATTTATTTAAATGGGACAAATATTCCACATGTGCCTTCAAGGTTACAAAGGAAAATTTCTAAAAAGGAGCCATATGTAGGCTGAGGCAGTGGGACCTGCCCATATTATTTACTTACTGTATACTCCTACAATTTAGGACATTTATGTAAATAACATTCAAGTAGAAAACAAGATTATTTTTTTTTCTGGATCTTAAACTTCTGTACATATAAAACTAAGGTCATGTATTTTAACTGCTAACCACTGAAGCTCCCAGATTCTTGTTTTCTGCAATTAAAAAACAAAGATGTGAGTATCCATCTCTAAGAGCTATGAAAGTAAATTTTCAAAACCAAACTGATACAGCACTGGCTTCTCAAATCTACATGAAGATAGCTTTAGTGCTGTCCTTGGCGTTCACAGCTCCCCTGAATAGCAAATAAGTGAAAATAAGTCTGTGAAGTATCTTCCTGGTTCTCAAAAGGCTGACTTCATAAAACTGACAAGAATCATTCCACCTTGAGACTGCTGCTCAAGAAGTCTGCAGGTGGCATAAACAGAGCTATTCATAAGGATGGGTGGTTAAAAAAACAAAGAAGCTGTAAGAAAGGTAGGCAGCATCATGGGACACTCCTGGAACAGGAAGACACACAACATGCACACAGTAGAAGGAAGAAGGCAATGGACTAAAAACACATTTTGCCTTCCAGTAGCTGAAAATGACAAAAATATGGAGAGAACATGACTAAAAAGCTTAATAACTGTAACAAGCAAAGAATTATATGAAAAGATGTACACTGTATGGGAAACCAGAAAGTGTGTACACTGTATGAGAACCCAGAAGTAACACCCTAGAAGAGAGAGCGATAAAATCACTTGCTTAAGGACGGCTATGGACTGAACATTTATGTGCTGCTCTGCCTTATCCTTGATTTTCTACCTACTAATTTTCTAGACCTTACATTTCTGACAGTGCAACAATCTACTCCAACCCAGTAGTTCTATATTAATTACCTATGAAATATTAACATGTATTCCAAAAGCATAAAAACCATCTTAAACCACAGTATACCAGAAAACAATTGCCTAGTAGAAATGGCTTTGAGCAATGGTTAACTTTCAACAGAAATAAGCAGTCATTTTATATTTTTTTTCTTCTGGAACAAGGACATTATTCCATCAAAATACTGCAGTCACAGAATGTCTCTATCTCTAGGTCCAGAAGCAAGAGAAAAATTCTTATGAAATATCTGAAGGACTTTACCTCATCCTTCTCACTTGCAACTTGAGAGTTTAAACATCCACAGACCTCAATTAGGCATCTAGGTATGGTTTGGGGGGCATGCACAAGAAACAAGAAAAGCTTTCAGGCTCACAGTCTTTTCATCAGTTCGCTGAGAAAGCAAAGTAATTAGCATTTCCTTTTAGGTGCAGCACACCCCAGATAAAAGCTCTGAGAGCCTGGTAACTTCAGTGTTTAAGACAAAGTATACACCCAAAGGCTTATGCACTTACAGAATCAAACAGTGGCTCTACAAGAGGTTTAAAGACTGTAATTTTTAAGCTTTGCATTGCAAAATAAGGTGGTAGGAAGAACCTGACCATTTAAGTCTTTGTGTGAAAGCTTTACATCTTTTTTCTCCAGGCTTTTTAAACTGTCATTATAATTAAAAAAAAAAAATCTTAAATTATGTTTGGAAAAACACCAGAATTTAAACTCTCTGATCAGTTATATCACCCTTCAGTGCATACTGAAAATCATTAAGAAACCACAAGCTGCAGCTGCAAGTGAAGTTAACACCATGCAGCCACAAACAATACAGAACTGTTCACGTGAACACCAGTACAACATGACTGAAAGACAAGAACAAAACTAAAATAAACCACATAGGAAAGGCAAATTTGTTCTTATCAAGATAATTCATCACTGTTTCTCCCCTTCCTCCATACTTCTCTAAGCAACATGAAATAGCCAAATTTTGTATGGCAATTAACATAGTAAAGTAGTACAAAGTTTCTAGAAGGTTTCAGTACAAAAAGCTGTAGGTAGCAAGTTCAGCATACAAAAATGTTCTCATACACTGTCAATGTTTAACTAAAGGTACCAACGTGCCTTATAATAGTCTAAAACCCCAGGGAACAATCTAGCAGTGGAAAACATCTTAGTAGCCATGGCAGACGGATAAAGTCAACCTCCTATTAGAACCGGGAATCACTCCATGTACATTCTGAATGTACAAGTTGCTGAATTCTTTTGAGCAAGGAGAATCGCTCGGGTTCAGTGAAGATCAACTGAACTTTCACGGATGGTAACAAATCAGAGGAAAACTCATTTCTAGTAATGGAATGATGTCCCACAGAACTCATATATCTGAGGACATATGAGGAACAAGTAACATAAGAAAAATAGGGTAATGACAGTCAGAGTTAATATCTTGGTTTCTTCCTCCCAGACCAAGAGAAACAAGCATTTTCTGGAGGAGGACAAAGAGATCACAAAGCAAGACTTTTCCCCATTGTCTTTTGATCACAAATTTGATGCAAGACAAGCTTTACCACTTTTAGTTCATACTGCCCAAAATTCAAAACATAAACGAAATATTATAGATAATAGAACTCCACTGTAAAAACTGCAAGCCCTTAATCCTGAAAAAAACAAGACTGAAAAATAAGCATATTAATATTTTCCATCTTGACTCCAGAATTAACTTCATGAAGGAAGAAGTCAAAGTTGGATCTGCTCTTCTGTTATGGTTTACCATCATAGTACATCAATCCAGTTCACAGGATAGCACATAATTAACACCTCTTTGCCTAGATTACTCAGATGCACCCAGCATTTGAGCCTTTGCTCAAGCCAAAGACACACACTACTGGGTCCTGACTCTAGCTCTCACTACAACAAATGGACTGACTATTCCTCTGTAGCCTCCTCTAGAACACAACTTTTCTTCAAGAACTAATGAGAGATTAGCTTTGGAGCAGAAAAGTAAAGAAAACACAATAAGTGAGAAGTAAATTGGAAAGATTACTCCCTTCTCTACAACCAAGAAACACTTCAGTGACACACAAAAATGACATAAAGGGGATTAATGTCATTTTTGGAAAAGGAAGCTGTAGCAGCCAGAGGCATGAGGAGATTCCTTATCTATCAAAGCAGATGCTACTTTCAGAGAGATTCATAAACTTATTCTCCAAAACAAGAAAATAAAAAACATGATTGTATGGACCTCTGTAGAGAACCTCAAAGTTTCATGAAGAATGAAGGAATAGCCAAAAGCACCAGCATCTTATTGATATGGTCAGTCAAAATGGTAGATCTCTGAAGCCACTGTAAACACAAATACTAGTCAGTGCAATATTTGGGCTAATTGTGCAAAAGTTAAAACAATTACAAAAGAGGTAATGCCTCACTTTAAATGCGCACACATATGTAGACACAGCTGTACACTCTTTATGCAGTTTATGCGAAATTTTTTCATTAAAATGAACATTTACACCATTGAACAAAGCAGACAGTAGAGAACTACCATAAACTCAACCTGCAGTCACAAGAGACACCTTTTGTCGTACAACACTCTCAATGAAATCAAGAGGACCATTCATGAAGAACAAAATCTGTAGTCTAGAATTTTTGTAATAGTCTAATGTTGTAACTTGTGATTTCCTTCAGAATTCTCAGGAGGAGAAAACATGTCAGCTAACTAAAATAAAAGGAGAAACCATGTCAGCAGTGTGACACATCTTAGTCCCTTAGCTGCAAGTCTTCAGCTTGCTGTTGCTGCAGATCTTCAGGCACTTATCTTCTGGAAGTAAGTCCTACACTATTCTTTTTCTTACTGACACCACTGGTACTTACTTTGACTAGAACACAACCAGAATTCCCCGCTGCCCCCCAAAAAAAACCAACCCAAAACAAGATATCCTTTATTAATTTCAGATTAAACTTTACTAATCTGATATTGTGCAAAAGAGGCCACAATCAAGTGTTACCTGCGGAAAATGGATTCTTACACTGCCATTTATCTCAACAGTATTTCAGCTCTAGAAAGCAGCCACCCGCTGCAAAACAAAAAGACCTCAGGAAGACTGGGCTGTAAAGCAGATCCTTTCAGGATGTAAACTGTAATCACTTCAGAGGGTCAATTCAGCAATTGCAAGAAGCTGAGCTCGTTAAAACCAAGAGCTTAGATGTATGAGCATAGGGGTATTGACAACAAAAACTTTTTTCAGCAGGCCCAGTGCCTACGCAGAGAGGAAAAGTAAAGTAAAATAAATATAAAAGTTCTAATCCGTAGAGCACTGTGTCAAAGCGGGGACTCAGTTCCCACAGCAGAGACCACGTGCGGGGCAGCTCGGGGAGCGAAGGTCGGTGCGAGCTCACCGTGGGTCTCACAGCGCAAAACAAAGCCCCGCGAAGTCGCACAAGGCAACGGCTCGGCTCGGCTCCGCTCCGCCCCGCCGGGGTCTACGGGAGACCCCCCCTTCCACAGCCCAGCCGCCCGCCCGCTCCCCTCAGCCCTACGGAGGGGGCAGAGCCCCCCCGCCGCGCCTTGCTCCTGCACAGCGGCCGGGGCCGGGGCGGGGGCGGGGGAAGGGGAGGGGGAGGGCGGCCCGCAGGCCCGCCGGTACCTGTCTCCGTTGGAGCCACTTCCGCCCTCACCGCACGCCTGGCGCCCAGCGAGCATGCCCGGGCAGACCGCGCATGCGCAGCGGTGGCTCCGGCCGCCCCTGCCGCCGTTGGCCCCGCCAGAGGGCGGTGTGAGCATGCGCCGCGCGGGGGCTGACGGCGCTGCCCGGAGCGGCGGGGCGGGCGGGGCCGGGCAGCGCCGGCGGGGGGAGCGGAGCGGAGCGGAGCGTCCCGTCGGCCGGGGCCCGCCGGCCTGGCCCTGTGCCCCGCGGCGGGGCGGCGACGCCCAGCAGCGGCCGGGTCGGTGCGGGCCCGCTCGCAGGAGCTGCGCCGGCCCGGAGGGCGGCCGCCTCCTCCTGCTCCTCCCCGCCTGCCCTGGGGCTGCCGGCGGGCCGGGGGAGGCTCCAGGCAGCGCCGAGTCCCAGCCCTCTCGGGAGGGGCCGCCCGGTGCCGGCGGGGACCGGCCTGGTGCTGGGTGGCCGGTAAAACCTGAGTGCCGCGACCCGGTTCAGGCGCGCTTAAAAGCTATCACCTGCAGAAGGTTAAAAAATACGGGGGGAAAAAAGCCCCTGCTTCTTGCTGGTGTTCGTCTGTTGTTTAAATGGCAGGAGGCATCAGGCCTTCAGCGTCATTGGAGACACAGGGTCCCTCAGGCTTGCTGATGTTTGGATGCTGCAAGGTGACGCATGCCAAGATCCTGTTTGCATTGCTTGCCAATTCAGAATTGGAGCGTACATGGCTCAACATCACAACAGCAAGGCTTCTTCCTTCAGAGATGTCAGCTTTCTCCCGTACCTCAGAGCTAATGTCTTCTGCCAGCCTGCGCGCGTGCTCTCCCCTTTCTCACCTCTGCAGTCCTGGATATCTGGGACAGCTTTCCTTTTCTTGTTTCTCATCTCTTAATGGCTTTAAAAAAGTCCCACTGGAACTTATTTTCTCCTTTCTCTACCTTTAAACCTTTTCCATCACAACCCTCTGCCTATTTTGGAACTGTTTTAGCTAAGTCTCTGAAGTGTTTTATTTACACTTTGAATTCAATTCAGAAATTGGAACGTAAATCCATCCAAGTTCAGGAAGCCTCTGGAGGGGGATTCACTGACATTTATGTTTTGTACTTGTTTTCATTGCTGACAACCTTTTCTGGAACAGGTTTCTTTTCTTTGATCATCACTGTTCTCAATAAATTTTAATCCTATACCTTCAATTGGGTGTTAATGTAGCATGCTTGGTTATAAGCAAAAATATTGTTAAGAGCTTGTTATACAGGCATGATAAAAACAGCCCACAGTCAGAGCTAACATGGAGCTGGGAATTTAAGCACACCTGGTTACCTGGAGGACTAATGATCTGGCCATCTGAAGAGCCAAATACAGCAGAGTAGGTAGGCTGAGAAGATTGGTGTCACTTGCCCACACCCTTTGTTTCCATCAAAAGGTTTGGAGAACCTTACTTTTAGACTATTAAGTTCTGTCAAGCGAGCATTTCTGGTGGAATATTGTCTGTCTTCGCTTATGACCTTATTTTTAAATCTACGTTTTGAAAACAACGGTTTTGATCACAATTAAAAATATATCAGCAGAACAGTTGATAAAGCGGTGAAGGATACAATCAGGAATGAAACATTTTTAGACCCCCTTATTGACTAAAAAATAGCCTTGAAAATCTCAAAGAGTGCAAAGTGAGGGAATTCTGCTTTAACCCACTGATGCACTTCTCTTTTCTGTTCTGTTTCTTTTTTCATGTCTGTAAAAGATCGGCTTAGCAATTATAATTATGGTGAAGTGAAATCATGGAAAGCTTATACATTATAGATGACTTAAATTAAAATCATTTGGAAACAGCAAGTTGTCTCCTGAGTAATTTAAATGGTTACTTGATCTTCTCATTTTACTTCTCTCATCTTTTGCTGCTTTGTTCCCAGCTACCTTTTCCAAATTTACTATTACATTCTTTGATGAAGTAATCTCAGACCTAGAGGAATTTGAGTTTTGTATGTGCTGTCCTGTATATAATCAAAAAAGAAAAATTAAGGAGAAGCTGTATATAAGCAGAATTTTGAGAAAGGAAGATAGATCCCAGTTTTATGTGACAACAGAACAGTTGCTGGATCTGTCATAAATTTAACCTGAAATCTGGTTTTCTTTATGTTTTTTTAATGATAGTCATCTTCCTTTTCAGTTATTCATTTTTCTCCAAGAAAGTATCCAGTTTCTGCCAGTAGAATATTACAGTCAATATGAGAAATTAGATATATAAATAAGTCACAACACGGTAGCTTTATGTCTTGAACTTATGTTTTGAAATGGGGGACTGCAAAGAGGGTCCACAGGTAACTGATGCCCATGCTCCTAAACAGTTTAGGAATTCTTGAAAGCCCCAAATAAAACTGAAATTCTGATCCCACTGAAAATAATGAAAACTTTCCATTTACCTCTGCAAGACCAAAACTACTCCCTATGCATCGAAAATATATGTAACATAAGACATTGAATCAAAGCTTTCAGAAATAGAAGCCTTATACATCAAATCAATACCTAGTCACAGGAGCTCCTGAAGACTGTTCTCTTGATTGAGGCAGGAAACTAAACAGGGGTTTGGGTAACTACCTTCAAGCTCATGGGTTTTTTTTTTTCAAATTTTTGGAGCCATTTGAAAATACTGGGCAAGATTTTCAAATGTGTTTTGAAAAACATGCGTTGCAGTGGCAGTCAAGTCCATAAGCAATATTGAAAATTCTGTCTGTCTGACCTTATTTTCCTCCGATATCTTAGCAAAAAACAGCAAGAGAATTTTCCTACAGGAATACAGGCTATATCCATTAGCTGCTGTCTTGGTATAACCAAGTTTTCTAAGTTCAGCATGAGATATTTCATAGGCTGCTGATACAATGTTAAATGCGAAGTGTATACTCAGATTCTAAATAATGCAGCTTTCAAAAAGGATCAGCTTTCACTTCATTTGAGAGCTATTATAAAACTATTTCCAAATACCTCCACAGCTAAAGGCAGCCCTTTTCTACTCCTTTAACTTTGCTTTGATGACAGCACTTGATTTTTTAGTAGACTTTTATGGATACATGCCAAATTCAGTCAGTTATGGGGCAGAGATCCTTTGCAGTACATCTGAAATGATGCGTTGCTTGTTAGAGTTGATAGGCTCTTAAAGGTAAAAATCCAGATTTATTAAAATTGCTGAAATGATTACAGTATAAATGTTTAATAATTTCTAGATGATTTCCAAGAGTGCATTTTGACTAATTGCATCTTTGTAAACATAGTTCATGTGCAATGAATCAATAAGAAATCATATGATTATAGCATGCTTCTCACTGCAAAGTGCTATGCTTAAATGATTTTCCTTCTGTAAGGACAGTCAGATCCATGAGCTTTTGTTGTCACTGCTGGCAAACCTGAAATGCAGAGGCCAGAATCAGTCTTTTGAAATAAGTATATAGGAAGTACTGAAATAAGTATATAGGAAGTACTGAAATAAGTAATTCTTCATTATTTGTATTATATTAATGTTCTCTGTAATTGAAGCTCACTTACATGGATATAGCTTATGTGGGTGTAAAAAGAAATAGAACACACAATTAATAGGTATTTAGTGGGTACATTATGATAATTTAAGAAGCAAGATTTGCAGAGGAGGATAAACCCTTTATTAGACCAAGTTGTGTAGGTTATAGATTGTACATGTTATATGATAGGAGTGGAACACTTTCACAGACTGTTGCTGGTATTTCAGTAGCTCACTCACACAGCAGATTCATGGCCGGCTTCCTGACCAGAAGAAGCCAGCTTTAAATAGCTGACTAATGGAGTAGTGGGTGAAGAAAGACATTCTGGGCAGGAGGCAATTTTCTCATATATTTAGGGGATAAGGAAAAGAAACAGGAGAGGATCCAGGGAAAAGCAAGAGACTGAATGTAAGCAGGTGTGTGAAGAAGGTCTCTACTATTGTGTTTCTGGAGACATCTCTGCTTGTGGCAATTTTGTGGTACAGCAAGCCTAAAATATGTCTGAAAATCTCCAAGGTTTCTTGTAAAAGAAGTTGATGTATGATATGCAGAGTCTCTCGCAAAGGAATAGTTCTTGTGCCTACTGCCTATCTCAAAACTTACTGGGGTTTTGAACATTAATAAGACAGATGATAATAGAATATGAAAAGTTATTACAGTCAGTGTAAATTTTGGAACCTGACCCAAAGCTATTTGAAGTTGGTGTCAGTCTTTCCACTGGTTTGAAGGGTTTCCTATTCACCAAATCATCACAGAAGCTGCAGATTGGATTTTTGTTTGCCGGTGTTAAGTCTGCTTCTTTGTTTAGAATGAGACATTTTTCTTTTCTAAATTTAACACACTCATTAAGTGTGCTTGCTCTGTGGTTGTGTTCTTAGCTAATTTGCTTTGCAATAGGATTTTATTTTCTAATGAGGCAGCTACCCAAAAGCCTTCTGTAGAAATTAACAATAATAGATATTTGTTATCTCTTTGCATAGTAGTTTTTCTATATTTTAAATTAAATACTTCCTAGCTCTAAGAATTTTGAAATATTGTTCTTTCTTCTAAAACCTCAGCTGTCTGACTAGCTATAGAAGTTTGTGCTTCTCTCACTGATGCTTATCAGCTTATACTAGCTAAGAAGGCTACTGCAAAAATAAATCTAATTTATATAATTTCCCAAGGAGTTGATGTGTTAGTGAGACACATATCCTGGGAGTAAGATAATGAAAAGAAAACCCAGCACTTCAGAAGCACTGGATCTTTTCTTTTGTTGCAAACACGGGAATAAAAACAGGAATATCTTAAGATAGTTCTGCAAGAAAAGTACAACATTCATAAGCATAAGGTAATTAAAACCAAAATGGTATCACTGAGGTGTTTAATCTTTTAACTGCTTGTACTTAATGTTGGAGTGTTTGTATGTCCATTCATTGCTTGTGAATTTTGGGAAGTGTGCTTCAGTTGTAGTCAACAGCAGACAGGAACCTAGACATATATTTTCAAGGAAGTTGTTAAAAGACCTTATTAAAGGGTGCACTTGTGTAAGCACGGATAAACAGAACTATTTCTATAAAAGCTATTTAAGTATTACTTGGAAAACAGTAAAGTGTTTCTTGCTCTGTTATTTTCATTAACTGAAGCAATTGCTTTTCTATGATATATACTAAAGCCTGAAATTTTTTTTTCTGATTTTTTAAATAGAATTATTTATGAACCAGTTTATTTGGAAAATTCAAGTTCTTCAGTTTCAGGAATGAAAGTCTAACTATGGTTATTATCACAGGCATCATTGTCCTCCCTGTGGAAATCTGTAGATGCCATCATGAACTGGAATCCTTTTGTGTTTAACAATCCAATGGCAAACAAAAAAGCCAGTCTCCACCCTATTAGGTTTACAGTCAAAATACACTGAGACAGTTAGAACTGGAGTTAATTTATAATGTAGTGAGATACTTACTTTGAAACCAAAAAGTACATCAGGAAGCAAGAGGAGTCTTGGAAAGAGATGTTACTGGGAAGCCTATTCCTATTAAGTTACTTAGCTTTCACTAGTGTGATAATGGTACCAGTTTTCTAGACATCATTGCATTCTCCAGCCTTCAATATATAAAATGAATTATAATTTAAGAAAACGCAAACTTTTTGATATATATCAAATACCCCAAAGGCACAAAAAGGATTTGTTCTTTTTCTTGAAAAATCTTTAGCTTTTAGGGCTCAATTCTGATAATTCTATCTTCAGGGACTTCAGTGGGATTATTCAAAATATATATCTTTTTTCCTGCTTTTTTACATTTAATTCTCACTTCGGCTTTGCATCAATGTATTTTTTTAGATTATATATTTCTGTTGGCTTTCAGTAAGATAGAAGTAAAACGAACGTTAAATGAAAACCAAAACTAAGTAAATAAAAGAGGGGAAAGAACTGTGGCTTAAATAGAATGACTTTATCACTAGCCATGTTGACCTCCTATCCTGAGATATCCTGAATGTTTCCTAAGAGATCCTTAATTCAGTTTTTAACTCAAAGGGCCTTAAGTGGTTTTGGGTACCCTGAAGCTGGAGCATTGCACATCCAGTGTTCTTAAACTCTTTAGCTTCAGTGTTCTGTGAAAAACTGAACAGAAGTTGTTCTACCATGAATGACAGACCACCTTATTTTAAAACTTTTATAACTTTGAAGGTGTTTGTCTTTAATCTTCCAAACCGTTTCATCTGTTTATCTTCTTAGACTAGATGATTATTTTTTGAAGCTTCTATATGACAGAAAACCAGAAACATCGTTTTCCAAAACACAGTGAACATAAGCATCTTTTTACATTTGGAAACAGCCGAAATATTCAAACTGAGGCAAAATATGCCATTTGTTTTTTGACCATGACTGAAATGAAAAAGTGTCCCAGGAAAAACTTCTGACCTCTGTGGTAGTATCTGATATAACAGTTCAGTAGTGATTTTGCACTCCTTTTTACTTCTAGAGTTTACTTAATTCAAGAGTGCTTGTGATTTCATCCATTACTGGCCACATTTTTTTGAGTGCACCTGTGTGGTACTCAGTGTGTTACATTCTTGTGGACTTCAGTGGGACTTGCCACATGGAATTTTGCAGAAATAAGGATTCTTCAGCTGTGTTAAGACCTTATTTAACAGACTGCTGAGCTCTTGAGAGGTACTGCTTGAGCTCAATTTCCATAAAAGTGTCAGAACAGATATTCAGGACCTCCAGAATTATGAGAATATGCTGTTATGTTCTTACAACCTTGGCAATGGAGTTGTTGCTGTAGTCTTTAAAATCCCAGCACACCTGGGAAGCATGGTAGTCTGAAGAAAGACTCTTAAATAGTATCACATACTGAGGATGTTGATTCTTTGTTGTACTACAAAAGCATTTTGTCAAATTGAAGAAGATGGTTTAAAAAAATAAGATACTACACTTAAGCAAAAATAGTCAAACGCATAAATACATGAGGGTAAACGACAGGCTAAGTGGCAGTTCTTTAGAGAAAAAAGGAACTAATCACAAGCTGATTGTGAGTCAGCCATGTCATTCTGCTCTGAAAAAGAACAAATGACATAAATAACCTGTAAGATATATAAAATAACCTTTCTGTTCAGGAGCTCTGATACGCTGAAGTAATGTGTTCAGTTTCTGTCATAAAATAAGAAAAACATAGGTCAGTTGGAGAGGTTCTGAAGGACATCAGTAAGAATGATGAAAGGCTTAGGAAACACAGCCTCCAAAGATGGATGAAAAGACCTGGGGTTATTTAGCCTGAAGTCAAGAGTATGTTTTTCTCATGTGGAGTCATGTGGTACACAAAAAATAGAAACAAAGAAGAAATAATTGTTTCTGTGTGTCCATGGTACATAGGCGAAGAAGTAATGAGCTTAAATTCCAAAATGAATTATTCATATTAGACAATAGGACAGACTTTTTGACCCAAAAAAAAATTGTTGAGGCATGGAATAATTTTCCTGAAATCTGCATTACTGGATGGATTTTTTTGGACCAGGTTAATAAAATATTTAGTTTAACTAGCTGATCTGTCTCAGAGTAGATGGATGGATAAGATACGTTCTGAAGGTCATGTCAGCTCTATTTTTCTATGGTTCTGTAAGATTTGGTATGAAACTTTTACTTATTTTAAATTTATTCGCTTCTTAAAGCTGTATTTTTCTCAGTTAGATGGCATTATTCTAAGCTGTTTACGTGAACCCAAAGCAATCACTAGCCAAGGATGGAAGTCTGTTCATATGCAGACTGTGAAATATTTACAATTTGTTGCTTTTTTGTGGCTTAGTATTTGTTCATTGTATTTGATTGGATGTTGTTAATGTGTGCTTAAAAGCTGTCATTTAGTTTTATTTTACACAATCTTGCATGATTGTTCATTGCCACATTTTCATGCCACATTAGTTCTTTGTTCTTTTTTATATATTGACAGTGTCATTCAGTTTTGTGGTTTGTGTGTTTTAATGTTACTGGTTTAATTGTTGTCTTTTAGATAACTCATAAAAATCTAAGAAGAAGATGCTAAGTGGTTTCAAACAATAAATTTTAAAATTTATTTGATAATTTGATTAGTAGCAAAAAGGAATAAACACTGTAAACAATGTTTTCTGATATATCATAATTACATGTGCGTTCAACTGAATTGACTAAAACTAGGTGCTCAACCAAGCATCTAATTATTTTTAAAAATTGCAGTTGGATGCTGCTTTTGCACTGAATATAGACAAGGGTTCCTGATACTGATTTCTGCATCTTTAAAAAAGCAGTCAAGCGTGAAGGAGCATAATAGCTCACCAAATTTGGAGCTTGCAATGCTTGCTGATACAAATAGTCTTTTCTTAGAGGAGAAGGTCAATTTATCCACATATGATTATTAATGTTCATGTAATTTATAGCTGTGTACAGAATGTGCAAGATACCATTTTCTAAGAAAACAGAACATTTTTCCAAGAAGACACATTAGGAAGAGTCACGTAGATTACGTTCGTCTCGACCTTGGTGAATATGAGTATTTCTTTGCTAGTTTCATGTGAATCTTTTCTGTGATTCTGTTCACAAGACAACATTACAATTGATTGAATATGTCTTCTCAAATGTGAAACTATGTCTGAAGTATTTACAACAGTGAGGACTGCAGGAGTTTTAGCTCCTCTGTGGTTTAGACAGGTGGATTCTTCTAAACAAGATGAATAGGGACTACTGAAGAGGTCAGCAACATTACCAAAGAGACGATTACCAAAAAAGTCTGTGGTGGGTTGGCCCTGGCTGGCAGCCAAGCACCCACCCAGCTGCTCACTCAGTTTCACCACCCTCAGCATCACAGGGGAGAAAACAGAACAGGATCAAGACAGCTTGTAGGTTGAGAAAAAGACAAGGAAGTCACTTACCAATTACAGTGGCAGGCAGAATAGACTCAACTCGAGGAAATTAATTTGTTGCAAATTAATATAAATATTTAATTACTCTTTCAGGTATTAAGAAACAAAAACCAAAATGAGAAAATAGCATTAAAACATTTAGGGAAAACACACTCATGTTTCAACATCGTTTTTGATTTGTCATTGTCAACAAAAACAAACTCCTTTTCCCAGGCTCGACTTCACATCAGACACTTCTCCCACCTTGTTATAGCTGCAGATTACACTCAGTGCCTTCAGTGGAGCAAAGAATAGCAATGGCAGAGGCGTGGTGGTGTTTGCCATCAGGACATGGTAGTTTCTGTTTGCTGCTCCTTTGCTCTTTTCCTCTGCTCTGGCATGGGTCTTCCATGGGCTCTGTCCCTTCAGGAATATCTGCTCTGCCATGGAGGACCTCCTGTCCCTCTAATCTTGGTGTTCTCCTGCTGTTTCCCTCTGATTTCCTCCCCCTATCCCTGTTCCCTCGTTCTCTCTCTGTTCCCTCCTCCTCTCTCTGGAGTTTCCTGTTCTTTCTTAACTACATTTTCACAGAGGCAACACCAGCTTCACTAATGGGCTCAGCTTTGGCCTGCGATGGGGTCCAGAGCCATCTGGAACTGACTGCGTCCAGCACAGCACAGCCCCTGACCTTCTTCCACAGAGGCCACCCCTGCAACTCCCCACTACCAAAACCTTGCCCACCAACACAGAAACTTTTATCCACATTGCTTTTTCAGACAGAAAATCCATATCCCATCATCACTGTTTAAGAACTGAATGGAATCATCAGAAATTTGAAGTTCTGCATGTTCTTGTCAGCTTTCATAATTTCTTTCTTCTCAGCCTGCCTCACGGCTTTTAATTTAAACAATTAATATATAAAATGTGTATTTTATGGCTATTAGTTTGACTTATGTGATATTCAACAGATAGTGCTATACATTGACAAACATAATTTATCATTTGTATTGACATCCAGCTCTAAATTTCTCTCAGTGTGGGCAAATTTTTATTCTTATTAATTAGGTTTATTACTGTAGCAAGTAGGAGCTTTATCAGGAACTAACACCACATTGTCCTGAAGAGAACAACAGCCGCTGGCAGTAGGTGCTTTCAACCAGAAGACAAGAGAAGGCCAGCGAGGTAATAAGGTCAGCCTGATGAGAGGTAGTTTTAGCACAGCAGCAAATTAAGCATTGCCAAGGTCAGCAGTCCAATTTCTTAGTGAGTCATCTCTCCATTTTCTTGTTGGTCTGACAGAAGCCAGTCTCCACGTGTGAGAAAAAGTCAAGAGGGAAAAAAAGCCAGAAGGCATGAACTGTGGTGGACAAGATTTATAAAAAAGGATCATAATGAAGAGTGTAGGTCATTACCTTAATTGGAGAAATATCCAATAACCATTTCAGAGGATTCAGTTATCCCACAGCTAGTGTATTTTGCCAAATGATAGTAGAAATCACAAATGGAGATAATTTAAAAAAAGAGGCAAAAAAGGACTGCAGTAGTGATTAAAGGTAATTACTCTGTACATCTCTTAAACTCTGAAAATGCCATCACTACCTATTAATTCTGCCTTTTTTTCATCTACCCTTCTTCATAGTAGTTTCGTGAAAGTCTTGGGATCAGAAGAAGAAAACAAGGAGATGAGGGTTTCTATATTCTGTGAGTCAGCACCTCTGGCCTCTGTGGAGAGGGTTTTCTACAGAGTTTTCTTAGGACAGCAGTACTGCAGTTTGGCACATCTCACAAGTGGGAAGGTACAGAGATGAAAATAATGAAATTCATAGGTAAGACATTGATTAATTGGTAGTCTGTTTACTACCATAATCTCACTCTAAACTTAATAACCACTGAAACATAGAGTGATTTCCCACATGATGTGCTTGCAAAACAAAGTATCATACACTGTCCAGAGTATTAAAAATCTTCCTTTCTTATATAGATGTCAGGAATCAGATTGTTCTGGAAATGTATATCAGGTGGTACTGGTAGAATGGAAGTTTTATCAGTACTGCCTCAAATGATAATGTATGACAGAGCACAGCTTCCACTGTTATCAACAGGTGTTGCATGTAACCATCTGAGAATTGATGCAGACTCTATATAGAGTGACATTCCGGAAATTAATGGATATTTGTGGAAAGTCATGAACAATCCTTATATGAATTATTTAACTGTCATAGGCATATCTACATAGAAAACCAGAGAAAGGTGATGTGAAGAACTGAAATGAAAAACAAGATAGAAAAGGAACAGGACAAGAAAAAAGAAGGCTATAAAAACAATAAAAGATACATTTAACATTTTACTATCTGTCCAGACATCTATAACTTACTGTAAATCTTTACAGTTTCCCTTAGGGCATAAACTAGGATAATTAAGAACTCCAGGAAAGGAGAAGCTAACAATTAGGTCTTACTTTTATTGATAACTACGAAGAATCCCTACAGTAGACTTTAAAATTTTATAAGGCTCTTATAAAAGCCAAAGGATGTCAGCTATTGGTGGGTCTTATGAAACACCAGAGCTCATCAGGTGGGGCTATGAGTCTGACATAATGCTTTTCCTTTAAATGAGTGCAGTAATAATTATATTCTTTTTAAATACTGCTGAAAATTGTTCACAATGTTCCACAAAAAAGAGGAAGCATCCTCAGAAAGTAAGAATCAGTAATTGCCATTGGCTGTTCTTACTGTAAGAACAGGAAAACAGTCTGGAAAAATAAAATTTGGTCTGAGAGAATAGAAAACAATCTGTGGGTTGTTCCAGGTGAAAAATAAAAATTAACTGCACCTATTGGGTGTTCAGAGTGGTGGTGTCCTATGCTCTCTTATGTCTCTATGATATAAAAATGAGTTAATATTTACCCAAAATTGAGCCTCTCTCTGAGAACTTCCCATGCTGCACATACTTTTCCTTTCCTAAAGAGGTTGAATTTTCTGCACAAACTTTCTGCAAGATCTTGGACTCTCACTGGGGACGCCTGGCTGACTCCAGACTCTGTGACATGGATCATCTTTGCAGTGAGACTCTGTCTGTTATTCTGTTGGTCCCCCTCTGAGCCCACACTTTTGGGGTCGGTTCGGTTTGTCCTCCCACCCCTGGGATGGTTGGTTCCCCCTCTGGGGTGGTTTGCCCCCTTCTGAAATCTGTCTAATTTGCTTGATACAGGTATTGTATATCCATATAAGTAATCTTTCATAAGTATATGAACATGAATATTACATTGTTGATAACTTTGCTTCACTATTGATGTTTCTAGTAACGTGTAACAGTATATACCTACTTGGTGCTGTTATTGGTTCTTGCTATTAATGATTAATTGTTGCTGTACTATTGATTGCTACTATTATTGATTGTTACTATTATTGATTGGTGCCCTACCATTGATTGATACTGTATTACTGATTGCTGGTTATGATTTGTAATAGCTCAATATCTATATATTTTTTTTTCTTTATTAATCATAGGTATACTGGCTAGTGGTGATTTTTGTGCTACTTGTGGTAATCCATAATAAAGTAGAAAAATTTAGAGGATAAAGCCTCCATGTTCTTGTCTGTTACAGAATCCTAAGAGCCCATGGTCATGATCTCTACACACCCGCTGACTGGTTAACCCTTTAGGTTGTGACAGATGACTGGCTTGGAGTATGAGGGGAGAGCAGTTTAACTCAACTTTAGTAAGGCTATTGACTCTACTTATAACAGCTAGTCCCTGAGCACAAGCGGATTAAGTACAGGCTAGATAAGTGGATAGTGAAGTAAACTAAAGATTGGCTGAAGAGCTGGGCTCAAAGGGTTCCAATCATCAGGACAAAGTCCTGCTGGAGGACAGTTGCTAGCGGTATGCCCCAGGAGTTGATAGTGGGGCCAGTACATCTTTGTTAATGGACAACGGGACAGAGCGCACCCTCGGCAAGTTTGAATATGATGCAAAACTGGGAGGAGTGGCCAATGGTTGTGCTACCTACCCTTCAGAGAGACCTCGGTAGGCTAGAGAAGTGGGCCAGCAAGAACCCAGGAGACAAGCCATTTTAGAGTGAATTCATGAGAAAAGCCTCACCTGTGATCTCTGAAGGAGTCTGTAGAAGAGCCTGTCTCTCACCACTGGCTGAGAAAGGAGGCTCTTGTGCACATTACACTTTGTGAATGTGCATCTTTTGAGCGGCCAGCTTGTAGAGCTCTAGCACAGAAAATCAATCTCAGAGGAAGAATGTTTTCTATCATATGACAACTGGTTCTCAAGAAGTGGAATACAGAGCTGAAATTACATGAGTTTCCCCACCATTGTCACTGTTTCACTCCTGAGTAGTACTACCTGGTGCTTGTCCAACCAATGTCCTGACAGCTTGTCAAAAGGCTCCTTGGAAATAGCTGTCACAGGATTTACTGCATCAAACAATCTGTCTTTACATTCCAGTTCAGGCTTGACAGATTTGTCAGTTTCTCCAATCCTTTCACAGTTCATAAAGTCAACATTCCTGTGAAGCAACCAATTCTGAGAGACCTGCAAGGAAACCTCTGGTGATTACTTCAAGTGTGACTAATTTAGAAATAGTGTAAGATATTTTTAAACCTCAACAAAAGAAAGGAGCTTGCAAGGTAGCAGGAGGGCTTCATTAAAAATTATCTAACAACATCTGAGAGTTTGCCATGCAGCAAAGATTTATTTCAGAAAAATCTCACTGGTCTAGGAAATCTCAGTGCTTCCCTTGAGGAAGTATTTGGTCCATATTTATAAGGTCTTAGAGTGTGTGCTATAAAAATGATGAGGATACAACCTTTAAGCACTTGGGTGAGAAAAAAAACCCACTTATTTTGCTGGCTGGATAAACAACTTGAGTCCTGCATTCCTCAAATATTGTTATCCTGTTGAAGTTGTGTTTGCAAAGAAGTTTTCCACTTTATAGGTTTTGCTATTTTTATTTCCCCATTGCAGAGAAGAGCAGAGAATTAAGGTGTTACAATACATATGGCAGTAAATCAAGAAAAGGTAGGTTGGATCTTAATAGTTCTCTCTTCTACTTCCTTTTCACATGTGATTTGTGTTATTTTAGTGAAATTGATTTTTGCCATGTTTTAACAGATGCCACAAGTTAAAAGAAGCAAAACTATCTAAATTACTAGGGGAGAAAAGAGTGAAAAGGAAAAATAAAAATGCAAACTTATAAAACAATTCTGACTGTATGGAGTTCTAAGCTGGAATTAAGTTTCATTCACATCATTGTACTTCATTAAATGATATAGCCTACTCACAGTAGCATTGCATGAGGTGATGTAGAAATTTTGAGGGATTAAATTTTTTTACTGTTTTCTGTACTGATTTAATCTCTTGCATGGAGTGGAGAGATTAGTTCAGCTTTTTGAAAACTGTATTGGCTTTTTCTGAATAACAATAGCAGGCTCTGAACAAAGACAAAGCAGATTTTTTGCTTAGCAGAGCAACATATATGGTGTTGCTTCAGAGGACAAGAAATGGCCTTTCAGTCCTGGCCAAAGCAGCAGGACTCTTTCAGTTGTTGGCAGAAGTATGAGCTCAAGCTTACCTTAGTGTGTGGGCAGAGATATGTAATTGATATTCACAAAATCACAAAAGTCCTTGGAGGATTTATGGCACAAACAGGACTGGAAATATGACTTTCAATCTTTTATACAATTGCTTCCACCTCACAGTCTCAGCACTAACCAGCGTGCTTGGCTCTGCTGTGGCATTTATATGTCAGAGAGCCCAGGGTAATAACAAAACACCTTTGTTCTTGCTACATGCATGCAAACATTACTTGAGGTAGTTTGATTTGTGCTACCACACCTGACATTTTCTCTGTCAGCAGAGAGAACTACCAAATTTGACAAATCAAACACTCTTGCTCAAAACACTTTTCTGGAAATCAATTTGACTGTTTCACCTGGCAGGTTTTGAATTCCCCAGACCTGATGTTCCATCCTTGAGATGAAAAATGCTTCAAAATATGAGGATGGTTTTTGACTTTCTTTGGGTCCAAGACATTTGTCCCAGTCTGCAATTTGTGAAGCAGTTTGTTCACAAAGCCTTCAACAATTTCTTGTGCCTTGAGACAGTATTCACTCTGTTAATTATCTGGAAACAGCTACAGGAGATGATCATGGCTGGTTTTGGCCAACAAGAGCCATGGTGTTCTCCTTCGTATTTTCTGTTACCAAGAAGTGTTTGGTAGTCTCCTGCAATAAGTTTCCTCAGCTTGAGGTCATGATCTGTGCACTCAAAATACCTTCCAGAGGCTGGACATAATAGCACAGGTCAGCTGCAAGTAGCCAGTGCAGCTACATAGTTCAAGGCAGTTTGGGTTTGGTTGGAGCTGCATGGGAACAGTTTTATTTGTCTAGTCCAGCTGTGCTCCTTGCATACATTTTTTTGCTAACTTTACACCAACAGAGTTTACCTGGACAGGAAAAATTCCCTGTTGCTGTATGTTATAGTAGCTTATACTTATTTTGGAGCCTGTTAATAGCTACTGGTCATCAGCTCCATATATTCCAGCCTTGTCCATGTAAGGTGCTGTTCTACTGAATGGTGGAAGGGCCAGCTGAACCAGCTTGAGAGCACTCTGTAGTCATGACACAGTGAGTTAGAGGATTTTCTTGAAGAATGGCAGAGCTATAAACAATGTCAGAATATATGTGACAAAAGGAACATGTGCACTTTGGACATCTTGTGTTTCGCCTCCGTGCTGTGCTCTGTGGGTTGTTTCCGTGAAAATGCAGCAGGTTCCCTTGCCAGGGGACTGTTAGCTGTAACTTAGGGCAGAAAAGCAATGTGTGAGATCAATACTGAATAAGTAAATGTAGCATTAGATTAACCCAGTATAAGGACATGATGTAAAATTGAATCAGTATGAACCTGTCGCTGGAGAGTAGACATAGTGTTTGAGACTGGAATGTACATAGGAAGCCACAGGAGCTGTTGCTACTTTACAAAAAATGTTACAACATTTTTTTTATATGTTTATTTTATGTATATATAAAATTTTATATGCATATTTCATCAAAACCTAATACTGGACACAAACTATTAGCTCTTTATGCAACATGTAGTGCTGTTTCAGAGTGCTGGTACACGACTGCCTATGCTAGTAAGCTTTTAGCTTTTTAGCTGGTGTTTTTGTCATGATTTTTTTATGTGCCATGAGTAACTTACCCAAAGAATTCCTGGGCATGATTCTGGAGTTGGAAGGTTCCAGTGAGGGCTGCCAATAGATAGTTTGCATGCAACCACCAGATTTCCCAGGATAACAGTGATTACTATCATGGAAACAAGCTTTTCTCTGCCAGCTGGTTTCAAGACCCAGGAATACTCTCAGTAAATTTAATTTACTAGCATAATTCTCAGGTGTCTCATCTTTCTTTTGCCTTCATTTTCACTTGATCTCCATAAAAGTCCCTTTGATCTCTTACAACCCAGGGTTACTACGACTGCATTCAGAAAAGGTAAGTTGGGTCTTTCATACTTAGAAAACTGGCTGAAAGGTCAATTAAGAAAATAACTTTAATTTTCTTTTTTTGCTTCAAGTTACCATAAGTGTTCTATCTCAGATGTTCAAAATTTTCTCTGCAGCTGCCTAGGTCTAGGAATTTAAAATCTGTGCCCCTCATGAACCACCAGAATCCATACGCTGAAGCTTTGAAAACAAAATTGTCAGTAGACTTTCCTGGAAATGCAATATGCAACAAAACATCATAAAATGCAAGAAGCGCACAAAATTAACTGCAGAAGTGCTTAAAGGCATGCAGGAATTAATGTACTACATTATTTTAAACTCTGTGCAGTCATAGGTGCATGCACTTAATATTACTGACATAACTAGTCCTTGTGAAATCAGTAGGACATCTCACAATGGCTGATACTAAGGACAAATACTGGTAATTGCAACAGCATCAAATATAGGTAAAAACTTTCCATAGTCAGATGGAACAGACTTAGTAAAAAATTCAGAATTTTTCATGACCACAAAATAAAAAGAAGAGTAAGGGTCAGCTCCCTTAAAAAGAAGTTGTGAATTTGGTTTCTCTCTTCCAGTGCAAGTTCATATAAGAAAGAAAAAAATATCCCCTCAGAATTTTACCTCAGGTTTTTAAAAGGTAGTTTACAGATTCTCATGCTGTAAAATTGCAATTTCCTTTAAGGGGAAACATCAGGATTTTATTAAGGATCAGAGATAAGTTACTACAAGTCCTTCTGGCTAACCTAGTTTTTTTTTTTGTTTTGTTTTGGTTTTGTTTTTCTTTTTTTTAACTATACTAGATTTCCTGACAGAAAAGTAATTGGCAGGTGTTCAGAGAGATATGGACCCAGCTCACAACATCCAGTGTTAAAGCTGGCAATTGAAACAGAAGAACCTATCCTTTCTCCTTGGGATGTTTACTTTTTTAAAAAATCTGTATAGTTTTATTAAATAATACTCAGACACTAAGCTAAGACCAATGAGTAACTATATAAGCCCAAACAGCTTCCCTTGAGTTCTGGTGAACTATGCTCAAAGCCAAATTTCTGTTTCTATGATCCTGGTAAGCCAGGACCCAGTTCAACTTTTCTTATGAATAAGAGTAGCTTGAGGTTATTGAAATTTACACAACAAATCCGCTACTCCAGCACTCACAACTGTTTTGCCAATACTAAGGCTGATCTAGTGACCTTCCTTCACCATCAGTAGTACTGTTATAGCCACAGTAGTATAAAGATAAATTAAATATAAGGTAAATAGAGAGTCAGATAGTTGAAAAAACTGGCAGAGCTGGAGGAAAGAGGATTCTTTTAAATGATATTCCATTATTGGGCAAGTATTAGCATGTCTCTGCCACAAATTGGAGAAAAGTTGCGGGAAAGGAGAGAGAATGGAGCAAAACTGATAAACAGAAAAATCTCACTACATAGCTTGAACTATCCTGAATTTTTGTTGGGTGGAGATTCCCTCTCCCACAACTATTTGCAACACTTCAGTGCTATACGGATGTCAAGTGAAGCTGTTAATTCTGATCAGACCATTCACCCAACTTGCTTGATAAACACCTTTGAAAGGGTCAGTGATATTTCTGAGAAAACTGTGATGACCCATCCCTGCCCTGCAGGATGGGACCTTGTTTACTTACCGATTGTGTAATGGTCTTTCCTCTTCCATTCATGGATTCAGTGAAGAATAGGAATTGGTCAATTTTTTTTTTATAAAATAAATAACTTGATACTACCAGTCATAAAATTAGCCATTTATTTTTAAAATCCATCAGGAACATTTGATTGTAAGACCCAGTAGTGTTGACAATAACACATCCTGACTACAGGGTATGCAAAGAAATAGCTTGGAGTAGCTGTTGGAAAAAAAACAGTGATGGTAAAACCACCAATTACTTCAAATGCCAAGTTTAGTCATTTATGAATTGTATTATAGAACAGAAAGCAAGGGGCTAGAATCAAAGAGCAAGATGGTCTCTTTTAATCTATACTAGGTTTTTATTAATTTTAAATTTATCTAACACTAATCATGGGTGAAACAGGCAGGATGAGCGATGCTGTTGCATCAGGAGGGAAATGTGAAAAATATGGTTTGTGTACTTTCTACCTTCCCCAGAACCAGTTGGCATCATAATTGAAGCACTATTTTTTATGATACCAGGATCAATACTGAAAATGGGAGAAGTAATAAGCAGCTTTAATTCCTCCCATAAAGTCAGAACACCATCTACCAAATAATAAATAGGCTCAACCATTGCTCTGTTTTCTGCAATGCTACTTAGCCACAAGGACTATTTAATTATTTCTTTGGTTTTATGGGTCTGTCTACAGTCATTTACTTTTCCTTCACAGTCAGTTACCCAGGGTAATTCTAACTCTAATGAGACTGGGATGTTTTGCTACAGAAGTAGGAGGACAGCTTAGAGGCCTTGCTGAGAGCATTTTCCTCTTGCTAACAGTGAAAACCTCTTCTGTTGAGGCTCCTGAATTCCTTTGTGAAATAGCCTTAGTGCCCTGACAAGCCTCACCTGAGACCCCCACTCACTCACTCACTCTGTCCATGGCCAGGAGCCCCATTTCAGCTCAAGCCTGGGCCCCTAGTTTTTGCCTCATCTGCCTCTCTCCAGCCCTGTCGACTGCCATTCTTGAGCTGTTGATTAGATTTGCTGGACTCATATTAGGCATGACTCATTACCTCAGCTTTGTCTGGACTGTGGGTGGGACCCATTGTGATGGGCATCCCTGCTGTGCTCACCCTGCTTAGATACTGTGGGTCTGTGCCCTGCTGGTGAGGACACGGTGATGCCTGTGCTGTGTGTAACCTCAGCTGTGGTTTGCCCTCCCTGTGGAGCAGCCTGTCTCTTGCTGCTCCTCAGCAATAGTTTTGGCAAGGAACGGGGCTAAGTCTTGAGAACCTTTGTCAATTCAGTGGCTGATCCAGTCTTGCAAAGCTAAATTCAACAGGTTGCATGGCCCACAGTACCCTGGAAGATCTGCTTATACCCCTAGAGCATCTGGGTTCCCAGTGCATGGTTCAGCCACATCATGAGGGCTGAAGGATCTGGACCGGAACACTTATTCCTGTGATTTATCGTTACAAAATTATTTATCTTAACCACCAAATGCCTCAAAAAATACATTTATATCAAGTTAGCATGCACTAATATCTGTGATAAATACCTCTTGTTTCAATGGGAACATAAGTTTTGTGTGCTTTTGAAGACTTCATCTGTACTAGCAGTCATGTAATCTGTTAGTTTAAATGATCATTTAGACGGTAGTGGTAGCGAAGAGGGGGCTGAAACAGAGTTTTCTGAATAATCTGCCCTGGATCTGAAGAAGAACCTTAATTTGGATGAGATAAGTGCAAGGGTGAATGTGTCTGTGTATCCTTTAACCAGACTGTCTACGTGCAACAATTTCTGTAGCACGACAAACAAAAAAATTTGCTCAGCATAAAAGCTAAGCATGGAATCATCCTTCAACAGACCTATTTTTAAAAGATAAAATCAAACAGGCAAAGCTAATGGAAGGAGCAAGCAGACTTTAAGACAGCTGTTATATCGCATTTCTTTGTGGAAGGGCAAGAACAAATATGTAAATTTTGCCCATTGTCCTTTTGCTTTGATTATATTTTTGTGTTTCAGCCCTTTCAGTTTAAATATTTCAACATCACTTCCATCTCAGCAATGTTCCTGTTTTCTGTTAGGTTGAATATCCTGTCCTTTGAGCATCCTTTGAGACAATAAACTGAAAAGTTCTAAAGTGAATTATTGATCCTAGCCAGGCTGTATGGGAGAATGATTAATCATAACTAATAATTATATTTTAGAGAAGTAGTTGTCCTCAGACTAGGGGCTGGAAATATTGCATGGTACTAACGTTCTTTGATTGTTGCTTTATTTCTTAATGGCCTCTGAAAAAACAGGCAAATCTTTCTTGTCAGGAAGCTTTCTCATCATAAGCATATTGCACATAGGGGCCCACTTCACACAAAGCATAAGAATACAAAATTAGCATTTTAAATTCCATTCTTTAACCATTTTATTATAGTCTCTGCCTATTATATCTTAAAATATTTCAGCTCCTGTTTGGAAATGTAGTAGTAACAGGTCTGAAGAAAATATGTAAAAGCTTCAATCATCTGGCTTATGAGGGCTGGCTAAAGCTTTAAATGTTATTTAAACATATATTTTTATGACTTAATTTGATTTTTATTGTTATACTTTAGAACATTACCAACAATGCTGTCGGCCATTTTTATATGAGTAAATGACATAGGTTTGGTTTTTTTCTTTCCTTTATTTTGTTCCTGATTCTTTTCTGTGAGTTTCAGCAGTCAGCCTAAAACTTTCAGTCCAGATTTTCAGAGGGATCATGTTAAAAGAAGACTGTGTTAGATTATTGGGTTTTTTTTGTGGAGAGAAATAGAAACTCTGACTCTGAACCCTGTAGCATTGACGGAAAGCATCTTGGAAAATCAAATCACGGCAGTCCATTCTCTTCTTCTTTGGTTGTTGGAAAGGAAAGAATAAACAAAGCAGATGCACAAGATTTTCACAGTCTGACAAGGCAGAAAGGATGTTTGGACAAGGAGAAATTCTCAGCCTTGCCCTAATCCCATTAACAAGTTTCAGTTTCCTAAAAGTCTTGTTTCAGTTTCCTATTTCTGTTGTTCCTTAGATATCCTTCCCATCTCATCTCATCCCAGCCCTATGGGGATGAGGATGGCTACCTAGAAGGATTAGATTGTTTATATTTTTATTGTTGTATGTCAGCATAGTTTTTCCTTTAGTTATGTCAGAAGTTATTTTCTTTAATTAAAAGAAATAGTCAGAAGAGGAGAAAATTTTGAACATGACCATCATTTTAGATGTTTTGTTATTAACTAGTTATAATTGCTCAGTTTGGGTATCTGAGTACAGGAGAAACATCAACAAACTGGAGAGAATCCAGTGGAGGGCCATTAAGGTGTTTATGGGCCTAGAGCATATAACATAGGAAGAGGGAGTGTGAAGCTGAATTTGTTTAGGCTAAGGGGGTCCTCCCCTACTGAAAAGGGGATAGAGAAGATGGAGCTAGACTCTTCTTGGAGGTGTACAAAAAAGTCTTCATACTGAGAGCAGTTAAGCACAGGACAGGTTGCAAAGAGAAGCTGCAGAATCTCAAACAGGCAAGTCCCTGAGCAACCTGCTCCAACCTTGGAAGTTAGCTCTGTGCCAGGGAGCAGCATGAGCAGGCTCTGATCTGCGAGAGTTGCTGTCTGATCATGCCGGGTGGGGTTAAGAAAGCCCAGGCTGACCTGGAATTGAATCTGGCAAGGGATATGAAGGACAAAAAGAAAGGATTATGCAAGTACGTAAACAGCAAAAGGAAGACTAGGGAAAACCTGGCCCCAGTGCTGAAGAGGAACTGCTGACAAAGGGCATAGAAAAGACCAAGGCACTCAGTGCTTTCTTTGCTTCAGTTTTTATTGGTAAGACCAGCCTTCAGGAATCACAAGCCCTTGAGACCAGAGGAAAGTCTGGAGCAAGGAAGAATTACCGTTGATGGAGGAGGACCATGTTAGGGAGAACTTAAACAAACTGAACATACAGAAATCCATGCAGCCTGATGGGTTGCAGCCACAAGTGCTGAGTCACTAGAACCACAGGAAAGTAAAGCATGAGAAGGCAATCAGGAGTAGTCAGCATGGATTTATGAAAGGGAAATCATGCTTAACCAACCTGATAGCATTATACAATGAGGTGACTAGATTGGTGGGGTCATTAGATAGATGAGGGGAGAGCAGTGGGTATTGTTTACCTTGATTTTATGACACTGTCTTCCATAACATCCTCATCGATTAGCTGACAAAATATGGGTTACATAAATGGACAGTGAGATGGATTAAAACCAAGCTGAACAGCCAGGCCCAGAGGTTTGTGATCAGTGGCAGAGAGTCCATTTCGAGGAAAGTCACTAGTGGTGTACCTCAGGGGCTGATACCGGGGCCAATATAATTTAACCTCTTCATTAATGGCTTGGATGATGGGACAGAGTTAGCAAGTGTGAATATGACACAAAACCAGGAAGAATGGCTCGCTCACTCACTCCTCCCACATACACACACAGTGAGATGGGGAGAAAAATAGGAAAAAACAGAGCAAGAAAACTCAGAGATCAAAATAAAGACAGGAAAATCACTCACCCATTACTGTCACGGACGAAACAGACTTGACATGGGAAATTTAACTCAATTTAAAACATTTAATAACTGATCCAGTATTGGGAAGCAAAGAAGACAAACCTTTAAACACCTTTTCTCCCTCTTTGCCATGCTTAACTTCACTCCAGACATCTCTCCTTCCTTTGTCCTAGTCTCTGTTCCCCTCAGGCCCTTTGTTGAGGCAATGGGCATCGCAGGAGGTTGGGGTCACTGCATAGCAGTTTCCTTCTGCAGCTACTTGTTCCTTACACTTTTTTCCCACTGTGCCTTCCCTCTTAGTGGTTTTCTGTGCTCTGGCAGTGGTCCTCCACAGGCTGCAGTCCCTTCAGTGATGTACCTTCTTTGGCATGGGTCCTTCATAGTCCACAGGCTCCTCATGGTTGTATCTGCTCAATCATGGGCTTGTCTATGGGCTGCAACCCTCTGGGGTGTTACTGCCTCCACTGTGGAGCACCTTATAGTGCTCTGGCCTTGTTGTTCCTTTGTCTTGGTGTTTACTGCCCTTTCTTAAATGTGTTTGCACAGAGGTGCCAGCAGCTTTACTGATGGCCTCAGCTGTGTTCTGTGGTGGGTCTGGTGTGGAACTGGCTGGAACCAGCTGCAAGCAGCACAGAGGAGCCTCTTACCTGCTCCCACAGAGACTACCCATGGAGCTCTTCCTGCTCCAAAAACCTTGGCATTTATGCCCAATGCAGTTAGGAAGAGTGTTGCCAGCAGGTCAAGGGACCTCTCTACTCAGCACTAGTAAGGCCACCTCTGGAGTACTGTGCCTAGTTCTGGGCTCCCCAGTGTAAGACAGAGATGGAGATACTGGAGCAAGTCCAGCACAGGGCCATGGAGATGATTAAGGAACTGGAGCATCTCTCATATGAGGGAAGGCTGAAAGAGCTGGGTCTATTCAGCCTGAAGAAGAGAAATCACAGGGGGAATCTTATCAATGTTTGTAAATACCTGATGGGAGAGAACAAAAGACAGAGCCAGACTCTTCTCAGTGGTACCCGCTGACAGGACAAAAGGCAATGCACACAAATTGCCTCTTGCAGATAAATTGTTCCCTTGCAGACAGGAGGGCAGTTCCACAGAACCCAAATGAGAAGAGGAGAGCAGATCTGGTGATGGTAACCACGTTCACTGAGTGATCACCAGAAGAGTCTGTAGTGACAAAACGTGTTTGAGGTCAAGCCAGAGAGTCAAACCAACAAGGCCAGGATCAACAAGATACAAGGCCATGCACCACATGCATGCATTAAAGCTCCTTATAGCATAAGGAAGGATGAAAAGCAAGGGCCTGAGTTTAAATGCAGCTTGTGAGCCAATGTGCATGGACTTGGCTGTCTTCACAGAAGTCTGAACCAGGGTTTCACAGCTGTGTTGTATCATAGCTGACTTAGACACAGGTGTTTGATCCTTGGGCAAAGAGGTTACAGAGAATGACAGTTACAGAGTGGTCAGGGCAATTAGAGCCTTCTGGTACCCATATGTACCTGCTTGGAGGAGGCAATTGAACTAGATGATGTCCAAAGGTCCTTTTCAACCTGAATTATGTTATGATTCTGTGACTGATAAGTCAAATCCTGTTTCTTCTTCAAATGGATTATTTATTTTTTGTTAAAGTACATTCACAGTCTGTCCTTGTTGATGACAGTTTAATTGCTGGAAGATCAGAAGATTAAAAACAATGCACCATTTCTGAGTGATAAATTCTCCTCAATTCTGGGAAGCAGAATCTGGAGTCTAGCAGATTTGCCTCATAGACAATAAACCTGAAAGGACTGAGGCCATGTAATCCATTTGCTACTATCTTCAATGCAAGATCAATTAGAGCTAAAGCATTTCTGACAGTGGCTTGACTAATCACTTAAAATCCTCTAGTGATGAAGACACCTGAGCTTACACTGGCAGTACTTCATTTTTATTGTTAGGAAGTGTTTCCTTACTGTCTACCCTAAATGTGTCTTGCTGCAACTGAAACCCATTATTCCTATGCACTGTAGAAATGAAAAACAAATTACTTCCTTTCTCTTCTCAACAGTGTTTTATGTATTTAAAGACTGCAAGTTCCTTTTTAAATTTTTTTTAGTTGTTTTTGATCTAGGCAATCCTATGTCCTTCAGACTTTTTGCACATGTGGCATGTTTCTAGATAGTCTCATTGTTCTCCTCTCATTTCTTTGTCTGGTCTGCATCTTTTTTTTTGAAGCGCAGTGCTCAAACCAGAACATCACACTATGGCTGAATTCTTTTCATGACTGAACAAACTGGAAGGCTTAATTCACCTATTTTGGAAGTTATACTAATGCTTACTTGAAAAAGAGGTGCTAGAAATTGACAGTGAAGTAACAGAAGCTTTTAAAAAATACATTCATACTAATGGAATTGCAGAAAATCAGTCACTCAGCATGAACCAGTGTTCGTGTGGTGAAAGTGTGTGCTTCCTAAAATAGGCATGTTTTCTATTTCTTGCTTTCTCATATACATATAAGTGCACATACCACTCATTTCTGTTTTATTCAGAGTTAGAATTCATCACATTCTCTTTAGGTACATTTATAATGTAGATATCCCCAGCAGGTACCCCATTACCATCAAGGGAAAACACAAGAATTATTAATCTGATTTATTTTAAGATACCTTCTCTAACATGAGACATACCTCAATCTAGAATTCCTTTTTTTTTTTTCACCACTGTATATAAAATGAGTATAAATTGCTAGCTTATATATAGACAGTGAAGGAATTTACACATGGTCAGATGTATCCCATCTCCTGTGCTTCTGATTATTTCCAGTACAGCAGTAACTAACAATAATACTTCTCCATAAAGGTCAAGGTAATCAATAAGCTTCTTTTCCCTAAAGGCAGTATTTATGTGACTTGCAGGCCATTTAGTAGTCATGCTGCAATGCTGTTACTAAATGCTGTTTATTTTGAATAGCTTGTGTAAGCTAGTATTATTGCTACTGTCCCAGGCCTCTTTCTCACATCTACAGTTCAAAAGATTTTTATGTATACTGATTGCTAGTTTCCTGCTGACACTCTAATGAATTTCACATATCCAAAAAGACGTGGGTCAAATTCTCTTTGCATCCATATATTGCACAACACCATTCAGTCCTGAGACTTCTTCATAAATGTAAATAAGCAGTCCTAAGAGGATGAAACAGTGTTCTGCTTTAAATTCTTTTCGCCTGGTGTTAGAAATATCTGGATAATAAGTGAAACATCTTTTAGCTTAGATTAGTTAATTCATGCTTCTTTATTGGACAAAAAGGTATGTTTTGAAATGATAGACAGCTTTTCTGTTCACATTTCTATCTCTATCATTGCAATTCCAAAATGAAAAGGCTTTTAATTGATAGCTTGCATCCTCTCTCTCTCAGCAGAGCTGTTGCTGGTTTGCCACCTTGCTGCCTTTCTCAGTAGTTTTGTCAACACCTTTCCTACCAAGTCTGTTAACAACCAACTGACTCTAAACAGCACAAAGTCAGAGGCGTTAATATTGTCTCTTGCATTCAGTAACAACATGTACCATATCATCTAGTACAACTGAAGGGCATAGAAACTGAACTATAAAGCACAGGCTGTCAATAAAATACTGTCACCTTATACTTAGTAGTTTGTAAGAGCCCGGGTTTCTAAAAAAACACTCTGCATGGAGGGGTTTTTTTCCAAAGATAATATAATTTCTATCTTCATAATTTAGTCCTCTTCAGTAACTACTGTATTTCAGCATTTAACTCAGAAATTGGATGCCTTAGGGCTTGACTTTATCACGCACTAATAAAATGAAGAGAAACAGACCTTTAAAAATAATTGCCAAAACAGAGTCTGTCAGCAAGCATTAGACTCAGCTGTGGCACTGGCTTGAAAAGGTTATTTTGCTTTAGAATACATTAAACATTTATTAGCTTCACCTCAGGTAAACATGCAGTTGTTTACATATCTGCAAATTTGTATAGACACACTTGTAAATGAATTTAGAAAGGAGCACCACATTCATAAATGTATACCTTCCTTATCTATGGTTTGAAAAATAAATAAGCGAAGTGTTCCGTTAGCAATTGGCCAGGGATAGAAAGCTAGGGTATTTGGGGAGCAGGACCCATTTCCTTAATCTGTCTTTGACTTTTCTAATAAAATGTGCTACTGCTCATTTGATTTGTTTAGTCTTCCTTCTGCGTCAAACTCTTCCTCTCCACAAGCAGTGTAGATTGGCTTAGGGGAACAGTATATGAAAGTTAAAATGAATTCTGGCTTTCTTCATATTTACCAGTAAGAGAAGATGACCTAAACCCATAAGAAATGTCTTTGCTGTGATCAAAAGAGATTTGTGAAACCAAAGGTCTCAACAAGCTCTGTTTTTAAGATCTTGCTGAGGCCAGGTAATGTTCAGAGGGTTTTATTTGGCACCTAGGATGGGTTTTTGGTGGCATGTGAACTGAACATGTTGCTGGAACATGCAACACAGTTATTAAGAAAGCTTCTTCCCCAGGACTCATCGCTTAATTTGGTGTCAACATTTTGAACTTCAGAGATCCTTGGGTTTGTGAACTCAGACTCCTGCTTATGCACAGAAGCAGTCCAGTCTGGGAAAACCAGTGCCTAGCTCCTAGCCAGAGTCCCCCGATAAACCAGTGGACAGAGTCTCATAGCATAGCAAATGCACAAAAAAGTGAATGAGAAGGAAATGAATGCTGAAATGCAGTATAAGAAATCTGGGTTCCAGCCTGAATTCTCAGGACTATTTCAGTCTTCTGCATAACATAGGATTTGAGACAGCATCAGTATTTGAAGTTGATTCTGGACCTTGAAACAAATTCCTCCATACTGTTTCCAATGCTTGACTCAGTTGTGTCTGCTCTATCACTTCTTCCTGTAACATTATTTGCTTAGAGTTTCCTCAGCACTTTTATTTCTAGCTATCTTTAATAATAGATATTTTTCAGAAACTATGCTTTATTATCCTTGCCTGTCTGACGCTTGTAAAATATAAGTTTTTTATGTCCGACGGCAGTAATTCAGATTATTCTGTTTTGTTCCTTGCAACAGTGCACAGCTTTCTGAGCTTTTTACTGCCCCCACCAAATTTTCCAAGTATATTAGGTTTTCTTCTATCAGTGATTGCCTTTTTCTTATAAATCTTACCATTTTCCTCCTCTTATGGTCCTCTTTCCTGTGTCTTTAATTGCCTGATTTTCCTTTTCCTTTCTACTGAAATCAGACATGGACACTACGTGATTTTTTATAACTTTCTTCAGTAATTTAGCAATTGAAATCTTGTCTTATCTGTGTATTTTCCCAGCTACTTACATAGATTTTATCAGCTGAGAGAATTAATCTTTAAATAAATTTTCCCTGTGCTAAGACATCCCCAGCTTTTCACATGATTGAACCATCTTTTTATTTGCATTATCCTGTCCTTACTTCTTTAGAAAAAACCTCCTTGGCCTGCGCTTCTGTAAGCCTCTTCTGCAGATCTGTGTAATCCTCCATGCACCCTTCCCATGAGACACTGGCAGTCATTCACTGCTTTGTAAAGGACAGTCAGGACACCTGTTGCAGTTACCTTTCTCTTCAGTCCTTTCATCTACAACTCATATCCTTGGTCATGACAAGCAACACGTAATTTTAGAAACATTACAGTGACAGGCTGATCAATTATTTCTAAGTATGAAGTTTCACTCACGCAGATATGCTTGTGCCAAGTGTCAGTGTTTTTCTTGATCTTCTTCTATCCAAAGAACAGATATGAAGATGGAGATTCTTTCCATCTACAGATCTCCAGCACTAAATCTGTTTTGTTCTTGTACCTTACTGAGTGATTTTTTTTACCTTTTTTTCTTTACCTTTTCTGTAGATGGGTATAGCTGTCATTTAGGATTGGCAAGCTGACCATCAGCTGTGGTGAAATGCAAGAGGTTTTATACACTTTCTCAGCTTTCAAGACACAGCCCCCCCCCCCCCGCCCCCCCCCCCAGCAAAGTCCAAGTTCTTGTCCTCACTGGCAGTCATTTCATTTAAGTACTTTTATATATTTAAGGAATGTCCAAATTAATATGAATAATAATTAAAATATTAATAATATTTTATATCCACATCTACATTTGTATCTTCTAAGTAGTGTGTTATTCTTTGACTAAAAAATATCTGAAAGGTAGCTAAAGCTTACAGGAATTTTTTGAAACAAAAAAAAAGCTATTTTTTAATACATTTATTTAACATTAAGGCAGACAGTGAAAATGCCTCTGTTCCCCAGAGGTCATAGCTTTACCTTTTCTTTAGGTTCTGTTACAATGATCAGTTTCTCTGTTTGCTGCAAAAGACTGGAACGCACATCACATTATCAATGTACCTGATCTGATATAGTGAGAAAACCCTTTCATATTCAGATGCTTGTCATGTCTACGGACTAAAACTTACGCATCAAGTGAACACTGCAAAAAAGCATGCTTCTGTCCTTTAAATTGTAATCTGTGTTAAACTCATTGGTTCTTGCATCACATGGGTACAAATAAACAATGCAACTTTGTAGAAAATACTACTGCCATAACATTATAATAAGCAGAGTCTCCTCTGCTAAAGCAGTTTAAAAAGGTGGTATTGTTCTAATTGCAGGACACTGTAGCCATTAAAAAGACTTATGAAGTGTGCTCAGCCTCCTCCGACCATTGTAGAGGAGGACTGCCACTGGGGTGTCTTTCTGTTCATATAATACATAGGTATGCCATATCCATTGAAACCGTATTAAGACCTCTCATTCCTCAGCAGGTATAAGTTGAAGTTGATATCACTTTGTTCGTGTCAGTTGTATCCCTTTTAAAACTGTTGTGAATATGACCTATGATAGGATTTTGAGTCAAACTCTGTAGGATTTTAGTTTGTTAAAGTGATTTACCCTGTGATTTATGCACACATAATCTGAGCAAATCAATATTTTTGAAAGTATACTTTGAGGAAAACCTATTAATATAAGCATTCGCACTGTGCTCATCAGTGAGGTATGTCTGCTCCTTGCATAATGAGCAGGAAATAAAAAGGAAAAAACTGAAGAAGCTTCTTTCAGCTTCAACAGTGTGCATGCACAGTGTTGTCTGTCTTTATGCCATCTAGTTTGCTCCCACTATCCCAAATCAACAGAAAAACCTCTTCTGTGTGTGTTTCCTTTCTATTTCATAGAAACCTTTACTGTTTCTATGAAAGGGAAGAATATATGAAATATGGAGCGTGCCAGTTCTGCACTATATAGTATTATACCCCTTTGACATGCCTCAGACAAACTAAATGGAAATTGTACTTCTGTAGCTCAGGGCATATTCAAAACCGCTAAATGCACTAAAAAACAAACTGGGGATTTACAGGCATGTGATCACAAATCAATACAATTTGATCTTAACTATCTGCTGTAATAACTCTAAATACTATGTAGATCAGGCACAGAAAGCAATACCTGACATACATTGCCCAGTGGGTAACAAGAAAACGTAACAGAAAAAGAAACTATTCATAGCATGTGCCATCATCTTTGCAGAACTGTGTTGACTGGTGCATTCATGCCAATAACATGACAAATATTTCACATTTCATAGCTAAGAAGCATGTTTGTGACATGGCTGTCACATACAAAAAAGTACTGTATCTGTTGCCTTCCTTTTTGGCAGCAAATCTCATAGTGACAGTGCAAATGATTTGACAGAGAGACTGGCATAAAAATGGCATCATGATCTCTCTGGAACGGTTTTGGAAAACACTGTCTGAGATAATTTCAAAAAAACTTTTGCCTTACAATTTGCATCTTTAATCTTCCAGTATAAATGTAAAGATGCCTGAGATAGGGTTAGTCCTGTTTAAGAGGCTATTCTGTATAAAACCAGGTTAGAGAAAATGTAAGAAGCTTGTTCTGTGTTTGGCAGTAAGAACAAAGTACCTCTAACTACTGTTACACACTGCTTGCATCCAGAAATGCATGACACTTGAAAAAGATATCTCTGGATTTTCTTAACAGCTAGAAATTACTGTATGTTACTTGGAGGATTTAGTGGCAGAATAAATTAATTTTCTTTAGTAGACAGTCAATAGATTTGTATTATACTTTGTACTTCTGCAAATACTGAAGTGATCTAAAGGGAAAATTAGGAGTTTAATTTTGCCTGTCTTACATTTCTGAAAGCAAGTATTTTAGCCTTTGTCCATAATGACTGTACAAAAGGAGGTGCAAGAGGTAATTAAGGTCCACCTTTAACAACGAAGTATGTTACCTGCCCTCCTTCAAGAATTCAGATGTTGTTCAGTAGAATTCCTCACTGTATAGGTTACATTTTAAGAATCCAGAGCAGTAATTTTTTATGAATTTGCTATAGTCACAGAGCAATGGCTATTGTTGATGGAGGACTGTGCACTTCCGAAATGGATGCTTGCATGAAAGTAGGTGGCTTGATATTTCCTTGACAGCTAATGAAAGCATTAATTAAAAGCATGTTATTTGTTGATAACACAGATTTGTGCATGTGAATTTTGGGGATAACCATTTTCTATTAGCCTGGAAAATGGTACAAAGCTAACTTCATTGACACTTTAATAGGATATGTCTCACCTAACTTTAGTTATATGAAAATTACATGTTTTGCCTAAGGTGGTTGTCTAGACAGCTCTTTAGTCAGTGGAGATATTTTCAGAGTGTGGGTCATTATATCCAGAAATAGATTTCTAATACAGAATGGAATTAATTTCTCCTGGATGTGCTCATCTCTCTCCACAGGTTAGAGAACAATGACAAGCCCAGACTAGGCACATAGTTAAGTGCAATAAGTCCTACCACTAAATGAACGAAACTCACATTTGGTTAAACTAAAGGAGAAGATGAAATTCTAACTTAATTAACTGACCTTCCAAAATTACATTGAATATATATTGTCCTGAGATGTTTGTTCACCACAACCTCTTATTTAAGTTATTTCATTAATATGTATTTAATGACCACTGAAAATGAAATTCTGGCCTGTGTTAAAAAGAAAGTAGGATCCGCAACTGCTGTAAACTGAAACTGCTTAATGATGGAGAAGAGATGCAGAACTTCTGCACTAGCACATGCTGAGCAGCATGTTCCCACTTACAGTCAGGTGATGAAATCCATCCCATTAACTTCAAAACAGGTAACATTTTAGCCATGGACACCATTCCATTATCCCTACTTTCTACCACAGAAGAAAAAAGCCCATGAAAATATACCCTAAATGATGTCAAATTATACTCAGTCCTTTCCCAGTGAGAAGCAGAAGCTGAAAGAGCAGCAACGCTTTGAAACAGATGAGAACAGAGAAGAAATCTTGGCTAATGACACACCACTTTGTTTCAGGTCTCTTGATCCTTTCTCTCCATTGTATCCAGAAGGAGATAAAGAATGAAGACTGAAGGATCCCATTTTAGCTCCCTGATTCCTGAGCCTGCTCTGTGTACCAGACTTTGCGTAGCATAGTTTAACCTTGGGCCTGAAATGATCTGCGCTAGTTGATAATAAGGCCTTAGGAGATTGTTAACCAGTTAGAAATTGTGTTACTCTTGTAGCCTTCCAACATCTCTCCACATAAAGCAGGTAGCCTGCAGAAAAATTAACTAACAGATGGCTGTATAGTCATATATCTGCATGATACTGAGAAAATAGCTGGAATAGAACAGAGAATATGGTCTTTTATATTCACATCTGTTGCAATTTCCCTTAAACTGAAACACTTTAAAATGCATTTATAATACACACTTGCTCCTGGATGGGTTCTTTTATTCAAAATAACAATATGGAGTAGGAATGGCTGATCACACTCGTGATATACTATAGAATATTAGGAGTTGTTACCTCATTCAGTTGATAAGGGATATTTTTTTCATCCTATTACAAATGTTATATTCAGTCATGCAGTTGCCTTTTCCTCTAACTGAAAATAAATTGACCTCATCAGGTGGAGGAAAGGATAAAACAAAGAGACAGCAACAAGCCATTTACCCCCTGTTAGCACCTCAAATCCAAAGGAAGAGCACTCAGTGGCCCCTGGCTCCTTGCCATAATTCTTGTTCTCCCACAGAGAAATACTGCAAGTAATTTTTATGTTGTCCTCTAAATCTGTATTTTGATTTTATGATGAAAATTAAATAACTTAGCATTTAAACAACTCTTTCTTAAAAACTTTACTAGACCTAGATTTGGCACCCAGGGTTTACTGATTTCACTACATGTCATGAAGCTGAGTCACTTGGAGGCACTGATCCATCCGTATGTGTAGAATCAGTTCTGCAGAACTGCTCTAATTCTATCTGGGTTTTCTTTTGTTTTGGGTTTTTTTTGTGTGTGTGGTTTGGTTTGGTTTTTTGTGTTGTTTTTTTTTTTTTTTTCCTCAGTAGACCATATTTTGCAGACTCTTCTGCCTCTGCCTGATGTGTCAAAATCCAGACATTATGTACTAATTGCTGTGATTATGACATTAAAAATCAAATTTCTGACTCCTCAGCTGCAGTGGGGTCAGCTCAGCAATCTCTAGTGGATGAAGGATACAGAAAAGGTTTGAATACAGTGTCATATTTATTCCATAAGTGTCACAGTCTTTCCTCATAATTAAATCCATTGGGTATTCCTTTGTAAAATATATGCTTTACTTACAGTTAATTTTTATGTATTTTTGGAACAAAAAGTAACATTAGTTGATTTCCTTTGACTAGCAAAGGAGGAGCTATAAAAGTAAAATGTGGTGCTAATACCACCCCTTCTCTCCCCTTCCTGTTCTTTTAAGTGGAATTTCTTGATCCCCATTACAACACTGCCCCACAGGGATGTTGATGTTTGCACATAATAATGAGTTGCAAGCAGTACTATACATGAATCTTGGAATAGAAAGAAAACAGGCTATAAATGAAAAAGAGAAAACTCTACTAGAAATGCAGTATAACATAGTGGGCTGGTTTTGCTGCTGTTTGAAACCAATGTATTTAAACAGATAGTTTTAGGCTGAGTAATTAAAAATTATAGGAGAGAAAATGTAGAGACGCAAACATATACATGGATACCCTATAAATGAGATTTTTACTAAAGATAGAACTTTCATATTTATTTCTTTATTTTTGAAATGGTGACAAAAAAGAATGAACAGAGGAAAGAACTTCAAGAGAGATCAGAGCTAAGAGCAGTGTTGCTAGAACTGATCCAGACTCTGGCCTGCAGCTTTCTTCTTTTGACCCACTTTCTTTTATACAACAACTATACAATAATTTTGTTCCTACTTCAGCTTCCATAGTAAGACTGTGAATGTAGAACCAGACAGAAGTCAGTGAAATAATGAGAGAAACATTTGAAAACCTTCAACATAAGAAGATAACAGAAGACAGGGAGAGTTCAGGCCGGCTTCTGGTAGTACTCTTGTCATGGACTTCAGTAGGCACTGGAGCTCGCCTAATTTGACTGAAGATGAGAGCATTTTCTTAAACATTTTCAGAGAAATATTGAGTATATATCTACTGAAGAGAGATGCTCTGCTCAATGATTGCATTGTGTCCTGCTGCATGCTGGAATTTTGTGGCAACGTGCTTACTCTTAGATTTCAAAGTCAGTGGAGTTATTTTGAGGGTTCCTCCTGGGTAGCAGAGCAGCATTTGACCCCTTACCATCATTCTTCTTCTGGCTGTCAGCTCTCCCAGCAGCACGCCACATGGGTTGCAAATGGAGTCTGGCTAATAACTGTCCTAGCGAGTTAATCAGTGGATGGCAATGTGGAAATGTGTTTCCTCTGTCTTGTTTCATATTTCAGTGGGGAGGAAAAAAAAAAAGGCATGTGCTGTTTGTATTACTGAAATGACAGGCATGGAATGGAATTGTGTAAGTATGATTCTGTTCTCTTCCTCTAGTTATTAGAATTGAAATATATATATATGTCTGTATATAAATACACACATATATTACATACTGAGGAGAGTCAGAAAGGACTTAAAGAAAGGTCAGTGTAATTCAATACCAATAAGCTAAATATAAGAAAAAACCAGGAGTGAACAAACATATACATGCACACACACTGCAGAATGTCATCCTCTTCTGCATAGGGTTATGTGGCTGCACTATGTAATCTGACCTCCATATTTCTCCGTCCCCCAGCAAATCCACCCTTGATAGGGCACACACACAGAGAAATATACAGAAAGATGATAAGCTTAATCTTTTATTCTGTTTACACAAATCCACATGATTTCTGTGTTAGCTCGGTTAACCCCTTACGAACTGATTATATAAAAGACAAAGGAAAAAGTAAGGAAGGGTGGTGAGGAGGTGGGGGAGGTTCTGTGAATGTGCCAGTGGCACAATGGCTATACGGACATGTGGGCACTGGGATCCCCATCACTGCATTAAGGCCCAGCACATGACCATTTATGTAAACCTCTTTTGGAAAAGAGACCATATTTGGAAAATGGGCCTTGGTAGCTAATGACCTAGGTGGGTTTACTAAAGTGATTTTGCCGAACAAAAGCAATCCCGTGTCCTCCATATCCTGATTTGCCTGGTAAAGTGAGTTCAGTAAAGGAATTCTATCTCTCAGTTGTAGAATAGCATATTGTATGATGTATACCAGCTGGACCAAAATGCTGTAGCATAGATTTGATGTCTATCAGAGAAATAGCAAAGTGAAGAACCTAACAGGGTTAGGAAGGGGAGTAGGATTACTGAATTAAAAGGAATCACACTTTTGTAGAATAAAGTGTAACTTAAATCATGATCATGTTTCTATTGTGGTACAAAAATAACACAATGCTCAGAAATGTGCCCACTTCTTGCTTACCTTCATTATTAATTTCCCATTGCTGGCTTGCTTCTTTGTATGGACAACTTTTTTCTTCAAATGAGATGACCATAGCATGCTGTAGTCCTAACAACGAAGCCATCAGAGACACCTAGCCAAGCATAATTTTTAAGGGTATATTTTATAGTTATCCAACACTTGCTGCATCTTTTTTCTACCAGTTCACTACTCTAAGCAGAACAAATAAATTTTTCTCAGTGAAGTTGTTTTTCCTTGGAAGAAGATTATTTTATGGAAGTGGAGCTTTTGTAAAAAGTGATTTTTTTTAATGTATCTGTCTGATGATATATTTTAATCTGATACATCATTCCCGTTTACAACATTCATATTAATGTTTTTGGAAGTACTTCTTTTGATTTGAGAGACTGAGGTTTCCAGCTCGGCACAATTTAGTACCTAATTTCTTAGTCTTGTGTCCCCTCCGTGAGTCCTCTGGCTTGTTTCCAGCAAAATGGAAGGATTATCTGAAAACCAATACCAACTGGGTAGGAAAGACACTGAGACACAAACTCTAATTGCAAAATTACCTGACCATACCAAAAGAGTAAAAGTTGTATGAAATGCACTGCCAAAAATGATAAGTTAATTCTAGGGCAAGAAAGTAAAAATCACACAGCTTGTCAGGGCCCGTCCCTGTCCCCAGGAAGGTGCCTGATGCATGGGGCTGGTGCTGCCAACTGCTGCCCCGCAGTTTGCCAAGCTCCTGTCTGGGGACAGACAGGACCCCACAGGCAGAGCCTGCCCTGCTGCCAAATGGACCCTGGCTGCCAGGTCCTGCCCTGCCCAACCCAGGGACAGTAAGTGAGAATACAACCAAACATTATAAACTCCTGAAGATTCTATTTTTTTTTTTTAACAAAACAGAAAGCTCATGCACTGTTATGATGCACCAGAATGACATGAAGGAGCTTGACCTGCCACTGGGTATGTTGCTTGACAAACTACAGGCACCTCTGATAGTGAAGATTGGGAGGATGCGGGGAGGGAGTCAGAAAATACAATGAGATTCAACAAGAATAATCCAATCCATGGATAAGCATAGGGGAAATAAAAACATTTTATAGTCTAGGAAAAAGAATGCTCAAGAGGAACATGATCACAGTCTATAAACACCATGGAGGTAACAATAAAAGTGAATGAAGGGAATTACACTGTCTCAGAAGATGGCATGACAAGAAGTGATGGCCTGAAGATAGGAAAGGAAAAGCTTAAGTTAGACATTAAGAAAAAGTCTTTAACAGCTAGAACAATTGGACAGTGTGGGAAATCACTGGAGGTGTCACTCAAGTCACCAACACCGTGGGGTGTATTTGAGAAAAAAAGATTACTTTTAATGCTTCTGATAAAGAAGTGCAGCAGAAAGTGGGGTGACAGACCAGAAAATGAATTCACATTTTTGTAAGTGAGTTTGTGAGATTATGTTTTTTTTATAGATATGGCTCTGTATATTTAGAAGAACTAGACGTGGGCATTGATTTTGAAAAAGAAATATCCTCTTTTTATTTTCTATTGATTGAAGTCAACTTTCATTTAAGACAAAGAATCTGATTTTATTTTTTTAAATACTTTGGGGGGAAATATCTTTATATTAAGATTTCTGGCTCTGAATTTTTGGAGATAAGTAGCCAATTTCTTTAATAAGACATGGACATTAAATAAGACATTAAATAGGGACAAATGACAGTTGTGGTAATAAATGCCTGCATTATGTTTCTGCTGATGTGAGACATTAAAATACAGATCATAATCATCTAGAGTAAACCACAGGACTGCAAGTTATGGGAATGAACTGATTTTTTAATAAAGAAAAGTTGACAACTGTTCATGATTCTGGAGGTATATAAAATCTCCTGTTGGTGAATCTGGAAAGGCATAAAGTGAAATTGTGTATGCTTCTCAGAAATAGCAGCTGAGGACTTGATAGATTAGAAAAAAAAAGACTGGGAAAATCTTTTACAGAGCACCTCAAGATTCCCACAACGAGGTGGTGTCTGTAGCTGTTATAGTGCCAATATTGCCAAAATTATCACCTCGGTGTCTTAGCTTCTTTCCATGCAGGGAGGTCTAGGGATACACAGACTTATTTTCTTTTGATGATAATGCACCTCATTCTGTCAATCCCCAGGAGGTATAATTTTTTTTTCTCTTTCCTTCCACTCTTTCTCCAGCATCCCAGTAGAAATCTTGGAAATCATTCATAACCATTTCAATGGCCTATGAGAGCTAGCATTAAGAGTACTGGTAAAACTTTAGAGCCAAAATCTAATCTTGGATTTCTTTGTACTTCACTTGAGGTAACTTAGGATTTTCCTTTTGGAGTCCCAGCTGCAGAGATGTTTCAGTGTGCAAAATAAAAAAAAGAAATCCAAATGCCTGTCTCCAGTTTGTCAAGAGGCAAACTACAGTGACTCTCAAGTGCTTCCACAGTCCATATGTAGACTTCGTACAGAATACACGTGTTCTGTCAAAGACCTCTTTTGATCTTGGTAACAGACTGGTATTATGAGGAACTGAATTTGTGCTCTAAGGATGACTGAATACTCTGTGTGGAAGATAATAATTCTGGAATGTTAGAATGTGTTTGGAATTGTCTGATATATTTTACTATGATGGTTGAATTGATTGATCTAGAAGTTAAAAAAAAAAAGCAAGCATACTGTTAACTTCTTTATTTTCTTTTGCAGCTCTATTCAGAGAAAATGTACTACAGGACTTTTAAACTGAAGATATTAGGAGCACTGTATTATGATTCTTGGGATGGCTGAAGGGCTTTTTTTTTAAATCAACGACCTCAGAGAGCTTTTCAAGCAGTAATTATGTATCACAAATCCATGGAGATATAGGTAAATAGGATTTATTCACCCACCACAGGAATACTACCATATTCAGACTGGCATACAGCAGCTAAGTACAGGCAGTAGAGTGACATGCAATTTTGTTCTGAATTAATATCAAGTATCAGTCACCAAGGAGACTAGACAGTATGAAAACTGAAATCAGACTACTATGAAATGAATAATGGCATCTATGTTTGTGACATTTAGGTAGACAGACCATAAGCACCAGTAGATGCCAGCTAACTGCAAATCAGTAAAACCCCTTTCCTATTCCAGTTCAAATACATTACCCTTTCCTCACCCAGTTCCCTTTTTATCTATGTTCTTCATTTTTAATTTGAGGAATAAGTAATGCATGTTGAACAGAAGCAGTATATCTCCAATATTCAGCCTTTCTGGAATTCTGTCGTTTAATGGTGACCCTGATTAACTTGTGACATTTTAAAGGATCACCGTACAATCTGGTAAGCATGCAATATCAAACAATAAAACTAGCAGAAGGACTCAGAACAGAGGCTGTTTAAAAACTACTCCTGAGACCAATAAACACGATGAGTGCCCTGCAGTGGAATTTTAAATGAATGAAAGAAGATCAGTGCAAGATTTCATGCACCCATGAATGAAGACTGGAAGCATTTTACATGAAGAGAATTTTGGCGATGACTGGATGAAAATGTTAAACATGAGTAGGCTGGGATGAATCACGTAGGAAGGACAGGGAACACCAGAGACACTTTAAAGGGAAAGCTCTATGCTATCTATCAGCGCACCTGTGGGTGAGAAGTCTATTTATAGAAAATACTTTAGGGACAAAACTTAGTCCTTTTACTTTTTCATGTGTTATAAACATAAGAAAATTGCAAGCCAGATTCAGACACTGGCAGGTTGGTGGCAGTAGAGGCTAGCCTGTGGGTCCCAGAAAGGAAAGAGGTGCTACAGAGAAGGACACTGCCCATACTGCCGGGAAAAAACTAGCCCAGAGCATCTGAGGATCTTTCATACTGCTAGGGAGGACAGCCTAGCAGAGGATCAAAGATGCCCTTGTTTAACACATCTTTCAAGGAGCCCCTGCTTCTCAGGGCTTGAACCGAAAGCTAATATCTGGCCATAATTGTTGCAAGAAGTGCACTGGAGCTTGCTTCTTCCAAAGTGTAAATCCTGTATTTTTAGTTTGTATGGTGAGTAGGTTGTTGTAATGTCTTCACTGGGGCAAACTGCCTCATCTTGTTTTTATAAGAAAGACAGACCATGTTTCAGTGAACAGTTTGATCCCCCTCTTTTTAACTATGTCTCAAGACCTACCTGATGCTTGCAGACTCTGGAGAGGAGGCTCTGGGCTTACTAGAAGGATTTGAAACAAGTATACTAATACTTGCACAAACTTCAGTGCATGATTATTTCCAGGAATATAATTTTACTCAAAGTAAAAAACTAAAGCACTGGTACAAAGGGGACTTAAAGGAAGGGATGGTCATGAAAGTTGCTAGATATTACTTCCAGTTAAGTAAATGACAAATATGTTTGCTACCTTTACTCCATTTTCTTTATCATCCTTATACTGAAAGGGATTTACCTGAGAAACAGTTGCTTGTATTAGGTTCATTTATCAGAATGATATTGGTGCAAAATAGCCTTCTCAAATGTGCAGTGGTAATCTAAGGAGGAAAAAAAATGAAAGAACTGAACCAAGGTAACCACTATGAAGCTGGCAGATCTAAGCCTACTCTTAACTCACAAAGCTAATAAGAACTTCATTTAAAGTTAGCATGGGCTAACACACAGAAGAAAATAGTGGTCTTTTCTTCGCCTAATAATAGCCATGATGCATTTTTTTTTTTTTATCCGGCACCTCAGAAGACTGTGCTACTTTTAACGGATCCTTATAGTTAGTTGAAAGTCTGGTGGTGAAGAAAAAATGAAATCTTGTAAGGTTCCCCAAATTCAGAGTTAGTACAACATGAAAGTATATTATAACTTTGTCCTCAGTTCTACAATGAAATATGCAAAATGCAATAGTTTTGCTGCAGGATTAACAACTTCTGTTTTGGATATTTTTTCTTTAATGAAATCTTTTTCCAACAAATTCAATCACTAACCTGACTTAGCTCAAATATTTGCCATGTAGCATGTTATACTTACTGTAAATTTATTTTTTCTTGTGTCTGAGGGAGCTGCAAAATGTGTTAAAAATTTATATAAGTTCATTTCACCTGTAGACAAATCATCTGGGTGTTCTCTGCTGGTACAGAGTAATGATAACTGGGCTTCTGATATCTCCTCATGGTACCTAGGTCCCCTGTCCTGCTCAGCTATGTTCAGCATATATAACAGTGCACAGAAGTATGTGCATCCTGATAGGAGCCAGTAGACTGCTGGTGCTTGATAGTGTTTTCTGTCTTTTCTGCTGTGGCCATCACAGTCACAAACCAGAAATAATGCATGCAGAGATGTCCAGACAAAAATAGTATTGATACACCATACACACAGTTTTACCTTTTCTGACCTGGATTGTGACTGATATTTCTTGTGAAAATGTAAACTATCCATAAAATCAGTGCCTGAGGTTCTGCAAACACAGCAACACTATATAAGATAAATTAGTAGCATGGGGATTAGTGCTAGTCTCCTTATCTGACTCAAATGCTGTAGCTTCTTACTAATGAAAATATGAAGTAGTTTTGCATGAGAGTAGAGGAAGTAAGCCCTCTTCTACTCTCTGCTGCATAGCTTTGCTAATACAACAGTAGCAGAAGTTAACTCTACATTGCCAGCCAAAGTTAATGCAGCATCTTCGTCTAAATTAACTCATATTATAGTACTGCATATTACTCATCACACTTAAAAAGGAGAACATTCATTACTGGTCTTTCAGTGAACTGATCTGTAAAAAAATCTGGAGGATTCCTTTTGGTAGTTACAATGCATGGTAGCAAGGTCAGCCCTAACTTCCTAGACTGCTGTTAGAGAAAATAAAATTTATGTAAGGCATGTCCCAGCATTTCATGGTGTTCCTGAGTCTCATATTACATGGGAGCTTAGAAGGTAGTGCAGGGCTCCACATCATACTTTATTTCCCTCAGAAACCCATATAACACTCCCATATAGCTGGGGCTCAGTAGTTTACTGTGCGTGGTTGTGATTATTCTTCTCTTCTGATCTTTTTTGTTCTGTTAACCTTCTGCACTTTTGAGTGATGAGTATGTGATCATCACTCAAAAGTGTGATGTGCCTGGCACAAAACCCAGCTTAGTCCCGTACAGAATGTGAGTAGCTATCTATGAGTAAAAATAGATTAGATTACCACAAACAAAGCAGAAAATGCCTGTGCAGTTTTAGGAGTAACCTTGTCAGCAGTAGAGAAGGAGAGTAAATGGAAGGCATCCATACTTAAGGTTGGGATCCCTGTAGTTATATTTTGCATTTTCTGCAAAATGCTGGTCTCAACACTGAGAGCTCATTATGTACTTGCCTCTTGGGCCATGTTCCATCACCTCTGAGGTGTGGGAAACAACTGTGTTCCTACTGGGTGATGTCTGGTTTGAAAGCAGCTCCCTCTGTCCCTATGGGCTTGAAATCTTACACCACAGCAGAAGTCGGTAGGTGGGCAGCAGTACCATCCTTTGCTGTGCCTCCTGCGTACAGGTACCAGTAAGAGGCAGTGTACCTGCAATTTTGCCATTGTAAATAAGTAATATCTTTTTTCTTTGAAATTCTTTGTAATTCAAAGCACTATAGAGATCTGTCAAGGCTGTGCAAGACAGCTGCAGGTCTATCTTCTGCTGAGCACATTTTACAAATCCAAGGTAAAGTTATTCTTTTTAACAACATGCCAGCACTTTGTTTTCTGACTGTAACTGTAATATGTACATTTATTTATTTATTTATTGTATTCTGATTTCTTTGAGGGAAGTGCCATTGTCAAAATTAGAAAAAAATTGTGGGTTGGCCCTGAGTTCCTGTTAGCCAGAGAGCACAAGATGGTGCTACAGCTGGCCAGCTTGTTGATGGGGTGCAATTTCACAGAATCACAGAATGGTAGTGGTTGGGAGGGACCTCTGGAGACCATCTCGTCCAGCTCCCCTGCTTGAGCAGGCACACCTAAGAGCAGGGTGCACAGGACTGTGTCAAGGCAGGTTTTGAATATATCCAGAGAAGGAGACTCCACAACCTCTCTGGGCAGCCTGTTCCAGTGCTCTGTCACCATCAGAGGAAAGATGTTTTTCCTCATGTTTAGGTGGAACTTCCTGTGTTCCAATTTGTGCCCATTGCCCTTGTCCTGTCATTGGGCACCACTGAAAAGAGTCTGGACCCTTCCTCTTGACACCCTTTAGATATTTATAAGTATATATATATAAATATAAGTATATAAGTATATATATCTTATATATATAAGATCCCCCCTCATTCTTCTCTTCTCCAGGCTATACAAACCCAGGTGTCTCAGCCTTTCCTCATAAGAGAGATGCTCCAGTTCCCTGATCATCTTTGTAGCTCTCCGCTGGACTCTCTCCAGTCTTGAACTGGGGGGCCCAGAACTGGATGCAGGACTCCAGCTGTGGCCTCACTAGGGTGGAGTAGAGGGGGAGGATAACTTCCCTCGACCTGCTGGCCACACTCCTTTTAATGCACCGTGGGATACCTTTGGCCTTCTTGGCCACAAGGGCACATTGCTGGCTCATGGTCAACTTGCTGTCCACCAGCACTCCCAGGTCCTTCTCAAAAGAGCTGCTTTCCAGCAGGTCAAGCCCAAACCTGTACTGGTGCATGGGGTTGTTTATTCCCAGGTGTAGGACCTTACCCTTGGTTTCATTGAATTTCATGAGGTTCCCCTCGGCCCAGCTCTCCAGCCTGTCGAGGTCTCGCTGAATGGCAGCACAGCCTTCTGGTGTATCAGCCACTCCTCCCAGCTTGGTATCATCAGCAAAGTTGCTGAGGGTACACTCTGCCCCTTTGGCCAGGTCATGGATGAATATATTGAACAGGACTGGACCCAGTACAGACCCCTGGGGAGCACCACTAGTTACGGGCCTCCAGCCAGACTCTGTGCCATTGATCACGACCCATTGAGCTCTGCCATTCAGCCAGTTCTCAATCCACCTCACTGTCCACTCATCTAACCCACACTTCCTAAGCTTACCTATGAAGGTGTTACGGGAGACTATGTCAAAAGCCTTGCTGAAGTCAAGATAAACAACATCCACTGCTCTCCCTTCATCTACCCAGCCAGTCACGCCATCATAGAAGGCTATCAGGTTGGTCAAGCATGATCTTCCCTTGTTGAATCCATGTTGACTACTTCTGATAACCTTCTTTTCCTCTACATGCCTGGAGATGACCTCCAGGATGAACTGTTCCATCACCTTTCTGGGGATGGAGGTGAGGCTGACTGGCCTATAGTTTCCTGGTCCTCCTTCTTGCCCTTTTTGAAGACTGGAGTGATATTGGCTATCCTCCAGTCCTCGGGCACCTTTACTGTCCTCCATGACCTTTCAAAGATGATGGATAGTGGCTTAGCAACAGCATCTCACAGCTCCCGCAGCACTCATGGGTGCATCCCATCGGGCTCCATGGATCTGTGAGGATCCAGTTTGCCTAAATGATCTGTAATCCAGTTCTCCTCAACCAAGGGGAAGCCTTCCTTTCTCCAGATTTTCTCTCTTACCACTGGAAGGTGGGATGCCTGAGGGCCAGCCTTAGCAGGAAAGACTGAAGCAAAGAAGGCATTCAGTAACACTGCCTTCTCTGCATCCTGCATCACCAGGCCACCCACCTCATTCAGCAGCGGACCCACAGTTTCCCCAGTCTTTCTTTTATTACTGATGTATTTGAAGAAGCCCTTCTTGTTTTCCTTGACATCATTGCCAGATTTAGTTGCAAGTGGGCCTTGGCCTTCCTTGTTGCATCTCTGCATACCCTGACAATGTTCCTGTATTCCTCCCAAGTGGCCAATCCCTTTTTCCAGATACTGTAAACCTCCTTCTTCCATTTGAGTTATTTAGAGGCTCTTTGCTCATCCATGCATTATCTTCTTCAGTATTGTTTCTTTATTTTCTGGCATGAAATTCCTCTGTGTGAATGTTTTTTTGTCTCCTTGCCAAATCTGGAGATGGCCGGTTATAATTACTCATTTGCTGACAAATTAATATTTTCTCTTGGCATCAGCCTTATGTTTATTTTGTTCGGATATTCAACATTTTATTTGCAGCATCTGTGTATTTCTAATCAGTTTATCTTCAGTATACAGCCCCTCTCTCAGAGGGATAGGAAAAGAATGGAAAGCTAAAATGAGTTAAATATAGTAAATAAATCTAATAAATATACATGTATATTTTAATATGCATAATGAACACTAGGTTTAATCCTTTATAAGGCTTTCCTGTTTAATAAAAATTATAACCCTCTCACCCTCATTCCCCCTTTCTGACTGATCTTTGTTAGTTTTTTTTCAAACAGTTTGAATCTCTTAAGAATGCGAAGAAAGTAACATCAGAGCAATGTAGTCTTAGCTATTCCTTTATAATTATTTTTCTCCCTGATTTTCTTCTTTTTCTTATTTTCTAGGTTCTAGTAGTTTCTTTTGCAGGTCCTAGGTGGGAATTTACATCAAAGATATTATTGTTTCATCACCTTCAATACATGATTGCTTGATACACTGTGAAATAAGTCCCTGAAGCTTCTATGATTAATTTGTCCTTGTTATGTTGCTTCAATAATACAAATGAAATAAATAATATGGAAAAGAGATGCTGAGTTTCAGTAGGTGGCCCTGTTATATTGTTTCTGAAGCATGCAGGAGAGTATGTGTGATTCCAGACATGCATAGAGGTGTTGTTCTTTAAAGACTACGCAGGACAATGGTTTGTTTCTCTTTTTGGCTGGGATGATTTTCTCAGAGCAGGTTTTATATATTGTACGATTTGTCTGAGGGGCTGCCATCTACTGCACAAATTTTTCTCTTTAAGTTTTTCCATTCTTTTTACCATTTTCTTGTCCTGTTCCAGCTTTGCTCCTGAATGTTGAGAGCTCCTCTTGGCAGCACCTTGGAAAAGGAGGTGGGATGTGGTGATAGAAAACTTCAGGGAAGTAGTGTAAAACACAGCCAAATCAGTCCCTCTCTAGGTTTTCATACTGATTTAATCAAAGATACACAAATCAGAAGTTGTCTATTACTGAAGGAAGCCATAATACTGCAGCTCTGCAAAATGTGATTCTTAAATTCCCATTTTTTAATCCTTCATGCCACAGTTTTTTCTGTCTACAGAGGACAATCACATACCTGCTTTTAAGATTCTAAGTAGCCAGAGTTACACCTAAGTGCTACAGAAGAATCTGGGAAAGCCTTTTATGTATGAATCTTTAAAAACCTATCCTGTTTGCTGATTTCTCCTGTTTATTCTGTAGGGGAACTCTGCTTTGGGTACAGCAGGCTTGTGAAAGTACCTGTAGAGTCACGGCAGGATTGTATGTCACTTCGTATGTATTATTTTCATTTATTATTCCTTCTTGATCATATCTGAGGAATACATAATCCCAGCAGCTTAATACCTACACGTGATGGGCCGATGGTTCCCAGGTTCTGATTGGGGCACAGCACTGGAGCAGGGCTCCGCCTTCACAAGATTGCCTCAGGAGAGGTCTCCTCTATCCTGGCACAGCATCAGCTCTGCCCTGGTACCTTAACAGCTCCGTAAAGAGGACTCAGTAGCGGTAATGGATTAAACAACTATATTATGGAAAACTGAGGAGAATAGACATTTCCACAGTCATTTTCAAATTCAGAAGCAAAGATGATTTAGAACCCATATGAGGTGTTAAGACACAGCACCACATTTTATGGAGATAATTTGTGTGAAAAATGGATGTATTTAATAGATTGAGAGCTTGCTGTTCCCTCTGTCTCTGAAAATATTTTTATATACAGTTAAAAACACATCTAATGAAATGGGATTTATGACAAAATTTTCTATCTTTATCTCTGTCTTCCTTATGTTGTAGCAACATAATTTTCCCTGAAACTAGGTTAGTCATGCACTTGGCATTTTTTTAAGTATGCCATAAGATGTCATATTTCCTGATTTTTAGCCATGTGAATACCTAAACACACCCACTCTTTTGACTGTGTATACAACCATATGATTGAAACTTCACAGGAGATTTATTTATTGTGACACATTATTTGAATTTCAATTAATATGAAGCAGCCCACTCCAGACCCAGGTGGCTCCATAGTAGCAGGCACTGTTCAAGCCATATTGCGAGAGGGAATGCCTATGTCCAGGACAATGTAGATGGGATAGAGGACAGCAGATAGAAACCCTACAGCATGGGAGCTTCAAGTAAGCAATGATGGCCAGATTTCAGAGGGTCTGCCAAATATTCTAGTTATCGAGTCAGGCTGCCCTCTTTGATGCATTTCCTGCGGATTTGGTTTTCCACTGAAGTAGTGATATGTTCTAACATTTTTTTTAAGCAGAACTCTTTTTAGAGGGGGAAGTTATGTTATCACCATTTTTCAGGGGGAGAAACTGAAGTAGGGAAAATTGAATACATGCCTGTGATCACCCGACAGAGACAAGACTGGAACCTAGTTTTCCTCAATGTGATCTTTCTTACATGCTGTATGTACTCTGGGCCCAAGTTTTTATAAGAACAATATGTCTTCTCTTCATTACACCAGTATTTTCCAGATGATTATATACTTTACCGATATTCAGTTTTCAGACCTTCATAACCTCCTGAAACCAAAACAAATTTCTTTAGGAAAAGAACATGGCCAATATCTGACAGAGCTGCTCCTACATAATATCCCTTTTCCTGAAACACACTTGTTTTGCCTGAAATACCTTAAATACATAAAAGAGTGTATATATTTTTCTTTCTATCTTTGATGTACACAGGAATAACCAAGTCACTTTTACTCAAATTAATTTTCATGAAACTTACTGGTGGGTGAAAAGAGAAGAAAATTTTCAGCACAAAGAGTGAGAAGAACAGTTAACTAACTATTAAAGAATGCTACAATGACTAATTTGCAACTTTAATAGTGTTTGCTACTTTTTTCTTCTATGTAGCAGACGCAGTATATCTGGAAATGGACTTAAGCTGAGCCCCGGATGAGGATAACTGATCAGAACAAATGGGGACTTCTGGAGGCAGCCGCAATCCCAAACGAAATTGAGGTCAGAATTACATTGCTTCTGATTTCTCCAATATTCTCAGTAAAACCCAGGATGATGAGATCTCCTTCAGTCTTCAGAGAGCTTTTAATGAATATTATATATGTAGTCCGGAAAGCTCTGCATAGATAATAATATTCACAAGGATGTACTTTGATTATTCATAATTCATAAGTGTCTGTATTTTTAGACAATCTACTATGATCAATTCCTTCAGGTTTGAGTAACAACATGTCACATTTTACATGCACGTTCTATGTCAAGCCATGAGGAGATGACCTCTGCAGAAAGAGCATGGCGGCTTCAGGCATTGCAATTCTTTGGATGGACTTGTTACAAACAGTGTAAGAGGAGAGTACTTAGCAGTAGCAATGAGTGCACTTTTCACTAAATCTAATGCAGTTTTGGCAAGACTACTTTAAAAAACCTTCGTTATCAGCATGTGGGTCTGCAAATATAATCATACAGAAGTTAGAAATGGTGAGATATTTTAACCGCAGCACTGACAGAAAGACTTTACTGCTTGGATTTTTAAAAACGTTCTTCTGAATCCCAACCTAGTTTTGTTTATGGCCAGTTTATCTGCCATAAACTAATATGTCTAAATATGATTTTAGAGGTGTCACTGGGAAGTGGCTGATTTTTTAAAGTAAATGTACTAATTACTGCTTCAGAGACAGATGAATATAAAATTAAGAAAAATATAAACAAGAAAATCTGATGGATTATATACATTACATTTTTTCCCTGTCTGTTTTTCTAATGTTATTGCAGGGTGAATATTCAATGATTATTTCACTGAAACACACTTTTAATACTATTTGTCAGAATGTGCAATTAATTACTAATGATGAAAAGGCTATAAAACAAAGGGTATTCCTATTTCATTGTTTGTTTTTACATTTCCCTGCAAGAGGAAATATCCCAGATGTTCCATTTCAAGCTTTAAAATATTTAACCTTTCATTTGGAAGTTGTTACACAGGATCAGTGTTTCAGAGGTCTCTGAAGAACTGATTCCACAGTCAGATCTCTATTTTCAGGTGATCTCTTTTCACACAGGGCTGATTAAAAAAATGGAAGTTGGTATTTTAGTCACCATTTGAGTTATTCTTTATGTGAAGACTTTTCAGTATAGCAAACCTTCAGCCTGTTAATGCAATGGAGTCTTACTATTCTATTTATAAATACACTAATGAATCTCCTAAGTTGCTTTCTCCTCAGATCTGTGACGCTGCAACAGCAAGCAGATGTGCTGTTGTTGGCAGAACATGGGAGAAGAGCCTGGGGATTCAGTTTACTTTTCCTCTAACACTCCCCCTTAAAAAAAGCAAACCAAGTGAGACTAAGCCCCTTAGTAATAAAATCAAGGATGAGACAAGTGCTAAAAGTGATAAAGCACAGGATGCCATCTTCCTTCTTTGGCATTGACTCTCTTGAGCTGCTGGGAAGTCAGGCAGACAAAATGTGGGAAAATGTACTTCTCATGTTTATTCTGCTCTTCCCAAAAAGCTGAACTAAATTTTCAGTGTTTGTTTTTTTTTTTTTTTTGAAAGACCACAACTGGGAGTCTGACCTGACACAAAGTGAGGTATCATGTTGTCTTTCTGTGATTATGTTGCTGTCAGCATATACATTTACTTCCCATCTTCACGATTGTTCTGATATGTTGCCCTTTTATTTAAATTCAATAACCACTAAGATTCCTGACAAAAGGTTAGAAATCAAGGTTAACAAGTAACAAATTACTCTAAAATAAAAATGTCACAAAGTCTCTGTGGAATGCAGCTGCAGACGTTGGTTATGCAGGATCAATTTTTCATTAAATTCTGCAAATGATTTTAAGCCTTTCTTCTACTTCTATGAAGGATCTGTTCTTTATCAGCTGCCAGAAGATGGAGCTCTTTTAATAAACCATGATGCTAGCATTTGAAAAAATGCAGAAAAAATTACATAGAAAACCTTTAGAAAAACATTAAGAATTATTTCCATTTGTTTTTTACTAAGGCTTAGTAAATACATTTTAAAGCATGTAAAGATTATAGTCTGTTGCTGTAAATCTGAAAACCAGCTTAGTATATTAACTATATTTTCAGATTTTGTTAGTTTTAATCTTATATTTTAAACTCTCTTCTTTCTTCATCTCCGAGTTTTTCCAAACATTCCTGAATAGGCCAGAACTTGCCCTTTAGTTAGGATATATGGTCTTGCAATAATGCAAAGTACATAAAAAATTGACTCCAAAACCTTTTTCTGTGCTCCCAGTTTCGGCTAGAGTGGAGGGCCGCATAGGTGGGCTCTGCAGAGCTGCATGGCTGTCAGACTGAACGTATTTCACTGACATCTCTGACAACTGCTAAGCAGGTGGGCTTCGCTTCTCCTGACATAAGCCACCTCAGACAGGCGACAGTGGCAAGTGAGATAAATATGCCTGTGAAGGTATCCCTTTGTCTCTCCTGCTGTATTGACCATGGAGGAAGGATAGATAATGAGGTTAGACTAGACATCTAACTTTAAGACAGGTAAAGTTAGGCAGAATGAATCCAGAAATCTTATTAACAGAGTTTGTGAAGAAAAGAACAAAACTCTATGCACAGCATTGATTCACACTTCTTTGGCATAAGCTGTGACCACAACAGAGTATGAGCATGAAGTTCAAATTTTAGGGAAACAGATATGTAGCTTGGAAAGTGTTTGGAAAAAAATTGTTATTGTTTTATATCCAATGACGTATCCTAGTTTTTCCACTTAAAATTGAAATAACATTTCCATGAGTGTCCAGACTCAATGGAGGAATCATAAAATACAGATTATGTTACTTTATGTCATTCTTCATAGTGTTATTGAGAGTGAATGAATAATACACTGAAGAATCCTTACATTGACACAGCGCTTGAAGAAATTTAGACCTCCAAAGGTTGTTTGGTGTGACAGGATTGTCTTTTTCATCTATATTAAAAAATTTTTTTTGTCTGTATGAAAATTAATCAGCTTGTGTGATCAGCCTGTCAATAGCTCTCACTGAATTTGTCAATCAGCCTGGATTGCACTGAAAGACACTTTAGGCATGAATTTAAAAATTGAAAGTGTGTGTGTTTGTGTGCATGTGTGTTTTTACCACTCTTCTCCTGATGCAGAGAAATCTTTACATTTAATGGAGATTAATAAAATAATAAATGCTTTTGCATTCTAGCCTGTTATCAGTCATGATACAGCAATTCTACTCTGGATTATTCACTTTGCAAAGTCTTTAGCAGTGGTAGACAGTAGCAGTTTTGTCTTACAACCTCTCTTTGTATTATGCTTCTGTGGATGTGTGTAAAAGGTTCTCACAGCTGCACTATACATTAGGGGTAAAGGCTGGAGATTCACATATGCTACTTTGGCACCTTTGCTCCCTCTCAAGCCACTGAAAAAAGAAAAGTATCTCCTAACATGGGCGTGCTCAGAGAGGAAGTTAGAGCACTGAATGAAGAACTTAACTACCAATTGCTCTGTATGGATTTTATAGGAGGTTATGCACCTCAACTGAAGCCAAAAGTTCTAATAACCTTCCTGCACCCACATTTATTTTCCAAGTGCACCCTCTATCACACACCCTGAAACCATACTGTGATTATGGGTTTCATCTTTGCACTGATTGCTACTGTTTTCCAATATGAAAAGAAAGTCCACGCTTGCATTCCAAATTCTGAAATGAACTTAAAAAGAAGTTAAAAAAGATATAATTTTAATTTTAATTCTTTTTAGGATAATTTTACAGTCAGTTTCCAAAGATTCAATTAGCTTTGGATCTTTCTGTAGGTTTCTCTGAGTAGTGATGAAAGGATCACATCTACCATAAAGGAGAATACTCACTTGACAGTAAATGGGCCTAATGGACGCATGCCAGAGGATTCAACAGGAATGCAGGTGCTGTTCATTTGTAAATGATGGTGCATAATGATGACAGATAGAGTGCGTCTATTATTATTTGAGGCTTTTATTACTTATGGCTTTCATATCTGTGCTGACACATCCTCTTGCAGTGTCTTAAACGATGTTATATCAGTCTCCTTGCAATTGCACAACCATATAATTTATTCTGCTGGATAGTTACGTTTTCCTGTAATTTTCTGAAGAACCTTCTCAGAGGAGGTTAAAGTTATGATTTCCTCTATTTTATACCTAATGCAAGCACATTTTCCCTACTCACTTTCTTCCCTTTGTCCAAACTAGAAATATGTTGCAGGGTGATTAACAGGTAGAGGGATTTTTGGCAGGGTTTGCTAGTATTGAACCTTGTAATTACAAGGGTTGTAACATTCTTCTCAAGCATGTCTCCCAGTTCATGAATGCTGCTATTACCTCTCATAGAAATAAAACCCACCCTTGCACTCATTGTAACTGCTAGATTTCACTAGCTTGTTCTTCGTTTCCTTTGCTTATTTGAAGAAGTGTTATGCAATTGAAGGCTAGACGAATCCAGAGGGAATTTAAAAGCAGCTTTTGGTACTGGACATATCAGTGGTACTTTTGGATGGAAACTGATGGTTTTTCATCAATGTAATCTTACTTTAGAACTAGTTTTTCTTTCTTACTGGCTATGTGAAAGACCATACATAAAAGAAATGAAGACAACATGCTATAACATAAACAAGACATTGTTTTTCTAAGGCCTTTTTTACATATGCAAGTTGTACAACTGTGACTGTAGTGGCAAATGTTATGTAACATCTGCTAAGCATGCACTGAAAACACTGTAAAAGGCAGCAACAGGAGGACTGCTTTTACAGGAATACTTTTCTTCTGATATAGCTGGTCACAAAGCAAGAGTTGTGCCAATTTCAGTGATGTAATTATTTCCATTTTTAAGCAAAGTTTTATGCTCAACCAAAATAGTCACAACAGTAACAAATCTGCACATTAATTGGGACTAGTATTTTTCTGTTACAACATTGTCCAGGGTTACTTTTAAGATTATCAGTGAAATTTTTCAGGAAGATAGTATTTAATTTGGTGGTGATCTTTAAGGCTTTGTTGGAAATACAAGCAAAACCAAAATTAATAGTATTGTTGGAGAGTATTGTGGATCCCATAACAGAGGTAGTTGTAGAAAAAAAATATTTCTTCTGATATTAAACAAGGAAATCTGTTAGAATATGGAATATTAATTTCTCTCAAATGTTTACCTATTGTTATCCAAAAAGCAGATTCATTGCCCAGTGTGCAATGAGCCAATAATCACACACTCAGGAGAGACACTGCAATTTTACTTCAGGGTTGCTCAAGCCTGGCTGCTCAGTGGTTTTCCACAAATCAAGCACACCAAAGCCAGCTATCTTATGATATCTATACAATATGTCCATACATATTCTACCTTTCTCATACATATTCATTCTAATCTACATAAGTTATATAACTGGCACTGAGTCATTCTTCTTGGCTCTGATTCAGTTTCTTCCATGCATGCTTTCCTTTCTTCAGGGGTCTTTGGTGATCTTGACGGATGGGGCATCCTAACTCCTGTTACATAGAAACAACTTAAAACTATTTTTTTTTAGCAACTCTCACTCATTTTTCTTCTAAAACTAAATTCTTGTCATTAATTAAATGAGTGAGCTGATGGCCAAGACATCTCGGCCCTAATCTTAGATTAACTATTAACAATGCTTAATCAAAAGGAAAGACTCTACATTCATGCTAACTTAATCATATGCAATATCGCTTAGATCCATGCTAACTAAACATATACAACACACCTTAGATTCACGCTAAGCAATGCTCCTTAGATTCACGCTAACACTCCTTGTATCCAAGGGAGGGCAGGTTGTCTGCTATCACCATGACACACTCTAGGAGGTAGTTTTTTCTTGGCAGACCTCCTTTTACTCTTTTGGAGGAAGGCTTCAGACCAAAAAAACTAGTGGAATAGCTAGTTATTGCCACAAAACCCAGGGGCAAAGTAAGTACCTAGCTAGATAGGTAGAGAGATGATGAACAAGATAGCTAATATTTTTGTTTAGTACCTCTTGGACAAAAATAGAAGGAATATAGGAAGATAGCAGCCCTTTTGGGAAGGAATTGTACATCAAATCATTGATTATAGATCCTTTTACTATAGGTCAAGGCATTTATATTTATGCATTTTCTGCTAACATGTTGAAGAGATATGCACTGTGTTGCTTCGCATCTTGTGGTAGCCTACAAAAGGCAAGAGCTAGGCTGCCATAAGCCTAGAAGGGTAGCCTAAAAAGGCTCCAAATATTTGGGATTTAGCTTACATTTTCATTACAGGATTGTGAGACCATTCCAGGTGCAAGCTCTTTGACATTTAATTTGAATATTCTCACAATTTTATATCCTCTAATTTAGTATCCTAAGCATACAATATACTTACTTTAGGTTTTTATTCCTAAAAAAATAACTCCCAAAAGATTTGAGGAGTCAGAACTCTATTGATTTTCAAGGTTCATTTGTCACTATGAGCAGAGATTAGAGCTCAAAGAAGAGTGACTCATGATGTCTGTGCTCATTACAGCATGATTGACAGTTTGCAAGTAAAGAAAGACATTGCTTTTCCTCTGGTAAGTCAGCAGAGAAAAGGACATTTTACTCAGCCAAACTAGGGCTGTATTTTGGAAAGGGTTGCATCTATTTTGCCAGTATTGGTGGCCACTAATTCAGTCTGTACACCCAAAACACCACTTTCCATGACCTAAGAGCATTTTACACTGATGGCTGTTCTGAGTGCACTCTTTTCCCTAACTTTGGGCCTGATATAGAGGCTACTTAGGGCAGCACAAAAACTCTTACTGACTTTGATGGAATTTGGATCAGGTAAAAAGATGCATTGCTAGTTTTTTGCAACAAAGTGGCTTTTTGGGTCCTTAGTAACAGATCTACAGATGGATATTGACACTGATCATTTAACCTCCTCTTTTCAAAGAACTTCTTTTTACATTGCCCAATTTCCAATAACCCACCTCTAACAGACCTCAAACTCATCTTGTATTGTGAAGTGCCTTTAGATTTAGTTGCTTAACTTTGAAGTGGAAAACTGCAGCAATCTAGAAAAGAATTGTTGAAAACTGTTCTGGTTGGTTTCAGCACAAGACTGGGTCCATTTTCCTGCAGAAGAGGGAAACATATTTCCTTTATCATGTTTTTCCCCCTTTTATTACATGATTATAGACAAACAGACATTGTATTTTTTCAAATCTTATTGTAGTATCGATTGTATTAGGCGGTGAACTACTATGGGGAAAAAACCACCCCAAACCCTTCTATTTCTAAGACTGCGGGGCTGTTCATTGCAATCTCATTAAGCCAAAACTTCACTTGATTTACCACAGACTTTAGCTGGTTATCTTGAGATCCTATTTAGGCCCAATTAACATGACTCTTCCTTTCCAGTTCAGTACACTATTTTTTTTTTTTCAGTGTTTCATATTATTGGGACCTCGGCTGATGAAGATCCTCATAGCTGCCAGAGAGAAGCTGAATATTCCAGCAGATTCAAACAATTCAGGAGATAACCCTAATTTTGCAGTGCAATTCTACATTGATTAATTGGATTGGTTTTCCTAAATCTGATCTTGGACCATGGCAAATCTTTCTCTTGTGGAAGATGTGCAGGGGGCTAATACTGCAGCACTGGAACAAGTCTGCTTGATTCCTACACACAGAGTGGAGGCTATTCCTTCTTTATGGAGGAAACATAGTAAGGCATTCAAGGAGGAAGAATTGCTTTGAAAAACTGAGTTTCATACAGCTGCAAGCCACAGAAGAAAGTGGTGCTTGAATACTGTGGCTGATGCAGAATTTTTAGAATACAAGGGCATATATAATTTAGCAGTGACAGCAGTAACGGCAGGAGAAAGAAATTCACTTCAAAGGAAGAAGGAACAGAGGGAAGGAGGTGTTTTAAAAACTAACTGGGGAGTGCTTACTGGCAACAATGCCTTACAGGATTCAAATGCAGGAGGCCAGACTCTTGTATTGATTGCTGACTGATCTGTATATTTCTTCCTGTCAAAGTTAGCATATACTCTGCTTTTAAATCTAAGATTTGCCTTTAACTTTAAAGGAGTAAAGATTTGGATGATTCCTCTCAAAGAACTGCTTTTCAAGGAAAAAATAAGTAACACACACAGAGAACAAAACCTTAATGCATTAATGACTTGTCTCTAAAGGTGTAGAACAGACAATTTAATGACCCAGAATCTCCTTTTATCCACATGGCAATCACCTCCCTGTAAACATCTGACTCCTCAATAGTGGGATGGTCTGAACATGCTCGAGGGTAGCTTCCCCATAGCTGCTTGAGCTGCAATTTGGGGGATGCAGAAGGATATCCGGTGCAAAGAATTAATGCCATGGAAGGAGGTTTAATGATCAGTCAGCAGTCAGAAGTGAAAAAGTCTGTGCTGAGGAAAAGCAGAAAGCATCACTATACTGTCATTCTATCATGAGGCTGGACTTCTTACAGCCCAAGGGAGTCACAGCATCTACCAGGACTCCCACAGTCATCCTTTCTTCCTTGGTGTCATGGTTTAATGCCAGCTGGCAACTAAGCCCCACACAGCCACTCACTCGCTCCCCCGCAGTGAGATGGGGGAGAGAATCAGAAGAGTAAAAGTGAGAAAACTCGTGGGTTGAGATAAAGACAGTTTAATAGGTAAAGCAAAAGCTGTGCACACAAGCAAAGCAAAACAAGGAATTCATTCAGTCCTTCCCATCGGCAGGCAGGTGTTCAGCCATCCCCAGGAAAACAGGGCTCCATCACGCGTAACGGTTACTTGGGAAGACAAGTGCCATCGCTCCAAATGTTCCCCCCTTCCTTCTTCTCTCCCCAGCTTTATATGCTGAGCATGACGTCATATGGTATGGAATATCCCTTTGGTCAGTTGGGGTCAGCTGTCCCGGCTGTGTCCCCTCGCAGCTTCCTGTGCACCCGGCAGAGCATGGGCAGCTGAAAAAGTCCTTGACTAGTGTAAGCACTACTTAGCAACAACTGAAACATCAGCATGTTATTCTCATTCTAAATCCAAAACACAGCACTATACCAGCTACTAGGAAGAAAATTAACTCTATCCCAGCCGAAACCAGGACACTTGGTTGAAATTGCATTGGTCCTTAAGTGTTCCCCATCAGCTGAGGGAACCTTCAAGAAACATAGTCTGCATGTTTATTTCATCCTGTTGGTTATTAATGAGAGAAAAAAGAAAGAAATAAAAAAATTTTTCTACTTCCCTTGTAGTATTTAATTGTTCTCCTTGCTAGAATGGGGATAGTAATATGAGAAACACATAAATCACTGTAGGATATGCTGAATATGTTGCATGTTCCTCTTGAACTCATCTGTGAGGTAGCAATAAAAGCTGTGATTCTGTCCTGAATTGTCTTTCAGTCTTCCTCCATAATGATCAGTTTGCTGAACTTGAGCCAGCAGGTTTCTAGACTAATCACTGCATATACTTTGGACAGTCCTGTTTACTTTGAGAATGGTATTTCCAGAAATAAAGAAATGAGCATTCAGACATGATTTCAAAAAAAAGGTTAGCCTCAACTGGAATTTCCAATCCATTTTAGCATATCCCTTTTATATGATATTGTGGGAAAATAACAGAAGATTGGTGAGGAGGATTATAAAAACGTTCAAGTGACTTGCAGCTGGGGTTTCGAAAAACACATATATCATACAAATTGTTGTTTGGCCTTGAGTGTTGGGCAAGTAGAACATCTGTGTTAGATAACATAGGCCTGTGATAGACTTAGAGGCACCCTATTGAACATGCTTGAGATTCCTGCCCTGCTGCAGAAAAGATCAAAGCACAGTGGTAAATTATGCCTGCGCAAATCCCTGAAATACAGATGAAAACAGCAAGTTTAGTGATCCTCTAGAAAGGACTGAGCTCTGTGGAGCCTGTGTCCCTGCTTGTGTGCCTCTGCCCAGGTGCTGTTTCAGGGATCCCCTGGTTGGCGAGGTAATGAAACTAAGTATACTCTTTGCATTTCCTCCGTGGTTTTGTGGTTGTTCCTGTATCCTGACTGTGCCGGCTCACACAGACATTGAGAATCTGGACGATGATGCCCTGCCTTGCTAAAATAAGGTATTTTATGAAACGTATCAAAATGAGGTGAAGTGATGCTGAGAAGCAACATTTCAGCAAAGAAAAAGTGTCAAAGTTTACATTTTTTCCAGCTATTAATTAAATTTAAGAGCTTACATTGAAAGACCATTGCCAGCCTTACTGAACATAGTAATAATGAAGTAATTTTTGTCTTGAGAAGGCTGTTGTTTTCTACAGCTGTGTATTCACATTAGCATTGCCATTCTCTGTTGCAAAACAAACCCACATAGAGCTGTATTTCTGACACTCTACGTGGTTAATATACACTATTTTGTGGTAAGTACTTATATTGTAAAGTGCAGTTATTATGTAGTAGCTATCAAAAGTCAGTGTACATTGGGCTATAAGTTATAAAAGTATGAGAGTGTAATTATTTTGACTTTCTAAGTATAGGGAATTATTGCCGTACCTCAGATGTCTATTAATAAAACTTCTGTGTTATAATTATATAAATATGAGCTTTGAAAACTTCTATTGGAGATGGTAAAGGCAGTTCCAGAAGCAAAATCTTAAGATCTAATAAGTTATTCTGTGCAAATTTGAAATAGTTGTACTAATTTATTGCAAAGGAACTTGATCATTGAAATATGATCTTTCATAAAATGCAACATAGAAAAATGAAAATTTCCAGACTTTTAAAAGAAATTTTCTGTGACATATAAGCATGATGTAAATATAAGTTATAGTAGAGTTTTGTTTTTTTTTTTTTCTTTGAGCTATAATACTATGTTCAGCCTAAAAGCTAGATTGACTTTTTATAAAAAGAAACTATAAAAATGCATCAGCAGACTGAATTTTCTTATTTTTCTCATAAAAATCCCCAGGTTTTGGTCAGTGCTAGTACTGGAAAATGAACTAGAAATTGATAATGAGATGGTCAAAATTACTCATTGGTCTAACCTTTAATTGCTAAGGTCACTGAATGTTTTGTTATGGTCTAACGGGAGCAGCTGGCCAATGAAGAGATCTCTAAACTGCTGTAGCATCGTGCAGCAACATTGGCCAGGGGACCTTCATCACCCTGAAACTGGGTTTGGTTATCTGTGTTTGCACACTGATTTGCTGAAAACATTTCCTTATTCTATGGTGCTTAGGCATAATGCCTTCATTTAACCCAAAAAGACTGTGAGATTGTAAAGACCCACCAAAATTGTTGCTAGTTTATGCAACTTAGTTCTGATGTAGCTGAGATTTGAGGAAAAGGGAAATTTTTCTGCACATGTATGAAAGGCAGAGAAAGCATCTTCCCGGACTTCCAGGGACATTTAGTTAAGGGAGAAGCCAGTTCTAGAAAAGGGATGCATAAATGTTGAGATATTCAAGTCATTGAGTTTATTGCATTCATTCAGTTTTCCTTTAATTAATTAATTCCTGTTAATTAGAAAGTCCACGCAAAAGACTATTTACTTTAAAAGTCTTCACAGAAGCTGTAAGACTGATGAGAATTATATCCTGCATAGGTGATCAGAAGACATTGTTTTCAGATTGTAGTTGTCACTATAGTATATTGAAACATGGCAAGTTACAATTAATTTTAGTATGAAAGTAATAGCAGAGTGATAAAAATAGGTAAGATACCTTTTTGTATCCCCAAAAACCTTACACCATTCCTAGGGAATAATTGTATCAGTCTTTTTTAACCAAAAGCAGCAGCTACAGCAATATATCAACTCTTCTTAGAGCCTGAGAACTAAAAGGTAAAGATCTGAGTGATAGCCTCTCTGTGCATATATTTTTTTCTTATTTTTTAATGATACTTTTGGATCCACTGTATAATGAGGGCAATGGCTACGAAATAATATGATGCATGTGTTTCCAGAATACCTAATACACAACTCATAAATTATTACCAAACATTTTGGGTTTCCTCCTTACGTGGCATGCATTGCTCCATTGGCTTCAGCTGCACAGTAACAGAAAGTGTAGCTCTTTATTTCTTGCTCTGTTATTATTCTTTCACTCGTTCTGCTTCCTCTCTCACAGTCTCAGAAGAATAGCATTTTCTTTTGTTCAGTTAAGCATGAAGTCACAGAAGCAACACTTCAGTAGGGAGAGACATACTGATGGGAAGAAAATTTCAAAAGGTCTGGGAACTGGTCTTTTTGTCACCAAAATCTGTAAGAGTTTTATCATCAACACTGAACATAGAGAAATAATTCTTTGGGATTAAGTGTTGACTGAACAAGTCAACATCAAGGAAGATGTGATTCATCTACTTAGTCCAAGTGACATGGAGATTTCATTTTATTTAGATGTATATATACATGCCTGTTTTCTGTTCGTCACCTTTTATTCTCTGTGTCACCTCTCCCACTCCTTGAGATTTCATGTAGGGAAGTTACATCTAGACACTTTCCCATCTGCTCAGGAAAGTGCTGCAGAAGTTTTATTTCATCATCATCTGTTTGTCAAATCATAACAGCTAATGTTGCCAAAGTCTGCATCTGGAAGGTAGTGAGAGAGATGCAGGACCAGAGCCTTATTTAGCAAAGATAATGGGCAGGATTCAGATGCCTGAATACAGCATCTAGTGACATTTTAGACAGCTCAAAGTATCTTGCCTGAATTCCAGATGGCTCACCAGAGGAATGTGGGTCTTGCAGGAACTGTATTATATTTGCCAGCCCTGTGTAGATTCTCTTGGGCATTTGAAATGTCCCTAGACATCAACGTTTAGACAGGATAATCCTACCCAGTTAATCCATACTGTTCTGTAATGTTTTGAAGGGGGTGAGGAGAGGAAGGGTATGTCCATACAACAGGATGTAAGAACTCCAGAGGTTTCTAATGGCCATATTGAAAAAGAATTATTGAAAGCACCATTTTTTCCAGAGTATTTAATTCCTTATTTCTTTTTCTAAAAAACTAGTGAGATGAGCTTTTCAAGGTGACTTTGCAATCCAAGTTAATTCACAGCCTGTCAGAAGCTGTTGCTTAAAATAACTGACCTTAGAGGTTTTCCATTCTATTCTAGAAATCAGTAAATAAGAAAGTACATAATCTAAAAAATAGCTCTAGTTGCATTTTTAAGCTCACAGTTCAGAAGAATTTTGCCAATTAAAAAGTATACATGTCAATTTACAATGGCCTATTTCTTTTGATATTCTGTATGCAAATAGTGTTAGAATTATTATTAATTAAAATAGGGTAATAAAAATAACTAATTGAGGCTCCTGATCATTAAAATTATTTGAACTTTGATGCTTAAAGCACCAGTGGACTTAGATTCTGTACCTCCAGTGTACCCAGAAGGCTCATCAAGAAATCTCATTTTATTGTTTGGTTTTTAAAATTTACCTCTATGCAGTGCCAGCTCCCAAGACATTATCCAAACAGCTCATTCAGAGGTGGTTGTTTCACCCTTGTTGACTGATATTCCACATACAGTCTTATTTTTATTCCTCCTTTCCAGCCTCACAATGAACTTCTTGGCTCTGTTACTCCAGCCCAAACAGTTACAGAAATTTGGCATGGAAAGGGGACCCAATTGGAGAGCTATGCTTTTTGAAAGTAGCGGTTCTACTGCTACAGCATAAAGATGTTATTTTCTGGCCCTTGATGTTCCTGGGCAGTGAACAGCTCTATCAGGCTTTCTGGGCGATTGATAGCTCATTTCAGCTCAGCTGGGGGAAAGGGTGTTATTTGTTAAAGAGCTCTGTCTGTATTTGTGCACTGAACTTTTTCAGGGACTGCTGTGACCTGAGCAATCCTGTGAATTAGGAGGTACAGGAAACTGCAGTTTTGGTTAATTGTTGATTCCAGTCCTTAAACTGAAATATGTCAGAAAGAAAAGGATTTTAAGCAAAATGCAAATTCTGGGGTTTGATTCTGCTCCAGCAGAAATTAGTAGCATAAATTCTTTTGATTTCAAATGGAAGCAGAACCATCATTATATTGAGTTTTCCTCTCTATCTTGAAACTAAATCCAATAAATACATCTTTAGGAGAAAATCCTACTTGAAACAACACATTGGTTCCATTACCCTTCCAACCTGCAGAGTTACCAGTAAATTTGCAGGAAATTGTATATTCTCTGTGGCAAAGAGTCAGCGGAGTTGGAGAAGTGAGGTATAAGTAGGAGAGGTTTCAGAAACCACTCTGAAAATCCTGCTATATTTTTTCCCTGTGGACTGTAGTTGCTTTTGTCATTATAGTACCTGGCTGCAGAATCCTTTAGAAAATGACAGAAAGCTGTTTTAGGGAAAACCACTTTCCATATCCTCTCCCTTTCACATCTTATGAGCCAATTGGTCAAGCGATGAATAAAAATGTCCAATTTGGACCTTTAAGACTTTTTGGGGCATTGGGTGCTCAACGCCGAGTTGACAGAAAATTGTGATTTTTTTTTAAGTAAAGCAAAGCATTTTGAGAGGAAATTAACTTTTTTTTTCTTATTTGAGAAAAGTTTCTCAAAATTAAGTCTGGGGTTCGTAGGAATAGAGAGTAGGGCACCAGAAGAAACACTAGTTCAGAGACACATAGTATTAGGAGACCCAGCTTTATCTTCTTGCTCTACACTGAGATCAAGTATTTGAACATAGGTCTCCAATATCCAAAACATGCTCTAGACACTTTATTATCCTGACTAGGCAGCTCAGTCTCTCCAGTTTTTGTACAACTATCCACTGGGCAATATACTGCCTCTATAGTAGTGGAGGTAGGGTACCTAGCTAGGAAATGGAAGATTTTGTTTGGGTTACAAAGAACCCACATGTTCAAGATACTACAGTCAAAACAAGTGTCAAAACATACTGAGGTCGGAGTAAAACGCTCTTATATGAACTTTGAGGCTTTCTCAGGGAGGAGAAGGAAAGTAGATGAGTCTAATGGCTATTTCAGTTATTGCTTAACCTTTTTCCGTTGTTTACATTTCGAGCACAGCATAATTGCAAACAGAAAAATAATCAAACCAAAAAGTAGCCCACTAATTGGAGGCTACCGTAACCAGCTTTCAGGAGCACTTACCTTTGTTTCCATGTTGGAGGAAGAACTGAATTACAAAGCAGGCATGAGAGTCAGTACTTAAACAAAGCATTGTTACCATTTTGGAGGAAGAACTGAATTACAAAGCAGGCATGAGAGTCAGTACTTAAACAAAGCACTGTAATAGGCAAGTAGGAAAAACTCCAGTAACAGGCTGCCATCCTAATACCTTCTCTCTATTGATTCACAGACCATCTTAAAAAAAAAAGTTTGAAAATAAGCTGATGGACTATCAGACAAATGTACACATCTTTGGGAGCTGTCATCTCACCTGAGGAGGTGTCAGGCCTCAGTCCCTGTGGTCTGTGTTTCTCGAATGCAGAGATAAAGATTTCTTAGATGTCAAAATAACCCCAGAAAACCATTTGGAATGAGGAGAGCTTTATGCGCTAAATACCCACACTCAGAAAAATTAACTGCAGAATTACATGGAAGAACCCACAGAATAATTTAATTTCTTTAATGTTAGAATCTGGCAAGTAAAGCTTTTATGTCTTACATTTGCAAGGATTAAGCATGTAGTCTGCAGAAACTCTTCCAGGTTGCTATATTACAAAGTGTTTCATTTCACTAAGTGTGTGAATGAGGACTGCAGATGCATAAAACAGGCCTAGTGAAGCTCAGAAATTTCCCTCTCATTTAATTTAGTTTGGATAAAGACAAATCAGGGCCTAATATATATGCATTTATATACGCATATGGAAATATATATACATTCATATACTTGTATATCTCTGAATATGTGTTTGTTACATGCTGTATGAATACCTAGTGTATATCCTTTCCTGATCGGAAAACCTAAAAGATTCCTGCTTCTACAGTGTACCCTCTTGGAAGCTCTTCTAGACTCTTCTCTGAAGGATCTTCAAGTAAGTTCCCAAAAGATTGTGACAAGACATATTTTCTATGGCACTTTATAGAAGAATTTTTACATTGTAGGCTGCTATATTAGGAAGCCTGGATGTCTCAAATTAACAGGAAAAACAAGAGAAATGGCAGTCATCAAATGATCAATAGATGACTTGCTATTTTCTTTATTAAAGGGCTAGAGAGAAATTGGACAGCTTTTAGATAGATGTAGCAATTAGAATTTGCATTTCAGTCTATAAGTAAGCCACTTAGAAGTTGGCTTTAAGTGACAATTATTCTTTATTTTGTTATGAAAAAAAAACCCTTAGAAGACATGATTTTGTCATCTAATAAATTGCTATGCAACTAATCAAACTAGCCTCCCAACCCACAAACCAATGAAAGCAAACTACACTGGTAGAACTTTCTGCACAGCAGAAGTCTGACAATACCATTGCTTGTGCACACAAAAGTAAAGGGCTGTTGTGCTTAGTTATGGGCGAGAGCTTTCTGAAGGAAAGCAACTGTGAATAATGACATTTCTCCTTCCAGCTACCACATTTATGAGATTAGGCGATGAAAAGTATGTTTATGTGATTCTTCCTCCTCCTCCTCCTCTCTGAGGAAGGGATATACACATAAAATTGTGCACTTGCATTTTGGTTCAACAGCTTTCTTCAGGGAGCTTGAAATTTTCTTTGTTTTGCCCTTGGAGAATATTCATTGTCATTCTCTACAGACAATTCCTGATGTGCAGTTTTAAAATATTTTCAGGTATTTAATACAGAGGAATGAAAATGACAAAGTTTATATCCCTAACTGTAAACCTGCATTGTACCCTTGCTCTTTGCTCTCCCTAAGTACATTAATTTGCTTCATGGTTAGATTCCAAATATTTTCTGGATTCTCTGTGATTATTTTGGGTACAGTGAATACTTGACTGAGTCTTAATGCTCCAGTAATATAAAGACTGTTAATATTCCTTCTTTTTTTCCTGAAAATCTTTATAACTATATTGGTTTTAGCAGCAACACTGATAACTGAACATGTATTGTCAGGAGAGTCCTTCTGAAACAAATCTATTGCTGGAACAGTAAACAAAGACTATATTACTACTGGTGTGAAGGAGAAAAATAACCTTCTAGGTAATTTTCTTAGATAATTACTCTTTATTTGCAAGGAAGAAATGACTAATATTACAAACACCACATATGATAGTAGAGGCAAATCCTAGTGTTAGGAGTCTGGCCAAACCTATTTCTCCAAGAATTAGGTATTCTGCGTAAAAGTGAGCTGTGCAGCCTGTCATAAAAAGTTCCATCTCCCTAACACCTTAAAAATTGTAATTTGAGTAGCATCATCATGGCTCTTCTCCACTCATCCACTTCAGGCAGCGAATATCTTAATCATTAGATCTGACTGTGGAGTAGAGCTGTGCAGGCAATACTCCATTAGCCACAGTCGTGTGCCATTCAGCTCTGTGCCATCTGTCTCATTGATCCTGTTAAATGTCCAGAATGAAGCCCATTCTCCTCTGATCCACCCAGGCTCTAAAGGCTAATCCAGCACAGTTTTTCTACAATCAGCAGAACCTTATCCATGTAATTCTTACAGAAAACATTCATGCCTTCTGTCCTTCACCATGAAGAATCCAAGGCAAAGCCATGGGCAGCTCCTTGCTCTTTGAGAAGGATCTACTGGCCAAGACTGTGTTCTCCCTTTGTCAAACTCAATACCGTTCTAATATCACAGCCTGCTGTCTAAAGAAACAGGATGACCATGCTCATCTTTTCTTATTGTCAGAGTACCTTACATCCTTCAGGGCACACAAATTCCAAGTGAAGGAACACACAACTCACACAACATTAAAAAACAACACTAAAGTTCATGCAAAGAATGTCTCTCTGGTAGGAACAGGAGGTTCTAGAAATGAGGTTACTGAATTCAGATTTTTTTCATTCTTGCCAGAAGGTTTCCTTTTCCTGCCCATTGCTTATTTTTCCTTGTCTTTTAAAACACTTTTGTAGTGAGTGATTCCTGTGAATATTTCCGGAAGGTAAACACAAAAGGGTCACTTGACACGAGTTTAATTTTTAGGAGAGGGAGTACTTTTAAAAATCCCACAAGTTGTTTATCAAGTTGCAGTGAAGGGATATTTTGAAATATAATGTTCTTGTCAATATACCAAGTGTAGAATGACAGTTCTGACCACTAAAATCATGCAGCAGGTTCTGGAAACCATTTTGACAGAGACCTGCCACTCACATGCTGTAAAGCAGGCAGGAGGCTGATTTAGCTGGACACCTGAGGATGCTCTACAAGGGAAGGGAAACCTATGGGGATGGCATAGCTGCAATCACTGTTCCAAATGTAGCGTTCAGAATATGTTCAAGGAAAAGATAAAATGCTTGGGTTGCTTAGCCAATCCCTGTTGCCATGACAACTCTGGAGAGCAGTGATTTAGATCAGCCTTAAGGCTACTCTATCAGGTCTAGCAGAGGAAGGGACATAAGACCACTTACAGTTGCTGGAGAAACCAGTGCTAATGATACGATGTCTGTACATATCCATGAATCCATTGTATCAGCTAAATAAAATATTGAGGTTACTGTCATTTGCCTTCAGAAAGAAGGCAGCAATTGTCAGTGTACCAGTGCAAAAGTAGAGCCTGAATCTATAAGAAGGGAGAGGGTTCAGGTTACTTCATTGAACCAGATGTGTACCGTCACACTATGTCTGCACTCTGTCCGCTGTCTTCCTTTTCCTCCTCCCTGGCCTTGTCAGATGCTGCTGTGCACCATGCCATCCCTTTTCATAAGTGGTGGCAGCAGCAACAGCAGGCTGCTGGGATTGAATGTACCTCCTCCATGTCACACCCTTGTCCTCTTCTATGAGGCACTCTTCAGGCCGCTCTTTTGCCCCAGCTTCGCTGTCTGTGGCAACTCTTAGGGACTGCTCCAGGCTTTGCGGAGGATGGCTCACAGACTCTTACAAGTTTGTAGAATTCATAGTTTCCTTTTTTGTTGCTACTCAAGTAATCCCCTTTTGATGTGGAACAGCTTGTGCTGCAGAACCAAGATGTTTCTATCTCATTCACCTCTGCCTCCATATTACTTCTGTTTCCTGGCCTCTTTGTACTTACAGTGTGAAATCGGCAGCAAGGTATAGCTGATTTCCATTCACCGACAGTATGAATCACACACAACGATCACTCATACTTTTAACACATTCTTTTCCATGACAAAAAATACGCAAGAAATAAGACTTTGTTTCATAGGTCAGATTTAATGCATTCACAATTGCACCTTTAAAACCACAAATGTGGAGAACACAATTGACCTGGCTGTGTAAACACAAAGCATATCCAGAGTGTTAATACAGGCTATTCTTTTCTTCTCTTTTAGCAAGAAAACACTTTGGAGAGCTGAATGCACAACATTTGCCTCATTATGCCTAGCATGTTGTTGCTTTGCTTTTTTACAATGGCAAGGTAACCTGCTGACAAAGCTTGCCAAACTCCTGCCTCCCTCAGTGGATATATAAGCCAGGCTGATGCAAATGGACTATTGAACTGCATTCATTTGGCAGTCCTCCCACACAAAAGATGAAGAGCAGCAACTTTGATTTGCAGGACCACTTCTCATTTACTTCTTTCATAGTGCAATATCTTTTGTTCAAGAAACATATAGCCTGAACTGAGAATTTAAGCTCTGTCGGACAGTTGTGTAGTGAAAAACCTTTTGCCACTGTTAGGCTTAACATTCCTTTAGCAAAACAAGATACATAAACACATTCCTGAATTCAGTGGGTCTGCGGAAATATTTAACAAAATCAGGTGCCCAGGTATTTTCCAGTGTATGGCTGAAACCTGCAGAACAAAATTTGGTTTGGAAGAAACCAAAGGATGTTCTCAAAATGTACATATTGCCATTGAGTACTAATTTGAATATATTCAAGTGGTTAATATAAATGTTCGCCAAAGGGTTGACTTTGGGTAAGATCCTTTGATGTACTTTAGGATTATTTTCCTTTTGTATTTATTCTTTAGGTCTGTTAAGACTAATCAATGTAGAGAGTCTATTTTTTAATGGGAGTTCAACTTTTAATTTTAGTAATTCTGACCTCTTTTCTATTAAAATAATCCAACTCCTACTTAAATATTGCATTCAAATTTTATTGCCTTTTTCCAGTATTAGTGGCAAGAAAGGAGGTATGAAAAATCAAAAACCTATGACTGTTTCAGATTTTTGGCCATCGCTTCTTGTTTGGGAAGTGGAGTGGGGAAAGCTGCATTTCTAGAAGAATGCAGTTATTTTTGATGAGAAGGGGCTACTTGTGAGTTGTTTTCTTTTATTCATCATACAGATAGTTTAATCCTCCTTCTAATGTAAAGCTAAAAAATTGGTGTAACATATTCCTGCATAATATAGTATGGAAGATAATTTTTGCATCCTTGTGGCACCCACTTCATGTCCAAATCACTTCTGGCAACAGTAGTACCTGAGATCAGGTTGGGACCTGCAGTGACTACAGGAGCATAGCCACACAGGAACCTTTCAAGAAATCTAAAGCACAGACTGAGCTATGAGGTTCAGGCACTTCCAATGAGCTCTGTAATGTAGTTTTGGAGTATTTTTAGACTATGTTTACTGTATTTAATTCTCTCAGCCCCCTTACCATCCCAATGGGTACTGCTCCTCACAAGGATAATCGCTTCTCCTAGGTTGTGCTGATCAGTTCTTCTGCCTGCAGTGCTGCAATTAAAGTAACATCGTTCCAGTCCTGACTCTAAATGCAGCTTTACTAGAGACCGTAATCTCAACATTTTCCATACCATTTTCAAAAGGGAGGCAAGGAAGTGTAGTATCAGAGAGCCAAGAACTTTAGCTGTGTTATCTTTTCATGTGCTTCTGTGGACTATCAATAAATATTGCAGAGGGATTTGTCCTCACCCCAAATGCTACCATTTCTCTTGGAAGCATAAATATTAGTAAGCACTATACAACTTTCCTAGGAAACAATTATCTTTCTGCCCTCCCTGTTCCAGTCTCCCTTCCTCTCCTCTCTGTCCACCTTAATCTGACAATTTAGCCACTGAAGCTTAGGACAGCAGCTGGGATCCCAGCCTCACACAGGCACAACAACTACAATTTGATTTTTAATGAGAGATGGAGAGAAGGGCTCCCATCCCTCCCCTTCTTTGATGTTGATTTTCGTTGGTGTGCTTGTCTTCATTAATTCATCTCAGCTACCTTTTTCTTCCTCAGACCCTGTCGGGGCCATACATTTTTAGGCTTTTGATTGTCAATTCAATTCTCACAGTTAGGCACAACTCAATTAGGATCCCACCTCCAGTACTTCAGCTGACTGGCATGTGTCATCCCCTGACTCACCATCAGAGACAGCTGGTCTTTTCTTCTGAATCAACAGACTTCTATTCTTACTAGCACTTAGAAGGATCAAATGTCAAATACGTAGCATTGCACCCAGTAGCTGCTGGTCATGTGCTGAGATATCACGGCAATGGGAACTTTAAAATACCTACCACAATGCTCAGAGACATTTTAAATCTCCACTTCATTCCTTTCAAGGCTTTTTTTTTTTTTTTTTAAATTGGTGTGTGTAGAACCAACAGCCTATAGTTCTTTTAAATTGAAAAATCTAGAAATTCCTGTAGCTGGTGTTCCTGACCTGACCAACTATCTACTGCGAGTTGCTCGAAGTAAATATTACTTTGCCTCATACAGACTTTATCTTAAAGTGCCAGCATCTATCTTGGCAGGATTTGGCCAGGCTGACTTTCATGCAAGGGCACGTTGAAAAATTTCGTGTAGTAATAATTAAAGTGCTGACTTTAGAACACAAAGAATTTGAGCTGCTGCAGAGGTTTTAGAATAACAGGATTTCCAAACTTGGTCCCTTGACTATGCTACTGTTGCATAATTATGTTTGCAGATCTCTGAAGCTTCTTCTCTCCCAAGCTCTCAGGCTGAAGGAGCAGATGGCAGAGAGGGGGTGGCAGGTCAGATGTTTGGGTAAGGCCATATCTCTACCTTCCAGCAAGGTTCCAATGACAGCAGGGCCCCAGTGGATGGGCTCCTTCCCCTCCTGAGTATGAGGAGTCTCTAACTGCCTGGCTGACCAGCTGTTTCCAGCACACTCAGTCACAGAACAGGTAGGGGGGTCACACGGTAGCACTGCAAGGGAGCACAGCACAGGAGCTGCTGGTGGGGACCTCTCTCAGCAACTCAACAGACCTGGATTCTGCTACTGCCCTTTTGCAGCTCCAAGTGGATGTACTGCTTGCTAATTTATTTATACCAGCTTGTTTGGTGAGAGGAGTTGACTGGACCATTAGTGTCAACTATGTTAGAAGACAACAGCTGTGGAAGAGTTTTACTGGCAGATTTGGGACACATGAGAGAGCTCTTTGAGGCTAAGAAACTAGAGATATTTCAGATATCTCAATTCTTTTACAGTAACTGTAGACATGAATTCTATGTAGCAATATAAAAGAACATTTAAGATTGAAAACTGATTATAAAGTTACCACTATTAGTAGATAAGCAAGATATATTTCAGTTTTGTATTCTGCCTTATACTGTATTTATTGTTCTGTTCTTCCTTTTTAAAGAAGCCATTACAGGCTTTTTTTTTCTTTTTTTTCCCCCCATTCTTTCTGTAGAGTCAGTGTTAGAATCAAGAGGCCTCTAGAGCGATGCTACAATATAGCATCTTTCTTTTCCCTCCAGATACTGACAATTTAGGCTGGCAGGTTTTTCACAAGGAAAGTAATGATTTCAGGTTACTGGCATCCCAGCACTTGCCTATATGTTTGCTGTTTTGTTTTATTTTATTTAATGAAGTCATGATTAGTAAAAAGCCTTGTTTGAAGAATTTTGAGCACTAAAGTGGATAATTTCATCATTAGACAAGAAAGGCTCAGAGGAGATTTTTTTTCTCTATTATATGTAAGGAATTAGTTATGTTCATGAGATTGGGATAAATATACATCCTGTGTTCTTTCAAACGTGATAGCAATGAAAAATTTTATGGCCTGATGACTAAACATAGGTTTTCAGAAGGACAGCACATGCGTAATTTGCCTGAAATGCATGTGTCTGAAGAAATAGTACCCAATATGTTAACTGTGAGTAGAAGAATTTGAATGGAGTAATAAAGTTGCATTTGGTTGTAAAAACAAAATCAGAAAGAACTTAAAACCTGCTTGTTAAATCAGGGTGGCTTGTATGGAAAAAACTTGATATGACAGATGGAATGTATTTTGTCTATCTATAACTAAACATATTGGACACCAAACTAACGGCTACTGGTCACCGTCAGCAAAGGCTTAAACCACAGAAACTTGTAACTTCCTTTAGGACTCACATATTTGAAGCAAGGTGTTTTACCAATTGCTGAGAGCAAGTTATGCTTCTAGAATCATAGAATCATAGAATGTCCTGAGCTGGAAGGGACCCATAAGGATCATCAAGTCCAGCTCCCTTCCCTGCATAGGACAACCCCAAAATTCACACCATGTGTCTGAGGGCATTGTCCAAGTGCTTCTTCAATATTGTCAGGCTTGGTGCCGTCACTATCTCCCTCGGGAGTCTGTTCCAGTGCTCTACCACCCTCTGGGTGAAGAACCTTCTCCAAATATCCAACCTAAACCTCCCCTGGCACATCTTCCTGCCATTCCCTCCAGTCCTATCATTGGTTGCCAGAGAGAAGAGATCAGCGCCTGCCCCTCCTCCTCCCCTTGTGAGGAAGCTGTAGACCACGATGAGGTCTCCCCTCAGTCTCCTCTTCTCTAGGCTGAACAAACCAAGTGACTTTAGCCACTCCTCATACGGTTTCTCCTCTAAACCCTTCACCAACTTCATGGCCCTCCTCTGGACACTCTCTAGTAGCTTTATATCCTTGATGTACTGTGGCGCCCAAAATTGTACACAGTACTCGAGGTGAGGCCACACCAGCACAGAGTACGCTTCTACTAAGAGGTAAAATTAGCACCATTCATAAATAAACTTTTGATTGTGAAAGTTGTGTAGCCATAGCAACAAAAGTTTTCGTTTTTTTCTAATGCCTAGAGACCAGGATAGTGTGCACCTACCTTGGAGGGTCTGAGTAAAGTCTTGGCACCACAAAGCAAAGCAATGCTTGAGAGATTCTCCAAAACTAAAGTCTAGATTTTAGGCAGATCCCATTGACCTCTAAATGTTCAAAGTACTGTAAGTTGGTGTAAAATTCAACACACAATTTACTTAAACCCTGACCCACACAAATCACATTTAGGAATAACTGTTTTGCCATTCAGGTCTTCGCATCTTTTCAACACAAATAGAGGGGCAGTGTACAAGGATGATGACACTGATTCTACATAAGGCACAGAGCAGTCATAAAATATCTATTCTTTCTTTCAAAGACAGATGAAGTCTGGGTTTGAACAACCTGACTAGATCTGAACATCTTTTTATTTTATTACTAGCCTGACATGGTTTGAGCTGGGATAGTTAATTTTCTTCACTGTAGCTAGTATAGTGCTGTGTTTTAGACTTAGTATGAAAATAATGTTGATAACACACTAATGTTTTTGTTGTTGCTAGGTAGTGCTTACACTAGACAAGGACTTTTCCAGCTTCCCATGCTCTGCGCCAGGTGCACAAGAAGCTGGGAGGGGAGGGGATACAACCAGGAGAGCTGATCCAAACTGGCCAAAGGGTATTCCATATCATGTGATGTCATGCCCAGTATATTAACTGTGGGGAGTTGGCCGGGGGAAACAGCGATCACGGCTCGGGGACCGGCAGCGTCGGCTGGCGGGTGGTGAGCGGTTGCAGCACATGTGGTTTGGTTTTTGTTTTTTTTTTCTTCTTCCAAGGTTTCATCTCTCTCTCGCTCATTATTTTCCTTTTCATTATATTATTATTATTGCTGTTTTATTTTAGTTATTAAACTGTTCTTATCTCAACCCATGAGTTTTCTTACTTTGGCCCTTCTGATCCTCTCCCCCATCCCACAAGGGTGGGGGAGTGAGCGAGCGGCTGTGTGGAGCTTAGTTGCTGACCGGGGTAAACCACAACATAGCCCTATAGGACAGATGGGTACAGATCTTTTCTTTCTGTAAAAACAACCAAATGTCTGAGTGTTGGGAGGAATTAAATTTCCATGCATAACTCTATCTTCTCATTCAAAATATCTGAGCTCTAGGAAATTCTGGCTATTTCTTCCTCTAAAGAAAACACTGTTCCTCACTATAAAAACTTTGGTTGTCTCCTATTTTCTGGCTTCCCTGTATGTTTCTTCTCATTCCAAGATACTGTTATTTATCAAGGTTTTATTGTTCTCATTGCTGGCCATACCTTGTGGCAAATCAAAGCTGCTCGCCTATGAGTATTATGAGAGAACTTCGGTTCAGAAGTGTTGCTTATCTCAGTGTCCTGAATCACGTTGTGGGAACTTGAAGGGGTCATTAGTAGAGTATGAAAGCTACAAACTATAAACTGTCCTTAAGGACCCTGTTTTTAAGACTCTAGGAAGTCCACAGCAGTGCAACCAGTTTGCTAACATTGAACACAGCTGATTTTCAAGCTTTTGATGATTTCCTACGTTTTTTTGCTGCAACAAGCTCCTTGCATTGTTCTACAGCCCTGCCTTTCTTACAGCTCTCACAGCTTTTTCCTTTCCTGTGAATCTGATCCCTACTCTCCCATCTCTGTTCTGCACTTTGCACTCTCTCTGTTACATGAAACAGTTGGGTAAGCAATTTCCTCTTCCTTGACATGTCTGTTTTTTAAAAGCTCCTTCACTTTATAGGCATCTCAGCGTTTATTGCTATGAAGAATGCATTCCCTGAATGACTGAATTCTTCTCCCTGAATGAGGTTGGAAAAAAGGTCAGGATCAAATATTAACTGTCTGAAAAGAGTGAAATATGCAAAGGATGTCCATAAAGACAAGATCAAGAACATACCAATATTCACGTCTTGCTCAGTGCAAGTTGATATTGCACTAGGGAACTGAACTAGAATTATATTATTGATGCTGGTCCTACATCTTCCGATCATTGATAATAAATCAGTCATGCCAATAATGACTTTATGAGTAGGTAATGTGCTCTGCATCTTTCAGAAATATAAGTTAATGCTACAATAAAATAAGTCTTTAAAGTTGTTTACCATTTGTCAGAGGGTCTTTGAACTTCCTAGTTGACAGAATATAGCATTCCTTTTATGTAGAAAGTTTGAATATGAAATCAGATGGAAAATATGGAACTATTTAACACCTCTAGTTTTTCTGGGATGATCCCATCCCTGAACGCAACTGCTTTTGAACAAGATGTATTAACACTAGTTATGTTGAAAATAAGATAATAAAATTTAGAGGTGAACTTATTGTCTGAGCTTAGTGGAAAGCCAATTTAAATGGATAAAATCTTCTTCCTCAAGCTTTCTTAGCCTGTATGTTTCATAATTGTCCTTTGGTCAGCTTCATCATTGATCATGAATTGTACTCCATGTGAGTGAATTACGGAACAGAGACAGAATTCACCATAATCAAAATTTACAAAAGGCTTTTCTCCAGCTGTTCTCCAGCACATTTTGCATAATATGATTGGGACACACAGCTCTAGAATACACAGACACTGACCAAAGTTATATTTTAACACTGTACATATATTCTGTCTGAAATATCCTTATTGCATTTATTAGGACATTAGGACTGCAAATCAAACCAAGATGATAAGAAGAGAGAGAGCAAGAAGAAAAAAAATTACAAAGTGCTTCTGACAAAATGTTGTTTTGTTTTTCCAAGACTGAAAAACCTGTTTTTTTTCCTGGGTGAGGCTTCTGAAGATTTTGAAATCATTGAGCTTTCCATTACCACTGGAAGACCTGTTATAACAGACTAAGTCTACCCTGCTACCACAGATTTAAACAGGTTGTGAAAGACTTTCTTCAAACTTTATCTTCCATTACTTACTTGAGCATTTGACCCACCATCTTCCACGCTCCTCAGGATCAATAAGCAACAATCATTTGGTCTTTGGCCTCCAAATACTCACATTATACCTCCATTAAGAGATACTTCATTGACTAAAGCCTTTATAGCCCACCATATAGGGAATTTGTGAACTCGTAGATAGAAATTAAAATCCTAAGTTTTAGGAAAACTTCATGGAAACCCGAGCCTCACTGTGGAAATTCATGTTGTAGAGCCACAAGTATAAATTCTTAAAAAAAGGCATTGGATTTATCGTCCCTTCATTTTTGTTCTGATGCTATTAAGTACAGAGGCCTTAGGCTAGATCTTTGTTTGCATAACAAGTTATCTCCTGGGTGCTGTTCCCCATCATGCCAACATCAGAGAGGAATTCCATGATCTAGTCATTGCTTGTATGACAGCCAGCTCAGGATTACCTGAAACTGGTAAGGCAAGATGTTGTGGTTTAGCCCCGGTCAGCAACTAAGCACCACACAGCCGCTCGCTCACTCCCCCACCCTTGTGGGATGGGGGAGAGAATCGGAAGGGCCAAAGTAAGAAAACTCGTGGGTTGAGATAAGAACAGTTTAATAATTAGAATAAAACAGCAATAATACTAATATAATGAAAAGGAAAATAATGAGCGAGAGAGAGATGAAACAGTAGAAGGAGAGGGAAAGGGAAAAAAAAACAAAACCAAAACTGAACAACAAGTGCTGCAACCGCTCACCACCCGCCGACCGACGCTGCCGGTCCCCGAGCCGCGATCGCTGCCTCCCCCAGCCAATTCCCCCAGTTAATATACTGGGCATGACGTCACATGATATGGAATACCCTCTGGCCAATTCGAATCAGCTCTCCTGGTTGCATCCCCTCCCCTCCCGGCTTCTTGTGCACCTGGCAGAGCATGGGAAGCTAGAAAGTCCTTGACTAGTGTAAACACTACCCAGCAACAACTAAAACACCAGGGTGTTATCAACATTATTTACATACCAAGTCTAAAACACAGCACTATGCTAGCTACAGTGAAGAAAATCAACTATCCCAGCTAAAACCATGACACAAGACAACTGACAATTACTGGTTACATATCTAACTTCATGCAGTCTTTCTCTGATTAACCATTTTTTTTTAAGTAAGGCACTAATCTTGATGGCCCTTACAATTCCTTTTAAGTCATCTTTTTGCGTACTTCTTTTCCATGGCTTTTCCTAGCCCTTCCAGTAAAAACACTCCAAATCCCTCCCTCACAAAACTGAAGGATCTGGTTTCTAGTTAAGGTTATGTCTTTCATTCCCTGGTCCTTAAAAAATAAGTACATATAATTGCTGACTTGCTGTTCTTCTGTGTTTGTGTGCTTGGCCATTATTTGGATCCCTATTGCTGTGTTTGTTTAGGAGGGCAAGAAGATGAGAGAGTCAGGTCTTTGTTGCTTGCATTTCTCTGTGATAACAAAAGAATATGAAGAAAGTCCTATCTTAATAAGAAGTAAGAGTATAGTAAGAATGTAGTGAGAACAAAGAACAGGAAACAGTATCTTCCTTTGTTCAGGAATCAAAATCTTGTAGACAGTTTATGACCCAGGCAGCTCTGTCTCTGCTTCCTCTAAGATCTATGCTCTCTGGTGTCTCCGGTTTTCTCCAAGCTTTCTGAAAGTCACTCATCTAGATTCATCAGCTGTAGTTACAGCCCTTCAGTTTCTAAGTTTCTTCTTGTTCAGATATTTCCAGCAACAAAACATATTAAACATAGTGTCTTCCAGATTTCCAGTTGTTTAACTTCTCAGGGAGGCATTGATGAATTCTTTCATCAGATTTAGATGGAAGATGGCTAGAAGCTTGTCTGCTTTAACAAGGTCTGTGTTTCTTACAGATCAAAGGCATCGTTACTGGCACAAATACTTTCAACACGATTCCATATTTCCCCAATTAATATTGTTATATAAATCTCTCAAATATTCCTAGGAGTGGGAGGTTTAGGAACTGCTGGGTTATTTTTGAAGACTTTTTATAAGAGCCTGTTATCTACATTCTGTGAGACAAGCCACACAAATGGGACATTCTGAAAAGTGAAAAATAGAAAATATAGCCCCACTTCTTGGCACTATGCTAATTTTTGTTTGGCAAAAGCTTTTTTTCTGCTCTTTAGTCAAAGAAAATAATGGGAAAAGTTCTTTATATTGGTAAAATATCTTGAATGTGACTAATATATAATGAGGGTGTGAAATTAAACAAGAAGTTAATGAACATGGATTAATTCAACCCCTTGATTTGGGTAATTTCACTGAAAGAAGGAGATGTCAGATTTCTCTCCATAGATTTCCCTCAAATAGCAGCACATCAGCTTTCATAACATCAACATATTTCTATTCATATATTTTACAGTTTTATGGGTCAATTGGTCAATAGTGGATTTATGCACAATAAAATATGTACAAAAGAATTATGAGCTACAGAAAGACTGGAGTTTTAGGTTCAGGAAAAAGGCAAAGATAATATGTCCTGGAACACTTATGAAGTAAAGAACTCGATAGATGGTAGGAGGAGAAGGTTGCAGCAATTCTGGCCCATCTAACCAATGGCATGTCCTGGTCCTTGCTAAATCCAGTAGACACTCTAAGAAGTCATGTCTTTCCTCCAGTGGAGGGGAAGATACGTGCTGCCATGCCAAAGGGAAAAGAACAGACTTATAATGACATTGATGCTCTCTTTTGCAAGATAACTGCTCCTACACTTCTGTTTTGGATGTGGGAAGATGGCCTGATAGGTCTTTATTATGCTGTACTTTCAATTTTTGTTGACTTAATCCAACCTTGATTTTTGGTCTAAATCAGCTGTGTGAACTTTGTATGGGCAGGAAAAGGATCACTGTAGTGTGCCTCTGTACAGTGGAATAATGGGCTATATAGGGGACCCCTCCTCAAAAGAATTAGCTGGCTGATAAATTAGTGAAGCTACCATTATGGTAGTGCTTTATAGAGCACTTAGTGCTTGTTGATTCTCAGCTGAGGCTTGCTGCAGGCTTAAGTATCGCTTAGGCATATTTTTAGAGGAATAAAGGCTGAGTGAATGGCATCATGATTTATATCCAAGGTGTAAAATAGCTACCCTGATGCATTGTATTACAGGCCTGCAGCACAATTACAGACAACTGTTAGGCTCTCTGCCAGATTCGTTCAAGTACAGTATCTAAGTGGTCCTGCATTTTGAGGTGAAACTCAAAATGCTGTTTCTGTCTGTATGTTCACCCCATATTTTAATGTTTTCTCCAGTAATATTTTACTATACTTATTCTTCTCTCCTTCACTGCAAATCCTATGATTTAACATATAAAAAGCAGTCATCAAGTTGGATGTTTTTACAACAGAAACATTCAGAACTCCTCACCAAACTAATGCCAGCAAGCACTTATGTGTTAAGAAAAAATAATATTGCTCTTTACCTTTAATACATTTAGCTCATACCGGAGAATGATGACTGTCTCTTGGATTCAGCTGGCTTTCATGACATTGCTTTTTAAATGCATGGAATTTTCCAAGAGTTTTCACAGTTGGCCCAAGACTGCTCCCCTTAATACTAGTTGATATTTTGGCAGTGACCCAACAGAGGTGATTTGGAGACCCCAACTTTGAGATTAGCCAAAAGGCTTAGATATAACTTTTTCATTCTATACAAGTGGTACAAAATTAATATTTTCTTCATTTTTAAAATGTTCATTTATATATTACTTGTCAAAATATCAGAGCAAAACCTTTCATTTCTGGTCACAGATATTTCCCATTAAAATAAATTATAAGCTGCTCTCTCAGTGTGAAAGAATATTGCTTTGGTTGCCTAGTAACAAAAAAAAGAAAAATGTTGAAAAGCAGGACTTTGAAGTCAGTAAAATGAACAACAATATTTACATCAATAGAATAAGAGAATTCTTGCTGTCTTGGTGACAAGTGCAAGTTTATCACAGTAGCACATTTACAATGTTTACTGTTTGAAATTCTGGCTAAGTCTGTAGGAAAATCTTAATTTGTCTATGTCCACTCATACTGTAGAAGCAGAAAGATGCAATGTGTGGTCTTTCCTATTGCAGTCTCCCGTTAAATTTTCTTCACAACACTGTGAATATTCCAAAGGCAGTTCACTTCAGTGTAATTAAAGTGTTGCTTGTGAAAGTTGACTGCTATATCTATTGTTCCTTTGCAGTCTGTGACATTCTTACATTTTTATCATAGCAGTTATAGAATTTTTCATAGGAACATCATTTTTGTTAGTGTCACACAGTACACCAACTCATTGAAAATATATGCCATATGCTTTTCATCAGATTGTCACAGAATTTCAATAATTTAATATAATTCACAAAAATAACAGTTCACTTTAAGACTTATTCATAAGCATTCATAAATCTGTTTGCATAATGAACATTGCTAGACTTATTATTGATATTTTATATAATCATTGTTGAGATAAAATCTTTGATGCTTGCCTGGCCACAAACTGCATATTTTCAGCACCCACATACATTCTCTAAAACTGAAAGCTTCTCTCTGATAAATCATGTCTGATGATTGTCAGCAGTGCAAACAGTAAAATAACACAACAGCAATCACAGAACACCTTTACCCCTATTTGGATGGGGACAAGGTTTGCCCTGGTATCCCAGACTCAATCCTATACATAGATGTATGTGGACAAACCTCTCAGGTTAATAAGATGCCTCAGAGATGCCATTTTGGAGCAAACAGATGTGATTGCAGATTCAGAAGAGAAGGTTTAATATTGTGAACCAAATTGATTTTTAGGGCTAGCAATGGGACAATTTGTTCAAACTGAATTTGAAAATACACTGCAAGGTATATGGTCAACAACTGCAGAAAATAATTGATTTCAGATTCTCTAATTTTAGGGGGAAAGGGTGAATGTTGGTAAGAACAGGCAAAGAAGTTAGGATCCTCTTTCATATGAAGGAATATATTTTGCAAAGATAACAAGAGTGGCACTTAAGTTATGATGATGATATTTTTTGAAGGACAGGTTAAATTAATAACCTATAGGTAGGTAGGGGAGGGAGAAGGAGAAAAAGGAATGCATGAAAGTTTAAGTCATACATGCATATGTGTGTTTGTATTCCTAGTGTCATGTAAAGAAAGGACAGTGAGAAAGAGGGACAAGTGACACAGGGATTGCAGAAAGGATGTGACTGAGACAGAAGGGTAAAGCAAAGAGAAAAAATCCCTCTCTGTCTCATTACCAGTTAATTCTGAGCAACTGGAAAAGAAGAATGACATTTCCTCAGAGCATGGCAAATATAGTCCACTGAAAAAGCTAAATATTCTTTGCAAGTTTTTTTCACTATTATTACTTTAGAGCAAAAATGTGTTCTCTGATGAATCAGACATGCAGTACTTCTAAAAGTGCTTCAGTTTGGCAGGGGGTCCTGATGAAGGACAACGATATTCTAGGCCATTCTCAGTGAATAACAGCCTACAAAAGTGTTACGGTTACAGCAAGGAAGATTCTTCTTTTAAGAAAACAGTTTTTTCCTGGGAAAATGGTGGTTTTTCAGAATCTGAAGCTTGGGATTTTTTCAGGACAATGGCAGTTTTCACAAAAAATTAGTTGAGAGAGCTTTCTCAGATCAAGATCTGTGCTAAGGTCACTTGTGTGATCTGGGGGAGACCTGCAGTGTCATTCCCAGTGCACCCCGTGCAGTCTCCAGACCTGGGGTGCAGGCTGTGGCTTTACACAGTGGTGTGGGCATGCTGATGGCTTAGGGTGTTCCACTTGTCATCATGCTGGTGACATCGTTTCCAGCTCCTTTTATTGTCATGATACCACTGTTTGAAGAACATGACCTGGGCTTAGATTTAAAACATCTACATTTTTGGCAGGTTCTTCTTCAGGTGCAGGAATCCTGAGCTCCCCCACAGCTATGCAGGCACAGCTGCAAAGATAGTGCTTTGTGAGGTGGCCTTGGAAACAGACAGATGCCCACCATCAAGCCAATACAGCTGCTGAACTTTTTGCATCAGAAAAGCACAACCTGAGTGTAAGTATCTGTGTATGTATTATCTCTCATATATATACATGGTTTTTGATATATATATTTATATATGTATTTGTATATAAAACAAATTATATGGGTTGGTCATTAAATTGTAATATATAACTAATGTGACAGATTACTTGAAATCTTCACATCAACAGTGTAATGGGCAATAAAACTTTTATATCAAATTGACAAGGTTAGAAATTGGTTTTGTTTGATTATTTGTTTACAATATTTGCCCTGCTAGTAGAACGGCTGTGCAGGGAAAAAAAATGCATGTGACATTTTGGGTCAATATTTGTGTGTGCTGAGTTTCAATAATTTGTGCTACTGTATGCTCAATACAAAGCAACAAGAAAGACACTGGAAAGAGGCCTAAGACCTTTCTGGCAGATTGTTTTTCCCTGTTTACTTGATTTAGTTAGCAATCTTGGCTAGATTTGCAAGGCATAATGTGAGCCTGTTTCCTTGCAAGATACACAAATGAAGGGTGCCAGAGTGGCCAAATATTCTGTGTTTGTTCTGAATAGTCCATTGCAGAGACATTAATGTCTAAAATCCAAACAAAATGGGTAAAAAGCACTTATATTGTCTTTCAGGATGGTAATCTGACCTAACTCTAGATTTCTGCAGTGCCACTCTTCTGCCCTTGTAGTCAATGGTAAGACTTCGGCTTGATTCACATGATTAAATGTTCTTTGTGTGATTAAACTGATATCAGGTTGAGAAATATCACACCACAAAAAGGCTATTTCTCTGCAGATGGTTTAGCTGCACTGGAAGGGACCCTCTCTCCATTTCAATTTCTTTCTGCATAAGAATTACCCTTTCCACTTTTTTGTTCTCAATGGGACACTGGTGATGATGTGTCAGTAGTAATTTGTGGCCTTGCATACTTCCAAGACTTTTTCAAGATTTGGGGGTTTGCTAAAGTATGACAAATTCATGGCTGTGCTGTTACGGAATTCTTGTGTGAAGCTGCAAGTGAGGTTCCACCACCAAAGAGCTGTGAAGAAGGGATAAACACATTGCAAGAGAGTTAAAAACACCATGGGAGAAGAAAATTCTGGGTTTTCTTCAAATTGTACATATAATTAATAAGGATTGTGTGGTACGTTGGATAACAGCATGTCATCTACATATAGAGGTACTGATTAGTCTAAGAACATACTCTTAAATATATAATTGAATTTATGTGCAAGTAACAGTGGCTAAATAGAGAGTAATGAATAAGTTGTTGATACAAAAGTGAAAGGGGAAAAAAAAGCACTAAAAAGGTAATTCCCACTATTAACAGAAAAAACATTAAAAGGAAAAAACTTTCTGATATGCTTTTAACATCTTTTAGTTATATTTAAACTGTTGTGCAAATGTGGTCTGTCACATACCTTGCATTCCCTGTTTTTGAAGTGTGCAGGTTCAGGGACCTGACAAGTGATACCCTCCTTGTTCTCTGACAGGGGGAGAGTCAGAAAAGAACAGTGTGCACTCGTCTCTTCTTCCCACATGAGGTCTGAATATGGTTTAGTGATGGACTTGACAGTGTTAGGTTTACGGTTGGACTCAAGGATCTTAAAGGTCTTTTCCAAGCTGAATAATTCTATGATTCTATGGTCAATGTGTGCACCCAAACTGCTACACCCATTTTTAAAAGACTACTTGATCTTTTTACAGTCTTTTACATCTATTGTACAACTTCGACACTGAGTGGCTCATTTCACAAGGTATTGAACCTACCTGAGAAATCTCAGTTAAAAAAATCTGGTATTTGTGTTAGGAGCAATATGAGGAAGGATTTTACTTGGTGGTAAGATGAAAAAAGAGTTTGCTTAAAAATTGATGAGACTTTTAAGATTAGTGTTTAAAGTGTGTTTGGTTTCCATGCAATGCAAGACAATACTTTCATGATTATTCAGAAATTGTTGGTGTGATAAGTGAGAAACATACATGTAAGTGCTTTTGATACTAAGGCCAGAAAGCCAAGTGCTCTGCTGGATCAGACCCATAAAAGGAACTGCCCAAGTATTTTCAAAATGGTATGTACGGGGAGATCAGGGTTTTGGGGAAGGAAGGGGCTTACGCTCATTTTTTTCAGGAATATTTTAATTTCTCTGTATCTGTCAAACACCCATACAGTTTAGTGACATCTGTTTCACAGAATGTGTCATTTTCATTAGACAGGATTAAGTTCTGAATGGGATTTCAGATTGAAGTACTAGAAGAGAAATATTTGCTTCCCAAGACCGTCTAGTTTTTGGGGTACTTGCCTACAATATAGAGAAGAGAAGGCAAGCACTAATCCTGGCTACACAGTTCTCATTGAAGTGTTTGCATCTTGCTTTCTCACATCTCAGATAATTTCAGATATTAGTGGGTTATTGGCTATTCTGAGGTAATTTTCCCATTGATTATTTGACTTTATAGAAGTAATTATTAATTTTTCTCTGCAGGAATTAAATTGATAACCTTTTAGTTACAGTGCTTGCCTAAAATCTAGGAGTGCCATGTTCCAATTTCTCCTCTTATGAGCACAAATTGAGAAGTACTAGAAAATATGCAAAATAAAATCCCTCCAAGAGAAGAGGCTGGAAGAGCCCTTTATCTCTGAGCTTTGAAATCTGTATAGGCATGGCACTCAACTGGCATGTGGATCCCTCACAAAGAGATAGAGTTAAGGTTCTCCATTTTTATTTTGAAAAACACCTTTTAAGATCCTGGCCTTGTCCCTGTGAAAAACTCTAGGATGTGTTGGATGCATGGAAATTTTGTATACTTTGTGTATCTGGAGTGAAACTAAGTCCCCAGTTTCATTTAAGTTTAAAGCTATTCCAGTTTTACTGGGGGTTGTTTTTTTGGGGTGGTTTTTTCCTTTCCATTTTAAATATAATTCTGACTTGTCTCCAAGGAAATAACACTTATATAGAACATTTCAAGGTATTATATTTTTTATTGCTTAGTGACATTCTTTGTATGACTAAATTTTTTTCTTTATTCTTGCCACCAGTAAAGACTGTTTGTTGAAATTGTCTAAGTATTCTGTGTAGCATATGTATCATCTGATACAGCTAGTTTGTTTACCTTACTTAGAAACACAAGAAAATATAGGGTTTTTTACCCTATATAGTTACAGAAAGATATTTAAAGTATTGGCAGTCTCCCTTCTCTTGGAGAATACATGCAGATGGAAAAATAAGTCCTCTTGTAGGTAGATTTTTGTTTTTATCCTTGTCTTCCATCATAAAAGAAAAGGATATGTAGGTTAGAAATAATTTAGAGTAATTAATTAGTTTTTACAACAGTTAATATAAATAAACTTATTCTACAACCTTTCTTGATTCCTGCATAAGTAACAAAAGAACATGGATGTTCTTCAAGAAATCTCAGCAGGTGGCCATCTGTGCACTGTTTCTTTGGATGATGTCTTAATTCCCAACCTCATAATCAAAGCTCTTCAAAAATGTTACTGACTAAAAAAACCACAATTGCCTGAAGACGGAGAAGTAGTTGTTTTTCTTATTAGGGTATGGGGCACATTTTTTTACTACAGATGTTTATATGTGAATTTCAAAGTGAAAATAGTCAAGCGAGCTAAATTATCATTAAATGATGAATGAATGGTGGTAGGGTCCTACTGCTTATAATATTGATGCCAAATATCCAGATAAAGCTTGTCCAATAATCTAATAACAATGCATATTTATTATAGTCACATCTGTAAAGTGCTTAGCATGCCACCAATCATTTATTGATACGCTATCAACAGTTTATGAAAGTGGTATTAATGAAGACTCTATTAGATCATGTGTGTACTGATTTTAAGGATACATAATTGCATAACTAGAGTCTTTCTTTTCAGAAAACTTTTTATTCTGCTGTTCATTTGAGGATTAAGCCACTTCTCTCTTTCTAGTTTATCATCACAGTGAGAGACTAGTAGTCAGAAGGTAAATTACAAGAAAATTGCTAATGAAACAGAGTTAAACAGTTACAGCAATAAATCAAATACAGGTTTGTTTTTCCTTCTTCATGCATTTATTCTTAAAACATAAACATTTGTGGTGTGCTTTAGGAAGCAATGGGTTTAACAGGAGATACTTGAATTATAGACAACACAAAATGGCTTTGTAAATACCTTTATTTAGAGCACAGTTACCATAAATGCTTTCATACAGAAAGTCTGAATTATTCTCTGAAGGGAGGATATAGTTTCTTTCAGAAGAGAATTTACTAAATTGTGCTTTGTTGGCACTTGGCAATCGGCAAGGCAGGCTAAGCAATGCTGTCTTTTTAAGTGTTAGTACTCCCAGTGTAGCAAGAGCTTGCAGAGAAAAAAAGTCCATTGAAGGATGTCATGCCAAACTTGATAAGAAATCCTCTATGGCAGCAATTAATGCCTTGTGAGTTCAGGAACAAAAGCATAATTTCAGAAGGAATTTTCAAAAGTTAAGTGATAAAAATGTATTCCATAGAAATCTTGAATAACGTATTGTAAAAGTCCAGGAAGTCTCAAACAATTTCCCAGACTGTGCTTTTTAGTATGGTAATAATCTCTACCCATGTCTTTCACTTACTCACCTCAGTGCCCCTGAATGAGCACCTTGTTTTGGTTAATGCTTCATTCCACCTGACTATCTGGGCTTTTTGTTTTCCTGAATGCAAAAGTTCATTGTACTTGTTGATAATCAATCATTATTGCTAATGCTCTATTAAGGTGAATGACAGAAATACATTTCTCACTGGATGTGAGTGCTTCTGTTAGAAGCACACTGCAGGAGGCAGTACTGAATCCACTTGCATCCCCAAGTGAATTGTCATATTCAAAAAGATTGGAAACTAAATTCCTGGTTTGTCTTTATATGGAGACAAACAATTGTGGTAAACATTATTGGAAGACTTTAGATAGGTTGTGCTTGTGTTTCTACTGCCTTTGATAAGGACAGGTTGGCTGGTGTAAAGTCCATTTTAGGAGGCTGTTGCATCACATATGAATTGTGTGAGATATGTAGAGAAAAGCAATAATGTATGCTAAGAGCTGAGGCTTGATAGTTCTGGAAACTTCAGTTGCAGTCAGCACTGGTACAATGCAGAGGCAGTCACTCTCTGGACATTGCAAAAGAAGGGAGTACAGACTAACATGTTGCTGAATCAGTTTTGACAGAACCCCTTAAAAATGTTTATGTGCCTATATTTCCCAAGTTGTACCAGATTTTTCCATTCATGCTGTGTTCAAGGAAGGATCTAATTATCCTATATGGGAATCAAATATGAGTGAAGCAGTGTGCAGCTCTGATATAATCCCCTCCAAATGAGTGTAATTCTTAAATAGCAAACCCAGTCTCGAGTGATCCCAAATGATCAGTTACCACCTCCACAGAAAGCCATCGATTGGACAGGATTCTTTGGAAATATATATACCAGAAAACTGCTCTAGAAGTTAAGTGCCAATTAGTCTGAGGATTTGGTGCATCTGGATATTTTTTAAACCATATTTCCTTTACTTTCTTCCATGTTCAGTATTTCGTCACTAGGAATCATCTTTCCTCTCCCTCCCAACCAGGAAAGAAGTTTTCTAGCAGTAAAAGATCATGGAACTTTCTTCTGCTCACGTTTTAGGAGTAGACTCTTTCTTTGAACTGTCTCCCATTTTGCCCTGAAGCCTTGCTAGTGGATCAGAAGAGAAGCGTTCTTTGTTGTTCCAAAGTACAAGAAAACAATCTTGGATGACAAGATCTAGCAAAATGAAAATCTACCTTAAAACAAACAACCAACACCCACACATGAACTGTAGTCACAACCTTTGCTTCCCCAAAGGTTTTTTCTGGTCAACTTTTGAAAGGAGAGAATACTCTTCTTCATTGTTTTTACTCTTTGGCTTTTATTATGGATGATATGTTTGGGCTAAAATCTTTAGAATATGAAAGATGGTGCTATCTAACCCAGCAGTTTATCTCCGACAGTGGCAAAACTTGATACTGTTTAGGGAGATAACACAAACCTTGCTATTTTCTGTGATTCATTTCCATCATACTCCACAATCGAAGGGGGAGGGGTTAGCAATTAGGGATGACAATGGGCACAATTCTGCCTAATTTCATTGGTATTTGTTTGAAGTCTTGTTGAATATGAATTTCTTGAATCGCTTCTGAGGTAGCTGAAGCTATCTGCCTTCTGTGGCAATAAACTGCAGGAGTTCACTAATCTCAGTGTAAGGTTTGTTTTAGAGAACATCTACTAATTTCTAAGAGTGCACTAAGAGTGCATCATCATTCCAATATTTGATTATTTGGTGAATAAGAATTCTGCATTCATCTCAAACCCTGTCAGGGTAGAGCTGGTGCACCAGGAGTGGCAGGTGATCCCCAGCAGGCCCAGGGAGCAGGGCAGCTGGGGGGCAGCTGGGGGCAGCCCCAGCCTCCATCTCCAGGTGAATCCATGGTGACAGGCTGACAGCCCTGGGGTGCTAAAATGGGTCCTGGGCGACGGGTGGGGTGGGCGGAGGCCCAGGGGAGGCTGGGCAAGGCCACTATGGCCATTAATGTCCTTGGGACCCTGATACACACTACTTTTGGGAAGTGTTATGTACTTTATTTTATAAAAAAAAGCACTGAAGACTAACTTTTTTTAGGGTTTGTGAATCTTGTTAGGCTAATTAGATAGATCTTATCCCTATTTTGATAGTGAATAATGATCTCTGAACATTTGTTGAAGCATTTGTTTCAAAGCCAAACTAATGGTAAATTATAGGAAAATACTTTTTTTAAAATAATTTTTTGGCAGAATTTATGGTGCAATGCACCTGAATACTTTGATATTTGCTGATGTTCACTTATCCAACTCAGACTGGTTCCTATGTACAACAGAATAGGCAAGTATCTCTGATTGCATTTTGTGTTGGTATGATAATAGTTAGGCATCTTCAAATGAGACAGAGAAATGAACAAACCTTCATATGGCTAGATATTTATTTCGTTGCTCAAGACTGGCATTCCTGAAATAACCCTGTTAAAGTTAATGAGAGAATTCTACACTTAAAGCAGTGAAACCTGGCCTTCTGCAGTTACATCTGAAGCTGAAGGAAAAGAGGAGTAGTCAGCTGCATTGGGACAGCTAACTTTGTACTTCTGGCTGTTGTACTTTGTTAAGGTCCTAATTCTCTAAAGTCAGATGTAGCACATACCAATTCTGAAGACACTGATCTGACAATCCTGTTTGAAACTCCTTGTAGTGCTCTAGTTCAGCCAAAAATGAAATACCAATAGGATTAAAATGGGACATCAAATCTTACTGAATGTGTTTATTCATTAAAATGACAATTAAATTAGCAAAAACTGGAAAAGACTCACAACAATTGCAAAACAGAATTTATTCAATTTTGTCACCTCTCCTGTTCCCACATTTTGAGTAAGTCCATGGATATATCTATTTTATTTGCTCCCCTTCTTACCTCTTTAAAGCTTATGTTACATAGATAGGAGAATTGATTATATGCAAAGGTGTTATAAAATTTTTTGTCAATTCTTCGTTCGATAAATTGAAAAACAATAGCAATTTGTTGCCCGCTGGCTTTTCTTAGCAATCCTTTGTTTATATGCCTCAATTCATTCAATCTGCCTGCAGAAATCTTTTGTGGTTTTGCTTTTGTGTCCACTGTGCTCAGTGGGAGGAGGAAAGGTCATTATTTTCAATCAGATTTCTGAAATCTTTAGTAGTGCTTGTTGCAGGGGTGTTAGTAAAATTCCAGTCAGCAATAAAAGAGAGAAAAGTATTGCAAGGTATGCTTTAGAGATTTACATATTTCATCTTTTATTCATAAAATATAAATAATCCGATGTAGAAAATAAATATGAGCCTATCCAGATATTAACCATATATCTATATATCTATATATATATCTACCACGGTAAAGGTTATAAGACATTGTATCCTCCTGCCACACAAAAAGCAAATTTATGCAGCAAATAACTGCTCATGTATGCAATGGTGATTGCACTGAAAGCATGACAACAAAGCCCTGATTGTTACTAGTGGTCCAAGACCATGTATAAGTGTTCTTTTTTTCCTGTCTACCCCTCAGTTTTTGATGTATAAAGCCATTTTTCCTTTTCTCATTAAACAGCAGACTGTTGGTCCTCAACACATCTTTTCAAATTATATTATTGTTTCCATTCAGTAACTGTATTGGCCATTTTTTGTGAAATGTTTTATCTTTTTTTTTAATATTGCTGCACACTTGTCTTTTGTGCTCTAAATTTGTATCCTCACAAGATAATATGATAGAACTTCAGTGTATTAATTCCTTGGAAGTGCAGTAAAAATCCCAAAGGTGTGGGCTGAGCCTTTTGTTTGTCTAAGTTAAATGCTATTAGTTCAATGTTGATTTTTTTCTGGGATGGTCTAAATTGATTAGAGCAGACATTTGATGCTCTGGGTGGTGTTTCAGTTCTCTCTTCTATGCAATATTGTGGTGGAACATCAGGGCTGCCCTTAGGGAAAAAAGTTAAAAAGACCACCACAGATACAGCTATAATTGCAAATGTTTCTGTTTGCCTCTCTACTCATAGAATCACAGAATGGCTGAGGTTGGACAGGACCTCTGGAGGTCATCTAGTCCAACCCCCTGCTCAAGCAGGGCCACCTGCAGCCGGTTGCCCATGACTGTGTCTAAACAGCTTTTGAATATCTCCAAGCATAAAGACTCCACAACCTCCCTGGGCAACCTGTGCCAGTGCTCAGTCACCCTCACAGTAAAAAAGTATTCCCTCATGTTCAGAGGGAACCTGCTGTGCTTCAGTTTGTGCCCATTGCCTCTGGTCCTGTCACTGGACTCTGAAAAGGGCCAGATTCCGTCCTCTTTGTACCCTCCCTTCAGGTATTTATATACATTAATGTGTTCCGCTCTTAGCCTTCCCTTCTCTAGGCTAAACAGTCCCAGCTCTCTCAACCTTTCCTCATATGTGAGATGCTCTAGTCATTTAGTCAACTTTGTTGCCCTTTGCTGAATTCTCTCCAGTAGCTCCATGTCCCTTTTGACTGGGGAGCCCAGAACTTGGCATGGTACTCCAGGTGTGTCCTCACCAGTGCTGAATAGAGGGGAAGGATCACCTCTCAGGATCACTTTCCAGCTGGGTGGCTCCCAGCATATACTGGTGCTTGGGCTTTTTCCTCTCCAAGGGCAGGACTTTGCACTTGTCCTTGTTGAACACGAGGTTCCTGTCAGCCCATTTCTTCAGCCTGTGGAGGTCCCTCTGGATGGCAGCAGAACTGCTGGTGTATCAGCCACCCCTCCCAGTTTTGTGTCATCAACAAACTTGCTGAGGGTACATTCTGCCCCATCATCCTGATCATTGATGAAGATGTTGAACAGGATTGGACCCAGTATTGACCCCTGGGGTACACCACTAATTACTGGCTTCCCACTAGTCTTTTTGTCACTGATTGCCACCCTCTGGACTTGGTTGTTCAACCAGTTTTCAGTCTACCTCCCTGTCTGCTCATCTAGCCCATACTTGTACAACTTACCTATGAGGATATTATGGGAGACAGCATCAAAAGCCTTACTGAAGTCAAGGTACGCAATATCCATTTCTCTCTCCTCATCTGCCAAGCCAGTCATTTCATTGTAGAAGGTTATCAGACTGGGGAAGTATGATTTCCCCTTTTGGGAATCCATGCTGACCACTTCTGATAGCCGCCTTTTCTTCATGTGTGTGGAAATGGTTTAAAGGATTAGCTGCTCCATCACCTTTCTGGGCATTAAGGTGAGGCTGGCCAGACTGTAGTTCTCCAAGTCTTCCTTCCTGCTCTTTTTGAAGATAGGAGTGATACTTGCTTTCCTCCAGTCCTTAGGCACCTCTCTCAGTCACTGTGATCATTCAAAGCTAATCAAGAGTAGCCTCAGAATGACATCAGCCATCTCCCAGTGTCAGAGTGTCTCCCTATTCCCCCCAGTTTACATGCCTGTGCTTCCATCTTCTGTATAATTATTTTTTATATTTGGGTTTTGCCAGGAGCTCCTTGTTTATCCATGCAGGCCTCCTGACATAACTGCTTGACTTTCTGCTCGTTGGGATGGACTGCTCTTGAGCTTCCAGACACTTTCTTTTTCTTTCTTTAGCATTCCCATATAGCACGGTGAACCTATTTGCCTGTTTCTGGCCCTGTCTAGTTTTCCTTATCACCACCCAAAATGATTCCATTCCCAATGCTCAGATTTCTGAAGATTTTGAGTTATTTTGGATTCAGAGGTGTATGCATGAAAAAGCTTTATTTTGGTGGGATTAGAGTTCACTGCTCTCAGTATCATTTCAGTTCTTTTTTTATGCAAACTTAAAGCTTGAAGCATAGAGAAATCATTGGTTCCTCTAAGTTCTGATTTAGTTTAATTTAGAAAATATATGACCAGTGGAAGCAAGGTCAGGCAACATGGGAGTACTATAGGGATGCTGTTCGCCACTGCAGGGAGGAAATATGTGCGGCCAAAGCTCAATTAGAGTTGAAGCTGGCCAGTACTGTGCAGGACAATAAGAAGGGCCCCTTTAAATATATTAATGGCAAAAGGCAGGCCAGAAATAACATTGGCCCATTGCTTGATGAGAATGGTCACCTCACAAGCAGGGACATAGATAAGGCAGAGACGTTTAATGGTTTCTTTGCCTCGGTCTTCAATACTGACGGTGGGCTCAGGGACCCCCAGAACCCTGGGCTAGAGAACCATGACTGTGGGAATGATAAACTCCTAACAAACCCTGAACTTGTGCAGGACTTGCTGCTCCAGCTAGATCCCTTTAAGTTGGTGGAGCCTGATGGGTTTCATCCAAGGGTACTTAAAGAGCTGGCTGATGTCATAGTGAGAAATCTCTCAATGATTTTTCAATGCTTTTGGGAATCTGGAGAGGTCCCAGTTGACTGGAAGCTGGCAAATGTTGTCCCAATCTTCAAGAAGGGCAACAAGGATGACCCCGGTAACTACAGACCCGTCAGTCTCACTTCTGTGCCTGGTAAAATTGTGGAGAAGATAGTTCTGGGACATATTGAAAAACAACTGAAAGACAATGCAATCATTGGTCCCAGCCAGCACAGGTTCACACAGGGAAAGTCCTGCCTAACAAATTTTATTTCCTTCTATGAAAAGGTTGCCCACCTACTTGACCAAGGGAAGCCAGTCATTGTGACCTTTTTGGATTTCAGTAAAGCTTTTGATACTGTCTCTCATGGTATCCTTCTGGACAAAATGTCCAGCATACAGCTGGATAAACACACAATGCAATGGGTGAGCAATTGGCTGATGGGTCGGGCCTAAAGGATTGTAGTAAATGGGGTTACATCAGGCTGCTGGCCAGTCACTAGTGGGGTTCCACAGGGATCCATCTTGGGGCTGGTACTCTTTAATCTCTTTGTAAATGACTTGGATGCAGGACTTGAAGGATTACTAATTAAGTTTGCTGATGACACAAAATTGGGAGGAGCTGTTGACACTCTCGAGGGGAGAGAGGGCCTGCAGAGAGATCTAGACAAATTAGAGAGTGGGCAATCACCAATTGTATGAAGTTTAACAAGAGCAAGTGCCGGATTTTACACCTGGGGCACGGCAACCCTGGATGTACCTACAGACTGGGGAACAAGAGGTTGGAGAGCAGCTCTGTGGAGAGGGACCTGGGGATTCTGGTCAACAGCAAGTTAAACATGAGCCAACAGTGTGCCCTGGCAGCCAAGAGGACCAACTGTGTCCTGGGGTGCACCAAGCACTGTATTGCTAGCTGGTCAAGGGAGGTGATTGTCCCACTCTGCTCTGCGCTGGTGCGGCCTTACCTCGAGTACTGTGTGCAGGTTTGGGTGCCACAGTACATCAAGGATATAAAGCTACTAGAGAGTGTCCAGAGGAGGGCCATGAAGTTGGTGAAGGGTTTAGAGGAGAAACCATATGAGGAGTTGCTAAAGTCACTTGGTTTGTTCAGCCTAGAGAAGAGGAGACTGAGGGGAGACCTCATCGTGGTCTACATCTTCCTCACAAGGGGAGGAGGAGGGGCAGGCACTGATCTCTTCTCTCTGGCAACCAATGATAGGACTGGAGGGAATGGCAGGAAGATGTGCCAGGGGAGGTTTAGGTTGGATATTTGGAGAAGGTTCTTCACTCAGAGGGTGGTAGAGCACTGGAACAGGCTCCCGAGGGAGATAGTGACGGCACCAAGCCTGACAATATTGAAGAAGCACTTGGACAATGCCCTCAGACACATGGTGTGAATTTTGGGGTTGTCCTGTGGAGGGAAATGAGTTGGACTTGATGATCCTTATGGGTCCTTTCCAGCTCAGGACATTCTATGATTCTATGATTCTATGATTTCAGTTCCACTTGTATATACTGATTCATAGTTACTGTATGTCAGTGTACATTATCAATGCTAGCAAAGTAAGTGCAGTCAATCTTTGCCTTCCCCTTTAAAGAGAGAATTTTATTACAGTATTTTTTTTAAAGTGCATATGATTCATCCACTGCTTTTGGTCAAATTTTTGCTCTTCTCATGGGAGGCCGTGCAATACTGAATATGGCAGCACATTGGTGAGATTCTCCCTAGATGATGTGGTAATGTGTGCTTAGTTATGAAGTGCATCAAGATTCTTTAGTTTGATTGGTGCTGCCTATAATGACACATAGGTATCTTGTTCGTAGATCCAGAACTGTGAGGCATGGAAATGTGAATTATTTCCATTCCTTTGAACACAATATCCTAGTGCAACAGTGTGGCATATCATATCTGATTTCTATACACTCTTTGCAGTGATTCCCATGTATGGGCAGAGAGGAAGAAGTAAATAAGAGAATTTGGTCAGAAACAATTTTATGGCTTGTCACAGGGTTTGTCTACAGGGATTTCTGTTATGGTGCTGGCTGGGAAATTCATTAGAGGTGAGAACAATTGACCCGTATTTTTCAAAGTAGTTCATAGGTCAGTTAGCTTATTAGAATCAGAGAATCTTATGGGTTATTTCTGGATTTTTGTTTTTTAGTTCTTGCACAGCTCGGTCTGAAAGGTACAGAGGTGTCATTCACACATCACTTCTCAGACAGAACACAGGAGTTTTCTTACACAAAAGACACACTTACCTCCAAAGCTGTCTCTTCTGGTGCATGCCAAACAGTCAGTTTATCACAACATGGTTGATATGTTCTTTTCACCTTCTTCAGTGAGTTAGTAATAACCTTCCAGATATTTCTGACCTGTGTGTATGGGTCATAAAAAAAGCTCTTCTTTTTTTGGCATTTAGCAGAAGAGATTATTGCTTTTTTGGTGAAAAAAAAAGAAGCGTCTGCGTCTATGTGTCCTACAATAGCTCTTCTGTACCTAAGGCTTGGAAGATAATTTTGCATTTTGCTACGGATTCTCTTGACTTTCAAGTGCAGAGAATTAATTTTTCTTTCTACATTAGTGTTTGAAATTCTGCCACTCACATGTAACACAGGGAAATCACTTTCATTTCACAACTACTTTCTTCAATTATTCCAAAGGTGCTAATGTAGGACAAAAGTATTTGAAAAAAAAGAAAAATAAGAATAGCAGTCTAGCATGGGTGATGCAGGGAAATGCAGAATATATCTCTTGTTAGGCTGTCCCCTGAGTCCAGAGTAGCCCTGCCAGAAGAGATTATCTAACAGGCATGGACTGGAATTGAAGTAAGCGGTGGCTGCCTTAAATGGAATCCCAGTTTGCTTTGGAAAAGAAAGTTGACTTTCTGCAACCTCCCCCCAAGCTACAATCATTTGTCAAAATGCCTTTCTGCAATTATGGAAGCCATTGCAGACCTTGAAAGATGAATTTAACTGTGTTTGGAGTCAGTTTGTCACTAAAGGTGAAATCTAGAAAAGGGCTGACTTAGATGTTTAAAGAATGACTGGCGGAATTGAGATACCAGTTAACTGCAGTTCATTAACTCCTCAGCTAACTGCTTCTCAAACACAGGGATCAACACTCTCATTAGGTATTTGTTTGTATTTTAATCTCCTTAGCCACTGACAGTTTTGCTTCTGGACATGGTCAGATCTCTCTGGCTCAGTACTGATCTCTTCTTTAAGGAGCTCCCCTGCTTCAGACTCTCCATGGCCCTGATCCAGTAGAAGTGCTCAGAGAAGGTCTGTCATGGACAGTACAAGTCCTCTGCAGAGATACTTGTTTGCCAATATTCTTTTTCTGAGCATAACCATAAAAGATCCTAGTTGTGGAAAATAGTTAACATATCGTCATTATTTGTTAAGAAACATTTGCAGCTGAAGGTTTTGCCAGTCAGCACAATTTAATGAACAAAGGAGTGAATTGTAAAAGGATGTATTGTCTAGAGTCTTCTTACCTGAAGAATTCCAGTTGTTGTTGTTATTTACTGTAGTCCTGCTTATGTGGCACAGTTTTGGCAAAGAACAGTTTGTATAGCCTAAAGGTATATAAGCTCTGTAACTGCCCCATTTGGGCAGAGTCCATATCAGCAGAGCCTGCCAAGCTGCTGCTGCTCTGTGTTCTCTCCTACAGCCATAGTAATAAACTGCTTCTGTTCTGACCTGATCTCAAGTGTATTCCAGTTTTTCTGCAACAGTAGAAGCTACCTGTATAGAGCCTGCCTGTAGAGATCTCGCTGAGGAACAGACATCCCCTCTGCCTCAAAAGAATTCTTTGTCTGCAACATTTTTAATTGCTGTTGAAACAATACCAAGGGTCAGAAAACATTAAAGATTCAGTGGGAAAAAGAGTGCATAACCCAGCTTTGTAACCCAAGTGTAAGGGTACTCCTCTGCAGTTTGAATTCTGGTCCTTATTTCTGTAATTTATCTTAAACAATCTTAAGAAAAATCCAAACTAAAATAAGAATCAGTCCACAAACTGCAGTACATGGTACACACTATTTTAATCTTGGGATTACCCATTTTATTTAGTTTCCTTTAGCTAGAGGAATGCTCTAAGCATGGCCTATAACAGCTTTTTCAATACTTACCATTTTTAGAAAGATACATGAAGAATGGCACCCCCCCCCCCAAACCAGATTACTCAGTTTAGCTTTATATCATGATGCTGACATAAAACATTAAGGACATATTGATTGTTTTGTGGGGAAATCAGAGTAAATGGATTTCATTTGGTAAGGGATTTACTTACAGTTCTTTGAGGACAGATCTTAATAGAAATGGTGTGTGCTGGCCATTATTAAAATCAGCTTTTCATAATAGCTATTCATTCAATTTCTATTTCTTTCCAGTCCTTCCATTAAATATATTTCAAAGTAAGCATTTCCAGGCTGTCCAACGCTGAGAAGGAGATGGGCTTCTGATGTCTAAATTTCTCATGTTTAATACTTAATACAATAAAATATATTGAAAGTATATGAAATTTTAAAGCTGTTGAATTCCTTTCAAGTTGAAAAAAATGTTGCCAGAAATGGAAAAAAAAACCTATGTCCATTAAGTCTGTGGGCAGAAATCAGGCATAATTTTTACCACAGAAGAAATAGATCTACTTTCCAGGGACATTTCAGGTGTGTGGGTATATAGGAAAGATAGATCATCTCTTCAGTTGTAGTTCCCTAAGCTCTACACTTTCCAAATCCACCTTTGCTGTTCTCTATTTTGTTTCTTGAGCAGGGTGTGACTTTTTTACTGATCTGAAATTTAACTTAGGCAGGTAACATAAAACATCGTCATTTATTTAATTTAAATAGGGCTGGTCAAAAAGCTTTTCAGGGATACAATTTCCTATCAAAGAAAGCAGTTTTGTTGGAAAAGGATAATTTTCTAAAAATTTATTAATTCTTATAAAACAGAGCAAAATGAATTTGTGAAATATTGTTTCTATAAAGATCCTATTCATTCTGATTTGTTTTGTCTATACTCTTGAAATACAGAATGTTACTTCCTGGTTTGTACAAGAAGCCCACATAAAATAACATTCAAAGCAAACTGCAATCACAGTATAAGCTGATTTGGAAAACAAGCACAAACATGATTACAGTACTAAAAAGCTGACACAGCCACACCTTTAAAACCTGCACTTTTAAAAATGTTAACTGTAACACTTCAGAACCACCAATATTGGAATCCACCTTATAGAAAACAAGAAACTAGACAAACATCCTCAAAACTGCAATCCTCAAAAGCATAAAAAATGTTTTTACAAACACATTAACAACAAAAAGAGAACCAAAGAGAATCTCCATCTTCTATTGGACACGGAGGGGAATATTGCCACCGAGGATGAGGAGAAGGCTGAGGTACTTAATGCCTTATTTGCCTCAGTCTTTAACCATCAGACCAGTTATCCCCAGGGTATTCAGCCCCCTGAGCTGAAAGGCAGGGACGGGGAGCAGAATAAACCCCCCATAATCCAGGAGGAAGCAGTTTACGACCTGCGGAGCTGCCTGGACACTCACAAGTCTATGGGGCCAGACGGGATCCACCCGAGAGTACTGAGGGAGCTGGCAGAGGAGCTTGCCAAGCCACTCTCCATCATTTATCAGCAGTCCTGGTTAACAGGAGAGGTCCCAGATGACTGGAGGCTTGCCCACGTGACGCCCATCTACAAGAAGGGCTGGAAGGAGGATCCAGGGAACTACAGGCCTGTCAGCCTGACCTGGGTACTGGGGAAGGTTATGGAGCACTTCATGTTGAGTGAGCTCACCAGGCATGTGCAGGACAACCAGGGGATCAGGCCCAGCCAGCATGGCTTCATGAAAGGCAGGTCCTGCCTGACCAACCTGATCTCCTTCTATGACCAGCTGACGCTCCTAGTGGATGAGGGAAAGGCTGTGGATGTTGTCTACCTGGACTTTAGCAAGGCCTCTGACACTGTCTCCCACAGCATTCTCCTAGAGAAGCTGGCGGCTCATGGCTTAGACAGGTGTACTTTTTGCTGGGTAAAAAACTGTCTGGATGGCCGAGCCCAGAGAGTTGTGGTGAACGGAGCTAAATCCAGTTGGTGGCCAGTCATGAGCTGTGTTCCCCAGGGGTCAGTGTTGGGGCCAGTCTTGTTTAATATCTTTATCAATGATCTGGATGAGGGGTTTGAGTGCACCCTCCATAAGTTTGCAGATGACACCAAACTGGGCGGGAGTGTTGATCTGCTCGAGGGTAGAGAGGCTCTGCTGAGGGATCTGGGCAGGCTGGATCGATGGGCTGAGGTCAATTGTATGAGGTTTAACAAGGCCAAGTGCCGGGTCCTGCACTTGGCAGGACAACAACCCCATGCAATGCTACAGGATTGGGGAGGAGCGGCTGGAAAGCTGCTTGGTGGAGAAGGACCTGGTAGTGCTGGCTGACAGCCGGCTGAACATGAGCCAGCAGTGTGCCCAGGTGGCCAAGAAAGCCAGTAGCATCCTGGCTTGTATCAGGAATAGTGTGGCCAGCAGGAGCAGGGCAGTGATTGTGCCCCTGTACTCTGTACTGGTGTGGCCGCACCTCGAATACTGTGTTCAGTTTTGGGACCCTCAGTACAAGAAAGACATTGAGATGCTGGAGCATGTCCAGAGAAGGGCAATGAAGCTGGTGAAGGGTCTGGAGAACGGGTCTTATGAGGAGCAGCTGAGGGCACTGGGGTTGTTTAGCCTGGAGAAGAGGAGGCTGATGGGAGACCTTATCGCTCCCTACAACTACCTGAAAGGAGGTTGTAGTGAGATGGGTATTGGTCTCTTCTCTCAAGTAACAAGCAATAGGACGCAAGGAAATGGCCTCAAGCTGCACCAGGGGAAGTTTAGACTGGTTATTAGGAAAAATTTCTTTACAGAAAGAGTGGTCAGGCACTGGAACAGGCTGCCCAGAGAGGTGGAGGTGGTGTAGTTCAAAAACCATGTAGACGTGGCACTTCGGGACATGGTTTAGGAGGCATGGTAGTGGTGGGTTGGTGGTTGGACTTGATGATCCTAGAGGTCTTTTTCAACCTTAATGATTCTATGATTCTATGAAAACCAAATCCCCAAATTTCCAAAGTTCAGATATGGCTGTATTCAAGTCACCTACTACTATATATATGAACCACATTCAAAGCTGAAAGAAATTTGTAAAGATCTGTTGAGATCAATGGAGCTATGGTGTTTTCATTTCTATAAGTACCAACCTTATATGGCGACCTCTAGGAATTTAAAGTCACCTTTCAGTAGGTGTACTTCACATAGCAGCAAGACATTCTCAATTTTGCTTTGCTATTAGACATCAATATATATTCATACATCTCTGTTTTTAAAGTAAAGATTTCAAAATATACGAGAGTCATTTCAGCCAAGTTTACATGAATATCTAGTGATCTAACATTTGCAAGTGCCCTGGTTTAGGCTGGGATAGAGTTAATTTTCCTCCTAGTATCTGGTATAGCACTGTGTTTTGGATTTAGCATGAGAATAATGTGATAACACACTGATGTTTTAGCTTTTTCTAAGCAGTGTTTATACTAAGTCAAGGACTTTTCATCTTCCCATGCTCTGCCAGTGAGGAGGTGCACAAGAAGCTGGGAGGGGGCATAGCCAGGACAGGTGACCCAAACTGGCCAAAGGGATATTCCATACCATATGATGTCATGCTCAGTACATAAACTGGGGAGAGTTGACTGGGGGGCAGCGATTGCTGCCTGGGGACTGGCTGGGTGTTGGTTGGTGCGTGGTGAGCAGTTGCATCACTTGGTGTTCCTGGGTTTTGTTTCTCTCTCTCTTTTTGTTGTTTTCCTTTTCATTACTATTAATATTATTTTATTCTATTTTATTTTATTTTATTTTATTTTATTTTATTTTATTTTATTTTATGTTTTGTCAATCATTAAACTGTTCTTATCTCAACCCATGAGTTTTCTTACTTTTACCTTTCCAGTTCTCTCCCCCTTCCTACTGTGGGGGGAGGGTAAGCGAGCGGCCTTGTTGTGCTTAGTTGCCAGCTGGGTTAAACCACGACAGCAAGCTAATTTTCTCATTAATGAATATTTCTCTGGCTTCTGGAAGCATATGCTGCAATAGTTTAAAATATATAACCATACTATAACTTTATCATCACAAGTCATAGCCTAAGTGATTCATATTTCTGAAGTCTCAGTGATATTTAACAGAACTTAGAAAGGGTTGCAATCAAGATGTATATTTAATCCATACTTTGTAATCACTTTAATGATGGACAGATGGACAGACAGGGCAACAAGCAGCAAAATTTGACAAAGAAATAGAAATTGGACTTACTTGCAATCATATATACTTCAGATACCCATCTCTGATTCAGCACTTTTGCCCTTATTCTCTGCATTTTTCCTAATAAGTGAGGCTGAAGCTATGTCACTATCATTCATTCCTTTATCTCAACTAGAGTTACCTTTCAGTTTCACAGGAACATAAATTAAATGCCTCTGTCTTCAAGAGAAAACCTTTATTATCAGTCTGTTCCTCTCTTTATGCTTCAGCGAAAATATATAGATGGAGAAAAGTCCTTGCTCTTTATTCTAGCTAGCAGAGAAAATTGTTATGACTCCAACACTACTGGGTAGGATTCAGCCCCAGATTTGTAGGTTTCTATATTTCAATTGTCTACCTGTGAGTCAGTGCCTAAGATTCCACTATAGTCCATGGTGATCTAGCTCATAAAGTCTGTGAAGTTAGGATGAGATCTAGATGGAAAAACAGATGTTGGGTGAACTCTAGGGTCCATTAACTCTACTGACTAGATGTCTGCTGACTGTGATGACCATCTAGCTCAAATGCAGACACAGTATAGACACTTTCTTCTAGGTCTGAAACTGAATTACAACCAGAGTCTACAACAATTTTTCATCTGGGGGTGGATGTTTAACCTTGGATGTTGTACTTACTCTCATGTATGCCACTTTACAGTATAACCTAATCGAGGGAATGACATTTCCTTGAATAACAACCTTTCATTCTTCCTGGGATCTCACTAATCTATTCTAGAAGTAACAATCTATTTTTTATGATTTCAGCAAATGCTGTGCATCTTGATGTCTCTACACCTATGACTAACATGTCCTTATTTCTCTTTAACAAACTGCCATCTCAAAGGCAACAGTAAAAGCTAGACAACTTTAGTTATAACTAAAAAAATTATGTTGTCTTTTGAGTCTGCTGTGTAGAGAAAAAAAAATTGTGAAAGATATTTCCCATTCATGAGTCTCTGGAGGGTCTGCACATACCGATCCCACATTTCTTCCTGTTACTGATCAATCCCACATCACCTTCTGTCTGGACTACTAAGCAATTTCCCATAAGAACTTGTACTTATGATTAATCTGTATTGCCTTTCATTTCTGCTGCTGCTGAAGCCCCTTTCTTATGACTAATTTGGGTCCATTCTGAAGACGCTCTAAGATTTCAGCAAATGCAGATGGCTAAATGTTCAGCTATTTGAGATGTTCTCCTCCATTGATTTCTGTTTGTGCCTTCTGACAAAGAGAAAATATTTCTTTTAGACATCAACTTCAGGGTAGAAGAGATGAAGCTTAACTAGCCAAATGCTAATATATGGTTCAGTAATTTCACTTGGGAGAAATTATTAATATAGCATCCATCTTAAGTACCTATGGAATGGATGAGCTTCTTAGTAGGGAACAGATCCTGCCAACTGGTGTTTGTTTTCATAGAATCTCAAGGAGAATTAGTGATTTGTTAACATGTTCAAAATCCATGTTTATCTACCATGCGCTCATCTGCCATCAGAAATTTTGGTACATACTAAAGGAAACACAGAAAGATCTCATCATAGTGAGGTGCATCTCTATCAGATCCCAAATTTGCAATACTCGTTATGACTATGAATAACTATCAAGCTCCAAGGCATGTACCAACCAAATTATTCCTCCTCCTTCTGATAAAGATAATGCAACAGATAATTTAAATCACAGTAAATGAACATACAGAATACTTTGAATAAGATCTTAAATGGGCTATTATGTAAAGATCAACATAATATGTAGTTGCAAGTTTTAGCAAATAAGATAATACAGTGATAAGGAAATTTCATGGCACATTAGTAATACATCTCAGCAGTAACCAAGGTAAAACTGCTCAAGAAAGTCCATTAACAAAGCTGATCTTTTTCAATCATATGTTTGGTTCCTGCTGAAGAAACAGCACTTTTTTCTTCATCCAATTAAGGCTGTTGATGCGGCTTGAAAACGGCAAGAACATGTACTGCATACATGATACATGTGGTTTTCTGACAGAAGCAATACTAGAAGCATCAAGACATTACTTTGTAAAGTACAGAAATAGAAAAAAACTGCTCACTAAGGAGCAAAATATCCTATCAAATGTTCTTAGAATCCAGCATCCACCACCCATTAGTGAGTTCTCAAACCAACCTGGTCTAGGCAGCGCAGACATGGAGAATAAAAGTATGATAAGATCTAGAATCTGAAAATTTCATTAACATCATTAAAATATAAGAGGAAGAACGTAAAATTACATTGAGAAAATTTGCACCTTAATTAAAATCTTAAAACCTCAATTTCACCTATACCAAAAAGATTGAGATGGGCTTTGTCTATTAAATATTGTATTTGTTTTTAGAGAAATTAATAAAGAAGACATTTGAGATGATGCTTCATAGAAATATTGTCATTTTCCACATGCAAATTTATAAAAGAAACCCAGAGAAACAATGTAGTTTCACAGAAAATATGAAAGTCTGAACAAGAGTTGCCTTCAGTTTTGTTTGTCCATCTCACAGTATCAAACATTTGGATTACTCAGCTGTACCAGCATCCAGCAACCATATTAGCATATGGTAGTGTTAATTAACTCCAAATGAATGCTCAGGAGAGAACTGTTTTTACAAAGAGATAAGTGAACTCTGTGATACAGTTATGCAACTTGATATTTCATCCTTAGGCACATGAGCTTATATTTCTCTCTTTATAAAATGAAGAACAAAATAGACAAGAACATCTACAGGTGTTTTCATAAATTCCTCATTGAAAATAAATGGGAAGGCAAATACGAAGAGATGGGAAGTTCAGAAAGGGTAGCAGAGTTTTGGGATTCATGAACAAAACAAACCTCACCAATACCTTCCTGCAATTGACCCTTATTGACTTCTGCATTCATGAATCAATTGGCCATGCCTTCACAAGCACGTCTCTTCATGAGACATTAGGAAAATTTTAATTTCTCTTGAAGAATCTTCACATTAGCTATCAAATAATTTATATGGTTATAAAAAAAGATCTTTTCAAGTGGGATCCATTGGCTCCCTACAGAGGCTGTCTGTTTATGCCTCAAAAGTTCAATTTGACCTTCTATCCAGTGTGGCCACCACTTTATAGTTAGCAGTTTATATACAGGAATATAAATTGCTCTGTGCAAAAGACTCCTGAGATTTCTCTTTTCACAGGAGAAGGAACTATTTCCCCCTGTTCAGATCGTACATATCTTGCGCCATCAACCTGGTTAAAAAATCCTTGCCCCACTACACTTGTCACAAACATACCTGAAATTGAGTTCAGGATTTGAATTCTGGAACAACAAAGCAGACATAAACATTTTGGGGAATATTTAATGGCAATGGGACTAAACAGAGGTAATGAAAACATTTAAAGGGTTGGGGGAAATATCTTGGCAATGAGGTTTATTAGATTGTGGAATAGTTTCCCAAAGTGATTGTACTTACAGAATATCCATTTCAGCAATTTAGTGCAAACACAGGGGCATGTAGGGGGAGTATCCTATATCTGGGACTTCAGCATATTTTGGGAAGCAATAGTATTTAAACCATCAGAGAGCTTTATTGTGAGATCTATGTTTAAATCATAGGTTAGTTGTCCAACATCATTAGAGAGGCTTCAGTGTCTTTGGGTGTTTTTGTTCACATATAGGAAATAGGAAAGTATCCAAATTAATCTGCAGTTTTGTTTAAAGGATCAGGTAAGAACAATGACCCAAAAAGTGGTAGAATGAGCCCTAGAGTTAATAAGTATGTCAACAGATATTTGCAAGCTTTCCTCATGCACCTCACCACTGACCTCCGTTAGCATTACCTTTCTAGTCCAGTGCCTGTCCTAATCATGCCAAATTCTACAGTACTTCTGTCATTCATATGGATTAATTAAGCAAATTTTGTATCTTTTCCAAGACTTAATGAGAGTTGATTGTACAGGATATAGCTTTACACATGGAACTGGCATTAGCAATATGTATTTTTATCATTAAACTGGAAATCTTCCCGATTCTTGGCAAACAATATCCTAAGTATGAAAAACATGCCATTTTTCAACTTCCTTATTTAAGTGTGAAATGCCTGCGTAGTAAAAGGACAAATCTCACTCTGTAGTCAGCAGTACCTGGTGTGGAAATACTACTCAGCCTCAACCTGGTTTTAGTGAGGTTAGAATATTACCATATGTCCATGTGTCAAGGAAATGACACATGGACATATAAATTTAAAAAAAAGTCACTGAGATAACATAAAAAAATACAAATTTAGAATACACAATTTTGCTCTTATTTTTCTTTGAAAAGAAAATCTCGACCCTACTGCAGGTGAAATAAAAATGAAACATGGTCTACCTGTACATCCTTTGAAACTCTGGAAACAATTAAGCACGTGCTTAACTTCAACACTACCATGCAAACTTTAACTCCAGAATCATAGACAATTGTAATTAGTGATGAAAATACCACAACCTTCAATGTCTTCACATATGTTCATTTTAAAGAGATTGCTAGATAGCATTTACACTGAGCCACACAGATTAAAAAAGTAGACCCTTTCAGATAATGTCTAATATATCGTAGAATCATAGAATATCTCAAGTTGGAAGGGACCCATAAGGATCATTGAGTCCAACTCCCTGCTCCTTGCAGGACTACCTAAAACTAAACCATATGATTAAGGGCATCAACCAGATTCTCCTTGAACTCTGACAGGCTTGGTGCTATGACCACTTCCCTGGGGAGCCTGTTCCAGTGACCAACCACCCTCCGAGTGAAGAACCTTTTCTTCATGTCCAGTCTGAACTTCCACTGACTCAGCTTCATTCCATTGTTTAGTTAATCAGTGTATGTCCTCTACTGGATGCTAGCAAGACCTTAAATGTTAAAACTAGCCATAAGTAAAGGTTTATTTGAAAATAATGAGATTCCTTTGAAATTGTGAGAAATTAAATCACCTAAAAAGTAAAAAATGGATATAGAAATAATAAAAAAAGAAGAATGTTCATCTGGGAGTTGGTTTATCTAAGTTTATGCATAATTAAGTTACTTGATATTTCTTCAGGTCTATTTGTACTTGACTTCTATTCCTTTTTGATCCCTTTTTACCCAGTAAAAAACATACCATTGTCTCTTTTGAATGGGAACTATAGGTATCTTGCTGTTGTCAACAGGAGGTATTACTTCTTCACCAGAATCGGTCTGTTTTTGCTGTCTTGTAGGTCACTAAGAACCATTCAATCAATTCTGTGGATATGTTCAGCTGATAGCCAATCATATGAATAGGCTATTATGAAATAATCTTTGGGATGCTTCTTCTTAAAAGCTGAATTTATTACACACTGTTTTAATTGCATGTGCACAAATCATCCTTTTAGTGGGACTCTCCTTAGCCTTTAATTGCAAAGGTAGAGAAAGTAAATATTGTCAGAACAAATGTTTCTATAAGAAAGGAAAGGAATGGTTGATTTGCTCTTGGAGAAAATTATAAAATATTTCTACCACTGAACATTATTTCTTGAAATTTTTGTGGTTTGTCTCCTTCCCTAGATCATACGAAAAAACCAATGATTATTTCTGTCTCTTCCTCTCCTTCCTTCCTTCCTTCCTTCCTTCCTTCCTTCCTTCCTTCCTTCCTCCTGCCCTCCCTCTCTCTCTCTGGAAATTTTTGAAAATTTTCAATGAGCTGTAGAGTAAACCTGTTAATTCTGAATGTATATAGATGCAGTATTTTCATGCAGGACCCAATGATAGAATATGCAAATGACACCACATCCCAACAGGGATGACAAAGTAAGAAATTATAAAGATAGCAAAACAGGCATATGATGTCAGTGGAGAAAGGAGGAAAGTAATATTGTGGAAGATTCCAGACTGATATCAAATAAAAAAGATGAGAAGTACATATTTTAAGTAGCAATTCCCTGTCTTCTGGACAAGTTTCTCATCCTCCCTGATAAATATTTTAAAACACATTTACTCTGACAGGCGCATCTAACTAGAAGCCTAAAACAATCTGATTTCCAGCCTCAGAGCTCTTATAAATGCTGCTGCGGAATGATAGCTGCTCCCTATTTTCTAATTTGCAGACTGCACACATTTGTTCTTCTGGTTGGAGGAAAGAATCAGCTGACACTGACACTTAGAAGAAAACTCAGTTGTGGAGGCCAGCATTTATGTTCAGCTCCACAGCTGGCACTGCAGTCTGTCAATCCACAGGTCATCATGTCTACAAGGCCATTAATCTGTACATGACATTCTTCTAAATTTGGGTTTTAAGAAAAAATTATTTTTTTCCTATTCATGTTCATTGTCATTTTTAAGTAGTAATGCACTACCCTACTGTCATGGTTTTAGCTGGGATAGTTAATTTTCTTCACTGTAGCTAGTATAGTGCTGCGTTTTAGACTTAGCATGAAAATAATGTTGATAACACACTGATGTTTTAGTTGTTGCTAGGTAGTGCTTACACTAGTCAAGGATTTTCCAGCTTCCCATGCTCTGCGTCAGGTGCACAAGAAGCTGGGAGGGGAGGGGATAAAACCAGGAGAGCTGATCCAAACTGGCCAAAGGGTATTCCGTATCATGTGACGTCATGCCCAGTATATTAACTGTGGGGAGTTGGCCGGGGGAAGCAGTGATCATGGCTCGGGGACCGGCAGCGTCGGCTGGCGGGTGGTGAGCGGTTGCAGCACTTGTGGTTTGGTTTTGGTTTTTTTTTTTCCCTTCTTCCAAGGTTTCATCTCTCTCTTGCTCATTATTTTTCTTTTCAATATATTATTATTATTATTATTATTATTATTATTATTATTATTGCTGTTTTATTTTAGTTATTAAACTGTTCTTATCTCAGCCCACGAGTTTTCTTACTTTGGCCCTTCCGATTCTCTTCCCCATCCCACAGGGGTGGGGGGAGTGAGCGAGCGGCTGTGTGGTGCTTAGTTGCTGACCAGGGCTAAACCACAACACATACACACTTTTACAGGCTTGGATCCATACTCTGAACAAAAAGCCTAGAGTTAATCAACTTAAAATGGCCAGTCTGGGACAACAGTAGTTGAACACACTGGTGTGGGAGAGGAGGGAAAGCAGCAGTCTTTTGATACAAGCTTTAAATTTGTAAAATGAATTTGAAAAATGTGTAGAAAGAAATACCTAGGGAAAGCTGAAAGTCTGGGATCCAGCTGAAGTTCACTTTTAGTTCTGAGTTATCATATTTTTCTACATAAATTTGCTCATGTTAATAATAATTTCTTTAAAAATTGTTTTGCTCTTTCTGTTGGTTTGATTTTTTTTTTTTTAATTTTGCTTATGCTTCAGCCTACAATGACTGAAAAAAAGAAGAAAAAGAAAGTTATTGGAAGGGTTAGAAAGAAAGCACAGTGAAGTTTTTTCTCACACTGGTCCCAAAATGAAGTAGCTGGAAGGGTGTTATTAAGAAAGAACTACTGAGAGTGAGAAAGTGCAAGCAACAGACAGCATGTGATTAGATGTCTCCAAAGAGGAACTGAGTTTCACTAACAGGATTTCACAGGCTCAGGTAGTTGTTTGTCGCAGCTTTAAGCTATCCTGGAAAAGCCTTTTCTAAGCCTCTTTAGGTTGAGGGAGCAGGCTCAGAACTAGTATGAAAGAACATACACAAACTGAGTGCCATTTCTATCTCAGCATCTTCTGTAATATATGAATATATGGCTACCTTTAAAATTTGTGTAAGATTTTCCCACTGTCTGCACTGGAGCTCAGACAAAGATACAACCTGTGCTTTCAACCATGAACTTATTTTGTACAGATTTTCATCCAAAGCAACTACACTTTTATAAAGGGTCATTAATTTCCTAGGGCTCTCCTGTAATTATTTATCTTTGGTTTATGTGTTAAACAGAATATGTGTCTGACTAGGAAGCTGGATAAAATTACTACCAGACAGTTTTCTAAAAGGTATTTAGAAGCAGAGCAAAAATGGAAATTTGTTTCTTTAAACATTAGAAAAGGACATGAATTGAAAAGGCACAGCAGAGACAGCAGAGATTTTTAGATTAATTCACTGGAGTTTGTAGATATGATTATATTTCTTTTACCAGGGAACTTAAGGAGTGAAGAAGTACTACATAAAGATAATGTTTTCTATGCCAAATTCAAATCTGGAATAAAATCCAGTGATAGTACATTTCAGCAACACAGATCAGTGTCATCTTCTGAAGAAAATATTAAAATACTGTTAAATAAGTGACTATTTGGGGACAAGGGTGTTGTTAATTTAAAAATCTTCAGAAAAAAATGTTCATTGAAACCGAAAGAAAAATGGAAGTTTGCCAGTGCATGTGTTCTGCAGTATGAAACTGTATGCATAAGTGTCTGTGTGTGTGTGTGTCAGCAGTGGACAATTGAAAAGTCTGCTTTTAGTGCCCCTTTTTGCAGAAGTGTCCTGAGGGGCATTAAAGTTTGCTTTCTTAAAGCCTGACCTTCGAAGCTTGGTCAGTGGTTACATTTAAAAACCTGAGGGTTTGTATTCAGGTATTCCAGTGCTCCCAGCCTTAGATAAAACCAACAGGAGACATCACTACTCTGAAATAATTTTTTGAAAGGCCTCTGAGAAAGTCAGGTAGTAAATACAGACCTTGTGATATCAGCAGTTTACATATCAGTTAAAATTTTTTGATCTTTTCCTGATCCTAACTCCTGGTGGTTTAATACCTCTTTATGTATCTCTACCAGCCTGGGGCATCTCATTTTCTTCCCACCTAGTAATGTTCTGCTCTTTATAAATGTATCAGGGTCCACAATTTTAATAAAGCATGTAACAAAAAACATTTCAGAAATATTAGTGTCAATTTATTAGTAAAGACAGCATATTCATTTGAACATCTCCAAATGTTTACTCCAGTGACTAAATTAATGCTTCATTTCAGCTTAATTTGCAATTTCAGCACACGCTGCAAGATATTGCCTTTCACTACTTGTTTACATTTAACTGTAATTTGTGCATTTACTAAAACTTAGCTTTTTTTTTCATTTTGAAAGCAGAAAAAACCCAATAGGTTTCTTTTTCAAGTTAAGAAGTCTATTAAACAGGCAAAGCTGAAATAACAATGTTCTACTATTTCTCCCTTTGGCTAAATAATTTGGTTACAGGCAAATGCTAAGAAATAAATTTTTTCAGAGGGATTTTTGAGAGAAGATGTCCTGACACAAAGGTAACCTTGACAACAGGAATGTAATCTTGACAGCATGATTTTGTTATGAATCAACAATAACAACATCTTTGACTTTTACTATACCAAGGTGTAGACCTTTAATGGTTTATGACTTGAGTGGGAGTTTAGCTTATAAATACATTTAACGATCGGTGCTGGTATCCTTCTAAGCTTATAGTAATAGTTATAACAATTCCAACATGCGTGATTATCACACAGTTTGGGTCTTTATTTGATGCAGACCTACACAGAAATACTGCTAGTTCTAAACAAACTTAAGGCAGATAGGATATATTAGCCTAGACACAAGAACTGTAATGTTTCTCAGTTTAAGGAAAATGGCTATTCTTACATGCCACTTAAGGAAGAAAAGGTGAAGCTGAATTGATTAAACCAGTTCTCATCTCCTTAACCTGAAATGTTCTCCAGCATCTTCTTCATCCTAAGTCTTGCCATCCTAAGGCAATCTGAAAGGAATATCTTTTTACAGAAAACAATGGCCGATTTAACCAAAAATCACCACGTTATTTCCCCTGCTAGTTCCAAGCTCTCTGCACATCCAGTCAGTGTCAATAATTTTCTGGAAACGAGCCCCTGTGGAGTGTTGGCTGACTCTTAGTAGCCAGTGGTTAAATGGTTAAATACAGCTTGCTGAGGTACTGCAACCATCAGATCCTGCAGCTAAAGTGTCTTAGCACGGTACATTTTCCCTTCAGGATGAACAGAAATTTTGTGGAAATTCTGTGCCTACTTCTAGTCCTCAGTCTTTAGTACTGTTTCCCCAGCACTATTTGTTTTACCTTTAAAGCTGCATAGGCCTGTGAATTACAATGCCTTTAGCTCCCAATTTTGATCTACGTGATTGATTGGTTATGTTTATCTTTGTTGCTCCTAATACATCAGATCTATGGTTTGCTACTGCCTCACAAACTGTAAGGCAATGGTGTTACAGATCCAGCTGTAGCCTGCATGAGTTTAGCCCTAGAGGTCCTGAAGTCAGTTTTTGTACATTGACCGGCAACTTCTGTCATGCTTTCTTATCCTGTGATGGAAGCCTTCTTTCTGATACAGAAATACACCTTTGATTCTAATTCTAAAAAGCCTGCATCTTCCTATAAATAATATCTCCATGTCCTTGCCCAGAAGTGGAAGAAAAATGTGGAGACAAATGCAGCAGAGCCCCCTTTTGCTAGTGGAATGTTGCAAAACAACATATACCTCCCAGATCATAACACTGCTTTTAAACGTACTTCTATATCCTTTGTTTAGAGAAAAGTGACATTTTCTTTAAAGTACTCTTATTCACTTGCTTGGTTTTCTCTGTATAAACTGATGAGAAGATGTAGGAAAACTGCCTGTTCAGCAGCAGAGCTTCTGAACTTCAATTATAATGATTGTTGCTAAATCTAGTCACGACTCTCTATAGTTGGCATCACATACAACGTATATTCTCCACCTGCTCTAATGGCATTCGTTGCTCACAGAAATCTACATAAAGACCATGTGAAGAATCTGGGATGGAAAAACAGAGAAAATAGTTTCCATACACTTTTTATCTTGGTCTGGAAACAAATAATGTGAAGGTTTATAGATTTGGTTCTGTGCATGTGTGCTATATGCTTGCAACCGTTCAGGGATAAACTATAATATTTAACGTGTACATGTTGTCTGAGTGATACACAAGGTTGTGATTTATTAAAATGTTGTAATAGATGGAAAATCAAAAACTTCCATCCTGTTCCTGAAACATCTTGAAAGAGTTTGTGCAGAGTTAAGCTTAAAACCTGTAGAGTCTATTTTTCATAATTTCTTGTGTCTCAGCTGTTGAAAAGCAAATTGTTCCTGGTAATTTTTTCATTTTTTCTTGGCAACTGGTAAAACGGCTAGGCTGCTAGAAAAGGAAATAAGCCCTTCCTGTCATCCTCTTGGGGTGGGGTGAAAGGTCCTGTTTTAGCTCTTCTTTTGAAATGCCTCAGTGTGATGATGCAAACGGATGTCCTAGATGACTTTGTGAAGACAGTAAAGGAGACACATATATATGCATGAATATATGTACATTAGAAGCTGCCATGCTGGGTGAGCTCAAAAATCCTTTTAGTCAAGTATGTTGCTCCAGAAAGGGGTTAATCCAGGATGCTTTGTGAGAAGTATATAAAAAACTGCCCAAACTGTGAGGGGTGATCCTTCCATTCTAACTTCCATCAATCACCTGTTTAGGGACTAGAGGTTAGTGATGTAGATATCTGTCTGCTATCAATGGTACTAAAGGACACAGTCATTGCATCCCATATACACTCTCCAATGCTCTGAAACAGGTATCAGATGATGACATATCTTGATCATGCAGGATATGAGGCAGTCTAGAGCTGATGAACATAGAATATATTCTATTTTGTTAAGCTTAAAAACAACTTTCACATGATAGCTTTATAGAGCAATTATAATAAAACACAAGCAATGTTTTGATGACACTGCAACAATGAAGCATCATTTCTTTCACTAGTTTCGAGATCAGAACTTTTTTGGGCCACATTCTGTTTGCATTTCATGTGCATAATATATCTAAAGTAGTCTGAATTTACAATATTTATTTATCACAGACTAAAAAGATAAGCTAATGTCTAATCTTCACATTTTATGCTTTCTCAATATGTCAAGCAATAACTATACTCTCCCACAGAGTTGGTGTATGAGTCAGTAGCTAATTCATAGACTAATTTACTATTGTTTATCAATATATGCACAAGTAATGAAAATCTTAAATTGCATATTCTTGGTCTCTTTTTTTTTTTTTGTTTTTGTGTTCCTTTTGAAACAAATTCATCTTTTTACTTCCCTGTATTACCAAAATACACTTTTCCCTTTGCATTTTCCAAAGTGAGGCAGAAACATAACAAATTACTGTATAGAAAAGAAATACACAGCTGTTAAACTCAGTTCCTTACACAGACTTCCCTATAATTTATTGCATGACAGCAGTTTACATTATGAGATATTCCACTGCTAAAGATGTTTCTGCTTAAGACAAATGGTATTTGATAAGTCTTCTCTGAAAAAAGATATTTAATTGCATTTTTTTGAGTATTTTTGTTTTTCCTTCACTACTTGCAGAACTTGGATGACAGGTGCATTAGTTGTCCAAGGTTATATTAAATCTGGAATATCTATATTATACTCATAATTTATAGGCTTCAGTAATATCCGATGAAATGTATGTCAGAAATTATGACATGGCATTTAAAAATGTATATTCCTTTTCCTTACAGCTGTCTAGGTATAATCAAAAAAGAAAACTCAGCACTTTCAGACTGACTGATGCAATCTTTGTGTGTATGACTGTGTGTATGAAAGTGGCTCTCTACCATATTTTCTGCCTTCAACTTCCCCAGAAACATCTGTACCCATTAGCCAATTTCAGCCCAATGTGAGAAATGGGCAAAATTTGCAGAGATATTCAGTAAAGTGCTTAGGGAAAATATGTGTCTGTGTTAAAAAAAACAAACAAACAAACAAAACAAACAAACAAACAAAAAAAAACAAAAAGAAGCGTATTATCTGTGCTTTTAACCAGTGAAAAAAACCAAATAAGCTGACCCTAAATACATGTTTCCTTGTTAAAGTGGTTTAACCCCAGCTGTTCCCCCTCCCAGCTTCTTGTGCAGAGCATGGGAAGCTGAAAAGTCCTTGACTTAGTGTAAAAACTGCTTAGCAACAACTAAAATATCAGTGTGTTATCAACATTATTCTCATCCTAAATCCAAAACACAGCACTATACCAGCTACTAGGAAGAAAATTAACTTTATCCCAGGCAAAACCAGGGCAGTTATCCACCCCTTATTCTATACCTCCTACATCATGCCCAGGTCCTACACTTTCCAATACATTCCAATTAATCACCACCCCTTTTCCTGTCTTTTGATATATACACACAGATATAATTCCCTTAGTCTGTGGGTCATTCCTCTAAAACGTCCATTGAGTTCATTTAGTCCACAACTTTGAGCTCTATGTGTCAATAACAGTCTTTTAAGGCAGGAGAGATGTGTGGTGTTGGATTGTTTCATGCTGAAGTCCATTCTGGTTCCATCACCGCTGCACTTTGCTCAGTGTCATCAAAGTTTATTCTTCATTAATCTGGGTGATTCTTACTGTAATACCATTGATATGGCATATAGCAACCATAAAAGTGATGACATACAACATCATATAGCAATTAACAGCATACCATTCAGTTCATTGGCTATTTTCACCTAAAATAAAATCCCCTTGAGGTGCACATCGGAATTCCCCATCCTTCCGCAGTACCCATCAAGTTCACCCAGGTCCTTGAGCAAAAGCAATCGCATGAATGAGTTTGCCTTTGCCCGAGACAGGAGTAACCCAGACTGCCTTCCCCAGCATATTTTTTACATGCACTACAGGGACTTTACCCTCTTCCACAGTATGTAAGAGTTCTGATTGGGCAGGGCCAGCTCGATTGGCAGATCCCCTAGGGTTGACTAACCAGGTGGCCTTTGCTAAATGTGTATCCCAGTGTTTGAATGTCCCACCCCACATCGCTCTCAGTGTAGTCTTTAACAGTCCATTGTATCGTTCAATTTTCCCAGAGGCTAGTGCATGATAGGGGATGTGATACACCCACTCAATGCTGTGCTCTTTGGCCCAGGAGTCTATGAAGTTGTTTCAAAAATGAGTCCCCTTGTTTGACTCCATTCTTTCTGGGGTGCCATGTCACCATAAGACTTGTTTTCCAAGGCCCAGGATAGTGTTCCGGGCGGTAGCATGGGGCACGGGGTATGTTTCCAGCCATCTGGTGGTTGCTTCCACCATTGTAAGCACATGGCACTTTCCTTGGCAGGTTTGTGGGAGTGTGATATAATGAATCTGCCAAGCCTCCCCATATTTATATTTCAGCCATCGTCCTCCATACCACAGAGGCTTTAACTGTTTAGTTTGCTTGATTGCAGCACGTTTCACATTCATGGATGACCTGTGCACTAAAGTCCATGGTCAAGTCCACCCCTCGATCACAAGCCCACCTATGTGTTGCATCTCTTCCTTGATGGCCTGAGGTGTCATGGGCCCACTGAGCTGTTCCCTCCCACTGAGAGGGAACCCTCCCTTTGAACATCCAGCCCAGCACCGGCAGTCGAGGTGCCAGGAGGAGCTGTGCTTCAGTACCAACCACTTCTGAAGCAGCTCGAACCCCTTCATATGCTGCCAATATCTCTTTTTCAGTTGGAGTGTCGCGTGCTTCGGACCCTCTGTATCCCCGACTCCAAAACCCTAGGGCCCAACCTTGGGTCTCCCCTGGTGCTTTCTGCCAGAGGCTCCAGGTAGGGCCATTCTCCCCAGCTGCAGTGTAGAGCATGTTTTTTACATCTTGTCCTGCCTGGACTAGCCTAAGGTCTACTGCATGAACTATCTCCTGTTTAATTTGTTCAAAAGTTTGTCGTTGCTCAGGGCCCCATTTGAAATCATTCTTCTTCCGGGTCACTTGACAAAGAGGGCTTACGATCAGACTGCAATTTGGAATATGCATTCTCCAGAAACCCCACAGTGCCTAAGAAAGCTTGTGTTTCCTTTTTGCTAGTTGGTGGAGACATGGCTGTTATTTTGTTGATCACATCCATTGGGATCTGACGATGTCCATCTTGCCATTTTATTCCTAAGAACTGGATCTCCTGTGCAGGTCCCTTCACTTTACTTTGTTTTATGGCAAAACCAGCCTTCAGAAGGATTTGGACTATTTTCTTCCCTTTCTCAAAAATGTCTTCTGCTGTGTTGCCCCACACGATGATGTCATCAATGTACTGAAGGTGTTCCAGAGCTCCCCCCTTTTCCAGTGCGGTATGGATCAGTCCATGGCAAATGGTAGGGCTGTATTTCCACCCCTGGGGCAGTCGATTCCAGGTGTACTGGACACCCCTCCAAGTGAAAGCAAACTGTGGCCTGCACTCTGCTGCCAGAGGGATTGAGAAGAATGCATTAGCGATATCGGTTGTGGCATACCACTTGGCTACCTTTGACTCCAGTTCGTATTGAAGTTCAAGCATGTCCGGCACAGCAGCACTCAGTGGCAGAGTGACTTTGTTCAGGCCACGATAGTCTACTGTTAGTCTCCACTCTCCATTAGACTTCCGCACTGGCCATATGGGACTGTTAAAGGGTGAGCGGGTCTTGCTGATCACTCCTTGGCTCTCCAGTTGACAAGTCGGCTTATGGATGGGAATCAGGGAGTCTTGGTTGGTGCGATATTGTTGCCGGTGCACTGTTGTGGTGGCAATTGGCACCTGTTGTTCTTTGACCCTCAGCAACCCCACAACAGAAGGGTCCTTCGAGAGACCAGGCAAGGTAGACAGCTGTTTAATTTCCTCCGTCTCCAAGGCAGCTATACCAAAAGCCCACCTGTACCCTTTTGGGTCCTTGAAATACCCTCTCCTGAGGTAGTCTATGCCAAGGATGCACGGAGCCTCTGGGCCAGTCACAATGGGGTGCTTTTGCCACTCATTCCCAGTTAGGCTCACTTCTGCTTCCACTACAGTTAGCTCTTGGGATCCCCCTGTCACTCCAGAAACACAGATGGGTTCTGCCCCTGTATAGCTTGATGGCATTAGGGTGCACTGTGCACTGGTGTCCACTAGAGCCTTATACTCCTGTGTCAATGTTCCCTTCCCTACAAAGGGATCCCAGCTGCTTGGCTTCCCTACCCTGTAATTCCAGGCTACTGGCCCTGTTATCCCAGCATCGGAGCAGCTGGGTGACAATGTGCTCGCCTGGACGATGGCTGAAACATTTTTGCATATCTCACAGCTCACTTGGGGATAGGGATTGGGTGGTTACCATCTCATGTACAGATTCTGCCTCTTCCTCCTCCTGTTCTTGTGATGGTCCTGGTTTATCTTCATTCCTTACTAAATGAGCTGATTTTCTTCTGTATTTCTTCTTGTGTATAGGGGTGACTGATACCGGCACAGGTTGGTTCTCTGGTTTAGCTGAAGCACCTGTTGCGGGGGTTGGAGTAGCCACAGTGCCTGTCATTTTGTCATCAGATCCAGAGACCTTCTCGCCCCCTTGAGGGTTCTGAATACTGTTGAACAGGGCTCAGTAGGCATGGGCCAGGCCCCAGCATGTTGCAGCGATTTATGTCTCTCTGGAATTGCCTGGGTGACAACATACTGTTGCGTCCCAACCTCAGAGGAAGGAGAGTGACCAAGGTTCTAATGATCCCCTCGGACTAAATTAAGGTGAAACGATACCTAATGATCAATCAAACATTTTATTTTCATTCTAACACAGAAAGTAACTTAAACTTGGAAAGGCAATTCAAACTTGAAAACATGGAAAAGCGTTAGCGGTGTGGATTCTTATTAAGAATATTCATAAATGAAGAAGAAGAAGAGAAAAGAAAGGGGAGAGAGAGAGAGAGAGAGATCACCAGTCCAGGTTCCAGCATTGGTCCGGCCAACGAGGGGTGGGTGTCTGGTCGGTAGGAGCGCTTGTCCAAAAAAAAAGGAAGCAGAAGAAGAAGAAAAAGCCCCAAATGGCACTTGCCTTCCCCTTTTATATCCATCAGTCACTATAGACTTCCCCCTGGATTTTTTTTCATCTTGTGAGTGTTTGAGACATTTCTCCAAAAAGTTCAAGGGATCTCCACCCCCTGTCCCCTTATCAAGTATTGTCTCCTGCCAATTGGTTAGCTATCCTTGCTTGCTATGTAAATTAGTATGCATGCTCCTTACAGGAGTGGGGGGGCAAGTCTTTTCAGCCCTGAATTGGGTCGGTGGTCGCGATCTCCCCCTGCTGCCTTTACCTTTCACCTAGTTACTGCAGTTTTGGCACTTCATCACCCTGCTGAGGCAGGAGGTTCCCCTTATCAGTCTCTCTGTTCTTCTTCAAGGATGTAGTCATGAATCAAATGTTTCAGCTTTTTTCTTCTGACTGATAAATTGGCCTTGGTGTTAGACTGCTTGTTCCTCCAGTTGGACTCCTACACATACTTTTTCCAAATACTCTAAGAGTTTTTCAGGATTCTGCACCTGTTCAGGGGTGAAGTTCCAAAACACTGGAGATGCCCACCGTCCTAGGTATTTGCCCATACTATCCCACACACCCTGCCACTCATAACTATCGAGCCTTGGGGCAGATCTCTGGATGATATTCTTAAATTTCTTATTAACCTTAGAAAAAAACAAAAAAATATTCCCAAGAAAAAGCAATAGAAGTATCTTAACCACACAAGGATGTTCAAGATACTGAAAAGTTGTTGTAATGAAGGAGGAGACATCATAGAAGAGGGTATTAAAGGTGCCATTCTGTATTTCCTCCATAAAAAACCTCTCAGAGGAGGAGGTATAATTGCTAATTGTCCCCATGAGGTGGTACCCGAAGTACAGTAATGTCTACAAAACCCAAATACCAGATAAAGCTCAAGGCCAGTGTTTTAATAACAAATCTCCCAGGCAAAACATCACTAATCACTGCAGAACACAGCAAACTGCAAAAACCAACACCAATCTTTAATATGTTCAGCAAAAAAAAAAAGAGCATGGTGCAGATCAGATAAACTAATATTGAGAAGACATGAATCAATATTGTGACTGGCAACTGTTAACAGATATAAATTCCTTCATACACTCTGGTTAATCTGTTATTATCTCAAACCCTTTGTGCCCCATGTTGTGCGCCAAAAAGGACTATCGTGGTTTAACCCCAGCCAGGAACTAAGCAACCCACAGCCGCTCACTCAGTCCCTTAAAGTGGGATGGGAGTGAAAATCAGAAGAGTGAGAAAAGTTGTAAGTTGAGATAAGAACAGTTTAAAAATTGAAATAAAATAAAAAAAACATTATATTTTTTGATGATATTGTAGGAAAGCAAGAACTATACAGATAAATTATATTTTCTCATCACTAGTAAAATTCTGAACTTCATCTTATAAAAAGGACTCTGAAAATGTGTAACTGTACAAGTAATTAAAACAAGTAAATGCACCTAAGACTATAATTTTCTAATATTCAGGGGAAATCACGCTTATTACTGGTCACAACAAGAAAATAATAACTTTTTAAAGGACTACCTTCAAGAATATATGTTTGATTTGGCTGTTGCTGTTATTATTTAGCCATTTTGGTTTTGTAAGTTTTTTACCAGTCTTTGGTCTTTAGATTTGCATCTGCAAAGTCTTGTAGATATATTTAATGGTATTCACTAGGCATTATTATAAAGGACAATTTTAAATAATCATTGAAAGGTCAATGGGAGAAAAGCTTTGATAATATTTCATTTGTTTTTGCTTTTGTTGGTTTGTCAAGACTACTTTGCAGTTTTGTATGTGATGTACTTCTGTACCAAGAAGAAAAAGCCAAGTGTGAATGGTCTTTTTTGGTAAACTAGTTGAACATGTAGATTAAGACGGTGAAGATACATCGTCAAAGTTAAAGTTTATATAAAGTAACCCTTAAAAGAGCAGTCAGTAGCTTGGGTGTTTAGTTTGTGGATAAATATTTGAATGTGAGTATGCTTTGCTGAAATGTAATCAAATTTCTTAGATGTTAAGATTTCTTCTGGGATCTTGAGAAAACTAATAGCTTATTCTAAGACCGAAGAATACAGTTCCCAAGCTCTTATGGGTTTCTTTAAGCTCCCTTATTATTACTATCACATGCTGAGAATGAAAATAACAATCAGTCTCTTCTAAGCATCAGACTGCTGCATCTTTAGCAAAAACTCTAGGAACAGAGTCTTCGGTACAGAAATAAACATGGCAAAATATTGGAAGAGGCAGATGGAGAATTTACATGCATCTCTGGAAGCAAATGGTACTGCAAAGAAATAAAATTATTTTTTTACATTGTTGTATGTGGCAGGACCAGAAGCTTTGTGAAACCTTGGAAACAGTCCAGTGTAAGCAAGATGAATACTATTATAACAGTAGATAGTTATTTTAATGATTACAAATACAGTGTTTCTTGCACAAATAATATTTATAACAGATACATTTTCTTTGTAAGAAACAAGGTCCACTTCACTTGATATGGAGCTCTAAATTACAGGTATAAAAATTAAAACTGCATCTTAGAGTATACAGATACTCACAAACTCAGGCAGCAATACTATCCAAACATGGATTCAGTGTGCTCTGTAAGAGTACACTTAGGTACGTCTGTGTTAACAATGTAAGTGTGCAGAAGGGGTCCTTTTTGGTGAGACTTTTATACTGGAGTCTCATCATACACTCTTAAGAATGCCATCATTGAAACTGTACATCATCTTGAGTGCCCCACTTTCAAAGTAGGTGGAAGTCCTACAGCAATGTCTTCCTTCTGTTTTTGTGCAACTCCATTTAGTAATGCAAATGTATGCATTGTTTCTCTATCATCCTCCTATGCAAAACAACTAGTGAGAGTTTTTGCAATGTAAGTATGCATATACCAGCACCTTTCATAGTTCAGTGAAGTAAGCTGAAAGCTTCATTACTTTATATGCAAACACCATGGCGTAGAGTTGACCTAGGTCATTTGAACTCAGTGATAGATATAGTAGCATATGGTATCATACTCTCAAGCAATGATAGATATGCTTTAGCAAGGGGTTGGACAAGATGACCTCCAGGGATCCCTTCCAACCTCAACTATTCTGTGATTCTGTATCTGGGGTCTAACCAATAATCTGGAAAAAAACTGAGATAATGAAAGTCATTCAGAAAAGTGTCAAGCTTCAATTCAGATATGCAATTAGCTGTGCATCATATAGCTATGAGGTGATGCATTGTCAAAACAACCTCTTTGGGGCAGGATATTTCTTCATTTTGCAGCCAGGAAGATGAGGGACAAACATTAAGTGATTTAACTAGGTGACATTCATCTCAGCCATCCTTAGATGTCTGCATCTTAGCAAGTTGTCCAGGCCACTTTACAATCTTTAAACTAAAAATTGCACTTGTAGAGCACAACCCACCTCACATTAATATAAACATCTAAACCAGTTCTGATGAATCCTTTTGTAGATATAGCTCTCTTCACTGCTTAAAAAATTTACATGGCAGTTTAGATCTACATTGTAGCCTCAGAAGTGAAGTGAGATGAGTCCTATACAAATTTACAAAGTCCCTGTGGGACCCAAGAGAATCCTTGCAGTCGAGGCACTTTCACAGTATTTCCTCCTCTAGAGCTTTTCCTGTTGAATTACAAATTTTATGGGTATGTATTAAATTGAGGGAAAACACTAAGACAGGTATTTATGGCTGATAATTTACTTGGCTTATTTAAAACTTGTTTCAATTCATATGTAAAGCCTGTAAAAAGGCATGGTTCACTATTTTTCATTGCATTTACAAAAATATGGGTGTTAGAGATCTTAAGTAAAGAATTTCACTATCATTCTGCAGAGGATCTCTGCCTTCTGCTTGTCAGGGCCTTGAGGGCACTTAATGGCTTCACTGTCCCTGCCTGTCCCTGCCAAGGATCTCTCCCCTCCCCTGCCCATGGCCTGGGACCCCATTGCAGCCCCCTGGGGCTGTCAGTCCCTGCCCCAGTGACCCCGCAGCAACGCCAGTCTTCAGCTCTCTGTAGCCCTGCTCTGCCTGGCCATGGGCCCCACTGAGCCAGGCCGACCCACGCAGGCTGACAGCCTGGCCTGGCCTTGGTCTGTCCCTGTCCCCAGGGAGGTGCCAGGGTTGGGGCTGCCCCCATGCCCCCTGCTCCCTGGTTGGGACGTGGGGTGGGCCCTGGCTGCCAGGCCCTGCCCTGCCCAGCGCCATGGGAGCTGCAGGCCCTCATGGCACCCTGACACTGCTCTTAAAGCTAGGTTTCCTATATAACATCTGGAGACTCTTTCCTATATAACAAAGCATCAACATGCTGGCTGAGGACTGATTTAAATCTGACCAAAGTGCTATAGCGACACCAATCTGCTGTTTGGTTGACTGTCCTGGCATCAGTGTTGCCTTTTCCTGCAGTGGTGGTAACACCAGACTGCATGCCCCATCTGATTCTTGCAGAGGAACCTTAAACTGGCATAGCTGCTATATAAACATCCTCTTTAATGTTATTCCTATTTGATGCAATTTGCAATCAACTTTTTTGTAGAAAGGTTTTCATGCTATTTAAAAAGTGACTGGTTCATCAACAGCTATCTAAGCAGTGGCTGGGCTTTATGAGAGTTAGGTGCCCAATTTGCCTGAATTTTCACATCTGTTTAAAGAGTTACTTAATAGGATATGCATCTTTATTTTCTTTACAAATTAACAACTTCAAAATTTTTCCTTTGTAAAGGATTTCTCCCTAGTCCCAGTCCCCTTGATAACTGTTATACCATCACGTTTTTCTTTATCTTGTGTCTACGAACTTGATTCTGTTTCCCACACAAAAGTGTCTAGTGACATTTGAAATGGCTGATAGTATCACGCTTGGCCTCCAGTTTCAGGTTCAGATGGGAACATATCCGTCAAAGGTCCTTCGTTATATCTGCCAACCCAAAGTTGATGGCAAGATGACCTAAAATGCCCCAGATTATAGCAGCTGACCACAGACAGACAACTAAATAAATTCAGACCACTGTTTCTTGTCTTATCTTTTCTTCCTTTTTCTCTTTGTTTCTGTTGAGACTCTTTACTGAAAGCACATTTTGAGATAAAGACACTTAACTATACACCTTTGCACATGAGCAAGGTGTGTGAGGTCCCATTACAGACAAAGGAAGCATGGATCTTTGAAAGAAATTCAGCTGATCAGCTGCTAAAGATAATCTAGCCCTTGCCATTTGATGTCATTTACACATTTTGGAATTGTCTGTGACATCTATTTGCTGTTTTTTCAACAATCACAAGTGCTTGTAATAACAAGTAATACACAAGACCATTTTACTTTATTGCCAGATATAAAAATCAGAATAACAAGGCACTATACTTTACCCAGATGGTGATGATTTTCTTGTTCCTGTCCTCACCAGCCAGGCCTGCTCTACTCTAACGAGGTGGATTCTTGCAGTTTCCACAGAGTTCAGATCCCATTTTTTATTCATATGCTTATTTTGTATTGGGTTTTTGCCTCCAGATGACAAAATCAACAGCATCTAATAAACTTTATTTAAATTTCTTTGTCATGGAGGAATTCAAGGAAAACATATTTATATTTATGCTTCAGTTTCTTCCCTGAGAAATTCTGAGTCTGCAACATTTTGTCTTCTTTGTGACACAATATCAATTGCCCTTATTTTACATTCTTTCACGTTTAACTCTTTCTATAATAGTATAGCATGCATAGTAATAGAGTTCCTGATTAACTCTTCAACACTTTGTGTAACTAGGGGAGAGGTAAGAAAGAAAGAGAATAAATGCAATACTTGGCAAATCCATTGGAGCAAAGCATAATCCATATACACAAAATGACTGCAGGCTCAAAGAAATTGTTGTTTGCCTTACAAACCTCCAACTTATATAAGCCCTGTATTGTATCTGTCAGTCAGCTGCCTATCTTGCATACTGTAGTATCTACAATGGAATTAGGCCCCTGTGTTTATAACTGAGTCTTACCTCAGGCATGTGTTTTAGGGAGAACTGAATAACTAACTGCTTTGAATCATGATGAGAATCCCACCATTGGTGTTTGTTCCTTAGAATCGCATCTGCCTTTATCTTTGCAAACACCCTAAAAAGTTGCTGCTATTGGTTGGTGTAAGAATATTAGTAGTTAGAAATTCTGAGCATGCTAGAATCTGTTTGTTATCACACAAGTCAAAAAACATGAGGTAAAATCTTGTTACCTTCCAATACTGTCTGCAAAGTTCCGACTGAATTTGAAGGATCTCACCTACGGTCCCTGAGCTGACAGTCATACAGATAGCATCTTAGTTCAGTTGGCAGCTAAGCCTTCTAAACATGGCAAAGGAGAAACAGGGCACAATTAAGTAATAGCAGAACACAGTTACTCAAGCAGTCATGCTTATTTTTCTTGGTTTTTATTTAACAGATGAAATACTATTTTCAACAGTAAGAAAGACTAAGCAGAAAAAATTACCTGAAACTATGCAGAAAATGATGCATTTAGTAGCACCAAAAACCTTCAATAAGCTAGTTTTATTTTTTGATATTACCTGTCACTATGGTAGCCAAATGTCTGTAACAGAAAGTAGCATGTATTAGATTAGATAATGGATCCTCACAAAGTCCAGCTATAGAGAAAAAAGTAAAGGACTGCTTTACTATTAATATATTACCCTAGTAAGATAAATAGATACTTATTGGCTTTGTTAAAGGCAGCATGGATCTCAATTTGCAGAGTTTTGGTAAAAAAGACTCAAGGAACTCAGTTCCTTTGAAATGCAATAAAGCCTGAGTTTTTCTCTACCCTGTACAGGGGCGTCTAAATGTCTGCTTGAGTGCCCTATGTAAAACACTCTCCTCTTAACTGTGGCCTATATACATGAAGAAGAAGCAAAATAGAAGTCAAGATACTCATCAAAAGGGAAAAAAAATATTCCAACTTTTGACAAAGTAATTTGTAACTGGAGCTAAAATCAACCCGACCCAACTGCTTCAATTTCTGCAAACTACTTCGTAAACAGGAGCTGAATCTCTTGATATTTACTTCTCAAAACAATTTTATTCTGCATTTGAATCACACTGTCAATTTCACATTTATTTTATAACTAACATGACTTTATAGTAATAATTATCTTCAAAACTACAAAGGAATTTTCCTCCAGAAAACTGATTTTGAAGAGCCACACAAAACCTTTCTCTCTGTAATATCATCACTGTAGAAGCAAGTCATGGTGCAGAAAATGAAAAACTGTTGGTTTCCAGCCATGTTCCAAATTCTCCCAGAAAGATGCTTTCTGGAAGGCATTTTTTTCTGTGTTATGTGCAATAAACTCTCACATCTGGGGAGCAGAAAAGGTTAAAAAGCTGCATGAATAAGTGTAGTTTGAAACCTGTCCTCTTATTCTGAGCACCTAGTCTATAACTGAAACTAGGGATTAAAGCAATTATGACAAGTGTGTGTTATAGACTCTAATAGAAAAGTGGCCTGATATATACCTCTGTAAAATAAATATCCTAGATGAACTCATAGTAGAAGATATAACTTCTTATGGGAAACCAAAATCTGGGAAAAAGGTTGGGTTTTTAATAACTGGATGAGCAGAAAAGGGAAACAGCAGAAAGCTGCCAGGCAGTTTTGAGAAGAAAATGAGCAGGTTAACTACCATTAGTCTAGCTAATATATTCAAAGTACTTTTCCTTCTGTACAATGAGTTGCATAGGTTGCTGCAATATGACATTTCTACTCCTGCTCGTCCCTTTTCAATTTATTGGGTGAAATAGACCTGCTGAGATAAAAGTAAAAGTAAAAAGGAATGCTTTTAGCTAATGGAAAAAAAATGAGCAAATATTTAGCAGTGGAGAGGATTCAGTCTTCCTTTCAGTTCAGTATTTTTCTCTCAGTTTATTCCCACAGTAGAATAAGGAAAGAGGTATTTTGTCCCAAAATCCACCAGAATATGATGTGTGTTCCTGAGTTTCAGGTAAATAAGGTTGCAGGAAATATTTGATCACATACTTCTTAGAGCAGATCTGGTTTGCATTGTCCTAGATTAAAGTATAGGCATAGGGATTTCGTGTTTGTGCATAGTACCCAGTATAGACATACCTATTTCATCTTTGCAAGCTATCTTCTGAGGGCTTTTGTAACTCAGGAAATGTGTACTCTGTTTTTATCTGCATAATAATCAAAGGATAATGACTCCAAGCCATACTTCAGTAAAGTGAGAGAGGAGAGCGTGAATGGAGGAGCTTCAACAATGGTAGAGTTTTTTGCTCAGTTTTAGAAATAAAAGCTATGTATCTATTTTTCTCAATGGCAGCTCCTCAGGGAATAATGGTGGAATCTGGAAATTTTTATGAGTTGAGACATGTTTGTAATAGTCTTCTATCTATATTAAACACAGGTCAGGGAAAACTTGAACTATGAAAGCAAAAAATATTTATTTCATTCATTGCTGTATTTTATCCTGTATGTTGTTTTCTGATAGCTTTTTCCCATTCTTGCCAATCTGATGAATCCAATTTTCCTTCTTTCCTCCATTGTTCTCTTTTCCCAATGAGCATTTTTTTAACGATGAATTAATATGAAGACAAGAAGGTGACTTGTCTGGAGTTTCTGCTTTGAGAGGCAAGAACGCTTCTGAATTTCTGAGAGAGGACTTGAAAGCTTCCAGTAAAAAGGCAGATACAGAGTTTCAACAGTAGAGTGCCCCTGTTGTCCCTCAACACAGCATCACTAAGAAAATCTGAATCCTAAATCTTTTTAAACAGTAAGTCAAATCATTGTTTGATACTTTTCCAAAAGGACATAGTTTCCTTTTAGTCAACTTTTTTTAAAAGGATGTGTGCTTAAGCTTAATTTTAATTTCATACAGAAATCACCTGCTGTATGCTGCAGCACAATCTCTCCTCTTCTGTTAAATGTAATGGGTGGTTTATTTAATCATATAATGAAAAATATTATTGGTGCTCACTTAGTTGTGTGTTTTTCCCTGTTCTGCTTAGTTCAAAAGGATTAAAAAAAAAAAACAACAAAAAAACCCAAAAAAACCCAAACCAAACAAAACCAAAGCAGCATTAAGTCAAGAGGCTTAGAAAGAGAAAAAACAGAGTTGTGGTGGGTGTTCCTCTTAGTATTTAGCAAATGCTGTCATCTGCATAGGAATTCCTCCAGTGCTGTGGACTACAAAGAAAATGAGGGGGTAGCTAAATACGCAGAGGAGATAAAGAGCTCTGCTATATGTATATTTTTCCTCTATTCAGTCTATTATTCCTACTGAAAAAAGGAAATCAGGATGAGTTTAATACCAACCTATTTGTGCTGAAACCAGCCTATTTGTGCTGAAACTACCAAATGAGCAGCATCTGCATGTGCACAAGTATGTACACATGTGCATGTTTTGTGTGTAGCTGAATAGGTAAGCGTGTGACCTTGTAACGATTGTAAGGAAAGAAAAAGACAGCAGTTGCATTATTATAGTCTTCACACTGTTGGCAATATGAACTGGGAGCCCACTCAACCCAGCAGAAGTCCAAGGGAAAGGATTGTATCACAGTCCCCATAAAGTACATGAAGGGTGTCCATCAACTTGTGCTTGCTGCTGCTGTGGGGCAAATTGTCATCCCTAGCCCTTCAGTGCTTGTAGAGATGATGGCACTAAAAGATTCTCTCTGATCTCAATGTTCACTTCCAGTCTACACAGCATGCCTTACAGAACATGTTCGTAATCTATATCACAGCAATAACCTGGCCCTTTTGGGGGCAGTGACAAGCTTTGCACTGATTTCACTGCAGACTGCAGTTCATGATATGTATAAAACCAAAAAAGAAAGAAGCAAATAGAGCCACAATGTGTTCAAATGCCTGAATATGACTGCCAATATAATATTTAAATGCTATTGAAATTTTTAGCAACCACCAATTTTGGAAGCAGTTTCATATTTTTTAGACTTCTAACACTAAGCAGACTCTTACACCATGTTTCTGGTGTAGGTATATGAAGTTGCTTACATGGCAGCATCAAACAGTTCAGAGGAAAACAAATGGTCTGTGGGATTTACAGAGGGCAGTCTCTCTCCCACCTCACTTCTTCGTAAGGTTTGATCAAGTATGTGCTGACTGTCTAACCAGCACCTAGAAAGAGAGGAGGCATCTAATAACAAATATTCTTATGAGTACAGTAGTGAGTGTGGCAGCAGTACAAAATCATATTCTTCCTCTACCTGATCTATCACACAATCATAGGTCTAGATTCCTGGTTACTTCTACTAGGGAAGAGGATCTTGGCAACCCTGCCAGTGCTAAGCCAATATGTTTCACCGTTTTTGCATGCAAAATTGAAGTATACATTGGTCCAGGAGTTGAGCTGCCAGACATGAACTCTGAGAGTCATGAATCCACAAGTCAAATGGCTGCTGCCTGTTTCTCTGACATTACATTAAAATATTAAAAAATAGAATTCTAAGCCTTGATTTGCAGTTACATCACATTAATTTCAATGAGAGTTCACTGCAGTCTCTGGAGGTCTACTTCCATGAGCTATCTGCTAAACTTTTCCCCTTGCTCATGGAATTCAGGAGCCTAAATTCTTCTGAGGAACAGGTTTTGCTCTTTTTTGCACTTACTAATGAAAGGTGATATTGCAGTAATGTAAATAGTTAGCACTTATGAAGGTATTACTTAAGAAACTAGTTTATTACTTAGATTAATTTGTGTTTTCATTGTTGGTCCTGGTTTTTCAATTTATTCTTATTGATTCAATAGACAAGGTTTCCATGACTGAGTCAGCAGTGTAAAGGATCTTAATTCTAACATGTATATAAAAAGAAAGAAACTGAAATCATGTTTAATTCAAGCTAAGAAAAGTTTACTCATATTCATATGTAGTTAAGGTGCCAAATTTGTATTTCCAGACAGAATTTATCTAGTCCTAAAAAGAAAGAGAACCAACATCACAGCTGCTCTGTTATCGACAATGGAACATTTATGCAAGAGAAAGTATTTAGAATAGCTGATGTTTTATATGTCTTGCTGTACCAATGGAGCACACTCAAAAAACCACAAGCCAGAAAATGCTGGAAACACTCATAGTCCCTTATTTGTCTTTCTTTTCCACTTTTCATTCTTTATTTTGCATATCAGCCTTCCCATATGTTTCCTTTAATGTGATACTGTGTACCTTCATATATTTTAAAGAATGTTCTTTAAGTTACACCTCCAAGACTAAATCAAAATAATATTTTTCTAAGGGTCTGGATTTACTCTCAAAAAATGCAACAAGCAAATTATCTTATGGGGTCATTTTAAAGCACTTTGATCACTACAGTAGGTATTTATTTAGTAGGGTTTTAAATTGTCAGGTGAGTCAGGACTAATAAGAGCTGTCTGAGCTGTATGAGCAGCTTTGTACAGCACCTTTCTCATTATTTCCTATTTCTCTGTGGCTATCAGCTCTTCATAAAAGTTTATTAAATACAGTGCATTAGAGAAAAAGAAGCTGTTAGAGAAGGAGAAATCCAATGCTGTAGTAACACCTTAATAACTAATTGTATATTTCTATGAGACTGTCTCTGGCAAAACAGAGTCTGGAACAACAAGAATTGTTTCTCCTGCTCATTCCAACATTTGTAGTGGTTTAGAAATGCTGTAGTGACACCAGTTAGAACCCTATAGAGGGAGACAAAAGACAGGCAAGCAAAATTTGAGCTATTAATGCAGATGCACAGTTTTATCAAGTAACACTGTCCATTGATAAAAAAAGGTCCTCAGACAAAGGTATTTTGTAAAAAATTTGCTAGACTTATTGCTTAGACCAGCAGTGAGTTTCTGAGAATGAAATCACCTTTTCTTTTTTTTCCTTCTGAAAAAAAAGAACATTTCATCCCATCAGTATTGATTTGATAATGAGAATCAGAACTCTACACAGTTCTGATGTATCTTAACTCAAGAATAAGTCTTGTAACAGCAATATGGGTAAAGACAAATTAAGTGTCTCTGAATCCTGGTAATAGCAAGATGTGATTGATTTATGCCAACCTGATTCAGAGTTGCCAAGGTTTTTGCAAGATTATCTGTTTTTCTGACCCTTCTATTATTCTGTGTTTCAAAAGTATTTCCTGCTTTTTGTGCAACTCTTGTGCATTTCTTTTCTGTGAACCAAGTCTGAATAGTGCTGGGGTTGCATGATGATTAGTTTATTGAACTGTCACCTGTGGTCATATATGAATCAAGACAGCACTCAGAAAACAGCAGTACATGACTTCAGAAGAAATTACTAAAACTGCATGTTAATGGAGACAAACTTATGGAATTACAGAAGAATACAGAGGGACTTTAATTTGGTCTACCCTAACAGTTGTCTGAAGTGAGAAGTTCTTTATCAGCCTGAATCTTGTTGCTGGACGAAATGTTTTGTGACATAGACTTTGAAATTTCACTCTGGTGAACTACAAAACACTTCAGCTATTTTAGTTCAGTATATGTAGAAGATGGTAACCTATTAGACCTGCAAGTAATTTGTTCAATATATATATTGAAGTGTAATATTTTTTTTTTAATAGTCTGCTACAACACCAAGTATTGAAAAATGTCTCCACTGCTGCTCACTGCTTTCTTAAGCTGAAAAATCAATGATGGCATGTTGAAAAATCAAATTTTTGGAGCATATTCCTCCACTTACCAGTTTCCTTCTCTCTCATGGATATGTTACCTCAGGTTGCCATCAAAACTCACTGTAACCAAGAGGTTTACTGTTAATCATTTGTGACAAGAGGCACAAAAAAAAACCAAATTCCTGAACTAATTCTGGCTGAAAAGCTCTTGTGTATTTGGGCAGTGAATTGTCAGGAGGAATAGGTTGTGTGATCTTGGCATTTGTTGAGCAACCGATAGCTGTCTGAAATTTTAAGTAACTGAGTGTGCATAAGCTTCCTGGCAAGGCTGCTATTCAGTGACAAGTTTGCCAGTGATAATTCCAGACACTTTGTGTAGACTGGGGTTATGTTTTCTTGAATCAGCAAGATTCAAGAATCACTTTACCAGGGCAGTATTCATTCCAAGCTTCAGTTCCTGGGCTTTGGCTCAAACAGTTCAGGAAACCTTTAAATGAAGACTATTGAGTAACAGAGCATCTTGTATCTTCTGTCTGGTTCATATTGTAATTTTGGAAGATTTATTCATGTGTTATCAAACCACTGCAAAATAATATTCCAAAAATGCCCCAGCCATGAAAGCTATCTCAAGAAAATCCTCTTTTTTGTCATGTGACAAGCCCTGCTAGGACTATCAGTTATTTTGACTTCATACCTATCAATTTTAAAAGAACACTTTTTTGGAAGGTTTTGCTTAAATGAGCTCAAACAGTGGCAGCATCTCCTTGTTCTATATAGTGCACTCTGTAAATATATCTGAGCTAAATTGTAACCTAATTCTATCCATGAATAAATGTCATTGGACCAAATGATCTCTTTTGGGAATTTATTAAAATCAGTCATTCAGTGAAAACATTTGCTTAATATATTTAAGAAATAAAATAATCTAAAGTAATCCTTTGGTTTCCCAGCTGAAAATAATGCTGAAACCAACTGTTTTTAATAGCAATTCCTAAAATTGAAGAACTACCATGACTGCTGAGATGTACAATTAGAGGGGTATGGAATATGAATTCTATTCGCAGCTCTGGCATTTAGTTACTTGGTGATTTAGGAGAAGATACTTAAGCCCCAAATTTTCAAAAGGATCTAATAGATTTTTTAAGTCTTAAGTAACTGAATTAAATCTTATATCCTTATTTTTTTTCAGAAGTGTTTCCACCAATTTCTTTAAATGTTTTGTGGGTGTGTCACTTCTCAAATCAACCTCAATAGATATGCCTGTACTTTTTTTGGGAACATCCCAAGGCTACACTCAAAATCAATTTCTCTGACTGACCAGACAGTAAATTTGGTAGCATGACTCAAGGTTTAGCTAGAGACCAATGTCTGCAGTGACGAAGACCTTGTGTGAAAAATCAGCCAGTGACTTCCAGTGGCATTTGGTGGCTTGGTACACTGCCAGTGTACACTGTAGGCTGCCTACAGGCCTTTCTGGAGGCAGTATGAAGGCTGTCTGTGAAGCCACTGTTTTTTTCACAAGGCAAATACATTTGGAAATGTGTTGCCCATCCCACAGGTCCTAAGGCTGTATAACCAAGGTGTCTCAAGTTAGAAACATGTTAACTATATGGATTCAAAATCAATGTTGTTAGTATTTCTGGTCCATATCTATTTCATGTCTCACTTTTCTAACTTGTCAAATAAGAATTATTCTTATTCTGAACTCGGGAAGGTATCAAGAGCTTAAATGCATTAATGCTCTTAAAAATCTGTCACGGTTTTAGCTGGGATAGTTAATTTTCTTCACTGTAGCTAGTATAGTGCTGCGTTTTAGACTTAGCATGAAAATAATGTTGATAACACACTGATGTTTTAGTTGTTGCTAGGTAGTGCTTACACTAGTCAAGGATTTTCTAGCTTCCCATGCTCTGTGCCAGGTGCACAAGAAGCCGGGAGGGGAGGGGATAAAACCAGGAGAGCTGATCCAAACTGGCCAAAGGGTATTCCATATCATGTGACATCATGCCCAGTATATTAACTGTGGGGAGTTGGCCGGGGGAAGCAGCGATTGCGGCTCGGGGACCGGCAGCGTCGGTCGGCGGGTGGTGAGCGGTTGCAGCACTTGTTGTTTAGTTTTGTTTTTTTTTTTCCTCTTCCAAAGTTTCATATCTCTCTTGCTCATTATTTTTCTTTTCATTATATTATTATTATTGCTGTTTTATTCTAATTATTAAACTGTTCTTATCTCAACCCACGAGTTTTCTTACTTTGGCCCTTCCGATTCTCTCCCCCATCCCACGAGGGTGGGGGAGTGAGCGAGCGGCTGTGTGGTGCTTAGTTGCTGACTGGGGCTAAACCACAACAAAATCTTACTTCATATATTAATAAGTTTGTTTTCACTCTTGTACATACTCAGTTTTCTCAGCATGGATTTTGCATCAGTTATTTGCTTTGTACGTGCAAATGGATGGTTTCGTCTGAACTTAAAAACATGGAAGAAGATTAGAGTTAAGTTGTAGGCCTAGTTCCAGATGCTTTAAAAGTTATGAAAAGCAACTAACAGGGAAGACATAATCTGGCCTTGTAGTGGGCTAATGGTGAATAATGCTGGATAAGGCAGACATCAGCGAGTTAGGAGAAACAAAGGTCTTCAGTCCAAAAGATATCCTGCAGAAAGCCTTGTATACTACATAGTATAGAAGGTTATTTTCAAATCAGCATTGCTTTAAATTTAACCAGGCTCCACATAATAATCTTATAATGTGAATATTGGTTGGAGCAAGGCTGCATGCCAGATAAGTTAATATATCCCTTACAGCCAATCAACAAACATACTGCAGTGGATCTGTGGATATTGTTTGTAAAGGAAACTATGATTTAAACATTTTAGATTCTAACTGCTGGACAGTTAGATCGACCTTGTTATTGCTTGACTATGTAGAAGTTACTTATCAAAATATCCAAATAAAGATATCTGTCCAACAAATCCAAGGATCAGTCAAACTTTATAGTTAGACAAACCTGAATGTCTGTGGCCTCTGGAGGAGGTGAAATTCCAGGTGAATCATGGGTCAGTAGATGATCCAAGAGTCAGTCAGTTTTTGACATCCCTGGTGTCTTTGGAGATCTGGTAAGAGCCTGTGGGAGCGATGGCCATGAGAGGAGTTGGCATACGAGTCTGAGGAAACTCTGGAATGTTGAATCGGAAGTGGAACATCGACAAAGTTTTATATATTTAGTGTATTTATTACATGTATGTCTCCCAAAACAGGTTAGACAGCCATATATGATTTAGCTCTGTGATGATCACAAACTGAAGTTAGTTTTCCTTCAGAAAACAAGCAAACTGTAGTTGGTGATAGGACTAATACATCATCTTTTCTTGCACTGGCTGCCTTGTTTGCAGAACAAGTGGAGGATGCTCTATTTTCTTATGCAGCTAAAATCAGATCACAGATTTTAAAAATTCCCTGACTCAAGAAAAACATTATATGTCATCTCCTTTTACCTTTATCAGTCACTATGCAAAAGTATACCTCTTTGGAAAATTAAAGTTAGTAATGACGAAGACCATGCCTATATTGTTCTATTATGCATGTTCACTTTCAAATTTCTCATCTCATCACCAATCATTTCCTTTCCTCTGGGGAACACACACTACCACTGCATAGTGATTGTATATTATTTTTGTACCAAGCAATGTGTGAAACTTAATGCCTGGAGACAATAAAATCATATTTACTCAAAGTGAGTTTATGTATATGAGAAAGAGGGACAGAAACAGATGGAGTGAAAAAGAGTGATGTGGACATTTTAAATACAATATACAACCAAAATAAAATACTGAATGTGTGGATGCAGCTTTTGAATTAATATTTTCCTTTGCAAATGAATAACCAATTTAGAGGGAACAGAGCAGGCTTCTAGAAAAATTACATATAGAATTCTACTTCAACTGGTATTATAGGCAGCTTTGCACCTTAAAGGCTAGATCACTCCTCATAAAAGACTAGGGATAAGCACTTGAGAAACTCAAGTAGTTCTTATTTAGGATTTTTTTTTCCGTATTCTTCCTCAGAGGTGAGATAAAACAAGCACTGCACATAAAAGGAGGTTGTGTAACTGCCCTTATTCTTGAAAGACTTACAACATTTGGATTCTCACTGTGACTAAATACTCATCCTTAGCTGTTAGATCTTAATTAGAGTTGAAAACACCGCTGGGACCAGTGTTTGGTCACTATGGCCTTGGATCTCAACAGGAGTTCAGGCAGTCTTTTCCATAGATGTGTCTCTTCTCACCAGTCCCCCGAACTACCTGCTGCTTCAACTAGAAATATTATTGTGTACAGGGGAGAAAAGGCTGCACATGGTATTACTGTGGTGTTCTCCATGCGCATTTGATCTACCAAGAGAAGACTGCAAAAACTTTTAAGAAAGCAGTGACCTAAGCCATCAATGTGGGGGAAGGGAAAAGATTTATAATTATTCTGAAATGTCAGAATCCCTAATGTAGATAAAGACTCTTAAATGCCAGAAGTGAGAAAAAGGAATTATTTACATTAAATATACTGTCTCAGCATAAAATCGTAGCTCTGCAGCACACCAGTTCTGCTAGATTAAAACTTTAAAGATTTTAAATTTATGCAAACAGAAAATTTCTTCCTCTTAGTTACTTATTTTAATATTACGTTAATATACCAGAATGGTAATGCAGTTAGTTTTGTGCTTTTTTTTTGAGCCATTTCAGTTTAGCATTTAAAGCACTCTGTTTTTACAGATGGTTTAAGCTTGTAAAAGCAGTTATGTTTTTACTGTATGGTTCTGTTGATAGTCTGCTTGTTGTCAAGGACCACAGATGGTGAATGCTACTTATTTTTCACTACTTTGGAATCCAGATTTTTCCCTTTTTTTTCCTACATCATTTGCAAATCCTCAATTAAATTTTATTGGTGAGCCTTCAGTGATCACTCTATGTATAATTTAAAGATTGGACTTGTTTCTCAAGCTTATTTGGCATTTCTGAATGGAGGATATTTATTATATTTTGCTATATGGAGGTATGACTGGAACAGACCTGTTGCCACATGCTTTGGGGAATGGGTCACAAATGCTTTAAGAGACAGCTAGATATTTATCTGAGGGGGAGTAAAAGTGATGCTTAAATGAAAATGACTGTTTTGGATTTAAATAAATGTAACCGATTAATTTAAGCGGCATCTTTCTCTGCAAGGAAGTCCAAAAAAATTAATAAAAGCTGGTTTCAGTGTCAGGGTCCTGAGGCATTACCAGGCCTTATGGGTCATGACCAGTACTCCCAGGGCCTCCCCTCACCCCTGGGGCCCAGGACCCCATTTCAGCCCAGCCTGGGGCCATGAGCCCCTTGCCACAGACACACTTGGCAATGGCAGATGGGGCTGCCCCCAGCTGCCCTGCTCCCTGGCTGGGGTGTGGGACAGGATGAGGTGCCAGGCCTGGCCTGCTTCCCCCCATGGGGAGACCCCCATCTGGCCCTCGTGACACCTGGACATGCAAGTGCTTGGAGTCCGCCATGTCTGCACAAAATGAGTGAGTTCATAGCTGTTACAGGAGATGCTGACCTGACCAAAAGTCTTTCTTACATCTGCTTAAAGAAGCTGAATAAGTTTTAACTGGACTAAAGACCTTTTTCCCATAGGCAATAGTTGCTGGTCAACCTGCAGACTGTGAGATAATTGAAAGCCTCAATAAAATTAACTGGTGTGTCAAATGCTATCCTTCCAACTCATTGCAAAACACAGTTGAGTCTCTGGCTGAAACAAAAATAAATGTAGAGAAAAACAAAGGGCTGTCACACAGTTTTTTGACCATTTCATCAGTTCAGAAAAACCAATTGCAATAAGGCTCAGGAAAGCAGCATGAGGGACACCAGCTACTTGCACCAAAATGTTATAAACTTCAGTGCTCTGAAAAGCTTGTGTGATATGCTATTTCAATGACTTTTTAAAGTATTTTTCTACATCATGTGACTGTTTTTTAATTTAAACTGCACCACCCATCTTTACTCATGCACCAAAAGAGGAAATCCTGTAAAATAATCACTTATGCATATAGGTTTTTAACATAGCTGTTCACCAACTTCTGAGTTGTTCCTTTATTTTTCCTTCTACTAATCAGAGCATTTTCACCACCATGACTTTAAGAAAGAATTAGCTAACCCTAAATCAATATTGTCGTGCCCAGAGAAGTGCTCTAATGTTCAAAACTACTAATTCCCTGGAAAACCAGACCACTTTTAAGCACTAACATATGGATTTTTTACAGCTTTCAAGACAGCTTTAAGCACTTTAACAAATGGCCTGTATTTACATATTGCTGAATTCTAAATACTGTTCAGAAGTGTTTACTTCTTTGCAATTTGCAAGTGACGTGGGACAAATTTTCACTTTCTCAAAAGAAAAGAAAAGAAAAGAAAAGAAAAGAAAAGAAAAGAAAAGAAAAGAAAAGAAAAGAAAAGAAAAGAAAAGAAAAGAAAAGAAAAGAAAAGAGAGATTTATCTACCTTAGTGTTGCCTAACCTAATTACACAACCTAATGCATCGACAGCCATCTCTTTTACAAGTGTTTCTTTTTCTGAGTCTAAGGGGACCAGGGTATAGCATGATAATTTGTAATACAACTGTTTGGCACAACAAAAAAGAACAAAAACCAAACCCCTTTTGCTTTGGCTGTTTTACATCCTTCAATAAATTAACTATTAATATGTGATATACAGATCAAAATTAAATGTCAGTGTGGAAATTATGTTACTTTCTTGGCTAATGCCTACCAAAGACAAAACATTGGGCGCTGGTGCATGCAGCTTTCACGTCTTCAAGCCAAGCTAATTTTCTTGCATTTTCTTGTAAATTAAGCTTATGTGTTGCAATTTTCTAGATGGAAAATGAGGCTGTTCTTTGTCATGCTTGTAAGTAAAAGTAATAGCTCGTAGAAGTCCAAATGTAGAAGAGATTGGCTCTTTCCATCACCTACTGGACTTGGAAGTTGATGCCTTTTTAAATTCAGAGATTATTTTATAAGGAACTCTTATAATTGACAGCAGCCCCAGTTTGGTTTCAAAGTTGTCCAAAAGGACAGTGATGTATTTCTCCAACAGATGAGCGGTTCCATTTCTTTCCTTCCTTCCTTCCTTTTTTTGTGAAGCTTCTCACGGTACAATCTTTTCTTGAAACAGTACGGCTTATTTCTGCTATGTAGTTTAAAAGACCAAAGATATTATTTTAAAAATAATAAAAAAATGCTTTCCAAAAAAATGTTTTCTAAACAAAACTGTCTTCCACTGTGTAATAATTATTGTCATTTCCATGATTTCTGCTGTCATTTTTCCAAAATTATAGTAATAGAATTGCAAAGCAATCAGTGCTTGAAATTATAATACTTTTTTTTTTTTGTAATTTTTTATTACTCTTCCTGAAAGTGATACAGGAATTGCTGGTGACTGACATTGGTTCTGCAATAACAGAAGAGAGAGTACATAAAGACTTCTTTGTCTTTAAGAACAGCTAAGACTTTATGTATCAAGAAATCTTCGATGAGAATGTCCAGTGTAGAGCTGAATCCCATCAGTTAAGAAAATGAGTTGTGAAAGTTGCCACCCAGGTTCTAAATGACATTGCAACCTCACATATTGTTAAAAAAATACAAAACAATCCCCTCCAGTAGACATATAGAATGCATATACGAAATGCGTAGAGAATAATGAGTCTATTCTTAGTGATTAGCATACCACTGTTTTGGAGAGCTGTATGAGTGATTATATCTGCAGGCGGCAGAAACTGACTGAAGGCCACAGGAGGTTTGTCAGTTTTGCCAGTTGGGAATCTGGTCCAATATATTAAAAATTACTCACGGCTGATAATTTATTCTCATTACCAAAGTTTCTAATTCTCACAGTGAAAAATGTTCTTTTAACACAGTTATTTCTGTAGTGAAATTTAGAAATCACTAAGGCTTTCTACTTGAAAGGATATTAAGGAATATTTTTGAATGCACAGAATTTAGCAAGCCAATGGCCTAGCATTTCCTAAAGGTAATTCAAAATCTGTACTGCTAGCCATTGTTCTCAGGAACTACATTAACTACTACAGATGATTAGTCAAGTAGTCAGCTGAAATTACCACAACCTAACAACTCACTGTATTTTTCAGCTACTAGCACTCTAGGTAGGGGGATAAGGCTCTTTTGGCTGCACTTCTGCATGTGTAAAGATTAAGAAAATTATTTCCTCTGCTTCTTATGGGTTTGCATAGGAGACATTTCTGGCAGTGGGCAGTGACCCATAAGATGTTCTGCTGCCCATTGTCTAAGGCCTGAGCTGTAAAGGAGGCACACCCTGAGTGCTTAGAAAATATTCAGGCCTTCATCTGTCTGCATGCCACTACCGCTGTCTGACACTGTTGCCATTGAACATATCCCCAGTGAATGCAAGACCCTGTGAATCAGTGTATGCATACATATGCTGTTGAGATAATGTGAATCTCTCAGATCTTCCAATTCAAGATCCCAGGTCTGACTTCAGGTAAAAAAAAAAAAAAAAAAGTAAGGCTTCTACAGGCAAAAAAGTTATTGCTATCATTGCTGTGCCATTTGTGTATATACTTTCACAGTATGTGGCAATGTGACCCAAAGTTGCATGGGTCTTTAAGCCTTAAAAATCATTGGGTTTAGACATTAATCAGATAGGGGATGGTGAATGCATGTTAAATGAAGTAGACAATTTAGGCACAGAGAGATATTAACAGCCATATATGATACAAATGTTGATAAGTCATTAATTTAGTAAAATTTAACCCCAGGTTTAGGTACATTAAACTGTATTAAAAACACACCTTATTTTAACATAGATCAAATTAGTCTGCCAAATCTGCACAGGGGAGAGTGACTGACAGTGTTTCATTGTTCTGTTACAAGAGTACTGAAAAATTAAGGTGGTGCTGTTTGGCTAGTTGACTCCTAGGTGAATGATCAAAATATGGCAATACAAAAGTTCATCTTGACTTACAAACAATTTCTAAAAACTTCATTACACACCTATTGAAAAGCAATTTTTTGTCCATATCACACTGTGCTTTCTGAAGGTTATACTACTAGGCAGCAAATTAAGCATTTATTAGCTGGTTTGAAGGCATCATTCCAAGTGCAATTATTTAGACAACATGTTTCTGTTACCAGTTAATCTATAACACTTTTACTTGTTATCCAAGAGTCCTGGAACAGATTAAGAAATTAATAACTGAATGAATATCTGAAATCAGATGTTTTATGGAGTAAAATCAATCTTGATAACTATCACTGAATTTGCAAATCTGTCATCAGTTTCTTAACACCCTTTGACTCAGAATTTTGGCAATTATTTGTTCACAACATTGAAAAAAATTTGCTTTTCCATCTAACATAGAAGTCCTAAACTACAAAAGAAAAATTTCCTGATTAAATTTAAAACACCTTAACACATTTGGGATTCTTTAGAATGGGAGATATTATTTACAGTTCAATTATCATGAGTAATTGTACACCTTTCTCATGGACCTACTTCTCATGTTTTAGAGTCTATTTCTGCAAATCTCTTTCTAGCAAGAGTCCTGGGGCTCAAATGGCTTTATCCTCTCCAAAATAAATTTAAAATGTTGTAAGATAAAGAATGATAGCACTGAATGATCACTTTGCTCTGGTGAAAGTAAGGGCATAGACATAAAAGCTTGGCTTCCGATTACTTTACCAGAGTGTTGAATGGTTTAAGAGGGCAATTCAAATCTTCACATCTGGAAAGGAAAGCATTTATGCAAACAAAACTTCTGTAAAAAAAACCAGAAAAGCCATATCAGATACTGGAGGAGGAAACAAGGATTATAACCTTTCCCGTGAGCCAGTCATTGTTTGAAGTTAGCCATGGGATACATTTGGCAAAGCTCCCTATGTTTCCATTTTCAAAAATTCTGTTATGGTTATCAAGACTGCTTTTACTCCTTAAAATATATGATTTCAGATGCTCATTCAGTTACTAATTTCTAGATATGAGTTTGCAAGTCTCCCCTTATTTACTTCCCTTATTTATTTTTATAGAAATAAAAACTGGATTGCTTTTCTCCAATTCTTCGCAAATCCAGGAACTATAATACAACAGTTTGTATTAATTTACTTCTTACGACATTACAATATTATATAACAAATAGTGCCATTCTGTATAAATGTTGTAATGCATACAAACAACCTTTTAATAGCTCCTTCTGAAGCCACTGGAACATAGGTTTAGCTGTAATGTAAAAAGAAGTCATGCATGGACAACATAATGGATTAATCACTAGAATTCTGTATCATGCTATAAAAAGTTATCTCTGTCTCTGTGCTCTGCATTGTAATCCATAAGTATAGTAGGATGAGTGTTTTTAATGTGACACTATAATATTTTCAAGATTCCTTTGGAAAATATGTTCAATTATTTCCAATTTTCAAGAAGAAATGGAGTGCTAGAATTACTATATTAAACTAATAGTTAAAAAAAAAAGCAGACCTTGAGATGCCACACTAACCATACATGGCTGTATTTGAGTTCCTCTTACCAATGTGGTGTTTCACCAAGAAAGTCCCTTAACAAGTCAAAAAAACCCTCCATGATGAATTTTGTCTCTCTCAGATCCTTAACCACAAAGGTGGGATTCATCCAATCTAACTTTGCTGTGTTTCTATTATGTTCTTTCATGCATGCAGAAAGAGAGGCACCTCTGAAGAATGACTGACCCCTAATATTTTAGACCTTTCTTTAATATAGAATTGCCTAGTCGCTGCCTATGGAGAGAGTGCACAGACTCCCACTGAACAGATCATCATAATTTTAGATGTCTGCAGTTCTCTGCAGTCATCTAAAATTCTTGAAATTAATAGAAAGGAATAAACACCTAAAAGGTACAATTTAGCTGATCTTACTGTAGACCAAACAGTTCAGATGAATTTTAACATTGTTTCTTTCCACTCAGAGTCTAGATTAGTAGCTTAGATGGAAACACTAAAGCTGGTACACTGATGCCTAACTAAAGGCACCCAGCATCATTTTGAGATGCTTTGTGTTATCCGAAGCATGCATTAGGAGATGGCAGCTATGACACATGGAGAATCACATCCTTTCTGGGAGCATTTGGAGACCAGGTGAATACCAAGGCCATCTCAAATAGGACTAAATACATAAAGAAAGGAATCAATCCTTTTGTCAGTGGAGCTTGGAAAAATGTCCACTGTCTACTCACTAGAGGCCTACTTTATGGTGAGATGGATCTCTCTGACTGCATGAGATAGGTAGGGGGATTCAGCTGCCTATACATAGTCAGCCAGTGCCAAGTCACACACAGTATAATACCCTGCCAGGTCTTCAACTGCCTCTCCTCTAAGTAAATATATCCTGCAAACCCTGTGCCATACCTGCTAGCCCTATACAGATCTCTTGTATGTCTAGAGTATCTCGGATGGTACTGGACACCTATGTTCAGGTAACTGAATCAGCCCCTTGATGATCCTGCGATTTCAAACACTTAGGGAAGACACTTAAATCTAGGCGCCATGACCTGGAACTAAATCCTAGCAAGAGATGATGTTTAAATTGCTAAACAATAGAAAATTATGGAGAGAAAGACAGAGCATGGGACAGCTGACCAATTGCACTTTTTATTTCAGAGAATCACAGAATCACAGAATGGTAGGGGTTGGGAGGGACCTCTGGAGATCATCTTGTCCAATCCCCTGCTTGAGCTGGCACACCCAGAGCAGGGTGCACAGGACCACGTCCAGGCGGGTTTTGAATATATCCAGAGAAGGAGACTCCACAACCTCTCTGGGCAGCCTGTTCCACTGCTCTGTCACCCTCACAGTAAAGAAGTTTTTCATGTTTAGGTGGAACTTCCTGTGTTCTAGCTTGTGCCCACTGCCCCTTGTCCTGTCATTGAGCACCACTGAAAAGAGTCTGGTCCCATCCTCTTGACACCCACCCTTTGGATATTTATAAGCATTGATAAGATCCCCCCCTCAGTCTTCTCTTCTCTAGGCTGAACAAACCCAGGTGTCTCAGCCTTTCCTCATAAGAGAGAAGCTCACGTCCCCTGATCATCTTTGTAGCTCTCCACTGGACTTGCTCGAGCAGTTCCCTTTCCTTCTTAAACTGGGGAGCCCAAAACTGGACACAGTACTCCAACTGTGGCCTCACTAGGGCAGAGAAGAGGGGGAGGATAACCTCCCTTGACCTGCTGACTGCACCCCTTTTTATGCACCCCAGGATACGATTGGCCTTCTTGGCTACAAGGGCACATTGCTGGCTCATGGTCAACTTGCTGTCCACCAGCGCTCCCAGGTCCTTCTCAAAAGAGCTGCTTTCCAGCAGGTCAGCCCCCAACCTGTACTGGTGTGTGGTGTTGTTCCTCCCCAGGGGCAGGATCTTACACTTGCTTTTGTTGAATTTCATGAGGTTCCCCTCGGCCCAGCTCTCCAGCCTGTCGAGGTCTCGCTGAATGGCAGCACAGCCTTCTGGTGTATCAGCCACTCCTCCCAGCTTGGTATCATCAGCAAACTTGCTGAGGGTACACTCTATCCCTACGTCCAGGTCATTGATGAATATATTGAACAGGACTGGACCCAGTACAGACCCCTGGGGAGCACCACTAGTTATGGGCCTCCAACCAGACTCTGCCCCATTGATCACAACCCTCTGAGCTCTGTTGTTCAACCAGTTTTCAGTCCACCTCACTGTCCTCTCATCTAACCCACACTTCCTTATCTTGTCTGTGAGGGTGTTATGTGAGACAGTGGCGAATGCCTTACTGAAGTCAAGATAAACAACATCCACTGCTCTCCCTTCATCTACCCAGTCAGTCAAGTTGGTCAAGCATGATCTCCCCTTGGTGAATTCATGTTGACTACCTTCTTTTCCTCTACATGCCTGGAGATGACCTCCAGAATGAACTGTTCCATCACCTTTCTGGGGATGGAGGTGAGGCTGACAGCTGATGAAGGTGAGGCTGAAGGTGAAGCTTATTTCTTTATGTTCATTCCCCACCTTTACTTTGGAGTGCTCCAGGTAGCTTTGAAAAAGGCAATAGACTTGTTCTGTTGGGGAGGATGGAATCTGCCAAGGCATTGCTACTAAAAGGCATTACGAATAAGAGAGAAACAACTCTATCTCTCTGTCCCATGCAATCTTAGAGCACTATTTGGGATGGCTACAAATCCTTAGATATCCCACAAAACTTCATTCTTCCCAGAGCAATCAAAAAATATTTTAAACTGAAAAGAAGCACAGCAAATGTGATAATTATGACTTAGGCCACAAAGTAAGCACACAGGGCACTAGAGCCAGAGCCAGGGGCTATGTAGAGTTGCTGGTGTGCATCTTTAGAGATTTTATCCTAATCAGTGCAGATACGAACTAGTCAATGGTATCAGAGCCAGGAACTGGTCATTGGTCTTAATTTATTTAGTTAATACAGGCATGCCTTTGTATTTTAGGTATCTGAAACTGAATAAATAACATGTTTAAAGTCAAAGCAATCTTTACCATTGGGATCAAAGAGCATAGTAAGTGTTAGATCAAAAATGAATGAGAGAATAGAGGAGCAATCTGCAGCTTCCTCTAATTACCACCTTATGTGCAGGTTTGAACTTCAGCAGTTCAGAGCTTCTTTCTTTTCAAGAGAAGGGAACTCTCTCAAAAAGGAGAGGACTCAAGACTTCTAGTGATATTCTGCAAGGATTGGGCTAGACCCTATGCTGTTCAACTTCATCAAGGATCTAAGAGTATATTTAAAATTACTTCTAATGTAAATATGTCATGTGATAATGGCAAGGGAGTCATTCAGAATGTTTTTGATTGAGTGAATGACTGCAGCATATAAAAAAGAGAACACTGTGATGCTATCAGATACATCTAGACTACATCTGGAAAGAAGAAATTAAGGATAACAGATGACCGATCTTGGAAACTCTGATGAAGAATGTATTGTCAGTTATCAATGTGATGCTGAGGTAGAAGAGAGAATGTAGACTTTTAAGTGATAGAAAGAGGTTTAAAGGGGAAGGTCTATAAAGATGATTTTATCTAACTGCAGTATTTTTCTGATAGTGTTACTGAAAGACTATGAAGTTCTAGTATTCTCAATTTTAAAGTAATTTTATAAAACTGAAGAAGATTCAAAAAAATTCATAGAAGGGATTAAAAAGTTGGATATCCTTGAGACTTAAAGAGCTTGGTTTTTGTAATGTATCAAGAAGAAGATGGAATTATTATTCTTTTACAATTTTTGTATAAGTATCTTCATAGATAGAAAATGTCAGTTACTAAATTTATAAAGCCTTAATAAGAACCGGTGACTGGACATTTGAAACAGACACATTTGAATTTGAAAATTAGATTATCCTTTTTAACTGAAAGGTAATTAAGCACTGGAGCAAACTGTCAAATAAATTGGTAGAGTATCCATCTCTTAATATTTTAGTTTTGAGACCGAGTGACATATAGAACTGTCGTGGTTTAGCCCCTGTCAGCAACTAAACACCACACAGCCACTCTCTCACTCCCACTGCTGGGATGGGGAAGAGAATCAGAGGATTAAAAGTGAGAAAACTCAAGGGTTGAGATAAAGACAGTTTAATAGGTAAAGCAAAAGCTGCATACGCAAGCAAAGCAAAACAAAGTATTCATTCACTCCTTCCCATCGGCAGGCAGGTGTTCAGCCATCTCCAGGAAAGCAGGGCTCCATCACACGTAACAGTTACTTGGGAAGACAAATGCCATCACTCTGAACATCTCCTACTTCCTTCTTCTCTCCCCAGCTTTATATACTGAGCATGACATCATATGGTATGGAATATCCCTTTGGTCAGTTGGGGTCAGCTGTCCCGGCTGTGTCCCCTCCCAGATTCTTGTGCACCCGGCAGAGCATGAGAAGCTGAAAAAGTCCTTGACTAGAGTAAGCACTACTTAGCAACAACTAAAATATCTCCGCATTATCAACACTGTTTTGATCACAAATCCAAAACAGAGCCCCATACTAGCTACTATGAAGAAAATTAACTCTACCTGAGCCAAAACCAGGACAAGAATGATGTGCTTTACTCAAATGCAAGTTATGCTTTAGTTAGCACACAAATCATTAGGCTTGATGCAAAGATGACTGGATGAAATGCAGCACCAGCAGAAAATAAGAAGTCACAGTAGATTACCTAATTGTCTCCTCTGGCCTTAATTTCCAATAAACTGTTAGATTTTGTAATGGGTAAGATCCCCAGCTGTCAAAAATTGGCATAGAGCTGCTGATGTGAACTGGTTTTGGCAATTTAATAATATAATTCTTCCTCTTGTTAAATACACAGAGTACATTACTACCGCTACCATCGATAATCAGTTCACTGGAAATCTCTTCATGTTTAGAGTGTCATAATAAATTTTTTTTTTCAGGTAAAGTTAATGTGTTGATGCAGTATTTGGTTTTGTTTTCAGTTATTAAAACAAGGAATACTATACTTTTTTATACATTCTTACACTTAAGTAGCATTGACAAGGTTTGTAATGAAGAGTCAGCCTCAATTCTGTTTTTTTTTCCTTTTTCTAAAATACCTTCTTGAATAGAACCTGTCTGACTAAATGTATTTAACATTAGTCACTAAAATTACAAGCAATGAAATTGAATAATAAGACCATGTCATTAATTCAAATGCTATCAGTTCTAGTCCATGTGAAATTTTTCACATGATGCTTGTAATCTGTGCCCATATCCCTAACCGTTTTCTTAAAAATTTAAACACATAAGAGAGAAACTTGAAAGTCAAAGGCCTCTGTCTGATTTCAGTAAGAGTTAAATTAATGATGCATAAGAAGGAATATTGGCTTTGTAACCAGAGTAGGAATCAAGTGATTTTAGTGGGTTTTAATTCATGTCTCCATTACACTGGGTGTCTTGGCATCTAATGATAATGCTGTAGAGAAACAAGAGTTTGGTTCAAGTGATATAGATCTGTTAAAGGAATTTTTACATCATTTGAACTAAAGTGAAGCAGCTACATATTCAATTTCTTAATCAAAAGATCTGTCCCAACTCTGAGATGTGGATTGGACATTTTAAAGGTTAAATTACTGTTTCACAATCTGCAGAGTTGTGCATAAAGCCTGGCAGACTCTAATGGAAACTCTAGTCATTATAGGGACTGTGGAGGGTCATGTCCCTCCAGTAAAGGAGAATACACAGCAACTGAAAGAGGACCAGGCCATATAGATGACTGATCTCTGTCTCTCTGTGGAAGAAGACCGTGTTCTCATCATCTGGCATATACAACTTATATTGAGCTCAAATTCATGTCTGTACTCAAGTTACTGACCGTTTGCCTCATAAACAAATTTAGGAATAGCCCATTTGGGTTCTCGGTGTCCTTTAACATTGGGTCAAGTGGCCATCTTTGTACAGTGGGGATGAGTCAGATATGGTGATGCTTCTTTTAGCAACACCTGCATCCACTGCCTTTCCAAGAGGGCTGCCAGTGTTGCCTGTGGCAAGAGCAGTGGGGATCCGAAGACCACCTGAGTGGGCTGCCTTAGGCTGGGTGGACCTGACAGCTGAAGGTAGTGGCAACATATAGGCAGTACTTGGTATGCCAGACTCTGTTAGGGAATGCAATGTGCTGGTTTGCTACAGGATGAATATCACACAACTGATGTCTTCTTTTAAAGTAATATAAAAACTATTCTGATTTATTTATAGGTGGCAGGAGAATACTAGATGGAAAAATAATCACTTACAGGCTCCTTTGTTCTAAATCAAAGCCAATCAACTTTGTAACATGTAAAGCTACATTGAAAAGCATTTTGTGACAATCCCAAAACCAAAACACCTGCTGTTTTTCAGAGATGTTTTGGGAAGATGTATGCAGGAATTTCACGCAGTATTTGAGGAAGAACCAAGATATGTGTACCTTGGCAAGAGTTTCACAGATTTTGGATTTGCTGGATGTTAAAGTGAAACGTGAGGTATAAGCAAACCAAAACTGAATTATAATTCTGGAACAAATCTCTTTTTAATGGAAGTTACCTAGTTTGTCAGCATTCTGACTGAGACCATTGCTGCTGTAAGCATGACTGATGGACTACATAAAATAAATTGTTGACCTTATTCCAGTTTCTATTAGACATATGCCCAAAACTCTACCAAGCTGGCATCTTTGTAGGCACGTTCAAAGACAAGGTCAAGAATTGAAAGAACAAAGGGATTGAATTGCCCAAAGCAAATATGAAAAGAAGTGTAGAAGGCATATTCTCAGACTTGAGAAGAGGGAAACAATTTTATACAGCAACTTGCCTGAAGCAAAAAATATCCCGGGAAAACCAGCCCTGTCTGCTCCAGATCTCAGCCAAGAGCAGTGAAAAATATGTATCTGGTCTGTAATAGTGGTAGAATTGGATACTGTTTGCCTAGCAAAGATTTAGGCTACTTTCAGGAAGATAGAAGTGTTACTCTTCTGTCATTCTCTTCAACAGAAATTGGGCTTTTGACCTATTTTTTAAATACAAGCTGTGGGTTAAAAAAATAAAACTATGGAGAAGAAGAATTTGGCCACTGCTGAGATGGGCCCTGAACAAATCAGCTAATTAAAATTAAGATGTTTTTCTATAGATAACATTATTGGTGAGACAGCAATAAACTTAAAGTCAGTTGAGTAAGAATTTTACAAAAGAGTGTCGACCCTGCATGATGTGTGTAGTCAGCAGAGGAACTGGCTAGAACTGAATAATTAAATATTCCCTAAAAGTCATTTGAGTGACATCTGTCAGATGGGCTAGAGAAGCTGATGATAAAAATGCTTAAAGCCCAATTTTCACCCTAGGAGTAATTTCACCTTCTCAGTGTTTTGTTGTGCTTTTTATTCCATTTGGTCCCTGAAAAAAAACATCCATTAAAAATCACCTCAGGCTTTTAAAAACAACATTAGGATTATTTTCTGAAACGGAGCTTAAAATATTGTATAAATTGTAACATGGATATCCAAATCAGAATAATTCCATTCTGGTTAAATCTGAAATAGAAAAACACAAAAAACTCTGCTTTGACCTTACCAAAGTTCTTTCTTCCCCTCAAGTGTTTTTCCAACTATATCCAGCCACATGGAGTCACCTAACTTGTGAGTACAGCTACACTATTTCTTTCCCCATGAGGGTACGGCATTATCGTCATTGCAACAAACCACTTTTTTTTGCCTTATTTTATAATGATAGATTGCTTAGAATCACTTATCCATTTTGCACTCCCCTAATCCTTGTTTCACATTGAACTTAGTTGGCAATGAGTTAGTGTTTTCTTCTGTATTATTGCTAAAAATATCAGAGAGCATAGGGCCCAAAACTAATTCCTGAGCAATATCACTGTGAATACATACATGAAGTATTGGTTTACAATTGCATTTTCTTATGTATTATAACATTTAGCACAGTTTTAATGTACTTAAATTTTGTATTGGCTTTCTTTTATGTTCTGTGGGACTAAGAAATAGCTAAACATAGACGTGTACAATACTATTACCTTTATAATTTATTTTGCTATTCAAAATAATATTCTTTTAATAACCTAACAGATAGTTTCAGTTTTGAGCATGTAACTAGGAAGCTATTTTTGAGTTATAGTTTATTATTTAAATGTGTTATTCTATTCTCCAAACGGAATATAATAATAGTTTACCATCAGGACAGAACACATCCTCAGAAAAATTTCCAGTCTTCACTGTTAATGCCAAAATACCTTGAGAATCTAGACTGCCCATTTTTGTGACAGAATGACTCCCCTTTAGCCCCCTCCCTTCTCACAGCAAGAGGACACACTGTGAACTAAATAGAGTGATACACTGGCAATGAAAATTGGTAAATAATTGCAAAGCAGTGATGCTATTATCTATTGCATTGTACTAGCAATAGCTTTCAGTATCACAGCATCTTTTCTGAGCAAAAGGTTTTGTGTTTTGCAGAAAGTGGTATGGGGTTTTTTGAGATACAATTTTCTCCATCATTCACTGTTCCAGGAAGAAAACTATAGCACACTAATATCTAAGTAGTAGCTCTGTAACCTTTATCATGTCAGTTCTGTCGAATAATTTCTCTTATGTTTTGTCAGGGAAATACATTATTTTTGACATCTCATGGGATGGTAATGCAGAAGGAAGTAAGCATTTTAGTATTTTAAAAGCATTTTGGTAACCAAATAGTTTTTTTAAATATTAGATAAATTTTGGAAAGTGTTGGGTAACCTGTGAGAGAGGATGAGAGGAATGGTATTGATCCAGAATGATAATAACAAGTAATTAAAATAATGCTTTTTCCCTCCTGAATATATTCTCACATTCTGTTCACTATCACACATAAAGAATTACTGTTCAGTTTGTTCTGAAAATAATTCAATGTTTGCAAAGGGTCACAGGGACACCAGACAAACTAAGTAAATGAATGGCTCATTGGCCACATCTTCAGCAGCTTACAGGACTGGGACAGGTTTTCAGGAAGGACAACAATACTACCAGACTTTCTTTCTTGGATCAGGATGGTCACTGAGCAGAAAGCTTTGCAAATTTTCCCAGAAAATTTTTTTTGAAAAAGACCTTTTTCTGAAAAGGTCCTTGTTACCTGAGAAGTCCATATTTTTCATGCATGGTGGTAATTTTGCATAGCTAATCATTGGGCCAATAGTGTCACTGAATTGCATTTGGAAAAGATTACATTAATTGATGCTTTCTCATTCTGATCATTCATTTTATATAATGTGTGGTTTCCTTCTTGTTGTTTTAAATGTTGAGAACATTGTTCATTAGTAGTGTTACACTGATCAGCTCTGGAAATGGGATTTGTCTATCTCAGACACTTGTGTTGATGGCATTACTCTGCAGGTCCATGTGCAGTATGGGATTAGACCAAACATGGACATCCACAGGAGGTGCAAAGCAGGACCTTCTGAAGCTAGAGTGACACCAAACCTACTTGACAGTTGCTTTTTACCTGCATGTATTCAGTAGCTGCTTTACTGGGTATTAGTTGTACAAATATACCAAGAGCTGATTCATACAGGAACACCACCACAGTATTTCTTCATTCATAAGCCTGTATGGCTCACAGCACCTGCAGAAAGAACCTATGGAGTCATACATTTCTAGCTGGGATTTGAACCAAGGCAGAAATAGAAGGCTTAGCTGATGAGAATAAGGATTTACAATTCTTGTCCAACAGTAATTAATGATGAGTCCTTTCTTTTAGTTCAGCAGACAGTGGATCAGGACCTGTCAGACAGAAAGGAATTATCTTAACTCTGCCAGTCAAAGGCAGATTCTTAATAAGTAGTTTTCACAATAAAGAAAAAACTTTGATTTTCTTTAAGAGAAAAGCATCACAGACCAAGAATAGCTGGTTGCCTGTTATTTTTCCTGTGCCGTCTTTGATTAGGAAAATATTGTATTTTGTTATAAAGAAATTTGTGGCTTAAGTTACTTTAAATCACTCATTTTTACTGCCTTCAGACCTATCATGAATGAAAACAAATAAAAAAAGATAACAAGCAGAGAAGAATGAACCATTTCAAGACTGATGAAACTAATGAAGTTTACCTTCTTAAAGATTTGTGTCCTGTAGTTAGATTTTCTAAAAATATGTGAGCTCTGGACTAAAGCTTGTCTTATGTGTGGGTTGTTCATAAACATGCTTTGTGGTGTGGATTCTGTAGTTTCCGCTAAGCACTCTAGCCAGGTCTTCACCTGGCTGCCTATTTTCACAGAAGTTTTAGGAACTTAACTTTTTTTCACACAGCCAACTGCATCAAAAATTATTGGGAAGACAGTTAGACCTTCATATTCACATGTACACACATCATGGAACTGAATAAGAGGCATTTCCATAGGAAACTAGATCAGAAAGCATAATAAATTTCATATTGTTGTTGAATTACTATTTTCAGTAGAAATGGAATTTGTTGTAAAACCCTCTATTTAGCCACAGCATCTGTGGGGAATAGAGAGCAGCTCTACAGAGTGCATTACCTGTGCTCTGCTTTGTAAGGACCAATCTAGAAGTGCGATTACAGTATGGATCAGTATCTTATAAAATATGTGGTCTCAAATACATATGTGGTATACATTAGGACGACTCTCAACTGTAAACAGTGACAGTTCTGAGAATCTTTGTGATATTCTTTTTTTTAGCAATGTGTTTGACATCACCAGCCTAATTCAGATAAACTGTCACATAATTTCAGATCATAATATTTCTAGGTCATCACTGAACTGAAAAAAAATACTTGGATTACCCTGTACTGCAGAATATGCATCCTTGAAATATATTCAACTAGATCGCAATTGAATCAGGCTTAGGTTGGTGCCATGTCAGTGATTTATGGACCAGATGCTAGAATAATAGGACAGGGAAATAAAAATATTTGTCAAAAATTATAAAGCCTTGTCTATGCTATTGATATTTTTTTCAATATATTTTGAAAATAAAATAATTCATAATGGTAATGCTAGAAACCATCCCTTTCATTCTAATAAAAGGCCTGCAGAAAAGATAGGCAAAAGCTGTAATAGCGTTCTTGGCAACAATATCCAGCATTCCACATGTATTCTGAATCAGATTTAATTTGAGTTAAATAGAAATAAAAACTATTTACCACTACACCCTAATGACTATAATTTTCTCTCAAGCTGTTACTTACAGACACAGTATGCTGCACCTTTAAAATAGTCTCTTCCCTGTTTTTCTGTGTAAGGGACAAAGTTTTGCTGCATGGATTTTTAATCACTAGACAAAAAAATTATGGACTCCACTGGAAAGGCTAATACAAAAGTAAAACAGAAAAATCAATTTTTCCTGTCATGATGGAGAAATTCTCAATTTATTTCTTTTCAGCTGACTGGGCCATGAATATCTGCAGCTAACAAAATGATACTACCCTGTCTCCTCTTATCCAATGGTACTTAATTCCATCAGAATATCTGTACTAACCATTTAACTCACCAAATAGCTATTATCCTGCTCATATAGTGTTGTAGCCAAAATATATCCATTATAACTGCAAGTAGCTAAACTCTTCAGTGCCAGATGGTATACAAATTGGTCTCATCACAGAGATACAGATGTCATCACGCTCACAATTTGTTACTATTATGAACCTAATTCCTCCTGTGAACTTAGTGTGACAGAGTTCTCTTATTTAATCTCTAACTTAGTGATTAATATGTATCAAAACCCACTATCATATAAAAATGTACTAATTAGCAGAAAATTAGCATTTCCTCATTGTCAGCAAATAAATACCCAACTTGAGAGTCAGTGTAGAGATCTGCTGGAAATAGAGGCACATTAAAAATCAGATTAGCTTTTAGACTGTAACTTCAGTGTGTGTTAGCTGAATTACTCCAAAGCAGCTTTGAATAACTTCTCACCAAAAAGTGTAAACATTTGTTTGCTATATAGGAGCATTCAGCTATCCATTCCAAATGAACAAGAATAAATGACAGCCTACCCTCTTCCATGAAAGTTCCTCTCTGCAAAAGATTTGTCACTTAATCTTCATGTTCTTGTACATTACAATTTCAGTAAATTACTGGCAGGAATTTCAAGACTAATTCATGATAACAACACAAACTTTATCTTCAGGAAACAGCTAAATATCATTTTCTGTCATCTTCTATTTGACTGGGAAAACTTAACTGAGGGGACTTCAAAATAGTTAAAGAGTTTGTTGGCTTTAGAAGTTTATTTCAAAATTCTAAATATATCTTAGGCTGCAAAAGGTTTTCACAGAGAAAGATGGTTAAATGATATTCCTCCAAGATTCTCAGTTAGCATTTATCTATCTGTTTTGAATGAGAGAAAAATTTTTTATAATCTTCTCATAAAATAGCTGAAATAAAAGACAGGAAATGTTTTTATTTTTTTTTTTTTTTTTCTATATACCAGCATGCCTGGGAACAGAGCATTTATTTGTTTGGGTCCCTAATAGAAGTGCCCCTTTCAAAACATATACTTTCTCCATCTAACTCAGATGCATTATGTTCACTCTGCCCTTCCTTCTGCCAGCAGGACCTGGAGAGAATTACAGGTCTTAAAAGAAGGTGAATTTAATTCATTTCAGGATCCAGTGTTTTTCTCTCTTCCCATACACTACATGTGTGACCACTGCCCATGGTTTTCCTTCTCCCCATCCACCTTGATTCCTCTTTACACTTGTCTCCTCCCAGACACATAACCCACCAGTAATTACTTTTTTCCCTTTGGTCCCAGTTTTGCAACATCCATGTCCTAATTTGTCATTTCTCATGTGATTACCAAAGTAATCTTGGCCTTATAATGCCATTACTGATACAGTTACTTCAGATTCTGCTCCTTAAAAGGATCCCAATGCTGTCCTTTGAACTGGATAGCTTGACTTCAGCTATTTCTCACTAACTCCCCTTTAATCACCTGAGAAATCCAGCCATTCCCCATGGCACTATCTGTAACCATTGACAGATTTGCACTGTCTTTTTTATTACATGCAATTTATTACATTCTCCTTCATTAGTGTGTTATATTCTGTTCAGTTAGCTAAGCCTCAGGCCAGTGTCTGGTCATCAGTTTGCATACCTTAAATAGTTTCCTACTCTGATTTTCATGATCCTGCCTAAAACAGACTGTGGCTATCCCTCCTACGCAGATGTTAACCATGACTTAGTTTGGAAGATATACCCTTCAAATGGAAGGACACAAAACTAGCAACCAAAGAGTACAAGAAGTTTGTACAAAGTGTGGACCAAAATTTTGCCAATGTAGAATGTTTGTGCAAGGCCAGTTACATAATCTACTGTTTTGTGTTCCTACAAAATGCGCATACCTTTTGATATGTGCAATTAACTGCACTTCAGTATCTTGCCTTCCTAATTAATGATGGTTGGCTTGACTTACAAATGTTGCAGTCATTGCTTCCACCAGAAGTGAGGCAAAAGTTTCATTGTTCATAAAACGTGTTCTTACAGGGCACCTTTACAAAATTAGTTGTAGGAACACACAGTGCATTGTGCAAGTCTGCAAAACTAGGTTCAGCAAATCCTGTGGATGGTAGGAGCTGTTGTCAGTCTTCTACTGCTCTGGAGATCTAACGGTGAATTTGTGGGGGAGGCAGGCAGGGAATTAAAAGAAAAGAGTTAAATCTCTCTTGATTAGTGCTGACTGTGAATGGTTTTAGGCTAAAATGTTCCTTACTGAAAAGTCCCAGTACATAATTTTTTTCTCCAAAAAGAATGAAAATATTTATTTTGACTAATAATCTCCTGTTTTGAAACACTTAAAAAACCCCCAAACATTTCCAAATGGACAGCCATCAGTATTTTCAAATCAAAGATCAGTGTAATATTTGGCTTAAAAAGGCTTAAAAAGTACAACTTAGGGATAGATTTTATTAAACATTGCAGAAGTTTCCCAGAATAACTTCTCCATTATGTCTCTTGAAACTGGCCTTTAAATATTGCAACAACAAACTAGAATGAGAAATCAGATGTAGGAGAGTAAAAATTGTTTAAACCACATAGATCCTTCATAACCTGGGGGTTGTTTCATACCTTTTATGGGTGAACACATTAAGGAAAGGAATTCTCTAAAACTTCGGTCATTCTCGTGATAGATGTGGTAATTGGAGAGGATGGATAGTGATTCCAGACAAGAAAAGATATTTTCTTCAAAATCTTCCATGCAGAGAGAAAGTTTTCTCTGTTTGTAGCCACATTTTCTCTTTCTGCTAATGGAATATGTTCTTTTAGTACCAGTGGGGTTTCTTGCACTGAAATAATTCCAGACGGTAGACTACGTTTTTAAGCAGTGTTTCCTTGCTGCAATTATACTGGACTTAAGTTACAGAGTATTTGATGTTTAAAAACTTTGATAAAATATATTATACTCTTGCATCCCAGAACTGATGTAAATGTGATCCACATAAACAGATCTCCGTTTCTTAAAACTGATGTTGCATTTTTACGGCAACCTGCACTGCACATTTGATATAAGAATGAGAGAGCTGAACTGTATCAAATCAGTCTTTTAAAAATCAGACTGTAGACCTGTGGCTGAAGGTGCTGGATATACATGTACTCAGATAAGGCACAATTAATAAAATAGTTCTGTAGCGTGACTGACCAGAATCCTATCTCTGTTTTGCACAGGGGGTTGTATAAAGTGCTAAAACTAGATGAAAGCAGTGTGTTAACAAGTCACTACTCTACTGGTAAAACTGCTTCCGTATTAAGGGGAAAACAGGACTTGGATTCTAGGAATATAATTACAAAGATACAATTTTTATTTCTAGACAGGTGGTAAGATTAGATTCTGCTACAATTTAAAGGTTTATAATTGAAACTGCAAATTTTACTATCTACCTAAGTGAAGGCAGGTAAAGATTCCTGATCATTTTTTTCATCCCTTTCTTCCTGTGGAAAACATTGTACATATGAGCCTTAAAATTTTATTTCTATCATATCTGTGTCCACAGGAGGCTTGGACATATGATGTGGAAAAAAATCCTTTCTTTTTAATCTTATTAGTATTCACTGTGTTAATTCAATTTTTTTGAGTTTTAATTGTGTCAGAAATATGACCATTACTTTTTCTCCACCCAGATAAATGAATCATTGAGCTCTCACAAGCTTTTTGAGACAACAATAAGCTCCTATATTTTCTACCTCAGTACTAATAATTCTAACAAATATTTGTAAATATTCAGTCCTGGAAGATTTAAAACCACAAGACTTAGAAGTCAATAGGACTCATGGTTCTGAAGATCTTGACTCCCAAAAAACTGAGAAACAAATTTGAAGACATGCAAATGCTTTATAATTTACACGTTTACTTTCGGCTGTATTTCTTAATAGTGTTCAGACTATTGATCACTAAAAGGCGCTCTCTTATAAATTGTAACCTGAATCAAAGTGAACCACTTAATGGTTTTCTGATTACCTGATGCTGAATACAGCAGCTGCATATTAATTAAACCTGAGGTAAATGCGTTTCAAGCATAAAACATGTGTGAGGGAGTAAGGAAAATCAATTATTGACTTCATAGCTGAGAAATCTCACAGGATCAGAGATTTTGTATGTATCAGTCATGGTTTAAGAGTTTTGGCATATGACTCTTGTCTGCTTGTAGGTAATATTATCTACCTCGTGCTTAAATTCTTTTCATTATTCTGCAGTAACTTCTAGCAACTTGGTTATCAGACGTTGCTATCTGAAATACATAGTCCCCATGACTGTCACCTTTAAAGTTTTCATAATTTTAAAATATCTTTTCTTAAATACTGCTGTGATTGGGGAAATACTACTGTCCACATAAGTGTCAGCTCTTTATTTTGTCTAACAGCTCTTAAAAAGACAATGCATAAGCAGAAGACAGATCTCCCTTCATTTCTTTCTGGATGTGTGTTCTCAACAGTTTATGCAGTCAGGCAGCACAGTTTAGCACTTCTGTGGCCCCAAAACTGTTTATTCAAGTTGCCAAGAGGGAGTAAAAAACCATTGTCCTAGACATTCCAAGTCATCTAGCAAAGACCCATTACCTAAATATTATAGTGGTCAACTTAGAAATGTAGAGAAAGCCATTTCAGTCTTCCTTCAGTAACCCAACACACTGCAACAAATTCTCCTGTGTCTGGCTTTCAGTGCTCCATTTTACTGACATAGATCAAAAAGTATACAAATGAGTTCCACAGCAATATAATGTTGAGATCAAAAGCATGTCATAAATCTCATTTCCTTTTAGAACCTAGGTGCTTCAGAACTTCATGCATTAGCTTTGTGAGTACAGTGCTCACCAGCGAAGATTCCTCAGCAAAGAGGGAAAACTACATTTCCTATATCTTTGAGCAGTGACTTACTTTACAGAAAAAAAAGAAAAAAGGATTCATTAGGACAGAGGGAAAAGCATGACTCTGTTGACTCAGAGAAATGACAGAAGACACCAATGGGGAGGGCAAAAATTGATATTCTAATATTCAATACACGGGAACATTATATACTTTACATTACACATAGTGGACAGAGTACTGAGCCATTCTTGAAGCTCCTTTACTCCCATTTGAAGACGCTGGTCATTATCCCATGAATCAGTGTGAATGTGATCACTTTCTTTAACAATTTTATTCTCTATTTCACTGAGGAATTTAAGTATGTGCTTAATCTTAAGTTCACAAATTGTAATATTTAACTTGTGCTTTGTTCTAATGGTGACTTCTGCTGTGCTTAATTTCATACATGCACAAAGGTTTTTTTTGCCTTCAGGGTTCTGGGTTTTTTTAAACCATTATTGAAAATGTTTGCATCTCTGTATATGTTTCTAATGAGGTCAGTTGGCCCACTCTGCTGACAGTGTAGCTTTTGTCCCTTCAGATTATCTTCTAGCGCCTTTACTATTTCTAATACATATCTAAGTAGCTCCAATGAAAACTGGTACACAAGCTGTCCTAGAAAGAATTTTTAATGATCATATGAAAAAAAGACCCAAATAATTGTTTAATAAAAGAAATGTATGTCTTTTAAGGGTGAATATTTGGATGTTATTACAACTGTTTCTGCTTTCTTACTTATCTACATCTTCTGATGGTAGATGTTTTGCTTCTGAAATGCACAACTTTATCTCGTGTGTAACCTGTTCATTTTTCAGCCTCAACAATTCCAACATTAGCAATTTCAAACCTCTTTCCCAACTTGGATTATTTCCTCTTTGATGTCTTTTTATGAGTCTGTGACTGAATTAAGCATTGGTTACTGAATTGAATTTCTTCTATGAAAGAAAAGGAATAGGTGATTCAGTGCCTGATGGCAGTATGTAGACTTCTTATTTCACTGTCAAAAATAGGTATTAATTTTTTAAGCTCTTTTAGAGAAGAGTTATTTCAATATTCATTTCTGTTTTCTCACAGTAATACTTACAGATATCAGATATCTTCCATCTTCCCCACTTTCTTGTGTCCACATTCTGTTTTACAAATATCTCAGTAATTATTTGTGTTAGGAAGGTTCAACAGATCTGAGCTATTTAGGGCCTAATTCATAAAGGACATAGAATAAGATCCAATAGAAGGTTTAATAGTACTTGCAAGTTAGGCAGTCAATTAAGCTCAAGAACATCCAACACTGAGGAATGTGAACAAAGAGCTTTATTTATCCATTTTATATTAAAGAATCATTAAAAACATAGGTTTTTATAGGAGGAAGATCCCAGTCATGGAATTCTCTCCCTAGCACTTGCACACTCTTGCTGCCAAAACAGTATGCCTGCAAGAAAAGGAATGGTCCTTTGCCTGTGCTGGGTCCCAAAATGTGCCTGGGAATTGTTTAGAAGACTAATGGGTCTGTTCTAACAAAAGAAAAGTGTAGACAGTTGTAATATTACCTGGCATTGTCCAATGTAACTTTACAGACAAAGGCAGAGAGTTTGACCCTTCTAGAGCAAAGCAACAGCTAGATGGAGAAACAATTTAAAAACAGTCCTCAGAAGTCATCCTAAAGGCCACTAATTTCTGAGTCTGCCTTTGACAGAGGTGCTATTTGAAATAACATTGAATGATGTTTCCCCAGTGTGCCCTCTATCTTCTGGACTTGGTCATTAAAATGCTAAGTCCCACTTTAGGCACGTAAATCTTATTTGAATATCTAAATTTCCTTATTTTATAGTAAAGGGTGTATCAGTCTAAGGGAAAAAGAAATAGCAAAAACCAGTCACTTAAAATTGAAGACAAATTCCTCCATCATATATAAAATAACAATAAATGCTGCTCCCTTATAATCATGTACAGATTGTTAATCACTAATACTTTTTAAACTGCAGTAATTTTTTAAAATAAGTGATATTCTTTCTTTTAGGTAGAAGTGAACTGAGAGATAAAATGTGTTTAAAAATCAAGTCAAATAATTCCATGTTCTTTTTTGGCCTTACAAAAAATATGTGTAATAGTCATGGAATAATATTTAAATTCTGACTTGAATATGTAATACAGCCTGTATGTTTGATCATATGTGGTACAATAAAGTAGTTTAAGAGAAGAGAGCGAATGCTGGCATTTACACTTTTATCTTAGGAGTAGTTAGAAAAAAATACAATTACTCCCTCTGAGCCCTGATAAGATAGTAGAGAGGAAATAGGAAGGTCACAGACAATTTTGTTTTAATTACTTATTTTTAAGTGCTTGTTATTTTAATAATGTCTAGAAAGAGCAGTAAGGTTCAGATGGTAGCCTTCTAGCCATTGTCTTGTTAATCATGAAGATGGCTGTGTTCATGTCTATGTATTATCACCAGCAGGCACAAATGCTTATATAAAAGCAAGAACCATATCCCAATCCAGCAGGCATAATTCCAGAAAAATCTTGATAAACCTTGGCTCCGTATTTACTGTATTGATTGTATTTACTGTATTGAGCATCTCCCTTATGAGGAAAGGCTGAGACACCTGGGTTTGTTCAGCCTAGAGAAGAGAAGACTGAGGGGGGATCTCATCAATGCTTATAAATATCTGAAGGGTGGGTGTCAAGAGGATGGGACCAAACTCTTTTCAGTGGTGCTCAATGACAGGACAAGGGGCAGTGGGCACAAGCTGGAACACAGGAAGTTCCATCTAAACATGAGAAAAAACTTCTTTACTGCGAGGGTGACAGAGCAGTGGAACAGGCTGCCCAGAGAGGTTGTGGAGTCTCCTTCCCTGGAAATATTCAAAACCTGCCTGGACGCAGTCCTGTGCACCCTGCTCTAGGTGTGCCAGCTCAAGCACGGGTGTTGGATGAGATGATCTCCAGAGGTCCCTTCCAACCCCTACCATTCTGTGACTCTGTGATAATACTTACAGTATTTTCACCAACACATGCACAGAGAAGGAATAAGAGGATGCCATTTCTTCTATCAAACGTGTTTTAACCAGCAAGAAATGTGATCTAGTGCAGTGCGGTGTCATCGTAAATTTTGTTTCAGAAATGCACTCAACTCAGTGATCAAAATCTACAAGTTCCTTCAATGTAAGTCTTTCTGACTGTAGTTGGGAGCTACTTGTCAGCTTGCCCAAATTCAAGACAACAGCTGTAGCAAATTCTGGCTGACATTAATGCACAACCTGTACATTTAAATTTAATGATTAGTTATACTATTATTAATAAGCTGCAAAGCCAAATTGCTAACATAAGAGTTCAGTTTTATGGTTTGACTATTATTTCTTTTCAATTAAAATAATTTCCTTAAGATAATAGAGTTAGAACTTTTGGATAATGCTTTTAACAATAACAAAAATATATAAAAGAATGTTAAAAATAATTTTGTGAGCTATATTTTAAATTAATTTAGTTCCTCTGAAAGTTGCTGAATAAATAAACGATAATATTAAGAATTTCTTTTACTGAGCCAGGACACTAGAGGAAATAGCAACAATACAGATTTCTCCTTGTGCTGGTCTTGTGGCTTTGAATTGATTTGGGAAGGGAGATTTCAGTTTCCTTTTAGAGTTAGCTCCCTAGTAGTAAATGGCAGAAGCATAAGTTTTTCATCTGCCTTTGACAGTTTGCCTTGGATCAGGTACAGGATCCTTGGAGTAATATCAGCAACCAAAGCATCAGCTGATGAGATGTAATTTTACATTGTTGCTATTGCTGTTCTAATATAATTTGTATTGTCACTAGCATTTTATGTGATAGCAGCTGACATGCTTAGGTCACAGTTTTCCCTACTACTTAAAGCACATGTGCTTTATCAGTACAAGTAAAGTATCAGTACAACCATAAAGTTAATGGGATAACTCAGAGTATATAGTTAAACTTCTAAATTACTACACTGAGTCAGGGTCTTCCAGAAGAAGCAGGCATTGGCTGTAATGGAAAACAGCATCCCCGTGCAAGGGCTGAGGATGTTTTTGAAATTGAGCAGGAGAAGGAGATAAGGAGAGAGTGTTAATATGTTCATTTGTTTTGACAGTGTCAATATTTGTTGTCCGTATGAAAGTTTTGAGCAAAAATGTTTCTAGAGGTATAAAAATAAACAAGCGGCTAGGCTTTCTGAGCATTGATCTACTTTTTGGCTTTAAGGGATGGAATTTATTAGTATTATTTTTACACAAAACTAAGAACTGAAGGATATCAAAAGCTTTATTAGGTCTTTTTAAGAAATACAAGAATTTTGTAAAGCAAAACGAAGACAAAACATGGGTATATTTTATTTTAATATGTGAAAAATACATGTTCTCAATGGTGTATTAACAAATAAACTTACTATTTTGCAATATTTGTGAAAAACCTTTTAGTCTTATATATCATTAGAAGGTTGTGATCTGAAAATACTTGAAACAATTTAACACCATTTTTTTCTGATTATTTTATAAAATGAGAATGAGATAAATGTATTTATGCAGTGAAATAAGGTATTCAGAGTGTATTGTGGCGTAACTAATCAATGGGTAAAGCTTTAAGGGACAGAAGATGGGAAGGGAGGGTTTGAGATTTGGAAACTGTCATTTGTCTTTTTCTTGATAATCAGAAGGATTAGGAAAATGATAGCTGGTAGGAAGTTCATGTGATATGACATTTATTCAAATATAGTATAAGAAAGACATATCTAGTTGTTTCTTCGGTGCAAACACTTAGCAATTAAAAAAATAACATGCATTTACACATGATTGTTTTAAAGATCCCAGTTATTGATAAGATATTCAGCTGGCTGTGTTCATTTGACTATCACTTGCAAAATGATGCTAATATGCCATTTACAATATTTTTTGACAAAAAAAAATCATACTGGAAAATACAGATAGGTAATTAAGTTCTGTTTCAGTTCTGTTTCCTTCTACTCATAAGGAAAATGTCCTTTAACATAAACTGTACATACTAGAAATACTCAGACTGTGAAAGTTTTTTGATGAATGTAAATTCAAATACAAAAGATATCATGTTAAATTTCTGTTGATAATTTCTTAGCAATCGGACCTTATTTTGTAAAAGTTAGAATGGCCAGCAAACATCAATTACATTTATAGAATTTCCAAGATCTTGATATCTATTTTCTTTCATCTTTTGGTTTACATCAAGGGAGGAAAAAAAACCCCAACAAGATTAAAAAATTAAAAAAAAAAGAAGAAAAGATATCAAACGGAAAGCCAAAGTGTTTGTGGTTTTTTTTTTTTCTTTTAGTGAGAATACCCCTTTTGTCTTAAAGCCTGTGATTGTTCTTTTGTTTAGGATAATCCCTGAGTAGCTACCATCAGTATATTAGCCTGGGAAGTGGAAAGTCCAGATGCAATGTCCTTTAAAAAATTGTATTTTAATCTAAGAAATGCTGATTCTGGCAAAGGGGAGACCTGTACTAGGGTGTTTAAAAGCATAGACTAATTCTCAATCGCAGCCTAGAAGAAATTTGTAGTCTTCTTTACTGTTCCTCCCTGAAATCTTGTCAATGGTTCTTATACAAGAAGAAGAACATTCCAAAAGACTCTACAGAACACATTTTCAAATCATGATACAACAGAATATAAATGGGAGTGACAGTCATAAAGAAGAAAAGCTGATTCAGCAATATCTTTAGAAGGGGAAAATGCAACTTTTAATTAGACAACTGACCTTGTTTAACAACACTATTACTACATTTATTTTTTTACTGAACTCATTATATTATGAGAAGATCAGAGAATAACTGAGCTTATTCTTTTATATTAAGTATATGCTAAATACTGCTTACTCTTTTACATTGGAAAATGCAGGTGCAATTACCATTCCAGAACATATAATAATGTGGCCCCAATTTATAATGACAGTCACATAAAAACCATAATTGCTTAAAAGTTACAAGAGAACCTTTTTTGTTTACCTTTTTAAAAAGAAACTATACTTAGACTTAACTCTTAGGGATTAACTTAATCATTTTATAGCATAGTAAACTGCAGTCTAAGCTCTTACAAAGAATCATAAAGTTCTTTAAGTCAAGGGTGCTGCCTACCTGTGCCACTGCTGTCTACATAGGGCAATAGAGTACTAGTATGTGTGCCTATCATAAATAGGTCTGCCTTTACTGAATGAGGGGATGTCTTCATTGTGGTTCTCTAAAATGGTTGAGTAACCATGGACTACTGCCTGTGACAGGTACAAAATGCACAGAGCTGATCTGTAAACTAAAGCTCCGGACTGACAATTTGAGAGCACATTGCCTCAGTAAGAACCAAGATTTTGCTTTGTTGTTGCATTCAAACTTTCTTTTGCTGGGAGAAATCCCAAAGCACTTGCTAGTGCAATTTTAAAGAGAGCATATACAAGATATCCATACCACCCTGCTTGAAGGGGAGCAGTCCAGAAGTCCTTTCAACCTATATTTTTCTATGATTATATGATCTATGACATGGAATTCCAAATTTTATTTTAATATCTCTTGAGCAGAGTTAGATATATACATATCATTTCCCTGTATTGGCTAATGCATGTCCTTGGCCTAGATTTTCCAAAGCTGTTCAATGGTCTATACAAGCTTTATTTTTTTTTTAAATTTGTGGTTTAAACAAAGGTAATACAGGAATTCCTGCAACATTTTGCAAGTCTAAATCATTGAGATCAGTTGCCTGCCTTTCTGTTTTCAAGTGAGTTGCACTGAATGCAGGTCAGTCTCTCAGTATATAACTTTCATTGTTACTGGCCTTCATCATGCTTTGTCTCAGTCTTGTTATTTATTGATTCCACATATCTCCAAGTGAGGATAAGGCCACAAAACTGATACTTTTTAGGAGATGAAAGTCATTCCTTAATACTATTAAAGTCTCAAATCAAGTTAGTTTTTCTTGCTTGCCCTGCTAAGCTATTTTTCAACAGTTTTGACAGTTTCTTTATCCAGTAAATAAATAGGACTTTTTTTCACTCTATTTTCTTTCTCTGTATTCTGCAGAATCTTTAACAAAGTTGCATAAAGGCAGCATGCATTTCATCTGGACCTCTGCAACATCACAGTGGTGGAGTGAATTTGTAATGACCTATAATTACACACCCCTGCATGAGACTGAAGTTGTCTATTTTCTTTTCAGTCACATTTGTCAAGAACAGAGAGTACCAAAGCAAATTTCTAGTCTCTATTCACTTGAACTCTGACATAAGGTCACGTGCAGCTTTACGCCAGGAGATTTTACTAATGACAGTCAAACACAGAAACTGAGATAAGATGACATCAGCTGAATACCTCCAAGTCCCCAGTACAGCTGGACAGGAAGCAATTTTCTTATCCTGAAAAAAAATCTTTTCAGTGTTGCAAAAGAACTTCCATTGTGCTTACAAGTGAAGCCAAAGCCTGTGGAAGTGTAGCCCAAAACACACAAGGGAATTCCTTTTCCAGTGTAGCTAGTACTTACCACGGCAGAACTGGAGACTGTAGACTAGAATCTGGATCTCTAGCAATGCAGGATCATTATTCTTATGTTCATGGCTTTCTGCACTTTTTTATCTAAAAAAAAAATTCCCTTGATTTTTGTTATGGCACCTGATATGTTCTCTGAAAAAAACATTTTGTTTAAATGTTTTGATATTTTCCAATTTAAAAAAAAATTAACTCTAATACCATGAATTGGAAAAAATATCCATGATAATGATTCACAGTTTCGTACCTGGGAAATTATCTAAATGTGCATATGCATAGCAGATTTGAACAAGGTATATAACAGAAGACAGGAAAACAATTTTCAATCAGCAAAGAGATTTTTAAACTTTCAAAAGAAGTTGTGTGTTTTCTTCTCTGGGTAAACAGGGAAAACATCTTAGAGTAGATGAAGATGTTGAGCATAAATATCAGAAATGCATCAAAGGAAGAAGGTGTGGGTAATGGCTAATAAGAAAATCTCTAGGGACAAGGATTTCTCTGTTTTCCAGTAATATTTACCACCTAAGAAAAACAAGCACCAATTTTATTATACTAGAAGAAATGTCTTTCATCATATTAAAGATCTGTGAGCTTGTACATTTGCAGCCTCTTTTTACAACATAGTTAAACAATCAAAGAGTGGTTTGAGCTTTCTTAAGCTTATAGTTTCTCATTAAAAGTGTAAATAAATGTCTTCCCTTAAAGTAAGGAAAGCAGATTGATGCTCACATGTTGTTGTATACCAACATTTGTTTATGCAGACTAATGAAATATCTTAAATGACAGTAAGAATACCTTATATCAGTATGTAACATACATGGAAAACTTACAGCACCTGTTATCTGATCTGATCAAGGCAAGTGAAAAATAAAAGAATTTGTTTTTGAAACCAAATGATCACAAAGAACACAAGTGGTGAGTAAGAGTGTATATGATGCCATGATGACATAGGTTTTGCTGCCTTTTTCTTAGTTAATCAGTCTATTGTCATATTTTAGAAAATTCTATGCACTTTACTTTCATACTTAGCCAATGCTTGGACTTTGAGTTTTCAATGTGTGTTAGCTAGGATTGTAACCACTTTGTGCTCAGACATCATGAAGTCTGAAATAACTGGAATCAGTAGGTAAAGAAAAATAAGGAAATGTCTAGACTTTTCTCATTTTCTTATTCTCTAGAGTACATTTAAAGATTATCTGCTCCTCTCCGTTTCCACTGAAAAGCTTATCTGTATTTCTTGTTTGACTGTTTACACATCTTCCTTTCTATCTCCTTTTACTTTGAGCTCTTATAAATACTATCACAAAATCACTTACAGTGTCAATAACTTTAACCAAGCCCTACTTCTCCTTAGACTCATTTGTTGTCCTTCCTTTCCTCTGTGTGAACTGGAAGTTCACATTCTGCCTTTCAGATTGACATTTACCTAATTTTCTGTCCTTTTCACTTCTGCCCTTCCCAGTTAACACAATTTATCTTCCATTGCAGATCCTCCTCTCATCCCATGTGCCCTCCTTCATGAAGTTCCTTACAGATGCATGTACTTACTCCTTCAGTGCAGGTCCATGTACCCCCATCTCAGTGCCCTTCAAGTATTCTTTTCAGAAGTCCATATTCCAGTACTCTCACAGGATAGATAGCAGGGAGAAATAAAGAGAGGAAGAGTACAGAGGGACAACTATCATTCACAATAAGCAATTTTTGTCATTTTTATCAAAGAATTGCCTGGCATTTTTTACCTGTTGCAATCAATACTTGATTAGTGTCCAGCAAAGGAGAGAAATAAACATGAGATCAAGAAATAGCATGATTCCTGTAAATACTAATAAAAAACCTGTGGAGATAACAAAATGGGTACTAGACTTCATACTGGGTTTGATTATGAGTTCAACTTCTTGTTCATATTTCTATATTCCTTATCAAATCATAAAGTCTTCTAGGTAGGCATTTCACATCCTAACATCCCTGTAAAGACTGCAAAGCCCTTAGCACACTGGTATTTGAGACAGATTGGCATATACTCTGTTCATTTTCAACCTGCAGCTGTGCTTAAGAGATTGTGCTTGGGCTTTGTTTTGGTTTAGAATTTCACTTTTTTACTGCAGAGGCACAAGTAGAATAAATATACAGGTTAGACTTGTTAGATTAGGAGGACAAAAGAGACATTGGAGAGATGCATTTTGTGAAATGGGTATTGATTTGGTAATAACCTGTTTTAATTGCATGGTAGAAGGAAAAGGACCACAATTGTTGTTCTGTGGGCAAAGAAATGCTTTTTTATGTTTAGAAACAATTTGTAACACAGAGAAAAATATAAAATTTTATGAGCAACTCTTCAAGGGATTTAAATGCAAATTAACCCTGATGTAGTCTACATATGTTTCATGCCACATAAAACCGCCTACTATTAGAGAAAAATAAAATGCACTGAAAAGACCTCTTTCAGCCTTCAAAACCTAACTAATCGGGTATCACAGCAGTGGAGATTAATCAAAGTTAACTGGACTTTATGCTGTGAAATATATTGTATTACTCAGTCATAGTAAGCCAACTGAGAAAAAAAGACCACTGTGGTTTAACAGGATACAGATTTTTTTAATGAGGCTGAAATGAGATGAAGAAAAAAATCTGTGGACTGTGGTTTAAACAGGAGGCAACTTACCTCAGTTCTTTCTTTTCTTTTCTCTTGTTATCCTGAAAGTTCACATCAGCAGGATACAGAACAAGATAATTGGTCTAAAATAAGGTGGTTCAGTGCTTCTTAAATGCTGCTCTGCAACCAAAGACACTGTACTGCCAGCAAACATTAGCATGCGTTTCAGAGCTAAACAGAGATTACAGCTCTGTGAATTAGAACTGGCTGACTCAATTTTGGCGTAAGTGCTAGAAAGCTAAGCAGGGCATTTTCTGCAGCAGTTCTTTTGGATATGATACAGTGTCTTTCAGATATTACTGGTTATTTTTGGTTTTGGTGTGTTTGGAGAGAGCTGGATCACTGTCTTTTTCCTTCTTCTGTTACATGGTGTTGCTAACTGTGAAATTGGAAAGACACAAAGCCAAATTCAGAGGTGAAGTATGGCTAAATCACATGTATAAATGCACCTTGCTGAATTTTTACCTTCCCTATAATACCTGTGGGCTGTGGGCACAGCAAGGTATCAAAGGGTATTTTGTGGTATCCTCCTTTCCTATTTAATTGGAAACCAAAATCCTAATTTATAGTCAATGTGCACTCTAATGCTCTATAATTCATACAAAATTAATTTCTGCTACAACAGTTTCTTTGAAAGCTACCTTGCAATAATTGTTCAAATCGTATATGTGTAGGAGTAATATAGAAATGTTACCATTATGTTTTAATTACTTAATACAAGGAAGGTAGCAAAACCACAGTCAATTGCATATATTTTGTGACTTACTATTACTGTAATTTTTACTGTGGAACTGAACACAGAAGGAGTGGAACACATAGGTCACATAGCAGTGGTATGTATCACTAAGGTATCACTTCTTCAGAGAGCATCTATTTTCTTCCCGTCTAAGTGCTGTAGACTGTCAGGTTTCTTTAAATATTTCTCACTCTAAACTCTTTTAAATTACAAGATCTATAGTACTGGTTTTGCCTCTTAAAAACCATTTTGTACTAAAAATTTATGTAAATTTTTTTTCTTCACAGTTTATCAGATTCTTGAATTTGTCCATTTTGCACTTTTGGAGCTCAGGCATGTATTAGAGTACAACAGCTATGGTTAAAAGGTACAATATTCATGCTTGTATCAACATTTCCCATCAGTTAACTAAGTGGCCTGATTACACAATATTAATTTTACTGAGGAACAGGAAACTGAAATCTTTACCAGGTTAATAATTTAAGAGCCTCAATCTCCTTTATGAGTGTGTGCATGGAAATGTGAAGAGCTTATACAAACTATGAATGTAGTAAGAAGCTCGTCCAGAAGATATCCAGATTATATTGGAGAAACAAGAAGATGGGCGTGGAAGAGTCTTAAACAGAAGAAAAAGTGCTGTCTGGGGCTTCCAATAGGGTTGTTCTGAAGAAGCAGATGGGAAAGAGATCATCTGATTTTTTGAGACTATGGCTGCTTAAATGAATCAAGAATCTAGTTAGTAAATATTCACCCATTAACTTTTGTACAAAATTGTTAAAAGCAAGCATTAACTTTCTAGAATCAGAAGTACTGTGTACAGACACCTGGATCCAGCAAGTAGCTGTCTGCTCTCAATTACTAAGGAGAGCAATAGAAATTTATAGCACTTTATATTTCCCAGGGTGAATGTGGAAGTATCTTTTAACTTTCTACTGGAAGAATCAAATGGAGGCACAACAATAACAACTGAGTCCACTGTGGACTCATACACAATTTCCTGGCTATGCTCATCCCAAATTAAAATGCAGAAATTAAGTAAACTAAGTAGCACTTAGAAATGTTGCTATTGTAAATATATTGTTCATTCAGAGTTTTCTATTTATATTTTACATCCTATTTATATTAAGTCTCACTCCACTTAAGTGACTGTCAGACATAGATTAAAAGTAAATAGCATATGGCTCAAAAACCTCTGAGAAGATGTTTTCAAAATTCTGATGCAGATCTTATTCTCTCTTCTCCCAGTTTCTTAATCTTTTTTTCTAATCAGACTGACCAGTCCACAAGCAATCAGTTATCAATATGTGGAAGTATCCTAGAAAGCTAGTATTTATTACTAGGTTGTTGCTAATTCAAGCTTTGGATATGATCTTTCAGCAATTATTAGATTAAAAGATTAATTCATGTATAAAATAGTCAAAGTAAGTTACTTCATATGTCCCTCCAGTCAGGTTTTAAGCATCCTTCAAACTCAGGAGAAATCTTCCTTTCCCTGGCTATAAGTGTATGAAGCTTACTTTTAAAAAGAATTGAATCCTACTGGTATAGTAAGTGATCAACCTCACTTTTCACTTGTTGTCAATCAAGTGTCTTTCAGAGCTTTAACATAATATGATGGTGACTGACTGCTTCTTTAATTTCTTCTTTCTATGTTTCAGTATTTTTAGTTCTGCATCTTCCCTTGTACTTTTGCATAAAATAACATTAGTGCTGTATACCCACGGATGGAATGAATTCTCTTTTCTGTTTTGAGTTAATGTAATAAATACTTGGGGCTCTAATTTTTTGGTAATTAAAGTCTTATTCATACTGCATAACAAAGTGAGAATTTTTGTAAATACACCAATGCATTGGCAGAGTACATTAAATATTTTCTGCAGAAATAAAACAAAGCCCACTAGCAGATCTAATACATTTTGCCTGATGGAAAAGGCACTTTTCAGTTCATAAAGACAAATTAAAATATTAAAGCTATTTCAGAAAGTAAGTGGATTTCAGCTTCAAATTTTTCTTTTGTGAGGATTCAGAATAAAATATGAAAATTTTGAAAAGGTCTGTGAAATGAAATTCAGGAGGAAAGGCTTTTGTTTTATAATGTATTTTAAGACGAAGTGCCTGGGTCTTATCTAATGTCCTTTGATTATTTTATTTTTAAACCAAAGATATCATAACATTCCCTAGTGTTTAAGTTTTAGAAAATCAATATTTTAATGTAGAAAAGTCTTCCATTGCAGAATTTATGGATAACTAATTGCAAAAAGCTTTTATCATGTTTGAGGAAAATTGTTTGCTACATGGGGACAACATCCCCATCCCCCGCCCCCAGCAGTTCCAAGAAAAGTACATGGGAGAAAACTTCTGGGTGTTTTTTTTCTCCTAACTTTGTGTTTATTGCTGAGATTTTTTTTATTTTTTTTTAATTTTTTTTACTTATGGCAGCCACTGTCTATAACTCAAGTTGAAGCTTTCAAGGGAGAAGTTCTAGGAGAAAGACTAATGTGTGGGCTGAGAAATTAAATCAGAGAGGTAATTGCTTTCAGGCAAACAGCTCAGATCCTAAGATTACTGTACAGTTTACAATGAAAAAATAAACAGATTTTTAGAACTTAAAGGAGATACACTTGAAGTGCTGTAATGCATTGCATGGAAGCAAGAGATACAAATGTAACATGAATAGTGACATGACAGTAAGTTTTATTTAAGTTTCAGCATAATGGTGACTATATACCTGAAATTACATCTATACAATTTTCTTCTTCATCAGCTCCAAATCAAGATCATTCTGCACTCTTAGATTTCAGAGTATCTTTTGACTTGAAAAATGAACTGTTGCTTTGATTTTGTCTTTTTTTTTTTTTTTTTGGGGGGGTAGGAAAGGAGGCAAAATGAAGAAAATAAGTTTATTTTTGTTTTGTTTTTATTTTCTTTTTTTGGGGGAATTGCACTTTGAAAGCTGTTTCTGAAAATCCATTGGAACTGGGTCATGTTCTTCATTTTCACTTCTAAATCCCCTCCCCATGAATTCCAGAGCAGTAGTCGCCTTTCCCAGCTATAAAACATGCAGTTGGAAGTCTAGAATTTCCAATTATAATGTCTGTGATGAGTAGACTCTCCCAGAGAGAACTGAAGACAAGCTGTACAACCATGTCATTAACCAGCCACACTGGTGAGACGGCAGTCTGCTGCTCCTGCCAGCCAGGCTCAGTACACATCTTGACTGCTGGTCTGTTACTTTCCCAATGACTCTTATGTGTTTGTTTCCCATGCTTTATTCATAGGATCCTTTCAATTCTCATGTTTGTTTTTATGCCATAGCTTTATCTTTAACCCCTATCACTCTCCATTCTTTTATACTGTCCTATACGAGTCCCTGTGTACATTTTCCCCATATATTTTCTGACTCTATTCAGCATTCTCTGAAACCCTCAATGCAACTTTCCTTCCAAGTTTTTTTATCTCTTTGCCTTTTGAAGTTGGGAATCTAGATTAGCCTCTTGCCATTTTTTCTAGGTCTTCCTCCCGTAAGAAGTTGTGCATGCTTTCCCTCTGCCTTCTCTAAGCTCCCTCATCCTCCTAGCTCTGGAAAAACTCATTTCTCCTGCTTCTTCCTATGGCCTTTGTCTTCCCTTTTCAGGATCTGTGAGAAATTAATTTCCCCTATTCTACTATTCTTTCTACACAGACAGAGAGTTATTTAGGATACCACTGTCTTAAATTTCATCAAGAGAATGATGGGCCATTAGAAAGCTCTATGATGTACAGGCAATTACAAATATCCTTGCTAGGGTGTTAAATCCTTAACAACCATGTCCATTACTTTTCCCCTTCTGATTTTCTTCTACGGTAATGCAAGACTATCCATCACTTATCTCTCCATTGTTTTGGTGTTCCTTCACTGATCATTAAATACTGTGCTCTGCTAAACATCGCCATTATTCTATTTTTCTGTCCTTCACCCTTTTCTTCCCCATATTTTCTTCAAAACTTTCTTTAGGTTGATGATTTTTTTTCCATTGTAACAATGATGGTACAATTAGCATGGAGAATGCAGATACAGTTGTCTACAATAAAATATTTATGCATCACACTGATGTCAGTGTAAGTGCTATGGCAACACAGCGGCATCCCACTTGACTTTGTTCTTCATTTGTGCTGTTGAGCACAACTTCACTTAAGTGAAAACACTAACCTTATGCTCAGTTTTAGAATCTTCCTTTAAAAACTTTCATACACGATTAGTCCTTGCATTGTTTCTGGAGGTACAGGAGCTCCACATTTCTTGGCCAGGGAATATAAGCAACCTCCAGAACAGAGGGAGTACATTTTGACAGAGGAATCCCGCAACACTGTATGTCATAGCACAAAGCTATGACTCTGAGTGAGCTTGTTTAGGTACTAGAAGCATAGCACAGCTACTCTTGGGTATCACAGCTCCCTGTTAAGGATAAATACCTAACTTCTTATCATATGTTTTTTCCCAACTTATACAAAGTGAATAAAAGTTAACTGATTTAATTGTGCGATTCAATAACGATTCATTAAAACTTTCTGTACCTTGGTTACATATCTGAAGAAGAACTGCAGTTACCACTGTCGCAATTCCGGTATTGTCTATACTCATGTCTGTAGTTTGGGGTCTTTTGCTTTCGGTGCTCTGTCCCACAACTGAGAGATCAACCATCACATGATTTTCTCTGTGTTCTGCCTTGACCACTGACATAGAGCAACCATTAATCCCTGTGGAGGTTTTCTATTCACTTTCCCAGTGATCTGTCAAGAATTCTGACACATTATCCAGAGTATTTTATATCCACCTAATCACAAAAAAACTTAGATTTTATTTCTGCAGTAAGGCTTCACAGCTTTTTGAAATAATGGCAAATTGTTGCAACATGGTTTTCCTACTAGCATCCATAATGAGCTGATAAAAACCCCACCACATACATGGCATATTTTGACTCCATAATATTAAAGCCAAAGCATAGTTTAATTTCATTTGAATAAATTTTCAAATTTATTCTATTTCTTTGTTATCACTACAGTTCTTTTGTAATTAAAATTACATTGTAATTGATACTCTGATTGCATTATGGTTCTATTTTTCTCCAAGTATTGCTGCAAACTTCTACAGGCAATAGGAGAATGGGAAATATATAAAGACCCTCTGAAATCACTTAAAAAAACCCCACAGCAAACCTCCTTGGCTGTTAAACCACCATCACCAAATGTTCTGTCATTAAGAAATTGTCTAAATCCCTGTTTCTCTCCATCAGAACAGGAGCTGTAAGAACTGCGTCCGCTAGAAAAGCAGGATGTGGGTGTTTTGGTGGGCTGTGTATGTGGGAGTGACTTGTCCAGTAGTTTTCTGGGTTTTAGAACACTATTTTAAGGTTGAAAAGTTTGCCCAACATATGTTTAGCAACTTGAAATACAGGCATCGCATTTTCTTGAACTTTCTTACTTTTACTACAGAAGCTTTCAAAGTATAAAAGCTTCAAATAATTTTTTTCCTTTTTGCAACATTCCTGCAACATGAGAGGTGAATTTACTCTCTGCCCCACAAGTTCTCTCACATTTTAAATGTTCCCATCTGTCACACTGATGCATTTTTTCTGATGGTTAGCTTCTTCCTTTTCTTTCTGTCTTTCATATGCCTCCTCTGTCTTAAATAGGAAAATATTGAATTGTTTTCTTTTGAAAATCCTGCTTTAGGTATTCCTGCTGTTCTATTGCTGAATTATAGATTGTTTATGGATTTTTTTCAGCATCACCACAGGCTGTGATCTTGTTTCATCTTACAAGCTAAATGGTGTAGAAATTTATTATCTTATTTACTAAGTGCTCAAAATGTTCTCACTTCATCATATGCAGTATTTAGGTGGTAGATCTCAAAGGACAATGTGTATATAGCATTCACTGGAAGTTGATCTCACATTCAAAACAAGTTTAGTGCTGGTGAAAAATTAACATATTTGATTTATATAGGTAGTTGAGAAGGATAGATTATAATGAACTCAATTTTATCTGTCTTTTTGTTTGTCCATCCAGATTGTGTATGGCTGCCATTTTTAGATGAGAAATACAATTGAGATCTTGAGTACCACAGCAACTACAAATCTCCTAGCACTTTAGAGGAACAGGATTATTTACCCTACTTTAATAGACATAGACATTTCCCTGTTTGAACAGACTTTTTAATATTGTTTATGGCTCCTTCATCTTCATGTTATTATTAACTGCTGCTTAGCATATTGCTGTGCTTTGAATATTGTCAGCTTTGAATGACAGATCATAATTTTAAAACAAATGAAGTAATTCTAAAGATAAGGTTTTTTTCATCAAACATGCATTTAAGAGAGCAACGGTTTAAACAGTATGTTTTTCAGTCTGAAGCATGGCCTTTGCATTATTATTTAGTTCTTTTATGGTGTCATCTTGTGAAATTGTATATTTTATTTACTCAAGACCTTATAGCAGCTTTCACTAAAACTTCCTTATGTAAGAGAAAAATACGATAGTCGTCTTGTAGATGAGTATCTTTTTCAAAATGCTATTATTCAGTTTAGCTATCAAAATCCTTTGAAAATCTAATATACGTTCTCATGAAGAATAAACTTGGACAATATTTTTTGAAATTGTGCCACAGTAAGCCATGTGATTCAATAGTTTGTATATTAAAGAATTACGTGTTGATGACATTTGCCTAAGGTTGTAAGATTTTGCATATGTTAACAAGCCTCTGTTGTGAATCCCCGTCTAATAATAATGGTCTTTGACACTTGTCGAGTCTTGTTCTGCAATGCTTGCTATGTATGCTAACATTATAGTGGAATTTGCATGATTCTTTAATATTGCTGTGAATATTTTTTTAGGTGAGATAGACTTTGCGGGTATAATAAATTCGTAACACTTGACTCAAAATTGCTTGCTTTTGATTATAAAATATTTATGACAACATTATTTTTACTGGGATACAGAAAAATTATTTATGCAATAATCATAATTCCAGTTTCATCTACGTATGAGCATTATTTGTCTATATTTCACTTGAGAACATTTTACATGCATTGTATTTCTAGTATCATATTAATTTGAACAGAAGTCTGACACTGATGTCTAGGACTTTGGCCATCATTTGTATAAAGATGTTCTGTGACCATGCACAAGACAAACTGAGACCTAGAGCTATAGTTTGTCACACAAATATCATAAATCGTTCAGTCTGACTTTTTCAGGTAACTAATCTCATGAATCCAGATTGACACAACATGCTAATAGCTTTTTGAGCTGATCACTCTGACAGGTTTCCTGGTTTTTGCATGAACATTGTGAAGTAACCTCAGGCTTTTATTATGATCCTTCTGTCTCTCGTGAAGCCACAGGCTTTTAATGATAAGACTAGACACAGTTGTTATGAGAGTTTTGACATAATTTTGGGAGCCCTGTGACTGATTTATCTTCAGAAGAATTTTAAAAATATTATATTTGAGCTGCATTTGTAAGCCATCTGAATCATATTAGAGTTTATGTATTTTGTCTATTATATTTTCACTTTCACAAGATAATGACATTCTTTTTGCAAATTTAGAGAAGCTATTAGACTCATGGTCATTTAAACTGATTGTTTAAGGTAGTTCACTCAAGTTATATATTTCTGATCCCATGTGTAGTGGGCAGAAGATATTTTTAACAGCATAGAGGTGACTTTGTAGCTCTGTATTGGGCATTACAGATTGAGATCATTATGGGAAAGCCAGAGAATGTTTCTCTGTATTTATGGTGAAAGCTGCTTACTCAACAAGCAAGGTAGTTTAACCAAATAAGATCTTATTTTTAAGAATCATATTACTGCACTTTAGCTTCACAAGGTAAAACCCATTACCATTAGTTATGTTTCTCTGTGGCACAGAATATTTACCTTTCCTCATCAAACAATAGAAACAGGCAGTGACTTTTACAAGCAAGTATCACTGCCTGGGGCCATGCTGGGCTCACTGATGACATAGGCTTCCCATTTAGTTTTCAAAACAAAAAGGAGGCATTCGATGAGCTTGGATCTATATCTGAGAAATACCTTTGAGCTTAGCATCACTATGATAAATTTACAAGCAAATTTTCTACCACTGGCTGAAGAGTTGTTGGTCAATAGAGTTTAAATATAGTTTGACAGAACAGCTAAAAAATAGGAGAGCTTTTTTCCTTATCAACTGTTTATCACTGGTGCTGTAGAGCTGAGAGAAGTCTTAGTAGTGATACTGAACTTGACAGCCATGATGGGCAGAACAGAATGAAGAGATATTTTTAAAAAGTTTAAGAAGTATTTTGGTTTGTTTTTGTTTTTTTTTTTTTTTTTTAATTTACATGTTATACTGTTTTTGATTGACAGTTGCTGTCACAGCAGTCAAGTAATGAGCCAGATGAAGTAAATGAAATGTCTCTCACTGACCTAACTTATTTTGAGTAATATCTTTATATTTGCTGGTGAAATAATTTTTATGCCAATCTAGGGGAGTATCTTGAGAGTCAAGATTCATTCTAAAATGGTTATCCAGGGGGAAAAGTAATATATTTTTTTCTAGCTTACAGAACCTCATGCCTAAAGCACAGAGAGCAGCTCCTACTAGGGCAATGCAAGAAACTAGGTTCTGAGGTTTTCTACAGGAAAAAAAAAAATGTGAAAGATGATTGAGTGCTTCCCAACAAAAGAAAAGAAGTGACCTGCAGCTAACATTGAGTCTTTTTTGGTGGTCATTAGCAGACCCTCTCCTTTTTAAGAGACACACAGAGGAAGAGCATATCCTCTGTGTGGTTAAAGTATTGGATTCTGCAGAGCAGTGGGGTAAGTGGAATGCTTGCACTATATCTTGAGAAAGATTGACTTTTTTATGTGACTACAATTAAGCTTGAAAGACAACAGAAAGTTGAAAAATGGCAACATTTGGTCCTTATGCCAATCACAGAATTTCATTGCCTCAAGACCAGAAAGTAGAAACAAGATGTTGCTATCCCTGGGTAATTACCCTAATCATAAAATCCTAGAGTTACGTTCCTCCTATTTCCTCTCTGAATGGCCCTATGGCTCTTGTTCTCACAGCTGAAGCATTATGTTAATTCCCTGTAGGAGGCAGAAAGGGGAAAACACAGAATTATGAAGTCGTCTTTACCTTTGTGATCTTTATAAACTGTCATTAAATTATGGTACAACAGAAAAAGTAAATTTCCAACATCAGAACTGTAGAGAGACATTTTGGTTCCAGAGTAATCTTATTTCTCCCACTAAGTCATTAGAGCCTTTTCTGTGTCCTATTCTTCTGACTATGCTGACCTGCAGCCTCTTTCTCTTGGCAATAACAAGGGCTGGGAACATAAAGGCCTTTCTACCCCCAGTTGGTATTCACCACAGGCTGATGCTTGTAGTGGTCATCCCTTCTTTGCTCTAGCTTACAGCTTTCTATACGGTAATTTTTTTTGGAAAGCCAGCATTCAGGTGTATCTGTGAGCAGGAGGTAACAGTAGCTTGCAATGGTTGCTCTTAGGAAGGTAAATACCATAGCAAATTATAAATTTTGTGATTTATTAATTATAGTGACACTATGCTTGAATGTCTGGCATTATTTAAAGAGAAAATATTGAAAACAGGGCCATGGCTATGTAAAAAACCTTATTGCTATTAGGATCTGGGAGTAGTATATTGGCCAAGTAAGTGGGGTAAATGTTCTGGCAACCTTGAAGACGTGGGATATTAGAGAAGGGAATACAAGTAGGCACTCAGAGATAATGAAATAAATATTTATAACAGAAACATATAACATTTAAGTTCTTTTTCTGATTTTTTTACCCACTGTGACTGTTAACTTATAGCACAACATATTTGGATTTGTTTCATCTCTGCATACTTTAATATTTAGAAGATGCGGAGTGTTAAAGTAATAAAAGATTAATTTGAGAAGAGTATTTTAATATTAAACAAAGACATAAAATATTATCCTTTTTATTATGCTTCTCAGTATTTATTTCTGAGATAGCACTTAAAGACTCAAGTCAGTAAGAAATCAAAACATAATTAAATTAAAAATTTTAGAAATAAAATGCTATGCATTCTATTAATAATGTAAAATTCAACTCTTACTGTGAAGTTGCTCATGATGTATTTTGAATTTTAGAGGGAACTAATGGTGTGAGTTTCACTTATATGGAAAAATAGATTTCAGTTTGCAAGCACATGGGAATAATTTCATACAAGATAAACAACAATATTCTGTTAAATTTTCAGAAAAACAGTCTACTTGCCACCTGAGAAATGGACTGGGTTTTTTTGCATAAGCAATATTTAAAAGTTTCCTACATATGGAATTGACAGTAACTTAGTAAATGTGTGGTCATGTTATTAAAACTAATTAATTATGAATAATCAGTGATAAATAACCCTGACATCTCCAGTTTTTAAGGAAATAGATTATGGGAAATGTCTCACAAGATGAAAAGGAGATGATAAATAAAATGCTATGACCTTTAGCTGAATTGCATAATACATAGAATAACTGCAGACACAGGGTGAAGCAGGTGTTAAAAACCCCAGCCACATCCAGGAAAGGGCCAAGATTGTATTGTTAGATCTTTGTTTTGTTTCAGTGCAGAAGAGGAAAGATTTTAAAATCTTGTGAGAAAAGAGATGATTTTCCCACTCAAGTCCAATACAAAGAGAGACCTTCAGCTGGTCCTCAATTCAAGATCAAACATTCTTCCTCAGTCAGCACTTTTCCTTATCAATATTTGTATGGTTTTGTACCAAAACTGGATCACCATTTTCATGAAAAGTGTTTTGTTTCTGGTGTTTCTGCCCTTCCTAGAAGGAAAAGGGAATTTTCCCTTCATAAGGTGAATGAAAAATACTGTTATAATTTGTGCTAATATCATAGAATCATAGAATGGCTTGGGCTGGAAGGGGCCTCTAAAGATCATTTAGTCCAACCCCCCTGCCATGGGCATGGACATCTTTCACTAGATCAGGTTGCTCAAAGCCCCATCCAACCTTACATTGAAAACTTCCAATGATGGGGCATCCACAACTTTTCTGGACAACTTGTTCCAGTAACTCACCACCCTCATCTTAAAAAATTTCTTCCTTATGTCCAATCTAAACCTATCCTCTTTCAGTTTAAGACTATTGGCCCTTGTCCTGTCACTATGGGCCTTGGCAAAGTCTTTCCCTCTCTTTCTTAGAATCATAGAATCGTTTAGGTTGGAAAAGACCTTTAAGATCATCAAGTCCAACCATTAACCTAGCACTGCCAAATCCACCACTAAACCATGTCCCTAAGCACCACATCCACACATCTTTTAAATACCTCCGGGGATGGTGACTTAACCACTTCCCTGGGCAGCCTGTTCCAATGCTTGACAACCCTTTCAGGGAAGAATTTTTTTCCTAATATCCAATCTAAACCTCCCCTGGTACAACTTGAGGCCATTTCCTCTTGTCCTATCGCTTGTTACTCGGGAGAAGAGACCAATACCCACCTTGCTACAACCCCCTTTCAGGTAGTTGTACGGAGCAATAAGGTCTCCCATCAGCCTCCTTTTCTCCAGGCTAAACAACCCCAGTTCCCTCAGCTGCTCCTCATAGGACTTGTTCTTCAGACCCTCCACCAGCTTCATTGCTCTTCTTTGGACATGCACCAGCACCCCAATGTCTTTCTTGTACTGAGGGGTCCAAAACTGAACACAGTATTCAAGGTGCAGCCTCACCAATGCCGAGTACAAGGGCACGATCACTGCCCTGCTCCTGCTGGCCACACTATTCCTGATACAAGCCAGGATGCTGTTGGCCTTCTTGGCCACCTGAGAACACTGCTGGTTCGTATTCAGCTCATATTCAGCATATAAGCCTTTTTATAGTGAAAGGCTGCAGTAAGATCTCCCCGGAACTTTCTCTTCTTCAGGCTGAACCCCTTCTCTGTCTTTCCTCATTGGAGAGGTGTTTCAGCCCTCTGATCATTTTTGTGGTCATCCACTGGACCTGCTCTACCAAGAGGTCAATGTCTTTCTTGTACTGGGTTCCCCAGAGCTGGACGCAATACTCCAGGTGGGGTCTCTGAGAGCAGAATAGAGGGGAAAATCACCTCCCTCAACCTGCTGGCCATGCTTCTTTTTATGCAGCCCAAGATACAGTTGGCTTTCTGGGCTACAAGTGTACATTGTATGCTCATCCACCAGTATCCCCAAGTCCTTATCTGTAGGGCTCCTCTCAATCAATTTCTCCCCCAGTCTGTATTGGTACTGTGGAATGCCCTGACCCAGGTGTAGGACCTTGTACATGGTCTTGTTGAACTTCATGAAGTTCACATGGGCCCACTCCTCAAGCCTGTCAAGGTCCTTGTGGATGATATCCCTTCCCTCAAATGAATCAGCTACACAACTCAGCTTGGTGAAATCTGCAAACTCGCTGAGGGTGCACTCAATTCCACTCTGTCTTTGAGGAATATATTAAATAATATTGGGTCCAGTATGGACTCTTGAGGGACACCACTCATTATTGGTTTCCCCTTGGACATTGAGCTGTTGACTGTAATGCTTTGGAAGCAGCCATCCAACCAATTCCTTACCCATCTAACAGTCTATCCATCAAACCTGTATCTCTCCAACTTAGAGGCAAGAATGTTGTGGGGGACCATATCAAAGGCCCTACAGAAGTCCAGATAGATAACATCCATAGCTCTTCCCTTGCCCACTGATGCAGTCAGTCCATCATAGAAAGCCACTAGATTAGTTAGGCTTGATTTGCCCTTGGTGAAGCCATGTTGGCTGCCCCTAATCATCTCCCTTTCTTCCTTATGTTTTGACATATCTTCCAGGAGGGTCTGTTACTGGGCATGGAGGTGAGGCTGACTGGTCAGTATAGTTCCCAGGGTCCTCCTTATTACCCTTTTTAAAAATGAGTGTGATATTCTCTTTTCTGCACTCACTGTGGACTTCGCCTGACTGCCATGACTTTTCAAATATGATAGAGAGCGGCTGAGTGACTACATCAGCCAATTCCCTCAGGACCCCAGGATGCATCTTATCAGGTCCCATGGATTTATGTATGTTCAGGTTCCTCAAGTGGTCTTGAACCTGATATTCTCTTAGGATGGGAGGGACTACAATCCCCCAGTCCCTGCCTTGAGGTTCCGGGGCTTGAGAGATGTGGGAATAGTGATTACCATTGAAAACTGACGCAAAAAGAAAAAATTGTTGAGTACCTCAGCCTCCTCCAAGTTGGTTGTCCCTAGTTCTCCTGTCTTATTTATTAGGGGGATGCATTTTCTTTAATCTTACTTTTCTGACCGATGTACTGTAGAAGCCTGTCTTATTCTTTGCATCAAAGTCAAATTCAGCTCCAGCTATGCCTTAGCTGTTCTGATCCCATCCCTACACATCTGGACAGTGTCTCTATATTCTTCCCAGGATACATGTCCCTGGTTCCACTGCCTGTGCATTCCCTTTTATGCTTTAGTTTGACCAGGGGGTCCTTACTCAGCTATCCTGGTCTCCTACTGCCCTTGCCTGATTTCTTACACATGGGAATCAGGAGCTCTTACACTCTAGGAAAAATGTCCTTAAAGAGCTGCCAGCTCTGTTCAGCTCCATTATCCCTGAGGGCAGTTTCCCAGGGGGGCCTATCGACTAATTCCTTAAACAACTGAAAGTTTGATCTCCTAAAATTCAGGGTCTTGAATTTACTCGTTGCCTGTCCCATATCCCTCAAAATTGTGAATTCCACCAGGGTATGATCACTGCAGCCCAGGTTGCCACCAATCTTGACCTCTAATTCCTTCATCCTTGTTGGTGAGCAACAGGTCTAGTAATGCTTTTCCTCTGGTTCAGCTGTCTGTCGCCTGGATTAAGAAATTATCCTCGATGCAATCCAAGAGTCTCCTGTACTGCTTACAGTTTGCTCTGCTGCTTTTCTAGCCGATGTGAGGGTGACTGAAGTCCCCTAGCAGGATCAGAGCCTGCGAGCATGATGCTTCCCATAGCTGAGGTAATAGTGCTTTGTCAACAGGCTCCCTTGATCAGGCATGCAGTAGTAAACACCAACAAACTACAATGTTTCCTTTGTCAGCTTGGCCTCTAATTTTTACCCAAGGCTCTCAGCCTGTTCATCACTTCTCTACTGTAGCTTCTCTACTAGGTGATTTGCTGTCCTGAATAACTCTCAAACCTCACATACCACATCCTCAAAATAAATGATATATAATGATTTTAATCCTCTGTATACCACTGTATAGTATTTTGCATCAGTAGTAAGCAAAATTTCAATGTTACCAACCATTCATAAGTGTTCTGAATAAACCGAGTCAAAAAAACCTAATTCTCAAAAATATCTGTAACTCCAGAGAATTCTGCAAATGTAACAAATCTAAATATGCTATTCCAGACTAAACCCCAGACTATCTTCAGTCATATAAAATTAAAGGTTTGTCTACATAGTTTACAAAGGAGTTCTGGAGCTTTAATTAATTTTACAAGAGATTTCTCTCCTGAACTCTGACTGCATTGCTTAGTAACACAGAAATGTTCTCCATTCATGTTTGTCAGTTTTGGTACACTCTCAGAGATGTGGTGAGGATAACTCACTGAAAAAATGTAAATTCTGTAAAGATTTCTCATTAAAGACATCTTATTTTTCCTGCTGTTTTCCATGTTATCATGAATAAGCATGTAGAATTAAAAAAGGTTTTTATGGTAGAGTCATAGGTCTAAATCTTAAAGCAGGTGTTACTGATATGATTTAAAAGAAATCACATTAACTGAACTTCTGTATTAATAGAAGTTTCTGGATGTTTGCTGTAATATTGGACTTCCAAAATTATCAATCAAATATACCATTATGGCCAAAGAAAAAGGAAATGCTTTTACTTTTTAACAGATATATGTTGCTGGTAAAAATATTAGTGTAACATTAAAATAGCTACTGCCTTACAGAACACAAAATAAACAACTTCTGCATTAGTTTGGAGATTTCTCAGAGGGAAAAATTCTGGAGTTTGTGTGAAGCCAGAGTGCATGGACTCTGTGAGATTGTTTGTTCTAATTGGAGAAGAAAATGTAGGGTGAAATTTCACAGCCATCCCAGCAAACATGGTGCTTTATTAAGATCTTCATTCCTTATATTCTGCCTCCAGTAGTGTTTTTAGATCTTGCTGTAACTTCTGTACAGACCATAGTGCTCAAAGCCCAGTATTGTCTATCAATCAGAGCTGCCTTCAAGGCACAGGCAAATAAACTGCAGCATTTTCACTCACGTAACATTAGCTGGGCAGTTCCCAGAATTTATAACTGCTCCCACATGCCCTGGGGCAATTGAGGACAAGGGAACTGGATGGAGTAAGTTGTAGGAAGGAAAGAAGAAAGAAACCACCATTCAGAGCCTCTGTCACCCCTGTATCTTACTCATGTCCTATATCTGCACTGACACCTTCCAATCCTCCCCCATCCTGCTCCTATTTGCCTGTCCCAAAGTCAGCAGGACCAGGGTATAGGAAGTGAGCTGTTCTCAGTGAAGTTCATCCATAGACGGCTGCTTCTCTCTCCTGCATGTATAACTACAGTGAAATCAGGATCTCAGCCTCCCCTACACTTAAACTATGAAAGAATTTGGACAGGCTTCTCATGAATTCAGTTTTAAGAAATGAGGTCCAGTTTTTAGCTAGCCCATGGTCTGCATAGTTAAGCTGAATGAGAACTTATTAAAAACCTACTGAACAGGACAATATACAAGTAGTTCACATTCATGCAGCACACATAATGGACAACAGTAATGCAAAAGGCCATCTAACAGTTCAGTATTTTATAATGAAAAATATGGACAGTTTTATAAGTTTAGTGCCTGATGCTTGCTCAGTCAAAGAAAACACAAACAAAATAGAAAAGGACATGGAGATGATTTCGTTTTTAAACCCAGTTTTATGCAGAAGAATAAAGGTATATGGAAGCAGTCTTCCAGATCTCACTTCAGTGCCTGATCTATGAGATTATGCTTCCTCTTAATCTGGCTATCAAAACTTTTTTTCCTACTATTACCCTTAACACGACCTCTAAGGTTCTATCAAGCAGATACTGAAATTTATTTTAATCATTACAGCATAATATGGTACAGAGGAGAACATTCTGATGAACTGTGAATAATCCTTCTTTGTTCCTATGAAAGAATGTGATAGTCTGCTTCATTTAATACACTCTGTTTTTCCATAACAGTCATTTTAAGGAATGTAATTAAGATTAGTGACTAGCTTTTCCTGAGGAAGAAAAAGTAAACTGCACATACATTTACAGGAAGAGGCAACAAAAAAGGGTTTTATTGCCTGGTCTTTTTCTAATTGTGACATTTTATGTGTTTTTATGTGTTAATATATTGTGTGCTTTCTGTTTCTTCAACATTAGTTGTTTTAGCACCCTGCCACAGCAATGGCTGTTATGGAAAATGGTAACATAAGTGAAAAATAAAATAAGTACTACTTTTTTTCGTTTTGAAACAAGGGTAAAGGTATAAGTAAAATGAAAAAATCCCTTGGGTTCACCCTAAAGCTTTTCTTTTTCATATATACCTCAAAACTAAAGATTTCACTAGGTATATAAACAACAGTCTCATGAATAAGAAGCTTTTTAAAGAGTTCAGTTCCAGGTGAGTCATAGCTCTGAATCATACAAAACTATAGTATCAAATAGCTTTCCTCCTACAGCATACATTGGGGAAAAAAGGGAATAAAGAAAGAAAATCAACCTTCTCATTTTACTGCATTTGCATAAGAAGAAAGAATTAATATCTTATTAGAGTATTCCTCCCTGTGAGTCTGTAGAAATCCCATAAATTAGATTACTGCTTTTAATCTATGTTAACAGAAGGCCTAAGGAAAATAGATAAAGGAGGAATCCTTAAAGAAAATTTTGGTTTCTGTCCTCAGTATTTAAGGGAAATACTCCCCAAAGAGCTGTTAGCTAGGAAGACACCCAAAGATCAAAAGGAAACCCAAAGATGAAACTTATGAAGCTGATTAACTGTCATATGACAGTCACAGGGATTCTGGGACATTTAAACATCTCAGATAGGTTTAAAAAAAACCACACGGGCCACATGAAAAAACCTCCCAATTCTGACAGGAAATATAAGAATAAGATATGATAAGATTTCAGTTACGCCTCCATTCCTTAGTGCACAATTATTAACATGCTAAGTTCAGCCTGTGTCACAGGATAGTTCTTGAACATTTATGATCACACCTATTATCTTTTAAAATTATTTTTAAAATTGTTAAGTAATATGTACACCAGATTTTTTTTTTTTTGTTAAATAAGGACACTGCCTCTGTCAAAAAAAAAAGAGAATAATGATTGTATATAAAGGGCTTATAAAGACAAAAAATTTAAAGCATGAATCGTCTTGTCAAATCCTCTGCGAACAGATCTTTTCAAAAAGTATTGAGGAGATTGTCTAATAGATTGTTGTTTCCTAAAGACATAGTAGCTTTCACGACAAGATAACCATCTTTTGTTCTCTGAGGACATCTATGAAATATCAGTAAAAGAGAGAGGAAGTCCTTGGGAATTGGATTAGAGCTTAAAAAATTTAAAAAATTGACCTGGCTGGTATTATTTACCTTCTAAAATGAAGACCAATTTTTTCTTGGATCTAAACTCTCCAATAACAGAACCATAACTTTCTATTTTTAAGCTAGCATTCTTCATTATGGAATAGTTACTTTCAGCAGAGAATATGATTTTGAGACTATTTTTGTTTACTTGAACTAATATTAATATGGGTTTTTCTCAATAGTTTATTAGTATTACTCTAAATAAGGGCTAATATAACTAATGCTGTGGTATTAAAAGCTGAACGAACTGTTACAAGAAAATGTGTACTTCTCCCTGTTGATATTTCTGACCTATGGATTTCCTCCTCCTTGAATTGGTACAGGATTTAATGTGGCAGTGTGGTGAACTAGCTGTAGGAACTGAGTAAAAGTTAGATTTTTTTTTTTATATTATTATTTTATTTTTTTAAAATCAGGGTATTTTTTACCCAGAAGAAGTTTTCTGAGTGAGCTACCTGAATGGCTGCTTGAGGACCTGTGTTAGCAGCAGTTGAGCCACAGTGGTTCCACTCATTTTTCATAGTCTTGGTTGCCTGCTTAAAGGGACTGAGCTTGGGCTTGGGGTTGCAGTTTAACATTACATATAACCTAGTGTAACTGCAAGCTGCTGCTGAAAATAGCATCTGGGTGGTCATGTTTAGACATATGATAAAGACTGATGTCTGTTACACTAAATGTATCAAATTCTGCTTTTTGCCCAGAACTCTGTATGCACATCAGTGATGCTGTGTGGAGTTAAAACCTGCAGTCCAGTTTCTTTGACCTCAGATTTTTAAGGGCCAAATGAGTCTATGACATCCCTTCTAGCTATTACTTACAAGAACAAGTAATGTGTAGAAAGTATTCTTTACAGCTGCGGTTTGAGGGGAGAATTTATTTTTGAGAAAAATGATCAAACTTTAATGAGATGAACTTATGTAACTCAACTAAATGAGAGCATGTAAGAACAACTGAAGTTAGAGACACATTTTGTTACATGGTAATCAGGACAAACTGTCTCCAAAATTATCTGAATCCTGTTGGGTCTTCTAAGATGTTGATTTAAATCCACTAGAAGATAAATAAGGAAGATTCATCTTTAGTGCTTAAAGTTTCCTCATTTTTGCACATAGGAAGAAAGCAATAAATGGCACCTTACTTTTGCTTGGATACCCCACAGAACAAGGAATGAGAGATATCACTAATCAAGAAAAGAATAAGGGGACTGAAAAGGACTGGCTGTTGAAATTATAGAAAATATTTCCTTCCTCACCCAGAGCATCTGAATGTGAGGGTTAGGGTGAAGCAGTTAATGAACTACGTCCACCTTCCTGTGATGTCAGAAAAGTTAAGGGGAATCTGACAGAGGTATCTAATTAAAATGTCTGTAAGTAAAGACAGCAGAATGGAGCAAGTCTACCTGTAAAATGGTTTGTAATTTAGCTCCCTAGCGATGTTTGTTTGCTAATTCTGTAGCAATGTATGATTTGCAAATAATCATGAGTAGCTTGTGAAATGGCATATGGTTTTCACAATATCTAAAATAATAGAATGAATAAGAACTGCAGCACATTAATGGCTTAGAATGTTCTGAAACAAGTTGCATTACTTAATCTCGGGGTTTTTGCTATTGACCACATACTTTTTGATAGACTTTTTCATTGAAGTATGTCTACTTTGTCATTTAAATATGCCAAAGCATTCTTCATACGAAAGTAACAATCTTCTATATCAACCATTTTTCAAAGTGGAGAAAGACAGCTGCCAATCTCAGGAAAGGTTGTGGTTTTTTTTTTAAAAAAAAACATGTTTCTACCATTAAAAAATAAAAGGAATAGTATTTTTTGACATTTTCATCTATTTTGTCTTTCTCTGTTGCTATGTTGTTCTGTTATTTTTAAAAACTTACAGACTTCTAATTATGTATGCTCTTTCTTCTCCTTTTTTAGATAAAAGCATCTGATATACCAATTTATATGCTGGACTGAAAACAGGTGACAAAGAAAAAAATGGATAGAAAAAGAGAGAAGAAAATCAGTAGATGCACACATATATACGTACATACATTCAACGCTCAAGAGTCTAACCTTTTCAAAAATGAAGGTTTTTTACTTTCTTTTTTTCCAAGGAACTATGTCAGAGGAAGAAGGCTTTGAAGCTGTTGAAGAGAGATTATCCCACCTCCATTTCCTCTGAGAGGTAAAAAACAGCATTTGTAGGTAAGCACGAAACGGAAGCTACCTTTTTTTAACTATGACTCTTGTAGGTACGACTCACTGAACCTGTGACAGAGTATAAGATGCCTGAGGATGTAGATCATATGCCAGTGGGGAGAAAAAAAAATTAAAAGCCATGCCTGGGTTAACAAATGCCATTTCAAATACATAACTATTTCAGCTGGCATTTACCAAAGTATTTGTAAAAAGGGAAGATGAGATATTTTAAAGACACTTCCCCAAGGCTTCAATAAAAACCTTTTTTTTAATGATTTACCAGACATAACATGCTTTGACAACCTCAGAGCCTTCAGTTGCCATGCAGTTTTATCCCAAATGCCAGTCTGACACTTCCCTAAAGTTCTTTTGATGTGATGTGAAAGCAATTGCATTTAATGAAAGTCTCATAATAATGTTGAGTTCGATTAATTGCCAACTATTTTTTTAATGTAAACAAAGGCATGTGATGTCTTTACTGAAAGATGTTACTTAAGATCTTGATTCCATAAAGTATTGAAAGACATGAGCTTGAGTCTCAAGCCATGTTAAACAAGAATGGAAACTTGCATGATTAAAATCAATTACATGCTTAAATGCTTTTCAGGATCAAGTCCAGCATGGTCAGCACTCAATATCATTCTACAGATAGATAACTTTGTAATGCCTTTGTAAACTTTATACTGTTGTATTTTCTCACAAGGTACATCTGACTGTTTTGTATATCTCAGTCTAATGCAGTTCAGCAAATAATTAATAATTCAACTGGCTACAGATTGTTGTATGGTTAGTCGTGCAACCATTTTGTTCTATTTTTCTGAACTGGCTTTAGAAGCTTTTCTACATTGACTTCCTTGCCAGAATAGCTTCTTTTTCCTCTGCATTCCCTCTCCTCCCCATCCTTATAATATATCATTGGTAGTTAAAGCAGATAGACTTAAAAGACTGTCAATATTGAATTTAATGCATCAGATTATGATATACAACTTGAAAGTACCTGATTTTCTAGAAAAACTACATCTATTTTTGCAGAAATATATATTTTCAGTGTATGGCAGGTCCCTTATTAAACTTAAGAGAACTCTATTATTGCACAATTTTCCACCTGTGTTTTAAAAAATTATTTCTGTATTTTTCTCTGTAGTTTATTGTTCGCTTCAAAAGGGAGGGGTCATATTAAAACTTTAGTTAAATAAAACACATAATTACTATATTCTGGAGCAAATACAGTTTAGTATGGTAATATCCTTACAATATGAATAATTTACCTCAACTTAGACTTGTTGAAGTTTGGGTTTCTCTTATACACCAGGTTTCTAAACTTTTTTTGTAGTAATTTTTATAGGTAGTGCTCCTCCACTGCACAATTCATGTGACCTCTCTAACAAACTTTTTTTCAGACTATATGAGTCATATTCTACACATTCCTGTCTCCTCTCCTTGATTTTACTGGAAACCTGATTATTAAACTGCATTACTGTAGTCTGTCAGTTGGCATCACTAAAGAGCCAAATCATGCCAGCAATGCATACCATGCCCATACTTTGATATTCATTGTTTGATATTCAGCATTTATTACCTTTTAATGAAGGATTTAGTGCTTTTCTATTTCACTTTTGGATTTATTTTATACTTTTGCAAGTTTCACCAGTTGTAGAAAAGACAGCTGAGATCAGGGTAGGTACAGTTCAGAGACCTATACCACTGGCCACTCTTCTGTCTGGCATCTCTTTCCAGGGGCTGACACATGTCTTCTCTCTTGGGATACTGCAATGCACTCTGTGAGAGTGAAGGCAGGGTTGGTCCCTCTGGGCTGGAGAGACCACCTTCATTAATCATACATCCCTGGCAAGTTCAGATGTGTTTTGAGCTACAGTTGTTACATTGTCTCTTGGGATTACCTGTTATCTGTAGTAAATACAGTGGCAAAAAGCAGTACTTCCAAACAATGTATTAGATATTAACCCAAAAGTTCATATCAGTGTGCAAATGGATTAAAAAAAAAAAAGATTCCTGTAAGCATATTGTCACATCTAACAGCTTAAATATGTCTAACATTCCGCACATCTTGCTTTCTGATGTGACAGTTATTGAGTAGCAATCACTGTGTCTGTTCTAAACATCGTCTCAGCCTTAATAGACCTTCAGTTTGCAACATTTTTCCCATTATAGTTTTCAGTTTCCTTAAGGTCATGTTAGGACTTCTTCCCCTCAAAATCACTCTAACTCTAGTGAAACAAAATATCAATTATTTACATGGTGGTGGTCTCAAGTTTCCCATATGGTTGCTTTCCATATGCTAACTATTCTACATTCTAATTTCTCCAGGAATTAGATAGAATAGATTAGATAGAATAAGTCTAGATACAACTTTTTTTCTGACAAGCCTCGTTTCCTTCTCATTAATGGTATCTCAAATTGCTTAGTGTTTCACTAGATATGGATTGTTTAAATTAACAGTGTGATACAGCAAAATTCTTGAGAACTTTGAGAAAATTCATCCGATAAATTACTTCAGTACAGTCTATTAAACAAGTACTTTTCTAGATTGAGAAGTTGTCGCAAGAGTTATTATATAGCATTAAAATATATATTCATATGTCATTTGATGTTCCATGTATATAGTTCTCATTGCATATGTTAATCTATTATTTTACATCAAATCACATAATTGTATCTTATTCCATATTTGATAACATCTTTTATGAAATACATACTATAAGATGTTACATATTATACATTAGGTCTGGGTACCTCTTTTGTTTTATAAAGATGCAGGGTGTAGAAAACAAGGGTTTAGACTGTCCATTCTTTTCTGAAATTACTACAATCTGTAAATATCTTCCTGGCTTAAGTATATTAAGTATTTAACCAAGTTTTTTACTTTCAATCTCTTCTGCTCAGTATGGAACAAGACAGTCACCTTCACCTGAGAATGACAAACAATGACAGAAAAAACATTTTGAGACATTTTCTGTACTTGCAAGTTTAGCCTCAAACTGTCTGGTCTTCCTTTTTCAGTATATTACATTACATGATGATATGTATTTCACTGTCCACTGTCTCCCTAAAAAATGTTATACTTTATTGGTCTTCAAATGTGATAATTCCTTCTACTGAATACTTGTATCTGAGTTTATTTTTTATCAGACACATCAGCTTGCATTTACAAAGGTTGAATGAATTTCTGTTGGCTACGTGTAGAGATTTAAGAATCAAAAACTCTCTTGTCACTTTGTGTTTTTTTTCTTTATTCTCCTTGGTGTCTGTAATGCCTCCCATTTTTGTACTCTTTTAGAATGTAACCTGTTTGTATTTAGCTTTTCATTCAGCTCATTAATTAAAATAATAATTTATGTCAAAATATACACAGGATTCTCAAAGATCACCGAAATCAGAGAACATTTGCCTTCCTCAGTTATGCTATTAGGCATCACGCCTTTTACTTTTCAGTGTCTCTACTTGTGAGTTTCTTGAGATTTTTTCTGGCAAAACTAAAATACGCAATGGTGAATTAACTAAAGGCATTGATCAAGGGCATTTATCTAGGTTTGAGCCTCAGAATCAGGAGGTCTGTCACAGTTTCAGTCATGATGAAGTTTTGTTTTATATCCTTAAAATAATTACCTAAACACATATGAAAAATAAAATAGAAAAAAAGTGCTAGAGAGAAGACCCCCTCCTGGATTCATCCTGCATTACAAATTTCAGCTACGATTTTGCAGCCCATTATAGACTATGCACAGGTTGACATTCTCAATTTGGACAGATTGCTGTTGCACATCAAGGGCCTGTTCTCCAAACTGTTAATTCTGCAAGTCTGTAGGATAACTCCTGGGCTCCCGTCTGGAGCGGATGGCAGAGTCTCACCCCAGACTAACCCTGTGAGTGGTTAGGTAGCTCCAGGGACAACTCTAATGGATGGGATGAGAAGGTTTCTTAGAGGTCATACTGACAGTGCTTGTGCCAATGCTCCTGCAGTATTCCAGCAGATCTTATACCCTTCTGCTACACCCTCTGCATAAAGCTTATAGCTTCAGCATCACACTATGAGAGTGCAACTACTGCAGCCTGTGGGAAAATTCTTATTATCTTTGGTGTGTTATGAACAGATATCTAATGAGGAATCATAACCAGGTTTGTAAAATAAATCTAGTCCAAAGATACCCACACGGGATCCAGAGGAATCATAGACACTTAGGGTCGTGATCTTTGAGGTATCTCATGTCGTACAGCTAGGGTTAAGTTAGGGGCAGGGAAGGGATTGTTTAATGACAAGAATCTCTGATCGCCTAAAGAGCTAAGGCAGAGGGCTTTGCATTGAAGGAGTAATGAGTATCCCCTGATATCATGACTTGGTCAGAAAGAGAAATCCCACAATAAATTCATATGAGAAGAATCAGCTTACTCCTATAGCAGAAATAAATAAGTAGACAAATCTTGCAGAAATGAGTAAGTAGACAAATGTGTGTCCATCAAGAGACCTCCAGATAAGTAGTCCCAAAGGCCTCTAAGATAAACACCATGCCATGAATTGCTCTAGGTGCTTATCATGCAGGTACAGAGAGATCACTGTCAAGAGAGCTAGCAAGAGCAGAATTGTCCAATAGACTTGGGAACAGGAAAAGTCTGGTTGAAGGAACTCATGCTGTAACTGACTGTAAGTGTATACCCTTAGCACAGCTTCTCTGTCACTGTGTTAATGATTAATCCTCTATGCACTGGATTGTGCGTAAATGCAGTGGCATCAGAACATGTTGACAAAACTCTTGGCACTGTCCCAGCTGAAAAAAATCCAGGAAAATATAATCACCCCTGAGTAGATTTGTATTGCACTTCATACCAGCCCAACTGGACAGCAGACCAAAAGCCTATCAGTGCAGCCACAGGACAAACTGTGTTCTCTAGGACTTGTGAGACCCCGGCTGCCTGAACACATTCCATAAGCAGTCTGGCAATTGTCACTGAGGTGGTGTATGGACAAATCTGTAAAGAGGAGGCAAGCTCTGGAGATGGCTACTCAAAGAATCGCAATACTCCAATTACAATAATAATGGGAAATAATAATGAGCAATTATAATTAGTAATCCGCAGCCATAGGGACAGAAGTAGCCAGGGTGGCTAGTCCTGTCTGGGAGGGCAGAGCACTGGGCCATCCTATGGGAATGGAGGCATAGACCTTTACCTAACACTGAGTGGTTAGGTGGTGTTTAGCACCAGGTGATATATACTGTCATGGATCAACCCCAGCTGGCAACTAAGCACCACACAGCTGCTCACTTGCTTCCCCTGCAGCGGGATGGGGGAGAGAATCACAAAAGTGAGAAAACTCGTGGGCTGAGATAAAGACAGTTTAATAAGTAAAGCAAAAGCCACTCACATAAGCAAAGCAAAACAAGGAATTCATTCACTTCTTCCCATCAGCAGGCAGGTGTTCAGCCATCTCCAGGAAAACAGGGCTCCATCACACATAATGCTTACTTGGGAAGACAAACACCATCACTCTGAACATCCCCCCTTTCCTTCTTCTTCTCCCAGCTTTATATGCTGAGCATGATGTCATATGGCATGGAATATCCTTTGGTGAGTTGGGGTCAGCTGTCCCAGCTGTGTCCTGTCTCAACTTCTTGTGCACCCCCGGCCTCCTTGCTGGTGGGGTAGGGTGAGAGGCAGAAAAGGCCTTGACTCTGTGTAAGCACTGCTCAGCAGTAACTAAAACATCCCTGTGTAATCAACACTGTTTTCAGCACAAATGCAAAACATGGCCCCGTACTAGCTACTATGAAGAAAATTAACTCTACCCCAGCCAAAACCAACACACATAGCAAAAGGGAAACATAAATAGTTCCAACAGACCAAAGGATTAATAAAAGAGGAATTTTTGCAATAACACTGTGTTTATTGCAAAGAAAAAGCTGTCTGAATTGCCTTCAGAGTAAATTAGCAACATTTTCCTTCTTTGTCTTTCCTCTATTTCTTCTATATAAGATCTCCTTAAAGAAATACTTTTCCTTAAACTTTCTCTTCTGGGCTCAGTTATGATCCCTTGCTCCAGCCATCTGCCATTTAGTTCATCTGCTGTTACTAATGAAACTGACCCCAGAAATAACATCGGAATACTCTTAAACTTTGGGGCATATGGCATCTGAATCTGATTTTTGTAGCTCAAAGCAATCATTACTGGTAGCTCGTCGGGGTTATTTATTGCCCAAATACCTTGCTTTTGAATGTATATACTGAGGTACATGAACACTTCCTTTAAAAAAATCTTACTATCCACCTTATTCCCTTAAGGCACTCTCTTCCCTATTTATCATCACTTTGCCCTTGTAGACATCTATGTCTCTAAGAACCAAGGAGTCTTCAAGCTATCTTAACATGAACGTGTAGTACTATGAAATTTTAAAATTAGTTTCAACCTTAACTCTGAAATGACTTGTTTTTGCCAAGATCCATAAAAGAATCCAAAGACAGCTTTTATGATTCAATATTATAATTATATCAGAAATCCTTGACTTTATTTGACATGACACTACTTAAATGGTCGTATCTTAAAAGCAAGCACTTTTCAACAACAGATTGATCCCAATGGCATTTTAAATCTTTGGGTTATCTATTTCAGGTAAAAATTAAAACACACTATTATGTGTCTACCAAATGGAGTGCAGTGCTTCAGGCATTTCAGCTTGTTGGAAGGTGGTACAAACAGTATCTGTTTTGTAAATGCCTTTTTTAATGGAGTGCCAAACAATGTGTGTAAATGTTAACATAAAGGAATATAAAACATATGGAGAATTATAACAAAATATACATGCAAGTTCATAATAGGTATTTCTACAAAGGATTTGGTCTCAGAACTGGGAAATGGTACATAAAAGCCAGTATTTTTTCTACTCCTTTGTGTTTTGTTTTGCTTCTTTTCAGTCCCACTAAATTTTTCTGTCCTATTTTTGAGATGGTTAATCTTCTCATATAATCATATTGCAATGTTATCATTTTGGGTGTTTCAGTGCTTAATTTCTTTTCTTGGCTGGACAAATTATCCTCTTGTCCCCTGCAGCTAACTATAATAATTTCCAGTGAAAGCAGTAATGAGGGCAGAACTGATTAAATGTAGGCTTCCCTCCTGCTAAACTCAGCCAACAAGCTGCATGTCAGTACCTAGGGAGTTTTTCTACATTTTTTTCCCAAATGTAAAGGAGAATTTTCTGAAGAGAGGTTTACATTCCTATGAGGAATAGATATATGAATAGATGAGTTATGTGCAGCTCTGCTAATTGCACAGTCAGGTTTGGACATAGAATTGTGTTATTGGTAGCAGGACTCTACCAGCAAAGTGTGCTTCTGTGGTGGCTTGCTCTACCAGGTTTAGCTTGTTCTGGAGGCCAGCCACTCTTTATGAAAAGATACTGCAATGCGTAATCTCAGCTTTTACAGCTGAACCCTTTAGGACTAGAGGAACTGTATATTGTAATGTTATAGAAATAGTAGAATTAATATGCTATACTGTGCAGAGAAAGGTTATAAAGCATGGGAAATATCAGTTTAGACAAACAGTGCATTTCCTCTGTGCCATGTGGTATAAATGCTTCTCTCCTCCCTATTGTTTAGAAAAGAAGTGTGGAAAAGCTAGACCAGAAATAAGACTAGCAGTGTTACAATGGTATGAACAAATAGGCTGAATTCTCTGGTAGAAAAAATCAAGTACCTCTAAAAATATTGAAGTGTCCATGGACCTACTTGGCTAATATTTGTTTATGCTCATGGAATGTCAGTATTGCAGCAAATAAAACCAGCCTAATGCTTCTGCATAATTCTTGATCACATTCTTCAAGTTTATGTGAATTATATTTGATTACAAAGAATGTTCCTGGATAGAAGAGGTTCTGTCAGCATAATTAAAGAATAATTATGGCAGATCTCTTTCCAGAAATATTTGCATGAATGTTTGAAGACCCCTTTTTAATTTTTCCATGATAGAACAACCATCAAAGGATTACTGTGAACATGTATTTACACAGAACTTTTGTACAGAAATTATGCACTTCTATGATGTGGAAGTCAATCAATTGTAGGAGGTCAAAATATTGTATGAAAAAATAGCAATGAATTTTCCAAAAGGCCGCAACCCAAAATCTTTCACATAAACTACTTCTCAAATATCTACGTGCAGCAGACTTAGAAAAATGAGAGTTGTTCATGAGTTAGTGTAAGCAGGTTATAGTATTAAGTTATTTTTTGTCACAAATATGTCTATCAACTCTATATATGAGTGCAGACAGGTATAAAGACACATATACATGCTAATATCCATAACATTATATATGATTTCAAACATTGTGTTTACTGAGAGAGTTTCTTGGATGCATATAAAAGTTCATAAACTTTGCTGATGAGGAACTTTTTTGCTCCCATACTACAGATAATCTCTAAAAGAATGATAGCTACCATAGACAATGGTAATACTCTATAGTAAAACATGCCTAATATTTCACTGTGATGGTGTGCTCAGTGCTCTCATTCTTTATTATTTAGGCTAAAATCTAAGACTCATTAACAGCTTAAGGACCTTTAGCTTGGTAGCTGCATTAGATAACTTCTTAACTTCTTTTAGTGAGGACTGGAGTAAGCTTCTGCATGACTCTCCAGGGGCTTACTCTTCCCAGGATCCATCTTCATACAAAAAACACATCCCCTTTACTTGGCAGAAGCCCTCCTTGAGAAGATGTAGCATGATATTTTGCTTTGATCCTTGCTATGAAGCAGCACGTAGCACTGATGGGACACTGAACTTTTTGATAAGTCCTTGCTAGTCATTCCTCATGGATTACAACATGAAAATGGTATGAGAGAGTTTATATTTATATATGTGTGTGTGTACGTATCTATAGCTCTGTATATGCATATTTAAACATTCACATATCTATATGTATGTAATTGTGCACATATACATAGATTTTATATATATGTATATGTAAATATAAATACTATAAATATATAAAGTGAGAAATTACTACAATGGCTATTTTTTTTTGCTAAAATTAAAGTAAATTGACATCTAAACTGTAGCAGCTTGAAGCAACAGATCTGAAGGTTTAAAAATGCATTCTACGTAAGTCATTAATGAACATGGCCTCCTTGTTTGGATTTTGGGGGTTTCAGTTTCTTTTGGAAAACAAACACTTCTTGGTAAGACTACAGAAATACCAGTGGTACCAACATTGAAATATTTTTAGTAGAACCGTTGCTTGTAGTGTCTTAAAAAAGGAAGATTAAAAGATCATGGCTTGTTTAGCTTAATGAAGTAGAGTGACAGTAAAGAGGATTTCTCCATATAAATAAATCAAGTAGGGAAATTCAAGGGAAGCAAAGGGGGTATATAATCAAGAAAGATGTTGACACATGAACAGATATACAAGAATGGACCAGGAATAATTATGGGCTGAAAATTAGAAGAAAATTATAACTTCTGGAGGAATGTGACTTTCCAAAAGAAAAATAAAGGGAAACAAACCTTACCAGTCTTGAAAAAGAATCTGATATGGGTCTGTGGAACAGGATTATATTGTTCGGTTACATGAGGTAGAAGAAAAATTGAACTTTATGACACAGAATGCCCTTTCCATGTCTAACTCCAAAAAGTTGTTCTATTTCCATTCTTTTTCACATATTGTTAAATAATTTTCACTATAGGAAAAAACAAACAAATAAACAAACATATAACATCCTGTACACTCTTAATAAAAATGTAACATTCTTGTGGAAATGCCAGACTCTGTGTACTCTCCCTAGCCCCAATTTTTTCCTGTTTCCAGTAGCACCTCCCTGGGTTACCCACTCACACTATAAACGTAGAGGGTAAAGAAAACTTTCCAAAAGAGTGTAGCTACAGTATTGATCAATTCTGTTTGTATTCTTTGAAGCTTGGCTTGCCCTTAAGATCTGACTTTGCTAGTCTTGTGCTTGAGACACAAGGTTTTTGTGATAAGATTTACATTCTCCCATTATATGTAAGTGTCATTCTCCAATATCTGTGTGTTGTTAATGTTTGTAGAGTTATACTGTTAGGAATGTAGAAACATATTTTGCTTAATTACTTTCCCACAATGGGCTTGAAAATTAGACTCAAATTCCGCCTTTTATGCTACACTTAAGAGTGCTATGGATAATGAAGCAGAAAGAAGAAAAAAAATCATCTGGAAAACAAACAAATAAACAAAGCCAGGATGAAAAATGAAACAGAAAGCAGAGAGAATGGCAAAACAATATTACTTAGAGATGGATGAGAGTGCAATATGAAATGAATTAAAAAATAGCTGCAGTGTTTTAGGCTTAAATTTTGCCATCCTGATTTTTGGAAGATATGGTGAAAAACTTTCCTACTGTTTCTTTTAGAATAAAAGGACTCTTTTTCAAGCACAGCACACCTAAAATTTCATATTTTTAAAGAACATACAATTTTAAAGTTATTTAACACACCCAATTTTTTTGGTGACATTTCTAAAAAACATCATGCCTCCCAAGTGTTTGATAAGAGCAATTTGTAACATCCTGAGGTTTGAAAGTGTATCCTCAGCCACCAGTGAAGTGGCATACAGACATGTAAAACCTGCCTGATCTAGGCTGTAGAAATGTGTGACAAAGAAAATAGGTCAGCTTTCTTGGCCTTGCTCTGGCTGGTTCATGTTTTACTTTTGGTCTTTTGTGTTACATGTAAGAACAGATTGGTTGTTCTGGACATAGCAGTTCCTCTTTAGGATGTTCCTATGAAAGTCTTAGCCTCCTTTCAAACCATCTCTCTGTTCCTTTTTCTGTTTTGTAATGCCCAAAGTGAAAAATTTCTGTGAATGCTTGTAGCCAAGACATTTCTGCTGATGATTTAAATGCCACTGAAGAGAAGGACTATTATAAAGCCCGTTAAGCATGACTGGTGTAGGATCAGACTCTGAAGATTTTGTGTGGGTGTTCTGGGGACATGTATTGCTCCAGGTTTTATACAGGAGGATATCACAGCACCTCTTGTTCTGTCTGGATATGGGTGACAGACAGATGCAGCCTTCAAAAGTCATGTCTGATACTTAAATTTTATATATAATGAGGAGGTCTCTTTTTATTTGAATAGCAATGGCTCACACAGGCAAAAGCTACATTTAATGTTAAACTTACTTCAACTGATGAAAGAGCAACAGGTAGCAGGGATCATCAGAAAGTCTAGACTTGCACACAGGAAGATTGGTAAGCTCTGTGACCCTTTTTAAAATGTCAGAGTGAAGGAGATACATACACAGGGAAATGGTTCAATTATATTGGACACAATAGAGGTGTATGAAAAAAGTGTCCAAATGTTACAGTTAAATTAAGCCACGCATATGCGCAGACATGCCAAAATGGTATTGGCATGGTATTTTAAGGCAGATGGACCATATGGCCTCCTTAGCAATGCACAATGCTTTCTGCTGTGTCCCACTTACTACAAAAGAAGCTGTTGTAATTTTGGGTGGGCCAGATGTCTTGTCAATCCGCCAGTTTCACATTTAATGGTGTTCTTTGCCTAAACTTGACATAAACACAGTGGCACTGCTCACTGTGTACCTAGCTCCTTACCCTGAGGGAAAATATCATTACAACAGAATATATAAAATGGCAGGCAACCTTAGATTGTTCCTGGTGGACAGGCTTCCTTTGAAGAAAAACTAACATTTTGTGATTACGGGAGAAAAATTAAGCTTAACTCCCAAAGCAATGAAAAGGAGAGAAGCATGTAGGATGAGTATACTAATATTTTTTCTGTTTACCAGTGCATCTACTGGTGCATTTCTCAAGTGCTGTGGCCACTCCCTAGGTTTTGTAGTGCTGGGATCAATTCATTTACCTAAGAAAAAGCATTGCAAGTGAGCAGGGTGACAGCTCTGGGTCTAAGGGCTGGGGGGTTGGAGCGTCACCTCAGTACTAAGCTCCATCCCTTATCCAGTCTCTCTGGAGAAATGTCAAACGTCTGCAGAAGTTTTGCCTTTCAGTAGCTTAGTAATCAAGCCTCTGAATTCCTGGATGACAGCGTGTACATGTTGGAGAAATGGAAAGAAAAGTCAAACCTCATTCATGAGGTAATTAGCTACTTCTCAGGAGGAAATTCACATATTTCTCAAGTTTCTAGTGTTTTCTATAGTTATATTGAGATAGTACAGTCAGTATTAAAGGGAAAAATGGCTTCAGTAGACCCACTCTGGAATTATAGTCACAGTTACAGATACATAACATACTCCCTGCTTTCACTGAAGACATTAGCTGCATTCAGATTTGATGGATAAATCTAAACAATCATTAATTTTTCAAAGATAAAACATGACAGATCAAAACTTAGGTGTTTTTGCAAAGCAATGGAAGTTGCACACCCTGGATGAGTCGGTAGCCTGAAACATACATTAGTTTCTGATCATTCTGGTTAAAGAAGTGACTGGGAAAGAGTGAGGAGATAACAAATTTTCAAAGTAAATTTATAAATTAAGGGAAACCTTTTCTTTCTTAAGTTCTCAAGTTTCTAGTGAGATTTAACCCTCATCCTCTTCTTCTTAGAAGAGATGAGAGACTGGATGGTAATTTCATATTTGTCTTTTTTCTACTCAGAACAAGTTCTCATTGAAGGCTTTCCACCCCGTCACTCACATAGATGGTGACCAGAAAATGCACTTATTACTCTGTACTTTCTTGTGGGGTATATAATATTTTGTTAAGGAAAATATTTTCAGATTTGCCATGCCATGTATCTCCTTCAGTGCTGGAGCATTTAGGTTCTCTTTGATTGAATATTTTTAAAAGTCCTTTTTTTTCCTGCTACTTTTAAAATCTAAATTAAAAACACTTGTGATCCATTTTAAAATTGTCTCAAGCTATTAAAAAATATGTTTATTTAGTATATGTAAGAGTAACTGTACCTTTCTGCCTACTTGCAGTGTTATTCTTAATCTCCCCTTCCGCAGTCTCCATGTAGGAAAATTTTTCTACAGAGAAGGTGGTCAAATATTTCAAAGGTTGCCTGGAGAGGTTGTGGAATCTATGTCCCTGGAAATAATCCAACCTTGACTGGACAGTACCCTGAACAACCTTATCCAACTGGCCTTGCTTTGAGCACGGTGTTGGACTAGGTGACCTCTAGAGGTCCATTTCAAGGTAAATTTTATCATTCTGCATTTTATTGATTTAATGTAACTAAATGTCAATTAATGTAATATCATTTGACTATGACTCCACACTGTAATTTTCAAGTATATATTACATAATACACTAAATAATACATATCTCTGTGTATATGTGTGTACAGCTGTCTATCTAACTATCTAGCTAGGTAGAATATACAAATGAATACTTCAGAAGACGATTTTGACCTCATCAGAGTAAAGAGGAAATATACCATATAAATATATATATCTCTTCTGTCATGGTTTTAGCTGGGATAGTTAATTTTCTTCACTGTAGCTAGTATAGTGCTGTGTTTTAGACTTAGTATGAAAATAATGTTGATAACACACTAATGTTTTAGTTGTTGCTAGGTAGTGCTTACACTAGTCAAGGACTTTTCCAGCTTCCCATGCTCTGCCAGGTGCACAAGAAGCCGGGAGGGGAGGGGATAAAACCAGGAGGGCTGATCCAAACTGGCCAAAGGGTATTCCATATCATGTGATGTCATGCCCAGTATATTAACTGTGGGGAGTTGGCTGGGGGAAGCAGCGATCGCGGCTCGGGGACTGGCAGCGTCGGTCGGCAGGTGGTGAGCAGTTGCAGCACTTGTTGTTTAGTTTTGGTTTTGGTTTTTTTTTTCCCTCTTCTTCCAGTGTTTCATCTCTCTCTCGCTCATTATTTTCCTTTTCATTATATTATTATTATTACTACTATTGCTGTTTTATTTTAGTTATTAAACTCTTCTTATCTCAGCCCACGAATTTTCTTACTTTGGCCCTTCCGATTATCTCCCCCATCCCACAAGGGTGGGGGGAGTGAGCGAGCGGCTATGTGGTGCTTAGTTGCTGACCGGGGCTAAACCACATCATCTTCACATAATTAGTGGAATTTGACATGATACTGGAAAACATTACATTTATATCTTTATATGTAAATAACATTTTTCTGTTAAATATTGTTCCTTAAAGTTGTTTAGCTGGTTCTAAGGTTTGTTAACTTAGTTGGCCCACACTTTGAAAACCTTACATCAGACTCTGAAGTTTGAAAATTATTCTGACCGTATAAAAATGAATTTTTTGGATGACTTCTGTTTTGTCAAGAACATGAAGAAAATCAACCTAGTCAAAACAGTATCACATCCATTATCTTTCATGAGTACCACCCATTGTGCTCCACAGTTATGCTGAAGATAGTGACATAATACAGAACGGTTGAGGAGGTTAAAATTACATGTTTTGTATTCATAGTACAAAAGTCACCTTGATTTTTTAGCTCTCCTATGCAATTATATTAGCACTAACGAAGTGGGGGAGGCCTGAATTGTCATTTGTGCAGACTGAGAAGCACATCGTGTACAACGTGATTCACTGAACTACAGAACAAGTAGATGCCGCAGTATCTGATTAAAATGCAAGAGTGTTTGTGAGGACCATGTTTAGAATATAGCTTGTTTATCTTTATTAATCAACTAGATAATTCCTGTTATTTGTTACTGTAAAACTATTGTCTCATGAGTACTTCAAAGAGAAGGATGAAATGTAATGTTATGGTGTAGTATAAAAGAGAAATAATAGAGGGTGACAATTTCAATTAATATTCACCATTCAGAGTGTGATTTGAGGTCCTCTGAAAGTAACAGAAAGAGACTGATTTAATTCAGACTGGACATCTGATACCTATACCTTGTTCTGAGAGCTTAAATATCTTCCACAAATGGGTGAAATTCATTTACAGCAAGGCAATTTATTATCCCGAAAAGAAGAATCTTTTAGGTACCTAAGATCCCCTGTGGGAAGAGAATGTTGCCATGTAAGTTTGTGCTCTACTCAAAGAGAAATATACTTGGAATTTGGCATTTCTTAGATAAAACAGCAGAGGACATATGGTGAAATATTGACACCTTCAAACTCGTGATAAATTACTGCTTAGACTGTTGGAAAGAAGTGTTTGGAGGAGGTTCCAGGGAGAAATAAAATGTGGAAAGGGTGATCTGAACATAAGCATTTTCTTTATGTGTGTGAATTAATGATAGAATTTTCATTTCTTAGACCTTGATAATGTACTTCCCTTTGGAGAATGCCATTAAGAATTCACATGCATAATAACTGCCTCAGAATCTCTACTTCCTTTTTTCCTCAGTATATTTTCTAGCAATGGCTATGTTCTGACAGCTGCTGCAACAAATGATATAAGAAAGATGTCAGAAATCAGAGAAACTTCAAAATTCTGTGATCTTTAAGGAGGAAATGAATTAATTCTTATGTTTCTCACATAATAAGCATAAAGTAATACGAGCAGAAAACTATATATGAGTTTGCATAAAGTTAGCTATAAATTTAGCTTTCTCCTTTTACTTTGAAAGTGGTATTTCTAAGTCTTTCCTCCTGAAAGATTGCTTGATCAATCAAGCACCAAAATGTTATTTCATTATAGGGCACTTATTTTTAGATGTCTTTGTGGGAAGTGCTACCAGGAATTAGGAAAATAAAATAGTCTCTACTAAGAACAAAGTTATAAAAAAGTGTTAAATTACTGTGGTTTCTTAGCTGACAAACCCTATCCCAAAATTCACTTTGGCAGTTAGCCAAATAACTTCTCCCTCTCTCAGTGCTCCTTACTAATAGATGCAGATATCCCACTGCATAACGTGTCAGCTGCTAAGCTGTGCTATGCCATGACTGTGCTCGTAAACAAAATGGGCTTGGGTCTATTCTTTGACCTTAAGAAAAATATACAATAATACAAAATTTTCTAAGAATAGCCTCAATTATACTGCCTGTTGGAAACAGTCTCTTGGCTGTGATTGAGCAATGTCTGGGAGAGTGCTAATTGGCACAGGCTGGAAACATGCCAGACTCCAACAGACAATATAAATGGTTATGTGCAGTGCTGGAGACCAAGACCAGGGTTGTTTACTTTATAAAGGTCAATGTAACACCTGTGCCTCTTGACAGACATCTGAATTTTTCTACATCCTTTCTTCAGATGTATAGATTCTGATTGTGAATCCCTGCTACACTGTCAGACATCCATTATGTAATGATTAACAGCAGGAAGCCTCATGGAAGTTCTGCAACTAATACTTGGTGTCTTGAATATACAATGCTCCTAGGGTTATAGAATACTCTGGTCAGCATAGGGAGTAACTAATTTTCTTCTGATCCTCAGGCAGAATCCTTAACTTGACAATTATTTAATCCAGACATTGCTTGAAATGATTTATATCTCGCCTATGGAGACCAACACCCACCTCACTGCAATCTCCTCTCAGGTAGTTGCAGGGAATCATAGGGTCTCATCTCAGCTTCCTTTTCTCCAGACTAAACAGCCCAGTTCCCTCAGTCCGTCCTCATAGGACTTGTTCTCTAGACCTTCCACCAACTTCATTGTTCTTTTTTGGACATGCTCCAGCACCCCAATGCCTTTCTTGTAGTGAGAGGCACAAAACTGAACACAGAATTTGAGGTGCAGCCTCACCAGTGCCGAGTACAGGTGGATGGTCGCTTCCCTAGTCCTGCTGGCCACACTATTCCTGATACAAGCCAGGATGCTGTTGGCCTTCTTGGCCACCTGGGCACACTGCTGGCTCATATTCAGCCGGCTGCTGACCAACACCCACAGGTCCTTTTCCGCTGGGCAGCTTTCCAGCCACTCTTCCCCAAGCCTGTGGTGTTGCATTAGTTGGTATGACCCAAACACAGGACCTGGAATTGCAGGACATGGGTAAGGGAATCCTTCTAACAGCCTGTATAAACTTGCTGCCTATATCCATCAATGGTATTTGTGCTTTCTCTAAGAGTCATGAAGAAATATCAGCGTGCCCAGTTCAGATGATGGTCTAAACTGAAATGAAAACCTGGCAGATATGAAACATCTGTTCAGAAGATTTTTTCTAATCAGCAATTACATCAACATTTGGGCTGTTCATGTGGTGAAATGGTAGATGCTTAGTTCTAGCATTCTGATAGTGTTTCCTTTTTTTCAGACAGTTATAAATACAAGTTTAATAAGCTAGCATGGTAGGTCTATATATACCTGTATACCTACAGTCAGGTATAAAGGAAAGGGAATTAGAATAATAACAGGATATAGATTTCCTCTGCGTTTGACCAGTATGACCAGACAACTGATGAAAAGTGCACAAAGATCAAAGGGCATATGTATAAAGATCTCTGGGGAAAGAAGCGGGTCTCAACTTTATTAGAAATTCCTTAGTTTTCAACAAAAGATCACAGGAAGTAAGAAGTACTTAGAAAAATCCTTGGAAAAAAACCACTACAATATCCTTGGCTCATCTTTAATTAAAAAAAAAATAACTTTTTTTTTATCAAAGAATATTAGAAGAGCAATTTTTGTACAAGTGCTAAAACAAAGATGAAAAAGTAGTTGACCCATGAATTTTCTCACCTCCATAATAATCAAGCAGCAATGGACACTGAGAAGGAAACTTTGCTGAATTTAAAGGCTGTGACTATTCTTTCTCCTTCAGTAAAGAGCACATGCAAGGGATGTCTCAAGAAGACAGAGAGCCTTCTTCAAAGATTGCACAGTATCAACTGATCAATGCCATACTATAAATTCCACACCTTATGTCAGTTTCTAAAAAATGTTTCCTATAGTGTTGTTAGGTAGTCCCTGTGCAGCACAAGTATGACTTACAGAGGAGACTTAACGGCTGTATACTTCATTGCACGTAAAATCACTGCATGGTCTCCTGCCTTTTCAATCAGTATTGCTCTCTGAATCCTCAGTATGCACAGGGTGGTAGGAAAAGCAAGATTAGTTCTAATGATAATAAGGATTCTCAAGCTTTGTGTTAGTTGAGATAGTGTGTGTTAGTAGAGATCTTTTTTGCCTTTAATAAAAAGCTACATTTACAGGACATAGATTTCATTGTCCGTCCCTGGAAATGTTGATTTTGTGCCAGAAAAGACCTCTGAAGAGGTAACAGTGATATAAGAAGAGACTGGAGATAATCTGAAATATTGTGTAAATAATGATTTTGAACAACTTAATATTTGGGTGCCACTCTAGGCACATGTTTAAAACCACTAAACTGTAGAGATCAGTTTCTCAGTACTCTGAATATAAGCAGCAAAAGTAAAAATAATGGAAACATGACAGATTCATTATTCATATACTGGAGTGTGCAAAAATATTGTTCCTTCCTGAATATATTTGCAATTTCTCTAATAATTATCTTGCAATCTACTGAATATCAGCCTTCAGCAATGTACTTAACAGCAAGTATACATCAGTAGTGAAGTATATGTAGATTCACGTGTCGTATAAAGTACAACATATGTACAGTGTATGGTGTTAATATTTTGTCACATTAACAAGATTCATGTAATATAATTTGAGGTATCAAAAATTAGATTTTTAGTGTAAGCCTGCAATTTCAGTGGAGGGAAGGAAATACATATTTTTCATAAATTGATTTATTCCATCTTAATATAGACAGAGGCAGATGGTGCCTGTCTCTCTGTTGACTATGTTTAAAGGCTAGCTTATACTGTGCACCTATATGACCAAACACTATATTAAGCCAGGTTATAATCAGACACCTTGATTCATTTAGGCTAGACAATTAGTGGCAAATAAGTAATGTTAAAGCTTGGTGAAATTTATCTAGCTTTAAAGTACACAAATCTGTATCACAGCGTAAGTTTTTGTGCAAGTTTTTGTTTTCATAAAGGCTTTGAAACACATCAGGTCAGAATCTTTGCTGGTGTAAATCAGTGGAATTGAATTCACTGCCATCCTATTTACACCAGCTGAAGCTCTATCCCATACACTTTACTAATGTGACATCTTTATGTATATGCATGGTAATTGCAGCTAGAGCACAATTCTGAAGGGTCTCCTATGCATGATATTGCCAATGAACCCAAAATGATCTCTGTATGTGTAAGGCTTCCTGGGTCTAAGGCTTAATTACTACTTTAACTGATCTATTTATTTTTAATTACTGTCTAATTTTTGGAGGGAAAAATAATATTTGGAACAAGCATGGTGTCATTTGTTTTCACATCTGATTTCTGTCTCTGTACCAATCAAAATGCATCTGGATGGAAATGGAAAAAAAATTGAGATAACAGTATTTACTAGGTACAGCTGGTCATGCAGAGATATTAATATGTCTTATTGAAGCTGTTACACCAGGGTTAATCTGATAAAGCTCTCAAGATGAGCATGCTGCTTATCCTATTGACACAAAGCATTAAAAGACTGTCATCACTTCCTGCTCCTGCCAGCTACACAGGAGCTATTGTTGAGGCTCAGAGTAGCAGTAAGGAAAAGCTCACTAAAGGGCTTAGCTGTGCTAGTCAGCCAAGCAAGAGATTATCCCTAAAGGAGAGAAAGTAAGTTAAAACGATGGGCTAATCAGAAGGAGGAGTTTGCATTCCCTGAGAATTTAAAATAAAATCAGTAAATAATTTTTCCCCTTTCTTCTTTTTTTGGTAAGGGATGTGGCTGTAAATGCTAGCATGAACATAAGCATAATTTGAAACAATCAGAAGCACCAATTAAATGAGAAGCAGTGCTAAATAGTGCATGTATTTACTCATAGAATATCCAGTGATCTTCAGAATACAACAATTTGGCAAGTATTTAGCTGATATTTATTACCAGGTAATGTTTAAATCTCATCTTTCAGTCCCATGGAAAAATTAATTAATGTTCTGAAAGAAGACTGTTCTGGAAAGACTCAAAGAAAACAGAGATATTTATTTCTGACTCGATTGCTGCTTTTCACAAATTTACCTTTAATCTTTTCAAAGACAGTTTTAATACTCAGCTAAAATTTAGTTAAACTTTAAGGTTCATATAACTGCTTAAAATTGTGCTTTTTGAATAATGAACAGGCACAGCATTTAGACGGCATGACCATATTCCCCTGTGAAGTCTGTGGGAAACTTTCCTATTGGTTTCAGTGCTGAAGGATCAAGCATATGGATTTCACAATAAGTTTGTAATAGTGCTGCTGCATTTCTAGGTCTTTAACTTGCCTCAGAGAATGACTGAACATCAATGTTCAAAGTAAATTAAAAAAAATCCTTTCTTGAATAATTATTATAACTTCAATAATGATTCCTAATCTTTCCAATTAATGTTACCTTGTGCCCAGCAACTTAAAGATATATAATTTCACCAACTACATAAAGCAGGTACAGAAGAAATTTAGATACAGATAAAATAAAGCATTAAATTAATGGAAAGATTAACTGTAATATAACTAACTTGAGATAGAGAAGGCCACTGAGACAGACACAATGCTTATGTAATGGCACAGAAGAAGTACATACTGACAAAGTAAGGTTATGTGTCATGTCTAATGTTCTGGGCTTGGGATAACTCTCTGCTTTCCCCCCATGAGATAAACAGACATAGCAATTACATCTCAGTAGGAAGCACAATGGACGAAGAGCCTGACGTTTCTTTGTGTTGTCAAATTTCCAATGTCTGTTCTGGAAAAATCAAGGTTTTACTCTGTCATATAGTAGAAAATCATGAGATCTTGTATGTCTGTGCAAGCATTGGCTTCTATCAAATGTCACTGTAGGTGTTTTTATGATTTGCACAAACATCCATTCACTTTTACTCTTATTAGGGTTTTCCTTCCATGGTAGATTTTGGAAGCAATTTACAAAACTTAATCATATGCAATGTAAAATAGTACTTCCTGTAAGCAAATTTGAGAACCGTGTCTGTCAGGCTTCACTGGGTGTAATATGATGAGAAAGGTTGATGCCAGAATATATCTTATCTACAATGTGCATTGTTTTGTTCATTCTGTCAAGTTCCTTGTCTAAGCTAATCATGACATCTTTTCTGTCTCTTATCATGCTGTAATCTCTTAGTGCATCTTGGCATTGTTAGTTTTATCACTGTAGACAGCCATTATCACTGTAGACAGTGAACTTTTATTTGTAGTTTAGGTGGTGCTGAAGTAACCCTTCTAGTTACACACACTTAAAGGTTGCTGCCATTCACCAGCTGGACTTGCCCATAGACTGAGTACTTTATCTGACCAGTAGGGTTGTGGAGGAGGTGAATAACAGAAAGTTCATATTTAGGCCAAATAGCTGTTCTGGTCAGTTGGGGCTGAAGTGCAGAACAATGTGCCATTTCATGAGACTCTAGCCAACAGGAAGAGGCAGAAACCTATATAGGTTTCTAGGGTGCTTTATATTTGATGAACAGATCTTTCTCTGGAGATCTCAAAATCACTTACAACTTTCCACTGACTAGAAAGCAAATTAGTGCATTAACTCAAAACCAAGTCTGCAGTAGCAACCGAGATATAGGTGCAAGGTCAGTGGATGTTTTAGGTAAGCAGAATCCCATACCATGTTTTAATCCTTCTCATTCTTGCTGTGATACCGTTTTGAAGGTTAGGTTTCTTTGCCATCACCTCCTGAAACCTATGCAGTGCCACTGTAATGTGCAAGAAAAGGTATTAATAAGAACAATCTTAATTTTTATGGTGCCTAGCCTCTACTGATGATCAAGGTGTATCACATAAAACACAGAATAACTAAAACCCACAAATAAAATATCATAAAGCAACATTAAATTAAAATGAGGTAAAATACAAATACCAAGTCATTTTATCCTATTAAATAAATTGATGATATACATAAAAATAAAGGTGAGATATCTAATTAAAAAGAGTTTTTATTCTACCTTAAAAGCTGGGAAAGAAAAGAAATAGTTGATTAAACATTTTAATCCTGCAGATACAAGGCTGAGAACAAGGACATGCAGTTTTGGTTTTTTTCTTGTAGATGGCTTTGTTCCTCTGAATTGACTTTGAAGGGACCGTGGGTGATCCAGTGTTAAACAGACAGAAAATAAGAGAATATAGTTATATTCTCTCCTTTTCCTTAAAATATATTGTCTGATCGAAACATATAAATATTCAAAATAAAGAGCCTAATTTTCTACTGGAGAAAGACCATATTACTCCATGGATGTAGGCAGAAGATCTGGTAACCAGAGAGATCCCCCTGACCGTTTTGTCATTCTAAGCTTCATGTGCTGTTGTTCTAATAACTGTCCAGATTTGTGACTCGTAGTTATTATCACGATTCTTCATTTGTATGACAGTAGTCTCCAGAAGCCTCAAATTAAATCTAAGATCAGTTGTGAAGGGAAGTACATAAGATACTGAAAAACAGTCCTCAGCATTTGAATTAGTCCAAGACTAATGAGCCCAAGAGGTAACAGGAAAAAAATAAAGAACAGTTTTGGTCCAAAATTACTCCCATCTCACTTCAAGTGCGTTAATAGGATAGCATCTTTTTAACCTTTATTTACCTAGGGTTACCTTTATACCCCGTAGAGAGAGAGGAGCTCCTCTAGAGTGATTGATCCCATTCCAGAATGAGGGAACAGTTCCTTCCTTAGGATGCACCTACCCACTTTTCAGCATAGTCTCAGGTCTCAGTTACTTGATCTTTTGGACCAGAACCTATTCATATTATTTGGTAATTCCTGCCCAACCATGCACCTGAATTTCTTTTATATGAAAGCACCAGGGCATCTGGTAGTGAATTTTGCGTTCTCATTTCTTCTGGTCCATGGATCTCTAACCAGGCAGACAGCACACCCAGAGGTGGTGGGTAATACAGCAAGGTGGAGTAGAAGCAAGTTGAAATAAATTAGGACTTAGGTCCTATGTGAATAAAAATAGATTTTGAGTTATGTTTCCTTATAATTTTTTATAAAGCACTTCATGTATTATCTGCATCATAACTAATACTGGCTCAGTGACTCTGAAGTTGAAGATGCGTTTACTTTCCCCCTAGTTGTGTTGTCACCCCAATGTTTCTCCATTTAAGAGAGAAACCTATAGAAATTTAAGGCAGGAGAGAGCATGTGTAAAGTATGAGTGAATTCTGTATAACTTACGTAAGTAAATATGTAAAGATATATTACTGGTGGTAACCCAAAAAATAAAAAGCACCTCCTCATCAAGAAATTAATGTCATCAAGAAATAAATGCCTGTTTAATTCTTTTGAACTATTACCATTAAAACATTGGTAAAACTGTAAAAGATACAATCTAGATCACAAAATTGGCAGTTAATTGTACAATACAAAGAGAGCTTTTATAATTAATAATTTGAAAAATAACATGGAGATTGAATTTCCTATGTAAATTATTCTTTTTATTTGAATATTATGGAACTCTGTATTTACTCTGTAAGACAGTAAAGTTGTACCTAGTCATTTCATTTTAGTTGAGATTTTATGACCTAAAACAAAGAAATGGAAAGGAGAGAAATTAAAGGTAAAGGAAAGTCCACTTGTCTGTAAATTATTACATAGAGATGGGAAGCTCCTACATCACAACAGATGGCCTGCAACTACAAGCAAATTAGCATATAGACAGACATTACTGAATTCAATTAAAATTGAATCTAAATATTAATTAGGATTTAAAGGCGATAGTATAAGCAGAATAAATTGCAGGTTTCTGTAGCATAGGGAAATGTGATTACACAGGAGAGGTCTATTGACAGTTACATTGGAATCTGACACACTAATTATTATACGAATCACATGCAGCTCTAGAGTGGAAAATATCATATTTTATGTGTGCTTTGCACAAAGGTCAGTTCTAATCTACTACCCCACAGTGGGAATTGGCCAAAGATATGAAATAACAGATTTTTCTTTTTCCCTAGATACTGTCTAGTGTTTCAAATGTATTTCTAAGATTAGTTCCAGTCTATTGGTAAATATTCTAAAACATGGATTTCCAAAAAAACGATGTATTTTTTGTCCAAAAAAGAGATGCCTTTTTGAACAGATGTTCTATTGCTTTACCATACCATTACATTATACAAGTATATTCTTTCTGCATAGTTTGTGACAGTTTGATTGAAAAAACATCTCTGAACACTGTAGAGACACAGGCTATGGTCAAGCACAAGCAGTTGTGCTTCTGTAGATTAATTTGGAGAACAGTGAGTATTTTTTACAAGAGCAGGAATATAAGACCAAATTCCAAAGCAGTAGTTGTATTTTGCCTTTATAAATTTCCTGTAGTTATTTAAATTGAATTAACACTTCTTTACTTCACTTTTCAATATAATTTTGTTCTAGAAATTGTAACCCCAGGGCTCTGTAATATATTATCATTGTTCATAACAGGCCATAAGCTTTGTACTGAGTTTATAAGGCTTCAGGGTTGAGGCTTGTCAGGTCTGGTGTGTCTGAGCTTTTCTTTTCCTGCCTGTAGCTTTGTTTTACTTGACTTAACGGTGAGAACAATTTAATTGACCAGGCGTCTATACTAACCTGTTTGGTTTTTGGTTTTCTTTTTTTAATCTTTCTGTGGTAACAACTATAGTTTCATGTATTAGACATTTTACACATTCTCAGCAAGCCAAGTGAAAAGTTTTTACTATCCTATTGTATAAACAGACCTGAGCAAAAGAACAATGCTGGAACTGAATATCTGTTTCAATTTCTTAAGCCATTCATACTCCCACTCTTGGTCCTTAGTGCAGAGAGAATACAGAAGTCTTTCCCACAGTGACTGCTTTCTCTCTCCATTTCTTCTGACCTAAACCAAATTTATTTGATTCCTTAGTGAAATATATCACTAATCAAACCATGTTTTGTGATATTAAAACAGAAAATTTGTGATTTTACTTGGTTTGCAGACCCCAAATAGACCCACTGTCTCCATAGTCTATGTTTATCTCTTTTTGCAAGTTTTTGCATTTAGTTAAAAAAGCTGTTCAACTTAAGTGGAAAATCAATAGGAAAACAGAGAAAGAAACATCAGCAGCTGGGAGATGGACAGAGCTTTGGAATCAATCTATACAGCAATTATTTCACCTGTAAAGATCTGAGGTTATGTTATTACCCTGGTGTTAGAACAATTAGGAAGAACCTTAAAATACGCTTGTTATCTTTTGTTCAAATGAATGAATTCACCACAACTATTTATTTCCTTTTAGACAGCAAAATCTCTGAAAACAAATGCACAAAATGTGGTTCTTGGTTATGAGAATAACCAACATCAGTGATACACAATATTTAATTATTAAATAAAAAAAGATATGTGTGCATGTTATTAGGGGAAGCTGGATCCAGTTCACTTCAGGACCCAGCGAATTTCTCTCTCCCAGTCCAAAGGTGCCAAATTTGACAACCTTTAATACCCAAGGGATTTCTTCTTCCCCAACCTACCAGATATGAGGCCACTGTAGTTTTCTGTTCCCCGGTCCAGCCAGTACTGAAGCTAAGAATGTCATCCCACACGCATGCACACATGTGCACACATGCATACCTACAATATGCAGACACTCTTGATCAACAGACCAACATGGGCACCAGAACCACACACAGCACTCATAAACGTGAACGATGCAAACAGGCTCATCTTGCTTATGAGGCTGCCAGCTAATGAGGCTCAAAGCTTGCTAGCAGATCTCTCACACAAACACACACCTGCAGATCTCTCTAGTAGCTGGCTGAAACCTATGGTCCCTCCTGTAGGTGGCTGTCAGATTTCTCGTAGTACTTGCTGGCTAATCTGACTGTTGTGGTTTAACCCCAGCCGGCAACTAAACCCCACCAGCCACTTGCCCACTCCTCCAATGGTGGGATGGGGGAGAGAATCAGAAGGGTAAAAGTGAGAAAACTCGTTGGTTGAGATAAGAACAGTTTAATAATTAAAATAAAACAACAATAATAACAACAACAACAATAATATATTGAAAAGTAAAATAATGAGAGAGAGAGAGAGAGAGAGAGAGAGGCAAAACCCAGGGGGAAGGGGAGGGGGAATAAACAACCAAAACAAACCACAAGTGCTGCAACCGCTCACCACCTGCTGACCGACGCCACCTCTCCCCTCCTCCCCAGCTCCCCCAGTTAATATATTGGTCATGACATCATATGATATGGAATATTGCATTGGCCAGTTTGGGCCAGCTGACTGGGCTGTGCCCCCTCCCCTCCTGGCTTCTTGTGCATGCAGCAGAGCATGGGAAGCTGGAGAAGTCCCTAACTAGTGTAGGCACTACTTAGTGACTCTTAGCCGCTACTTAACAACAGCTAAAACATCAATGTGCCATCAGCACTATACCAGCTACAGTGAAGAAAACCAACTCTACCCCAGCCAAAATCAGCACAATGACTTGATAGTTTTCAGAACAAAGAAATACTAAGATGGTATTTTTCAAGGAATCACTGTGAAACTAAACCCTAGTGAATAATATTCACATGGAACTCATGATAAAAGCTGGACTCAGGAATATTTCAGCAGAACCTGATGTGCATATCACCATTCTAGCATGGAGTTTTCAGCCCCAAGCTCTATTTGAAAGCCACATTAACTTAAAGAAAATTAGCAAAGGACAACCACTGAGTCAACATCTTCTTCAGTATGCCCTAAATGATTCTAAAGTGACAGCAAATTTTAGAAATATGTCCTTAGGTGCCTATGGATGGCAACTTTTTGGAGGCCATAAAATATTAAATTCATTCAAACAAAGAGGTTTAAATAGGGTGTTGGTCCCTGTTGCACTCTCTAAAAGTCAGTAAGACCATAACGGAAACTTGGTACTCAGGTTTCCAAACATTTTGTTGAAACATTAGGTTACTAGAGAATTGATTAGAATTTGAACTGTTCAAAAAACAGACAATAGGATGATCACAGGTTTAGAAAGGCTTCTGAATGACTGAATAGGATAAACCTCATCAGCCTGGAACAGAAAGGACTGTGGGGAGGAAAAAGCTATAGTAGAGATCTACAGAATGATAAGTGACATAGGGAAGATGGATAAGGACTGACTGTTCACCAACTTTTCCAGTGTAAGAATGTAGTACATAAAATGAAGCCAGTAAATGGCAATTTGGAAAAAAAAAAAAAAAAAAAAAGAAAGGAAGATAGAAAAAATTTCTTTTGTGCACCTAATGGAAATCCATTGGTGGTAACAGTTAAAAATATTGTGGGTGAATATTAGATTATATTTAGGGGAGAATTGCACAGGTACTTGGGTGAGAGATCCACTGAGTTTTGTGGGACAGATCACATGAGTCAGGAAATTCCCTAAGCTGGACATAATCAGTAACTGGGAGATTGCTGACAGGAGAAGTCCTATATGTTCTCCCTGTTTTCACCTGAGAATCTATTTAAAGCTGTCTTTGGAACCAGGAAGCTCAGTGGACAAAACCTTATTCTAAACTATTGCAGCTGTTCTGATGTTTGTTTGTATGCTGATTTTCAGAGCATCTAGCATGCTCAGCGTGGCAACACCTAGACCAGACAGCAGATCTAGAGAGAAGAGTCTCTCTCACTTGTCTAAGCTCAGATTTCTACTAGGATACATACAGTTATGCACCTCAGTGAAATGGGATTCAGTACTTGAAACTATACCCTGTAGTATCCTAGTCCTTCTAGATGATTACTAATTAAATTTTTGCCCTGTTGGACTGTTATATAGTTGATGTTAGGTAGTCAATGGAACCAAAAATATATATTACTAAGAAGCAGAAGCAAGACTTATGGTGGAGTTTGCAGTAGGCAGAATATGGCAGCATGCTTTGCCCTGGATTTGTATAAAAGCTAAGCCAGGAAAAAAGTCTTGACTTTGCTGAATTTGCATGTCGTATAAAATGCACTAGTGAAAAAAGGGAGAATCCTTCCCTGTATCCCCACCCTTCATACATATATTGTCATGGCTTAACCCCAGTCAGCAACCAAGCACCACACAGCTGCTCGCTCACTCCCCCTGGGTGGGATCGGGGAGAGAATCAGAAGAGTAAAAGTGAGAAAACTCATGGGTTGAGATGAAGACAGTTCAATAGCTAAAGCAAAAGCCGCACATGCAGGCAAAGCAAAAGAAGGAATTCATTCACTCCTTCCCATCGACAAGCAGGTGTTCAGCCATCTCCAGGAAAGCAGGACTCCATCACGCGTAACAGTTACTTGGGAAGACAAATGCCATCACTCTGAATGCCCCCCCCCCCCTTCCTTCTTCTTCCCCCAGCTTTATATATGAAGCATGACATCATACAGTATGGAATATCCCTTTAGTCAGTTGGGGTCAGCTGTCCCGGCTGTGTCCCCTCCCAGCTTCTTGTGCACCCGGCAGAGCATGGGAAGCTGAAAAGTCCTTGACCATTGTAAGCACTACTTAACAACAACTAAAACATCTCCACATTATCAACACTGTTTTGATCACAAATCCAAAACATAGCCCCATAGTAGCTACTATGAAAAAAATTAACTCTATCCCAGCTGAAACCGGGACAGTATTCACCCCTTATTCCATACCATTTACATCATGCTCAGGGCCCACATTATCCAATACAACCTCATTAACCACCAGCCCTCTTCCCATCCTTTGATAAAATACACAGATATCATTTATCATTCTGCTAGTCTATGGACCACCCCTGTAGAATATCTTTAAAATGTTTACAAATGTCCACTGTGTTCATTTAGTCCATGACTTTGGGCTCCATCTGTTCTCGTGGTCACTCAGGACAGGAGAGGTGTTGTGTTGCGTGGCATTACTGGGCACCAAAGCCAGCTCAGGTCAGTCCCTGCTGTACTTGCACTGCTTCTTGTAGGAAACATTTGAAAATGGAATATAAAATGGATCTGGGAACATGAGTTTGCCCACATTTTTACCAATATAGAACAATAAAAAGACATATTTTTACATTTCACATAAGCCTTTCCTCAAATTACATTGCTTACCAAGATGTTACTCCTTAGCAATCCTAGTGCAGTTATGAGAAACTGCCGTCCACATTTATTTTTTGAACTAATGTTATTCCTCTGTACACTAAACATAAAGTGGGTATATTTGTATATATTTCTCCATCAGCAAGTATGGCAGTCAACAGAATATCAATATATAATTTCTTTAAAATATATTTTTATTTCTGATTGCAAGATAATAAAAGCCTGTGTTGAAATATATAGCTCATACCTGCCATATAAATTCACATGGGAAGGAAATGAGAAAAAAAATGCATCTATAGAAAACAGGGTGCCTTTTAAGATCACCTTCAATGTGACATTTTGTGAATACACCAGGCCCTATTCTTAACATCTCCTAAATCCCAATCAAGAAGACTACCAGGATCTTTTATTTTTATTTTTTTTTTAATTTACTACTTGTCTGCAGGACATCTGTATTAGAACACTTAGCAATGAACTTTCTTGAACACTAATTCTGTGGTAATTGCTTTTTTAAATACTTTAAAATCATTATCACCTTGGAAATGATGATTTAGAAATATTTATATGTACTTCAAAAAATCACATATTTCTATGCTATCATTTTTATTGTAGTTTATTTTGGCCAGCAAACTCTGTTTAAAATTACATTTAATTTGCTGTAAATTGCATCCTAATCTGAACTGTCTAAGCCCATTTAAATTCATTTGTATATTGATTTGAAATGGGACTGTTATCCTTTCAGAAAATTTCTTAATACATTTAAAGACCTTGTTTGCATACAGTAATTCTGATAGTAGAAAGATGTGATAAGAAACTAAAAAGAAATGGACCATGAAATTCTAGGGGAAAAAAATTTATATTAGGATTTTTCTTTAAAAATAATAAAAAGGACTAGGGTATCAGTTGTCACTACTTTTTGCCACCTCAGGAAATTTACACTATTTTTATATACAAGGGCCAACATTTACTTTTCAGTAAGTACCTGGGCAGTTTTCTGGCCCAGGCTGAAATTTTAATGCTTCCAAATTTATTGCAGCTCTAGAACAGATAGATGGTGTTTTCTTAAACCTAAACTTTGCCTATTTTAGTGGTTGATTTAGGATTAGGGAATTATGAGGCTGCAAAAACTTGCGGGAAAACGATCCCTGGAAGACTGGCAAGTCGTATGCCTGCTGTTTTGCCCAATACATGAATATTGATCTTTCTTCTTTCCTATTTTTCTTGTTTGCTTGTATTCACTGATTTTATTTTTATGCTCATATATTTAGAAAATTCAATAAACATCATTGATATGTCACGAGGTAAATAGTTGAAATATCTAAATAACAGTCAGTGCATCCTCCCACCTGAGGTAAAAAGCTCATAAATAAAGCAAGGTAAACTGGGAGCTGTAGATTACCCTGAACAATTGCAAGAAAGGAACCAGGATCGCCAAAGCACAGTTAAATCTAACAAAGGACCCCAAGAAAGTTGGTCAACCATTTGTGATCTCAGTTGCTTCGATTCAGTGCTTGTTATATTAAATTAATTACTTCCTTTGACAGCCTGGTGTTGTTTAGTGTTCTTTGAAGTTGAAAGGCATGGGCAGGGTAACACTAGCAGTTATACCTTAATGCTACTTATCTACACAGATAGGAGTGGTACTTCCTTACACAACCTCCATCTAATAATGTCAAGAACACAAAGCAGCTGTTGCTTTTATTCTTAAGTTAAGCATCTGCCAACACAAAGGACCATACCCCCAATGAACTCTGATAAAAAGTTTTCAAATAATACTCTTCTAAGTAAGGCCTAAAGAACAAAATACTGTATAGACATTAAGAGGAGTCCCATAGAGGGCTGTCATGAGATGGAAGCTGCAGAAGAGTGCAATAAAAGTCTCCTCGTGAGTTTTCTTATCCATAGCTGGAGGAAGCACCATCCTCACAGACACCACTGCATGATTCACCAGGCTCAGAGAAACCCTCCCTGCTTTAAAGGATTGCCTCCGTTCTGCTCCTATTTCCCCCAACCAGATGTCTCCTTTATACTTTATCCCCTTCTTTTTGTCAATCATCTCCTTTCTTTATACTCCTCCAATGTTTTGGGAGAAGAGTGACAAGACACAAGAGATTTAGCCCTGCAGATGCTGTATATTTTTCTCTTTCTGCTCTAAGGAAATTTCACTTAAGAACTGTGTGGCTTGAATACAAGGGTATAGTACAAAGTCAAATGAGAAACAGGGTGAAAATGAATGAAAGGTGCCATGTGGTTGAGATGAGATATAGGAGCTGGGAGGGTTTGCAGAAAGCTGATAGAAATTTAGGAGGCCTCAGGATGAAGATGAAAATTCAGGAGTTTGTTTCTGGATCCCCAGTCTGAAAATGAGTTTCTCCCCTCCTTCACATTTGGGAAATGATTATGTGTTGGATGATTTCAAGAATGGAGAAATTTAACTGAATGGCCTGGGGGTGGATAAGCATAAGTGCTTTTTTCTTGCAGAAAGTTCTTCTGCCTCTTTCATGGAAACAAGATCAGGTTTAGGACAAACAAGATTCCAATACAACAGGTAGAAATCAGAGAAGTAAGACTAAGCAACACAATGGAGCTCAGTTCTCATGGTTATGGGGGTATTAACTGATATTGCCATGTGGAAATGGAGCAGAAATAGAGAGCTTTTATTGGTGCAGTTTGATGCCTGAATATAAGCCTCAGCAGTGTTTGTGCTCTGAGGCTAACCTCCTAAATTTCCAAGTGCTGGCCATTGACACTTTGATCAGACAGCTGTGGTGGATTGGGATCCTCAGTCCGGGTTCTGTAGTTGTGAGTAAATTACCTCCTCTTCATCCAAAAAGTATCAGCTCCAAGCAGGGAAATTATTAAATAGGATTTTATTTGTATTATATGTTGGGGTTTTTTGCCAGAAGGTTCAACCACAGTTCATTTCCCTAACCAAGTCAGAATGGATTCAATTAAAATCCCAAATTAATTTCAAGAGGAAGATTAAGACCTTTGTGCTCTGTGGTTTTACAATTGAATCATAAACACAATGAAGAAAAATTGTTTTGTTAAGTTGCCATAGGTTTTTCAGTGAGGTTTGGTAGAAATTTGAAGCTTAAAGGTTCTGGAAGGACCAGAAAGAAGAAAAATTTGGGTTTTTTCTGCATTTTTAGGAAGATCATCCTTAAATATCTTTTTTGATATTTCTTTCCCTTCTCATTTGCCTATCTAGCTATCATTATCAATAAGATATCATACATCTGTAAAGTATATCTACCATTTAAAAAAAAGTTTCTACCAACTTCATTGTAGTGAAGTTTAAAAATAGATTTATACTAACTTTTTTTAATGAACTCTTGTAAAGGCAAGTTAACAAAATAAATATGATTCCTGCCTAAAAAAAAAAAAAAATCTGTAAAATTAAGTAGTAGAAGAATAAAAAATGGTGAAGTTTTAAAATTTCTTCTTAAAATTTAAAGTGTGGCTGCAATATTTTCTGTATTTCAAAGTGCTTTTCTATTGATGGTCTAGATTAAACTGAGTAGTTCAGAAAAAATCCACCCAAAAGGAAAACCATCATGATAGTTTTGGAAAAAAAAAATGATAACTTCTTAATATTTTTTAGTAAAATATGTCTTTTCTTTTTCCCAAGAAATGTATTACTATTGACAAAATTGCAGTATTTTAGTATTAAAAAAATTACATTTTGTTAAAATATATCTACAGTCCATTATTTGATCAAATGGAGAAAAATAGGTGGTGTGGGGTTTCTTTTTAAATGTTGTTTCCCACTCCTATTACTGTTAATATTGTTCTGCTTAGATCTACATGAAGATGAATTTCACATAAACACTTAAAAAGGTATACTGCTAATACAAGTGTTATTTAAGGGTGTGTTGACAGTATATTGAAAAGTGTTGTCAGTTTTCAATGACTACCAGAATAAGGCAAATCTTGTGGTTCTGGGACAGACCATATTTCAGAGACAGAAGACAACATCTCAGGCTGTCCTGAAGCAGAGAGCATTATCAGTTACTTCTCCCATTCCCCACATCTTCACTAGAGGACACGTACTCAGTGTAAAAATGGGAAGTATTGGAGTAGAGTTGAGATATATTTTTTTTATCCCATCGTCATATTAAAAGATTTGCCTTCCAAGCTGAAACTGCATTATTTTGGTGCAAAATGTTTCCTTTCTACAGAACCTCCCTTTTAGGCAGTTGATGCAGATATACTGCTTTTGGCTGGGATAGAGTTAATTTTCTTCATAGTAGCTAGTATGGGACTATGTTTTGGATTTGTGCTGAAAACAGTGTTGATAACACAGGGATTTTTTTAGTTACTGCTGAGCAGTGCTTACACAGAGTCAAAGCCTTTTCTGCCTCTCACCCCACCTCACCAGCGAGGAGGCTGGGAGTGCACAAGAAGCTGGGAGGGGACACAGCCAGGACAGCTGACCCCAACTGACCAAAGGGATATTCCATACCATATGACATCATGCTCAGTATATAAAGCTGGGGGAAGAAGAAGGAAGGGGGAGACATTTGGACTTATGGCATTTGTCTTCCCAAGTAACTGCTACGTGTGATGGAGCTCCGCTTTCCGGGAGATGGCTGAACACCTGCCTGCCCATGGGAAGGAGTGAATGAATTCCTTGTTTTGCTTTGCTTGCACACGCAGCTTTTGCTTTAGCTATTGAACTGCCTTTATCTCAACCCATGAGTTTTCTCACTCTTACTCTTCTGATTCTCTCCCCCATCCCACCCAGGGGGGAGTGAGTGAGTGAGTGGCTGTGTGGTGCTTGGTTGCTGACTGGGGTTAAACCATGACAGACACCAAAACAGCAGAGCTTTGATTGGTTTTCACTGTCATGGACAAGCTTATAAGAAATGTACTGGAATTTGTTATGAGCTTATGATGGTTCAAAGGTAAATGGTCTTGCCTTACTAGTGGGTACCACATGTTTTATTTTGTGCATGTGTGGTGCTTCACAACGATGGGTGGCAGCAAGGGCAATGCTCTGTGTAAGCCCTTGGGAGGTGGTCCATGAGGGAGATTTCCACAGAGCTTTCAGCACAACTCTTTTTCACAAGGTAGAACATAGATTTGACAGAATTTTCTCTCTTCAACTTTTCAGCTGAAGTACAAATAAGTTTTTATAAGGTTTCCTTCATATATCTGATCTATATGTGGTGCCAATTATTTTTTATTTTTTGAGTGAAAGAATTTTGCAAATTTTACGTGGATAGCAGTCCTATTTGTAATGTATAATCTGCTTGAATTCCCATGAAAACTATTCTTCCATAAATGATGAGGTAGTCAGAGAGAAAAGCATGCACCCCACTGTTGGGAAAAAGAGCTAATTTGAGCTGTTTGATATCTAGTGGTTTGAATTACATCATTGTTTTTCTTTACAGTGCTTTGAAACATCAACCTTACCAATGCTCCTGTGGAGAGAAGTAGAATAAAATTATATGGGCCAAAGCCTCTGAATCTTCAGTCTACTGTAGCATATTATGTAGCAATGTTTACAGGTACATGGCAGTTTGTATTTTCTTTGATGCAAATTTTAAGAGCCATCAACTGAATTTGTACACTCTGCTGTCTTTATATGTGATTCTACCATACAAATACTGGTTTGAATAAATAAACCTAATTCAAACTTTAACAAATTAAAAAGGAATTATCAACAAAGTTAAAAGTAGCTAAACCAAAAGTAAAATAATTTCTTCATGTTATGCACATACTAACCAAGTATACTGAGTGAATCAAGAATCCAGGACACATCTGAACCTCATTCTTATACTGGTAATACAGTGATAAAGTTTAGGCACGTGGTCATGTTGGTGTTCACAGAATGAGTTGTCCAAAATGCCCTCTACTATGAATTAGTTCTAGCTATTCAGAAGCACAGGAATATGCAAGAAAATTAAAAGTGAAAAACACCTGCATATTCTAATAGGCAGAAGATTTGGAAGAATCTGAGAAGTCAGCGATTTTGTCTGTTCAGTAATATGAGGAGAGGAGAGAAGAGGAAAAAATAACTATATAAGTTATATTTTAATCAACAATTGTGGGAGATTTTATTATCCTGACTAATTTTCTTATGTTTCATGTGCAGAAGGACTACAGTAATTGCTGTACAATAGTGTTCATTTTAAAAACACTTGTCAGAGCTTGTGAGGACTTGATATTTAGCTGAGGGTAAGTCGGCTTCATGGTCAGTGGCAGAACTCATAATCATTTTACACCAGGCAGTAAGTTCTTAACTGAGCTGTTCTAAAAAGTCCCATGTGGCTGTGTGCTGAGAGCTCAGGACTGCTCTCTGGGTAGTAATAAAGCTTCCTGAGTAATATTTGGTGACTGTCTTATTCCTTGAGCATTTAAGAGTTTCTTTGAGCATTTAAGAGTGGAGAAAATCCTTGACATCATATGAGTGGGAAAACTGAAATTGGCTAGAAGCCTGTATCATCAGAATTAGCATATTTTTTTGAAACATGATGGCATAAGAACAAGGTAGAACAGAAATATAGTATAAAACAGAACAGTGAGCATGCATGAAATCTGATTAACTCCCCCTTCTGGGGAATTTACAGAATAAGAAACAGCTGAATAGGTTCTCCCAAATGGGCAGGAAAAAAAAAAACAGAAAAAAAAAATGTTAGCTGACTGGCTACAATAAAATGTTGTATTCTGTAATATTATGAAAATGACACAACCTGTAGATATGGGATCATGGAGTCCACAAAGCCCTGGGTGAGATAAATGGGGAAGTTCATAGCTCTCGGAGATATAATTTCAAATTTTCTTCATCTCAGGAAGACATTTGGTTACACTCTGCTACCTTCCATTGGTTACAGCGCTGCTCGTGCTTTCAAGGTTATAGCAAGGAAGGCTAGAAAGAAAGCTGTGTTTTATTTTTGGTTTTAATGAATACTGAGATGCTTGAGTCCCTGTTGGCTATGAGAAGTACTTTCTACAGCAAAATATGTAGCCATGAAATAAAGTGGGCCCTGGGTTAATTTATTTCCCCACACAATTCTTCATCTTCATGTTCTCTATTTCACAACTGCTAGGATTTGAAAGATTCCTTCCGAGGGATTTTCAGGAAAGTCTCACTTCCATTAACAAGTAATAACATCTAAAATAATATAAACCATATGGAAAATAAACTTAAGTGATAAGGTTGGCTGTTCGATTCTGACTATGCAGGTTTTTATTGCTTCAGATGATAGTAGTGTCCTAGAAGTGATAAAGTCCATCCCTTTTACTTTCTAAGATGACATTATTGGACAGGATCAGCCTACATGTCATCACACAAAACCTAGTATGTTGCCACGTATAGGCTAGTGATCACCTGGTTTCAGCTGTGGTAAGGATTCCCTCCGCTTCATCTAAGGTAACAATGGATTAGTATAACAGTACTAGCTGGCAAGTTTAAAAACAGGCATTTCTATATTATGGGACACTTGTGAAGAAGACTTAAATAACTTATTGGACATATGAAGGGAGAAGTGTGGTGAGAGTAATAAAAATGATATTAAATTAAATTCAAAATAAAATTAAAATATCTGTGGTGAGATAATTTCTTCAGGATGGAGCTAAAGTTTTTTTCATCTTGCTGTTAACAATCAGTAGGTTTCTGATCCATTCAAAGTTATGCTTTAAACTCTTTCTGTAATGTTACTGGTTAATGAAAAAGACAGTTTAGAAGTTCTGGATTCTAAAGTATGTGCATTTTTTTCCTTACTTATCAAACTAGTCAGAAGTAATGAACTAATTTCTTGGAGAAAAGAAAAAAAAGGTTTTTATTTTCACACCAATATCCCAGATCCAAAGGATATGCAAGGAGCATATATATATATGTTCTTGATGTTGTTCAGAGATTGCATATTTTTCTGTGTCTGTTTTTAAATCACAGCAAAATACAATATGTTCAGTTCTCAGTTATGCTACTATAAATTGAGAATACTGTACTCAGGAAAAAAAAAATATCATAAAAACTTCTATGTAAATGACAGAATACCATCATAGATCACACAAATTGTTATATATACTTCACAGTTATAACTGATGAAAGTATTTCAGATTACGTGAATATCACATGCATAACAATGACATATTTAAGATGTTTAATTATCTATACCATGTAAGATCACTAAAGTAGTATTTTTATTTTATGTCTGTAAGTTCCAAACCCGTATGTTTTAATAAGATTTTTCCAGGGGAACAAAATGAATCCCATAAATTTGGAACATACTGTTCTTGCTTAGTCTTATGGTACTTAGGCATATACTACCATTACACAATTCTCTCTTTGTTAAAAAGAAAAAAAAAAACAAGAAAAAAAAAAGAGAAAAAAGATCTTAAAAAGGGAACTCTACATTACCTTAAAAAAGAATGAATAAGAGATGAAATGATGATTTCAAAAGATCTCAGGCAGAAACTTAAGGTCATAAACATTTCTTTTGACTCCTATATGAAGTTTTCTTTCTGTCTTTTGCCTGGTTTTTGAAATCCTGCAAAAGGTGGTTTTGGTCAAAAGCTGAACATAGTTGGAGCCCTTGCAAGCAATTTCTTTAAAAGAAGAGAACCTATCAAAGAGTTGCAGTTGTTCAGTTGTTGAATGGAGAATCTTATTTGCAAAGTAAGTGTACTGCTGCTTTACTGTCACAGTTTTTAAAGAATGAGTCTTATTAAATATCTACCTAAACCAGGCAGAACCATTCTGGACATACTAATGGAATTTCCAATGAAAGAAGCAAGACCAGGAAGACATCGCTGTATCCTCTTGTTAACTAGTGCAAAAATTGGAAGAACTTCCTTCCATTTACAATAAAATATGTCTAACTGTTTTGACTTAGGAATTGATAGGCTGTGTCAAATTACACTGTACTTCAATTTTATGATGCTGTTTTACTTAGAATGAAATGCGTTATCAATTGCAAAACAGCTTGCATATGTCTAAAAAAAATTATGGTCAACCAGTCTCCTGAATATTCTACTAGGTGGTTTTATTCCTATTTTTTTGCCAGTCAATACTGTGTGCATGGTACATACCAATTATACCTTACTTTCCTCACACACTAATGCATTATTATTTCATAGCTTTTGAACTTGTCAGTGCAAGTTTACTTCTGCTAATTTTCCTTTTATAGGTGTGACTGTAAAGAGTAGTTTCCTTCTAAATGTTAAAAGTACTAAATTAATTCTATACTGTTCTACTCCATTCTTTGTGCTTACTATTGTCCCGGTTTCAGCCGGGATAGAGTTAATTTTTTTCATAGTAGCTACTATGGGGCTATGTTTTGGATTTGTGATCAAAACAGTGTTGATAATGCGGACATGTTTTAGTTGTTGTTAAGTAGTGTTTACACTAGTCAAGGACTTTTCAGCTTCCCATGCTCTGCCGGGTGCACAAGAAGCTGGGAGGGGACACAGCCGGGACAGCTGACCCCAACTGACCAAAGGGATATTCCATTCCATATGACATCATGCTCAGTATATAAAGCTGGGGGAAGAAGAAGGAAGGGGGAGACATTTGGACTTATGGCATTTGTCTTCCCAAGTAACTGCTACATGTGATGGAGCTCCGCTTTCCGGGAGATGGCTGAACACCTGCCTGCCCATGGGAAGGAGTGAATGAATTCCTTCTTTTGCTTTGCCTGCATGTGCGGCTTTTGCTTTAGCTATTGAACTGTCTTCATCTCAACCCATGAGTTTTCTCACTTTTACTCTTCTGATTCTCTCCCCGATCCCACCCAGGGGGAGTGAGCGAGCAGCTGTGTGGTGCTTGGTTGCTGACTGGGGTTAAGCCATGACAATATATGTATGAAGGGTGGGGATACAGGGAAGGATTCTCCCTTTTTTCACTAGTGCATTTTATACGACATGCAAATTCAGCAAAGTCAAGACTTTTTTCCTGGCTTAGCTTTTATACAAATCCAGGGCAAAGCATGCTGCCATATTCTGCCTACTGCAAACTCCACCATAAGTCTTGCTTCTGCTTCTTAGTAATATATATTTTTGGTTCCATTGACTACCTAACATCAACTATATAACAGTCCAACAGGGCAAAAATTTAATTAGTAATCATCTAGAAGGACTAGGATACTACAGGGTATAGTTTCAAGTACTGAATCCCATTTCACTGAGGTGCATAACTGTATGTATCCTAGTAGAAATCTGAGCTTAGACAAGTGAGAGAGACTCTTCTCTCTAGATCTGCTGTCTGGTCTAGGTGTTGCCACGCTGAGCATGCTAGATGCTCTGAAAATCAGCATACAAACAAACATCAGAACAGCTGCAATAGTTTAGAATAAGGTTTTGTCCACTGAGCTTCCTGGTTCCAAAGACAGCTTTAAATAGATTCTCAGGTGAAAACAGGGAGAACATATAGGACTTCTCCTGTCAGCAATCTCCCAGTTACTGATTATGTCCAGCTTAGGGAATTTCCTGACTCATGTGATCTGTCCCACAAAACTCAGTGGATCTCTCACCCAAGTACCTGTGCAATTCTCCCCTAAATATAATCTAATATTCACCCACAATATTTTTAACTGTTACCACCAATGGATTTCCATTAGGTGCACAAAAGAAATTTTTTCTATCTTCCTTTCTTTTTTTTTTTTTTTTTTTTTCCAAATTGCCATTTACTGGCTTCATTTTATGTACTACATTCTTACACTGGAAAAGTTGGTGAACAGTCAGTCCTTATCCATCTTCCCTATGTCACTTATCATTCTGTAGATCTCTACTATAGCTTTTTCCTCCCCACAGTCCTTTCTGTTCCAGGCTGATGAGGTTTATCCTATTCAGTCATTCAGAAGCCTTTCTAAACCTGTGATCATCCTATTGTCTGTTTTTTGAACAGTTCAAATTCTAATCAATTCTCTAGTAACCTAATGTTTCAACAAAATGTTTGGAAACCTGAGTACCAAGTTTCCGTTATGGTCTTACTGACTTTTAGAGAGTGCAACAGGGACCAACACCCTATTTAAACCTCTTTGTTTGAATGAATTTAATATTTTATGGCCTCCAAAAAGTTGCCATCCATAGGCACCTAAGGACATATTTCTAAAATTTGCTGTCACTTTAGAATCATTTAGGGCATACTGAAGAAGATGTTGACTCAGTGGTTGTCCTTTGCTAATTTTCTTTAAGTTAATGTGGCTTTCAAATAGAGCTTGGGGCTGAAAACTCCATGCTAGAATGGTGATATGCACATCAGGTTCTGCTGAAAAATTCCTGAGTCCAGCTTTTATCATGAGTTCCATGTGAATATTATTCACTAGGGTTTAGTTTCACAGTGATTCCTTGAAAAATACCATCTTAGTATTTCTTTGTTCTGAAAACTATCAAGTCATTGTGCTGATTTTGGCTGGGGTAGAGTTGGTTTTCTTCACTGTAGCTGGTATAGTGCTGATGGCACATTGATGTTTTAGCTGTTGTTAAGTAGCGGCTAAGAGTCACTAAGTAGTGCCTACACTAGTTAGGGACTTCTCCAGCTTCCCATGCTCTGCTGCATGCACAAGAAGCCAGGAGGGGAGGGGGCACAGCCCAGTCAGCTGGCCCAAACTGGCCAATGCAATATTCCATATCATATGATGTCATGACCAATATATTAACTGGGGGAGCTGGGGAGGAGGGGAGAGGTGGCGTCGGTCAGCAGGTGGTGAGCGGTTGCAGCACTTGTGGTTTGTTTTGGTTGTTTATTCCCCCTCCCCTTCCCCCTGGGTTTTGCCTCTCTCTCTCTCTCTCTCTCTCTCTCATTATTTTACTTTTCAATATATTATTGTTGTTGTTGTTATTATTGTTGTTTTATTTTAATTATTAAACTGTTCTTATCTCAACCAACGAGTTTTCTCACTTTTACCCTTCTGATTCTCTCCCCCATCCCACCATTGGAGGAGTGGGCAAGTGGCTGGTGGGGTTTAGTTGCCGGCTGGGGTTAAACCACAACAGTCAGATTAGCCAGCAAGTACTACGAGAAATCTGACAGCCACCTACAGGAGGGACCATAGGTTTCAGCCAGCTACTAGAGAGATCTGCAGGTGTGTGTTTGTGTGAGAGATCTGCTAGCAAGCTTTGAGCCTCATTAGCTGGCAGCCTCATAAGCAAGATGAGCCTGTTTGCATCGTTCACGTTTATGAGTGCTGTGTGTGGTTCTGGTGCCCATGTTGGTCTGTTGATCAAGAGTGTCTGCATATTGTAGGTATGCATGTGTGCACATGTGTGCATGCGTGTGGGATGACATTCTTAGCTTCAGTACTGGCTGGACCGGGGAACAGAAAACTACAGTGGCCTCATATCTGGTAGGTTGGGGAAGAAGAAATCCCTTGGGTATTAAAGGTTGTCAAATTTGGCACCTTTGGACTGGGAGAGAGAAATTCGCTGGGTCCTGAAGTGAACTGGATCCAGCTTCCCCTAATAACATGCACACATATCTTTTTTTATTTAATAATTAAATATTGTGTATCACTGATGTTGGTTATTCTCATAACCAAGAACCACATTTTGTGCATTTGTTTTCAGAGATTTTGCTGTCTAAAAGGAAATAAATAGTTGTGGTGAATTCATTCATTTGAACAAAAGATAACAAGCGTATTTTAAGGTTCTTCCTAATTGTTCTAACACCAGGGTAATAACATAACCTCAGATCTTTACAGGTGAAATAATTGCTGTATAGATTGATTCCAAAGCTCTGTCCATCTCCCAGCTGCTGATGTTTCTTTCTCTGTTTTCCTATTGATTTTCCACTTAAGTTGAACAGCTTTTTTAACTAAATGCAAAAACTTGCAAAAAGAGATAAACATAGACTATGGAGACAGTGGGTCTATTTGGGGTCTGCAAACCAAGTAAAATCACAAATTTTCTGTTTTAATATCACAAAACATGGTTTGATTAGTGATATATTTCACTAAGGAATCAAATAAATTTGGTTTAGGTCAGAAGAAATGGAGAGAGAAAGCAGTCACTGTGGGAAAGACTTCTGTATTCTCTCTGCACTAAGGACCAAGAGTGGGAGTATGAATGGCTTAAGAAATTGAAACAGATATTCAGTTCCAGCATTGTTCTTTTGCTCAGGTCTGTTTATACAATAGGATAGTAAAAACTTTTCACTTGGCTTGCTGAGAATGTGTAAAATGTCTAATACATGAAACTATAGTTGTTACCACAGAAAGATTAAAAAAAGAAAACCAAAAACCAAACAGGTTAGTATAGACGCCTGGTCAATTAAATTGTTCTCACCGTTAAGTCAAGTAAAACAAAGCTACAGGCAGGAAAAGAAAAGCTCAGACACACCAGACCTGACAAGCCTCAACCCTGAAGCCTTATAAACTCAGTACAAAGCTTATGGCCTGTTATGAACAATGATAATATATTACAGAGCCCTGGGGTTACAATTTCTAGAACAAAATTATATTGAAAAGTGAAGTAAAGAAGTGTTAATTCAATTTAAATAACTACAGGAAATTTATAAAGGCAAAATACAACTACTGCTTTGGAATTTGGTCTTATATTCCTGCTCTTGTAAAAAATACTCACTGTTCTCCAAATTAATCTACAGAAGCACAACTGCTTGTGCTTGACCATAGCCTGTGTCTCTACAGTGTTCAGAGATGTTTTTTCAATCAAACTGTCACAAACTATGCAGAAAGAATATACTTGTATAATGTAATGGTATGGTAAAGCAATAGAACATCTGTTCAAAAAGGCATCTCTTTTTTGGACAAAAAATACATCGTTTTTTTGGAAATCCATGTTTTAGAATATTTACCAATAGACTGGAACTAATCTTAGAAATACATTTGAAACACTAGACAGTATCTAGGGAAAAAGAAAAATCTGTTATTTCATATCTTTGGCCAATTCCCACTGTGGGGTAGTAGATTAGAACTGACCTTTGTGCAAAGCACACATAAAATATGATATTTTCCACTCTAGAGCTGCATGTGATTCGTATAATAATTAGTGTGTCAGATTCCAATGTAACTGTCAATAGACCTCTCCTGTGTAATCACATTTCCCTATGCTACAGAAACCTGCAATTTATTCTGCTTATACTATCGCCTTTAAATCCTAATTAATATTTAGATTCAATTTTAATTGAATTCAGTAATGTCTGTCTATATGCTAATTTGCTTGTAGTTGCAGGCCATCTGTTGTGATGTAGGAGCTTCCCATCTCTATGTAATAATTTACAGACAAGTGGACTTTCCTTTACCTTTAATTTCTCTCCTTTCCATTTCTTTGTTTTAGGTCATAAAATCTCAACTAAAATGAAATGACTAGGTACAACTTTACTGTCTTACAGAGTAAATACAGAGTTCCATAATATTCAAATAAAAAGAATAATTTACATAGGAAATTCAATCTCCATGTTATTTTTCAAATTATTAATTATAAAAGCTCTCTTTGTATTGTACAATTAACTGCCAATTTTGTGATCTAGATTGTATCTTTTACAGTTTTACCAATGTTTTAATGGTAATAGTTCAAAAGAATTAAACAGGCATTTATTTCTTGATGACATTAATTTCTTGATGAGGAGGTGCTTTTTATTTTTTGGGTTACCACCAGTAATATATCTTTACATATTTACTTACGTAAGTTATACAGAATTCACTCATACTTTACACATGCTCTCTCCTGCCTTAAATTTCTATAGGTTTCTCTCTTAAATGGAGAAACATTGGGGTGACAACACAACTAGGGGGAAAGTAAACGCATCTTCAACTTCAGAGTCACTGAGCCAGTATTAGTTATGATGCAGATAATACATGAAGTGCTTTATAAAAAATTATAAGGAAACATAACTCAAAATCTATTTTTATTCACATAGGACCTAAGTCCTAATTTATTTCAACTTGCTTCTACTCCACCTTGCTGTATTACCCACCACCTCTGGGTGTGCTGTCTGCCTGGTTAGAGATCCATGGACCAGAAGAAATGAGAACGCAAAATTCACTACCAGATGCCCTGGTGCTTTCATATAAAAGAAATTCAGGTGCATGGTTGGGCAGGAATTACCAAATAATATGAATAGGTTCTGGTCCAAAAGATCAAGTAACTGAGACCTGAGACTATGCTGAAAAGTGGGTAGGTGCATCCTAAGGAAGGAACTGTTCCCTCATTCTGGAATGGGATCAATCACTCTAGAGGAGCTCCTCTCTCTCTACGGGGTATAAAGGAACACCTGCCTGCCGATGGGAAGGAGTGAATGAATTCCTTGTTTTGCTTTGCTTGCATGCATGCCTTTGCTTTACCGATTAAACTGTCTTTATCTCAACCCGTGAGTTTTCTCACTTTTACTCTTCTGATTCTCTCCCCCATCCCACCCAGGGGGAGTGAGTGAGTGGCTGTGTGGTGCTTGGTTGCTGGCTGGGGCTAAACCGTGACAATTAGGGAAAAGAGAAGAGCAGCCTTTCACTAACATATTTTGTTTAAATCTACCTTATTTGAAAACTAAATTGCGTCAGAAAACAGAGTGAGAAAACAGAGATGTGATGGAGAGTGTCTGCTACTGCTAGCCAAAGTAGAAAGTAGAAATAAAGGTTTAGTGAAAAATTTTCCGTGGAAAATATGTCTGAAAATTCAATTTACTTTTTAGGACATAAAATGTCTTCCCGCTTCTGAAAAGTCTGATGACCTTGGCAACAACAATGTGTCAACTATAGTTTAAAAAATACAGGAAAATAAAGGCAGCTTTTATACTTGGCATCTCCAGAAGTTTTTAGTAATTTTGATCAGTATAGATTTTGGTAGTGTTTGAATTTTAATTTGTGATCACACATGGAAAATTTCTGTGTTTATTCAATTCCTATCCCATCATCTTAACTCATGCCATTTTTTCTCATGGTAAGACACCTGAAAGAACATTTAAAAAAATCACTTTATGACATACTCTCTGGTGCCAAATGTTATAAGTCTGAAAGCAAAGCAAAAATAAGTGGGTCTTCAGTTTTGATCTATAGTGAAAAACAAACTGGCCAGGATGTCTCTAGACATACTGCCTTAGAGAAAAGGTAAGTGAATGATACATTGGAGTGCATCCTGAAACTGATAACACAAGAGGACAGAAGAAACTCAGCTGGCAAAGAAATAAAGTAAAAAATTAGAAAATATTTTATATATCAAGATGCAGGTGTGAAGGCATGAACTAAACACTGATTGACAAAAAAAAAAAAAAACAAAAAAAAACCCAAAAAACAAAAAACCAAAAAAAAACCAGAAAAACAAAAAAACAAACCCAAACCAAAAAACCAAACCAAACTAGAATTTTAGGAGGATTTAAGTTTCTATATCCTTTTGATATAGCATGGTGCGTGTATAAAAATGCAAAAGGCAAACAACTCCTCCATTTTTTGAAAGAAACTCTAATAGTTTCTTCAGGCAAAGGCAAGTAAGGGCAAGGGAAAAAAAGCTTGCATTCGGTTTGTAATTCCTTAAAATATTTTCTTGTGGTGACGGCAGAATTTCTACATCAAAATTTCATATAAGAAGGACTTATTAATTTTGCAGTCTGGAAAATTAGTAAAACTGTACAACAAGAAAAATTAAAATGAACAGATAAATGAAACAGTTTTACATCAAGAAAAACAGCTATGTATCAGTGTAAAGTGGCAAAATGCAGATCTCACATTATATGAGACCTGAAAATTAAAGGCATTGCAGAATTCACCTGGACTGTGTTTACCATCAAGGTTAGAGGCTACTTAACAGGGAATAGACTGCTGGTTTATTGTCTTAGTTGTGTGTAGTTTTCAATAAACCAGCTTTTCCACACTATTTTAGCAGACAGATGAAACAGGTGGAAGAAAATATTAGGACTGATGTTTATCATCAGCATTGTCATGACCTCCTGTACTTAAAGATGGCCTGATACTTCTCATGGTGAAACATTGCTTTCACCTGATTGCAAAGTGAGAATGACTGTACTCAGAGTCTGACTTAGTCTAATATGAAATTTGTCTTTCATCCTTAGTGTGTGTGCTTCAAGATCTAAAAGGAATCAGTTGTAGGGGGAGAGGGACACAAATGTCTGTAGCCTTTCCTTGTGTAGCATTGTGTTCAAAACCTGGGTTAGAGCTCAGGGTACACAGAACGACTTTTTTAAGGGAGAAAATGGGAAATTCTCCAGCCATCCCTTTCTTCCTTTACTGTCTATCCCTAAGATACTAAGATATTAAACTGTTACATCTATTAATTACTGAATTATCTCTATGCCATATTTAAGGAAGTCAAATGACAAATGGCAGGGAAATTAACATAGTGTTGCACAATGTAATTTTTGCAGAGAGAGGAAGTCACATTTCTTTTTTAAAATAGCCTGGAAGCTACATTCAAAGTAAATAATTTCGACATTTTTAATCAAGCACTTAAAATACCCCACATATAGGTCCTGCGTAGCAATCTCTAATGATTTAAATTGGTTCCTTTTTCCTATGGAATTTGTCTCTCATTCTTTACATAGGATAAAGTACAATCAAGGAATGAAACAACGTTGTACAGGACAGGGGCCCAGACTCTCTCTTTCATAAGACAGCAGGAATTAGAATGAAAAAAAATCAGGAAAGCAAGAAAACTGATCTGATGAAGAAGAATGATCTGATGACTCAGACACTGTAATGGCCCTGGTAAAATCAGTTCTGTCCCTACCTGTTTTATGAAATTCCTTTGCAATTCGAGCAAGTGTAGTATTTTTTTCCCCCTGTGTGTTCATTAAAAGTACATTCTTTCATTGTATTCTAAAATTTTGAGTATTTTAAGAATAAATATTGTAAAAACTGTGAGTCCTTTGAGTTATCAGGACATAAGCATCTTAAATCGAATAATGCTAGTTATAGTAATAACTCTATGCTTCAGTGGTTTTAATACCATCACCTCACACAACAGGTGATGGATAAAATCAATAATGACCATTCAGATAATATAGTGATAAATATCAAAGGCTTATAAAAAGTGAATAATTCTGCTCTAAGAGCACTATTTATAACTATATATATAATAATAATATTTATAACTATAAATAGTGTGGGTCTAAAAAAATAAAACGAAATATTAAGCAGTTGCTCATCCTGTGCTTATCATGTAAGCATCGACCAATTTGTACTGAGGCAGAAGTTTCATGAGAAAAAGTATAGGTAATATATAATATAATAATATATATAATATATAATACATATGTAATTAAAACTGAACCATAAAAATTGATAACAAATAAGCTGAATTTAAGTAACACAGGGAAACTTGGTTCAGACAGTTTGATTTCAATATCAGACCTGAACTGTTGCTATGAGATATACATTAAAACATCAGGAAAGTCACTGAAAAAAAAGCAATTATATAGATCTTATACAACAGCAACAACAAAAGGCATAGTTAAGACTGCATTGTGCAGTAGTGTCTGTCTTTCTTTAACCACCTGGGAATCTGTGACTTGAGTCTTTCTCTTATCACAAGCGTAATTTATGAATTCACATGCACCATGTCTGATTCTGATAACTTAATCCATTTTACTGATTTTAGTTATTTGAAGGCCACAGAAACAGTTTTGCTGGATTGAGTCTTAGAAAGTTTAAGTCAATACTTGTCCATAATTTTTCCCAACAACTTCCATAACAAAACAACAAAAAATTAGTCTATTTCTACTGAAATTAAAGAAATAGTAATTGCTGACCCTCCATGTCTCATGGCAGTACTACTCGCTGGTTTGTTTGGCTAATTTCAGCCTGAAATTCAGAAGAAATAATGTGGTTGTACTAATATGAAGGGAAAAAAGGGATGTAGGCCAGGAAAGAGTGGTCAGAATGTAGTTTGTCTTATTTGTGGAGAAATTCTTTTGACTTCACAGTAATATCTTACATCAATAAGGCAAGACTGAGTTCACAGGCAAAACAAATAATGATTAACAGAAAAATTAAAACAAGTCATCACTTATTTCTTGAGTTAATTAGTATTGGACAGATGAATGCGTTAGAGTAGGGTAGATAGAACACAGTCAAGAACTTACCACACAGAGATTTCAGCAATAAAGGTTATTTTTTTTTCCTGTTCTGCAGTTACAGGAAGAGATTGGATTCCAAAAGGACAACTCCTACCTGAAGAAGAGTCCCAAACCAGCTTGTGGCACCACTGCAGCATCAAGCAGGAGCTGGCAGTTTTATCCCTCATTTTATTTCCTTGTTTTGTATGAACAAAATAGTATAACAATGATATAACAAATAGTATAAATTCACTATAAATGTTTTTTAAAAGGAAACACTCTTGCTATGTAAGTAGAATATATTATTAATGTGTGTAGGTATGTTGAAAAAGGAGATAAACACATTGTTTCTGTTTTGTTTATTAGACAGCTGAAGTTAAGAGGAGGAATGAATCCTTAGGGATTCAGGCAAAGACATAACCTTTTGCTCTAGTAATTGACTTGTATGACTTCACCTCACTAAAATGACAGATGTCAATAAGAAGAAAGTTCCTTTGAGGCTGTATTAATATACTATATCTTAAGCAGAATGTTGGTCTAAATGATTTTTACTTGATCTAAATGATCAGACATTTTTAAAGATACTTCCTCTGAAAATTGCAGTATTGTAACCAGACCAGTAGCAAGAAATTATCCAGTAAATCCTGGCAAATATGACCTGCAATACACAGTAAAAAAACATTGTTTATGTTACAGTCCTTTCCATGAAACTGCTGTATGAATAGTGATTTGAGAAGGAAGAACTTCTGAAATATGGTCCTGTGAAAACCACAATTCTGTAATGATTCATTTATTCAGCCATTAGCAGTTTTGCAGCACATAAAATTTTAAAAGAAATGTTCTTCAATTGCCTCTTTTGAGTTAAAATATTTTAGGAACAACTCAAAATCTTTTTCTTCATATGAATATCTTTCAAATGAACCATCTTGATAAAAGCAGAAACATAACCAGTGGGAAACTTTTCCTACTTGCCTTAACACTTAAATGCAAAACCACACAGGAATCTTCCAATGGAGGAGTTGGTAAAATGAATGAAATCAACAACTGCTTCATCTAATGTCTTCTTTTTTAAGACAAAAACTTCTATGATTAACTAGAAGTATTTTTCAGGTCAAGCATGGAACTACTGATGGACGAGAGAGATAGAGACCAACTTATCAACATTCAAAATTATTCTTTATGCAAAGAAGTAACTGCAGTCATCAATGAGACTCCATGGCCACATGTGCAGGATGTGACTGATTAATCAGCTTGTCCCATGTCTGTTTTCCTTCACTTTGCACAATTTAATAACATAATAGCGAAAGAATACCAATACGACATAGAAGAGACTCAAGCTTTTGTGCAGATGCAAAACAGCTTTCTGTTTCTTGCCTGAAAACTGGTTATTTCTAAAACTCTATGCATGCTTTAATTTTCACTTGAAACTTTCTTAAAATTTGATTTTAATTTTTTTCTTTAAAATCTGATTTCCTGTCAGAATCCTGCCCATGCCAGTTCTTCACAATATTGAGAATATACCTATCTCAAACAGCAGGTGAGAGAAGAGATGAAGTTCGTTCTTTCCCTGTCACACTCTATCTCCAAGCAGTGCAAATAGAAAAAAGTCAGTTAAAAATGTGCCTTATAGAAAGTTTTTTTTTAAATTTGAATTTTGTGCAGCAGGTTGAAAAAAATCTGTATTTCATCATAGTGACCAAACTGGAGAGGTAGATTTTTGCAGATTATTTTGGGGGTGTTTTATTTTGGTATCAGTGGGGATAACCTACTTGAGAACAGCTATATTTTATCTAGCCCCTTGCATAGCCACCTAAAATTGTCTCAGGATGGATCACAAGTTTTTATAACACTCCAGTGAGCAGATGCTACATACAGCCTGACCAACCCATTATATTCCTACAGAATTGCAGAATCAGTAATGGCTTTGTGCTGTTCACAAAGACATTTGAGAATGCAGAGGGCCCAACAGCACCTTCATGGTACCTCCTGTTTGATTTCCCTCAAGAACAAACTACAGTGAATAGAAGACTACTATATTAAAGGAGGCAGGTATAATTATTGGAATGTAAAACCTCAGACAATTTTTAAAAATGTGCATCAGACTTACAAATACGTTATTTAGATGTAAAGTGAGGGAAGGGGGAAGAAAGAGGAGACGGAAAATGCATGACAAAACACAAAAAACCTATTAGATGATAAATAGAAGACTGCATTTAGGATTAAAATGAATCCTTGTAAGAAGATGCAATCCAAAGATGAAACTAAGGAGAGCTTATTGATTTGAATTAGAAGCAGTTTATACTAGAATCAGGCTCAAAAGGAAAAAAAAAAAAAAAAAGAAAGAAAGAAACAAAAATGCCCAGCAATGCTTTGCTATGTAAGGCAGACTAATTGTACTTTTGAAATGCCTGGTTTTGTCCTACAATTGAAAAAGATACTTTAAAAGATTAGGTCATATGTAACCATCCCCTAATTATATAGATAATTAGGCAAGTTTTACTGTGGTCTTCATTAAGGCCTGACTTTCACTTAGATATGGCAGAGATTATTTAGAATTTGGATCTGATTCCAAAGGAAAAAATGTGTGTATATGACTATCTAATCCAGAATAACTGAGAGGAGCAACACATCAGGAGTTTTTATCAATATTTAATGTTATTTCATTTTGTTTCATGATATCATAACGTAGATCTCACAGATCTTACAATCTAGTTGTACAAGTTATATAGTTGTCTAGGTAGCCATAATTGCAGAGAGAGAAATAGACACTTTTAAAATATGAGTAATTTAAATCTAAAGAAGATTAATTGTTTCCTGAATATTTTATTATCTTTTTCTAATTTTCTACATCTATGAAGTGAACCTATGGTGTGTCTCATATATGGAAATCTTTGCTGTAGAAGCCGTCAGCTATGTTCAGTGAACCTAAGCAGTTTGAAAGAGTAAAGGTATTAAAGATAGAAGTAGGAGTGACCTAGGCTAGATGTTACAAAGAAGGAATCATGTGACTCTTCAGGAAAAAGCAACATGGTATTTCTGTCACTTACCTGTTTTAATTTTGCATAATGAGCATTGGAAGTGATATTTTAGGAAGGATTAGTGAATGGATTTCTGTGTTGCAAAGGAGGCCAAAACCAACTTCTAAAACTTACACAAGTGTCATTTCAGTTCAGAAAACCAAAACTTGGAGCATATTGAAATGCTTCACAGGTCTGTGATAGCTTTTGGGATGTGAGAGAAAAGTGAATATTGCACTCAGAAAGAAAGACAGAGCTTAAGAGGTACTTGAGATGGGACAAACTAATATTGTAGCAGTGATCAGTAGGATCACTTTCTTTCTTCTCTAATGTGGTTATTTCCTGAATAAACATAAAAGAGAAACAGAGCAAAGGGAAAACAACGTAACTGTTTACTTATGTTTTCTTATGACATTTCCAGGGCAGTCTGGCTTTGTTCAAAGCCAAGCATTTTTGATGAAAGGCATTTTCTAACGGGTGACAAATGTACTCAGTAATAAAAGCTGAAACTAAACTCCAAACAAGCGTATGTTTCATACATGTAGTATCTTATTTTTTTTAATATACCTGTTCCAAATTCAAATGTGTCTTTCATGTCACAGTCCTCTGGCCCTGGAGGACACCTCTGAACAGCTTTGGTCACTGTTAAGACTCTGGTGGAATAAAAGCACTAGGCCAATTTCAGTAGGGTCATATCCTGTATGTATTTGAACATCACTTTTTTGCTGAATATTTAAGAATATTTTCAGAGTAAGACACTATGGCTGGATTTCTACATGGAACCCACATTTGTCTCTTCTGTGATCCTTACCATCTTTTTCAAAAGCATTCTCTGGAGAAGGCTGAAACGTTGCAGTTATAGTACAGAATTCATTATTGTTTTTTCAACTGCCATCAAAGAGAGTGCTTCCATATGTGTTCTTTCTCTAGTACCTTCATTTTTTTTTCCTTCTAAGTGAGTACGTGATTGCACTACTGTTGTCTTTTTAGTCTATAGAGAGGGGAAAAAAATCCCATATCACTGATGATGGTTTCTCTTCCAGGGCACTTGGCAGAAGTGCACCGTGTGGGTGCTGTTCCCTTTTTCATTTAAGTTTCCTTCTTAGTCTTTCCAGTATAGTTTGCAAATGTTTCTTATCAAAAACTGAATAGAAAGAGAATTAATTGTTTTAAAAAATTATACTAAAAATTCAGTTCTTTTAGGCTGATTGCTTTAGTGTTGAAGAATATGTACAGGGGGAAAAAAAAAGGAAACAGTCATCTAATGTCTGTTCACCTATAGCAGCTGCCATCAGATTCAAGACTTTACTGAACATGTGATACACTTTCGATGAACCTGTCCTTACATAGTCCCTGGAAGGTCTCAGTATTGTGAAAATTTGTTTAGCATTTCTTAAGTTTTTTTAAAAAAATTCACGCTCTGATTTTATCCACAATTGGATAAACGTGACTGGCTACATCCCAAAATATGAAAATATAACATTTTGGATGATATAGTTATAAATGCTTTTTTGGACCAGTTAAAGCTAAAGAATGAAGGTAATGTTCCCATCCTCATATACAGTAATTTTGCTGGCCACCTTTCACTCTATGGGCCATTCACAGATGCGGCCTTGTTAACTGTTTTTTCATTTTCTCACATGCAGCTCTTAGAGATGCATTCTAAACTGTTCTTTATTTACATGTCACTGTCTTTAATGCTAAGGCAGCTCTAGGCACAGGCAAAATAAGCACTTGTCTAGGATATCATATTACTGAGAGGCAGAACACCACACCCCTGTAGACTACTTTACCTATACTTGCATCCTGGAGAAGAAGCTGTTACTCTGGAGAGTGATGAAGCAGTGGATACTGGAGTCAGGACAAGGTGATATCAATTGTAATTATCTTCTGCTTCTGCTGCTTCTGCTTCTGCTGCTGCTGCTGCTGCTGCTGCTGCTGCTGCTGCTGCTGCTGACCCCTTCCCCCATTTAATCATCTTCCCACCCCATCTTTTCTCCTTGTCCCTCCCCTTATAGTTTACCCCTAGCTTCTCATTTGGTGGAAAGAAGAAGTCATCTTTGCCAACACACCTGAGTAGCCTTCAGCTGTCTCTGTTCATGACTGTAACTCTCATTAATTTCATTTTTAATTGTTTTTCTCAGAGGTTTTGGAGCATGCTTGTTTTCATCTCAAGCTTTGTTCAGCTTCAGTTGCTGCAATGAAGTTGCTGTGAGAATGAGAACAAAATCTGTCTCGGAGCAACTTTCTCTGTCTCAGAGCAACTTTCTTACTTTGCTAAGTATGAAACTGTATGTCATTTCCTTTCCATATTCCATATCGTCTGTACATCTTTTTCATCTGTAACTGAAATGGATGAACTAAATTTCAATAGTCAATGAAGTAAGGTTTTATCACTTTTTAAAGAATACTGTTATCTTTTATTTTTGTTCAGAGACTTCTCTGTCATTTAACCTCTCCATATCCACATGATCTGTGCTCTGCCATAATATCGGTAAAGTGGCCTGAGATCCATTTGGAAATCAAATTGTATATTAGTACTTACTGCTGATTTAATTATAACAAAATGTTAAAGAAAGAAAATAAAGAAATGATAAATAAATAAAGTTTTCAACAGAGAAAAAATGTACTGTCTGACAAAAATTGGTTAAAAGTATGTATTTTTGGAGCTTAACAGAAGATTTCACAGATTTACTGCTGGCAGAAAATTATACGCATTATTTGAAAAACTGAGGGGTTTGGAACTACACTTTTCTTACAGAATTATGTGCCCCATCCACATACAAACACCTTGTATTATGTTGAGTTGGAAACCTCTCAGAACTGTAAGTGGAGAAGAATCTTCAGACATATAATAAATATTATTTTACAGTCATTATAACCATGAAGGGTATCCTACAGTGTAATAATAAAATACAGGGTGCCTTTGTGGAGAATGTATGGCCAAATTTCCCATAGAATTCAAAGAAAAAATGGCAAAATGACTGCGCAATGAGAAAAGGATTTTATGGAAATAGGAATAATATTTCATTATATCACACTGAATGTGTACGTACTTAGTAAAACAGGAAAAGTTTTTTTCCAATTGTAGGAAATTTTCAAGACTTCAGAATGGTTTGTTCTCTGAAAAAGAAATGTTGACTACAATTTTTACTTTCTATAAATATAGCTCAAATGAAAAAAAATGAAACTGTTTCTCTGGAATATTTATAAAACCTGAGGTCACCTCACATTCAGGAAAAAGTTTTTTCGAACAACAACAAAAAATTTCATAGTGTACATAGAGATTTGTTTAAAAGATATCAATAACATTTTTCAAATTTTTTCTTTTTAAATTTGAGTCAAGAAATTCATAGAAATAGACTTTCTTCAGAGAAAATTTTATTAGCAATAAAGCATTTCTACCATCAGGAGAAGCTGCTAACAACAGGAACAGCCACATATTGCTTGCCAGAATCTCTGCTGTGATTGTAATTAATATCCCTATTGGTAGATGCACAGAAGACCTTGTACTTGTGCTTATCTTTCTTAGGATAGCCCATTTGTCTTCACTGTTTTTTTGGTGTGGCAGGTTGGTGAGGGTTGCTATTGTGGATTTGAAGACTTGAATGTGGATTGGGAGACGAGAAATATCCTAAGTAGTATTTGATTCTTATTACTCTGTTGGGGAAAATGAATGTTCCAGTGCTCAAATAATTTCTGATTAATTTTCCAATACTGACATTATTTTTAGTTTAAATAAAAAACACAAAGTGGTTGGTTTTTTTTTTAGTATCATGTTCCAGACAAACACTCTTACAAGCATAATAGTTTTGCTCATAGGACAAACCTGAAAACAGTGTTGCTGTGATCAGCGTAACTGGAGAAGCATTCTGTATTTCCCCAAAAGCTCATACAACTATCACTATGGGCTTCCCCAGATTTTTTTTTTAATGATTCAGTATTTGTGTGCTCCATTCACCACAACTCTCTGGGCTCGGCCATCCAGCCAGTTTTTTTACCCAGGAAAAAGTATGCCCCTCCAAGCCATGAGCCGCCAGCTTCTCCAGGAGAATGCTGTGGGAAATGGTGACAAAGGTTTTGCTGAAGTCTAGGTAGATAACATCCACAGTCTTTCCCTCATCTACTAGGCAGGTCACCTTGTCATAGAAGGAGATCAGGTTGGTCAGGTAGGACATGCTTTTTATAAACCCATGCTGTCTGGGCTTCATCCCCTGGTTGACTTGTACATGCTGAGTGATGGTACTCAAGATGATCTGCTCCATAACCTTCCCCAGCACAGAGGTCAGGCTGACTGACCTGTAGTGCCTTGGATCCTCCTTCCGGCCCTTCTTGTAGATGGTTGTCACATTTGTCAACCTCCAGTCAGCTTGGACCTCCCCAGTTAGCCAGGACTGCTGGTAGATGATTGAAAGTAGCTTGGTGAGCACTTCTGCCAGATCCCTCAGTACCCTTGGGTGGATCCTATCTGGCCCCATAGACTTGTGTGTGTCTAAGTGGTGTAGCAGGTCACTAACCATTTCCCCTTGGATTATGGAGGCTTCATTCTGTTTCCTGTCCCTGTCTTCCAGCTCAGGACCAAGAACAACTGGTCTTACTATTAGAGACTGAGGCAAAGAAGGCATTAAGTACCTCAGCCTTTTCCTCATCCTTTTTCACTGTTTCCCTCTGCATCCAGTAAAGGATGGAGATTGTCCTTAGCCCTCCTTCTGTTGTTAGTGTATCTACAGAAACATTTTTTATTGTCTTTTACCACAGTAGCCAAATTAAATTCTAGTTGGGTTTTGGCCCTTCTAATTTTCTCCCTGAATAACCTCATGGCATCCTTGTAGTCCTTCGAGTTGTCTGCCCTTTCAAAGGTCATAAACTCTCTTTTTTCCCCTGAGTTTCAGCCAAAGCTCTCCGTTCAGCCAGGCAAGTGTTCTTTCCTGCCGGCTCATCTTTCAGCATGTAGGGATGGCCTGCTCCTGCACTTTTAAGATTCCCTTTTTGAAGAATGTCCAGCCTTCCATATATGCTATAGAACAGTCCCTCTGATGCTTTAAAAAACAGTAAATTGCACATTCAAGGTGGGCTTTTATTTTATATTTTATATAATTGCTATATAATACCTTTTGTAAAAATATTTTTGTTGGATAATACTATGAAACAAGCTATATAGAGATAAACATATATGCACATTCTGCTACATTTCTAAAACCAGATTATGGAATCAGAATAAACTTGGAATTTCTTATTCATTGGTGTTGGCACCAGCTTTACATTCTGTAATATAAATTGGAATCTGGCAACTTACCTAAAACATTGAAGTATAATTGAATACTAAAGTTAGTTATTTTTCTCGTGTGAATATGTTCACAGAGATTTTATGTTGTTATATATATATACATATACACATGAAACAATATACGCTTTTGTAAGTGGACAACAGTAACTTAATTTTTCATTTCTCATCTTCAACAGAAGAATAATGTGTGGTTGACTTTTCTGTCTTATCATGAATGGACACGATGGAAATATTGCATTTATAAAGGCAATTTGGCAGAAAAATGTCTAAAAAAAGCAGATGCAATTCTAGGTTATATCACTCAAACTATTTCCATTAGACAAATGGAAATGTGATTGAAATGTGATTGTGCAAGCTTCGGTTGGAATATATATTCTTTTGAGAAAAAAAAAAAGACATCGATTGCAAGGGTAATGACTATATTATCAGCATTGAAATATTTATCAAAGGAAAAGAAACCGAAAAAATCTTTGGCTCATCAGCCTATCCAAATGAATGTTCCCTCCAAAACCGTGAAGGTAAATACCAAGAAATTCTAAACAGCACTATTGGTTAGTATTAATATTATTCTCAAAAAGAAAAAAAAGTAAATGTGCTAGACTGAAATTTAGAAGAAAGGGTTCTAACCATTAGAACAGTGCAACTTCACAGTATCAGTCCAACAACAGGAGGAAAATGTAGAACTCTCTGCAGTACTTAGCTTCATAAAGGTAGGTACATTTATATAATATGGTTTTCTGTCATAATAGTTATCTATGAACAACAGTGCAGGAGGCCAATTAAATTCTATGTCCTATGTTCCAAATGTAAAACCACAAAAAAGTATATCAGTTATTGCCTGTTACAGCCCATCAACTACAGGTTCATAGAAATATGTTTCTCAGAAGATACACACTGTAGTTTGGAATGACATCTTTTTACTGCAGTCTTGAGCAGTGGGAGTTAATTTCACACTACTTGAAAGAAATTGGAGAAATTTGGAGAAGAGGAAAAGAAGTTCATCCAGGATAAAAATCTGTTAAAATCTGTTTGTGTGGTGTATAATTAATGGTATGTGACATAAGAGATTCCCTAGTGTTTCTCAAAATCAGCTATTCCATTCTGTTCCGGTTCAGGTTTTGTATAAAATTATTTCTGTATACTTTCTAAAACACATTAAATAAATTATCATGCATGAATCTTCTCTCACCATTTTGTCAAAAGGACAATAGTGTTAAAACATATTATGTTTTTAGTTCAAATTTGTGTTTTATGTCCACTTTCTTATGTATTTTTACTACTGACTCCTTAAATCTTCAGAATCTTCAATTAAGAGCAGATGAAGTGTTACCTCCCACTTCAATCATTTTTACTCGTTAACTCTTCCATTGTGTATGAAGAGGGAATCTATCAACCACAGCCTATGTCTAGAAGTGAGGTTTTTTGAGGGTGAACGCTCCTACATTTTTTGCATGAAAATTAAAGAGAATTAATCATCTATCACAACATGACTGTCCCTTCTATTTATTGGAAGATACAGAACTCACAAAGGGAAAAAATGAATATCAGTCATTTTTAAACTAAGGAATAAGTGAGTTTATGAATTCAACTGAGTTTATGAAAAACATAAACTGAGGAATAATTCTAAATATCAGTATTAAATATTTGTTTTCACTCTGGATTTAGGAATGGACTAAATAGTTTGGCATACCCCAAGAAAGCAGTAAGAAAATGAGCAAAGCACACCTTATCTTCTACAGAATTTGGAGAATTTTAAAGTTTCTAAATGGACTTATCATTTTAACATTTTTTTAAAATCTTTTTAAATATTGAATTTTTGGTCAAACAGAATATTCTGGTCATTAGTGATAAACAATTGTTTATTATTAAAAAAAATGCTCTATGTGTCAAAAAGGGTAGCAATTTTTATTCAGTAATTTTACACAGCTTGAAAAAATAATGTTTTGGTATGGTGAACAAAAATAAGACTTGCTTATTTACATATGCCAAACCAAAAACTGTGTGACAAGACACACTTATCAGTTATTCACAATAGATTTTTATACTATAAGAACATATCATACCCTGTGCTTCTGTGTTATGCTGAACTATATGAATAGCAATTTATGTCCAACTGCACAACAGAAACCAATTAATAGGCAGATTTTATGCTGATGATACAAACTTCAGAGATGAAATTTGATTGTTTTGCACCTCACTTTTTTCCAGAAACTTGAGTTAATTTTAAGTTTCCAGCCTCCCCTGCTCCCCATATAGCTGAATGTGCTATTTATCTATAATGCACTTGGTGGAGACATTGAAGAGAAGCAAGGTTGTTGCTGGTTTAGATATCCTGCTATTTTGTCTGATGCAGAAATACAGCTTTGACAAGAACTATGCTATCTGTACATTATACAGTAACCAAAAGGTAAGAGATTTTATGTCTTAACGGTAGCTTCAGGTTTTATAAATGTCTCACTGTTTTTCTCGGTTAGGAATAGGATGTATCTCACGATCAGCTCTGGCAATGAATAGGAAGATCACAGTAGACTTTTCTCCTTATGCTGGAAAGGTGAATTACGTACTTTTCTAGAACTAGAGCTTATACAGCTGGGATTTCTTTTTCTTATTTCCTGCTGCTTATCTTATTCCATTCTGCTTCTGCTCTTTCAGCAGCTATGCATGTCTGGTTTTGTTAAATTTGTCAAAGGTGGTAATATCACCTTTGAGTGTGATCTAGGGTGTGCTGAGAATGAAACACTATAGATTAAACCAGAAATCATTTAGAATATGGTCAATTAGTTTATGTGTATCTCCAAACTAACCACAGCATATGTTGCCATTTCCTTAGTTAAAAAGGTAGGGGACATAAAATACGTTTATCACTACATGAAAAAGTTTAGGAGATGTAGTACACAGAGTCAGAGGGAACACATCTTCATTAGTGTCACTGGGTAAAGAATACCTGCTCAGAGAATATTAGAAAAAGCTAAGCTGAATAGATGAAGTAATTATCCCCCTTTAAACAATTGCCAGATGTCCACAGCATGAGTACTGCATCCAGTTTTGGGACCCCCAGTAGAAGATAGACATTCTCCTGTGAAGAAGGGCTGAGACAGTTGGAGTTGTTTAGCCTGGAGAAGAGAAGGATCTGGGGAAACTTTATTGTGGCCTTTCAGTACTTAAAGGGGGCTTCTGTGAAAGACAAAGACTTTTTGCCAGAGCCTGTAGTGACAGGACAAGGGGTAATGGTTTTAAACTAAAAGAGGGGAGATTTAGATTGGACATAAGAAAGAAATTCTTTACTATAAGGGTGGGGAGGCACTGGAACAGGTTGCCCATAGAAGCTGTGGGTGTCCCATCACTGGAAGTGTTCAAGGTCAGGTCAGATGGGGTTTTTAGCAATCTGATCTAGTGGAAGATGTCCCTGCCCACAGCAGGGGAATGGAACTGGATGATCTTTGAAGGTCCCTTCCAACACAAACCATTCTATGATTCTGTGATGAAAGGGAGCAAGTTCAGCACAGGGCCACAATGATGTTTAGGGTCTGAAACCCTTGCCCTGTAAGGGGAGGCTAAGGAAGTTGAACTTGTTCAGCCTGGAGTAGAGATGGCTTCTGGTGGACCAAACAGCAGCCCCCCAGAACCTATGGGAAGGTTATCAAGAAGATGGAGCCAGCATCTTCACAGGGAGGCATGGCAGAACAATGAGAGACAAGAGACATAAATTGAAAAAAGAGAGGTTCAGACTGCTATAAGGAGAAACTTCCTGATGAGGACAGTCAGTCCTCACAGTCAGGCAGTGCAACAGGCTGTCCAGAGAGGTGGTGCAGTCTCTCCATTCTTGGAGGTTTTCAAGATCTGAATCAAACCTTGAAGAAATCTGGTCTGTTCTCATATCTGACCCTACTTTGAATAGGAGCTTGGACTAGAAATCTTCTGGTGTCTCTTCCAACATGATTTGTTCTATGATCCCATGAATAAATACTTTTTTGTCCAGGAGCAGAAGGCAATGTCATTTCTAATGGTCCATCTTTCCTTTTCCATAGTCTTGGACAGACTCCTAAGTCCTGTGGCTGAACAGATTAATTTTCCTTTACTGCATACAATTTTGTACTACTAGAGAAGTAAAATTTTTCTCTTCTGTTTGTTCTTTGAAGTTATTAGGTAAGAGAGAGCCAGGTTATCAAATGCTCTGAGTCAAAGAACTAAGATCTTAATCTATATTGAATATTTGTGAAGCCAGTTCAAACAACTGAAGACATATATTTCAATAATCATATGTGTTAACAAGAAGACATGTCTCAGTAGCCCCTTCTAACTGGATTTTTCCCATTCTAAATACTTCATGCTCCAGCATACTTCATCAGTTCAGTCTGGCTGGAAAATTAAAAAGATGTTAATAGAACTGACTATTAATAGTGATTACTTTTAGTAAAAGTTTACTGACACCAAATAAATGAGATTCCTAACTGGACTAAATCAACCACTTTTGGATGTGTACTTTATTGTGCACTCAGCATTTATAGTTCAAGACAAGAATGTTTTCAAGGATACGTACTCAGCTTGAATAAATACATGATCAATTCCATTATTATTAGATCAAGAAATAAAAAATTTATGGACTAAAGAATGTAGGTAACTTAGCTTAGAATAAAAAAAGTAACAGTGAGTTTCTTCAAACACATGGGGTAGAAACAGAGTAGTTTTGAAAAGAATAAGATCTGCTGTTGTTGTGTTTCCTTTTTTAAAAAAAGTTGATTTCCTGAATCTGCAAGATCCAACAGATCAATGGGAAGCTGGTGCTTCAGAAACAGACAGAAATATAGTATATGCTGAACTGTGTATTTTTGCTTTAGGTACTCTGTAAAATAATTATTTTAGCCTTCAAGTAATTTATCTCAGAATATTAATATGAACATTTTTACAGTGCTATCACACTGAGAATTTTGACTATATAATAATTTAATTGCATCTATTGAAGAACATAGCAGTAGGAGAAGACTTTTCAGTTAGTTTATATTTGAAAACAGAATTTTTAACATGAAATAAAATCAGGTAGATAAAAATTATTGTAAATAACAACAACAAAATAAAAAAAAAAAGATAAACATATATATGAAGGTCTCAGGAATAAATAAAACCACAAAGAAGTAGAAGCTTTAGGAGAGCACATTCAGTGCTAGCATTCAGTTGACTGAACATTTCTATAGAGGGGTTGTACAGATGGGTCGTTTTGTCATTGCTGTGAGAACAGTCAAAATTAAACAAAGGCTCTTGTTATCATCATTAGAGTCATTGGACTATAGAACTGGGTCAAATTGTCTGAGGATTTACCCAAGTTCTAATGTTAATTTAAAGAAATCAGTTTTTTAAAAGCCTTAATAAGTTTGGTCAATCATACTTTTGTTTGTGGTCAAGTGTATTTATGTGTGGGGGATGAAAAGTAGGAGGAAAATGATATTCTAATTTAGCTGACAATAGAAGAGAGAAGATTGGTATTACAAAACAAAAAGAGGGGTCAGAAGGATGTCAAAAACTAGGAGTGTGTTCTGTTTAGCAATAAAAGTGTCTCCAAACTGCTCCAATACACTGTTTAAAATTATCCTAAATAACTCCTGGTCAAAAGTAGCTAAAGCAAACCAATTCTGAGAAGAAATAGAGAAGTGTTTTGTCAAATTTGGCAAAGATGCACCTACTATATTTCTAGTGAAATACTGGAAACAACTGAGTCAGCTGGTAACAGAGTAATATGAGCAATGCCCTTTCTGTATCTTTTCACCTGTCCTTTTTTTCCCTTCTCTCATGTAATGTAAGATAGCTGTGAAATTGTAAACTTCAGAGAGACTGCTCAGGCAAAGCTAGGAGAGTAGTAAGGTTTTTCACTGCTTTAGTAACAGCAGTTACTTTAGCTCCTGCAATCAGATCTAGCTAGTTCAGAATACTTCTGTGTGAGCTGCAATTACACTTTGCACTAGCATTGTACCCTAATCCTAAACAGACTAGCCAAGTTGTTAAACAAGTTGCACTTGAGATTTGCATGGCCTATCTCATGGCTCTTTCATGGCGAGATCTCTCTTTGACAATAGGGCTGAAATTCAAGTTGCATCTTAAAACATTGATGTCTATCCAGGTGTTTACAGATAGGTGTCTGTATGGGAGCCAAATGACCCATTAGGGTAAATACACCACCAACACAGTCAATGGAGTCAAAAGAGGTATTCAGCTGACCGGAAGTAGATGTCATCAATAGATACCTGCATGGAGTAGAATTATATTCTGGAAACTGAGTCTACTGGCTTCCATTAAGCCCAGTCCTGATAGTATCAGCATGTATATAAACCAGATAGATGTCCTAGCAACAAAGGATGGAAAATGATCCTGAGACTGTAAGGTCTAGACCCAACATATTTTAGGCAACTATATCACATGATCCTGTTCAAAACCTGCACAAACTGTGTGTTTTGACCCCTCCCCATATGGTTCCCATGAGTTCTTGTAGAACCATCAGTTTCATTTGTCTGTAGGTGCATTTTCGTCATCCCTAAAGACAAAAATACCTTTTTCTCCTTAGAACTGTGAGAAATGAATATTCAAAAAGGCAAAGTCAGATATTCTGAATTCAAAATAGGGCTCACATTTATTGTTGAGTACAAATGTTCTACATTATCAAGAAAGGACTTTTTGAGAATTAGAAAAATCTTAATGTGGCCTATAGCATTTCTTCAAAGAACCATGGCTATGCATCACATCTCAAGGGGAACATAAATATTACTGCCTGACATTAAGGGACTAGAAAGTGTAATTGTACTTTAACCAAGTTGACTGAATTGTAAATTATAACTTCATTTTTATATTTAATTAAACAACCAAATATACTATTTTTTCTTTTTTTTTTTTTCAATGTTAGTAATAACAGCCAATGTTAAAATAGTTGTTACTTTTTGGGTTTTTAAAGAAACATGCATTTTTCAGAAAGGAATTGTTTCATAATACCTTTTGTAACTATTTAATGTGTGTAATATTGATTCAAGACTTTTGCTTTTCTTTAATACTTCAAAACAAACACAAGTTAAAAATCACTATGGATTTATACTAACTTTGAAATTTTGCATTTTGAGGGGCACAGAATGCATTCTGACTTGACTGTGGCTTGTTAATAAATTCCAGACTGTAATTCCTAGTAAGCTCAATTGATAGGACTTAATTATATTTTAGTTAAATTAATTTGAAAAACCCCTCTATTTAACATAAGCTCTGAAGAAAAGTTCCTTAGGTTCACAAAGGTGTAAAAAAATACAAGATAGCAAGTTAAATCCCATTATATCTTACTCATTGGGGTTTATTTGTTTAAAAAGCTTCCTGGGTTTATAAATTCAGAGGAAGTATATGTATTTAAATTAACAACACTGAAATAGATAATCACTTGAATGGGAAAATAAACACAACAACAACTGGTTTTGATAGGTGGACAGAAAAGCAGATGTAGATATAGATAAATAATTAGGCAATCTGAGTCCCTGAAATCCAGCCTCATCTCTTTCTATATGCTAAAGGAAGCTGGAGAAAGGTATAAGCTTCTTTCAGTGCACAGTTTGATTTTACTTCCTCACCTTGCTTTCTTGGCTTACTACTTTATAGAAAAATAGCCAGTCATTAACATAAAGCATGCTTTATAAGTGGTTTTCTTGCAAAATAGACATTTCTAAAAGAATTACAGACAGGAAAGTATACCTAATGGGATTTCTTCTTCATTATAAAATTATCCTGATCTTAACATTTTGCAATCACATCATTATGATTGTAGAACACATGGAAAAATCAAATGTAGCTATTATGATAAGAATCTTTACTAGCATTTGCACCTTCAGACAAAAATTGATGGATTACCTCTCCATATAAGAAACACCATTACAGAAAGATTTAATGAAGTAAATTATTAGATAGAAATTCTCCTCACTACCTGTTCAATTTGGTAAAAAATGTATTCAGTAGAGGTAGCTGCTCACAGAGAATCCATAACCTCAGAGCTCCTGTTAAATTTAACATTTCAGGTTTGGTAGTAGCAGAACCTTCTGGAGGTGAGTAAAGGTATCATGGTGCCAACTCTTCCTCAACCTGCTCTTTGTCCTGCAGATTTATATTATACCCATGCAATACCAGGACTTCACAGCTACCATGATCAATGTAGAAAAAAGTATCAAGCATGTTAGCAATCAAATATATCTATCAGTCTCTACTGCCTTTACTGTTATATTTAGTTTTCTACCTTCTCGTTTTGTCCTCTGTCCCTAGCAGTGTTGGGATATCCAGTCCTTGATGAGGTGAGACAAAATGAAACTCTTTCTTTCTCTCCTTGGCTGCCCAGACTGAACCCATATGGTGGCACGAAGGATCTCACCAGTGTGCTGAAGTACAGGGGGCTGTATAACAATGCTATGGGGAGTTCTAGCATTTTTCCAAGAATCATGCCTAACTAGTCAACATCATGCCAATAGGAATGCTGCTTCTCAACATAGCTGGCTAGATGTAGGATGGAGCAAGTTAATGCAACATATAAGCATCCGTTCAGCAGGTAGGAGGTATCCCTGCAACAATCCAGTTAACCTTTTTATGTTCCAATGTTTTCCTCTCAAGGGTGATATTCTTTTCCAAGCCTTTTCAATAAAATACAGTCTGGTAAAGTCTGATTACATGTAGCTTTTCATAGTCTGAATTCACATTAACATAATGCCTAGACAAACACAATGCTCCTTGGAAATGAGAGACTTTAGTACCACTCACCTACTGAGGGTAGCCAGAAAAAGGTATGAATTTTACAGAAGCTTAGAAACCCTTATGCTCACTTAGTCTTGTATGTCAGTTTTATCTGGCTGCCATGAAATAGCTGTGTATCTCAATAACAAGTTTCTGAATCAAATACATGATGGAGAGGATCTAGTCTGCCATACCTGTAGAGGAGCTGTGCAATGCAAATGAATAATCATGTTTTTTATTAGGGGCACTCTCAGGTCTGCTCACCAAGATTCACTACAGATATCGGCTCAGTTCCTGATTCGTCCCCAGAATGTAACTCATTAAACAGGGAGATGGCTCAAAACGCAGTCATCCAAGACCTGCAAGGGATGTACTATTGCAGCTACTGCCCTCTCTCTAGAACAGTACCTGATCTTTCTCACCGGTATTTACAGTAGAGAGAAAGGATAGTATAATGATTATGATCCTCACCGGCTTCTTTGAAGAACTCCAATTCCCTGGTCTGTCATAGACGTTTTGTGTGGCAGCAGCAAACCACTTTATATGTTTTGGCCTCAGTTTTCTAGCTAACAATTTGTATATAACAAAATCTGGTCAACAAGCAACCAGGATTTTTTTAATACATGTATTAAAATGTTGAGGAAGTCCAGTGTTGTGATGATGGAAGACCATAAAATAGCCAATGTAGTTCCTTTGTATCATCACAATCCGTCTGTGTCATCATTCTATATCAGCACCAACTGTGGAAGTCAAGCTCTCAGATAATGTCAGTTTGGTATGATCAAGTCTAGAGTATTTATAAAATGCATTTGGGGTGAATGGAGTAATGATGCACTCGTAATCTGGGCACTATCACTTTCTTGCTGTGTTTCTAATAGAAAAAAATATTTAATATTTTAAACCTGAAAAAGACTTAAAATCTTATGTCACAGACAGCACAAGTTTTATTGTGGCTTAAAGATTTTAGGGATTCTTTCAGCAGTCTTCCCAATGTCAACACTCAAAGCTTGTTAGCTTCACATTCTCATCTTTTTTTTTTGTCTCGTTCAAAATCTTTTATCTCAGTTTTTCTTACTTTGAATATGCAGTAGAGTAGAAAATGAATCCCTGTAATGAAACCTAAAATCATGAGTATGAGGCAGGAAGTCAAACTTGACATCATTATATAAGGTACATAAGAACTGAAACCAAATTTTATGCAGAGGGGCAATTCCAAACCAGCAAACTTAGACCAGCATTTCAATACCATAGATATGTGTTATTCAGTGCAATGCAGACTTACATGGGATTATTCTTATGCACCCAGAGGTCATCCAGTTGCTGTCATAATTTCTACACAAGTACCTTTACCACATGGCAGTGCATGCCTTATGTCAAGGAAAGCTTAGATCAGAATCCCTGGAACCTGTGCTCCTTTAACTCATTTTACCTCCTCTCAAAAGGAGTTGTAAAGGAGTTTATTAAGTCGTATGCCTTAACTGCTTATTTCTCTGAGGCTATACAGAACTTTTTTCCTTTCTAAGACATGCTGAGGATTATGGTTATTAATAATTAATATGTCATTGTGTATATCATAGCAGCAATATCATTAGCCATATATTGTTAGATACACTATTAAAAAGTGCTATAAGACAAACCCTGTACCACTCTGAGTATCAACATCCAAATAGACAGGAGGGACCTATTATTTCCATTTTTACAGAAAAGAAGAAGAAATACTGTAAGATTATATGGCTTACCAGAATCACAAAATAAACTGAAACAAAAAGGACAGTCTGTGGTAAAGTCGGTGTTTTCCTGATTTTCTCAGATTTCAGTCTATTGGGGAACTACAGGCCAGTCAGCCTGACCTCAGTACCAGGTAAGATTATGAAGCAGTTCATCTTGAGTGCACTCACCACACATGTGCAGGACAACCAAGGGATAAGGCTCAGCCAGCATGGCTTCATGAAAGGCAGGTCCTGCCTGACCAACCTGATCTCCTTCTATGACCAGATGACCCTCCCAGTGGATGAGAGAAAGGCTGTGGTTATTGTCTACTTGGACTTTAGCAAGGCATTTGACACTGTCTCCCACAGCATTCTCCTAGAGAAGCTGGCGGCTCATGGCTTAGACAGGTGTACTCTTCGCTGGGTAAAAAAAACTGTCTGGATGGCCGAGTCCAGAGAGTTGTGGTGAACGGAGCTAAATCCAGTTGGCAGCTGGTCACAAGTGGTGTTCCCCAGGGGTCAGTATTGGGGCCAGTCTTGTTTAATATCTTTATCAATGATCTGGATGAGGGGATTGAGTGCACCCTCAGTAAGTTTGAAGATGACACCAAACTGGGCAGGAGTGTCGATCTGCTCGAGGGTAAGAAGGCTCTGCAGAGGGATCTGGACAGACTGGATTGATGGGCTGAGGTCAACTGTATGAGGTTCAACAAGGCCAAGTGTTGGGTCCTGCACTTGGGTCACAACAACCCCATGCAACGCTCCAGGCTTGGGGAAGAGTGGCTGGAAATCTGCCCGGCGGAGAAGGATGTGGGGGTGCTGTTTGACAGCTGGCTGAACATGAGCCAGCAGTGTGCCCAGGTGGCCAAGAAGGCCAACAGCATCCTGGCTTGTATCAGGAATAGTGTGGCCAGCAGGAGCAGGGCAGTGATCATGTCCCTGTACTTGGCACTGGTGAGGCTGCACCTCGAATACTGTGTTCAGTTTTGGGCCCCTCACTACAAGAAAGACATTGGGGTGCTGGAGCATGTCCAGAGAAGGGCAACGAAGCTGGTGAAGGGTCTGGAGAACAAGTCTTATGAGGAATGGCTGAAGCAACTGGGGTTGTTAAGTCTGGAGAAAAGGATGCTGAGGGGAGACCTTATCACTCTCTACAACTACCAGAAAGGAGGTTGTAGTGAGGTGAGTGTCAGTGTCTTCTCCCAAGTTACTAGTGATAGGATGAGAGGAAATGCCCTCAAGTTGCATCAGGGGAGGTTTAGATTGGATAATAGGAAAAATTTCTTTACTGAAAGAGCTGTCAGGTATTGGAACAGGCTGCCCAGACAGGTGGTAGAATCACCATCCCTGGAGGTGTTCAAAAAACATGTAGACATGGCATGTCGGGACATGGTTTAGGAGGGATGGTGGTGTTGGGTTGACAGTTGGACTTGATGATCTTAAAGGTCTTTTCCAACCTTAATAGTTCTATGACTCTATGATTTACTGAAATATTATCCTGTCTTTCTAAATATGCCTCACTTGCATTTTGTCTTTTGGAAGGTAGAAAATTTTAACTTTTTTTTTTTTTTTTAAACAGACAGTAGCATTTATGGTATCCATTATCACCATAACAATTAGTGTAACAACCTTAAGCAATTAACTATGCTCTGTGTGTGGAACACTGCTGCACTTTCAATATGAAAATGTAACCTGTGGATTGCTCTAATTAGTCTCCATCTAGCTCTAAATCAAATTCATTCCTGTTTTTATTCTATTTTTAACATTGTAAAGGATATAACATGAAAGACTTGCTTTCAACCATCCTGGTGGAAGAAATAATTCTGTCAGTCTATTAAATTTTTTTCTTCAAAGCCAATTAACTCTTTTTGATTCAACTTTCAGGACCCATGGTATTTTTTGTAGATGTGAATGACCTTTGTGGGTTTTGTTTTCGTCCATAGCTCTCTTTTTCACCAGCTGTAATTATTGCCTTTTTTATTTGAAATTTTAAATATGATGATTGTAACTTCACAGATCATCATTTGATGGACAGAGTGACTATTCAGTAACAGTGTGAATAGAGAATATGTTTCTACGTGAGTGATATCAGTTAACAATATTGATTTGTGTGACTGAGACGTGACATTGAATTTCAGCAAACTGTAAGAATAAGCAGCTGCATACTACAGAGCAATAAATAAATGCCAAGCAAATGAGTAAGTCCTTGAACGTTTTCACAGACCTTTGCAATTTTTGTGTTTGAAGAACTCAGAGAGAATGTTCCTTTTACTGTGAGCTTGTGGTGGGGCTTAAAAAAGGCAGCTACATTGTCTACTTTGCTCATCCAACTACTGGCTGCTTATAGAGGTCTCATATTTTTTCACTATAAAATCTTGACTTCTTATTCAACTTTGTTACCAGATGCCTTATATTGGATAATTTATTCCATTTTCAACAGCCAGCTGAGTACCAGTCTCATCTCTTTTGTAACTAAGTTGTAAGCCCAGTACAGAAATACTGCCTAAATACATACAGAACTTGAGAAGCTCTTCAGTCTGTACCATGACTTTGAGCAATCCCTTGAAAAAACACAGGCTGGGAACTGACTGGCTCGGGAGCAGTTTTGCAGAAAAGGCCTGGGGGTTTCTGGCTGACGGCAAGCTGGGAATGAGCCAGCAGGCAGCATGCCTGCATGCATCTTTCATCCGGCAACAAGGAAGGTCAGTCCTGGGCTGTATTAATAGGAGCACGACCAGTAGGTCAAGGGAAGTGATTATCCCCTTGAAGCAACATCTGTTAGACTACATCTAGAGTTTTGCACTCCCCTCCCCACCCCAGTACAAGAAAGACATTGATAAACTGGAGAAAGTTCGGTGTAGGGTCACCAGGACAGGACAGTCAGGGGCCAGAGTACTTTCATCTATGAAAAAAATTTGAAGGAATGGGGCTTGTTCAGCTTAGAGAAGAGCCCAACAACCTCCTCTGCCTATGGGGAGGTCATCAAGGAGACAGGAACAGGCTCTTCACAGTGGTGCACAGTGGGAGGGTGAGGGACAATGGGCATGAAACAAGATACACTCAGTCTGATATAAGGGGTAACTTTTTCCCCATGATGACAGTCAGGCAGTGGAACCAGTTACCCAGAGAATTTGTGCCATCTCTTTCCATTATTCACAGTTTTCAAGACCCAGTTGCATAGCCCTGAGCAACCTGTGTGACCTCATGGCTGACCCTGCTTTGAGCAAGCAGTTAGCCTAGAGACATCTTCAGGTCCCTCCTGAATTAGCCCAGTGATTCTAATCCGGAGTAACAAATCCATGGATTGAAAGCAGAGAAGGTAGCTAATGCAGGCTGACTACTTCAGTAAAAAGGAACTTGTGACTGATCCTGGAAGTAGAGCACTGACTGGGTGGCAATAACTAACTTTCATCTCCTTCAGTCTGTTCGCACCTGTGCAAGGAACACATGGTTACTATCTTTGTACTCAGGCTAATTATTTGAGTCTTGTGAACAATGGAAGTTCAACTTTCATCTACCTCAATATTCTGCAACACTTTAAAAGTGATTGCAGCTATACCAAGCTGCCTCTTTACAATAAATAAGGGTAGGGGAATTCAAGTAGTACATTTAGGGTCTTCTTGCCCATTGTGATACTTTCAAGAATTGCTGCTTACGTGTCCAGTATGTCTATTTTAATGCCACATCACTGCCTAGACCTTGAAATCAAACTACTGATATCAGTCAATATTACTGAAGTTCAAACTGGTCTTCTAGATAGGTCCATAGGACTTTTGGCAAGCGAGTCTGTATGCTTACTTAGAAGAATGATTTACATTAAAGGGGAAAAAAAAAAGAAAAAGAGAAAGAGAAAATCTATAATATATTGTGCCTTTAGAAGAAAATAGCCTTGTTATTATGCATGCAGAAAGCTGGTAAAATGGACTGTATATTAAATATTAAAAAGTAAGTAAAAACCATAACCATATATTCCATTCTCCAGCACTTCAGATATTAATTCACAGTGGAAAAATCAATTTAAACTCTCAAGATCAAGAATACTGTTAGTATTTCTTTAACAGGCCTTTTTTCAGTGTCTGGGGAACAAAAGATTGATTTTTTGTTATTACGTTGCCAGATTTTGTCCTTTGAAAAACTTTGTACTCAGACAGAAATTACTTAAAACAACATATATGTATAAATTCAGCATGAGTACTTAGAGATAATGGGATAAATAGTGCCTCAAGATGCACAAAATGTTCTTGTCAGTGGACAAAACTTCTTCTAGTTGGAAAGCAACCACATAAAGAAGTATGTATTCAAAACAGAACTCATAATGCTCCCTATCATCCAAATCCACAAATCAGAATGTGATTTATTGTTTGACTTACTTTATTCTGATAAATTAAATGAAATAAACAAAATTATACCAAGTTTAAACTAATTGGACTTAGAAAAACCATGTGGATTCAGGAACAGATCCCCTCCAAATGTTTACATGTATATGTGCAAATACATTTAATTAAATCAGGGAAGGAAAATGATGGTTGCCACCTCCACGGGTTTTATCACTAGTTAAGTTTACTCGTTTCATTGCATTTAAAAAAGTGGAAGCATGGACACACCTTCAACAGCAGAATGGTCCAGCACACATTCTTTGCCTCCCAGCAAAATGCTCTAAAGCCCAAGAGTTAAATTAGGCTGGGCTTTTTATCACTCTTATTTGATACGTGCTGCTATGCAATGGAGAGTGTAAGATTGACAGAGGCATTAAATAAGGAAGAACATGTCTCTGAGCATAGAAGACAAGGTTTTATTTTGTGATAAAGTGCTATCTGATAAAATACATTTACTTGCAGTCTTGCATACAGATGTAGGCATTACCTTTCTCCTCTTCTTCTTGCATGTTCTTGCTGTAAAATGGGTACCAAATTGTGTATGGGGGATTCAGGACACCCATTTTCTTTCATACCTCTAGACTTACAGTTCTAATTCTGAAGCTAGTGTGAGTCCAGACTGTGTGCTACTGTGAGCAACTCACTTGGGATTGTGAATTTCACAGTTATGACCAAGCTCAGACATCCTTCTGGGCTCCTTGGCTTTGTTTTTGATCAGATTCTGCAGTCTGTTCTTATCTGAAAAATATTTGCGTTCAATGAATGTATGGAAACTACAAGTGCACTGTGGCAAATGCATCTACTGTTGATGCTACCTGCTCCAAAATACTTTACAGCAGTAGTCTAAGAAGTATAAATTTAACATGAAGTGTCCCACAAAAATTATCTGGATTTTTAGGTTTCGCTGGTACTTACCACATAAACCCTATGTACTTCTAAGATCTAGCAACCTTCCTAACTTAATAAGTTCATAAACAAACTTAAACAGCTAACTAGCATAGGAGGTGTTTGGATTTAGTGATCAAATAGAAACCTACTTGTCCTGTCTTCCTAAAAAGTCAGATAGGGAGAATAACAGACAATTTGGTGAATTCTGTTATTGAGAAATTTGTTTTGCTTTTTGTTTGCTGAAACCAGATCAGTTGCATGTAGTCTTCTTCTTTTTAAAGTACTTTACAAATTTTATCATTTTCCCAGTGGTTTCCTATTGTATATATACATGTTGGATTTCACATAAATTAGTACTTTAGCTATAGTAGTTGTATTTTCTTATTATTTTTAATATATTTATTTAAAGACATGCATAACTAGAAAAAAGATGTAGAGATCAGAACTGACAGCAAATGGATCTGTATATAGATCTAGGTAGTATATATTTACACTATATAATCCATATAAATCAATTAAACATTAAAAATATAAATAGGTATGTACATTCTACATACATGCAACTATACATGTTTATGGTTCAAGATGTTGGAGAACTATATAGAAGTGTATTACATTTTTTAAAATGTAGGACAATAAAAGATTAGTTGCCTTGTGAAGGATTTAAAATTAAGTCTGAAAGAAAATAATATTAAGCACACCACTCAACCTGAGTTTGTTGGTTGATGCAATATGCTGAATGCTGAAATTAAGATGTATATCTTCCCTCTCATCCTAAAAAAGCAACTGGTTGTAATAACTCTCAGACAAAGACATTTAAGTGTCTCAGATAACATTCTCTCCTCTTCATAAGGTACTAGATAAATGAGATGGGCCTGTCCATACTTGTCGTGGATTGTTACCTCCAGATCATTCAATGCTGTACTCACTGATTATTGAATTGGACAAGTCTTTATTTCCACATTTACAATTCCATCACTAGATAATCAGTCCTTCAATAAGCTACTTCAATTTTAATAGTCATTCTCAGCCCTGAAAATACATATTTCAAATCATCCTTCCTTCAGTAGTTAAAATAAGTTAGATGCAACTACTTAGATATGCTTATCACATCACATTTACTTTGTAATTTATGTTCATGTTGGGTAATGACAAGCAAACATGTTAGCACGGGAAAGAAATTATCATCTGTTGTCTAAGAGCAGGATGTTATATTGTGAGTGAGTAAAAGATGAACAGTTTGTTTTATGCTCAGAGTAAATACAGGAAAAAATGATTTGTCAGAATATTTTAAAAAAAGTAAAATGGTCAAGAAGCCTTTTCTTGATTATAAATAAAGTGAGGATGCAGCGGTAACGGGTTCCTAGCTCTTTGCTGAGATTTCCAGCTATAGATCTAAATTGTGCTGTGGACTAATGCTGAATACTGTCTGGTGAAAGCTCAGTAGTATTTATGTATATTTGTTCATCAATGAATAGTAAGTGCCTGGAAATTATAATGGCTGCATAATTTCTTGACTGTCTGCAAATACTTTTTGTCTTTAAGCACAATAGTTAAAGGATGTCTAACCTCCAGAAACAGCCTGAACCAGACTGTTTAGCCCTGCAAAGGATTGAAAATCCATTCTTCAGCAAATGTTGGCTTTTCTGTAAGCAATATCTTGATCCAGTTGGGTTTGAAACTTGTTGGGCTACTTAAGTGTGAAGGATATGTGTTATTAGTCAAATTTTTAGTCAATAAACTCATCTGAATATGAAGGGTAATAAGGAATGTCAGAAACAATAAAAATTACAATCTGTAATGCCCAAACACCAATCACAACAGTGTATTCATGTGTGCCATTTCAAGGAGCCAAATTTATATAGTCAGATCTCCCTGTTGTCTAGTAGTGTGTGTGAGTGAAAATTACACTAACAGCCTAGGAAGCCTGGGTCCTCATTGATCTAAATTAGTGTACAATTACTTGTGCAATAACTGTACCCCATTGTTGTGGAGATAGATGAAAAAAGCATGGATTTCTACACTCCTCTTCAAGTTCTGACTACCTGATCTCCAGGAAAGAACTTCCTATATCAAAAAAAGACAAACATTTGATTAGGAAAGTTGTGATCTGACCTACTTTTGACAAAAATATCCAGCTATTGCTGTTTGTTTCAATCCACCTCACAATCACCCAGTTGTGTAAATGTGCTGCAGTCATGAATGATGACATTGAAGAATGCTAACTGTAACAGAAAGAACTAACTAAAGCTGTGTTAAAAACATGTGTTTTACAGATTGCAGTCCTAAAGTGGGAAAATAGGTTATTGACTACAATGGAATAGAGAGGAATAATTTGGGAAAGATCAATGCACTCATTCAATTCAGTTCAGTTCAGTTCGTCCTTGAAATGGGTGTGTTTTAATACCATAGCACAAGAAAGTAGATTTGGAGCTTTCTAGATCAGCCTCATTTGAATCACATTATATAAAAACAGGACGGAAACTCAGTTTTAACAAATCAAGAACATGGCTAGATGCTGATGTAGTATAGATCACAAGTAGATTGATCATTGTTCAAATATGTAACTGAATCCCACTGTCCAACCATGTGAAACTTCGATAGCATCAAGTATGTTATCAAGAGACACAAGAGGTGCCAAAATGAGCAAGCAGATGAAAGAGATGACATAGATGAATGTCAGAAACAAAAGCTAGCAAATGAGCTGTGGGAACAGATGGAGTGTGAATCACTGCTGTTATACGGACTTATATTCCAAGGAAAACATGAGTAGAAATAAAAACAACAGATTTCAGATAAAATTTTACAGTCTGTAAAAAAGTGCAAAAAGAACAAAGGAAGATAATACAAGAAAAAGACTGTGAGGAAGAAGAAAGTGTTGAACATGTGCATAATGACTGGTAGAGCATACAGCAAGGGTGAATAAAGTTTTCTTTTTATTGCCAAAGGTTGAGCAGGCCTCTGAAGTGCTCTTGGCAGCTTGAACAAGTTGCAGGCATCTTTGTGTTAGCCAGTAGTAACACAGGAATACGTAGCTGTGGACTGTAATAGTTAATATGGAGCGTTTATACCTAGGCTAGATGTAATCAACCTCATCATCAAAAGATCCTGAGAAAAAATAATGCTAATAGAACTCTTGTTTTTTCTTAGTTGTTGCTGATAAATTTCCCAAAACTTACTCCCTAACTTTTCAATCATCTTTCTGTGTTTGACTTTTTCACCTTTAATAGGTTGATCAGGGTAAAGGTTGTCTTTCTTCTGTGTTTTACAGTGTACAATGCAAATGGATTCTGACCTGATGGGAATCTGTGAATTCTGTGATGCTACAACTAAAGAATAATATGAAATTCCATGATAAATCACATATGGTGAGTAACCTCCACCAGCTACCAGAAAAGATGGGCAGGAAATTAGTCACTGAATTATTAATACAGTGCAATAAATCCAGAATTGTTTTGTTGATAATTTGCTTGCTAAGTATTTGATACAGCATCCTGTAAAACATGTGGTAAACCATGGACTATATTAAAGTTAGGTTGGGCCCTAAACAACGGTCAGTTTCTAAGGGCAAGAATTCCAAATATATAATACAAGTTACCAAGGAGCCACAGCAAATGTATGCTGAGTTGGTGGTGGGACTCCAAAGCAGCTCTGACAGGGCTTGTAATGGGAAAGTGTCATGGTTTTAGCTGGGATAGTTGATTTTTCTTCACTGTAGCTAGCATAGTGCTGTGTTTTAGACTTGGTATGTAAATAATGTTGATAACACCCTGGTGTTTTAGTTGTTGCTGGGTAGTGTTTACACTAGTCAAGGACTTTCTAGCTTCCCATGCTCTGCCAGGTGCACAAGAAGCCGGGAGGGGAGGGGATACAACCAGGAAAGCTGATTCGAATTGGCCAAAGGGTATTCCATATCATGTGACGTCATGCCCAGTATATTAACTGGGGGAATTGGCTGGGGGAGGGAGCGATCGCGGCTCGGGGACCGGCAGCGTCGGTCGGCGGGTGGTGAGCGGTTGCAGCACTTGTTGTTCAGTTTTGGTTTTGTTTTTTTTTTTCTCTTTCCCTCTCCTTCTAGTGTTTCCTCTCTCTCTCGCCCATTATTTTCCTTTTCATTATATTAGTATTATTGCTGTTTTATTCTAATTATTAAACTGTTCTTATCTCAACCCACGAGTTTTCTTACTTTGGCCCTTCCGATTCTCTCCCCCATCCCACAAGGGTGGGGGAGTGAGCGAGCGGCTGTGTGGTGCTTAGTTGCTGACCGGGGCTAAACCACAACAGTCCTTTTTGGCGCCCAACGTGGGGCACGAAGGGTTTGAGATAATAACAGTTGCTGGTCACAGCATTGATTCATCTGTTCTTGATATTAGTTAGTCAGACCTACACCATGCTGATTTTGAAGTACATGTTAAAGATTGGCATTGGGTTTTGTAGTTTGCTGTGCTCTGCAGTGGTTAGAGATGTTTTGCCTAGGAGATTTGTTATTAAAACACTGGCCTTGAGTTTTATCGGTTATTTGGGTTTTGCATGGAAGCCGTTACTGTACTTCGGCTACCACCTCATGGAGACAATTAGCAATTATACCTCCTCTTCTGAGAGGTTCTTTATGGAGGAAATACAGAATGGCACCTTAGCTACCATCTTCTGTAATGTCTCCTCCTTCATTACAACAACTTTTCAGTATCTTGAACATCCTTGGGTAGTTAAGATACATCTGTTGATATTCCTATGGCAGATTGTTTCGGTTTTGTCTAAGGTTAATAAGCAATTCAAGAATATCATCCAGAGATCTGCTCCAAGGCTCGATAATTATGGGTGGCAGGGTATGTGGGATAGTATGGGCAAATGCCTGAGACGGTGGGCACCTCCAGTGTTTTGGGACTTCACCCCTGAACAAGTGCAGAATCCTGAAAAATTAGTAGAATATTTGGAGGAAGTATGTTGTCACCCTAGCAATTCCAGAGAGATACAAATCACTGCAATGTGCTGGGGCCTGGCCCATGCCTACCGAGCCCTATTCAACAGTATTCAGTACCACCAAGGGAAAATGACAGGCCCTGCGGCTACTCCAAGCCCAGCGACAAGCACTGTGGCCCCTCAAACCCCCCCAACAGGCGCTGCAGCAGCTCCAAGCCCAGCGACAAGCACTGTGGCCCCTCAAACCCCCACAACAGGCGCTGCAGCAGCTCCAAGCCCAGCGACAAGCACTGTGGCCCCTCAAACCCCCACAACAGGCACTGCAGCAGCTCCAAGCCCGACGACAGGCACTGTGACCGCTCAAACACCCATGACGGACACTGAAGCTGAATCAGAGAATCAACCCGTGCCAGTATCAGTTGCCCCTATACAAAAGAAGAAATCTTCAAAGAGAAAGTCAACTCGTTTAGAAAAGGATGATGGAGAAGCAGCGCCGTTACTAAGAGAGGAGAAGGAAGAGGAAGAACTTGTACAAGAGACGGAAACTACCCGATCCCTATCCTTAAGTGAGCTACGAGATATACGAAAAGATTTCGGCCGTCGTGTAGGTGAGCATGTTGTCACCTGGCTGCTCCGATGCTGGGATAACGGGGCCAGTAGCCTGGAATTAGAGGGTAAGGAAGCCAAACAACTGGGATCCCTTTCTAGGGATGGGGGCATTGACAAAGCAATTGGAAAAGGGACACAAGGCCTCAGCCTCTGGAGGCGACTCCTGTCTGCTGTGAAAGAAAGGTATCCCTTCAAGGAAGATGTTATATATCGCCCTGGAAAATGGACCACTATGGAGAAAGGTATCCAGTACCTGAGAGAATTAGCTGTGCTTGAGGTGATTTATGGTGACCTGGGTAGTGAACAGTCATCCAAAGATCCAGATGAAGCGCAGTGCACACGACCCATGTGGCGGAAGTTTGTACGGAGCGCACCATCATCCCATGTAAACTCCCTGGCAGTAATGTCCTGGAAAGATGAAGAGGCACCAACGGTAGAGGATGTGATTGATAAACTCCGGGATTATGAAGCACATGTCTCTTCCTCCCTCGTCTCAGCTGTGGAGAAATTGTCCCGGGAGTTCCAGCAATTCAAAGAAGATATGTCCTACTCCCTACCTGTACGGACCAGTATCTCGGCCATTAGGAGTAAGCGTCCTTCTGCTCAAGAGAGAAGATACACACCACGGGGCACCCTATGGTTTTACCTGCGTGACCATGGAGAGGACATGAAGAAGTGGGATGGAAAACCTACCTCGACCCTGGAGGCACGGGTACGTGAGTTGCAAGGAAAAACAACCACTCAAGGGGGGACCTCCAGGAGAGTTGCTGCTCCAGTTTCCAGTAGGCAGTTCCCCAGACAGAGGAGTAGAAGCGCTGATTCTATCCATGATCTTAATAGAGAGACTTTTGATTCCCGTTCACAAGATCTGGAGTGGGAAACCCGCAATTGGAATTAGAGGGGCCCTGCCTCCAGCCAGGTGGAGGAAAGGGACAACCGGGTTTACTGGACTGTGTGGATCCGATGGCCTGGCACATCTGACCCACAGGAGTATAAGGCTCTAGTGGACACCGGTGCACAGTGCACCCTAATGCCATCAAACTATGTAGGGGCAGAACCCATTTGCATTGCTGGAGTGACAGGGGGATCCCAAGAGCTAACTGTATTGGAGGCTGAAGTGAGCCTAACTGGGAATGAGTGGCAAAAGCACCCCATTGTGACTGGCCCAGAGGCTCCGTGCATCCTTGGCATAGACTACCTCAGGAGAGGGTATTTCAAGGACCCAAAAGGGTACAGGTGGGCTTTTGGTATAGCTGCCTTGGAGACGGAGGAAATTAAACAGCTGTCTACTTTGCCCGGTCTTTCGAAGGACCCTTCTGTTGTGGGGTTGCTGAAGGTCAAAGAACAACAGGTGCCAATTGCCACCACAACAGTGCACCGGCGGCAATACCGAACCAACCGAGACTCCCTGATTCCCATCCATGAGCTCATTCGGCGACTGGAGAGCCAAGGAGTGATCAGTAAGACCCGTTCACCCTTTAACAGTCCCATATGGCCAGTGCGGAAGTCTAATGGGGAGTGGAGACTAACAGTGGACTATCGTGGCCTGAACGAAGTCACTCCGCCACTGAGTGCTGCTGTGCCGGACATGTTAGAACTTCAATACGAACTGGAGTCAAAGGCAGCCAAGTGGTATGCCACAACTGATATCACTAATGCATTCTTCTCAATCCCGTTGGCAGCAGAGTGCAGGCCACAGTTTGCTTTCACTTGGAGGGGTGTCCAGTACACCTGGAATCGACTGCCCCAGGGGTGGAAACACAGCCCTACCATTTGCCATGGACTGATCCATACTGCACTGGAACAGGGTGGAGCTCCGGAACACCTTCAGTACATTGATGACATCATCGTGTGGGGCAACACAGCAGAAGACATTTTTGAGAAAGGGAAGAAAATAGTCCAAATCCTTCTGAAGGCTGGTTTTGCCATAAAACAAAGTAAAGTGAAGGGACCTGCACAGGAGATTCAGTTTTTGGGAATAAAATGGCAAGATGGACGTCGGCAGATCCCAATGGATGTGATCAACAAAATAGCAGCCATGTCTCCACCAACTAGCAAAAAGGAAACACAAGCTTTTTTAGGCGTTGTGGGTTTTTGGAGAATGCATATTCCAAATTACAGTCTGATTGTAAGCCCTCTCTATCAAGTGACCCGGAAGAAGAATGATTTCAAATGGGGCCCTGAGCAACGACAGGCCTTTGAACAGATAAAGCAGGAGATAGTTCATGCAGTAGCCCTTGGGCCAGTCCGGGCAGGACAAGATGTAAAAAACGTGCTCTACACTGCAGCCGGGGAGAATGGCCCTACCTGGAGCCTCTGGCAGAAAGCACCAGGGGAGACCCGAGGTCGGCCCCTAGGGTTCTGGAGTCGGGGATACAGAGGGTCCGAAGCATGCTACACTCCAACTGAAAAAGAGATATTGGCAGCATATGAAGGGGTTTGAGCTGCTTCAGAAGTGATCGGTACTGAAGCACAGCTCCTTCTGGCACCTCGACTGCCGGTGCTGGGCTGGATGTTCAAAGGGAGGGTCCCCTCTACACATCACGCAACTGATGCTACATGGAGTAAGTGGGTCGCACTGATCAGCCAACAGGCTCGAATAGGAAACCCCAGTCGCCCAGGAATCTTGGAAGTAATCATGGACTGGCCAGAAGGCAAAGATTTTGGAATGTCACCAGAGGAGGAGGTGACACGTGCTGAAGAGGCCCCACTGTATAATAAACTGCCAGAAAATGAGAAGCAATATGCCCTGTTCACTGATGGGTCTTGTCGTCTGGTGGGAAAGCATCGGAGATGGAAGGCTGCTGTATGGAGTCCTATACGGCAAGTCGCAGAAACTGCTGAAGGAGAAGGTGAATCAAGTCAGTTTGCAGAAGTAAAGGCCATCCAGCTGGCTTTAGACATTGCTGAACAAGAAAAATGGCCAGTGCTCTATCTTTATACTGACTCATGGATGGTGGCAAATGCCCTGTGGGGGTGGTTACAGCAATGGAAGCAGAACAACTGGCAGCGCAGAGGCAAACCCATCTGGGCTGCTGCATTGTGGCAAGATATTGCTGCCCGGGTGGAGAACCTGGTTGTGAAGGTACGTCATGTGGATGCTCATGTCCCCAAGAGTCGGGCCACTGAAGAACATCAGAATAACCAACAGGTGGATCAGGCTGCTAAGATTGAAGTGGCTCAAGTAGATCTAGACTGGCAACATAAAGGTGAACTATTTATAGCTCGGTGGGCCCACGACACCTCAGGCCATCAAGGAAGAGATGCAACATACAGATGGGCTCGTGACCGAGGGGTGGACTTGACCATGGACACTATTGCACAGGTCATCCATGAATGTGAAACATGCGCTGCAATCAAGCAAGCCAAGCGGGTAAAACCTCTGTGGTATGGAGGACGATGGCTGAAGTATAAATATGGGGAGGCCTGGCAGATTGATTATATCACACTGCCACAAACCCGCCAAGGCAAACGCCATGTGCTTACAATGGTGGAAGCAACCACTGGATGGCTGGAAACATATCCCGTGCCCCATGCCACCGCCCGGAACACTATCCTGGGCCTTGAAAAACAAGTTTTATGGCGACATGGCACCCCAGAAAGAATTGAGTCAGACAACGAGACTCATTTCCGAAATAACCTCATAGACACCTGGGCCAAAGAGCATGGCATTGAGTGGGTGTATCACATCCCCTATCATGCACCAGCCTCTGGGAAAATTGAGCGATACAATGGACTGTTAAAGACTACACTGAGAGCAATGGGGGGTGGGACATTCAAACACTGGGATACACATTTAGCAAAAGCCACCTGGTTAGTCAACACTAGGGGATCTGCCAATCGAGCTGGGCCTGCCCAGTCAGAACTCTTACGTACTGTGGAAGGGGGTAAAGTCCCTGTAGTGCACGTAAAAAATATGCTGGGGAAAACCGTCTGGGTTATTCCTGTCTCAGGCAAAGGCAAACCCATTCGTGGGATTGCTTTTGCTCGAGGACCTGGGTGCACTTGGTGGGTAATGCGGGAGGATGGAGGAGTTCGATGTGTGCCTCAAGGGGATTTGATTTTGGGTGAAAATAGCCAATGAACTGAATGGTATGCTGTTAATTGCTATATGATATTGTATGTCATCACTCCTATGGTTGCTATATGCTGTATCAATGGTATCATAGTAAGAATTTCCAAAATTAATGAAGAATGAACTTTGATTGAACCAAACAACGTGTAGCGGTGGTGGAACAAAGACTGGCTTCAGCATGCAACAATCCAACACCACGCAGACCATCTCTCCAGCCTTGAAAGACTGTTACGATAGATGGAGCCCAAAGTTATGGACTGAATGAACTCAATGGACATGTGTGGACCCTCTACAGATGTTCTACAGGGATGGTCCATAGACTACGGGAATGATAAATGATATCTACGTATGTCATCAAAGGATGGGGAGGCGGGTGGTGGTTATTGAGGTCATATTGGATAGTATGAGACCTGAGCATGACGTAAATGGTATGGAATAAGGGGTGGATACTGTCATGGTTTTAGCTGGGATAGTTGATTTTTCTTCACTGTAGCTAGCATAGTGCTGTGTTTTAGACTTGGTATGTAAATAATGTTGATAACACCCTGGTGTTTTAGTTGTTGCTGGGTAGTGTTTACACTAGTCAAGGACTTTCTAGCTTCCCATGCTCTGCCAGGTGCACAAGAAGCCGGGAGGGGAGGGGATACAACCAGGAAAGCTGATTCGAATTGGCCAAAGGGTATTCCATATCATGTGACGTCATGCCCAGTATATTAACTGGGGGAATTGGCTGGGGGGGGCAGCAATCGCGGCTCGGGGACCGGCAGCGTCGGTCGGTGGGTGGTGAGCGGTTGCAGCACTTGTTGTTCAGTTTTGGTTTTGTTTTTTTTTTTCTCTTTCCCTCTCCTTCTAGTGTTTCCTCTCTCTCTCGCCCATTATTTTCCTTTTCATTATATTAGTATTATTGCTGTTTTATTCTAATTATTAAACTGTTCTTATCTCAACCCACGAGTTTTCTTACTTTGGCCCTTCCGATTCTCTCCCCCATCCCACAAGGGTGGGGGAGTGAGCGAGCGGCTGTGTGGTGCTTAGTTGCTGACCGGGGCTAAACCACAACAGAAAGATATCAGCTCTGCTGACACTATTTGAAACAGGCTTTCCTAGATTTACAAAACAGTGCCAGGAAAGTTTTCCCAGCACCTTTTTCTTTCACTTATAATTTCTTTGAAAGCACTGGAACACTATAATAAAGGCTTATATGGTCCTTGGATACCATAATGATTGGATCCTCAGAAGTACTTAAGACAGAAGGATGAGACAGCTGGATAATTAAACATCTAGTGGTTTTTTTCTTTCCTGGATTATAAATAAGTTTTATTTAGCCTTTACTGTTATGTCTGATATTCCCTTCCTTACATAACTTTGTCTATTCTTTGATGTACTTTTTGTTTTCTTTTGTTTTGGTTTAATGGTAAACTTCATGCTAAAGGAATGACAATTTCATATAATTGTTCAAGTAATGTTCCAGCAAGTCTATATAAAATGCAATAATATCTCATGGATTAATACTAGATCCACATTCAGATTATAAATGTGTTTTCAATACCATTGCCCTCTCTATCATGATGTTGTGTTGCAAACTATATCTTTGGTTTGTTATCATTGATGGACTACTTTTTATTATCATTTGCTATTTCCAAAGTTTCCTTTTCCTCTTCATTAATTTTGTTATATCTTTTCTCCCATCTTCAGGATTAGGATTTAACAAGCAGTAGTAATGCATTACATTTTCTTAAATGCAATTAATTATTACTTTGACGTCTCCAGACCACTTGCAGTGTGGATCTGTCATATTTTATATTTGTGGATTTACGTGCGTGCTGATGTATTTCACATGTTATGATTCGGTTGTCATTAACAAATTTAATCAAAATTGACTTTTTACCCTGACTAGATCAATAATAAGAATATTAAATAGTCTATGTTCCAAGGCACTAACTCCAGAGAACACTTTTTTCTTCTTTTCCAATCTTAGAAATCACACAGAAATTATTATTCTACTATGAGGAATTTTTTATTTCTCATTTATATTTTTCTCTGATTCGTATTCATTTAGTACGTTAGTGGGCAACAATATCATATGCCTTGCTACTTTCAAAATAGCAAAAATACGAACTACAAAGAAACTTACAATTCCAGTCTTCACTCTGAAAGTCATTGGCCTTATTGATTACTCATCTGACAGGGTTCACAAAGGACTTACTTCTAACACAATGATAAAAATAGGTCCAAAACATTCATTTGCTGCAATCATTTGAGTAGGAGTCTATTTTTTCTGAATGATCCTACCTTTTTTCTTCATTAAATTTTTAGAATTAGATGCATTACTAGCATTGTTTACATACTTTATTTTCTCTAGATGTAATTCCCTGGGGAGTCTTTATGGAATAAATATAAGTGATTTTTGACTGGCCTGGAGATGGTCAAAAATATGATGTAACCAGATTCATTAAAAAAAAAACCAAAAAAAACAAACAAAAAAACCAAACCAAAACAAACAAACAAAAAAACCTAGGCTATATTTTGTATTATGAAATTGAATATCTTTGGAGAGAGAAAAAATGTTTTAGTTACCACAAAATGTGGGTGCGAACATGAATTTTGCTTATTGCTATCCATGGTTGTGAAATTCCCCATACAGATGCTAAAAATACCAGGGAGAGAGAAGCTGATAAACTAAACAACAATGAAACTTAATTTTATGAAGGAGAATCAAGAAATAATCACATCTTATTAATCATCTCTCAAGGACAGTCACAAAGATGGTGCAAAGGCAGAGCAGGTGATACTGTTAAAAGTGAAAAACAAGAGTAGGAAAGCATAATAACATAATAAAGATGGTAATGTTCAAATAACTCTCAGGAATCCTACATGACACAGAAGGCTACTATCTTCACAGAGGAAAATGACTTTCTGGGAAAATGAGGAGAAAAGGACTACATTGTTTGGTTGATACAAAAGTCTCCTTTCAGCTGATAGTAGCTTTTAACAGAAAGTAACTGGTATTTTATATCGTTGTGTTCAAAATCTGATATTCATTACTGAAATTACATATAGCAAAGGAGAAAAAAATGAGCCTTATTGCATTTTATTGAATGGAAAATATTAAAATGATATCTAGGAGATTTTTATGATAAGAAAAATTGTAGTTAAATACACAAAGATATTCTGACCCATTACTTGTAAGAAATGCAGCATTTTTTCTCAATTTTCATTGCAAACCTGGAATGGAAAGTAATTCATGTGCTGTGGCTACCTTAACTTTTTCCCTTATCCTGTTCCAGAAGATAAAATCCTTTCTGATTTTCTGAATCTAAAACATTTTCCCTTCTTTATCACCCCTACATATGAAGACCCCCTGAGAAATTAAAAAAGACTGCAGGAGGCCAGGCCCTTCTGAATATTATTCACTCTGAAAAAAATGAACATTTGGTGGGTTGACCCTGCCTGGAAACCAGGTGCCCACCAAGCCGGTATATTGCTCCGCCTTCTCAGCTGGACATGGGGAGAAAAATACAATGAAAGGCTCGTGGGCTGAGATAAGGACAGGAAGATCACTCACCACTTACCATCATGGGCAAAACAGGCTCAATTTGAGGAAATTAGCTTAATTTTCTACTAATCAAATCAGAGTAGGGTAACGAGAAATAAAACCAAATCTTAAAACACCTTCCCCCAATCCCTCTCTTCTTCCTGGGCTCAACTTCATTCCCGATCTTCTCTGTCTCCTACCCCTGAGTGGAAGAGGGGGATGGGGATCGGGGGTTGCAGTCAGTTTATCACACATTGCCTCTGCCACTCTTTAATCCTCACACTCTTCCCCTGCTCCAGTGTGGGGTCCCTCCCATGGGAGACAGTCCTCCACAAACTTCTCCAACATGAGACCTTCCCACAGGCCATAGTTTTTCATGAACTGCTCCAGCGTGGGTCCCTTCCACGGGCTGCAGTCCTTCAGGAACAGACTGCTCTGGCGTGAGTCCCCCACAGGTCCACAGGTCCTGCCAGCAAACCTGCTCCAGCGTGGGCTCCTCTCTCCATGGGTCCACAGGTCCTGCCAGGAGCCTGCTCCAGTGTGGGCTTCCCATGGGATCACAGCCTCCTTTGGGCATCCACCTGCTCCGGCGTGGGGTCCTCCACAGGCTGCAGGTGGATATCTGCTCCACCATTAACCTCCATGGGCTGCAGGGGGACAGCCTGCCTCACCATGGTCTTCACCATGGGCTGCAGGGGAATTGCTGCTCCGGCATGTAGAGCACCTCCTCCCCCTCCTTCTTCACTGACCTTGGTGTCTGCACGGTTGTTGCTTTCACATAGTCTCACTCCTCTCTCCTGGCTGCAATTGCACAGTGATATTTTTTCCCCCCCTTCTTAAATATTTTATCCCAGAGGCGCTACCTCCATTGCTGATGGGCTTTGCCTTGGCCAGTGTCAGGTCTGTCTTAGATCCATCTGGCATTGGCTCTGTCAGACATAGGGGAAGCTTTTAGCAGATTTTCACAGAAGCCGCTCCTGTCCTTGCCTCTCTGCTACCAAAACCTTGCTATGCAAACCCAATACACTTTTAAACAGTTCTGCTTAGGCATGAGAATTTGTCATTCTGTGATATCTCTTGTCTTCATTTGCATTGTAGAGTTTCAGAGAAAAAAAGTCAGCAATTGTGAAATCTTCACAATAGAGTAGGCAGAACTTGTTTTTCAGATTCTGTTTGTCCCTAAGTGCCTAAGTGGTGAGGAAAGAGGACTCTTTCCTAAATTAGGGTTAATTGTTTTGCTATAAAAGAAGCAAGGTATTTGAACATGCTTTATTGTTGTGACTTCTTGGCACTGTTAGGATATAAAATAAAATAAACACTTCTTCCACTTTGCTTAAACTTTGTCTCTAGGTTCAGTTTATGGTCAAAATCATATTTTTGTATTTGGGAAAGACATACACATGATGAAACAGATTCTGATTTCGTCTAGTGTGATACAAATCCAGAATTTTTCTACTAACTTCAACGTGGTACTTGATTTACTTTTTGCCCTAAGGTCAGCCTGAAGCCCCATACTGTTACTGCATTCTTTGATGCCATACATATGTGATAGGTGTAGGAAAAATTACAGCATACTTTTCTTTCCACGTATGATAAAGAATTTTGTTATATATCATGTATGCAGTAAATAGGTTTTGCATAGAGTAGATTCTTGGACAGAATGTGAATGAAAGACCACAGAAAACTTTAGACTGATGTCATCTGCCTTTGTTAATGGGACCTGGCTGCTAATATTTTTACTATTGCTGTATATTATTATTATTACCAAAATAAACTCCAGCTACTTGTTTAAGTGATTAATGTTTCCTCTTTTTCTTTTTTTCCTTTCTCCTTCTTACTAATAAGAAAGTTTTGATAATTATGTAGAACTCCAGATCTGGATTTCAAAACTTCTTAAGCTCCCATTTAATCACTTAAGTACATAGCTAAGTCTTCAAAAGAACACTGAAATAGGAACAAAAAGAGGAACTATGTAGAAAGCATCATGCTAAAAAGGTTGGTGATGTCAAACAGAATGGATAAGGCCCTCTCTGAAACACATTTTCAGCCTTATTTTCTCTCGTTCCATACCTGTTATTTATGTTCCTTAACAAGAACTAGACATTTTGATTCTTTTTCCTCATCCACAGACATGATCTAGACTGAATGACTTTAAAGATCCCAGCTTTTAAACTTCAGTAAATTTGAGTCAGTACAGAAACTGCACTGCTGTCATGGTTTAACTCCAGCCAGCAACTAAGCACCACACAGTTGCTCGCTCACTCTCCCTGCAGTGGGATGGAGGAGAGAATCAGAAGAGTAAAAGTGAGAAAACTCACGGGTTGAGATAAAGACAGTTTAATCGGTAAAGCAAAGGCATGCATGCAAGCAAAGCAAAACAAGGAATTCATTCACTCCTTCCCATCGGCAGGCAGGTGTTCATCCATCTCCAGGAAAGCAGGGCTCCATCACATGTAACGGTTACTTAAGAAGACAAATGCCATAACTCTGAATGTCCCCCTCTTCCTTCTCCTTCCCCCAGCCCTATATGCTCATCATGACATCATACGGTATGGAATATCACTTTGGTCCATTGGGGTCAGCTGTCCCAGCTGTGTCCTCTCTCAACTTGTTGTGCACCCCCAGCCTCCTCGCTGGTGGGGTGGTGTAAGCACTGCTCAGCTGTAACTAAAACATCCCTGTGTTATCAACTCTGTTTTGATCACAAATCCAAAACAGCCCCATAATAGCTACTATGAAGAAAACTAACTCTATCCCAGCCAAAACCAGCACAATTGCTATTGTATCAATGAGCAGAATAAGTGTTAAATCAAAAAGTTCTTCAGGTTAGATGAAAATGAAAACCTTTGTCCAAAGGGCTGTAAGTGGTACACACAAAGTTATCAAGAAAGTATGTATGAATTGACAGATCGAGGGAATGATTTTTCTTCTATGTATGTGTGTCATAATTACTTGAGAAATAATGCAGCATTCTTGGGTATTAGTTTGCTTCAGCCTTGTACAGAGGGACTGTCCTACCCTAAAATAGTTCTATTTTCTAAGTTCAGATATTATAATTTATTTTTTTTTTAATTAAAGCCACCACTGTAGTTACAATTATTTTCCAGGATAGCTCTATTTTCATGATACAGACACGACATAGAGATTCATGTCACCTTACTTTACACAGCTAAAAATTGAACATCAAATGCCTCCAGCTACCCTGTATTCCCTTTTATGTCAATTGAGAGAATTATATTTTTCAAGACTGATTTATCTAGTCTACTTTAAGCCACACTGTGAAAGTGTCCATCTCTCTTTGGTGGCTATAAAAGGAATTTTGCAGTTAACCTAAAGTTAGGCATGTTGTACCTTGCAGACATCTGAAGTAAAAATAAATCATCTCCTCGCATTTTGTTTTCCTTAGAATTTGCTCACTAATGCAAGTCAGCACCTAATGTTTTCTACTGTAGTGCAAGATTCCTTGTAGCCTAAGAACCAAAGATATATGTGGCATCTACCTGAAGATTAATTTATAATGGCAACTTACTGGTTAGGAAGAAACTTCTCTTTACTTGTAAACCTCCCTGGATTTGAAATGTAAAGTGAAGAACACATATTTCATTGCTGACTGTCTGAATTTGTAGATTCCTAAATTCATAATCTTTTTGCTAGCAATTAAATCTTAAATTCAAAATAATCTGTAAATACAAATAGAAAAGAAAGCAGTAAAAACGTACTCTGGCTTTTTATTGTTGATAGAAAGTGTGGAAGGAAAAAGGTTTGTCTACTAAGGAAGTATAATTATTTATAGATATTCTAAATGTAATAATTTAAAAATATTCTTTGTTAATGATAACTTTTCTTTCACTTCAGCCAAGAAACAGTATGGGAACAATTCACATGTAGAACAGGGACTTCTTAACTGGGTGTTCATTAGACCCAAACTGCTACAATTCTCAGCACATACACCTTTAAATCAGTCCTGCTTGTATAAGATACTGTTTCATCAGAGAATGTTTCAGTTTTGGTTGCTCCTGGGGAAGTGTTTTAATTTATTCCAGCTATGAATCTGACCCATGGTTTTTAACCAGGGATTGGTGTGATGTAGTCACACCAGAATGAACAAATTTCCTGCCATAACTTTTGATGATACCTACAAAGCATGGACAAGCAGTCAAAGTGTGCAGACCTGGAAGGGGCATCAGAAGGCCCTGTGGTCCACTCACAATGTACAAAAGCAGGAACAATAGGACCAATCTCATTTGCTCAAACTGTTCTTGAAATATATGATGATAGAAATTTATTTTTTTCCCAAAGCAGTGTGTCCTAGTGCCACACAGGCTTTGCTTTGAGAAATGTAGTGTAAATCTCTATTGCTTTAATAGTCTTCCTTTTCAGTTACTCTTTATTCCTACCATTAATATAGAGAAGATTTTTTTTTGTCTATACTACAAAACTACATTTTGCAAATTTGTAGTTTATTAGATCATCCTGAGATCTTATGTGAGATAAGATCATCCCTGAGATTTTTCTTCCCCAGTTTAAGCAAACTGGAATATCTCAACATTTCCTCATAACTAATGCTGTCACTATTCCTGCTTCCAGTGGACTTTCTTCAGTTAGTCCAAATGCTCTGGGCTACCATGCTTAAAAACTGGACATTGGAGGCCTTATTAGTTCAAGCAGCAAAGAAGAATGACTGCATATATCTTACAGAAAGCACTCCATTTATATATCCTGGAATGGGGTCTGCCTTTCTTGAGGTTGCATGGTGTTATTGACTCTTGTTCAGTTCACAGTCCATGCCCTTTAGGTATTTTTCTGCATAACATAGACTTGCTGATCATTCTTTATCTTCTATCTGTTGATTATTCCTGCAAGATTAGGAGAAATTTGCATTTGCTTTTACTGAACTGAACACTTTTGCCCCAAACATTTATTTGGTTTATAATAGTATTTTAATTATAACCCTGCTCCCTCTCAGAGCTGCAGCTTTCCACAGTTCTTTGTGTTTTACACATAAAAAAAGCAGACTCCCTTTTTAGGCATCCATTATAAATACAATTTGAAATAACACTAGACCATTCCAGAAAAGATCCTTAGGTGTCTCCTCATTGTTTTTCATCTTTTCTATGTATCACTTTAAATACCTCTTTTAGCGTGGGTTATGTCATTTAACTCCAGATGGTTAAAAATTAGATTTAGTCTAAACAAGTCATTTCCAAGTGTTCTAGAAAAATCAGTGTACCCAGATGCTCAAGATTAATCCCTTTATAAGATATCTCTGATCTGTGGAAATCATTACCCATGAACAGGGTCCTTTTTCTTCTTCAGCCTTTGCCCAGTAGCCAAATACTCTCTGCTTGTGACCGATCTTTATTGATTTGATAGTATTCTTTCAGAACTCTTCTTCAAAAGGAGGCAAAAGAAACCTAAAATGAAGAAAGAAATTATATAAAAGAAAAAAAATCTTACTTGTTTTATACATCTTTTCAGGGAAGCAACAGAATTATGGATTAAAAACTCTAGGAGGAAGGAAAAATTCAGATATCAAGTGATTCAGAAAATGTATTCCAGAACAGCTGTTTCACTAAATGTTTCATTATTTCTATACTCACACAAAGACTGCAATAAAACCAGTACTTTATTTAAAAAATATAAAATGCAATAAAAGTGCAAAAAATTATAATTATGTAGGAATTACCCTAACACATATAAATTTATTTTTAAAGCTAATTCTTTCCTATGGATGCCTTACAGAATTTTGTACAGGATAGACTCAGAAACTCAATTGCATAGATTTGTTAAAAACATGAAACAAGATGTTACAATTCTCTAAGAAATAATACAGACTATTACAGAAATGTTTGCCTCTCTGTTTTTGAAGAGCTTGCCACTATTCAATACCTGTCAGTAATTGTGTCAATTTTCAGAACAAATGGTCAAATATTTCCTGTCATCAGCCTTTTGAGCTGCAATACACTTTTTCTTTCCAATGGATTCATATTAAAACATCAAAAGACTAATTTTAAATTATTACTTTATATTCAAGGTGAAGCTAACTTTTTTAAACAACTTCCTTTCACTCACCAGACATGAAAAGAACAATGCTTTTAGGTTTATAGGAGGTTTCCTTTAGAAGAAAGCACAAAAATAATTTTAACTCACATTTATTTCCTCAGTTCTCTAGTTCAGGTTTTTGACTGAGGATTTTGGAGCTATTATATAATGAGATGCAAACATAGATGCAGCTTCTTTTGTCAACTCAACCTCGGATTCATTGTATGATCTTTAAAGAGGTTTGCATTATATATTAATTTCCTAATCTGTTTAAATTTCTTGGGGAGCTGAAGACAATGAAAAATTGTGTAATGAAAAACATTATTATATTTTAATCAACACATACTGTAAAAAAATCTGTTCATACTTGAAAAGTTTTTAATAGTAAAGGAATTATGAAATTTCTTGAATCTGCTAATCAAGTTTATGACAATGCCTAATATTTCACAAATTATCAAGGCTTTCCATTTATTTGCTGATACTTTGGAAAAACTTACTTTGCAAATTCATGTTCCTAATGAGTAATGTCAGGAAGCCTTGTCCTAATACCATCTGAATTATCAAAGTTTGTTGATCACAGACTGCTGTCCAGGATTTTCTGTGTCCTCTCATTAATTTCTTAAAACAAGTTAGGAGCTGAGAGACATGTGAATATATTAATTCATATATAGAAAGCATTTCCAGTATACTTGATGGCAGTATTTCATTTATCTCTGCACTCTGAATTCTTTTAAGTTTAAAAACCCGATATTTTCTGGTATTTGCATCTGCTTGATTTTGCATTATTTTATATATTACTTAAGATCTCTTGCTTATTTGCTCTTTTTTTCACTGGTATAAAATAATTGATCTATTCACATGATAAGGCTTCTATGTATAGTCATGATTGTACTTGAATGATACACTGAAAGACAGGCAAGTGCTCTGTGGGAAACAAAAACTCCTTTGAATGTTTTAAATATATGGAAATGTCAGAAGACAAACTTTTGAGATTTCTTATATTTTAACTGAATTCTATGCTGAAACACAAGTCAAGAATCTGTTTTTTCAGACTGGATTACAGAACATTAAATCTCAAACCTATTGTGGTTAAATCCTGATAAGTAGATGTTAACGTTCTCATTCAAATTTCAGAGAAAGAGTATCAGTTTCTTAGAAGGGAAAACACCTCATCCACACAAACCAAATAAAATACAATTTCAAAGATGAAATTAGAAACACATGCAGAAAAAATGAATGCTTGTCTACAGAAAGGTTTTGGGGAAAAAAGGAAAAAGACAGTTGTGCAGAGTTGGAGCACAGGAACAGGAGCAAGGAGGGAACAGTCCTGGTCACTGACACTCTCAGTGAGAATCTTCAGGAGAACCTTACACTAGGGCAGACAGTGGCCATCATGTAGCCCACAGAGATGTATAAATCATGGCAATTTTTAAATGGCCTGGAGGGTGTGGATGGGTACTAGTAATCAGCTCATAAACCATACTCAACAGAGAAAGCAATGAATCAAATCGACTTAATATTTCAGGTGTATGAATTCTAAAGCAAAAAGTCATGAAACAAGCAGGAACAAGTTTTAGTATATGATTACAATTATTTACTATATTTTGCAACTGAGTTGTGGTTGATTGACCAGAACATTGTTATAGAAGGCTGCTGTTTGTTCAAGGAGAATGAAGCAGGAAAAAACAAAGATGACTTTTTTTCATGGTAAGGGAAGAGGATGTGTTCTGAGCTGCGAATGCTTGAGGGTTATGGCAAAAAAGAGGAAACAAAATCACGAGCCACATCTTTTTGCAATTCACAAAACAAGTTTTATTTGGGATAAATTATTTTATGAAATATTAGTAGGATCTAAATCATGGGTCTTAGTGACAAAAAGAGAACATAACTACATGGTTATCCATGAAGGAAAGAATAGAGAAATAAAAATACATCCAAAAAGATTTTAGAAAGATTGGGGACAGGTTTTTTGATGGAGGAGATGAAGCTCTTGTCCCTTTTGCCTGTGACTCTGGCTGTCTGTTTTTGATTGGCAATAAATTAAATTAATTTCCCCAACTCAAGTCTGTTTTGCCTATGGCAGTAATTGGTGAGTGATCTCCCTGTCCTTATCTTGACTCATAAGCTTTTCCATTGTATTTTCTCCTCCTGTCCTGCTGAGGAGGGGGAGTGATAGAGTGGCTTGGTAGGCACCTGGTGGCCAGCCAAGGTCAACCCACCACACTTGTATTGAACATTACTCCAAAGACACAAAGGCTTTATTTTTACATTAAGGTCAGAAGCCAGATCAAGTTGGAAATTGTTTTTCTGAACAAGTTATGACTTCTTGGACTGTTCTAGTTTCAGTGGTGATTACTGCTATATCACCAAGACAATGAAATATAACGTTTGATACTAAAATAGTGACATAAGCACTTGAATTTTGTAAGGGAAGTTGCAGTCTGCAATATCAATTTCAACTGTATCAAAGTGTAGAATGGGAAAAAATTGCATTGTCTTTCACCTGTGAGGCACCATATTTCCCATGCCATTTCCTGCTTGAACAGTTCAGCTTTTTTTCCCAATTTACACTTTTACCAAAATGTGTGAATTGCAGTAGTAGACTCTAAGCTTGGGAATTGAGCAGTAAAAAGAACTTAAGATGAGAAGTTTACACTTATTTGGCATTTCTAGCAAATCAGTTAAAGGATATAAATAATATTTAGCAGGGATAATAGGTTTTTCAAGGCCAGGGAGAAAAATATTTCCAAAATGAGTCAGTTTTAATTTATTTTTATTTAATATTATGTACTCTCTTACACAAAATGGAGTTTTTTTTCCTTAAGTACAGAGTAAAGTCACACTTGGCAATATTTATAAATGCAAAAATGTCTTTTCTGTTTCAATCACTTATTATATTTAAAAGCATAATTAAAAAATAAAACTAGGCAGAGATTACAATCAACTTTAGCTTTACATGTCAGGTGAATGACTACTTCTGTTGAAGTTATCTTGTGGTCTTTCTACTAAGACCAAAAGATCTTTGAGGTGATCTAAGGCCTGACTCTTCTCATAATTACAAATATTTGCAACACCTAGGTTTAACCTTCAGGCTGTAAATAAACATCAAGATGCACTGACTAACCTATACCTTTTATGTTACTAAATGACAGAGAAGATCAGCTATACTCAAGTTTGAAAAAGAGGACATGATATGGAGAACTCTGAGGACCACTGGTAATCAACACATAATTTCACTGATCTAGATCCTCAGTTGGTACAAATCAATACAATTCTAGTGAAGCAGAAGGATTCTGTATTGATTTATCTCTTTTGTGAAGATAAGCACAACACCTGGCTCAGCTTCCTATATGGAAGAGATCTCTGGCACAATGGAGAAGAAAAGAAGAATTAAAACTGTCCAAGAATAGAAAAGAAGAACTAAAACTGTCCAGGAAGATATGTTTCATTAATGTTGTCTTTCATATAAATTTAAAAAATTATTTTAAAGTTTAAAGTATATTTAATATGGAAATTAATATTCTGAAGTTGTCATAATGTAATCCCACACATCTTAGCATAGTTTTTATTTGGAAATGATATTAATTTTTTTCAAGGATTTTTAAAATTTATATTTGCTCATTAAAAAAAGTTAGAAAAAGCTCATTAATAAATTTTCAAAATGAAACTAGGGCTAGCTGACATTTTCCATTTAGATGGAATGCTTCCATACAAAGCATTCATTCTTATGAAAGCATGTGAGAGAAGCCTATGCAAAATCATTACTGTCAGTGGGTTGATAGCTTGTTCACCAAGATGGAAAGTGTAGCAACCAATGTCCAGGCATGAAGTCAATCTCACCTTTAGAGCCTTTCCACCTATATTCAACATGTAAGTAGGAAACCCCACAACCTGTTGGTTAGGGCAAACATCTGAGTTACATGAAACCTTCCTAAAAATTTCAGATGAATGCTCCAGACACAGGGCTATTGACTATTCTGAGAGCTGGATTTCCCTTTTCTGTTACCTTTTTTTTTAAGGTTTTGATAAGGCTGTGCTCCAGGGTAGAAACAAATCTGGATATTTTCTCTTTTTTTCAGAGTGGAACAGTTGTTTTTATGGTTATATGTTACCATATAAATACAGTCAGTATTATTTAGTTCTCATTTAAATTGTAGTAAGATAAATGTTGTGTTCACCCTGTTCATCAAGAAGGCAGATGTAAAAAAAGACAAGTTCAGGCAATTATAGATTTGACTGCCTACTTCAGTTTTAAGAATGATGACAACAACAACAAAAGAATGGAGTAAGTAATTAAAGAAGGTATGTGAACACACATAAAAGGTAACAAGATGTGTTATGGTCACCATAGTTTTATCAAGAGCAGCTCATGTCAAGGTAGTCTGAATTTATTTTGATGGCAGATCACAGCCATGTGAATAGTGATGAGCAGTAGATACCGTTTTTCTTGACTTCTGTAAAGCTTTTAACACTGTCTCACATGACATTCTTATGAATACTTTGTGGAAATATAGCCTATATGGTGCTCACAGATGAGGAAATACTACTGTTTGAAAACAAGTTTTTTAAAATATAGTTATTAATTCATTCTGGCAGAGTCTGGCTGGAGGCCTGTAACTAGCATTGTTCCCCGGGGGTCTGTACTGGGTCCAGTTCTGTTCAATATATTCATCAATGACCTGGACGTAGGGATAGAGTGTACCCTCAGCAAGTTCACCGACGATACCAAGCTGCGAGGAGTGGCTGATAAACCAGAAGACTGTGCTGCCATCCAACATTACCTGGACAGGCTGGAGAGCTGGGCTGAGGGGAACCTCACGAAATTCAACAAAAGCAAATGTAAGGTCCTGCCCCTGGGGAGGAACAACCCCATGCACCAGTACAGGCTGGGGATAGACCTGATGGAAAGCAGCTCCCCTGAGAAGGCCTTCGGAGTGCTGGTGGACAGCAGGTTGACCATGAGCCAGCAATGTGCCCTCGTGGCCAAGAAGGCCAACGGCATCCTGGGGTGCCTAAAAAGGGGTGTGGCCAGCAGGTCAAGGGAGGTTATCCTCCCCCTCTACTCTGCCCTAGTGAGGCCACAGTTGGAGTACTGTGTCCAGTTTTGGGTCCCCCAGTTTAAGAAGGAAAGGGAACTGCTCGAGCAAGTCCAGCGGAGAGCTACCAGGATGATCAGGGGACTGGAGCATCTCCCTTATGAAGAAAGGTTGAGAGACCTAGGTTGGTTCAGCCTGGAGAAGAGAAGACTGAGGGGGGGATCTTATCAATGCTTATAAATATCTGAAGGGCAGGTGTCAAGAGGATGGGACCGGACTCTTTTCAGTGGTGCTCAATGACAGGACAAGGGGCAGTGGGCACAAGCTAGAACACAGGAAGTTCCACCTAAACATGAAAAACTTCTTTACTGTGAGGGTGACAGAGCAGTGGAACAGGCTGCCCAGAGAGGTTGTGGAGTCTCCTTCTCTGGATATATTCAAAACCCGCCTGGACGTGGTCCTGTGCACCCTGCTCTGGGTGTGCCTGCTCAAGCAGGGGAGTTGGGCGAGATGATCTCCAGAGGTCCCTTCCAACCCCTACCATTCTGTGATTCTGTGATTCTGTGAATGTTATAGCATTACCAGTCAAGAAGACTTCATGTTTGACCTGTGTTTGATATGTGTGCACAATACTGGGTACACAATACAATGAGTGCTTTTCTTACTTATGGTTCATTCAATAATAAAAGTTCATAGGTACCAGAAGGAACCGATTAAAAATAGGGTGAGGCAGGTGTACTCTGAGGACTTCAAATGAAGAAATGTGGCAGAATCTATCTAAAGGCAAGGATAATCAAATGCTGAGAAAAATGCTGAGAAAAGATGTGGAATTTCTGGAAACGTATCTTTAGCAAATGGTTTATATAAGTTCATTCTGCTTATGTAAGGTGGTTGAGGCTTAGAGAAGGATTCACCTACAGTAATTTAGATGTCTAAAACTTTAGATTTCTGTTCCTTAGCTAGGGTCCATTGCAATTGATCAACAAAATTAACAGAAGGTACAAGCAGGAGATATCTTACTTTATCTTAAAATAGGTGCTTAAGCAGATGAGCTGCTGTCTGGAACTGCTATTTTTCTCCCTTGCTTCTACTGATTGCTTAATGGATATTATCTCATGATTAATCTTTAGAGTTTTAAAATTAGGTGAGTCCCTGTCCAGACCTATCTCCTGTGGCTTTATAGGTGTTTCAGTTCTATAAAGCTTTCTCCAAAACTCTGTATTGTCTCTCCTTTTTACACTGTTCACAGGTCTTCTGCAGGTATTTTGAATACTCCTGCACTGTACCAAAGTTCATAAACAGCTAACAAACTGTTCAAAACCATCTTCTGGTCTGTTGTTTTTATACAACATAACATATAGGAAAATATAGGAAAATAATAATTTATAAATAAATTCTATTCTTTAGTAATACTATAATTTCTCTTCCCCCTTTCTTGTGCCTCCCTTCACTTTTCCCAAAAAAAGAAATAAGGGGGGAGTGGAAGAAAAAAAAAGAAAGGAGAAAGAAGAAGAAAAATCTTTTCCGGAAAAGAAGGTAATGCTGGAAGAGATAAAAGAGAATAAGAGAGGGAAACAGCTGGAACTGGATTATGACACTGTCAAAATTGACTATGAATAAAAATTAGTAAGCAGTGGGAGGGATGCAGAAAATGGTCAAGCATGTCACTACTAACACATTTATAGTATAGCTCTGAAATATTGTATAAATACATTATTTCCTTCCATTCTTGAGGTAAAGAGGTCAAATAGTGGTTTACCTTGGAAAATAGTATTATTTTTACATATTCATCAGGGCAATAAGCACTCCATTCTTTTGCAAAGGAAATATTAATGTGACAGCTTTACAAAATATACAGATCACAGATCCTCTATTAAAGATCTTCTGCAGCATACATACAATGCTATTCAAGCATAATGACAATTAAATGCTTCCCATTAGTTCCTTTCTATTTTAATTAGTTTGGTGATGTTCTTTCTCATCCACAGCATTAACAGATAAAAAATAAACTGATGAAAACCAAAACATCTTCACATGGATTCTGTTATTTCGTGTATGGAACACCAGAGATTTTTGTGGAGAGTTTTACATATGGAACACTGGAGACAACAACACTATCTTCAAAACCTTTTTCATATCAGTACATTTATACATGAGGCAATTTACTTAGTCTTTCTTCTAATTTTTAGCTAAAGAAATACTGCACAAACTAATATAATATAGTAATGAATCAAGCCCAGCTTTTTTGATGATCAGTGAAAAACTTGGAAACAGCATAATTTATTTTCACAGTGTTATAAATAACAATAAATATATGTGAAGAGAGGTCTGTTGAAGTGCATAAAGTTTTGAAGATCCCAGGGACATGTTCTGCCAAGTGGCTGCAGTCCACAGATGGACAATTCTGTGAAAATTTTGGCCTAATTTATGAAAATATTCCTGCTCCAAGAACTGAGGTCCCAAATGTAATCAGTTATTTTTTCAGACCCAGTCCTCATCTGAAAAGGATTTCAGGATTGGCTCAAAGGAAAATAAATATTAAATATTAAATTATTTCTCAGTTGAGTACAATTGTGAAATAACAACATCTAGAAGATAACTAATGTATCTATTTCCAACACCCTGAGATTTGCCACTCCTCAGAAAAATGTCTGGTCTGATGCCATCTGAAATAAATGGCAAAGCTCCCCATTGGCTGCAGGACATGCATGGTAAACTTGAAGGGTAATGAAAAGGTGTTTTCATCAAACAGGAAAGAGTAAGACATTTCTTTCAGGTTTGTCATCGAGGTATGTTTCTATTTATTGTATATAGAAAGGCTGACAGCAAAGGAGATGTCATAATTAATTAGCAGTAGGGTAATTAATGCCTCAGATAACAGACACACACCACACCACACCCCCCGATACCTAAAATTAAGGAAAAACATACTGTTAGACACTTGAAAAGATTTTAATGTGGTTTCCATCTTCCCCTCATTTTGGTTAAATAAAAATATCTGACCAATAAATGTTCCAATATTTTACTCAAATGCTATAATGATATGAAAAATCCTAATTGTAGTGTGAGCATATTGCCATTGCTTCTGCAGCATGTGTGGTGTTTGTGTGTATATGTAAGCCAAGCCTGATATCTCTCAGGACTAGAGACAGCTGGGTTTGGGAAAGATCAAATTTAGGCTTTGCTTCTTACCAAAGGAAAAAATGAATTAACTTTTGGACTTAATATTTTTGAATGAATGGGTAAACTGGTTGTGTGACAGTCACATCTGACTTTCTTTAGTCTTTATGAGTGGGGATTAGGTAAAATGAATTACTGCATTCAGGTTGTTTTCCTGGGTTAACAGAAAAGGTTTTCATTTTAATTCATCCTATACTCATAATTGAAGTCATGTTCAAACAGATACCTGGGTTTTATTAGAAAATTTAAAGAAAATTTTAAGTTTGTATAAGAAGAAGAGTATGAGAAAAAGAATGAGATACATTTTTTTTTTTTTACTTTTTAATGTTAGGCTTTCAAAAAAAGGGATTCCCAGTTGGTTCTAATTTCACATAACTGGAATGTGAGAACCCACATTCCAATGGGAATCACTGTTTTTTCTGTTCTGCAACAGAAAATGGATAAATTTGATTTACTTTCTCCCAAGGGAATGTCCTAGTACCCATGTTAAAAAACAAACAAACAACAACTGTTTCTGCTTTTCACCATTAATGCCACAAAGAATCTTCTCAAATAAAATTTCTTCAAAAACTGATAGGTCTCTAAAAGTACGTTATACTTGATGAATTGGCATTTTCAGACAAAAAACATTTTGTCCAGTTCTAATTAGTGCTGCTGCATTAATCAGATTTCCTGGTTTGAGATGCATCATACCCTGTGAAATTCCTTGTGTTCTACTTCTTCTAGACAGTGGAGAGTGGAATGTCAATTATGATTAAAAATTATTATTATATCTTCTTCAAAGACACTCTATCCTTTCTTGAGAGCTGTTACAATTTGGTTCCTCTGAGGCACAAACTACAGGGCTAGACTTTTTCCTCAGATGTTAGAAAATAGTTTAATGTGAAGAAACATGAAGAATCAGGTGAATAAGCCTATTCACAAGACCATTTTACATCTGATGAGAAGGCTTTCAAAAGGAAAAAAAAGATTCTCTATGTAATGCCTTGAAAAATAACAAGCTTCAGGCTATTGACAGTGTTGATATTTATTGTAGTCAAGCGTTCTTTGCTGGAGATATTTGTTTCCACTTTCACCTCTCTACCATGAACAGTGGAAGACAGCTTATGTCTACTATGACATTTTATTTACAGTGGTGATTCATGATACTCTTGTCCAGAAGCTCTATATAGACAACACAGAATCACAGAATACTTTAGGTTGGAAAAGACCTCTGAAGGCTACCTGGTCCAAATCCCTGCTTAAATCAGGGCCAAATTCAAAGTTGATCCAACAGAAGTATATGAAGGTCAATAATGGGAGTCCTTCTTTCTAGGATGTCCATCTGAGACCAGCTTAGTATACAACTTCTTTCTTATCAACATCTCAAAGTTCAAGTATAAGCATGAAGACATAAATATATAATACATAGAATATTCCTCACTGCCCTCAGAGTATAATTTCTGGATAGAAGATGATTGTCTTTATTTAATTGTCTCTAATGGAAAGTTAATTAATAATGTATTTTAGAGCAATTGGAAGAATCAACAGTTTGCTTTATCAGTATAAGTGTATTTTGTTACTAGATATGATACAATTACTCAAGGAGTTATCTGGGGAAAAAAAAATGGGTTCTGCAAAGACATTAAAATGGTGCAGCATATCTAACATCCAGGGCAGACCACAAGACAGACTGAGAGCAAAATCAAGATCATCAGTTGCTTTCGTCATTTCACAAAGATGTTTAGTTCAGAATGGTACAATGGTCACAAGTTAGAAACTGTTAACTTTGCTAAAACCCGTGTATGAACAGTTGGATAAAGCGGTCTTGCTCAACAACAACCTGAAGATTGATTCAAGCTGATAAGTAGCATGCAGACGATTCCACTCAGTATCCCCTAGCACCTTCCTGATTGCTAACACTCAGAGCCTCGCCAATAAAGCTGTGATAGCCACAAGCTTTAGGCCACAGGTCAGGAGCAAGTAAAACCTTGAAATGATAGGAGACAGATGAAAAAAATATCTGATTCTCTCTCTTAGAATCCCCCAAAATGAGAAGCATACCCTACAGAAAATCTGAAGTGACATGACGAAGCAGGTCATAGGAAGCTGAAGTCTCCTTACATTACAATATAATACAGAGCTAAAGGGAAACTCAGATTAGTTTCTCCATTTTTCAGACACTAGGACAAAAGAAGAAAAACAATTATCAACCTGTGTAATTCAGATCATGTTTTAGGAATAGTGCTTCTATAGTGATTTCTTTTAGGTAAATTCTGGTGTATGTTGATAGATATGAATAACTGATTTTTTTATTTTAATTTTTTTTCCTTAGTGTCTGGAAATGCCTGAAAAAATTTGAAGCCATATCAGAACCATTCCATGAAAACCTTTGCATGAGGAACCACTTTCTTTTGGTGTTCAGAATCTGGTGGCTTCATTTGTATTGGAAGAGGTGGCAAGCAGATAATCCTTATACATTCTCTTCATCTCTTTCACAATTTACTGTGATGGATTTGAAGGCCGGAAGGCTACTGTTATATCAGGTGATATATAAATATAGAACAAAAAAACCCCATCCTTACTACAGAGAAAAATATGCTGTGACCCAAATAATGACTATGTTTATGCTCAGAAGCATGGGTTAATTTTAAGATGAGCATTTTCTGTGCTTTAGAAAACAGTGTAGGGGAGAGACAGGAGGGAGGTAATGCTCTAAAAACCATGAAACTATTTTTTTAAAGAATTTATGCATCAGTTTCAAATTGTATATGCTTTTTAGCCTGGTTAAGCATATGCTTAAGCAATTATTGATTTGATGTGCTCACTCCAGGGCTTAGAATACAGGAAGTATTTTGTGACACTGGGAAATACGCTGCTATGTAATTCTAAGAAAACTCTGGAGACAGTTGAGTAGAGTTTGTCTTACTAATGTTGTTTGTAAAAGCAGATTCTTTTTTGTCAGATCTACCAATGGAAAGAGTCAGATCTAGACATATGAGAATATACGTGTAGAATATAGACAGAAGAAACGAACAATATATAATACCTAACCCATTCCCTAACCTCTCTATAAAATATCTCATACTCAGCTGTACTCAATGACAGTTGAATCAGTTGACCTCAGACCAAGTAACTCAAATCAAGTACCACCTATTTTTCATCTAATTTAAGATTCAGTTCCTCCTTGAATTCTCCTTTAGGAGTGAAAAGGAGGTACGCTTGGCCTTCCCAGGATCCTTTGGTTTTTATTCTTTCTGGCTTGATGAAACATCCTCTTTATCATCTCTGAAGAAAGATTTGCAGAGCAACGTATGTTCCGATGATCATATTGAGAAGGGTGTATTGAAAAGGTGTCTTTTTCTTGCTGGATTTCTGAACTGAACCCATTTCTAAACGTTTGATCCACCTTTTGAAACAGAGTCTGGGGTTTTTTCCTAACTAAATAGCTTATTGCTACAGTTTGACATATGCAAATAATTTTAGAACATCACATATTGCATGTCCCCAGAAAGCCCAGTCCATTTCTACATGAAAGCACTTGTAAATACTTAATTTTTGAGTGGTTAAAATTCCCGTATGTTTTGTGTTACAGTAGCAATAACAATAATAAACTTGAAGTAATGATCTTGTTTGACTACCAAATTTTAAACATGACAGTACTAAGAACAGAAGGTTTTTGGAGACCCAGAAATAGTATGTATACTTCATTTGTGCAGTTTATATTATAATAATGTGCTGTCTTGAATTCCTTGGGATATTTCTTGACTGCTTGTAAATTTACACCAGTGATACTGTCTGGCACAGCAATTTCATGTCAGCTATTATCTGTGGAAACAGATTAAAGCATCCCTGAAGCTTTTTTCCTTTATTTGAAGATAATTTTCAATCCATTAGAAGCATTCAGAGAGGGAAAGGAACAGAAAGCAAGCTATTTTCTAGTTCAAGCATTGTCTCTTTATTATGGACACCATATAGATAATAGTACAGGATTAATCAGTACTGTTTGGCAAAAAATTTACATCTCTCCATGAGCACTGATTTTGGAGGCAATGAACAGGGAGTGGCATCAGCATCAGTATCTACTCTTATCAGCATGTCAGAGGGTACATTTGCAGGTAATAGAGAAGGTTAAAATAAATACTCAGTAGGGCTGGTCATCTCTTTAGGTAACACCTTAAAATTGCTGTATTCTGATCATGACCAGGAGCCTAAATGGTCTAAATGCTCCTTGTGTCTGTAATTCAAATACAGAGAAATTAATTTAATTTTGCTTCACATCTCCATTTTCATATTTGTTCTTCTCTAGTTTCAGAATATCTGAATATACAGGCACATAAACAAGTTTCTTCATGGGGAGGTAGGGAGTTAAAGTCACATTTAGAATGAAGGGATTTTTCCTCCATGATTCTTTAAAGGCATAGACCTCCCAGACAAAATGCAGACTCTGGAGTGGGGCTGGTAAGAATTATCAGATTTCAAAAGGGAATTGAAAAAATATGTTATGGGAGGTCATGAAGATGATGGGATCTCCACAGATATCACATCAAACAAAGTAGCTGAAGGAAGCAGGAAAGCTGGGGAGGAGAGTGAAAGAGAAGCTTAGGAAGAGAGAGGTCTGGTAGGTAGTAGGTGTAAGAATATGTGGAAGCAGCTTAGGGGAGGATTAGTTCCTGTGGGTGAATGTGAGAAAATCCCATGAGTCAGTATCCTACAGCAAGACTGTTTTAAGACAATAGGAAGGAAAAATGTAAAGTTAAACTCCAGTAGTGGAATTGTTTCTTCTATTTTTCCTTACTTGATAAAGAAAGAGAGACTGAACACTGATTGACTCACGTCTGGGATGAAATAGAAGTCAATTAATTAGAATACATGTGATGTGTCTAGGAAGGGGAATAATGTTTAGGATTTCAAGAACCAGCCTCAGAGAGAGAGAGATAAGCTTTGTATCACTGGCTGCCTGAAGGAACATGTCAAGATATTTTGAGATGATAAAGCAAGATGTCTGTGAGGGAAGGCCTTAAGCTCTGAATTGTTCCAGAATGGTCTAAAATGGCTCTTTGGCAAAAAAGGGGACAAGTAGGAGTGATTTTTAAATTATATATATCGACTTCTAAAAAAACCCCAACTTTTAAAAATACATATTTTGCAAGCTTAGGTACAAGTTCTGTGGGCCTACTGTTTTTAAAATGTTTTCCCTTAGTAAATTCTGTCCAATCTCTTTCTTAGTTATATTTTACCATTATTTTCACATGGTGTGAGTACATAACAGCTTTTTCAAATGCAGAATGTATATATTTTTTTAAGATTTTTCAAGATTTTTTTTAAGTTTTTTTCCTTCTGCATGCCTAATTGTTAGCAATGTGATGATTCCCATGAGTTAAAACAAGCATAACATCCCATGATGACTCATATCATCTCTTAATTTAGATTTCAAAGATATTTCACATTCTCCTAAGTCTCCGAATGAAAATAATCTGAAATCCTTGCTCCTCTGGGAAACTAAAGATATCTGATAATGAAAAAGCTCCCTTTCTTAGTAGGATTTTACTGACTGCCAGAAAACATTGTATTAAAACTTGTTAGCAGGCAAGGACATTTTGCTATTGGATTCTCACCAAAGCTGTGAACAAAAGAACCTTCCGTTTTTTCTCTTGATTGCTCAAACCGTACCTCTGACAATGTGGAATATGATTAGCTTTTTCTTAAGACCATTCTCTGAGCACACAACAATTTTTATATCTGAGTCTAGGTAGCAACAGTATGTACCCCAATGTTGATTTAATTCATTTTAATTTTGTGGACTTTCTGTATCTATCACATTTATCTTTTAAAATTATTTTCTTCTGCTGTCTTTTAAATTTTTATGTTTTGTGACTGCTTATGTGCTTCATTTTTTCTAATATTAATTCAAAATATATTGCAGCTGGTACTTTATAACATGTATTATACAGAACTTTTATGTGTTTTATCCCTTTTGGGCAAAAAGCATGCACTTAATTCTGGATTTAGCTACCTTACTAGTACCAATAAGTATATGTGTATGTTAATAGGCATCAAGATGCCTCTTTCCATGCATATAAATATTATAAATTATAAATAAAAATGAAAGACCTCTAATATGCTTTTGAAATTTACCTATGGTGTATCCTCTTCACCTGTGTATATAAACTCATACAAAACCAAGTCAAGTCAATACTAAAGCAGCATTGATTTGGAACCCCTAGAATATGTTTAATGGAACTGTGCATGCTAAGAAAAAGCAGCAGATAAAAAAAAATGTGTATGGGGAGTAATGTTATATTACTCACTGGGCTGTAGGTAATTCCTTACAAGAATCTAAGAACAGTTAAATCCCTCTAAGTATTCTAGAGATACAGAAATAAGGAATTGAAATAAGGCTATGTCTATGCTACATAGTGAATTAGTTCTTGTGTGGACAGTCTTTTAGCTCCAGAGAATAACCTTCTCTTTGGGAGAGGAGGGAAAAACAGTCCATAAAAGTGTCTGTGTGTCAAGACTTGACATAACTTCTTCAAACAAGAATGAAGAGGAAGAATGATTGCTTTTTTCCAGAGTGATTATTGCCAGTGAACTGGTTGCTATTAAACAACTGTAGGAAGAGGCAGTATTTTTATTCATTTTCTTCCTATTGTCCTTAATCAGATTGAAAATGGCAGTGAACTGTAAAGAGTCTGTAGGTGATACAAAATGTTCAGGACAGTCAGATCTAAAACTTCTAATACAGAAAGGCTAGCAATAAAATGATAGATGTAACACTGTCAGCAATGCAAAGTAATGTGCAGGGGGAAAACTAACCTTAACTACATTTACACATCAACAGGCTCTAAATGAACTATTACCTCTTGGGAACAAGGTCTTTGAGCCACTGTGAATGCTCCCCTGAAAACATCTGTTCTCTGAACATTAGCAGCTGCAAATGGCACAGATATTTCAAATTACTAGAAAAGAAATGGAGACAAAACAGATTGTTTTATTTTACTGCATAAATCCCTGAAGCACCTACAGCTACCGTAATGGTGTGCAGTTCTGGCCACTCTTATTAAAAACAATTAGAACATATATATGTTCTAACTCCCTGTACAGGCACCAAGTAAAATAATTAGGGAACAATTTCACATAAAAAGGGGAAGAATTTTCAAGTGAGGGGCTTTTGATTTTGTTTGATTTATTGTCTGGATTTATTTTTTTTTCTAATTAATTTGTGGAATGCAGTGTTGCAGACTGTGGAAACCAAAAAATCAAAAAGGGATGACATACGTTCATGCAGCATGCATTCATTTATGCTCATCTTAAAGACGAACTGCTTGGCACTGCAGTTCTCCTCTATCATATGATGACGGGAGCCTCAAAAGTGCTTTGTGCCAACTGAGATGTCTCAGGATCTCACAAAAATAACCCTGGATTTATGGATATCTCCTTTGCCATTCTCCATTACCAGTGAAAAGAAGTAGGAATTTCTGTTTTAGATATCTAGTTCAGACTGAAGTGAATTGCATTCTAAATTATATGGCTACTTCAAATGTATACCTCTGCCCTGTATATTAATTACCACAGGATGTTTAGGAACACAGGGTGTTTAGAAAGCCAAACATTCAAAAAAGGGATTGAATATATTCATAATAAATAGACCCCTTAGTGGCCTTCTTGGGTCAGTATACCTACATAGCTGATATTTAGTTTTGATATTGTAACCAAGGTGGTGGGGAATTAAACAGAATTGTAGAATATTGTGTGTTGTGAAACTCGTGACTGTAGAAACCTCACCAGGTAGTTGCTGTTTGTACTAAGAAACTTGCTATAGAAACCTGTTATGCAGCAGTAATGCTGATCAAAGAAACCAATCAATGTAGAGGTTAAAGTTAATAGTGAACATTGTATGTTAATAGCAAGCATTGTATGTAATTTTATGTTAAACAGTTTATGTAACAGTGACTTGAGAGAAAAAGTGTATAAAAACCGGCAAATTTTAATGCAAAGGTGAATACGCTTGAGGAGGATATATCTCCCGTGTTCCCGGCGCCGTAAATAAAGAATGCCTGCCTTTTAGCACTATGTTAATGTTACGAGGTTTATTCCTGATTTCGGTGACAGTTTTGGCTACCCAGATGGGACACCACTTGTGAATCTCAATGGACCCGAGGGATCACGGGACCTCCGGCTGGCACTGAGGGATTCTCGGGGAGAACCTCTCATCCCCAGACCAAAGAATTCTGAGCAAGTCCCCTGGGAAAGGTAATAAGGCATTCTTTTAAGGGATTGAAGTAATGTGGGTATGAGTCCCACCAGCCTGCTCCTAAGGCATGGCGAAAGCTACGCAGAGTAGGGCTGAGAGGTACCTCTACAGGGTTGGAGTCCCCACAGGTAACGCCTGCCTATAAGACGCAGTGAAAGCCTCGCAAGGTTGGGCTAGGGTCCCAGGCAAGGAGAATGGGAATTCCGGAAGGGGGGGCTGGAATTCCAGGGAATTCCGGCAGGGGGCTGGAATCACAGAGGGAGCTTCAACAGGGGTTGGGGCCCCTCTGACTAGTGCCTATGATAGTGCACAATCACACCCACTAGTCTCAGGAAGATGGGTATGTTTCCCAGTAAGAAACCCATCCCAAAAGAAACACCTTTGGGATGTATCTTGGGGCATTGGAAAGATCTGGGAGGTGATCCTCTGACTCAGAAACTATTAATAGAATATTGCAATCATTGGTGGTCAATGTATAGATTGGAGAGTGGGGAGAAATGGCCAGAAAATGGGATATTGCAATACAATACTATCCTGCAATTAATGTTGTTTTGTAAAAGGGAGAATGTGATGAGAACTTGAAAAGGGGTTGTTCTATTTGTAATACTAAAGAGAATTGTTTCAAGAATGAATGTTGGAGAAAGGAGGAAGGTAAATCCCCAACTGGCCGAAGATCAATGTGCTATTTGCAAGGAACGTGGGCACTGGAAAAAAAGAGTGCCCCAAAGCTGGAGAATTAGTTCCAACTCTCCAGGCAATTAAATTAATGACCCTGGATGAAGAATTATGAAGGGGACCGGGGGAATCAACCCTAGCTGAACCTCTGGTTACATTGAAGCTAGGGGGTGAAGAAATAGAATTTTTGGTAGATATGGGGGCCACTTATTTGGTATTGAATACATGTAAAGGGAATTTAGTCATAAATCAGTAAATGTTGTTGGTGTGACAGGGCAAAAAGAGAATTAGCCTTTTCTAGAACCATTAAAGTTTAAATTGGGAAAACAGTGGGTAACTCACCAGTTTCTGTATATGCCTGCATGTCCACTGCCTTTGTTAGGGCGAGGTTTATTAAGTAAACTAGATGCACAAATAACTTTCAAAGATGGAGAGATTGAATTACTAATACCAGAATCGAAAGCCATAGAGGCAAGACTGTTTATGTTACAGGATTCCTTCAGGGAAGAACAGATTCCAGAAGAAGTGGAAAATGCAGTAATTCCTTTGGTTTGGGCGAGTGAAGTTCCGGGATGATCTAAATTGGCAGAGCCGGTAAAAGTAACTTTAAAACCTGGAGCCAAGCCGGTAAGACAAAACCAATACCCTATTAAGTGGGAGGTTTGAAAAGGATTAGAAGGGCTAATTATGAAATTTTTAGAGTATGGGCTTTTAGTAGAATGTGAATCAGAATACAATACTCCCATATTGCCTGTAAAGAAATCTGGAGGCAAGGAATATCGATTCCTTCAGGATTTAAGAGGTATAAATCAGATAGTTCAGGATATACAACCAGTAGTGGCTAATCCATACACTTTATTGACCTCTTTAAAAGAGGAACATAAATGGTTTAATGTACTGGATTTAAAGGATGCCTTATTTTGCATACCTCTGGATATAAAAAGCCAAAGCATATTTGCTTTTGAATGGGAAAGCCCCGCCACAGGATGAAGGACGCAATTAACATGGACTGTACTTCCACAAGGATTCAAAAATAGCCCTATGATATTTGGGAATCAGTTGGCAAAGGAATTAGAGGTATGGAAAAAACAGAACCAAAAGGGAGGCACATTGTTACAATATGTGGATGACATTTTGATAGCAGCAGAAAGTAAAGAAAAATGCTTTGGAATTACTATCAGTTTATTAAATTTTCTGGGCCAAGGAGGGTACAGAGTTTCCAGAAATAAGGCCCAGTTAGGGAAAGAAGCAATGATTTATCTGGGATTTGAAATATCTCAAGGACAAAGACAATTAGGGAATGAAAGAAAAGAAGCTATTTGTCAAATTCCTGAACCCAGCAGCCAAAAGGAACTAAGAGCTTTTTTGGGATGATTTGATGGTGTCGACTCTGGATTCTGAACTATGGACTGTATGTGAAGCCACTATAGGAGGCTTTAAAAGAATCCAAAGATTGGTATTTGACCTGGACACCTGAATGTCGGAAGTCATTCAAAGAACTGAAAAAGGTGCTAATGATGGTTCCTGCTTTGGGATTACCTGATGTGACCAAACCTTTTAAGTTGTTTGTACATGAAAGGCAACACCTGGCTCTTGGAGTGCTGGCACAACGGCTGGGATCCTGGAAGCGACCGGTGGGATACTTCTCCAAACAACTTGATAATGTAAGTAAAGAATGGCAGGGATGCTTGCGTGCTGTGGCAGGAACGGTATTGCTGATCCAAGAGGCTTGAAAATTGACCATGGGTCAAAAGATGGTGGTGTACGCACCACATATGGTAATAACTATCTTAGATCAAAAGGGGGGGGGTCATTGGTTATCCCCCAGCAGGATGCTGAAATATCAGGTTGTCCTATTGGAACAAGATGATGTGGAATAAAACCCACACTAATTGTTAACCCAGCAATATTCCTATCAACAGAAAGTCCAACAGGGAATTTAGAACATGATTGCCTGCTAAGTATTGAACAAGTCTATTCCAGCAGACACGATCTGAGAGATGAACCTCTGGAGCATCCTGATCTGGAATTATTTACAGATGGGAGCAGCTTTGTGCAAGAAGGAAAGCAAATGGCCGGGTATGCTGTCGTCACCACCACTGAGGTACTGGAGTCAGGGACATTGCCTACAAATACCTCAGCACAGAAAGCAGAACTGGTGGAGTTAAGGCAGGCTCTGTGAATTGCAGAAGGAAAAAGGGTAAATATTTAGACTGATTCTAAATATGCATTTGGTGTGATCCATGCCCATGTAGCTATCTGGAAAGAAAGAGGACTTCTGACAGCCCAAGGAGCATCTATAAAGTATAAAGAAGAAATTCTCCAACTTCTGGAAGACGTGCAGAGACCAAAGGAGGTGGTGGTAATGCATTGTAAAGCTCATTAATTTGGTCAGACAGCTGTAAACATAGGTAATGGATTGGCAGATAAAGCTGCAAAGGAGGCAGCAGAACGAGGTATCCTTGCACTAGTACCAGTAAAACAAACAAAACTTCCAAATTTAAAACCAAAATATAATAAATTGGATGATCAATTAGCAGAACAATTAAAAGCATCACAAAATGAGGAAGGATGGTGGGTAATGCCAGAGAAACAGGTAATAGTAACTGCAAGTCATTATAGAACTTGCAAAAGAAAAGCATGAGCAAACATATTGGGGATTAGATGCCATGGTTTCGAGTCTGAAAACATCTATAGTGTGTGTAGGAATGACAGGAATAGTTAAATCAATAGTAGCTAAATGTCCAATCTGTCTTAAAAATAATCCCCTGAACCAAAAGAAACCACCTTTAGGAGTAACAAAACAAGGAAATTCTCCTGGAGATTATTGGCAAATTGATTTCTCTGAGTTACCCAGACAAAATGGATATAGGTATTTGTTAGTACTAATTGATACATTTTCTGGATGGCCAGAAGCTTTCCCTTGCCGCACCAACAAAGCTAGAGAAGTGGTTAAAATATTGTTAAAGGAAATAATACCAAGATTTGGGGTGCCGATAGGAATGTCCTCTGACACTGGACCACATTTTGTGGCAGATATAGTTCAACAAATTAGTAAATTTCGGGCATAAAATGGGACCCACATACCCCCTGGAGACCACAATCAAGTGGGAAAATTGAGAGGATGAATCAGATGCTGAAAAGACAAATAAGTAAAATTTGCAAGGAAACATCTTTAAAGTGGCCACAGGCTTTACCATTAGCTCTCTTGAGAGTTAGGGTTCAACCGAGATCAAGAGATGGTGTAAATCCATATGAAATTCTGTATGGCAAACCCTAATAGACTCCTTTAATCCCAGGGGATATGACGGTAGCTAGGGAAACTGATTTAAAAAGGTATCTGATTTCTCTAGGAAAAGTCCTCGGAGCACTCCGGAGATATATTGTGCTGGTTAGATCGCTTGCCTTGGATACGCCTGTACATCAGTATCAGCCAGGTGATCTTGTGTATATAAGGACTTGGAACTCTGAGCCACTGCAGGAGAAGTGGAAGGGACCCTTCCAGGTACTGTTAACAACATACACTGCAATCAAAGTAGGAGGAGTGGAACTGTGGATACACTACACTCGAGTGAAGAAGGCCCCAACATGGAAAATCATCAATAGGGATCCAGGGACTGTAAAATTGACTTTAAAATATGTTTAAAAAGGGGGGGCTATCATTGCAAAATATGGGAAAATGGATTTTGATTTGGTAACTGATGATGATGGGAGCATTATTTGGGGGAAAGGCAGATCAAGTAGAAAGGAGGGCAGAGAGTGAAGATCCACCACCAATAGAAGCAGAACAGCTGATACACATCCCAAGGAGAACTCCAGAAGAAAATTTAATGGTGGGATTGATAAAAGAATTTGCTAACTTGCAAAATGTGACCCAAATAACTTCATGTCTCCCAATCCCGAGAACAGTAGGGGAATCTATTCCTTGGGGTGGATTTATTAGGACAGATAGAAAAAAAACACACAAAAAATGCAAAGGGACATGCAGGAGAATTGGTTGACAAAATTTTCCCTGGATTGGGATGGAACCTGAGTTCCTGGGTAAAATCCTTAATTGGTACCACGTTGTTATTATTAGTAATATTCTTGGTAATATTACTCATTTATCATTGTTTGAAAACGGAGTTTATAAGAAGAGCTGCTGTTGATCGCAAAATTACACTGGCAATAGCTAAAGGACAACATCAAAGTTTGAATGATTCGACTAACGATGCTCCCACCATCATATGGTGAACTAAATCAGTATAGACAGTATGTTGATTAGTGATGGAAGTATTGAAAAGAATGATTATTTCAAAACTTCCAAAGGGGGGAAATGTAACCAAGGTGGTGGGGAATTAAACAGAATTGTAGAATATTGTGTGTTGTGAAACTCGTGACTGTAGAAACCTCACCAGGTAGTTGCTGTTTGTACTAAGAAACTTGCTATAGAAACCTGTTATGCAGCAGTAATGCTGATCAAAGAAACCAATCAATGTAGAGGTTAAAGTTAATAGTGAACATTGTATGTTAATAGCAAGCATTGTATGTAATTTTATGTTAAACAGTTTATGTAACAGTGACTTGAGAGAAAAAGTGTATAAAAACCGGCAAATTTTAATGCAAAGGTGAATACGCTTGAGGAGGAGATATCCCCCGTGTTCCCGGCACCGTAAATAAAGAATGTCTGCCTTTTAACACTACGTTAGTGTTACGAGGTTTATTCCTGATTTTGGTGACAATATCATATGTCCTACTAGTGATGTCTGGGCAAATTGAGTAAGAAATCTGATCATACATGGTTGTCATATATCTAGGCAACTGGACTGGAGACAGAATTGGTTTTGAATATATTGCAGTGCAGAATTACTGCTTTGTTGGTTTCTAGAAGGCAGATAACTGTCCTGGAGACATAACACAGTTTTATGCTAGATGGTTGTAGAAACACAACTGCTGTGGTAGATTGGGTTGATGATCTTGTGGAAGAGTTTGTTCAGTAAAAGCAAGGGCTTCAAGGTTAGGATCAAAGCTTGAAGATTTCCTCTTTAAAGAAACCTCAGAAAATAGAAACAATCCTGTATTTTGCAATATCTACTCTATTTGTCCAATATCCCTCCTCCTCACCATGCAAACTACTTTCTCATCCATGCAATATAGAGTTATAACTGAGGGTCTGTTGCTTTTTGGTTGTTAAATTAAAGGCTCTGCGTTCACTGCAATTTACCAGACAGATGTGTTCCCCTGACTTAAAACAGTCATCCTCTACTACAAAATGACATAGTGAGTTCTGATAGAATGATAGGTCTTACCCACAGCTGAATGACTTTCATTTAATTAATAGGACTGCATGCTTAAAAATGACCTCAGGAGTTTTGTGTTTTATTTTGCATTACTTCTGGGGTAATACCTTCATATAACCATTGAGGTGTGTTTAAAGCTTCTGCTACCAAAATGCTGTTTATAGCATGTGGATGACTCTTCTCCAAAAAACTATCTTAGCTGCTTCCTCCAGCTCCTCCAGCCCTAATGGAAACTTTCACAAGAAAGAGATTTCTTTCATTACTACAGAACTGCCTCACTGGGCTTTGGTGCCTTGCATATTAAAGCAGATAGTACGCTAAATTGAAATCTTAGCAAACAAAATTACTTCGGGTCTCCGTATTTATAGAAATGACTACCGAGCAATTGAATTTAAATTCACATAACCATATGTTTCTTTGAAACCTTGTTCATGCAAATAGTCATCTTGAAACTGGTGAAAGTTCTGAAAGAACAGGCGGAATAATTCCTGTTTTCTTATATTTTGAACTGTTACAAAAAATAACTGTTCCTAACAATTGGATGAACTCTAATAAACATAGCAAGTAGCAAACGGCGTGCAAGAACTTGTCAGACATACAGAATGGAGAATAGAAGAGAATACTGAGAATTTTAAAATACATATTTTGAAACCTTCCCCCTTTAGACATTTGTTAAATGTTTAAATGGGCTACATCTTGTGATATATTTTTGATTCCTTCCTATTGGCAGTTGATTTGAAAGTGGATCATAAAACGAAATTGTGCTGCAATTAAAAAAACCCAATAAATATTTACATAAGCAAATAAAAATAGTTGCATAAGTCATATATTCATGTGGCAAATTCTGTCTCAGGTAATAATCAAGTAAAGCAAGTATAACAGCAACGTTGTATTCAAAATCTGATTACATCACATTATACATATGCAAGACATCATAGGCATATTTTTAATATTTAAATTTCAAACAATAGCTGCTTTTATTTTGGAAGTCAGTATAATTAGATTACAATTTTTGTGGTTTTTCTCTATAATCTGAATGATAAGAAAATTTTCTGAAAGCAGAATTTAATTTGTTTATGTTAATCAGAAACGACAGTAGAATGCTATTACTACTCATACAACAAGAAGCTATCAATGAAATCAGATGAAGCCCTCATGATGATTAAATCTGGAGTTATATTGACATCTAATTTAGATTTAATATGATAATATGTTACACTGTAATGGAGTAAGATCAAAGTGTTGATGATAATTACTTTGAAAGTTCCAACATCATATTGCATTCATTTGACTAGTTCCCATGACTTGTAAATGACACTGGGAGATTTCTTCTGAAACAATTTACAAATAAAATAATCAACATGGTTGCTTCACTTAAATGAGACTAGATATGGAATAATGGTATACAGACTGCATATCATGTGTCAGTGTGATCAGTAGCAAGAAAACAGGCTTCAAATAAACTGAAAAATCTTAATTGGAAAACTTTAATTTGGATTATATATTATTGCTCTTGCAGTGGGCACCCAAAAAAAAGAAAAATTCACTTTTTGCTATGCCATTGTCTGTTTGTTTTTTTTCACAATATAGTAATGGAAAATGCCACACAGTCACAGTAAATGCACCTCCTGTAAGTAGCAAATTCTCTCTTTAAATGATCCTCACTGTAAAGAGACATCATCAGTGATTCAGAGGAAAAGACAATCTGACAGGTCCACCATCTGCTTCCTGAAACATAAAATGACAATGCTTCTATCCCAGGGAGTTTATCTCGATTTGATAATACAACAAAAAATGTAAAACATAATACAGACATTAGCTACTTGTAGTGAGCAGCTGAAGAAGGGGAAAAAAATTGTGAATATGGGAACTCTGACTGAAGAAATTAGATAATTGTTTACACGTAATTAAATTAGAAGGCAGAATCTTTTTTTTTTGTTGTATCAATACAAAACAAAAATATGTTTTAAGATACTAAATATTTCTTTGGAATGTAAGTTCCAAGTTTCAGATCATTTTAGCTGGGGTCTTTTCTTTAGCTCCAACAGATTTTTTCTTTTAGAGTTTTGACAAACTTCACTTTAAGACTGAAATTAATCAAGTCTAATTTCAGACATGCAATTGCAGTGCCTAAGCTAGAAATGTATGCATCTGAGGTCCTGTTCCGGTACTTATTGAGGATGATTCTGATTTTAGGCAGGATGAATTACCTACTGAAGTGCCTGCGTCTCTCCTTTCATTATAACGGGAGCCAGTAACACACATATTTCCTTCTTAAATGAGGGGGATGAACCTGGACCTGCAATCAGGACTGTGACTGCCTTTACAACATCAAAGATTAAGATAAATTTAGTCAGACCACAGTGCCAAGGAAGAGAACAGAGAGTAGGGTCCATGGGATCAGAGTTTCTCTCAAGGAGGGAGAAAAATTAATAAATCTAACTTTTCTGGTGTGTCAGGTAAGTGGTGTAGAAAGTGAAAGAATCTATTATTGCTATAACCAAGGAGCAGAAAATAGTTTGGTACTTGTTTATCCCACATTTTCAGGTGAATATGCCCAACACTGTGGTATGGGCATAAAAAAATAAAGGCCTTTTAGAAATGTCATATTCCCCCTGCCCCCCTCAAGATCTCCTTATCCTCAGAAGCTATTTGTAGAATGGGAAAACTAAGCAACAGGGAGCTAAGAGATTCTTTCCATAGTCACCTAAGGGTTGTTACACTTATTCAAAACTGCTCTCATAGGATCAGATATATTTATGTTTATATGGTTTCAGGTAAGAACCTAACCTCTTATTTTTCTTGTCTGTCACTAAATAATACATAAACAGTTTAAACTCCTTGGGTTTTGACTATTACAGGACCAACTCAGAGTCATTAAAAAAGGACCATTATTTTATTATCTACCATCAGCATTATCTAAGTTTCTTTTTCACACAACTGTAGAGTAATGCTATAGGTGTTTATTAAGTCACAGTTCAAGTGGGAGGTTTGGGCTTGTTTCTGTATCTATGCAGGTGACATAATATTATGATAGTCACACACAGCTTTTTCCTGGACAATGCCAGGTGAGAATCTCTTTATATTTTGATTGATGTCCAATTATTTGTTTAATTCATATTTTTGAAGTTTTTTTATTATTCTGTTATTCTCGTATGTGTATTTTTGAAAAAAAAAGAAAATTTTTTCTCCTCCTTTATTTATTATAATCTGTCTTCATTTTTGAAATCACACCCACTTCCCAAGCTGTGGCTAGCAGCAGAGCCAGCATCCACAGGCTCATAATAAGAAGGACGTATGTATCCATGCATTTCTGTGAGCTCATAAATGGCATATGTCACCTCTGCAGCTTCAGAAACCCTGAGGAACTAACAAGTCGAAGTCTCAAAGCTGGGCCACCCTTCCACCTCAAAGCAACTTCGGCCACTGAGGATGTGAGAAAGATTTTTATAGAGTTTTACTAAATAGATATTGCAGAAGCTTCACTAATCTCTGTGTCCTCTCTACCGGGTGGAAATGTATGGGATATGATATTGAGTGCTAAGTTAAGAAAGACTGGTAGCCCTGTTTCCAGCACTGAGCTCTCAGTCAGAATGGCAACATATTAAAAACTCCATCTGGATTCTCTTTTCTTTATCCTCCTTCCTCTCCAGGTAAAAGATTAGGAGAGGTAAAAGGAAATAACCTCCCCCTCCACAAAATAATGTTTATCAGTAGACACATTGTTATTATTTAGGCTTGTCATTGGTGGGGTGGAAGTGGGGTGCAAGAGCATAACCACTCCAAGTGGTGACATAAAACCTAAAGTTAATTTTCTAAGGGGGATATGTGTAGCAGGTGGATATTGATTTCTGTCTGGATATCTGTCCTACTATACACACAGGACACGTATCAGTCAAGGTCCCTGCCATGGGGTCCGGGTGTGCCCTTCTCTCTTGAGGAATGAGAATGGGGCAGCATTCAACCATTTGGGTGCCTCAGTCATAGCAGGGGTCTCACTGCCATGTGTGGCTGTCCCATCCTGGGTTCAGCCTGCTGCAGGGTGGTGGACCTCTGTGGATATGTCCCCACCGAGGGACTACTGCTGTTTGTACTACTGTTTTTTAACTTAAATGGTCAGCAGCATCCACCAACAACCTTGTTGGTCACATATCCTCAATCTCTTTGACTTGCACCTTGTCTAAGGTCTATTAGCAGTCACTGCATTGCCTTCTGATCTGCCCAAAATGCGTTACCAGGAAGTAAAGTGGTTAACAACTTATCTCTGATTCTTTCCAGTGCACATCTAAACCATTACAGAGGGGCAGATGTAGTTCAGATCTCATCTAGCAGTGCTTTCAGGTAAGTCTCCCTCATGATAATTATCTGTGCTGCTTTGTCTTTCCAGTGCTTACCAGAATCACTGAATCAGTGGAGCTGGGCAGATACAGACCTCTTTTTATCGGAGCTGTGCTTTCAGGTAGGTTTCTCCCTGTGACAAGGCTGCTGACTTTTTAATGTATAAAACATTTCAAATTGAAGTCTTTAAATACATCAACCTATAGATAACAAAAACTGTAGTGTGTGGTGCATTCTTGCTCTACCCCAGAAGCACCTTTTTCTCTCCTGTATTGCTTTATCAGGGAACATGACAACAAGTGAGAAATCCTTACCCTTAGATCCTAGTTCAGCTCAGTTTGTCAGTTCCCTGACTTTTGATTTCCCACTTCTGCTTTCAACTCCTGGGTAAGAAGCATACAGACCCCATTTATTCTGTCATATCTGGACCAATTTTGATATATTTAGAAAGTTTAGAGCAAAACAAAAGGTGTATTTTATATAACCAAGACAGTTTATTCAGTTGGCCAGGGCAGGAAATACTGCTGGGAAGATGTATAGAACCAGTTTCTCTTTGTTTTTTCCTTCAAGCTTTGACGCCATGGATTAGATACTATCCCTGAAGAACTTCATAACTGAATTATGTGCAGAGTAGACATCAAAAGAAGTGAGAAGAACATAAGGATGTCTACTCTTAGATGCTTGAGATACTTAGTAAAGGAAGATTAAGTTCTCTATGACAATCTGTGAAGGACAGTTTTGTCCTCACAATCAAGTGACACCTTTGCTTGCATATCTTGTGAAATATTCCAAATATTATTAGTATGTCGTGTGCTGATGCCTGTTGTGGTTTAGCCCCGGTCAGCAACTAAGCACCACACAGCCGCTCGCTCACTCCCCCACCCTTGTGGGATGGGGGAGAGAATCGGAAGGGCCAAAGTAAGAAAACTCGTGGGTTGAGACAAGAACAGTTTAATAATTAAAATAAAACAGCAATAATACTAATATAATGAAAAGGAAAATAATGAGCGAGAGAGAGATGAAACACTAGAAGGAGAGGGGAAGAAAAAAAAACAAAACCAAAACTGAACAACAAGTGCTGCAACCGCTCACCACCCGCCAACCGACGCTGCCGGTCCCCGAGCCGCGATCGCTCCCTCCCCCAGCCAATTCCCCTCAGTTAATATACTGGGCATGATATGGAATACCCTCTGGCCAATTCGAATCAGCTCTCCTGGTTGTATCCCCTCCCCTCCCGGCTTCTTGTGCACCTGGCAGAGCATGGGAAGGTGGAAAAGTCCTTGACTAGTGTAAACACTACCCAGCAACAACTAAAACACCAGGGTGTTATCAACATTATTTACATACCAAGTCTAAAACACAGCACTATACTAGCTACAGTGAAGAAAATCAACTATCCCAGCTAAAACCATGACAATGCCAAAGCAAATGCTCATAGAAAATGTGTTGCAATGAACAATGTGAAATATACCACGTGGCTGTCCATCTGCCTCCAGTCTTACAACTACAAATCTTAATCACTGTTTTTCATTTATCATTTCATATTGAGATTTGAAGTTTTGTGTTCATTAATGGTTGTTAAAACACATATTCATATAAATATGAAATTGTACTTACTTACGGAAATGTTATTTTTAAGATTTCAGAGTGCAAGAAAAGTTAAATAAAAAGTTTCTGCTGAAGTTTTGTCAGTTTTATGATAAAAATAATTTGTGTTCAGATCATCAGCATTGCTTTGCCTCTTAAATCCCAGAAACATATAAGAATTTAGGTGACAACACATTTTGCTGTGTGGTCCTAAAATGTGTGTTACCTACTTTGGTACTACTAGCCTCTAATTAAGGTACTGTACAACTGTACTGCTGTGGAAGAAAAGAAGCAACAAGGAAAATGTCAGTGAAGAAACAGGAGGAAGAGTACTGGTTTCATTTGACAAGGACAGAAAAGTCAGGATTTGTCAGCAAGGGAGGTAGAAAAACGCTGACCTGGGAAGCAGAATGAAAGATGCCAAAGGAGAAGGAAGAAGAAAAACTGTAGAGAAGTATAAGAGAGCATATGCACAAGATAGGTGTTCAAATTTGGGTTTACATCATGGAAATGCATGATACTGAAATTATTTAAAACTGTTACCAAATTAGAATAGTGGAAAGATTAGATATAAAATTGATCATCTAATTTCAAACCTAGATAATACCTACCATCAAGGAAGAATACATTCTCAGTTTTCTAGGTAAAAATTCCATAAATGGATCACCAAATATTTATTAATCCTGCTCAATGCACATATATTTCTTTTTAAATACTTCTCCTGACTGAACATACTGTAGTATGTTTCTTTCTTCACAAATTGGTTCCTCCTTATTATCACTCACTATCCCACCTGTGGAATCACATGGAAAGGCCAAAGCACAAATACTTGCAGGATTTGAATGTACTGATGCTCTGTCTCATATAGAGTGTTTGGTGATGAAATGGTCGAAAATATACCACTAGCATAACCTCATCAGAACAGTTATTTATTCATAGTCATGAGTCTCTTGGCACCAGTCTAAATAAAAACAACAATCTCTAGGAAGGCCTAATTGACATAATTCAGTATTTTTAGCATGAACTGTTGTGATCAGTTGACCTTGGCTGGATGCCAAGTGCCAACCAAAGCTGCTCCATCACTCCCCTGCTCAGCAGGACAGGGGAGAGAAAATATAATGAAAGGCACGTGGGTAAGAGATAAGGACAGAGAGAGATCACTCACCAATTACAATCATGGGCAAAACAGGCTCAATTTGAGGAAATTAGCTTAATTTACTACCAATCAAATCAGAGTAGGGTAACGAGAAATAAAACCAAATCTTAAAACACCTTCCCCTCACCCCTCCCTTCTTGCTGGGCTCAACTTCATTCCCGATCTTCTCTGTCTCCTACCTGCGAATGGGAAGGGGGGACGGGAAATGGGGGTTGTGGTCAGTTCATCACACATTGCCTCTGCCACTCTTTAATCCTCACACCTGTGCAGTCCTCCACAGGCTGCAAGTGGATATCTGCTCCACCATTAACCTCCATGGGCTGCAGGGGGACAGCCTGCCTCACCATGGTCTTCACCACGGGCTGCAGGGGAGTCTCTACTCTGGCACGTGGAGCACCTCCTCCCCCTCCTTCTTCACTGACCTTGGTGTCTGCACAGTTGTTTCTTTCACATAGTCTGGCTCCTCTCTCCTGGCTGCAATTGCACAGTGGTTTTTTTGCCCCCACTTCTTAAATATGTTATCCCAGAGGCACTACCACCGTTGTTGATGGGCTCAGCCTTGGCCAGTGTTGGGTCTGTCTTAGATCCATCTGGCATTGGCTCTATCAGACTTAGGGGAAGCTTCTAGAAGCTTCTCACAGAAGCCACCTCTGTAGACCCCCCACCTAGCTACTAAAACCTAGCCACACAGCCCCAATACAACTGTGAAACAGAGTCAAGCGCCTCATCATATCTTCTCAGTAGTTACAATGGGTTATGCATCACGTCAGTCTACAATGAAGAGAGGTGAATTAGGATTTCTTTGACAGGATACAGAAATCTAGCTTGTGCCACTGAGAAGTTGGCAAGCGGATGTGAGAGATTATGTTTAAGTTCAGTGCAAAACCACTGAACTCTGTGGAGTTTAAACAAATTTTAACACTATAGTGAAGTGCATTACATGAGGTTATTGGGGTTTTCCTGGGGGGTAAATTTCTGCTAATGCTTAAAATGCTGACTGAAAGACATATTGTGTATCAGGATGGAGCTGATCATTTCATTTAATGTCGTTTCAAGTCCTCACACACCTATGCATCAGATTTTTCATTCCCATTTCTTCGTCATACAGAATCTTACCCAATAAAATGATGCTCAGCATATACATCAAGCTGTACTGACCAATGTCAGTTACAAGATTAATGTTGCACATTATATATTAACTATTAACTGCAAAGCAGAAAAACTCACATCACCATGAAAGCGTAGGTGCATTCAAGACATCTTATCCAGGGTGGGAACACAGACACTTTTGGGGTTGAGATGCTGGACTGATGCTCTACAGATCCTGAGATGCCAGATTTTCCCCTACATTCATAGAATCATAGAACTATTAAGGTTGGAAAAGACCTTTAAGATCATCAAGTCCAACTGTCAACCCAACACCACCATCCCTCCTAAACCATGTCCCGACATGCCATGTCTACATGTTTTTTGAACACCTCCAGGGATGGTGATTCTACCACCTGTCTGGGCAGCCTGTTCCAATACCTGACAGCTCTTTCAGTAAAGAAATTTTTCCTATTATCCAATCTAAACCTCCCCTGATGCAACTTGAGGGCATTTCCTCTCATCCTATCACTAGTAACTTGGGAGAAGACACTGACACTCACCTCACTACAACCTCCTTTCTGGTAGTTGTAGAGAGTGATAAGGTCTCCCCTCAGCATCCTTTTCTCCAGACTTAACAACCCCAGTTGCTTCAGCCATTCCTCATAAGACTTGTTCTCCAGACCCTTCACCAGCTTCGTTGCCCTTCTCTGGACATGCTCCAGCACCCCAATGTCTTTCTTGTAGTGAGGGGCCCAAAACTGAACACAGTATTCGAGGTGCAGCCTCACCAGTGCCAAGTACAGGGACATGATCACTGCCCTGCTCCTGCTGGCCACACTATTCCTGATACAAGCCAGGATGCTGTTGGCCTTCTTGGCCACCTGGGCACACTGCTGGCTCATGTTCAGCCAGCTGTCAAACAGCACCCCCACATCCTTCTCCGCCGGGCAGATTTCCAGCCACTCTTCCCCAAGCCTGGAGCGTTGCATGGGGTTGTTGTGACCCAAGTGCAGGACCCAACACTTGGCCTTGTTGAACCTCATACAGTTGACCTCAGCCCATCAATCCAGTCTGTCCAGATCCCTCTGCAGAGCCTTCCTATCCTCGAGCAGATCAACACTCCCGCCCAGCTCAGTGTCATCGTCAAACTTACTGAGGGTGCACTCAATCCCCTCATCCAGATCATTGATAAAGATATTAAACAAGACTGGCCCCAACACCAAGCCCTGGGGAATACCACTTGTGACCAGCTGCCAACTGGATTTAGCTCCGTTCACCACAACTCTCTGGACTCGGCCATCCAGACAGTTTTTTTTACCCAGCGAAGAGTACACCTGTCTAAGCCATGAGCCGCCAGCTTCTCTAGGAGAATGCAGTGGGAGACTGTGTCAAAGGCTTTACTAAAGTCCAAGTAGACAACATCCACAACCTTTCCCTCATCCACTGGTCATAGAAGGAGATCAGGTTGGTCAGGCAGGACCTGCCTTTCATAAAGCCATGCTGGCTGGGCCTTTATCCCCTGGTTGTCCTGTACATGCCTGGTGAACATGGTCAAGATTAACCGCTCCATAATCTTACCTGGTACTGAGGTCAGGCTGACTGGCCTGTAGTTCCCTGGATGATTCAGCAAGTTAGCACACAGCATGTCTCTCCTATAACTATGCTGTCACACAGTCACTAACAGCAGGGGGGTGATAGAGAGCATGCTGAAAAATGTTTTGGTGCTTTAGGTACCAGTTCAGAAATCCTAGCTGTATGTGTATGTTCTTTTCCAGGATAAACTATGAAGTCAGACATTAATCCCAGATACAAGGCAGTAGGGACAGGCAAGTTTCACTGCTACTGTGTGCTTCCTCCCCCCTGTCAAGATTAATTACACACATAGGGAAGTGCTTGTCACCACTCTGCCAACAGCCTACATCTCAATGGAGCAAAGGAAAATGTCTTTTTTATACAGGGATCTCAAGTAGGAGAAAATGAACTAAGTGACATCGATAAATAGTAGTTCAGGTAGTGCTCTCTGCCTCAGCTGAAAAAAGGTGATTTTCTGGAGGAAACACAACACTATACTGGAGGGCACTGGGTCTTAGTTGGCATTTGACAGATAGCGTTGATGAAGCAGCAAAAAAAGATTTGCTAAACAGGATGCAGTGTGAGAGACTTCATTTTAGAACCCAGCCAAGCACGTGAATTCAGACTTCAAATAAATAAGTCTGATTTTAGCTCACTCACTCCATTTGCTCAGGAATGCTCACATTATCAGTTACTGCTGAGGTGTGCTTTAGAAAGCTGTGCCTTGCTGCCTGTCAGTTCTTACTTGGCTGGTTGTATGAAAACTTGTCATCTTCCCATCCTAGCTGGAGCTTTGGTTCAGTCTTTTCCTCTACACAGCAAATTGTATGCCTTTATTCTTGAAATCAGAGCTTGTAACCACAGTACAGTCACACTGGTGGTTCTTAACTTCATTAAAACATGCAGCAAAGGGATTTACAGGACTGTCAGAAGGCTGGTAATCTCAAAATCTTAATAAGCAATATCTGAATCTGTAGTGACTGAGGCAAACTTCAAAATGCATTACATACTTTTTGCTGGACATTTGTATCCTCATTTTACAACAGGGTTTGGCACCATATGTGTTTAAGCAGCTACTGCTACTACTACTACTACTACTACTACAAGTGTATATCTCTTTCAATATCCACGATATTCTTATCTATTCATTCCCTGCAACTACTACGTATTAAAATTTTGGCTTGCAAGGACTCAGTTCCAGCAATGGCATGAAAGTTTTGTAAGGCAGGCTGTTCATACCAAGCCAACTGACTACACCTGCTGGCACACACAGCTGGTTGAGCTATACTTGGCGTATTGAGTCTGGGAAAGTGAGCTTCAAGGTTCTACCACATGAGAAAGAAAAATAAAATAGGAAAATGTGACTGTACCCCTCTAAAAACTAGCAAATATGGACACAATAGCTGAAACTATATGTAATTTTCAAAGCGACTACATTTTGAATTGATAGTGTTACTTTACTAAGGCAGGATAAGTACATGATTTATTTAAAAAAGGTTTGCTTTTTTTTTTTTTTTTTTAAGTGAAGTAGTGCCCAAATGGGTAACAAAATCATTAAACCAGAGTTAAAATTTGATTAAGCAGAACAGGAGGAGGGGAAGAGGGAAATGAGGACAGCAGACAGCATTCATAATTAACATTTATCCCTCTAACAACCATACAGTTAAGAACTAGCAGGAAGGGTCAGGAATATCTAATCATTTCCCAAAAAGTCAGGATGAAGCAGCAAATTGCAGGTTCTTATTTGCGATCCAGATGAATACATGGGTCACATAAGCCAAATTGTAAAATGAGTTTTCCTGTCTGTGTGAAGCTCAGTTGGCTGCAAACAAGATCGATGCAGTGACATCCTCATTCATCTTTTTTGTTTCAACTTTTGCATTTATTTTCTGCCTTTGATGTTGTGCAGCAGACTTATGTCAGGGAAGATTAGCAACTTATGCCCATCAATAATTACACTAACTTTCTTGCAAGCTGTACATTATAATCTCTCCTAGGAGCAGATTTAAAAAAAAAAAGAAAAAGAATTCAGACTGGTGGATTGCATTTAGATAGCTACTAAGTGCTTGAATCAGAAGATGTAACCCTGAAAATCCCAGTTTAGCTGCTATGTCTTCCTAATATAGGCATCTTATTTTTACCTTCTTAGCCCATAAAACTGCTTCTCTATTTTCAGTAGGCAGACACATAAGGGGAGAAAGCACCACCCAAGTAATCCTTGTGACTGTAGTGTGCAAATTTTAACACCTCAACTACCCTTGCAGCCTAGATACATCAATGCTTTACTACATTCAAGATAATAAAGCTGAAATCCAGGGCTTTTTAATAGAAAAGGAATATCACGCTACCACCAGGATTATGCAGCTAATACATTTAGACTTGAGCGAGTAATCTGTTCTCTGCTGAACTGTGCCACTGGATTTTTACAGACCTAAGCATCCATGAACCTGATCACCTTAGTATTCAATAGAAAACACTATAGAATACAGCCACCTCAAACTGGGTTCTAGGTTCTGCAACAGGGGTGAACATCTAAAACTTTGGCACTGCATTCAGTAAGCCAAGGAATATTTTCTAATGGTGGGTGTAGGAGATGGGCACAGGAGAAATGGAGCTAAGTTTGTGAAGAAAGATGATGATATGGTAGACTAACAGTGAGGAGGTACCCACATCCCTCAGAAGGCGAAGGGAGAGGTTAATCCAGCATATGCTTTTTCAGGTTTAGGTGGTCTTGATGAATAATATCTTTACTGCATTATAAGATATAGTTGAATATCTACAATTCTATCCACCTCTCTCCTACATTAGATTTTTACAGGCATGTCTCCAATGGTGGGTGCAGAGGCAACCCAGCAGGTTTTGCCCATAACAATCCCTGAACAAGGACCTAGGAGGAGTGCAGTGCAAAGACATTGGTTGAATGATACATGTCACCTCTGCATGGCAAAGCCTAAAATCAACATCACCTTAAGCTGAAGAGAGTCTTTAACATGAAAGGACACATGTAAATTCTGATAATTTGAGACAGGGACAAGTTGTTGCAGAACCAGGGAGCACTCATTTCCCAGTGCTCCCACTCTTTTCAGTCCTGAATAAAGGGAATACATGAGATCACAGACTTTCTTTTAAAAAGATTACCTTTAAAGAGCTGCAAGACTGGTTCATTTAGCTATAATGGCAGCTGTAATTTTAATTCAATAATATTTGGTATGTTTTTCTACATATTCATTTATCCCACTTGTTACGTAAAGGTTGTACTTGATCATTAAAACTTAAATGTGACAGACAAGTTGGTATTTCAGAGGGGGTTATTTCAAACCAATGAGTCATTTTACTAGGCTTTAGACTGCTTCAAGAGACTTGATGCCATAAACTTCAACTTAAAAAGGTTTTGGTCATATGTAATACCAGTCTGATTTACTGTGAAGTTCTCCTTTGAGAACATACTCTTGTTAACAGTACATACTTTCCCAGTACAAAAATGAGACACTAGCTATTTATAATAACTATAAATGAATTTCAAAAACTTCAGAATGAACACAGTAATTTTTTTTTAAATATGATGAAAACAGATGAGCTGAAAGGATATTATACATTTCACAGCCTTTGCAGAAGCAGTATTGACACTTTTACTGTAATTGAGAGTTTTCATTTATGCACTTCCCTACATGTTAAGCAGAAGTTAGCATACAACAGAATACCACGTACTTGATTTGTTCCCATCAATTCCGTATTCCATATCCCATAAAAGATAATGCACTATCAATTAGCAGCGTATTATGTTTCATTATTAAAATGAATTGTATCATTGCTTTAACATAAAATAATTGTATTATACAACATGTTTCTTATGTCATCATGGTCTGTTAACAGTCCTGCTGCCTATTTGAAAAGGCTCATAAAAGCTACTGGACATCGGGGAGCAGTTTTTGTGGCTTCTGAAGTACAATTTTCATTTAAACTCTTCCACAATTCCTTTAGTGCTCTTACAGCAATATCACTTCTCTGCAAATGGATCAAAATAAGCCTTGTTGATGGCTAAATGTGCCACAGAATTGCATATGCACAAACACTTGTTGTCATGCAAACTGAGAGAAAAATCAAGTATAAAAGAAGCCAATGTGTAAAAGGTAGGATAAGTATTTGATGTCAAAACTGAGCACTGAAAGTACTTCCTTTCTTCCTCCCTCTCATGCACAAAGATGTTGTTTGTCTAGGTGCTCTTAAAATCTGACAGTATCTAGATTAAAACTGCAGATTTTGCTTTCTGGGTGCTACATTACATCGAGGTTATTGTTTCACAATCATTTTGTTAGATCGTACCCTTGCTTGATTTCCTTTCCCAGCTACGATTGTTTAAGATTATTTTTCAACAATGTAAATTCAACATTCAAAATATATGTATGCTAGCTATCTATAAATCATAAGATACAGAGCGAGCTACATCCATCAGCTTCATATATCAATGAAACTCTTTTGTTTGAATTAGTTCCAGTTCTGTGAAGTTGTTGTTCACTTCTCAGCATAGAATAAATCAAAACAATTCCATAAGATTTACTTTCTTTCTCCTGACATTCTAGTTTTTGGATGAATGTTCTCAATGTTTGTGCAAATGTAACCATACATTTCTCTGGGCTGTAGGAACATATGGGAGAAGTTGGAAATGTTTTTCTAAATAATTTTCAAACATTTTCTGTCACAACTTGCTGCATTGGTCTGGGACCAATGGTCTGAAGATCACTGGGTAAGGGAGAATCAGAAGGGAAAAAGCAGGAAAGAGCCTTATGCATTGAAAGGAAAGGTGTTTGCTTCTCCATTATCTGGCAGTTTGTCAAGCCATCTGCCTCTCTGTAGTCTAAATCAAGCAGAAACAAATTACTAACACTTGCAATCTAAATAGTTTACTCAAACAAAAAGCTGCACAAATGGAAAAGGTGCGCTTTTATAGAATTTTATTCCTTTTCTGACTGGGAATGAGACCAATGTGTGATTGGGAGTACATTAGAAGTCCAAAAGGCACATCCTTTTATGAGTCTCCTAGCAGATGATTCTGTAATACTGGAGCAAACCATCATATGAGCTGTAAGCTGTAAGTTTCTCCCCAAAAGGATTATTTATAAATTCAAGATCAGGCCCTACATCTTAAGAACTTTTTTCAGCTTCATCCCTACTTGTCCCTACTTGACCTCCCTTCATCTGTATACAAATAATTACCTTTATATTTGGTCAATTTATCAGATTTTATCTGATTAAACAAAGGGGTCACGGCACAAACACTTATACACCTAAAATTCACTTCTTGATTTCATCCTGCTATTTGAGGTTTTAGACATGGTAGCCATGAAATTAATTGTTTGAGCAGCTTTTCTTCCTCTTTGTGATGTAAATATGCTCTAGCCAAGTTATATGAAGGCATCATGAGATGTCTAGGCCAGACATCTTGATGAAGCTGAGAAGCAGAGAGCAACCTGATCTAGCTGGGGATGTCCCTACTCATTGCAGGGGGGTTGGATTAGATGACCTCTAAAGGTCCCTTCCAGCTAAACCATTCTATGATTCTATGAAGCATATTTATTTAAATAAATAAATAAATACATACATACATACATAAATTGCAGCAAATGCCAGCATTACTTTGTCATCTCAAGTATGAATTTCTTGAAGCTTGTACATATTAACTTGTTCAAACACAGTTTTACTCACCAGGAGACAGCTGTATCTTATTAGATGTCAGTGTAAATTCATAACACTGTTATATAATTTTGTCAGTATCTTTTGTAATGTTCTTCCATGTCATTGTAGAAGAGTGTGTTCTCATATCTTACTAGAGCTAACGAGGCAAAGAAAGTTTGGTTTCCCAGGCTGTGTATACAGTCACTGTTCATAAGAACATAGGTCACAAAATAAATTGAGCATCACAATACATTTGCACATCAAAAAAATACTGCTTTTGGCTTCACGATCACCATATATACAATAAACTAAATTCTGATGTCATATATGGCCTGATATTCCTATTGAAAACAAGTGAAGCAGAACAAAAGAGCTGTGAGAAAATATAACCTATATATTTTAAAAAGAAAGATGTTTAAATCACTAAAAGGTCTCTTCCTGCTTTTCTTTAGAAATGTCCAGCAGAGGTATATAATCCAAGGTATATTTCTAGCTTGGCACTTTTGTGTTGGTTGTCATTAACCCACAACAATCATGTATTTCAGCCTGAATTTGTATTTTAGTTCACGGTTCATTCACATATTTAAGATCCTTGCCCCAGATTTTCATTTGAGTCCTCAAGCACTGCAGCTACCAAATATCAGGAAAAACTGATATTACAGAGCAAGACAGTGTGAAAGATAATGCTCAGTCCTTTCCTGCTATCTGAGAGTGGTGATAACTGGTGAATGCTGCTCCTCCTCTCCATGCAAAAAATCCCATAAATTAGCTGAAAACACAGGTATCAAGCTAACCTATTTGACTTCAGGTTTTAAAAAAAGATGGTGAAATACTCGCACATATGGCTGGGACATATGATATTAATTAGTATGTCAAGAGCAGTACTGCTTGTGAAACTTTCCCTATTTCCATTCAAAACTAAATGGTTTAGCTTAACACCTTTTATTGGCTAAATTTTCAGGTGGGTATAACAATACCTCTCACTTCACACTGGGAAAGACCATGGAGGAGAAGTGATAGTGTGGTCTTGGAAGCACAACCGACAGCTAAATGGTGAATCATTTCCCGGCTGATGATACCATTGCACCTACGTGTCCTAATTTTGTTAGGAGTCTGTCCAGGTCAAGTCATACATTATGGCCTAAATGACACATGCTGCGTGTTAGGATCAGATCCAACCTACCCAGTGTACCAAACTAAGAACAACACTCAATGAGAATGCTGTGAGAATTACTAATATGCATACTTGGCTTTTTTTGTAAGTAAACATTTACTTTGTGACACTGTACTTGCAAGAGAAAAAAGAACAAAAAAAAAAAAAAATCCAAACAATTGAAGGAAGAAAAAAAACTGGCAAAAACTTTCAAATGTATGAACCCATCTTTGGAATGGAGAATGGAATGATTCTTAAATTAGAACCTGTTAGGTCATATCCTTAGTAAAAAAGTGTGAGCTGGCAGATTATTACATGAGGTGAACTGGCCTATTCTATTGAATTAAAGGAAGCCACACTGATTTAACTTAGGTGAAGATCAGGACTTTAATCCATATATGTAACTTAAAACTTGTAAGTGGGAGTCAAATTTAGTGAGACTGCTTGGGTGATTCTTTAATTTTTTGGATAGTTCTTTCTTTTCACACATGATTAAATGATTTTCTACATTAAAATCCAAAAGAAAAATAATTAAATGTGGAATGTTCAATAATGTATGGCAATTAACACTCTCAACTCTATGGAGGTCAATTCAGGCTGAAGAATGTCAGTATATGCAGGACCAAAGCCTGGAAAACAATGAACTCATAAGAATTAGGCATCCTATTTTGTGAATTGTTTTATTTATGTTATTATTTTTAACATCATATGCATATGTTATTTTCTTTAACATCTGGATGAACTTTAACACATGAAGTTAAATTTCATTTCCTAGTATATGTTGATCTTAGAAGAACTTTCACAGATATAAACTCATGCAATAAAAGACACTGACTCTATCACATTTCATTTGAAAAATTCATATAAATTATCCTGCAGAGAACACAGTCAATGGATTGAAATCTGACTAAAAAGCTATAACAAAGAGTACTGAAAATTAACAATGAAATAAGTAGATGGGAGGTATCTTGTGCTGATTCTAGAGGCCAGAGTTCTGACCTCCATTTAATATGCTCATTGATAAACTAGAAGACAGATGAGAATGTTAATAAGGGATGCAGATGATATTAAATGAAAGGATCTGAGATAACTATTCAAGATGAAGGTGTATGCCAAATGTTCCTGGATAAGTGGGAATAAGAAGACTAAATGATGCTGATATACAGCTTAACCTTAGCAAGCTGCTTGTTTGAATACATTCCTGCTGTGGCTTTCTGCTGCAATCACCTACTCCTTTAACAACTTATTGCCTTTATACTTTCCCTTTCAGATTTTTCTTTATATAGATTATTTTATGAATCTTCATTGAATAGTTCCTTCCTGCAAGGATTCTACAGTTGCTTTTCAAAATTTCCAATTTATATTTTCTAAAATTGGGCATTAATTTATAGCATAATAATCTCAAGAACTGTTAATGTACATGCAGATAATATCAGACTCAATTTTACTCACTGTTTTCAGTGAGCAATGGACACGCATTAGAAGAAACACATGGACCATCTAGAGAAAATTCCATATATAACTTAAGGGTAAGGGTTTATTTCTCCAAAGCACGAAGAATGAGAAATTAGTTGCAGGTTTGACAAGGTTCTAAAAATATCCCCTAATCTATCTGGGTTCTTTCTGTACAAGCAGAAATTAAGAGTTAGAACAGTGTGAAAATTACCAATTCTGTATTTTTCGTCTTTCAGTTTTTAATTTCTGTCATTGGATTCTTTCAAGATTCTGATTTTTTTGAGACAAAGTTTTGTTTGAATGCTACTTTAGGTAACAAAAAAAAAAAAAGTAGTGTCCTAGAACACCCAAAATAAGAGAGTGATTCACCTAGACAACTATAAATACATACATCTGACTTTTTCATCTACCTTTCTTCTCTAGGAATGGTAAAATGCAGGCCTCTCTGAGGCTTCACTCATCTTGTTCTAAAGTAGGTGTTCAAAATAGGCCAAAAAAATTCTGGATTCTTAAAGTTCCTAGTTCAGATAGAAACATTTCATTCTATAAATATTAAAGCAGATTATTTCAACATTTTTACAGTATTTCATTCAGGTCCTTTTAGTCAAATGAAGTTTCATTAGAATAAATGGATTTATCTAAATAGTTGGCACATCTTTGGGGAAAATAATTTTGATACAAACTTTCCAGTCCTCTCTGGTTATTTCTCCTATGCATAATGTTTTAAGGCAGAGTCATGCTGTTTCTAACTGCCTTCTTCTAAATAATGTACTTTTATTCTAAATTAATGTAAAGAAACACCAGTGTTGATTTCTTTGTTGTTGTGCCTTATGGCATGAATAGCAATTTGTAAAGACCTTATATAGTGTCTGAAATAGATTGCCTCAGACATTGTAGCTATTTGTTACTGCTGGACTATTATTCACCAGTATTCTTAATAGGATATTTAAGATGATAACTTCAATACTGTTGTTTTTTTTTTCCATTTAATTTCCTTTGCTCTTCAGAGTCACTAAAGCTTAAGCATTTATATGCTCATTGAATCTCTTGATGTGGAATCACTATCTGATTCTTGGGTGGGAAATTGATTCGGTACAAATAAGCAGAGTAATAAATAATTTCATGCCCTTTGTTTAATGCCTTGAAGCCCTTTTGTTCTTTTTTTACCTTTAACCATAGGTCTTGATCAGCTTTAAAAAAAAATGATAAAACCATAATCAGAGCTCTCCACAGCTTTCCTAGGTCCTTGAACATTAAAGTGTGAATGATCAGATCCTCTTGTTTCAGTGCTCAGTTGCTAATACACTATTCTAAAGGATAGTGAATGCTAAAATTGTTGAATTATCAACAACAGAAACAAAAGGTTTACAGGTATATCACAAGGTCTACATATTTAGATAAGGGGTTTTGATGAACTTAAAAAGCTCTTGAAGGAATGCTATAAATAAGTAAAGATTTTTCTCTGTCACTCCATGTGCTTAAGGAAATTGTATGGTCCAAAATAAAAAAAAAAAAATTTAGAAAAAGAGAAGATAAAATATGTATTGTTAAAAAAAAAGAGGGAAGAAATTAATCTTCCCCAAATCTAGCTATCTAAAATGTGATATTCTGATATGACTTATTCGACTAGGCTCTCTACAGACAACAGAGACCTTTAGAAGCGTGTCTAATATTTGCCCGAGTGACTGTCTTCCAAATGCACTTATTTCTTTCCTTTGATTAAAGAGGACATCAAGATGGTTAGGCCAGATTAGGCATTGAACTTGCAAATGAATATACAAATACCACTCAAAAAGATAATTTTATTAGATTCCACTATAAATAAATTTGAGTGTAGATTCCCTTTATTTTATACTTCCTGGGGAAAGAAAGCAAAATGTATCTGTCAAAAAGTATTCCTGAAATACCTGGTCATTTCCAGGGATAAAAAACAGGTCAAGATGATGTATTTTATTACTTTTCTGTATTCTTTCTCTCTTACTGTCTGGCTGTTCTCAGCTGCTAGACATTGCAGGTGGGAGTCATTGAACTACATGCAGACATATTTGATGAGGACATGTGAACTAGCATTCCTGTGCACCTGCAGGTCGCCCTGGCAAACAGAAAGGAAAGGGCATTTCAGGGCTGTGATTCATTTAATTCTAAAGCAGATTTCTAAAATAATCTGGATTAATTGTACCCTATTTGTCTACATTTGACTACAAAGACAGCATCAGGTAGCTAGGTCAAATGCAGAGATTTACAATATAGGCATTTAAAGTTAGGTAATATTCCTCTCCAATGAGACATTATTTCTGATTAATGGGTTTTTTTAAGATATACTAAAGATTTGATTATGTCTTTTCTAGGTGTATCTAACACAGGTTTAACCTGGTTGTGTGAAATACTAATAGTTATTTTCCCATGGCATACCACATCTCAGCAGAGAGCTATTTTCCCAGCTTCTAAGGTTGGCTTTGAACCTGAGGTCTGCTGTGCTAGGTTGTCAATGCTGGTTACCTAAAAGTTAGTCTCAGGAGTTTTTATCTTGTTTTAGGCTGCATGCACACATAAAGCATTAAAGTTTAACAGTGCTTTGGGCAACATTCATTTCAGCAATTCTTGTTTCATGTGAACTTTCTAATAACCAACCACTTTTAATCTCCTCCATCCAGGTTATTTGGCTTGAGGAGTGCCTCAGGCCTACCAGGGTTAGCATTTTTTTTTTTTGCTGGAGCATTCTTTAGGAATTGAAGTAAAAAAGACTTTGTAAAAAAGTGAATCTGAGACTTCATGTAGAAAGTATTTCTGCTGAGTTTCAAGGCTGCAAAAAACATTCTACTTCTATGGACTTTGAATATTTGTAACCCTCTAACAACTGATTTTCTTCTGAACACTAAACAAAAATTGTTCTGGTAAGAACCTGAATTAAGAAAGTAATTTTTTGTATTTGAATAATTAATCTGAAATGGAATCTTAAATTCAATTTTATGTGTAACTATTAAAAATCGTTACTCTTTTACAGGAGTGTAACACATTTTAAGCCTCGAAGTATTTATTTCTGACAGAAACAAAACCTACCACATCACTTAAAATATCATTGTATCCAAATAAAATTCAAAAATCTAAGCAAGATTAGAAAAATCGAAGATAAAATAAATGATCTTGCCTTGTGTTGTGACAGTGTTTCCATGGGTACAGTCTCCAGGTGCTCCTGTATCTATTCTGAGATGGAGAAAAAGAATGCAGAGCGCCACAGGAATGTGGCTTATTTCCTCTGTAGTACAAAGAACACCACTTGTTCTCTTCACTGACGGAGGAAAAGCTTCAGTGCAGTTTTTCAGTTAGTTACCTAAGGCTCGAATGGATATTTCTCATGTCCAAACCTTGTAGTCTAGCACTACTTGAAGTCAGAAACAGACTGTCCAATGACATGGTGCTAAAGGTACATTGCAAGTCCATGAATTGGCTGCAGGCATACTTATAAAAACCCTAAACCAGAGACAAATCCTGCTCAGGTGTGTTAAGTTTCCAAAAGCAAAAAAAAAAGTCACATTTCTGTACATATGAGAAAACATACTCATACCCGATAATATTCAGCTCTTCCCTTGCACCAAATCTCAGCAATGAAATATAGAGGTCAAGTGGAAATGTTAGAGTTATAGTAAAGATATTGGTAGTAAAGCTGTTGGCAGCAAGGTGTGTGGAGTAAGAATTTCCTAGGTTGGTTATTCCAGTAGTGTGAATGAATATGCAAGTATCAGTGACTGAAGAATAGAGAAGTAGCAGCACTGGTCCTTATTAATCACTTTCCTTTGTGTCATCGTCCCTCCACTCACTTGTCATCATGTAAGACAGGCAGGAAGGTTCTGCAACTCTGAATAAGTATACAGTTTTTATGAGCAAATGACAGTTGTGTGATTTATATTATAAACTCATATTCTGTCCATAGAACTCTGAACCTCTCTTTGTGGGTTTAAATGATGGTTTTGAACAGAATTATCTCATTTAATGTCTATTTGCACAGGTCTTGGCTGCAGAGGGAAAAAAATACATACATGTGGAACTGAAAAAATAAACCCCAGGAATTATCATAAGGATCAAATCCCAAATCCATCTAGTTCAGAATACTAATTTTGCCAGTGACAACAACAATTATCAGATCACGCAGAAAGGCATAAGCCTCTGGCTCTGATGACTTGAGATTGGTTTAAACCACAGAGCACAAGATTTATTATTCCTTCCTTTCTCTCTCTTTTTTTTTTTTTTTTTTTTAATGTAACTCTGGCTGTCTGCTGTCTGTTGATGATTCACTTTTTGACAAATGCTGCACTTTAATCCAATGTGGTCAGAGAGAAAGTCTTTCCTTTTACTCATGAATTTCACATTATTCACAATTGAAAGGAAATTGGTTTAGAAATTGAATTTATAGATCAGCTGGCCAAACAATCTAAATTGGACTTGTTCAAAAGTAGAGTATTATTATTCCAATAAGAATCTACCCTATTTTCCTTCTTCAATACAGTAATTTTAGGAAGGAATAAAACTGAAGTCCACTGTTTATTTTTTTCCCTAGTTCTACTATTATTGTTGTATCTATATAGTTTTCAATAATAATAACGCTTTATTGCTTTACAATTTGAATATGATGAATTTTGGTTTAACATTTTGGCAGGCAGCCAAAGAAAATGATCTTACTTTTCCCAATGGCAAAAAAAAGGTTAAATTTGTATTTTTTATTTGTTCTAGGGCAATTAAGCCTTGTCTTTTTTTGTAGAGTAAAGTTGCAGCTTATCATTTTGCTGATTTAATTAGTTCAAACATGTTTATAAAATAAAACAGACCAGTACATTCATTTGTGGTGTAAGCCTCTCATTGCAGAATGGTTATGTACTAAGTGCTAGCACTTTGAAATGCAGATAGCTGGCATATGATTGCATTTTGTGTTGGGTTTTTAATAAACAGAATAATTTGATACTATGAATGTATTGTTTTCCAGATTCACCACCTATAGTCTTAGAAAAGAAGGATATTTGTAGTTATATGGATATACTTAGATTTCAGCAATGATAAATTTGCAGGTGGTTTTTTTTTTATCAAAGTCAACTTTAAGTTTGACTTAGTTAAGCATGATGTGGCTCCCATAGTTTGATACATTAGTCTTACCCTAAAAAATGTCTTTTCTCTGAAACAGATTTTCTGTTCAATAAAAGGCTAAAAAGTGTTTTGCAAAAATCAGCTAAAAATGCATCAGATAATGAAAGCTCAGTTGAAAATCTTGGAACCAAGTCAAAAAAAAAGAAAGATTGTGTACTAATTTTGTTGTTTCGTCTTTCATTGCATTTGTTATTTCTTCTTTAATCTGAAAAAAAAATCCACCTAATAAATTATGAGCTTGATTTGAAAATATTTAATATTTTAAAATGTAGGACCAATGGAGGCAGTGAGAAATTTTGCATCCTTTCCTAAACCACTTAAAAATTATTTTCATCATTAACCAGGAAAATAAAAGAGCCAATTTGACATTTTTTCCTTGGAAGGGGTTTTCATTTAAAAAAAAAAATTAAAAACAAGTCTCTTTAAGGATAATGACCTTAGTGAGAGTATTCTGGTCTGTTAGTGATCCTGCAGGCTGCAACTATTTCTGCTTGACTCAAAACAGGGGCAGAATTATTCTTCAGCTATTAGGTTTGAGAACAACTGCTAGAGATGTAGGATTTTCTTAGCCAACAGCCTTCCAAGAAAGTAGTCTCAGAGCAGTCATGGTGATTCTTTCCTGTGCAAAACAATTTTTTGTATTTTTTTCCTGTCTTGAAAAGTTAATGCCTTTCTCCAACCCACAAAACCCAGAGTTTTCAAAAAGGACACTTTTCGGTAGGATAAAGCATGCCCAGCAAAAAAAAAAAAAAAAAAAAAAAAATATCCAATGAGCACTATTTCATCTCTTCTCTGCACCATTTATAATTCCTCTATTTTTTTAGCTTGTCTGCTGGGTGTCACTGTAATCCCTTCATGTTAAAACATCTTATATTGGGAACCCCAGGGAATTTATTTTCCTTTTCTTTCCTGACAAACTAGCTAACCATGAATCAGCCGCATATGTGTAAAACCATATACCATGAAACCATACACAGGTGACTGGAATTCTCTGTTGTTCAGCCAGGTGATTGATTTGAGGCAAAAGTCTGAAAGTCTAAGTCACCTTAAAGGAGCATGTGAAAAGCTTGGCTGCATGAGTAGCTGAGATGGCCATGAGGCTTTTTTGAGGATGTTCAGGAGAAAGTTGTTTCTGTCTCCTTGGGAGATGCAATATTAATTGCTTTTACTAGCATCAGACCGGTCATCTTTGTAAAGGCCAGGCTTCACACTTATCCTACTTTGCTCAGACATGATCCCTTGAGATCCTCAGATTATTTGCTATCCTGTTAGTATCCTGCTTTTTATACTTAAAAATCAGAAGCATCAACTACGCTAGATAGCTTCTATTTTACTTATAATTGGTATTCAGTTTGCAGATATGTTTTTTCTTTAACAAAACAGTTTTGAAAAGAAAAGTTAAGCTGTTGCTGTGGTTTAACCTGGCAGGCAGCTAAACACCACACAGCTGCTCACTCAGTCCCCCCCAACAACAGTGTGATGGGGGAGAGAACCTGGAAATAAAAAAAGTAAAATTTGTGGGTTGAGATAAAGACAGTTTAATAGGACAGAAAAGGAAGGGATGATAATAGTATTAATAATAATGATAGAATATACAAAACATGTGATGCATAATGCAATTGCTCACCACCCACCAACCGATGCCCAGCCAGTTCCCCAGCAGTGGTTGCCACCCCCGGCCAACTCCCCCCAGTTCACATACTGAGCATGACACCATATGGTATGGAATATCCCTTTGGCCAGTTTGGGTCAGCTGTCCTGGCTGTGTCCCCTCCCAGCTTCTCACTGGCAGGGCATGAGAAGCTGAATAGTCCTGGACTAGTGTAAACACTGCTTAGCAACAACTAAAACATCAGCATGTTATGAGTGTTATTCTTATCCTATATCCAAAACACAGCACTATACCAGCTACTAGGAAGAAAATTAACCCTAACCCATCTGAAACTGGGACAGCTAGGAATGAGAAATAGAAGTAACTAAATTAGGCATTGAGAAATGGATATGATTCTAGGATTTTGTTTTTATAGAAGTATTATCTTTAGTTATAGAATCAAGTCACAATGACTGCTGAAACTTATTATATGAAAAGAAATGAGGAGTGATGATTATGGATATGACCACAATTACCATATCGGAAATTATACAGGAATTAAAACTGACCCGTTTCTCAGTGTAGTCATTTTGGAAGTAGACAACTTCATATTCTAACAGACTGATAAAGGACTTGAGATCATGATATTGCCCTGGAAAGGCACAGTGTCCTGGCTGATGCACATGAAAAACTGTGAAGTTCTCAGCACAAACCTGAGGAAAATTAGCTGAGACCAAGGGGAGGTTACACAGTGCTCAACGGATAACAGTTTTTTGTCTGAGGCCTCAGATTTCTTTGCCTGTGACTTCATTAGATAGCTTCTTCCAAAGGTTGTGGAAGTTGGTGACTCCCTCTGACTTCACAGGCATTGATTAAGCCCTGAACAAATCAGATGGCAGTTGTCCTGTTGTGTTTGGCTGGAGTAGGGAGAAAAGAAGCTGGAGCTGTGCCAAATTGCAATGAATACATTGCTGATTCACAGTCAGTAAGCCTCTGTACTTCACAATTGATTTAAGCTCCTGTCAGTGCAGCTCCCACTCCTGTACGATGTAGCCACCTACATTCTCTTACACTACTGTTATGTGGCCATCCCTTTATAACTCTCCTTCCTCCTGTTCTATCCATAATCATACAATATAGAAAAAACAGCTATTATTTATTCATGTTTCCTTACAGACACTTTAATGATCAATGATCTCTGCTCCACCTGATGGATAGTAGTTAAGAGGGAGAGGGAAACAGCACAGATGTATTAGTATAGAACTAGAGGTTATTTCTCCTTTCACCCTCCTGCCACGTCCAGTGCAGGCTTCTTTCACATGAGTTGTTCAGGGTATTTCTTACCTTTTGTGATTGTATCCATAAATTGTTCCCTCTCTTCTGTATCACACTTTTTTCTCCATATCTGTCCCTTTTTCTAGTTCTTCTTACAGCTTTTTTGTCCTCTCTTAGCCCTTCTCTGGACAACATTTTGCAGCAAATACCAAGACCCTGTGAGCCACATTTTGCTTCAGAGCCAGCAGAATCCACAACACAGTACCAACAGCTCTACATTTTCCTTGTGTGCCTTTCTCCCTTCACTGGTATTCAAAGGTCCTCCTAATTCAATGTTGTCTGCTAATTCTTTAATATTCCCTCTCAGCAGTTATTGATGGGGATGTCAAACAAGGCTTGGGACTGATCTTCAGAGCTTCTCAAATACACACAATCCTCCCACCACATGTACTGCAGTTGACTATTGCCCTACAGACTTTCTGAAGGTTTATAGTCCACAGAACAGCAGCCTTTGTGGAAAAAATCTTTTCAACTAAGACTTCATGTGACAACGTGTCATGCTGAAGCTTATGCACAATTTAGCATCTTCTAAAAACAACTTATTGAATGTTGAAATATTGCAAGATATGTTTTGCTTTCAGAGAAACCTACCTAACGTGCTGCAGAACACCCACTTGTTTATAATTTTTTACATATATTTTTTAGTAAGTACTATAATTTCTTGTCATAATCAGCCAGATTTCCTTACTTGTTTGTTTGTTGTTTTTCTTTCCCCTTTCCTCCAGCTCTTGAGAGCACAAACAGAAAATGCATCACTAGAGCAGTGCTCATACAAAGTAGCTCTTAGATTTTAAGTGAAACAGGAATAATTATGGCCAATGTTTATAATTTGTGGAAACTCCAGAAATTCCCAGTTTGTATCTTGAGGCATTCATGCTTTTTGAAGCTTAACCATAAGTCATTAGGTTAAACTTCATGTAAAAGAAGATCCCAAAGAGTTAGAGACAAAACTTAATTCTAACAGGATATCAGTGTATTTTATTTGTGCTCAGTACTATTCTCGTCAGACTCATAAAATCAAAGTATGGCAGTTTGGAACGTGAACTGCAACTTTTTACCATTGTAGGCATTGAATAGCAAAAATGAATGTAGCATATTATATATTTCAAGTTTAGTTTTTGTATGTTAATTCCCCATTTTGCTATTATTAACTCAAATATAATGTTCTAAATTAGTCATCACTTGATCCAAAAAATAGGTTTGTTATTTTTTCTGTTCTTATGTATTTCTTTTATGTTATTTAAGTTTGCTGCATAAATATTGACTAGCTGTATATATAAACAGGATTTTACTTTTCTTTTCAAATTGTTCTCCATTTTGACCATGTGATTACATTGAAATGCTTTTTATTCCCACAGAGTTGTACAAAAGTGTATGAAAACTAGTTAAGGAGTAACTCAGAAACTTCCTGAGTATAACAACTTCCACAGAAAATTTTCAGGTTAGAACACCCAGGTCTAGCATAAAAACTGAGAGCTGCATAGGCCAGCCCTGCTCAAGGGGGAGGTTTTGGGATGGTTAGCGCAACACTTGGAATAAATGCAACAAAGAAGTTAGAATATGGGGATGGGTAGTCTATTGAAAAATACTTACCTGTTTTTCCATTTTAAAATGATGGCGGTTTTTGCTTCCAGATGACAGCGAAACACAGTGTAGGATGATAGAATAAAGTCAATGTCCTTTAACTTTGTTCACAGACCAAAAAGAAAAACTTCAACAATGTTAACAGCTGTAAAGGGCTAGTTTGGCTGGGATACACTTAGTTTCCCTGAGTCACCATGGAGCATACATGCCCTGGTCCTATTACCCTGCATGCAAGCAAGTAGCTGCTGCCCTAAACCGAGATAGCATTTTCCATCTTTCTGCATGTCCCATTGCCTGGATGGCCTTGGTGCCAGCAGCAGCTGGCTTCAGCTTTTCCCTGCTGTGACTTTCACTCAACTCTTCAGGGGTGAGGGTGGAATTGGCTGCTGTAGAAATCATGAAAGGCATTCATTAGGGATCAGGGGAAGCAGCAGCTGAGTGGCTGCTGGAAAGGAGCCTGCATGAGGCTGACATGCCATTCCCTGAAGGCCAGAAGCAGCTGTAGGGATGAGGAAAACGAATGGCATTCCTCAGCTTTCATCTTACTCAGAGGAGTATAGGCATTTCTGAATATTGGTGACTATGTGAAAATTCAGGGTACTTCTCTGTCAGTTTCTACCATTCGTTTATGCAATAGTCTCCATATTGAACTGTGTCCTGAGAGACAGGGAAGTGAACAGGGAGTTTGTACAGCTTAAAGACTGCAGCATCCAAAGATGACAGTGGAGGAAGAGAAAGTCGTGGCATCAACTTATGACATTGTCTCCAATATGAAATGAAGTTTCCCAGGGAGGTCTCTGTTTCCCAGGGAGAACACCACAGCTGGGGAACAGAAAGGGTTTCTGGGACCTGCTACTTAGACATCCAGAGCTATCCTGACCAAAGGTTTAATAGTATTACAATGGCTGTGGATATGATCCTCCCTCTTGCTATTGTGAAAGATCAAAATAATGACTTGTCATCACTAATATATCTTCTTTGAGAGAAGGAAATACAAATAGTGACTGAAGGTGGCTAGTAAGCATATAAAGGGATGGGGAAGAAGAGTCAAAGTAGAACAGAATATATATACATAGGCAACTGTTTAATTTTACCATTTTTAATAGTATAATGTCACATACCTTGTGCATGCTGTTCCTGAAGTTTAACACGATTGAGGAAATAGGTAGAGGCTGCAGTTACTAGGGTGAAACTGTGGATACCAGGGAAGAAAAGCAGGAACTTTGGAAATGGGAAGAGGTAAGATAGCAGCTGAAAGATAATAAAGAACAGCTGCACTTCTGAAACTGACTTTTTGGACTGAACACTTCAAATTCTCTTGATGGCACAAACATGTTATTTTAACAGTCACTGACTGAACTTAAATGACAGGGGCAGAAATGAAAGAGAAATATTTTGTTTTCCCTCATCCTACATGACATAAGACAAGCAGCCCACTTAAATAACAGAATATCCACAGTATATGTCTTAATTCAGCTTAGAGGGGAAAAGGAAGAAAACGTAGTCCAAATAGAAGCCTAGCCTCTTACTTACGTGCTTTGTTGCCACGTTCATCAGCCACTTGTCTAGTAATCCTGCTGAATCCAGATTCTATGATATGCTAGGAGTTCCACCAGCAAATTTAGCTTTCCTTATTCTGTCAGTCCCTCAAGAAGGTAGCATAAACCCTTCCATTTGTATTTTTGACATAACTTACAAGCTAAGGGAACTAATGATCATCTCAATTGTTCACAAAATTCCTGAAGCTGTCACTCAGGTTGTACACATTGTTGAATGAAGTTTTATTTCAATTTATTCTGGCTAAAGATCTGAATCCCTATACATTCTCACTTTATATAAAATAAGGTCCCATATTTAAAAATAGAGTATGACAGAATCCAATGAGTTTTTTAAAGTTGCATAGAATAATTAAATATTTTCTAATATAAGGGAAAACTTTTCTTGTTTTGCACTGTTTTAATGAGTAGTTTAAATTTTCAAGAATTAATTTTTTACAGTGTTTTAAAATATCATGGCAATAATTTATCTTCAGGTATAGTAAGCAACCTTTAAAAACAGTGGAATATGAAAAAGGTCAAAAGTGGGATAAATATAAATTCATTTGGGAGCACGAAGTAAGATGCTGTAGTTGATTGTGTGGAATTCCACCTCACTGAAGACTGATCTTTTTTCTGCAGAACTTCTTGGAGGGTTTGTGATAGCTTTGTTTTATAAAGAGAAGAGAGCAAAAATATTTTGCAAGTAAGAATATCATAGCAGTCTAATGGATTTTATTGATCTTTGAATGGGACAACAATTTATTCAGGAGCTTTATTCTGTATTAACATACATTTGTCTTTCTATCAAGCAGGTATAGTAAACCTGAAATAATGCATATATGAGCCATAAGCACCTGATAATCACCCCATTTTCCCACACACAAAAAAGTAAAATATCCAAGAATATGCTTTTAGAGTAGGGTTGTAATTAATTTATAATTTATATCTTTATTTCCTTTGTAACTGGCTTTATTGCAGGATAATATTCACATCAGTAGACATTATTCAACTGTTGTCCATGCATGGAGAAACTAAATGATCTAAAACAGTAAAGGTGTTTAAATTCCTTTCTTCATAATTTATTTTTTATAAGGGAATTTATTTTGCTTTCCCAAGCACATGAACCAAAGAGAAAAGTAATTTACAGTAGCATAACATTTTGAAATGGATCACATAGTTTCTTCAGGTTTGATTTTATTTAACAATTGCAGGAACAGAAAACTACATCTTCTCCAGTAAGTCCATTTGCCTTAGAGTAGTACTTCCTAAGTACCTCTCAGCACCTCTTCACCTTCTCATTGATTCTTCACTTATCAGTGTTCACTAATTTCTGCCACCTATCTGGAATTTGCTCTCAGCAAACCTTATCTGAATTGATTTCTTAGAGGAGGTCAAAGACAGAAACTACTGTTTCTGAAATTTGCCTGTAAGACAGCAATAGTGAGGAATCTTAGCTCTTTATCATCCTATTCAATGTAATTTTGCCCAGTGTCATGTGAAAGAATAGCCCCTGGGCTTCTAAGACTGCAGATACATCTGTTATCCCTAGCTCTCCCACACAGGGGTAGAAGAGTGATCTTTCCAACCTCTAGACAAGACTTATCAGTAATAGCAGAAGGAAATACTCATCCATACCTCCTAAAATACTGGTTTTATAGTGTTTATTATTCTTCAAAAGTCTCAGTGAAGATCGAGCCATTGTGGTTGAAAAAAAAATCCATGCTAACTTAAAAACACTGGCCTGTACCCATTGTAAAGCGTATTCAAAGGCATGCTGGTTATAGGAAAAAATGCACTAGAAGAAAGGGTTCCTTTGACAATGGGCACAGAATCACAGAAAAGTTGAAGTCAGCAGGGACCTCTGGAGATTCTCTGCCTCAGCCGTCTGTTAAAAGCAAGGCCAGCTAGAACAGGTTGCCCAAGACCGTGTCCAGTCAGGTTTTGAATAGCTCCAAAGATGCAGACTCCCGAGCTTCTCTGGGCAAACTCTTCCAGTGTTCAACAATCCTCAGACTTATGTTTTCATTATGTTCAAAAGGAATTTCCTGTTTCAGTTTCTGCCATTGCCTACTGTCCTGTTACTGGGTGCGTCTGAGAAGAGTCTGGCTCTGCTTTCTTTAATATCTGCCATCAGGTGTTTATACACTGGGAAAAAATCACCCTCAGTCTTCTATTCACCAGACTGAACAATCCCAGCTCTCAGGCCCTCCATGTAGCTCAGATGCTCCAATCTCTTATTCATGACTCTCACCGGTACATGTGTTTCTGTCTTTTACTGGGGAGCCCAGCACTGTGCACAGTACTCCAGATGTGGTCTCATCAGTGCTGAATAGATGGGAATGATCACTTCCTTTGACCTGCTGGCAACACTTTTCTCAGTGCACCCGAGAATATTGTTGGCCTTCTTTGCCTTAACAGCATAGTTCTGGCTCATGTTCAACCTGTTGTGTACCTGGACCCACAGGTCCTGTGCTGCAGAGCTGCTTTCCAGTCCCAGCTTGTACTGCTGTATGGGATTATTCCTCCCCAGGGGCAGGACTTGATTTTTCCATTTATTGAACTTTGTAAGGTTCCTGTCATACTATTTCTCCAGCCTGTTGAAGTCCCTCTGAACCAACTGATATATTAATCGCTCCTTCCAATTTAGTATCATTTGCAATATTGCTGAAGGTGCACCCTGTCCCATCATCCAAGTCATTCATGAAGATGTTAAACAGTATTGGTCCCAGTATGGACCTCTCATTACACAACCAGTGACTGAACTCTAACTGGACTTGGTACCACTGATCACAGCCCTCTAAGCCTGGCCATTCAACCAATTTTCAGTCAACCCCACTTTTCCCTTGCCTAGTCTTTACATCAGTTTGTCCATGAGGATGTTTTGGAAGATAGTGTCAAAAGCCTCAATAAGGTCAAAATAAACAACATTCACTGCTCACATACTGAGCTGCTCACCTATCTAAACTGCTGTGTTTTTTTCTGCATCTCTGTTTTGATATCACTTCTATGATTTCTTTATTCATGGCCTAGCAGTGAAGTTCACAGCTAACTCTCCAGAAGAATCTGTGTAGATATTTGGCTTAAGTTAAGCTTCATTTGTGCTTACTGCAAGTAGAATAAATCTTTTTCTAGATGGCAACTGGGAGAATATAATCCTGGTTCAACTATCAAAGGCTATACAGCTGAACTGGGAATTTATTTGGCTCACTAACTGATTTTTATTGCTCTATGATATTTAACAATGCTGTCAGGTGTGCATTATAGCAAGAAATCTTTTTTTTTTTTTTTTTTTTTTTTGATGGTTCTACCTGGAGCAGTATATGAAGCTATCAACTATGGAAGAAGTCAAGTCTAAACAATAACTTTTGTTAACCACTTTTCATGCTAGCATTCTCTAATGCCTTTAGTCAGTTGGGACATCTCCACCATCAAGGTTTGGAAAGAGACTCATCCCCTACAACTCTCTGGGGTCTACTCAGATCCTTCACTTTGTCTCTGGTCACAGTTCCCAACCAGATGAACTTTAATGTGGAAAATAAAATCCCCCTCCTCTTCAAAATTTATATTTCCTTTCTAGTTAAACTGTAAGAACATACTGGGAATACAGGAGCAATAACTGCTTTGATTAGCAATTTGTTTTCCTAAACAAACAAGAAATTATAACATTAAACACAGTAAGAGGAGATATACCAATTGCTGTGCATGTAAAAATGGTGCAGCTTTGGTACTCATGTGGTACATTATCATCAAATATATTTTTAAATATTTTCACTGGAATACACCAGAACTCACTGATTTTATTTTGGGGGTTTTATTTTTGCTGCTTATACCTGTAACAAAATCACAGTTCTTATTAATTTCCAACAGTGACACTGCTGTCAAAATCCAACTCCACTTCAAAAAGACAAGAGGCTTGCTTATATTTTTAATAAACCCCCATGCTTTACCTGCCATCTCATAAATGACAAAAGCAGACTTAAAAAACAAATAAAAAAAAATCTAAATTTTATTTTCAACACTATTTTTAAAATCTCCCTGTACATATCACTGAGGTGATGGTATAAGAGGGATGCTTGTAGCATTCATTACATTAAAAACCATGCCAGCTTCATACTCTGTTCTTTTATAAGCTAGCTAAACATATTCTAAACTGCTTGAATCCTTCTGCCATCCTTGCACATTTTTAATGCCTCTTTAGCTGCTTGATTTATCTCCAAACCTGCAGATTGCCTTTATAAGAATTCCCATTGACTGAAGTGATACTTATTCATGTGAGCAGAGCTGATAAACTGCAGGCTTCACCATTGCTGAACACAGAGCTGTGCTGATTATGATGCTACAGATTTTGTTTTCTTTCAGTAGGCAAAATAGGTTTAGAAACACATTTTCCCTTCATCCCTCAAAGGAACTCATAACAGAGTGGCTGAGATCCAGAAACTGGCTTTTCAGACAACAGGGAATCATTCTGAATGGTTTCTACTTCACCTGACATATCTTGATCTAGAAAGTCTTTGCTACAATAATAGGTATTTTCAACCCAGACAGACTTAGTCATCAAGTTCTTGTCTTTTTTGAGTAATGCTTAGTGCAACGTTCCAAATCTACTTGTATGGATTCCCTTTACCACCCTGGGAAAGCGTTTATGGAAAAATAAATAGTGTTGCATAACTTATATGAGCTTTTTAGTAATAAAAACATAACAGACCATTTCACTGAAGATCCAAATATATGCAAGCAAACAAAAATCTTAATTCAAATCTGAATCTCTTCCCTCACAGACGTAACAAATTTGCAACAGGATTCAGGGGCAGAGGGAAGAAGAGGAAAAACACTGTAGTCCACTGCTACTATATCAGTGTCATGATATTGTGGTCCCCTAGTGAATGGAGCTCAAAAAGAAACTATGGTCCCCCATCCCCAAAAAATGCATATATGCCTCCTGTCTTTGCTTCCTCCTCCACAGATATACATGCAAGATTTCTGACTTTCACATTGCCAATTTTTCACACAAAAACTAAATCTGTATGATGGTGGCTTGGATTATTAGCATAATAAATGGAAAACAAGCTAAATTCTTGAACAGCAAGTCACAATATCTCTTCTGCATCTTTTCAGAGAGCTGTTAGAGAAGCTGAAATAAACCTAAATGCTGATCTTCATCTAGTTCTTTCACTGTACCTAGGAAATGGAGAATAAGAAGAACAAATGAAATTTTACTTGCCCACCGAAATCAGAATTAAGAATGTGTTTAATGTTTATATACCTTAAGTACAGTGATATATGGGCACAGAATTTGATTTTCAGTGATGGGATTTTTAATGGCTTCATATAACTCTCATACAACAATGAACAGCTCAGCCGTTCTTAAAAGAAAGAAGAAAAAGAGAGGAAAAAAACCCCACCATTCATCTGTCCTTTTTGACTAGGAAGAAATATTAATATTTGGAATCTGAATTCAAGTCTGAAATGAGAATTTGATGAACTGTAAGAAAGCTGATCTGAAGATCAGAAATTTGAGCCAGCTGCTCAATTCCAGCCCTGCTTGCTAATCCCATGGTTCAAACAAGCCAGCAAAGATTCTCACGTTACCCAGTAGCTCCACCTTTTAAGGGGAATTCCTTGGTGATATACAGTTAATATATACAGAGTTAAAAGAAAGCACCTGGGGGATAAGTTCAGGTTAGAATATCTTTGTAAGTCCATGGGAAGCCAACTAAAGTTCTTTTGAAAAACACCGTACTGCCTGTTCTTTTCCTCTTGGACTATTCGTGTTTACCTCTATCCTTCTCGTCATTGCTTGGGGGTAGCTCATGTTTTGGGCAGTGTTTTCACTGCAGTGTTACAGGCAATGACAGTATTGTTTGCTTCAAAACAACTCCCCAGGTCACAGTACATTACACACCTAAATAAAAGTTACTAATTTCTCCCTCCCATAAAAAAACCTGGACAGACTATTTTATAGGAAACGCATCCATGCGTACTCTAATATATGCAGTTTTAAAACAGTCATGATTAATGACAGTTTAGATTTTTCACCCTTTAAAATAAAACTTTTTATTTTACAAAATAAAAGCGTTTCTTCTCCCTGATATAGATAAAGTCATATTCCTTCATATCTTATACAAGAGAGCAGTATTCTTATTATCTACTTCTGGTGCACTAAAAACTTATTGAAATGAATGCTCCTTTAAATAATCTGTTTGATTCAGTCACTGGTGTGTTTTGAAGTGTACAAAGTGTATTTTGATGATCTCATTGACCTAATGGTAAAGCAATACACTGGAAGAGTAGACTATAAAATGGATTTCACTGTTGTTTACTATGTGGCCATGTTTTTATGTGTAACTGGGGAGACATGACTGTAAAGGAGAAAAGGCTTCCTTTTGAAAAGGAAGCTTCAGTCTTTAAAGAGTTTTATTCTTAGTTGTAGTATTACCTCTTAATTTTTTTTCTTCTCAAGTCTCCTTATAAAATTTCAGGAATGAAGGAAGTGGGCAGATCTCACCTGGTTGACATGAACTCCTACAAAGTCTGTGTATTTACATGTATATTATATTGTATTTATGTGTATTATATAAACTTTTGAGAATTATGTGATTAGTATGATTTGGCAACTTTTAGGTAGGTTTTCCTTCTTTTGGAAAATATCTCCACTGGTTGTACTTTAATGCTGATAATATTACCATCAAGGAAATATACAATGTAATAGGAAGATAATAGTCTTTTACAAAAACTGCCACTATGAAGACCTTGTCGGTCGTTACTTGACAAGCAAGGCATATTGATTGACTAGTACTTTGCAGAAAATTAAGAAGTCTGGACTCAGACCAAGTTCAGATGACTAATAAAATTCACAAATCTTTTCAGAAATTATGCACCAAACAAACATGATGACTGCTTGAGAATTCAGCTTTCCTTCATGGTAAACATAAAAATTAAACTGCCTCCAAGTTCTTAACAAGTACAATAAAATGCATCAAACTAGGTTTTCTGAATGCAAACAACTGTAATTTGTGATATAATTTACAGGCATAGTTGTTACTGTAGTTAAATTAATGTTCTATTCTGTGTGGCCATTAGAACATGTAAATAGAGCAGGATGACCACAGTAATATTTTTCATGTTAAGTGATTACATTCAGGTTTAATTAACGCTCAGATTAAAATTTTATATTACCCTTCAATTTTTTTCAGCTAATTGGATACTAATGTAAACCCAGTTTTATTTAGGAGTATTTCAAAAATCTAGAAATGCCTGGCTTATGCTTTGTGCTGTGTGTTTGTGTGTTTTGATTTTATTGCTCTTGCTAATGCATTTGATGCAGACACTTGTTGATAAAATCCTTGAAAGACATTGCTTACCATATTTTGTGAAGGATGTCAAAACAAAAAACTGCTGACTAGTTTGGTAAACATTCAAATGTTCTTGTCTTCCTTTTGCAAATCATTGGGGAATGTGTGTAGACTTCTTGATTCTATTTGCTTGTTAAGTCCACTGGGAAAGACAAAGAAAGAAAAAACTTTGGAGAAATTATATGTCAGTTTATACATATGTCTGTTTGTTCTCCACTTAAAGAAAAAAGAGTCTTCCTTGGCCTTTTGGTTAGGAGTAAATTCAGTATCTCTTAGTTCAGTGATAATTCCCCAGTCATGGACTATGGATCTGATCCTGCAAATTCTTACTACTTGGCTCAGGCTTTATTTAATAGTAGGTAATAACTAATTTACGTAACATAGCAAGAATGGATGTTCTATTGATGCTTCCAACTGTTCTATCAATTCCAATAATAGCTCTTCCTCATTTCCCTTCTATCATGCAAGTTCACAATGATTAGTACTTCTTATTTTAAAAAGTGGAAAGGTTTTATTAATCTTGAATGTTTAATTGTGAATTACTTGAAACCAAAACACAGTGTAGAAAGATGAAAGGGCATTCTGTTTCCCTCCCACCTAACTGTAAAGCTTTTAGCTGAGGAGTTTAAGTCCTAGGTGCTAGGTGAACCCTTTGGTATCAGAGGGCTTGTGGAGAAAAGCCAGCCTGTCCACAGAGGGGTTCAACTAGTAAGTAAGAAGCAGCATCCATTCTTTTACTGACAATATGGAAATCCCAAGCCACTGTGCTACTAAAATTAGTCTTTCAGTTAAGCTAAAGTTATAAATTACATGGGATAGATCAGAGTAAAATTGTTTTCTATCATCTTGCTGAAACTGAAATTATAATTCCCACTTTCCAGTGAGGCTGACCCAACCGGTATGGAAACTCAGTTTTCAATGAATACCATGTTAAGATTTAGATGCAAATTAACCTTCTGATACCAAATGATAGGAGTGTCCACAGATAATATTGTTAATTATCAAAATGTGGGGAAAAAGACAAGAATGAAAGACTCTTTTGTGGATTAATTACTACAGGGATGGCTTACATCATATATTTTTAATTCACCTCTTTTTACTGGTGAAAAATACTAAAATGTTTCTAAGTTACTTATACAATGAGAAAGCCAAGCATGTTAACATTGAAGATTTTCATTCTATGGAAAATTTTGATATTTCAAAATTTATTTTTCTTCTTTTCAAGGACCATAACAAATACTTTCTGAATTTCCTACAACATGACAATTACAAATAATTTAATTATGATGCGTCTTTACTTTCAAATTATGATTTTGTATTTTAATTGAAGTTGAATGATATACTACTGTGCATGTCAACATGTAACAGCTAGCAAACATCAAGCCAGACTAGCTTTCAAGTTGAACAAAAGGCTTGGGAGCTGAGTTTTGAAGCAGACATAAATCTGAATAGGATCCTGGAGACACTGGGTGAGTCTGAGAGTTGGTTACTGGAGGGACCGTGAGGTTCAAGCTAGCTCCTGGAGAGACCACAGGGTCTGGGACTTGGCTACTGGTAAGGCCAGAAGCTGAGACCAGCTAAAGAGAGAGGCATTTGTATGTGTGTGTCTATGCATGAGACAGCTGGGAGGTCTAGCAGCCAGTGACCAGATAGACTGAGTGTCTACCCGAGACAGTTACCGGAGTGATGTACCTTGTATATGTATTTGGTGTTTGTGAGTGCTCTGCTTTCTGTGTTGATCTGTGTGGCTGGCAGTGTATGTGTTATGTACTGTGTGGCTGTGTGCGCCTGCTGGGAATGCATGCTCAACCTTGCCCCTGGCTTGACCTGGGAACATGGACCAGCCACAACCCCACATCTGTTGGGCTGCTGGATTCAGCAACTTCTAGCAGTAAGAAATGGTATAAGACTTGGGAAATATAGCTGCAGGCTTGCCTCAGTTTTTTGGTTAGGTGATGTGCACCTTGTAACCCTTTACTGAACCGAGACAAATTTTTGAAACAATCAACAGCAGAGCGCTAAATGCCTGCACACACTGCTATGATTAAAATCCCTTCCAGTGTTCCTTCTTCCCCTACACCTACTAGGCAGCCAGTGATGTACCTCAAGTCAGAAAAAAACGTGAGCCTTCGAATTTTTTCTCATTAGAAAGGGGTTTTTCCAAACAAATATAGAAAAGAAAGAGGAAAATTTTGCTTGAATTTGTTAGCTATTCATAATTAGATGTAAACTTGGCAGCACTAGGATGAGAAGGCAGAATTTTTACTCGATTTAAAATAAGTTCTGTTAACATATTTTTGTCACAAAACACCCTTTACAGTAACCTAACTTAAATAAAAAATGTAGACCCAGAGCCATTCATTACCAGTGGTCGTTTATGACAAATGTTGGCAATGAGTTGTTATGTATATATACCTGTGTTTATTTATATGTATAATACTACATATGACAAAGATGTATAATACATATAATGATGCACTTCCTAACATTCAAACCTATAATACACACATTTATATTACAAAAATACTATATTATTAGAAAAAGTTTAGAAACACTATTTGTATTTATAACACTCCCTTTTAAATAATGGAAAATTAAAACAAGGGAAAAACTAGAAGTTACAATCAAAGCAATAATATTTTAAGTTGAGATGGAGACACTATCAGTTAGCCAAAATTTATTTATTTCAATGACATTTTCACATGACCAAAAGGCAAAAAGAAACTGACCTTTAATCTGCCCATTTGAATAAGAACACCATAGCTTGGTGACCTAGTCACTGATCCTTGCTACACTTTGGCAGCAGAATTAAATACTGATAGTCTGAGATAAGCCAATGATCAGTATTAAAAATGGAGATTAAAAATGAATGAAAGCAAAACAAGAAGGAATGAGAAGGAAAGACTAAAAATAAGCTAACATAATTAAACAGAAATGCTCCATAAAAAAGACAGTAATATACAGGACTTGCATGGTATACGGGACTTGCACAGCAGATAATGGTAAATCAAAAATATATTTCGGGGACAGACAATGCATTATGCACATTGTCAATAGAACTCTGTTCTGTAAGGAACTGAGTAACAGACTCTGCTTAAGTATGATGTCACAAGTAGTAGACATCTTTTCTGAGATGCTCATTACTTTTCCTGACTGTTTTTGATGTTCTGAAATCATCTTGTATCCTTTAGAAACTTTTTCAACTCCATACTCTTGTATCAACTAATTTATCTTTGGTCTTTATCTTTGCTTTGAAGCAGAGAGCAATGGAACTTGACAATGGGTTATTTTTCTGGGATTTTTTTAATTTCTTTTTCTCTGAAAAAAAGATTATTTCTGGTAACATTTTTGAAAATTATAGGATTTGTTAATTTTTACATAAAACTGTTCTGACTATTAATAGAATGTATTTTTTTTCCTGCAATAAATTTAAACTATACACAGTAACTTTTTTATTTTTGGAGGAGTGGTCAGAATTTTTTCAACAAGGATTTTAAAAGTTTACTCCCTGCAACACACAAAATTATTTTCTATTTCATTTTTATTATAAGTTGAAATTTTATGTTGTTGTCAGTTTTTTTCATGAAATATTCAAAATATAACCCTATTCTCATTAAAATTCATTTTAACAGCCCCTTTAAACATTCGGAAATAATATGAGACATCAAATCTAAGTGAACTGAAGATTTCTGTTCAAAAAGTCGCTTCTTAGAAACAATCTTTGCAACTCTTCAGTTAAGAACCAGTCACTGAAAGTGATGTCCAGCACTACTATTCATGCTACCTGATCTACAGTCGAACTTTAGGCTAGATTCAGTGATGTGTGAGTCTATATATACACACCCTGATATTATGAATGATGTGCAAATAACTTCTTGATTTCATTTTCACAGCACTATGCACTGAAGTAGCAGGTCGCCATGCTGATTTAACAGGCTTCATTCAAGCTTCTTATTAGTATTTATTCCATTAAATACATCTAAAGAATAGACAATGCGTATTTGGTAATGTAAGACTTTTTGTAGTGCAGTCTTTTTTCTAAATTATTGGAGCTTCATTTTCTGTACATTGCTATTAATGTTGCTATTTCTCTTATAGATTATACTGTTTGGAAGAAAATATTTTAACTGTCCTGAATTTGATTATAAAATGTCTCAGGTGATACAAAGTAAATTTTCAGTCTTTCTAACCATTTGATTATAATATCATATATCATAGTAAATTTTTACAAAAGCCTACCTGATAGGAAAAAAGACAATATAAGGAACTGGAACAATAATTTATGGGAATTATTAAAATATAAAAATAATACCAACAATTATAAAAAATATCCCCTGAAAATGGGATAACAGTTTTAATCCCCTTCATGATTTCACAGAAAATAGGATTTGGAATGATAGGAACAATAATTAAATATGACCAATGTGAACAGATATAAATCATCAAGTTAACTACATATGCATGCTCTGAAATTCTCAGATTTAAATAGCAGGAATTTAATCACACCTTTCTCATTTGCTTATATAGGTGTGTTCTGAGACTGCTTTGAATAAACTTAAAAATAATAAGTCTGCTTATAGCTGTATATCAAAATCTGTAATTTCTGTGCAGTTCTGTGTTTGAAGTACGGAAATTGAGCACCCTTTGTCCTTTTTCAGTCTTTTCTGCTGTAAAAGCAATGGCTTATATCATGTGTGTGCAAAATAAAAACAACACTAATCTGATGTTGCTTTTAGATTCTGAAGATCTCTGTTATCCTGTAACCTGTTGTTAGGAGTTATTACTGACTATGCAGTTGTTGCTGTCTTATGCATTCTTAAGATTTTACACAGAAAGCTTATTTTTCCTTCTTTAAATGTAGAGAATATTTCTTGACTTCTGTAGATTATGTTCATCACTTCTAAGAGGCCTTTCATGCTGTTTTCAATCATGCATTATTGATTTTTTTTCTTGATGGTACATGTTACTCTCTATGGCCAAGTAAAAGTTGTTTTCTACATGGCATGCCATTGCTTCTTATTTGTGAAATGTGCAGAAAAAATAGCAAGACATCTAACTGTGTACATTATGTAAAATGCCTTTGAAAGTATATTTTAGTTGCTGTTTTAACAACTTTCTGTATCAAAAAAGTCAGTACTAATTCTGGTTACATATTTATGTTCAAATAGCCTAAAATATTTATAAATTAACTGCTGCTGGTGGCCAGACAACAGGCTATATGATAACAAATCAACATGGCTAAAGTAATACACTATCTGTGCTGCTAAAATTAATTTCATAGCTTTCTGAACATGCATTGCATTTCTTTGGATATTTATGACATAAAAGATTGAAGCTGAATTTATAAGTAAAAGTCAATTTTTTCGTTGAATGTTTAAGTGGCTTAGATGAATCTTTTATCTGAAACTACTAGACTGACCAGATTTCCTGGCTTCCCACCTCAGTGACTTCAGAGTTCAGATGTTTCTCCTGCATTCAGGTGAAGAGCAGAGAATAAAAGTTCAAATTGAGTGCGAACTGAGTTTTGTATTCAATATGACGAGGGCCACGTGATCATCTCTAGCACCTTATCTTACTTTATTCCATTATGAATTATGTAATAAATATGAAAATAGAAGAGAAAAAATATTTTTCTAGAATATTAAGACAGAGACCTACCTCAGTTTGCCGTACACTACTTTTCATTTTGAAGCTGTTGCCTCTGCAAATGAAGAACTAATTAGGTCCTAAAAAAAAGATTAAATCAATGACTAATTAATGCAGCAACTTCCTTTTACTTCCTTTAATGTAGAAACTTCCTTTTTAGTTTGCATTTGTCCAGTGGCTGGTGTAACAGGGAGCTGATTATTAACGGGTTACTATAATAAAGAGATTGATTCACTACAGCAACACTCCAGTTCTACACTGTTGTAAATTCATCAGTGTCCCAGTTTCAGCTGGTATGAAGTTAATTTTCTTCCAAGTAGCTGGTATAGTGCTGTGTTTTGTATTTAGGATGAGTATAATGTTGATAACACAGTGACGTTTTAGTTGTTGCTAAGTAATGCTTACACTAGTCAAGAGTCAAGAACTTTTCAGCTTCCCATGCTCTGTCAGATGCACAAGAAGCTGGGAGGGGGCACAGCCAGGACAGCTGACCCCAACTGGCCAAAGGGATATTCCATACCATATGATGTCATGCTCCATATATACCTGGGGGAGTTGGCCAGGGGGCTGTGATCGCTGCTCAGGGATAGGCTGGGCATCAGTTGGTGCGTGGTGAGTAACTGCATTGTGCATCACTTTATTATTATTATTATTATTACTACTACTACTATTTTACTTTATTTTATTTCAGTTATTATGCTGTTCTTATCTCAACCCATGAGTTTTCTCACTTTTACTCTTCTGATTCTCTTCCCCATCCCACCGGGAGGGGAGTGAGTGAGAGGCTGTGTGGTGCTTAGTTGCTGGTCAGGGTTAAACCACAACAATGTTTCATTAGGATGATACAGATATAAATTAGATTAACACAATGATGAGTCACATGCATTGACCTTACCTTTGCCAAAAACAATGACTAAACAGTTGCTTCCTGGGTATATAAGCAAAATGTGCTCTATTTACTAGCTTTTCCTACCTCTTTTAGACTTCAGTTGATTTCCTGTACAAACTGGCTGTTGACTACAGTTGATAGAAAGCACATTAAGCTTAACTAAAAAAAAAAAAATCCTATCAGTTTCAGCAGGGTCCATCAGTAACTGGAGTTGAATAATGTGATTTTTCATACTGCTTCATTTTATTTGGAGTATAAAGCTAGCATACAATGTTTGAGACAAAGATGCAGGAACCACTGGTATCCATTGCTTATCCCACTGGCAAAGAACCGACAGAAGGCACCATGAAACGGGCACTTCTCGGGTGAGAAGCTGAGACAGCCACCTCCCAGCTTCTGCTGATGTTCTGTAGGCCAAGCTGTCACTCTTTTGGAGAGGTGGTAACCAGCCTTTATGTGCCGAGCTCCCCTGGAGTTCCAAGCTTTGAAGACAGACACTGCTCCTGCATTGAGCCATTTGCCCCTGTGTAAACCAGTGGTTCCTCCACATCAGGAGCACTCATAAAATACGTCACATTTAGAAGCAGTTGAAAAAAAAATCAGTTCATGCTAGAAAGGTGTTGAACTATAACACGGTATGTGATAGCAACAGTAAGGTTCACCTCACTTAATTGAAGCCACTCCCACTATAATCAATTGAAATAAATCACTTTAGGGCATAATTGACTTAACCTCTTTCATCTGGGTGAGAAAAATCACTTTTTGAAGGACTTATTTTTCTTTCTGTTGCAACTTGGATGGCTAAATCAGATGTAAAAGTACATTTGTCATGGTTTTAGCTGGGATAGTTGATTTTCTTCACTGTAGCTAGTATAGTGCTGTGTTTTAGACTTGGTATGCAAATAATGTTGATAACACACTGATGTTTTAGTTGTTGCGGGGTAGTGTTTACACTAGTCAAGGACTTTCTAGCTTCCCATGATCTGCCAGGCGCACAAGAAGCTGGGAGGGGAGGGGATACAACCAGGAGAGCTGATCCGAATTGGGCAAAGGGTATTCCATATCATGTGACGTCATGCCCAGTATATTAACTGGGGGGAATTGGCCGGGGGAAGCAGCGATCGTGGCTCGGGGACCGGCAGCGTCGGTTGGCGGGTGGTGAGCGGCTGCAGCACATGTTGTTTAGTTTTGGTTTTTTTCCTTTTTTTTCCCTCTCCTTCTAGTGTTTCATCTCTCTCTCGCTCATTATTTTCCTTTTCATTATATTAGTATTAGTGCTGTTTTATTTTAATTATTAAACTGTTCTTATCTCAACCCACGAGTTTTCTTACTTTGGCCCTTCCGATTCTCTCCCCCATCCCACAAGGGTGGGGGAGTGAGCGAGCGGCTGTGTGGTGCTTAGTTGCTGACCGGGGCTAAACCACAACAACATTTTATCAAATGAACACCACTACTGGTATCTCCAGCTGCATACTTGAAATACTGTGTGACTGAAGGTGGCTACTATTACCTAGTTTTGTAATGACTTAGTAATCTTAAACCATTGGTAAGCAAATGACATGTCCATATCATACAAAGCTCCTGCAGAATTGTTACTGTTGGCAGGTAATCTGTGGGGGCCCTGTAGTTTTTCAGTGAGGTCTCAGCTGGGGATAAACCTATTGAAAGCACATTTTGTAAGTCCCTCACAAAGCTGTTTCAGAGTTTTAGAGAATCACCACCGGTACAAGCCATGCCATTGCTCTCTCTGTAGAGGAAAAGGAGAGTATCAGTCTCTATAATTATAATTACAACACTATTTGTTAATATTACAAAACCTGCTTGAGTGCTCATCTTTTCTCAGAATGTTTTTATCAGCAATCTTTTATTAGCTGTAGTTAAAAAACACTGATTGAAAAAAAATTACAGTCCTGTACTATACAGTGTATTTCAACCAAACAAGCTGATTACTTCTGATTACAGGCATAATAGTAAATAATGAAAAAGAAAGAACATAGCATGGGATTGCAACAATATCTATTTTTTCTAATCAGTTGTGATGATGGCTAAGTTTACTTTTTGTCTTCCATGTTCTTATTATGGATTACACAGTAAGACTCTATAGCTGAGGTTGAAAATTATTTCTATACTTTTACTCCAGTTGTCAACATTTACTTTCTAATAAAGAATGTCTTTTGGGAACATTTCTAATATACAACTATACTTTGGTTATACTTAAGAGATGAAGAAAAAATGTAGCATCAAATTTCATCATTTTTTCAGCTCTCAATAAAAGACCCTGGTAGATCTGTATTGGCAAAATCTTTAGGTTGACAATTAACCTTACTTAAAAAGGCAAACAACTTATCCAGCTCCATCAAAAAAATCCCACTGTTTATTAGTTAATCTTCTTCATGTGACAAAAAATACATATGTCTTAAGTCACCCTCTGTGTGTATCTTTACACTGTGGAATGGAATGTAGCAGAGGTATGTAGCCCTCAGGCTGTGGTTTCACATTACAACATATCTGAAATAGTGTTAAAACAATAATGGTCTGCAGTATGGTTGCGTTTCCCTTTTGCATCCTCCTAATATGATGCGGAAAGCACAATAACAGGTGATACAACAGAAGTCTAAACAATTTAAATAATCATTGCTATCAAGCTCCTTGTAAGTGAAAGCAAAATCTCAGGGCAACAACAATAATGTCCCTGCACTCATACGTGGTGAGCTGCTAATCTGGATGCCTTTGACATATAATTCTTTCCACCCTGCACTAATGTAGGTTCAAATGCATCACTCAAATGTGTACACCAGGTAATATTTAGGTAATATTTACCATGTGAGAACTAAAAGAGAGAGCAGTTACAGTGCTACCCCAAAATAACCCGCACTCTAGTGATTACAGCAATAAGACTATTTCCAGAACAAGTATTTTAGGCTTTGTTTCAACCAATTTGTTTTGCAACTGAAAACATTCTAGTTTCATGAAAGACTGACATTTTCCACCAGAAATAAATATTTCTTAACAGAAAAGTTAATTTAATTGAAAAATCATATGCCTTATCGGAAAAAATCCACCTAAACCTCCCCTTACTATTACCATGATGGGGTGGCTTTTCTGGAAAAGCCCTCTCTCTGATTCTGCTGAAAAATCAACAGATTGCCTTGTCTACCGATTCTCATTGCAGATTAGACAGATAATAGCAATGAAGAAGAGTTATGAAAGATAAGTCACAAATCTCCCTGCTGGAGACATGGAAACTTTCTCACTCCTGGAAAAATTCATATCTGCAATGTTTAAACCTAAAGGTTTAAAAGCACAATTGTTCTTCTGTTGCATATTAACAAGCTGATTACAACTGAGCAATTTTCAAAAGGGCAAGTGGTCACTGTTTTCCCAGAAGACTGTGATTTAGAAAACAAGGCTGAAGTGTTACTCACAGCAGAGCTCCATGTAAGTTTCTGCAGTGAATTAGATGTGACTGTCGGTGTGATTTTAAGATAGGTGTGTTTTGTAATATATTTGTAGTATGACGTGTTGAATTAATGGCAGTGATTGCTCTTTCATAAGTCAAACAGGTTATCAGACTTTGTACTGTGTGTCCATGCCCAGGCACTAGCAGCTGTGGGGTGACCTCTGTGAGGAGCGGCCGGGGCTGCCCCATGCCAGACACGGCCGGTTCCAGCCACCTCCAACCTGCCTGCCCCAGGGCACGGCTGAGCCCAGCAGCTGAGATGGCAGCACCTCTGGGAAAGCATATCTGAGAATGGGAAAAAAGCCATTACAGAGAGAGAGGAGGAGGAAGGAGGAACAAAAAGAGTGAGAAAAAGCAGAGGAAACACTAAGGTCAGAAGAGGAGGCTGCACTCCAGGCACCAGAACTGCTATTCACTGCAGTTCGTGGAGGACCAACTGCTGGGGCAGAAGAAATGGCTGTGTACTGCCCATGGGTACTGACTGTACCCCAGCATCCCCTGCTGCAATAGTCAGGGTAGGCTGGGGGACAAGGGTGGTAGAGGAGTCTGGAGTGAAGAAGCAAAGTTGAAATGGGAAAAAGGGGGAAGAAATGTGGTTTTAATGTTTGTCTTTTTGTTTCTCACCACCCAAATCAGTATCTATTTTAATTGACAATATATTAAATTAATTTACCCCAAGTTGAATCTGTTCTACCCATGATGGTAATCTGTCAGCGATCTCTCTGTCCCTATCTGAACCCATGAGCTTTCTCACTCTTGTGAGTGAGCGAGTGGCTGGGTGGGAGTTTGGCTGTTAGCCTAAACCACCACAGACTTCTTTGTTTGTTTCTTTCTTTCTTGAGAACTGTAGGGGTGCTGCACAAGCAGATTGCTCCATAGTAAATCTGCTCCTAACTTTTCTTGCTTTTCGCATCCAGGAACTACTTTTGCATGTTTATGGGAGCTCTGTAGCAGATCTTCATAAAGATCTTATGAAGTGTTTGAAGAGGTTTTACATCTTGTCCTCCACTATAGTTTTTATGCTAGGTTTTGCTCTTCTTTTGTATTCCTTGACTTTCAACTCTAATAGATAATTGGCATTGTCGCTCTACTCTGACTGGATGCAAATAAAATATGCATATTCGTACATGAAGATGCACAAATATTTGTGTGTGCTAGGTTAACTTTTCATTTGTTTTAAAATTCAACATGGAAGTTTGAAATGGGAAATGTTAGCTCTTAAATAACTGTAATTCTCAATCAAATGTCTTCTGGGCCAGATGCATGGATTTCACTTTAAGTTGCACTTGCCTTAGAATTTTAAGAAATAGTTGCATAAAATCACTGGATTATTTACTCACCTGTGGTCCTAGCTGTCAAAATTTTCTTGGCTTTGATTTTCCCATAACACTCTCAAAAGTGTGGGAGGAAACCTGTAGGAGGAAACTCAGATCGACTTGGATGAGAAAGCCCTGTGCCTTTAAGAAGGAGATAAACAAGCAAGGAGGAAGTCGACTGAGGAAGCAGGATGTGAGGCAATCTTTAAGGGCCATGATAGCATTATAAAGGGAACCAATCAAGTTGTAAGAAACTGCGTGTGATAGCAAGGCTTTGACCTATCAGCGGGATGCTGATAGTGTGTGCACAATAACGGTAACTATAAAGCTCTAATGTCTGTTGCCATAAACATCTTTGGCCTTCATCCCTGCCAGAGTCCGTGTCGTAATATTCCACACAAAAGGAATCTTTCAACCTTTTCTTAACAGCATTTACTGTTTTCTTTTAAATTGATTCTTCACATCTGTTGAGTTTCTGCTGATGCAAAAAGGACAAGTGGAATCTTTGGTCTCTATGTCCAAAATGATACAAGACTGAAAGCCATAGATACCCTACGTACATGAGTCATGCAGATAACTCCCATTAAGCAGAGTCTTTAAGAGTGAAAGTTTACATTTTAATTGAATGTATAAGACAGGCTAAGGAACTGTCTTGATAATTGCTCTCTTAAAACCCCTTTTTTAATATTGCAGACTTCATGCAATATTCATTTCTTATAAGCAGAGAAGAGCGAAATGAAGCATTGTGGGCATTATGTAGCTGAGCATGACAAAATGTTTATAATCTGCAGTTCGCAATGTTTTCTCATTCACTTAGTTTCATTCTTCCCATACATTTGTAACTCCTTAAATGTTCAGTTGGCAGAATAAATTTTGGATTCCTCTTGCACAGACTGAGCAGTTCTTCTGCTGTCAAAGCCAGAGAAGATCATTGTCCTTTTTCTCCTCCTCTTGTTGTCAGTAGCAACAGTTTATCCTAACACTAGTAAGCTGAAGTCCTGGGAACATGTATATGGGCTGTACAGATCTATCTGGAAAAGGAGTTTAAAAGTAATTATTAGAGCATGTTGAGCAGCCATACAAAGAAAAATTGCATGTGTACATCTCATTCATTACTTACAAGGCTTATGGATTTATTAGATGGAGTAAACTGTGACCTTCACTCATTTCCCCCATTAAAAAAAAAAAAAAGTATATAAATACATATATAAATCAACTAATTGAATTACAAATTGTGTAAGTTCTCCACTCTCTAGGTCTAATCCAATGCTAAGGCAGCAATCACATCAAGTGGCAATTCTGAGAATCATAATCTTGTTCACCATAGACTAAATGAAAAGTGGCTCCCGTCTCATGAGATTTTTCCCATTATGATTCAAGTCATGATTCAGTTCTGCTTTTTTTGTGGAACAACTTCCCTCACCCCCTCATATAAATGAAAAACTTTACTTTATTAATTTTAAAATTTTAATTTTTTTAATCTTCACTAAAAATAATGCATATTTTTAAACAGTCTTAGGATCCAAACTCAAAGTTGTTTCTGTATCACACTTTATTAAACAGATAAGATGTAATATTTCGGCATGTCAAAACTAATTTAAAAACAAAATTGAAATGGAAAATTCACAAAAACAAACCTTCCCTCACAAACAATTTGGGTTTTGACAAATTGATATTTCAGGAAAAAAAAAATTCTACTGAAAACCTCTTGGCCTTTTTCAATCCTCTTTACTGCACTTACTGATGTGTGTTTGTGTAATGCAACTCTATGTCTATTCAGAGGAATTTTCTTGTTTATGCTGGCATATTGACACTAAATTGTTGGGCAGCCATTTCTTCACTTTGCTTATCTTCCCCTTGTATAGACACCCACAACACTCAGAATACTTTTATTTGTGGATTCCAAGATGACTTTTTGGTTCCATAAAATTTTTGAGGTTTTTACATGTCCTCAGGTTATTTTCATTTTCTTCTTTTAAAAAAAAAATTGTATTTAATTGTTTATCTCTTTCTTTGCCACTGCTGGTATTCAGAAAGAAGTGAGAATTCATCATTCCCCATCAGGGTCTCAGTCAAATACAGAAAGGCCTTGAAACTATGTTGGCACCCTCAACATCTCACCATTGACTCTGGTTTACCTAAAAATTTAGTCCTGAGTAATCAGTAAATTCACCAAAGTGGATGGATTCTTACAAAAAAAGAGTTTGCTTCTCATGAATCAGCATTTTCCAAATAAATTCTGGTGAAATATTTCTTGTGTTATACAGCCACTAAGATTGAAATGTCTTTTCTTTTGGAAGAGAGAAAAGATGACATCTGTATGACAAGGATTTCAGAAAACTACTTGTGGAAGCAAACAGAGAATGGATAAAATGGATTTTTTATCCTTAAATATGGTAAAAACATAAAGGTAAAACATAATCCTTAACACAAGGATAGAAAAAGCAATAACAATATCATTTGTAATTGAACATGAAAAAAATAATAAGTCTGATGAAGAGAAATACAATTAATAAAAGAATCCAAACCTGTAGTGTTATTTCTGTTCCATGCATGCATCTTAAAAGTAAGAAACATGTTCATTTGTACTTCTGGGTTTTTGTTATTAATATTTAATTGCAGGGAAAATCTGTTATTACTGCATATTAGTGAGGAATATATTATTAAAATCTAAAAAGTCCTGAAAAACTGCCAAGTGAAAGGTAACATATTTTAAAATTGCGCTCTTCTGATTTCAGAGCTTTATAGCACTTCTTCAGATTTAAATTATTAACTGAGAAAGTAACTTACTTGTTTGTAGAAAAGCACTTTTTAAAAAACAAAATACTAAATTAGGACACTACAAATAAAACTGGGTTTTGATGTTAAACATTAAGTTAAAGTATGTTGATGTATGAAGTATAATGTAGATAGGAAGTTTAATATATGTGATGTCAATGCTGTTAAATATGAAGTTTAAAGGTGTACTCTAGTCCTGCGAATACTTTTACAAAAAGTTCAAAATAATTTTATAAAGAAAAATAAGATGTATTGCCTTGCCTTGACTCCTGAATAACTATCTAGTCTTACTTGCGGGTTTTTGTTAACTTAGTTACAAAGTTTTTGCTCCATATATTAGGGGAGCAGAGTTCACGTTAAGTTTTGGCCATCATCAGAAAATTGTTTTTTATGGGTCCTATAGATGTCAACAAATTAATTTTTTTAATATGTCAAACCTTGCCATTTTCATAATGATAAGACAATGTTTTTATTTAGAAATCATTTTTTTCACATAGAAATTATTCTAGAGAAACAGTAGGCAGGATAGAATTCAAAGCAACAAGTTTTATTTGATGAGCTTTTTTTATTTTCAAAAAGGAGGAAAAAATATCTAATAAAACTGAACAGTTTTAACCATCATTCACCCTCATTCTCAGATGATTTTTTGTATGGCAGTGCAAAATAAAGCTAATGAAATAGTCGGTGCTCCTTAGGAAAGTTCTAGACAGACCCTGTCGTAATTCCCCACTATTCTGTGTTTGACTGCTTGTCTGCTAGAGGGAAAGAAAACAGCATGGCAGAAAGGAAATTCTTTGTAATTTACTGTTCATATGCTACCACAGTTGTACTCTTAAAATTAAAGGCTGTGTGTTTCATGTACTAACTACATCAGTGTCAGGCTCACTATGAATTTCAGGCTAAACATCATGCTGGGAATAAGAAATCACAAAGAATTCACACAATGATATTTAATGTTTGCAGCATATGACTGGAGGGTTTTTGGCTAAAGAAAATTCATGTCTGGATTATGTCATTAGAAATGATAATTACTTTGTAGCAGTGTTTCTCCTACTAGCTGTGGTATACAGTATCTGTTAGCTGCAAATGTGATGTTCTGTAATTGTATTTCCTCTTTTTACTCTCCTTAACAAAAAGATGTTCCAAATAAAATGTCTAAATGTTGTTATAACTTTCTAATAACTTGTAGCAATCAATAATTGGCTTAGAAGAAAATTCAAAACAAAGCATGCTAAAGGGCGTTTTGAAAGAAATAGTTATTACTTATGTGTTCAATAAATTAACAAAATATGAATGGATAATTAGGTTAATAATAACACTGAAAATACAGCTGCCTGCTCAAAATAGACAGCCTGCTTCTGGCCACCCCCAACCATTCCCCCACTCCGTAGTAGGTACAGAGTAATTTGCTATTTAACAGTAGTTACTGAAGAATGAGACTCTCCTAATCTGTTTTATGTAACTAATTCCTGTAGCTGGCAAGTGGAAAGGATGTTCTTCCTTACCTGCCAGTGGCAGATAACACCCAATGGGATGAGTCTGAACTGGGCATATGCAATTACAGAAGTCAGTTGTGGGGTCAAAGTGGCTTGATATCACTTTTGTATCTTTCCAATCCTGTTGCTGCACCAATGAAATTCAGACAGGCCTAAGAATCAGTTTCAGGGCCTCTGGCTTCCCGGACTGCAGAACAGCCTAAGGTAGACTTAACATACCTACAATCAATGCTGTGCAAAGAGGACTAAACAATCTTTGAATGATTCAAGTGGGATACCAAAAATAGCTTCCCTGTAATGGTTGTTTTCCTGGGTCAATTAATGCTGCTATACATCTCACTACATGCAGTGACTTTGAAGGCATGGTAGTGTGATATTATGTTCAAGCCTTCAGTCTTTATTTTTTTCTGCCATATGAAACAGATAAACTGTTCATTATTGACCTGCATTTCTCAAACATTAGCTGTTGAGAAGGAGTGCAGTTGTAGCCCACAGTGTCCATGTTCCCTTGTGATAGCAAGAGCTTACTTTTAGTCAAATTGGGAAACAGGGAAAATACTACGAAGAAAAAAGCACACATTAGCATAAATGGGAAAAGGAAGTTTTTGTTTTTCATTTAAGCATATGAAGAGGGCAGCTTGAAAACCAAGCAAGAAATTAAATCCCCTGTTGCAGGAGTTGATGTAGTTTTGGAGGCTACAAAACTATACAGGCTGTCTCACACTGTGTGCCTGGGAATACATATACCGTATCTGGCAATATTAGTGAGATAATTCTAGGTCCCCTAAATCCTCCTGTGAAAGTGCAGAAGCCAAACACTTCCATTCAGAGCATGAAGGAGGTGTATTTGCCTGTTGGATAACACCACAGGGGTTTGAGCAGTCTTTCTGAGAAGCTTCATTTGTCACCAGTTTTCTGTAAGACTAACTGTGTGTGAATCCTGCCAAATATTTTACTCACGGGATTACTCAACCTTGTGCATAGTTAGTGTATCCAATTTGGCTTGTCTGACTTCACATAAGTGTAGGGTTTTCTTGGAAAACTTCAGCCTTTGGAAGACGAGTGCAACTGATCCTGTGACCTTTGTGAAATAGTTAGATTGAGCTTTGACAAAATTCTCTGAAAAATCTGTAAACTGTATGAAAATGAAATAAGAAATGTTAGTGGGGCAAGAGGGTCTTCACCGACAAGCTGGCCAGACTTATACAGAGAGATTTAAACTAGATTTAGTGGGGGAAGGGGATGGAGTTTTGAGCAACAGAGAAGAGCAAGGGTTTGCTGATATGTTAGGAACCAACAGGGAAACACCTATGAAATGTCTCAAAGGAATTAGGGTGTGCTCCTCTAAAAAGATGACATGGTCAATAGCCCAGCTGAAGTGCCTCTATACCAATGCACACAGCGTGGGTAACAAATATGAGAAGTTGGAAACCACTGTGCAGCTAGAAAGCTATGATGTAATTGCTGTCACTGAAATGTGGTGGGACAAATCACATGACTGGAGCACTGTGATCAATCTCTAAACTGCTCAGAAGGGACAGGAAAGGAAAGAGGGGTGGAAGGGGTGTCCTTTATGTAAAAATATCGATTGACTGCACAGAGCTGCCTTTGAAAACCAGCAATGAACAGGTTGAGAGCTTATGGGTAAAAATTAGGGGCCAAGTCAACAAAGAAAACCTTATGGCTGGTTTCTACTACAGGCTGCCTGATCAAGGGGACCCTGTTGGCAAAACGTTCTTACTTCAGCTGTGGGAAACATCATGCTCGTGGCTCTGATCTTGCTAGGAGACTTCAGTCACAGCAAACTGTAAGTGGTACAGGAGGCTCTTGGAGTACATTGATGATAATCATAGAATCATAGAATATCTGAAGTTGGAAAGGACCCATAAGGATCATCAAGTCCAACTCCCTGATCCTCACAGGACTACCTAAAACTAAACCATATGACTAAGAGCATTGTTCAGACACTCCTTGAACTCTGGCAGGCTTGGTGCCATGACGTCTTCCCTGGGGAGCCTGTTCCAGTGACCAACCACCCTCCCAGTGAAGAACCTTTTCCTAACGTCCAGTCTGAACTTCCTCTGACTCAGCTTCATTCCATTTCCTCATGTCCTATCCCTGGGCCCCAGAGAGAGATCAGAACCTCTCCCTCTGCTGCTCCCCTTGAGGAAGTTGTAGACAGTAATGAAGTCACCCCTCAGCCTTCTCTTCTCCTGGCTGAACAAGCCAAGTGACCTCAGCCGCTCCGCATGTCTTACCCTCGAAACATTTTACCACCTTGGTCGCCCTCCTCTGAAACACTCTAATAGTTTGATGCCCTTCTTACATTGAGGTGCCCAAAACTGCACACAGTACTGGAGGTGGGGCTGCACCAGTGCAGTGCAGAGTGGGGCAATCACCTCCTTTGACCTGCTGGGTATGCTGTGCTTGATGCACCCCAGGACATAGTTGGCCCCTTTTGCTGCCAGGCACACTGCTGAGTCATGCTCAACTTGCCGTCAACCCAAACCCCCAGATCTCTTTCCATGGGGCTGCCCTCCAGCCTCTCATTCCCCAATTTGTATGTATAACCAGGATTAGCCCATCCCAGGTGGAAAATCCTGCATTTGCTCTTGTTAAATTTCATAGGGTTGGTGATTGTCCAGCTCCCTAGTCTATCCAGATCTCTCTGTAAGGCCTCTCCAACCAGAGGAGAAGCATTACTAGACCTGTTCCTTACCAATACTGATGAACTAATTAAGGAGGTCAAGACTGGTGGCAGCCTGGGCTGTAGTGAACATACCCTTGAAGAATTCACAATCTTGATGCACGGGGACCAGGCGAAGTATAGAGTCATGACACTGATTTTTAGAGAACAAACTTTCAGTTGTTTAAGGAATTAGTGGATAGGTCCTTCTGGGAAACTGCCTTCAGGGTAATGGAGCTGAACAGAGCTGGCAGCTCTTTAAGGACATTCTTCTCAGGCCGCAAGAGCTCTCGATTCCCATGTGTAAGAAATCAGTCAAGAAAGGCAGGAGACCAGCATGGCTAAGTAAGGACTTCCTGGTCAAACTAAAGTATGAGAAATGCACAGGCAGTGGAATCAGGGACATGTATCCTGGGAAAAATATAGGGATGCTGCCTGGATGTATAGAGATGGGATCAGAAAAGCTAAGGTATAGCTGGAGGTGAATTTGGCAAAGGATGATAAGAATGAGAAAAACTTCTACAGGTATGTTCGTCAGAAAAGTAAGATTAAAGAAAATGTACCCTCACAATAAAAAAGACAGGAGAGATTATGACAACAGACATGGAGAAGGCTGATGTACTCAATAATTTTTTTTGCCTCAGTTTTCAATTGTAATCTCTCTTCTCACATCTCTCAAGCCCTGGAACCTCAAGGCAGGGGTTTGAAGTCCCTCCTGTTGTAAGTGAAGATCAGGTTTGAGACCACCTGAGGAAACTGAACAGACACAAGTACATGAGACCCAATGAGGTACATCCAAGGGTCCTGAGGGAATCGGCTGATGTAGTTGCCAAGTCACTCTTCACCATATTTGAAAAGCATTGGCAGTCAGGCAAAGTCCCAAGTGACGGCAGAAAAGGGAATATCACACTCATTTTTAAAAAGGGTAATAAGGAGGATCATGGGAACTATACTGATCAGTCAGCCTCACCTCCATGCTCAGTAAGATCATGGAACAGACCTTTCTGGAAGACATGTCAAAACATAAGGAAGAAAAGGAGATGATTAGAGACAGCTAATATGGCTTCACCAAGAGCAAATCATGCCCAACTAACCTAGTGGCCTTCTACAGTGGACTGACTGCGTCAGTGGGCAAGGGAAGAGCTATGGATGTTACTGATCTGGGCTTCTGTAAGGCTTTTGGTACAGTCCCCTCATTATTGCCCCTCAATTGGAGATATGGCTTTGATGGATGGACTGTTAGATGGATATGAATTTGGCTGGATGGTCATGTCCAAAGAGTTACAGTCAATCGTTCAATGCCTAAGAGGAAATCAATAACGAGTGGTGTCCCTTAAGTGTCCATACTGGGACAAATATTATTTAATATCTTAATCAATGACATAGACAATGGGATTGAATGCACCCTCAGCAAATTTGCAGATGACACCAAGCTGAATGATGCAGTTGATTGGCCTGAGGGAAGGGATGCCATCCAGAGGGACCATGACAGGCTTGAGGAGTGGACTCAAACCTCATAAAGTCCAACAAGGCCAAGTGCAAGGTCCTGTACCTGGGTGGGGGCAATCCCCAATATTAAAACAGAGTGGGGGATGAATGGATTGAGATTAGCCCTGCAGAGAAGGATTTGGGAATACCGGTAAATGAAAAATTGGATATGAGCCAATAATGTGTGCTTGCCTCCCAGAAAGCCAATCATATCCTGTGCTGCATAAAAAGAAGCATGGCCAGAAGTCTGAGGGAGGTGATTCTCCCCTCTATTCTGCTCTCGGCAACCCCACCCGGGGTATTGCATCCAGCTCTGGGGTGTCCAGTACAAGAAAGACATGGACCTGTTGGGGTGGGTCCAGAGGAGGGCCATAAAAATGATCAGAGGGCTGTAATACTTCCACTGAGGAAAGACTAAGAGACCTGGGTTGTTCAACCTGAGGAAAAGAAGGCTCCAGGGAGACCTTATTGCAGCCTTTCCTTACTTAGAGGGGCTTGTAAGAAAGAGAGAGAGACTTTTTACCAAGGCCCATAGTGGCAGGACAAGGAGCAATGGTTTTGAACTGAAAGAGGGTAGATTTAGACTGGATATAAGGGAGAAATTTTTTACAATGAGGGTGGTAAGACACTGGAACAGGTTGCCCAGAGAAGCTGTGGATGATCCATCACTGGAAGGTTTCAAGGTCAGGTTGGATGGCGTTTTGAGCAACCTGATCTAGTGAAAGATATTGCTGCCCATGGCAGGGGGTTTGGACTAGATGATCTTTAGAGGTCTCTTCCAACACAAAATATTTTATGATTCTATGATTCTGTGATCAGTTCAACACCTTTTGTTTAGAAGTGGTGGTCTGAGGAAGCAATGGCAGCAAGTTACAAGTTTTTAATTCCTCCCTTTTTCCTCCAGAAGGTGCTTTAATAAGGCAGCTTTGCACACTATTAAATGCATCAGAATTATCTCCAGGCTGAGAAATGGCTTGTTGAGTTGTCATTAGTCCCCAGACAGATACATTTTCAAGATCATCTACTGAATAGCACAAAAGATTCACATCATATACAGTTATATGGATGAAATCCATTCAGCGTGAGTTCAGAGCCTGAGTCAGACCTGCTGCTTTAAAATTTATTTTAATTTAATTCAGTTCTTTTAAGAGCCTTTTTAACTGCTTAAAGAAAAGTTTTTTTTCTGATCTCCTTATTTCCAGCCTCATGATCGGGAGATCAGGATTTCCTTTTACTGAAATGCATTCAGCTACTCATCTGTTCCTGCTTCCAATTCTGTCCATGAAAACCTGATTCTTATTACCAGCTCTGGGTAATTACTGTCTCAAGAGGTTTGTACTGTTACTGTATTGTCTGTCTTTAAAAGTCTTTCTATACAACTAGAAGTGGGTATTGCTGTGGTATCTCAAATGAAGTTGTGATTGATTATGATAACTTTTGGTCTGGCTGCTGTCTCAAATGAAGCCAAAACTTGCTCTAAACCAGAGGAGTTTATCATCATTGGCATGAAGCAAAAGAACAGAAAGATATTGGGTTTCATCAACCATTGCCTTATATATTGCTGTGCATTCAGGACAGATTTAGCTAAATCACAGCCCAGCTAACCTCTAATCATTCTTTCTACCCTATTATTAAATTCTTACTGTTTTGTCTGCAAAGGCCTGTTGATTTCACTCTCTAGTCATTTTTATCCCTCAAAAGAGGTCATAGCTCGATTATTTTTTCTGAATCACTGAATCATTCATCACTTTCTTTAAAATTTTGAAAAGTCAGAATAAAAATATTTCACCATTTTTTACATTACTAATTCAAGTCTATTAGGTATTAATTTACTTTCCAATCTTTAAAATTAGGACAACTAGAATTCTCATTATCTAACCTGTGAATATAGATGTATATAAGCCTTGTTAAATATACAAGTTTTCCTACTCATTTTTATGCACTCAGCAGTATGTAAAATGCATATTTAAATAAATCATCAATGATTTCTTTTTTCTTTTCTGTTTCCTTCAAAATACTTTGATAATTCTATTGCATGTAACATGAACATTCAAATAGACAATCAAGAAATGTATGTCTTTCTTCAGAACACCAGAAAAGAGATCGTTTCTCTGCCAGTTCCCTGGCAAATAGCAATGGAATTAGGAGGACAACTGTCAGTTTCCTGGGAGCAGATTCATTAACAAGTATAAGCCAGGAATGAACTGACTCAAACCTTTTCACTGCCATTTATGTCCTTGCATTAATTCCAGAGACTATAAGCTGAGAAATCCTTATGATGAAGATCAATAAGGAGAAGCACATGCAGCTACAATTTCCTTGGAAGATGTTTATCTGTTGCCAAAGTGTGGTAATTATGCAACGGACAAACTCATGTTGTTCAACAAACATCTCCAATACAGATAAGGAAATGCCAATGCATTTGTTCTTTGAACAAGGTATTATAAGATGTCATCTGGATTATTTTCTGTTTTCCTGGTCATCATGATCATTCACTTAAGCAGGTATATGTTCTTTTTGAGTGGTATAGGCAATGAAGAGCTTTTTGTGGCATAGAGATATCGGGCTTTCCAATCTACAGAAGTGAATGCTGAGAAGAGATGTGAATGCTGAAAAAATATGCATAATTTCAGCACATGTCTTAAGAAGTAATCCAAGGATTATGTTTATATTTAAATATTAATGTTGTATTTAAATGAAAATTAAATAAATATTAGCAAAAGAGTAGAAGTATATGAAATGATGATACATAAATTTAATCAAGAACAGTGAAAAAGGTTTTCATTTATGAAAACAGAGAGGACCCATACCAGTGTTTCAGCAGGAAAACAAAATATATTTTTACTTTTAAGATGGAGCACCAGCCATTTGTAAGAGAAATTATGTAATACAGTGTTAGAAGTAAGACAAAGAACAGAACTCAGTGATCCAGAAAGCCTTTCAGTTTTACAGCCCCTGACACAAACTACTGTTTCAGGGAGGTGTAGGCAGGTGAACATTCCAAGCTATGATGACTTTTTCTAATATTTGTATATTTACACCTCAATAGAGCAAGGCAGATGAACTTTAAGATGAGAGCAGAGACTGGCAAAAGTTATACAATACCAGACATATGTACCAAAATTGAAATCAGGTGATAACAGAATAAAGACTATTTTTAAAAAATTATTAATATCTCCCCATTCTATATTGTGAATATTTCAAATTATAATTTCTTAGAACCAAAAAACCCCCACCTATTCCTAGTTTCTGTTGCTCAATAATATTTTTGCCATCGTAAGCAAATTCATTGTCTTTATTACATTCAAGTTTTTATCCTTTAAGTGTTTTCCTGCTTTGTTTTGACCTCTCCCTAACTACTGACCATCAGGATTCTGTTTTAAAGGTTATCATCTACAAAATCTCGTGATCTGACCTGTGCTTCAGTTGTCATGACAGTGATGTTATAATGCTGTAGTATTTCAATGTTAAATATTATATCTTGCTATTGACTATTTAGTTCCTGAAAAATCTGGACTGCATGAATCACGGTGTTTATTATATTGACAATACATGGTCCTAGTCTTGTAGACATAAAGTTAAGTGATGCCAATAACATTGTGGTAAACAGCAATCTTCCTTTCAGACTCAACCTGTAGCCCTCCCATATTCAGTACCGTAAGCACTGCTTGTCATGTAACTACATTTGAAATCAATTCATATCAAGAAAAATACCATATCCAAAAATAATCTGCATTCAGCTCAAAAGTAGTGAGGTGAGTGTTCAGGTGTGAACAGAAGACAGCAAAGGCATCCAATTTATAAAGCTAACCTTTTAAAGAAATAAAGTAACGCACTACGATAAGATACCTTCTTAAATCTTTAATTCGCCAGGTTGTTAACATATGAGGTCTCCCTGCTGGTAGACAAGGAAAGATAATTCTTCCCCATCCTCACGGTCCTGAAGACTAAAGTCTTTCTTCCAGCCTTGTTGTCCAGTCCAGTATTTTCAAAGGTTTCCAGGGATGACCAAATTCCTTACAGCCTGCACAAGGTGACTGTGTTATTTTTCTTCGTATTTTAATTATTTTTTCTACCTATTGCAAGTTTAAGATCTCTCTACTCTGTATTTCAGTATAGATGTCACAATCCATATCTTTAGATATACTAATGAGTACTTATGGAAAAATGAAGGGGTCAATGCATTCCATCTTTAACTTCATTTGTTGCAGCAGAAGCTCTTGAAAAACATCTCTGTGATTGAGAACATGAACCTTTATTCCTATACGAAGAAAAGCAATGAAGTTGTCATGGTTATTACAGTCCAATTTAGGAAGCAGTACTCTTGAAATATTTTGACTTACTGAAGCTTTAATGAGATTTAAACCCACTGTATGTAGGTCTTGATTATACTCACAACATTTTTCTTGGATATGCAGTCATGCAGAAAAATCACGCCAATTGTACCATGCTCAGAACAAAATCACATTACTTTCTGTGTAAGGCATTTTCTGAAAATTCTTCAGTTCAGCAATTTAGCATATGTCTAACAACTAACTTCCTAGATGTAGTTGAGAGCAAACTATGGCAATGATTGTTACAAGAAGAATAATTTCCATTTTCTTTAGACAGATGGATTTTTTTTTTTCAGATGCTGAACACTTGTAGATGTCAGAAGTAGGCTTATCTCACCACGGTTTCAGCAAACCTTTTTGATTTTTTTTTCTCTTCGCAGAAACAAGAACTACTGCACATGTGTTCAGGGTGTCTCTGTAAAGTGACAGGCTGACTTAATATACTCCACATCAGGAAATTATGATAAACTAGGAGGTTTGTGAGATTAGGTAGCTAATTTGAAATAAAAAGTCAGATACAAATTCAAAGCTACATTTTATAATCAGACTCCTTAGAGGTTGATAATGTAGACACTATTGTGGTCAAGAAGGTAGTCTCATGGGAGGAAGGATGTACCCTGTATATTCTGATATAGAAAGAACATGTCAGTGACTTGACCATTGTTTTATCCATATAGTTTCCTATTTTGTAGCTAGCTAACATTAAGGATTAATAATCAGATGATTCACAAATATTAATACACAACATTTCTATTTACATTCCTCTTTCCTATAAAATGTTAGTGTAGAGCAATTTTCTGTTACCTTTTCCAAAGATCATATCTGCCTGCACTATAATCCACAATTTAACAGGCTTGTCCACCTTTACTTTTTTATCTAGGGTTTCCTAATTTTAAGTTCTCTGCATATAGCACTGTGGATGATTACATAACACAGTGACAATGCTTTTATAACAAGCTAGGGCTAAACTTAAGTAAAGGTTGTGAGTTACTTGTTTATTTCCCTCAGCAAGCAGTTGACATCTGAACTGCAAAACCCAAGCCAAATAGATGCTTTTCTGTCAATTCAGTTAAAAGTGTATCTAGAACCAGCTTTCTTCACAATGAATTTTCTTGGAAGGAATGTTCCACATAATGCAGATACAATATCTTGCAAATTCTTTTCACTAAGTACCGTGTTCTTCTATGTACCACCACAGTCAGAAAAAGGTACAGTTGTTCCACAAAGCTATAACTAATGTAATGTTTGTTTAACGATTTTTTTTTTACTGAACATTTTTCATTAGGGTGAATCATCTAGCAAATCAAGTATGCAGTGAGTTATGTTTAATGTTGGTTTTCCCCCTTCCTCAAGTCAGGTGAGCAGTGCTGTCCCTTAAACTGGCTGCTGTGGTATAAATGAAGAACATGTGCTGAGGTTTTACTGTGGTTCTGCACACAGACTGAGCACAACCAGATACCAGTGGCACGTTCCACCATGTATCTGGAACAAGACTGGCCTTGCAGGGCCTCGTTGGCCTTCCCAGAGAAACTACTGGCTACAGGTTATCCTTGAACAAAAAAGGATGCCAGGAAAGGTGAGTTTCTCTTGTGTTTATTAAAAAACTCTAATAATTAGGGATATTAAATAAATAGGAGAACAATTTAAATTCCTGGGGAGGGTATTTCTGTGAAGTTTCAAAATATTCCAGAAAAGTAGGACAGATTTTCTAACTCCTCTGTGTTTGTGGAAAAGAATTCAATAAACATGCCAAAAGAAAGTCACAATGTAAGTTTAGCAAGATTTTTAAACAAATGTTTTTTAGACATTTGCAGGGAAGAGGTCTTAAGTCCTTAAGGAAAGAACTGTTGGCACCTTTCTCTGGTCAACTTAGCTTGCAGTAAACAGGATTTGTCACAGTAAGGACTTCATCCATAAAGAGATTGCTTTTAAAAATACAAAACCTGGAATGTTGTTTCTTTTTTTTTTTTTTTTTAAGTGGGAGGGGGACTTGAAGGGGAGAAAGGTTTTATGCACTTGTTTTTAAGGTAAGACTATTTTATTTTTATTTCTAAATTTGACCTTGGAATCTGATTCACTCACCCACCCTTCTTTACTGTGTCTGAAGTCCAGAAATGGTAGAATTGTTTATCCTAGATTGTGACAAACTATATCTCAGGGAGGTGGAAGTGATTGGAGACCAAATTTTCCCTTGAAACTTCCTCAGAATAAGAATTAATGTATTATTTAAACATTGCTTAATAAAAAAAGTCCTCTAATGGCTTTTGGAGGGCATTAAAATTTTAAGGCTATTTGTAAGAAAAGCACAGAATGTACATGGCATTATTCTGTATTATACACTTACAGATTAAAAGAAATAAAGACAAAAAAAGCTTATTTTGAAACTCAAGGCCAGAGACTACGGTTGATTTAATGTCTACCAAAAGGCTTTTTATAGCTCCTTGGTGGGTAAAGTGTGTTATCAGTTACACCAAACAATTGAAACATTAATTAATAATTGAAAAGGATGGTATTCCTTGGGTGGGAAATGTAACCACCACTTTCAACACTCTCCTGAAAGCTGAGTTGCACCAAGGCCTTTAAAACATAGTGGGCTTTCTGCTCTCATTTTATTATAGATCTCTCTTCCTCTGTGCAAGTGACTTATTGGCAATTAAATAATGTAGAAATCAAAAACAATCTCATAAATAAGTAATTAAAAATTTCTTGTATTACTCAGAACCTTTTGTCAAATATGTAGCCTATCGTTAAATAAGTAACACAGAAGTATTGAAAAATCTTTTACCTCTATATCCCCTACCATTTCTTTTTTATGAAGAGAAATTATTCTTACAACAAAATCTTTCATGGAAAATGTTAAGGCAGAATACTCACAGTAAGAGTTTTTCTCACACCATGAACCCCGCAATCTTATTATTCAAATCAGTCTGATCATGTTATTTCACAATCACATTGTGAGCTCAATGACACAAACTTATTCTGCTCTCTGCTTTTTTTTCAGGTGTGCAGAGTAAGACAACGGTGGTGTTGGATGGGGTGTGGGGGGGGGTGGGGGGGTGTGTAGTAATACGGGGGAAATTCACAACATTTCTGAAATGCCATATCATTCTAAAAGTAAACTAATGAACGATAAAGGTAGTTCACTGTATTTAAATAGCATTAAACCAATGGGTAATTATTGGAATTTAATTGAATGCTCTCTAAGATATTAGCCATTCCTCTTCATTAAACCAATATGTCATCACAAAAGTCTATAGTAATGCTTTAAAGCACATTGGTTAACATTCACTTCTGGCAGCTGAGAAATCTAATGCTGATTTCTTCTGACACACAATACGTTACCTGGGGCTTACTGTTATAAGGGATTATGCTACAGGTACTGTTGAGCATCCTCCACTTCTTGCATGCAGCTGCACTGAAGTCTTGTGATGATATTTGCTAAAGGAGCATAGCCATAGCACACAGTTCTCTCTCTCCACACTCCTTATAGCCAACCTCTAGTGCAAAGATTTCAGACTACATAAAAAAATGTATTGCTTCCTACCTCTTACAAAGAAACCCTATAAATGCAAAACAGCATATCTTCGTCAAAGTGAGATTCCAGAAATGTGGTGAACAAAAAAGGTGATATATTTAAGTAGAATAATGTAGACAGCTTATTTTATCACCTGTGAAGGCTGTGTTAGAAATATTGATTGCTTATTTTAAATACTTCCAAGTTAGAGTAATATTTTACTTATCTTTTTGAAAGTTTAAGTGTCCAAAACCATTTCTCGAAATATTATTTAATTCTATATTTACATTGAAATGCTATTACTACTGCACTAATGTGTCCCCAACTGGGAGAAAAATAGCAGGAATAAAAGAAATGCATTCTAAAGTTTCACATGTCCAAAGGTAGGTAAATTACTATGTTATATATTCAAGTGGGACATACTATTTCTCTAGGATTTCTACCAAGAAGAACTAACATTGATTCAGGAGTAATTAGGCCAGAGAATATTTGCTTGGAAAGGTTTAAATTATCCAATACAATTTCTACAATGCATAGTAAAGGTAATCCATTATAGATGTTTTCCTGAGTCTATGATGGATGTCTCATGCTTTCCACTCTCTAGGAACTGGTGTGATGATGGGGTATCTTGTATCCATTTTGTGATCTGTTGGAGGAAAGAACCAATATTCCATGGAGGAGAAAAAATATCTTAGAATACTGGTAGCTGCCATTTCTACTCCCTGGGTGTGGTATTACTGGTATCTCAGAGACTCAGACATCGGTTTCTCCTCCCCTACCACTTGAGATGTCTATATGAGAAAAGTCTTCAGTGAGCCAAAGGGAAAGGAGAAATAGCCATGAGTGTGATTTTAGTAAACTGATAAATTTCTAGTAATAAGCTTAATAATCTTTCTCCTAGAATAATAGTTTACACCTTTCTCTACCCCATCACATTTATTGTCTTAGTGTAGGAAGTATGCTGAATATTAAGAACATAAGTTTTCATCTTGCTATTCTTCTGAACACTTTGCCTTACTCATTCAGTGAGATGTGATGAAATATGCTGGTTATACTAAATAAATTTCTCAGGAATTAACCAGAGCTCACCTTTCTTGAAACTGTCTGCTATTTTTACCAGTCTGTTCACTGCAAGGGTGTAACACAGCACAATTTCATTGAAAGTCAGAGTTGTTGAAATAAGTAACTGAGTGGAAAAGAGAAAACACAGGCCTTTATCTGTTATCAGTTTAACATGAGTAAATGTTGTGGGAAACCACAATTTAAAGTACCTTATTACATTGCTACATGGTGTGGTCTACAAATAAACAATTAAAAAATAACAAAAAAGTTAATCTGCAAATAAAAATGTACCTATTTCAGTCCTATTTGCATCAATGTCACCCAGTCAACAATCAGAAGTCTCATAGAATACAGGTGCCTCTTTCACATCTGTTTCTTTTATTGACTGTAGTTTTCATTCACTCCTTTATTTGGATTTAAATATTCAGGCCTGACCAAGTCAAGTTTTCACTGTCTCTGTTCCAACAGAAAGACAAATACAGTGGATTACTGTTAAGATTTTTGGCCTCTTGCAATGTGGTAATGTGACATTATCTGCACAGTATCCTGTAATAAGCAACAATTTCATTTTTGTTGCCACTGTCAACAGTTATATACCTGTTTCAGCCTTCGCCTTCTGTTCCAAACTAGCCTGAACATTGTGTGAAATGAAAAAGTCGTTAAGTGAAATTCAGAATTTTCCACTCCATGAAAAATTCCTGAATTGAAATGTATTTGGTTACGATGTAAAACCGATATTCACAAATTCCTTAGAAGCAGCAACTGGAAAAAAAAAAAAAAAAAAAAAAAAAAAGAGTTCTTTAATTCAGAATGCAAGTACACAAAAATGGTTGTAGTGGTTCAGATCCAGGTACTTTTAGCCAAAACTTCTTCCATCAACAGTGGTCATTTTAGTTGTCTAGGGAATAAATAATAAGAACATACATGATATATATCCCTTAAATTTTCCAGGCTTCAATTTTTGTCAACTCTGGAGATTTTCTAAGCATGATACGATTTGTTAATTAGTAATTCTACAATGGATCTGTCTGACAAATAATTCGCTAGTATTTCTGCAGAGTCTTGTAAAAATTCTGGAAACCATAATTTCTTTGTAATTCATTAGAAGAAAAGCTTTCTTTAGTTTGTTGAATCTGCCCCAAACTGTAATTTTGGTGGCTTCTATTTCCATATCAAAATGCACTGTTATAAACGACTGTTACAAACACTGTCATGGTTTAGCCCCAGTCAGTAACTAGGCACCCCACAGCCACTCGCTCAACTCCCCCCACCCTGTGGGGTGGGGGAGAGAATTGGAAGAGCAAAAGTAAGAAAAGTTGTAGGTTGAGATAAGAACAGTTTAATAGTTAAAATAAAATAAAATAATAATTATAATAATACATAAATAATAAATGAAAAGGAAAACAATGAGAGAGAGGCAAAACCCCGGGGGGGGGTAAAAAACAACTGCTGCAACCGCTTACCACCTGCCGACCAACACCACCAGTCCCCAAGCCAGGATTGCTGCTTCACTCAGCCAACTCCCCCCAGTTAATATACCGGGCATGATGTCATATGGTATGGAACGTGTCTTTGGCCAGTTTGGATCAGCTGTCCCAGGTGTCCCCCCTCCTAGCTTTTTGTGTATGAGGCAGAGCATGGGAAGCTGGAAAAGTCCTTGACTAGTGTAAGCACTACTTAACAACACTTAGCACCTACTTAGCAAACTACTTAGCAACAACTAAAACATCAGTGTGTTATCAACATTATTCTCCTACTAAATCCAAAACATGCTATACCAGCTACAGTGAAGAAAATTAACTCTATCACAGCCAAACCCATAATATCCTTATTCTTGATTTTGCTGGTTTTGGCTGGGGTAGGGTTAATTTTCTTCATAGTAGCTAGTATGAGGCTATGTTTTGCATTTGTGCTGAAAACAGTGTTGATAACACGGGGATGTTTTTGTTACTGTAACCAAGGTGGTAGGTAGGGAATTAACTAGAACAAGTAGAATACTGTGTGCTGTGTGACCACAGAAACATAACTGAATCTATATTGTTTTAAAGTAATGATTAACTTAGTGGTATACTGAAGAATGTTCTGTTAGAACTTTGAGACAATAAGGAATTGTATCTAGTAATTTAAGTGTTATGCACCAGTGATGCTGCCCAGGAGCCCATCGTGATTTGGAGATCACGTAATCAGTTAGGTTAGTCAGTGGTCTTAGAGGAGATGACCAATGATTATTTTTAAAGGTGATATCATATTTAAAGAATCCAATCAGGTTGAAAGGTAGTGAATATTAATGAAGCAATGAATATTCGGTATTCTATGACAATAATGTGGTGTGACCATGACTTAGCAGAAAATATGTATAAAAACCTGTGATTTTTAGTACAAGGCGGAACATGATTGAGGAGGAGATATCCCCCATGTTCCCGGCGGCGTGAATAAAGAATGCCTGCCTTTTAACACTACATTAGTGTTACGAGGTTTATTCCCGATTTCGGTGATATTACTGCTGAGAAGTGTTTACACAGATTCAAGGCCTTTTCTGCCTCTCACCCCACCCCACCAGTGAGGAGGCTGGGGGTGCACAAAAAGCTGTGGGGACGGGGACACAGCTGGGACAGCTGACCCCAACTGACCAAAGGATATTCCATGCCATATGACATCATGCTCAGCATATAAAGCTGGGAGAAGAAGAAGGAAAGGGGGAATGTTCAGAGTGATGGTGTTTGTCTTCCCAAGTAAGCATTATGTGTGATGGAGCCCTGCTTTCATGGAGATGGCTGAACACCTGCCTGCTGATGGGAAGAAGTGAATGAATTCCTTGTTTTGCTTTGCTTATGTGAGTGGCTTTTGCTTTACTTATTAAACTGTCTTTATCTCAAAAAAAAAAAAAAAAAATACAGCCACTGATACTTCAAGGTGTACCTTCTCCAGCATGGACTTGTCCCTGGGCCACAATCCCTTCAGAAGTATTCCTGCTGCACCACAGAAATAACCACAGCCACAGATGCTTCAAGATGTACCTGCTCTGATGTAGACTTCTTCATGGCCACAGACACTTCTGAGTGCCCTGCTCACATGTGGACTCATGCGCAGGTCACAGTCCCTTTGACTAGAGTTCAGACTGCAGTTCCAGCCTGTCCAGTACAGCAGCACAGAAACAGCAGCGATGCCCTGGCCATCTGCCAGCCCAGGTACACGGCCATTGCCCTTATCAAAATGTTCCCAGGCACAGCAGAGTAAGACGGTAAACAGTACAGCAAGCAGGGAAAGCAAAAAGCAGCCACTAATGAGCACGACATTCTAATATACAGTGAGGCAAGCAAGCCCCATGCAAGCACAGGAGCCTGCCAGTTAATAGCTGAACAGCAATAACAGCTATGAATTTGATCTAGCACATTGATTTCCAAGCACTCATGCCCTGCCTTAATGCTTACTGAATTTACTTACTCTAGAGGTATCTATCTGAATATGTAACTAGAGAACTGTACATTTCCACCAATAAGTAACTGACAGAAATAAGGAAAAACAAGAAATGTTCCTGCTGTTTACTAAATGAAATGTGATATTCACAGAAATATTGCAAAACAAATATTTCATAATTTCACTACTTCTACTTACTGTAGAGTCTGTCAGACAACAACAGAGAGGACATCCTCTTTCCTAAAAAAGTCAGATGTTGTATGATTCACAGATTTGAGAGCAGCAGACCTGCAGATATGCAGAAATTACATTAAATAGATCTCTTACTTTTGTTGGTCTAAAACGTTGTACTAGAGCATATGCTTTCATTGGTGTTACTGCCAATTCAAACTTCAGTCATTTTAAGTAGAAGACAACAGTAAAGCCAGGTGTTACAATCACTGACTGGTTTGGCCAAACAGGGACTAAGGTCATAGCTAAATATATAACTTGCTATTGTTTGAGACAGAGACTATAATTCAGGGTTGAAAAAGACCTATATTCTCTGGGGACTGGATCTAGACAAAAATACATCATGTAAAGAGACCAATTTTAAGGGTCAGAATTTCTATTACCTTAGTCTTAGGGAAAAGTGAGTGAAAAATCATCATTAGTGGTATTCTATTTTAGCAGTGATTTCTACTTTTCTTGTTACAAATTATAGACCAATGGATAATATAGCCTAGATATTTCACTGTCATTTTCAAGTTGTGTTAACACGGATCTCACTCTCTAAGTTACTGGCTAACACATAATTGGAAGTGGATTTCATCAAACATTCAGTAGAAGAAAGTCACATCACTTTTCTGCAGCAAGTAAGAGTTAAGGCTTATTACAGAAATGCTTCATCAGCCCAGCATTGGTTTGCACTGTTAGAGCTGTGACTATATGAACTTATTATCCAGGGATAATATTTTCAAAACAGTGTCCAATCACTGTAACATTTTGCTAGGATTATAATTGGGAAAAAAAAAACCAACAAAAAAAAAACCCACCCAAAAACCCAAATCAAAATTATGCTTCCCAAAACAACATTAACCTTGTGATGGGTTGCATTTGCTTTCTTTCATGGTTATAGAAAGGAAAAGGAAAAATGGATTTTAATTACATTTAAAAGTACAAACTTGTGTTCAAACCCACACATGAGAGAGAAGACTCCCAGTGACACAATCAGCGTATTTTGATAACACGTTATGCAATGTGGTAAGAATGCTCAAGTGAGTGTTCCTACATCTTTTACACATACGATCATGAAAGGTACTGGTATTTTTTTGTACAGACCTCTCCACATGCAACAGGTTGACTAATGATTTGAATGTTATTATCAGTTATATGAAGAAATGTGTAGTGACCTTGTTCCTCACCTTTTCATTTTTATTTCATTTAAAAAATAAAGCAAAATCTATGGTGCTGAGAGAGCTTCACAGTTGGAACATTTCAGGAAAAAATTAAGTTAGATTATATAAACCTGTTGATAGAATCATAGAATAGCCCACGTTGGAAGGCTCCTCAAAAGATCATCTGGTCCAAACTTCTGTGGGAAAGGGAGCCTAGTTGAGATTATCTAGCATCCTGTCCACTTGCATCTGGAAAACCTCCAGTGATACGGACTCTACCACATCCCTGGGGAGTTTGTTCCAGTGAATAATTGTTCCTACTGTAAAAAAAAAAAAATTATTATGTTGACATGAAACCTCTCCCAGTGCAACTTGTACCCATTGCTTTTGTCTTCTCTATGTGGCTTCTTGTGAAGAAAGAGCTTCCTCTTTGCAGCTGCCCTTTAAGTACTGGAATACTATGATGACCTCCACCCTGAGCCTTTTCTTATCCAAGGAGAAAAGACCTAACTCCTTCAGTCTTTCCTCATAGGGTATGTTCTCCAGCACTTTGTTCATCTTTGTGGACCCTCTCCAGTCTGTCCACATCTTTCCTGAATTGTGAAGACCTGAACTAGACATAGTACTCAAGGTGCAGCCTGACAAGTGCTGAGTAGAGTGGGAAGACAACATCTTTATCTCTGCTAATAATACCCCTGTGTATGCAGCCCGGGATCTGATTTGTTGATCTCTCCCATCCATGTTAGCCCCAAAAAATCGACAAAAAAGCAATCAACTAATTCTTTTCTTCTCTTTATCTAACCTTAGAAATCAGATATAGAGTTGCCTATTTTAGTCCACCTACTTTTCTTACTATCCTAACTTCTATCCCTTTCATTAGTCTGAGAAAGTCAAACTTTTATAAATAAGGGTTCCATTATTATGCTGGAAGGTCTAGGCAGCTCTTCTGTATTATGATTATTCTTACAATGTTAAACCTGGCTGGAACAGCTGTGACTAAATATAATTTTATAGAAGCCAAAACATTTCCTGAGAGGCATATTGGTTTCAGTGATTTTTTCAAAGGAAAGTTTTCTGCAGTCCAGGGCTCTCTGGTCACATTTAATGAGAAAGAGAGAGAAAAAGAGATGAATTAAAAACCTGAGGTATTATATTGAAAAAAATATTTTTTTGACAAAATTCTGTTCTCAGAAGAAAATTTGTGGCCATTCCAGTGTGGAACAGAAACAAAGTTTAAGAGTTTGAAAGTTCTTTTTCTGCCAAGCTCACTGCCACATGTGATGATTTTTACTGAGAACCATCTTTTCCAGAATGGTTCATGGTTCCGTTTCTCCTGACACACAGAATTATTTACATTTTAATACCTGCAACCAGGTTCTAGAAAATGCAGAAAGTGAGTACAGAACATAAGCTATGAATTTCATATCACAGGTTCTTAATATACTGTCTGTTATCAAGGAAAACAGCATAATAATCCTCAGTAGATCAAGTACATGAAATACAAAAGGGACTGTACTGGAACAATGCTCCATTCTGGGGTTCACTTCCAGCTTTAATACAAAAACACCTGGCAAAACTTCACAGGTCAGGATTTATGTCCACTGTCATCTAGAAAAGTGATACAATTTAACTTTACTTAGAAAATATTCAGAAGGATATTTCAACTTTTATGTTATAGTAAATGCTTTTGATGGCAAGATTCACATGGACCCTTACATGTACATGGGTCTGATGGGCTGCAGCCAAGTAAACTGAAGGAATTCAACAAGGTCCTTGCAAAGCTGCTCTATAGCTTTTTGATTAGATGGGTGTGGAGGCTGGGTAGGTCTCTGCTGACTGCAGAAAGGCAGCTGTTTCACCCAGCTTCAAAAAAGGCAAACTGGCCAATCTGAGAAACCAGATGTGAGTCAGTTTTATTTCAGTTCCTGGGAAAATCATGGATTTTCCAGCAGTAAATTGCGCCTGATGAACCCAATTGACTTCTCTGATAAATAGACTGGAACTGTGATTGAAGGGAGACCAGGGGATGTCATTTACCTCAGCTTTGTAAGTCTTTCAACACTGGTTCCTACAATATTCTTGTATCCAAGTGAGGATGGCTGATTCAAGGTCTAGATGGCTGGACCAGATGGGTTGCATGATCCATCTGTTTGGATTATTGAACTCAGACAGTAGTGGTTAATGAGTTCTACTCTACCCAGAGAGCAGCAGCAAGTGGAGTAATGCAGGTGTTTACCTTGGGAGAGCAGTCTTGTTTTACAACTTCATAATTGATGGGATGATGGAGTGCACTCGCATCAAGTTTGCCCATGACACCAAACTGGGGTAACCAGTCAATATGCTAGAGGGTAAGGCAGAGGGACCTAGAAAGGCTGGAAGAATGGGACACCAGGAACCTCATGAAATACAAGGACAACTTAAAATCACTGCATCTGGGAATGAAGAGGTTATTGCAATGATAGAGACAGAGGACTGAGGGCTGGGGAGCAGCTGTGCAGAGAAGACTATGTGGCTCTGGAAGACAGCAAGACGAGCATGAAAAGCAAGGACAGCCAGCAGCCTTCTGGCTGTGTTAACAAGAGTAGAGCCAGTACACAGAGGGATGGCATCCAGTTTCAGTCGGCGCAATGCAGGCAAGATATTGTTAAACAGGAAGAAGCTCAAAGGTAGAGCAAAATCCTAACGGTCTTCATCTTAGAAATTTCAGAAAGAGCCAGAGGGTAACCTGCACTACATGGCTGGTCAGTCAGCAGCAGTGATAATATCACATGTTGTGCCTGACTTGTTCTACTATTCCATACTCACTGCTTTCTAGTGAGAGTGTGAGGCCCCAAGATTGATTAGGGTGAAATTGTTCCATAAAAATTATACTACCGCAAAAGCTAACTTTGTCTGGGAAATGGCACTAATGGGACTAATGAAGGAAATTTTTGTGAGAAGATCTTTGTGCTTTTATTTTTAGCAGGAAACTGGGACTTGAGTAAGGCTTGTGGCACCACTGTACAGACTCACCACCACTACCCTTTGGAAGTGTGTCAGAGCTCTCCTCCAGCATGGGGCTGCAGCAGGATCTGCAGGGAGTCAGGTGCTGGCACAACAGGTACATGCAGTCCTGCAGCCAGGCACAGGAGGAAGGAAGGAAGGATTCTTCTGTACATATGACTCTTAAGGACCATCCTTTGAACTAAAACTCTTTTGAAGTGAGTGCAGGGAGTGAGGAGGACTAGCCCTAAGTAAAACGCATACTGCCAGTGTATTTCAACTTAGTGTAAGACAATAAGAAATTAATGAAAACCAAAGACAACAATGAAAACTTATTATAGTGAAATTATGCTAATGCATAACTTCAAAGGCCTGTTTGGAAGTTTATGCAGAATGGTTATGAAGTATGCAAAAATAAATGGGAAGCTAGCTGCTTCTTTCTCTTTTCTGTGAATGTGTTTGTTTCATTATCAACTTTTTTCCCTCCACAGCACATTTTACAGCTAAAGTGTCATTGCATTAAGAATTTTAGCCTCATTTGCATAATGTTAATAGCACAAAGGTTTGCTTAACTACCCATACAGGAACAGGATTGCTGCAGCCCTGGAAGAAATGGATCCACTTGCTAAGAATAAAAAAGTAGCTAATACTAGACTGTCAGCCAGGAACTGATTTTACTGTTAATGTGAAGAGTTTTATTATCTCAACTAAGCAGACATGTGTCATTAACTCAAAAGAAAACATCCTAACAATTCTCTACCTCACGATGCTCATATTGTGCAGTGGTATATGGGGTACTTGTTGAGATAACAGGACTTATGTTGACAGGAGACAAAAAATCCAAAGTTAGGACACACTGTATGACATTTTTATTTTTTCCTTTTTGAAGAGAAAATAAAAAATGTTCACTGGCCTCCAAATAGTTTTTCAAACTCTTGTCAATTAAGATTAAGCCATAAATACTGTATGCTTGCAATATCCTTTTCACTCTTAGTGGGAATTCAAGGCACAGAGTGAGGGAATGAAGATTTTCTTAATGTTATTGTATTGAGATCTTTTCACCAGGTCCAAATGGTTAAAACACTTCTAACTGCACTGTTTGACATCAGCTCTGAATCTCTTCTGTTGAGAAGAAATGTAATCTTTTTAAATTGTATAGATTTATTTCTCTTTAAACAAACAAAATAGTCCTTCAACAAAATTATGAAACAGTTCTATTTACTAGAAAAAACATCCAAAACTTTCTGGATATTTTCTGACTTTATGGTAATGATATAAACTATCTTCTAAGGGACAAAAGAGAAATTTAACCAGATTCGTCATCTTCTTACTTATAAAAAAGAAAATTTTTTTTGAAACCTGCTACATAGTTTTTAGCAAGTACTTGATGTTTGCAAACAAAAATGGGATCAACATGGACAAGGTAGTATGGAGCTCTATAAAACATAAAAAGTTATATTTACCATTAAGAAAATTCTGATCATCCTGCAGAAGAAGTCTTTTAGATTTTCCTCCATTTTCTCCAGTTGGTGTTTGTACTTCCTAATAACATTTCAGAAAAACAAAATAATTAATACCAAAACAAAACAAAACAAAAACCCACCCTTGATTCACAGAAGAAGTAGCCCACAGGAAAGAAAATATTCTTAGCAATAGATGAATGTTATGAAAGAATATAGAATCCTCTTTCAGGTGCACAAAAAGAAAATTATACTATTGGTGGTCACAAAAGGAGTTTTCCTTTTTTTTAAAAATATCTGATAATTCTGGACAAATTTTAAAGATTGATAAAACAAGTAAATTGTAAATAGTGTTTATTTTTCTAAAATTATGGGATCAAGTACAGGCCACCAGTCTAAGGAAAGAAATATACAGAAGTATTGATATCACTTAGCAAACAAGCACTATCTATGAACTGATCATTGTGATGGGAGCTCAGAAAAATGATATAGGAGCTTAGGAAAGAAAAGTTACAAAACCCAATAGTCTCAGAAGAATTTAATTAAAAAAAAGGAAGAATAAACTCACTGAATTAATTATTTTTTTTTTAGGGGAGGGTCAGTTCTTGTTCAAAACAATTTAAGTTTCTTTCAATCAGAAATTACAAGAGAGAGTAGAAAGAAAATACTTGGATTCTAATAACACCGTGTGGTCTAAACCTGTCAGAATTAAAGGTATTTGCACTGGTTAACTATTGACCTATGTTCAGTTGTGAGAAAAGGGATGAGCAAATGGATTTCAAGCAGATGTTCTTAGGGGTATCAGGAGGCTAATACACTTGTGTAGTTTAAGAAAAGAACCCAAACCATAACAACCAAAAACTTCAGTTACAATCATTAGTGCAGGGGTTAAAGAAGGAAAAACAAAGGGAGGGGCAGAGAGGGGTAAATGAGAAGAGTTGGCAATGGTGATGAAAGGAATAGTAATGGCCAGGAAAAAAAAAGTTAGAAATATCCTTTATTAGATAACACAAAACACATGATCCTCCCCCCTACCTCTTTTCTCCCTGTAGTTCTTCACTGTCAGTTATTGCTAGAGGCAGAGGTTCATTCTGGTTTTGCAATTGGTGAAACAGTACAGTCAAGATATGAGGCTTTGTTCTAGGACAGTAACTTGAAAATCTGTGGGACTTAAGGATAGGTTTATCTTTCAAACTGACTTGGCTTGAAACTTGTTTTTATATTATACATCCCCAAAACAGTAGTGTTCATTGAGAAAAGGGGTTACTGTGTGTTATTACAAGTGTTAATTATTGTGTATCTACAGGATTTAAATCTATTACTTTCAGTGTTGGAATCTGATGAAAGATTTTCTTCTTGAAAATGAATGTTTCTTATAATTTGTTATATAGTTTGTTAATTGATTATGGAATTTTTATTTGATTTAGCAAAGTTATTGAGAAGGAAATAACTGAGTTAATATCTGAGGATTCTACTTGACAAGGCATATATGAAGTTGCAAGGTAACAGGATGCTTTTAAACATTTCCATTTAAGTGGGATGAAGTTTGGTAAGCAATTTGGCTGGGTTAATGTTCAGACATTTTGCAGTTAGAGCCTAAAGGCTTCTATTCACTGCTTGATTTAGTTTAATTTCTTGAGTACAGGCCATGGATTTTTGTCTAGGGTTACTGGAAATGAAACATCTGTTTATTCAATAAAACAGTAGCACCTATAAAAAAACCTGAAGGCATCTCTGTAGTAAGACAGCTCAGGTATGGTATAGCACCCAAATGGAATGACCGGAATCAACCATCTGGTGTTCTTCTGGACATCTATAAGCAACAGACTACAAGTGTTATTTGGCATTGCAGAATTATTTAAGAAATCTTCACAGCTAACCCTAATAAGTGAGAATGAGGTCACGAACAAAATGGGCTAGTGTTAGAGTACAAAGTTAAAATCAGTTAGATCAGCAAAAGAGAGTATCTAGGAGTTCTTTTCTTGGTGTATGAACCACATATTGAGGAAGCAATGTGCCATTGGCAGTATCATACCTCTCTTTCCTGGCCCAGTTTTAACTTCATTTCTTGTGCCAATGGCAATGTCAGAAACTCGCAAAGGCAACAGTTTTATCGTTAAGTATAACAAGAAATTTGTCACTCAGAAGCAGTCTGTTCTCTTTTTCTTTTTTGGCAGCAGTAGATTTTGAATTGTACTGACAGTTTTCCAAGTATCATTAAGGGAATGGGCACATAAACAAATTACATTATGATCAACAAGTATGGCAGTTTACAACACATCAGCCAGTCTATAGGAACTATATGCACTTACCTCACAGTAAAAGAGTTCATGGGAAAAGGAGTTTTCTGCTTTGTTTTTCCTGCAAGACACCACTACCACCTGTTATCGTAGGCTACTAGCCAAACGGCGATTTTGTAATTTACTGAATGTGGTAACTTGTTTGTGTATTTATCACAAATAAGCCATTATGGGTTAAATGGCTTATTCTCACCTGGTTTGTGCAGGTGGCCACAGCAAATTCATGTGAAGGTAAGTTTACAATTTGAAAATGAAATGTCAGTGGGTTTGGGTTTCATATGGAAATATGGCTGGAGCTAAGGAAACCACTTTAGGAAAGAGACAGACTTGCTTGGCAAAAGGCAGATGTGTAAAAACTGTAAAAGAGATAGGTCTTCCTTAATGCTGACTGCACATATCCAGCTCCTGGGGAACAAGATCTCAGGCATCTTTGTGGACATGCTGCTTGTATCTCCATTCTTCTCACCTGGTGTCCCCCCATTTCCTAACAAAACAGAAATCACTTACCAAACATCTGATCTTTGATCTAAACAGAGATGCAATTACATTTTATAACTTTTTGGACTGCAGAGCACTGTAAGGCAGTAAATATTCGAAGGCACACCTTCAGCACTTAACATATTATTTGATGCTACTTCTTGAAGAGCTGCAGGCAGGTTTTCCAGGGAAGAAGTATCCATAACTACTTATTCCATAACTACTTAGGGAGCTCTTTGGCCCAAATTCACCTTATCTAAATGTAGACATTTCACTGCAACAAATGTTCAAAGAGCCTAGTCATCAAGGGAAGACTTAACATGCTTCAAATTCCAGGTGACCTAAACCTCCTCTTGATTGCCTCTTTTGTAGGCTGATTAGCCTCTTAATTTCATTCTATGGTAAGACCTCTAAAGCCAGATAGAGTAAATTCAACTCTGTGCTGCCAGTTGGCCTACAACAAGGAGGTTAAAAAGATGCACAGAGAGGACTATTAGTTAAAATGGAATTCTTTGATTTTTAGTAGACTTTTTTAATTTATGGGAGCAGCATTCTGGGAGTACAGTATAATTTATCTTTGCAAAAGCTTTTTGTTTTGTTTCAGATTGTTTTATACTTGCTACTGTTATTTTATAATTTCAGTAGTCTTATTAAGCTTTTAGTTTAATAAGGAAAAATATCAATAGACATTGAAAGCTGGCAACTTCACCTACAGCTGACCTCAGAAAAAAATACATCCAGACAAGCACAGGATAATCTGCACTACCATGTTGTGAAAGAATTTTGCATGACAGAAAGTCTGACAAATGAAGTAAAAGAATTGTTATTTAACTGTCAAATACAACTAAATATCCATGTAGGATATTACTGTCAATCTCGGTTATAATGCTTATCAAGGCAATGCAAATAGGTAACTATTATATTTTTAAGGACAATGTACTGAAATTATAGCCTCAGCAGGTGTTCTTTAGTTAATTAATAGAAAAAATATAGCAGGATTTTATTTTATTTTATTTATTTGTATTTCACCCTGAAATAACTATGTCATCTCCAAAAATATAAGGGGCATTTCTACTGTATTTACAGAACTCAAAATTATTTAGATTTTCTAAACACATGATATTTTCAAGATGGTGTCCTAAAGGACACAGAGGCTGAAGAACACACTTGTAAAACAGAAAACAAAGAAAGAAAACCCCTAATATCTATTGTAAAAATAATTTTAAGCAGAATTTCATTGCATTGCTAAAGTACTCTATATGCTGTCTAATTCTGGATGAAACTAAGTTCCATAGGCACTGTAGCTTTTGATATTTCAGTCAATCAGTCACTAAGTCCGGCTCCTGTGCACACTCAGAGGAGTAATCTAAGCAAGCATTCTCTGAGCATGCTTAAGAGATTGTGCTCTGCACAGAATTCAGTAAGAGATTCTTTCTTCCACAGGATGAATGACAAAATCTTTGCTTTTCTTCCTCAATAGCTCAAACCTTAGAGCAACTAGCCAGGATGTTGGAAATCCAGATTCAAATCCTTTCTCTATGTTAGGGTCCTTGAAACCATGTGTTTTTATTTTACAGAAGTGTCCAAGCTAAACTCTCACCCTAGAGAGTCGTTCTAAGTGCATGTAGTCTCAATAACTTTTGTTGAAGCTATTATCTTTATCCCGGTCCGTTAGTGTTTAATATGAAATATATAACAGTCCTGAGAGCTGGAGCTAGCTCTAAAGCCTTCTTCCTGTCAAATAAGTATTGCAAGTAAGATTCACATTTATCTGTGGTCCCAATTGGACCATGGCAGTAAAGCAGTCCAGAGAAACCTTGGAGACCCCTGCAAGTAAATGGGGTGGGCGAGGCAGATGGGTGCTGTCAGCAGCAACCCCTGTGGCTGGGGAGAGCAGGCTGTGTGTCTGTGTGTATGTGTGCATGTGTATGTATGAGAACTGTTTGGGATTGGTTAGCAAAGGGTGTTCAGAAATTTGCAGGTGTGTATCAACATAGCAAGTGCCCAGTACCTTGGTTTATTGTGATTTTTTTATTTTTCTCGTAAGTGCATGCTTCTCTGATTAATTATTACCTGTTAATTATGGGCCATTAATAAATTTATACAACCTTTCAGTCTGGAAGGATTAGAGGATGTGAACTGAACATTGTTTTCTCTGCAGGAACTAACCTCTACAGCCCAGAGCCACTCGTGAGGGCAGTAAAGTCCTGAATCCCCTGGTGTCCTGTGCTGTGAAGCAGTGGTCTAAACAGGTGTATATTCAGGAAAAATGTTTAGAGTAAAGCTTATTTTAAAGAAAACAGTGATCTTTGCTTCACTTTTGAAAGAAAAGTAGGCACACACCAGTAGAATACTACTGTAGACTTTGAGTCCCAAATTATTTTGAGCATACAATCCTATCTCAACATGGCAGGATTTACTTTTTCCCAATATCTAGCTCTAGTTTCCCACATATGAGCTGGGCTTTTTGGGCTTCAGTTTTGAGGCATTCTCTTCTTTCCATGAAAATCTTGACACAATACATTGATCTGCCTCGCATTGTGGAGAGAAACGTTTCAATGTTTAGATCACTTCTTGTTTCTGGTCCTACTTGTCTCATGTATGCCCAAAGTTAGTAGAGTAACAGGAAGTTGTTATATTTCCCAAGATGTGGGACAGCTTTAAAAATGGGACATTTTTCCTCTTTACTTCATTGTAGTAGCTTGGTCATTCCTATTTTTGTTCTGTGTACATTTTATTTGTGTTCCATTTCCAATAGATTTTGTATAGGTTTTTATTAAATATTTGTTCTGAGTAACAAGAATGATGTGAGGATGTTATGCCTCAAGAAATTAAAATTCAGCTTTTGATAGAAGCAATGTATCTAAGACATCTTAGAAAATATATATGAAATGACTGTTAAGTTGAAAAACAATATTACCAAATATAACTTATTGTTTTTCATATGCTTAGAAAAAAAGGCATGCAGTCCTTTGGTGAGTTGAATTGACCTTTAGTCAAGTCAGACAAATATCATCTAAACAGAGAAAAAGACAAATCTTTAAATTATGCTCAATTGAAAATACAGGTCTCTCATTTATATTTTCATTTCCATAGAATCATAGAATAGAATCGTAGAATCACTTAAGTTGCAAAAGACCTATAAGATCATCAAGTCCAACCGTAACAGTTTTACAACGTAAGTGCTACTTTAATGGTGTTCCAAGTCTTCCCAGGCACTTAAGGTATGTACTTGAACTACACTTTAGTTTTCATATATTTCAAGAAATAAATTATTCTCCCTTCAGATTAACAAGTTTCTGACAAACTGTTACCCACAAAAGTTTATTGTTTTCATTTTTACAAGGGCTTCTAACAAAGCACCAAAATCATATAAAGAATTTTGGATAACAACAGTCTCTAGGTCCTCTCTTAAATCTGAATATCCAAATGCATAGAGATCAGTTGCAAGGAAAACATGTATTGTTTGAGCTCTGTTTTTAAAACTCCAGTTTCTAAGCATTAAACAGTTGGTGCTCATGCATATTTCCAGCCTAAATGCAAAGCCGGCTTGAAGGAGAGAAGTTAGTATAATGCAGAAAATTGAAAATCTGTGTCCTCAACTGTGCAAGTTTACAAAACTTATCTTCTTTCTAAAATGTGCTTCACAAACATTTTTCCTGTTGATTATACAATTGAGAGTCCATATGAAGAGCTTATTGATCTTTTCATTGGGAACAATTCAATGAATAGACTTTCAGCTCGTCACAAATTACCATGCTTAATGCAGCTAAGCATGTTATGTTTAACTGGTTCATGAGCTGTATTGTATGAAAGTTTTTAGCAGTATTTGGGTCCACTGTTGAGATATCTAACCTGAGAAGATTATCTCTAGAGGATCTTCAAGTAAAATTCTGGGGTTTTGTCTTTGTTGACTGGTCAACAGCAATTCAAGCTAAGATTTCACCTACAGTTTGGAAAATGCCATTTGATATTAATGGCAGGCTGATCTAATACATATGGTCTGATTTTAATTTTGAATCCAAGGTTTAATATTTTTTCAAGCAATAGAAATATACAAATGATTTTATGATTCTCATAAAAAGGTAATATTTTGGTGATACATATAGCCAGAGTGACCAGATGATTTAGGACTGCGTGGGAAAGGTGGCTTATTCATTCATTTGTTTGTTTGTTTTCTTATGTAAACAATCTACAATTAAAGAAAAATGGAGTATGGAGTTGGTGAAGAAGGATGGGAACATTGTTTGAGGTCCATAAAAATTTTTTTGTTATACAGCATACAATACAAGAAAAAGTAATACAAATTATACTGTATTATTGTATTGTAAAAAATGAAAAAAAAATCATGCAAAAAGGGAGAATCTAAAGATATTCCCCCAAAAAGCTGAAATGAGATTTTTTTCTCTTTATCATACTTTTAATCATTTTTACTTTCTGAAAGATACAATCTCAAAATCTGTGTACCTGTGTGAAAATGAGAGTTTTTGGAGAATCATCACTTTCTGACAGGAAAAGGATTCTCTCTGACCTGCTCTTTAGGTTGTTTTTATCCCAGTCATGTCTATCATGCTCACAGTGGTTTTCACTCTCTCATACCATCTCTTGTCTTATTTCAGCCTGAGTATTGTCTATTGGCAGGCCTAAAGTTTCACATCTCTTGGATGCTGGATGCTTGTCAGAGAATCATTGGTGAAAAAGCTTCATTTTGATCAGACATAAACCTCTGTGTACACATCTCTGTGCTGTCAGAGTTTGACTGCCCCTTCTTTTCTCAACATCCAACCACAGTACAACTTTTTACCTCATATTACAGTGATAGTGCACAGTGACTCAATGAGGTGTTTTCCCTTCTGCAGCTGTTACTTTTCAGCAGTCTTGATGCTTAGTGGTAGCTTGTTTGCATCCAGCTCTTTTTTTTCACAGAATACACAAAGCCAGTATGCAAAGGGACTGTCTGAGGAGTAATTTTTAGCAGAAATAATATTTATTTACACACAGCTTTGCTATTATCATTGAAATGCATTAATTTACAATTACACCAATACAACATTAAGTTCTCTGAAGAGTAAAAAAGTAAACAAGTTAGAAAAATCCACAAACTTTGGGTTATACCAGCAGGGAAATTTCCTGAAGTCCTTGGCTAGGCTAGGTAACTTAGGGGTTGACTCAGTAACCATGTTATGAAGACCATGACACAGTTTTCTGCTGTTCTCAAAGTGTTTGCTGAAAATATTTTACCTTTTCATCCAACAAAGTAACGTTCTTTCTGATAGCATTCAGATGCAATATCATCCTGATTTATTGGAGTGTCTCCTGAATTAAAATACTTACTGACGTCATTAAGGTAATGAGATTATGATAAACGGAGGTGCTTGTGACATGGATCATTGTGTTAATGATCAATATCTCAGTCTTGTAGAATTTGCCACTCCTGCAGAAGACATTTGTACATGCCAATTACAATCTATTAAGGTGTCATTTCAAGCTAGTTTATTTTAAATTCATTACTATTAGTTGTTTCAGAGATTTTAGTGTAAAAAGACAAATGCATCAATTTCAAAAAGTGAGATACAGAATCATAAGTGAAATAATATGCATGCAGCATAGTGTTAAAAAAAAAAAAAAACAGAGCACCTACATACTTTTACTAATGGTTGAACAACAATTTTTATGAAAATAATGAGGTGTATGCACCTGGTTAGCAAGAATACACACATAGGCTATGTTAAGTTTGCAGACAGAGAAAAATATGAGCTTTTAAACTGAGGATTTCTTTCCTTTTTATAGGTCTAATTAGCATGCTTTGGTTCTTTGGAGAAAGAAGTCACGTTGTGACAAAAAACAAAAACCAGTTTTCAGACTAGGTAGTGGAAACATCTTTGACAGCTGAGTTTAGCATGTGTGACTATTACAGAAAGTATAATAAATTATTTTACACAGTGATTTCAAAGAGAAGGTGGTTGATTAATGAATTTTATAAACTTGAGAAATACTTTCATAAGGTCAGGTTGTGACACTGTTTTTCTTGTGTTCCAAAGGATGTAAAATAACTCTGTTTAAGTAGAGTTGCATAGAATTGACTACATTAATAACAATGGGGCATATTGTGACAAACCTTTAATTTCTTTTCCCTTCAGGATAATACAATATGACCATGAACAGCAGTCAGAGACTGCTTGTCAGTTTGTACAGAACTAATACTTATTGTTTTAAGGAATGAAAATTTATATTTTAAGACTGAAAACTTTGCCATTGAAACATAACAGGGAATTGAACAAATTAGGTGGTGACAGAATTAAAAAAAAAATCATCCTTTTAAATTACATCTTTTTTATTTAAGATTAATTTTTAAAATTTAAAATCCAAGCAATGCATCTATCCAGCCAGCCAGTCAGCCATTTTCATTATTATTCTTATTTTATCTTTTTTATTTTACTACTTAAATGCAATTATTGTCCTGGCAAGTCACTCATCTGCCTGTTAGCTGAGATAATAGTACTCACAGCAAAATAGTTATACATTGACTGGTTGTGTTTTTGCAATACTACGATTAAAGACCCCAGAAATATTTTAACTGTTAATATCTATAGGAGACATAGCTGAGATAAAAGAAAAAAATATACACAGTGCAGGCTGAGACATAATGCTTTGATTTTGGAGAACAGACTGTCAGTAAACAATGGTTGACTAATCGGGGGTTTACCACATTGCATTCTTGTCTCCAAGCTATTTTGCAAGTTGATTTTACAATTTTATAGAGCACCTTTATGGCTTAATATGCACTATCCCTGTTAGACCAACATTTTCATCTACATATGTTACATACAGGTATGTTTTGACAATAGTGCCTCTCAAAAGTCCTTTGTAAGGTCTTCTTTCATTTCTGAAAGCTGAGTTTCCATTTGCTTCAGATATCTTCAAACTCACTTTCTCATAGGGGTAATTTGGTCTTTAATTTTACCCTAAGGTTAAGCTGTATTTCTGTGGCTGGTTTTATTGATTTCATTTTAAGGAATCTTAGGATATTTACATATCTGAAGTGCTATCTAAACAATTATTGTATAGTATTGAAAAATTAATATTAGATGCTAGTGCAGCCGTTTTTTGCTTTATCCATTTTTTTTCTCTGCTTTTTTGTGGCATTAATTCCTCAAATTCCTACTTCTGGCTAAATAGCAAATACATTTCTGTGTCAGATAGGTACAGAAAAATGCATAGGACTGCAGATTACAGAGCAAGTATAAATTCCAGTTGCCCTAGGGTGGACTGAGAAAAGGAATCCATCAGAGGTTGAGACAGAATCTGCAGCACAGACTTAAGAGATGTTTTCATGCTCATTGCTCTCTCTTTTATCTTCTGTCCTTCTATTTCTGTGTTTTTTCCTCATTTTTCTATTAGCAGTTTTACTGTGCAGAGTACCAATAAAACAGTATTTAATGAAATCTCAGAAGTCTTTGGAAGTGATGCATCAGCAACCTTGGTTACTCCATTACAAATGCTGACCCCAAAATGGAAAGACTGAGAGCTAAAATTAAAAAGCACAGCTGTTTAACTTCAGTCCTGTTAAATGTATCGTTGTTCTCGCTATGTTGTATACAACTGGTATCAGTTCACCAAATAACTCAAGTTTAAAAGTCTTTTAAGGATCAATTTAAAGAATCAGTCTTAAAGATACACTCCTCCATCTAAATGCTTTCTTCACATACTCTTTGTTTTTCCAAAATACCAAAAGGTTTACTAAAGAATTTAGCTGAGCATACTGCCTTTCCATCCATAAACATTCTTTTCTCAAACATTATAGGTGTGATCCTTGTAGTTTGAACTGACTTTTTCATTGTGTTGGTTACCTGAATTGTAGGAAATAATTCTGAGGCTCAGTTGTTTCTGTTGACTGGTAAAGGATTATGAGAATGTCTCTATGACATTTGCTAAATGTAATGTGAAGTTTGCTGATGAGTTTTAAGTAATAAATACAGAATAAATCAGTTCTTCGGTTAAAGATGCCAGGGAAGGTCATGAAACAAATTCCAATGCTACATAAAGGCATAAGAATATTAAGTAGATAAAGCTAAAATAGGTAAAAGTTAGCAGGAAAATCCTGTTTTAACAAGTGACTAGAGCACGCAAAGATTTGAAGACATATACGTGGGTACTGTATACACTTAAGTCTATTTTGACTTTACACCAGATCTAACAATGGGCTCAGTGTAGGAGAAATAGCAAAAGAAATGGTTGTCATAGCATCATAGAATCATAGAATGGTTGAAGATCATTTATTCCAACCCCTCTGCCACAGGCAGGGACATCTTGCACTATATCAGGTTGCTCATAGCTGCATCCAACCTTGAACACTTCCAGTGATGGGGCATCCCCTGCTTGCCTGGGCAACCTATTCCAGTGTCTTACCAACCTCATCATAAAAAAATTTATTCCTTATGTCCAATCTAAATCTACGCTCTTTCAGTTTAGAACTATTGCCCATTGCCCTGTCACTATGGGTCTTGGTAAAAAGCCTTCTGTGTCTTTCTTATAAGCCCCCTTTATATATTGAAAAGCTGAAATAAGGTCTCCCTGGAGCCTTCTCTTCCCCAGTCTGAACAACTGCAACTCCTTCAGCCTTTCCTCATTGGTTAAGTGTTCCAGCCCTCTGAATCATTCCCTTTCATTCCGGGCCTCTAATCATTCCCCTTTGTTCAGGTATATTTTTTGCAGTCACCGGTATTGTAAGAGTGTCTTTGACGAGAGTTTTTCATTGATACAAAGTGCCACCATGGTTTTCCAGCCAGGAACCTGTGAATTAGAATATTTTATTTTGATAATAGTCATCTGTCTTGGTTTGTATTTGGCTTACTAAAAGTCCTTTTCTAGTGACTAATTCTGAAAAAAATGTGGAGGCATACTGTCTATCCTGCCTTCCAGAGACATCCTCTGAATCTCACAAACTCCCCCTGGTCGTACTATATATGTGCTCATCTCAGTTTTGAAATGTCTAGAAATTGTCTTAATGACAATCTACAATGTTGGCACTTGGAATCAGAATTGAGCTGGAGAAGACAGGATTTCCCTCTCAGTAATTTTTGTTTCCTTTTATATTTCTTTAATAGGTTTCAGTTTTGGTTAATGAAGCACCTGAGGCAGTTTCATCAACAATCATTTTATCATGCCCTTTTCTGTATATATATATTTGTGATAGCTTTCTGCTAAACAGTGTACAGTATTACTCCTGCATCTAATTCTCTTGTTATTCTTCTCAGTCACTCCAGAACATAACATTGTAGCCTAACAGTATTTTCCCCACCAAGTACATTCTTGCCTCACATTTCTCATATAAAGTCTTAAACCTGGCAGCATACTTGCCTTGCTGTGAATGAAAGGGCTTTGTCCTGTTTTGTATTGCCTTTGCAATGGGGACAAGGCTCTGCTGTGGGCTTTTAGCAGCAGAGAGCTGTATCCTCTTTGAAAACTCTGTAGTGTTACAGCCTCTCTCTGAAAGTAAAGGAGATGAGAAGAGGAAATACAACGCTATACTGGGAATGTACATTGATGAATATAATGCCATTGCTGGAAGCAGAAGAGTAAAACTTGCTTTCTTCCTTTCTTTTCCCCGTGTTGCCACCTCTCTTACTGAATATGTACCTGCAGTCAGGTCATGCAGGCACTCTTCTGGGCGTAGAAAGAATTCAGCCCTGCCTGAAAACAAAGGAGGATGAGGTTTTGGTAACTTACACTCAGTAGATGGAAGAGGGAAATGTGAAGGATGGGAATGTTAGGTTATAACAGTAGGGCATGCAGCTTCTGAGATGAGTTAGTTCAGTTTGTTCACTGTTTTACTCAACATCTTGCCTCCTTTAGGTGTTTTAGATTAGTACCATTTGTACAGAGAGTAGTTAATGAAGACCAGAATCTGTCTGAGGTACAGGCTGTCATACAGCACCTTATGCTTGTTATCTGAAGAACAACATATTTCAGGAGAACTATTCCTATTGTAAACATATCTGTAATACTTATATGAACTATAGCTCTGGCTGCCCAAAGTTTTTGGATTTAAAATGGAAATATTAAAATCTGAAAATGGCCTATTAAAGATGTAGGTTCTTTTGATAACTTTTATCTGGATTTCAGTTCTGAACTCCCTCTAAACTCAAGTCTAGCCAGATATAAGGTTAGGTCAAATCATCTTTAATTCATTTAAAGAGTACATAGAAAAGAGCTATCAGCTGTCTATCCTCTGTGTGACCTTGTTTTGTTATTTAAACATGAGACTCTTTATTTTAAATGTCTGTATGACAGCCCTAACATTCTACAGTATAGCACTATAATTTTGGTTAGGTGGATGTACTGTGTGGAAGAATATAATTAGACTAATTTTCTTGTGCAACTATTACTTGTCTTATAAATAAATAAATATATACATCTGCAGTTTACAATATGTCTGCTGGTGGGTAATTGAGGGATGAAAGTAAATATTCTTTTATTTTTGTGTGAAAGGAAGACTACTAAACTCTGTCTGTGTGAGCCAGCAACACAGCACAAATAACAAAAAGGAATAGAACAGCACAAGACAATTTCTGAGAAATCATGAAAGCCTGATAATAAAATCCTTAAGAGTCATAAGTATGCCTTTAAAAACATATGGTAGTGGATCCCTGAGGAGTTTTGGTTAACTCAGGTGCAATATTTCTCTGAAGAACCTCTGCTACCTTCTGAAGCAATGTAAGTGGCATGTTTGACAGCTGGGATATATGCCTGTCTGTCACACAAACAACAAAACTGCTAGGGTAAATGCAAATGTGACATAAGAAAGGCTGTGATGGAAGGAGAAGGGACAATTTGAGATTAGCCTGCAAAAAACCCGTGGCTGGTCTAGGAATATTATGATTTAAAAATATAGCTTTGTGTTTTGAAGGAGAGAAGCCTCTTTTGCTTAGTTACAAATAAAAGAAAGAAATAAGAAAAAATCTGTAAATTATTATCCATCATCAAGAGACTGATTTTTGCCTCTGACCAGTTAGTTTTATAAGATTATACATCCAGAAAGCTAATTTGCTCTATTCCCTTGGCAAAAGAGTTGCTGTTTTCTTCTACTACCTATTAATTTGATCTTTGTTATTTCTCTGTTTCTGTTTTTCTTTTACTTTCTGCCCATCAACCCTTCATGTTCAATGAATATTTTTGGGATCAGGAAACAGTTTTTTCCCCCTGTTTTTGTAGACTGCCTAGCAAGTTATGTCCTCATTCTAGGCAGTACACTATTATCTTTACTATTTTCAGTTTCGCTGTCCGTGTCCTTTCTTACAGTATTGTTTGGATTGGAAGTCCTTAATCAGAAAAGTAGAGAAGTGGAAGTATTGACACTTTTTCTCACACAGAAGCAAACAGCCTGCTCTCTAATGGTTATCTACTGTTACTCTAGTCACAGTTTGAAGTAGGCTGAGCTAGGAACATAAGAACCACAACTTCTTGCCATTGCATAAAACATATAAAGGGCTTTTCTTCTGACTGCTTCTCCTGCCAAGAATTCTGCATCCTCTCTGTAGCACAAGGTGTCTCTGAGAAGAAAGTCTGACTGTGCTAACAGGATCTGTTATTTCTGGCCTTAACTTCAGACTGACCTTGAGTGTGTAGGTATATGTGCATGCTTGTATGTTTGCCTGTAATATGTTTCCATGCCCTTTACTTTCCTGTGTTTCTCATCTTCATGGGCCTTCACAGAAGGGACCAGAAATGTAATTTTACACTGTCTAGCTTAAAAATCAACCCAGTGCAATCAAGACTGAGGATTCTGGGCCCTTATTATTTATATTAATAAATATATATCTGAAGGAACTTAGATCTTATTGATTATTTTAGAGCTGTCTGTCAGACTTGCTATTCCTTGAAAAGGCAGATTCTTAACGAATGCAAGAATGCACTGACACAGAGCGACCTGTTTTCTGGAATAAAGATGTCAGAAGTAAGAGACAAGAAGAGGATGGATATACATGGCTGTCTGTTATGTTAATTCTTCTGTTTGATAATAAGGGTAGAAGGAAGCAAGGAAGTAAACTGGCAAACAAGGGTATTCCAGGAAGACTGATGAGGGGCAAATACAACTATAGCTTCATATCATTGAAGAGAAGCAAATAATAAAGAGAATCATAATAACACAAGAAGAAATGTGCGGAACAAAGCCTGGAAAAAACAAACAAACAAAGAAAAAAACCCCCAACAAACCTGGCTTAAAGAAGAAAAAAGATGCTGAAGGAAGAGGAGTGGGGAAAAAAAGACTGGACATGAACAGGAGAAACAAGTGAAAGGGGAAATGCCAGTGTGGCTTGCAGAGAAACATCCAGCAAAAAGACAGAAGTTTTGCACACTGCTATTGGACAAGATTTTCACAGAAAATAATAGAGTAAAAAGGAAAACAGCAGTAGAAAACAGTATCTTAGAAAGAGTGGAAACTAAGAATGAAAAATAAAGTCAGGAGGTTCCCAGAAGAGCTGTATCTTGTTCAGGCACACAAAATGGAGGAGATGGTAGTTACCATCACCTTTGAGGCTCTCTGTTGAGAAGGGAGGCTGGGTTAGCACTTTGCTTATAAATTATGCTTAAGCACAGTCACTGATAGAAAGGAACATTCATGAACTTTTACTAGACAGATAGTTCAAAGCCCACAGTGACATTTTCTATTCTGGTTTACAGATCTTTAGTCTCTTTTTCAGATTAGTTTTGCTAGACTGCTTGATAAAAAATCTGCACATGAGATAAGGGTAAATGCCTGATTGCACAGACCAGACTGTCTTGTGCTTTCACCAAATATGTAACTGTGCAGACAAGTACTGTGTTAACAAAGTTCATATGCTTGGACAGTAAGGTATTAATGAAAATGTTGAGTATGCAAATCTGTCTGGAGAAATAATATTTTTATGCTAGTGATACTTACTCTTCAATATTAGATGTTTAACTGCATATTTTTGGACTGCACTACGTCAGATCTTTCCTCCTTTTTCTTATGTGGATCCTAATCCATCTGTTAATGACAGTATAATAAGAATTCTGTTTGGTCAGCAAGATGCAGATACTAATATGATATATTTCTATTGCTGAAGGGCTACCACATGGTAGACATCAATAAGTGATGTTTCCACTCTTGCTATTGCAGATGTCATATCATATGCTTTGTTTCAGCTTATAGACAATTTTGCATTGACTGTATATTTCCATCTCTCAGTGCCAATTAAGAACTGTGTGTAACATATAGTAATGAAGAGAAAATTCTATTTTTACAACAAGAAAATAGTGTCCTAAACTCCTTTTATTGAACATCTCTTTGACAATGCATACATAATCATAGCTCTGCTAAAGAAACTTACATGCACAAAGTGAACAAAACATCCATCTAGCTAGAAAGCAGTTAGTCATTCTTTGTGAATTTGTTCAGAAATCACAGAATTGCAGAATGGTTGAGGATACAAGGGGTCTCTAGAGGTCCTCTTGACCAACCCCTCTGCTCAAACAGGATCACCTAGAGCCTATTGCCTAGCGCCATGTCCAGATTGCTTTTATGTATCTCGAAGGATGAAGACTCCATAACTTCCCTGGGCAACCTGTGCCAGTGCTCAGTCACCTTCACAGTAAAAAAGTGTTTCCTGGTGTCTACAGGGAACCTGCTGTGTGTCAGTTTGTACTCATTGCCTATGGTCCTGGCAGTGGACACCACTGAAAAGAGCCAGGCTCCATCTTCTTTACAACCTCCCCTCAGATATTTGTTCACATTCATGTGTATCCTTTTGTAAGTCCATGCTGACTACTCCTGACCACATTTTTTATCCTTCATATGCCTGGAAATGGTTTCCAGGATTAGTTGCTTCATCACCTTCCCAAAGATTAAGGTGAGGCTGACCGACCTGTAGTTCCCTGGGTCCTCCTTCCTGCCCTTTTTGAAGATAGGAGTGACATTTGCTTTCCTCCAGTCTCAGGCATATCTCCCAACCACCATGATCATTCAAAGATTATTGGGAATGGGCCCAAACTAACATTGGCCAGCTCCCTCAGCATTCATAGGTGCATCCCATCAGGGCCCATAGACTCACATATGCCTGGTTTGCTTGAGTATTCTCAGGCCTGATTATCTTCCACCAAGGGTATATTTTCCTTGCTTCAGACTTTTCCCCTGGTCTCCACCTTCTGTATATTCCCTTTTTTGTCTGAGTTTTGTCCAACTTAAATGTAAGACAGCCAGCTCCTTGTTCATCCATGCAGGTCTTCTGGCACTTTTACCTGATTTCCTGCTTGTTGGGATGGACTGCTCTCAAGCTTGGAGGAGGAGATCCTTGAATATTAACCAGCTTTCTTGAGCACCTCTTCCCTCCAGTGTCTTACTCCATAGGAATCTTCCAAGCAGTCTTTCATATTTTTCAAGAAACCTTTCATTCAGCCTTTGGATTGCTTCCAAGCATTCTTTCATATTTTTCATGATTCCATTCTGCTGAAACAGCCATAGAAATTATTTCCTCTAGATACATAATTTTCAAAACTTCACTTATGTCTTGCTAAGTTGACTCTGATTGTATTCTTAGCAGGGAATTCTGTAGGGGGGGGTGTTGTAGTTTTGTGGAGGTTTTGTGTTGGTGGGGTTTGGGGTTTTTTTTAGCCTGATTGCCCATATATTACTAGTTTATGTGTAACACATAAACTAGTTTAGTCTGATTTTGTTACTAATATCTTGACCTATTTCCAGTTTCAACTAAATCTAACTAGTATTTAAGTTTCAGAGATACCTGTTCCCACAGATTTCATAAAAGTCAGCATATAGCTAGAAAGAAAAGATTATATTAATATTTCTATGGAGAAACAGTCCAAAGAACTCACCTGATATTCATTAGCAGGTGGATGGTTGGTGATCTTTGCCAGAATACTACTTGACCAGTTAGCTCACACATGTCTCCACAGGAGCCATACCATATTTCTTTACTTCTTCTTTGCTGAAATAAAGACAGACATGGAAATGAGATAAGTTATAGGAGTTAGGAATATGGGAGGAAAAGAAATTAATTCTGGGTTGAAGGGGGAAAAAATACCATGTGAGAATAAGTCAGAGGTTTAGAAAAAATCTTAGAGGAAGGAGCATGTGGATATTGTGATCCAGTGAGATGGAAAAAGACATAGCTAAATAAATAATTTTGGCTTTACTAGTTCCAGTACCCATAGAAAACTTTCTCTACTCCACAAAATTATATTCTAGAATCAGTGATGAGACATTGGCCATTTGGAAAATTCACATCTACACATGATAAATTCAGATTTATATAGGACAAAAAAATTTTAGTGGTTATAACATTAACATTTTATCCAAAATGTTAACAACTTATTTAATGAAAGTCTAAAAATGAAAAGTAGTTTTAAGTAGATTCTGGTACTAGTGTTAGTGTTATATTTACATTAACTTATGTTCGTCTATATAGGGATTGGAAAGCCATAGCAAATGAGGGCATTATGGAGGTATGAAATATCTCTTCATCAAGTTCATTATAGTTGTTTCTTACTTAAAGAATTGCCTGTGCAGAGGAGAGGAGATGAACCTTTCCTGTTGAAATATTCACTTTATTTGAATAGTCTAGTTATCTATAGATAGGACTTGAACCTTGGAACTGAAACAGATTTCCCTCCATTGAGGGTTATCTTTGCTTGTTCCAAAGAAAATTAGTTTTCATATGACCTAGCTAAAAGCCTCTGAAAATCAAGAAGCAAGGATGCTCATTTTATTTTAACTGGGCTTATAATGTGCACATTGACAAAAGGGTTCACTTTGCTTTCTTTTGGCACCATTACTCTTTATATAATGATCTTTACTCTGCCTGTAGAGTAATTTAGCTTCAACAGGAGTTGTGATGAAGGACACTCCATTCCTTCATCAGTGTATAGAGACAAAGTAGGACTCATAGTCCTGTAAGTGAGGGTCTAGACTGCATCAGATATTGAACCAAGTCTTGGTGAAAACAGAAACTTCCTGATTTAGAGGAAATCAATCAATGGGATGCATCCCAATTAATGAATACCATCTAAAATTAAGGCATCTAATCAAAGTTGTCTAGAGTCAATGGAGAGAGAAAAGCACCTGAAAAGGGTGATTCATTTTTTGTATTGTCTCAAATGTTAACCTTTTTTTCTCAGCTTTAGCTGAAATAATTTAAATATGAACTATAATTCTCCTTTTTTTCTACCTCTTGTCTACTTTTACTAGTCAGATTTTTAAACTTTGGGGGGGAGATAGCTGTTGGAAATTTTTTAATGCTTTATACTCTATGTCAACAAACCTTAATTGGTAAATATGAGGAGCTCATAAAGTAACTGTACCCCTTGGTCTTCTACAGGATCAGTTCAGGAGATTAGGAAAGGACAAAAATTCAATTTCAGAAAATACAGTGCATGGTTACTTCATTTGAGAAATAGCATCTGGTGATTTAATTTTAGTACGTTTACCATAATGCATTCTATGGCCCACTGCATCACCTGACAAAAGGTGAATAATCATTTCATAAGAAATCAGAATATAATGTATTCTGAATTATTAATTTTCTAAATAGTACAAAATAGCAAAACAGTTTATCTCATGTACAATATTTAAAATGGGTTTTCTAGACTTGTTCATTGAGCAAATCTTTACAGTCTTTTGTAAAAATTTAGATGTCATTTCTTCCTGCTTCTTTCTTATAGTCTAGTTAACATCAATGTATACAATCAACCAGCACACTCTGCTTGACCTGTACTGCTTCCTTTGATAGCAGTAGTTTATAATTATGATGTGTTCTTTTACATGGTGTTTAAATAGTTAAAACAAAAGTGTCTTTTTCTTGTTGCTCACAACAGAGCCTAAAAGTTCAAAAGAGAACTTCTTGCTACTATGGAATTATAAAATGTATTTGCAAATATGTGCCTAATGGCAGTTGTCAGAAGCAATTAGTTTCAAATATATTTCACAGTTTAATCATGTTGAGAAATGTTTCTGAACTTTAAGGATCCAGACTAAATAATATGGGAACAGTTTCCTATTAAACATGAAAAATACTGAAAGAAGATTAATTGCCACAGATTAAACTAGTGTAGAGTATTTATGTCTCATTCATTAGTTTAAAAACTCTGACTCCTCAAGAGAGTATCAAGTATTCATATAATGACCCCAAGTCCTAGGATTTTCATTTAGAGAGCTTTAATTTAATAGAAGACATGTAAACTGCTTTTTATTTAGGTTTACTTTTATAGCTTCAGCTGGATCATGGGTCAACTAGTTATTGGTCAGATAAAAATTATCATCTACATCAGTGTTCATGATGTTCAGGATTCTATAACATAATACAGCCTTTGATTTTTGTCCTTGTCCAGCACCCTGGCTGTGAAAAGTCACAAAGAATAGATCCTGGGGAAACATGTAGACTGCATGAATTTCATGAAAAAGAAAAAAGAAAAAAAAAAAAAGTGCTCATTTATATTTGCAAAATGCAATCAAGAGAAGATACTAACAGCAAATGGAGATGGGAGAATGATGTTGCAGACCAGAGACATTCTGAGATTAATGTGTAAAATGAGAGAGGGAATATTTTATAGTAAACAGTCAGACGATGTAATGGACCTAGTATTGATAGAAACAGATACAAAAGTAAGAGAGGAAAGAAAAATAAAAATAGAAATTAAAGTGCATCTCCTGTACTTAAAACCAGCCAATAGTAAAAGATAAACTGCATAGAAAATAGTGATAACAGAGGCTTATATGACATATATTGCTTGACAGTAATATATAGGAGAGCTTTATAATGTGGGTGCATTGGAGAGTGTTCCCTAAAAGACTAAAGAACATTTCTTCCTGCCTTTCATTGATTCAAACCATCAGGTCATGATGTCAGTGATTTCTTTAGAGGACTTTTTTCCATTTTTCAGAGCCTGAGGACTGTTTGTAAGCAAAAGATGGAAATTGTTCCTAGATTTCTTAATGGCTGCTTAAAAAGCTACTGTACAAGAGAGATATCGAGCTACAGGAGAGATTCCAATGAAGGGCCACTACAGTGATTAAGGGACTGGAACATCTCTTACATAAGGAAAGGCTGAGAGAGCTGGGGCTGTTTAGTCTGGAGAAGAGAAGGCTCAGGGGAGGTCTCATCAATGTGTACAAATACCTAAAGGGAGTGTGCAAAAAAGATGGAGCCCAGCTCTTCTCAGTGGTGCCCAGTGACAGGCAAGAGACAATGGGCACAAAGTGCAGGTTCTCTTTGAACATCAGGAAAAATGCTTTTACTGTGAGGGTGACTGAGCACTGGCATAAGTTGCCCAGGGAGGTTGTGGAGTCTCCATCCTTGAAGATACACAAAAGCTGTCTGGACATTGTCATGGGCAACTGACAGTAGGTAACCCTGCTTGAGCAGAGGGATTTGACCAGATGACCTCCAGAGGTCCCTTTCAACCTCAACACTCTTTTGTTCTCTGATGGAGTGATACAGGTCAATTTACATAAAAACATGTTTTTTCCATTCAGGAACTTATGTAGTCATAAAGCATCTTTTAGATCTCAGTATATTTTGTTAGGCTCACCTTGGCTGGCCGCCAGGTGCCAACCAAGCCACTCTATCACCCCTCCTCCTCAACAAGGACAGCGAGAGAAAATACAACGAAAAGCTTGTGCGTCAAGATAAGGATAGGGAGTTCACTTACCAATTGCTGTCACAGACAAAACAGACCCGGCTTAGGGAAATTAATTTAATTTAATTTATTGCCAATTAAACAGAGTAGGATAATGAGAAATAAGAACAAATCTAAAAACATCTTCCCACCACCCGTCCCTTCTTCCCATGCTCAACTTCACTCTTGACTCTTCTAACTCCTCCCCCTGAGCAGCATAGGGAGATGGGGAATAGGGGTTGTGGTCAGTTCATAACACTTCATCTCTGCCACTTCTTCCTCCTCACCTGGAGCTCTTCCACTGCTCCAGCATGGGGATCCTCCCACAGGATAGTCCTTCATGAATCTCTGCAACATGGGTCCTTCCCATGGGCTGCAGTTCTTCAAGAACTGCTCCAGCATAGGTCCTTTCCACAGGGAACAGTCCTTCAGGAACATACTACTCCAGCATGAGTCCCCCATGGGGTCACAGGTCCTGCTCCTGTGTGGGCTCCTTTCCGTGGACCTGGAGCAGGAGCCTGCTCCAGTACAGGCTTTCCCTGGGCTGCAGCTTCCTTCAGGGCACATCCACCTGCTTCAGTGTGGGATCCTCCATGGGCTGCAGGTGGATATCTGCTCCACTGTTAACCTCCATGGGCTGCAGGGGTACAGGCTGCCTCAACTTTTTCTTCACCATGGGCTGCAGCGGAATCTCTGCTCCAGCACCTGGAAGCACCTCCTCCCCCTCCTTCTTCACTGACCTTGGTGTCTGCACAGTTGTATCTCTCACATAGTCTCACTCTTCTCTCCTGGCTGCTGTTGTGTAGCATTTTTTACCCTTTCTTAAATATGTTATCACAGAGGCACTACCAACATTACTGATTGGCTCAAGCCTTGGCCAGTGGTGGGTCTGTCTTGGAGCTGGCTGAAACCATCTCTGTCTGACATGGGGGCAGCTTCTGGTGTCTTCTCACACAAGCCACCCCTGCAGCCCCTCCACTACCAAAACCTTGCCACATAAACCCAACACATATATGAAAAGATAGAGAATACAAGCCAAGTTCAGGGACCACAAAATGAACAACGGGATGAAAGAGAGATTCCATCATGTAGAATTTAAGGAGTTTGCCCTATTCAGCTTACTGAAGAAAAGAAAAATAATAGAACTGATCATTGCAATTACTCATATGGCACTTACAATGGAGAAAATGTTTTGACAGTGGAAATTAGGCTATCTAGCAGGCAATTCATTTGGGGACCAACAGTGATAATGTACTGCAGCTCCAAGAAAACTCCAGGAAACTCTACGGTTTCCTCTCCTCTTTCCAGCTTGTCTGATCTTTTGTTCATCTGCTCTGGGTTGATTTACCTGCTGAGGTTTACATAAGGAACAGAAGGAAAAGACTTTCAGCAGAAAAATACTAAGGGAAACAGATATGTAACATGGGGAATAAAGAGGATGATCTGAGACATTGTAAAGGGGAGAACATGTTTGTTTTGGGGAAGATAGCAGGCCTTTGTTGATTTTCAGCACTACTGAAAAAGGATTAAAAATAAAATTTCAGAGACTTGCAAAAAAGCCTAGAAATATTTAACTTCAAAACAAAATGTACCTTCCTATCAAGAGGCTGGTTAAACACTGAAATAACACATCAGAGTAAGTTGTTTATAAATATCCTTTCTAAATATAAAGTACTTTGGACCAACTTTTGGAATGCATTTTTTGAATCTCTTTGTGTATTGTGGGTGATTATGGAAGCTGACTCACAATCTCTCTGAATTCCCCTGTGTAGCCTCTTGCTTTTCGGGCCTGGTTGTACCAATGATGCTTACAGCTGTCTCCAAATTCTGTGTTTAAGCAGTGCCACCTTAGGGCTTCAGCTGGTCACATGAAGGTATTAGAAGACTTTCTTCACTGTGTAGTTTAGCTTTGATTACTTGCCTTTTTTTTTTTGTTTTGTTTCATCTGAAAGAATTATTATATGATGTATCTAGAAATATGCTATTGAGAAGATCACTCTAGAAGGTGCCTATGAATCCCTTCAGATTTCTGGGGCTTATGTTTTGCTTACTGAAATTAAATCCAAAAGAGCACTGAGATCAAAAGAAGATGCAAAGGAAGCACTAGTATGCACCATACCTACATTTTCTTAGACCGGTTTCATCTTTCTAAGTCTTCTGAATTAGACGTTATCTGATTACATCGTACACTGAAAAGGTATACAAAAGACACGGGTAAATTAACTTATATCTTCACAGATAATTCATAAAAAGTCTTCTTGGGAAAGTTCTTTCCACACAAGCAACAGCACAGAACTCAGTGGAAGTTATATATCTCAGAGCACAACCTGCTTCAGGTGTAAGTTTAAGATTCAACAAGTTAGTTTCTGCTGTGACCAATTCCATCACACTGACAGGAGTGATGAGACAAGTCAATGACAGTACACATTTACTTAGGAAGCATAATCTAGAATGGAAATGTAGACAATTCCTCTGTCATCAAAAATCCACATCATCCACCAACTTCATATTTCCTTAGGTAGTCTGAGCGCTGGTAACCTGTTATGAATGTAAGGGTTTATTTTTCAACTTAGTAGAGTTCACTCATTTTGCATGTGTGTAACTACAAAGTGTTAAAGGCACAGATGGTACCATCACATCCTCTGTTATTAATTTTATTCCTGCATTTGGATGTGCTGGCACAGACAAAATGACTTATCCAGGATTGTGTTAACAACAGCTCTCGCTTCCACTTGGAAGTATTAGTATATCTATATTAAAATTTCATACATTTTAACATATATTTCCCCCTAATCTTTTAAGACAAAATATATAATGTTCTGACTGTGTAGATCTAAATCTAATGTAAGGAAATATGAAAGAATTCCCTAAAGTTGTACAAGAAGGTTGAGATTCATATCTTCTAACTTTAGCTAGAAAGTGTTTGATGCCACTCTAAAATAGTTGTGTTTGTGACAAAGAAAAATATTTTCTTCCTGGATCTGAAGCCTAAACAGTTTGCTAATTGTTTAGTACCTAACTACCTAACTAATCTACACCTAACTTTCAGATGCCTAAAGCTGGATGAGATTAATCTTTTGGAGGGTTGTGCCTTAGTTCCTGGATTGTCTTATCATCCTTCACTGGTTGCTGTCTGCTGTCACAAGGGTACAAATGAGTCAGTATCTTTATTCCATTTATATATACTACCTTAAAATGTTGACCTTTGTCTTCATTATCAAAGTATTACTTTGAAATAATAATTGTTGCCATAGAAGAATAGTCCTCCAGGACACATATATCTTCTCTATCTGTGAGGCATATTCCTCTAGGAAATAATTTCATGTCCTTAAAGAAAAAAGTCAGCAACATCATAAGACTAAGCTATTCTTGCTGATACTAAATTAAATTACTCTAATGATCTCCAAAAGCAAAAAAAGAAGATATTTGCTTATATAATATATATATTTAACATTTGTTGGATTATTTATGCCATATAAGAGATTTGAAATAGAAGATAATATAATTAGGTGCCATTCATGTTGACTGTTAGATTATTCAGCTGAAATCAGTAATAATTTACAACTGAAAAAGAGAAGAAATTTCAGGTTTAACCACATGTTATTCAACTTGAAATCTGCTTTACATTTGGGAGTAATGGTTCATTCTCATCCCCAAATCCTCATCCTAAATTCCTTTTTTCAATCCTGTTTTCAAGAAAAAGAGGAGGACCAGAGGAATTATAGGCCAGTAAACTTCATCTCAATCCATGGGAAAGCAATAGAACAAATATAGTAAGTAGAAGGAGGTAATTTGGAGCAGTTACCACAGATTTACAATGGGAAATCATGCTTACCAACCTGGTAGCTTGCTACAACAAAAAGCCTACTTTGGTGGAAGAGGGAAGAGCAGTAGGTACTGTTTATCTTGACTTCAGCCAGGCTTTTGATACTGTTTTCTATAACACCCTCATGGACAAACTGATGAAGTACGGGCTATGGTAGTGTACAGTGAGGTGGACTGAAAACTGGCTGAATTGCCAGTCTGAAAGTGTTGTGATCTGGAGCACAAAGCCCAGCTGGAGGCTAGTCACTAGTGGTGTACCTCATCAGTATTGGGTCCAGTCATGTTTGACACCTTCATTAATGACTTCTCCCTTTGATGGTGGAACAGAGTACACCCACAGAAACTTTGCAGTTGATACAAAAACGGGAGGAGTGGTTGACAAACCAAATGGTTATGCTGCTATTCAGAGGGACCCTGAAAGGCTGGAGAAGTGGGCTGACAGTAACCTCACGAAGCAGAACCAAGTTCTGCACCTGCAGAGGGGTTGGACTAGACAATCTCCAGAGGTCCTTTCCAACGTCAGAAATTTTGTGATTCTGTGATTCATTTAGGCTATTTTCTGAGTGAGGTACTTGCCAAAACATATAAGCAGGGCCAGCATTTTTTATTTATTTATTTGTTTTCAGCATTCACTGCAGTTAAAAGAGATTTGAGGAGTTTGTAAAGATCAATACAGCAGTTAAGAGTTCATGTGTAAGGCATGAATAAACTGAGCATTGGAGTGCAATGAATAGAACCCTTTTTTTTTTTTTAAGCTTTTGGACTGAGAGAAAAGTCCGTATGATTTCTCATAGCCCTCCTAGCATCGCTTCAGTGCTCAGATACAATGATGTCCTAGTACAGCTAGGCTGCTTTTAGTCCCAGATACTTTCTATGAACACATTACTCTGCAATGAATTTCCACTACTGGGACAAGTTCACACATTGCCAAAGCAGGAATTGTCTGTGTCAACAGCATAGACATTAGGACATTCCAATTAGGCTGAAATCTATTCTCCATTTGAATTGGTAAAACCTTTGTTTTTTAATTTCAGTAGGGTCAAGTTGCTAACCATAACTTCACCATGGCACACTACCACACCTTAGAAGTGAAGCTTTTTAAAGCCATTCTTTCCGGTTGCTTTCTGGACACATTCATTAATCTTCTTTCACATACCTAATCTTTGCCTTCTTATCACAGTCAAAAGTTCATGCTTTTTTTTTGCACACTATTATCTTCCTTTGAGGCAAGCCCTTGCCAGTGCAATAAGTATCATCTTAGTTTGTCATTTCTTTCCTTAAAACTGCTGGTGGTGAAAGATTATTTAAAACAGTTGATTATAAAAAAATTTTACAGTCCTAAAAAAGACAAAATATCAAAATAAGATCAGTCCTAAAATATTAAATGTTTTGTTTTCTTTTAGAAACTGAGTTCCTTAGATTCAAATATTTAATTGAGTATTTGTCATTACATTGTTTAAAAGAAGTGAAAAGTCTCCATTAAAGTATTTATTGAAATAAAACATTTTGCTTTGATATTTTTCAATTTATTATTTTCCATAGTTTAGACTGAAGTTCTGGCCAGCCGCCTTTTAATTGCTACAGAAAGTCACAAAAATGGAGAGTAAAAGCAGGCATTTCTGTACCTGAAATTTAAGAAAAAAAATGAATTGCCAAGTAAAATCTTGTTATCAACTTATTATCTGTGTCAGACCTTCAATTTTTTTGTCTTGGCCAAAGAAATATTTAACAGATTTTAAAAGGAACATTTTCAGGAAAGCTCTAAAGAGGAGTTGCTTGTATAAACCCCTTTGTAACCTTCATCACCTAATCCACATCTTCATTTAGGTTTAGAGGTAGTTATATTATCTCAGAATAGACTACCTTTGTACCTTATCCATTGGATTGCACATATTAGGTCAGACCAAAGTTCCAAATAGCATAATATCCTCTTTTCATCTGTAATTCTATGGTGTTTAGAAAAAGAGTTTAAGAAAAGCACAAGCAGATAGTGATACTTCTCTGGTATAAACTCCCAGCTTTAAGCTGTCTGATTTCTTGAGTCAGAATTGATATCTTTGTGCTTAATAGCCTTTGATATATTTGTCTTTCATGAATTCATTTAATTTACATCACTTCCATATCTACATCCATCTTTAGGACCACAATGCCTTCATAAATATCTTGTCAAAATTCTTCAGTGTCATGGTGACCTTAAAAATATTCAATCACAATCATTGATGTCAAAAAAACACAACCTCATAAATATTTTATCAAAATCTCCTTATCACTCACTGTCAAAACAGCATTATTACTTACCATATTCACATTCTAATCCAATCAATTAACATATGACAAAGCCTTGTTTTTGTCTAATAGAATGAGTAGAATTTCCTGTCATTAGTTTTACAACTTTCTTCCCTTGTCTTTTTTAACTCTGTGTTTTAAGGTTAAAACATTTTGATTACAAAATCCTTGCAATTATTAAATTAAAGGAAATGAAAGTAATATTAAATATTTAACATAGATGTTGAAGTAATATACCTTCCAGTATGTGATAGGGCACCACTGCTCTGTCCCCCTGAAGCTGTCTTCTCCTGGCTGGCCAAGCCCAGCACCCTCAGCCTCTCCTCATGGGACAAGTACTCCAACATCAAGCCATTGTGGTGGACTTACACTGAAGTCTGTCCAGTTAACTGATGTTTGTCTGATCCTGGGAGCTCAAAACTGGAGGTAGTATTTGAGGCACTGCCCAAATTGTGCTGAGTAGAGGAGGATAATCCCTTCCCATGATCTACAGGGTCTGCTCCTATTAACATCTCTTTGCTGCCAGGTGACTATTAGCTCATGTTCAGTTTACTGTCTGCCAAAGCCCCAGGGGCTTTTCTACACAGCTGCTCCCCAGCCAGTCAAGTCACAGACTGTATCTGTTGCAAGGGGCTCTTCCTTCCCACGTACGGTGATGTGTATCTGACCTTCCTGAATTTAATGAGCTTCCTGTTAGCCCATTCTTCCAGCCTGTCCAGGTACCTCTGGATGGCAGCGCTACCCTCCCCCATACCAGCTGCTTCCTCTAATTTGGTGCTATCTGCAGATCTGGTAAGAGTATGCTCCATCATTTCCTCTGCTGATAAAGATATTAAGCAGAACAGTTCCCAGGACAGACCCCTCTATTACTCCACGTCTTACTGGCTTCCAGGTAGATCATGACCAATTAACCAAGACCTCCTGAGCCCAATCATCCAACCAGCTTTTATCCATGTAGTTGTTCACCCATCCAGACAGTAGTGTTCTAACTTGCATACAAGAATATTGTGGGAGTGAGTGTTGAAAGCCTTACTGAAATCAAGGTGAATGTCACCCCTTGCTCTCCCCTCAATCACAGATCCTGGAGCGACTGGCCTTTTTTGAAGATGGGTGCAACATTTGCTTTCTCCAGTCATCCAGGAACTCTCCTGATCTCCATGACCTTTCCAGGATGATAGAAAACAGCCTTGCAAGAATCATTTCTCTCAGCTTCCTTGAATGCAGCATGTGGATTGGTATCAGTCAAGTAATTGATCTTAATCCACTGCTGTGTATTCTTCTCCTTGAATCCTGCTTCTAAATACAGAGGCCTGGTTGGTGAAGGCAGAGACAAAGGCAAGGACTACATCAGCTTATCTGTGTCTGTTGTCAGTGTGTCTACTCTGAAGCTGCCTTGTTTTCAACCCGAAATGAGAAAAGAATCTTAAAATCTGTTACATCTACAATTACATTCTCTGAACTACCTAATGTTGAATCATTGGTAAGTCATTCAGCCCATATAACAATTATTTAAAAGCTATTTGTAACACATAGTTTCATAACAATGCTCTAGGTTTTCATTTCTAATGCTCGATATTCCTGATTTATTTAGGACTGAAGTTTATATGGACTTTACAAAACTTACAGATTAATAATTAAATACAGCTTTTATTAGGAGAGAATTAATCTTATTTCATAACAAACCTTTTTTTCTGAAGGCTTTTAGTGTAATTTATTGTCTAGTGAACAAGCATTTTGAGAAGCAATTAAGAATTCAGCCAGTTCACTTGGCATTTAGTGCTTTGTAGCAACAAAATCTATTTTCTCATATGATTTCTTTGGAATGCAATATTGCAATATTTTTTTTCCACTCATGCCAGCAGCCCCAGCATACAGCAGATTTCTTCAGTGCTACCTTCTCTATTACTTCTACAGTTAGAGGAGAGGTACTGTTTGTCCTGAAAAATAAGTTAAAAATCTCTTTCAACATTGTTCCAACTTTGATACTGAAATGATTTGAAAGATGAAAAATGTTTGCTTGATAAGTTACCACTAGCCAGAGGAGACTGTATAAATATGCTGACATGCCCCATTATAACTTTCCCTGTTTATTTCTTTTATGTATTAGCAGATGCTGGTTACTGAGTAATCTAAGTGTGTATTCCTGAACTGGGACATCACCAAACACCATTATTTACTATAATTTGCCATAGCTTCCTATGGCTTCCAGGGTCCTCTGTGCTATCCAGAATGGTAAACTCATTTTCCCAATCACCTCAGTAATACCATTATTCTTCATGTTATTCTCAGATGACCAAGGTCTTGTACTGTAGTGCAATAGAGCCTGGTAAACTACCCACTGCAGCCCAAAGGATTATGCCTTTACAGTAAAAAGTTCTGTAATCAGAAAACTGTGGAATGATCTCAAACAAGTGTGAAATCAGAACTTCATGGTGGATTTTAAGATTTAGCCCCTCAGCCTTCAACTTCATAGGTCTGACTGTGCTCTGCTGTGTAGAGTCTCATGATGTGTGTGTGTGGAGGATATAAAGTACTATTCTAGGCAAGGCCTGTACCTAAATGAACCCTTGCACCCATCATAAATGAGGAGCATGTAGGAATACCTCTGCCACTATAAGGACTCACCAGAAGGGCTGACTTACAATGAAGTCTCTACATCAGGTTTTGTATGTCATTTAAAATTATTACCACCCCCTTTGGGACTGCTTTTGCAGATCCCTGGAAGAAAATTCAGAAGACGATCTTCTGCAACAAATATGTCTATATGATTTTTGGGATCTTCTACTGGGCTGATGGCTCTTCACTTTTCTTTTTTACTAGAGTCATGCATTAAGGGCCCAGTATACTTCTTTAAAGATAGTTTAGAGCAAAAGAGGCATTTATGGGTGCAGAGTGTCAAGTTGTCTGTTCAATCTGAGCAAAGGGAAACCTGTCGCTGAGAGGGAAGGAAGGGGGACTGGATCTAGGGTTGGCTCTGTAAAAGCAGGTTAATGTAGCAACTGGGCTGGACCTCCCCGTCTGTGCGGTTGGACCTCCCAGTCCATGTGGTAGTGAAGACTGGTGGTGGTTTGGGTAAGCAGAAGTCTTTGGAATCTCAGGTTAAAGCAAACAAATAAGCAAAAAGCAGAGCCCACAATTAATAAAATACATAAGTAGCAAATGAATGAAATGAAAAAGAAAAACAAATAAGGACAAAAAAAAACCCCAAACCAGTAAGATATCACAACTAGTAAGATGAAAAAAATGGAGAGGCTTGTGAAGTAGTGTTAAGTATGTTGGAAGATTTTTCCTTTATCTGAGCTTGTACTTTGCAGATATGTCTAATATCCAACCTAAGATTGTCTTTACACAGTTCAAGCCCATTGCTACTTTTCTGTTCTCTGATTAATGAGTCTTTCTTGAGATGTCCCTGTACATATTTCCAGGGAGAGTTATCACGTCCTCTTTCAGTTATAATTTTGGCATAATATTCTTGGTTTTCTTATACTTTCTGCTTCAAAGGTTTTATATTCTAAAACTGTTAACTATTTTTTCCCCCATATAGCAATGCTGGTTGCTGATTCAATGTAATGTTTCACTTCAGGGCTGAAGTAGAGCAGGATAATTGTTTTCTGTACTTTATATTCAATTCTATTAAGACTAGCTGTTGTGGTGGTTTCTTCTGCAGTAGTTACACAACTAACTCATATTCAGTCCTTGATCTGCTTTAATTTCCACCAGCTGAAACTATTGCATCTTCCTCATTAACCAATTGCATTTTGAAAAAGAAGTCACTGAACTTGTCTGTGTATCATTACCTTCTAAGAAAAAATATAATTTAAAAAAAGATTATTATGAAACTTCTCGTTCAGGAAATGAGGAGCAATAGACATTTTGTAAGGAGTAAGACTACTGATCTTTGCTCTGTTTTGATATTGCTGATCCATGACTTCATGGATTTTGAGATAGCTACATAAAAGGTCTTTGTGTCTCACTGTTATTCATCTTTGTAATTGAGCTCATTCAGAGGCCGAATTTACCTTCTCTACCTTTGCTTCCCATATCTTGCTGTTTTCCCAACAGCTGTTGAGGCAATAAAGAAGCATACAGCTGGAAATAATGCTACAGCAAATCTCTGTCATTAATGAGCACTTTTGCCATCTCAGAGAGTAGCAGTCTTCCTTTCTGTAGCTCCTATCTGGAATGGCCTCCCTGTCTCTCTGCCTTGCTGAATATTTATGCCACATCAGCTTGTGGCAGAGCTGCAGTCTGGACCTATGTTGTGCCATGATCTTAATCCAGTTGTCTTTCCAACCTTCACAAATGCCTTTGTTCCATTTAATGGCCTTGGCTAGAATATTCCTTGCCATTATAATGTACTTTCCGCCCTTCCATACCAAGGTCTGGGGCAGGGATCACCCCACAATTGATTTAACTGTGACTATAAGATTAGCACCAAATAGAGTGTGATACAGCAACAAAGCAATCCATGAGAAAGAATGACAAAACTTCAGAAAATTCTTGGGGCACAGCCATTCCTGAAGTTTTGCTGCAATATATCAATGTGTTATTAATGCTTTCAGTCTACTACTAACTTCAGGTGTGTAGCCACAATTATTGATGTCAGCAGGACATGGGAAGTTTGCCTCACCTTTCCTTACTCATTTACTCAAGGTATGGGGCATCTATCACTGCCCAAAATTCTCATCCCCGAGTGGCATAATTATATTCAGTTCAGCATGAGGCACTGCTGTGTTTAATTCTAAGTCAGCCACACACAAAGAAGCAAGACTCCTAACCTATTTCCCCACATAGTTGTTCCAAGACTAGGCACAGTCTAGCTTTAAATTCTAGGGAACTATTGTTTGAGTTGTGTGTGAATTCAGCCTCCTGAATAAAGCTGAGATGAGTGTGTAACTCTAAGATAAAGTGTGAATAAATTGTTTGCAACTGTGTGAAACATGAGTAGATTCAGAGTGTGTAGACAATACAGCTTTTTATTAACTATAAACTCCAGCATCCTTTTTAGAAAAGTAAGGGAAAAATACTACAAATTTATTGAATTTAAGTTAGCAACAACATGAAGAGAAACAAGAAGGAATTTTGATTCAAGAATCTCTATAATCACTAATTAGTTTTCATGTGCAAGGACAGGACTTTAAATTCACAAAGTTAATTAGCTGTTTCATGATTCCATAATGTTTTGTGTGCTTATTAGGCTCATAAACAAGTCTTCTTATTAGAAATTGATGGGTGTTGAATTAGTTGCATAACAGAAGTAGATCGCACTAGAAAAGTGAGGACTTGAATCACAGGTACAGCTAACCCAGGTATGCAGGCAAGTCTTCATCATAAGAGTGATTCATTTACAGGACTTCATGGCTGTTAAAAAAACAAATGGCCTGACAAAGGAGCCAATGAATGGAACCACTCTTAATAAATGTGGTTAAGAAAAAATTAAAAAGCCAAATGAAACCCAAATTATTTTCTGTTTACAAGTGTGTCTCCATTGAAAGGACTTTGCTTATTTGTTGATCTGCTTCTGAATATTCATTAAATGGCTATATCCTGCAGTATCTGCCTACTCACTCCTCCCTATGTCAAGATTATTCCAGTTTAGTAGTCCTTCCAAATGCACATTTGGTAGGATTGGGCCACTGATGGAATGTACTGTAGCTGTTCTTTTCCTTGAATTTTACAGCAAGTAACCACCAGATAAACATCAGAGGTAATTGTGGTAGCAGAGACAAGAACCAGGACTCCACTTTGCCAGCTGAACACCTAAGCTACAAAATTATTTTCCTGCTGATGCTCTTTCCTTTCAGTCCATGAATCACACATTCCTTTCTAAACAGCACACCAATTTTAACAAGGCTACACATCATGTTCTACTATTATACGGTGTTAGGATACTCTCTTCCCCCCAGGACATGTTTTGACCATGAGGGTGGGAAGGACTTGGAATCCAAGTCCGAGTCCTTGAGAAAAGCTTCATCTATCTGGTACTTCTAAAAAGAGAAGGAAGAAGGCACTGACATAATTTCTTCTGGTTATGTTTTAAAAAGAAGCTACTAGCTTTGATTAGTCCTTTGGAAATATAGTTACTAGAAAAATTGTCAGTTTCTGTACAAAGTTATTAGTGTCACATAGATGTAAGGTATCATTTCAGCTCTAAAAAACAGTGGGGAGGGCTGCTACATCCAGTGATTTATTTGGATTTTATAATCCAAGCACTTTATCAGATTTGTGTGTGCATATATATTTCTCAGAAATATGCACATTTATTTTAACAATAACCTTAGAAATCTTTTGTGGAACTAGCAATTGACAGTAAAGAAAACATGAGGCAGCTTTAAGAGTAAAGCTACGATGTCTGTATATATCCTTCTTTCACAGCTGCAGAGCAATGTAAAAGATTCTTAACACAAGTGTACGTGATGAGCATAGCAAAATGGGCAACCCAGCTTAGCCCAGTCTCTTAAACAGAACTGTAATACTCAAAATTCACATACAGCATTGCCCAACATGCACCAGAATAGGTGTTCTTTGTGTTACTGAAATAGCTAAAAGAGCACTTAAAATGACTTCCTACGGGCAGCTGAGCGTACTTTTATATTTTTCCTTTAATGAAACAGGTGTGTCCCTCCCACAGTGTGAGAGAATCTTTAATGGCACAGAGCTATCTTAACATCACTTCTTCTTTTCTGTCAAAGGAAGTGTATCCCAAAGTCAGGCTGCATAATCAGGGGCTAAGCCAACACCAGTTGATCTTCCCAGGCAACAAATTTCCTTGCATGTTGTAGTTCAAACAACCCCAATTCAAAGCTAAGGGTAGAGGGAGAGTTTGCTATCATGTTGCGGCTTGTTATTTTGAAGATTATAACAGATTACGGATACTTCCTTCTGCAATGGCTGCTGTAAGGGGTCCAGTTAAGTTGTCTAAGGAAATCTAGAATCCGTACTCCTGTATTTCCACTGATAGTAAACAGAGGAAGAAAACAAAGAAATAAATGTTACAATTGCATCTATAAAAATACTGTGTTTTTTAACATGGTAAGTCATTAAATATATGAGATGTCACTGATTCACTATTATTAGACTCAAAGATCTCTTTGCTAAAAGGGGTATATGCTTCAGGTTGAAATATAATTGATTTTTATACCCAACTGATATTACACTATGATGTTCTTTTTTTGTTTGTTTTCCAGCAGACAAGGAATATCTGCTGAGAGCACCTACTATAATTATACAGTCTTTAAAAATCTCATACTCTGCACATGTTAATCCTGAGTATAAAATATTACTAGTTGTGTGCCCAAGAGTCTTGACTCATGAATTATTGGTGAATGTGTGTGTCAACTCCTTCCTTATTTAATAAGAATGTCTGGACATGAAAGTATATTAATCACAGTTTAGTTGAGATAGCAGTTAATAAAAAGTACATTTTCCTTCTTGTTTACAGTTTTGCACCATAGTGGATATGGATAGACATGGATAGATAATAAAGTGAAAAGATACTAAGATAAATTTTAGAAAGCAGAAAGTGTCAGTGTCATATATGAAAAATTCCTTACATAGATTCTTTTAGTGTTTCTTGTAAAAGAAAATTCAGATAAGAATCAGTGATTTTTCTTTCTCAAATGATATTTGTATATGTACGTTACTAAATATATGCATATTTCATATGTATGTATATATATCCATAGATAAGCATCAGAAATACATGCATATATACAAAAACAGTTATTCACGGTCTTGTTACATGCTATTATTGTATCTGAACTGCTCCTTCTGCTTTTTGTGTCTTTCATATCAAAACAATGTGGCACACAGGTGTCCTTCAGCTTTGGTAAAGCACTCAAAATTTGATCCCATTAGCAGTGCTGTACTTGCTTATTTACAAATAAGAAAAAAGCTGCCTCTTTTAGCATGAAAAGCTGTTTCCCTAACACATTGGAAAGAGCAGATCTCCTTGCAACAATTGTAGTTCAGCTTAATTAGGCAAAATTGTCACTGAGTCCAGTATGGGCATCAGGCATCATTTATGTAGAATCAGGAGATTTAAAGGGATGATCATTGTGATTATTTATTCACTCGTTACAGATTCAAGCACTGCCTTCTTACACATGTCTAGTACAAATAAAAGTGTGATCCAAATAAGATAACAGGATCACAGAAGTATACAGAAATACAGACTGTGGAGTACTATGATATATTCAAAAAGTCCTGGATAACTAAATTCAACAAATGCCTGAGGCCTGTTTATCTGCCCTTTCCTCAATAGTTGCCACTTCTGTTTTTTCTCCTCTTTTACAATTTCAAGATGTGACATTTCCTTTGGTCCTTTTTCATGCATTTTTATATATTAGTTTGGGTGCAAAATTAGGAAACTAATAGCTGTAAGATAAAATAATTAATCTTCATATTAGAGAAGAACCTTTACAGCATTTCTAAAATAAATATTTCTACAGTTGTTTCATATATATAGTACATTATTGTGTCAGATAACAGTTTAATTGGCACTTGTTTGATACCTAAATGGCAGATCTACCCAAATTTCTGTTGTATTGCTGTTTATTGCTGTCACTAGCTCTTCATAGATACACTGTTTATTCAGAGTATTTCCTGTCTGTTCTCTATAGTTATGTACTATGAATATGTATCATATGTAATAAGTATAAAAGTTCAACTGATGCAGACAAGCAAAACATACATTTTTAACAGGACATGCATTTCACAAGTAATAAGCACTTCATGCAATAAGAAAGGAAAGGCTGTGTCTACACATATGAGGAAGATGGAGCACAGCAATCCCTGTGCCTGTATTCTAGGTCAGGTACTACTTTACTCCAGTTTGGAAGAAATATAATCCCTTCTTAGGCATCATTTGGCTGGACTTCCTCTGAAGTTTATAGATTTTTGTGACTTGTAGACTGATGTCAGTTCCTGGGAGGTTGATTTAGAACTAAGACAGAAGAAACATTACTGTCTGAATCCTTTCACAGAGACACATCCTCAGTCAACCAAATGTTTTACATGTTTTATAGCACTTAAGTACTTAGGTACACTAGTGGAATCCCAAACTTTGAACTTGCCATCTTGGTAACGCCAAAGAAGGATAAGGTGAGTTAAAAAAAAAAAGAAAATCCATGTGAAGAAAGTTTGCCTTGTATGAAGAATCCTAGAACCAACCAACAGAGATGTATTAAAAACTAAGTGTTAAGAGCAGAAACATTTAGGTAAGGTTGTAAGCAATTGTCTCTATGCACATGACAGCAATAACCATAATCTTTCCTCAAAATAAGCCCCTTTAAAATTTCATTGAGCAGCTACATGCAGCTCATGTTTTTCATCTGTGTTCATAGCTGAATGGGAGAAGCAGTGCCACTGGCCAGTTTTTATATAGTGGCTTAGCTGGTAGAGCATTCATTTCAGGTATAGTTTTTCCAGTGTAAGAGAATTAAAACATACATATTTTACTTTTCTGGGAAGAGCAAGTCACCAGTCACAGACTATTCTATGTGATAGAGCCCTTCCTATCTCCTGGTGAATGTGGGCCATGTTCCAGAAATAACTCAAGATGTAATGAGTCCCAAAAACTATTCTAGAAGAAATGTATTCTAAAGTTTAATGATTAGGGCATTCAAAGGAGTTTAGAATTTTTCATTCTTCCAAATGACTTATATTTCTCTGTATATCACTGCCCTGGTTTCGGCTAATTTTCTTCATAGTAGCTAGTATGGGGCTATGTTTTGGATTTATGCTGAAAACAGTGTTGATAATGTGGAGATGTTTCAGTTGTTGCTAAGTAGTGCTTACACTAGTCAAGGACTTTTTCAGCTTCTCATGCTCTGCCGGGTGCACAAGAAGCTGGGAGGGGACACAGCCGGGGCAGCTGACCCCAACTGACCAAAGGGATATTCCGTACCATATGGGGTCATGCCCAGCATATAAAGCTGGGGAGAGAAGAAGGAAGTGGGGGATGTTCGGAGTGATGGCGTTTGTCTTCCCAAGTAACTGTTACATGTGATGGAGCCCTGCTTTCCTGGAGATGGCTGAACACCTGCCTGCCGGTGGGAAGGAGTGAATGAATTCCTTGTTTTGCTTTGCTTGAGTGTACAGCTTTTGCTTTGCCTATTAAACTGTCTTTATCTCAACCCATGAGTTTTCTCACTTTCACTCTTCCGATTCTGTCCCCCATCCCACCAGGGGGTATTGAGCGAGCTGCTGTGTGGTGCTTAGTTGCTTAACACAGTGATTTCATTTAACATAGAACTAATTAAACTGCTCAAAACAAAGCCAAAAAAACCTGCAACAATAAAGGTGGGTCTTATCCTGAGGATAATGGTACTCATTATAGATCTCAATAAAATTTTTCTTTGTCATTCTGCTTTGGCAGTGACATGCAGTGACAATAAAATGCAATGGAGATCTAAGGGAAGAATATTGTTCAAACCAAGTACTGTATATGTTATTCGTTATCTAGATAACACTAACAAAATAAGAATAGTTAGTTTCTGTACCTATGAAATTGGAAAAACTTATCTTGACCTTGTAAAGGACCTTGCAACATTTGTGAACTTTTTGTCATCATCTTAAATTGCTACATGCTTGTTGGAAATACTTAGCAAAATCCCCTCTGAATTAGAGCTTGTAATAATGTATAGTTTGCAACAAATTTCCAGTTTTTGTTTGTTTGGGTTTTGTTTTGGGTTTTGGGGGTTTTTTTTACTACACATGAACACATTACAAGGTTCATGTGAGCACATGTGTTTGTGCAGTAGCCCTCTGTGGTGATTTTGCTAGCTATTACCAAGTATTACACATGTGCATGAGTACACATGAGAACACACAGATGTACAACAATACATCCATATATGCCTATTAAAAAATTATCTGTTGAGATCTCCACTGGCTAAAAAGCATTACAGCTGCTGCTGTTCGACTGTATTAGTGCCTAAATAAACCAATAACCTGGGAGCAAAGGTGCTTATTTGGGAGATAAGTGTTTTACTGTTAAACCTGGCTCTCCCATTCATAGGCATAGAAAGCAGAAAAATAAGTTTGTAGGAAGGAGTGATAAAGCAGTCATCCAGGGCATTTTAAAAGAAAACAGCATTGCCAATGCACTTGCTAGTATTGATCTCAATAGTGCGTCTTTAGTATGCTTTAAAAATTTAATAAGCAAAGCCGTAATCAAGCTAGACAAGCCACAGTAAAACAACACCTACGTCCTGGCCTGAGCCATGTCAAGGCTGGTGCAGTTCTGAGCATATGCAAAGGTCTTCCTCTAAGAGCAGAAAGTTGAAAAAATAGTTCAGATGTTTTCACAGAAATCACAGAATACTTGATGTTGGCAGGGACTTCTGGAGACTGTGTAGTCCAGCCTCTCTGTTCAGAGCAGGGTCACCTAAAGCAGGTTGCCGAGACATGCATCCAGTTAGGTTTTGAATAGCTGCAAGAATGGAGACTCCCAAACCCAAACTCCCAAACACCTCTGAGCAACCTGTTACAATGTTTGAACACCCTCAGAATAAAGCTTTTTTACCCATTGCCTCTTGTTCTTTCACTGGACACCACTGAGAGAAGTCTGACTCCACCTTCATCACTGCCCCCTATCAGGCATTCATACACATGGATAAGTCCTCACTGTCAGTCCCCCATATGCCCCCAACCTTGTCTTCTTGAGGCTACACAGCTGTATTTGAAGAACTTCATTTGCTTATTGGTTTAACTATTTATTTTGCACCACACACAATATTTATTTATTAAACTATTTTTGTTGCCTCAAAACTTAACATTAGTTGTCTCTACTGAAAACCAAATGAAAGAATGGCTAAGTGAAGAAAAATCCTCCTCTGGTATCCACTGATAAAATTATTTTCTATATATGCACTCATATCACACACTTCTGAGTCATGTGGCAATTTTATTTCCCTCATGAAAGGTAGGAACAACAGATTAGGATTGAACAAATTTGTCTTTGTTTGCAGAGTAAAGATTTCTTCCTGTTCTTGTGTGTCCACATGAACTATTGCTCTGCTTTCAAAACCTCTTGATGTTTGAGTAAATATTTCTATATTTTTAACTTTCAGTTGTGAGATCAATGTAGTGTATTTGTCCACCTCAATTTGAGCAGCTCAGTAATCCTTCAAACTAAGCCCAGTGAAATTGTTCCTGTGTTTTAGCAATGCATTAAAAAAGAGAGAAGAAAAAAAAGAAAATTTCATTCAGCATGCTCAGATCATATCGGGACTATACAGTGAAGCTAGGCAGCTGCTGCAAAAAGGATTGGCAGAAATACCAACTGCATAAAAGCTCAGTCACAGACTGGACTCCAGCCATTCCAATTTTGCTACCAGACATGAAATTATTTCACATTATTGTGGTGAAAAACAATTCTATCAGAAATACTGATTGGGGAATAAAAAGTTTTCTTCATTTAAATTGCATTTATACAAAGATATGAAATTTACAGTATACATTGAATCTCTTTACGTAAACGTGTGTTTGGGTTTTTAAAAAGGAAACAGGATGATGAAATATTAAGATTAGGTGAAAGAAAGCAGACAGCTAGTCTCAAAGTTTGACATATAATGATAAGAAATTCAGAACTTAAACCCCAAGAACAGGACAAATATCTTAAGCTAAGCAGTTGATACAGACAGTAACAGGTATTAATGTCATGAAAAGAATAAAAATGTTGTCAACAAGTCAAGAAGTGTTAAAATTCCCGTGTAGTCTAACTTCATAGTAAAGCACATGAAAAAGTTTAAAGTCAAGCTATTATTCCCTCTTAACATAAACTGTTAGTCTGTAGTATTGTAACATACAGTATCAGTGAAGCAACATTGCCAAAACATCAGAGGAATTATACCTACCTGTAAATGGGCTGGGGAGGACTGCCCCAGCTTTTCATTTCCTTCCCATGTGAGTTTGCCATTCACTTCACTTTCTTTGAAACTGATTCTCTTGGATCAGACATAAATCCCCTCATGCTGCCAGTAATTCTGGGACAAGAAGTTCTAGTTCAGGTCAAGGTGGGCGGTTAAACATTCAGAGAGTGCCTGTTATTGTTCAGAAATATCACAAATGTAATATCCTACTGCAGCGTGATATAAGAAACTCTTCAAATCTTACATTGTAATAAGGAAGTATAACTAAAATTTGTCTTTCCTGAATGAATGTTACCTTTCTTGGAACTGCCTGGAAACTGTACCACAAAACAGATATTCTTTGAAATTGTAAGTTTTCATGAAAATTAATCTGTTTCAACTGAATTTTCCTGTCTCCACAAACAATTTGAACACAAAAGAGCAGAAGCCTCTCCTTTGCCAGTAGAGAAACACAACCAAGCTTTCTGGCTCCCAGCACCTTCCCCAAGCTGCCAGACTATAGTTACTGCAATTCCTATTACTCTTTCAGAAGCCAGGAAGATCTCTGTCTGCTCCAAAGGGCTGGTCAAGCTGTAGTTAGCTCAGCATTCTGGCTGCCTAAATTCCTCTTGCAATTTTGATTTAATGCGTTATTCACCAGGTCCCATTTCTGTAATTTGTTGTGTAATATTGTTACTCAAAAAGTACCTGAGTACATTTCAGCAGGATGACCTGGACCTTAAAGTGAATTATGATCTCACTAACCACAGCATTAAATAAATCCAGGATGGACAGGTCTGACTGAAAAGGTAATTCCAACCTCTTCCCAAAATTTTTCAAAAGGATTATGGAGTTTACTGTCATTAAAGAACATATATTCTTGTGTTTCATTATCTTTGAGGTGGGTAACAAGTTGGTCTTCAGAAAGGTTTTTCCTCTGAGCAGAATATCTTCTTCTAGGAAAATTACTATTACTAGGGGTTCCCTGTCAAAAGCAGCGGTCATCCCTCTTCCACCCTCAGAAGAGAAAGAGGGTGTGATTTGTGGATACTTGGCACTGACTCCTTAAGTAGTCCCTATGTAGAGGGGTAGTTGAAGACTAGTGGGCACTCAGAGTGTACTTTTTCAGCAGCTTTTTAAAACACAGATGAATAGAGAGGCTTTTGCATGAATGGTTGCACAATCAACCTTTATTTATTGTATATTTTTATTTAAATTCCAAAATACAGAAAGAAATATTGAGATACATATTGAGAAATGTGCCTAAAAGTTATGGAAAAGTGTCATGGAAGAAACTGGCAATCTGATTTTTCCCTCTTTAGGGAGATATATTTAAACATAACAAAGCTCATGAGTAACTTTACTCTCAGATCAGTGAGGACAAAACCAAACAATAAGGTCTTTTTGTTTTCTTGACTAGTTCTGCTTTTCCACCTGTCGCTATTCCAGGCCAGACCTATTTCTGGCTTGAAGGTCATTTAAAACCTCAGCAGATATTTATGGATATTTGATCTATTCTGCCAGTGAGCTGAATTCTTCTTTTGTGCTCTTCTTCTGATACTCTCTGGTTTAAGTTCCCTTTAATCTGGACTGTGGCCTCTGTATGGTTTGGGTTTTTTTCCCCCACACCTGAAAGAAAACTCCTGTATATCTCTGGGATATACAGGGTCAGGGCCTGAATGAAGCATCTATCTTCCTATCTCTGTTGCTAATTCTATAGAAGGTACAATCAAGTGTTGTTGAGATATTTAAATTGAACATTTTTCACTGAAAAATGCAGTTTCATCTGTAGAAATATCTATCAGTAACATAGTTCAGTAATTTTTTTAGGGGGTTAAATCTGAGTTCACTACTTTAATAATACTTTGACTAATTTTTTTCAGATATTTACATTAAGTAAACATGAAAAAATCAAGGTAAAATTAGTGTTATGCATGTAGTCCTTATGCAATTTTATCATATCATGCATATTTATTTTTGAATATACACAAAATTTTCTCAGGAAATTTTGAATTCTTCTCTCAGGTCAAGGCTTTGGTAGGGATTTTTTTCCCCAAAATGTGACTATTTCTTATGAAACTGAAATGTTAACTCCTGCCCATCTGTCTAAATTGACTGATAAGATGTTGAAGCAGAAGAAGAGAGATAGATGAGCATTTTTATTTTTGAATTAGTTGTAAATATTCCAAAACACAGTAAACCTTATTTTTAAAATATAGATAATAACCACAATAGCATTGTCTAAACCTTAGTATCACTCTCTGCATAATTGTAAATAACTAAAACTAGAACTCTTGTTGAAAAGTATTTTCTTTCCAGGAGAGGGACTATTAGAGCTAAATGTGAATGTGTTAATTGAATTATCTCCATGAAAATAAGAGCCTATCAGATTTTAAAATAACCATAAATGTCACTGAATTAAAACATTTAGAGAGTGGAATAGGTGCTTGGAAAGTTCGTGGCCTTAGCAAAGAAAGCAAATAAGGAAACAACAATGAGGACATTCAGAGTTTACCTTGTGTTATTATGGGAGGAAAAGGTAAGTTCTGCGAACTGTACTGAAAATATTATGATAATAACCCCAAGTGGTCAGCACTTTGTCTTGTAAGCAGATGGCCACATACACAGTAAAATGAGCATAGTTATATAAGTGATATTGCAAAGGTTCACCTTATTTTTAAGTAAGAACATTTTTTACACAAACATAATTATTAAACAACAGGATGATTGGTTCAGGAAGATCTGAACATTTGCACGGGCATGTAAGTCAGTAGAACAATACAACCTGCTCCATTTACTTCAGTAGATGGTCTTATAGAGGAGGTGCCATGTCTTTATTCCTTTCTTCCTTCCTGAAATATCTTCCTTCTTGGTGGTATCTCAAGAGAAAGCAGTTTCTGTGTTCAAAAATTATAGCAATAGCAAAGGGCTTTTCCTTCCCTTCTTACTACTAGGCAATCGCATTTTCTTTTTCGTCATCGTGAACACAGCCCTTCCAGTGCTCACTAGAGGGAAATTAGATAAAAATAAGATGTAGACATTTTCATTCAGATCATGGAAACTAGGATTTCAATTTTGTATAGTTAGTCGTTATCTTCATATTGTTTTATATGAGGTCTTTTCTCCCACTTAGAGCTATGTAAAATCATAGCATACAAAGTAAGAAATGTGAGAATCTTCTTGAAACATTATGATTTCTTTTTTTCCCGAATATGCTGAGATAAAAACTCATGTGCCCTTGGTATCTCAAGACAGTAGGGAACCAAGACCTTTGGATTTGTTCAGACCACTTAGGAACCTGCTGCAAAGAAAGAAAGGGGAAAAAAGGACACTTTTATTCTCACAGGAAGAGAAAAGAGCATTTCTTTGTATTGTGCCTTGATCAAGAATACTGCATCCAGCTGAGCCTAATCAAACAGAGAGAAATACGTGGCAGTGTTTGTGTGCAGAATACACACACACTCCAAGACACAGCATGAGACGTAATGCTTGCTGTCAAACTTTCTCCCCTCTGCAGTGTATAACCCATTTTATTGCAAACAGATTTTGTTAGTGATTTTTTAGTTTTTATGTTGGTTTTTTTTTTTTAACCGAATGCATCTAGTCATGTTTTAGAGATCCATTAAACAGGCAAGGCTTGCTTTCTGTCTCACGAATGAAGCACAAGGATGACAGCCAGGAGACAGTTATTTCTTTTCTCTCTCTCTGATGTCGATTGAGTGTGTTACCTCAGAGAATTCACCTTCTCCCTCTGGGCCTCAGTTTCTAACATCAAAAACTGAAAAAAACCACCAGAACTGCAACATGGCTATTGGCAGGCATTTATGTGAGATATTGAAATGAGTGTGAAAACACACCTAGGTTATACCACTGCCTCCTGCAGCTTCCAGTTATGTACAATGCTCAGTAACAGGAGATCGCTAGGCCTATTCTGAACAAGATGGAAATCTGTTTTTAACACTCCTCAGTTTTTTTCTTTGATTCTATGAATTCAAACACTCCATGCTTGAATCCATATAAGTTTTTAGCATTAACAATATTCTGTGCCAAGGATATACGCTGAATGAAGAAATTGTCTGTATGTTACCATCTTGTATTTTGGATGTTCTTTAGTTCTTGTGATATTCATCTTCTATGTATTTTCTTCATGAGATACATGACTTTATATATCTTTATATAATCCTCTCACTTGCCTCTTATCTGGGCTGTAAAAGCTGTAATCTATTCTATAGTTCCCTTCTATAGTTTGATTCTTATAAATATTTTTGTCATACATCTCCAGACCTTTTCCTGTTCTACTATCATATTTTCACCAGTAAGAAACCTGACCTGGCATTTTCATAGAGCTATCTGTTATGACTCAGAGATCTCATTTCCAGTAATGATTGTCAGCTGTCAACCCATCATTGTATACACAAAAATTTGTCATTATTTTTCACTAATCATATTCAAGTTCCAGTTGTGTCTGATCTATAATCTCTGACAAGATCCCAAGATTCCTCTATGCCCAGACTTTCCTAATTCTGATGTGGATATTATTGTATTCATTATTCCCCAGCAAATTCTCCTGGAGCTGTTCCACTTTGTATAAACAATTCACTGAGGGAAAGATTTAAATATTCAAGGCAGCCCCTCTGTGTTACCCTGCGAATGGCTAATTATTTGTGCAAAGTGAAATAGTTCCAAAGGAAATAAGAGAGACTGAAAGGAGGTTAATTTTCATAGGATTAATCTATATTCAAGAGAAAGAAATTTGTGGAAAGGACTATCTGAGGTGCTCTAAATTTGCCTCCACTGCCTATTTGCCTCTTGTATGAACACCCTCTTGACTGAGCTCAGTGAACAGAGCATTCATCGGAGCATTCACAGACATAACATAGGGATTCAAACAAAAGTATCCATCATTCAGGGTAAATTCCCTGGCTACTGGGAAAATCACACTTTTAAGGAAAGGCTTGTTCTTTCTCTGGTTTGAACAATACATTCTTTAATGAATCGAAGAAACTTTTCCTTATCAAAGTTATGGGATATTAAATTAGGATGTACTATCACAAAAAAGTAAGAAAGTAAATGAGCAGATAAAAAATAACTCCTCTGGAGTTAAACGGCAAATGAATAAGGTATCATAACTATGAAAACTTAAAGGGTTAAGACAAAACAATCTTGGAGTTCTATCTGAAATTTTAAGATTAAGAAATTTTAAGGTACAGCCACCAATGAGGCAAACTCAACCTTAAATCTGAACTTTTGGTTTTCATTTCTGTATTTTAGGTTGGATTCATGGTGAAGACTTCATTGTAAATGCATCCCCAGCCCAGGGCACTGGGTACCTCTCTGGATCGCCAGGCTGGGATGTTGGCCCGCAGGCAGTTGTGGCTCAGTGGGACCTGTGACCAAGCACACGGCTGCAGGGCGGCAGGAGCTGAAGCTGGAGCCAGAGCTCTGACAGGACCAAGGTGAGGGCCTCAACTAAAAGCACCTTCCTGGGACAGGGTTCAGCCCCATGCCACCTGGGAGCCTCTTCCCAGGGTCACCACTGGGAAGGGGCCACCCTCGGCTGCACTGGCCCTGAGCTGGCCCAGAGCCGTGACAGCCAAACCTCCAGGCGCCCCCAGGGATGCTGTCATGGCCCTTACAAAATCTTCTGCTCAGAAACTTCCTAAATAGATAGCAGAAGTCACCATCATTGTGCTTGATATGGACTGTAATGTATGCAAAATATTCTGAGATTGTCCACAAGGTGAAGCTCATTAAATGTCATGGACAAAGACCAACTAATTTCTAAGTAGTCATTTGGCATTGACATGGTTTAGGCATGGATCTATTTAAAACTGTCCAAACTGAAGCATAACTTGGCAGCCTCATAAACAGAACTTCAGGTGTGAAGGAAATGCTAATGTTGAAAATGTAAAGGATGAAAGATTTTTGCTGGTTTGGAAAGAAGCAGTAGATGAGACAGAATGGGAACAGTGTCATAACTGAGAAATTAAGTACTTGTATTCCACTTCAGTCATTTGAGGTACCTCATTCATCTTCTGAATCACAGTTCTTTGGATCCTGATGATGAGCTACAGTTAGTCTTATAGGCAACATCCTATCTGTGAGATCTGTCTTCTCTTACAATACTATTTACACGCTTTGTGTGGTTTTGGATAAAACCCCAGATTAATGCTGGGAATAGAATTCCTTCCCCTGAACACTTGCTCATGGAGTTTTGCTTCTTTGCTTGATTTTTGCCACCAGCAAAGTTGCATTATTTGTTATGTGATAACAGCTTTCATGAACTTGAGAAAGAAGTGTAGGTGTTCCCACACTCAGCTGCACAGCAGCTGATGTTTGCTGACAGGAGGGAGTGCTATCAGGCTGAGATGAGTACTGAGATGTGGTTGCTCAGCATCCTGAGAGGTCCATACCTCTTTTCTTATGGACAATGTCCTCCTCTCATGACTGTATAACAAAAAAGAAACTGGTTACAATTGCTTTTCATGATAGGCCCATTCACATCAATATAGATGGAATTTACCTTGCCCAACTTCAGGTTTTATCACAGGTAAGAGTAATCAACAGCCTGCAGTGGAGCTGGATACTGGGCTTTATTTAAGAACCTTCAATACTAGAGCTTTTACCCTGTTTGATTATCTCACACACTCACTCACTTGTTCTACAAAGCGCTACGATCACTAGGTCTCAATATCCCTTCCCCACAGGGAGATCCCTGCTGCCCAGGAAAGTCAGGCAGAAAGTCATTTCAGTTTGTGCTCCACAGCTGCTTGCAGCTACCAGTTTGAGCCAAAGTCCCTGGGCATCCCTCAGCATTCATCTCCACTCAGCTCTTTGATCTCCAGGATCATCCCACTCTTCCAGTGTCTTTCCTCCAGTCAGAACATTCTCTATCTCCTTTTCACACCCTCTTTTTCTTTCTCAGATCACTTCTCAGGAGCCCTACTTTTGAATACTAGCTTTCTTTCCAGAAACCCTGGGCTTTCCCACCTAAATAGTGTATATACACACATTTAGCTTCCTAATCGCTAGTTCTCTCGCATGTCTCTCTATTAATTGTAGGATTCAGGATGAGACAATTTTGTTCAGTCCAAGTGTTATCCATATTGGTTGCAGCTTGGAAGTAGCAAGTTTCTGCTTGAAAATACAAAAGCTCAATTTCAGACATTCGCCCATACACACACACATACACCCAATTACCTGCTGCCTGTTAGCATTTACAGAGTTTAAGCTATTTTTATTGCCTACAACAGGTTTAGACAGCTGCATCTGTACTAATCATGGCAGAGTGCCTTTAAAGGCAGTAGAGAGGAAAAGACATTTTTAGGGTATCCAATCTACTTTAAAAGTGCCATTTGAAGATGTCATGGACTGAGCTGTTGGAATGCCAGTTGTCTCCGTCTGTAAAGTGAAGGAAACACTGGGGGCTGATATCCAGCTCACTTCATCAGGCAGCTCCTACTTTTCACATCTAACTAAAATTTAAAGATGTCAATATTATTCTGTCTAGTTTTTGAAGCCAAAGGGTTAGAGTCTGAGCAGGACTGATCAGGTCTGAACACAGTGCAGCATTGCAGGTGGCAAGAGAATTCTGAGGTAAAGAGGAGAGCTTCGTAGGTGGCTTAGGCTGCTTTACAGTCAGGCAATGGCTAAGAGAGATTGTTCTGGATCTGTTTTACATTTAAGCATGTAAGAGCCTTACTTAATTCCTCTTGGTCCTTAAATCACTTTTAAGAACTGGCTTACCTGTTGTTTTTGTGGGGTTTTTTCCTCTGCTGTTCTGTTTCTAATTCTTTAATAGAGAAAATATGACAACATTAAAACAAGAAAAACACTCACCTTTTCTATTCTCTTTAATTAGTCCCTGAACTCATGACTGTTGTATTCATGCATAACTATTTTAAGTTGGACATTATTCTTTTTTCTTCTAAACTGTCACACTAGTACAGATAGTGAATAGTTTGTGTTATATTTTAAGTATGTAATGCAGTATAGTAAACTGGAGAATTAAAAAAAATTCTTTTAGCACAATAGGCTTATTCAAATAATTATGTCTATGCCTTTGGCAGGTATTTTTATGTATGGAGAGATAAGGACACACGCTCCAGTACAGGTATTTTGTTATTCCTGTTGACATTCTTATCAGACATTAAAGCAGCTTATAATCAGACTGAACTTTATTATTGGCTTTAGGGAATGGCATATGTATATTTTTTTTCCTTTTCTTCTTTGACTACTACTCAAACATCTGTTTATTTAAAATTCAAGGTGCATTTACTAATTATTGCCAGAGGCACTGTAATCTTCATAGGTCATAATAGGTCATATATGTCATAGTGTTTTATATGTGCCCAGGAATCTCATTAAAGTACATAAAAATGAGATTAATGAGATTTTTTTACATGTCAGATTTGATAATAAGTAAAATTGTTTATACCTATGACTTAAAGATTAGAACATGTGTCACATGGAAGCCCTATGTGAGCCTGTTAGTATAAGGGATTGAGGTCTCAAATAGCAATCCTGAGGAAACAGCTTAACATTCTTTTTTCCTATGCTTAGTATATGTAGTAAATCAACTTTGCTATATTTAAACAGGGTTTCTGTATCTGAGATTTTATTTTCTGATTGTCTTTTGAAATGCATGGCTTTAGAATATAGGAAACAATAGGAAAAACAGACTCAAAATGACAAAACGGTACTTATTCTATTTGCTGTAAAATTATCACTTGGGAAGGAGGAATGAAAAAGCACAGTGTCATGCAACTTTTGTACTACAGAAATGTATTAATCCGTATGTGTTACTAGCATAAGACACAGTCTCTCTTTCTGTGCAAATATTAAATCTCATTTACTCAACGGAGGAATCTAGCTCTCACTTTAACACTGCTGGGGCAAAATGTGTATTCCAAGTCAGATGAAGGGGATCATTGGGAATGACAGCACTCTCTCCCCTAAGACTCTATTTCACATGCTTAATGCATATACATTTGTGAGTTTGGGAAATGGAATATTTGTGAATTTGGGATCAGATGCTCCTGACACAGAGTGACATGTGCCAAGGCTAGGACTTCAGCCTTCTTCTTCCTTTTTCTTTTTTGTGTGGTTGTCCCGCATTCCAAGGAAGGGAAACCATGGCATTTGCTGGGGGTACTAGGGGGTTCCTGAGAAGTCAGCACATGAGATCTGCAGTTTTTCAAAAGTTTATAATCTAGCTATATAAAGACAGATTTTTTTTGTGCCTGACAAAATACATATTACTTTGCAAAGGTGACCTCTCTGTCAAATTGTCCTGGCACCACCTCAAAGACAGGGCTGTTCAAAGAAAAGATCTCTGCATGTATTTTGACATGGGTAACACCACATTCCTCTGGGTTTTATTGTTAAAGTATTTATCGTGTTGGCTAAAATGTTTCAGAAATATACTCTGACTCTAGGTCCATAGACAATTGGTGTGCCCATTAAAAAACTCTGCACACCAGAGGCAACTTTATTTTGCCATTTTGCAGAATCTTAGAAGGGATAAGCCATGTTAGGTCATCCAGAAAATATTTCTTCCAAAGCAGGAATTATTCTTCCACTAAGCTTTCCAACTCTAACTGTACTCTACATCCACTCCCATTTTAAATGTTTCAAGAGATAGTTTCTACTTATTTTCTAATCTATGTCACATTCTCACCTCAGCTTGTTATGGTAGTGTGCAGTGAAGAGAAACTCCACAAAGATCTAAAAAAATTAGTTCTTTCATGGGAGAGAATAAATGAAATTGTCCCTAATTCACTATTGGGTATATAGGCTTAGTGAAAAGGGCATATTTCAAATTTAATTTTTAAAGGAATTTTTTTTAAAAACAGATTTTTATGTTTATTTTTAAGAAGGATATTTGATAAAAACCTTGTTTGATTCTGGAGGTAATGGTTTTTTGTCTGTTGATTCTATTATTTCTTTATAAAAAACACCTAAAAACCCCATCATTACTTCTGGTACTAGATAAAAAATTTCATTCTCAAAGATTAAAAACCTAGATAATCTACTCTGTTATCCAATAGAAAAGGCATTACAGGAAAAATGAAGAGAAATGGATAGCAAAAGGCAAAATTTATAGAAAGAAAAAGATGGAAATGCCTCTGGGGAGGCTTTTGAAATTTTTTGGCTTGCTGTTTTAAAAAATAAAAACTGTTCTGAGCTTCATTTACCTGCAGTTGCTGATAACTATCTCACTGCCCTATACTTTGGTACAGAAATAGGTGCAGAGTCTGCTTATTGCAGTAAAGTAGACTTCTGCTGCCCTGAGATGTTCAGCATTCCAGAACTAGAAATCTGCAGTTTCTTTCTTTTCACTTTTACTCTGTAGTATAGTTTTGTTGAGTAGAGGCTTTTACTCACCATACATTAAAAAAAAAACAAAAAACAACTTTACAAGTCTAAACTCTTTTATTACCCCTTTACAGCTATTAAACCAAATTATGTCCCCAGATATGCCAGTGTAACTGGCTTCAGCTCAGCACAAGTAGTCGAAATTGTACTTGTGCAAATTAGAGTAGATTTTGGCCCAATCAATTCAAAGAAATGGGACTGATAAAAGTAACAGTGTCTTTATAACTAACTCAAATGGTTTTCATCTGCTGCTAATGTACTTCACCTACCACTATAGATACATTCTATCGTTGCTTCAATGGCTGTCTTCCCCTGATTTTTGAAGTTACAACATTGATGTGAGTCTATACTTCTAGTCCTTCCTGAAAACTCTATAAAGTTGTCATCTTAAAGCTGGAAATTCACCCATTTTTATATCCATTCCTGGACGTGAGAGTGAATGGTTTAAATTTTTTTATTCTTTATATTAATGTTATGAATTTGAATTAATATTATTAATATGAAATCAGTTCCAATGACCCCAATTACAATACTTTGCCCCAATTTAACTTTACTCTGTATCACTACAGCAAAAAGCTATTATTTTCCTAACAAACTTCAGTTTGAAATACCCTTCCTGTTTCGATATCTATGTCATTAGGATTTGTTCCTTTTTCCAGGGCAAAGCAATAATTTGCTGTTATTGGCCAAAAGTTAAAAATTTGGAACTATTCTGAGGATAAATATACTGACAGACTACACTAGTCTATTAGGAACAGACTAGCAGATATTTTCTGAAGTGCTGGGATGATAATCTGGCTCCATAGCATTGCTGCTGGGTTAAGAAGACAGCCATTAAATTGACATTTTCTTAATTTCCTCTACAGCTTCAAGATCAATTATTGCAAGTATTCCCATTTCATCTGGCTTGACATCTGAGAATATCATTTTACATTTTTGTTCATTCTCATTGCATATAGGAAGTAGTTCTAAAGTTAATTCCAGTTTATATTACCTCACAAGTGAACATATGCTATTGGGAATAACAAATTTTATTCAAGTTATACCCCAAAGCCTTATGGGAGCTGTGGGTCCTTTATGCTAAGTATTGGCCAGAAACTTTTAAGACATTACTTTTGGTCATATGTATGATTTCTTGATACAGTTTATGATATACATTGGCTAAATATTGGTTTTGTAAATACTTTTCAAATACTAACCTTTATCTGCAAAATCTTATATGATTGAGGATCTAGTTGGCTGAAGTGTTTTATGTTTAAGAAATATGTTAAAGCAATATACTGCATACACAAAACAAAATAGTAAAAGACTTCCATTTTCCCCACTTTTCTATTAGATTAGAGGTAGAAAAGCCTGCTACAGGAATCATCAGTCAGTCCAGTTTTAATTTATATCTCATGCAGAATATGGTGGCAAACCTGACTATATCATTTATAAGTCTGCCGTTGTGGCTGCTTGCTAAACAGAGCATAAAATTAATACTTTTACTTCTTGTTCTAAAATTGCTTTATAGAAAGATTTTTTACTACTATTTATTGGAAAGAGATAGCTATTTTCAAAAGAAGAAATAGTCATAATGTTTATTCAAATATTACATTCAGCAAGTTTCCTACAGAAGACCTACATAGAGACCTTAGCTCCCACTGACTGCTGTCACACCACCTCTCCTACAGACCTAGGTAACTAAAATTATTTTAGTATGGTTCTGTTTCTTTCATTTTGAGAGGTTCTCATTGAATATTGCTGGATGACTAATTCAAATGGTTTAGGTCTGTTCACAGTGAAAACCACACTGCTGCTCTGATCAACACTTTGAATGGATTTCTAAAAGAGCTGCCAAAAGTGCTTGACCTTGTGAATCATGAGTGGACAGTTGAATTAATAAAGAATCAAGTAATCAAAATACTGCTTTAATAAGGCCTGTAATGGAACTGTTTAGAACATTTATATCTTGCAGTAGAGGGCACAGAAAAGATCATTTAACCTGTCAAAGATCCAGAGAAGCAAGCCAGCAAGTTCTTATGAGGTAACACAGTCTTACTCAAATATAAAGCTCACATGCAAGGCCAGAATGTACAGGGTTTTTAAACTGGATCAAGCTGTTTCTGGACGTACACTGATGTACAGCTGACTCTTTGTGTCCCTATATTATCCTCACTGGTGTTTCTAGTCCTGCATTTAATTTGGGAGTAGCCAGTACAGGTATCTCATCATATGCCATGCAAAACAGATTAATAATAGGATGGACTGTACACATTTTGTGTATTTAGTTGTATTGTACAAGATCAGACCCCAAAGTATCCACATCAGTGGATAAAAGACTCATCTTGCTTGCTTTAAGGGCTCTATAGGCTGTAAGAATAATTTGAGCTCAGCCTGCAAAAGCTGTCTACTTTGATAATGCCTAATACCAGGTTTCACTTAGAAAGGTGTGGCAGACAACTGTGTCTGACACCAGCCGCATGACATTTAGCACTATTGCATAATGGCAGATGAGAAACACAAACCTTTTGTAAGTATGCAGCAGGGTCTGTCTAACAAAGATCTTGTTATTTTTCTGTTTTATTATCAAACTCCATCTGAGAGTACAGTACATCAGTGGAGCACAGAGCAGACCAGTCACTGCAGACAACGATGATGGAGCCTTTGCAACAGGTAATTACAATGTCAAGTTCCTTTTCATAAATCATAAGTTCTAAAGCTTTTGGGAGTTCTGACTATATGGGATTTGCAGTTATTGTTATTGTTCTGGACTGAATTCTTAAGAGAATATATTGATCTACACAAAAATTATTACATTCATATATGGTGTTTCCCTCTGTTCCCCATTATTATCAAGTGTACTTTAGAATTATATGTGTATGGTCTTTAACTGCATGTGGTATTTCCTTCCACAAAGACATAATCCTTAAATCTTTCTTCCCTCTTTTACTGTCTGTTTCCCCTAGGCAATTTCTTGAAGATTTTGTTGGTCCTTCTTTCTCTGGAAATCTTCCTTTTCCCCATAGGGAAAGGAATTTTAGATAAGAAAACAGTAAGAGAGAGTAGGAAGACAGAAAACATAAGGACGTGAATAAAAATCACATTATGTGTTCATATATTCCTTAAACCACCACATGTGGAACAATCAGTTTCCTTAAAAAGGACTGTCTAACTACCTATACTTTACACTAAAATATAAATATTTGACCGCCCCATTATGAAATTAATGATATCTTTCATTAATAACTATATTAATTTTTATTCTTTTTATTACTTTTTATTACTTTGTTGACTTTTGAAAATAATTTTCTTCTATGGCAGTAAGTGACACAGGTTCCTTTATATTGTGATAAAAAGCACTACTTAAATCATTTCTACATGTATTTGCCTTTAAATTTTTCCTCTTATTTTGCTTAAGAGAGTTTAAAAATCAACATCCTGTGTAACCCTCTCTCCTCCAGTGTCATGGTTTTAGCTGGGATAGAGTTAATTTTCTTCACTGTAGCTGGTATAGTGCTGTGTTTTGGATTTAGTATGAAAATAATGTTGATAACACGCTGATGTTTTAGTCGTTGCTAGGTAGTGCTTACACTAGTCAAGGACTTTTCAGCTTCCCATGCTCTGCCAGGTGCACAAGAAGCCGGGAGGGGAGGGGATACAACCAGAAGAGCTGATCCAAATTGGCCAAAGGGATAATCCATATCATATGACATCATGCCCAGTATATTAACTGGGGGGAGTTGGCTGGGGGAAGCAGCGATTGCGGCTCGGGGACTGGCAGCGTCGGTCAGCGGGTGGTGAGCGGTTGCAGCTCTTGTGTTTTTTTTTTCCCTTCTTCGAAGGTTTCATTTCTCTCATTATTTTCCTTTTTATTATATTATAATAATTATTATTATCATAATTATTATTATTATAATTACCATTATTATTATTACTTTTTTATTTTAATTATTAAACTGTTCTTATCTCAACCCATGAGTTTTCTTGCTTTTGCTCTTCTGATTCTCTCCCCCATCCCACTGGGGTGGGGGGAGTGAATGAGCAGCTGTGTGGGGCTGAGTTGCTGACTGAGGCTAAACCACGACATCCAGCTATTTTATTTCTTAATCATGCCCTGCATGCTTTTCTAAGCTAAACCTCAAAAATCTCTTTAGTTTCTTGTCATACAAAAATATATTTATGTCTCCAAACCTGAGTACTTTATGTCCATGTTGCACCTTTGAAGAAGGTGAATCAAGTGAGTAATAGGTCCCACTGCACTTGAGATCTCCTAGTTTTACACAGTGTGACTAACATGAGCCTGAAAACAGATGGCCATTAAACATTACCGTGGATAAAGGCATGGGGGGTCATCATCTGCTAATTTAATACATTTGCTGAATTAATAGCTTCTGTGGAGCTGCAGTTTGTGGTGTAAGTAAAATCACCTCATTCATTCAGATGCCCTGTTTAAGATCTCATTATTTGGCTTAAGTATAACAGTAATTTTATTCTCACTGTAATTTGTACCATGGAGGTGCCTAGGAATTGAGAACAAAATCTTTTGGTGCTCAAAGCTATTCAGACACAAAGTGATGGATTTTCTGTATCCTGAAGATCCCATGTTCTAAGTAGATGAAAAAGGTAAAGTGAAAACAATATGCCATAAAACCTAGAGAAGAAAATAATTGTGTTTTCAAAAAGTCCTTTTAATAAGGGTTGATCTGCATAGGTGTTGTATCGACTTAACTATAATGGTATAGAAAGTGCTATTGAAAACTCTTTGCAGCCCTATACTACAGATGGCATTTAAAAATGTTTTTGCCATGACAACTACATTTAATGGAGGTTTCACAAAATGTGGAGCAAACCCTCAGATGAAGAAATTATAGTGATGAATTCACAGCGATTCAGCTGTACTTATTTTTTATAAATAAAATCATTATTAAAAATCTTCTCAGATTATTCACCCAGAAGGTGGAATTTTGCCTTGATATTTTCTTCAAAACAGGATGATTAAACTGAGTTCTACTAAGACTACCATGTTCTTCCAAGTAATACACTAAGGGGTAAGAAGCATGGCAATGGTAGATCCACTTAGTCAAATACCCTGTCCCTGGTAATTACCAATATCGAATATCTAGTGAGAGAGCATAACAGATAAGCATGCAACAACAGCTTCCTAGCTTCTAGCAATCCATGATTCAGAGACAAAGTGTTACATTTATCTCTGTGTTTAGCCTTTGGTGGAATTCTGTTCTACTAATACGCATAATTCCTTTCTGAGTACATTTGTGCTTTTGGCATTCACCAACACCCCAAGGCAATGAGTTCCACAGCTTAAGTACATACCTATTTTTGTATGACTCAGCCCCAAAAAGTTTCATCTGATGATCTCTTAACCACTGTGAGAAATTATGAATAATCAGTGTATTTTCACCTTCTCCTTGTTAACTGTGATTTTTGTAGTCACCATTTGATTAATCATTCATCCCTTTTTCAAAGTAAAGAATGTTTATCAATTTCTCCAAAACATAAATTAATCCACAGCTATTATAAGTTTTTTATCAATTTTTCCATGCCTTTATTTCTACCAGTGATTACAGATGGAAATAATCTAGGGATTTATAAAGTATCATGCCTTATGCTTTGTGCTCTGTTTTATTGTTAATAATTCCTGACCTTAAGACTTCTGTTGAACATTGATAAGTTCATTATTAAACAATCAAAAATTAGTCACAGAAACTCCTTATGAACTGGAATAGTTTTACTTAGAGTGAATCACAAAGTGACATATATAGGATTACCTTGTTTTTTACTTTACTTTGGTTTTCCCTATATATATTATATAGATTTCAACTGCAACTTTATTTCCCACTCTTGCAATGTTGTGAGGTCAATTGCAATTAAATCTTAATTAGTCTTAAGTCTTTATGGTCAGCCTTTATTTTTAGACATCTGGATATTTTTGTGTAATTATTATTCACAGCTTCACTAATTATACTCTTCCCACAATATTTATAAATGTATTGAATATCGCAAATCTCCTAGAAGGGTATGGTGGGATTTATTCCCTGTATTGGCCAACTGACAAATGTTATTCTAGATTTTTATGTTATCTTTTCAAATATACTGATGGCAATTACCCAGTAAGTCTTATTTCTCAAGAGTTTATTGTATGATTAACATTAAATTAAATTGAAGGGGATAATTCATAGATTAAGACGCAGAAAATCACAGACCTACATGAGAAAAGTGTGAGAACTTCTATTATAGTCAGTGAAGAGCAAATCCTACGGCCTGAAGGGCTTTTCATCTTACCTTAAACTAGACATCTATGTATGGTTCCACAACAATGGGATCAATTTGTTTCCAATATCATACTGTCTTTTAAAAAACTTAGGAAATTTGGGGGAAAAAAATTTATTTCTATAAAACCCATCTTGACTTTTCCTTGTTATAAAGTATTCTTTTTTGTATCATATTTATCCATGTTTCAGCTTCATTTATTCTTTATTACACTTCATACTGATTTCCCTAATATGGAAGGCTAATTTAGTGGTCTGTAGTTTTCCAGATTCCACTGAACCCTGTAAAAAGCAAATATCATATTTGCCACATTTCATTCTACTGATAATAAGTTTGATTAAGTGATAGGTTACAGGATTAGTAATTTGACAATTTCATTTTTTAGTTCTTTCGGAGCAGTGGATGAATACTTGACAATTTCTTACTATTCATTTTACCATTTTGTTCTAACATATCTTCTAGTGACATGTTTGTCTGCAACAGTTTCTTCAGTTTACCCCATTTAAAGAAAATTTCCAGGAAAAACCCGTCGTACCTCCTTTGTAGTGAACACCAATGTAAATAATGCTTTTAGTTCTCCTATTCTGGTCTTATCTTTCTTGAACATTCCTGTTACAACTTTCTCATCTATTGACCTTAGAGACTTTCTGGCAGTCTTCCTGTTTCTGTTGTATTTTAAAAAAAGGTTTTATTAGTAGTTTTTATGTTTTTAGCAAGCTGTTTTTCTTGGTCTGCCTTTTTATAATTTTATATTTAACCTGCCAGAATTTATGCTAATTTGTTAATTTTTATATTATTTCTGTTTTCTTAAAAGGAAGTTGTTTTAATTATAACAAAGTCCTTTAACTTGTCTTTTAGTCAAGAAGCCTTTTGGGGAGTTAGTTTAGTTGTCATTTTGAAGTACATTTTAGTTTGCCGTATTTACGTATTCTAAGTAGTAATTTTGACCAGTGTCCAGAGTGATGGCAGTATTTTTAATCTTTTAGCACCCTTTTTAAATTATTATTAAATTATCTTTCTCATTCATTGTAGATATTCTTTTTGAAGTTAAGAATTGCAGTGTTGTAGTCTCTGGATTTGTTTTTTTGCCACTAAGTTTAAGTATATTGATGTCAGCAGACCTTCTCCCCTCTCATTAGTTGCTTCATAAAGAAATTTCTTATAATTTATGATTACTTTATCTGCATTATATCTCATCATGAGATTACCCCATCTCTATGGAAATACTGAGATTTCCTATTCCTACTGTGCTTGCTGCTGTTGCAGCATCTGTGATTTGCTTAGCAAGTCATAGTAGTATGACATGCCATTTAGGCACCTGACAATGAAGTTGTCTACTTGTTCTCTTCCTATTTATGCATACAGTCCATAAAATTTTTGTGTTACTTGCTGATTCATTAAGGAATTTTCTTTTTTGACTCTATGCTTTAGTGTTATGTGACACTGCTGAAATGTGTGTCTTCTACTGAAAGGACACACTGTGTCCTAGAAAAAGAATTCTGTATGATATATGAATGTATATCCATTCTTATTATTCTCTTGGTTATCCTCCACCTACAATATTTTGATAATATCCTTGTTTAAAATCAGGTGATATATTTCACCCACACTTAAATTTTTACTTTTGGCTTCTGTATAGATAAAAGAATTCATATCAACTCCTTCCATGTTACTTGAGGATTCGGGGGTTTTTCTTGTGCTAGAGGATGAGTCATCACAGCCGGATGAGAAGGTATATTAACCATAGTTTCTGTTATATAAGGAAGATTGAAATGTCTAAAAACTTAGAATCCAAAATAAATACCTATACTCCACTCCTTTTTCCTCATTCAATCTCGAACATAGAGGGAGAATCCACTTCTGGAATCAAGCTAGTGTAATCCAAACTGAAACTTGGGCTGAAATGACAAAATGGCAGCATAAAAGTCTACATGGATAAAACCACTGATTTTTGGTGATGGCTGAAGGCAAGATATTAATGATTTTTCCCCTCTTTCCAATCTTTCCTTTTCATGCCTGAATGGTTCAACATTAAAAAAAACTCAAAAACAAACATACAAACAAACAAAGAAAAAAAAAAAAAGAAGAGGGGGGGAGAGAGAGAATGATAGAATAATTAACATTTAAAAGCTTTTATCCATTTTATATATCCTTATACAGGAAGATTTCTCACATCCAGCCAGCAAACAATATTTTTTCGTTCCTCAGCTTTGCTTTAGAAACACAAGCTCAGCATTTTCCTGGGTTCAGACACAAGGTATTTCAAAGCAGTTGGCTCTCTGCTTCCAACATACAGCTCTCAATCTCCTCATTGTAAGAACATCTTCATACCAATTACTAAATTTTATCACAATTTGCAGAAAATATCATAAATGTAGATCTAAGCTGAAGTATTTTCTTTTGATCCTCCTTTTTTAAGAGATCCTGATTCCTTATTTCTTCTTTTGCATTTCACATATGTATGATTATTAAATACATAGCAAATGACATCTGTGGCCATAAAAAAAGGCAATTGACAGGAGAAGAGGAGGAAGAATGAATGCTGATACTTGTGCATATTTTGACACTTGCATGTCAAAAGGAAAAAGGTTTAATAATTTTGTTTTAAGTCATTGTCATGGTTTGAGCTGGGCCAGTTAATTTTCTTCACTGTAGCTAGTATAGTGCTGCGTTTTAGACTTAGTATGAAAATAATGTTGATAACACTAATGTTTTAGTTGTTGCTAGGTAGTGCTTACACTACTCAAGGACTTTTCCAGCTTCCCATGCTCTGCCAGGTGCACAAGAAGCCGGGAGGGGAGGGGATACAACCAGGAGAGCTGATCCGAATTGGGCAAAGGGTATTCCATATCATGTGACGTCATGCCCAGTATATTAACTGGGGGGAGTTGGCCGGGGGAAGCAGCGATCGTGGCTCGGGGACCGGCAGCATCGGTCGGCGGGTGGTGAGCGGTTGCAGCACTTGTTGTTTAGCTTTTTTTTTTTTTTTCCCTTCTTCCAAGGTTTCATCTCTCTCTCTCTCATTATTTTCCTTTTCATTACATTATTATTATTATTATTATTATTATTATTGCAGTTTTATTTTAATTATTAAACTGTTCTTATCTCAACCCATGAGTTTTCTTACTTTGGCCCTTTTGATTCTCTCCCCCATCCCACGGGGTGGGGGGAGTGAGCAAGCAGCTGTGTGGTGCTTAGTTGCTGACCGGGGTTAAAACACAACAGTCATGAACTTGAAGACATATTGTAGTCCTTTTATGTATAAAGTACTATACAGGAAAGGAAAAAATACCTTAGAGGTTCAGATGCTGTGTTGGCAACAGTCCTCAGTGGAATGGATAAAGATACCTTTATATATAAGGAATTATGTTTTTTAACGGATGGGTGTACCATAGATAGAATTGAACCTGGAAGTAGGAGTTTAGTCTAGCTAATAATTTTATTTAAAGTGGAGCCACAGGTTATTTTCCTGGCTGCCATTTGAGGACACCGTAATAAAATCAGATCTGGTTTTAGCTACACTATTCCTTGAGGTCAATGACTTTCAGGCAATTGATGAACAATAATCACAAAGTACAGCATAGTATTGAGTGGAAATTCTGTGTCAGTACTGTAAACGTATCATTAAATGGAAAATAAGTACCAACAACTTTGGTGCATCAGTAATACGGATGTGGAGCTTTCTCTGCAAAAAAATGAAATTGGTTTCAGAGGGGAATTTTGTATGACCATAAACAGCAATGTAAGGCAGAGCAAACAGCAAGAATTTGATGGAGCTCTGAAAACTTACTCTGACTTAAGATATGCCTGAGATTTCTGTGTTTCACTTCTCATTTCAATAAAACACAGGGAAACCCAATAAAAATAGAAGTTTCCTTCCAAGACCAGAGGGAGATATAGGCCTGCATTTTCAGATCCACCACTGATCATATATTAAGTGAAGCTGGTCCATGTGAGGGCTAAGAACTGGCTCAGGCTACAGTCAAGGGCAAACAGAAAAAGAGCATCATACATAATCAAGGAGTGTTGGTTAGGTTAATAGCAGCCTTTGCAGGTGAAAAACTGAACTGTGGATGCACATTGCCAGCATAACCTGACTTGAGAAACTGGACGGTATGAAAAAGGGTTGAACACTGCCAGCAAATGCAACTACTTTTATTATCATGATTCACTGTCAGATGAAGTCTTCACTGAGGTCAAGTCAAGAGCATAACAATTTTATAAATATACATGGTACCTGAGAAATGCATGGATCTTGCTAACACCCATCCTAACACATTCACATGATGAGTTCAAAAGCAAAGAGGTTTAGGTATGTCAACATTCTAATAATTGTAAAAAAATTTTAAGGTCCTTTTCTTCAAGTACAACCAGTGAGTCCAGAATTTCTGGTCTTTCTGGGCCCCCATAGTTGTTATTAACTTCAACTGTTGGTGTGTATGAACATGCTTCTGGAAAGGAGGCAAAGGCACAAACATCTGTGAATGAGTGGTGTTATTGTAGGTTATTCTGTAGTGCTGAGTATTGTATATTACAAATTTCATGTGTGTTTCCTTGTCAAGAACAAAGGTGAAGATTTTCTTGTCTTCCCCATGATAAATACTGATTTAGGAGTGTTGTTTGAGCTGTTCCACAAGGCAACAGACAGGAATCCAGCATGCTTGTAATAAGCCAGGATGTGATCTTTGCATAAACAGAAGATAAATGTTAAACTCCTCTTTGGCTAATTCTCAATTTATACTATGAGAAAAACCATAAAAGAAAATTCTGCAACACATCTAAGTCCTGAATAAGCAAACAATTTGAGGGAAGCTGGAGCTTTGTTATTTAATTAAATGTAACTTCTTAATTAAATGCAACTTTTCTGTAATAATGTGGGACATTCAATCCTCCTTGCAATAACAATTCTGACTGTTATACTAAAAAGGAAATAGGAAAAATAATGCATTTAGTACAGGCTACTGGTAATGAACTAGCCATACAAGCAATTTAAAATCCTTTAAAAATAAGTGTTCAAAAGGAAACACAGCCAAAAGATTTGGGTTTTTTAATAAACATGATAATACTTCTCCCCTTGCCTCCCCTCCTCCCTAAAAGCTGGGTGATCACACCCTTGGAAGCAAGTCTGATACATAAAATAATATATTAGGTATAGAGATCCTGTGTTTTCTTGGCCAGCGGTTGGGAGACATCAATCCTGCCTCTGTTGCCCCTGTAATATCTGCTATCAGGATAAGTCAGTAAGTCAATTTTAACAAAGCCAGAAATGTCCCCAGTCTGTGAAATAAAGGCAAAATACAACTCATGGCAATTAACAAATCCTACATGCAATTTCTATGTGTCCTCCTGTCTGAAGAGTCTAATTAAATCTCAAGAGGAAACGAAAACACACCTACAGGTTCATGAAGTTCTCGGTTCAGATTACTGCTATATGAAAGTGAATGCAGCTCTAACATTTTATACATAGCTGTTTTCTAGATTTCTCCTGAATGTCTTAAAAAAAATTCTAGATTAAAAACAAGGCTGAATTCTGGGCTCATTTATTTTCCATCTGTGTACTTTGGAATAACAAACAAGTACATCAAGCAAGATAGCAAGCAGAAAATAATAAAGAGATTATAGATAAAAGATAGCAGATAACAATAACAGAAAGCAGACAAATCTCATCTGAAATAGGCGTAAATTAAGATCAGACCTCTACTCTGCTGACCTAGATGCTCCATTCTATACCTCCAGAACCATCTGACCCAAAAACCATCTGGGTTGATTCTCACAAACTGCCTCAGAAAACCAGATTTTTTACCTCAAATCATTCTGGCAGTCTCTAAAGAGAATACATTGTGAGGACAGGAGCCAAAATCAAATCACTGTTCTTCAGTGGTTCAGAACACGGGATTTATATCTTTTATTATAAAATATTCTGCAAATGATTCAGACACCACGTCTCCTTTCCTGTCTTTCACCCACATAAAGACTGTTTCCTTTTTTTGTTCCCTTTTTTATTGCTTTTTGTGTCTTTCTTCTGCAGGGCATTTTACATAACACATTTTCATCACTTCTGATAGCTGAACTGACAAGAACAAATCTTACGTTTGATTTTATGTGTCCAGTACCTCAGCGAATCTCTGCTATTGGGCGGTAGATTCTGTTTCTGAGTGACAAGAAACCTTACATTATTTCTCCTTTGTTATTATGGCACATACTAATTCACTCTTATATTCATTCCTAGCTAGTTTCTTGGCAAAATATCCCATAATAAATTTCTTCTTGTCAGAAGCAACAGACTGGCCTAAGGCTTTGTGTAAATGCCAGCAAATTGTATTCCCTATCGTAATAGCTTGGGAAGGTAATTGTAAACAATTGGATTTGCTTGTGTGGCGTATGAATGGAAACAATGACACCATTTTTCTAGCTGAAGCACAGTTCTGGATCATTCTTTCACAAGAACAAAAAAGTCAACTCTAGAGTATAGCAAATGTGAAAGCTGGTTTAATGGAACTTTCGTCTTATCACCTTCAAGAGTCTGTACTCCCATGACTTTGTAAGGCCAGCGTTAGATCAAATTTATTAAACAGGAGTGTTCCTGTAACATTAGTACACTATGGTCAGCTGCTGTATTTATTGTGAAGACAAATTCAATGTACTGAAACAGCTTTCAGTTATAATTAGCTTGCTATTGTAGATCTATGAAATACTCCTTAATTTTAATAAATTTTTATATTTTAATAACTTTTTTCTTCCTCTGTAATCCACTCAAAATATTATTTTACAGTAAGTCAAACCATTATTTACCTGCTGCCTCTACAGATAATTTACTAACATTTTTAATCTTTAAATCAACAAAATCAGCTTGTTCCAGATACTTTTCTAGTACTCCATTTATTCCAGAGCCTTGATACTCAGCGTTACAGAACAGGGGTCTGTGAATTCTTTCACTGACCTCCCTTTCTCTTTCTTCTCCCTTCCATGTGGTTTTATACAGTATGCCAGCTTGAAAAATAGATAATGCAATACTTTTGCAAATAGTTACAATTTCCAAAACTGCTGTCAAAACAGGGAATTGTAGACTAGTCTTTTTTCAAAGTCCTAGAAGTTGTAAGAGGTTTTATACTTGTATGTGGAAGATGATGTTCATCTGTGATTGAAGTCTTAGAAGAACTAAGCGGCAAATTTAAAATGACACATGAATTGCTGAAATCAATGTTAAGCAAAGGAATCAATCTTTGCTGAGCATGGATAGTAAACTGATTTGATTTGTCATGTTGTGGTTGGGTTTTTTTTTTCTCACCATTTCATTCAATTGCCATTCTATAACCTGATTTGATTTTGAAGGATTTCTCCACATCCTCTTTAAAGATGTGGCACTTCATCCATGCAATGAAGGTGTGAAGGTGTGAATTTCAATAAAATAAGACTGCTAAATGCTAATGAGGATCTGTTTGCATGATTTCAGGCAAATCAAGTTTAGTAGAAGTTTCATTAGAGTTAAACAAAGTGGTCACATCTAGGGAAGTGGTCCTGTAACAAAACTGATTATGTGCACTCAAAGCACCAAAGCAGGTTCTGAATTAACTTGAAAGGATAAAACTTAACTAAATATTCTAAAAAAGAAAAATTAAAATACTGACAGAAATATCTTTCTTTTTCTGGAATCTATAAAAAAGATTTGACTCCATTGGTCTATGTGTTCTTATGAGGCTGCAAACCTCAACTCTCATGACAGATTTTTATTCAAGGTTTAATTGGCGTGTGGTATTAAGTTTCAGGTGGTTTTTTGTTGGTTTTTTTTTTTTTTTGTTTGATTTGTTTTTTTCCCCTCAACTTCTTTTCTGTGCAGATTTTGAGGAAGCTAGAGAGAAGAACAAAACATATAAGAATATGTTCAGTGTCTGCCTAAGTGTTGCATTTGATTTTGTGGATGTCAGCGAACTGTCTGGGACACAAAATCACCAGTTTGATGATGCTATCTGTTCTATATTTTTTTGTTAGTTAGTGTATTATCTGTCTTCAAACCAGGTGTGACTGCATCCGTGGTACTCATTGGAAGGTGTGCTTTTTCCCTTGGAAGCTCAGTGTTGCTTTGACATGTATTTTATATTCCTTATGATGTTTATATATTTTATATTTACAGAACTGTTCAGATGTTTTCACCATAAATTTTGCAGTGCATTTAGTAAAGATCAGAGCAACAGGCTGCCAACAACTCTACTTAAAGTCTTTTTGTTATCCTCATGGACAAGGTGAATAATATCATTACTCTGTGAATCTATGTAGTGCAGTAGACAGAGCTGAAAGAGTTGCCCTGCTTATTGCATCAGCATGAAATGCAGCATGAACTCCAGATTATAAATTTTCAGTTCTCCACTCATATAACTTGTTGACCAACAGTGAAATATATCCCTGGGAACTCAGAGCACCAAAGAATAAATGCTGGCCCAGTGCAACACCATGTTTTGAACAGCACTAAATTTTATTCTTTTGTAAAGTCTGATTAACTGATCCAGATTTTATATTCTTGGAGTGATTTAACTTTACTACAAAATAATATTAAGTTGCTTTTTCTGAATGTTGTTTCTGGGTTGTTTTTTGTTTTTTGTTTTTTTTTTTTTAATGTAATGAAGATAAAAACAGTATAGCTTTCCATGTCTTTGAAACATGGTTAACTAAAGCCAGGGGTTAGCGAAAGCAAACTTGTGGAGCCTTGATGGCATGTAACATGATTAATAACATCTCTGTGACTGAACACCAGTGTTTTCTAATTAGAATGGTCTTCACTGATACTCTCTACATTTTGAACATTGCAATTTATGACCTTATTCTCTGAATCTTCAGTGTCACTAGCATTTTCTTCCTTGTTGAAATGATCCTTTTGGCACAGAGCAAACAAACTTTTGGTAGAAAATGATATTGTTTAATGGGCAGCATTTTTGTTTACTTGTAAAAAATGTGTGTAAAGAGCTTTTCCTGTTGGCTTGACTAATAGGTGTCATTCATATTCTTATGCCAGAGATCAAATAGATCTCATGAAGATGGAATGAGATCAAATCAGATACATGTCAGGGAAACAGGACAAACTGTATAATCACTCAGTGAAGGCTCTACACATTTACCTATGAACATTTGTGGCCTTTAAAGACAGAAGATTTACAAAAATTTAGCTAGATAATAAATACAGATGCTTGATCCAACTCAATATAGATACCTAAGATATCTACATTTATGCTAGTTGTCTAGCCATCCTTTACATTTAGTGAAGACAAAAAGAAACCTCTAGAGTGTGTGTAATCTCATTTTACAATAGATGTTTTCCTCCAAAGTGTTTATTTTTCTCTTGACTATAAATTGAATTCAGTACTGGTTTGAACAAATCTGGAGTTCCATATGGAAGACTAATATTAGATGGGAAGAATCCACTCAAAGCCTGCAGAAAAGGTCTTCAGGGTTTGTTTTTTGATTGTTTTGGTTTTCTTTTTTTTTTCTCTATGTATGTGTTGTAAACATTCTCTCTGAACACCTGGGGGAAAACTCTCCACTGACCGTTGAATCTTTTATTTCATCACAACATAGACTTACAAATGTATGCTCAGCAGAACTCAGTTATATTTATAACGGTAGTGTACTTTCATGAACTGATTACACTGACAATTCTTTCCTCTTTGGAAATGTTGTTTCTAGACCATGACTCATTAGATAATTACACAATGCCACTTTTCTAGTATTTTGAGCTGTAACTTTACAAGCTTGTTTAAGGAAAGCCCCAAAATTATTTTGACAGTTTAAAACCATTTTTGCTACAGAATATATAGTTTGAAATTAGTTTTGTTATTTAAAATTTCATTTTTCAGTTTAAAATCACTTTTTACTTTTAAACAGAAATTGCAGTAGCAATCACACAAGACTATAAAGCAAACACATCCTAGAGAATCCATTTGAGGTTAAGAATTTAAAAACTGATTAATATGAAAAGTTTACATCGACTGCTGTCTTGGGACTTTTTTCCCTTTTTTTGCTTTTCAATGTGTTTATATATTTTAGCATTATCCTAATTCTTTAATCAGGAATACAACTATTTTTTTTAATCTCAGCTAATTCAAAGAGTAATCTTATTCAAAAACTTAGCTTTTTAAAATCTATTTACCATTCAGTATGCAAATTCCATCCCTACTACATCAATCATGAGGAACTTTTGAGGGTTCTTTTTAAACAAAGCAGCACACTGTCGCTTATCAAAGGCTGTACCTCAGGTAAATACTGCTTGAGTAGGATGAGAAAAGAATACAGCATCCCCATACAAATTCTTCATACATGCATCAATTAAACAGTTCTTCCATAAATATGTGGCAATTCCAGGTCTGAATATTTAATAGTCCTCCTTTGTAAAACTCAGAAATACTAAATGAGAAACAGCAGTCCCCATGTTTAAAATAGAAATATTGGGGATGCTGAGGTCATGTTATTTACTTATCTAAGACAGTTTTAAGTTTCTAAATTTGATTGCTGAAGCTGTGTGATACACCTAAAAGTATTATTTAAACTGAGTATCCAGTAGTCACCATATAAATTAAATTAATTAGATTGTCTACAAGTGTGTAAAAAATTCAGTTTAAAATAATTCCATGGAGGAAAGTCTCAAAACTCAATAACAGTAACCACCATTTTCCCATCCAGTTGCCCTGTGTTCACTGAAGACAGACCTGCTTCATACTGCTTGTCATTTGCTCAAGAATCAATACATTAACCTTGAATATATTTTATTAACAGCCCAGAAAATATTTTACATTTGCGGACATTTGTGACTTTGTGTGTTTGATTTCTCTCTCTTTATAGAGTCATAGAATCATTAGGTTGGAAAAGACCTTTAAGATCATCAAATCCAACCATAAACCCAGCACTGCCAAGTCCACCACTAAACCATGTCCCTAAGTGCCTCATCTACATGTCTTTTAAACACCTCCAGGGATGATGACTCAACTACTTCCCTGGGCAGCCTGTTCCAATGCTTGACAAACCTTTCAGTGAAAAATTTTTTCTTAATATCCAATCTAAACCTCCCCCGGTACAACTCGAGGCCATTTCCTCTCATCTTATCACTTGTTACTTGGGAGAAGAGACCAACAGCCACCTCACTACAACCTCCTTTCAGGGAGTTGTAGAGAGCAATAAGGTCTCCCCTCAGCCTCCTTTTCCCCAGACTAAACAACCCCAGTTCCCTCAGCTGCTCCTCATAGGATTTGTTCTCCAGACCCTTCACCTGCTTCATTGCTCTTCTTTAGACACACTCCAGCACCTCAATGTCCTTCTTGTAGTGAGGGGCCTAAAACTGAACACAGTATTTGAGGTGTGGCTTCACCCATGCCCGAGTACAGGGGCATGATCACTTCCCTACTCCTGCTGGCCACACTATTCCTGATACAAGCCAGGATGCTACTGGCCTTCTTGGCCACCTGGGCACACTGCTGGCTCATGTTCAGCTGGCTGTCGACCAGCACACCCAGGTCCTTCTCCGCCAGGCAGCTTTCCAGCCACTCTTCCCCAAGCCTGTAGCGTTGCATGGGGTTGCTGTGACCCAAGTGCAGGACCCAGCACATAGTAAAAGAGAGTCTGTACAGAAGTAAAATAAAGACAGATAAATATATGAAGTGCAGCCTCCAGATTTTTCTCTGCTTGACTCTTTTTTCTGGTCAGACAACTGAGATGAATCTTGTTTTTTCTTGTTTTTATTATGTAAATGTATGTCACTGACCAGTGAGGCACAGAATGAAGGACTAGAGTTTGATTTGTTGTGATCCTCCAGCCACATTGCATTTGCCTACACCTAATATGTTTGCTATATGTGCTGGCCCTGCAAAAAATGTTTGCACCAACTGCCAGTTGTAGGGACATGCTTTCCTGATAACTATGCATTACGTAAAGGAAATAATATTTACTGACAAAATTCCTCACATTTTCTGATTCCTGGCCTTCCCAAAATGCTAGAGGAATCATATGTCTTTTTTATTACAGTCTTTTCACTTTTACCTGGGACCAGAAAGAATGAAGATACAAGCAAAGGAAAAGAATAAATATTATTCCTGATTTCAGGAATGACAGGAGTAAAATATTTTCCACAATTTTCTGAACTTTAGGGGAGGTTCAGGATCAATTGTTGATTGTAATAATTTTTTTCTCACTTTAATTATTCTTGAGGAACTACATGATAGGAACTTTCTCCATTTCTTTCTCCTCAATTGTCTGTAAAATGAAGATTGATTAGTGTAAATTAAGCTTTTTTTTTTTTTTTTTTTGAAGGGGAATGATTCAGTAAGGTCTACTATGAGCAAAAAATATCTGCTTAAAGCAAAATTCTGTAGTACATGCTGATGCATTCTGATATCATCTGAAGAAGATGAGATAAACTTTCTGGTGCAATTATTGCTGTATCTTCCTATACAATCTTGATAAAAATGCAGTATATTGATTGCAATAGATGAAACATGAAACCAAACACTGACAAAAGCAAATGCATGTACAGAAGGGTTTATTCCTGATTATCTTTGATCTTTTTTCTACAGTTCGTTCATATATTAGGAATATGTTTGTTCATTCTCCCCAGATCCTTTTCCTTAACTACTTCCTCTGTTTCTACTAACTTGCTTTAGTAATTTGAAGTAATGCTTACTACTTCAACACTCATTGAAAAGGATAATTACATCCAAAATCTAAAGTTTTAATACTGCAGAATTTCTTACAAACTTGGGGAAAGGAATATTCTTTCTATACAATGAAAATTTTAAAAGTAAATAATGTATCCATTCTCTTCATTTTTCTCTCCTCTCTTCATTCACAAGTATATACAAAATAAACAAAATATTCTCGTTTTATTTGGGACATTAAAGAAAACACTACAAACACCATAAAATTAGTGTCACTGTAAACCTTTTGGTCTACATTTTCTTGAGGATCAAGTAAATGAAAATAACGTAGTTTTCAGAGAAACACGACAACAACGCATCCAGCTACATCACAGATAAATCATAGGACAGTTCTGCAGGCAACTCCAAAAACAACTGTTACACTGTTTCCTTGGGGATATGCCAAGGAACCAAATGCTAAAAGCTGGAAAGGATTTGAATTGTTTAACATATGGCTTTCATCATGGCCAATAAAAGCTTCTGGGTGCCCTCAGGTTCTGCCCCTTCTGGAAAAAAAGGAGGAATGGAAGGGAAACATGGCAAAAAGAGGCTGGTTTATTTCATTATGACCGAAAGCTATTCAAAAATAACTGAAGGTGACCTCTCAAGGCACAGTAGCGAAGATCTACAAGATCTTCACTCAAATATTCTTCATTCACTTTAGACAAAACAAAACTATTTCTGCTTACATGCAATGTTCACTGATTATTGCTGATATTATAATATATTAAGAAAATGTTATATAGTTGTTTACCCCAAGACCAAAGTTATCAGCCATTTTTTTGTCACAGATAATTTACTAACCATTTTATTCTAAAACACTTGTGTTATATCTTGTATTTAAAGGAACTTATCATATAGTTCTACATAAAAGAATCTTTAGAATTATCTTTCTTAATTCTGTAGTTCAATGTTACCCTTCTATTTTAGGTACCAACCATCCCCTTTCAGTTCCACACTGAAAACACAAAGAACTTCCCAGAACACATTTCTCAAATATCTTCCACTTTTCACGTCTTATTCATTATTTTCATAGTAAATCGACACTATCTTTAATTAAAGAACTCAGAAAGGAAAATATAATGGGAATGTTTATAAATGAATGAAAATGAATGAAAAATGTGTCTGCTGTTGAAATTTCTTTACATGGATTTAGGTGGGTAGAAGTAGAGGTCAGGTTACTGCTCCCTTTTATTCTCACAGTCCTTTCCTTCTCCTACAAGTTTATTTACTCTGCCTAGTTCAGCAGATATTCTGCATCAAGTCACAGGGGAAACACAGCAGGGCAGATTCACTGCATCATTCCACCTCTTGTCCTCTGCTCCTTTTATCTTCATTGTTTATGCTTTCTCAGGGGGAAAAATACCACAGAAACAAACATTAAGGCAAGTCATCACGGAGTGACATTTCTCATTCAGCATTATTGGAAACAAATGTACATTACTGTCTAACAGTACTTTTGCCAATTATAAAAGTATTTGTACTTTTTTTCAACATCATCCATAAATTCACACTTTACTGGGTCATGGCTTTCAGCTAACATTCAAACACAATGAACGGAACAACTTCTACCCATGTCAATGGACTTTAAATTAACCTGTTTTGTTAGTCCTGGACATACAGCCTTTGACAGGTGATTATTCTAGATTATCAGTTGTCAGCTAAAGCAGTGGTATTTAGTTCATTTAAACTTTCTTTGGATGCAAACACTTTCTTCTCAAATGACTATGAAGGTCGCTGTGTTAAACATGTAGTAGCATTGTGTGACGAAGTATTTATTTGCAGTATATTACCCTTATGTGAAAGAATACTGAACAGTTCCAAAACTTCATTTTGACAGAAAACAAAATGAAAATGAACCATACAATGAAATGTGATTTATCTTCAAACAAACAAAAAATACATATACACTAGAAAGAAAAGATTTTTCTATATAATGTTAAAAATGTCCTGAAAAAATACAGCCAAATTACTGGCAGCTGTAGTGTATGAGCACAAGACATAAATCAACTTCTCTACTGTACATCAATTTAGATTTGGTAGTAACTGCAAATTCACTATGGATTTTATAGGCACTTTTATGACATATTTACATTGCAACAAAGAAACAGTGCTGTTCCTCTACACAATATCTAAGGAACAAATGAAAGTGAGTAATTGGTCCCATGGCAATAGCCATCAGTAATTTATATTTTAGATACCCCATGCGAGTCTATTTTACTTTATTTTTCCTGTGATTGTAATCATCAGTGGAGCAGAGCAAGGAACATGATAAGGTGATAAAAAGAGAGCTCAGTTTAATGCTTAAGTATTTTGCCTTAAATCTATTATAATGAATGTCCATTAAATGATAAATATTTTATATATATTTTAAATTGTGAAGAAATTAATTTAAACTTTTTATCATATGAGTCCATGCTTTATGCCTTATTCCTCCATAAGAGCATAAGAAGTCAAGTTCCTATGCTGTTCCAAGATATGCTGCATGTTATCCAAATCATTTTTTCTGATTTAGATAATGGGAAGTTCAACGAAGAATTACAAAAATTGAATTCTTTACTTACATGTTTTCTTCCCCCAAAGTAAGATGTTCTGAAAGATTTTCACGTCTAGTCTTTTTTTTCCTGGTTTATACTTTACCTCAGAGAATATTTCTTATACTTCAGTGTGGAGTTAATTAGATCTGGTCTTACCTTGAAGCAACAAAACTACTTGCATGTCTGCATGCAGATTTGAGTGGCAGACATCAAGGAGATTCAAAACAGAACTCTGTTAATTTGTCACCGTTCTAATTCTCAGGAATGATGACATTAGTCATAATTGCCAAAACTGAAAAAGGTTATGTATCCTATGATTGTGTTTGATACATAGTAAAGATCATAAGGAAGGCCTGTAATGCTTGAATACAAAAGGAAGAAGAAAGGCATGGCAGAGCGATAAGAAAAAATTCTACTGTTGGCCATGAAAATGCAACAGTTACTAAGTTCACTAAGTAATTATAAATTTACCTTAAAAGCAGAAATTATTCTGTTATATGAAAGAAGTGTTAGAAACACCACAGAGTAAAACATCAGGGATGAAAAATTATGAACTTCAGAAGAAAAGCACAAAGACATTTAAGTACCTAACTACCATTGATTTCAATGGTACTCTTTGGATCTGGTCCCAGATTTTTACCTGCAACTGAAATATGCTCACTTTGTGGAGCTCTGCTATATCCATGTTTGCATTTTACCATTCTTACGCACTTAGGGATGGATGATATGAAGCATAATTTAGAGAAACTGAAAGCCTGGTTTGTACTATGTGTGCATATCCTAACACTTAAGGTACTTACTTGATAGCTCCTGAGGATGTAGTAATAAGGCAATACCCTTTTCCTCCTGGAATGTACTTATTCACTAATCGTCCTGGAAATTGTGTACTGTAAAGCTACCCTGCCAGCTTTACATTGCTGGAGGAATTTCCCATACAAAAGCATTTCTCAGAAAAACAGTTAATCTAACTTTCCAACTTCATTCTAACATGACACTGATGCAAACAACTATGATGATCCAATGACAGAACTGGTTTAAAACTCTTGTAACGAGTTCATAAACTCTTTATGAACTAGGAATTCAAGAAGATAACTAGCTTTTCTAAATCAGTGAAATACATTACTTTCTTCTGAAGTGAAATGGTCTCTAGATTTTGTTAAAAAGAACATCTCTGTGCTTTTTAGAACGGTATTAATTTGATCCCTCAAATTTCATATTAAAATGTCTTTAATGTTCACTGCTTATTTCATACCATATGGAGAAAAATGCCATTATAACTGCATAATAAAGAAATGAAAATATTCTAATAGGGCTGAAATGTTAATAGAGTAAAAATAAAAGACAGTTTTGTTAGGAAATGTGATTTCCCAAAAAGCAGTATCAAATCATAAATTTACTGCTCAGTGGTCAGTTCATACCCATGGCCTGGGTGAAGAGATCTTTCTGTTCTGAATGTTCTCATCTACCAATTGTCTACTGATAATAAATTGATTAGATAGGAAGTGAGCATAAACAGTTAATTAGAATATTTTATTATATGGCGTATGAAAAAAAGTTTATTTTTTCTCTTGAAAACAGTAATTAACCAATAATTATCCTAAGAAACACTTTGCAGCATGATACAACCCATTTACAGAATCATGATCATGCAGTAAAGAGTTATATAGCAACAAACTTATATGGTGTAATTAAATAAATAAGATGTTGAACATATGTTTTAAAGAAATATACATTGTGGAAATATCTGCTTAATGGTAATGTTTCTTTTTGCTGGATGAGTGCACAGTAAGAAAAGTCATATTCAAAGAGGTGCCTGTAAAGAGGAAACCCTAAAATAAAAACAACACAAAAATGTATGAGAAGACATGAAAGCTGGGAGAAGCGTTTGAATAGCCAAATGACTATGTAGGGGCAGAAGAGACAATAAACCTTGGTAACGAAGACTGGGAATGATGTTGAAGTGTCACGTTAAGAGTGTGAGTCTAGCCGTGTTCAACGAGCTACCACGGCCAAAATGCTGGTTGCGCTCAAAAGAACTATCACGACTGGACCAATGCACACCACAATTTATTTGAGCAACAGATACACAGGTTCTTTGGATTGCCGGTGATAGTGATTGTCTGCAAAAGTGTATACAAATATAAAATATAGCAAATAGTAATAGCAGCACTGATTATAAATAATCTAAAGTGACTCTATATAGAGATTTCTAAATATTTCCCGGGGAAACACTTGGTACAACCGAGTGTTCGAATCTTACCCAAAGGCGTCCCAATGAGGGGGAAGAGAGGCTCAGCCTGTCAGCTGGTCCTAGTAGTCAGAGTGGTACGATGGTATCTTCCCTAACATCCTCTCTCCCTTAAGCTATATTTATATTATTCTTTACCTTTCAGGTGGAGATTGAGTGGCTCTAGTCATATGTACCTTTGTTATGATACAAAGGTGCAAAACTTTCTCCCTTTGCTTTTAAAGGTATATACTAGAAAAATTCAAAGCACAAGCTCAGTGAGGGGTGGTCGCATCTTGGATGTGGGTAACTTTTGGGATGGAGGTGTGGTTTGGTATTATAATGAGGTTATAATCAGCAAAGTTCATCCACAGGACATGGTGCTGGCCAGGGCATGGTTCCATGGTTCCATCTAGTTCCCGGACCTGCAGTGATTTATGGAGGAATGGGGCCGTGGAGCCTTCACTCCACTCCCTCCTCCAATTGCCTCTCTTAGAACTAGTACACCGAGCTCCCCCAGTGTTACCAACATCTAAGATTGCAGGTGGTGTTGCTTAGGGAATGATCACTGAACCAATATTCAGCATGTCAACTATATTCCACCCTGGAAGTTAACTTTTATAAAATGTGGATATAACTTTAGCCTCAATAATTTCAACCTCAATAATCTTACCCCCCCCGGTAATCACTCCACACAAAGTTACTTCCAGAACAACTTCTGCAGCTGCCTAGGAATGACAGTGTCTGCTATCTCTTGCAAAATGAACACTGATTTTATTTATTTACATTTATTGTCCATTTGTCACAGTTTTAAATCCTAGTTGCCATGCCACAGGGTGCTGGCACAGAAAGAGAAAGGAAAGGAGGAGTGGGGTATCCTCAGAAAGACCTCTGCTACTTCAGGGCACGCTAGGTTGTGTAAGTCCTTTCACCAAACATTGAGCACAGATCAGGCTCCCTTTTAAAAACTAGTCTGTTTTCTGAACTCTCTTACTCCTACTAGAATTTTGTTTTAGACTCTAAGACTACCCTAAATATATGCATTTACAACATATGTTTCTGAGCTGGGTGCAGGTGCCCAGGCGCTGGCAGGGGGCTGCGGGGGCGGCCTCTGTGAGGAGCGGCCGGGGCTGCCCCGTGCCGGACACGGCCGGTTCCAGCCGCCTCCAACCCGCCCGCCCCAGGGCACGACTGAGCCCCTCGGACATGGTGGTGGTGCCTCTGGGAAAACATACTTAAATGTATTAAAGAAAGGGTAAAAATGATGGGCAGAGGAGGACGGGGGGAAAAAAATTGAGAAACAGCAACTCAGTGAATGGGCAAATCGCTACATGGCAGTGAGGAAAAAAGGTGAGACAAACAGGCCTGTGACCTCCAAGACAAGAGAAAGAGGAGGGGAGGAGGTGGTCCAGGCACCAGAGCAGAGATTCCCCTGCAGCTCATGGAAGAGACCACATCAGACCATGCGGTATTTGCTGAAGAACTGTAGCCTGTGAGAAGGACCCACGCTGGAGCAGGGAGAAACTGTGAGGAGGAAGGATCGGCAGAGATGAGCTGTTATGGACTGACTACTGCCCCTCGTTCCCCGTCCCTCTACAACCCTCAGGGCAGGAGGAGACAGAAGAGTCAGAAATGAAGCGATGAAGTTGAGCCTGGGAAAGGGGGGTGCAGGGAAATTGTTTTAAATTTTGTCTTATATTCTTACCATCCAACTCTATTTTAACTGGCAATTAATCTTCCCCAAATCAAGTCTGTTTTACCTATGATGGTAACTGGTAAGTGATCTTCCTGTCTTCATCTCAACCCACAAGATTTTTCATCTTATTTTCTTCCCCTGTCCTGTTGAGGATGGGGAGTGAAAGAGTGGTTTGGTGGGCATCTGTCAGCCAGCCAATGTCAACCCACCACAATTTCCAATCTAATACTTAAAGACATGCACATTTGTGTGTATACACATATATATGTGATCATTTACTAGCAGTGTATCTACAGATATGTTTAGAACTACTTTTATTTGTCCTTCACCATGAAAATGGACCAGTTGTTTCTACATATTCTTTTCTAACCATTCATTCCATTATTAATCACTGAGATGAAGGACCTTTTGTTTTGATGCACCTACGACAATTCAATTTCTCATGACTCATGGGAATTAAAGTTCTATGAAAGGCATTGTCATATACTTTTCTCAACAACTAAGTATACAATATGAAATTTTATTCACACACTTGCAGACAGTTTCAGAGAATTTTTAATCTGTGAGACATGACTGGAATCAGGGCCATGCTTACATCATCTCTTTATTAGAACAAACACCCATGCATCTACCAATTTAATTGTTGTTATGACATCACCTGTTCAGCTAGTATGGGAGTAAGACTTTTTGATCTGTAATTTTTCTTATCTGCCTTGGGACAAATTGGTGTTCCCTTGCTACTTGATGTTCCTTAGTATCAAGATTACTTTTAGCTACCTGTTTCAAACTTCCACTAATGATTTATAAGTTTGACTATTATGCCTTCACAGAACATTTTCATGAATACCATCTAGCATGGCTATTTTTTCCACTCTTTTATTGCTGTATTTTAAAGCATACCTTTGATACTTCAAGATTTCTTAGAGCTGCTTCTAAAGGAAGGGTTCTAGCATGAGACATCTTAAGGCTTCTGTGTAGTGAACACTGATGGGTATAGTAAATGTAGTTTTTCTGTTTGGGCCTTATCTTGTTTGAAAATTCCTATGCATTTGACAGTAATATATAAGCTCAGTGGACTTTCTGGCAGACTTCCTATTTCTGGCAGGTTCAAAAATATTTTCACTGGCATTTATTTTGTTAGTTGTTGTCATGGTTTAGTCACAGTCAGCAACCAAGCCCCACAGAGCTGCTTGCTCACCCTCCCTTCCCTGGTGGGATGAGGAAGAGAATCTGAAGAGCAAAAGTAAGAAAACTCGTGGGTTGAGGTAAGAACAGTTTAATAATTGAAATAAAAATATTAAAAATATCAATAATAATATCAAAAATGATAATAACAATGATGATAATGATGATTATGAAAAGGAAAACAACAAGACAGAGAGAGAGAAAAAAAACCCAGGAAAAACAAGTGATGCAACTGCTCACCACCCACCGACCGATGCCCAGTCAGTCCCCAAGCAGCGATTGTTGCCGCCCAGCCAACTCCCCCCAGTATATGATGTCAGAGCATGACATCATATGGTATGGAATATCCGTTTGGCCAGTTTATGTCAGCTGTCTTGGCTGTGCCCCCTCCCAGCTTCTTGTGTACCTCTTCGTTGGCAGAGCATGGGAAGCTGAAAAGTACTTAACTTATAAGCACTGCTTAAGAACAACTAAACCATCAGTGTGTTATCAACATTGTTTTCATGCTAAATCCAAAACACAGCACTATACCAGCTACTACGAGGAATATTAACTATATCCTAGCTGAAACCAGGAGAGTTGCCCTTTAGATTTTTTTGGAACTGTTTTATTATAGTCTTATATTTAACTTCCTAAATTGCATGCTCATTTTTGTTTCCTCAATTTAAACATTGTTTTTCCACTTTTGGAAACAGTTTCTTTAACGTCTAATAGTCATCTTTATTCTACTAATTAATGATGGCAGACTTCTGTGGTTTTTTGAGGTGCTTGTAATACTTTTCATTTTTCATAGATGATAAGCATTTATTGTAAGACTGATTGAGTGCTTTAAAAACAGGTATCATGTCTGCATTTTATCATTTTGTCTGCTTCTTTTTGTTTTGTTTTTGTGTTTTATGTAGCACTCCCTGAGCTGAACATTACCATAGTGTATTTGTAGTAGTCTGATGTCATTTAGGAAATGAAAAAGAACTAGCAAAGCCAAAGTAGCAGAAGATACTGAAAATTTGCTTTTCAGTTTTGCTGTTGGTTTTGCTGTTGTTGTTTTTGTAGTCTTTTTTTCCAAAAAGGAAGACTTTTCTCAACCAAATGAAGAAAAATACAATTCTAGGCATTTTTTGTTGCCTTTTGACCAGTTAGAGTAAAAAAGCAATTAAAGCAGAAGTTGAAGTGAAAATGTGAAAGACTAACCATTCCTAAAGCCAAATCATACAGATTTAGAAACATTAATCACCGGTTACCTAGATTTTAAATAACTTAAGTAAAAATGCACTTTAAGATAAAATATTAACTCCATGAAAAGGAATCATTTCCCTTACTATAAAAATCATTGAAGCATAATATTTCTTAATAAAATTTGTAGTAGGACTATTTTTAAAAAGATTTCTATGTTCGGTTAAATATAGATGGGTTCTTGGGATTGGTTCCTAACTGTGTTGTGTTGACATTTACCTCCTTAAAATTTGCTATACCTCTTTCTTACATAAGAAAGACATAGCAAAGACCAAAACATTGAAGGAAAGCTGCACAGGTTCAATGGTCTGGAGACCATAATTTTCTTACTGTAATAAGCAATGTTATAGCATTTACTTATTGTAGAACTGTTTTACATTTCAAAACCCATATAAATCTTTTAGATATGATCTGTGTGTTTTCAGATATCCTATGGTTTATTTTGACCTTTGAGTTTGATCAAATGTGCATTAAATATGTATCTTAAGAGTATTGAGTTGTTTTTTTTGTTAATCTTGAAGGTCTGGAACACCATGAATTTTGAATATCTTCAAAACCAAATTCTGTGCACTTACCAGTAAACCTCATATTTAGTGAAAATATTGCCGCAATAGCTCAATCAAATTGCTAATTGCTGAGGGTTTTGCACAATGTTTTCCTGCACATTTCTTTATTGGGCAATATTTTGTATTATGTCAACAAGATTAAACATTCCCTTGAAAATGTTAAATTTAAGAGAAAAATTAATCTCCACAGTGAATATGATGAGACATGTAGCAATGATGAAGAAGAGAATATATTTATTGCATATTTATAACTGTCCACTGCTGCCTTTTTAAAAATAATCCTCACAGTATCATTTTTTTCACATCTGCTTTTAGAAACTGCTAAAGAATGACATAAAATTTTCTAATTACTAAAAGCATATCTCTAGCAACAATTACTCATGTATCTTGTTGTACAAAACAATTATTTGGTGATCAGTTTAGCAGAGTAAAAGGAAATATGCTTTAAGTGGTTCATTTAAAGGGTGAAAAAGGTGAGAGTTTTAACTCTTCAGAGAAGATGAGATGACCTGAAACATACAGATTGGATGCATAGCAGGTAAGTTATCCCCGCCTCGTAGAAATCATGACACATGGAAGATGGTTGACAAAAGTCTTTATAAAAGCAGTAATAAAAAGTTTACATACATGTTTCTTCCTAACAATATTTGTATTTAGAGTTTGATTCATCTTGTCTAACTTTAGTTTCCTAACAGTTAGGCACTTTAATTTAGTCACTTGCACTCCTTCATGATTAATGGAGAGAGATAAGTATCTCCAGGATTTGACCCATTCCATCTCTCTTTGATGTTCTCTGGCTTTTCTTTAACCATGAAGGAGATTTCAACTGAAAATCAGTGCCTAGCTTTTACCTTGGACTAATTGCTGAGCTTTTAGCTTAGATATCTGATTTCCTGAATGACAGATCATTAGAATGAATTGAAGGGAGCAAACACTTTAAACCAGTTTTTGTAATTTACACTGTTTTTCAACTGATTTTGAAGTGTGATTTAAAACATTGGCTTGACCAAACCAAAATTATTTTTTGTCTGTACAATACAAATGACTTGTAAGTGCAAGAATGAACAATATGGAGGAGTTCACAGTTGATCTGAGAAATGCCATAAGTCTGGAGAAGGGTATTGAGTCAGGTGGTAATATATTATATCGAGACTAGAGAGGTAGGTTGTAGAAGATCATAATTTCTCTTCTTCCAGGGACTTTGTGGGATAGTTTGCTATCTCTTTGACTTAGATCCCTTTGCTCTCCTAGGCCTAAGATAGCTTGGATTTTTTTAAGAAATATAATTTAATGTGCTTTCCTGGGTGATGAGCTATCAAAGGGATACAGCATATGTGGATCTCTGACTTTGAGAGACCTCTTCATTGATGGCAGTCTGCCTTGATAAGAAATTTACATGTTTAGTATTTATATTTGATTTGAATACAATTTTAATATTATACAATTTTTCCTTCTGACCGGTACACTTAAAATAATGAAAAAATCTGATTCCAAGAATAAAAATAGAAAATATTTTCTATTTCATAGGTGGATTTTATTTTTTTAATTAAATCAAGATTCAATTGTACCTCTTTGGATTAATTTTTTGTCTTATTTTGTAGTGAACAGTTGTCATGGTTAGCATATAGATGCAGGTGTATAAACAGTTGCATATGATTCTAAGTATAAGAGTATTGTATTTGTAAGCATAGGTAGAAACAATAAATCACTGACAGGACTGAACATCCTTCATGGACAACTGAGAAAAATTTGGGCCAGTAGCAATTGTTAAAGTGCCATCGTTTAATCACATGCAGCATTTACCCACAATTCCCACAGAAAAGTATCTTTCTTCCTCTAAGATTGGAGAAATGATGTAACAGAAAACTAAATGAATGCCAATTCTTTTAAAAAGCTGTGTATGTATATTCTAATTGCATTGTAACAGATCAAAATAAGGACTAGCTTCAAGATAGGGTATCATCCATTTGAAATATTATCTGATTCTTCTTCTATTTTATGATTCTCTGGATAGCTGAATTTTCCCTACAAATATGTATCCATTTGTATATCAGGGATAAAATGTGACAGCAATAATTAACACATAAAGATTGCAGGCAAGTTTCCAGTTAGGCTGAGCTATATCCTAAAAAGTAGGAAAGTGCCCATCGTTTTGTTCTTTGTGTGAAAATCTACATTAGTTTTGTAACTCAGCACTTTGAAATGACTAGAGAATAGGATTGTTAAGTAGAACTACATAAAATGGCAAGTATCTTTTCCAACAAGCTTTCTCAGAGAGATGTTCTAATGTGAAGTGATTCACCATAACTTAGAGTGAGCCTGTGAAACACTGGACAAACTATAAATATTGAAGGATGCACTTCCATTTATGCAGTCCCACATTTAAGGAGATATGTAAACTGCAAGAATATTCATGTGAATAATGAAGTAGTCAGTAAGTCTGATGTTTGTGTAAGAGCATGTGCCTTTAATGTGATTTCAGGATTTTGTTAGGCAGGATCTTTGAATGCTGAGAAATATCTGGTAGCTGATGTGACAGCCTGTAATCATATTACATAAGAAAGGTGAAAAAGGGAGAATGTTTCAGAAGTCCTAAAAGAGTATAATCCTCAGTAGTCCTAAGTGAGTTACGAATCTAATTTACATTTTTAGAAATACTTGAAGAAACTGGGCTCAGGCATGTAATTTTGTCACTGTAAATTTGCAAATAATCATGTGTCATATGAGCCTGGATAATCTCTTCCTTTGTGGCTTCCATTAACACACTCACTTTGGGTCTCCAGTGGGTTGAGATTTTTGCTAACAGAAGAAAAGTTAATACAATGGGATTTCTGAGCCCTAAGTCTCATTGCAGGCCTCTCCTCACCATTTATGTCATATTTGAAAATAGGACCTAGGCTTCTAATTTTGTTAGTAACTCTTGAAAATGTTACTTATGGTTGGGGTTTTGTGGTTTTAGGGGGATAGTAGTTTGTTTTTTTTTTGTTTGGGGTGTTTTTGACTGTCTGCTACACCTTTCCTTCATATACTCTCTACCCTGACTTGTTTTCATTCAGATAAAATAAGATCCAAAAGGTGCTGTTATTCTTCTTGCATTTACTTTTCCTTATTTTATTCTTTTCCCTTAATCTCAAATATACCACTCAGAAATATTTTCTTTTGTGTGCACATGTATAAGCACATACGAACCAAAGTACAAGTTTACAAATGGATTAAAAAACCTGCCAGCCAGCCAAAATCATTAAATAAAGCCATCTGAGGTACTTTTTCTTCTTGTTTCCCACAGCATTAACCTGACAGCAATGATTTAAAGCTACAAATTAACACTTACTGTAATAATCAATAGGAATTGGTTTTTTTTCTTCTTCTTTTTTAATTTTTTTTTTCGTTGTAATGTTACAACTCATCTTTCCTGGCTTTCTGTTCCCAAAAAGATCTTGCAGCTGCTGGAAGTGATGCTGTTGAACAACTGTGGAGTGCATCAGCACAAAATATAAATTCAAGATCAAGTAAGAAAGCCTCAGTTTTCTCTCCGTAACAGTTTTCATCCCATTCAGAATGTGCACTTAGCAAATCCCTGTTTATTGCCCAGGGTTTTGTTCAGTTTTGCCATCATCACTCAAAGTATGATGATCTGTTCTCACTACTGAATGACAGCTAACTACTGAAGGACATAGTACATGTAAATTTGTGTTGCAGACCAAACAGAAGTAAATCAATTAAGAAAGAAAATAGGGAAAAGAATCAGGATGGAAATCTAACCGGTATACTAATTTCCCCTAATTGTACATCTTGCACATTCAGAATCCTTGTGGCCACATTTACATAGACTTCTAAACCTCTTATTCCAACTCTTTGTACTTCAGAATTCTTTATTGAGCAGAATTACTTTGTCTTCTAATTTCCCAAGAAAAAGACTCTCTTCGCCAGAGACTATTTTATTGCTTTCACAAGAAATCTGCTGCTGTGCTAGTTTGAAGATGGTGCGCTCTTTCAGGGGGAAAAAACAAACAACCCAACAAAACCCCTAAGTGAATTCAGAGTAAATTATATGGCTGAAGAGAGTGTCTTATGAGGCCTAGCAGGCACATGAATCATTTAGATTAGATATGGGTGGAATTACATAACCACCTTCAGTAAATTTTCACTTTTTTCTTCTAAACCACTAAGCTTTTTCTTTCAAACATTGTGATTGGTTAAGAACTCTTCCACTTTCCCACTCACCTAAATATTTCCCATTCTGGCAATAGATGGAGTGAGCTCTTAAGGGGCATGTAATTATATCTGTAGGGAAGAGGACATGAATATTGGGCTTGATTTACTGTGGTTGCTCATTTAATTTAAAATTAAACAGGACTTAATCAGCAAAGCATTAGGCAGAGCTGACATCTGCATTGAAGACTTTTCTTTTTTGTGCCTTTCTGTTGCCTAATCTATGTGGCAAATGGAAAAAGAGAATTGAATGTCTGTTAAAAACTCAGAAAAAACTAGACTATTGTTTAGTGTCTCTCTAGTTTTACAGCAACCAGATCTGAAACTACTTTTCTGCTTATGAAATTGCCTTAAAAACATAATTATATTTTGTTTTTAAAATTTCCTTTTTGAATACTAATTCACTACTTTCTTAATTTGGGACCTTATTGTGGGAGCGTCATGAACCAGACTGGAATAATCCAGACAAGTGAACTCTAATATCCTGCCCCTTGGCTTTCTGCAGAGAGGCACATTAATGAGGTTGGAGCACAATGTGCTGGCTCCCTGAAATAATTGGCACCCAGCACTCACAGCACAGGTTGATCACAAAGAAGCAAGAATTTATTTAGAGTTCAAGATATACAGACACTACTGTCCCCACACTATTTTCAAGGAGAAACTTTTTTGAGCGTATGTGAGCATGTCTTAAACCAAAGAATCTATTTGCACTACATTTGGAATAGCATCCCTAAGTCTCTTCAAAATCACAGGGGTTTTTTGTTTCAGAGAGTGATTGTGCAAGACCAGGCAGAGTCAACTTTCTGGGACAGGCCAGGCTGATCAGTGTACTTCTAACATACTATTACTACCAGGACATTTGAGTGTCTGGAGACACTCAAGGGAGTGGTAAATTGGGAGGTAAAAGGAGATAAGTTGTCTGGGAGCCAGTCTGTGTTCCCATCTCCTATGAAGACTACTCTTTAAGAGCAGTGAGGAGCAGGCATAGCAATCCCTATTCCTCATCTATTTGTTATCAGTCCCTGACTTCCATTACAACATGGTACTCCCTCAGTCTCCTTTTTCTCCTGGACAAATTGAATCACTTTCTTCTTCAATGTATTTTTTATTAACATCACTCACCCTCGAGGCCAACACAGAATACGTAAAGACATTTGAGCAATGATGTTTTCAGTATTAACATTTCCTGAAAACCTTTTGTTTGTTACTGTTCTCAACCAACTCTATTCTGTATATATTCATTAATCTAAGAACAAGGCATCTTGTGATTGGAGAGGGAATTGCTCTTAAACCGTGCACAAAAATGTTGTCACTTTGCTCATTTCAAACTGTAAAGCTGCTAAATATGTTTTCAAGAAAGTTGCTCAGGTGGATCTGGATAGAGGAGGATGGATTTATACGGATGGCAGTGGGTCTGTGAGTATGGTAAACACCATTCCTCATTGTTTACCTGCTTTTCCTATAATGTGTCTGAAGTGATTTTCCTCTGCTTTTTCACTCTCTTCAAGAATGGAGTAAAAAAGCATAGTGTGTGTGTATATGTGTGTTCTGGGGGTTGAGGTGAGTGCAGCCTACACGTGTGTTACCATAAACCAAAATACAGCTGGTAAGTCTAAATATAGGCATATCGGTCTTGACAGTATATTTTTCAAGATGTTATGTTTCACTTCGTATCTATTATATTAATCCCTTTCTTTCCATAAGTGTTATATTTATTATCTGTCCCTGAGAGTAATTCAGGCACATTTCTCAGTCACTCAGAAATTCAAAAATATTATTGATCTCATATAAAAACTCCCCTGAGGCACTTGCATGAAACAATCTTCTAAAGGAGGAGATAAATAATGTACTCCATAGCAGATGGCAGGTACTTTGTTGGCTTGAATCCACACATACTATTTAAGAGGGGTGTGAATACCTTTCAAACCAGATGATCTTCTAGAGGAATTATTGGACAACAAATTCTCAAGCAGAGCTGTTAAAAATTCATTAGTTTTGACTCGCAGCATCCATGCAAAGGTTATTCAGTTTCCATTCCTGTAACATTTGCATCTAGCCTTCTTTTCTTCATTCAGAGCTCACAGTTTGATCAAATTCAGCCAAACTGCAGGTTAACTTGGTTTGTCTTTGAATTTAGCTACTCTCTGCATCTGCTGTATTACCAGATGAATATATAAAGCAGTTTGTTGTTAAAAATTAATATAAGCTAAATTCAAATGTTTTGCTTGTAAATGGCATTTATATTATTCCTTCAACATCCCTTCCGGTGTATTTATGCTGCAGTTTCATTTTTTTACAAAAAACAGAGCCATGCTAAAAATATTTTAGGGGTTCCACTGTAAACAACTGTGTCTTGCCATGGTTTTCCAGAGGCACAGACTCCACTTTGAGAATATCTCAGGCACTGTCAATATTCTGCCTTTTCCACAGCACAGTCTTCATCAGGAAATAGAAGTTTCAAAATAAGGGCTACCTGACAAGACTGCACATGACAGCCTAATATCTAGCTTTTGTAACCCCATAACAGATAGTTTATTACAAGTAATTATACTTTCTAAGGCTTCATGTAAATTATTGTACTGCAGTAGTAGCTAGTCCATTTTGTATGCCTTGTCAGGATGATTTTTTTATATGTTTTGTATCTGGCAGGTAAATCCCTGGCACAATGATATTGTTGCTTCTTTTACTTATTTCACAGGGAATTTTAAAGTTTTTTTTTACCGTCACTAACAAATAAAAATAAAAAAATGCTATGCATTACAGATATATGTATATCAAGGAGTAACAATAAGAATGACAATAATATGTTACAAAATCACCTCATTCTCCCTGCAGATGACTCTAACCCAAATAGACGGTGTGGTTATAGGTTAAATGACTCATCTTAATGGAGATGATGTCTGTTAAACTGTTCTCAAGAATGATGGGTACTCTGTATTTGACATTTTTGATGGAGACACCTGATGAGATGTTTATATTCTACTTGTGTCCATGGAAACTAAGTATGGGTTTCATCTCACCCACATTCAGACTTCCAAATGTTCAGTCTCAAAGTCTGAGTTAATTGCCCTACACTTTCTTTCTGAATGAGAATGGACAGAAAGTCCCCTCACCTTCCTTAGGATTCTCTTTTAGGAGGTGATAGATTACCTATAAGAAATGCATATTTCTTTTCAGTGCATGTATAAGTAAATTGGTTTAGAAATAAATATCTAATTTCAAAACTCAGGCTAAAGCAGATAGCTGCTATGTTAAGAATGCTTTTCACAATGAAAAAAATGTCTAAATTCTTTGCTAAGGGCCTTACAAAGTATGCATAATGTGTCTGCTGAATGTGGATTTACACAATGGATTAAAACATAGTTTAAAACACAGATGTCTTTCTGATATTTTAATGACTGCTGTTAAAATATCTTTTTCTACATCATAGCACTTGAGCTGATTTATTTAGATTAGATAAATTATTACTTGTAAGTTCAATTCTCTTTTATAAATTGAAAATGCTTGCATGTTTTGAGTAAAGTTAAATTAGTAAAGTAAAATTAGAGCTGAAAATATAATTCATAACTGTTAATTTATTTGCCACATTTTGCTTTTTCTTTTGTTTGAAGATTATCCCTCCACAGATGATAATATAAAGCATATATCTTCCATGAATAATTATTGAAGTGCAGAAAAGCCTAGCAGCAGTTTTTCAAAACCTTTCATATTTAAAATTCATTATATGTTGGTTAATTTTGATTGCACCTTTGGGTTACCTGCTACTGTTCCTGTCATTTTCTTTAGGACATGCATTGAAAAAACACTGTTTTTCATATTACTAAATTATAACTCAAATGTTATAGGATCAAAATCAGTAATGTTCTTTGTCTGCTTTTGCTGCTCCAGTTTAAACTGAGTGGTGGCAGTCGTTTTAATGTGACAGTCTACAGGGCAACATGGAAAAGCGTTTTAAAATCTATTTCAGATTATTATAATATAATTGTGATTAGCTATCTGCTTTATTTGTTACTGTTTTAATTCACTTTAACTCACTTTTTTCACCCTATACCAATAATAATTTTATTAAAAAAAAGTTCCTATTGATGTGTCCATAAAAGCATTAGACTTTTATAGAATTAAGGTCTTGAGAATTGTCAAAACTGACAATTTTTTCTCCATGAATTACTATTTTCCATGCAGTTGCAGTCACACCTTCCTAAACAAAATCTTTTCTGTAATGTCATGACCAAACTCTGCTACTGTTCTTTTTTGTTGCAATTTAATACACATTTTAAATATTTTAAACCTCACTGCTCCTAGCCTCAGATTAATGCCAACACAGAGGTTTGGTTTACTTTGTGGCAAACCATATCAGGATGACTGATCCAAAAGAATAACAGCTATTATGTTTTTGCTGGGATAGTTTTCAGCTGGATCTGTTCCCTGAATAATTCACTGGATAACCACTGTGTCCTGGTTTCAGCTGGGATAGAGTTAATTTTTTTCATAGTAGCTAGTGTGGGGCTATGTTTTGGATTTACGCTGAAAACAGTGCTGATAACGTGGAGATGTTTTCGTTGTTGCTAAGTAGTGCTTACAGTAGTCAAGGACTTTTTCAGCTTCCCATGCTCTGCTGGGTGCACAGGAAGCTGGGAGGGGACACAGCCGGGACAGCTGACCCAAACTGACCAAAGAGATATTCCATACCATATGACATCATGCTCAGTATATAAAGCTGGGGGAAGAAGAAGGAAGTGGGGGACATTTGGAGTGATGGCATTTTGTCTTCCCAAGTAACCGTTACGCGTGATGGAGCCCTGCTTTCCTGGGGATGGCTGAACACCTGCCTGCCCACGGGAAGCAGTGAATTAATTCCTTCTTTTGCTTTGCTTGCGCACGTGGCTTTTGCTTTGCCTATTAAACTGTCTTTATCTCAACCCAGGAGTTTCCTCACTTTTACTCTTCTGATTCTCCCCCTTCCCACTGGGCTGGGGGGAGTGAGTGAGCGGCTGTGTGGTGCTTAGTTGCTGACCGGGGCTAAACCACAACACCACTGAAATGCTTGTAGCAGTACGGAGAAGCAAAAAAAAGCAGAGCTGGGAGCGAATGACTGTCAGTGAAAGGTGAGGCAGACTGTTTCTCTTGGTAACAGCATCATTTTATACCAGTGTCATTTTACACTTAAATTGTTCACCGGACCTCTATATGAAATGCCAGTACTCTTACTGAGAAGCTGTTGTCTATTGGCAAGCTCATATGACGTTAAAAGTAAAAATTAAGCAGTAGATTTGGTTTAGTATATAGGACAGGATATAGTGCTAGGGATCATGTCAATCAGCTTTCGATGTCTACCAGTGTCATGGTTTAACCTCAGTCAGCAACCAAGCACCACGCAGCCGCTCATTCACTCCCCCTGGGTGGGATGGGGGAGAGAATCAGAAGAGTGAAAGTGAGGAAACTCCTGGGTTGAGATAAAGACAGTTTAATAGGCAAAGCAAAAGCCGCACACACAAGCAAAGCAAAACAAAGAATTCATTCACCACTCCCCATGGGCAGGCAGGTGTTCAGCCATCCCCAGGAAAGCAGGGCTCCATCACGCGTAACGGTTACTTGGGAAGACAAACGCCATAACTCCAAACGTCCCCCCCTTCCTTCTTCTTCCCCCAGCTTTATATGCTGAGCATGATGTCATATGGTATGGAATATCCCTTTGGTCAGTTGGGGTCAGCTGTCCCGGCTGTGTCCCCTCCCAGCTTCTTGTGCATCTGGCAGAGCATGGGAAGCTGAAAAAGTCCTTGACTAGTGTAAGCACTACTTAGCAACAACTAAAACATCTTCACATTATCAGCACTGTTTTCAACATAAATCCAAAACATAGCCCCACACTATCTACTATGAAAAAAAAAAAAATTAACTCTATCCCAACCAAAACCAGGACAACCAGGTACAGTGACATTCTTCTGAGCTGAAGATACTAAAATTTAGATGTCTACCTGTAAATATCCACAGATATTTTGGGTGACTAAGCTTGCACTGACAGTAAGGGAGATGTATGGCTTGAATTTTTTGCCTAATTGTAGATATCTGAAATGCTACTTGAAATGTCCTAAAGTGCTTTGCTGACACTCCAGAAAGACACACAGATTTTGCGTCCGTAGCTTCCAGGCCTGGCAGAATGTTTCAGATACTGTAGGGAGTTTAAAGGCTTCATTTGTGTTACAGATATAAGTTATTTTAGTGTTGATGTCAGCTTCATCCACGATTTCTGTATTTAGTCAAGATGGTTTCTGTCTCTGGTAAATGGATTTTACTTATACTGTGATTTATCCTTTGTAAGACAAAGTCTAATATGGGTCAAATGAACTGTGCTCTCCACTGACTGCAAAGGAATTCTACACAACTAGCTCAGAGGTCAAGTTGAGCAAGACAAAAGTAACACGATATGTCCTTTCAGGTAGAGTGTTCTTGACCTAAATTATAAGAATCCGAGTATGGACAAAAGTAAAAACGCACATTCCTTCCAACATATTGTAGCATTATTCTTTATATTTCAGAGTTGTCTCCAAACTCTGAAACCAGATCATTCATATAGGAACAGGTGACTAGCACACAAATTTAAACATGTTGGACTTGATATGAGAAATAAAAGTTTCAGAATCAATCTCTAAATTATCTGAGTACCCAGCCACTGAAAATTAGAGCAGAATTAGTCATCCTGTAACTATGAATCAGTTTAGCCTCCACTATATGAGAACGAAAAGCTTAGTGACTTCCGGCTGAGATGACAACTGTCTCTTTTGAAGCTTATGTTTGGGAGATAATACTACCCTTACTTCCTGTACCTCCTGGCCTAGGAGCTTTGGAGCACCTAAAGCGTAGACACAAAGTCTGTCACACACATCTGCAACTGTAGTAACTTGCATGTCCAAAGGATTTTACAGGTAGAAACAAAGACAAAAAGCAGTTTGTGGTGCCTCTGTGACTACCAGTGTTCCTAGGGGTCATATTCAGTGTCTAATGAGGTATTTAGTTGCCAATGGCCCCAGTGAGAGTCTAGTCTATAAAACATAAGTTAACAACAATAACAAGCTATAAATTGTAATTAATTTTCCATTTGCGTTTGCTTTAAAGCAATGTTGAATTGGTGTCTGTTGACATTTCAAGCCAATTACTGACTAATACAATGTTTTAATTGCAGCATTTTTGAGGCAGCTGAAAGGAATACAAGCATAATAGTTTAAGTCATTGCTTTGTTTAAAATAACCCTGACATCATGAGATTTGGTCTCAGAACACTACTGTTCAAACTGCTGAAGAATTAGAAGGTGTGATTATCTTGTGTGAAACCAGAAATGTTATGCAGGCTGACAGTGGATAGGGTTTATCTGGTTACACATTAAAATGTCAATTAATATTTGGTCAATTTCCTTAAATGTCAGAGAGCAAGGGAAGACTTAGGCAGTATACTTAAACACCTAATCTTTGGATAGGTAAAATTAAGTTTAATTTAGGATATCTGATGGAAATTATTTCTGACTGTAAAATATAAAACTGATAAAAAGCATATATACAAATAGTTACTTTCGTCTGATCTATCAAGCAGTATTCTTCTAATGTACATAATTCTTTGTTCCATAATGAAATTATTGAAGTAGAAAGGACTATAAAAATATGTCATATACATGACAGGTCTCTTCAAAATGTTTGAATTGTTATGGTGACTCCAACCATTAAATGATGCCATAAAAACAATGTAAAAATATTCAATAAAGCACCTAAGATACACTCTTAATTTAGTCATGTGAATAGCAGACTGCTTCACTGGTGCACTCAAGATATTTTGAAATAAAAAATGAGTTCTTCCTTTGCAAAAAGGCATATATTATACCTCCAACAATCTGTATGATCACTGACTACCACACCATACTTTTAACATTCTAATAAATAATATTTCAAGGAATGTTACCATCATTCTCTTATTTTTTCATTTCCTTGTATGTAAAATGAATTGGAAAATCCAAAATAATACTTATTGCAGAGGAAAGCTTATAGATCAGAGCAAATAATTCATATAAACTTTTCCAGAGTTTATTTTGTAAGATTTATTTACTTTTTCATGTGATAAATAGTTCCTTAAATATTATACCATTTCTTTCAACAAATGTTATAATTTTATAACTGTTGATATATGCTATATAAAAACTAATATAAGATTATGGCAGCAGCTTTATGATGAATTTAATCCTACAGGGAATACAAGTTTTTTGACACTTTTCCTCAACCCTGTTCTTGACAAAGGAATAATAGAAAAAATGGAATGTGAAAAATATTCTTGGAACTGAAGAGCTGAAGGAAGAACAAAAGAAAACATGGATTAAGAAATAGTAATTCACTTAATTTTGTATCAGTTAAACAGTAAAAGGTATATCTTTGTAGGACCACAGTCTTTTCTGCAAACTATAGTTCAAACAAAACTTGCTGTCACTGTTTCTTGAAAGGATTATGGCTGCACTATCTGTGCTGAATATAACATCTCATCTCAGCCTGAGAAAGGTAAGTTTGCACAATCAGAGGTGTAGGTTGTTCTTGCGCTGTAGTTTCTATGTGGTGTGATAACACTGTTATGCAGGAGTTAAGATCAAACTCAGGAAAAGATTAGTACAAGTAACATGAGTGTATCTGGATCAAAATGGAATATTTTGCTTATGGTTTTCCAATAATGAAGTTAGTTTACAGAAACCATATCTGTAGCTGAAATTACTGTTTTGATTTTAAATGGAAATCACTGATCAGTGCCAACTGCAGAGTTAGTTAACAGGATGATTATTGTGCTATTGACATTAATTATTTTTAAGAGCCAGCTTTTATACACCTAAACACATTGAACAGCATCTTTCTTCCATAAGCACTCTCATGAGTGTTTACACAAGAATCCTACTCACTATGAGAAAGGTGTAAGAGTTGGGAAATCAGAATCTGAATTACTATGATAAATTCCACGATACAACAGCGAGTGACTGTCTCAATATCTATTTTCAGGTGCTGTTTTAATCCTCTGATGTCTTCAGTGTATGTTTTTATTGACCTGGACAACATTAATTTCAAGAGACAGTCTTGTTCATCATCTTTGCCTCTCACTGGTTGAATTTACCTAATCAGATATAGCTGTCTTCACCTAAGCTCATACTTAAGACATCATTTACAGTCGGAGTGGATCAGGTGTTTCTTAGTCATATGCTAGGAGGAGCTATTTCTCTCCATATGCTGTGTCATCTGGAGTGATAGTTCTACTGATCAGGAGCCACTACTTAGAAGAAAAAATTCTAAGAAAAATATGATTCTACATGTGCATGTATGGGTGTTGGTGCTTATATTTTAAATTTCTCTCTTATGAAAGGTAAAAAAAAAAAAAAGTGTCAGATCTCTAAAGATTTTCTGCAAAACTGTTGCAGTTTGGTCAACATCAAATACTGGATGATATGAACAATTTTGTCCTCTAAAGAGAAAGATTTGATTCTCTCACTGGCTGTCAGTAGGAACCATTTGGAACCACCTCACAACATGGTGGCTACAAAAAAGGAAAATGGAAAAGAAAAAACCAAATCACTTCAGTCTACATTAGACTTGGGATTTGGGAATATCTCTTTTCTGCAACATGTCAGATGATGAGAGTATGACTTCTTCCACAACCAGCTGTTTAGTCTGTCACAATTTATGTACTCACAGATTTAAATGTGCTGAGAAAGATCACAAAGGACCACCACTAAGTGCTGTTTGGCAAATTTATTAGATTTGCATATCTTATTATTTAATGTGCACAAGATCATGTAGGCTTCCACAGATGATTTTAATGCTTTGAATTCTTTGTGGTTTATCTCTATGGTTGTTTAAAAAATTCAAGAATTCAGAACTTTGGACATTATTTTGAAGGTTATTGGTTAGCTGTGACCGATCACCTGGAATCACACCGTATCATCTGTTTCTGGTGCTTATGCCATATACTATGATTCATGATCACTTCTGGGTATGTTTTTACTATATACTTTCTCATGTACGTGACATTTAAAGTTGCCTTCCTACTAAACATGTTTACCAGAGAACTTCAATTCGTCAAGCATTCACTTAAATTGAATAATACGCAGAGCTAAGTGTGGCCAAAAAGCTTTAGTTGTAAAACAGAGTGGAAAGTTATAGAATATATTTCTTTTTATTATTGTTATTTCCACTTTGAAGTTACCATGTACAGAATGAACAGAAGATATTTATAGTCTTATTTCATCAAAGCTTTAAACAGAGTGTAGATATCTTTCCTTTTGGAAGCTGTAACATCCACTGCTTTTTTGTGACATTAATGAAATATACTTGCTATTCTGACAGAAATAGACACAAACCATGACCCTGTGCCAAAATACAATATATAATAAAAAAACCTTGTCCTTATGTCCTCAATCACCCAATTCAGCTCATAAGCAAAATAGGATATTTTCCCAACACTGTCTACAATATTCTTTGTAGCCAAACACTGATTACGTGTTTTACAGTAGATGCAAGAAGTATTTCTACCAATTCTGATAATGTGATAATGTGTGTTCAATGCTTATCACCTCTTAGCTATGAAATAAGCTTGTTCATCCAGTGATGACATGAACGGTCTGCCTGATTGTCTTTAACTCAGTGCAAACATGATTTTGAAGAAAATTTTGTTACATGGGTGGCCTTAGGATTCTGTATGGAAATCACTGATTTAATTTCCTCCATTGATTTAATGGAGGAAAGAGAAGCCTGTTAATTTTGTTACAGCCTACCTGAAGACAAGTTAATTATTTTTTATATTTTCATAATTTCCTTACATCTTTACATATATCTTTATTTTAAAATGGAACCTGCAAAAGCTATTGAGTTTTGAAATAGTTCAGCACCACAGTTTAGCAATTGTTAATCTGTTAATATTGCAGATATTGCAGAAAGTAGATAATTGGTAGTTGTTATATGTGGTTATTACTGTTAATTCCAAGCAATTATTTCAATTGCTGAACTACTGTACTGTGTTGTGTGTTCTACATAAATGTTAACACTATTCAAACACAATGGTTGCTTTGTTAATTTTATTTACAGCTCTTTGTCGATTTTCTCAGGTTGCCTTAGTGGGTGCCTTTGAAATGTTTTGATGGTTCTTCAGTGAATTTGGAAAACTGCCCAGTTTTTTAATGTTAAGAGTAAAGCTTTAAATATACGTGGCAGGTCCCACTCAACAAAAAAAAAAAAAAGACTGTTGAATTGTGAAAACAGATTTGAAGCCCTGAAAAAATGCTGTTTATAATATTCTTACACAGTTTAACCCTTACAAGACTTCAAGAGCAATTAGTTTTGTGTTGTATGTACTGTAGCTGAGTATTTATTTTGACATTTACTCATAACACTGAATATATTTCATTATTTTCCAAAATGGCTGTAACATGATTTAAGAGCTTGATCTATGCATCAGGAGAGAGAGAGAGAGAGAAAAGAATCTTACTCCCAGCCCTTACACAGCTACAGGACTTGCACTACAGCAATCTGTGTTTAGGTATTTCTCTACAAGGTTTAAACACAAACATAAAAGTAAATTATTTCCTCTATGTCAGATATATTTCTTCACTCCTTTAACTTTTTATATCAATGTCAGGTTAAGCTGGTCTATAAACAATTCAAGTTCACTATAAACAGAACAATCTTTTTTATTTCACTTCATCACTGTTGCCCCCATAGTAATAATTAATTACAGTGTACTGTCTTAGACCTTAATCTTTCTTTTGCTTCACACACATAATATTTTTCTCCATATCAAAACTTGTCTCCCACTTCTTTTACCCATGGATAGCCAAAGCAATCTCCACTGCCATTCATGTTTTGAGGATCAAGCTCACTGGACTGTAGATATCTCAGGCACTTATTACCTTACATGAGGCTGTATATCCATGTTATTTACTCCCTTTTTGGTCAGTGATAAGAAAGAAAAAAATCTTTCAGTGGAAAGAAATTAGGATTAGATTAGTCTTATCTATTAACACACCTACTATATGATGCTAAGAATTATGATGCAGAAATTTTTATTTCTTTCCATTTACTAAAAGGTTCTACCTGAGTTTTATAAATCTTGATTTGATGAGATTATTATTGCTATTCCTTCTCAGTTTATCTTTTTCTGTCTAGTTCTCATATCATTCTTCTGCAATATGTATAAAACTAGTCAAAGTTTTTAAAGCAGAAACACCTTTACAGTTGAATATATTGGGCTTAAAAGCTTTCAAAGGGAAGATTCTGGGTCCAAGACATTATCTTTGCTCAAATTGATAGAGAAACAGCAGAATTAACCTATGGTTTGTGTATTCATTCTGAGCTAATACATGAATGCAGATATGTAGCCCAAGCAAGGGACTTTACCATCAGTTTTCCTGTCTCTTTCTCTAACCTAATAAGCATGTAACTATTTGTACCAAAGAAAACTTGAAAAAAAAAAAAAAAAAAAATGCAAATTCAGCAATGATGGGAAAATGTCACTTAACTGAGGGAGATGAAAGATTAGGGAGATACACTCCAGATTCCTCTGTTCAAATCAGGTGCTTAACAGAATAGTAGCTTCATTCGAGTGAAAGAACACAGGTTTCAGTTATTTTAGATTGATTTGGTTTTCAAGAAATTCTAAGCCTACTTGCAGCAAAAATAAATCTCAGGACCTTCTTTTTTTACCTTATGAAACTTTTGGGGTTTTGGCTTAGCCAGATACCTTTTGGGACTCCTAATTTCTGCCAGCAAGTGAGTCAGTGTCCAAAAGACAGTCACAGAACTTGTTGAAGTTAATGGGTTTGTCAAACACAGTTTCGGGCTGAATGAAAGAAACAATTAAGTCTTTTTATGTATCAAAGATAGCTGGAAGCAATGGAATAATCATCCAAGGAAAACAGCAGATCAGATTTAGTTTGAACACAGGCTTTGGTCATATGAATAGATTAATTTATGTCAATTCTAGCTGTCGTGATTTTTAACATAGTTGTGAACAAGTGGCAAATATAAAAAGTTATGTCACCACTTGTAGGTAAATGAGAGCTAAGCATCCTGGTTTTAAAAGCTCATTTCTTAGTAAATAGCACACATTTCATACTTCTAAATGTCCTGACTGCTTAGTTTTACACAGTTGACATGGTGTGATCTCTACCACTTTTAGTGCTCTAAATATTGCCTCTCTATATACCCAGGAGCCTGACTGAGTGTGATACTTGCCTGTTTAAAGTTGCAGGCATTAGGCATTTGGAAGGCAAAAAGATGATGTTTAGATGCAGGAAGCTGGGAAAGACCTGAAAAGGTAACTGTCAATGTCAGTGTTCAGAGGTGCAAAGCTTTTTGGGTAAACAGTTCTCTGCCTCTCAGACTGTGGAGCAAAAAAATTGCATCCTCTTTTATTTCAGTTGCAGTTGGGAAAAGAGTAGCTGGGTTCATATTCCTGTTGCAAATAAACAAGCCTATGTATGCAGGGCATACGTCCTTAGTATGTAACCAATTTATCCTCCTAGCAGAAACGATCCTTCCTGCCTATTAGCCAGCTACTCAGACCAGCTTGGTTATCTACCTGTAAAGCTGCAGCCAACATAATCTTCCTTGCCTGCTGACTTTTACTACTCACTCCTCTCTCCAAATCCCCTTGCTGGCAAACCTTTACTACTCTACTAAGTTTAATTTTCCAAGATTGTTGCTTTCATGGCCCTACACGACTGCCTGCATAGACTTTAATAGGCTCACTTAGGTGAGTAAGCATTTCTCATCTTGAGTGAAGCTCGAGGAGTCTGGCCAGGAGAGAACAGCAGGTTTTTTTCTACAGCCAATTTTGCTGCTATGCATTAAGCAGTCTTCCCTGACCCCTTTTCATTAGTAGATCTATTTCTCCTGACAGACAGCTTTGAGTCTTGCCACAGCCTGAGAAGAGAGCAGACACAACTGTTCATTTCACTTATATATCTAATTCTTAATATACAGGAACATGTTATCTGTAACCACAAAACAGGCAGTAAGTGACACATCCAAAGTTTTGCTGTATATGTATGTTTGTGTATTTACTTATTTATCAGTAATGTCAATATATTTGATCCTTTGCAGTTTTGCTCCCTGGAACATAACAGTAACTTGTGCACATATAGTTTCAAGCTCCATCAGGCAGGAAATTCAATATTCTAAAGCAAACATTGTTCCATTTATTTTTTCTGTTTCCTGTCATTGTTTTAACTACTGCAGAAATACAAGTAACTGATCTGAAGAACATTAGTCCATGTTTATTGATTTGTGGATGGAATCACAGAGTTTTACTTTGCTGTGAGATTGTGCCCTTTGCGCAACAGGGTTGAGCACTACAGGTATTCACTACCCATTAAAAAGCCTTTCATGGGCTCCAGTAACTGGTCGTTTGTCTGATACCAAAGCTGTGACTTTATAAGATGAGACTTTTGTTTGTTTCATTATTTTTTTTTAAAATATATTATATGACTGGAAGTCTAGATAATGGAAAGATGCATAATATTTTCTGCTTCAGAAATACTGTTCTAACTCTGCAACTGTGGTTTGAATGACTAAGGTAAAAGGCAGAAACTGGATTTTTCCTGAGTGTATCAATTTCTTAAGGAGAAAGAGAATGCTGAAAGGCTACACCTTCTTCATATTCATTTTACACTGAAAAAGCAGAGATGACAAAATGATGATAATTCCCTTCAACATGCTATCTGCTTGCTTCAACTGTGAAAATACCTCTAATATAAGGACAGGGTGTTTATATCTCTTATACATAGACTTCTAACACTAACTTCTGTGCTTTGAACATCTGTATCTTGCTGATGATTGAAAACATTCCTCTAGACTGGGGATATTGTTTGACTTCTGGGAGGAACCTCTTTCTCCACTGATAAGAACAGAATAATGTAGGAGAAGAGCTTTTGAGTTTGTCGCACCTAGAGAGAGTACCTGAAATTAGGTGGTGTAACTGCCTGCCCAAATATGTTTCCTGCAGAAATATGTATCTTGTTTACAAACTTTCTTCAGCTTCATATTCTATTTATTTCATTAAGGTTAGGTTCACTGAAAAGAGGAGGTGAAAATCCAAGTTAAGAAATTGCATTCTTCTTCCTTGCCTTGTTTCTGAATCTACCTCCTTTCTTCACTTTTTAATCTCTTGTATTTTCTTCTCCACCACATGCCAGAAGTGCTTATAACTAGTAGGATAGCATTTTAGTTGAATCAAAATAAACCTTTTTTTTACAGAATTTTTTCCCTTATAATACAAGAAATAGTCACCAGCCTTGCTGCCTCCTAGTCTGAGTATGTAATTGATTTACTGATAATAATGGTTAGCTGGTTATATCAGAAAGGTTTTTTTATTTGGGTTTGGGTTTGGGGTTTTTTTAGTTTCCTTTAATGGCAATATCTCACTTATTTCCAGTACTGGGATCACACAGGTATGTTTAAATTTTATGCCAGCCAACTATTAACCAGGTGATCAATGAGAAAAAAATTATAAAAAAATAGATTTTTTTTATTCTCATCCAGGACCCTTTATCACTAAGCTAGTCTAATACTACTACTTGCTTTCTAATATTCAGTTAAGAGTATGACAAGCATCATGCACACCCTGTGACTGTGACATGTTTGAACTTCTCAGACTGTTCTGACTCTCTACAGACTGGAGTATCTTGTCTGGAACATAAGAACGGAACAGTACATCTCTGCTTTTTATGCTCTCTCTCCATTAGATGGCCACTCTCATTGGTTTTGTGGCCTGCTTTCTTAGGTTAAGTAGACTGTAAATCATGTAAAACTCAGCTGAGCTTATTGCTGCGCTAGGTTAATATTTGAAGTTATAACTTTGCTATCAGTACTCATTTTCCCACTACATAAAATCTGCATTTTATCCAAAGTATTAGTTTTTATGTGGCAGGAAGCAAAACAGACCTGCATTTAAATAGCCCTGTTAAGGCCCCAGTGACTGGAGAAAAGGGAATATCACACCCATTTTTAAAAAGTTTAAAAAGGAGGACCCTGGGAACTACCAACCAGTTAGCCTCACCTCAGTGCCCTGTAAGATCATGGAACAGATCCTTCTGGAAGGTATGTCAAAACATTTAGAAGACAAGGACGTGATTAGAGACAGCCAACATGGCTTCACCAAGGGCGAATCATGCCTAACTAATCTAGTGGCCTTCTACGATGAAGTGACTGCATAAGTGGACAAGGGAGAAGATACAGATTTAACCTACCTGACTTCTGTAAGGCCTTTGATACTGTTCCCTACAACACTCTTGCCGCTAAACTGGAGATATATGAGTTTGGTGGGTGGACTGTTAGATGGGTAAGGAATTGGCTGGATGGCCATGTCTGAAGGGTTACAGTCAATGGCTCAATGTCGAAGTCAAAACAAATAATGAATGGTGTCCCTCAAAGGGACTAAGGGACTAAGACCAATATTATTTAATATATTAAACATTGACATAGACAGTGGGATTGAATGCACCCTCAACAAGTTTGCAGATGACACCAAGCTGAGTGGTGCAGCTGATTCACTTGAGGGAAGGGATGCCATCCAGAGGGACCCTGATGGGCTTGAGGAGTGGACCCGAACCTCATAAAGTTCAACAAGGCCAAGTGCAAAGTCCTGCACCTGGGCTGGGTCAATCCCCAATATCAATACAGAGTGGGACGTGAATGGATTGAGAGTAGCCTTGTTGAGAAAGACATGGGGATACTGGTGGATGAACCAAGAGTGTGTGCTTGCAGCCCAGAAAGCCAATTATATCCTGTGCTGCATAAAAAGAAGCACGGTCAGCAGGTCAAGGGAGGTGATTCTCCCCCTCTGCTCTTGTGAGACACCACCTAGAATATTGCATCCAGCTCTTGGGTTCCCAGTACAAGAAAGATATGGACCTGTTAGAGTGGGTCCAGAGGAGGGTCACAAAAAGGATCAGAGGGCTAGAACACATATCCAATGAGGAAAGGCAGACAGAAGATGCTTGGAGAAGAGAATGCTCTGGAAAGTCCTTCTCGCAGAATTTCAGTGCTTAGAGAGGGTTTATAAGAAAGATGGAGAGAGACTTTTTACCAAGGCCATAGTGGCAGGGCAAGGGGCAATGGTTTTAAACTGAAAGAGGGTAGATTTAGATTGGACATATGTAAGAAATTTTTTACAATGAGGGTGGTGAGACACTTGAACGTGTTGCCCAGAGAAGTTGTAGATGTCCCATCACTGAAAGTGTTCAACATCAGGTTGGATGGGACTTTGAACAAGCTGACCTAGTGAAAGATGTCCCTGCCCATGGCAAGGGGGTTGGACTAGATGATCTTTAAAGGTCCATTCCAACCCCTCTGTGATTCTATGATTCTATGAATCTATGATTCTATAAATCTATTATTATTGTTCTACAAAGTTAAGGGGTTATTTTGTTTTAAGTTCACCTATATTTTTGGGAAAAGTTTAAAAAACTGAAACAAACTCCAAAACAGGAGAAACAATTTTTGTTCAATATGCATTTTTGTCTCTGTTCTTAATGTTACTTTTATTGTCTGTAGATCCATTACTGAGGCTATATTGATGTAAGAATGAAACAGTGAAAGCCCCTAAATTAAGGATCGAAGTGGGTTCAGCCACAAATTCCCAGGAAAGGGTGGTCTTGTCCCATGAGGAGCTGACTTTCCTATGAGCTTTCCTACATGTCAGTCATTTCCTGTCCTCCTCTGGCACAGCAGCAATTTACAATAGGAAAAGGGATTTCAGTAGTAAAGAGAGTAAAAGAGTTACTGCAATCCAACATTGAAAGTTCAAAGTAAATTGTAAAAAGTAGAATCTCAACAGCAGTTATGTAGTTAGGAGACAGAATTAGTAGGAATATCATGGATCTGGAAGCCATTACCACAAACCAACACACAGCAATGTACTATTTTCTGTAATTTTAAGCATGCCTGCATTTTGCAGGCTTTTTCTTTTGTTATTGCTGTTTACTAGCTATTTCTATACTATTAACCATGATATTGCCTTGTTTCTAACCTGCACCCTAAGTCTGAATCATACAGAGTATTATTCATATTACTGTTCACACTCTAGAGGCAGATGAACAGTGAAGCCATTCGAGGTCTCACAGGGACTAGGATGTGATACAACAGGGAATACTAGAAGAAACTGTGGTTGATTCAGCCTAAATGTGTCTTCCACCTTTTAAGAGTTGTGTCTTAGATTAAACCCTGTCTTAGTCATTGAAGAATGCAAAAGAAATGTTCTCCTTTCACATGCTGCCTAATGATGCAGAGAAGGTATAGCCATATTCCCCTAAAGTCATCATGGAAATAGACACCTTTTTTAGAGGTTGTTGCAACAGTAATGGCTGTGGGTTTGATTCTTTTCTCACATGCTTTTTTCCAACACTTGCATGTTTCTCTGTCTTGTCCTTCTGTTCTTCACACCATTTTAGTAGCTGGCCATTCAAAGAAAACACTGTAGACCAGACTGTGGTCATCGTTTTTGAGCTCTGAATGAAAGACCTGATGTAGTTCCATGCAAAATAGTCACATATTTTTAGTAATTTATACATATAATATGTTATTTAGAAACATTTGATGAGGTGAACCCAAGAAGTCTCCTCCCTCTTCTCCACAGTTCCAGAACTGCTCTACTGAACATCACGCATACTAGATGACATCAGGTTACAAGTTACGGTGGGGATAAGGGGGTCTTCTGAAATGTGGGAATCAGCAACTAGCAATTCAATGCAACCTCAGGCTATGCATTCCAAGCACGCAAACAGGAAGCCTGGAATCAGAACAGTCACTCAAAGGGTGGGAATGAAATTTATTATCATGGTCACGAGTAGCAATCCTTATAAAAAACACATGCATATTCTGAAGTACTTAAATCTTGGCAGATATACCTGTGACACCTGTTTGCAATGGTCTCTGTAAAACAAAAAATTGTGAGAAAGGATTGCAATGAAAGAAAACATAGGTCCTCTCCACATGAAAAATTACTAATTGCTGAAGTGGTGTGATTCAGAGAAATAGATGAATCTTTTATATTTTTTTTCATTAGAACTTCAAAGCTAAGCCAAGATCCATTTTGTTCCAGTGAATGCAATAGCTGGATCAGATAGTAAGCGGATACTTAATTAGAAAGCATCAGAGTTCTAATTGAATATAGTATTATCATTGAGTAACTGTGATGAGTCAGCTGCCTGTACATTACTGAACTCTTAAAGTAATCCAGACTCTGAATCAATACCTAACAGCTCAGAAAATTTCCATATTTTATATATATATATATATATAATCTGACAAAAATTTATATAATTTGAACTAACTGCTATTGGGAGGAATTTGTACTATCAAAGACTTAGAATTCATAGAAGTTCATGAATCGGAAATCTGCTTGAGAATTTAGCTTGCAGTAGTGAGTGAAAAACAAATAGACAAGCAGGGAAAGCTCATACTAAATAAACCTGGCATTACAAAACATGAACAAGTTCAGCTCTATGATAGAGAATAGTAGTAGTTTCACATCAGGATCACATGAATAATTAATTTACCTTTTGTTCAAGAACATGCTCTAAACGGAAAATATATGTGAAATGGTATCTTACCTTTACTTAAAACCATATTTTTGTTGGCATGATTTAACCACTGAACTGTGGTCTAAGGAGAGAAAATGGCTCTGCTATTAACCTTTAATAAGCTACACCAAATAACAGAGCTGTAATTCAACAGGCTACAGCCAATAATTCCACATCACCTTGGATGTTGTATAACATTAATTTATTGAGAAAATATTGCCAATAAAAAAAGACACACTGTTTGGACTGTATACTTCAGCTTTAGTACAGTGAAACAAATCTGTTACTTGTAACTTGGTTTCATGATCACTTTATGACATTATGCATGCAATAATCTCAATAACCCACATATTCCCAAATCTGATTTTATAAATGTAGTACAAAACCACTATTTGCATTAATAATAGTTATAATTAATAATTTGTGTTAATTCGCACCTTGCCTTAAAGAAGCTGAGACCTGAAGTAACCACAGTGAAAAAAAGATCCATCCAAATGCAATAAATCTTAAGTTTTGGAGGTACCTTTATAAAATAAAATAAAATAAAATAAAATAAAATAAAATAAAATAAAATATAACATACACAGAACCATGCTTTCTGTAATCAAAACTTTAACATAGATTACAGAAATATATCTTTATTTAACTGTGTTTTATTAGTAGACACTAGAAATATGTTGGTAGAAAAATCAGGTCTGTCTACTTGATTATGAACAGATATTTGTTTTCCTATATTATATGTATGTTTATATATATTATACACAGAAAAGGAATTATTCATGACAGCTAATGTGGGAAGACAGGAAGAAAATAAGAGTACTGAAGTAAATAAACTAAGCACAACTGTCATTCCATTCATTTATGCAAGTAAGTCATTGTATTAGGTGCAAGGTTTCGATTCAGGAGACCTAGATTCAACTCAAGTTTCTATCAGTCATGGGCTTCCTCTGTAATTTGGGCGTATTACCTATTCTGTATGCATGTTTCATTTTTCAGTCCTTTAAGTACAAATCAATTACTGTTTGACAATTACACATATAGTTCATTATTACAGGAGAGAGACATATCTATTCCTCTAGATAGATTCCAAATGTTTATCAGAGTAGATTTTCTTCTTGTTATTTTGCTGCTTTTTTAAACTCTAGTTTATTCCTTTGAAGGCTCTGAAGAGAAAAAAGGGTTGGGTCAAACCATTTTTTTCCCCTGAATACTGATTATTCAATTTGTTCCAGCAAAGCCATTGGCATGGATAAGCTAGTCTCCTCTAGGCAGCAATAACTGAAAGCAAACATTGAACAGCAAGTAAAATAACAAAGAAAAAAAAAGGCACAAAACCAACACACTTGCTGCAAATGAATAACTGTTCATACAGCCTTGAATTTTATTGATGTACACCATTCAGTGTTATTCTGTAGTACTCAAATATTCTTTCATTTCTTCCTCAAATAATTAAAAGAACTATTTTACACAATGTTGAAATTTCTCCTCCCTGGATAAAAAGTATTTTTTTAGGAGAATACATTCTATAGACAGGTCTGAAATCTGCCCAAATTGTTCGTATTGTCTACATTATGGTGATTCTCGGATGAGAAATTACCCAAGATTGAAAATAAGGCAAAGATCTGCCTATCAGAATCTGAAGTTTCTACAGAACAATCAAATTTCAGAGGTTTCAGAGGGGTTTGGTGGGTTTTCTTCTCTTTTTTCTTTTTTTTCCCACAACAAAATAGTGCTATTTATCTGGAACATTCCAGACTATATTTCATGCCAGAACATAGAGCTGTAATGTATCCATCCATGACAGAACGTATGTTTTAATAAACTTAATGAAAAATATCTTGGAAAAAAAAGCAAAACAAGTGCAATGGTATTAGTTTGAGTAATGATTTAAAAAATGAGGTCTTGTGTGTGTTACAAATCCAGGTTTCCACAAAAAAAAGGCTAAAGATGAGCTTTAGTAAAATATATCAGCCTTACCTGTAGAAATTCACAGATTGTATTAATTTCACACTTTTTGCACTACCACAAGTACTGTTCCAAAGTAAAAGATTCTGAACTAAAACTCTTTTTCTGAAAGGGACAGTCTTATTAAAAATATATATATATATATTCTAAGGATTACTTTTAGGGATGCCTGATGAAAGCTACTTAAACATCATCTTTCCCTTGAGTTAAATCAATCTTGCATTTTTTCAGAAGCTCAGTTACAAATCAGACTTTGTAACTGAAGCACCATAACTTGCTCTTTTAACTGCAGTTCTCAAGGTACTTAAAATGACCTCTGCTGACTTAAGTGGCAAGAACAAATCATTACTCCTTTTTATTCTTGTTAGTACTACAGAGGGAAAACCATGGCTATACTATTTCTTCTCAAGTGTAATGGAGAAAACAAAGGACTGATTTATAATCAGCAAAACCTGTGCAGGTCAATTGGTTATAATAATTTCTAGCAGGAGAAAGTTGCTAAGTATTTCTCTTCAAAGTCATAAAATGAAGAGAATGACATGAAAATATACTGGATTTTCATCCCGAAGTTTGTGCTCAGGGTCTGACATTTTTATGACTGACGTGAAAGAACCTCAAAGCAATGAGTGATTCGATAGATATTTAATAAACAGCTGGAAATCTATCTGTAGAGTCTCAGGAATTTTTGAGACTCTTCATTAATAATAAAATACTAAGATACACCATTGTTTTCTTAAAGTTCCCTTATGCTATTATTCAAAAATTAATATATTTTCTAGGGTAAAGTCCTTCAAATACATGCATGTGAATGGCTGGAGTCAGTAACCTTCACAAGAATAAGCTCTTTATGGGCTGAGACCTTTATGTGGCATTTAGCATAGACTGAGCTTGGTTAGTAACAGTGTTAGCATAGGAATTGAAGTTAGCCCTGTGGGGGAATGGAGGAGTATTTTGAGTGTAAGCAGCCTGTTGATCACTGTGAAAGTTGCAAACTTGCTGGGAAGCTTCCAGAGGAGCAGACTGTGAGCTCCTGAGATAGTAACAGCCAGCTGTTAGCCATCACAGGACAGTCAAGAATAGGTTATTGTCTACCCAGTCTTTTAACTGAGGGCGTCCAGAGTCACATGTGGAGACATTTCAGTGATATATGAGAGAGGTGCCAGGGAGAGAAGCCCAAGAGATAGCCCTGGTGACTAGAGAAGAGAGAAACAAAGAACAAAAGACCCCAGAGGAACCCAAGGCCCTGGCCCTGGACTAGGCAGTGCATGGCTGGAAGAGTTGTACTGACCTACCAGACTTTTCTCCTGGAACACTCCATGTGTCCTGTGGGACAGTGAAGTCACACGAGGAACCATTGCGCTAACCTGCACAACTTCTGGACCGCATCATATCTCCCACAGAACAAGCAAGTTTTGTAAATTAGAAAATTGCTCAGACCTGTGATCAAAGTGTTTTAATGTCTTTGTCCACTTACTCTCCACACTGCCACTTTGGTCTTAAAGTATGATACTTTTAGTTGCTGTAGGGTCTTTAAATACAGGGAGTATTACACAGTCACAAATAAGGCAGAGTGTTTTCTGATCATTTAACAGTGACACACACAGAGTTTTGTCATGTAATAAAGAGGTCACATTAGAAGAAACATCTACAACTACCTAGGATCTTGACGGATGCATATCACATGGTAGAAAAACATATTTTATCAAGAATGGATTTTTTATGAAACACTTTTGAGAAATTGAAATAAAAATATGTAAGTTCTCTTTAGGCAGAATGAATGAAAGGAACAAAGTCCACAAAATCATCAACGAAACTGCCATCTGCTTGTCTCAAATTTTTCTCTACTCCTGATTGGAGTTTTTAGTGATAGGGCAAGTCCTGGTATGCCATCTAAGCTTTACAGATAATGTAGGAAACTAAAAGAAGTGTTTGTAGAACATTAGTATTTCTTTGTAGCGTGAGTGCATTGGTAGTGATTTTTTGGCACTCTGTTACAGTATTCACTATCTTGTAAAAGGCTGTAGCAAAAGGTGAAAATAGTACCACAATTGGTATTCATGCACTTTCAGAACAAAGCTATAAATGGAGAAAAGAAATTAATATACTTTAAATCTTCCACAAAATCACTAGGTTGTAACTGTGAGAACGTTCTTTAATGACTTTACCACAGCCTACAAGAAACATCTTTTAGTATCTCCAATACACTTGAAATAAATATAGGGCTTTTTATTTAAACTAATTTTATTTTAAACAGATATTTTTATTTATTCTGTGATAGTGTTTTCCCTCCCACCATAGGCAAGCATATTAGGCACAATATATTAGCATAACCAAAAGGGGATCTCTGCCTCATGAAACAGTTTATTGTACTTGCCACCTATGCCCTTTTCTCTACCTGCAGTGTTCCTGCATGACCACTGTATAGCCTTTGGTATCCTTGTATTTTTTTCACCAGAAAATGTGATACTGTTCTCTCCTCAGTTTAAACATAATGTGGTCAAATCTGAGCTTGCTGTTTCCTCTGCCAAGATCTCCATACTACCTGTTTTGATATCAGTCTATGCTGGTGATAGAAACATCGACATTGCCACTCGGCCCCACACACCAGACTCACCTAGGAAGCCTCTCTTCCTTTCCTGTGTACGTCCACTCCCAGATCGTGCTCCATCTTCAGCCTTCCTCCTGCCTGGTTCTTCACAAAAAGAAGTTCAAACCTTCTCGTGTCTTCAGGATCCACTGCAGCTCTACCCCTTGCTGTTCAGTCTCTCATCTCTCAGCATCATTACAGATTTACCAAATTTTCGTTCATCTTTCCTCTTCCGATACATTATCCTGGTTCTAAATAACCTTCCTAATACCTGAAATCCTCTTGATCATTATAAATAGCTATGATCTTTGGCCACTTGTTCTTCAAATTCTTAATTTTGGGTTATGGACAGCCTTATTGAACTCACCAGAATTACTTTGATTTTAGAAAGTTTTGAAATAATTTTTGAGAATCATGAGTTTCTTAGTTTGCTTTTCGCTGTAAAGACATATAGTAGATGATGTTCCAAATACATGATATCATGATTTCAAATTTTTAAATAGAAGGTCATCATGATTTTGAGAAAAAAAAAAATCCAAGAACAATCTTATGCATCTTAATAATTTTCATTTTCAAGAAAATAAAATTTATCCTAAGCTTGAAGTAATTGTCTATTAGTTTTGTTTTTCCCATTTTATGTTATTTTTCTTCATTTTTGTTTAAATGTTTGGTGTTTTGTTCTTTTTCTTTGTTTGTTATCTTTTCAGAGCTCATCTTATGGTGTATAATAAAACCGCTATAGAGATCACTTAGAAACATAACATAACCATTAATACAATTAGTCATATGGGCTGGAAGGTAGAATGGCTTTTCATTCATTTGCTGTATTCAAAGAGATAGCAAGCATCATCATGAAGATCTTGATAGGTGACAAATGAAAACTAAGGTGTTTTTTTCTAGCTAACTTATTTTGATTGAAAGATGAACAGAAATTAACTCCTATGCTTTGTAGCTGGATTTACACAAACATAGGTATACCGATGCAGGCAAAAAAAGGAAACCAGAGATATGGTAATGTACTCAGAAAAAACAAAAGGGAGGAAATTAAAACTCAAGCAATCAATCTACACCAAAAATTCTGCCCCAGGCAATGGCTGGGTTCACAGAGTGTGAATCTCAAGCTTTCTTTCAAAACAGTCCCAGAACACACAGAGATCAGTACTTTCAAATGAAAAAGCAGTGTTTTTCCTAAGATCGTTGAAGAGATGAGAGTAATTCAAGTAACTCAAAGAAAATCAAGTTGCCGAGGGGAGCTGCTCCGGACCTGGCCCAATCCGCAGCAGAGTGGCAGATCTTGGGGCACAGGGGTTTTCCTGAGGCAGGGAAGCACCAGAGCAGCAGAGAGACCTGCCCGGAGCCACGGCTTTCACGGGAGAGGCTGTCGAGGTCTGGGCATTGCCAAAGCAACAGCAGCCCCTTCCACACCTATAAAAAGCAGCCTGGGGAGCGCAAGCGACCAGGAGCACCGCCGACAGGCCGTGGCGTGGCAGTTTGCGTGGAAGGGCACACAGGAAGGGCATCGTCACCTTACCAGCTCAAGAGGTGAGTTCATTCGGTAGTCATCATCCTGTCAGTAGGAACTTAGCTATGGTATCCACCCAGAGGAAAGCTATGCCCTCTGCACTCGCCAGAATGGATGTGGCAACCCAGACAGAGCTCCCACAAAAACATGCAGCCGTCCAGGTCTCAGGAGGCAGGGAGTGCCAGAGCCTTTCTCTGGTAACGGATGGCAGCCGTGAGCACAGCTCTGAGAGGTGTGACCAGGTGGATGATCTGCTCAGCATGGTGGCAGAGCTACGAGAGGAAGTAGAAAGGTTAAGGAGCATCAGGGAGTCTGAGAAAGAGATGGATTAGTGGAACCATGCTCTGCCCTCCCAGAGACAGAAACAGGAGCAGACACCAGAAAAAACCCAAGATCAAGGGGTTCCTGTATCCCTCCCCCACCAGGCTGAAGGCAGCAGCTTAAAGGAAAAGAGTGAATGGAGGCAAGTCCATGCTCGGGGCAGCAGGCGAACACCCTCCTTGCCCACCTTGCCTTCCCACGTGCCTTTATACAACAGGTATGAGGCTCTGCAGGTGGAAGAACAATGGATGATATGGATGATGGTCCATCTATACCACAGGTATTGCCAGGGTCAGAAAGGCCTACTCCCTGTATCAAAACTGCCTCCACGAGGAAGAGAAGACGGGTTATAGTTGTAGGCGACTCTCTTCTGAGAGGAACAGAGGGTCCAATATGCCAGAAAGAGCCTCCTCTTAGGAAGTCTGCTGTCTCCCTGGGGCCCAGGTTAGGGACATTGCTAGGAAACTTCCTAGCCTGGTATGGCCCTTGGACTGTTATCTATTATTGCCTTTCCATGTGGGAGGTGATGAAGCTGCAACACATAGTCCAAGGGCAATCGAAAGAGACTTCAGGGCCTTGGGACAGCTAGTAAAGGACTCTGGAGCACAGGTTACTTTCTCCTTTCTCCTTCTGGTTACAGGCAGCAACACTGGAAGGAACAGATGCACCCAGTCTATTAACGCATGGCTCTCTGGTGAGTGTCATCACCACAATTTGGGGTTTTTGGATAATGGGATGGCCTACACAGCACCAGGCTTGCTGGTGTCTCATGGGATTCACCTTTTCAAAGGGGAAAGAGGGTCTTTGATCATGAGCTTGCAGGGCTTATTGACAGAGCTTTAAACTAGACTTGAAGGGGAAGGGGGTTAGTGTCAGACTTGCCCAAGACAAGCTGAGAGATGACATGCCAAGGTTAGAGGGACAGGGTGCTAGCAAGGGCACTCAGCCTGTGCCTCTGAGATGCGCTGGGTTCACTGGAGCCCAGATGAAGTTGTACGGAGATAAGCCAGGGGCTAAGGAGGTAATAGGAGCCAAGAGGGGAACACTGGTGAAACACCTTAAAGGAATTAAGGGGTGTTCCTCTAAGAAGGTGACATGGACAACAGCCCAGCTGAAGTGCCTCTACACCAAAGTACACGGCATGGGCAATAAACAGGAGGAGCTGGAAGCCATTGTACAGCAGGAAAACTATGATATAGTTGCCATCATGGAAACATGGTGGAATGACTTGCACAACTGGAGTGCTGCAATGGATGGCTATAAAATCTTCAGAAGGGATAGACAAGGCAGGAGAGGCGGTGGGGTAGCCCTGTACGTTAGGGAGTGTTTGGATTGTCTAGAGCTTAATGATGGTGATGATAGGGTTGAGTGTTTATGGGTAAGAATCAGGGGGAAGGTCAACAGGACAGATATCATGGTGGGAGTCTGTTACAGACCACCCAGCCATGATGAAGAGGCAGATGAATTATTCTACAAGCAGCTGAGAGAAGCCTCACAATTGCTAACCCTTGTCCCCATGGGGGCCTTCAATCTACCAGATGTACGCTGGAAATATAATACAGTGGAGAGGAAACAGTCTAGGAGGTTTCTGGAGTGTGTGGAAGATAACTTCCTCACACAGCTGGTGAGTGAGCCAACTAGGGAAGGTGCCCCACTGGACCTGTTGTTCACAAACAGGGAAGGACTTGTGGGTGATGTGATGGCTGGAGGCCGTCTTGTGCATAGCAATCATGAAATGATTGAGTTTTTGATTCTTGGAGAAGTAAGGAGGGGGGTCAGCAGAACTGCCACCTTGGCCTTCTAGAGGGCAGACTTTGGCCTGTCCAGGACACTGGTTGAGAGAGTCCCTTGGGAGGCAGCCCTGAAGGGCAAAGGAGTCCAGGAAGGCTCGATATTCTTCAAGAAGGAAGTCTTAAAGCTGTGAGAGCAGGCTGTCCCCAAGTGCCGAAAGACAAGTTGGCAGGGAATAAGACTGGCCTGGCTGAACAGAGCGCTTTGGCTGGAACTCAGAAAAAGAAGGAGTTTATGACCTTTGGAAGAAGGGGCAGGCAAGTCAGGGCTACAAATGTGTAGCGACGTATGCAGAGAGAAAATTAGAAGGGCCAAAGCCCAGCTAGAGCTTAATCTGGCTACTGCCATAAAAGACAATAAAAATACTTCTATAAATACACTAGCAGCAAAAGAAGGGCTAAGGAGAATCTCCAGCCTTTATTAGATGTGGGAGGAAACAAAGTGACAAAGGATGAGGAAAAGACTGAGGTACTTAATGACTTCTTTGCCTCAGTCTTTAATAGTAAAACCAGTTGTTCTTGGGGTACCCAGACCCCTGAGCTGGAAGACAGGGGAGCAGAATGAAGCCCCCATAATCCAAGGGGAAATAGTGACCTGCCAAACCACTTAGACACACACAAGTCTATGGGGCCAAATGGGATCCACTCAAGGGTACTAAAAGAGCTGGCAGAAGTGCTTATTAAGCTGCTTTCCATCATCTGTAAGCACTCCTGGCTAACCAGGGAGGTCCCAGTTGACTGGAGGTTTGCAAATGTGACACCCATCTACAAGAAGGGCTGGAAGGAGGATCCAAGGAACTAGAGGCCTGTCAGCCTGCCGTTGGTGCTGGGGAAGGTTATGGAGCAGATCATCTTGAGTGCCATCACGCAGCACGTACAGGACAACCAGGGGATCAGGCCCAGTCAGCATGGGTTTAGGAAAGGCAGGTCCTGCTTAACTAACCTGATCTCCTTCTATGACAAGGTGACCTGCTTAGTGGATGAGGGAAAGGCTGTGGATATTATCTACCTAGACTTTAGTAAAGCCTTTGACACCGTTTCCCACAGCATTCTCCTGGAGAAACTGGCTGCTCATGGCTTGGAGGGGCATGCTTTTTCCTGGGTAAAAAAACTGGCTGGATGGCCAAGCCCAAAGAGTTGTGGTGAATGGAGTTAAGTCCAGTTGGCGGCCAGTCACAAGTGGTGTTCCCAATGTTCAGTGTTGGGGCCAGTTGTGTTTAATATCTTTATCAATGATCTGGATGAGGGGATCGAGTGCACCCTCAGTAAGTTTGCAGAGAACACCAAGTTGTGCGGGAGTGTTGATCTGCTTGAGGTCAAGAAGGCTCTGCAGAGTGATCTGGACAGGCTAGACCAATGGGCCGAGGCCAACTGTATGGTGTTCAATAAGGTCAAGTACTGGGTCCTGCACTTGGGCCACAAGAACCCCAAACAATGCTACAGACTTGGGGACAAATGACTGGAAATCTGCCCGGGGGACAAATGACTGGAAAGCTGCCCAGCAGAAAAGGACCTGGGGGTGCTGGTGGACAGCTGGCTGAACATGAGCCAGCAGTGTGTCCAGGTGGCCAAGAAGGCCAGTAGCATCCTGGCTTGTATCAGGAATAGTGTGGCCAGCAGGACCAAGGAAGTGATCGTCCCCCTGAACTCGGCACTGGTGAGGCCACACCTCGAATACAGTGTTCAATTTTGGGCCCCTCAGTACAGGACAGACATTGAGGTGTTGGAGCATGTGCAAAGAAAAGCAAAAAAGATGGTGAAGGGTCTAGAGCACAAGTCTTATCAGGAGCAGCTGAGGCAACTGGTGTTGTTTAGTCTGGAGAAGAGGAGGCTGAGTGGAGACCTTATTGCTCTCTACAACTATCTGAAAGGAGGTTGTAGTGACGTGGGGGTCAGTCTCTTCTCCTGAGTAACGAGTGACAGGATGAGAGGAAATGGCCTCAAGTTGTGCCAGGGGAGGTTTGGACTGAATATTAAGAAATATTACTTCACTGAAAGGGTTGTCAGGGATTGGCACAGGCTGCCCAGGGATGTGGTTGAGTCATCATCCCTGGAGGTATTTAAAAGATGTGTAGATGTGGTGCTTAGGGACATGGTTTAGTGGTGAACTGGCAGTGTTATGTTTATGGTTGGACTCAAAGAGCTTAAAGGTCTTTTCTAACCTATATGATTCTGTGTGATACTGTGTGTGAAAATGTAAGCAGCAGAAATAACATGAAGATTTCTTCATTAAAAATAAGAAATTATGCAAGGTTAAGACACAAAGAACTAGTCACATATTACTAACTAGACTAAAATTATGTGGCATAACTATATTGATAGCTGTACTCCTTGGACACAGTTATTAGAGCTGATCAAAGTCATGATGTGTTATCATCTATCAAATCCTAAGAAAAAAAAAGCCAACATATAACATAACATAGCAAAACAACATTAGAAAATCAATAATGTGGATAGAAAATAAGGTTTCAGAGAAGAAACTTAGAAAAAGTGTACAGGAAGGAAACTAAGCTGATTTAAAATTGGTTTTGAGTGAAATAAACAAAAACTTGGAAGAAATGCACTAAACGTATCAGAGTTAATCACCTGTTCTGGGTTAACCCTAGTAGGCAACTGAGCACAACACAGCTGCTTGCTCACAACCCCACCCCTGCCATGGGGATGAGGAAGAGAATCAGAAGGGTAAAAGTGAGAAAACTCATGGTTGAGATAAAGACAATTTAATAAGTAAAGCAAAAACCACACACGCAGCAAAGCAAAACAAGGAATTCATTCACTGCTTCCCATCGGCAGGCAGGTGTTCAGCCATCGCCAGGAAAGCAGGGCTCCATCAGCATAATGGTTACTTGGAAAGACAAACACCATAAGTGCAAACATCCCCCCTTCCTCCTTCTTCTCCCAACTTTTATTACTGAGCATGACGTCACATGGTATGGAATATCCCTTTGGTCAGCTGGAGTCAGCAGTCCTGGCTGTGTCTCCTCCCAACTTCTTGTGCACCCCCAGCCTACTTGTTGGTGGGGTATTGTGAGAAACAGAGAAGGCCTTGAATCTGTGTAAGCACTGCTCAGCAGTAACTAAAACATCCCTGTCTTATCAACACTGTTTTGATCACAAATCCAAAACATAGCACCATACAAGCTGCTTTGAAGAAAATTAACTCTACCCCAGCCAAAACCAGTACATCTTCTTAAAGCAGTCATGTAAAACTAAGAAGGTATATTTTCTGGTTTTGGAGAAAATAAAAGAGGATGTTAAATTAAAATATAGAGGAAAAAAGTGATATTTATCAAGGCTGTCACTGAAAGGTAGGTAAAGGTAGAGACACTCTTTCTACAAGAGATGATCAAACTCCAGAAAAAAGAGATTACATAGAAGGGTAGTGAACTAATGATATTTTACTATATTTTCAATGTCAGCATTTGAAAAGAAACACAGAAGTAGCAACTGCTGGGACCAGATGGTATCTTTACCAAGACCAGCACAGCTCCTGGTGGTTTTATCAGAACTCCATGAATGAATGCTGCATGCCAGGGCAATGCTAATTATCACATTTTGAACTACTAGCCTATCTCATGTTTAACCACCATAAGGAATCTGTTAACACTGTTCGTATCAGAGCATATCTACATCAATCTGTTCAGGCAAAGATTTTCCTGTGAGATGCAAACATAAAACAAGAGGTACCAAGGTTCAGATTTTGATTGACGAGCTAGTTATAAAAACTGTCAAATCCATGAAGAGGAACCTCTTGAGTGGTGTGGATGGATTACAACAATGCTTTTTATGCAGGCCTGTGTTTAGAAACATTGAAAATACTGAGACTGAGACTGTACACTAGTGTGAATAACACAGCAAATTTTGGAGTTTTACTAATCATCACCAGAGACTGATATTTAGCTATTCTTGGTATCAGCTGGGGATATTTCAAGGAAGCCTTTTTCCCATTTCTTCTTCAGTAATTTTATTTTGACTCCCTTTTGGAAAAAAGTTGGCTAGATTTTAGCAGGAAAAAGCATCTACTATTATATGGGTAAAACCTAAAATACTTGCGAAGTGAGATTAAGAGGACCGGACCCAGTTGTAAGAAGAAATGGTCTGAGGAAGTAATAAATGACATTTTAAAAAATATAGTTGGTGTGTCCTTGATAAGACTAAGAAAAATGGATTTAAATCCATGAACCCAAAGGTCTCAACTATATAATACTAAGTCCTTCACACAAACTTAGAATATTTGTGAAAAAGATGTGAAATAAGATATAAATAAATACGATGCTAAGCATGATGTGATAATGTGTATCATTAGTGGCTGTTCAGTGCTGATGCAGAACGGACACCAGAAAAATCATAGAATCATAGAATAATTTGGGTTGGAAGGGACATTTAAAGGTCATCTAGTCCAACCCCCTGCAATAAGCAAGGACATCTTCAACTAGATCAGGCTTCTCAGAGCCCTGTCCAACCTGACCTTGAATGTTTCCAGGGAGGGGGCATCTACCACCTCTCTGGGTAAACCAAATACCTAGATAAATTGTGTCCTTTGTGGTGAGCACCACTTCTACAGGGGCTGAAAGAGGTAAGAACATTGCCTGAGCACCAGAAATGATTAAATTAATTTCATAATGAATTTCCACAGGCTATTGGAAGCCAGAAGATCAGACATTGTATTGATTCAAAAATTTTCCCATTCACAAAGCATACCCATAAAGACTATGAAAGAAACCGCTTTTTCTTTGGACAAATACCTCTCAAAGAAAGAAGAAAAATTTCTCCACAAATCTCAATTGCTAAGAAGAGAATCTGTAAGAATAATGAGAGAAAAAGAGAAAAAAAAATCCTGTTAAAATACCACTTGTCACATATAAGTGCTCTGTGGTCTAAAAGGCCTTATGGACTAAATCATCTGGAGTTTTTCTTCAGCATACAGAGTCTCCAAACACCTTAGTTTTAAACCTTTAAGCCATCTTCAACATTTCTATAATATATTGACCTGTAAGGATGCAACTGACACCAACCACTTTGAGACTTTATTAATTTATATCAATAGGAAATAAAGCAAACAAACAAACAAAATTAAAACATTGCATATACAGTAATTATTCATTAGAAAATGTTCCTATTACTCTGTGTAAAAAGCTTTTAAATCCTACATGTGATATCACTACTTCAAAACACTGTCAAGTGTGGCTTTCTGGTCTTGCTAAGTAACAATGGTAAGCACAGATACAACAGTCATATTCTCAGCATTAGCAATTTCATTGCATTGAATGCCAACATGCAAAACACTGAGGCTGAAAATGAAAAATATACTGACAGATGGTTATTCATATGAGAAGTAACTAGTTGTCCTTTTTCAGAAAAGAAAGACTTAAATCTTTGTTTTCCATTCCGTGCTTGACTTAAGATGATACCTTAATTGAACCAACCCAGAAGAATAAACAAATCTTTCCTGACAGGGATGAGTGCAGGAACAATAACATACTAATGCCTTTATCAGTACAAAATTACGGAAAAAAAGTAAGAAAGTTAATGGAGCTAATTCTTCCATCTCTTCTGAAAGTCTGGTACTAGACAAAATGTAACATATAAAAATATAGAATGCAAAAGTGACATTTTTGATTATCACAGTGAATTTTAAGTAGAAAGGTATAAGGACTTATTAAAAATCCATTAAGATGCTGAGGGATAAAATGAGGCTTCAGGAATTAAAAATATCTTTAGATAAACAGAGCTAATGAACTACAAAACAGAATAACTGAAGAATAAGAATAATGAAAAAATGTTAAGAATTTTTAAATGAAGACATTGTGCATCAGTTAGAACTTATTTCAAAAAAAAGTCCCTTATCTTGAGTTGATAGGAAAAATAATTCCTAAGCACATGTAAAGGAATCTATAGGATTTTGTACAGAAAGAATTTGCTGTTAAAGGTACCATAATTTGCCTTTCTTTTTCTTTTAAAAAAAAAAAAAAAATTTGTTTCTTAAAGAATATCAGAAAATAAAGTGAAAACAAGTATCCCATTGATCATCTCAGTTGTGAATATAGCTGCCTATACCTATGGAAGGGCAAATATCTCAGAACATAATATACAGTAATATTTATAAGAATTATCAGGAATTTGCTCCTGTCCTTTCTGCAATCAAACTCAAAGTCATACATGAAATAATTTGGGGGTTTTGGGGATAGGTCAGTGTTTTCCTCATTTTATATAGAAGCTGATGAAAAAGGTTGATGAAGATTGAAAGAAAAGCTTAAGCAGAAATATAAAAAGGAAATAAGGAAAGGTGATGGAGTAACACTGGATTTGGTTGCTTTGGTATATCTGTGCTTTATTATCACTGATAATTTTATTTGTCAGTAATCATTCACCACCTCTGCACCTCCCATTATAGTGGAAGATTTACAATTATCTCTGGTTTAACTGGAGTACTCTGGGTCTGCCTTTCAGCCTCAGCAGGCACATGAAAACAGAAATCCACAGATTTGTGCAGAGAAACATTTTGCTCTTTGTGCCAAATTTTCTGAATCCGTAAATTTACAGTGTATGCTTATTTAAAAAAATGGCTTAATTTGCATTTCAAAATTGTGCTTATTGCAACAGCATGGCTGTAAGAGCTGTCAGTTTTGCTAAAGAATGCTTAATATTGATTTTGCTTAAGAAAACTCATTACCAATGTCAATAAAATTAATAAAGTCAGAATAAGTGTGTCTCTACATAGAAGGTTGCATCAACTCAGCCAAATTATTAAAAGAATTTTTCTCATGGGCACAAGCCTTACATAAAGTGGAATATTCATGGACTATTGATGCTTGATCATAAGATTAATAATCCTGTAAGTGCTTATATACATAGTTCACAGATTATTCATAGACTATTCACATGGATCTCATAATTCAAGTAGATCTCAGATGCACGGAGTTGCGCTGATAGTCTATTGCTTTCTGTTAGGTGGACTCTAAAATATTAGTACTACACTACTAATCTAGATCCTCATTTAAGCACCTAAATCTAGAGAGATAAATTCAACATAGCTTCAGTCTCTGTTGATACATCCTTACTCATGAGTGGAGTTCTTAGGCACAGCACCAACAAAAATATCATCAGACTCCTCTCACTGTCATTTTATTGCCATGTTGTTGTTTATTAAGATACATCAGTAAACTCCAGATCTGGAGCATAGAAAGTAATAACAGTAGTATATTTACAATATGAGTTGCACACAATGCTATGTGCTTTCAAAACAAACTTTCATGGTAGAATACAGTATGGAAAAAAACCTTATATACCTTTTCCTCATACCATGGTCATTCCATTTTTATTTCCCTTCCTTCCTAAATCTCCAAGTAGGGTAAGATACTTACTAAAATAGAGTGGTAAGATCTTATTTTTAAAAACAGATGCTGTCTCACCACACTTTTGTGACTGAAGAAATGCTTCTGCAGATATTGACAAATGAGATACACCCTTGTCAGTGTTATTTGTAGCCGCTTCAAATATGAGCTTCTAGGACAAAGTTTTCAAGGAAAAAAAACCTGATGCAATTAATGTATCACATTTACACCTAAACTAAAGGTCAGTCACCCTGGTTGCAGACTGCACTGATTCCTTTAAGTTCTTATTAATCTAAAATAAGTACTGATAATAACGTGACTTATAGTACCATCTAATGACAACAAGCAAATACGATGTAAGAAAATTTATGATTATGTTATCAGTATCATTAAAAACTAGTTGCTGCTACTTTGACAAACATATTTCTATTTATGTGTTTCAAGTCATAGAATTAGAGAACTAAAATCAGCAATGACAAGTTATCTCTTCTTACATTATCCTCTGTTTCTCAGAAAAGAGCGTAAAGACCTGTTGCAAATGAATATAAGGAGGTAGTATTTATATCTTAATTAGGTCTCACTAAAATATGGGAATCTCATATTTTATAGGAAGTGTCAAATATTTTAAATGTTCTTTCAGTCTAAATAAAGATGAAAATTAAAAATTTGACACACCTTTTTTCCATCAGAGAATACTATAACGAAAATAAGTTCAACCGTAATTAAGAAAAAATCCAAAAGCAGGAAAAGAAAAAACCTAAATACTTCAAGCATTCAACACTCAGGTACAATTTGTGGTTGAAAATTTCAGTGTAATCCAGATGTTCCCAATGGTGTTTTTCAATTGATTTTTTTCTACAGATAAGCTAGATCCTCAGGTTCTGCTGATCTAGGTCAATTCCAAACTATGGAGTGATGATGGCTTAATCCATTGTTGTCAGTAAGCATTAAATTGTATTTTAATATCAATAATATAGTGACAGAACAAACCAATCTGAATTAAAAGCTATAATGTAATCATTCATGAAATATGAATGACTATGTAGTATGAGGAAAGCAGCTAAACCTAATCTTACTAAAAAAATGAATAATTTTTCTTTGTAGAAAGCATTGATGTAAACTTAATTTCTAGTTTGCAAAGAAAAAGTAAACTATTTAACATCTTAGTTTTATCACTTAAAAAATGTTTTCTTATGAAGCTGAAACTATATTAAGTCTTTAAGGAGTAACCTAATGTTTTTTGTAATTATTAAGCACAACCTTGCTCTTGCAAGAGGTTATTTCCCATTATTTACAGTTTTGCAGCCTTTCTTTTATCTATTCCCATATAATTACCTTCTTTTAATTGCTCCTTTTCACAGCCTCTATCTTTCAGATTCATGCTTACTTTTATTCTCACCTATGCTTTAGGCATTGTCAGAATATGAAGTTCTGATATAAACACAGTTACACTGATATAAAAAAACAATTATTTGGGTAAGTTTCTTCTTAACCAACTTCAGATATGTAAGTTCTAGGCATCTGACCTAAAGCTAGTCCATGAAGAGAAAAATGTGCTTCCACTGGAATATTCATCATATTGATTTCAGAAACCTATATTAGATTGGGATGAATCCCTCTCTGGACTTGCCTATATCTTCCACTTAAGAGTAGAAGAATCCTATACTACTATACTGTACTATATATTTAAGTACAGAAGGGCTCAAACTATGTGATACATAACTGGTGAGCTCCAGTTACTATATAAACAAAATTACTTTGAAGTTTTATTCCTGTTGAGACCAGGGGAAAAGATCATTGCAGTCTTATCTGTATGATCATGTCTTTCTCAAGCCTCTCCTGGATGGTTCACAGAGGGGAATGTAAGTCCTTTCTAAAGACAACCTCCCTCAATAGGAATGGTGATCTGCCTCATGGCAGCAAAAATTTCTCAGTGAGCAGGTGTACTCTGCAACTTCCATCCTGTCAGCTGTAGACCTCCCTGTGGCCCAGTCAGCTCAGCACCATGTGCTCAATACCCAACAATAGACTTTTCAGCCAGCTGCCTTTTCTACCTCATTGCTACTGCCTCCCACAAACCACATTATCTGCCATGTGTTTAGAGCCAAGCTGCATTCTGTTCTTTAAAAGGTAACTTGTAATAGCAGTGGGGTGCCTAAGGACCAGGCTCTTATTAGTTCTTGTCCTAAGCACATTCCGTGCTTGCACAGACAGTGAATCAATTCAGAAAATCTGTGCACATTTTTTTATCAGCATAAAGCCTACCTGGGCAATTATATGATAAATAGCAAATAAAGATATAAAGTCAACAAAACTGTGGCAAATCGGGAAAGGATAAATAGAGGTTGGCCATTATTTGGGAGGGAATGAGGGTGGTAAGCAGGGTGAACCTGGGAGGAGAAAAAAGTAAATTATATGGTTGGGATTGTAGGTTGTTCTTGTTGACCAGCCCTACACAAGATCAGTGGAGTTTGCAGCAGAACGACAAATCTGTCATTTCTTTGATATTTATATCTGATTTCATGGCTTTGACTCAGGCACCTGGATTGCTCTCCCTAATACTGGTAAGGGAATGCTAAGAGGGGATTGACCAGACATCCTGATTTGCTAACAACTGGCACATAAACACACAGGGGACATAAGATTCATTTCCTAAAGAAATCAGGCTGAGGTGCCTCTCTGGCACCTCATTGCTCTTTTACTGGGAGTTGTTTTACGTTATCATGCAGCTATTTATACTAGTGTTGTTAATTTACATTTATATTTACATTGGTCTGAGGCAAAAATCAGATGCCAACACAGTTCTTGTAGCAAAATATTCCCCTAAGGCTTTTGTTGCATTCCAACCTGAGAGGAGGAGGGAGAGCGACCAAGGTTCTAATGATCCTTTCAGACTAAATTAAGGTGAAATGGTACCAAATGATCAATTAAACATTTTATTTCAATGCAGAAGTAACTTGAAAAGGCAACTTGACCTTGAAAACATGGAAAAGCGTTGACGGTGGGGCTTCTTATTAATAATATTTGCAAAAGAAGAAGAAAAGGAAAATAAAGGGGAGTGGGGGGAAAGATAAGGAGATATCACCACCCGTGGATCCAGCACTGATGACGACAGACGTGACGATACTCCAGTGGTGGGCATGCACCAGTCTCTTTGTTATAGTGTCTTTTATAGTCTAAGATCTGCCTTCAGTTATGCCTCTTGTTCTGAAAGTTTCGTGATCTTCTGCACAGGTGCCATTATAAGGGGTGGTTGCAAGGGGTCTTTTGGGCAGTTATAAGCCCCTTCCTCAAATAAACTTTGTATGACCTTAGCAAGTTGCTATGTGAAGCAAGGCAGAACCTGGGACTGCGCATCCTCCAACGCACCCCCCACACACTGTGTCCAATTGTCAGTTTCCTGCCTGCAGTTCACTACATCCCACTTTACAACAATGTTTGAGACATTAACTCTTTCAGTCCCTTACAGCTTTGTTCTTCATTGTCTGTGTTTCCTGCGGCCAGATGCCCTGCATAGAGTAAATATTAAGTGCTAATATTTTTATATGGTGAAGTTTTACATTGAAATCAGAAGAATGTGGAATGTTCAAAATGTAAATACAGTTTCCACACTCAGTAGCAATGCTTTTCATGATTGCCATTCAATCTTACCTGTGCCCTTGTTGTTACCAAAACCCAGTTAAGAACAACTTTATCTTTAATGTTCTCCTTTCATAAAAAAGCTCCAGGAGGGGCTGATAATTGGCACAGTGAGTTATGTTATGTCTTTCAAAGTTTGTGGTACAGGGATTCTTCCAAAATAAATGAGCATGCCCTTTGCATGTTCTCACATTCCAATGATTTCTGCCTGTCAGCGTGTTGGGTTTGGAACAGAATTAAAGTAGCCACATACGAACATAATTAGGTGTGACACACATAGAGGTTGAAGGGTAACAAAGTTCATAGGGCAATTAGTGAAAATTCTCTGAGTTCCCAAAGTGTTATATTGATGTTAAACCCAACACAGTTGGCCAGTCCAGGCAGGTGAGTGAATATATTCAGTTTCACTTTTCCTCGTCCATGTCTGATGTCTCATTGTCCATGACTTCCTCAAGTAATTTTCACCTACTGTATCAATGGATGCTACGCCTAATTCTTACTTTTTTTTGAGGAAACATGAAGTAAGTTTCAAAGCACAAAGAGAGAACAGTGCACATGAGCTACACGCTTTGGACAGCAGATGATTTATGAGGCTTGACAAGGCAATTTACAGATTTTCTATTTCTGCATTCAGAATATGCTCTGTGTCTAACAGTAACTCCTATTAATTACCACATGAAACAAAGTCATAGTTGTTGTGACATAAAATATGGCAGATTATTTTTAAAAGTACATATTTCATCATGTATCATAGCTGAATGAATTCAGAATCAGTGTAAAAGAAATTTGTTAATTATTTGTCCCAGCCTGTGGTATATAAAGCAAAGCAAAATCCCATTGCTCAGGTAAGTAGAAAAAAAAGTGGACACTAAAGGGAAAAAAAAAAAAACAGCCACAGTAAGTTAGTTGATTAAATATATCTTGGTAGTTCTGGGCATATTTAAAGCCAACTTTGGCATATTACAGGCCTGGATTTGCTGCATTTCTATTCTAATAATACAACATAATGTAAGAGGATTGCTTCACTGGAGTATATACTACTGAAGAGAAAATTGCTTTTATAATTATGCATCCCCATTAAAATTTACAGAAATATTGAAGACCATTACAGAAAAATCCTCAACAGATTATAAGATTTGAGTTCTCACAGTTACATGTGTACAACACTTTCACTACTGTTAAAAGAATTTAGGTACCTGCACTGAAGGATAAGCATATCTGATTGAATCTTTCATTGTAATTTTCAATGTAGTTTTTCCTGCTAAGGACTGTCTACAGGAAAATGGCATTTACTATAACTTGTCATTTTTATTGATTTTAAAAATAAATTAGATATAAAGTTTCTGTGATAGAACATATGTGAATTGCTCCCAGAAACTTAATTTCTCTCTTCTTTTATTCTCTCCATATATAAAATTCAGTATTCCAGCAGTGTGACAGATCGTCTAACTCACATGGAGCTGTTTCTTCACCCTGAATATATATCCTTAACCTGTCTCGATACTTTTTCTCCATCTGGAATTCATCTGGTCATTAAAAACCACACTATCTTCTCAGCAGAGGAACCTACATTTCTGTTACGACAGAAATTATAAATGTAACTTTTATAAACCTCTCTAGCAATGACTTTCTATTAATACTTATATGTATATCTGTTATCTGAGTCATGTTGCCCATAACACTTAATAACTTCTTAAAAAATTACTTTAGGTTTACTACTTAATGTTTTGGAAAGTCAGGATATTTGCTCAGGAGCCTAAGTATCAATTTAGAAAGCTCTGCTATTATAAAAAAAAGAAATCTTGGTCTTGATATCATTTGCGTCAGCTAGACCTATTTTATGGCAACATCGGCTACATTATGTCTTCCACTAGGAAGGGAAAAATGTAAGCAATGAGTTGTTTTAAGCAGGTAATTTGCAGAAAAAGAGAAACTAAATCTTCCTCTCTTTTTGAAGCTGGAGTAGCAGTGATATGTAATCTTGAAGAGGATTATTGATTAGCAACAGAATGTTGTGCCATTTCTTGTGTCCATGCAAGGAAACGGAATTAGGTGTCCTATGTCTCCATGATGCAGAGGGATTACTGTGCTCTAAACTATAGATCTGTTAAGTATAGAAAAGGCCACTTCTTGAGAGACATCTGTTACTTTGGATGTTACTCAATTTCTGTTTCCCACCAAGATCATCATTGCAAATGAGAGAATGGGTAAGTCTTTGGCAGGAAATACTCTGCCTGAGTTATTCTTATAATGTTGAGCATATGGCTCCATTGTCTGTCACCGCTTAGACCTGTTTCACTTTATTTTGTTGCTGAAATGCTTCTTGATTTCTAAATGCTCATGAGACGTAAATAATTCTCGTGGATCAATCTGATCACCAGGGTTTTTCTTCATGGTCTTCACAATAATAGCTTTTTTGTTAGGACCATGAATTCTATTTAAAGCAAGTATAAGAGATTTAAAAAGAGTGTATTATGCTTAATGCCACCAATTCAATTTTTTTTCTTATGAACGTGTCTAATATAGAGCTGCCCTTTGACACAAAATATTTTAAAAACTCTATTCTAGGACTTTTTTCCTGCTCTGCCAATTCTTGCCTATTTTTTCACGTGTGCATGGATTTATATAATATGATATGAACTGATCTTTTTTTTTCCCCCCAAGCTTCAAGGTAATTCTTTCCAGAACTAGTTCTGTAAGAGTTGTCTGAAAAATAACTGAGCATACAGAAGTGCCAAATTTTAAAGCATATTAGGAAGCACCCGGTGCTTTGAATACCTAACTGAGTGGTATTCAACAGTGAAGAGCTGAAAAGATGATAAAGTCAATGAATAAAGTCACAGAGAACTACAAAAAAATTGCAACATGTCACTCTGACATGACCCAATGTACTCTTGTATTGATGCAACATCACAGAGAAAACATTGCAAAGCAATATCAAGTCACCCTGCTATGATTACTTAGTGGTTCTCCATGACTGTTTGACACTGGTTTTCTTATCTTCCGTCTCTTTCCTCTTACTCCTGACTTCATAGAGGAGCCAAGTTATTTCACATTGTGTATCTCTTTCCTTCTTTTTTTAACCCCTTTTTCACTATTTTTTTTTTTTTCTGTCATGGATGATTTTCAGTGACCTGGGTTTATTTCTTCATAACTTTATGAATGTCAAGGACCACTAAAGCAACTGCAGATATCTTACTCTCTGGGTGTTTTCTGGTCATAGACAATAGAAAAGGAGCTTTATAAAGTCTTACAGACGATGCAGGAACTATAGGCAGGGATGAAGAAATATGCATGTCCCTCTACTCCAGAAGGATCCCACTAACTCAGCCCTTTGCGAGCCTTTATATTATAACTGTAATTATAATATAAGGAAATATGTTGACTTTTTAAAAAGCAGAATCTTCAAGCTTTCAGCATCTCAAATTTCAGCCCTAATGCAAGATGTGAGAGGTACAGATTCAGCACAGCATATGGCTTTAAAGTTGTTATTACAGATTTAGAGCATGTAGGCGTTTTCTGTCCTGTGAAATTACTTCCCATGAAATATAGTCTTCGATTTGCATTTTACTCTGCTGTCCTCCGTTATTTGATCCTCCATTTATATTTTAACTCCCACAGCACTCACTACTGGATAATGCCAGCTGTTGAGTCAGCAACTTGAACGCAGCTCAGACACTATGATTACTAAGTTTTATCTTCTAGTCTCTGAAGATGCAGTCACATGCTTTGTTGCAAAGAAAAATTACTCACATTGCACGGACAGATACCTGGATACTCAGAGTGAGTTTTATATGATGTTCAGTATGAACTTAAAAGGGAGATATAATGATGTATTCCACAGGAGGTATAACAATAGGTAAATCTGGGAGATTTATGCTTGATGAGTGTGCAAAATAAAATAAGAGTGGGGGAACTTTATCCTGATCTTTTCACATGGTAGCCCAAAACATTCTAAACAAAAGGACAGGAGAAAATTTATGGAATATGTGGGCTATGAGTATCCTGGATATGTTTCTACCACATAGGCATGAGTGCTGCTCAAAGATCAGGAGTTAACAATGTTCATTTTGAGACAGGAAGACTGTGATTTGGATTCTAGTATATTAGATGCTGCAAATGAAACCTTAAAAGTAGTAAAACAGGTTACATATCTGATGTAAAATGGCAAGTATAGGAGGATCATAGAAAATAAGCAGAATGATATTTTTCAAAGCTATTCAGTTCAAGAAATGTTCCATTCCTTTCAGAAACTAGAAATTGAGGCTGAAATTCTTCCAATAAAATTTAAAGGCTTGTAGAGCTTAGCTGGTTACCTATGGTTTCCTTTACTGTAAACAGAGATGAATCAGAACTTCTAATTCATCTCATTATAAAGTAAATACCTGAAATAGATTAGATTAATCACACCCTAAAAAGCACTAATTCCTCTTTCTTTTTCTATAATAACAGCCTTTCTGATTAGCTGTGCTCTAGATATATATGTCACAGATATTTAAAGTTAAGCTAGATACATCTTCTTTTCGGTGCACCATTCTTCCATGGACTTTTGAAAAATTTTAGATGTTTTTATACCTGTAATAATTTATAAAATTGGAACTCAGAAGATTACAACCTTTGCATCTGTACATTTTTTTCCTAAACCACACTAGAAAAAATTGCAGATTAAAATAACAAGTGGGACAAATATTCCACAGATCTATTATATCCCACCAACAGTGACTACACAAAACATTTCTGAATGTTACAGACAAGCAATTAAATGAACAAAGTATTGTTATTAAAATTAATGACAATAGAAGAAAAAAATGCTGTGTTAACAATTCCTAGTAAGCCTTCAGTAAAATTAAGTAAATCTGATTAAATTTTGCATTCTTTTAATAATATGCTGAGAAGCAGAAAGTGATCAGAAACTATCACCTGCATTATTCTCCTCTGTCCTTCCTCTGACCTGCTGTCATTCCTTATTTGTTTGCTTAGTATTTCTGTAATAACAGAATAAGGGAAGCAGCAGTCCACAGGAAACCCACATGGAGGTAGTGAAAATGATAAAGCACCATTTTTTTTTCTGTACATCAGTCAGTAACGTTCTTAAAGAACATCAGCTTTTTTCTTTATTTGTGCTTGAATATTGCTTTTTTTCAGAGATGAATGTTTGCTGCTGATGCTAACTTTTTTTTAATAATTTCATAGGAAAAAAGCATGGGTCTATAAACTTACAGCAAGGAGCATCTCAGATATGTGATTTCGAGTGCAGTTTGGGACAAGCTTCCAGGAGAACACCCAGTGGCTGAGACTGAGTGAGGCATTTGTTCTAACTATTGAAAAGAGGTATCACATTTTCCTTGCTATAAGTTTTTAAAACTACAGCTTTTCTTTTCTTTATTTTGCTCTCTTTCATGCTCTTACCCCTCTAAGTTGTTTATCGTGTGGCCCTGTAATACATCCCAGCAATATTTTTAACTTACTAACAATGACTTCCAAGTTCTACCTCTTCTGCCTCTAAAGCAGAAGTCACCTTGGCTGTGATGCCTATGAAAAACAATTGACATGAGAGTCTCATATGGAAAATATTCCTATCTAAATGTCCTTATTCAGCATCATTCATGGACTGTGTGTCATTGAGTTTCCCTGAAAGAGAGAAATTTTTTCTCTCAGGAAGCAGCCTGACATACTGGCCTGTGAATATTTGCCTGTACTTCTTGCCCTCAAATTTCAGTTGTCTAATATTTAATCAATAGTCTTCTTTTTTTTAAAATGGCCCTAGATTTTTTTTTTTGTCTTTTGTTTTTTTTTTCCTTATACATAGAAAAGTGTGACTAGATGGAGAATATATCATAGCTTTATCTCCTGATAACATATTTAGACAATATATTACAATATAATGTCAGGCATAAAACATCTGTGGTCATTCCCTCCAACACAAAAAAAAACAGGAGGAAGAAATTTCCATTTCCAAAATGAACACTCAACTACATTTAAAAGCTTTGCTTTCTGTTTCATAAAGAAAATCATCTACAACTTCTACAGCTGCATAACAGGAAGACGGAACCAAATGCTTCTCAGAAGTTCACAGTGGAAACACGAAAGGCAATGATTACAAGATGGAACATGGGGATTTCTGACTTAATATATGGAAAACATTTTTTCCATGAAGCTGGTGAAAGATTGGAAAAGAGTCCTAGAGATGCTGAGGAATTTTAGTCCTTGGAGATACTTTAATATTAACTGGACAACACCCAGGGCAACCTGCTATAACTCCTGCTTTGATCAGGAGGTTGGACTAGATGACCTTTGGGTATTCCTTCTAATCTATATGTTTCTATGACCTCACTATGGGAAAGTTTGGGAAAACTCAGAGATTTCACATCCTTTTTAGGCAACATCTGCCTGTCCACTCAAAATCTGCAGGCCACATATCTCTAAAGTGTCTGTACTGGTTGACAATCCATAATAGAAATGCAATTCTTAAAATTTTATGAAGTCCTTAACTATTGAGGACAGGGACCCACCAGAGGTTCCTTGAAAACATAGGAGCAAAGAGTGTCATAAGAAAACACTCAGCACAGTGGTGAAAGATGTGTCAAATTGATATACTATGGATATAATACGAAGAGCTGGGAGGTGCAAGGGTAGTTGCAGATCTGCTGCAGGAAACCAGACATCATTTTTTCTACTCCTGATGGAACAATTTGTTGTTTCAATTTTTAAATACAGAGACAGTCTAATCTAAAACATTTCCAGATTACAGAGGCTGGGGATGACTAGACAACCATGACTTCTCTTTGTGAAAATTGCCTTTCTTATTTGCTCAACATTTGGCTCCAGGACTCTTTCATTGCTGGCTGCATAGTGGTCCAGATACGACATTTGATAGAGGTTCAGTCCTACAGTGTTCCCACAGGGGTTGTTCATGAATTTGCCCTTACATACATAGGAGCTGTGGGATGTAATGTCTTGTGTTTGAGGTGTTTGCAAGACAGAATTCAAAATATGAAGAATTTTTTCATTTGTTACTTTAAAAAAAAACAGCAACAAAAAAACAAACAACCAAAAGTCTCTCTCTGCTTCATTAGATGTCTATTCTCAGAAGGTGTCTAGTGTTTCCTATTGTTACAAACCCACATTTCCCAAAGAGATTACAATGTGTACTGGGGAAGAAAGTCTTAGAACAATAGGGCAGACACTGCTCTCCCTATTTCCCCCAGTAATTATAAAAGTTTAAATAAAAATTACATGATTTTGTTTTAAGACTATTAATAAGTATGACCAACTATCACAGTATTACAATTGTCACACGTGAGTACGTTTGTGAAGGCAGCTCAGAGACAAAAGAATCTATTAAGGGCCAATCTCAAATTTATATGGTATATTCTTTTACAGAGAATAAATGGCTTGTTTACACCACCTCAAGGGTGTCACATAGTATTGTTAGAGGAAAATGTGTTAGGTAAATTTATAAAAAGAAGTACCTCTAGGACCCATCACACTGTTAGTTCCTTAGACAACCAACAGGAAAGAAAGGTATGAGATCTCTTTGGAAATCTTTAGAAGCCCCAATATCTTTTCATGTATTTTATAAGAATTTAGGCACTCCCCTTAGGAGGACCAAATGTCCATTTCTGTATGTATAGATGTCTGTATAGATGACTACAGTGTAGAGGTTTACATCTGAGCTAAACTCAAAGATCTTCTTCATGGTCAATAGAAAGTAATAGGGATTCCTGGAACTCAGTTGAATTCCTACAACCTACATTTAAAATAAGTAAGACAAATACTATTCTACATATGACTATTTCAATGCTTACAACTCTCCAACTTCTGTACAAGGAGGCTAGATGACTACCTCAGGCATAAACATTCACATTGCACTCATCTTGAAGATAAGTGAGGTCCATCCCTAAGAGCCCATCTTAGGTTTCAAAAACTGGCATATCATGTCAGACTTAGATGTCTCAATCAAGCCCAGTGGATCCCTTCTGCAGTTCTGTAATTTTAATGTTGAAAAAGTCATCATTTACATAATGCTAGTAAAAGCAACATGGTTTTTATGTATTTTTATGAAGACTTTAGCCAATTTTTAAGATTTTTGTTATATATGAAATAATATACTGAATGTTATAAAGGTAATTAATGTTTCTGAACAAATTAAAAATCTCTATTGTGGTGATTTGGGAATTCTAATGTCCTCATGTAAACTCATCTACATTTTGGTAACATCTGTTCCCTAGCCACTAACTGCTAAACAGAATAATGGATGATTAATCTGAAGAAAACATGCTTTCTAAAAATTTTCACTTTGATGAGTAAAAGTAGGTAGATTGATTCTGGCCTACATAATTTGTCATATCCATGATATCCAGCCATATCATCCAGTAGACAACTGCTGAAACAAGGAAATCAATTGTCATGATACCAAAGGCTAAATGAACACTGACTGACATAATTCAGGTTATTCTCACTGATTTCAAGTCCTATCTGACCAAGAAACCCATCAAAACCTGTCATACTGAATATACTATACAAAGTTCCAATGTAAAGAACAACCTTCAGGTATGCCTTTATTGAACAACTTTTGGTGTGGTTGACAACAGCCTACCAACATATTCTGGTGGTGTCATTGCATTGAGTGGTCTACTTAGGTAAGTATTTCTAGGTATACTTCTATAGCCTTCCATACGCTCACTCATCATGGAAAAAACACTCATGGAGTCTGGGAATAAAGAGGAAAACAGCTATTGCACTGCTGGTAGAATACACAAACTCAGGTCCCTGCATTTTGGAAAGAATTCCAAGTTTCAGTTCAAACACTGACATGAAGTTGTCTTTGCTAAGATCTGCAAAGCTGACCTGATCAGCTCTGCCTGACCTTTTCTAATTTTACTGCTCTGAAGAATGAAGCCCATAGTAATAAAAATACTATCAAGCCTTGCAGTAACACAGTTATTCCTTTTGAAGTGAAGAAGGTTGGGGTTAATCACATTATTTTTTCATATGCCTAGTTCAAGGAAGTCATGTTAAAATACCTTCCTAAATGAAGGTGATAGACAAAAGTGATCTAAATAGAGCTCAATTACCTTGTTAATTTTGTCTGGGTTTTTTTGAATTTTGTTTCCTCTACTAGATTTTTGTGGATGCCACATTAATGCAGTATTTCAGTTTAATAGGAGTTTAAAATATTTGACTGGGATTGTCTTTCATTTAATTGTTAATGTTTTTTTAAAGCAATTTCCAAAAAGTGAAAATTACCCTTTCAGTGTAAATTGCATCATTTTATTGGAGTGATGTTTTCACTTCATGATTTGCTTTCCCTCTACTGAACAACTAGAAACTGCATAGTAAAAACCTTTCTTTACTGAGAAACTAAAAACTTCTCTGCAAGAAAAATGCTGACTAGGCTTAAATCCATCATTTCAATCAAACATAAATCATAGTATGCAGTGATGAAAAACTTTTGGAGAGGCAAAACCTTAATTGCATATGTATAGCACTTCTGCTAAATTTTGGGAAGCAGGAGATTTATGAATTATTGACTGCTGTAAACATAATCTAATGCAATAGAGGAAAGCATCATTATCCCTGTACTGTACATCAGTTAACTGAGACAGAGAAAAGAAAACTAGTATTAGCAAAGGCGTACAGCTGTGCACCCAAATAAACCACAAATGTGGTTAATAGTTGAGATTAAGGTACTGCTTTTAGGTATCTTCAAGTAAAAGTCTTTGTATGAGTCAGATATCTGAGCTTCTATTATAGTCAGTAGAAAGAGAGTAAATTAGTCAATGGCACCTTAGTTAGTATGCTTAAATATAAGCCTCTAACGACATTTGAGACACACTAGGATATCTGAGACATCTGCAAGGGTCCAGCAGTGGGAGACTGGTTACCTTCTGGAATGGTAGATGGGTGGCAGGGAGAATACCCCAGGCCAACTCAAATTACATTAAACATCTCTGTGTAAGCAACTGAATAAAGTTCTAGGTTTCCACATCAGAGTGATCCAATACTACTGCAGACTCTATGGACTGTAATGCTTTGGTCTCCACTAGCTATAATCTATCTCATGCAGATATCTACAGATGGACACCCAAAAGTAATTGTCTTATTCCTGCACTTGATTATGTCCCTTAAGCTAAGTCCAGCTATCTAAATGTCATCATCTCATGCTGTCTGAGATGCCACACAGTATCCAAGATACCTGTACAGTACTGGCAAATATAATGCAGTACATAAATATTGTTGGATATATGACCATCTCCTTACAGAGAAGCAGCTAGAAGCCAGCCAGGATATCCTTGTATACCTGAAATGGCCCTGGATGCTTATGTTTAGATAACTAAACGTAGCCGGGATTTGAATTTTCCAGTCTAATTAAAATAGCTTGCTGATTCCAGTATAAATGGCCACTAATGATTTATACTGATACCAACCAAGCAATCTGAACAATATGTTGTCTTCAGGGGTTAATGCTTCTGAATCTGAATATTCACAGATGGCTTATTTGTTCACAAGGTTTCTAAGAAGAACTAAGCCATCACATTTTTATTTGAGTTCTGAATAAACCAGTTGACACATTTCACATATTTTAACTGGAGTATGAAGACTCAGAAGCCATCTCTGAAAAGACAGCAGAGACAAAGACCTAAGTTAGTACATGTATGTGCTAAAGTGAGCAACTGTAAATATTATGTCAGTCTCCTATTTCAAAGAAGCAGTACAGGAAAGAATACTAGTAAATTTGCTTCCCAACAATTTTTTAATTTAAAAGTGATTAATTGAGTTCTAAATCATACTTATAATGTTTTCTTTCTGTACTAAACCTTTGTTTACTAAGAAAAAGAATAATATTAAAGTGTTCTGAAAATACTTGATACTCACACTTGTCAAGATGTTTAACTATATAATCATGAAGATGGCGTTTTCTTAACAGAAATCTGGCTTTTGATTAACAAAGAGTTAAACTGAGAAGCAAGAAAAAATGCACAGAGCAGAAGCATAATCATGTGTGCTAAAGAAGTGTTCTTGATATATGGGAAAAATAAATGGATGTTTAATAAAAATTTTCCATTACCTAATTACTACAGCAGAAGTTAGGCTTTGTGATTAATTCAGGGTTTACTGTCTCTATCGAGGAAATCTGCAATCATTGATTAGTGTTAGCCTCTTGAAACCTCTGTTTCCCTGGCTGTGGATAACTGAGGTCAATTGAAGGTTTCCCCATACGCGAGACCGAGCAAGTGGGTCCTCTGGACTGGCAGGGGATGATGATCTTTACTTTTTTCCATGGTTTAGCTGAGTCTTCCCCTCCTTTCAAGTAAGCTGTGACTGTTTTGTTTTTTGCTGCAGAAAAGTTAGCATAGGATCATCTGAAATGAATTTTGGGTAACTTCTAGTTTGTTTTGTCTTCCAAATCCTTTCTTTTCCCCACCATGCTTCTTTCCCTGTTGGAGATAAAAAGAAACTAGTCACCATGGCACCCAGGATATTTTTGCAACCTTTTTGTAGACTTCAGTCCCGCTTTCATCTTAGCTAGAGTAGAAATGAAAGAGTGCTGAGTCCCAACTCTATTGCTTTTTGCAGGGGCATTAGGAGTGGGGCAGGAGTATAAGAACTCTGTACATTACATGAGAAAAATGTAAAAACATTGTTTTTTCTAATCAGCTATTATTTCATTCTTTCACTCTGTTGTAGGCTAGCTTGTTCAACAAAGAAAGCAAAGACGATGTAAGACTAACAGATTGGTTCAATTATATACTTTGTCAGATAAGATGGTGAGTTTTTAAAATTTGCAGTATTAACCATTGATAATTTCTAAGGGGAACTGGCTCCTTAAGTCTTGATAATGTTTAGTTCAAACAAATAGCAGTTTTTAGGGTCACTTGGTTTTAAGAGTTTGACAGAGAAGAAAGCCAGAGATTTCTCTCCCTCAGAGTCTTCTTTCTCAGCTATACATTAGTTAACACCTTACTTCATTGAAGATTCCTCAGATCAAAGCATTCTTTTTAACCACAGCTGATTGATAGAAGTAAGAGGTGGAAACAGATAAAGAAATGGAGAAAAAGTGAATGAGAACACAAGCTATGAAGGTTTCACCAGTGCTTTTATTCTCAGGGAAGGCTGCAGGCACTAGAGGTGGTCCAGGCAAGAGGACTGTCTCACTGTTTTGCAAATGGTGCTACTGCAATGCAAGATAAGCAAAAGACAGCTAGATTTTTAGTTACTCTGCTTGCATTTTAATATTGCTTATTCAGAGGAATGAGGTGTGTTTAATGGACTAGTGTTAAGTGAAGAATGGTAATCCAGCTAGGAGGCATTCCTAAAACTACAAACTATAATGCTTCAAAAAATAAAAGAAACTTTTGGCAAAAAAGTCATACAAAGCCAGAAAAAATGAAGACAATTTTGAAAGGTTTCTAACAGATCTGAGTCTGCTGGGTCAATATATTTTTTTGGAATGTATATTTGAGATTGCATTGTAATTCTTAATTTGAGATCGCATTGTAAAGGGGACTAAAGACATCAAACTGAGAAAAAGACTATTAGAATATACTGATCAAGATTTTTTAAAAAGCAGAACACAGAAGGCTGAAGAACAGAATGAGAGCAGATTGGAAGTAGTCTGAAAAACTAGACAATACCTTGGTAAAATGAGGTACAAGAAGAAAAACCTACATGCATTCATAATTTGAGAAAACAGGTCTATTCTTTCGCTTTGACTTTTTTTCAGTGATTGCATTTGGAAAAGATCAAAGGCTTTTTTTTCCTTCTTCTGTTGTATAGCTTTGAGGCACAAATTATTTTTACTTAAACGCACAGATGTAGCTTTCACAGAGTGTGGGTTCTTTAATTGAAAAAGTCTTGACTTAAATTTGAGGTAGAGAAGTTTTTGTGTCATTACCACATAATTGATACTCCTCTGCAGACACCAAAGAATGTGGGTATTAAATTAAGTTTAAAAACCAAACAAACAAACGAACAAACAAACCCTAAACAAACAAAAAAGTCCCCCCAAGATCCTAATGAAAATACTAAACACAAGTTGAGTTTTTAATTTTTGTTGTTCTTTTCTTCTGTCATTGAGACAAAGATTGGTACTGCAAAACCAATTTATAGAGCAAGAACATGATGTTGATAAGAGAAGCTGGTTTCCTTAAAACCTTAAATACAATCTTGATATTTCAAAGTCACTAAGAGTTGTGACAAAGTCATAAGTTATTATTCAGATAATGGAAAAGATAATGAAAGATATTTTGGGGAATACTTGTACTGAATTATATAGCTATGACGACAAGTATTTTTAAGCCTTTGATGTTCTGTGATGTCTAGTACATCCACTGAGGCATTTTTAACAAAAGCACAGCTGTGAGAAAATGTGGTTTTGATGGGTGGCAAATAAATGACCCCAGCACCTATCCATAGTGAAGTGAGCTCTGAACTGGGAAAAGTGATTCCCCAGAAAGTTCGTCAACATGTCTCCTATAAGATCTTTGTAGAGAAGCCAGTGAAATATGGGCTGGATGAACAGGCAGTGAGGTGGATTGAAAACTGGCTGAATGGCTGGGAATAGTTGGTGATTAGTGGCACTAAGTCAAGCTGGAGGCCAGTAACTAGTGGTGTAACCCAGGGTTCAATATGGGCTCCAATCCTGTCTGACGTCTTCATTAATGATCCAGATAATGGGGCACAGTGTACACTCAGCAAGTTTGCTGATGATGCAAGCCTGGGAATAGGGCCTATACACCAGAGGGTTGTGCTGTCATCTAGAGGGATCTCAGAAGGCTGGAGAAATGGACTGACAGGAACCTCATGAAGTTCAACAAAGAGAAATGCAAAGTCCAGCACCTGGGGAGGTATAATATTCCTTTAACCCCTGACAGACTGAGAAAAGTGGTAAGACCCCAACAGGAGGTCCTAAGAGAAAGTTTGTGGTATGGCTCCCCCAAATAAATTAGGAAGAAAACATGACCTAAACTGCAAAGTGTATAACCTCCATCTTACCTATTTGCTCAACAGTCAAAACAATGAAACTTCCAGATTCGGAGATGGAAACCCATATGATTTAATCAGTCCACAGCTTCATTCATTCATTCATTCATTCACTCTTTCATTCAAAAAAAAAAGTCCCTTTAACAGGTGAATATTTTAACCTTTTTTGAAAACACAAGAAACTGTTCCTGGAGAAAAATCAGTAACATAACAGGGAACAGTAGAGCTATTTCAGATGAGCCTAACCACTGTTTTAGAAATTTATTACACCAGTGTAGTAGCTACAAGTGAAATGGAGCGTCCAAAGATAAACAGTAGTGGCAGCCTGTAAACTCAGCAAATTGTTTTATTCTCTAGACCACTATTCTAACATCTTATTTGCAGACGTATTTGGAAAGTAATTGTATTTTGGAAAATAAAAGCTTAAAAGCATATTTTTCATCATTATTTGAGAAGAGCTGGGGATAGAAAAGTAATTCTGTTTCACAGATCTCAATTTTCTGATAATAATAAATCTTTGTATTCTTCGGTTTGAATTGAAAGGTGAAATGTTTCAGCTGTAAGAAAACTTCTCTGGATGGGATGCTATGGATCCTAGAAGTTATAAAGTATCTGGGTCTACATGTGGAAATGTAGACCCAGATCATAGTCCATAAACCCTTGATCTGCTGAGCAGCTGGGCACTTGGAGCTGGAAATGTAAGTTTGGGGGGCTTCTCAACTCTCCACCAGGCAAGCTGAAAGCAAGCCAAGAGCCTTGAAGCCTTGGCTAGGCAGAGTGACCTGGGAGCCAAGACTCAGAGCTCCTCAACATCCTGCCAGGTGGACTGCTGAAAAGTTGGGAGCCTGGAAATCCACAAACAGCCTTCATAAAAGGCAGGTGGGTGAGCTAGCATTGCAGATGACTATTGGAAACCTGCCTCCTTTCTGCCACAACTTTGTCAAAATTGAACTGTCTCCTGCAAACACATTGGTTTTGGATGAATTGGTAGTCTCTGCTCCATCTGACAATTTCCAAAACACTCTGATTCTGGAGCATACCTTTTGGGAAGTAAGGCTTTTCACTAAGAAAACCAATGTTCTTGGGTAACACATACAGTTTTATACAACTGGCAAACAAAATACCACACTAAACTAATTGAAATATTCCTTCATGTGTGACAAATGAAGTCTTGCTTTCCTGGCTTCTTTTTAACATCTTTGGTTTGTTGGATTGCTCAGCTGCGCTTTTGAGATGGAGAGTACTGTCACTTGCTTATGCACTTATTTTTCAGATATTTATCCATTCTCAACATTATTTTGGAATGGGATGACGGTAATGGAATATGTTAGTGAAGTAACTCAGCTAATTACTACATCATTAAAATGTTCGTATTTCTACAGATACATCTAATACTGAAAAAGGAAAGTTGAAGCATTTCAAGATGTAATTTTCCTTTTTTTAAAAGTCTACATAAATTTAGGGTTTGTATAATCTATATTCATTTTTACTCAATCAAATTGTTCTATAACTTGAAGGACCAGGTGTAAAGAATTAAAGCTTGTTAGTAAAGTATTGTTCTAGTTTTTGAATTTTCATATTATTAGGGTAAGTTTTTCAACAAAAGAAATTTTATATGTTTTGCTTGCCCTTTATTTAATAAATCTTAATTTATAAACAGAGAACATATGATAATGAACAACATAATGATAAATCACTGTATTTGTGTTATTTACCCTTTCAACACAGAATGGCATTAAAATTTTGTGGGGTTTTCTTCTCTGGTCTCTGCAAACACTATTTAAAAGAAATATTCTATATCCATAGAATAGATATCAGATAGTTCACAAGAACATTAATGAAAATCAATAACACAATAGTAATACTTCAGCAGATGTTCAGCAGTTCTGAAGAGTAACTTTCACACAAATGTAACCTGACTGCACTAGCAATTGCTAGATCTTTTGGATTTCAGAAGGACTGTTTGTTATTCGTTTATTAAGGCTGGGAATTTCAAAGGGACAAAGGGATTGAAAGCAAAGCCAGTAAAAACTGGATATTTGTCCTTTTTTTGCATATCCTTGAAGAATTTTTGCTAATTTCATGCCCTCTCTCACTGTATTCCTTTGTTTTTTCCAGGGGTTATAATACCTGTGGGGAATTGTTTTGCTGGAGTTTTGGGGTTTGTTTTGTTTTGATTTCATTTTTTGAAATTCTGTTATTTAGTCTAATTTGGATTTCACCATGCTTTCATTTGCCATACAACCAATGTGAGGCTAAATTTTATAAGTACTGTGCAGTGGTACCTAATAATATCAGGTGCCCCATCTATTATTTTTTAATCAATAACATTGGAAAATTCATAGCAAAGTAGTAAAGATGAATCTTAGTGAAGCTTTAATGAGATATCAATGTCTAAGCCAGATGTTCATTTTTTGATTCCTACAGGTTTCATATGATAACATCAGGTCGTTCCAAATTGTTTCAGTTAACTCATAGTAATTTGTCTATGTAACCTATAATTAGGAATTTGGAAATCCCATCATCCCTATTTTCTAGTCACCAAATACTATGTTAATAAATTTATCGGTTTCTTTCAAAATGTATTCATCATGTGTCAGACAACAGACATGATAGTTCTATGGAAAGAGACACCAACAAAGGCACAAATTCATTTGTGTTATTTCAGTGAGAATGTATTGGCTCTAGCAAACACCCTGAAATCACCAGGAATGTTATCATTTATAACAACATGAGGGCTGTACCAATCTTCCCCATTGCTGAAAATCACCACAGAACTTTTAAGTGCCTAACTTACTGAAATTAATGTTTTGCTCTGTTTTTTTTCTCAGTAGTGCCTATGGATCACATCTACTTTTAACTGGTGTAGACTGCCCATTTCAAGAGGGCAGTCAAATAGCCTGGCTATTCCAAGTATTTAGACCTTTCTTTCATGGTTCAAAGCACCCTTCCCTGAGAATGCAACACTTCAGATTAAACTCTGAAAAGATCATAAATACTGTGCAAACATGCTGCAGAAATTGAAGCATCAGTTTGATATATGACTACTGGAATGTTAGCTTCTTGCATCTCCTGCAATAAGAAGAAGAAAAATGAAAGAGTGTTGTGGTTTAACCCCAGCCAGCAATCAAGCACCACACAGCTGCTCTCTCACCCTCCCCCCTGGTGGGAAAATGGGAAAGGTAGGAAAACTCATGGGTTGAGATAAGAACAGTTTAATGATTACAATAAATTATATTATTATTATTATTATTTCTAATGAAAAGAAAAACATTAAAAAGAGGGAGAGAAACAAAACCCAGGAAAAAGAAGTGATTCAACTGCTTGCCACCCGCCAACTGACACCCAGCCAGTCCCTGAGCAGTGACTGCTGCCCCCCAGCCAACTCCCCCCAGTTCATATACTGAGCATGACATCATATGGTATGGAATATCCCTTTGGTCAGTTTGGGTCACCTGTCCTGGCTGTGCTGCCTCCCAGCTTCTTGTGCACCTCCTCGTTGGCAGAGCATGAGAAGCTGAAAAATCCTTGACTTCATACAAACACTGCTTAGCAACAACTAAATCATCAGTGTGTTATCACATTATTCTCATGGTAAATCCAAAACACAGCACTGTACCAGCTACTAGGAGGAAAATTAAGTCTATACCAGCAGAAACCAGGACAAGGTGGAAAAAAAGGAAAAGAGGAAAAGGTATGTGTTGAGTAATACAGATAAATTGACCTTGTTTCATGGGAAACAGAAAGAGAATTGGCCTGTTATGCTCATGTATCATGCTGTTATGAGGAAAGTCACTGCAAGGGAGAAAAGTTTAAATTGAGTGCTGTAAGAAATAAAAAGTTTCAACAGGGTTTCTTTAGCAAATGATACCTTCTGATCAGACAATCTTCTCTTTTCCATGTTTGATCTTTGAACAGTGAGAAATTGTCTGTGCAGGCAAAAAAATATTAATTTCTTTCTAGTTTCCATTTTAATTTGATCCAGAGAAAATTTTGTGAAGTATGACTAATAGGTTTTGAATGTGGAACAAGGGTAGTACTTTCAAATCTCAAAGTAGAGACAAAACTGAGTTTGCTATAGGTAGTAATATTGGGAATTCCCATTACAGGGTCAGAGCAGCAGACAGGTGTTTTCCATTGGTTTTGCCTTTTTCTACTTTCAAGAAAAATTCAAGGTATTAAACGGTCACTTAGAGGAAAGCTCCTTCCTACCTCTTATCAGTCCATTTTTAAATCATCAAGAAAGAAAATTTGCATAGTCAACCTCAAAAGAGTTATTAAAAAAAAAATCTCTTAAGTTATCAAGTTCAATTTTTTATATATTTCTTAATGCCTTTCTGAGTCTATTGCATTCTCCACCACACTGGAAACTTTTGTCACTAAGTTTCACAGATTGTATTATGTAAGAATTTCCTAAAAGGTTTTACCTAAATGTGTCAGTAAATACTCTGTATACTCCAATAAAAAAAAGTGTTTATGAGGGCCAGTTTTTTAGTTCAAACTTTAATTATTTTTTCTGTCCCAACCTTCCTTCATCCTACTGAATCATCTCCTTTTGAAACTAAATAGCCTCAGTATCTGTTAGAATTTTTATTAGTCTATGAAAATTCATGTCTGGTTTTAAGATTTGAATGATATGAACCGGAGGCAAGGTAGATCTTGTGGCTAGTCTTCTGATCTAGGCTTCACATACTATATGAAATTACCCAAACATCATTGAATCATTTAAAGTGTTTTGATAACATTGTCATAAAATTTCTTCTTTGCCTACAGTTTCCACTGCTCTCATAGCCAAACTATGAAGTGAAAGGAGGTTTTATTTCAAACTTCTCCCACAGACGCTATCTGTTGTTGCTGCCCCTGTCCATTCTAGTTCTCATTCTCCACTCTATCTGACAAAGCTGAGTCAAACTGAGCAAATCCTTCTTCCCTAGCTGAAGAAGGACGTGATACAAGACTCCACATGAGAAAGGATGCATGGTCTGTCTTCCATGAAGGAGCGCTTTCTAAAGAGCTTTCAAAATGATGCAAGTGCAGCTAAGGAATTCCATACCTGCTATTGAGGTTTGTCTCAATGATTATAAATCCATTTGTCTATCACCTGCTGAAGTCTACATAATCTAGGAGAACTAAAGTGTGTCACCCTGTGCAACCACATCTCTTAGGTTCACACATTTCAGGCTTACAAAATTATAGGGCTACATATCTAGCTAGTGACCATTTTGAAAGCTAAAAGACATCTGTAGTACTAAAGACTAGCTTTTCAACATACACAAGTTGGGTCAACATTTCAGAACACTCACTCATGCTTAAATATTCAGCTAGCAACTGGATGTCTCTAAAGGGCTTAGCAACCAGAAGCTGATGGATCCAAACTGACTGCATGTTCATCACCAAGCTTTGAAAAGCTACTTCTTAGTCAGTATCTAAGAGCACCACTCTGTGAAAAAACAGCTGAGCTTTCTAGTTCATCTTTGAGTTTTGTGAGTGTGTTGGTTCTGTTCTGATACCTATTTTCCTAACTAATCAAGAAACACAGTGATGTAATAATTGCGAAACTGTGAAGCTAGTGAATTCTATATGAAAATGCATCAACATTCAATGACTGAATAGTTGTAACAAAATTTCTGGTGTAGTAAGTACATAAGATGTGTGCATCTGGCTTTGGTTTGCTATTGTAACTTTTTGTTGTTGTTGTTTTAGCTAAATGCTGCTCAGCTACTAAAACTTTTTTTTACCCCTGTGTTGTGGTTTAACCCCGGTCAGCAACTAAGCACCGCACAGCCGCTCGCTCACTACCCCCACCCTTGTGGGATGGGGGAGAGAATCGGAAGGGCCAAAGTAAGAAAACTGGTGGGTTGAGATAAGAACAGTTTAATAATTAAAATAAAACAGCAATAATAATAATAATAATATAATGAAAAGAAAAATAATGAGCGAGAGAGAGATGAAACCTTGGAAGAAGGGAAAAAAAACCAAAACCAAAACCAAGCAACAAGTGCTGCAACCACTCACCACCCACCGACCAACGCTGCTGGTCCCTGAGCCACGATCGCTGCTTCCCCCAGCCAACTCCCCCCAGTTAATATACTGGGCATGACGTCACATGATATGGAATACCCTTTGGCCAATTCGGATCAGCTTTCCTGGTTGTATCCCCTCCCCTCCCGGCTTCTTGTGCACCTGGCAGAGCATGGGAAGCTGGAAAACTCCTTGACTAGCGTAAACACTACCCAGCAACAACTAAAACATTAGTGTGTTATCAACATTATTTTCATACTAGGTCTAAAACACAGCACTATACTAGCTACAGTGAAGAAAATTAACTAGCCCAGCTCAAACCATGATAGTATCCACCCCTTATTCTATACCATTTACGTCATGCTCAGGTCTCATACTATCCAATACGACCTCAATAACCACCACCTGCCTCCCCATCCTTTGATAACATATACAAATATCATTTATCATTCCCGTAGTCTATGGACCACCCCTGTAAAATGTCTGCAGAGGGTCCACACATGTCCATTGAGTTCATTCAGTCCATAACTTTGGGCTCCATCTATCGTAATAGTCCTTCAAGGCCGGAGAGATGGTCTGCGTGGTGTTGGATTGTTGCATGCTGAAGTCAGTCTTTGTTCCACCACTGCTACACTTTGCTTGGTTTAATCAAAGTTCATTCTTCATTAATTTTGGAAATTCTTACTATGATACCATTGATATGGCATATAGCAACCATAGGAGTGATGACATACAATATCATATAGCAATTAACAGCATACCATTCAGTTCATTGGCTATTTTCACCCAAAATCAAATCCCCTTGAGACACACATTGAACTCCTCCATCCACCCGCATCATCCGCCAAGTGCACACAGGTCCTCAAGCAAAAGCAATCCCACGAATGGGATTGCCTTTGCCCAAGACAGAAATAACCCAGAAGGTTTTCCCCAGCATATTTTTTACATGCACTACAGGGACTTTATCCCCTTCCACAGTATGTAAGAGTTCTGACTGGGCAGGCCCAGCTCGATTGGCAGATCCCCTAGGGTTGACTAGCCAGGTGGCTTTTGCTAAATGTGTATCCCAGTGTTTGAATGTCCCACCCCCCATTGCTCTCAGTGTAGTCTTTAACAGTCCATTGTATCGTTTGATTTTCCCAGAGGCTGGTGCATGAGAGGGGATGTGATACACCCACTCAATGCCGTGCTCTTTGGCCCAGGTGTCTATGAGGTTGTTTTGGAAATGAGTCCCATTGTCTGACTAAATTCTCTCTGGGGTGCCATGTTGCCATAAAACTTGTTTTTCAAGGCCCAGGATATTGTTCCGGGAAGTGGCATGGGGCACGGGATATGTTTCCAGCCATCTGGTGGTTGCTTCCACCATTGTAAGCACATGGCGCTTGCCTTGGCAGGTTTGTGGCAGTGTGATATAATCAATCTGCCAGGCCTCCCCATATTTATACTTCAGCCATCGTCCTCCATACCACAGAGTTTTTACCCGCTTGGCTTGCTTGATTGCAGCGCATGTTTCACATTCATGGATGACCTGTGCAATAGCGTCCATGGTCAAGTCCACCCCTCGATCATGACCCCATCTGTATGTTGCATCTCTTTTCCTTGATGGCCTGAGGTGCCATGGGCCCACCGAGCTATAAATAGTTCACCTTTATGTTGCCAGTCTAGATCTACTTGAGCCACTTCAATCTTAGCAGCCTGATCCACCTGCTGGCTGTTCTGATGTTCTTCAGTGGCCCGACTCTTGGGAACATGAGCATCCACATGACCTACCTTCACAACCAGGTTCTCTACCGGGGCAGCAATATCTTGCCACAATGCAGCAGCCCAGATGGGTTTGCCTCTGCGCTGCCAGTTGTTCTGCTTCCATTGCTGTAACCACCCCCACAGGGCATTTGCCACCATCCATGAGTCAGTATAGAGATAGAGCACTGGCCACTTTTCTCATTCAGCAATGTCTAAAGCCAGCTGGATGGCCTTTACTTCTGCAAGCTGACTCAAATCACCTTCTCCTTCAGCAGTTTCTGCGACTTGCCGTATAGGACTCCATACAGCAGCCTTCCATCTCCGATGCTTTCCCACCAGACAACAAGACCCATCAGTAAACAGGGCATATTGCTTCTCATTTTCTGGCAGTTTATTATACAGTGGGGTTTCTTCAGCACGTGTCACCTCCTCCTCTGGTGATATTCCAAAATCTTTGCCTTCTGGCCAGTCCATGATCACTTCCAAGATTCCTGGGCGACTGGGGTTTCCTATTCGAGCCTGTTGGCTGATCAGTGCTACCCACTTACTCCATGTAGCATCAGTTGCATGATGTGTAGAGGGGACCCTCCCTTTGAACATCCAGCCCAGCACCGGCAGTCGAGGTGCCAGGAGGAGCTGTGCTTCAGTACCGATCACTTCTGAGGCAGCTCGAACACCTTCATATGCTGCCAATATCTCTTTTTCAGTTGGAGTGTAGCATGCTTCGGACCCTCTGTATCCCCGACTCCAAAACCCTAGGGGCCAACCTCGGGTCTCCCCTGGTGCTTTCTGCCAGAGGCTCCAGGTAGGGCCACTCTCCCTGGCTGCAGTGTAGAGCACGTTTTTTATGTCTTGTCCTGCTTGGACTGGCCCAAGGGCTACTGCATGAACTATCTCCTGCTTTATCTGTTCAAAGGCCTGTCGTTGCTCAGGGCCCCATTTGAAATCATTCTTCTTGCGGGTCACTTGATAGAGAGGACTTACAATCAGACTATAATTTGGAATATGCATTCTCCAAAAACCCACAACGCCTAAGAAAGCTTGTGTTTCCTTTTTGCTAGTTGGTGGAGACATGGCGGTTATTTTGTTGATCACATCCATTGGGATCTGCCGACGTCCATCTTGCCATTCTATTCCCAAAAACTGAATCTCCTGTGCAGGTCCCTTCACTTTACTTTGTTTTATGGCAAAACCAGCCTTCAGAAGGATTTGGACTATTTTCTTCCCTTTCTCGAAAACATCTTCTGCTGTGTTGCCCCACACGATGATGTCATCAATGTACTGAAGGTGTTCCGGAGCTCCCCCCTGTTCCAGTGTGGTATGGATCAGTCCATGGCAAATGGTAGGGCTGTGTTTCCACCCCTGGGGCAGTCGATTCCAGGTGTACTGGACACCCCTCCAAGCGAAAGCAAACTGTGGCCTGCACTCTGCTGCCAAAGGGATTGAGAAGAATGCATTAGCGATATCAATTGTGGCATACCACTTGGCTGCCTTTGACTCCAGTTCGTATTGAAGTTCTAGCATGTCCGGCACAGCAGCACTCAGTGGCAGAGTGACTTCGTTCAGGCCACGATAGTCTACTGTTAGTCTCCACTCCCCATTAGACTTCCGCACCGGCCATATGGGACTGTTAAAGGGTGAACGGGTCTTACTGATCACTCCTTGGCTCTCCAGTCGACGAATGAGCTCATGGATGGCAATCAGGGAGTCTCGGTTGGTGCGGTATTGCCACCGGTGCACTGTTGTGGTGGCAATTGGCACCTGTTGTTCTTTGACCTTCAGCAACCCCACAACAGAAGGGTCCTTCGAGAGACCAGGCAAGGTAGACAGCTGTTTAATTTCCTCCGTCTCCAAGGCAGCTATACCAAAAGCCCACCTGTACCCTTTTGGGTCCTTGAAATACCTTCTCCTGAGGTAGTCTATGCCAAGGATGCACGGAGCCTCTGGGCCAGTCACAATGGGGTGCTTTTGCCACTCATTCCCAGTTAGGCTCACTTCTGCCGCCAATACAGTTAGCTCTTGGGATCCCCCTGTCACTCCAGCAATACAGATGGGTTCTGCCCCTACATAGTTTGATGGCATTAGGGTGCACTGTGCACCGGTGTCCACTAGAGCCTTATACTCCTGTGGGGCTGACATGCCAGGCCATCGGATCCACACAGTCTAGTAAACCTGGTTGTCCCTTTATTCCACCTGGCTGGAGGCAGGGCCCCTCTAATTCCAATTGCAGAATTCGCAACCCACTTCTTGTGAATGGGAATCAGAAGTCTCTCTAGTAAGATCACGGATAGAATCAGCGCTTCTACTCCTCTGTCTGGGGAACTGCTCACTGGAAACTGGAGCAACAACTTTCCTGGAGGTCCCCCCTTGAGTGATTGTTTTTCCTTGCAACTCACGTACCCGTGCCTCTAGGGTTGAGGTAGGTTTTCCATCCCACTTCCTCATGTCCCCTCCATGGTCACGCAGGTAAAACCATAGGGTGCCCCGTGGTGTGTATCTTCTCTCTTGAGCAGAAGGACGCTTACACCTAATGGCCGAGATACTGGTCCGTACAGGTAGGGAGTAGGACATATCTTCTTTGAATTGCTGGAACTCCTGGGACAATTTCTACACAGCTGAGACGAGGGAGGAAGAGACATGTGCTTCATAATCCTGGAGTTTATCAATCACATCCCCCATCGTTGGTGCCTCTTCATCTTTCCAGGCCAGTACTGCCAATGAGTTTACATGGGATGATGGTGCACTCCGTACAAACTTCCACCACATGGGTTGTGTGCATTGGGCTTCATCTGGATCTTCGGATGGTTGCTTATTGTCCAGGTCACCATAAATCACCTCAAGCACAGCTAATTCTCTCAGGTACTGGATACCTTTCTCCATGGTGGTCCATTTTCCAGGGCGATATATAACATCTTCCTTGAAGGGATACCTTTCTTTCACTGCAGACAGGAGTCGCCTCCAGAGGCTGAGGCCTTGTGCCCCTTTTCCAATTGCTTTGTCAATGCCCCCGTCCCTAGCAAGGGATCCCAGTTGTTTGGCTTCCTTACCCTCTAATTCCAGGCTACTGGCCCCGTTATCCCAGCATCGGAGCAGCCAGATGACAACATGCTCACCTACATGACGGCCGAAATCTTTTCGTATATCTTACAACTCACTTAAAGATAAGGATCGGGTAGTTTCCGTCTCTTGTACGAGTTCTTCCTCTTCCTCCTCCTCTCTTAGTAACGGCACTACTTCTCCATCATCTCTTTCTAAACGAGTTGACTTTCTCTTCCAAGATATCTTCTTGTGTATAGGGGCAACTGATAATGGCACGGGTTGATTCTCTGATTCAGCTGCAGTGTCTGTTGTGGGTGTTTGAGTGGTCACAGTGCCTGTCATTGGGCTTGGAGTAGCCGCAGCATCTGCTGTGGGGGTTTGAGTGGCCACAGTTCCTGTTGTCAGGCTTGGAGCAGCTGCAGCGCCTGTTGTGGGGGTTTGAGTGGTCACAGTGCCTGTTGTTTTCCCTTTCTTTGTCTTCTTAGATCCAGAGGCCTTCTCTTCCCCTTGGGGGTACTGAATACTGTTGAACAGGGCTTGGTAGGCATGGGCCAGGCCCCAACACATTGCAGTGATTTGTATCTCTCTGGAATTGCTAGGGTGACAGCATACTTCCTCCAAATATTCTACTAATTTTTCAGGATTCTGCACTTGTTCAGGGGTGAAGTCCCAAAACACTGGAGGTGCCCACCATCTCAGGCACTTGCCCATACTATCCCACATACCCTGTCACCCATAATTATCGAGCCTTGGGGCAGATCTCTGGATGATATTCTTGAATTGCTTGTTAACCTTAGACAAAACCGAAACAATCTGCCATAGGAATATCAACAGATGTATCTTAACTACCCAAGGATGTTCAAGATACTGAAAAGTTGTTGTAATGAAGGAGGAGACATTACAGAAGACGGTAGCTAAGGTGCCATTCTGTATTTCCTCCATAAAAAAACTCTCAGAGGAGGAGGTATAATTGCTAATTGTCTCCATGAGGTGGTACCCGAAGTACAGTAACGGCTTCCATGCAAGACCCAAATAACTGATAAAACTCAAGGCCAGTGTTTTAATAACAAATCTCCTAGGCAAAACATCTCTAACCACTGCAGAGCACAGCAAACTACAAAACCCAATGCCAATCTTTAACATGTACTTCAAAATCAGCATGGTGTAGGTCTGACTAACTAATATCGAGAACAGATGAATCAATGCTGTGACCAGCAACTGTTATTGTCTCAAGCCCTTCGTGCCCCACGTTGGGCGCCAAAAAGGACTGTTGTGGTTTAGCCCTGGTAAGCAACTAAGCACCACACAGCCGCTTGCTCACTCCCCCACCCTTGTGGGATGGGGGAGAGAATCGGAAGGGCCAAAGTAAGAAAATTCGTGGGTTGAGATAAGAACAGTTTAATAATTAAAATAAAACAGCAATAATAATAATAATAATATAATGAAAAGAAAAATAATGAGCGAGAGAGAGATGAAACCTTGGAAGAAGGGGAAAAAAAACAAAACCAAAACCAAGCAACAAGTGCTGCAACTGCTCACCACCCGCCAACCGACGCTGCTGCCAGTCCCCGAGCCGCGATCGCTGCTTCCCCCAGCCAACTCCCCCCAGTTAATATACTGGGCATGACGTCACATGATATGGAATACCCTTTGGCCAATTCGGATCAGCTTTCCTGGTTGTATCCCCTCCCCTCCCGGCTTCTTGTGCACCTGGCAGAGCATGGGAAGCTGGAAAACTCCTTGACTAGTGTAAACACTACCCAGCAACAACTAAAACATTAGTGTGTTATCAACATTATTTTCATACTAGGTCTAAAACACAGCACTATACTAGCTACAGTGAAGAAAATTAACTAGCCCAGCTCAAACCATGACAATATCTAAAATGAAAAGAAAGAACAAGAGAAAAGAAAACTCCTGGAGACAATATAAGTTTCTTTTCATAGTGGGCAAGAAGTGAAATCTTGGATAGAAAAGTTTAAAGTGGAAGCACTGACCGGACTGATAGCTTACAGGAACCATTTTACTACAAAAGTCCCAGAGCTCATTGAGCTAAAATAGCTGCTATTATGTAAAACAATAAAACCTCTATCATTTACATTCAAGGGACGGGGATTACAGAATGACTCAGCTGTCTCTCCATGCCAAACATCTTTTTCAGTTCTTTGTTTACGAACTAACTGATTCATATTCAGGCAAACACAGTATAGCAGATCTCATTTTTTAAATTAATGCATGCAGATAGGAAAAGTGGCCCCAAGTAACTACTTTTACACCCAGTGATGTAACAATCAAGCTTTTCAGAACAGTGAAAGAGCACTGTGCAGAAGAGGCAATAGCCAGCTTCTTGGGGATTGCAGCTGATCGTCACCTGACTAATTGAAATTCCTCTGCAATACTGACTGCTGTTAGACTGTTGTTGAGCTGGCCATCCTCTGCTCTCATTGGTCTAGCAAATAGTGTATCTGTCCATCCGAATCCAAGTGAAGGAAGTTCCCGTAAGCCACATCCCACCAGTACTGGGAGGGCTCAGTGCACTGAAGTCACAGTGGGTTTCAGTGTATCAGCCTTGGCAGGGATGCCTGCTGCACGTAGTACCAGCTGTCTGCCCTGTGACTCTGTCATCATGTAGTCTTCACCTTAGCTGGAAATAGTTTATCTTGCATATCCAAAGATGCAATATAAATACATTTACATCTGTAAGATGCACATGAAACTTTAGGAGTGTTTTACATAAATAAGTTCCACATTTTTATTTATAAATGTCACACAAGCTGGCACAGGTGAGGAGTACATTCTAGAAAATAAAGTAAAAATTTGGAAAGGGGTTTGAAAATGAGTCATCAGCACCACAGTCTAAGAGTTTGTCTTTTGTTTGTTTTGATTTAATTCCTTTTCCTTTTATAATGACTGCATGCCCTTGCTTGTTGAGTTACAAAAAAGGAAGACATATTTAATCTGTTTTGTACTTTGTTCACTTCAGATGTTAACTGAACTATCAATAAACATTTATCTCAGTGCTTCCCAAGCATTAAGTCTTCATATTTGTCACAGAAAATAGGTAAAATGTCCTCTTTTCAAAGATGAGCTCAAGGATATTCTTGGAAATGGCATTCTATTTGAACATCATTCCATGAAATTAGTATTGAAACTTTTGTTTTACAAAAATTACATTTTAATTTCAAGCATCTGTAAAGAAAAGCTATTGACAATGATGTCAAACCATTTTGGATTATAAAGTTGTAACTTCAGCTAGTGTTAATAAAAGTTGCAAACCTGGCTATTTCAATGCAAGTCTGAAAATGCCATTAAAAATAACAGTACTTTGAATAGCAGTTTTAGTGTTAAGAATGTTTTTGTGTTATTTATTTGAAATAGCACTAATACTGAATAAATTAATGGGAAAGTAAAAATAACAGAATTGTGACTTTACATAATGTAATCACAAAATAATCTAGAACATGCATTCGAACTTCAGACACCAAATTCAACAGTTTCCTCTGCCCTTCATGGGAATGCCCTAACAACCAGATTTGGGGCTAAAGAAAGGGCATACACATAACACACTATTCGAGCAAACACATTTAAGGATTCTTTTGACCACAGAGAAGAAATAAGGAAATAATGATTTTCTATGATTATGCTTAGGACATTATTTTAGAAATTATGAAATCTTTAGTCTGATTCTAGATACAGGGAGTGATATATTCTTTAGAAAATGGTCACTGGATATAGATAAACATATCTGAAATTGGGACAAAACTCAGATCTTCACTTTCACAAATGAATATAGTCTGGAAACCTTCTTCCAGTGTCTGCTTTTCCTCTCTCTTTCCATATATTTTTCTGGTTTGGTTCCTCCCCGCCCCAGACATTAACTTAACCTATTCCTAAGGAGTTCCAGTGACAGACTATAACTTTGCCAGGCAGTCTTTTTAATAGTTACCATCCTTATTATTAGCAAGACTTTAATTTTCTTGCTGCAGTTTAAGCTGTTTCTTATTTGCCATCTGCCATGAGAGATTATTCTCTTACTTTTTGAAAGCCTTCTCTGTTCTTGAAGTTTGAGCATCTTCAGGAAGACACCTCGCTGTGTACAAATTCTCTTTTCTTTTCTTTTCTTTTCTTTTCTTTTCTTTTCTTTTCTTTTCTTTTCTTTTCTTTTCTTTTCTCTTTTCTTTTCTTTTCTTTTCTTTTCTTTTCTTTTCTTTTCTTTTCTTTTCTTTTCTTTTCTTTTCTTTTCTTTTCTTTTCTTTTCTTTTCTCTTTTCCCTTCCCTTTCCCTTTCCCTTTTCCCTTCCCTTTCTTTCCTTTCTTTTCCTTACTTTTTTTTCTTCTTTCTTTTAAGGATGGGTTCCTGTTCATATACATCTGTGTGACACTCATTTTATTTCTCAACAGCATGATACTGTTGACTCATGACCTAAAATTATTTTCTGAAGAACTGCTACCAAGCCAGTTATTTCCTATCCTATATTTATGCAGTCAACATTTCCTGAGGACATCTGTGAGCTGTGAACCCTGCTCTGTGGACCACCTGCCAATAAATTATGTGTTGTAATGTTAAGAATACCAATGCCAAAGTCCTTTTTGGAACTCTGTATGGATTGTAGCATTTTTTTAACCTCTCCATATCAACATTGAATTAAATTTTAGTGACAGTATTATTCTGGACCTGATATTTTGCTCTTTAACATGATTTACAAAAGTATGAAAAAAGTGAGGCAAAGTGAGATGAATGTCTTTAGTGGAGATATATAGCAGGTCCAGAAAACTAATCAAGTTTCAAGTTCTTACTTTTATAACAGCCCAGTTGCCATCCTGCGGCAAACCTTAGTGATTTTACAGGTGCAGACTGAGAACACTGATGCAAGACCAGTGTCCAGTCACTCGTAGGGGTTGATGCATTCTTCTGAATTGTGTAACAGGACTCTGGTTAAATAGCTTGAGAACCTCCACTAAAGTGGGGCTTTGTCAACTCCTGAATTTTTTTCCTATTTTTTTAACCATGAAATTATCTTAGTTCTCTGATGGAGTACTAAGTAGTCCAGAATTTGGGACAGGTTTTCTGCTCAGTCAGTCTCTGTACATGCAGTGAGACAGGGCAGCATGTCCTGGCTTATGATCACAGATCCAAAACTTGATCATTACCATGTCCTGACTCCATGACAGTACCCAATCCTTCTACAAGGGAAAACTATAAGCAGGAAGAGACTGATGGGACCTCAGTGTATTCCAGGGGGTGTGCTGCTCTGCATACCTTCTCCACAGTCTGAACACACCCTCAGCAAAAAATCCAGTCTTTCATTTCTATCATTACTTCACATGTGCTATGGATTATCTGCTTCTACACTCTTCTACTCATTCAAAAACCCAGAAATCCTTTCCCTCTTCTTGATGTAATTTGCTCAGGCCTTGACCTTATGCCCAGAAGTATTTGTGACAAAATTGACAGCACAGCAGGTAGTGATGGAATACAAGACTAACACTGGCAAAAAATAAAACCATAATTACAATTTCACACACATACACAAATTCAATCTATCTCTCTATCAAGGTAGATACAATATAGATTGTAACATGGTGCCCTAAGTGTGTGAGCACAAGATAATAACAGCAGCTTTGAGGATATAGGCACAGAAGATACCAGGAGCTCTGGGGATATAACCACAAATCAGAAACAGTCAATAACTGATCACTAAAAGAATGTAACCTTGAAAGATGGACAGAGATGGTTTATGGTGTAACAAAGAGAACAAAACCCATACATGCAGCGTATGTAAATCATCTCACATATGCTGCCAAAACAAAGGCAATAGCAAGGAAGTTAACTGACGGTCACAATCTCTACAAGAAAAGGGAGGGAGGAATGAAAAAAGAGAGGAAATGCTCTAGTATTGCCCCTGGTTTAAGGATGCTATGCCTGATCATTGCCACTACTTATCTGCAGCAATTATTCTGTCTCCTTTGGCAGACAGAGAACATTGTTTTTTCATCTGCATTCACTGTGTTTTGCTAAAGTAGTTATATGTAGTGTGATCTTTTAGAATACAACTGGGTGAAGTAAACAAGATTTTTTAAAATATGGGTTTGTGTTTTCTGCTTCAGTTTTCCCACATGACAAGGTGATTGATGCTATGGGACAGAAAGAGAATAGATTTAGGTGCTACCCTATAGATAGCTAGGTAGATCAATAGATAGATTGATATTCCCCTACATTTTTATATTTATTTACTGAAATAGAATCCTATTCTCTATAACTGATGCACAGACCTTCATTGATTTAACAGAGCTAGAGGGGTTTATTAAAAGATGCAGACAACAAAAGATAATGTAAAACTCAGTTATTGTAAAGATATAATCAACATATATCAATAAGAAAAGATTATAAATATTTCTTCTTCAATATTAAAAACCTCATCAGTACATATCTTCTTTTAAGGCTGTAAACTAACAAAATTTGTTGGAAAATACAAATCACTAACACACTGAAAGTTCATAATACTAATGACAATTTCAAGGATTAATATGTTCCTAGGAATAAGAAATTGCTTTTGCTGTATGGATATTAATTTGATATATATCATTACCGTGTCCAAAAAAATTCAACGGAGGATGATAATAAAACCTGAAACCACTAACTTGATGGAACTAATTCTTTGTGAAATACAGCTCTTGCTGCTTACGACATACTTGTGTAAGATTTTGCTACTGTAAAGTACATTCATGTATGCTTTCAGTAAGAAATTTGGCAAGTAATGCTTCCCTCAGCTGCCTTCTCAGGAACACACTGAAATAGAATCATCGAACCATTTAGGTTGACAAAACCCCTTCAGATCATTGAGTCTGACCGTTAACCTAACACTACCAAGTCCAACACTAAACCATGTCTTAAATACATAAGACAATTTTTTGATAAATTCGGCATGTTTGTAAGATGGGCAAGTACTATTTGATAATGACATAGAATTTCTAATATAAGTAAACATTACCATAAATAATCTGCATACACATGTATGCATGCATACTTATACACTTATGTAAAATAGTGGTCATATGCAAGATACTGATCAACAATAATGAGAGACTTTGGTTCCTTACCTCTTTTCTTTTCTACAGTACTGCATTTCTCAAAAAACCACCAACTATGTAGAAAATGTTGGTATTTCATACTAGCAATGATCATACATTCTTGCAAGGGATTGAAATATAAGTAAGAGAAAAGTGTTATTGAAATGTGTTTCATTATACAAGGTACTGCTTCTAGTATTCACTGGGCATCAACCATGAAACAGCAGCAGGACTGATTTGTTCATAACCAAATTATGAGAGAAAGAAAACTTGTATATGATAAATCAGTAACAGACCATCACTTTTCGGACTGTAAACATCCAAATGAAGTCACCAATCTTTGAACCAATCCTAATCAGGATGGGGAGTGAGCAGAACTCATGATTCCATAAACGGATAATCTGATGCTTATAACTCTGCTTCTTCTTTTGATTATTTTAGAGGATTTGAACCTCAGAAACACATCCTAATTGATACCAGTGTTTCTGAAGAACTTGATAATCAAAACACACAAACTGCTTGAAAGGCTATTTTGGTTGCCAAACACTACTTTGGTTGCCAAACTAGCTGTAAAGCTCCAGCCTAAGTAGGAGATTATTTTCTCAGCTGAGGAAGATTGTTCATTAGAAATACACTGCTTCCATCCCAAACATGCTGTCTGGACTGTGGACTGTGAGGTGTGACCAATTTCAACAGAGAGGCATCCATCACCTCTCCGAGTTTTATAGTTTCTGCATGATTTGCCCTGTACTTAATATTTCCCACATATCATATTCTCATATCCATGTGGCTAAACTAGCACAAATTCAAAATGATTTATGTTTAGATTGTGTTATTTCACTCACTTGTAATTCCTACATGAAGTAGATGAAGCACTAAAATAGCAATGTACCTGTTTGAGTTGGTGTGTTTCACAAAGCTATCCTCTCTCTACAAATCTACTGTTTTCCTTTTCAGAATCAATTTAGTTCTTGAGAGGTCATATAAGGAAATACCTAGGTGAAGGCTACTGAAACATCATTGTTACTTTGCATGTTTTCACTTTTTATAACATTATTTATGAAAATTTATATGTTCAGATTTATCCAAGGCTTTGGCAGAGCTTGGGTAACGAGAAGACTATGTATGATATATAATATATCCTATAATATGATCTATGAAAAATATGCTGGGTCAGTCTGAGGATCCTGAGCTGTTTTCTATTCAGAGAGACATACCTTGACCTCTAGCAAAGGCTAAACTGAAACTGATAAAACCTCTGGAGTACAAATGGTTTTGCAATACAAATATTGTATTATTTGAGCCTGCCTATTCCGGTGACTGAATCACACTGTCAGAAAGAAAAGCTCTGCAACCTCTCTATGTCTCACAGTCTTCACTTAAAGTTGTCTTGTCTTTACCATTATAATAATGGTAACAGAGAAATACAAATCAAATGGAGGTGACTACTGCTAGTCTCATTAAACTCTTACAATAAAATAAAATAAATTGAAATAAAATAAAATAAAATAAAATTTGAGTACTAATTGGAAAGAATATTACAAAATAACAGAGTCAGTTTTGGGCTGAACCCTCAGAACAGCTGCTGACGATTGTATATTTAAGTTAAATAATACAAGTCCTTCATCATTTAGAAGGGAGGGAAGAAACAGCCCCATGTCTTATCAACTGCTTAAGATCCCTTGCAGTTCAATAAACTGTAAATCTCTTTTTTACTCTTTTTGATGAGATCAAAATATTTTTTTGAAACAGATTGATAGGTAAAATAAATCTAATCTTTCTGGTTTCAGTTTTTTATTAGAATTGGGAAGACTGATTCATTTTTACTGAAGACAAACTTACAATCCAAACTGTATTTCCTGACTGGACCATGTGTCTCACTTTAGAAACCAAATCACATGACAGGGCATCACTGACCTTCTTCCTGCTCTCACACTCAGCTTAGATCCACCATTTGTCCTGGAAAAAGGCCAGATGGCAAAGCAGAACGCAGAGGTCTAGGTATGAAATAGAGTCAATTCATACAAATCTAGACCAATTTATATATCTCTTTGGCTGGCAACACAGAAATTTCTTGGTTTCATCATGCCATTCTTTAGGGTCCTGTTAGTTTCCTTAGGAATCCATCCCAAGTTTAGGAAAGCCGCAGAAGAGGAGACATTCTGACAATAGACACTTCCAGCATTTTTGGAATTTTCACTGCCCCAAGGAAGGTAAATGATGCCTGCAGTACCCATGCTCTATGCTTATCACCAGTTTCACTCTGTCATTCCAGCCTCATGGAGCCAAGCTACTGGATTACAGCTAAGTTGAGCTCCAGGTTTGCCATTTACCTGCAGCCATCCATACCAATCTTCAGACCCCTCTTTTGTCATTCTCTCCTCTTTTTCTCTCTAACATTCTTCTCCAAAGAGAAACAACTAAAATCTTAATTTCCTAATGCTCTTCTTAAAGGCACTATGAAAGCTAGACCCACGCGTGATGGCTCTTCTTAATTTCTGTGTGTGTCAGAAATTAATCCAATAAAATCGATAACATAAATGTAGTTTAAATGAGCCAGGAACAGGATTTGTGAACAGAAGGCATTTCCTGTGTGAGAAAATATCAGCTAATGAGTACAATCTTCTAAACTGGCTACAAGCTACCCATAAGTTTATGGCCCAATACACTTAGATTCGCTGTTAGCCCATTCCCAATTACACACATAAAGTTTTTTATAAGCAGGTTATAACTATAGTGCTGTTTTTATAATAATGTCAACAAAAAGCAGGGTGGATTTTATAGTCTTGCTTTCACAAGTATATCAGCTCAAGAGTTCCTGTACCTGTGTCAAAAAGAGAAACACTTTTCATATTTCTTTTAGAATCCAACTTTTGGCTTAGGCACCCGAAGGCAGATAAGGCTTAACAATATCTGTCATGAACTACCATTTATACAGCTGGAACTGGCTAAAACTGCATGTGTTGCCATCCACTGACTCCCAGGTTTTCCTCCTTCACTGTTATAATCTGTCCAGCTTTGCAGTTGTTCTAGTACATCTGAAAAAAATTATTAATATACCATCTCTATGTTTCCCTGTATCACTGTAGGGCTGTCAATTTAAAGATGACAATTTTCTTTTTCTTCTCACATTTTCTATCTTGCTTCCATTTATCTCTAGGAGGATACATATATTCAATTTAATTTTGCTACAGCATTCTTTTGCTTTTGAATCAATGGTTTATTCTTCCCTCCAAGATGATCAATTTTGTCAAGCACCCTTGTCGCTGAAAAATAATTTATTCCATTTCAATTCTGCCTGTTTCCTCAGCTCTTTTTCTGTCCCATCTTGCTTGTTTTGCATGTATTTTTCCTCAATAATTTTTTTCTTCTACATCATTCAGCAGCATGATGCCTCTGGTTAATTAGTGCTATCAGTACACTGCTTTTATTCACTATTACTTTCCCATGGGGCACAAGCTACATAGTGTTAACATTATCCTACCCAATTTCTTTCTGCTTCTTGTAACATCACATGGAATGGCTGTTTCATATGATCTCTGTCCAGGTAGTGTTAATCATACTTTGTAATTTTTTTCTGTTTGGGGAGAAATTCTGCCAGTTTTTCATGAGATGAAAAGTATTTTGGCTGAGTCTGAGACCGCAAGGACCTAGTTCTGTCAGGAACTTGCTTGCTTTAAGATGATAAATTCCCATTGATTCTAGTAGGACTTGAGATCAGAGTCCTTGATGCTAACATATTCGTCTCTCCATGTAGTGCCAACAGTTCATACTCACACCACACAGTTTCAAAGCAGTCACCCAATGAGCTAAATCCATCAAGTCAGATCATAGAAAGAACAAAAGAAGTGCATTGTACACCAGCAGGGGTGATTAACATTAATGTCTGTATGTACAGGTGGTATACTAGGAGGCAACAGTAACAGGTTAGAGTTAACTAATCTGTGGTGCTACAATGCTGGCAAGATCAAAACCTACTTATTCTATTCAGGTTTCTTCAGTGTAAATTCCTGGTTTACAGACTTTCAAAGACCTGATTGTGTGTAAGCATATGAATAAAGTGGACAGCATAATGCTACACTGTAAAGAGTCAACATAATGTGCTTTGCCACATCTATTTAGTCTATTAAAATCTAAAAAGAACAAATTTCATGCCTTAGAAGATTTCAGCTGCAAGTGAAAACTATAGACTAGGAACCTAGTTTTGATAGAAATGCCAACTCACAGTCAACAGGAGTCAGAGATCTCATATTAATATTTTTTTTCCCTTCCACTTTCATTTTTTAGTGGCACAGGATGCTTGGAGACAGTGATATAGTATGAGAAAACTGGGGGATGAGAATGCAAGTTTCTTTGGAGTACAGGTGAAGACTTGCTGGCTATATAAAGACTAGGAACTAGAGTGTATACACTATATAGCAACCTTAGTGCAATGATAGAGGAAAAGTACAAGTTGCAGAAGCAAAAAAGGTTGTAAGGAAGCACCAAAAAGCTGATCTTTATGCAAAGAGCTATAAAGGTTTTGACTGTTACCATTTGTAAGCAGTAAGCTCTTTTCTTTTTAAGGAAGAAGCATGGCCTCCTTTAATAGAATCATAGACTATTCTAGGTTCCAGAGATGTCTGGAAGTCCTCTAGTCTGACCTGCTCACAGCAAGTCCAGTTAAATCAGGATGCTAAGGGATCTGTACAGATGAATTTTTAATACCTTCAAGGATCCAGATGCCACAATATCTTTGGGTAACCTGTTCTAGTGTTTGACCATCCTTATGAGGAAAAAAATACTTCTTTTATACTTAATCAGAATTTCTTTGCTCCAACTTCCATCCATTGCTTCTCTTCCTATCCCTGTTGTCGCATCCCAACCTCAGAGGGAGGAGAGCAACTAAGGTTCTAATGATCCCCTCGGACTAAATTAAGGTGAAACGACACCAAACGATCAATCAAACATTTTCTTTTTATTCTAACACAGAAAGTAACTTAGGCTTGGAAAGGCAATTCAAACTTAAAACCCTGGAAAAGCGTTAGCAGTGTGGATTCTTATTAAGAATATTCAAAGAAGAAGAAGAAGAGAAAAGAAAGGAGAGAGAGAGAGAGAGATCACTGGTCCAGGTTCCAGCGTTGGTCCAGCCAACGGGGGGTGGGTGTCTGGTCGGTAGGAGCGCTCGTCCAAAAAAGAGGAAGCAGAAGAAGAAGGAAAAAGCCCCAAATGGCACTTGCTTTGCCCTTTTATATTCATCTTGTGAGTGTTTGAGACATTCCTCAGAAAGGTTCAAGGGATCTCCACCCCTTGTCCCCTCATCAGGTATTGTCTCCTGCTAATTGGTTAGCTGTCCTCGCTTGCTATGTAAATTAGCACGTATGCTCCTTCCAGGAGTGGGGGGGGCAAGTCTTTTTAGCCCTGAATTGGGTCGGTGGTCGTGATCTTCCCCTGCCATCTTTACCTTTCACCTAAATACCACGGGTTTGGTGCTTTGTCAACCAGCTGAGGAGGATGCTCATTCTTATCAGTCTCTTCAAGGATCCTTATCTCTCAGCTTTTGTCTTCAGCCAACTGAGAGGAATGTTCATGTTCACTCTTATCAGTCTAAGGATATAGTCGTCATTATCTCTCTGTCTTCTGACTGATGAATTGGTCTTGGTGTCAGACTGCTTGTCATTCCAGTTGGACTCCTACACCTGTGCATCTTGGAGCAGAGAGTCTGGCTCTGTCTTCTCTTTACCCTCTCATTGGTCACCTTGTTTTCTTGAGGTTGAATAAACCCAGTTCTCTCAGCCTTTCCTTCCACATCATAAACCTTCAGTCATCTTGCTGGTCCTCCACTGGACTTGTTCCAATCTGTCAATGTCTTTCTTGTGTGGGAGAGATCAAAACTGGACACAATACTCCAGATGTGGTCTCACAAGTGTTGAAGAGCAGGGAAGGTTCACCACCCTGGAGCTGCTAGCAGTACTGCCAGCCTTCTTTGCTATAAGGGTTCAAATCATTCAGCTTGTATATCAGCTTCTTTTCCCTGTCATTGCTTTCTATCCACTCTACTGTTCATGTGGTTATTCCATCCTAGAGGCAAGACTTTGCACTTGCCTCTGTTGAACTTCATAAGTTTTCTGTCAACCCATTTCTCCAGCCTGGTGAAGCCATTCTGAACCTCTAGCATAGTGATCACTCCACCCAGCCAGGTTTGCAGTCTCACTGAGAGTATACTCCATCCCATCATCCAAGTCATTAATGAAGTCACCTTATTACACAGGATAAAATATAATAAGCAGTAGTTTGCCACAGATAAACTGATTTTAAAAAATGAGCTATGAAAAACATTTCCATTGCCATTGAGGAAACAGATTCATTTTACCCATGTTAGTATTCCAATGATAATAATATATACAAGATCAAGTAGACAAGCCCAGATAACTTAAAACTTATAATCCATGTGAATGATTAGCTAACAGATGAAGAACAATGGAAAAAAAAAGGACTTTAATAAGAACCAGCAATTTCTCTATTACATAATTCTGAAACAGTTGTGGTCTTTACTTGTCAATTTGTTTATATTGAAAAGTTAGAGTGTTCAGTGGAGACTATTTTGATGTGATATGGAAGATAAAAAACAGTCAGTATTATTACCGTGAAATGGCTGCTTTAATTTAGGTTAAATTTTTGTGCTGGACCTTAACAAAATATATCAAAACTGCAGAGACGAAGACTGAAAAAGTTCCAGGTGACTTTCAGCCTTACACATATGGCCAGTGAAATACTGCGTACTGTTTAGACTGTGTCGTCACCGTCCATCATCTTAATCTCCTTATATCAGCTTCCGAAGAACATCTTACTAAGGAAAGGAAATGTTTTTGTGACAGGTCATCAACTAGTGTTTTTATCCAGTGTTCCCAAGATTTTGTCTGCCTTCTTTCCAGCTGGTTGGGTACAGAGCTCTGAAAGATACTGAAGTACCATTCATGTGAGACACCAGTTAATTCCACTTTTTTTTCTCTCAGTACAAACACAATTACTTCTATCTAGTTAAATAAAAGAATAGTTGGGTCTTTTTGTGAGCCAATTGCTTCAACACAAAACAAGGAAAGAAAGAATGTCCTAGTGCAACTCATTCTTGCTAAAAGGCACATTTCTACTTATTGCAAATTTATGCTATATGTCTAAGGTTAAATGAAATGCATAAGAAAAATGATGAAACATTATCATAGAATCATAGAATTATTTAGGTTGGAAAAGACCCTTCAGATCATTATGTCCAACTGTAAACCTAGCACTGCCAAGTCCACCCCTAAACCATGTCACTTAGTGCCGCGTCTACTCATCTTCTAAATACCTCCAGGGATGGTGACTCAACCACTTCCCTGGGCAGCCTGTTCCAATGCTTGACAACCCTTTCAGTGAAGAAACTTTTCCTAATATCCAGTTTAAACCTCCCCTGACATAACTTGAGGCCTATCACTTGCTAGTTGGGAAAAACCTCACTACAACCTCCTTTCAGGTAGTTGTAGAGAGCAATAAGGTCTCCCCTCAGCCTCCTCTTCTCCAGGCTAAACACCACCAGTTCCCTCAGCTGCTCCTCATAAGACTTGTTCTCTAGACCCTTCACCAGCTTCATTGCTCTCCTTTGGGCATGTTCCAGCACCTCAATGGCTTTCTTGCAGTAAGGGCCCCAAAACTGAACACAGTATTGTATCAGTATGTCTTCCCTCTGCACCATTTTCGTGCTATTAGGCAGGTGCTATGACCAGGACCTGTAGTTAAAGATTCAGAGGATTACTGAACAGTGAATTTTCCTACTGCTTACTGGGAAAGTAGTGGTTCCCAGTGGTTACTGGGACATATGATTAAAGAGTCATATTTCCTAACTTGTGTGTATTCTGATAAGCCTTGAAGAGTGATTGTTTTGTGATTTTTCCAATGATGTAACTATGAATTCTTATCAGCCGAGTTTTTCTACAGTGTAGAGCATTTACCCAAGTAATTCTAAACCACATGTTTATAATGCCTAAATAATTCATTAATATTTACTTATTAATATAAAATAAACAATAACTTGCTGTTATTTTAGAACACATCCTTGAGAAGAACACAGTTTTCTAAAAAGTATTATAAGAACTTGGTAAATTTAAAAAATTTTAACAACTTCAGCTTGATATGTAATTCTGTATATAAATATATGTTTTGAGAGAGAACAAAAGAGAGAGAGAGTAAAAATAATTATTTATTTTTTTTATTTAGGTAGGTTTGACCTGAATCAGAATATTTTGCTGCATGGGCATAATCCTAAATATAAAGTATAAGCAAATACCCCCAGTTCAGCAGAGGAATAAAAATTATTAAAGTGTATTTTTTAAGCCCTTGTGTTACAGGAGCTTTAATTCAATCCACTAGTCTTCTACAAATAGTGCTTCTTGAAGGACTAGAATTCCCAAATGTAAGGTAACTGATTTAGCAACAAAAAGATATTAACAGGAGAGCAAAAACAATGTCACACAACTCCACCTGTGTTATGGGGAAGCATAACCAATGTGGAGAATTCTTCCTTTGAACTACGCCTGTCTTCTCTGAATTCTGTTGTTCTGCTATAGCTAAACGTAATTACAACTTTTTTTTGTCCTTCTATACATGGCAATAGAAGTAGAGTGAGGCAGAAATTCCTTTTTTTCCTAAGAAATTCCTTTTTCTTCCTAAGAAACTCCATTATTAAAATTAATGAATTTTAATAACACAAAGAAAAACTATGTTTATAGCCTGGCACTGTGGAGAATATCCAAAGGGTGGTGATGTGGTCCCTGAGATTACCCATGTTCTGGCCCCAAATATAAACACAAATGTCACTATCTATGTCCTCTGTATCTTAATATCAAGATCTACAAGAGGATACTTTTACATGGAAAATTCAAGAAGACTGGAAATAATACAATAAATAAATACACTAACCCATGCAACATGTAATGGTGCATCTTGTGTAGCAATCAATCACTTTTGTGACTGCTCTTCAGGTGCTAGTGTTCAGGTAAAACTCAATTCCCTCACTTTTGCTAAAAGCTTACCAACATTTTAAATACCTATATATAAATTATCACTGGCTGTCTTTTTCCCAGTCTTGTAAGCTGCTTTTGTGGCTAAGCTGGTGTGACACTGAGTAACTCAGACTTCAACTAAACTGAAAGAAACTTAGCCATTAAAAAAAAGGAAATAAATAAATATATAGATAGATAAATAAATAAATAAAATGGAAGTTCTGAAAATGAAACAGGAGGAAAGAAAGAAAGAAAGGAAAAATGAAACAATAAAACCCCAAACCAAAACCAAGAAGAAAAACAAGAGGACTCCTTTACTGTAAAAACATAGCTTATTAGCTTTGAATTTGCTTATCACATGTATATGTGACTTTTTAATCAATAATAATTCAAAGACAAGATTTACAAGTCAGAAGCAATTTTAGAGTAAAATCTGTCAATAATAAGGACATTTAGGAGATAATTAACAAAAGTTTTTCATAATGCAAATTGGAAAATTGAGCAGTCTTTCACAAACTTGTTATTAAAACTTTTTATTGGGTATAATTTCTCTACCAAAATTTGGGGGAAATAGATTATTTGGAAAACTTAAAAAGTGATACAGTAATAATATTCTAACAGTGTATCTAATATGATGTCTAAAGTTGTATTAATAAATCACCTTTCTACTGGAGTAGCAAGGAAAGTAGTTGCAAGCTAGTGTTAAATGAACACCTGCAGGTGACACTCACCTTTAAAGGCACCAAGAAAAGGGGTTGCCTGCCTGGAAATGTGATCAAGTCTTTACACAGTGCAATACTTGTCTTTTTGTTTGTTTATGCACACATTTTTGATGATCTTGTTATGGAGATCAACAAATGATTGCTCCCACACTTTCTGCACTTTACTCTACTCACACAGACCTCTTGGCTGTCCATATGGTTGCTGGCCAGGGAGAACATGCAGATTGCACACTAGCTGGCATGGTAAGCTGTGGCTGTCCTAGCAGACCAACCCTTCTAGGTGAGCTCCACTGAGCTGGTGATCACCCCTTCCTTTGCTGCCCTTGAACACCTCTTCCAGGAACTGGCATACCTGACAGCATGCAGGGATTTGCTGGGACTCAGAGCAAAGCAGAGGCTGCCACATTGCCACTACAGGACATTTGGAAACAGGAGGGGAGTTGGAGCCCACTGACTTAATCTGGTCTGAGACTAGCATAAGATTTCATCTGTGTGTGATTAAACCTTTCTTAGGCATGTAAATATTGGCTTGTTTCTAAAAATATTTTTTTAGTGATTGAGGGAGGCGGTTTTACTCTCCACTATAGGATAAAATGATTTCTAAATTCTTAACATGAAAAAAGCTGGCGATCAAAGCTTCCTCTAAGTAGGCTATAAAAATGGTTGTATTTGCCTACTCTTAGCTCTGTGTTGTGGAGTCAGAGTCCTGAAGTTCTATATAACTTTGAAACTACCTTGTCTTCAAAATAAAAAAGAACAAACTTTGGTTTCTATTTTCTTCCATTTCATTTCTGAGTTTCCCATCCAACAAGCTAGTCAAATAGACTCTGCTGCATGAGAAAAACAGATGAGAGGGGAACACATCACACTCAATGTCCTTGGGCATATTTTGTTGACTTTAAACAGTATCTAGCACTTCATGACAGAAAATCATTTCTATTTCAGAACTTTAACAGCTGAAATAACACAAGGATAGGTAGCCCTATATTAGTTCACTAAATACAGAGTTAGAAACACTTCAAAATGTGTCCTTGACTGAAGTCTTGCCTGTGTCATTTAATAAGCTGAGAGACTGACTGATTTACAGTTAATAGTAAAATATAACTTTTTACTTTTAATGTCAAAAAAAGTCTTGTATTCCCTTTCCCATTGAACTATACAGTACCGTGCTAACCAGGACTGTTCACATTTCTTCAGTCTGAGAGAACAAGTACAAGAATTTGCCACAGCATATTACTCTAAAACTAACTGTAATTAGGTCAGTACACAAATTATATTAATTTTTTATATATATATATAGCTATCAGGGTAAAAGAAGGATGCAATTTCCATTCATTTTTTTTGTTTTCAGCAAAGTTCTTACAATGTGAGACATTTTATCTGATCAGAGGTTAGAAAGATAGTCTTTCCTGTGTGACATATACTTGTAATGATTTTACTACAGTTATACTATTTTCAGCCATTATGGAAATACTTTTTCCTCCCCATGTTGTCAATCTTCAAATACAGACCTTATCTCACCTAAATTTAGAAGATGTCTGCATCCAAGTAAGACACTTCTGGCACCCTTTAAAGTCACTGGAGAGAACAGACTCTTTTAAGGTGTGACTCATCTGATAGATATGATGATTCATATGACATCACATTAATTTCATCCTAAACTGTCTTCTTGTTCCCATTGACTATAAAGGAAGTGTAGATGACTAGTTCAGACACAGCTGCCTATATTTGAAGGTCTACATTTGGTCAGATTAATCCTGTTCAAAATGTCCATTTTCATCTACAGGGTCAACCACAAGGGGCCAGTACTGGAAGAGGGAGACAAAGACATTTGCTGAGAATGGAGCTTGTGGTACCTACCTGGCATTCTCTGCCCTGCCTGTTGATGGAAACTGTTTAAAATGTGTATGCAGCTTTAGGGTGTCTGTCCTATCACCAGCCAAGACATATGCAAATATTCATGTGACTGGGTTTTAATGTTCTGAATCCTCACAGACAGAACGGTTTAAAGCTTCACCCTTATGACTAATGAGCAGTGAATTTTCAATGTGCTTTTCCTGCATGATGCTTTTCTCATTATAGATTAGAAACAATGTCACATGTGATGGCATGAATGGAAAATCAAACAACAATCAAAAGTCATTAATACTGTAAGATAATCTTTCCAAAGAAATGTTAAGAATTATCAATCTGTTGGAAAACAATCAAAAAATGGTGAGGAAAATAGGAGAAAATAATCAAATAAACAATGAGTTATGGAGTACTTTCTGAGCTGCCAAATATCTTTAAAGTTAAGTTTTCCAGACATTTGAGCATTTAAATTAAGTTTTCTTATGAAGTAAAGCACTTAATTTTTCATACATTATTTTCAAGTTAATGCTGCACAATCTTAAACACAAAATTAACCATATGCTGACATATCCTTTTGAATAGGGATGGTTTATTTGTTGTGTGAGTAGAATGAAAAAAATACATGAGAACATCTAATATTATATCAAATTTTCTGCAGTGTCAAAGTAAACCTACATTATAAAATACAAGATCTTTAATAACCTATACCAATAAACCTTAACAGATATTTGGGTAATTATAGGTGACCATTGGAGAGCTGTTTAAGAAGTTACTTCTCAGTGGAAATATCATTGCTCTGGCTAGCATACCTAATCTATTGCAGTGTAATGTAAAATGGATACAACATAAAATTAAATGATTCTGAATGCAAAATAAACCAATTTTATTTCTGCTTTGAATATGCTAAGAATGAGCACGTATTCTGTTACTTTTGATGGAATGAACAGAGATGAAAAAAAGGCTTCTGTGAAAGCTAGGTGTAAAACAGATAGACTTTTAATACTTGGATGGTGCAGATCATTTTCAATGCATCAGAGAATGTAAAAAAACAATGCTACCTCAACAAAGTCACCTATTCTGTTAAGAATAGCAAACAGGGAAACATTTAGCCTACTATGCGTAATACACAATAAAATTTTATCTCAATAGACAGGACAGTTTCTCCATACAGAGCATGTCATTACCTCTTCTGTGTTTTGAGCCTCCTGTGGAATAATCTGTGCATAGTTACAATGGTGGAACTCTTCAACCTAGGCACATCAGCTTCAATCTCTCAGCTGTAAATATATTTGGGTATAAAAGATATGTGTCATTTTGTCCTTCAGAGAAATGAGCTGCTCCTGTGAAAGTAATAAAATTTTTTGGTTTTTTTCACAACAAACAACAAAATGTTTGTTGAATGACAAATGCAGAAACTTTTAGCATGTTCTTACCTCTTCAGCAGTTTGAACTTGTTACTCTCTTCAAACCTGGAAAAAACACCAGAAAAAGAGGTCCATACTGAAGTGTCCTTGTGATGTGTTGTGGTTTCACCTGGCAGGCAGCTAAACACCACAAAGCTGTTCACTCATTCCCCCACAGTGGGATGGGGGAGAGAATCGGGGCAGGGGGTGGGCAGAGGAGTAAAACTCGTGGGTTGAGAAAAAGACAATTTAATAGGACCCTAGTGTATATACTGAGCATGACGTCATACGATATGGAATATGCCTTTGGTCAGTTGGGGTCAGCTGTCTCGGCTCTGTCCCCTCCCAACATCTTGTGCACTCCCAGCCTCCTCGCTGGTGGGGTGGGGTGAGAGGCAGGAAAGGCCTTGACTCTGTGTAAGCGCTGCTCTTTGACCCTCAGCAGCCCCACAACAGAAGGGTCCTTCGAGAGACCAGGCAAGGTAGACAGCTGTTTAATTTCCTCCGTCTCCAAGGCAGCTATACCAAAAGCCCACCTGTACCCTTTTGGGTCCTTGAAATACCTTCTCCTGAGGTAGTCTATGCCAAGGATGCACGGAGCCTCTGGGCCAGTCACAATGGGGTGCTTTTGCCACTCATTCCCAGTTAGGCTCACTTCTGCCGCCAATACAGTTAGCTCTTGGGATCCCCCTGTCACTCCAGCAATACAGATGGGTTCTGCCCCTACATAGTTTGATGGCATTAGGGTGCACTGTGCACCGGTGTCCACTAGAGCCTTATACTCCTGTGGGGCTGACATGCCAGGCCATCGGATCCACACAGTCTAGTAAACCTGGTTGTCCCTTTATTCCACCTGGCTGGAGGCAGGGACCCCTAGTCCTGATCATAGTGATCGATACTTACCTCTTGTAAATGCAAATCAAAAGTCCCTTTACTAAGATCAGAAGTAAAATCAGCGCTTCTACTGCATCTCTGGAACTGCTCACTGGAAACTGGAGCAACAACTTTCCTGGAGGTCCCCCCTTGAGTGATTGTTTTTCCTTGCAACTCACGTACCCGTGCCTCTAGGGTCAAGGTAGGTTTTCCATCCCACTTCCTCATGTCCTCACCATGGTCACACAGGTAAAACCATAGAGTGGACCATGGTGTGTATCCTTTCTCTTGAGCAAAGGGATGTTTACTCCTAATTGCTGAGATACTGGTCTGTACAGGTGGGAAGTAGGGTATAACTTCTTTGAGTGGCTGGACCCCCCAGGACAGTTTCTCCACAGTGGAGATGAGAGAGGAAGAGACATGTGCTTCATTATCCTGGAGTTTATCAATCACATCCCCCATCGTTGGTGCCTCTTCATCTTTCCAGGCCAGTACTGCCAATGAGTTTACATGGGATGATGGTGCACTCCGTACAAATTTCCACTACATGGATCATGTGCACTGGGCTTCATCTGGATCTTTGGATGACTGTTCACTACCCAGGTCACCATAAATCACCTCAAGCATGGCTAATTCCCTCAGGTACTGGATACCTTTCTCCATGGTGGTCCATTTTCCTGGGCGATATATAACATCTTCCTTGAAGGGATACCTTTCTTTCACTGCAGACAGGAGTCGCCTCCAGAGGCTGAGGCCTTGTGCCCCTTTTCCAATTGCTTTGTCAATGCCCCCGTCCCTAGCAAGGGATCCCAGTTGTTTGGCTTCCTTACCCTCTAATTCCAGGCTACTGGCCCCGTTATCCCAGCATCGGAGCAGCCAGGTGACAATGTGCTCACCTAGATGACAACCAAGATCTTTTCGCATATCTCACAGCTCACTCAAGGATAGGGATTGGGTGGTTTCTGTCTCATTTATGAGTTCTTCCTCTTCCTCCTCCTCTCCTTGTGATGGCCTTGCTCTTCCATCATCTCTTTCTAAATGAGCTGACTTCTAAGATTTCTTCTTGTGTATAGGGGCAACTGATACGAGCATAGGTTGATTCTCTGGTTCAGCTGCAGTGCCTTTTGTGGGCGTTGGAGTGGCTGCAGGGCCTGTCACTGTGGTTGGAGTGACCACAGTGCCTGTCATTTTGTCTTCAGATCCAGAGGCCTTCTCTTCCCCTTGGGGGTTCTGAATAGTGTTGAATAGGGCTCAGTAGGCATGGGCCAGGCCCCAGCACATTGCAGTGATCTGTGTCTCTCTGGAGTTGCCAGGGTGACAACATACTTCCTCCAAATACTCTTAGTTTTTCAGGGTTGTGCATTTGTTCAGGGGTGACATTCCAAAACATTGGAGGTGCCCACTGTCCTAGGTATTTGCCCATACTATCCCACATACCCTGCCACTCATAACTATTGAGCCTTGAGACAGATCACTGGATGATATTCTTAAATTGCTTATTAACCTTAGACAATCTCAAAACAATATTCTCAAGAAATACCAATAGATGCACCTTAACTACCCAAGAATGTTCAAGATACTGAAAAGTTATTGTAATGAAGGAGGAAACATCATAGAGGAAGGTAGTGAAGGTGCCATTCTGTATTTCCTCCATAAAAAACCTCTTGGAGGAAGAGGTATAATTGCTAATTTTCTCCCTGAAGTAGTAGCTGAAGGACAGTAATTGTTTCAGTACAAAACCCAAACACCAGATGAAGCTCAAGGCCAGTGTTTTAATAGCAAATCTCCCATGCAAAACATCACTAATCATTGCAGAGCACAGCAAACTGCAAAAACCAACCCGTCTTTAATATGTACAGCAAAAACAAGAGCATGGTGCAGATCAGATAAACTAGCATTGAGAAGAGATGAATCAATGCTGTGACCAGCAACAGTTATTATGTCAAACCCTTCATGCCCCACGTTGGGCGCCTAAAAAGACTTTTGTGGTTTAACCCCAGTCAGCAGCTGAGCACCAGACAGCCGCTCGCTCACTCCCCCCACCCCAGTGGTGCTCGGAAGAGCAAAAGTAAGAAAACTTGTAGGTTGAGATAAAAACAGTTTAATAATAATAATGATGATGATGATGGTGATGATGACGATGATGTAACGGAAAGGAAAACAATGAGAGAGAGAGAGAGAAGCAAAACCAGGGAAAAATCAAATTATGCCACCGCTCACCACCCACCGACACCCCACCGGTCCCTGAGCTGCAATTGCTGCCCCTCCCCAGCCAACTCCCCCTAGTTTATGTATTGAGCATGATGCCATATGATATGGAATATCCCTTTTGCCAGTTTGGATCAGCTGTCTCAGCTGTGCCTCCTCCCCTCCCAGCTTCTTGTGCACCTGGCAGAGCACGGGAAGCTGAAAAGTCCTTGACTCGTGTAAGCATTACTTAGCAACAACTAAAACATCAGCGTGTTATCAACATTATTCTCATTCTAAATCCCAAACACAGCACTATACCAGCTACTAGGAAGAAAATTAACTCTAACCCATCTGAAGCTGAGACAGATGGTATCACAGTGACTGCTCTAAATATTTCATGTCTGCTTCCACAGTGAACATTGTACAGAGAAATTCATTAGTGTCAGGATGATTCTGTTGTGAACAGATCAAAGATGAAATCTCACATTCTAGGTATTGTTTTTCCACTACTTCTAGATAAACATACAAAGTATATTTGTTTTGATGATGAATCACACCTATTACATTCTTGCATTTTTCTACAGAGAATAGTATTCCCAAGCAACATTACAAAATTGTTTTTTTAAACATCTAATTTTTCCTCTGTTTTTCAACATGGAGTGTAACATAGATATACATACACAACAAACATATATATGTATATATGTGTGTGTGTGTGTGTGTATCTATATAAGGAAACTGCTTTTTGCCTAAATGTAGAAACATGCTTAAAACATGAGAGTGAACATTTTTTAACTTCCTGTGTTTTAAACCCAGATGTAGGCTTGATTTTACTGATTTAGATCACCTCAGTCCTAAAGTCAAAACCTAAACCTGTCCAATACCCCTACTTACTCCTTCCTTCATTTTAGTACTTCTTTTTGTAAGTTGATATAAGTCCACTTAACACAGCTCATGTGACATGCAAAACTGAGGTAGGGAAAGGGGACAGTCTCTAGGTCATCTGCTTTCCACTGCTAATGTTTTGCTCTGCTCTAGAGAGCCTGGCCATCAAAAAAGATTTTTCAAATCTTTTTTCAATTGAAATAGGAGTGTTCAAGTGTATGAGAAGACAATCTAATAGAAATAAAGAAACAGACAAATAGAGAAGGACTACATTGCGGTTTATATCCTGACCACCCACACTTTCAACCTTTTGAATTCCTGTTACAACATATACATAGAAGCCTTGCAAAATGGCTGTTTCTGACAGTAGTGGAACAAACAAGGCTTTGGTTACTGCAGGTTTTGTTTCTTCATAGAGAGGTTCTGTGTGTATTCTTAAAAGGCTAATATAGTTTTTCTGTCTTACAGCATTGTCTGTGGGCATTACTGGATCTCTTCTCAGTATTCAGTTGCTAGTTCTCACAAAACTTGCTAGAATCTAGACTTTTGGTTGGTTTTTTTTTTTTTTTTCTGTGACTTCTACTCCTCTGACAAAACTGGTTCAAACTGGTCAAAGGTTCAAAAGGATTTGGGGGGTTTTGTGTGGTTTTTGGTGGTTTTGTTTGTTTTTTTCTTTTTGGGGGGGGCATTTGTTTCAGCTTGTTTTTTTTTTTTAATGAAAGAGTATACCAATGGATTGTACTATTTTACAATATTTTATTTACCAAGGTGGGGGAAAGGGTGGACAGATACCCAACACCCCCCAAAACAGAGAAAAAATACTCACTATTAATACTAATGTCCTAAGAGCGCCACTATTTTTCTTAAAAGTTTAGTGTGCTGATTGCATAAATTAAAGATGCATTTAGAGATCTCATTTCTAGAAACTGCAGAGAATTTTTGGGCACCAGTAAAATTTCTTAAATTGCGTAGATACACACAGAACCTCTCATTTTCTAAATGTCCCTGACAATATCTTGAGGCCATTTACAATAATAAACTTGATTTTATTACTGGATGACCCTCTACCAAAGGTCCAAATAAAGATATTCACACTGTTGCAGGCCTTGAGATCCCTGCCTATTTGACTTATTCATCTTAAGCTCATTTCCCATGCAGTCCTCAATTAAATTTTATTTTATTTTATAGACAATATCAAAAAGTGTTAAATTTGTAATCAGACTTCTTTAGAAAATCATTCAGAGCTGGACTCTCCAGAGATATGACCTAGATATAGGTCATAACATATGGTAAAATGGGATGAGTTGTGAAAGCTGTGTCTATTGAAGCTGAAAAAATAGGTAAAGAAGCACTGTTTATCTGTCTGCACCTATTCTTCCCTTCCAAAATAACCATGAAGGAGACTGGGGAATATTCATACTGCAAATGGGATGTTGTATAATCAGCTTCCACCTGGATCCCTAACATTGGGGACTTTCTTGAATCAGGAGGCAGCAGAGTCCCATAAGATTAATACAGCATGCATCAGTTGCCAGATTCTTTGATGCTGTACAGCTGTTCTGCATCATATCTCCACAGTAAGCTGAATTCACTTCTTTAGTGAGTTATGTCCCTGTGTAAATGTAAACATGCAAAGATGTGATAAAGAAAAGTATATAGAGAAGTGGTTAGGGTCATCTGTAGACTGCATCTAGACCCCATTCCACAGCCCAGTTGTACAAGTCTCCTAAATATATTGATTTAGGAATAACCAGAGGATCCCTAGAAGAGAGAAGACACTGACTGTGTTCACAGAATTACTTAGGCTTGGATACTGAAATTACTTAGGCTTGGATACTGATTATCTTCACTAAGAGTCCTTAAAGTCATCTCTCTGAATCTCTGGCCCAATTAATTATTTTAACAAATTGCACTAGGTGTAAGGGAGAGAGAAGCAGAGGCTGATTCCATAGATTTGCAACTGATTCAAAGCAGGAACGTAAATCTGTGCCTCTATTTTGATTTACCCATAACATAGTGGAGTGTTTGGGTTTTGGGGGTTTGTTTGGTTTGGTTTTTTTAGTGTGTTGTTGTTGTTTGGGTGGTTGTTTTTTGGGTTTTGTTTGTTGCCTTTTTTTTTTTTTTTTTAAGAATAAAGGGGATATGAAAAACAGAACATTTCAGGAGACACTTGGCTTTGACAAAACAAAAAATTTTCAAAGGGAGAGAATTTTCTACCCTCTCCAGACCAATGCAGTCATACAGGCATTAAATGCAGTGTTCCAAAAGGAACACTGGAGTTTTTTGTGCTAGCCATGAACCTGAACATGTGTAGTCTCTAGTCTTTTATAAAAGGCTTTGCACAATCTTGCATACTATGTTCTTTAAAGCTACAGTTTCTAAGTTACTGTCATGGTAGCTGCTCACTGAATCTAAGACTGAATAAAAAAAAAGATACAGAAAGCCTGTCATCCTTAACTTGGATCTAAACCAAACTGCAAAACTCTACCTAATTGCTTTGTTCATGTAACATTTTTATTTTTTACTTTACTACATGATCTGTAAAATGAATGAAAGCTGAACTATTTTTAAAAAAAACCAGGAAAATAAAAATTAAAATAAAATAAAATAAAATAAAATAAAATAAAATAAAATAAAATAAAATAAAATAAAATAAACAAGAAAAAAACTTTCAGGGCATACCTAACAACGCATATAAAAGTATGGCAACAGGTCCATTCATACTGAACAGTGAAATTTTTAGTACTGCTAAATTTTACCCACATTTAGCTGTTGAGTCTTCCAAACATCAGAATCCCTTTCTAACTCTTGTGACAATGCCAAGATCAACAGGAACAAAATTAATTCCAAACTGAAGTCTTCCAAACCAAAGACATTTCTAGACTTAAACTAGAAATACCAAAAAAACCAGAATATATATTTTTGAGGTATATACATGGATTGTGTAACTCAACTGAGTAAGACAAATGTTAAATGAAATATTTCCAATTCTTGTGTCCCAGAGAATTTATTCTTGTCTGAAGAGTTGTAATTACCTTAAGTATAGGCAAAACATTTAAAAAGTTGTTTTGTAATATGTTAATCTGGATTTGCAAGCTCTCAGAATTCACAAAACATGCTATTAAAAAACTTGGAAAACAAGAACAATGCGTGTTTTTCTAGAGGGAGATTCCTGTAAGACTGTCCAGCATTTTAGAACACAAGAAGGAAGGAGTTACTTTAAAAAATATTTCTTAAATTTTAAAATTAACCTATAATACCTTGGAAATTAGGCAATAATGCTGGTAAATAAGTACTTAGTTCCATACATCATTCACAATCCCAATTTGATTTAAATTCCTAGGGCTATAAGAAACTTCTTACAGGCCTCTCAAACTACAGTTATAAAATTATCTAACTAGATAACCAAAAAGTTATTTGACTTAAAATAAGCCATGTTACATCACAAGCTCCTTGAATAAAAACAGTTGCAAGGTCACAGACAACGTAGCCTTCATAAGAAAAATTGGGACACAATCAGTCAGCACACCTATGCCTAACAGTCTAAGTTGTTTCTCACATAAAACAGCAGAACCTGTTACACAGAGATATGTATGAATGACTGTATGAAGGTGTTTCAGAAGCAAATACTATTAAAAATGTGATGCCAGTCAGGATGTGTGGTCACTTCGGTGATAAACTCCAGTTAATTTTTAAATTGAATATGACTTTCCAGGAAGTCCCAAAGACTTTTGAATTCCTGAGACTTAAAAAGCAGAAGGAATGGAAATAGAAGGAAGTAGAACTAGAGAAAACAAGAATGAAGAACAATTTAATTATGCCTTATCAACAATCTATACATATGACATCATAACTTGAACATTAAATTTGGGTTGTACTGAACAAATATCTTCTTGATGGTGTTACCTAATAAGAGTTAGAAGTGCTTTTCATTTTTAGCTATAATACCCTACAGAAAATATCAGAATATCAGAATTAACCATTTTGCATGAATATTTAAATTAGTTTGGATTTACTTTATTGTTTGTAATCCATTGTTTCATAGGTATGCTATGGGAGGATCATAGGTAGCTATAGGGGATCCTGTCAAGCCATCTGGTCCAAAATAACATACAACACAGATCATTAAGTTTCATCCAGATTAAACCAATAAATTTCCTATTTTGAAGGGAAAAAAGTCTGTCTGAGGAGAATAATGGATGTATAAACTCATAATAATAATAATAATAAATAATAATAATAATTTAAAAATTGCTCTGCTAGTAACTCCTTATTCTGATATGAGTTTTGTCACCTAAAATTCTCTTCCCATACTGAATATAGAAAAAATATTCACCATTCACAAGCAGAACGAAGTTAGAGGGTATTGTTAATAGTTGCATTTCAGCAGAACTGATTACACCATTTGGGATATGTGTAAAACAGTTTTGTAATTGAACATTAAGAGCAAAAGGCTGTTTTTCACACACAATTCTCAAAGCAGCATTATACTCTTCTCTGAAGGAATGACACCGTAGTTCAGACAGTGATTTTTCCTATTGGAAAACACATTACAAACTATATGCTCCAGAAAATAAATAAGAGTCTTTTCACAAAGTCATTAGTAAATTAGTAAATAGATCACTTAGTAACTATGAAAACAGACTTGTTAATTAAGCCATTATAAAAAAATTACTTCAGGATACATTGTATGTTGTCTTCCCTGTTCTAACTGGCTACCAGTTCTTTGAAAAACAGTTTGTTTAAGGGAACAGATTCAATAGTAAAGTTAAAAAAATAAAAGTTCATCTTCATTACTCGATGCTTAGGGTATGCCTTGCAATAATAGAGAACAGCCTCTACTGTCATTAAATATGTGTAAATGTTTCACATTCCTGGGAAATGAAAAATAAGTATTGATATTTTACATCATTATTCATGAAGTTGATGTGTGAAAAATCTTTTTAAAAAGTGTTTATACCATCACATACTGTGTTTCTATTTAATCTTACAGGCATCTCCAGAATCTGCTCAAATTTCAGTTTATTGTTCAGTGTTGTACTAAGGTAAAAGTAGACTGTAACAGGAGTTTGTTAAGGAAGATGCTGAATGAATGCGTTACGCACCAACCTGTGTTTGTTTTCTTTTATTATAGGCAGTGTGAATTAGAATAGTTCTTTCCTAAAAATCTAAAATTTATTGTCTTGCCTAACCATAAATCCTTGGTCTAAAATGTAAGAAAGTTTCAAATCCTGAATATCCCTGTGGGACAGATATATCAGAAAACACATACATCTGACTAACTGAGATTTAAGAGTCTTAAGCAAAACAGTTAAAAAGAAGAAGTTTATTCACAGCACTCAAGTTGCAGGCTCTAGGAGGAACAACATTTTTGTAATCAAGATGTTTCAGAAATGGTGATTTAGAGAAGGTACTGATAAATTCTTCTGCACCTGAATACAGGGCCAGAGTATGTAACAGAAGTAACAGAGATCTTAGGTTCCTGTGTACAGGAATGTTTTACAACCAGCCCAATAACTCCACCTAAATCTCCAGCTACAATCTTTCTCTTAAGTTGAAGTGGAAATGGAGATACCCAGAGACAAAATTCAATTTATCCATAGCCATTTTCTTTCGGTAATCTAAAATCCGCACAATACATTCTCAGTAAAATGTAGCCCAGTTTCTACTGAAGAATTGTGGCTTGATTAGGTTTCAGGTATATATCTCAATTAGGGAAATTTCATGCGGCAGGTGAGTCTCAAAACTCTTTGGAATTTTTATTTTAAGAATCTTCCACCGGTTTCTAAGACACATGGCTGAGCAATAAAAATGGACAGCATAACTGTAAGTTTTGCAAATTACTAGAATTTATCTAGAAAAATTAAACAACTGAGCAAGCAAGCAAACAAAAAAACCCAACCTGTGTGTGAAATTATTTCACAAGAACCATTTTTAGGACAGATATTTTAGAGTATTTTTACCTAAAACACAAAGGATAGGATTTGGCTCAGAATATTTGTGATGAAATACAGTTGGGAAGTGTTGTCCATAAGAAAAGAATTAATATATACAGGAAGAAGCAACTATTGTGATGACAAGAATTTTAAGATGTAATGCAATTGATAAACATACAGGATCATATGCTTCAGGTCCAATAAGATAAACTTCCGTGACATCAGCCTAGGAGTTATCTATACAAAAACAGATGAAAGGACTTTGATCTGTTCTTTGATCACAGAATAATTTCCAACTGATAACTTGATGTAGCTGTGAAAAAGACAAATGAAATCTTAGTACAGCAGAACAGAGACTTCCAGCAGAGGCAGGAACAAATTGATCTCACTGTACAATTTAGGCCAGGTTAGCCTTCTCACAGAATGCATATATGAGTCTGGTTACTCATGCTCATGAAAAAAGAACTCAGAATGGAACAAACACAGGAAGGCCTAGGAGGATGTTCAGAGAATGAAGCAGCTACTATTTAACAGGAGACTAAAGAATGTGACTTGTTTAATCCCGCTAAGGAAGGTTAAGAAGTTACTCAGTTACTGTCTGTTACTATCAAAGAAGTATTTTTAGGCATAAGTGTAGCTAATTAGAAAAGTTTAATGTTGTGGCTAGCAAAGAACTGTCTTCTACTGCAGCTTATACAGGGCTGGGAAATGCTAGTTAATGTGTGCCTTGACAGAATAATGACAATAAAAACCCATGGAGTTCAGCTGCCCTAAACTGGACTTGAGGAAAACTATGTGCTTTGATCTAGTTCAAAAGATCATATCTAAACTGTGGCCAGGAAATCAAAGTTAAAACTCCTGGTCTGGATTCCTACTGGGTTGTGTAAATACTGTTTGAAGCCCCAAATCTGCAGGCATCTCTTTATGTAAAATAGATTGGAACACATATTTTAAAGAAAGAACAATTTGGCTGGTCAGATTCAGATTCTCCTAGCTGAGCAGTTATGTGACAATTTTTATCATTTGTCCAGCATTTTGCCAATGCTTTTCTTTGCCATTCTAGCCACATTGCCCCAATGAAGGAAACCAGAGTGACATTTCTGGTGTCCAATCCACTTTGTGGTTCTGGAATTCAAGTCCCTAACTACTAACTACTGAAACCAGCAGACCCTGCAGAAAAGTCCAGCAGCACTTAAGCTGGCAAACTATCACATCACACAGAAGAGCAAACTGGTGATAAAAAATTTAATCTAGGAGAGATGAAAGTTCTTAATGGTCAAATCAGAGATGTTCAGGAGCAGCTTGTTGCAGGTGAGACGAGGCAAAAATCTCACCACTTATGAGACAGAGTTCAGTATGTTTATGAAAGGGATTGTGAGATGAAGTGGCTACAACTTGACTCACATTTTTTTCCCGTCTTGCATTTTTTTAAGGAATGAAAGGATGAATTACTTACTGGTAAATGCAATTTTTAATGTAATCTCTTCTCCCACCTACATTTCACATGCTGTTACATTACTCCTCATCATCTCCCATTAGACTCTAGGTAATTTTACTACTTCATTGCTTCATCACTTTATATATGAATAGGCCCTTCAGTTACCTCTCTGTCCTCTCTGAAGTCCTCATCTGCACTTCCTATTTAGAGCAAATGAACAGTTCAAGCAGAAATATAAAGCTTTATGACCCAGGTTTGCACACATGTGCTGAATTCCATTTAAACACTGGAAATAAGTTCAGAGGATTCATCCAAACCTTCTTCAAAATAGCAGTGATAGCAGTACAGGCCAGATCCAGTTGTTAGCAACTCTATTTAAACTAAGCAACTCTGTTATGGCAAATCCTTTTCTGTAGCTGTAACTCACTTCCAGCTTAGGAAACAAATTCAAACCCTTGGACATAATTCGTAGTTAGGTAATACGATTTTATAGCCCTCATTTTTGGCAAAAAAAGATTCCTTGTGCTAAAAATAATAACAAAAACTCAGTTAAGGAGTTAAATAGCATGTTTCCTACAACTGGATGGATGTGCAGGTTCAGCATCAGCTCCCCTCCTGTTCCTGATACCATGTTTCTTTTTAACTTTCTCTAATTACTTTCTGGTAATTGCTCAGCCCATACAGACTATTGAGGTAAGTGCAGAAGGTCTACTAAATCACAGGTTATTTAAATCTGTGATGGGTCAATCTATTTGACCTGTTTGCATTCAGCAAACATTACTGAATCTCAGAGAAATTCCAGTATTTATAAGGACTGTGGGGTGAAAATCTATATAAAAGTTGAAAGTCTCAAATCCCAACTGGTGAAGAATTCCAAGATCCATAAGCCATGTCTGAACAGAAGAAAGGTATGGTAGTGCTGGTAGAAGTTTTGTAGTCCTCTTAGGACCTCTCTGCCTCCACTAAATCTTTACATTTAATATGTTATTAACTCAAAAGACCAACAAATTTTAAAGTAATAGGCTAGCCAGCTGGAAGACAATAATGTGGAGAATATATCTAAACCTTATTTGTGTATATCATTAGACATCACGTTAGCTGGACATCATAGTTCCTGTTACCTCAGAACTTGCACCAACCCACTGTTGATTTTTTTTTTTCCATGTGATGCATCTGGCATCACTCAGTTCTGTCCTCATCTCCCAGCTCTCACTGAGGCTCTACAAATTCTTTCATGCCAGTTCCCACACTCCCACCCTCATCTAATCCCAAACTGAGCTCTGAATGTTTGGCTAGAGCTTTTCATGTAGTGAGCAGGAGGAAGCATAAAAAGCTCATTGAATTCTTTTCATCAGAGGACTTTGAAGAATTCCACAAGGTAAGAAAATATGCTGTTTAGACAGAACCTTTACAATATTTACAACCTTGCTACCCATTCTGTTTGTCTTCCAAGAAAGGGAATAAAATCAGCTAATCTGTTCTCAACACTGAATAAGGTAGTTTGTTACTTTCGTACTTGGGGAGGAAAATTGAAAACTAAGAGCTCTGGGCATTCTGTGACACTACTGATAGATCTGAAAATATATACCTGCCAGCATGTATGAAACACATCATCTGTTCTTGAAAGACAAAAGCACCACATATAAATGTGGTAACCAGTTAGCAGGCAGGATTAGTTACTATTGAAATAATTTTTGAACTACTAATGAAGCAAAGAATTTCTGTTCCTATGAAGTCTTATTTTGGCTTTACATTCAGATAAGGTTAGAAAATTCCATTATGTGTCCTAAATCCTACAGGTGTCCCACATGTGACTGAAGCATGACACCTGAGTTTATGGAGCAATCTGTTGTAAAGCAATGTCATTACTTTGGTGAGTTTAAAAAGAACACAGTAGTTATGCATAATACAGGTAAGAAACGACTCTCAGTATGGCTGGAATGCTGAGAATGAATGAGAGAAAGAAGATGTGGGAAAAGTTTCAGTGATGGCTGTTTAATCCCAAAAAGTAACAGGGAAGGACTGCAGTCTGCTGCTAGATTACAAAGCAGTTAATTCCTGTGTTGTACAGCTTGGTTCTGTGGAACTGACCCTGAACAGAAGGAGTACTTTGAACACAGAGGAGTTACCATAGCTATCCTGTATTGTGCTTGATTTTCCCAGGCTAGGATGCGGTAGAGTTCTTCCCAAAGGAGACTTTATAAGGCTGTGAAATCATGTTCCATCTTTCCAGAAGCAAAATCAGTTTAGGAGGCTACTGCCCTTCAATTATTCTAGTACAGCAGGCTATAGGGTTTTGCTGTGAGGTCAATCACTAAAAAAAATCTGTGGAAAGGATCATATTTATCCAAAGTTTGTTTACTGATCCAGTTCACAACTACACAGACAGCTAAATTGCTACAAATGAAGGAGATACAAGTTGTAACGTGTGGGACAGGCTGACAGATGTGTTGAGAGAGAAAAAGTCTGTGATATCGTTACCCATAGTACATGGTATCTGTTTGATTTGTTTGTTCACTTTCTAGTACTGTTTCTACTGCAAAAAATTCATGTTCAGCTAAACATAAATGGTTTTCATAGTTGCATCAAAGGTCAGAAAAAATTATTTGTAGTGCGGGATTCTCTCCTGAGAGTACATCCCGAAACGGACAATAAGTCCTTCTCCACTAGAAGGAAGGTGACATATAGCAATAATAAAAACAGGACTCCCCAAAAGAGAAGGGAACAGACAGATCAGCCTTAGTTTTGGTGGAAAGATATTTTCTCTAGAGACCCAGAAGAATCTGCGTGGTCTTTGATGTAACCTATGAAGCTACTGAAAACTGGTGACTAGAGAACAACACCTTAGGGAAGGACTTGCACAACAAAGAGGTGTGGGATGGTGAAAAGTTTAGTTTTGCATCCTTTTATTCTAATCACCTGGAAGGTCTGAATCTTCTTTAGAGAGTTACTTGTTCCAATTTTTGCTTTAATAAAAGCAAATATTAGAATTTCAAACCCCTTTTGATATTTTGAGGTACTCTTTACAAAGCAACAGTATAGGTAGTTCTGCTCCAGAGATTTGGTCAATTTGTTATTTCATTGCAGTACTTAGGAAAACAGAGCATGAAGCTTTGGACAGAATCACTATGATACCGAAAATCAGCAAAGAGTGTGAGTCATAGGGTTCATCTTTAATATGAAGGATTGGTAATAATAACACAGAGTACAAGCTGATCAGCAACAGAAATCTCTAAGGAAGGGTAAATAGACAAAAAGGAGTGCAAATTAAAAGAAAGTAAAATATGGAGCATAGATCATTCAGGTACCAGGCATGGAGAGGCTGCCCAAAAGCATGGACAGCCTGCTCTCACCATCAGTACTATAGAAGAAAGTGTTCCTGCTTCTTTCTACCATTTGTTCCTTAGAGAAGGTACATTTTCACAACAGTCTTTCTAGTTTAGTGAAATGATATTTAAGGGCAAACCTCAGTTTTAGTGTAAAATTCCAGGCATTAGTCACAAAGGATTCTCTGAATATCATGCCTCTAGGAGGCCAAATGCATATTGTAGCCTCTACAATTAGTAAAACTCAGCCCACTTTTGTTCTCTGAATTCCCAGACTTTTGAACATTTCCATACATAGAACATTTGCCTCTATGCTACGTCTCTCTCCAGTCTGAAAAAAAAGTGTTGCAAATGTATTGACTTGAAGTCAATCTGGAAATTTTCATTGAATCAGAGAGTTATCTGATGTCAAACACAATATCTAGCATCCATTTGAAGTCTGACTAATTTTTGGTATAGTCAAGCTGATGTGAGTGAAAGTATATTTATATCAAATTATTAGCTTTTTGTCTAGCAATGAATGGCAACCTGTTGAAAGCTGAACAAGGCTTGCAAAATGTTTAGATTTTCAAAGTTTGCTGATTAGGTGACAGTTTGATAATCATTCCTTGACATATTAGTTTGAGCTTACACCTCCCATACCTTGTGTTCTCATTTCCCTGCTAAACCATTAGGTGGCCTGGCAAAAAATTTTGTGGATGAGACAGACATGGTGAACTGAAATGAGGAACTGATTTTGTTTGAAAATAATACTGCTGCACAAACACTTACACTGACACAACCAGTTGTGTTATTCATGGATGAGTGTATGATGGCTGCTTTGACAGACCCCTCTGCCAAAGGAAGAGTTCGTAGCTGTCCTTTGCCCCAAGTACAATTCAAGCCCATATTCATTTGTTTGGATTTTTGTTTGTTTTCCAGGAAAAAAAAGGAAGAGTAAATTTTACAGCCAACTTAATTCCCCTCTCGGGAAGTCAATAACACTAAAGCTAATATTACAAAGAGGTAGTGGAAAGATAAAGCTATATGTTTTTCATGGATAAAACAAATAAAAATAATCCAGGTTGGAGTAAATGGTGATCTGACTTTTTTTTTTCCCATTAGATTTTCTTTTTACTTCATTATATAATCTTTTCTTTGGTCTAATTTTACATTTGTTTTCAGTATTTCCTATCTTTTCTCTGTTTTTCTCCCTAGATTTTTTCCCCTTTTTTCTGCTCTCTTCTTTCCTTCCCTTTCAATCTAACTTAGAACAAATACCGAAACATGTAAGACTGAAGCAAGTTCGTTAGTTTAAAGTCAGAAATTACTAATTACTAATTACTGTTTTATGTTCTCTGTTGTCTTTACAATTAGTTTTTTGAAATGAACAACTCTTTTTTTCCCAACAGCACAACCTGCTAAAAGAAAACTTTTCTATAATCGTATTTCTTACTGTGAGAGTGTGGTAATTCAAAAATCATTAAATTTAATCTGACTCCCTGCTTGGAAATAGCATGAACATCTTTTGATCCTTTGCTCTGTCTTTATAAGAATAAAAGATTATTACAAGTTATTACATTGCAATGTTTAATAAAAGCTAGCAAAACTATATGCATGCATATTCAGGATTCTGTTTTGTAGCTTGATACTATTCAACTTCTCAAGTCAGTATATGGTGTAGATATGTATAGACCTCACCTTAGACAAATAGCTCCTATTTACCTAAGTGAGCTTGACAGTTTACAGTATGACTCTTCATGAAAGATGAAGCAGAATCCGTGCCTTACAACTGAAATTATCTTTCAGCTGGATAAACATACAATGGATGCAATATCTGAATCAATAAAACACAATTCTCAAAATTGTTTATAAAACTGGAAATTTAATATGAACCTGTTACATAAACCAGGGTGACATGGTTTTTCGCTGGGCTAGTTAATTTTCTTCACTGTAGCTAGTACAGTGCTGTGTTTTAGACTTAGTATGAAAATAATGTTGATAACACACTAATGTTTTAGTTGTTGCTAGGTAGTGCTTACACTAGTCAAGGACTTTTCCACCTTCCCATGCTCTGCCAGGTGCACAAGAAGCTGGGAGGGGAGGGGATACAACCAGGAGAGCTGATCCGAATTGGTCAAAGGGTATTCCATATCATGTGACGTCATGCCCAGTATATTAACTGGGGGGAGTTGGCCGGGGGAAGCAGTGATCGCGGCTCAGGGACTGGCGGCAGCGTCGGTCGGCGGGTGGTGAGCGGTTGCAGCACTTGTGGTTTAGTTTTGTTTTTTTTTTTTCTCCTTCCAAGGTTTCATCTCTCTCTCTCTCATTATTTTTCTTTTCATTATATTATTATTATTGCTGTTTTATTTTAATTATTAAACTGTTCTTATCTCAACCCACCAGTTTTCTTACTTTGGCCCTTCCGATTCTCTCCCCCATCCCACAAGGGTGGGGGAGTGAGTGAGCAGCTGTGTGGTGCTTAGTTGCTGACCGGGGCTAAACCACAACAGCTTTTTATTTTAATGAACAGTGTTTTAATTAATTTGAATACATCTCTGTCTTATGAAGATAGAGTTTCTTCATTATGCTATGCCTTTTACACCATTTACAAAGGGGACACATTCAAATGTTGGTATTAAATCTTCAGAGTTTTGATTCAGAAGTAGAAGTTAGCATGGAAAAGAATTTTTCTAGTTTGGATTAAAATAGCTAAAATTAATACTAAAAAACATTACATGTTTCAGCAAATATACCCACTGTTCAAAAGAGGAAAGCTTTTACAAAACATGAAATAAAATTTCTTTTCCTTCAGCACTAAAACTTTGAAAAGACGTAATATGAATAAAGCAATAATGTTCCACAGAAATTAATATAATTTATCTTCTGTGTAACATTATACTTAATTGGTATATTGTACATATCCTTTGAAATTAAAGGAAAATTCTATCTTGTTAGAATACCTTACCTAAATAGATTTAATGCTTTACAAGGCTAAAGAAACTTTAACATCCTCTAATAAATTCTTTGAAAAGAAGTCAATACTGGGTTGGATGTACATTTCCACTAAGAATGCTATTGCAAGCAAAATAGAAATACAAATCTGAACATGTTTCCTCTTGTCATCCTTAATACTATTGAGAGTAGCCACATAAGACAGGGTACTTCAAAACAGGTGACTGTATTCAGAGAACAGGGGTCTCAAGTGTAATATGTTACGGCATTAGCCAGCAAACACCGTCCTTGGGTCTATAAATAGTAATGTCGAGTATAAAACAGTGATTTTACTGTGTTCAGAGATGATAAACACTTAGCACTTCCTATCTGGGGCAATGTAAGTTAAAAGAAGTGATTCAACTAAAGAGAGTCCCAGGGAGAGCAAGAGGCTTTTCGAAGGTCTGGAAAATCAGACATCAAATGGAAGATGAAAGGTTTAAGTATGTTTAGACTAAGGAGAGCAAAAGACAGTAGCAGTGTTGATATATGTAAAACATAGTTATTAAGGAGTTTATTTCCTTCTCAAAACTCACTGCAGATCAGACAAGTGAGTTTAAATAATGGAAAGGAAGGTCTATGTTAGAGTGTGTAATACTGAAGACCATGAAGTACTACAGTGGTTTGTTGGGAGGCAGTAGCAAGTCCCTCAGCTCCAGTTCCTAAAAGCAGGTTGTAAAGGTGTTTGTTCGGAAATAACACAGATATAGCTGACCTAACCTTTGCAAAGGAGGAGGGAGTAGAAACTCTCTTCAAATTTCTTTCAGCCTAAATTTCTGCTATTTCTGTGGTTTTATTATCAGATTTATTGTTCAGTTTATTATCCACATAATAAAATCATGAAGGAATTAATTCAGAGTGTTGAAGTAATGCAAACTTTTTACAAAGACTGAAACACAGAGCTATTCCCTGGGCATTAGATAGATATTCTTTAAAAACTGTCTTAACAATGCTATGTGTTAAAAATATTTTCAGACTCAACTAATATTTTACCTTCAAAAGTTCTAATTTTCCCATAATTACTATATACTACTCTACCCAATGATTAAGGCTACCACATTAGCAAAATATTTTCTTTACTTGCATGCTAATTTATTCACACATCATATAATACCAGTATTAAGCATTAACAACAAGCTTGATAAATGCAATTTCATGGTGTCAGCTTGTGATAGTAAAAGGTTTCCAAATTTCATGCCAATCCAACTAAACAAAATATAACTGTGAATTGTTCTTTTTTCTTTTTTCAATCCCCCTAAATATTTTACACTGCTCAATGAGGGTGAAACAAATTATAAGTTCATTATAAGAATTATAATGGACGACAGTTACATTTGTATTATTTCCCATTTTCATTATTCTAATTATCCTCACAATTGGCTGATGTTGTTCTGCCTCATGATCTCATGACAGTTTGCCAGAGAAGTGCTGATCAGAATGTTAATGTCTCATCACATCCACTCTTTGACATTTAATACTAGACTTCAACACTCTGATTTTTCCAGCATTCAACAGTTTTGTTCAATGTGTCTATCTTGCTTTGCACTGTCAGTAACCCACAAGGAAGAGTTAAGAATGGACTAGCTGTCAAAATATGGAAAAGGTTGAACTCTGCATTTTTAAGTCTATTAAATATTTAAATATTTTTCAAATAACACAATAGGGCATTGCAATTCAGGTATATTTTTTAAAGTTGTAATGTTAAAGACAGACTACAACATTATTTGAGTAAACCATATCCACCTATAAGCTAAGAGTTTATCTAGGCAATTTATGTGTGATCATTGAGGTGCCATATATTTTATCTGAAAATTATTCTTTTTCAATATTCAACCAGCCGAACAGCTGATCAAAATTGATTCAGCATCTGTCTTGCAGTGTATTTCCTCAATAATCAAGCAGATTTTCTTTGGTGAAATCCTGTTTAGAAACACAGTATCTTAGCAAAATATGATAGGTTTATTGAATACATATATACTCATCTACACAGTCCGTATCAATTCCCCAGCATTATTTTACATATCTGTTTCAGCATGCATATAATTGAAGCTGGTGAATAATCATCCCACTTAGTAAAACATAAATATTCATTTGATTTTAAGTTCACTGACTTAGACATTCTAAATTCCCTAAGTGTGAAAGAGGTGTTTAAGTGCTATGCAGTGACAGGGCCCAGAGTTTTTAATGAGAGTAATTTACTCAATATGAGAGATAAAAATAAGAAGCTTGTTGCTAATCATCTAACCTTAATTACTATAAATCTCCAAACTCCCAAGTTCATGAGGAACAAGCTTAACTTTCGATCCAGAATGAAATTACTTGTAGTGAATCAAAAGTTGATCCTCTCTTTGGATAAGAATAGATAAACTGATGTGTATGGAGTGGATTATTATGGTTAAAAAAAAGAAAACTGCCAAAAAACAAGGATAAAAGTAAGGGTACAACTCTTCTTGGATTTGACAAAAATTATTGATACTATAGAATCTTCAGAAAGAAATAAAATTGTGTTTGGTACTTTATCAGTATCATGCTTCAGGGAGAATTTCAGCATTTCTTATGGATATACTAGAGGATGTTACCGTAAAAGAAAGGGATTGCATAGTAATGTTATGTTGAAGAACTGAAGAAAAGATAAGATATTCATCCACTTAATTCAGCCTAAGATATTGTTTTTGATGGAGACAACTCATCTTCCTAAACATTTGACACAAACATTTAATTTTATTAATCTATATTATTTGAAGACAGGAAGGAGTTCAGGGGGGAAGGGGAGATATTTATACTATTACAGATACAGGTCACAAACCTACTCTCCTGTTTCTTGCTTTAATATAATTTACATTGGAATACAACTTGATAGTACTAAATTCAGTCCATTGAAGAATTTCTGCCTGTTGAATCCTGGAAAACAGACAGCAGAATTTCACAGGGGTATGAATTAGTCATGTTTCTGCAGTTACGGACCTGGAGTTCTTTGAAACAGTACTGGTGAAATAATTTATTTCCTTGGTTCCTTTATCTGTTAATTTAAATGTTGATGGAAGGCAGAGTTTCTGCACTCATAAGGATCTTCAGAATACCAAGCTTCATGGCTCTAGAACAGCCTAACCTGACTGAGGCTCCAAAAACTTACAGACAATTTGGGAATTTTTAATAAAAGAAATTGCCCAAGTACTGAAATTATTCACAAAACAGAATTGCCTATCAGCCCAGCTCAAGTGACTATATTTCATAGTCAGTTAACAGATTCATCCATTTTCTTGAATGGGTAGTTAAATCACCTGCTTTCACAAGTCTATGAAAAAACCATGCCGCTGTCATCTAGGCATTTTAAATGTGTATGTAAAAAACACTGGACCTCACTGATTATCTTTTAGTTTGTTGTATCTCTTCCCTGTTTATCACAATGTGTTTAATAATTTGGAGTAAAATACAGACCAAATCAAAATGTGCAACATTTTCTACATTTTATTTCTGCTATGTATCTGTCAATATAGGTAAGTCCTCAATGTACATACTGAAAATGCAGAATCACTGAGACATACACAATACCTAGCATAATATTTATGGTGCAGCTTACAGAAAGTTAAAAAAAAATAGCAAAACCTCAGAGTAAGGAAGCATTTATCATCTCTTGCTAAGATTCATTTTTATAGACATCAGTTACTTTGTTCTAAGATCCTACTTCTAAAATTCATTTGAGAACTTAGCCTACACTTTTCTGGAGTTTGGAATTTTGTATAAAGTTGTCTCAGGCAGTATTCATATATAATTTTTTCTGCAGGTGCTAAACCTTTATAGGTATTGGGGGGAAAATGCCATGCAAATAGCAAGTAAATAATAACTTAAATTTAATATGTAACTCTGATCTAACAAGAAAGCTACAGTTTTCTTCAAAGGTTAGGAAAAAAATTAATCTTTACGGTAAGCAGCAGAGAAGACTGTAGATTAGAGATAGGTATAAACATGTTTTAAAGCTGAACTGTAAGCAACTTTTAGAAGTCCTTGTATACCACAAATCTTTTACTATCTGTTGCCCTTTCAAGTCATATCACGGGACTTTCTGATCCATGGTTCGACAAAACACTGTGCCCCAGATCACTCAGTAACATCCATTTGGAAATTATTTTGGGTATATTTTATAAGTACCGTTGGAAAATCATGCACAAATGGGTGTTGTTTTCAGCTGACAATCAACTAATATCTTTGCTAAACAACATCATGTAGTGTTGGTAATAAAGTTATGTTCCCCTAATTAAGTAATTGGTTTGAATTTGGAATTAAAAGAAATGACGAGTTACTGTTATGCATGACAACAGCATTAGAAGCAAAAGAAAATGCAAGCACTGCTTATTCATGACTTGATTCACTAAAACATGAAAATAAACCAATAATATGAGACAGTTCAAACAACAGTAAGTGAAAGTTACAGCACTAAATGCAGAATCCTTTGTCAAAATCACTTGAATAGTTTCAAAAATAAATAGTGATATTTTAATATTTCAATACTTCAGATTTAACTGCAGTGCTGAGTTCTACCATTCAGACAATCTAGTGTAAATATGATTTTTTGGTAACAATTTCTAAAGCAAAGAGAAGATAGACACATTATACATTCCTACTCTAAGTGTCAATTTTAATCTTTTTATGATGTTTAATTTCACATTATTCTGCATAATATGCCAAAGGAAAAAATATGCATAGGCTGTTCTTAAAAGTAGTGCTATATTCTGTGTTCTGTTAAAGGCAGAGAAACTTTGAAATCCAGATTGCCACAGGCAGGTTTGAACAAACCTGTTATTGAACTCTTGGTTAAAAAAAACTTGCTCTCATTCTGCAATAACACAAGTGCTGTGTTTCACACATATCAAACAATAAAGATATATTTCCAAAGTGAACCTCCTTTGCGAAACTGACACAACCATTTCTGTAATTATCATGATTTTCAAAAATATTTCATAGCATTTTAATAAAATGGTCAGAGTGTTCTTACAACTCTGCTCCACTTTCCACTGTATTTTATTTGATCCTTTAGATATTTTAGGCCAATTGTATAAAAAGGATGGAGAAAAATAGTTCTGTTATGCAGTGAGAAATGGGTGAGGTTTGGGGGTGTTGTCCTTCCCTTGTAAAAAAAGGGAACAATTAATTGTTAACTTCTGCTCCAGCTGAATTGTTCTTAAATAACTCATTCTGATCAGGTATTAAATGCTCATCCTTCCAAATTGTGAACTACCATATGACAGGGTATGCATCAGAGAAATACCTGAATGTTCTTTTTAAAGGCCTCTTTTATCAGGTAGAAACATGAACACTTTCTCCTGGGAAAACTAAAGATTTTTTTTCCTTACTAAATCTTGCTTTCATTAATGCATTTTTCCACTAGAATTTTAATATGGAGAATTTTTCTACAAATCTATCTGTGGCATGATGATACTATATCTTGCCTCTTCATTATACTGACTCCAATTATGAATTACTATCTTTACCAGTGCATGCATTTGTCTTATTAAAAAATTGACCAGAAAACAGGTTACACAAGCCAAGCCTGAAATGTACTGGTAGTCACTGGTGACTTAGGTGTGACTAGAAGTTTTGTTTATAATCAGGTTTCTACTTCTGAATTTACATGAAATCTGGTGAAAGTTCCTTACTTTGACTTTTATGACTCAGGTCCTATTTGGATTACAGTAATAATAGAATTGCAAAATAATTGTCAGTGTCTGAAGATGTAGTAGACTACATCAAGGGAAAGTGTTGAACTATCAGCCACTCAGGAAAAAAAAAGACCAAACAAGTCAGCAAAGTTGTAATGACAAAATTTTCTTTAGTTAGCAGCAGAAACATCTCCCTTCACAGGAAGTAAAATAGTTCATCACAAGATATTTCTTTATTTTCTTATGCATTACCAAAAAAGAGAAACCAAAACAAACCACAGCTCAAATTACTTCTTTGTCTCTTCCTTACCATCTTCTCTGCTATTAATTCTGATTTTATTTGGAACATTGTTTTCTGATGGAGCCTAGCATCTCAGTTATAGAGCAGGATTCTATTTTGCTAGATAGGCCTTATAGCAGTACATTAACAAATAGATCCTATCCAGCAAGAATAAATATGCTGAGCAACAAGGTGTGTTCCTGATGGCAAACAGAACTGAACAATTTAGTTGATGTTTTTTTCAAATCTTAATTATACATTTCTAAAAAGCACAGTCTAATTTCTCACATTTGTCATTTGCTAAGCTATTCATGTTATGTAAGTAATTGGTATTTTTCTTTACTTTTCTGGGAAAAATACAACTCATACAAATGAACATGAACATGTTTTGGTTTAGATCAACAGTTTGGACTGTAGCTTTTATAATTGAAATTAAAAGCCTGTATGTTTAATTCTGTTTATCAGTCTTATATCCAACACAAGCATTCTGCTTACACACTTAGAAGGAAAGTGAAGGAAGATTAAAAATAAAAGAGGATGCTCACCTTTTATTGAGTAGCTCTGGTGTCTGAGGCTCTTATGACTGTTTTCCAGCTGACCAGTATTTTTGCTAATTTGGTGTGAATTTGCAAATACTTTCAGAAGAATCAAGCACAGTTTTTGTCACATTGACTGTATGCTGGAATAGATAAAATTCACAGACACAGTTTCTGATATCAGAGGGATAACTTACTGCTTTATGAAATCCTTCTCTGATTGATCATGTCTACCTCCTTCCATTCAGCTTTTGAGACTGTTCTGCTAGAAGAGAATGGATCTCTAAGAGAAAATAATTTTGGGACCTTTAATGAGATTCATCTCAATATTTTGCTTCTGGTTTGTTTTGAGGAAAGTCGTACTATCTCAAGCTGGTTTATTGATTTGTTCAGTAAAATCAATCCCTGATTTAATTCTACTGCCATGAACTTACAATTCAAATGAACATGGCCTAGTCAATTTTGTGGCATTTTTATTGCTGTTGTTGCTAACGTATTTACTAACTATCAAACAAACTACACTGTTGTCAGGCACAGCATAGGAAGAACACCAAAAAACAAGGCAAGCAAAAACATTGACTAAGGAAAACATCTTACCAGGTTCTCTACTTCCTATTTCAACTGTTCTTATATCTGAAATAAAGGGAGAAACATTTTGGTTTAGTTTATAAAACTATTGTGCAGCAAGCCCTTATATGCAAATTCTCTTTTGTAACCTCAAAGGACTCATGCATACCACTCCCAGCAAGTCTTATCTTCAATATTAGATAAGGGTGGGCAGTAGCCAACAAAGGAAAGTTTAGATATCTTAAGTTAAACATTTTCTTCAGAGTTGGAACACTTAAGTGCCTCTGATTAGGCACCCTCCTTCATTCCTTGTTATGGCTTCAAGTATTTTATCTTTCTCTGTACAGATCAACACAAAATTGGCAACATTTGTTGTATTAGCTCCATGTCTGGAGATATTAAGGCATACATTAAAGAAACAAAATATTCCCTCAGAATATACTAGAAAGCCTTTCTCTAGGTTCAATCATTAAGAAAAACATAATGATCAGGCAGAAGAAAATACATTCTTTATTGAAGTTCAAGTTAACATTTTGGAGGTAAAATCTTATAATAACTTAGGAAGCAGGTAATTAATAAAATTATACAATTGAAAGTAATGCAAAGCAATGCTGTTCACTACACTACTGTGGGGTCATTCTTCTCTTCCATTAAGGAAGGTGTGTTTTACATGAACAAAGAATTCTGCCAGCATCTACTAATAGTTTAATTAGAGGCAGTGAGAGGATGTTATGAGCAATTATCTGTACACACTAACTGCAGAAAAACAACTAGGTTTTATCCTGATAGCCTGTCTAAAAGCTACTACCTTAGCTGAGAGCCAGACCTTCATTGTGTAGAGTATCGCCACAATCACACTGGATAATGTCCATATAATGAAAAGTCAATTTGCATGATAGCCTCTCTTTTCATCTGGGAAAATTTACTCAGAAGAGATAATTTAACAAGGTTTTTAATTCTTCTAGGGGCAGAGCACAACCTTGTTCTAATCCTGCTCTCAGATCTCTTGCAAAGAGGAAGAAGTTAGCCTATTGGTTTTTCTACATATATTGTCATGCTTAGACTGAGTGCTGAGCAGAGAGAAGTAATGACGATTAGGGCTGCTTGGGGAACTCAAAGAAATTTTTAAGTCACAATTAATTGGCTTTCTTTCAATCAGTTGTATTTTCCTAGGAGACTTTTTTTTCAAAATATCACCTTTCTGTTCTGGCCCTACAAGCAATAGAAATCTCCAGCATTTAATCTGATCTTTATGATTAATTAATAACATATTTTCACTACATTATCTTCCTGATTTTAAAAATTTGGTTTTGTTCTACTCCTTAACCATAAATAGCCATGGAAAATTAGGAAGCTGATTAAAATAAGGTAAGTTAGAAAAGAGTATAATATAAATTACTTGAATATTTAGATATGCTGTCAAATTACCCCAATACTTACTGTTTGTGGTGATATCTTCAAAGAGAATCAGTAAGAAAAACGTGTTTATATACGTGTCTGTGTAGTATTTGTGTATTTCTGTCTGTATAGTATTAACATGAGTAAAAATATTGCATTACAGGTATAAATAGAATAACTTCGACATTCACATTCACAGTTGCTTCAAAGACCATTAATAAACTCCCTGGGCATGTGGTTGCCCTGTTGCACTCCTCCTGCAAGAGATATGGATGTTCCAGCTCCAGGAGTGCACCGTGGAGAGGCAGCCCTGGCAGTGCCAGGGGCACACCAATACGGGTCACTGCCTGAAGGGGGCAGCTCCTCAGGGCACCCAGGGGGACACAGCGCTGCCCAGCCCACCCAGGGGCGTACTGTCGTCCCCCAGCAGCATCCACCTGCCTCGCCCTCCCTGTTTCCCTCTGTGTCTCTCCCCCTTTAAAAATAATTGTACTTCTTTTATATCAATTTTCAAGCTGAACCCTTCTCTGTTTCAAAAGTCTCCTTGTAATTCTTTAGTTAACATTTAATCTAGTTGATGATTGCCTTCCTCTTTAGCATGACCAATTTGAGGCACAAGTGTTTTCGAACAGTTTTGGGTGTGCTCTTCCCAACACACATTCCTGTCCTAAGAGCCAGGCATGTTTATCTGAGCACCATGGCCTTCTCATTTGCATCCTTTCACTGTAAAACACCACTTTTTCATGCATCAAAATTATTTGGCTGGCCAGGTGGATTTTGTTCACATTTGTAGCGTCAAGTCTTGTTTTGTTTAATAATAGAGATTTACTTAGGAGATTCCTGAAGTCTCCTAGTACGAATATATTGATTTAAAGAGAATGTCCATGTAGCTATGAGGCCCAAGCCTATGTTTGTGGTGTGTAGAGAGTTCCCCTACAGTGGTGTAAGGGAAGCACCAAAAATCTTTTTCTGTAATCTCCCCTGAGTTCTGTCCTGGAGAAAAAAAACAGATGAATAACAGAATATTCCTCTTCAGTCAATATTTCTTGTTACTACTGTCTTCCTGTCTCTGCACTTAAGAAGAAAATGAAGAAGAGATCCACCTAATTCCCTCAATAAAAAGCCTACAGTTGTGTCTGCTCTTCTTTACAGTGAACAAATTCCTCTTTTTTAGTTTATATGAAAAAAACCCCAACCCAAAGGTCTAGTTTTGCAAAATGAGATATACATTTAAGGCTGGATTTGCTTTGCATCTCTCTAATGACTCCAGCTGTTAACTCAGGGCCTTCAATCTCTAGCCAAAAGTAGACAGGAACAGTCATGGAGCCTGCAATAGGAATGAGATTTACTCCTTTTAGTCTGCAATTCTTTCTCTCTGCTTGACTCATATTTTTAGTAATAATTATTCTGATATTACACTACAGCTTACTTTCTCAAAACTAGACAATGTTGGCATGAAAAAATTAGCTTTCTTTAATTACTTTTACAGGTAATAGGAAATTTATTTAATCAGATGGCTCATCTATTGGAGAAAAATCCTAAATAATTACAGAGTTATCACTGAATGCAGACAATGAAATATGCAAAATAATTACAAATTAGTTATATATGCATGAAAGCTCAAATAACTAGTTTTATATCTATGTTGTTACTGAACTTCCTTGATTTCCAGATAGTAAGTTGATAATTTCATTTATATGTTTTGGAATATGTCTTGGAATGCCACCACTGAGTTAGTTGGACACTATACTAAAGAATTTTTGATGCTATACTATATGTAAGGTTTTCATCACCAATTGACCCATTAAATTTTGTCTTAGATCACCCATGGTCTAGATGATTATGCTTAACTTGTAGGCAGAAGTGCTACACTACAAAAATGACGTCTTGTTCTGTGTTAACCATTTGGTAGCAGAAGCACAAACAAAATACCTAGGAATTCAGTAACCTAGTGACACAATTTCTCCTTGTCTTATTTTACACACAGAATAGTGGTTTGGAAGTGTCATGGTTTTCACTGGGCTAGTTAATTTTCTTCACTGTAGCTAGTATAGTGCTGTGTTTTAGACCTAGTATGAAGATAATGTTGATAACACACTAATGTTTTAGTTGTTGCTAGGTAGTGTTTACACTAGTCAAGGACTTTTCCACCTTCCCATGCTCTGCCAGGTGCACAAGAAGCCGGGAGGGGAGGGGATACAACCAGGAGAGCTGATCCGAATTGGCCAAAGGGTATTCCATATCATGTGACATCATGCCCAGTATATTAACTGGGGGGAGTTGGCTGGGGGAAGCAGCGATCGCGGCTCGGGGACCGGCAGCATCGGTCGGCGGGTGGTGAGGGGTTGCAGCACTTCTTGTTTAGTTTTGTTTTTTTTTTCTCCTTCCAAGGTTTCATCTCTCTCTCTCTCATTATTTTTCTTTTCATTATATTATTATTATTGCTGTTTTATTTTAATTATTAAACTGTTCTTATCTCAACCCACCAGTTTTCTTACTTTGGCCCTTCCGATTCTCTCCTCCATCCCACAGGGGTGGGGGGCGTGAGTGAGCAGCTGTGTGGTGCTTAGTTGCTGACTGGGGTTAAACCACAACAGGAAACTTTTTTCTGTTAGTGGTATTGCTTACGTTAAATGATTTCATTTGGTTTAAAAATTCAGTTTAACATACAATATTACTGTACCACCGTTACTTTTTTAAGTTTAAATTTATAGTGTTTAATGTACAGGACATGTACTAATTTAGACTCACATATTGTGTTTATTCACATAAAAATCCATAGATCAGTTTGAATATATAGCCATAAACTGTGCCTTCAGTTTCCGATTTGAAGAAATAAAATTTTGTTACTTACATCTGAAGACACATAATACAATAATTACTGTGTAAATTCTGTTTTTAAATGCTGGCCAAGTAAATGCATTTTAGTGGTAAATGTCTTTATTTTAGTAACTAAAATCCTTACTTTTTATTCCATAAAAGTTTCAGTTTAAAGTAATTCCACCAGCAAATAGCTACAGCACAGCCCTTGATTTTTGGGAAGGAAAATTTATTAACCTGAGTCCAGTTTGCTCTAGTTTCTTGTACATTATTAATTTCTTCTGAAAACGGGTGAAACTCTTCATCCGTATTTGCCAGAATACCCTCAGCCTACAGCAGTAAACTGTTCTGCCTGCATACACTGTGCCATAGCTATGCTTTTCAAAGGTGAGAGTGCTAAACTGAAAAAGAAGAAAAAGAAATGTTGACATCTGTGAATCACAGTTCACCTAAGAGCAAACATGACAAAATTGTTGACAGTAAATGAAGTGGCTCTGAGAAGCTGTGTGAGATGGCACAGATTAATCTTCACCAAAAAATAGAGAGCTTCTGTGCATGTCCGCTCATCATAATGGATGGCTGAATTGGTAGAGCTCATGCTGAATATAAGGCAATGACATATGGACCTATACACAGAAAAATGAGTCTTGCAATCAAGACCTGAAACTCCCCTTGGTGCCATAAAAGAACTGTTATTTAGCTTTCCTGTGTTATCTCCAAGTGTTCTGGCACAAAATCATTTTTTGGAAGATCACCTACGTTTTCAAGTCTTGATTATGAAGGATAACATTTATTCACTTGAACTGTTTTGATTCTTTAGTATATTTTGTGTATTTGAATATTTTGAGACATGTAGGTTATCAAAGTGCATTTTCCTTAGTGGTTTTGCTGTCATAGTGGCAGTTGAGAACCACAGAAATGTTTTTTTATTTGCTCAGTGTGTAAGGCAGGTGTTATAATATCAACAACATTTTCTACTCACTTTAGAGACCTTCATGAAATGAAGATGAAAGTCATGTTGACCGAGTAGGAAATGTAAAGCAATAGACCAAGCTCCAAGCAGAAAATGTGGGCATTTGTCTTCAGTGATTTATGCTTTGAAAAAGGTGGCAGATCAAAAATGTATGGGTTTATATGAGGACAAATTATACCCAGTATACATGTATGACTGTTCTTAGAGCAGATTGTACTCTGTCATAAATTGTTTGCTGGTTAACTGGAAATATTTAGGATTAAAAAAGAGGGTGTATGCTATTGTTAATATCTCATAAAAATAAGCTGCATTTTGACAAAAATTGTAAAAATATATTTCTTTAAATATAAATAATTAAAAACTCTCACATTAAAAATGCCTAGGTTAAAGAGTGGACACATTTGTGCTTCTTCCCCATTTTTTGAAAGAAACTTTAACCAACTCAATGTAGGTACTCAGAGAGCTTCAGCATAACCAGATCTTTGCTTTCTAAAGGACAAAATGGGTAAATAACATTTTTTCAGCAGAATATAATAACTGATATGTGTCTGCCTTGCTGTTAAAACACTTCTGCAGTCTAATCTACTGAAGTCCATTGGAAGAGCTACATAGCAAGAAGAAAAAGACAGTTTGCAGAGGATTAATAAAAAAAAAATGCCATTTAGGAATTGAATAGACTAAGTTTACTAAAATAGTCAGGTTTCTGGGGGAGTGAACAAATTTTATACATCAGGAATGAATTAAGTTTTATTTATTGTTATTAAAGGGATTCAATCCATTGTTACTGAATGTTCAAACATATAGTGGCCAAAAAGAAATGATGGTCATGAGAACACTTTCAGCATTACAACAGGATGAAGTATTTTTCCTGTTTTGTTTATCCTCTGAAATGCATTGTTGTTTCAAAATATTCATTTATTCTCTAGAAAAGCAAAAACAATATGAGAAAGCCAATCATTAACACACAGTCAACTTGTACAGTTTACAAACAGTTCACAGATAACAGACTCTGAAAATAGATTATCTGGTCATTTAAATCTATATATATGAATGATGAGTGTACTCACATGGAACATTATGGAATCACATATTTGTAACAATATTCCATATTTATGGACTTCTGAACTTGCAGATTCTAAGAAATCTGTTTCGCTGTTTTTCCTTTAAAAAGCCCTGTATAGGCAATTCATCTTTTACAGTCAACATTAATCCAAAAGATGCTCCACTGATTTTAACATCACTATGGATCCAAGAGATAAAAGTCCGCAAAAGATGGTGAAAAAGATTCTTGCTTTCCAGGAAAGCTTGAATCAAACTGTATAGAAGAAACAATATGTGCAGGCATGAGAGAAACTGAAGGTCTTGAAAGTTTATAAAATTCTTCAAGTGTAGGGTTTTTTTTTCTTTCTCAACTTTATAAAACTGTGGCAAAAGCTAGTTTTCTAAATGTGTTCTCAAGTGAGGAGCTGTCTATGTTATACTCATGATATTTGTTGTCGGGCTGTTTCCAGGACAGTCAAGACAAGAGAGATGTAAAATTTGCATTAACTGAGTTCTTACATACAGAAAACTTACTCTAATAAGCAATCAATCTCCAAGTAAAAAAAGTATTCAAATATCAAAAATGAAACCTTTATTTGATTTAATATTTTGAACATTCTTATATTTAGTATTATATGAACTTTGACTCTCCATTTCTCCACTCAGATTGTTTGATTTCTTGTTTGTGTGTCTAGAAACTACAGTTCACAAGCTTGACAAGGTATGCTCCTATTCTTAAATCCAATCAAATAATTTTTCATATTCCTGAACGTTATAGGTTGGATGTTACAAACTTAACATTCTAATTTAAATCAATTGTGCACTTTAATAAAAGTGCATCTATAAAAATCTGTAAAAGTGACTCTAAATATAAGTTTTTCTGTACAAGCAAACTTAGGTTGCTTTTTCTAGCTTATTTTTTAATTGGTCCATGATATGCTGCCTTCAGCTTAAGAGGGTTTTTTTTCCTGTCTGTTTTCTAAAGATGTTTTAAAACTTCTGTGTTGGGGATGTCAAACCTTTATCAGAAGTGAGCACCACATATACCCTTTCATTTTGACATCTCTCATTAAAGGAGTTAAAAGAGCTTTTGCACAAACAGTTCTGTCTTTGGAAGCTGAAAATAGATTTCCATCATCTTGAAGCCTGAAAATCCAAAGGGTGCCCTTTGGACAGCTCCTGACAATAAGGACTGATGCTAACAGCAAAGGCTACCAGTATATCACAATACAAATCAGTTTAAAGGAAGTAATACGACTAATCAGACTGCTGTGCCATCTCTTTTAGAATGGTTTGGAATTATGAAGAAAAAAAAATCCTGTTTTCCTTTCCTAATTATCATGAGAAAAGATAAATTCAAACAGTTTCTCATGTTTATACATTGTCAGCTAAAAGGAGCTAAGAAGTCAGCACTTCAAAGTGATCATTATTACATTTCTGGAAAAACATATGGAAGTAGGAAATTACAAAGTGCGTGAGAGAGAAAGAAGTTAAAAATTAAAGCAAAAAGTTAGTTCTTTAGGTTTCATCTGTGGCATTCATGACAGCGTGAATGTAAATGGGGAATAAATATCAGTATTAGTAACCTTTGCATTGCAAGGGCTTTCCATGTAGTGACTCAGGAAAAAGAGTGGTACCACTGTAAATGAACAGACATTAATGTAGGTGATTACCTAGATGAAGAGGATTTCAGGTTGGTGGTGGAGAAGAAGCTAATGTTGGGATTGACTAATGAAAGACATTTTAAAACAAATAGGCTTTCGGAGCAGAGAGTCCTGTTCCTAAGCTAACCTCAAAAACCAGAAAATTGTGCTCTGTCATAGAAAATTGTGCTCTGTCATCAGTCCCTCTGTGGATTGCTCTAGCAGCTGCGAGTTGCAAAGAAGCACAGGTACCCTGTTGATGTATCAGTATTACATTAAATGATAACTGTAAAAAGACGTCACGTAATTCTGAACATATCAAAGCATTGGGTGTTATTTGATTTATGGATGCAGTTTAAGTTATTATTCTTGTTAAATTGGTTTTAACACACATATTTACAAAGATAGAAAGGTAAGAAATATGACATGTTATCCACTAGTATGTTTTGCTAATCCAAGAAAAAGTACTCTAGAGGAAGATAAGAAAAAAATTACTAGAAAGAGATACTTCAAGGAAGTTGTATCTCACAACCAACCAAAATATAGGAACAGTTCTATGATGAAGCTAATTTTAACCCTAAACAAGTACAAACCAACATGATCTCCACTTTCTTCTGGTATCACAACAAGACTGTCTTCACACATTTGCAAGTCACAGTTAATTTCTCTATATGTCTCCCTACACGTACAAGCTTTCATGATATCTTATATTTCCTTTGGAAATAAAACAATGCATAATGCAATTGGACAGGCTGGATCGATGGGCTGAGGCCAATTGTATGAGATTCAACAACGCCAAGTGCCTGGTCCTGCACTTGGGTCATAACAACCCCATACAGTGCTACAGGCTTGGGGAACAGTGGCTGGAAAGCTGCCCGGCGGCGAAGCACCTGGGGGTGCTGGTTGACAGCCAGCTGAACATGAGCCAGCAGTGTGACCAGGTGGATAAGAAGGCCAACGGCATCCTGGCTTGTATCAGGAATAGTGTGGCCAGCAGGAGTAGGGAAGTGATCATCCCCCTATACTCGGCACTGGCAAGGCCACACCTCAAATTCTGTGTTCAGTTTTGGGCTCCTCACTACAAGAAAGACATTCAGCTGCTGGAGTGTGTCCAGAGAAGGGCAACGAAGCTGGTGAAGGGTCTGGAGAGTGGGTCTTATGAGGAGTGGCTGAGGGAACTGGGGTTGTTTAGTCTGGGGAAAAGGAGGCTGAAGGAAGACCTTATCACTCTCTACAACTCCCTGAAAGGAGGTTGTAGTGAGGTGGGTGTTGGTCTCTTCTCCCAAGTAACAAGTGATAGGACAAGAGGAAATGGCTTAAAGCTGCACCAGGGGAGATTTAGATTGGATATTAGGAAGAATTTTTTCACTGAAAGGGTTGTCAAGAATTGGAACAGGCTACCTAGGGAAGTGATTGAGTCACCATCCCTGGAGGTATTTAAAAGACATGTAGACATGGTACTTAGGGACATGGTTTAGTGGTGGACTTGGCACTGTTAAGTTAACAGTTGGACTCAGTGATCTTAAGGATCTTTTCCAACCTAAATGATTCTATGATTCTATGACTGTAAAAATTCTTAAATGGGATACATGTTCATCATGATTGTTTTCAATAAGTTCTTTTCTTTTTCTTTAAAATAGTAATTATTATAACCATAATTAGACCACCTGAAGATTAAGATATTCTCAAGGTATTTTGTAATAGTATCTTCCCTTTAATGAGAATACTAAATGTATCCTTGTGGAAATACCTGTTATTATTCCATTTTAAAAGTTCTTTTCTGTTCAAAAGCCTTAAGAAATTTAAGTCTGTGAGTACTAAAGGGCTTAGGGTTTACAATAATAAGCACTGAATTCAGTGGCTAGGATCTCAATACAATGTATATGATGAATTAGATATCTCCAGTAAGAGCCACTGACAAGCAAATCAGGTTTTATACTAAAGCATAAGAAATGTTGAAAACATGAGCAAGATCTAGTTCTCATACCTCTAAGAAATATGCCCACTGCATTTCAGCCTTTAGGAATGAGCTAAACTTCCATGCAGATTTACATACTTTCATCCATGCAATGAGACTGACTGTCTGCTGACTAAGAAGCGTTCATTTAAATCCTTCACAAGGCAGAGGAGTCCTTTCACCCAGGAGGAGAAAGATCTTAGAATGTGTGTAAACCGTCTAAGTCCACAACCTTCTGATAATGACTTATACTTATAATGTAACTTTTGATACTGTATTTGGAAAACATCTCAATAATTATTAGTACTTTTTATGGTGGGAAATAATTAACTACGGGTTTCTGTGAATAAGTCTATTTATCACAGAATCCAAGAATGGTTGGGGTTGGAAGGGACCTCTGGAGATCATCTCGTCCAACCCCCCTGCTTGAGCAGGTACACCCAGAGCAGGGTGCACAGGACTGTGTCCAGGCAGGTTTTGAGTATTTCCAGAGAAGGAGATTCCACAGTCTCTCTGGGCAGCCTGTTCCAGTGCTCTGTCACCCTCACAGTAAAGAAGTTTTTCCTCATATTCAGGTGGAACTTCCTGGGTTCCAGTTTGTGCCCATTGCTCCTTGTTCTGTTGTTGGGCACCACTGAAAAGAGTCTGGACCCTTCCTCTTGACACCCACCCTTTAGATATTTATAATCACTGATAAGATCCCCCCTCAGTCTTCTCTTCTCTAGGCTAAACAAACCCAGGTGTCTCAGTCTTTCCTCATAAGGGAGATGCTGCATTCCCCTGATCATCTTCCGTAGATCTCCGATGGACTCCCTCCAGTCGTTCCCTGTCTTTCTTGAACTGGGGAGCCCAGAACTGGACACAGTACTCCAGATGTGGCCTTGCTAGGGCAGAGTAGAGGGGGAGGATAACCTCCCTTGACCTGCTGGCCACACTCCTTTTCATGCACCCCAGGATACCGTTGGCCTTCTTGGCTACAAGGGCACATTGCTGGCTCATGGTCAACTTGCTGTCCACCAGCACTCTCAGGTCCTTCTCAGCAGAGCTGCTTTCCATCAGGTCAACCCCCAACCTGTATTGGTGCGTGGGGTTGTTCCTCCCCAGGTACAGGACCGTACACTTGCTTTTGTTGGATTTCATGAGGTTCCCCTGGGCCCAGCTCTCCAGCCTGAATGGCAGCACAGCCTTCTGCTGTATCAGCCACTCCTCTCCATTTTGTATCATCAGCAAACTTGCTGAGGGTACACTCTGTCCCTTCGTCCAGGTCATGGATGAATGTCTTGAACAGGACTGGACCCAGTACAGACCCCTGGGGAACACCACTACTTACAGGCCTCCAGCCAGATTCTGCCCCATTGATCACGACCCTCTGAGCTCTGCTGTTCAGCCAGCTCTCTATCCACCTCACTGTCCACTCATCTAACCCACACTTCCTAAGCTTATCTATGAGGATATTATGGGAGACAGTGTTAAAAGTCTTGCTGAAGTCAAGATAAGCAACATTCACTGCTCTCCCTTCATCTACCCAGCCAGTCACGCCATCATAGAAGGCTATCAGGTTGGTCAAGCATGATCTCCCCTTGGTGAATCTATGTTGACTACTTCTGACAACCTTCTTTTCCTCTACATGCCTGGAGATGACCTCCAGAATGAACTGTTCCATCACCTTTCTGGGGATGGAGGTGAGGCTGACTGGCCTATAGTTTCCCCGGTCCTCCTTCTTGCCCTTTTTGAAGACTGGAGTGATATTGGCTACCCTCCAGTCCTCGGGCACCTTTCCTGTCCTCCATGACCTTTCAGAGAATCTACTTCTTGTACTTTAGTGCATAAAACAATGATTAAAACAGCTTGTTATAGACCTACTGCATTTACTCTCAGTTTATCTTCATGCCAGTCTTCGCTGTTATTTTTTCTTCACCCATAAAAACTGAGCTTAAGGAAAATTCTTATCATCTTCATACTACATCTGGTTCAAGAAGCATTGCATAGAATAGAATAGTATATTTATTCACAAAACTCATAAATGAACTAGCAAATGGTGGGGAATAAGAAGTTTATAAGGTTTGATAATGACCATGAGAAGCTGTAGAAAGGTCTCCTAATAATTATCATTAATAAAATAGCAGATGACATTCAGTGCTAAGAAATTACAAATAAAGTGTATGAGGAAAGAGTACTCTAGACTAGATATTGCCTCCTTAGGAAAAAAAGAAAGAAAAATTATAATAATTCTTTGAAGACTGTTCAATACCCAATAAAGAAAAACAAATAAACAAACAAAAAACCCCTGCAAATACTTTGCAGTTATTACAAGAGGACATAGAACAAAATATAAAACATCATTATGGCAGTACATAAATTAATCACAGAGTAAATATTTGGTCCAGTTCTGACAGTTAGTTTCTGAAAGTAAAGGATATTATTAGAAAGGTATAACTGTGGAGAGCTGTATCTGGGAGGAGCTGGGATGACTACAGCTATAGAGCAAGTTCCATGCAAATAGAAATTACAGAGACCCTGATTCTTTGGCCATGATGTTTGTCACAAAATAGGTATATCAAAGACTGAGTTGCACGGAGAAGCTAAAGAGAAATTAATTATTCTTTGTTTCTCAAAGAGTAGACAGGAATCAAATAATATTTTCCAGAGACGGGCTGAAAACAAAATGTGCACATTCTTCAACTCTGGAATTCATTATGACAAGACATTGTAGGCATGAAAAGTTTACATGGGTTCAAAAACTGATTGGATAAATTTATAGAGGAAGTTCAACAGAAACCTTTCTCTCAGGCACTTCAGACACAAATTTTACAAGGATATACCAGGAGAAGCATAAGTCTTCTTGTCTTGTCCTACACTTTTTCCTAGACATTCACTTATGACTAAGTGTTAAAAATATGAGGCACAACCTCCTATAGAAGAAAAAAAAAAAGAAGAAAACCTGTGATAGCAGAAATATGTTCTATTTTTGTTTCTTTAGCTGTGAATCAGCTGCACTGTGCTAACTGTTGAGAACTGACCTCATGGGCTTTTTTAGCCACCACCCAGGATGCTACTTGATTAAGCATTTGGTTGTTGGGAAGCAAGGGCCAGCAACTCCACAAGGGCTGTGCAACCCCAGCTCAGGCCATGCCCTCACCAAGGATCACAGTCCCATGGGGTCTGGGTACAGCAGGCAGCACCTGGTGTTGGTAACGGGGTCCATCAACAGCTCCAAACATGGCAAATGATGAGCTAGGTCCAGAGGTTTTCCAGGGACCCAAGTTGGGAGCAAAGGAAATGAAGTCAGGGACATAAATGTGAGGTAATGTGACTCAATGAACCTGAGTGAAAGAACTTCAAACAGTGTCAATTTATCTCCTGTTTCAGATGGGATAGATGAGAACTTGCAACATGGGCTCAGGTGTTGGTTCTAGATCTCAGCTCAGCCCTTTGGGTTCACATAATTGTGCATTTCACTCAGCTTTATGTAGAGTCCATAAAATAACAAAAGGTTGGCTTTCAGTCTTGCAATGTACATATGTTAAGTATTTATCTTAACATCATAAGACTATAGATAGGTACAAAATCACACTAGAATTTTGCATTGATATAGGTTTACTCAGGATTCAGAAATTAATCAAAAAACTTATTCTGCACATGTATGGAGGTATTAGTAAAATTGACACTTCAAAGATTACTGACAGCATAACTTTAATTTAGTTTCTACAATGTCAAGAATGAGTCACCTTACATCTAAATACACTGTAAGAAACAATTTTAAACTTGAAGGAAGTCATATATAATCTTTGTGAGAAGAGGAAATAAAAATCAAATTCTCCATTCTAGTTGAATTGAAACATCTCAGGCAAAGGTGACAGAATAGATAAAACATTTCTATTAAAAAAATGCCATGTTGACTGGAGCTTATTGATAAATGCTGCTTCATTAGGCTCAGCTATTCCTGAAGACATACACATACAACTTCCATTGATTTCCTTCAGCTTATATTTTGGTAATCATTCAGAGTACCAGTGCTTCCTGACATTTCATGCTACTGACTCAAATTAGCCTTATTGAACAGGCATAAAAACTGTAGAATCACTGAATCATTCACACTGGAAGGGACCTTGAGAAGTCACCCAGTCCACCTTCCTGCTCAAAACAGTCAACACTGAATTCAGACAAGAGATTTAGCGCTTTTTTCAGTAGAGCCTTGAAATACTCAAAGTACTCAGCTTCTCTGGGCAGTCTGTGCAAATGCTTAATCATTCTGATAGTGAAGTGGGTTTGATTTTGTTTTGGTTTGGGTTTTTTTTTCCCCAGCTAGGCTGTTGGAACCTCTTCTGTTTCAGTTTATGTCCACTGTTTCTCGTTCTTTCACTGGGTACCTCAGTAGGAAGCCTGGCTCCATCTGTTTGGTTACCTACTTGTAGGTATCAAAAGTTGCTATTTACTCTCCCTCTAAGTTTTTTTTCTTTCTTCAAAATCAAAAACAACATAAAAACACCGAAAAAACAAACAATTCCCATTAAAGCAGGACAATATTCCTTAATTCGACCTACTGATTATACTTCTGCTAGCTCAGGAGCTGTTGGCCACCTTTGCTGCGAAGGCACTACTGGTTCATCTTGCTGCCCATCAGCACATCCTGGGTCCTTTTCAGCACAGTGGCTTCCAGCCAGCCTGCCCCAACCTGTGCCTCTGCTCAGGGCACCATACCTGTGGGGGAGGCTGCGGAGAAGGCTGTGGCCACCAATTTACCAGGGGTACTTTCTCCAGCCAGTGATGGGGATTGAGCCCTGTGGCATATTAGCACCATTTTGATTTCAGAATTCAGAAAATGGATTTTTTTTTTTAATTATTTCCTGCTTTTCATCCTTACTCCTTGTTTTACCAAACTCAAACCAAACAAAGCATGCACACTCACAAAAAAAAAAAAATACTTCTTAATTTCACCTTGAAAACCTTAAGGTTATGTTTTTAAAGCAGCCATTAAAAATTTTTGTTGCTGCTGTTCTACTAAATCTAATAAAATGCATATCTGCACACAGGAAAATGTATAGAATAAAGATATATTGTTGTGTAAAATAACAAGATATCGGGAAGAAAAAAATCCCCCAAAATCTCTTGATGAAATGTTACATCTGGTCGGGAATATGACAAAACTCCTATTAACTATGAAGAGAGTCATGATTCCACTTCATCCTGCCACATAAGGCCTGTGTCAACTCTTTGGCACAGCAAAGTATTATCTTGGGAAGCAGCCAATAGAGAGTTAGTTGTTTTCTGCCTAATGCTGATAGGGAAGGACTGGACAATCTAACATAAACAGTGTCCTTGCATAATGAGGAGGAGCTGGACCTTGTGAAAAGGTGGCTACACTTCAAGAGCAGCCTTGCCTAATGCAAAAATCATGTCCGTGTACCTGTCCTGAGTATGCCCTCTGACAACAGCAGGAACTAAAATCTCAAGAGGAGAAGGCTGAAACATTCTTAGTTTAAAAAAAGAAACTGGACTGTCAGGAAATGACACTAGCTTAAGGTCAAATCTTCCATATAAAATCCAGTTATTTCTGTTGATATGTTTTGAAGTATTTTTACAAATATACTTTATTATTACAGCTTTGAACACACATTCATAACACAATTTGTATAGGCGATAACATCCACATTAATGCTAGAGAAAAGAAAAAATATCAATATCAAGAGAAAATTTTCCCCCAAAAAACCCCAAATCAGGTAAGAACAAGTTATAAATCTAACATTTGCCTCTGGTGCTTTACCAGATAAGAGGCAGAAATGTAACTTCACTTTCCATTTGGCACCCAAATTTCATGTTAAGCAGCTAGCCACTTTCCCATAACCTCAGGGGTTCATCGTTCTTTGTGAGTGTCCTTTTCTCTTTGCCAGCAGTTACCTATTATTACTGTTGCAATCTACATAACTAAAGAGACTCTGTGATGGCACAGCTGCTGCAGAGAAAGGTGGCTGCAGTGATTATGTTAACGGGTTCACTAATTTCTTGTATAAACATAGCTTTAAGCTGTTGTGCTACTTCATGTGTCAGTAACTGGGTCAATGAAAAATCTTGAGCAAAGTATAAAAATGTTAATAACATTGTTGTTATTTATTTATATTTCAGTAGCACCTACAAGCCACAATAAGCTAAGATGCTAATATTTGTGGCAAAAAATACCCTGTCTCCTTGTAAAAGCCTATGTAATCAGACAACAGGACATTATTTCTCCTCTGCTCTGTTCTTCTCCCCCTCTAGCCAGCTCTCATGAGCCCCCACCTGGAGTACTGCATCCAGCTCTGGGGTCCCTGTACAAGAAAGGCAGCGACCTGCTAAAGTGGGTCCAGAGGAGGGCCATGAAAGTGGTCAGAGAGCTGGAACACCTCTCCTATGAAGAAAGGTTGAGAGAATTGGAGTTGTTCAGCCTGGAGAAGAGAAGCCTCTGGGGAGACCTTATTGTGTTTTTTCGATGTATAAAGGGGGATTATAAGAAAGACAGAGAGAATCTTTTTACCAAGGCCTGTAGTGACAGAACAAGGGGCAACAGTTTTAAAGTGAAAGAGGGTAGATTTAGATTGGATATAAGGAAGAAATTTTTTGTGATGAGGACAGTGAGACACTGGAACAGGTTGCCCAGAGAAGCTGTGGATGCCCCATCATTGGAAGTGTTCAAGGTCAGGCTGGATGGGGCTTTGAGCAACCTGATCTAGGGAAAGATGTCCCTGCCCATGGCAGGGGGGTTGGAGTAGATGATCTTTAAAGGTCCCTTCCAACCCAAACTATTTTATGATTCTATGATTCTACATTTCTATGAAAGACAGACAAGATATCACAAAGAAATAGTGAGATAATGAAAATATTTACCTAAAAGAGTAATATTCCAGTTAACAGATTGTCATTGAAATGTTGGAAGCCTCTCTGCTCCTATATTTATCATATGATAAGGAAAAGTATTTTTTTCAACATTAACAAAAGGAAAGCTGTCTTTTAGTATGTAAGGTTGTCAGCTTTCCTGACCATACAAGCTGCATTCCTAGGCCCACAAGATATACACCATCTCTCCCAGAAAGTCAAGGGGCAGGAAGGATCTAGGATCACTTCAGACATGTCCTGGCTCTGAGACTTGATGGTATGTCCCAGCTCTTTTTACATTTCTGCAGATAATGACAAGTATTGTGGTTAATATTCTCCCATAGAGAGGGACTCAAGTTGGCCACCAGCCCATGGGCCACTGGCCACAAAATGTAGCTCCTGCCTCAAAGCCTTTCTTGAATTGTCCATGTAGAGACATGGATTGCTTGTTCTTGTGATATATCTTTATTGATGACAAGAATCTCTCAGGATTTTTGCCACTGAGTATAAATAAAAGCTGAACTTGGACAGTTAATGTGTCTAAAGCTAGGTGACATGATATCCATAACTCCCTTTTAACAAGGGGGTACTGTGTTTTCTTATGGGCCTGGTTGCCTATGAGTATGTGCCCAATTGCTGTTATATTCACATTCAAAACAGAGCGCTCTTAGCCTAAGTCCCTTGGAAGATGGCAGTAGCTACAGCAACAGACTAGGAAATAATCAATCTCTTCTGTAGACAAGACCTCCAAATCTCTAGAGCTTTCACAGTCATATCCATTCCAGTTAAGCTTTCCACAAAAATAGGCAGGAAGCCAGGATAGATCATCCATAGTCTGCTCTCAGCAAGAAATGTCACTTAGGTAGACAGCACTCATGGGTTTGGGTTTTTTTTTTTGCATATTTTGTATATGTACAGTGTGGTGTACTCCCAGAGCACAGCACTTTAGACAGCAAGTGTTACAAGCATGGATAACCTAAGGCAATGTCCATATCCAAAGACAAGCCCAATGTCCTTGCCAAACACAGATGGAAAGCTTTATTCTGCAGCTGCTGATCCTTGGATCTCTAAAGGTTTTAAGCTTAATTTATATAATGTGCAGACACAAATATGTGTATAGATGTAACCCAGAGGGTACCATGCAAGTACCATTGGCACAGCCTCTCTGCCAATAATGCCTCTTTTCTACACTCTACCTGCACTTAGGGTTTGGTTTTCAAAGGCTGCAGTTTGGCTTTTCAAAGATAAGATATTTTCATTATATAGCACCCTGCCAAGAAATTTGTGTAGCAGCTTGTAGTACCAGTTAAGTGAGGAAGATACATACCTGCTGCCCAGTCTCAAAATAAACATAGAAAAATATGAAGGAAAGTGACAGTACAGTGTGATCTCAAACATGAAAAAGAAATGTTCTCATAAAGCAAAAAACATAAACAGAATAAGCAATTCATAAGAGACTGCAAATGTCTGCATTTTGGTTTATTTTTAAATTAGCTTTTTTAAGACTGGAGTTGTTCAGAGATACACTAGGTATATATGAATAAACTAGCTTGAGTGCTGAAGAACATCTGTGCTTCATGGTGTTTTTCCAAAGTTATTATATTCTATTTCTTATTGATCCCAGTGGGAAGACTGCCACACTACAATACTAGTCAACACCCAAACTAAGTTGTTTAGAGCTAGGTCAGACCACTTTTTTCAGTTCTGCACTGGTCTGTGCCAACATCCTTCCTTACTTATTTCACTTAGCTCTTGGCTAGCTTCAGCATTTACAACCATGAATGAGCCCCTAAAACTGTATGTTAATATGTCCATCTCTGTTGCACTCATCTTTCAAATTTACCTTAAAATATGTTTCAAAAACAATGTATGCTGAATTGTTTCCAAGCCCCTTTTAGGCACTGAGTGTGAAAAGGACTAAACTGTATTCATACAATACTAAGAAATACTTGAGCTTTGTTTAGATCTGACTTTACACTGGCTGAGAGTACCTATACAACATGCTTGAATATGTAATTCCATTATATTTTGAGAATGAAGTCATATTTTTGTTGTAAAGATAGGTGTCCTGTTAGAAATACGAGTTGAATGACACAATCACCCATTGGTAAAGTGACTCTACAATATTGCAATACTTTACTGAACATTTGGTCTTCACAAGATACTACAAGAGACCTTTCACCCATTAGATTTGGGTTATGCAACCTTTGTAGTAAATTCACATGTGCCATTACAAAATAATCTTATAATGGGAACTGAGAATTGCACAGTCCAGATACAAATATATTCTGATGAAATTACACCATTCAAGCTTCTGGAAGCATCTAAAATATGGAAATATTGATTTAAAGAATTAATAGTGACATGTTATTCACTGACTTCAGTAAGTCTGATTACATGAGGTCAGAAAGGAAGGCAGATAGGCTGAAACACAGGTTCTTTAAGTAAAAGAGAGCAGTATGCTATTTTTTACATAAACTTGTTTTCTTGCAACTTACTGGAAATTGTATGCTCTCTGGTTATTGCAACAGTGGATACAGACTTTGCAGTGCAAAAGCAATGTGATTTATGCATTTGATGTTGTTGCAGTTGGCCAGTTCCTGTTTTCTGAAAGCTGTCTTCATAGGCCAGCTGGGTCATTAAAAGTCTGAAATTGCAACAAAAAGAGCTAGAGAAATTTAATCTCAGTATAATCATAAACTGGTATTTTCTACAGGCTAAACCATGAAACATTTGAGTTCCCCCTAAAAGAAAATAGAATTTGGTATTTTGGGCTTATATCTTCGAAAAATCCAGTTAAAACAAATGTGAAAAAGCATACGATTTCTTTATAGAATCCTATTGTGCTCTTGACCATATATCTTTTGCTCTTACTAGATAAACCTACAGCTGTTATTTTTAACTTCTAATTTTAGTTTGGTTGGATCAGTTGGATCATTATTTTTCCACCCAAACAAAGTATTTTGTTAGTAGGCTGTTTAATCTAATTTCTATGTGTATCTGGAAACTGATACCACACAAGCGATAATGTATCAAATCTTTGGGATTTGTATTTTTATCTTTTTTAGGTAGGCAGACATATCTCAGAAAGAGATATTATTTATTTTTCCACTGATGTTTTACCCTGTTAAACTTTCAGACCAAGATGCTGTACAACAAAACATTTAGAGAGCTCATTGGGAATCTGGTCAGAACCTGTTGTTGGTGTGCCTGAAATAACCAAAGGAGTTCTGATGCAGTGTGAGATGACCAAAGCAAACTGCTGGATCAGCATTCCCTGCTCATGACAGCTCAGTGATTGAGCATCTGAACCTATGGTTCTATGGTGTCTGTCTAATGATAATTCAGGGAACATTATCTGCAGTTTGGCCACACACTTATTATTAAATAGGTTTTTTAATTATTAATTGTAACTATTAATTAATTTCCAAAATTCTGTCTGATTTTCAGAATTGCTGCAAGTGTCTGAAGTAAGTCCACCTGTCCAAACCCCTCTAGAAAGCCTGTCTGCTTCTTTCAGCTCAAGTCAATATCCTTTGCTGCCTGGTTTCCATTATAATACCAGAGATGAAACTGTTTATTCTTTATGTACTTTCACTGTAGGAATGTAATGTTATTCATGTTGTCTCTCCTTCAGAGAGAGGACAAAAAATTCAATTTCGCACAAGGGTTTTGACTTCTGTAGACCCTAACTCAAATTGATATCAAATTCCCTTTTATTCAGGCAACTTATAGTACTGGCATTTTTTTGGACCAAAGCCCAAAAAGTTAGGAAAGGTAATTCAGCCTGGTACAGCTACGATTTCTATTTTTACCTCTATATAAAATTTGATCTGTCATGCTTTGCATTTCACAATCAGATGCTTGGTAGGCTTTTGCACTTCAAACAAGTACACATAAGTTTGATACATATAACCACTAAAGCGGTCAGCCAGCTTAACCTTTTTTGGAAAATCACATGTAAGTCTCAATTGCTTAGAACTGTTGTCTTGAATACTTCCTTCTATATACTTAGGCTTGCTAATGCCTTCTGTTTTTCATCTAATTTCATGTATAGAATTTATATGTTTTACTAGACAAACATCTTCTTTATATTTTAGACATTTTCACCGAGGCGCACATACTCATCTACAAGTACTAGACATAAATCAGTGAAGAATATGAGATTATTAAAGTATATATTCAATACATATGTTTAGAGATGTTGCATACAGCTCTAGGTCTTAAAAAACAATATTTTAAAATAAGTTTCTGCCTCCATTTTCCTACTTCTTTCTCTGTTACTTAAATTTGCTTTGTGGCCCCATTGAAGGCACTGTTCCTCAATTTCAGAATCACTGTGGGTTTAGACATTCTTATGGAAGTATTACAGGTCTTTTCCACCGGTTTGTCTTCTCCCACCTACTGGCTCAGTCCTGAGCTATATGAGATTTGATTTTGGTAGAAACTGTCATTTGGCTGAAATCATGTTATTTAGGGTCATGAAACTCCTATTTTGTCTGATTTATAAAGACAACTGAATTTAAAAAGTTAAAGATCCCAAGTAATATCTTTACATCCAGACTATTGGCTATTTTAGGATGATTAGTAATTGTTCCAGCTGAGACTGTTTCACTCCCTGTTAAATAATTGAACATTCAATGGGACTGAAGGAGAGAAGAAACTGCAAACCTGATTGTACAGCCTGTTGGTGTTTTCTTCTGGGATACAGAAGAGTTATGTTACAAGTTTCTGCTCCAAAATTCAGTTTAATTATTTATAAAAGAGAAATAGCTTCAGTTGTATACGGAGAGGAGTTCACACTAGGATATTCAATATCTTGATGATTAGGGTACTCCCTTGGGATGCTGGGAGACCTCTCTTTCAATTCCTAGGCTAGTGAATATTTAATAATTTATACACAGTAAAACTGCTTCAAGACAAACTCATACCAGACTATCCAGCACCTCAATTATTAGGACACTTATTTGCAATTCAAGCAGAACTGATTTCAACCCTCTGATCAAATCAGACCCCCAAATCAGGAAGCAGAAATTTGTGAAAACAGATTCCTGTCTCCTAGACAAGTGTTTTGAACTCTGGACTACTGAGTAAAATAAGGCCAAACTCTTTATCTGCAGGTTTTGTGGAGCAGAGTATTTGTGAGAGAGCTTGCCTGGAATTGGATATTTATTTCCTGAAGAAGATTCTTTGTTGAGAAAATATAATACCAAGTGTTCTCGGTACCTATCTTGGAGTGCTTCCATATCTTAGCATTCCCATCTTGGGTCGCTCATAGCTGTTAGCTTTTGTGAATTGTACTTGTAGGCAACAAATCCTCTATACTATGCATAAGAAGTCTGGTCTTCAAATGTGGGACCCAAGGTTATAGTAGACTGCAGTGTTCCTAAAGGTTATAAATGCTAAATTCAACTCTAGCCAACTTTATTTTTATACATGGAAGAGGAGAGAAAATACTCATTTGTGCATAAATTGCTTGTACCTCTATATCACAGAAGAAATAAGACTACTTCAAAATGAGTAACACTACAGATTAGTTCTAATTAGCCCCCAAAAGAATATTTTACTTAAAGCTATTCTCTGTGTAATCATATCGATGAAGTGAGGAGCACAGCAGTGGCAATGGTTAAGTTCCGCAGCTGAGCACATGCTGAGGAGGAAAGGGCGGGTTCCCGGAGCCAGGGAAACCCGCGGGCGTGCAGAGAGACCCCACGGGAGCAGCAGACCTCGTGAGCGGGGCTGATGCGGCAGGGGCATTGCCAGGAGCAGCCGCGGGAAATTTAAACAGTCCCCAGGGAGCACAAGTGACCCGGAGCGCGGAGAACACGATGGGCAGACAGGGCGTGGTGCGCGAGCCAGGGCGTGGCACGGCACTGGGTATGGCACCTGGCACAGGCGGGGCATGCAGGGAGGGCCCTGCTGCCTCTAACAGAGGCTGCAACCCACTTGCAAGGAGCTGAGAACAGCAGGAGCCATGGTACCCAGCCAGCAAAAAGCTGTGCCCTCAGTGTCCCTCGCGGCCCCTCCAGCTGCAAGAACTGATGCAGCCACCCAAACAGAGCTTCCAAGGGAACATGCAGCCACCCAGGTCCCGGGCTGCAGGGCATGCCTGAGTATCAGGTCAGTGTCTGGCGGCAGCAGTGAGCTCACCTGTGGGAGATGTGTCCAAGTAAAGGAACTGCTCAGCCTGGTGACAGAGCTTCGGGAGGAGGTGTCCAGGCTGAGGAGTATCAGGGAATCAGAGAAGGAGATTGACTGATGGAATGGTATTCTACCATCCCTGAGGCAGATGCACCAGCCAACCATGGCACAAGAGACAAAGGACCCCCTACCCCCTCAACACCAGGCAGAAGGAGGAAACCCAGGAGACTGGGGAGAATGGAAGCAGGTTACTGTTCGGGGTGGTAGGCGAGTCCACTCTTAGAGTGCCTCACCTTCCCAGGTGCCCATACACAACAGGTATGAGGCCCTTGAATTGGACGGACAGACAACTGATGATGTGGATGAAGGTCCTTCTGGGATAGAGGGGTTGTCTAGGCAGCCCACCCCCCACATAACAACCACTCATGTTAAGAAAAAAGAAGGGTAGTTGTCATAGGTGACTCCATTCTGAGGGGAATGGAGGGTCCAATATGCCAACTGGACCCAACTCACAGGGAAGTCTGCTGCATTCCTGGGGCCGGGGTAAGAGATGTCACTAGAAAACTCCCTAGTCTGGTAAGGTCCTAAGACTATTACCCACTATTGGTTCTTCATGTTGGCAGGGAAGAGGTAGCAAAGAGAAGTCCAAAGGCAATCAAAAGGGATTTCAGAGTCTTGGGGCAGTTGGTTGAAGGATCAGGTGCTCAGGTAGTATATTTCTTGATCCTTTCAGTAGCAGGAAAGAATACTGAATGGAACAGGCAGATCCAGCTGATCAGTACCTGGTTCCAAGTCTGGTGTCATCAGCAGAACATCGCAGTTTTTGATCATGGAATGGTCTGTTCGTCACCAAGTCTACTGACAACCTATGGGATGTACCTTCGAAAAGGGTTTTTGCTCAGGAGCTAGCAGGGCTGACTGATAGAGCTTTAAACTGGATTGGAAGGGGGAAAGGGACAATACCAGCCTAGTCAGTGACGAGCAATGGATGGCACACCAAAGTTCAAGGAGCTATGTGCTAGTGAGATTCTTCAGACTGCTCCACATGGCCATGGGCACAGTGAACTGCACTGGAAGTGTTTCTACACAAATGCACACAGCATGAGGAACAAGCAAGAGGAGCTAGAAGCCTTGGCCCAGTCCAAGACATATGACATAATTGGCATAAGTGAAACCTGGTGGGATGAGTCTTGTGACTGGTGTGCTATGATGGATGGTTACAGGCTCTTCAGGAGGGATAGGCAGGGCAGGAGAGGGGGTGGGGTGTTACATTATATGTAGTGGAAGGGCTAGAATGCATGGAGCTTGCAGTTGGTGATGGCACAGTTGAGAGCCTCTGGGTAAGGGACAGACAAATAAAGCAGATGTTGTCATGGGATTCTAATATAGGCCACCCAGCCAGGAGGATGACACCAATGAGTTATTCTTTAAGGAACTAAGGGATGCCTCTAAGTCATCTGCCCTTGTCCTTATGGGGGACTTCAACTTGCCAGATGTCAACTGGGAATACCACACAGCTGGGACAAACAGGTCCAGAAGATTCCTAAACCATCTGGACAATAACTTCTTGCTACAGGTATTAAGGTAACCAACTAGGAAAGTTGTCTTCCTCGATTTTTGCCTATTAACAGAGAGGGTCTCGTGGGTGAAGTGGAGATTGGTGGCTGCCTTGGCCACAGCGACCATGAAGCAGTCAAGTTTAAAATCTATGGTAACAGTAGTAAAACTGCCAGCAAGACCTCAACTCTGGATATGAGGAGAGCAGACTTCAGGTTGCTCAGGGAACTACTTAGTAAGGTCCCCTGGGGAAAAGTTTTTGAAAGTGCTGGGGTCCATCAGTGCTGGTCACTTTTTAAGTACCATATCCTAAGAGCACAGGAGCAGGCAATTCCAAAATGTAGGAATTCAAGCAGGTGAGGCAAAAGGCCGGCTTGGCTGAGTAGGGATCTTCTAGAAATAAGGTGAAAAAAGAAAGTATATGGCCAGTGGAAGCAAGGTCAGGTGACATGGGAGGACTACAGAGATGCTGTTCACCACTGCAGGGAGGAAATTCGTGCAGCCAAAGCTCAACTGGAGTTGAAGCTGGCCGGTACTGTGAGGGAAAATAAAAAGGGCTTTTTAAAATACGTTAATGGCAAAAGGCAGGCCAGGAATAACATTGCCCCGTTACTTGCTGAGGATGGTCATCTCACAAACAGGGACACAGACAAAGCAGAGAAGCTTAATACTTTCTTGGCCTCAATCTTCAGCACCAGTGATAGGCTCTGGGACACCTAGAGCCCTGAGCTAGAGAACCATGACTGTGGGAATGATAAACTCCCAATCAATGCTGAACTAGTGTGGGACTTGCTGCTATTCCATCAGTGTTCAGAGCAAAACAGGAAAAAGGGAACTTTAAGCACTACCAGTTTGAGAAAATGACTGAAATTTCATAGAGAAGACCTTGGATTGTACTTTACATTACTGATAGAGAAAAAAAAAGAGTCACACAGCAAACTATTCTAAATTATCACTATCACCTTTGTAATTACTGTAAGTAATAAAAATAATAATAAAAATATAATATTTGCATCATTATTATATTGATTTCTAGTAGGTATATCTGAAACTCATAAGTGAAAGAAAAACTGTTTAGAAGCAACTGCCAATTTTCATATCTCTCCATAGCAATTAAATTATTCACTCAACAACAATAAAAATTGTAATTTATCACCATGAAACAAAATGTACAATCTACACCATGCAGGGAAATAATTGTAGTAGTAATAATAGTAATAGTAATAGTATTACCACTTCACCCATAAAACGTGTTTTGCCTTTACCACCACAAAAATTCTCTAACACTTGTTTATAGGGAAAAAAAGTGCTTTAATTTAACATATCTTTTTTTCCTTTTACATGTCTATTGTGTTATGTCACAGAAAGTATACAGCTCATTTTCTTGCCAATCATTCTGTCACACTATTTTCAAACTGCATGTATATCACAGGCTTTGATCATCACAGAGGTAAAAAATGAAACTGAAGTACAAAAATAATTAAAGGTAGGTATCATTTGAATACACAATATGGTCATATCAATTCTCAAAGAAGGCTATGTCATAATATGCTTAAAATGATCTTTTATATGTTTTACTGTGTGACTTCCTCTCCATCCAGCAGTTATACATTTTAGTGTCCACTTGCTAGGTAACCAATAATTGAAATATCTTAAAGTTGTATTTACACAACTGACCAATATGTGTCCAGAACAGTCAGCAAAGAGTTATCTGAACTGCATACATTCATTGTGAAGCTGGCTAGAACTAATTGATGAAGATGAGTCTAAATACTGGCCTTATGGCATTTTGCTAGCAGATCCGGGAAACCACGTCCATTGATTTCTACAGCCAGAGATGTAGAAAAATCTCCTGCAACTGGGTGACTATGTTTCTTTAAAACATTTGAATAGAGCTTGGTGTTAAAATACAGTTAGTAGTTGATACTGCCCTTATTTAAGCCTTTAATCTTACACAAAACTTGAAGGGATGTTTATACCAAGTAACTGTAGCTATCTACGATTTAGGCATTTAAGGTCACTTCTCTACTGCCCTTCAGAGCTTCACAAGCACACCCACCAGGGCAAAGGCCTTCATGGTGTCTTTTGTACAGCCCAAGACTGTTATCAGCTATTAGGTTATGGGGAAGAAAGTGTCCAACAGGCTGTTTCTGCCTTAAAAACAGAGAGACAGACTGTAGCAGATCCAGAAGTGTAAAACCTGATTAAGCATTGCCACAAACATTGCTCTCCCTTCCTTATTCCTGCCATGATCCAAGCCCAGATCATTCTTCCATGACAAAATTCTTTCTACCATGTTTCCACCTCCTTAGATGCCTCTCTCCACGAAACTCTTGAAACTCTCTGAGATCTGAGAGCTTCGTGTGCCTGACAAATTTCCTCCTGGGTATTTGGCTCAGCTCCTTTATATCCTTTAAGGGAGCACCCTCAGATGCCATAGCTGCTTGCACCTATATGACTAACAGCACAGTGGTACAGCCACAGGAGCTGTCTTTGAAATTCCTTGCTAAAGGAATTGCTTGCTAAAGGCTTGTTTAGTTTGGGAAGCAGGATTAAGGAGCCCTCAAAAGATATGCATAGCCAGGTCTCTTTCCTGGCAACAGTTGATTATAAAATTCTTATGGTGAGCCAAGAGGATAGTTAGTTGTGTTAAGTATTGTCTATGCTGTCCTATCAGGCAGCACAGACAATGAAAGAACAAGACCTCATGACAAAACTGGAAACATGAACAGAACTTCAGTGAGTGAGGAATTTTGGAACAAAAATGTAAAAACAGTTGAGTTTGCTTATGCTAGAATATTCTGGGTAAAATGTTTTGGCATTGGGCAGCCAGTTTCTATTCAAGTTCCCTTTGGGTGAAGTTCAGTTTGGAAAAAGAGCTTCAGATGGAAACAAAAACTTCTTTCTTTGTGGTTTGTTATATAAACATGGGACAAACCAGTCCTTTACTTCTGCAGATTAAGAAAAGGGCAGACCTTCATAAAGAAAGACTTGCTTAACTGTGTGGTTTGAGAGAGACAGGTTACTAATGCTGTTTAACAGCACCAATCATGTTAACTCTTTAAGCCATCTGATAGAAAAGGTACCTAACAGCTTGAAGTAAAGGAGATGGGAACCTCTTACTCAATAAGCATTGACGTCCAATATATAGTTTGAGGAGTGGTTTGAGCTTAAGTTTAAGGTTTGGCATTTTTTTTTTTACTCAGGAGCAAATTTTTCCATCAGTAAAGTGGTGAAAGCATTAATTTCAAAAATGAAAGGAAGGAAAACCATGAATCAAACAAAGGAAGCTCCAGTCTACAGAGGTAAATCTGTTTCAAGAAAGAAATTCCAAAATCTGTAACTCTTGGTAAAATTATTGTCCTATTTGGTAAAGATTTTTTATTGTTCCCATATCTACTGTCATGTAGCATTGAACAGCTCCCAGGTCTTCACAACTACATGCAAACTGAATTCTTAAGGAAGCTGATAACAATTAATAGCAAAAAAAAAATATAATTAAACATCAGATCAAATTCACAAAAGTCAATAAAAGAGAACTTGTAGAGTATTTAGCAAAATTGTTTGCTGTTTTAACTGGTTTGTAAATTATTGTCCTAAGTCATTCCTTTAAAAATTGTAAAGTTTACATAGCATACTCATACTATGATACATACACACAGGCTGAAAATTGCAAAAAATATTGTAATTCAGAACTACAGTAAAGAATCTTAAGCTGCTAGGATTCATTTGATTATGAAATGATACAGCTAGTTGAAATGTAGAGGGAAAATACTAGTTTCTTTTACTTAAATGAATTATACATTTACTGTTGATATGAAAGTTGAGGAAACATCTTTGTTCCAGAAAAGCCTGCATAAAGCCGCGTTGAACTATAACTTCAGTGGCAATTTCAGAAAGATTCTTCTCATCATATCAATGTTTAACTGTTTCAGTTGTGCAACCTCTTTAAATAGAGATCACTGTACAGAACATCCTTCCTTGTGTCTGGAGAGAAGTACAACAATTGCAGCTGCTACAATCCTTTATGCTATCATGGCAATCTTAGCTGTTTTTCATTCCACAGACTTCCTTCACTATACATCAAAAGGCCGTATGTTGCACCCATGAAAACATTGCATATTGAGGAGTGCCAACCACAATCATGTAAAAGCTTGACAATAATTCTTTTCACAAGAGCATCATGCACTCTGACAAAAACCAAATGGCACATTTTATTAGGTGTTTTTATGTGAGTTATGGGTGTGAGAGTAATAACTAGTGGATAAGGCTAGCAGAATTCACCTGTAAGGTCTCCTAGAACTCTTTTTCCATATATCTGAGACAGGTTTGCAAATGGAACATGATCATATTGCATCCACTTTGCAGATCGCTAAGATGCAGAGTGGTAAACCAATGTCTAACGGCAATGTTAGGACTAGAATTGATATCACATAGCTTTTAAAACTACTGAATACATGTACTATAAGACACCAACCTAAGCCCCCCTTTAGAATCAGTGAAGACAAAAAGACTAGCTCATTCCATATACTTCAGATATCTAATTTAGGATATAAGCAACTACAGAGAGAGCCTACACAACTAGATTAGACTGGATACTCAGTGTTTAGGCAGATAAAGTTGTTTGATGACTCTTGCTATAAAGTTTTTAAGTTCTTCTTTGATACAGTAGTCAAGACATAGTACTAGTTTGGCTATTTATATATCTATATTTACTGACTGACTATTGAATGGAAAATTGTTTAGCATTTAGGAAAAAAATGACATTAAAACTATGGATTTGTATTTTATTTCATAATTCATCTCATTCATTAGTAATGCATTCTTTTGTTTTAATGGTATTATGTACTTCTATATCAGGTAAATTTATGTGACCTATTTTCTCATCCTGATAATTTAAGAACCACTATGAAGGATAGTGGGCTATAAAAATAGATTTTTTGTAAGTGTGTTTTTTGTGTCGAGTTAAGGATTTTGGCATGTCTCATGTATCTAGTATAAGTGTAATTTGTCAATGTGAGAACTGAATAAAAATCAGCAGGAAACAGAAAACTTGCAATAAGAAACACTGTCGAGAATAAAGCAAACCAGTAACAACTGAACAGTAGTTAATGAAAATGGGTGGAGAAAAAGGGAAGAATTGACACAAGAAGACTGCTTATACTAGGGATAAAAAATGAAGTAGCATTGTTTATCTTTATTTGGCTGCCTATCTTAAAGTAAAGGATAAGCCCCAATGTTGAACTGTAAATACAGAGAAAATATGAACAATTTTTAAACTTGCTCTGTATGTAGCATTGACTCCTGCTCTAGAATCTTCTATTATCTATCTTCTTTTTTCACATTAAGTAGTTAATTCTTCCATGTCTGTCACAGACACCCCTGTCCTGGTTTTGGCTGGAATAGAGTTAATTTTCTTCACTGTAGCTGGTATAGTGTGGTTTGGATTTGGTATGAGAATAGTGCTGATGGCACACTGATGTTTTAATTGTTGTTAAGTAACAGCTAAGTGTACCTAAGTAGTGCCTATACTAGTCAAGGACTTTTTCCAGCTTCCTTTCCTTGCTAGGGGCACAAGAAGCTCAGAGGGGAGGGGGGACAGCCAAGGCAGCTGATCCAAACTGACCAAAGGGATATTCCATACCATATGACATCATGCTCAGCATATAAAGCTGAGGGAAGAAGAAGGAAAGGGGGGGACATTTGGAGTGATGGCGTCTGTCTTCCCAAGTAACCGTTACGCGTGATGGAGCCCTGCTTTCCTGGAGATGGCTGAATACCTGCCTGTCCATGGGAAGGAGTGAATGAATTCCTTGTTTTGCCGTGCTTGTGCACGCGGCTTTTGCTTTTTCTTTTCATTATATTATTATTGTTATTATTATTATTACTATTCTGGTTTTGTTTTACCTGTTAAACTGCCTTTATCTCAACCCACGAGTTTTCTCACTCTTACCCTTCTGATTCTCTCCCCCATCCCACCAGGGGGGAGTGAGTGAGTGGCTGGGTGGTGCTTAGTTGCCGGCTGGGGTTAAACTGCACCAACCCCTCAAAAAAACCCTCCAAATATTTTGTGGGTTTGTTTCTAAATTTTTTATTTAGCTAAAAAAAAAATAAAAACAGTTCCGCTCAAGAATAATTTTATAAATTTCCTTTTATCTATTCCTTTTTTTATTTAAATTTCTCACCTCTCTTATCTTTCCAAACTTTGTTATGATTATAGTTACAGTGAACTATTTAAAGAGGTAAATCACTTGGAAGTGAGCTGTCATTACCTACAGCCAGTTTGCTATAACAATTTTAAGGTAAAATTCCCAGGAGCTGCAGTTATTAAAGCAAAAATCCATTTGGTTCTAATGCTTCATGTTTCATGTGACCTTATTGTTTCCCCAAACTAGTAAAGGAAAAACATGTTTTCTTTTTCTTCCACACTGAGCATATAGCATCATTTGTCAATTGTTCAGTTACTTTGGGTGCCAAGATCTGAAGAAAAATCTGCAGTTTTGCTTTTCCTTGGTCTATTATTTTATGGCTGCCAAAGATCAATAGAAAAGGCAAACAATGAAATCACACAGTTCTCTAATCTACCAGCTGCCATAGAATTACTCTAGTAGCTTTTTGTTATTGCTATGATCTTACTCATCATTTTTCCTGATTTTAAATAATAATCTATGATCACACAAATTAACACATAAACCACATCAGAAATACGTCACTTATTCCTCAAACATACATAAGGAAAAAAGGTGTATTGTGAACTAATATTCTTGGAGGAAGGAAGCACCTTCCTTTACTCTTAAAATGTAATCATTCTTGCATTGGCAGGAAAATGCCACTGTCACCGAAAATCATGAATAAAACTCCTTAACACGGGGTGTATTAAAGAGCAGGCATTACTTTCTTGGGCGTCAGGTGCATGGGGGATCTTTCCACCTAGCATGCACACCTACCATAATTCCATTTTGACATTTATACATAAAAGTTAACACACCACGCCTACCTAATACACAATCATTGACCTGACTAGGCATCCCCTTCTTCCATTGGTCTGTATCTTCCCTGCTGAAGTTTAAAGCTACAGTGTAATTTTAATTCACTCTGCATGCTGAAAAGGGGTGGGGGGAGGTAGTCCTTTCATCCCTCAATTGAGTCAGTGGTCACAATCTCCCCTTGCCAGAATTGCCTTTCCCCCAGTTTCCGTGTTTCAGCGCCTTCTGGGCCAAGATGTTCCCTTTTATTACTGCTGACTGATTTGTGGCCTTCCCTTATCTTCACACCCTTCTTTGTAGCAGGATGTTTCCACTGTTAGTCCTTGAAGTTCTACTGATTTGTATTCTTTTAGGAGGTTCTTGTCAATGAGGCATTCATTGCTAATACCCTCCTATCTGGCCCAAACATCATGAAAATTCTCAGGTGTTAGTTTCCACTCCTAACTGTGATCTTTTCCTAATTACTAATAACTCCTGCGCTATTCCATTTCATCCAAGAAGAATATGTATACATGTATGTTTGAGGTAACACCACTACCTAAGATTTATGATCCAGATCTAAAGATCTGATAGGCAGACACACTTCCCTTATCTCAGTGGTTTACAACAGGCGAAGACTAGGTCTAAAACATGGATTAATCTCAACTTTTTTTCTAAAAACCTTTAGAGTCTTGTCCCTAAACTCAAAAATTAATCAGGTATGTCCTCTAACTGTTTTTTAAGGAGACCATAATAACCACCACAAAGTGCTTCTGCTGAAATACAGAATACATCTCTATTCCCAATGGAAATCTGAAATTACAAAAGAAATTATTTTTGACATACTGAGAAGATATTACTGGATGCTATCAAATCTTGTTTAGAGGCACTATTAAAAAAAAAATCATCCCTTCATAAAAAATGACCACATTTGAGGTATGTTTCATCTCACCTAGCTTTTTCTGTTGAAGTCAGGCATTTTTTTATGCCTAATGCCGTAATTCAAGTTATTCCATGGTCCCTCAACAACCTATCTCCAGAAGATCTTTCATCCTGCCAAAGATGTATTTTAGGACAGTGTGAATCACCCTCTAGAGATGCTTATATTACTTTGTCTACATTGGAAGGAGGCTAGATGAGTAGCTGACACAACAATTCAATGGCTAAAGATATGTGAGATGAGTGCTACTTCCAGTGACTTTTCTACCTTCCCATTAGAATCAGAATCTGAAGTGTCTGTAGTATTTTAGGCCATAGACACATACATGGGTCAACCCTTGGTAATTGTTCTGTCTTGATTTTAAGTTCACTCTGGATGAATCAGGAGTTAATTTACATTTAATTTAACATTTAATGTTAATGCTTACAACTTCTGACCTTTCAACATGAAGATTACTTCTTTCTCATACTCCAAAATGTATGCCCTGATCATTCATGTGCAGCTGTCAACAATGCAATTTTTTTCCAGATTTATGCCTCAAGTTTTAGTGTTTCATTCATTTGCTCATGACTTGCATTACTTATGTTTGGTAACTGCTGCTGAAAATACTTGCTTTTTTAAAATAGTAATCATTTAAATCACTTTAACTGTCTTTATTTGAAGAAAATATTATTAATACAGCAAGTGATAGTCTGCTAACAGTAATTGAGTGAAAACTGATTTCAGTTTTTGATCAGGGTATTGAGTGCACCCTCAGTAAGTTTGCAGACGACACCAAATTGGGTGGAACTGTTGATCTGCTTGAGGGTAGGAAGGCTCTACAGAGGGATCTGGACAGGCTGGATCGATGGGCCGAGGTTAACTGCATGAGGTTTAACAATGCCAAGTGCCTGGTCCAGCACTTGGGTCACAACAACCCCAGGCAACGCTACAGGCTTGGGGAAGAGTGGCTGGAAAGCTGCCCAGCGGAAAAGGACCTGTGGGTGTTGGTTGACAGCCGGCTGAACATGAGCCAGCAGTGTGCCCAGGTGGCCAAGAAGGCCAGTAGCATCCTGGCTTGTATCAGGAATAGTGTGGCCAGCAGGAGTAGGGAAGTGATCGTGCCCCTGTACTCAGCACTGGTGAGGCCACACCTCAAATATTGTATTCAGTTTTGGGCCCCTCAGTACAAGAAGGACATTGAGTTGCTGGAGTGTGTCCAGAGAAGGGCAACGAAGCTGGTGAAGGGTCTGGAGAGCGGGTCTTATGAGGAGCGGCTGAGGGAACTGGGGTTGTTTAGTCTGGAGAAGAGGAGGCTGAAGGGAGACCTTATCGCTCTCTACAACTCCCTGAAAGGAGGTTGTAGCGAGGTGGGTGTTGGTCTCTTCTCCCAAGTAACAAGTGATAGTACAAGAGGAAATGGCTCAAAGCTGCACCAGGGGAGGTTTAGATTGGATATTAGGAAAAATTTCTTTACTGAAAGAGTGGTCAGGCACTGGAACAGGCTGCCCATAGAGGTGGTGGAGTCACCATCCCTGGAGGTGTTCAAAAAACATGTAGACATGGCACTTCGGGACATGGTTTAGGAGTCATGGTAGTGTTGAGTTGACGGTTGGACTTGATGATCCTAGAGGTCTTTTCCAACCTATGATTCTATGATTCTATGATTCTTATTTTGCCCCTGAAAGATAAGTCCAGATTTTTCCTGATGATGATAAACCAAAACATATCAAGAAATCCAACAGAAGATTGTACTGTAAAAACTAGATTGTATAAAAAAACCAGCACAAATAGTTTGTAGTTTTCTTAAGTCATGAAATAGTCCTGTGGGTCTATTCTGACCCACTGTATAAATGCAATAAAATCTCACCCAGAAATTTCTGCATTCAGCCACCAACTTCTGCTTAGCTTTAGGGCATAGCTTTATGACATCCAGCCTGGATTAAATGGCAGCTTAATATGGTCTGACTTAAGAAAAACAAACCAAAACAAACCAAAAAAACAAAGGAATTTAACTTCAGACTGAACTCTAAGGATAAATTTGTGAATTCAGTAGAAGGAATTGGCCTTTTTCCACTTATGCCCATCAGATTAGTATCTCTACAGAAAAACTTTCAGCATACATAAAGCCATGCCAAGCAATTGCTGTTTTCATCCTTTTGTATCAGAAGATGGAAGGGAAGGACCCCATGGAGGTGCTGAAGATCTTGAAACAGGCCATGTCCCAAGTCTGGGAATTAAACTACCAAACTTTTACTGTGGGATGAAATTGGTTCAAAGAGCTGCTTTCCATTTCCTTCCCCTTTATATACCAAAGACACATACTGATAATTCTGATGTGGTACCCTGATAATCAGTAAGAGTTTATTACATAATGTAAATTGATTTTGGCTTTTAAAGCTCTGTGGAAAAACATTGGTTTCTACTAAGTTTCATATGACTTTACTATACTGGTTGACTTATACAATATTGTGTTTTCAATTGCCAATGAATCATACATAGGTTTTTTTTTTAGCATGAAGCTCTAAGACATATTTTTCCTCTACTTGTTCTGTCCTCCATTTAGCTAATATTGATTTTCCACCACAGAGTTTCTAATGAACTGGAAACGAACCTTTCTCCCTTTATTTACCTTTTCCTTCTATATGGTACATTAATATTCTCAAATTACATGTAGATATGTGTAGAGCAGAATATTACTTTAACTGTATTCAGAAAAGAAGAGATTGGAAACCATTTTTAGTGACAGAAAAAGATATAGTCACTCTTTTAAAATGTTTTTTCTTAGTACAAAGTTATTCTACTCCTATATTAATTGTTAAAATTAGAATATTGTTGCCTTCCACTCTATTGTCTTTACAATGGCTACCATTTACGATTTTATGTGTTTATTCCCTGCACCAGCCATCAATGAGGATATGTTTATACTCTACCACAAACAATTGTATACTGCAGATATATGTAAGCTATGATTATATTGTTAACTCAAATACCATTAGCAAAATGTCCTGAGCAGTCTGCCTCCCAGCAAAGTGCAACTGGTCAGCCAAGATATACAGGAAACGCTGAATCCTGAGCTGTCACAAAATATAGATGGAGGTATCCCAGCTAGCTATTTTAGATCTTACCTTATATATCTAGTTCAAACTAGTGACATGGCAAGTGAAAGTAGAAAGAGATAGCAAGAAAGCAAAGCTGCTTACTCATGTAGGAGCTGCCTCAAAAATTTCTGTGGTATTACAGAATTGCAACAGTATTTTCAAAAGTCAATGCTGTGAAGAAAAATAAGTTTTGTCTATTATTTAAAGTGGAAAAAATACTGAAATTTCCAGAAAGATGGGAATTCCAGAACAAATGAAGATTAAGCCTTAATGCATTCAGAGGTTTTATGTATTCACTGGCAGAGCTTAAAACTAGTCTGAGAATATGGAAAATAATCACTAGCTAGATTACTGTAATGGTAAATGAAATCAAAAGCTAATAAGACTTAAAGGCAGCAAAGAAGCTTTAAACAGTAATGCAAAGCTCTTGTGTATCTGGAACTCTACTGTAATTTAATTTTAGTAAGCTTCAGAATACTATTTATCTCAAAAATTGGGTTTGTTTAGTAACTATACTATGAAAAAAAGGTCTTGCTGTCATTTGCAGCTGTTGTTTTGTATTTAAGAAATGTTAAAAGAATTAACCATGCAAATTAAATAGCTTTCTTTTAGCTGTTTACTACAAAAATTTAGTATAAATATTTGTCATGGTTTAGCCGCAGTCAACAACTAAGCACCACACAGCTGCTCACTCACTCCCTCCACCCCAGTGGGATGGGGGATAGAATCGGAAGAGCAAAAGCAAGAAAACTCATGGGTTGAGATAAGAACAGTTTAATAATTAAAATAAAATAGTAATAGTAATAATGGTAATTATAATAATAATGATTATGATAATAATAATAATGATAATATAATGAAAAGGAAAATATCAAGAGAGAGAAATGAAACCTGGGGAAAAGAGGGAAAAGGAAAAAAAACCACAAGTGCTGCAACCGCTCACCACCCACCAACCAATGCCTCCAGTCCCCAAGCCGCAATCACTGCTCTCTCAGCCAGCTGCCCCCAGTTAATATACTGAGCACGACGTCACATGATATGGAATATCCCTTTGGCTAGTTTGGATCAGCTGCCTTGGCTGTGCCCCCTCCCCTCCCAGCTTCTTGTGCACCTGGCAGAGCATGGGAAGCTGAAAAAGTCCTTGACTAGAGTAAGCACTACCTAGCAACAACTGAAAACATCAGTGTGTTTTCAACATTATTTTCATACTAAGTCCAAAACACAGCACTATACCAGCTACTATGAAGAAAATTAACTCTATCCCAGCGAAAACCATGACAATATTACAAGATCATATACAATTTCCAGTGTAATAGGCTCAATATTTGTTTTTAATATGGTAAAAATAATAATTAAGGTTTTACACTTACTACTGTATATTGCCTTTATTCTCTACTTGCAGCTGTCCTGTTATCAATAATTATATATTTAATCAGGAAACACAAATGTTCCTGAGAAATATATGTGACATGATCTAAATTATTTAATGCGTACATGGTCTAAATTAATTAATAAAAATAACTAACTAGTGGATGACATTGTATGACAAGTTCTTGCTTAGCTGTAGATAGCAGATAGATTAGTGTATACAGGATACTTGTGCCAAGATGTGCAGATTTACTCACTTTGTAGACTGTGATATAATTTCAAAAAAACAGACTATAATTTTATTAAAATGGGATTCAATTCCAGTCTTTGGTATCAGAAGACTACTTTCAGTAAAAAGACCTCAGATACTCTAAGGAGAGATATATATTTTGTCAGATATTGGAACAAACCATCAAGATTCAATATACCTTTTTAAAGTATCTATCATAGTTGCTGTACCGTGTAAGGATAAGGCTTTAGCTGCAGGAAGGTGATTCAGATTTTCTATATAAGGTGCTTAGTTTATATACTTTACTGACTGAAGGGAGTTTTTTAGGTGATTCAGAAAATGTTATTCCGTGATCCTATATGCTAAGGAGAGAACTGCCCAGAGCTTGCCAGAAGGGAAGCTGTCTATCACAAGATTGATTCAGGGCTGCATAAGTTGCTTTTCGTTGTCTGTCGGAGAGACAAAGAGAAGGCACCCTTTTCCTAAAGTTGATTGGCAATATGGGTATTTTTCAGTGATGAAAGTTTACATGAACGTCCTTGCTTTGTAAAAAAGGGTCAAAGCACCAGATCATTGACTAGAGGAAAGAGGGCTGCTCTCCATCTCTTTTATTGAAAGTGCATTTCTGTCTACAAAGTAATGTTGCATTCATGAAAACGGAACAGAAAAATAAGCAAGGGAAAGTCTATATTTATAATCATGAAACTGGAGACTCTCCAGGATTAGTGTGGAAAAGCTGACTGGCAAATCTTCTATAGACTTTGTTTTTAGTTTCAGTTCTTATGAAAATAAGGCTTGTGTGATCTTTTCCATATGCATGTGCTAGCATGTATTTATCAGGAGATTACCTGTCTTTACCTGTTGCATTCACTCACATGTCCAGTTTTCTGATGTAAAAATAGGAAGCCATACACTCCCAGGACAGTGCCATGGTTTCCCTAGCATGGGAAACCTGGTTTCCTCCATGTATGAAGAACCCTTAGTGAAGATAGCGTTGTGTGGGGAGTCAAGGGTCACATGCAACCCTCATTTACATCCCTGCCCTAGCACATAATCCAAGGTTACAAGAGCAAAGTCATAGCTGTCCATACATATCAGCAATATTTCTAGGTCTGTGTGTGTGTGTGTGAGAGTACCTGGTTTATTATAATACCTTTTATTATAATAAATAACTGGTTTATTTCAGCCAGATTTGAAAAAGGAGTGGAGACTGCAAAGCTAATTACCATTCTGCACTTTTTTTTGCAATAGAAAAGGGAGAGAGAAACCAAGTTAAAACATCCTTTAGTTTCCTTCTAATACTTTCTTATTTCATTGGCTAATTTCCAATTAGGAGTGGAGCAGCCCCTATATTATTGACAAAATATGAGAGAAGGCTACAATGGGAAAAGTTGAAGGGACACTCACCTTTTAACTGTTCTCAGGAATACAACCTCAAGCAATTATCTGCATTGAAACACGATGTCTGTGGTTAAGAAGTGACTGACAGAATACTTTCTTGGATTCAAATATCTTTATTCCCCCACAGCAGTACATTAATTATCTAAGTACTGTATGGTAGCTTGTGATTTATGCATACACATGATAGAGCACATTTCTACTCCACAGTATTTAAAAGAAATGCAACAGTCCCCATTTCATTGGTGAGGAGCTGAGGCACAATACATTGAATTTGCCCAGGGTGACTAAGTAAAACTATGGAAGAAGCAGGAGAAAGCCATCTAACATATTCAACATATCTATTTCAATTGCATCCATTTCCACATAACTATGACCAACCATCCTTTACTATGGAGTAAATATCTTTTTAAAAAAACACATTAACTTCAACTTTTTATGTGTCTGTTTGTGATCAGAGCTTTAATAATGATTTACAAATATACCAGTTTTAAGAAGCGTATCTAAAGAACAATGAATATTTGAGAGTCTTGCATGCCTTTGATACCATTGAGTAACTGCTTACTTCAAGAAAATAGGTGACCAGAGATGCTTAGTTTATGTGTCTATCTTAAAAGCATATATCAGGCAATTTCAGAAAATGCCTACTTGAACTTCAGTCCTAGTGGGACATCTTTCTACATAGAGAACAGATTTTGGTTTGAGACAAACAGAAGTTTCCTAGTCTTGTCAGCATGAAATGCGCCTGTGCAGACACAGGAGAGCCTTTTTACACCTTAGGTATTTAAAATATCACCAATGTTGTGGTGCTTATACACCTCCACATTTAGGCATTGTCAGCAGTCATTTTCAAGATTACAGGATTACTAGGTCCCTGAAGTCCGTCTACTTCTTTTGTCAGTCCTAGCCCTTGAAGAATTAATTACTAAATTTCCTAAGGAAACAGGTTAAGACATTTAACTCTGAACATGGATTTTATCTTCCCACCCATACATGTAGTTTAGTATAGAGTTTTACTACTTAACTGAAACGTCATCGGTATGATCAATTTCTTTATGCTTTACTTAGATGCAACAAAACTTCATCCAGTCATTAAAAAGTGAAGATAATAGATGAAAATTCCAGCCTGCAATACATTTAGTGGCAGAAATTAGAAGTACATCACTACTAGATCCGATGACACTTAAACTAATGGTGAGTCATTCAATAGCATTAAAAGCTGGTGAATTACACCCATACCAGGGATCCTATGCCCATCAGAATTTGAAGATGGAATAATAATTTGGATAAGTGCATCCAGTTATAACACTTTGAAAAGATCAAAACTGAGGGAAATTTGCTTCTTAAAATTCACAAAAATGCCTCATGGGTATTATCTGATAAATTCTTAAGAAAACATAGATCAGATAACATAGTTAACATTAGTCTTCATACTAGTAATTCAAAGCTTAAAACAACATGAAATTACTTGTGCCGTGAGATAATAACTGAGTTACTTAGGCGAGTGACTGCTCTATACATTTTTCCATTACCACACTTCCCACTGGGCTATTCAGAAAAACATTAATTGGAATTAACATTAAATAAAAAAATTAAAAAGAAAATTTTCATTTGTGCCAGTTTTCCAATTAAGGAAATTAGTACTCTTCAAAAGTTACTTTTTTCTTGAAAATGTTCTGAAATCGCTTGCCATAATTTTCTGTGATTTTAACAACGGACAAAAAATTATCAAAAACCAAAGCAAGCAGAAAGAAACATATTTGGAAGTCTTACAATGGTGTTTTCATACCAACTTTCATGCTCTTTTTCCCAAAATGGAAAAAAGGAACTTCTTGCAGTACTTCTACAAGCTCTGTGAGAAGAGAATGTAAATGTGCTTATGCTATATTCAGGCAGGCAACAGGTGAGGTATGAAGGCAAACCATATGTTTTCTAGGACAACATGGTTTATTGACTTCTGGAAGAAACACTAAAAATAAGAAAAGGAAGAATGAAAAAGGAATGAAAACTCAGAAGCTTGTAAAAATGTTCTTGTTCTATGTGTCAATATAAGAAACTGCTGGCTGTCCTGCTGTGAAGAGCTCTCCTGTGCAGTTGGGTGAATATTCTGAAATAAATAGCCATTAGACTCAACCATGAATAGCTGATTTTTCTTTTTTAAATGAAAGGCAAACTTATAAATTTTGGTAAATTATTAAAAAAATTACCAACATCGTCTCCATCTGTGAAATATCTGTGAAATCAGGATAAATTATTTGACTGTTTTGTTCTTCTTTAACATTTTGTTTTGTGAAATAATAAACATCACTTTTATATAGTGTCACTACAGTACATAAACAACATACCTTTTTCTTTTCCATTATTATATAGCATACAAAGTATTCTATTACACATATTTTCTACTTTGGCGTTCAAAATTCAGTTTCCACAAACAATTGCAACTGTTTTAAGTTCACTCTGTAAACATTTTGCAGCAAAACAAATCATTGGAAAATTTGTAAAAGGAAACACAAAGCAGTTGAAAAATGACACAACAGAATTAATTAAAAAATGCAAATTGATATTTGAATTTCTGTTAAGTATGTATTTGTTTTATTAGATTTTGAGCACAATGCATTTTGAGAGTTACACAGCAGTTATTAGTCAACTTTGAATCACTTTTTTATTTTTTAGTCTTTTCCTGTTAAGGAGAAATATGGCAGGTTTTTGCTATTATGTTGGCATATTTTGTTCTTTTGCTAATGCTCAGAAAAATCAAGCACTAGTAACTGATACAAAAAATATTATTCTCTTAAATAGTGATGAGACCAATTCATTGAAAAGAATATCAGTATTTTGACTTTTCACCTGTTTTAGAGGTGGGGACCAATTTTGCATTTGCATTTGTTGTTATTTTTCTGTTTAATATTTTATTAAATAGGATGATATGTAAAAAGTTTCAGACACATGGAATTATTTATGTTTGACAATACTGAAACTGATGCAAGAAAAAATAAAAGGAAATAAGGTATATTCTCACAGGCTGCTAAGACCTTTTAGATATAATATCCACCATAAAACAATATTAAACATATTTTTTTCTTTGGGATCCTAGTTGTTCTGTTATTTCCAATGAAGCTTTGTTAGGTCAGATGCCTTCAGCAATAACCATGGCCTGTTTCAGTGTCAGCCAAGGATATGCAGTTCCTGTGGTCATAGAGGCTTTACAGTATTGTTTTTAACAGGGAAGGTTAACCACAAGGTTTTAACAAGTTTATAAACATTGTGTTTGCTATTATATACCATCAAATATTGAAGAGATTTCTACCCAAGGCAATGCTGAGTGCCAATTTGGAATGGCAGACAAGTGACTTAAACAGTAAGAAAATAGCATCATTTAACATGAGTGAGCTATACACCAGGAATTTAAAATTTGTAAGACAAATGTCTTTTGCTTCAGTTGGCATCTGGACTCACTGAAGGACACAATGCAGAGGCTAATGTGTGAAACAGAAATAAATAAGTGTTGTAAATAGCAACACTGAACACATACATTTTATATATTTTATAACTACATTGTTCTGCCACTCTTACCCAGAAAAATATTCAGCTCTCTACTCCCTTATTGAACATATCTGTGAAATTTAATGCATAAATATATTAATTATTATTTAGGTTATGACATATTTATTTTAAGAATTATTGTGTATGTCATGGTTTTAGCTGGGATAGATAATTTTCTTCCTGTAGCTGGTATAGTGCTGTGTTTTTGACTTAGTATGACAATAATGTTGATAACACACTAATGTTTTAGTTGTTGCTAGGTAGTGCTTACACTAGTCAAGGACTTTTCCACCTTCCCACGCTCTGCCAGGTGCACAAGAAGCCAGGAGGGGAGGGGGTACAGCCAAGGCAGCTGATCCAAGCTAGCCAAAGGGTTATTCCATATCATGTGACGTCATGCTCAGCATATTAACTGGGGGTAGTTGGCCAGGGGAAGCAGCAATTGCAGCTCAGGGACTGGCAGTGTTGGTCAGCGGGTGGTGAGCAGTTGCAGCCCTTGTGGGTCTTTTTTTCCTTTTCTCTTTTTTCCCCAGGTTTCATTTCTCTCTCTCATTAATTTTTTTTAATTATATTATCATTATTATCATAATCATTGTTGTTATCATTACCATTACTACTATTACTATTTTATTTTAATTATTAAACTGTTCTTATCTCAACCCATGAGTTTTCTTGCTTTTGCTCTTCTGATTCTCCCCCTTCCCATGGGGGTGGGGTGAGTGAGCAAGCGGCTGTGTGGTGCTTAGTTGCTGGCTGGGACTAAACCATGACAGCGTACTTCTATATTAATCAATTAATAAAATCAGTTTCCGGTTTAATCCTCATCTGTATTTTAATCATGTGTTACCTTATGAAGTGTAAGACTGAAAGTTGCATGCTACTGACATATTCAGTTCATAGCATCATGCTTGTCATCTTTAACAGCAACAAATGCTAATAGAGAGAATTAATGATTAACAGCTCTTTAATAGGGTCAACTGGAACTATGAAACTAGCTTATACCTAGAGGATGTCACATTGCAATCAACATTTATTAAAGCATCAGCATTAGGCATTCACAACAGTGATTGAACAACAGGATTTTACTGAAGTGTTCACAATTTCTTCTATGCACGGGCTTTCTGAGAAATAATTACATTATAGTTTTGACCCTTGGCATGTCTCATTTGAAATTGCAGTTTACAAGGAGAATGCTACACATATATTTTTATTATCACTTTCCATTTTTGTTTTCAGTTGAAGAAGTCTTTTAGTTTAACCTTTGAGACCTAGTATCATGGTGCCAACTTTCATATATAGGCACATACTTTTTAGCATAAGCTCAGAGAAAGAAGGATTTTTTTTTTTTAAATATGTATTTTAAGACTTTCTAGTTTCTCAGAACTAAAATTTATATTCAAGTTGATGAAAGTGGGAAGCCAACAAAAGGAAGAATGTAAGAAGTGAAAATTGAAATTTTGAAAACTAAGCACAATTAATGTTTTCACTTATTTTCCCTCTTTTCCCTTTCATCTTAAAAGAAAGAATGTGTAGCAAATGGCTTTAATGTTTTCTTGGTTGTGTGGCAAAATTAATGTAAATAGATTGTGTTTATATTTTGTTTGCGAAGTTGTGAGTTCATTGGTCATTCTAATGTCTCCCAGGAGGGCAATGTCTGGCAGCAACTCTTTTAAAGGCTGTAATGAAGGGTACAATGTCATTGATGTGCCTTGGGATGTCCACAAGTGCAAAGATTCAAATCTGCAAAGCACTGTAGAAGGAAGGATCCATTTGTACTGTGCTAATGATTGGAGCACTCAGCACATGCCAAAGATCACTCAGCACCTTGCTGGATTATCCCTATGGAAGAGAAGATTAAATAGGATGAAAAAAGGCATTACTACTCCACAGCTTGTCTAGCACATACACTGTGTGCAGCAGTAAGCACTAGCCAGTAGCTGTTAAATAGAGCATTTTTCTCTTCCTTGAAGAAGAAAATATATATTATTTTTGATTCTGGGAACTGTCTACTGTGTTTCTTTGATAGAAATAAGGGTTTTGCAGTGTAATTCTTCTACTAGTAGTGTTACAACAAATGCAGCAAAGCTACTTCTTTATAATATATTTCTTAATGAGAAAAGAATTGGCTCTATATTTTTTTCCATTGTATCCTCTGTCATTTGAAAGATTTGGATGACATGAAATAAACCAGGTAACCATAGATTTGGCTAACAGATGGAAAGAATCTGGTGATCTGTTTTGGACATTCTGGATAACCAGTGGTCAGTTAAGTAAAGTTATACAGTACTTGTCGTTGTTTAACCCCAATCAGCAACACAGCACCACACAGCCACTCACTCACTCCCCCTGGGTGGGATGGGTGAGAGAATCAGAAGAGTAAAAGTGAAAAAACTCCTGGGCTGAGGTAAAGACAGTTTAATAGGCAAAGCAAAAGCCGTGCACACAAGCAAAGCAAAACAAGGAATTCATTCACTCCTTCCCATCAGCAGGCAGGTGTTCAGCCATCTCCAGGAAAGCAGGGCTCCATCACGCATAACGGTTACTTGGGAAGACAAACACCATCACTCCAAACGTCCCCCCCTTCCTTCTTCTTCCCCCAGCTTTATATACCGAGTGTAATGTCATATGGTATGGAATATCCCTTTGGTCAGTTGGGCTCAGCTGCCCCGGCTGTGTCCCCTCCCAGCTTCTTGTGCACCCAGCAGAGCATGAGAAGCTGAAAAAGTCCTTGACTAGTGTAAGCACTACTTAGCAACAACTAAAATATCTCCACATTATCAACACTGTTTTCAGCATAAATCCAAAACATAACCCCACTCTAGCTACTAAGAAAAAAATTAACTCTATCCCAGCTGAAACCAGGACAGTACTCCACTCTGTCTGTGGGACACAGCTCTCAAGTTCTGATTTAGGTGGTAGTTAGTGAATGTGTTTAATTCTAGTACCTTTGCAGTCCCATCAAGTTGAAGAGGATTATTCAGGTAACTAAAATGATATGTGATCCTAAGTAACATGTAGAGTCTAAGTTTAATCTTTACTTGCAGTACACAAGCGTCTGCTGAGAGAAGATTTTAGTTTTACATTATTCTAATAAATAGTGCTAACTTTAATCCTTGATTAATCCTGCACATGCAAAAGAGCAAGATGCTGGAATAAAATGCTGTTAATATCACTATCCTGAAAAACAACGCTATGCAAGATATCAGATTCACTCAGCAACCCATTCCTCTGTTTTATCCTTTTGACTTTGTAGGTGAGGCTGAATATTCATAACAGTTTCATCTACTCTTGCAGTACCTTCTGTATTTTTCTTTTTTCATTCTTTGGATAAGAGAGCACTGACTGAAGTAGATTTACAGTGAGGTAGTCTTGGTCTCAAACTACTGAAAGATATTAAATATAAACTTAGTTCTTCCATCTTCTTTTATGGCCCAGTGATCAGAATAATTGAGCTTCATGAGCAGAAGGTCTGTATTCTTGTCTCCTAAATTCAAGGGTATTCCAGCTAGTAGAATATTATTCCTCTAGATTATTTTGGACCTCAGTAGTAATCAAAGAATACTTGTTGGTTTTCAAATTTAATACTGGGAGAGTGCCTATTCTGAAAAGGTTCATAGTTTATTAAGTAAAGCCATACATGGTTGAAAGGAAAAACAAGTGAAACATTGGTTTAACACAGAGATGCAGTAGCACCCTACTAAGCAAAGGGGTTTTTAGGCATTATGCTGGCAATGTGTTCTGAAAAAAAAAGATTTGAGAAACCAGAAGCAATACTTTTACATTTCCTAGCTATGGAAGGGTGCTTCTTTTCAAAGAAGAACAGGTTGGAGTGTTAGAGTGATAAGAGAAGTGAAAATGCCTCAGATTAATGAGATTAATAAAAAGACAGTGTAATGATTGTGTGTAATAATATCTGAGGCAATTGGAAATGACCATTAAAATGCTTGGAATAACAGATGCTTAGGCCTGAAAATGATCAATAACATGACTCTGAGACAGCTGGCTTCATTAATTGAATAAATTAGCTAACTGGCTAGGAAATTGCATCTGGTTAGATCAATTAAAAACAACTGATTGAGTAGAAGTAGAGTTGCGCTCCATTGGTTCAAATAAAATAAGTTTAGTAAAAGATTTAAGAAATCACAGATGGGTGTCTAATGAATAAAAAAAAAAACCAACAACAACAAAAAGTCTTTTGTGGTTAAATGGGGAAAAAAGAGTTTGAGCAGACATAAGGGATCAAGGGTATTGAGGGCAGACACCTGAGGACTTTAGGGTAAGGGTTTGGTTGATTGAAATCTATTGGATCAGACAACAGCAGAGGTGAATATCTGTCTCATGTACAGCCTTTGGTGTAGCTAGTTCCTCTTCTACTCATTCAAGAAAACACGATTAAAGAACATGTGTCACAGTCAAAAGTAGTGATAAGCATGTTTAAATCCTCTGCTAGGATGCAAAAAGTAGAGGTAGGCAACAACAGCTTCTAAGTGGATCACCCACAAAACTTCATAACATGAACTTCCACATCATAGGAGCACCAGAGTTAAATAACTGTTTTTACTTTAGTGTGAAAAGTGTTCTAAAAACTCTGATCTCTGCTCAAAAGTGTCCTAGCTCAAGCCTGTGTATACATAAACTCCAATAAAATTCAAAAATCAAGATATCTGAATGACCAAAATTAAAGACTGTGTACTGGAAAAAAGCTGAACATCTTTGACCTTGCCAAATCAAAGTAAGAGTTTTGCTGAAAACGGAAGCAGTGCTATAGGCACTGAAGGCCTATTGCAATCTGCAGAAAGAGCCTTCAGAAGTCAATAGTCATCTTTCTTGGCTGGAAAGGAGCCTGAGAAGATGAGGAAGGAAATCTGAATCTCTTTGTGGGCCTGACATATACTGTTCAGGTATTCTACCACCTTAGTTGGGCATCTTTTCAGGTAGAGCAAATACAGACTCCTGTTCTAGAAGTTGAGCAGGATATGTACAAATGACCAGAAAGGTATCAGAAACTGCTGAAAGTGCATCCCTCCATCTCCAGGAATGATTATATAATGTCAGAGTACAAAATGCCAATATTAATTCCTTAGAATCCTGCACTAACACTCAAAATTGCAGTGCACATTATGCCAGCTCAGCATAAGACAACATGCTGAGTATTAAGGCTGCAAGCACACAACTAGACGTGGCTGGAGGTTACATTAATTGAGAAGAACATAAGAAACTACTGCACAGAAGAAAATAAATTGCTGAGCATGAAAAATAACTCTGTGTGTGCACATGTGCATGTGTGTGTCTACTGGGAAAATGCGTTCAGCATCGCTATTGTGATGTCAAAGGCCAAGAGGGAGGATTCCCCTGAGTGCTTCCGTCCATCTGATTGGGACTATCCTGTCACTGGGCACCACTGAAAAAAAACTTGTTCTGTCTTTTTTGCACCTTCCCTTCAGGTATTTACATACATTGATAAGATCCCCTCTCTAGCCTTCTCTTCTCTAGGTTGAACAATCCCACCTCTCTCATCCTTTCCTCATATGAGGTGCTCCTTCCCTTATTCATCTTGATGACCCTTTGCTGGACTCTGTCCAGTAGTTCCACATCTCTCCTGTACTAGGTATTTCCATAGCACTGGTTACCAGCCTCCAACTACATTTTGTGCCACTGATCACCACCTTCTGGGCCTGGCTGTTCAGATACTTTTCAGTTCATCCCACTGTCCACTCATCCAGCCCATCTTTCATCAGCTTCTCTTCAAGGATGTTATGGGAGACAATGTCAAAACCCTTACTGAAGCCAGGATAGACAACAGCCACTGCTCTCCCCCTTTTACCCTTATCAGTAACAATTAGCAACAGTAACGAAGAGCAGCAGTATAGTCTGTGCTTCTCTGTCACCTAACTATATATTCATGGGACCTAATATTTTACTTATTCAAACAAGAATTGATTTTAAATGTGATCAGATGGGGATTTGCCACTACACCTAAGAATCATATATGAAATGAAATAGAAAAAAAAAAAAAATAAGACAAGGATTATTAAACAAACATTAGTCTACATCATTCAGTTATTCATGTGAGAATTTTGCAATTTACAACCCCTTAATAATTTAATAATATTATTCCCATATTTACTGTTATTTGCTTTGCAATAGGACCAAGGATTCTGTTATTGATCATAATGGCATTGAGACAGTTATTATATGTAAAGATTGTATTTTTGACATTCTTAGCTGCCGATGAGATCCATAATCTGTTGGTTGGTTACTCTTTCTATTCTTTGGCAAGATGGCAGCAGAAATTATTGAAGTAGATTTGAATGAGAAGAGGAAGAGAGTTGAAAACAAGAAGTGCAGAAGCTATGGTTTGGAGCAGAATAGCTAGAAAAAGACTCAAATAAGACAAAATAGAAGAGAAAAGGCACTTGCGTATAAGCATAGAAAGCAGAAAAATGTTTTATTATTGAGGTTGTACACTCCTTATCCCACAAAGAAAATTTCAGAGGGCACACTGATAACCATATTGTAATACAAAGACAAGGAATATCCCATAGCTAAATCTACTGTGATGTACCTTTAAGGAAAAAAGTGAATGCCTGAATAATTCTCAGCAGTTGCTAAATGAAGTCTGGCTATAAAGAAATAGCAAAGATAGGGCAAATGCAAGACTGCTGTTACCGCTAGTATGAATGGCTTGCACATTTGCACTCTAGTACTTAATTCCCTACCACTGCACCTTTGATAGCTTGGTAACTTTAGTAACATAATGATCACTTAGCAGTTAGGTAACATAAAGAAGATTAATTATTAACAATAAATTCCTGCAGCTTGGCAAATTATAAACATCAGTGAAGAGAAGGTGTAGAAATATTTATGTAGCTGCCTATTGTCCTCGTGAGTAGGTAGTGGCCATGAAGTATGAGAGTGTTTTCCAGACATTAATTAAACATGTATATAGAATAGATGTAGAATATAGAATATATATAGAATACATTAGACTATATATTCAATATATTATTAGTATATAGAACTAATAATATTTATAAAGAGACAAAAAATGAGTTTGTTGTATTTTCTAAATAAACAGATAACTAAAACCAAGAAACGAACCTTTTAGAACGGTAATGTGTATAATTCTCAAATAGTTATTTTCACCTTTTTATTTGGAACTGCAGAAGAAAAACAAAAGCATATATTTAATACTTGTCCTACTCTAGAAATAATTATACTAATTAATCGAACAGTTGTAATATGTTCTTCTGGTGGGTCTATAACTAGCTTCCATTCATATTAATTCTCCTGGTAATTATCCTTATAACAACACATATTTATAACAGCATTCTGAACACATCTCCTAAGGCCACACCAGGATAATGAAGGTGAAGTGTTATTAGTTTTGCCACAATGCAAACACTTGACATCAGACTTTACAAAAAGCCTTTGTATTCAATTAACCCTAATGATGAGATATCAGACTTGTAAAATGCTGCTAGATATTAGGTTAGCTAACACAACTCATGAGTCCAAATAATCAGCAATAGTGGGGTCTGATTCAGAACTTTTATCCTATATTGAAGCTTAATTCTTATTAATTCTTCTTAATTAAATGTTTTTACACAGAGTAGTTCTATCATAGTATTCCGTTCAAACCTGACTACACATTCCAGTCTTGCAAAATCATGCAGACAACAGGGAACATTGGAAATGTTTTATAACTCTTTTAAGACAAATTCTGCATTTGTGCCTCTGAAGCAGGACAATAAGCCCAATGACCCACTGATAAAAATTTAGGGTCCACTGAGAATGTTCCATAGCCTTCAGATACAGCTCCAACAAGAGGTTTGGAGGGAAATCAGCTTGAGGAGGATAGGAGTGAGTAGGATAACTTTTCTCTGTTTCTTCTCCCCACATGCGTCTGCAAAGCAAGAACAGCAAGAGGCTCTTTCTACAGGGAGAACTTTTTTTTTCCTTTTTTGAAGGCAAAGGGAAAGAAGGAAGAGCTTTTTTCTGCAGCAGGATCTCTGTGACACCATGTTTTTGGCAATTATTTTGAGAACAATATAGTATTCACACCAGCCATTCCTTGTTCCTATGATAAGTAAAATATTGTATTTATGCCTTTTAAAAAAATACCAACAGAAAGAGAGGGAATTTTGGAAGGTCTACACTCAGAAAGTTGAAGCCTGCACCAATTAAGCTCACCAGGAGGGATTTCTTCCATTCTTTTCAGAGGAGCTAGAATATCACTCCACAGGTTGAACAATTATACAGCCTAAAAGTAGTACTGTGTAACAGGGAATTTCGTCATACAACGTGAATTCTATTAAACAGTCCAGAGATCCTGCAAACAGGAAAAAAGAATTTATAAGTCTTGAGGGCTGCAGCTACACAAAAAAATGTATTTTATAAAGAAATACACATTATTGTGAAGAAGATTTGTTTTATATTTTCTATACATCCAGATATTTCTGTTTTTTGTTTTTAATCTTTCCTTTTATTTGCCATCTAAAAATAATTTAGATTTTCCTACTGAATTTTCAGATTATCCACCTGTTGTTTGAACTGGCACAGGCAAAATAATTTTACTATTTAATTTAATTCTTCCTTGTCTTCCATAATGGCTTCTCTGTTCTCCTTCTGTTTCTTTTTTTGAACTCTGACACTCTTTGAAAGAGTGGAACAATTTTTTCCCCAAGCGTGTAACATTTTTTCTCATCACAGCCAGGGACTGCTTTGGCTCTTCTAATCCCAAAGAGATTTAAGAATCTCTTAAATTTAGTTATTAAGAACATTATCACTTTTAATCATCTGTAATACTATTAGCAAGTCAATTTTTTATTTTACCTTCAGTAACAAAGCATTAATTACTAGCCTAAAGGTAATTTATTCCCTGTGTTCTGTCTGTTGTAATATCTTTATTTTAGTTACTTCTCCTCAGACATCTATGGATAACACTGTGAAATGGAGTTCATTAATTAATACAGGGTATTAACAACAATTGTTCCAGCTAGGTTTTCCAACTGCGAGCCTAAAACTCTTTTGTGCCTTAGTTTATGAGACAGGTCAGGTGAGGGATGGAGAACTTATGGTGCAAAGCATTTTATGACAATTGTGATTCTATATGAGACTAAGCATCCAAAAACTGGAGTACTTAAGAACCTGAATGACTTTTGAAAATAAGTCTTGTATTTATGGCTATGTGATGCCATTTTGATACACACACGTATGGTTCTAACAAATATACTGAACTGTGTTTTATTACAATATGAATAAAAATTATATAATCCAGTTTCTAAATATTAGTAAAGTTCTATTGGTTCCATGGCATAAGGAGAAATAAAAATTTCCTTTCTGAGGCTCAGATATGTTGTTGATGTAGCAGGAGAAGATCTGGTGGAGGTTCCACAGGACTCATGCCAAAGATGTCTTTGAAATCTTTTTGGGAACAATCACACAGCATGTGTCCTGCTTGCATTTTCTGACTTGAAATGAGAAACTTGAAGTTCTCACAGTAATAAAGTAGTATAAGATTATTGCAAGACATGTCTTTTCATTCTTTTTTGTTTGAGTACATCTGCAGTTTGCATGTCTCTCAATTTAAGGTTTGATGTCTACCAGTCTATACTGAAACTCAGTTGATCACACTTTTCTTGGTTAATGCTGGGTATTTTAAAAATTCACATATAACACAAAATGAAGTTTTTGTGCAACTACATTCTTTTTGGACCTTCTGAAGCCATATGAGTTATACATGTCTTACCTGTTTAGAAGGATGCTCATTGGTAACTCCATTTGTTAGTTCAATAGGTGTAATCTTTTTATATATTTAAATATAAATAATTTCCACCTTGATACTGGTGTTGGGTTTTCTCCAATTTCTAAGTAAATAAAGGCAATAGAGAATACAACTTTGAGTTCAGCAATCATTTTGGAAAAGTTACTCATAATACATGTCTACCTCCAGTTTTTCTAGTAGCAGAGACTATCCTGGGTTCTACACCCCAAATACTTTCAGCTCTCACTGTCAACACAGGTGTCCTTGAAAAACAGCAAACGAAGTCCTGCAGAAACTCAGACACATACCTATAGTGATGGATCCTGCAGTGCTATGATAAAGGAACCGCCACAAATCTGCTTTCAGTCCTCTGCCTGTCTCATTGATGATTTATTGCTTAAACATCAGAATTATTTAATTAATGTTCTCTAAGCAGGAAATGTTAGATACACTAATAGCATTAGATTCACTTAGGATAACATTCTTAATTAAGTAACATACTGGGAAATGCACCTTGAGGAGGTACCTTGGGATTGGTTTTCACAGGTATCTCTACCTGCATGGAATCATTTGCATGAAATTCAGTATGTGTGAAAGGATTATTAACATTATCTGAAAGAGCCAATAGGGAAATGTTTTTAATTAATTTTAAAGCTCTTCAAAAATATATTTCTTTTTTTCTTTTTAATTGCCGTGTGTCCTTATAAGAATAATAATGGATATTTCAACTGGGATTGCTATACAGACTGGTCTAGGATCTAGGTGTGAACACCATAGAAGGAAAGATGAAGACCAAATGTCTCTGTTCATCAGTGCCATTACAGAAAACACTAGGTGCATAAGGGTTTTTCATCACTCCCGACATATCTGCATATTAGTTCCTCCTGGTAATGACTGAAACAATGTATGTAACTGCCCTCATATGTCTGACTATGTAACACATTGCTGCTTAGCCTAAACCAACATTCTTTCTTTTGTAGTTCTCCTTTGAAAATCAATGCAAATTTTGTCCAAATAAGGAAAGCAGAACTGATCTCATAAATCCTGTAGTCACTTTTGTTCTTCAGTCTGATGACACTAAAAAGACATATTTTGAATGTGCTATATTGTATTTAAAATAAAATCAAGTAAGGTGATTATTTTTGATAAAACAACTAACAATTGAAGCTAACAGTTTTATAGAATGATATGAAGTTTCTCATTCTTAAATGTGATTCAGATAATGGAATATTAATCTAAGATTAAAAAGGTAACTAGCTATAAAGATATTCAGTAAAATTTTTTTATAAGTTATACACAGCTACTTTGAAGTAGCTCTTAAGAATTCTTTATCGTCATGATGGAAACTGATTTTGATCATTTGAAAAAGGGATGACACCAGCGTGTCATATAAACTGAGCTGAGCTCTATGGCACTGCAAAAATTTTTATATTTGTGTAATAAAACATATTTTAAACTTATTTTTTTCATTGTTTTCTTTCCTATCAGTTGATGAAGTACTTCTTCATGTACTATTAGAAGTGTCAAACTCCTTACATATTTTCATTCAGGTTTCCCTCAATGCAGTAGTCACTGTTAAGGATCTGTTAGCGGGCTTTCTGTCTCTTTCTACTCCATGTTCTTGGGATACACAAAAGTATCCCACTATTATATTTTCTTATGCAGAAAGTGGCCAATAAGCATACAGACAGGTATAGAATTTAGTGCAACTCTTCTGGACACTACAGGCCACTAATCACAGCACAGAGACCAGGGCTGGGATGATAATGTGACACATTTGATACTCTCATTACACCATCTTAAAATGACTAGGCAGTTTGGCTCTAAGTCTTGTTTTCCAAATTGTGGAGGTGAAGGCAATTAATGATTTTTTATGCTTGCTAATTAATAATTATGGTATGTATCTCCATGAGCCAGATAGACAAGTTGAATTAAGAATAATAGATTCATTATCTGTGTATATCTAATCACCATTACGTAACCGACTTCATATGCATTAGTTGATATGCAAAGACTTCTGTATCTATTCTTCATTTAATCTTTTTGCTGATACAGAGAGATTATGTTATTGTTATGGCTAATGGTCCTAAAAATTTGTATCAAGTTTTACATCTAGATTATAGAGATTTGCATAATTCACCTTTAATTAAGTTTACAAACTGCTCAGGGACATGGCACTGGAAAGCAGAAGGTACAGTATGATTTGTATTGATGGAAAAGTGAACATGCTCTGCAGAGAGCAGTGTACTATGATTTAGAAGAAATCATGATATGCTCTGACCTATGTAACCTGATACACACGGATATCATAACCTTATTTGAACAAAATGGGAAGTTAAATGAACAGATAACAAATACAATATTTTATTCATTATCAGTCAGTTAAAACTAATACACTGAAAACAGACTTTTTTTTTCACTCTTATTACAGAACCAAATAAAGCTATAGGTGCTAGAAGCTGAATCTGAGGCCCTCAGATTTATCATTCACTATCTACATGCTCTTTAGCATCTGAAGCCTAGACTCACAATTTTACTTCTATGGCTTGATACATTTTCCTTCAACAGGAAGGAAAAAGGAGGCAACCAAAAAGATCATTCCACAGCTACTGCTACTGCACAGTTTCCTCTCTTAGTCAACCAAGGTCTGATGCTGTTTACATGAATCACACTTCTTTCCCAAATATTTCAAAGTATATTGAGTTGCAAACGAAGTAGAATTATTACCTGTTTATTTAGAGATATACAAAAGTAAAAGAAAATTTGATCCCTTCCAAGACATGTCAGAAACATCTGGTAGTCCTTTGGCAGTGCAAAACAATAAATGTTATTGCAATTATAAAAGCAATCTGCATCTGATCTTCTTTTTACATTATAAAACTAAAATATGTATGATACATAATCCACATTTATTTTTCATTTTTACCTTCTGCTCTTAGTATCACAGACCAAAAGTGTTGTCATACTTATAATTTCATTTTTATTTAGTATTTCACACATTTTATACAATAATCCTAGTTTTAGAGAATAAATTTAATACATTCATAAATGGTAGTTTCAAACAATAAATAAATATCAAGAAGGATTTAGGGAGGAACATCGTATCATATGCAACAGATGGCATAAAACATGTTGAAGGCCCTAAAGTCCTTCAGGAACAGAAACTTTTACTACCAAATATGCTTGAAAAGGTGCCTGAATGAATGAGAACCTTCATGTTGCAAAACCTAAAATTTATTGGTTGAGTTGAGACAAACCAGACAACACATTTTTTGTATTCTTTTTCTTTTTTGTTGTTGTTGATTTGGTTAATTATAAGTTGACATTTTCTGAAAATGCATTGCATTTCAAAATAATAAAAATATTCTAAAGCATCACATTAAGCTCTACGCATACCTTATTCAAGTTAGTATTATGTAATCTTATTTATTTTTATATACAGATATATATTTATTTTCAGTGGTTAAATTAAAAAAAAATAATTTTATCTTCATTTATGAGTAGTTGTGATATTTAAAAGATCTGCACTAACATATGCTGTACAATACCCATCTGATACAGATGTCTTATTTTGCTCCATAGTGCTTTGCCCCACATAATTTCTGGTACATAGGTGACCTGTGTTAGAACAATGCAGTACTGTACAGGATAAGGTTGTCACCACCAGAAAAGGATTCAGGTGCTATGATTCATTCTCTATTGATGCCTTTCTCTTTTCATTTGCTAGTTATACTCTACAGGGTAACTAGAGTCTTAATGGGGGAGACCTCAATAGCAGTGTTTAATGGATACTTTAGGTCAAAAGAGGTTTACCTACTTCTAATTTGTTACTATAGAACTTCCTCAGTGTTGATATCTGTTCTAGAAAACCAAAAAAGACAAAACTTACCTTTCATAAAATCATCCTGACTGTCATTAATCAATTACATTTTCAGCCTCCAACTTACTATTATAAATCCTAAATTATCCTCAAGCCTTAGAAGTGATGTTATTCAGGGTTAAATTAAAACCAGAAATTCCCCTGGTTTGAACTTTTACTCTTTTTCTCTCTTTTGTTTCTGTTACTAATAAAATGGTAAATACAGAACTAAAAGTTTTTCACTAATGGAATAAAAGTCATAAGTCACTGGAAGAAGTGTATAAAAGACCCACAAGTTGTCTGATGATTTCTGTTTTCAGACAAAATGGGAAGGATGTATTTATACAACACACTGATGTAAATAAGGAATAAGTGATCCATTACCTGTTAGGATTACATCTCATTAAGTCAAAAATCCCTGATAATTTAGTCAGGAATCATGAGGGAATTACCTTGGGAGCTCTTTGCACAACTCAGTGTTAACAAGTCTTGCGAATCTGGAGCAATGCTAAGGGATTAAAACCTAGTAACATATGTTTAATCCTATAAAAAGATAAAAAACGTTAAACCAGAGGACAACAGTTTGGTGTTACTCCTGTGTAAAATAACCAAATGGCTATTTTGGCACTCTACCAATAACAATTTAGAAGATGAAAATATAAATAATTGACAGCCAGGATGATTTCACAGAAGGTAGGTCTTATTAAGCAAAGCCACTCTTTTTCTGGTAAGGTTTTTTTGACAGAATTACACATTGATAAAAGTAATTCTATTGCTTTGACACATCTTTTTTTCCAAAGCATTTTAATTCTACAAAACATTTTGATTAATAAGATTGCATTAGGGATTTAATCAGTCACACATCAGAGGGACTGAAAATGGTCTTGTTGACACATATCAGAATATAATTGTTACAGAGGAAGTGATAATGAGCAGGGACATTTCTGCTGGGGATCCTTAAGGGACTGATTTTTTGTTCTGCACTTTTTAGTACTTCCTGTTATGATTTCAATAAATATCGAAAATCTTCATTGGAAAAGTTTGAAAATTACATATAAGTTACTAATGTATACTTGGTGATCATTGGCTTCCCTGACATTTGTGGGAATAGTTAGAGAGTAGTAATGAAGTAACAGCATATTACTACTCTTTTCCTTCCTAAAATCATAACTCTGTTCTTGGTGCAGATTTGTATTGCCTCTCACTGAAATGGATGGCAAGGCATTCCACTGTGAAATATTCCTAAACTATCTTTATACTTTCTTTTTTCCCAAGAGAGGACTCTAATTTTGAGTTAAAATATTTGTCTGGTATGTAGGATCGGAATTGGTTTTTGTACTCCTGGTAGTCCTTTCTATCATTTGCCTCTGAGAATGGGTGAGTATCCCTCTTAAAGCTTCTCTGCATGGGCCCCAGAGAGTATATGATCACTCCTATTGTCAGTGAACCTATAACATTCACAGCTCTGCATCTGAACAATGGGTATAATAAAATCTTATGTTTCATGGTTTCAGCTAGCTTCTTGTCAAGGTCAGGATTATTTTTTCCTTCTTTTCCTGCAGAACTGACTTGAAGTAATCAGTTTTTCTTTCCTTCTTTCTTTCTTTTCTTCTCCCTTTGAAACATTATAGATTTGAGACCAGATAGACTATTCTAAAGCTCACAGACAGAGGAGACAACCCTATCTCAAGCATTTCATTCCCTTGACTGGCTCAGCATGTTATGATCACACTGAGATCCCAATCTGGGATTGAAAACAATTTTTCCTTAAATTCAGATTGGCAGAGCAATCACCTTTTTAGTGCCAAAGACTTGGATCATTTGCTTGGATTGTTTGGCTGTATCTTATTCCAGTTGGTGATTTCATGGTCTCTGATTTTCTCTGTCTATGGTGCAATCTAAAAGCTGAGTCCTGACAGGCTTTAATCAAGGTAAAATCTGCATCACTTTGTAGCCAGTGATATACAAGAAATTATGATTAAAATATATGGGTGTTCTCTGCTTTAACTCTATGAAATAGTCAAAACCATTCTTAGAGCCTAGATCTTGTAAATCACCAGCCTTATGTATAAGAAGGAATTATATTGAAGAAGAAATTATATTGTTCCAAAGCATGACATTTAAAAAATGGGTTAGAAAATGGTCCATCCTAAATCAATTTTAAATATTGTATTACTAGGTTCAGTTCTGTAGAATATCCCCATATTCTGTAGAAGTTCCCCATACAAACATTGGAGAGGGAATGATTCTTTTCCTTGGGATACTACCTAGGAGCCACTCTCTGAATAGGTTATGAAATCTGATTTCTGCCCTCACCCATGCAATGAGGTTGGCCTGTTAGTAAACCATGAAATTGCTGTCAACTCTACCTCTATAAATAGAGTATGCGGGCAATGGCATTTATGAAAGTTTACAAATACAGAAGATATGGTGTCCTCACCACCTATAGATCAGTAAATAATCAGAAAAATAAAACCAAATAAGAAAGTCCAAGTTAAAGATTCTTTGAGCATACATGGAAGTAACTCTTAAAATTGAATTTAGTATGCTGCATATAATGTATGTCAAAGTTAATGGCATGTGTAGCAGAGAATCATAAACCCACATTAGAGAAGGTACAGATGTATTTAACCTTACAGGAGCATCTGAAGGAATTGGGTCACATCAGCTTCAGGGAACATGGCAGTTATTTTAACCAAGGGCACAGTATCTATCTGTGTGCTTGTCTGAACAAACACCCTTGGGTTAAAGATGGATTCAAAGCTCTCTGTTTGTAAGGTTCCCTATGTATTTGATTTCTGTGTAAAAAGTGGAAACTCACTCTCTTCTGGTCTCATAGAGGCAGGATAGGAAGCACATAACATGTCTATGGTCAAGCCCTACAGCCTTTTCATTAGTTAACATGGATACAGAATTCTGAAAATGCAAAGAAAGCAGGCAACATATAGCATAACATACTTTTAAAGAACTTAAAGCAAACATATCCGTTACTTTCCGCGATGCAGAAAAATGTTTTTTCAATGTTGCTGTTGTGCCATTTTATTTACATTATTCTCAAACCAATTTCCTGTGGCAGAAAATTCTGGTATTGTTTTTTTCTTGTAGACAATGCTAGTTGACAGTAGTTAGTTTACTGTAATGCTCCGAATGAGTTAAAAAACAAAGTAGACATTTTTTGAAAAATATATTTTTTCCAATATATTGAGCATTCATAAACAACCAGTAAAGAAGAAAAAAAAAAAAAAAAAAAAAAACAAACACAAACCAGACAAACACCACATACACAAAAACCCCCAAACCATAAGTCACATCTCTCAGGCTGAATCCATGCTGGATCTGCGGATGAGTGCTGTGTGTTGTCTTGCTTAATTGTGTGTCCTGGTCAGCACCTCTGAATCATAGTCCCCAACCCTTTCTATACTAGGAGACATGCCAGAGCACACTGTCTCTCCCTCCTTACTTCCATTCTCAGTTTCCTTTGGAAGAAAACTCAGAGGTTTGATGATGTGATGCCCAGGGCAGTCTTCTCCCGCCATGGACTTGGGATGTGCTCAGAGAGCACCAAGTCCACTCCTGCTGCAAAATGTTGCTGCAACCACAGTTCTGAACAGGAAGACTATAAATATCTCTGTTTTAGGAACCAGGCATGCTTATTGCTTTTTAATACTATAATAATTTACATTATTATTTTAAATATCTATATTATATTATTTTTCACAGCATCTTTTTCTTGGACAGGACAGAGGTTAATTCACCATATTTAATGTGGCCTAATCTGGCTGCATTTTTTCTTCACCTCTACCTAGTTTCACCTTGCTGTTTTATTATTTTTCCTTTAAAGTCACATAAGTCAGTATTATATATGTGCTTGAAATATATTCAGAAATGTGAACCCTTGACCTGTTTGTCTTGTGTTTGAAGTCAGTAGCGCAGCTTCCATAGAATGCATTGGGTGCAAAATTAGGCAGCACAGATGTCACTGACACAGAGCTACCACAACCAAGATTTCTTCTGAAGATCCCTTAAACTTTTAAAACTACCCTTAAAACCATACTCACTCCTGTGTAGTACTAGTACTCCTCCTAGTACTCAGAATGACTAGAATATAATTTTTTACTTTCCTTGTAACAGTAAGAAGACTTAATTAAAGTTTATAGCGTATAATATTCTACTACTTGTCATAAATTAGAGCAAATAGGGTTTTTTTCTTTGGTTGATTGAGGTTTCTTTTTGTTTGTCTGCTTGTTTTTTCTCCAAAATGATCATCAAATAGCAAAGAACTGTAAATCCTTCACAAGTGACCTCAAACTGTGGTACAGTGAACTTTCTTTTCTTTTAATTTCTGCTTTATATATACTGTTCTAATTGTCAGAAAAAATAGACAATATGGTGACAAGTGTCCATGCTCTAGCTATACCTCAGACAAAAAGACAGCTTTAAAAAAGAAAAAAAAGGTGTCACCAAATGATTAGAAGCTAGAATGCCTGCAGTGAAGCTTTTTTTTTCTGAGCTTGACCCTAGTGAGTCACCTAGCTGGCAGTACTGCAAATCATTTATTGATTTGTTGTATCCAGGGTTTTTCTTTTCTCCTCTTTCACCTATATCAGAGAGATCAATGACACAGCAAGTGCTACTTTGAATAACACTATGAAGGCACCTGAAAATATTATTGCACATCAGGTGTGTTGATTAGAGCATGAATAAATTAGGTGAAGACTCAGAATTTGGAGGAAATTGTATTTACTTGAAGAAAATAGGTCTTAGTGAAAAACCCTCAAAACCCAGTAATATCAAAGAGTAAACAAAGCTCTTTGTTCTATTTCAAATGCCTAGTTTCTCCATGGAAATGCTACTCTGTGTTTCATTTTTTATTTTCTGATGCACAGTTACAGATGCAACGCATGTATGAGCAACTTCAGATATTGCAGCTTGTTACAAGTGTCATTGCAATAAACTATATACATGCATCATATTATTTAGGTAGTTTCCTATAAGTATGCCCACCTCCAAAGCGTATTAAAACTGTTTCTGGTATTCCTTCTTTATAGATCTGAGCTTTCATATATTTTAATTTCTAAGAAAGTGTGCCAGATTTTGCCCAAACCAACTCTTTCATTTGAAAAAAGATATGCAAAGAAGATCCATAGAGTTACACTTTAATTCTGATGTATCATGTTCCTTCCATTAGGTACAGTATTTTTCAATCATGTTGCCTGTAATAGAAAACAATAAAAACAAAGCAGTTTTATACAAATGCATTTTAAAAGTCTTTCTATCAGTCTTCTGATCCCACACACAGAAGAAATCTATCATTACATTCCATTGTGTAGTAACTGCAGGCTATTGTTAGCATTTTAATAAAGTTCACAACTGGGTGTCATAATACAGAGAGCTATTCTTTTAATATCTCAGATGAAATCTTCACTCTTATTTCTGTAATAGTCTGAATCTCATATTGCATGGCTCAAGCCACAAAAAACCTCGGCTCTCAGACTGTTTAAATGGTTTATTGGCATATCAGTACTTTTTTATTGATCTTGATACAGTAGACCAGAGACCTATAAATTGTCATTCTTCTTCTTTGCTTAATCAAATTTCCAATAGTATAATATTAAACCAATTTAAAATAATGCTTCAAGTAACCAAGCTTTTTGCTTTTCATAAAGCAAGCTGTAGTAAGATGCTTTGTGTCATGAGATTGAACTTACCCACCACTACTCTTCATGTATGTTTACTTTAAAAATGAAAGAATAAAGTACTTCATATTCAGTGATGCAAGTTAATTTTCCCATCCACTCTTGGCATCTGAGTATATACACTAAAAGACCTTCTTCTACATTTTAAACACAAATAACTCCAACTTGGCTGGCCTATGTTTTCCATCTTTAAAAAATTAACTGTTAGCTGGTTTCAAGTGTCAACCTCATCAAATTCTTTAGTAACAAAGAAAGCAAATGTAGCTATTTCATTTTCTAATATATTTGGTATAACTGGCTTCCTCTGTAAAGCAAAAAGACTGTTTTCACCAATGTCAGAATAAGCTTCAGTTTTGCAAATAAGCAACAAGGGGCAAAACAATATGGTCACTTTGATGTCAATCTGGACAGACAGATACAGAAACTTTCCTGGTTATTGCTATAGATATGTATAATAAAACAGTAGGCATTTTAAATATCTGTTATAACTAATCTGACACCTTCAAATCTGTAATAATCCATAGCATGACCCTATGTCAGTATTTTGTCTAGTGAGTGCTTTTGCAAATGCTTGTATGGCCTCAGCTTCTGCTCCTCGTAACGGTGAAATCTCTTGCAAAATTGACAGAGGAGGTGCTTTGATCAGAAAGTGGCTATTATGTTTATTAACAGACCATCAGCCTTTCTATGGACATTAAAGCTGCTAAGGGATGCTATATGGGCCACTACCTCTGGCTGGCTTGGAGACCAGGGGGTTCACCCAGCCCAGCTGCTGGCACCCAGCCTGGGGTGCCCCAAGGCCCAGGGCTATCCGTCCCGGGACGATGGGCATGGCTGCTGCTTTCCTGTTCACAGGTCCAACCAGCAGCAAGGCTGAGTGTGCATCCTAGACACACACAGAGGGGAGTCTCTCTCCCTCTCTCTCCCTCCCTCTCTCTCTCTCTCCCTCTCCCCCGCCCCCCCTTTCTCACACATATCTTTAGAGCATCAGCATCCTCTGTCTGACCGCTACCCCTCCCACATCCCAGACACTTTTACCTGCTCCACTGGTCTCCCACTTGCTGGCTGGTCCAGCTTGGGTGTCTCTAAGAAACACATGTGAATTCTCACACTTGTCTCACACACTCTCCACTTGCTTGTCCCCCCAATACCAGCATAGACCCTCTGCATGGGTCCTACTCTAGGTGCTACCTACTCACCATCTGGTACACACCCCCACACACCAGGTTAAGGGAAGATATGAAGGCAGTGGTTCCTGCAGCTGCTGGCATGCAGGCACATGGGTCCTATCCCCACTCCAGCTGGTGCTGGGACCCTCACTTGCTCCAGCTGCTGGCACCATGGGCACAAGGTCCTTGTGACCTGAGGTCTGACTCCAGCTGCTGTCAATTGCATCAGTCACTGCAGTCCTCCAGCTGCTCCACACCAAACGCAGGTCCCTATGACCCAGGTGCCCCCCCAGGTGCTGACTCCGAGCCCCTCAATCCTTCCAGTTGCTGACATCATGAATGCATGGGCTACTGTCTCCACAGTCTCATTACTGTTGCTGGTACTTGTCAACCACTCTAGTCTCTCCAGTTGCTGGCTCATAGACCTTACAGTACTCACACAAGGTTTGAAGGGTGAGATTACATAGAAAGACAATTAAAAGAGGATTAAATAAGAAGATGATAGGATGGCTGCAGTGATCAGGCATACTGACTGGCAACTGTTTACATGTGACCAGCTTCTTTAATACTTGCTTCTCTTTATTTTCCTCACCAGTTCCTGCCTGCTAAACATTCCTCAGTAAGGTTTGCATAGTCCCACAACCCCCCATCAAATATCCAAAATCATCATGTTCATCTAGTTTGTGCCTTCTTATCAGTTATAGTTTAGGTTGACCCTCTCCAGGACTATGTCCCATCAGTTAGTGGCTGGAGACTTTCACTTTTCATCATGGCCTCCATTATGGTTTATTAGGTTTATGTCTCTGTGAGTTTTATCACTTTCTCTTTCACTTATTATCCCCTTTGAAATAAAAGTTCCTTGATCTGACAATCTTACTGAAGCAGATGGTCTCACAGTCCACACAGCCTTACACAAGCATTTTCTCAATTTTCTATGGTGGGAACTATTCCTACATGTTTGCATGCTACCTAATGTTGTGCTTGAAATAGAATGATATCCATCCTCCTTTTTTATTTTCAGTTTGAATGATACCAAAACAAATCAATTTGATGTGTTGTAGCGCACCTGCAGAGTACAATGGCACTTTTTCCTTGTGAATACAGGGTGGGGTTATTTTATAAACCTATAAAAACAATAAGATGTTTCTGAATATTCGATAGTTTAATATATAACATGCATTTAATGTTTATCTATTTTCAGGACTTGATTTATGACAGAGCAAATTTGAAGCATGAAAAACTTTGATAACACAAAATTAATTTCTCATACGAAGCCTTTTTACAAAATGTACTTTTTCACATATAATTTGGACAACTTAAAAGAAAATTCTGTGTTACCCAGTATAAAAACATTGTAGTGAATATCACACCTGTTATGGCATCCTTAGTAGTGACACAGGATGTATATAATGTAGCCAGGACTGTAGAATTTATGATTATGAATTTATACTTTTATGTAATTTTGGAGTCAGAGAACTTTCCCTAAGTACATTTGCGTAGATGACGCAAATTAATCAATATTTATCTATGTTGCTCTTCTTTTCTCTCAATAACAGAAGTCTTTCAAAGACAGTTGTTTTTCTGTGTGCATGCCTTCCATCAGTATGTAATCCCTAAAAATCACTACAAAAATCCACAGGTGAAAAGCTTGGTACAAATTTCGTGAAGGGACACATTAGACCGCTGCCCTGTAACATCTTTATGCCTTTCCTATACATTTAAAATTAGTATTTCTGAGACTTCAAATAATTTAAAAAAGGAAAGGACAGAAACGAGAGCAGTTTGTCAAAGCCCTCAGTCCACACAGTTTTGCTAACACAGAAAGAAATTATCATCCCACTTATAATAATGATCTGCTGCATAAAGTGTGTCTACAGGACTGTATCTTTGCAACACAGTTTGAATCTATTTCTCCCTCCACAATTTTTAAACAAGGACAATAGCTTGTTTTTTACTGAAAGCATATTTTTAGTTCTAAAAGAACTTCAATTACAGTATTTGCTTTGGTATAGCTGAATAAACATTGACTGCATAATATTTAAAATATATATCGAGAAATAAAAAGGTTATTTCTTTTCAGCAATACTAGATTGAACCTATTATTATTTATCATCTAAACTGTAATCCCTTTTTTCTTTTCCATAAGCACTTAGGAGGTCTTTAATCACAGCATCCTGGAAAGAGTTATTGCTGCGCTGTTTCAAAGCTTGCGATTATCTTCTGGCAAAGATAGTGTTGTGTTTATCCATACTATATTCTGCTGGTTCATACATACAAAATAATATTTCAAATTGTCAAACAGAACATTTTCTTTTAAGTTTGAAATAAACAGAGTTTAGCCCTTCATTATACTATATGGAATACTTTTGATTTCTGGCAGAGAAAATAACATGTTACAGTAAATGTTTCAGGCGAGATCAATATGGAAATAGTACTGATTTAACATTTTAAAATTCATTAGGAACTGTAACTTTCCATATTCAAGACTTCCACTGATTTAGAAATAGCTGAAGACACATGGCATGAATGGAGAGATTTAGGAACAGTCTCTTTGTTCTTTATTTGTGAAATGGCACATTTTATAGGTAAAAAATTCATAGGTAACAAACACGTAAATCTTAGTGTTAAGACTTCTCTGTGTTGTAGAGGATAACAACATGAAGTATTTCTCTGTGTGCTAGCTACTACTAATTTTTTTAGCATATACAAATGATATGACAAGAGAAGTGTGAAAACAAAGGTGGGTTCACTTTTACAAGTTGTGAAGTGGGAAAACACAATTTCTTGAACATCAAAAGCCACTAAGAGTTTGAACAGGGTAAGAGAAATGTTATGTTTGAAGTTATGAGAAGACATTTCCAAGAAAATGAGATGTTAACTGGTTTCATTAACAATATTAAACAAAAAAGGTTCATCTGAAACTGTGTAAAGAATCTGGGGTAAAGGAAGAAATTATGTTTTTTCCACTTGTCTAGAGATGTAAGACACTGGCTAGCATATCAAAATATAGAATTAGAATGTTTTCATATAGATTCATTGATCAGTCATAACAGTAGAATATGTAACAGTTACCATGAGACTCGGGAACCATGCAGAATCACCATCTGTTTGTGTCTTATATACCACAGAAGAAATTGCATTGATACTTGTTCTTCAAAGGTGCACATGGCAGCTCTGCTCTTGTCATAGGTAACACACAGTTATGCAACTGATGATCAGGTTTTAGTAGAACCTAAACCCCAAGTCCCATAGTTTCTAAAAAAACCCCAGAATTTAGATTTAGAAAGGAAATGAGACAGGTGGAACTGAAGCAAAATCCACAGCCCTGAGATACATACTTTATACAGTACAGGGGAAGAATCAGCTATTTCAAAAAAAAGATCCAGCAAGTCAACATGGTGAGCAAGGACTACTGCACATGGGAATGTGTTTACTAACATAGTCCAGCTGGTGGCTTGAGCTGGAGCCTGACTATCTTTCTGCCAGGTTGACTCTGCTCTGCCTTCCTGCAGAGGAGCAAAGGAAGGCTGCACCCGTAGTTTCATTGCTGACAACGACGTCATATGGTGTGGGATACCCCTTTGGTCAGTTGGGGTCAGCTGTCCCAGCTATGTCCCCTCCCAGCTTCTTGTGCACCCCCAGCCTCCTCACTGGTGGGGTGGGGTGAGAGGCAGAAAAGGCCTTGACTCTGGGTAAGCACTGCTCAGCAGTAATGAAAACATCCCTGTGTTATCAACACTGATTCCAGCACAAATCTAAAACAAGGACCATACTAGCTACTGTGAAGAAAATTAACTTTATCCCAGCCAAAACCAGCACACACTCCCAGCAGCTAAATGCCTTATCCTCCCCATCGGCTTTGCTGGGTGGTCAGAATCCTATCAGCTCCTGTTGCATCCATTTGAAAGGAAAAGCTGGGGTCCTGCAAGGGGTTGCAAGCTAGTCTTCTTGGCTGATGAGACTGTATGGATCTTACCCCTCTCAAGGCATCTCTGACCTGTAAGGAGTCGCTGCACTTTGCTCAGGACTTACGACACTCAGGCCTCCTATGAAGGATGCAGCTTAAGTCCCTTCTGACAAAACCAGAAGTCAAGTGTTTCCTTCAAATCAAGGCTAAGTGATTTTAGCCAACAGTTCAGCAGTTATGAGATTTAGATAGGCAGTGGTATACCTGTGTCCAAATCCTTTCCATTCCTGACATGAATTAAATTCACATCTTTGACTCACTAAGGTCAGTCTGAAACCATTAAGCTATATTGTATTTTAAAAAAGAGATAAAACAGTTGTTCATCTTTGCTTGGAATATTAGAGGATTAACTGGCAGCAGAGGAAGAAAGAACAAGGATAGGGGCAATCAATTCTCTGACCCAGTGATAAAAGCATTTAACTGAAAGGAGGATGAACTGTGTTCTATTCCCCATGCCTAATAATTACTCATGCTTTTTGTAACCTCTTCTTCTATATTTATTTAATAAAAAATGCATTAACTTTTTATACAAACAAGCAAAAGTGAGGTCAAGCTGACCCAAAGCCATGAAAAGAATATGATTTTAACAAAGAAAGTGCTGGTTCCTTTTATGATTGTAGGGGAGTATGCAAGATTCTTGTATTAATCAGAATCTACATTCAGTGGAATAATAAGATTTTAAAGGCTTTTGGACTTTTTTATTTTAAATTACAAACCATTTGGTGTCTCCTTTGCGCTATTTCTGTGCCACATATGCTTGATCTCATTATTGGACTAAGCAGATATAGCAGGACTGTTATATCTGTAACTGTTGAGCCAGACCTGCTAAAAAACCTGGGGCTTTTAAGTGCTCATAT